>OY728142.1:1253322308-1258322308 GCA_963277665.1 Viscum album | reverse complement strand
AGGTGCTTACCACTAAGCCAAACCCCAACTACCATGTTAATATCTATTGTGTATAATAATAGATTTTCATATTGAATAGAAATAAAACACTAAAAGTATTAATTTTCACATATATAATATGTAATTTTTATATAATTTTTTTGATAAAATGGTATTGATAAATGTTTAGTTTAATTTGGATGTTGTTCCAACCATCACACATTATGATTGTTTGGTTTAATATTATTTCATTATATTATCCCTATAAGATATAATATATTAAATATACCAATTAAAATATTATTTATTTAGAAATATATTTTCATGACCAGACAAGATATAAATAATTGAAAATGAAAAATCATTATCCCTAGAGAAAATTTGGATAATGGTTTCATTTCATTGAATAATGCGGGGTAATTCAATGTTTTGGAGATAATATTTTCCATTGGAAACATAAAAGTTTTGTATATTAATGATACTTGATATATTATTCTTTGATAGATAATGGTTTTGAGAATAAGTTAGAAGTATAAAATTAATTAAGAGTGGTTTTTTGAGAAATTTAAATTTGGAATATCACCTCTTGAATACACCCCTTAAAAAACACGGAATTGGTATTTCAGTGAGGCTAGAGGAACATATATGTGGGGAATGTATGTAGTATAATATTTTTTATAAATTTCATAAGCTTAAAGAATCTTTAGGAGAGAAGGTGTGGTTGGAGTGGTATTTATACTTGAGGAACGGTGGGTTTTAAGTGATTATTTAATTATTATTTTTTATTTAATGCCAACCACATTTTGGTAGAATTAATTAAAAAATTATTTTATTATTTAATGATTTAAATGGTTTTTATGGTCGACAAAAACGTAAAAAAAATTATTGATTTATTATACATGTATTTTGGGGTTTTGCCTTATAACATTAACATGCTTCATTATATTTCCTATAATGTGGTAAATTTTGTTTTACCATGGTGCCTTTTTTATCCCTAAAAAATAAAAAATGATATTAAAAACTAATTTGTAACTTATTATTCCAAATAATAAATCCATTTTTCCAATTTAAGTAATTTAATTAGAAAAATAATGTTTTAAAATCTATAGATGCGGTGAAGAAGTATGTTTTTGAAAAGTCTATTTTCGAAAAAAATGTGATTTTATTTTAACTAAATGACTAATAATTATCATTAAAAAAATATAAATTAATATCTAATTATATATAATCTAAAATATTAATTTAAAGCATTCCCTATTATGGGTTTTTATATTAATTAAAAACTAAAAACATTTGGTACATTAAAATTGTTTTATGATAATGTTATTTTTAAACCTAAAAATTGACTTATTCTAAAATACAATATAATTTTGATTCATAATAAATTGTGTGAATGAAATATGACTAAATAATACTTATGTTACTCAAAATCATATTCAAAACATAATGGTACTTTTAAATTTATGAACATGTTGATAATTAATGAAATTTTTACAACAAATCATAAAATTTTCACTAGTCACTGAATATTAATCATTTTGAAATTTTATTAAACATTATACCTAAGATAATTTTTATATGATGAATCATGAAATTATTTTCATTTTATTAAATAAATTATTTAAAATATTGAAATTCAATTATATATATATTCTCATAGAATGAAATATAAATATAATATGAAGAAAACTTATATTTGAAGGACAAAATAATTTTAACAATAGTGATGTATTTATTTACAACTAAAAAATAAGTTTTTATTAAATATTGTTTTCATTTATGTTTAATCATATTCTTAATCCAATATACACCTATAAATTCAACTACAAGTTTATTATATTCATATCAAAATAATAATATTGTTAAGATCATTACAGCTTGATGTTATTTAAAACAAAAGTTATCATATATTTTAAATTTAAAATGATAAATAACATAAAATATTATGTTGTTATTAATCATTAGAATCATTTTCATATTTTATTTTATAATACAATAGTAATTTGTTTTTATCATTTTCTCTTTGAAAACCCTCTTTCTCATTAAATTTACAAGAAAAAATTTATATTTAATTTTTCAACACCAATAAATTCAATATGATAAAATATTAAATTTATTTGGAATTATAATAATATATATTATCTAATAAGGTCATAATATTGTTTTGAAAATTAATAGTGAAAATAGTAAAAATTAATTAGAGTGGTCAAGGTAAAAATTGATTTAACTACGGTTATACTAAAACAATAAGGGTTAAAATAGCAAATATAATTTTATAAATGATATTTGTTTTAAATAATTAGAACATATTACTTATGGTCATTATAATGTTCTATTGTTTCATACTTATGTCCTGAAAAAACATGGATGAAATTCATCATTCTCAAACAATACATGTCTGGAACTCACGTCACTTATATAAGGATACCCCTTATCTTTCCTTCCTTATTCCATAAAAACCATTTTTTCGACTAATAGATAAAAAAAATAAATTCCTAATACATATTTTGTGATTAAATATTACCTATGATGACTTTTGGTGAAAACATAAAGAGGACACCCGACGAAGAGTTAACATTTTTCCACGAGCTTTTTATTTATTTATTCAACCAAAACCATAATATTTTTATTAAAAAATATGATATAATTACCTAATTATGCTAAATATACATATATTTTGTTATGTTATGTTCATGATCTACAACCATCTCCACATCCATCAAATTGGTTAGTAAATCATCATTCATGTGTAAGGTTGATTACTGTCTCACGAACCGATGCAATTCGTTTTTTCATTATAACCTTTCAGGATTGGTTGTTATCAAAATTATAAATTATATATAATATTAATAACATAGTAATACCTTTGGGGTCATTAAATCATATATACCTTTTTAATTTCCATTTTGTATGTGACATTATAAAGTCACATATGTGATGAAAGTCTACAACCTCAAGAAGAAATTTGATTGATCTTTCACTAACACATTACATGGAATGTAAAGAGTATATATTTACGTATTATATATTATAAAGAAGAAATATTTATGATATTAATTAAATATGTACCATTAAAAAATTATAATGTATACATTTTACAAGGAAAAATGATAACATAGTTCATGTACATGCGGAATACTGCCATCACGAAAAGACGTGATTTTCATTTCATCACTACACCACGTGGATGATATATATAAGAATGTATAAAAAAATATTTTACATATTATATTTTTATCATTATGTAATTTTAAAACATTACTGAACTTCTTTCTATTGTGATCATTTGAAAATTGAAATGTTACTCATGTCCACATATGACATACAGTCTCCTGAGTCGTAATATATCTCATTTTTCTTAAAACTCATTAAATATTGGTTTTAAAAGAATAATTGATTTATAAATTTCATTATGTTTTCATTATTATTATTATTGAGAATATTTAACTCTATAATATTCACAAAATTGTAATTTTGATGACAATGAATGAAAAAGAAAACAAGAAAATTAACACTTGAAACAATGAAAACAATTAACTATTATTACCCAATTGGTCATAAGATGTTATAAAATGATTATATATAAAATTATAACAATTAAAATAGTTCTACACTATGTTGATAAAATTTTTTAACCCACTACATATGTGTTTAAATCCCATTCAATCAAATGTGTGTGTGAGATAAAAATATTTCTTAAGTCAATTTCCATTCGTTTGGTTATAATTTTTCATAATTGATTCATTCATTCTAAGATTATATATATATTTAACTTTTATTAATTTATTTAGTATTTTCAATTTTTATTTTAATTTTATACAAAATAGTTTATTTGATTAATCTCCACATAAATTATATAAACTTTATATGGGATTTCTAATCTCTTTTTAATTTATATAAGACATATAAAAATTCACCACTTGTTTCATATGTGATTTGGATATATAATTCCTCTTTGAATCATTTATCATGAATACTAATCTATGAATTGTATTTAATGTTTCATTTAATGTTATTATTTATTATATATTTTGATTCAAATGATTAATAAAACATTATAGGATATTTTTCTTAGTTCTCCTTCTTTGAGACTAATTTAATTTTGTGGACCAATCATCACTTATGAGATATATATATACACATTAACATATAATATCTAAAAAATATTTATTATCTTGATATTTTATGTTTAATTTATGTTTATAATTTCATGGACAATATGACAACATGTTACCAATGTGTAATGTTCATTATGATACAATCTCATAATTTGTCAGGACTAGTTAGGATTATTCCACTATTGTTGAAAAATAATGATCAAAATGTCATTAATTCTCATGAATTTTTATCTCCCCTGGTTATTCATGTTAGTTTCAAGAAATATTATCATTTTTGAACACATTGGCACTAAAAATAATCGAGAAATTTTTTTATAAAAATGCATCTATATGTCTTTCTTCCCTTGAAAATCGTTTTTCTTACAAAACCATGATTTATAAAAACATTTTAAAATTAAATTATCAAAATAGAATGAATATTTTACAAATAAAATGTTTTATATTATTTAAAATATTAATTTTTGCATGGTTTATTTCAATAAAACACATTTTCACAAAATTTATTTATTTATTTTATTTTTAAAAATTGATTTTTCATATTGAAAATATTATTTTCCACCAAATTAATTTGGTGATATTTTAATGTATACACATTTATCAACATAAAAAACCATTGATATACATCTGGATCCAATGAGGATAAATTTTAATGATACCATCTACATTTTATATCAGAAAGGATAAATACTATTTCAGTGATATTGTCCAAGAACTTGTTTCTTTTCAACCAGTTAATCATGTTTCAAATATATTTTCATAGAAGTCATTTTTTCTCCAAATTATAATAATTTTTCAAAACTATTTTTATGTAACCCCTTTCATTTCCACGAGATATTTTTTTTCAATATGAATATTATGGAAAACATTTTATTTCCACAGGGTAAAAATATTTGTAATAGAATATTATAAAACACATTTCATTTCAATGGTTTATTCAAGTGATAAAAAGATTATTATTGAACCTATTTCTTTTCCACATTTAATAATGTTATTAATGGTATAGTGTTTTTTAATATTATGATAGAATTAAATATCAATATAATTTATTCACATTTTGGTTCTTTAAAATTATTTATATGGAAGGTGCACCGAGATTATTTCGGGTGAGCATGATATAGTTAAAATGATTTTTGTTCCTAGATATCACTTCAATTTATTAAGTAATGATTATTTTCATTATATAATTATGTTGGATTATAAATTTTTTGTGTATTCCATGTTTATGAGATCTTTAAGGTATTTGTATGTGATACATGCAGATGATGTTCCAGGATGCCATTACATTTTATTAAGGAATTACATGGGTTTATAATGTTCAATTTTATCAAGATTGAGATAATATTACACTTTAATAATGATTGTTTGGAGTTTAACCTCTGATAAATCCGTATTCCCTTTTTTAATGTATAATTATTCAAGTATTGATTAGTACGAGTTCTTTTATGATACACCCATTCACTCTGATTATGTATTCCTAACCATATCCACTCATTATGCTCAATGATGAAATTCAATTTTTAATTTCTCTATTTAAAATTAATGGTAATTTGATCATGAAATATTTTACTTCCTTTCTAAGGAATCCATGAAGTATAGTATTATTGATATTAAATTATATTATATAGGGAATGATTTTATTCTTAAAAAAATTATCTTAGAATTTTATGAAATCATATATTATAGATCATAACCCTATGAAGTTAATTAAGTATATGTATATAGGAACATACTAATATTTTTTAATTGTATAGATTATATGGGATTTAATTCTATTAAAACATTATTTGGATAATATAAGATGGAGTGGTTCTAGAACTTATGTAAATATAGGTAATAACACTGAAAATGGTACATTGGTTTTGACCTAATCATTACTTTGTGTAAGAGAAAAGGCTCTATTGTGAACATAATATTAAATTCCCTGGGGATATTGTTTGGATAATTCACATGTTCATTACAAACCATTATAATTTATTGGAATATGAGAAGAAAGATAATGACCTAGGTTAATCCATCAAGTTATTATATTAGAATGATCATGCATCAATGAAATGGAAATATTTATTATGTGTGGAAAACTAAGGCATAAAGAAAGGAACATGTGTGAAAAAAACGAAGATTATAATAAAATGAAATAAATCTCATAATAGGGATCTCTTGTGAGTTATTTTTCTAAAATGTGGAGAACATCAGAAAAATATAATTCAATACCATTATCTTATGGATAACCACTAGTCTGGGGAAATATTTGTATGGAAATAAAATATATGATGTATTTATTAATATTCTATATTTATATTATATATGTATTCTTTAAAAATAAATTATCTATAAGAATCCTGAAACATGTAAGTATTTTTTTTATTTTAGTAGAATATATGTCTACATTAAATTAATATCCCTGAATACAATCTTGTGTTGATTATTTTTATAGTGGTCATAAGTTCAATGTATTAGAAACCTATTATTATTTTTCATCTGATGGCAGTATACCAAGATTTAAGATATTTTAGGTAAAATTTATGGAATTTTTTTTAGTTGAAGATTTATTTTTTAAGTAATGAATTTAAATTTCATCAATTTAATTTTTAAGATATTTATAAGCATTAGGATTAATATTATAATCAACAAAACTGTAATATTAGTAAAATAATCATATTAGTCTTTTTAAAAGAAAGGGATATTTAATAATTAAATGTTTTTCATGGATACTCGTCTTATTAATTATTTTGGGAATTTTATAGGAATAAAATATTTTTTTTTTCTGAGAAAGGAACACCCACATGTTAGTTGAAAACTTTTCTCATACAGTAATGTTGTGGGTATTCCACCAATGACTTAATAAAAATAAGGGTTTAGTGAATATCTATCATAAATCATGTCGAGATTCCATCCAACCCAATCATAGACATAGCCTGTAGAGAGTTCCAAATCCCAATGGGTTTGGAACTAGTTTTGGGCATCAAATTAATCCATGTTGGAATTATTTAGCCCAATAAAATGACCAGGGAAAAATAAATTAATTGAACATGCCAAAAAAGTGAATGAGTAATTTTAAATAAATATACAAATGATCCAGAAACAAATAAAACTAAAATATCTAGAAACTAAATAAAAAACTAAGGCATTAATAACAATATCTCCATGTGAAAACATGGTCACCACTATCAACCAACCGACCATACACAATTACATTTCACTCCATTGATGTGCACTCCAAACAATGAACCATAACAGAAAAAATATATTTGGTATATCAACACTTAATGGTAAAACTACGGTGTGATCATGACAGATCATTTGGAAACCACCATAGAATCTATACATTTATATTCAAGAAAATATTCCATTAATATTATTTTGAAATATGTTTTTTAAAATATTGTTTTTGTATTTTGATAAAAAACAATTATTTTAATTTTAAAATTTTATATGTAACATCAGTAGTTGTTAAAGAATATTTAAATTTCAAAAATCCAAACTCAATAGAAAATAAAAAAAATCTAGTCTATAATGTAAAATAAATATTAATTAATAAAAAATGAACTAGGTAGTAGAATGAAAAAATACATATTGTAACAATGTAAAATAGCTAAAAATACCTAGAGTGATTCTTGGACATACTCTAATTGAACTCACCTACCAGCAAAGAGTGATGCTCGATAGTCCACAACCAACTAGATGCTCTAAACTAGACAATCATGTGCCAATACCCACCTGGCCTCTAATCCATCCATGGGGTTCTAACCCATCTAAACATGGATTATAGGAAACCATCAATCAATTATCTAAAAGATGAATTGGAAACCCATGGTAAGTGTATACTATGTTTTTAGGAATCCCTGACACATGTTACTCACCTTAACTTCCATCACCATAATTTCATTCCCCAAACACTAACACAACCTATATAATAACCCACATGTGGAAATCTTTAATAGGGTATCCTATCAGGTAAAAACCCATTTACAAGTTCCAACTGGATAATCACATTACATAATATTTCTATCCATTACACAGAACATTTTAAAATTCTAATCTATAGTAAATCATACAATTTTTTTAACAAAACTCCAAAATCATCTTAGGATCCAAACATGATTTACACTTATAAACACACAATATATTTTAATATCCTATTCTATATAATTTTCCAAAAATCAACAGAATACTCCACTTTTAAATATATAATACCAAATAAAAAATTACCATTGAATTGAATTTACATTTATCATCCCATTCAAAAACATGATGAAAACATACAACTCAAATAATGATTCAAAATGTGCTTTCAATCAACTTAAAAGACAACAATTTATCTTAGTTATAAATGTCCCATAACATTAATTACATGTTCAAAACTACATATATTTAATTTAGAAATATATTAACCATTAATGAAACATTAATATTTTTATTATTCAAGGAATAAGGAGATAAGGAGAAGTGTTTTAAAATCCAAAATTTTCATTGAGAATAATTATCTGAAATTATTATCAATTTTTATACCATTCATGTGTTCATGTGGGGAAAACATTTATGTTTACAAATAAAATGGTACACCACCAATATCCAAGAAATTACCAAAAACCATTTTTGGGTAACTAAACAAACACAACCATCAACAGACTAGCCACACATGCATGTTCCAAACTATGATAATCACTAAAATTCACACATAAAGATCATATCACAATATACCAAAAACTTGTACCCAAGGCCATACATCAATTTAAACCATAAATTTTTATTAAATTGGAATGAAATACATTTCCTGAAATACATTTTGTGGATCTATTTATAAGAAAAACGACAGAGGCCCTTCAAAATCCATTTTTACCATATTATACCAAAATGAATTAATCACAATAAATTAAAAAGACACAACTGAATCATTTTTTTAATATATATATAACTTTCACTAATTTAATTTATTGTTTTAGAATGTAAAATAATGTAATCACCAAACTCAATAATGTTTTATTGCAACAAAAATCCCTGAGAAGGAAGAATTAACAGAGATGATCAATCCAAACACCATAAACATAAATTAAATAGAATCACACACAAAACCTAACACCTAGGGTTCTTACAAGATGGATACCATATAGAAAAACCCAAGGAAACCATGTATGTCAGAGAAAAAGTAGATAAGTTTTACAAAAACCAGTGAAACATAACTTAGAATCATGGAGATCGATCCATGGAGGGAGAAGAATCAAAGGGATAGGGGTTTAGAGACCCCTTTGTGTGCCAAAAAATGATAAAGAGGGAGGGAATACCAATATTTGTTAAAATATTAATGGGGGAATAATTATAATTTCGAATTTTTAAGATGATTTGTATCTTTGATTGTTTATCCACCTAGTTTGTCAAACTTTGTGCCAACCGTTCGGCAGCTACATACTAAGAAGGATCAACTACATGGCCTTGCCTAATGGTTTCAATTACAATTAAAAAACCATGTTGTAGATTCTATCTTTAATATTATACCTTCCACATGGTTACATTATATGGGAAGAACATTTTCCCAAACCATGTTCCCATACATTACATAGGCCATGAATTCCCCTGAACGCTCCAAAAACCTAACACATTGATCCCGAACACACCATAACATAATACCAAGGATCAAATACCATCTAAATATTAAAATAATATGATATCCAATTTCGGGGTGTGAAAATTCTCTCAACCATGGACACATTTTCCCCCTAGAAAGATTTATGGTCAAAAGTTACCCAATCCCTAATTTCATGTTGGATCAAAAAAATGGATGTAATGAACCAGGAGGTGTCATTTCACTCTACATGTCACACCCAAAAAATAAAAAGGGATCCAAATCACTATAATGAGATGATTACACAAATAGGGTTCCCCACAACACAATATATGCAATAACATATCCAACAAAACCACTAACATAGAACGTGAGTTATACCAAACTACATTTCACGAGAAAAACAACACCAACTAATAAATTAAAAAATTAACATAACAACAAAAATCCTCTAAAAAATTGGATAAAACATTGGATGAAATTGAAAAAAACATCAATAACAAAAAAAATTAAAATAATAAATTTCCAAAAGAAAGAGTTTCACCATAAAAGGGAAGTTGAAACCAAGACAAGCCCACACAAGTGCTAAGAACACTCTAAAACGAACAAACAACTCAAAACGCGACATTCAGATAAACTCAAATACTCAAAATACTATAGATAATGTATGTTATGAATTTATAACAAGATTATGAACCTAAATTAGACACAAAATAAAAAACTTTAAACTATGGATGTCTCCACTTCAGCACAGGAGAGAAATCATGAAATGGTTTCGACACATACACCCAACAATTATTTAATGTTCACAAGATTAATTATGAGTCACATTCCTGGTTCCCCGATGATTAAAGATTCTCCTATATCACATTCAGACACTAGGATTACACAACGAAAAAGTATTTTTTGGGAGAAACTTCTTATATAACATTTCCAAATGACCCAAATAGAAAATATGATGGAAAACATTCAAAGGATTCTGAGAAGTAAAATTTTAATGCCTGATTTGGCCACACTGGTGTCATGTAATTAAACATTATAAGCAACAGTAAGCTAAAACCAATAATTTACAGTCCTCAATTATAGCTTCCTCTAGCACACACTATTTACTATATTGGATTCCTTCATGAGCAGTTAGAGGAACCATATTTCCAACTACATATCCTCCAGAAACCAACTCATATAGGAACTCTATATCCACCAGATTCTTGAAATGATATCCTTTGGAATAGAGGACTCTCTAATTAATATATATATATGGAGACACATAAACAATCTAAAAGACTTCAAAAATATCATGCGACGCCACCTATGTAGAAGAGGAATGGAGCACCCTAAATTTTTCAACATAGGATGTCAACTTCTTATGGCCTTTTCTAATACATATAATCTCTTCACATTTCATGATTTTAACCATCTTAGGTATAAACCATCGAACAAATTAAAACATAAAAAATTCCCACGTCATCCCAAAATGAATCTATGGATGGGAAAACATATCCTATTCATCCAAAACTAGACCCTCAATACAACCACATACATAATATACTCTAATAGCGTTGGGAGATCCAGACACCCATAAGACACACTCAACTTCCTCAAGACACTTCACTGAATCTAATGAAACATGATCACCATGATCGATAGACAACTACCTAGCAGAACATGAAACATGGATTGGATCACTGGATATTTTGGGGACCTTTCTTTGAATTGTATTTTATACAACATGAAAAAATTTACCTCAATAAACACACACACAAACAAATATTCCGAAAGTGAAACTAAACAAAATGTCATCAAGCTCTCAATATAAACACATAGAAGCTCAACCAAAATTCTCATTTCAAAATTCACCATTTTCATTTAAATTTTAGATATTGTTTCTTCCATGGACACATTCCGAAATCCGAAACCCTATTTTACATGACAATAATACCAACTCATTCATGATAACTGGCCCCAAATCATTTCCCACTAACAACCCAGTTTATAAAGGTCAATTAAAACTAGTAATTTAAAATACCCACCCATGGAATCCTATGAACCATCGCATATGTTTAGATACAATTCCACATACATCATCCCCACACAAGTTCCCCTGTGCAATTTCTATAGTCACCCTCAGATATGTGAACTTACATAAGGAGTATTAAAAGGAATAAATTTATTTTTCTCATCAAATCCTAAGAATTTACCATATTTTCAATACAAAACAATTTAATTTAAAACCTATCTCAGAAATCTGATACAATATGAGAGAAATAATTAAAATTTCTAAAACATTTTTTGTTTTAAAATCATAATCACATCAACCAAGACCAAAATTGTACATAACTCAAAAATAACATATGTAATGAGGAACTAATGACTATGCCTTACTAGGAGACATGGTAGTGGGATATTACCTATGTATGAAATAATTCTAAGAGGACCTTGAACCAATCAGTTGTCCTCCACATGGGTAACAACCCTATAGGATATCACAACATGACACTAGATCTCCTCCATTGACATTACACAGAAAAACAATACAAAACCCAGACAAGGTATAAGTCCCTTTTCTTATACATTACATAATCTTGAGTTATTTCAATAATAGACATTGAGGATCTATTCAGGTCTATAATTTTGGATAATTAGATCATAAATCATGCATTACAGTCCATATTTAAACAAAGTGGTTACACAAAAGATATTACTCATTTTTCCCATCATCGGAAACATATTTCAAATAAAAAGCTCAGCAAGGGATATTAATGTACGAAATGAAAACATTAGTCCTTGTATGAAATCATACATTACTCATAAAACATAATAATTTTAATATACCTCATCAAATCATGAATAAATAATATAAATCATAAGACATAAAGGTAACTTGAGGCATTCATAACATTCATACGTAGGGAGTAACCCTCATGGTTATGTTTGGTATACACATAACAGTATATTCCCTAATTCTCTTCGGAGAATCCTTAACGTTTTACCCCTTCGCGTTAACCAATGCATTGGACAGCTATATCGGCCTCAACCAACATTAGTTTATCACAGAACCACCCGTCTTCATAAACAATGCCCATAAACCATAACATAATCATATCACATAAAACATTCATAATAGAAACATAAAATTTCCCTATTTCAATCACAAGATATCAATAACATATTGATATAATAAAAACATTAACAAAACCATTTTCAATACAAAAATCAAAGAAAAGTAAAACATGGGTTTTTATTTTTCATTAAAAAAAAGTTATGTCTTGTAAAGGATTCTGAAACTCAAATAATGGTCACAGCGGTGGATAAGTCGTTGTCGCTGCATACGTACGACAAAAAGACATTCCCTTTTGTAGTTTAGTAAAATTTTCATATAAAGAAGATTCCCTTTGAATAAACGTAAAATTCAAAGGGGTTTATACACCGTATAAGAGAAAGTTCTTGTATAAAACAAAATATGCCTCAAAGAAAGGAGATTGAGACGAAGTCCCTTACCTCGTATCTGACATGACTAGATCATTCTTTAATCTCCTGAATAATAAACATTAGTTAATTTATTCTTGATTAATAACCTTTTTCAATTTCATTATTCCTTTTTATATCCCTTATTACCATGTCATTAACACTATGTAATTATTTAAGTTAATAACGGTCATTTTAACGATCATTGGTACATGAGTCAAAAATAAAATCTTTATAATTACAAGTTGTTCATGTATCTATTATATACAAATTTATATTCATGATTTTGATATCATATATATCAGATATATCTATTATATACAATCATTTATAATATTACAGAACATTTATAGGTATGAAATGAAATGCATCGTTCATAGAGACGGTAAGCCGTACGTATGCATGAACGCTACTTTCATTTCTATTTCATATTTTATGGAATGGAATCATAAAGATATAAAGGTATATTATAATTCCAGTAGAATATCATATATAATATCATTAACTCCATCCTTTATACATCCCACATCTGGCATTAACGAATTAAATCACTTTGAGGGGGAGGTAGTCCGCATTTCCTAAAATGAAGATATTGCGTTTACCCATAATGGAAACCATAAAGTTATGCCAAAAATGAATAATACATAAGATTAAGGAAAACATAAACATATTATATATCATATATAAAAATAGTGTCATCTTAATTGCCACCTTTGAAGGGGTTAAATGAATATTGAACAATCGTCATTTCGTGAGGTAGAAATTCGCCATCCACGGAAACACGATTCTCTTTAGCAATTAGATGAAGGTGTGTGTAAGTGTATCTCTAATCCTTCTTATAACAACATCCTAGTATATTAAAGATACTGGTGTTGTTACAAAATAAATGAATAAAAAGAGTTTAGGGGTTGGATAATCAAAATAAAACAAAAGATAATAAGAGAAGACTTTTTCTTTAAATCGGGTAACTCTTCTTGGTTTAATCCAAAATGGTATCTTGAAGAGGTGTCTGCCTAAGGTAAGGCTTCTAGGATGAAGAGAGGGATGTGGAGAATAAAAATGAGCCGATCTTGGCTGATCCAACACTTCATATGTGTGGGTAAGGAGGTATAGGTGGGGGCCTATTATAAGAGGAGAGGAGGGCACTCTTGGAAAGTTACAAAATATTACTTTATATTGAAATGTGTTTCGAATTTAAAAGGTCCCACATTAATTTATTTCGAGTATAAGGTGATAAGGGTTCTAAATATACTCATCCAATAGGTTTTTGACAAGTTTATGTCTTAGATTTTACAATATCTTTTCATTTAATTTAAATCGTTCGTTAATGAGGTAATCTCTACTTCATCATGATGTCATAAATAAATTAATTTATTTAATTATAAAAATATAAAATGATGTAGGAAATATTTTTAGATTTCCAATGAATCTTTATAGTCCAATATATCATTTATGTAGACAAAATAAAAAATGTTTTACTCAGGTGATACATTCTTTGTTATATTTAACTTCATTTAATAATAAAAAGATAAAAAGTCATTACCACAAAAAAGTGATTCCATGGGGTCCCCAAGTTTGGCACAAGGCATACCATGGTCGTCTATGAGACAACCAGTAGCATTAGGATACATGTTGGGGTAAATTTTTTATTATTATGATAATATTTTATTATCATTAACTACCTGATTACTAATTAATCAAGATAATTAAAGATAATTACCATCGTTACTACTCATAATGTCCAAAAAAAAAACAGTTTTGATTACATAATTTGAACCTTCTGATTCAAAATATGTAATAATTTTTACCAAATTCCGAACACAAGAATTACAATAATTAATTTAAAAACAATTCTCGTTGTCAAAACAAATAGGGGGTTTTTTAGAAATATTATCTATGAAATTTTTGGCACTTGTTTATTCCCAATTACAAAGAAAAATTAATCCCAATAATCACCATTGGATTAAATGGTAAAAATATATTCTATTTACACTTTAAAACCAATTAATTATATAATCTGATCGTATAATTAAATTATATGAAAATGCAGTTTTGATGTAAAATGCTGTATTTTTCACTATTTATTAAAAAATGAACATTGTCAGAAAAATACGTGAAATTAACCCAAGGTAAATTTCAATGTCCCAATAATAAAGAATATGTTAATTTTGAAAAATAGAGCTTATAAAATTGTCAAATGATATATTTAATAATGGTTCTCCATCAAAAGGCGTTAAAACAATATTTTAAAAATAGTGGTGTATTCCATGCTTAAGATTGGATTTATTCTCATTTTAAGACTCTAAAACACTATGTAATTCATAAATATTCATAGATAAAAATATATATTATTCATTACATACTTGGGATGTTACATCCTTCCCCCTTTAGAAAATTTTTTTCCCCTGATTTATTTACTTAACGAATCAGTGGGGGTATTTATCCCACATTGCATTTTCAGATTCCCATGTTGCCTCTTCATTCATGTGGTTCTTCCACAAAACCTTTACATGATGAATCCCATTATTCCGTAACACCTGGTCCATGTGGTCAAGAATCATGATCGGTTGTTCCTCAGAAGATAGGTTCTCTTCCAACTGAACTACCTCTGGACTCAAAACATGAGATGGATCTGGCATGTACTTCCATATCATTGAATCATGAAAAAATTGTGTACCTGAGATAAACTCAGAGGTAAAGACACTCGGTATGCAACTGATCCAACACTCTCCAAAATTTCATATGATCAAATAAACCTTAGACTCATCTTTCCGATCTTAACAAATCGCATCACACGATTCCATGGTGAAAATTTGAGAAAAACATGATCAACTACCTAAAAAGAGAGATCCTTCCTCCTGTTGTTCGCATAACTCTTCTGCCTACTCTAAGATGTTCTCATGTGTTTATGTATCAGCTGAACTTTTTCTGCCAACTCTTCTACCAATTCTGGTCCCATAAACATCCTTTCACGCACTTCATCCTAGAAAGCTGAAGTTCTACAACGTTTCCTATATAATGCCTCAAATGGTGCCATATGTACAGTAGAATGAAAACTTTTATTATAAGAAAACTCAACCAAAGAAAGATGTTGGTCCCAACTTCCCTGATAATCCATCAAACAAGCACATAGTGTATCCTCTAATGTATTAATTGTTCATTCTGACTGCCCATCTGATTGAGGATGAAAAGATGTACTAAAATTTAATTCAGTACCCAATGACTTCTCAAGGCCTTTCCAAAAGTTAGAAGTGAACATGAGATCACAGTCAGATACAATGGAGAGAGGAACTCCATGTAACCAGACTATATCTTTAAGATAAAAATGGGAATTTTGATCTTGCAAAAACTTATCTCGTATAGCATGGAAATGAGATGATTTAGTCAAGCGATCAACAATAAACTAGATTGCATTATTACCTCAAGGTGTCTTCGGAAATCACAGAACGAAGTCCATTGATATATTCTCCCATTTCTACTCTTGTACTAGTAAAGGCTGAAGCATCCCATTCAAAAACTGCCGCTCTGCATTAACCAGTTGACAAGTCAAACACATTACAGTAAAACCGGCAATATCTCTTTTCAATCCATCCTACCAGTAGTACTACCAAAGATCTCTATACATCTTAGTACTGCCTGGATGAACTGAAAACGGAGAACTATGATCATCACATAACAACTCTCTCTTCAACTATGAAGTTCACATCACACACAATCTCCTCCCAAATCTCAATACACAATCATTATCAATTTTAAATTTAGGCAACTTACCCTTCTAAAACAGCTCTACCTTTTTCTGCAACTCGCTATCTTGCTTCTGTGCTTGCTTAATTCTGTCTGATAGAGAAGATTTCAATGATACCTAAAAAAATGGAAGTAAATCCTGTACCAACAACTTCTATGCCAGTTTTCATCAAATCCTTAACCAAAGGATCATGTTCCAAACACAACATTGTTAATGAAGCATTAATTTTTTGACTCAAAGCATCAGCCACTTTATTTTCTTTTCCTAGATGGTAATGAATTGTACAATCACAATCCTTGATTAATTCCATCCATCTACTCTTTATCATGTTCAATTCTTTATGAGTGAATATATACATTAAACTTTTGTGATCGGTATATATTTTACACTTTACTCCATACATATGATGCCTCCAAATTTTTAATGTGAAAACAATAGCAGCTAATTCCAAATCATGTGTATGGTAATTTACCTGATGTGTTTTCAACTGTCATGAAACATAAGAAATTACCTGATCATTCTGCATTAGGACACAACCAAGTTCTTTTAATGAATCGTCATAGTAGATAACAAACTCACCATTCCTGGAAGGTAGTTCTAAAACTTGAGCATTCACTAATCTTCTTTTCAATTCCTGAAAACAATCATAACATTCTTTTGTCCAGATAAACTTAACACCCTTCCGAGTTAGCTTAGTCATTGGACTAGATAACCATGAAAAATTTATAACAAACCTTCGGTAGTAGCCTACCAAACCAAAGAAGCTATGAATATCAGTTACATTTGTGGGTCTTGGATATTCTTCAACAACCTTTGTTTTTATAGGTTCAACAGTTATCCCATATTTAGAATTAATGTGACCAAGGAAAGAAATTTTTTTCAACTAAAACTCACATTCTCTGAATTTCCCATAAATTTTATTTTCTTTTAAGGTTTGAAAAATTACCCCTTAATGTATTTCATGCTCCTATTAGTTTTAGAAAACACCAAAATATCATCAATAAAAACAACCAAAAACTTATCCAAGAACTCATGGAAAATTATATTCATAAGGTCCATGAATAGAGCAGGTGCATTGGTTAGCCCAAAAAGCATTACTACAAATTCATAATCGGGTAACTCTTCTTGGTTTGAACCAAAAAGGTTTCTTGAAGAGCTTTCTACCTATGGTAAGGCTTCTAGGATGAAGAGATGGATGTGGATAGATAAAATGATCATAGATTGGCCGATACAAAGTCTTTAGATGTGTGGGTAAGGAGTTATAGGTGAGGGCCTTTTATGAGAGGAGAGGAGGGAACTCTTGGAACGTTACAAAATGTTACTTTATATTGAAAGGTGTTTCAGATTTAAAAGGTCCCACATTGATTTATTTCTCAGATAAGGTGATTAGGATACGAAATATACTCATCCAATAGGTCTTTGACTAGTATAAGTCTTTGATCTTATATTATATTTTCATTTTATTTAAATCGTTCATTGATGAGGTAATCGATGCATCATCATGATGTAATAAATAATTTAATTTATTTAATTATAAAAAAAATACTATTTTGTACGAAATATTTTAATATTTACAATGAATATATATAGTCCAATAGATCATTTATGTAGACAAAATTAAATTTTTTTTACTCAAGTGATACATTCTTTGTTATATTTAACTTTCTTTAAAAATAAATTGATAAAAAGTCATTATCAGACAAAAGTGATTCCATGGGGTCCCCAAGATTGGCACAAGGAATCCCATGGTCAGCCATGACACAACCAGTAGAATTAGGTCGAATTTTGGGGTCATTTTGTATTATTATGATATTATTTTATTATCCTTAAGTGCCGGATTACTAATAAATCATGATAATTAATGATAATTACCGTCGTTACTATTCATAATGTTCAAAAACAAAAGAGACTTGATTACATAATATAGAACATCTGTTTCAAAATATTTAATCCATTTTACCAAATTCCAAACACAGAAATCACAATAATTAATTTAAAAATAATTCCCATTGTCAAAACAAATAGTGTGTTTTTTAGAAACAATATTTATGAAAAGTTTGGCACTTGTTTATGCCCAATTCCAAAGAGAAATTAATCCCAATGACCACCATTAGATTACATGATAAAAATATATTCTATTTACACTTTAAAAAAAAATAAAAATATAATCATACTATATATCTAAATTTGATAAAAATGCAGTTTTGATGTAAAATGCATTATTTTTAACTATTCATTAAAAAATGAACATTGTCAGAAAAATACCAAAAATTAACCCAAGGTAAATTTCAATGTCCCGATAATAAAGAATAAATTTATTTTGAAAAATAGAGTTTATAAAATTTTCAAAGGATAGATTTAAAAATGGTTTGCCATCAAAAGGCGGTAAAATAATCTTTTTAAAATATTAGTGTATTCCATGCTTAAGATTGGATTTATTCTCATTTTAAGCAATTAAAACACTATCTAATTCATAAATAGACATAGATAAAAATATATATTATTCATTACTTACTTGGGATGTTACACAAGGAAACAAAACCCCGACTAACCTTGGAATCTCATGGATCATAATAAGAAATATTTTGTGTCAATATTCCCATAACTACACAACAAGTCTTTATAATCCGGTATTCTAACTACCTGAAATCCCAAATAACAAGGTCCTTCCCTGGTAACATTTTCTAGAACCATGCTGTGATTCCATCCAATATGACATACGGCTTATTCTGAGACATTTCCCAAAGTCCTTTTTATATCCCTACATGCTTCCAACAATGGCTTAGAATCAAAGTAATCCAAGTCTTAGTGATTTAACCAAATAAAATTACAATGATAAAATAAATTATCTGAACAAAAATTAAAAGACAACGACTAATTAAAAATAAATATACAACTAATCTAGGTAAAAAAATTTAATAGAAAATTAAAACTAAATACATAACCAAATAACCACTGACACAATCTACTTGTGACCATGTGGTAACCAACATCGACAAACCAACCAGAAATAAAGACAACCTGCTCTAATAATGAGCACGTGAACAATTAAACATGAATATACCAAAAAACTCAGGTGTACTAACACTGAATGATACATTTATGGTATGAGCTTTACAGTTCAGTATGATACCACCAATGAATCTATACATATCCTTTATCGAAAATTGTAAATTAAAAATAGTTTAAAATAAATATAATAAAATATGTTCATTCAACTTTGATAAACAATAGTGGATTTATGTTTTAAAATATTACATGTCAGATAACTAGTTTTCATAAAAAATTATAATTTTAAAAACAAAAACTCAAGAAAAAATAAAAGAAAAACTAATGTCATACTATAATATGAAATAAATATTCATAATAATAATGAAAAAAATGTTGTCAAATTTAAAAATAATAATAAATATAGTAACTATGTTATTTTCCTAAATATCCCTAACGAGATTCCTAGATCTACTAAAATCAAACTCACATGTTGGCTTATGGTTATACTCTATATTCTATAATAAATTAGCCGCCCTATACCAGCCAATATAGTGGAACTACTAATCTTGCTTATAATCTATCCATGGGGTTCCATCCTATCAAATCGTCGTTGATAAGAAACTGCAACTCAACCCTCTAAATAATTCCCTAGAAAACCCATGGTAATAGTTCATTGTGTTAGTAGAAATACCTTGAACGTGTGAATAACATTACAAGTTGTCTCCGAACTTGCCTACCCGAAACACAGACACAACCTATATAATAAACCACATGGAGAAATTCTCAATATATTTTCCCTTCATATAAAAAACCACTTACATGTGGTATCCCATATTTATCAGGAACACCCTTCCATCCATATCTCAGATCAGGTTGGATGTAATCCTACCTTGTACACTAGTACTGGCCTACACGAGATCCATGTTAACATGTCACTATTTTTATTTAAATGATTTTAATATTAAATATTAACGATAAACCATTGGTTTCACTTTTTGAGGTTCATAGAATTGTTAATTATATCGGATTACATTTTCTACCCATTTATGTTTTAAAACCTAGTTATTAATATATAGAAAAACATTTCACTATTTTATAGATCCTAGGATCACTTTAATGTAAATTTTAGTTCTTTAGGAATTAAAAAAATATTTTTTAATGTTCATTTATTAAATTAAGGAATGATGTGGAAATTTATCAAATCACAATCAATAGATGAAATTGTGTTATTGAAATATATATTTTTCAATGTAGTATATTTCATTATATTCATAGATAATAAAATAATTTATCAACTATATGAAAATGTTCATGGAAAAAATTAACATGTAACATTCTTATCCAATAAATCGTATTTTCGTTTAAATCATCACAAGTTTATTGTTTAAAGGCCCTAAACATTCCATTGGCCATTCAAATTTTTTGATCAATAGCCTAAATAAATTTGAATAATTATTTATTCATTTATTATATATATAAATCCTCATTTCTTACTAATTTTATCTTATTTGTAAGCCAATTATGTGTTATTCCATATGGACTTCATAATTACATTTCAATTTTATCAGGAGGATGTTTTATTATCCCTTTTTATGATTTCAGTTTACAATAAATTTATTTTTTAGATGTCCATACTTTGATTTTTCATACAATTTTCAAGTTTATAGGATTAAATTTATTAGAGGGATGATGTAAAAAACCATGATTTTAAAAGAATAAAATTTTGTTTGATGGGGAAAAATAAAAGCAACAATCATCTTAGATGAGAATCTCGCACCATTCTATATTATAATATATTTCATTTAAAATAAATTTCATCTATTTGATAGCATGTAAGACACACAACTCCAAATAAAAATAAAATGTAATAGATTATACCATTATGTACTAATAATTATTTTGGTGGGAATTATTACATCCTAGAATACACATCCATGGATCCTGCATTGAAATCAGTAACATTACATTTTTAGCATTGATTACGAATATTGTGACATAAATTTCGTCCATATAAACATTATAACATAAAAAATAAATAATGTATCCCTTACATATAGAATGTCCTTTTAGTATTATATTTTTACTAAATTAGAAAAAAAACCTACATAATTAATTCACACGTCTTTAAATTAATATTTATCCCAATTATCCCAACATTTCATTTCTACATTACGACATCATATTAATTCATATTACATCCCAAATAAAACATCATCATTAAAAATAATTCATTAGATAATATAAAAATGAAGAATAAGAAGTGTGAGACGATATTATAAATAACGTTAGGAATAAGCATTATCAATTGAATTACATCAATGATATTGAGAATTCATAAGGATATGATGAAAAAATAATAGTTTTTTTGATAATCAAAAAAGAACTCATACCCATCTATAAAATAATATATATGAATAGAAAAAATGAATCATTTGAGTGAATAAATTATTTTATCCATGTAATATCAATATCTACCTTGACAAACATTAAACCATGATAACAAGCAACTAAACCTATCTTTGGAAATATGTATTATCACTTTATTGAATCCTTTGAAAAAACTTTTTTAATGGAAAATTATACATCTAAATTAAAATATTATCATTACTCAATTAAGTAGAGATATATACTTAGGCTCACCTTTCATATAATATATATCAGGATCACCCATTATTCGTTAGCTATAATGGTAATCATCACTTCGTATAAGAAATATGAGGCTCACCTATGATATATAATGGGGCTAAAACCATATTATAATCTAGATTAGGATAAAAAATTTAATATCATTAACATGTATAAGGTAAATAATAAAACTTATTCACCATTAACCTCATATAAACAATCATTATTAATTAATAATTTGATAAACCCCTAAGAATAAATGGATTTATTGTAAATTATATTAAAATATCACTACTGGAAATGGGTCCTAATCCAATGGAACAATACCCATGGTTTAATGAAATCATGGGGATAAAGTATTTGATTGATTTTATACCTTTAGTTTTTTTTATAAACCATTAGTATTTTCCCTTGCATAACCGGTATCCCAAATGCTCCTCTTACCCGCTCTCACTTCAACGAGCCCTAATCACCCCTCTAATGAGATCCAACCACCCCGACCCTCCCTGTCTCCACCTCAACCTTGTCTTCCCAGCCTCAGTCTCATCCTCCTAGCCTCCACCTCGACCTCACAGTGTCGGCCTCCACATCGACCTTCAGGCCTCCACTTCCGAGCCTCCACCTCCATCATGACCTCTCAGCATCTTCCCCTACCTCAACCTCCCAACAAAAGCCTCTTCCTTGACCACCCGACCACTTCCTCTTGGCATCAACTCCCTCCCTCCACCTCCCAACCTCCGCCCCTTCTTCCACCTCTGCACCCCTACCTCGGCCTACCAGTATCCACCTCTTCCTACCACAAATCAATATGTATATCTTTTGAGTTCTACCAGGATTTTTCACCAAGTATAGAGGTATGTATGTGATATGTATTAAGACTCATGTCTGAAAAACATAGAAATATGGATTTGTTTTTTATATTTATTTATTTCAATCATTTTATTTTGGATGTTCTTTTTTGAGTTGTTTAATGGTTAGGGATTCAGTATGCTAACTTAATTTATATTTTTTCTATGTTCTAGTGATTTAGGTGGGTTTATTTTAGTAATTTTTTTCAACCTATTAAGTTATATATGCATAGCATCATGTAGTATAATCAGATGTTACATTAGTCCCAACACATTATATGGTCAGTGTGATACCTCTATTTTTCATTACGTCCCATTGTTCTATATTTCCAAATATCAATCCACAACCGAAATTATAATGAGATAGATGTTTCTATAGATCTATTATGCCATTAAATATTGAAAATTTTATATTTCCAAAATTGTACATTGGTGGAGTCTTGTACACATAGTCATTATACAATTTATTCTCTAACTATATTGGTTTATACTTCACTTCAACATCCTCTAATCGAGTGGTAATAACATCCAACATATCTACATGTGATTATTTTTCTCATATAAAAATTTGACAAAGATAGCATGTTTGAGGTTTTACCAGGTGAATTGTTTGAAAATTTAATAGTTGATATCCTAGTATAAAAAAAACATGTTTATCGATTGAGGTTTATTTTAATGAAATGGTTTGATGATTTATATGGTTGGTTTTGTGGGTTGGCACTTTAATGGGTTGAATGATATTCTCTTTCCATAGTGGTCTAGTAAAAATAGATATAGAAACTTCATCTTTGATAGAATAATCAATAATAATGTTTGCCTATGTAACTCAACATTATATTTTTCAAGTATTTTATATTTTATCTTGAAATATGAAATTTATTCTTTGATACAGAGAAAACCAACACACACCAGTTGAAGGTGGGAAACAGATATAGCCAAATTTTTCTTCTAATCCTAAAACTATATCTCTTTGTTTATTAACTAAACTATAGTTTTATAGAGCTATAATATTTTATTATACTTCCCACTTTATGAGAAACATTGAATTTGATTATTTCATATCCATTGAGGATGATATAGATGGTTTTAATTATTCATCTCACCAAATAAAGTTTAAATAGGATTGTGTTGAATTTATGGTGTCACATTCTTTATTTAAAAGTGATGTTTCAATACCCATATATGTCGATGATAATTGAACCATTATTTATGGATAAGATAGTGTCATTAAACAATCATTTTTAGAAGGGTAACATGATTGATTTACTGAAGAAGTTATTTTGAGGAGATACCAAAATATTAATAAGACATATGTACCTAATGAATATATAGTGTAACATCAAGAGCTTGAATTTAATTTAGATAATAAAAAAATTTGGTAACATTTATTGTTGATAATTATAGTTTTGATAATGTATAATGATTAAATTAGATAAATGAGGAGATTTTTTATATGACTCATAATAGCATATGGGATCTTCATGAATTGTTAGATATTTTAAACATCTTATATAAAAATGAGTTATTAAAACCATATGTGATTGAAATGGTAATACATAGAGAAAAAATATATATTGGACAGAAATGTATATAATAAAAGAGATGGTATTGATTATAAATAAATTTTTTTACTAGTTTCTACTGAAGAATAATTTTAAGATATTATGTTCATATTTTATCATATTGATTTAGAGAATTATCAAATGATTCATAGAACAAATTTTATTAATGGAGATTTATGAGAAAAATTTATATGGTTTATTATGATGATTTTATTAAATGTGTTTTCTTATATTTGGTTTATAATATAAATAAATTCATTTATATGATAAAATTTGCTTCGTGACAACTGTATATAAATTGTTTTATAGGTTATGATATTTTCTAAAATAGAGTGATTAATAAAACATTGTTTGTTTAAAATAATAATAAAATTACTAAATTTATTTAAAATCTATAAAATGAAAATTTATAATTAATGTTTTTTATATTTATGGCATATTTTTATCTAATAGTTTTGTAAAACTTTTTAAAGAGACAAAACTGATGTTGAGTGAGTAGATAGATATAAAAATACTTTCCAATTATTTTGTTTTTTATCCATCCAAATTAATAATGGTTGATCCTATGATAATCATGTATTCTCCTATAAAAAAATATATTAAAATGACCCTCAAGTTGTTGAACTCAAATTTTATCTCCTCCGATACTGCACCTATTTGGAAAAATAATAATCATTATAAATTATTAAGTCATCAGTGTTAAATAAATAGATTAATGACAATTCATTATAAGATTTCATTGATAGTAATTTTATATTTTATCATCTTTATTCTCGTCCTTATAATGATTCCATTATTATAACATCATTAAAATAATTGAGTCATCTAGGATTAGATCATTATAATGTTGTGAATAAGTTATTAATATATTTATAGGATGCTAACGATTATATATTAATCTATAATAAGTATAATCAACTCCATATAATTAACTAATATTAATCTGAATTTTTTAGGTTCCTTGATAATCAAAAATCTAATAAAAAAATTAATTTTATTATTTATATAGGGGATATTTCATGGAAAATTATCAAATAAACACTTATCTTTACTTTTACCATAGATGTAGAGCATGTGCCTTGTTATGAATACATTTTTTAAGAATTATGGATTTAAAAAATGAATGTATGGGTTTAATTTTGTTGAAAATATGTCCAAACTATAAGTAATATACTACGACAATATGGCTGTTGTGTAATTATCTCAAAAGGAATAGTGTTTCTTCTCATTAAAAATTTATCACATAAGATGCTTATTTTTAATGAAGAATATCAAACATATCATACATGGATTGAGAACCATTTAACAGAGAATATGATGGATGCTTCACTAATAGAAGTCTTAGCAATTTATTAATTTTATATTCTTGTTATCTATATGATTTTTTAAGAATTTTAAAGTATTACTATTTCATCATAGTATTTTAAGAGGGGTTATCATCATTTTTTTACCAATAAGTCTCTTGATTTTATATTTGGGGTTCCTTTGAAACTAATTTTAAGATCATTTATTTTAACAAAATGACCTTTTCTTTTTTAAGAGTCTTATTGTGACTTGTTTTGCTTTTTATAGAGTAGGTGTTTTTAGATAGTTATTTTTTTTAAAAAATAATGAGGTGATTTAGTTTATTATATTCATCTTCTAGATCATTAATCCCAATATTTTATACCCATAATATTTTTATATAAATTATCTAATTGATTTAAATTCTTGTAGATGGAGTGGTTTTCGTTAAATTTCTTTTCCCTATTTGAATTAATATTTTACCAATGGAAAATATTTAATTAAATGAATACGGGGCTCATTTAAAATATTTTTGATTATGGGTGAATTTTTTATCTCTCCTTTTATTTTTAAATGAAATAACACATTTTAAGGGCATGTTTTAATGTTAAAAGTTGTTTTATTATTACACCTAAAGGAGGAATAAAATTATCTCTCCCATGGTTCAACTATATCGACACATACCACTCTATCATAGACATGAAACCTTACTTGGCCCATTATGGATTACCTTGTTTATCATGCCTTTATAGGATATAGGTAATAATTTTATCTATGATACTGAAAGGGTTGAAATTTGTTATAAAAAAGGAACTATTAATAAAAATGTGAATTAACTATTATGTTTTTATATTATAATAGTTTTATTTTCGATCATACATATCTGTTTTTATATTATGGATTAAATTTTTTATTGGACGATAAATTTTTTTCATGTTAAAGAATGGATAGAAGATTGATGTATCGTACCAATAGGATTTGATACATGTTTCAAAATAATTTGGATAATTATTTATAAATTTCATTTTACAATGCTTCATATAGGGTATTTATGCAGTTTCCTTGCAAAATATGTGTTGTAAGACCATGGATAGGATGGAAATAAGTTTTCTAACATATAAATAAATTTGTATTTCAAACAAACTCTTTTGTTTGGTATCACCATGTAAAGACGAGTCAATGTTCTAATGGTAATGAAAATAATGAAAAAAGTGTCATGGAGAATTTTATATTTGATTGGTTTCCATTTTTTCATAATCCTGAGAGTGACAGTATGTAGTTCAAGAATACAATGATATCAACACACATGTGGAAAATACAGAAGATGATGACAAGAGTGTGAAAAAATTAGTTGATGATTATAGAACACCAGAATATCAGGAATGCACTAAAATGACCATGTTCGATTTATTAATATGGATATATATAATGGGAAAACCATTTATTTAATATATATTACCTCTATTGATTATATTCTTATATTTTTGAAGAACTTTCTTCTTGATGGTGTAGATACTCCATAAAATCATTACAAGGCATGGATGTTAATTAAGAATATTAGATTTGATACATATTAAGTACAAGCTTGTCCGAAAGATTTTAATTTATTTTGGGGGAAAACAGCTGAATGTAATGACTATAAATTATGTCGTACATCTCAATGTAATACAAATGAAGATGGAACACCATCTCGTTTGGCACAGAAAGCCGTGTGGTGCTTTCCATTAATTCCCAGACATCAAAATCAATTCATGTCTGTACAAATCTCATCCAATATTCTATTGCATGATATTGATAGAACAAAAGGTAAAAATGAGTTGGTTCATCCTGTAGATGGATTATCATGGAAGACATTTTATGCACAACATCCTGAATTTTCAACTGAGGTTCATAATGTCGGGTTGTGTTTATCTTCTGATGGTTTAAATCTATTTGGTCAGATGTATAATTCTAATA
Source organism: Viscum album (assembly GCA_963277665.1). NCBI lineage: Eukaryota > Viridiplantae > Streptophyta > Magnoliopsida > Santalales > Viscaceae > Viscum > Viscum album. The sequence continues at coordinate 1,258,294,175 of OY728142.1, read as the reverse complement.
GCATGTGTCCAGTTTTTACTCATGCTTATAATCTTCATCTATGGATGGGTATGAAATTTTTCTTCACATTATTGAGAGTATTTATATATGGACCTTCTGATCCTACTGATCAAATATTTTTCTACTTATATCCATTAATAAGAGAGTTGAAAGAACATTTTTATTAGGGTGTGCGGGCATTTAATGCTTCTTCAATGAATACATTTCAGATATGTGATTCCCTTTTTTGGACCATAAATGATTTCCCATCTTATTAAATGATGTCATGGTTGATTGCAATGGGAAATCTATCATGTCCCATTTTTTTGAAGAATATATGATCGAGAACTCTAAAATATAGTCGTAGTTTCAGTTTCATGGGGAATCGATGATTCTTGCAAATAGATCATCAATACAGGATGAATAGTTAGAGGTTTGATAATACCGTTGGGACATATCATCCACCTCAACATATTTGAGGAAGTTATGTGATTAATTAATTTAAATATTCCATTTTTTTCATTAGGTGAAAGTTAGTTTAAATATAAAAAGGGGAAGAATATTGACACAGAAACCACTTTCAATTGGAAATGGATGAGTATTTTTTTTGGAATTTCCATAATAGTAAACCAATTTTTTACATACTTGATTATACATAATGAATATTGAGAAAAAAATATGTGAAATGTGGCTTTAAATTATTTTGAATGTTAAGGGGAAGACCAACGTTGACATTCTATCTCCTCAGGACTTGTTGGAATTGGGTATTCGACCAGATCTGAATCCTGTGTGTATTGGTGAAAAAATGGAATATTCCATATGCTTCATTTGTGATGACACTTTCAGAGAATGATCAATTTCTGGTAGTATTGGAGAATAACAAGGTTCCCAGTTGCTATTCTAGAAACATATCTAAAAGAGTCAATAGAAGAGATGTGAAACTAAAATCTCTAAAAAATCATGATTATCACATCCTTCTTCATGAATTGATTTATATAGAAATTAGGTATTTCTTATCAAATAATTTATGGGTGAAACTTATTTTATTATGAAATATTTTGAGGCCATTGTGCTATAAGGTTATCTATGTAAATATTGATAAAAATTTAGCAGGATGTTCCACTAATTTTATTTAAGATGGATAATATTTTTCCACCATCGTTTGTCACTTCCATGTTGAATTTAGCGGTTCATATTCCAAAAGAAACAGTTCTTAAGGGAGAAATTTTTTTTCGGTGGATTTATCACACTTAAATAAATATGCGCACATTTAAATCATATGTCTGAAACAAGAATTATCATGATGGTTCAATTGTGAGGTGTTATCTGGCTCAAGAATGAATGGATTTTTTTAAATGTATTTTTCTTATGTCACCAAAATACATAATTGACCAATATTAAATGATGATGACCAGTATGGGGAAATTGTGCCATCATTTCCATCTCTTCCCTAAATAGGAGGAATTTTTGGGTCTTATACATTTTCTACATTGAGCCTTGATGAGTGGGATATGGCACATCACACAGTCTTGTTTTACTATCGTTTGTTCATTCATTATATCAAGTATGTGATTTGGATATTTATATGTTATCTCATATTATGAAATTTCACATATATCATACTCATTTATTAACAATTTATATAGGGAATATAAAAAATTATAATTAGAGTTCATCAAAATATTCCTTGGATAAGTAGAGTGGATTTTCATAGCCTAGAGTTTCCCGCATTGTTGAAATCAGAGTTATTAACATTATGTTATTTAGTTCAAGAAATAGATGTCCATTTAATTGTATTATTCATATATATTTTGGGTTTTGAGTTTACATATTGACTTTGTTTATCAAGTATTGAGAGGATTTTTTTTATCCAAATTCTTTTGTTCGTGAATGAAAATAATTATTAATCAATGGGTATAAATTTGTTACAATGAATCGCACAGTAAAAATGAGAACACAACATGATGTAATTATGTTAACCACTAAAAATAATTTTTATTCTAGTGTATCAGATAGTCAGTCTTGATATGAAGATGTGTTATATTATGTACTTGTTAATAAAGTATTGTAATTGTATTTCTACTCTCAAGATAAGTAACTTTGTTGAAATGTAAATGGTTGAGATGACATGGTGCATTTGATGATAACTGTAGATTTATATTTATTGATAAGTATCGATTACTATATACTGATAAAACATACATTGTGGCATAAATGGTTAAAAATGTCTTTTATTTGAAAGATCATCAAATACCTGATTATTATGTCATTAATTACGTAATCCCCAGATATATTTTTTAGGATGTGGGTGGTGAAATTTCCACAATTGACTTCCCCATTTGGGTTGGTCAAAATATTGAATTTGATGAATGAAATTTTCCACTTATGAGACTTGATGATGAACATAATATAGTGGTTGATAATATATAGAAGAAACAATATATATTCATTTTTCATTCAGTTTAAATTGACATGAGTTTCTCAACTTCGTATTTCTATAATATTTGTAATTAAATGAAGTCAAATTGGTTCCTCTCTTGAATTGATGATAGATGTCAGTTGTATGCATGATTTGAGAAAAATATTTCAAAAAAAATAACATTTCATTATTATGTGTATTATTCAAAATAATATATACAGATGAAGGAAGAGATGATTTGAGCCCAATCGACTGGGGTATGAGAATGTGTTTCCTTCACTTCCATCAGTTAGTATTATAATTGTATTGTTTTTATAATACAATAAATACAATTACATGTTAATATTATTTTTCAATTTTTTAGGTACATTCAATTCCACTAGATTTTACTCATAATCTGGTTAGTATGGGTATGATTTTGGATTCTCCAAGACCTATATGGAGCACCTGTCAAACTTGTTTCCACACTGACCCACCAACAAACACCCCTTCCACCACACCTTTCCATCCACCTCATGAGTCTCTACGGCTGATTTTTTCATTCATCCATAAACATATCAGCTACCCTCTTATTAACATTTTATGCCTTTGATTCCTGTATGGATGATCCCATTGATGCCTCTTTCATCACATTTTTCCGCATCTTCCCATACAATGACTACACCGCCTCCACAGATGATTCCACCTTTACCATATCCATATTCGATGATGTATTCATATCCTACAACACATTTTATGTTATTTATGCACTTCCATTAATTCCTAAAATCCATCCAGCATCTGATGTGTCTATTCTATTAGCTTCCGCTCCAGTGCATGAAGGTAACCCATAGATTGCACTAGAACATGCACTTCCTGTAGAGGCTTCTATGTTAGGAAAGCCCATATATTTATCACAGTCTATTGAGCACATTGTAGATGGTTTTTTATTATAATAATTTCATATTATATCACATTATTTTAATCATGCTATGTAGTGACTTAATTCTTTTTCCCCCCTCTTTTTCTTATATAGTGAGATATTCTTCTAGCCATTGTGGGATCACTCGGATGAAAGAAGTTTGGAATCGCCAGGCATAGATAATGGTGGTTTACAATTGAAAAAATCATATAGTATGCCCAAATGCATCATAGTGTATAAGTTTAATGTCCACATTGTCCAAGTGTCACGATACATTTATGATGGAACTGGTGTCATGGAGACTTTTTAGTAAACAGATAATGGAAAATCATGGGAAAAATATGGGTAAGAAAATTTTATAATGACATATCTATATATTTTGTGTATTTAAATGAAATAACAAGTTCATTGATGATTCAATTTAAATTTTCCGATGGATAAGGTGATAATAATGAATGGTTGATGGATTTGGGGTCATTCTGGAGCTCATACAAGCATCTGTTTTTTGTTGTTTGGGAGAGGTCTGTTGGTTCTGACTTGGAGGGGGTACCCATATTCCTCAATTGTCCTTCAAATAAATATGAAAAAATGATTTCACATTGGAAGACTTCTATGTTTAACTAAATCTCAATCTTTAATGTATGACATATAAAATTTAATTCTTAATACTTTCATTTGATCTTTTTTAAGAAGTTTTAGAGAAAAAAATAATTAATGAAGATTAAATGATATATTTGGACACATTAGGGCACACTAAAATTCCAAATAATGTAAAGAACCATTTACTTTAACTAGATATTGTGATGTTATATAGGTTTTTCAACTAAAAATATTATTGAATATAAATAGACCAGATTTTTTCATTTCTTATATATGGTTCTAATTTAGATATGTTCATTTCTCATTTGCAGTATGCTGAATTGGGCATTGAAGGTCATATAACTCGTGCAATATTATTTTTCTCTTGTAGAATGTAAAAGGATGGAAATGAAATAAATGGATAGAAAAAAGATAAAATCAGAATTTTTTTTATTTATATTTCAAATATTTAAATGAATTTCACAATTTAATAAGTTTATAATTTCAATAGTCATCCTTGGAGGCCCTCGATGGTAAGGAAGATGACATCTATGGGTGAGATGTTCATTTATGTTAGGTATTTGGTGAGCAGCACCCGAGGAGAGTACGATGTCGAACATGGAAAAACGTTTTACCCTGTAGTTATTGGACTTAATTGGATCCTCTCGAGCCTCCCAGACTACTGTGCTAGAAATCGCTCATGTTGTTGAAGGTGAAGCAATGAAAATAACTTTATATGATTATGAATGAAGTAAGCTTATGAAAAAAATTCATGAAAGTTATGGATGTGTTGATTCATTCACATAAATCAGAGTCTGTTTATACTTTTGAATCATATATGGAATCAATTCACTCATTAAATTATGTGTCGGGTGATGCCAATTTGGGTTGTAGTGGTGATAAATAAGTGGAGATAGAGAGTTTGGTGGTGAGGATGTTGTTGATTCTATTGTTTGAAATAAGGTTGCATATGATGTTGTTGATGATGATGGTCATGGACATTAGGATGAGGATGTTCTCCATGGGGGGGGGGGATATTAGTCCCCTTCATTTTTGAATTACCTAGGAGATTTATATATGTACATTAATGAAATTGATTTATTTAGGTGAGAATGCTTAATTTATTTTCATCTGAAAACATCTATATAAATATTTTCATAAATTCAAATAATGATAAATTTAGAATCTATAGTCATTAATATAGTTATGGGATGTTCTATATAACATAGAATACATATCTCTAAATGATATCCCATATTATGACCTTAGATTCCATTTATTATCTCATTATTTTTCATAAATTATTGAATTGACAAGTCTAAATTAATAACGGATAAAACCAAAATATTCCTTAGTTGTTATTTATATAATTACAATTTTTTGAAATTTGTTGTTTTTATATTGATTGAACTAGTTGTGTTTTTTGAGATCCCAAGTCTATAAATGATATGGTACATGCTAGATATATTTTTGGGTTTATAGGTATCCTACTATGGAGGATTTGGAATTTCAGTAGATTCATACATCATTGGTTAAGGATAAAGGGAATGTTATTAAATGAACTTATCTAGCCTATGTTATGTCTATGTGGGGTAACATGTAATAAGGTAAAATCCAATATTCATCCAAACAATCAACAAGGTAAGTGTCTAAGGCATAAGTTCATCATGAAAGATCTAGCTTGTTTTTTTATGCTTGAGTAGTTGATGGATATTGATTAATATGGTCCTTAGATGGTGATAGGTGTTATTCTAATAGAGTATACCCTCATATATATTTTATTTAATATTATAGATTCCCATTATTTTATTTCTATGAAACCAGTTTTCCTCTTGGGTCTAAAAGTGGAATTAATTCAGAGTATTATGATTTTATATTCACCTTTTGGTAAATGGTTATAATGTAAAAAAATATCACTCAATCACTATTTTCTTAAGATTTTTTGGACATATTTTAGACTTTTATACATTAGATATAAGAATATTCGGTGTGCATCCTACCACCTCCTTTGGCCGAGCATCCCATTCTAAGTAACACATCCCCCCTAGGTTGAGCTTTCCCTCACCTGATGTGAATCTCCCCTAGGTCAATCATTTCATTCTATGTTTTTCTCATTTGTCTATTCTTTGATATTGAGTCACTAATAATTTCTTAGAATGGTTAATTGATTCATTTTTTAGTTTGGGTTAATATTTTTCAACTTCATTTTCTTGATACTGATATTCGTTTTTTTAGTTTGAGTTGTTATTCATTGTTTAGTTTGATATTTCCCTCACCAGATAGCTTTTATTTCTTGGATTATGTTTTTTGATTCATTTTCCAGTTTGAGTCAATGTTTAGTTTGATTTTTCTTCCATGGTTAATTGACTCAGCTATTTGTTTTATTAATACATTTTATAGGTTGAGCATCCCCTTATATGTATTGTTTATATATTTTACTAGATATTGATTGATGGTTAATTGAATCTTTGTTTAGTTTGACTCTGAGTTGTTAAAATTTTTCTAGAATCCCATTCTATTAATTTTTCTTACATTGTTAATATTTTTCTTGCATGGTTATTCTTTGACAGCGAGTCGCAAAATTTTATTTTGTTTTTCTAGAAAGATTAATTGAATGAGTGGGTTTGGGTGGAGTGGGCTGCGTAAAGGGTGTTGGATAGATGTAGGGACGGTGGGGATGATTATAGGTGGTGGGGCCTTGTGCAGATGGAGGAGGATGGGTGCATGGGGTGGGGCTTGGTGTAGTGGGAGGGGGATGGGTGCAGTGGGTGGGGCTAGGTGAAGGGGGGTTGGGTGCATGGGTTGGTATGGGTGCAGGTGGTGTCTATAATGGGGGATAGCATGGTAGTGGGTGGGGGTAGTGGGGGTGAAGGTTGGGGGAATTTGGGGTGGAGGGGGAAGGGATAGTGATTGTGAAGGTGGTGTGGGGGTGCATGGGGGTGTGGGGAGTCTATGGGTGTCTATGGGGGGAGTGGTGTCTAGGCGGTGCATGCTATGAATAGAAGGAGAAATAAGCCATAGTCGATGTAATTGATTTGCTTCCACAACATGAAACCGTGATTTATGTGAATATAAATATGAGGAGGTAATGGTTATTTTATACCATTTTCCCAACACATTACTAACCATCGGTTCTAAACTTATTTGAATTGAATTCGCAAACACCATGTTTAAAGAATTGATGATTTTGAGTTCACTCCAGAGTGAAATATTCGATATTATGGAGATTTCTCAAAATAATGGATGGATAGTTGATCTTCAAGTATGCACTTTTTAATTATTTACCATTATATTTTTTAGAAAACATATTTTATACATTCTCTATTTTTACAGTTTTTTTCCTTTTTCTTCTTTCTGATTCTTAATATGCATGTTTTCACACATATAAATGAACATGGGTGTCTAAGGAGGTTTTCAAGCAGTTTCTAAGGAGAGGGCGTGTCCAGGGGTGTCTAGGGTGGTGTCTAGGGGGTGTTTAGGTGGTGTCTCGAGAGAGGGGGTGTCCAGGTGGGTCTAGGGAGCAAGGGGGAAGTGTTCCGGGGTAATGGGGGTGCAGGGGGGAGGGGGGAGGGGGATATTGAGGGGGTGTCTTGGGGGGTTAATGGTATGGGGACAGGGAGGGGTAGGGGATATAGGGGATGGGGTTTTCTAGGAGGGGGATGTCCAGTGGGTGTCCAGGAGGGTACGTCCGAGGCTGGGGGTTTTGGGGTGTAGGGGGAGGGGGGGATATACCAGAGGGGGATGAAGGGGAATGGGGGTACTGTGTATGGTGAAGGGAGGGGCCGAGGGTTCAGGGGGGGAGGGGGCTATAAAGGAGGGTGTCTGGAGGGTTGTGGTGGGGGTCCATGAGGGCAGGGAGGGGAAGAAGGTGTGGAGGTGAAGGGGGTGGGGGTTGTCCAGGAGGGGGTGTTTAGTGGGTGTGAATGGGGTTGGGGTTAGTATTTTGGTGGCATGGAAAGGTGCACGGAGTAAGAGGATATCCCGGAGGGGGGTGGGGTGTCGTGGGGGATATATGATAGTGAAAGAGCTCAAAAGATTATTTGGAATCATTTTTTCAGATTCTTAATGGCTTTTTGTTTTCGATCATTTTTTGATTTTGATGACTTGTATTGGTATGCATGATAGGGATGCATGCTATGTTTGGAACCAACTACAAAACAAAATAGATTGAATTGAATTTCATCCATGACCTACAACTGGGATTTACATGAATATAAAATTCAAGAGGTAATGGTTATTTTATACAATTTTTTGCAAGACATTAGTAACCCTTGGTTGTGTTATAAATAAAAAGGACATGGCATACACCACGATTGCAGAATTGATGATTTGGAGTATGTAACTGAGTGTACAATATTTTATCTTCTAGAAATTTCTCTATTTCATGGTTGGATAGTTGATCCCCAATTGTAAACATTGGAATCTGGTACCTTTATATTTTTTTAGAAAAAATATTTTATAAATTCTCTCATTTTAGTGTTTTCCTTTTTTCTTCATTTCTTTTATTAATATTCGAGTTTGTTCATATATACATGCATATGGATGTCAAGAGGGGTTTCAGGGGGTTTTCTGGGGGAGGTGTGTCTAGAAGGTGTCTAGGGGGTGTCTAGTGGGGGGTGTCTTGGCGGTGTCAGGGGGTGTCTAGGGGGGAGGATGGTTCTAGGGGGTGTCCATGGGGTCTAGTTGGGGTGCCATGGTGGTCTAGTGGGGGTTTACAAGGGGTCCATTGAGGGTGTATAGGGGGAGGAGATGTCTAAGGGGGTGTCTAGGGGGTCATGGGGGTGTCCAGGGGGTCATGGGGGTGTCTAGGGGTGTCCCGTGGGGGGGAGTCCAAGGGGGTCCAATTGGGGGGTGTCCAGTAGGGGGTGTTGAGTGGGTAGTGTATAGGGGGTGTCCAGTGTGGGGTGTGTAGTGGGAGTTCCTAGGGGTAGGGTTATCAGGGGGTGTACAGGGTGTGTTTAGGGGTGAGGGGTGTCCAAGGGGTTCAAGGGGGTTCTATTCATGGGGCAGTGTGGGTGTGTGCAAGGGGGGAGGGGTGTGGTTTCATAGTGGTTCTATTATTTTTGAAAAGATCATTTCCATTGTATCATAGTGGTCTGCATTCTAGTTTCCCAAATAAAGGTAAAAACATGGTGGGTAACTGTTGTTTCTAATAAAACAATCTATACCCACAGTTCATTAAACTGTGGGTATATATGTTACTTCAAAAAAATCTATACCCATAGATTAATGATCCATGGGTATGTGTGTTGTGAGGAAAACATTCTATACCCAATGTTTACTTAACCGTTGTAATATAATTTGATTTGTAAAAATTTAAACCCAATGTTCTGTAAACTGTGTGTATAGTTGTATACCTACCATTTAATAGAGCTGTGGGTAATATGAAATTTTCATGGGCTATACCAACAGTTTCAACAAAACCGTGGGTATAGTGAATTCTCAATGCCTCGGGGGCCCACAGTTCATGAAACCATGGGTATATCCAATACCGACAGTTACAAGGGCTAAACCCATAGTTTCAAAGTGTGTTTATACCACTATTTTTTAGTATTGTATGATTAACTCATGGAAAAGAAATGAGTTCTATATCAATCTATTCGAAGCATCATTAACCTATGGAAAAGAAACATATACCTTAATTATTTCATTGAAACATGGTTATGATAAAGAATAGAAATCAATTCTATAATAATATTATTGAATCATGGCACACATGTGTATAAGAAATGAGGTCCATATAATTATCATTGAAATAAAAGTATCCTTTGGTAATTGAATCAGTTCGTTAACCATATATTTGAAAATTTTCATAAACCATCCAATAAAAAAGTAATTATGAAATAAATAAAAAGAATAACTAGTGGGTAATACGTTACAAAATTATTTCATCATATTTATTAATTTAATTTCCATTAGACTATCATTAAAAACATTCTTGATTTAAATAATATTAAAAAATTACAAAGTGTCCCATAAAAATTTGAAACATTTTGAGCATAATCCCCATAAAAGAATAACATTACATGAGACATAAAATTTTATTATAATATGGTGATCCAATATATAAAATCTCAAAAAAATATTATATACATCTCAAAAAAAAGTTCTATGACATAACAAAAATCTCAAAAGATGTAAAAATATGGCAAATATCCTTTACCACATTGGAAAACAATAAATTGAAAAAAACATGAAAGAGAGATCGAAAAATGGATATGTAATCCCTCATAAATTCAAGTAAAATAATCATACAATACATTCATGTTAATTATATAAACCACAAAATAAAAAAGAGTGGTTAATATAAGATATGTCGTGTAGAAATAAAAGTGAAACTAGAAATATATATACAATTATATTCAAACCAAAATTGGAAACCCTGAAAGTAATAATAATCATGTTAAAAATATAAATACAATTAGTAAAAAATAATTAATGATATAATGTTTAATAATGTGTAGTATACACAATACACAAAATAATTGGTTTATATGGAATTTATCACACAGATATAAATTGTTAGATGAAAATCCCATATATTGAGTAGTATTTTTCATTTTTATCGTCTATATTGCCATTTTAAAATCATATGTTAATTATTTAATTACGTCATAACCTTTTTAATGTTTATTATTAATATTAATTCACTTATAAAAACATAATATGAATTTAGTCAATCAATAATGATTAAGCCATATGTTTTAACCATATTTTGTTTAACTGTCAAAACAATGATTGATAGGTCAAATAGGGTCAATGTGGTCTTTATTTAAAAAAATATAGATTTATAATAATTAAATAAATATTATAAATTTACATAAGTAATACTTTTACAATCAAATAGAAAATATGTATATGAAAAATGAACCAATATTACCATCATGGATAGGATAGGTCGTACGTATGCATGATTATAGTTCCCATTTTGAAATGATCATTATAAAATGAAGGTAAGTAATTATTATAATTAAAGAATTAAAATTATATCTCAAATTAATTTTATTAAACATTAAATAACAATATATATAATTATTTTTATGTGTTTATGAAATAGGAATAATCCCATCACGTTGAGGTGACGGTATTCCACACATCCATGAAAGACGTAATCAATTTTTTAGGTTGTGAAATGAAAATAAGAAAATGATATTTAATAATTACAGAGGGATAATTATAAAATAAATATAATAAAAATTTATTTTATATCATATATTTTTACTAAACCATCCTCCATAGATTCTATGTAAAGTGTGAATGAATCATGTCTCCTTGAGGTGGTAGTAGTCCATATGTCCCCAAACAATGTTATTATATTCCCACAAAATGATAATCAAGAAGGTATCCGTTATATAATAATTATACAAATATAAATAACTAATAAAAATTATATATATCACATAAAAATATTATGTCTATCATTAGTCCCAGCCATTGGAAGCATTAATGGAAAAATTACATCATTTCATGAGGTGGTAGTCTACTATACACACAAATAAGAATTTCCTTATCCATTTGATGGAATTATGTGTGGGTGTAGGTCTAACCCTTAATATAAAAATATCTCATACTACATAGGATAATGGTTATATTATATAATCATGCAAGAATATTAATTTATATTGTAGATAAACTAATAAAACTTATATGAATGTTGAAGAATGATACATTTTTCTAGTAACTACATCTGGTTAAAAAAATCACTTCCCAGGTTGGATTTATGAAAAATGTGAGGCTACTATAACGATAGTAGGGGTAACTGGATTTTTTTAGGTTTTTGGTAACCCTAAATTTATTTAATAGCGGTAATACAATGAGATGTCTTTTTTCTTTTTTTTATGAGAGGAAGAGTGACATTATTGTTAATAATAAATGGAAAAGCTTATTGATAGGTTTCCATGACATGATGTGACTCCATAATTTAAAAATAATTGATTCTAATTAAATTATGTTTGTTAATAATTCAATCAAAATTAAAAAACCATATTTTTAATTTTTTCTCAAAGTCTTCATATTTACACAATTTTATATTTTTAGTTTTTACTAATGTGACTTATATATATTTAATTAAATGAAATTAATTCTATAATACTATAACTAAAAAGAAATATATTCCATATTTTAGACCTAACTATTCTAAATATTATTACCATTTCATTAAATAAAATTTTAATATGTGTGTAATGTAAATATGAATACAAATATTTGTAAAGCATAAAACCCTGTATTAATAAGAACATATTTATAGAATATTAATTTCTATCAATAATATTATTGGTCAAAAATTAATTTGACCATAATAAAAATATAATATTATATTGACTCCAAATATTTATATCAATTTTATCAAATTCAATTTATAGTAGTATAAAAAATTAAATTTAATTCTAATCTCATTGACATGGCAGTAAAGTGGGGTTTTAAAGTTAAACTTTTTAAAATATTAATATTCTTTTTATCTAATGTAAACATAAAAATGATAAAAATTAACTAAATTTTATTAATATATTACTAATTTTTATAATTATACTTTAAAAACAATTTTAAATGTATCTTAACTACATAACTAAATTAGATGAAATTGTAGTTTTCAATTAAAATTAAATGTTTGTCCCTTTTCATGAATAATCAATCTTCTCAGAGAAAGACCCAAATTACACCCAATGTAAATTAATTTATTAATATTTCAAATAAAAATTCAATTGTATTTTTTTAATAAAATCCATACATAGTTTTCGAAAAAGTCTTCTGTTAAAATGTGGTAAAACTACATTTTAGGAAAATACAAATTTTTATGCATAAAATTGGGTATATTCTTATTTCATTCCATTAAAATCAATTTGATAGATTAAATAAATTAATATATAACATATATATTTCCATTTTTTATTAATTAAAATTGATTCATTAAGATATAATATCATTATGGTCATTTAAATAGTTTTTATAAAATTATATCCATTATATTAAATATGTATTTAGTTTCATATCTAATTAATTTAGAACCAATGAATTAATTTCAAAAAAATGATTAAATTTTATTTTCATAATTTAGTTAATATTATCCATTACCACCAATCCAACGACTATTTTGTTACTATTATATTAAATATTGATAATACATGTTTGTTCTATAAAATTTACTATTTCATATAACACACATATCCTAAAAATTTCATAATTTTATAAAAAAGTAAAATATTCTTGGTGGTGTATGTAATGAAATATAAACTATGAACCTTCTTTGATATAATATATCAATGTATTTAAATTAACTTTAAATAATATATTTCTTAACATCTCTAGATGTTACATCCTACACTATGTGAAATAAATTTCGGCCTCAAAATGATTCTTGGTAATCAATGGATTAATACTTTTAAAATTAATCTATTAAAACAAAAATCATAAAATTTATTTATTAAAAATTATCTTAAGGGGGTAGTGGGAAACATAATGGTCACTTTATGTTTTGAAAAAAATATGATTCTAGATAGGAAGAATATTTGTGGGAAATTAAATGAATAATTTTGAGGAATGAATAATTCTCAAGTAGTAATATATAGTTATCGAGAACATGGTAAAGAGGAATTCAATGAAAAAAGAAATACAAATAGGTATTGAAATTTTCATTGATATAATTTGAAAATATTGTAATATGAATCATTTTACATTAAAATAATTTTCCTAAAATTGAAGGGATAATTATTTATCATGACTAATAAAATGAAAAATATTTACCTGACATCTAATACATGATACATTAACAAAATTCCAATAGAATCTCATTTTGTCTCCATTAAATATTTATTCAAGATTATTTATTAATTTATGAATCTAAAAATCCACTATTAATGTCTAGATAACAATGAAAGGGTTAGTAATAATATTTTACATATCATTATACATTAACCAAAACCAAAATGGTTAGACCATGTTTAGATAATTAAAAAAGATATTTAACCTTAAAATAATAAATAGGTTTCATATGTAATACTTAAATGTCAAACCAATCCATTCCTTAAACAGCTATATTTAAAATTATTCCAAATTTTATAACAATGTTTATACCCTAATTATTTAAATCACTTGATAATATATTCTTTCAAAAAAATTAACTGTTATTTTTTAAATAAAATTCCATATGTTTTCTAAATAAACATTATCATTGCCAGAATAAAGGTTATATTAACCATGTCATCATGTAGGGCAGTGGTAGGTGTGAAACCCTTATCTTCCATCGATCACTTGTTTAGGCCCTACCTCCTAGCCAGATGCAATGATTTGTCACCAATTATATGAGTTTTCCACATTTTTTTAGTCAATCGTGAAACATAAATCTTCCCTAAAAAATTTTATTTTGATCCTATGGGTCTCAAATACAACAACAAAAAATGATTTCTCGTAAAAATTTCCATAGTAAATCTAAGAACTCATCTCTTAAAATCGTTATGGGGTGTCTATGACTTTTAACTTCTGATCATCCTTATGATTATTGATCATTTATAGTATACGTAACTATTATGAAAATATCACATGGAAAAATAATAATACTAATGTTATATATACCTCAATTTTATACCAACTATAATTTCCCAAAAACCACACTCTATGATCCTATACTAAAATCAAAAAAATTATATTTCCTACATTTTACGCAGATAATTGTGACATAAATTTTTTTCATCTAGAGAGTGGAAAAGAGAATTGAATACATGGGTCTATTACATACTGGTGGAAATTTTATCTTTAATGTTTTATAGAATTTTGAAAAACTCTATCATACACAATTCACATTACATTAATTGACCTTTTCTCTCACATAACACATAATGTACTTTTCCAATTTAGATATCAACATCATCCATATCAAGTCTCTTCAATACATAACCCATTCAATATCATTCATTAATACATGGGAAACAAATAGAAGAAATGTGATATCAGAAGTAAAGTGAGGGTAAACATAATAAATAATAATTTAATGTCATGAATAACTGTAATAATGAATAAGGTATTGATTAAATTTTTTATGTGAATGAGTTAATCATAAAATAACTCACACCCATTAATATTTGGATCATAAGATATGAAAACATAGGAAACGAATGATTCATCACAATAAATAATCTTCAAGTATGTAAAGTAAATCTAAATTATGAGAAATATTAAAAATACATAATAAGAAATTGAAACACTATTTTGGTAACATGGATAATCATTTTCATAAAACCCTTTCAATACTAATCAAAATCCCCTTTTAGTTAGAATAACTTTAAAAATTTGATATCATTCAATAATAAGCCCCGTGAATAAATAAAATTAAATTAAAAATATTATATCATGAAAATGTGGAGATTCATGATATAACATGTAAAATGATTAGTATATAAACCTCATAAAAACGATTTGTGTATAATAAACTAAATGTTTCAAAATGAAAATGGTTTAAAAAGTCCATTAACACTTTGGTAACTTTTACACCATGAGCCCTGTGAAATTGAGATCACCAAATGTATATGAAAATAAATTAAATATAAATTATCCAAGTAATACAAAAAAATTCAAGTTAATTATATATAGTCAACAAAAATATTAAAGTTTAATATTCCATAAGTCTCAAAGAAATAAAATCGGCACAAGAAATCCCATTAAAATTGATGTAACATCTAAATTAGTTATCCCCAATGTATTAATAATCAAATGAAACATTTAAAAATAATTTAGGTGAAATAATTAATTATAATAAGTATAAAAATGGGTATTCTATACGTAATAAAAGAATGAACTGGTGAATACGAAATTTATCTTGTTGATGAACAATGTTAGATGGAAATCCTTTTTCATGAGTATAATTTGTCATGATTGTCCTCAATATTTATGAAAAATAAATAAAAATTACTTGTTTTATACCAATAAAACCATTCCCATGATTATTATTAATTTTAATTCAATCATAAATAAATTGTGTAAAATAACTTAATCATTAATGTTTATGTTGGATGTTATATCCATATTTGACATATGTGTCTAAAGTGACTTTTCATGGTCCACTATTGTCAATGAGGTCATTATTTATAAATCTCAATAAAAATAAAAATGGAATATTTATAACATATCTTAAATAATAATAATTTAAAAATAAAATATTAATAATGGTTATGAACAATGAAGCAGTGCTTTGATTATGGACATGATAGGTGTTCGTATGAATGATTAAAGATCCCATATTTCAATGATCATTATCTAAATTAGGTATGTAATGTTTATCATTAAAAAATGACCATTATATAATTAATATAAACATTATTAATTTAATATAATTAAATGTATTTATTTATGTTTTTATGAAATAAATACAATCTCATCGCTTCGTGGAGGTGTTAGTCCACACATCCAAGAATAACATTATCACTTTTTCGGTGACTGAAATGGAAAAAAGGAAATGATATTATAGATTTCCAAATAGATTATTACATAATTGATAACATAAGTATTTATTTTAAATAATATATATCTATTAACCCATAATTAATACATTCTCTGTAATTCATGAATGAATCACATCTCTCTCAGGATGTAGTAGTCCCCACATCCACAAACGATGCTATCATATTCCTAAAAAAGGGAAATACTAAAGGTATGAGTTAAGAATACTTTAAAAATATAATTATATATTTAAAATAATATCTATAATATATTTAATTGTTTTTCCAAAATATTACTTAACCATGAGGTGTGGTGAATGAAGAAACAAACGACATCGTTTCCTGATGCGATAATATTCCAGACACACAAACAATGATTTCATTAAACATTTTATGAAAGAGTGTTTATATGTAGGAATGAAACATAACATAAAAACATCATATTTAGAAAAATTATATTATTATATAATAATGGAAGAAGAATAATTTAATGGGTGTATATAGAAATAAAACACACATACACGTTGAAGAACATTACATGTTTTTCAGGTAACATTTTTTGGTTTTCACAAAAGTCCTTCGTTATTGGGATTCATTACCATTGTAATTTTCATATAATGAGAGGATGGATTTTAAAATTTTACTTGTTATGGTTTTGGAATATCTATAATGGATGTACATGTGTGATTATATTGTCACATTGGGTGAATTTTTGAACAGTATGAGGTGTGAAATTATTGTAAATAACAAAAGGTAAACACTATTGGGTGGTATCCCTTAAATAATTTTCCTAATAAATTTTAAATAAATTACTAGAGTTAAATTAGGGCTTTTAAAATAATAAAACACAAAAAAATAAAATAAATTTTATAAATTGGTTTCTTATTCTTCAATTTCACTAAATTTTATCTGTGTAGTCGTTACTAATGTTACTTTTATATTTTTGTGTTCCTATGTAATTTATAAATTATGAATATAATAAAAATTATATTTATTAGATAATTTAGAACTATTTATTTATAATATTAGGTAAAATTAATTTAATAAATATAAAAAATGTGTGTAATATAGAATTTAATACCAATTAATATAATGTGAAAATACAGATTTTGTAAATAATATTATTATTTAATTGTAATTAAATACAACAATATTTTTAATGAAATAATTATTTTACCCTAATAGGATAAAAATATTATTCTGATTCCAAATAAGTATATCTTTTTTCTCAAATTCAATTTATAGTAGTGGAAATTTTGTTTTAAATCTAATACAACAGATGACAACAATACCTTTTTTAAGAAATGAAACTTCTAAAAAAAATAAAAAAACACACCAAAACAATAATTTGATATTAAATTTCTAGGATATTTATTATTTTTTCATATAATCTTTATAAAATTGAAAAAATTTATTTTTAAAACATGTATGCGATAAATAGATAACAAAAATACCTTTTTTAAGAAATAACATTTTTTGCATAAAATTGGATTTATTCTTTTTCTAGGACAATAAAATATACTAGATTAATTTCAAAAAAATTAATTGAATATATAAAATTTAAATTGAATTAAAATATTTCACTATTAATAAATAATTAAGATAAAATTCTATTCTGGTCATAACATTTTTTATAAGAAACAACTTTTATATTAAATTGGACATTATTGTAATTTCTAAAAAATTGATAACCAATAAATTATTTTCATAAAGATGTGGAAACTGTATTTTCAAATTTTGGAAAATATTTTTAATTCCACCCATTTTAATGGATTGGTGTTAACTATTATATTATATATTAATAGTTTATTTTCTCTGTAAAAATCGGTAATACATGTAACACAAATTATCAACAAAATTCAATATTTCATGAAATACAATAGAAGCATTCGATTTTATATAATAGAATATTAATTTTTTATATTATGTAAAAAAAATATCAAAGAATTTATTTTATTTTGAAAGAGTGTATCGCCAAAAATTTTGGGATATTATAAGTATAATAATTTATAACTAAATTGTAAAAAATAAGGTTATATATTGATTATAAATAAATAATAATAAAATTAATGAAAATGAAATGTTTTAAAAATCATTATGTTTATAAATGAAGTTGTATTCACACATCGTGCACATAAACTAAAAGTAATACCTTCAAATTTTAAAAAGATTATTTTTTTAATATTTGTTTCATTTTATATAAATGAATATCAATATTTGAATAGGGTAATAATTTTTTCTTAAATATTTCATATTTCAATTAATATTCAAAAATAATTAATGTTTATTGCATATTTCCATTATAGATAATTTATTAATAAGTTTCACTATATTTTTAATTTATTTGAAATTAAAAAAAGACCATTTAATTTTCTACTAATCCAATATATGTTATTAAAATAGTTTTCATTTTTTTATTATATAAAATTATTGTAACCATTTGAGAATTTTCTCTTTTAAAACATTATTTCTCATCATGTATGTGTGACTAATTTTAATGTAAAATTTTACACTTCTATTAATTGAATTTGGAAAAATGAATTCGTATTTTCTAGAATTATAATATATATTTGTAGATATTTTCAATATATTTTTTCACCAAACTAAATTGTGAAATTAATTAAAATATATTAATTCAGTTTAAATAAAAAAATACTTTAATGAGTGATAAACAATACATATCGGGATAAAAATAACCCAAAATGTGTCTAAAATAAATTGGATGGCTATATTTCGAACTCATCCATTATTGTATCGATAATTTACCATTATTAGATACTTTTTATGTTTTTATTGTTGGTCAAATTCATTATTTTAAAAAGTTTCATGTGTTCCACCCACTGAATTTATAAATGGTCTCCCTTATCCTCTTGTATACACACCTCCAAACCATTTGAGATCATTTAATACCTAAACAAATCACATCACTTATTCTATACTCTTTTCATATATTCCATATATATATTTTTGAAGGCCATCATAGGAAGGATTTTTTTGAATACCTAACGATGGTTCATGGAATGTGGAAAAATTATTCAACGAGCGTTATTGTTTTCATTCTTCCTCCCCCTAATTAAATTAATATAATATCATGATTACATAATAACGGAATTATCTTAGATATATATAAAATTGTTATGTTAATTGAATTTCTTAAAAACATCTCCACATATTTATATATATAATATATATGACCTTAAAAAATATTTTGTGGAATTATTTAATATATATATATATATCATCTTTTATATTTTTAGATGATACTATAATGTAACTTGTGTGTACGATGGACTACCGCCTCTTGGAGCGATGTTATTCGCCTTTCAAAAACTCACTACATGGAATGTGATAAGGATAATTTTAATTAGTATATATAAAATGCATGAAATAATTAAGATATTCATGACATATTTTTCACTCTAAAAAGTTAATATATCATAATTTTTTAAATGAATAACGATAATATATTTCATATATGTGTTGACTATTTCTTTAACCAAGTTATTTGATTCTGTTTTCATCACCACACAACATGGACGATATATATAATTATATTTAAAGAAATAAAATTATATATAATAAATTATTATCGTTCATTGGAGTTAAAACATTATTTTCTCCATTTCTATCATGAATGTTGGAAAATAGAAATGTTTTTGATATATACATACAGTTTATTGTCTCAATGATTATAACATACTTAAGTTTTCATAACCATCACCCAAGATTATTTTTAAAAGTATAATTGATATATATATTTGATAATTATGTCATTATTATTATCCTTTATTTGATTAAAATATAAAACGTTCCCAATAATATTAATTTTTTTGAAAACAATGAATGAGAAAACAAGGCAATTAACAGCAGAAAGTGTGAAAATAGTGAATGGTTATGAATAAATTGGTGATGAGATGATATATAAGTATAATATATATTATTATAAATACTAATGTGGTTCTATAGTATGTTTATTACATGTTTAAATCCACTATACATGAGGTTAAATTCCATTCAACAAAATGAAAGCATGAGGTTTGGGAGTTCATAAGAAAATTTATATTCATTGGGTTAGAAATATATTTCATTGATTATTCCATGTTAAAATTATGTATTTACTAACCTTTTATTATATATATTTTATATTTACACTTGTATTATGTGGATTTAAATTTGGGACACATAATTATTTCATTGATTAATCCCCACTTCAATGATATGATTTTTTTATCGGATCTCTATTATCTAAATTTTTATATGGGAATCATATAAAAAATGAAAAGTTTATTTTATTTTCATCTTATATATACTATCCATTTTAAATTTTATATCACTAATCCTATTATTTTTAGGATATTTTATGATTCATTTTCTGTTACTATTTATTGGGGATTTTGATTCAAATGACTACTAATGCGGAAAGGGATTTTTTTTCACATTTTTCATTATTTGATACATGTGTCCTGTAATGATCCTAACTTTTCTTATGTAGTTTATATATTATGATCCATATATTTTATGAAATAAATTATATGTTTTATAGTTTTCATTATATTCCACATAAATCTTAATGGGATAAATAAATATTATTACATAATATTCTTGTTATCATAGATCCATTAGAATAGATGTAATCAATATGATAAAGAAATGAAAATATGGTTAATATATATATATATATATATAATTAATTATTTGGTTATCAATTTAATATAAATTAAAATAATTCCAAATTTAAATAAAGGTTAATGTTTTTCTCAAAAACTATTTAGATGAAATTAATAATGTTTACCAAATAATAAAATCATTTTCATTAGATTATATTAATTAAAAATAAAATAAAATATTATTTATGTAATGATTAAAATATATATTATATATTTTATACATATTATATAAGAACAAATACAATTTTATGGATAAAATGAGTATTTTTCTAAAAAGATAGTTTTTTCGCCATTTGATGGACAAAGTAATTTCAATTTTTTTAAACACTTTTATAAATTATCTTAGGAAGAATAAAAGTTTTATTTGAATTTTGAGTTTCAAAATTTACGTTGGTTGAATTTTTTGTCTTGATATGATAAGTTTCTATTTTTGATTAATAGTTATAAAATAGTGCATTTTAACAGGGGATTTCTTTTTCCTCATATTTATTTTTTTGATAAAAAATATATCTGAATTGTTTTAATGTATAATTACATAATTTTTTATTAATTAACCCAATTTATTTCATTATAATAAATATAATATTTTAATTTGATATGAATACTTGTTGAACTTTTGAAAAAATTTACATTATCCACCTTTCTCCCCATGTTTGCGAGATTAGTGTTAAACCTAATATTTAAAATTTTGGGTATTGAATTTCAAAAAAAAAATTAATAACTTTTTGTAAGGAGTATGATATTTATAGTATAATAATATCTACTCATTTTTGGGACATTAATAATGTAAACATTAGTAGTTTTTTTATTACCACGGTATAGGATAAATAGTTTAATTTAAGGTAATCATAATATGAAAAATGCTATAAAATTATTCTGAAAGTTGTTATAATTTTATTGTATGAGTTATATCAATCCCAAATCATCATTGGGAATATTTTTCAATCTCATTAAACCACTTGGAATTCTTTATAAAATTTATAATATTATATTAAATGAAAAGGCATTTTCTCACACATTTTTAACAAATGAAATATTTCTAAAATGATGTTATATAGGTAATACGTTGGACTATAAATAATCATATGAAATATAAAATATTTATCTAACTCATGTAAATTTATTTATTTTATTTAGTGATAATATAATTACCTTAAATGATGACATAATGATAATGAAATAATTGTTTAATTTATGGAAGAATCAGATATTAAAAATATTACAATAAATATAGTTTGATATAATTTATCTAATAAACTAATTTTATGGATTTTTTTATATGTCATGGATGATTTAATAATGTATTTTTGATAATACAATGTTTTTATGATATTACTAAAAATTCATGTAATGAATAGTTTCAAAATCTACAATATTGTTATTTTAAAATAAATAGTATTATATTAAATGATTAAAAATTTATAAAAATGAAATATTTGGTATAATAATTAGAATTAGTCCAAATAAATTAAATAATGACTCAATTATTGGATTTCTGTCATGTTATTGTAATTATATTGACCCTCAATGTGTAAATTACACAATAACATGATAAAAGATAAAAGGGTAATATATGGGTTAAAACAAATAGATAAGGATTAAAAAAATAAAAAACATGTACAAAAATTACTATATGAATATTAATCTACCATTATCACATTAATGTTGATTTTTAGTTTTCTAATGAAAAAATTTACATGAAAATAACCTATATATTATTTCTGTCAAAAATAGTAAAAAAATATCACTATCTTTGTATTTAATATCTTTTATGTTCACAACATAAGGAAAAAATAATGATATAGACAAATATAAATTTTTATATTGATCATAATGTATTTATTTTCCTTATATAATTTCATTTAAAAAATTTAGATATAATATACATACCTTAAACGTTTCTTTAATCCTAAAAACAATCAATTAATTAATATAAAAACAAAAGAATTAATATTATAATATTAATTGTGATAAATTTTTGACAATCTAATGTACCTAGTTAATTTCCTAGATTTTTAAGTTTTATACGATATTTACTAATCCATTTTATTATTATTACCTCTTTTTCATGATGAATATTAAGTCAAATTAAATGAATCGTATCAACTTTCATAGTAATGTTATTTTAGTGAATTAATATATTATAAAATTATTTAAAATGAAAAAATGTTATTATCATAAATGGGGTATTATATTGTGTGATATGGCTTCCCTTATTAATTAATTTTCTATTTGTAAGTTTTTAGATCTGGAATATCTATTTTTGTATTGCAGTATATTAGATAATTCTAAAAATGTGTGTTCCCTATCCCATAAAAGAGATCCCATTTTTATATTTTCACCACAATTAAAATGCTATTTTTATAGGAACAAATATTCCAAAATCCCATAATATAATACCTCCCCCCATTTTATAGGCCTTATATCTGGTATTACACCCTCATTAGAGGTGATAAGGTGTTAATCAAAGGAGATCATCTAAACATGAAGTATCATTTTTAATGATCTATTTATATTTTATTTATTACTTTACATCCATCAGATCATATCCAACCTTGATCAAAGGATATATATATATATATGAACTAACCTAAATATAATGAATATTTATTATGTTAATATTAGCACAAAAATATTTCTCCACATCCATAAAATAAAAAATTAATTACTCATTTATGTGTATGTGTGAACTAACACCACCATGAATCGATATAATTTGTTTTTCATCACTATCTCTATAAATTTGTGATAATGATGTATAAAATTTATATATTTTATATTAATTTTAAATTAATTATTATATGATAATAATATATGAATTACATTTTTTACATTCAATGTATATAAAATTGATAATATTGATTGTGCGTCTGTGTAAACTATCACATCCACGAAGCGATGTGATTCATTTATAACAACCACATCACCTGGATAGTATATATAAGAATAATATAATTATTAAAATGAAATTAATTATATTTTTTTCATTCTATATTGATAAAAAGGCATTTATGTTATTTCCATAATGATCATTGATAAATAAAACACATTACTCAGGCATATGTATGGCCTACTGTATCAATAATTATAATGTAGTTAATTTTTCATAACAATACATAATAGTTTTATTTTTCGAAATTAATCTAATTTCTTGAATACTATTCAATAAATTATGGTAAAATATAAAACATTGACAATAGACATAATACTAAATCCATTGTGGACTTATGTGCTGAATATCATAATAAAATCCATTACCAAAAAAATTAATTTGGAAATTGTAATAAAATGGTAATAAGATATGTAAAAGAAAAAATAAACATCAGAAAGTTTATCAATAAAGTAAATAATTTAAATAATTTTGTTATTCATGAAGATAAATTATATAAACGATGAATCAAACTCAATGAAAGGAATTTCGTCTCAATCACTTTTCATTATGGTATTTCTTGATTATATGCACCTTTATTCTTTTATCAGGTGTATATACAGCTAATATGAAATTTTATATCCATCTGGTATTTATAAATATATAATGTAAAGTTTTTTTAATCAATTATTTTACATATATTATTATTTAGATGATCAATGTGATCTGAGACAACTTCATTATTTAAATATTTAATTATAATTTATTTTTATCCATGTCAGTATTCTTGATATTATTTTACATATCCATTTGTGTGTGTGTAATTTGATTATAAAAAAAATTATCTTAAATTTCATAATTTTTTTAAAGAAATGTAATATTTTCATTTGTTTGAATACAAAACATTTTGACAATCATTAATAAAAATTTTATATTATTAACAAATATGATGAAATTGTATTTTCCCCTATAGAGGCCATTATGTTATAGTTATATTCAATTGAATGATTCCATGGTTCCTGAAACGAAATACCATATTTGTATTTTAGGGTTTTTTATATAAAATGGGTTTTCTATAAAAATGTTGTTTTTTTAATGAAGATGGATTTTCAAATATAATTTTATTTTTATACATAATTTTTTTTATGTGGGATTAAAATAGTTTGTCAATTTTGTTTAATGAATAAATTATATCAAAACTGATATGGTGATTAGGAATTATAGTAAACGGGCGATCCTAATAGAGCATATACATGTGGTGGCCCAAATATCGCTGAGATAGAATATTATAGCATAACATGGGGTGACCCATATAGAGTTTGGATAACCCATTATATTATAAAAATAGGTGGGATATATGGAACTCAATAATATTGTAATCACTTAATTAGAAGTATGACTTATGGGTATTCAAAATGAAATGTGTTTAGAATGTCTTTTATTTTAATGATGCACTACATATCAAAAATTAGTTTCAATTTATTATTATCAATTTTAGTTATTTTATTTGAGAAAAATGAATATATGTTATTCATCTGAAAATGATTTGTTTCATTCTCTCAAATATCATTAAATTGGTTATCAGGTTTTAACTAGGCTAATTTTTTTCATTCTTTTTATATACTTAGCTATGATCTTTTCTGTCATCAGAAGTTTTAAAATATTTTACACAAGGATAAAGGAAGAGTATGTAAAAAGATAAAGAAAAAAATAAAAATTGTGATGTTATAGAAAAAACATTGTTTTATTTTAGAATTATTTTTTATATGAAAAAATGGATAATGAATATAATTATCCACTTTTAATTTATGGGTTTACCTTTTATGATTTATTGATAATTATCTAAAACTATAAACTGAAAATAACATAAAATGTGTATTCTAGTTCAAGAAACTCCAGAATATGTAATTTTTAAGGTTAGGGCCTTACCAATGGTATCAAATGATGGATTGTACAACATTTACTATTAGGAAGTTTTCTTAAGAGTTGGATGCATCATCATGGGTATTTACTTTTATGGATTATATTAATAAAAGTGTCTTGTAAATCAATTTTAGTCATTAATTTTTGAAATTATAATGTAAGAAAAAATATTTTTGAGGATATTTATTTTTGAGATAATTGTTGGTTTTTACATATTATTATGTAAAATTTTAGTTTTGGGATATCATTCAATTTTAGAATACTTCAAGATTTTTTATAATTTTTATATATATTGGAATTTTTATATAAATTATGTGGTGTTGGTAAAAGGAAAAATTCTGGATGGGTGACAACCCATCATGTTAGACAAGGCTGTGGGAATCAAACCCATAATTTAAGGTTGACAAGGGTATATCACCTACCAGTAGCATATGTGAAGTCCTAGTTAGAATGATGTTTTCTTTTTAGTTGAATGATTCAAAGAATGAAGAATATGATTATTTATGGAATACATATTTTATCGAATAGATAATCACAAGATAAGAGAATGATTTGGTTATTAAATGATAAATTGTATTTCCTGTGAAATTCCCTATTTTGGGAATCCTATATGATCAAGGTAAATAAAATTCTATGATATTTTATTTGAGAACAAAATTAATAATAATATTTTTGAAATATATACAATTTTATTGTTGATGTATGTTTATTTTATTTATTTATGGAAATAATTATCATATCATGGAGATTATGTGATTTAGGAAATTAAATTTCGATATGAGACATCAAATGTAATTGATGTTATTTCCGTATAATCATTAAAATATATTTTGGATGATTCTGTGATATAATATCTTTTTTGGGTTTCAAATTTTTTCTATAAAATATTTTTTGAATAATTTTAATGATATTTGAATAGTCATCGTTGAACATTTTAAATTTATGTTTCATTTTGTTGATTAAAATATGTATTTTTTTTTATTTTTAGGCTTTATTATTTTTTGGAATATTGTTATATATTCATAACCATTTGGGTTTTGATTAATGATTAAATATGTGGAATATATAGTCAATCTCTATTGGTTTATGTGATTTTCTTGAAGTTTATTCAAGTGATTTAGGTGTGAAAAATCATCTTGAATACTCATCATTCAGAGAGAAATATGACTTTGTGGTAGAAATTTGTTATAGGGTGAATATATAATTTTAAATTAAGTATTGTTCCTTGTGTTCTTAGTCCATTTTTTAAAGTAATTTTTTGTCTCCATGAAATGGAACATAAAACAAGAATTTTATAAATTTTCTTTTGTTATTAATAAATCAATGTAAGTATAACTCTTCAATGATTTGTGGTTTTTAGACAGTTAACTCTCTCATTCTCTTATTATCTATAAATATCTACCATACATTGATTATTTTTCATACATATCCATATTCTCTTAAATAGAACCCTTCAATGTGATATCTGAGGTTACCTTAATACATTACTTTATTTTATAGTGGATATTTTAATTATCCTTTTACTAATGGGGGATTTCAATAAAATCATTTTCAATAGTAAATCCCATTGTTTTCAATCACGATTTTAAATTTTCAGGAAAAAAATTATTATATTTTTTTAATGTAACATCTTAGTAATTTAATAAATAAATACTATGTTTGATGTTGTACATGATATGAAACCTCGAGTTTGAACGGAAAACAAAATATTTTTATTTAATATGGTATTTATCACATAGCCATTAGAGTGGAGGGAATTAATATATTACTGAATTGTGAAAATATTCTATACATATTTATATATAATTAATTCTCTACATCATTTGTAATTATAAATAAATGTATAAACCTACAAAAAATAAACAATTTTGTATCTAAAACACTATTTAGTTGAAAATAAGATTGTTTATAAAATAAAAAAAATTATTATTGATGGATTATATAAATAATAGATATATGATCAAATTAATTTTTATAATAAATTTATATACTTTCTACACATAATCTAATAAAAAAATCAATTTTATGGAAAAAAGTTGTATTTTTCTAAGAATGTACTTTATCTAACATTTGATGGTGCTCTACTAATAAATCTATTTTTTACACCCTTATAAATTATATTTGAAAAAATATAATTTCTAATTCAAACCAGAGTAGATGAAATTATTATTTTTTAGTATTTGATATTTTTATTACTTCTTTTATGATTTTATAAATTGTAAAAATTAATTATTTTTAATTGAAAAAAATGTTTTCATAAAATTCATATTTAGTGATAAATTATATATTTTTTTTGGTTTCAATGTATATTTAAATAAATTAATTCTCAATTTATATAATTTAATTTATCATAATCAATTTTAAATTTAAATATAATGTAAAAACTAGTAGAACGTTTGGACATTTTAACTTTAAAAAGATTTCTCTCCAAATCTGTAGAACTATAATTAAAAATAATTTTATAACAACTTAGACTTTTTACAGTTTAAAATTTTGAATTTTAGTCAATAAATCATTTCCTATAAAATTTAGGATCTTTAATTTTTTAGAGTTTTAGATTATTGGGATATAATACATACATAATATTTCAGATTCATATAGAACATATACCTTGAAAATAGTACCCAGATCTTCAAAAATATAAAACATTTTAAATAAAACTTGTTTCCCTTGAAAAATCTTCATAAAATTTAAATTTACTTAATTTTTGTCTTACACATCCTTATAACCTATGAAAATCATTTAAAAACATGGGATGGTCACAAATATTTCAATAATGGATATAAAAAATATGGAAATAAAACATTAGTCCATGAGTACTTGTAACGTGTGAAATCATAAAAGATTCTTGTACACATATAAACATAAGTATTGAAACTCTAAATTTCCATGATATTTACAAAAACATATATAACATAAGTATAAACATAAAGGTATCATAGAGAATTAATTAAAAAATCTTGTAACCCCCTCAGAAACATTATAATGGGTAACCCTCATGATTTCCTTTCAATTTCTGTGACCATCACAGTTACACTTAGAGTAATCATATGGTTGACCTAAAACAAACATATACCCAATATATTGGAGGGATATATAGGTCCCAAAATTCATCATAATCAATTTAAAAGAGCTAGGACACAATTATACAACCTTAATAATTTCATAAAAACATTACATTTGAATTTTGTAAAATTAAATTTTAAAAGTTGTTTTTAAAAGGTACATCCCATATAAATATCATATTATTGATGTGGTACAAAATAGTGTTTATGGAATATGTATATACAATAAAAATTCACGAAATTCAAAATAATATAAAAAATTAATCTCCCAATAAATTTTAATACCACATAAATAATGAGGTACCATGTTAGACGAAATAATGGAAATCATGTAATGGATTCCCTTAACTCAGTGTTGTCTTACATTAAACTCATTTAATAATACTGTATAAGGTTAAAAAATATTATTATTATATTAAAAAAACATATTCATGATTATAATACCTTATATGATAATTTCATTACATCATTTCTCCCTTTAAATGTTTGTATTTTGTTCCTTCCATTGATTTGGGTGCATTTGTTACACGTTTTCCATGATCGGTTCATGATTTGTATGCCGGTAGATTGGAAATTAAATAACATAATTAGAATTTGTTTGTAGTTACATATTTCAATAACCATAAATTATACAATTTATAATTTTGAATTCTTATATGTGGATGATTCATTAGATAAAAGTTATTTATATTTGTTTAGGTCATTTTAGTGATTCTTCGATCGTAAGGAAATCATTTTATTTTATAAATTAATAAAATGTGTATAAAATTATTTTAGAACCTTATGTAGGATATAATACTAAAATTATATTCTTTTTCAAAATTAAAAATAGTTTCATGATCAGAATTGGGGACAACAAATGAAATTTAATACCCATCGTCCTTGAATGTGGTAAATTAGCACATCTCGGATGGTGTTATTATTTTCAGTATAATATAATGAGAAAAGAGATATGTTGAATAATATTTAAATTATAAAAAAAATTCAGTACATATAACTTATGGGAGTTGTCATAACTTTTTGATGAAAGGTGGTGAGAAAATAAAAAGAAAAGAAAGGAATCTAGAAATAAAATAAATGTTGAGAAATCCCCTATGAAAATTCGGCAGCCTATCATCATCTCATAAAATTTCATTAAATATTTTTATTAGAGAAAATTAGTATATCATAATTTTAAAATAATATTTAACATAATGAGGATATTTAATTACATATCCCAAATAATATAATAGAAATTAAAAATAATAACATAAAAAGAAAGCTTGAAAAAGGGAAGATCGGTGGATTCCCTTACATTGTAGAAAAAATATTAAATAATGAAATTTGGGACCTTGGAGGCTTGAAGAAACCTTGGTAGGACTCCTATAATACTTAAACTACTATATATTATAGGACAATGAGTTTGTAATGAATGAAAATTATGGAATTAGTTTGTATTTATTGAAAACAAGGGGGAGTTTTTTATTAATTTCAAATGTCACCTCATTAGTGGTTTTTTTCAAAACCATGGGCTTTCGCATGGTATTTTCTTATGGTATTAGAAACATGGGACACCTAATGTCATATTTTATAGTGAAAAAGTCAACCATAATTTTATATAAATTATTATATCATTTTTATGTCATTATATATACTGATATCTCATTACATTATTTTTACTATTACCAAAAAAAGAAGTTTTTTAAAAAAATCCCAAAAATTTACCCGAACCATTTTTCGATGGGTATACTTATAATATTAACTCAATTTTTTGAAATTAGTTTTGTAAATATTATTATTTTAAATTTTATATAAAATCATCTTTTATTAATAAATTTCAATTTTAAATCTCTAACTCATTTATTTACACCAAGAAAAATTAATCAATATCCAATTATCTTATATCCATAAGAAAATAAAATAATAATATGGTTTACTATTCATAAGGGTCACATTAATATTCTTATTACAATTCATAAGTGTTTGTTACTATTCACCAAAAAACATGTTTGTCCTATCCGACTCAATATAACCTATTGATCATAACCGTAGATGAGCATTTTTTGAAATTCAAATTATAAAAGCTGAATATTATGTTTAAATAGTAGTTATAAAAATATACTGAAAACAAATTTTCATTCATTTTAATTGATTTTTTAAAAATATTGTCTATTACATTATCCACACATTATTGAAATTGTTCCCTCACAGTTTTTTTACTTATTAATGATGTGAGTGTACATTTACATTATATTATTTTCATATTTTTCATGTTGCTTCTTCACCCATGCAGTTTCTCCAAAAAACCCTTACCTGGTGGATTACCTTATTCCACAATACTTGTTCTCTTCGATCAAGAATCTAAAAAGGATTTTCTTCATAAGAAATTATATCCTCCAGTCAAACTGCCTATGGGCTTAAACTTTGGGTAAATCTGGAACATACTTTCTCCACATCGATACATGAAAAACAACGTGTACATGAAAAAACTGAAAGGAAAATCTACTCGGTAGGAGACTCGTCCAACATTCTCTAGAATTTCATAATTTTCAATGAACCCTAGATTTAGCTTTCCTTTTTTAACCAAATTGCATAAAACATTTCCATGGTGAGATTCTATGAAAAATAATGTCACCTACCTCAAATGAAAATTCTGTACCTTTATTTTCTACATAACTATTTTTCCTACTCTGAGTTGTACTCATGTGTTTTTGGACCATATTCAATTTCTCAACCAATTATTCTACTAATTCTAGTCACATTAACTTCTTTTCTCGGACTATATAAAAAAAAGATGGAGTTCCTCACTTTATCTGATACAATTCCTTGAATGGTCCCTTTGATATACTCTAATGAAAACTGTTATTATAAAAATACTCAACAATCAAAAGATGTTGACCCCAAATTTCCTGGTAGTCTATTAAACATGATCAAATCATTTCTTCTAATTTCCGAATTTTTTGTTCTATCTACCCATCAGATTAAACATGATAATCTATTCTAAATTTTAATTATGTTCCAAAAGACATATGAAGGCCCTTCAAAAAGATAGATGTGAAAATCGGATCACTATCAGATATAATGAAAAAAGTAACTCCATGTAACTTGAAAATTTTGCTTAGATACAGTCGAGAATGCTGATCCAAAGCAATTGTATATAGTATAGAAAGAAAATGTGAATATTTATTTATCCAATCAATAATAAAAAAAATTACATTGTTAACTCAAAAATTCATTAGTAGTACCACCACAGAGTGTATGGATACATTATCCCATATCCACTCTTTCACTGGTAATGTTTAATCCTCCCTTTTGGTAACTTCCACTATTCTTTATCCCGTTGACATAACAATCATTTCATACTAAATTATTCAATATATCTTTTCATTATATATCTCCAGTAATTATTCAAAAGGTATCTGTATATATTTTTACTGCCAAGATGAACTGAAATTAAAGAACTCTGTGCTTCACCCCACAAATATTTCATCAACTGGGAATCAGAAGGCACACACAATATTTTATGAAATATTAATACGCAATCTTTATCATGGTTAAATTATGGAAACTTACACATTTTAACTAATAATACCTTTTTCTATAGCTCAATGTCCACCTTATGTTATTTCTTAATTCTATCTCATAACAATGACTTCATTAAAACCTAAAACAATACAGAGGTATTTCTTACACCAACAACTTCTAAGCCAAAATTCATTGAATCATTAATCAAGGGACCATGTTAGAAAGGTAAAATGGTTAATGGTCGAAGATGTGTTTGACTAAAGGCATATTCAACGTTGTTTTCTTTTCACATATGGTTATTGATCATTAAATAATAACCCTATATTAGTTCAAGTCATCTTCAATTCCTCATGTTTAATTCTTTCTCAGTAAATATATACTGTAGATGTTTACGGTCATTATATATTTTAAAGTTGGCTTCTTATATATTTTATCTCTAAATTTTCAAAGAAATTAATAATTGGTTACTATTCCAAATAATGTGTGGGATAATCTAACTCATGATGATTTAGTCATATTGATGTGTAAGCAATTATCTGATCATTATGCATTAAAACACAAGAACTAATTTTCAATGAATCATAAATATAGAAAAGAAACTCACTATTTTGGGATGGAAAGGAAAAAAATAGAGCATTCTCATATATATTATTATGATACAAAAAAAACATTCTTTTATCCAAATAAATTTAAACCCTTTTTATTTTAACATTTTCAACATGATAGAAAACTATGCAATGTTTTTAACAAACTATTGTTAATATCCAATTAATCCAATAAAACTAAGAATCTTTGTAAACTTTTTTGGTCTTGGGCTTTCATCATCCACTTTTTTGGTAGGATAAAATATTATTCCATCCTTATTTACAATATTCCCATGAAAAGAAATATGTTGAAACCAAAAAATCACACATTCAAAATTTTACATACAGTTTATTTTCCAGTAATTTTTTCAAAACAACTATTATACTTTTTTTAATTCTCCACAATAATTTTATATATAAAATTAATTTCATCAATAAACAAAACCCAAAACTTATCAAATAACTTATGAAATATTCTATTCATAATTTCCATCAATAAAGTTGGTTCATTAGTTAACCCAAAATGAATCCCATTAAATTTATAATTCCCATATCTGGTAAGAAAATCTATTTTCTAGGTATTCATCTTCCTTTACCTTCAGATGATGGTATCCAGATCTCAATTTAATCATGGAAAAGTACTGATATCTTTATATCTGATCAAAAAAATGATCTATGAGTGGATAATTATACTACTTTTTAATAGTGATGTTATTCAAGGATAAATGTATCATGGTAAAATCCTTATTTTTAAAGAAAAAATGATCACCCCATGGTGAAGTTATAGGATAAATGATGAATTTATAACGTGAATCAAGACACTAATTTTTCAACTCTAAAATTCAATTTGAACCATTTTGTCAGGGGGTTTTAAAAATGGGATAACATCAGTAACTAATTCAATTTTGAATTCAACTTCCCGATCAGGTATGACACCAAATTACTCATCAAGAAAAACATCAAGGTATTCAATTAACACTACCACATCAGAAATCTGAATAGTTCCATTATTATCATCAATATGTGAACGATACATTTCATTTCAATATTTCAAAATATTCTCACCTTCCTGATATGGTAAAAGTTCTATGGGTTCATTCTTGTATAAAAATTGAATCATTTTCTAAAAATAAACTTTTTTAACTCAACAGAAAATCTTAACATGATAAACAGAAAGACAATCCATTCTTAGAATGAGCTAAATATCAACATTGGTCAAAACAACTACGTTTTCTAGTAAGGTATTTCTGCAGACCATAATGGAATGATTTATATAATTCCACATTACTATAATATTTCCCACTCGAGTTTTAAAAATAATTTTCAGTATCATTTTTTAGTTGATATTTCCAATTTATTAAAACATTCCTTATAAATAAAGGAATGTTTAAACCCCATATCAAACGAAAATTTAGAAAAATATGAGTAAACAAACATGGTACTAGATTCAAAATTATTGGATACCCCAACATCAACTAATGTAGTCGCAACAGATATCACCAAACCATTCAGCTTGTAATATGGCTTTTTTGCATCTTTCAGATCTCTCTTTGGGAAGCCAATTATATAATCAACTATCTCTCCACATTTAAAAAACATAGCAGTTTTCTTATCAGGACATTTCTTAGGATAATTTTAAATACAATCGTAGGCCATATGTACAAACATACCTCATTGAAGACACTTCCATATTTTCATAAGGCATTCCCCAGGGTGCTTTTTGACACACTTTTAACGAACTAGAAATTGGACATTCGTTCCATCACATTTCTTTTATTTATTTTTACCCAACACATTACTTATGGACCACTAATTCTCCTTGTTTTCAAAGCGAACGTGATAATCAAAAAACTGTATCTCTACCCTCTCAGCACCTAAAACAAGATTCCCATTAAATTTGAAATCACAAGAGGTCAATTTCGTTTGATACCTTGGGTTTAATCCTGAGTAAAATCAGTTTATTTTTCAATCATGATAAAGAATAATATTTTGGTGTACCTCACCAGTCGGGTGAAGTGATATTCATATTAATGACAGTAAATCATTCTATTTTCCATTCAATTTAAGGTATTTAATATCCATCCTATGTTGAACCACCTTAGGAAAATACATTTCAAGGAAAACACTTTTAAATTCATCCCACTCAATTTAATCAATCTCCTCTTATCCCTGATATTTCTAACCATTGTAAACCACTGATCAGATTCACCATCAAAACAATAAATGGTAAGGAACACCATTTGATTATCTAAATATCTAATAACATCAAATATCCTTCCAAGGGAATTAATCAATCCTTCAGCCGCTACTGAGTTAGATGATCCATTGAATGAAGGAGGGTGTCATCTCATCAAATGGCCCACTATCGTCATGTTCCATTGTGGTAGCTCTGGTTGTTCAATTTAATGGATTACCCCACCATTTATAATCTATGTTATCTGATCCATTACAATCACAAACATATTGATTCCCATCGCTAACATTTTGTGGTGCATATTCAGAATTTTATCGTTCTGTCGGGGCCTCTCATCTTCAGCATCCCTATTTCTTCATTGGAAACCATTATGAAAAAATAATTTTAGTATAAGACACATCATAATTTTAAATTCTATATCATTTAAAAATTACTATGAATTAAAAATCATTTATGGTATTCCAATTACATCATTTTGAAATTTTAATTTAACTAACCATCCTCTGATACCATCTATTAGAACACAGTCTTATAACATTACATATTATTTAATTTTAGTGCAGAAATCATTCCATTTAAAATTGAAAATCTTTTGAATATTATATTATAACAGAATTGGGATATAATACCTAAATGACATTCCATAATCATATAGTGCAGATTCCAACAAAACAGCATCAATATCTTCCAATATATAAATCAATTTAAAATAATTATGTTTTATTTGAAAAATATTCATAACATTTATTGTGGCTTCCTAATTTTCTTAAACATCCTTATAAACTATGAAAATCATTTAAAAACATAGGATGAGAACAGAAATCTCAATAAATGATATAAAAATAATGAAATAACATATTATACCATGAATACTTTTATAATATTAAATCATTTAAAAAGGTCATACTTATACCCTTATAAGAATACTTATTGAAACATCAGATTTCCATGATATTACCAAAATACATATATAACATAAATAAAAATATAAAGGTATCTTGGTGAATAACATACATAATCTAATATCTATATCAGCTGCCCTATAATGTGAAAAAATCACAACTACCTTACAATTTTTATAACCATCAAAGTTACATATAGAGAAACCATACTGTTGTCATCAAACATAAATATAAAAAATGCTTAGAGGGAGATATAGTCCCTTCCATTCATCATATACAATTCCTAATAACTAGAACAAAATCATAGAAGTTGGATAATTTCATAAAAACATTGCTTTTGAATTTCATAAATCAAACAGTTAAATGTGATTTTTAAAAGGAATGTCCTTATAAATGTCATATAATTTAAGTGAGACTTAATATAGTGGATGAAATATTTATATAAAATGTAAATACACATAATTCAACATAATATAATTAAATTCATCCCAATTTTTTTTAATACAACATATATAATGAGTTATAGTGTTTACCCAATGAATATAAATCTGATTATGAATTCCATTACCTCAGGTTTCCCATACTACAAACTCATTTAAATATCATGTATAATGGTTAAAAGTGTGTTACTAATCTCTTACAGAAACATATTCATGTTTTTAATACCTTATATGATCATTTCATTACACCATTCTCCCCTTTAATTCTTATTTCCATTGTTTTTGGTATGTTCATTACATGATTTCCAATGTCGGTTCATGATGGTATTCTTGTTGATTGGAAATGAAACTACAGAATTAGGATCTGATGGTGTTTACATATTTCCATAACAATAAATTATACCATTTATCATATTGAATTTTGACTTGTGGATGATTCATATGTTATATCATTATTAATATTCGTTTATGTCATTTTGGTGATTCTTTTATCATAATGAACTTAGTTTATTTTACAAAATAATAAATTGGGTATAAAATAATTATATAACTTTATATAAAATATAATTCATAAATATATTCTGTTTCAACAATAAAATGGTTTCATGAGTGAATAGAATATGGTAATAGAAATTGAAAACCCATAGTCCTTGAATGTGGTAAATTAGCATATCTCCGATGCTGTTTTAATTTTTAGTTTAAATGAATGGGAAAAGAGAGACGATGAAGATTCATTCCAATTTCACAAAAAAAATTAAATTTATGTTAATGGAGTTATCATAACATTTTAATGAAATGAAGTGAGGAAATAAAACAAAAAGAAAGGAATCTCAAAATTAAATAAAAGCTGAGAAATCTATTATGAGAAATTAGCAGCCTAATGACATTGCTTAAAATTTCATTATTTATTTTGATGAGATAAAAGGTTTATATCATCATTCTAATATAAAATGGAATGTATTGGGGATATGTAATGACATATCCCAATATAATCCAATTGAAATTAAAATCAACAACATAAAATGAAAGATTGAAAAAATGAAGGGTGGTAGATTCCCTTACCTTGTAGAATAACTCCAGAAACCTGAAGGGTATGTCCTTATAAGATGGAGGAAACCTTGGGAGGATTAAAAGGGAGTTAAATATACCATATATTCTATGATTATTTGGTTTTAATGAAATAAAAATAAAGAAATAGTCGGTATTTATATTTAATGTGGGGGAGTTTTTTTTATTAATTTCCAAGGACACCCCATTAGTGTTTTTCTGAAAAACGATAGGCTTTCTCATGGTATTTTTCCATGGTATTATATACTTGTGAAACTGCATGTCATATATTACTTTACACAATTTTGAACACTATTTTATATTAATTATAATTTCATTATGATGTAATTAAACAAACCTGCAACTTGAAACTGCATTTTTACTGTTCATGAAAAATTTAAGTATATTTAAAAAATCCTAAAAATTGACCCTAACCATATTTTAATTTGTATAATTAAAAAAAGAAATAAACTATTGAAAATTATTTTTATGAATATTATTAATTTAAATGTTATATAAAATCATAATTTATTCAAAAATAACAATTTTAAATCAATAAGTCATTTTTTAACACCATGCAAAATTAATTAACATCTCATTATATTATATCATTAATAAAATAAAATAATAATATAATTTACTATTCATAAGAGTCATATTAATATTCATGTTACTAGTCATAAGGATCTGTTACTATTCCCTAAAAAAATTTGGTCCTATCAGACTCCAAATAACTTACTTATCACAATAGTAGATGACCATTTTTTTAATTTTATATCATAAAAGAAAAAAATTATTTTTAAAGGCTATAAATAAATATCTACTTAATATAATGTTTCATGCATTTAAATATATATTTTTTAAACATGGGGTGTTATATATTTCACCACTAATATAAATTCAATTTTGATAAATGGAAAGACACGGTTGTAATACATGTGATATTTATAGTCTAACTAGATCAACATAATTTTATGAAATTATCTCATGAAACATTAGTAATAACTTATACCATTTCCACGATTTAGGTTAAATCGAGTAATGAATGGTAAAAATAATATTATAAATATTTTAATCTTTATAAAAAACATTACATAAATTTATTTTATGAGTTATTTTCATCCCAAATAAATCTTGTAATGATTTTGGGAGCACATGGAGGCACATGGATGAAATCATTACATTTATAATATTATATTAAATGAAAATTCAATTTTTCTCACTTTTGTAATTAATAATTGAAATATTTTTAATAAGGGGTAATATAGGTGATATGTTTGACTAAAAATAATAATTTTAAATAAAAAATTTATATCTACATCATGTAATTCTATTTAAATTTTTTATTGATATAATGATTATTTTAAATGGTGACACAATGATGATGTTGTAACTATTTATTTAATTCAGAAATAAAATAAATGATTAAAAATCCGAAAATAAATATAATATTATATAATTCATGTCATCCATCAAAATTATGGATTTCTATGATATGTTATGGTTGAGTGAATTTAGTTTCTAAAATATATAAAGTTTCAATGATATTTTTTAAATGTTATGTAATGAATAGTGTCAAAATTTAAGTTATTGATATTTTAAAATAAATAATATTTTATTAAATGATATAAAATTTAAAGAAATATAATATTATTTCAAATAAATGGGATAATCCATTAAATTTTATAAATTACAGATTTATTGATATTCAATAGTTATTATATTAAAACTCAAAATGTAAATTACCAGATAAAATAGTAAGAGTTAAATGGGTAAAATAAGGGTCAAAACAAATAGATAAGGATTAAAAATAATATTAACATGAAAAAAAATTATTAGAAGAATATGATTCAACCTTATCAACTTAAAATAAAAACGTAGTTTTTTAATGACTTCATTTACATTATAATTAATTATATATTATTTAAATAAATGATAGTTAGAAAATTTAACCCTTATTATTTTTAATATCTTTTTTGTGTCCACATTGGAAAAAATCAATATATGAATGAATATAAATGGATATTTTAATCATAAAAATTTGTTTCCATTAAATTATTTTATTTTTGATTTTTATATATTATATAATTACCAAAAATGTATATCTAAGAATTTAACCATTTTTATTTAATTAATAATCAAACAAAAATTTTTATATTAAAATTGTTTATTTTTATCTATATTTGATGCTTTATTGTTTATAACAAATTTTATAGATCTATATGACATGTTAGATAATTTTGAAACCATTATATTAGAATTACAAGTTTATTTGTTGCATTCTAAGTCAAATTAATTGAATAGTATAAATTTTTTTAAAAATTGATTTTTTTATTGAATTAATATATTATTGTATTATTTAAAAAAAATTAAATTAATAAAAAAGTGAAAAAAAGGTCATAAATTTATTCCACTATTAATTTATTTTCCTTTTTTTGTTATTTTAATTTAGAATATTCTTTGTTTTTTTTGGTATTTTGGAGAATTCTAGAGTTTCCCTCTCCTCCCCTATAAACAGGTATACATTCTTCTCATTTCATAGCACATAAAAACATATTTTTCAAATAAAAACTCATCCCAAATGAACTACTACATTCCCAACAAACATCATAGAGGCCATATTTTATGTAGAAAATAATTCTCATATGTGATAGGTTGTTAATAAAAAATGTTCATCAGAGAAAGTTGTGTCGATTTTAATTAAGTATATCAATTTTTTATTCTTCCTCTTCTTTTATAAATTCTTTAACCATGATGTATTTATTAATCCATACTCCTAAATAAACGGAGATTTAATTTTTTTAACATCATAATATAAATCCATCTACACATCCATCAAATGGGAAAAAAATTAATCTCTTTTGTGTACATGTGAGATCACATTCATGAATGAATGTAATTTGTTTCCCATTGCCATATGAAAATATAGGTTACAATGACAATTTTAATGTATGTATATTATATTAATTAGAAACATGTCATTATATGTGAATAATAGATCATTTATTTTATTACATTACATGCACATAAATATGATAATGTCGATCATGCGTAAGTGTGAACTATCACACCCATGAAGCGATGTGATTCATTTTTAATCACCACACAACAATGTTAATTTGTATACATATATTTATATTATTAATTTGATATTAATTTGATTCTTATAATTATGAAAATGATTAAAAAATAATTTCTTTCGTTCTTAAGGATCATTGAAAAATGAAAGTGTTACTCTTGCATAAGCATTTCCTACCATCTCTATGATTATAAGAAAGTTCATTTTGCAGATATATACCTAATGTTTTAACTGAAGTGTATTATTTCTGGTAAAAAAGTTTTCTCATGTCAGGAATATTCTTCTTAAGATGATATAATAATTTCCAAGTTTGACTATATACATAAAAAAAATCCTTTTTGGACTGATGTATTGAATTTACTTCCAAATTTCAATTGAGAACATAAATAATTAGGTAATAGTTATAAAATGGAAAACATTGATATTAATGGAATAAAAAACTTGAAAAAACTTCTCAATGAATTATATATTTAAAATAATTTTATTATTTAGGATTATAAAGTACATAAACAGAAAATGAGACTCAATGTATGAGAAATTATTTCAATATCCTTTAATTTAGCCATTTCATGATGATATACACCATTATTCTATTATTATATTTAAATACATCTAATATGAAATTTTATATCCATATTTTATCTATGATTAAGTTATATAATGTTTTGAAAAATTTAGTAGTTTCTAATATTATATTATTTTAATTATTAATTATCAAAATATAAAATATTAATTAAAAAATAAATTATTCCTAATATTGAATAAATTTGATCAATGTCATTTTGTTGAAGTGGAAGAATGTAATTTATTGTGAGACGCAAAAAACGTTATCAAAATGGGATTCATAAAAATGTTTTTTATGTAACTTTTACACAGATCATTAAATTAAAAAATTCATTCTAAATAACCTTGAATGATTTTTAATAATATAATAGAGTAATTTTTTATTTTTTTAAAATATACCTTTTTAAATTCCTAGATCCAAAAAAATTTATAATAAAAAAGTTGATATTTTTCAAAATTCATTGAAAAATTAATATTTTCATAAAAATCCACTAATTTACTCCTAACATAATTTTGATATGATGATTTCTAAAATAAATTTTATTTGTTATAGAAATTTTATAAATGTTTCAAAAATTAATAATTATATTTTACACAATTGTTTTTTGAAAAATCATTTTATAAGATGGTATATTTTATAAGCGAATAATTGAGTAAACATATTGAATTTCTTAAAAAATATATAATAAAAAAATTATTTAACATAACAGAAATATATATTCTATAATGTGGATAATATTATTAACACTCCACATTTTAATGACTTGATCAAAACATGCATATTTAAATGATAATATTTTATGTTTATTTAGGAATGACGTTCTGTATTGTATAAGCTATCAAACAAAATGTCAATTTAAAATATTAGGACATTACATTAATTTCCCAAATAATTAGGTCCTTGAAATTTTTATTTATATTAACATCTAAAAAAATTATATTGTTTCTTTATCAAAACATCCTTAGGTTCCCACATTTCATCCACTATTTTGTGATTTCATAAAATTACCATTACTAGTCAATTCATCTAATTCCTCAATACATTCTCTCTTATGTAAGTAATTTAGATAATCTATTCATTTTATGATATATTAAATTCAAATTCCTTTTCTTTATATTTGACCATATGAATCAGTTTATCATGTACTTACTTGATAAAGAGATATAGAACACATCATGTACTTTATAGTGGCTATATATAATTTCAAAATAGTTTTCTACACCATCAATTCCATCATGAATTTCAAATTATTTTACATACATGGGGCATTGTTTCCCATTTATAATAAACCATATTACACCTTTCAATGTAAATACCTTTAATAAAATGTGAGCTCCAACTGGAAATCCATAATTCATCCTTCTACTATAGATATATATCTTATTACATTTTTGAGATGCTTGTATATTGGTTTGAGTAGCCTCTAACTTTTTAGTTTTGTGTGTAATATGTTTTGGTGATATATTCTTAATTTAAACTATTATATTTCAAAAAATTTGATTTCGACCTCAAATTCTATATAATTAATCATATATCACAATTAAAATACATTAATGAAATATTGTTTTATACTAAATCCCTATATATAGTAACTGATGATCCCACAAACCTTGAAATTCAAGTGACCATGTCCTCAAAATTCCATCCAATTATTCAATACTAATTTGGTAATTTCCTTGTATTTAAGGGTCATAATTGGTTCTCAAATTAATCTCAATATCCATATCCTTTTAGAGATATTTCTAGAATATCATTATAAATTTGGGTTCATGCCCATATTCAATTTATTCATGAGATCCATGATTTATTATAAGACCATTAATATAATGTTGATCAATGTAATCAAGAGGTTAATATTTTATTCTATCAAAGAAGTGTGTATATTTTGTATGGTTATTATCACTAACCCATAATACATCATTCATTTGTAGAATATGTGTTCATAAAGTGACAACATCCATTGTAATTTCATCACATTTATATATATAAATCAAGTGTGTTTTCATGAATCCCCTATTATTTTGTATCTCATAATGGACCTTCTAAAAAACAATTCTTAATGAAACAAAATTATCTATTTACTTCTTCAAATTATCCAAAAAATGATTTTCTCAATATCCCAAAACTTCTTGGGGTTACTAGGGTGTATTGAAAAATTTGAGTTATGAGAGTCATACAATACTTCACTATTCTTTTTATGTATAGATAAAACACATAACATCAATCAAAATATTATAATGACATTCCTATATACAGTGTCATCAAATTTTAATAAATTAATTTATTTAATATTCATTGATAAATTATCTCCTTTATAATGACAACATTTTATCATTTCTAGTATAGATGTCTCAACATTGATTTTAAAAATTGAATGATGTTTTCCCTTCCTTAACAATTCCTATATCAATCATCATAGGATCAATTTACTTGTGATCCCAATTAATACACATTTTATCTATAACTCCTTGATCGTTCGTTCTCAATTAATACACTAACTTATTTTTTTTAGGTGTGTGGTACTGAATTAATAAATCATAACCCGTGATTAACTTATAAAATCACCTTTACATCTTATAAAGAACATTTTTTAAAAGTTATATTTCAGACTCTTATGATCTAGGTATATCTTAAATCATTCACCATATATATAATCTATTTGTTTCTTCAAAGTAATTATTATTCCTTCTAACTGTTGATCAATAGTTTTATTTTTATTTTTTGATATATTAAATGTTTTAATGCATATGAAATAATAATATAATTATCTATAAGGTTAAAATAAAGTAACTATATTTATACATCGTTATATATCACAAATCAGTCATTTCATTATTGTAGATTCCAAATCTGATAATTGACTAATAACCCCTTAAGTTCATCAAAACAGTTTTCATATTTGTTTGTTTATATGAACAAAATCCATTTTTATGTAATCTTAGTTAATATGTTAGCTAGTCCAAAAATTATTTGATTGAATCTTCAATATTAACCTACAAAACCAATGAAACTACGTACCTATATTATGGTTTACGGTGTAAGAAATTATTTTACCACCATTTTTTTCACAAAATCAACTGTGATTCCCTCATTGGAGAAAGTCTGGCCATGAACAGAAACATTTTGATTCCAGATTTCCAGTACTATAAATTTCACATATATCAATTTTAATAGAGTCTCCATAATTATCCACAACAGATTCTCATGTTCCTAATATATTTTAAATACACTGTGAAATTAAAAATATAAATTCAATAAAATAATTATAAATATATTTTGTGAATACTCTATTCATTATAACTCTAAAAA
The DNA here is from genome assembly GCA_963277665.1 of Viscum album. Classification (NCBI taxonomy): domain Eukaryota; kingdom Viridiplantae; phylum Streptophyta; class Magnoliopsida; order Santalales; family Viscaceae; genus Viscum; species Viscum album. Next base: position 1,258,249,721 of record OY728142.1, on the reverse strand, counting down.
ATAGGGTATATTATTTAATAAAATTTGAATTTATAAATTTTTTTAATCTTCATACTTCATTTGAAATTATATATATTGAATAAAATCATTCATTATGTCAAATTTATGATACCCATAATGATATTCAATCTAAATAAAATACAATGTTATATACAATTGAACTAATAGTTGTTAATTCCTAAAATATGAATCTTTTTATTATAGGAATATCATTAATTTCATTGTAATCAATGAAAAACCTCATTGATCTGTCATTATTTATACTAAATTAATAGGATATCCCCCATATGATATAATAGGGTGAATAATTCTCTTTTCACACAACAAACTTTTTGTTTTCCAGAATCCATTACTTCTAAAGTTTTCATTCTATAAGAAGTATTTGATAGTGTTCATGAATAAAGGATTAAATCAATATAAAATATTACATCACACTATCATTGATATTATGGTAATTCCTTAGGAAATAAATCAATTTATTCATATCTTAGAGTAATATATTCAACATTATGAGTATATCATTTATGAATTTATTTTTTATACCATATTCCTTATAAATATAATTCATTAGTGATATCGAGGGTTACATTTAATAAATATAGAAAAAATTATGTCTTCACTATGAATATATGTATTTTCATATTATCCTCATGAATCATAATTTCAATATCCCTGAAATAAATTTATCTTCATTTTGAAAATAAATTCCATATCTATTATTTTATCAATGTAATCCCAATTTGTGACAATAAATTCCAAAAATAGGGCATGTATATATGTCATACTTGGAACTACCAGACACATTCATATGGAATTGAGGTTTCTAATATGATTTTTTTACTGAAGACTCCCTTCTTATGGTTCATGGTAAATATCTACCATTCATATAAAATATGGTAGACATAAATTAGTGAGATGATGATGAATAAAAATAAAGTATTATCTAAATTGGATCATTTGATTAATGTTCCTAACACTACATATTTATGAACTTTCACTTATTTTAATGTTACCACATATTCTTGGCATTATCACCAGGGATAGTTTTTTGGTAGATTTACTTGAATCAAGGGAAAGTGGACTGAAAAATGTTCCATTTATTAATATGTGAAGAGTTAGAAAATATTGATCTCTATCTTTCCCATACATTCATGATGTTGATAACCATTATATCCACACATGTATAAAACATTAATTACCTTTAAAAATTTTATAAGATGCTTCATTCCATAATATTCACATTATGGAAATAGCATTATAATATTATTCTTAATTGATGCGTTCCATTTTTCTTAGTTTTTCATTAAAGATATTATTTTTATTATTTACCTTTAATAAATGGGATACTAAAAATTAATTTAATTTTTTTATGGAAAATATTAAAATTTCACTATATGAATAAAAATTCTATAAAGCATATTCTATTGAAAGAATTGATATGATCCCTTGAATGAAATGGTAAATCATACATTTGGTATTGCATATGCGATCCATTTTATAACTATATAGTCTTATAATTTGGTTTCATACACTGTAACAAATTTTTCTTCCTTTTTATTTACACTAAGGATCATTCTATTTACCTTATTCATTCAATATAATCTCAATGAATGAAATATCTTTTTTAGAGACCTATTCAATTTCTCAACTACCATAGAGTTTGTAGTTTTCAAAAAATATGGAAACATAGGTCAAATTAAGTGATTCAAAAGAGGTTAATCAGGCTATAGAACTTAATGTATTTTTATTTGGGTGAGGTTATTTTCCAAATGATGAGTTTTATGTCCTAATATAGCCATGATATACTGTACTCCAACACTAGTTATATCATCTTACTTAAAAAGAAAAAATATACATTTTATATGAGTATTGATACCATTCATTCTTCAATAAATCATTTCTAATCAATTAATATACTAAATTACTTAATAATATTTTCAATTTTGAATAATAATGTAAAATGATAAATCATGTATAAAAAATAAAAATAACTAAATATTTATGAATTTTAAATATCTGAAATATAACCATTGTTTTTTAGTAATATCCTTAAATTATAAGTCTATTTTAAAATAAATTATATCATTTTTTTAGGAAAATGAAAATTTAACAAAATATATCAACTAGGAATTCAAAACTAGATTCTTAACAATGATACTAGTAAAATTCATATCATACCATGTGTAACAACCAAAACACTAATAACACTGAATCGGTGTCCATTTTGATATACTTGGTTTGATTTGAAGAAAAAATCCTAAAATAATAATAAGTTTTTTTTCGTAGAGATCTAGATACATACATGATACACATTATACACTAGGATAAAATATAAAACATAGTATTAGAAAACGTTTTAAATCATTGAGGTAATTCAAATAATTATTCATCATATTCTAAAAAATTGTTACAAAATAAGAATGATCTAAAATTCTTGGTAAGGGTTTTGTATAATAGAATTTTTTTAGATGAAAGAATGTATAATTAATATATAAAGGTAAATAAATGAAAAAAATTATTTTAATAAATAAATTGGGCATAAAATGCATCCATCGATAATATTATATATAATAATTAACATATAATCATAACTAACATATTAATGATGTGAATGTTTAATAGATGTTGTCATGATCTCAAAAATCAACTAATTTATACCATAAAAAATTTAATAAAATGTCTTTAGAACAATGTATATTTATATACCATAATACAATTGGATTTTGCTAATGAATTTTTCCCTTGAGAACTTTATTCATCCAAGTGATATCTAAAAACAAGCCCCACCCATAATTTTTGGCCCAATGTATTATTTAAATATTTAATGATGAGTTATGTACATTAACACTATTTCAATATAATAAAAATAAATATAGAATAAATAATATATATTTTCAATATTTTCAAAATCAGTCAAATAGAAATCAATGTAAAATAGTGAATGTATAAATTATATAGGGTTTAGTAAATGTATGCATTATAGATACATAATAGATATAATAATTGAAAAATTAGTATAAACTAAGAAAAATAAATTTTTATTTTTATGATAAAATTAATGACCACAAAATGAATAATAGACATGGTAAGGGCATACATTTATCAAGAATATTTGTTTTATATTAAAATAATTTACATATAAAGAATAATAGGGAAAATAAATAAATTTTTAATCTTATCCTTAAATTAAGTGTTTCTTTTTTTAATTTATTGAAAAAAATTTGGTGAAGAGAAATTTAAGAATATTTTTATGATATTGGGGATGTTTTTTAATTCTCTATATAATAAAATTGAACTTTATTTTTGAATTATTTTAATAAAAGGCAAAGGAGACCAAATATATAAAAAATAAAAATATTAATTAATTACTTTTTAAAATTTAAAAGATAATGTATAATTTAATTAAAAAATATTTTCTACACATAAATAACATATTGAAAATAATTATTCAAAAACAGTTTTTCCCATAGATAGAGATGGACGAAAAATATATCCAATTTAGCAAGAATTTTTTTTATTATTTTATTAAAAAATTAATTTACATAACTCAACTAAAATGAGAGTGTAATGTGGAATAAAAAATATAAAAACTATAAATTTATTGTGGATATTAATTTGATTGGAACATATGAAGTATAAATGATAATATCACTTTAATAAGAATAAATACAATCCCAAAAGAATATGAGATTGTAAAATATATTCTTAATTAATTGTTATCATTTAAATTTAAATACCATTAAATAATAATCCCATATAGGAAAATTGAAAATCATTACTAATTATTTATTCCTGTTAAATAATTTAGAGGGGTAGTATATAAACAACATTAATCTAAATAGATGTATAATTAAAAATATGTACCAGTCGTGTCTAAATTGAGAATAAGTCACTTACCTCACAAATTCCTTTTACATTACGTAACATAATCTATAGTATAATTGTTTTAATCATATTATGGGTTTATAAAAAACCATTTTCCGGTTTAAAATATCAGGTATGATACACTTATACTCTCTTATTACACGTATTTAAAAATATTTCCTTATTTCGATCATTTCAAGTTTCAACTATTTCTCTTTCTAATGCATGTTATCTTATGCAAATTATATTTCATGATAATCTCTTATTGTTCAATCACATATAAAATGATATAAATTTTATAAATATAATATTTATTTATTAGATAGAATTTTAAAATCAATTTTGAGTATTGTACATGAAAAATGAATCACATCGAATCATTGATATGGTAGGTTGTGCATACACACATTCAACATTATAATTTCCATAATGGTGAATGGGCATGGAATAGATGATATTTAAATTTTTTTTAAAAAAATTATATTTTCATATTTATCAAAAAAAATTATTGGTTTAATAATTATTACAATACATAATAGTTCGTGATGGAAAATAGTTGAAAATGGTTAATGAGGCAGTATTCCACTATACAATGGAGAAATAATTTTTCCCAATTTAATGATAAAGAAAATGGGTAAATTTTATATAATTCTATAAATAAATACTTAGAATATGGGAGATACTTGTTGTATCTCCCCAAGGATTTAAAAAGAAATTGAAAAACATATAACATTGATTCTATACATAGTGAATTTTTTTATGAAATAGTTATAAACTAGTTGTTAAATATAATGTAATTGTTTATATGATTTTAATTTCAAAAAATGGACATCCACAGTTGCAATCCGTATGTTATTTGGAGTCTAATATAAATGACATATTTTTAAGGAATAGTATCCCAACAATTTGAATTGTGATGTTAACATTATTAATTTTAATATTTCTTTTACTAATAGTAAATTTGTTATATTAATATTAACCTCACAAATGAATGTATAATAAAAATGTATCTAATAAGTGAAAATATAATCATTATATATGTGTTGGTATATTTGTATGTCATAAATATTTATTTACAGTTTTAAGAATAATTAACTAATTTAGATGAAAACTTATTTTAATAAAATGTAATCAAAATTATTATTTTATTATATTAGGTTTATAAGATAATTTATTAAGACCATGATTAATTTTTCAAGGTGTTATAAAATTAGTTATAGTTTTTTAATTGTTATTTTTTCGAATAAATTTTCATTTTCTATAAAAAATAAATTAAATATTTTTAAAACATTATATTAAGAAAATGGAATTTTTGAATTTTACAAGTCAAGAAATGGTTACGGTTTATTTTTTGTAGTTTGTTTTAAATGCTTGAATTTGTGATGAATTGTGAAATCTGAAAATTTATCATTTATATAAAATATATATTAAATGATGTATTTCTATAATAATGGATGATATAATCACCCTTATATAGAACAGACATGCTGTCATTTCTATTTTTGGTTATATGAATCACGACTATTCATATTCTTGAGAAAAATATATTAAACTAATGATTAATAACATGGGAAACCCATCCCCTCCTCATCTATTATGACCACCCTCAACCCCCCCCCCCCACCCATCTTCCTCTCATACTTATCAAGATTTTCGAATTGTATAAATTATGAACAATCACATTCCCAATTATATTCCCCACATCCAAGACCAGTTGGTCTCACCAATAGTATAAACTTAACGGCTTTAAAGAGGATCACTATGAGAGGAGATCATGATTTGAAAACAATCATTCATTTTTATGTGTTTTCTTTTTAATTAATTTATTTTATTATAATATTTTAACCTCCACTTATCTAATAGGAATTAATGTTCTATTATTGTATATGTACAATATTGTAATCATGCTTATGAAAAAGCACATCATCATTCTTCTACTCATTATCATCTTATTTAAAAAATTAAAATATCGGTCGTGAAGTGTCGCTCATCCAAAAATGTAGACGATGTGTTTTCAATTTCAACTAATTATTTCAATTTTGGTTATAATATCATTTTAATGGTGTACGTATATTTTAATTTGTAGTATATAACAACTTTTTGTGTTTTAATTTACTTATATGCACCATATTAAATTATATTACAAAACTAGTTTTTAATTTGCAAAGAATCAACAAAGTATCTAAACATATATCACTAATAAAATTTGTAAGGATTAATACTTGTAAAATATAATAAAAATGATTTATGTAAAAATTTAATATTCAGGAAAGATATTAATACCATTTCATTCCAATTATTGAGTTTCTATTCCATTCTACAATAAAATATTTTAAAAACTGACACTAGAAAAAATGTAATGAACGCACCCGAAATAATGGAAATAAAAAATTAATATTAATAAATGGGTTGAATGATGTTATAAAATTATTATATAAGTTTTTATACCCAAAAATATGTTTCCGTAAAATATTAATAACACTCTTTTAACCACTACACTATAGTTTTAATAAAATTTTATGTAATATGAACCCGAGGTAATGGAATTCTTAACCGAATTTCCATTCTTTAGGGTAACCTTCTACTTTATTAATTATGTTCTGTCAATATTATTTGTGTAAAATATTTCATTTATATTATGATTTGTTGTGTTGATTTAGGTTATATTAAAATATTCCTTTCAATATATAATTCTCACATCAATTATATGATAATTAAACAGACATTTCATAAAAAATCCTCTATAAAAAATCTATTTTACGAAATTCAAAATAACTGTTTTTATGATATTATGCACATTTTACGATTATATTATGAGTATTTTTTAATTATTTATAATAAAGGGTGTGGCCAATATGTACCTCAAATAAATTGGTTTTTTTATGCTAGAGGTTGGTTGTATGGTAACTCTTAGTGTAACAACGATGCTTACAACATTTGGTAGTTGTGAGGGAAACATTGTAATGTTGAAATGTGGGTTAAAAATCATAAGGTATCCTTAAGGGATAAAATATATGTATTTAATTACCCATGATACCATTATTGGTTTATATATTTTATCTAATGTTTTATTGAAATATCATGTATCACAATGTAGGAATATATAGCTGATAAATGTGTCATTGTGAAAATTATTTAATATCTTTATATGTATTCATTGAATAATGGTTTATTTTATTAATTTTATATCCATTTATGAGGTTTTTATGTCCATACCATGTTTTTGAATGTTTTTCAAGGATCATAATGATGTGTATGATATGACTATTCATAATGGTTTTCCATAGAATAAACAGTGAAGCTTAAGTTAGAAGGAACTGCGAGGCTGATATCATTTCGAATCAGTAACCTAGAAATGTGTGAATTGGATCCAAATGGTTTGTGAAACTAATGGATCAAATGATGCAGGAAATAAATATTTTTGGTATCTATGAAAGAGAAAAATAGATCTATCATAAAGGAACTGGGTGATAGTGGAACATTTTATAAGGCAACACCCTCCTTCTATCAGTGGATCATCTAACCCAGAGGAGGATAAAGGATGGATTAAATCGGTTTAAAAGATATTTTATGTTATGGGTTGTTCAGATGATTAATATTTTTTTCATTCCATCTATAGTTTTGAAGGATAATTTTATCAATATTGGTTAATGCTAAGTAATATTAGGGATAGGGAGAAGACTGAATCCATGGAGTGGGATGGGATAGGGAGAAGACTGAATCCATGGAGTGGGATGAATTTAATAGTAATTTCCTTGAAAAATATTTTCCAAATGTGGTTAAAGATAGGATGGAGAAGCAATTTCTTAAATTAATGCAAGAGGAGGAAGATTCAGTAGATGTGTTTCAAGGAAACATCAGCTAATTAGCGATGTATACTCCAAATATTTTTCTGGATCTCTATAGCAGATTCAACCATTTTTAATAAGGGTTAATGTCAATATATAGAAGGGAATTGGATTCTTGTAACAACATAAGTTATGAAAAACATTTACAATGTTATGATATAGTAGAAATTAATTTTGTAGATGATCATGTCTACTTTTTAAATAAACAAATGAATAGTTATAGATGGAAACTGATGGGTAAGAATCAGTCCAAGAAATCTGATAGTAAGAATGTTCAGTTTTCAGTTTGATAAAAGTGTGGTAAAATTACAATGGGGAATGCCTTTCCAAAACTGGGAAGTGTTTTCAATGTGGTATGTTTTGATATATGGTTTGATATTGTAATAAAAATTATCCTAATAATAATACTGATTAGAAGAATATAATGTGTTTAAATGTTATGAGATGGTTCATTATGAATATATATACCAAAATATTTATCAGAATGAAGAAAAGAAGCAATATTATAAGTAGAAAAGTGTAGTGAGATCCTTTGAGACTACATAAATATATTTCAAACCATCCAATGAAGTGGAATTATGTAAATTTTTGGTTAACTCGTATTTTTCTAAAGTCATGTTTGATACAGGGTCTAGAAATTATTTTATTTTTGGGAAATTTTCTATTAAATTGAAAATATCACCATAATAATAGAGGCCAAAACATATTGTTAAAACACCAGGCAATGTTACAGAAAAATGGAATTTTAATAATAGTTCTACTATTATCATTAGAAATACATTACCTACAATCCTTGAAGATTTTCAATTAGTAAAGATTATTTTTCATTTTGGGTATGCATTGGATTTCTGTTTATCATGGTATGAATGAATGTAGAGATAAATAAATTTTATATAGAATGTTTTTCAGTTTCTATAAAATAATGAACCCATACTATTGAAAACATATCATGATGTTTTGAAACTATAAAAATATAGAAATTAATGTTATCTAGCTCATATTATTGAAAACATGGTAACCATTCGAATTAATGAGGATTCAGTGGTTAATGAATAACTTGATGTTTTACTTGAAGAGTTAGCCGATTTTATACAAAATTGTGTCATTTATTTCACAAATAAATTAGTTCCTAGTGAAAATATAATTTAAAAACACCCTTATTTAATGGAAAAAATAGGATTTAATGAATTTAAAAATCAGTTTCATGAGTTGTTTTATATGGTTGAAATCTTTCTAGAACATAACCATGGGTTTTCATATTTTTTTAATAAATACAAATTTAGTTGCATGAGACATTGAATTTATTATAGATATTTGAAAGATATTAATGTTAATAAGAATTATCCTTATCTTCATATTGATGACATGTTTGGTCAGCTCTATGGAGATAATGATTTTTCCTAGGTTTACATGGCATCCAAATACCATTAACTGAAGGTGAAGGATGATGGAATCATAAAAATATAATTTCACAGTAGATACGGGCATTTGGTTTTTTGTAATCCCTTTGGTATAAAAAATTACCATGTTGTATTCATGTATCATATGAATAGAAAATTACATGAATATTTAGATATGTTATTGATTATATTTATAGGTAATATTATGGTATTTTCAAAATTTTATGATGATTTTGAAAGACATTTAAGGATTGGGATCCCAAATTTCAAGGAAAGTAATTAATGAGGAAAATTAAAAAATTGTGATTTTTGGTTGAAATATGTTTCTTTCCTTGGGCTCATAATAAATATGGATGTAATAATAGTTGATCCTGATAAAAACTAAAGTGGTTGATGAATGAACAAGTCCTACAATGGTTATAGTGATTCATGATTTTCCAGGTTAGTATGTTATTATTGACTGTTTGTTAAAAAGATATCACGATTATATAACCCAACAACTAATTTTATACAAAAAGTGGTTAAATTTATTTAGATTGAAAAATGTGATGTCTTTTCTCAGTAACAAATTATTATAATTGTTAATGCTCTAGTTTTGGCCATACTATCAATAAATTGTTAGTTTATTATCTAAAATGATACTTAATTGAAAGGACATGGTTGTGTTCTGATGTGGAATGGTTAGTTAATTTCTTATTCTTCAAGATATCTAAAACCTCATGAGTTAAATTATCCCACAATTTATTTGGAGTTATTATAAGTGTTTTTTTGTTTGAAAATTTGGATCCATCATTTATATAGAGCCAAATGTAAATTATATACCGACAATAAAACTTTGAAGTATATATTGACTCTTAAGTAATTAAACATGAGGAAAACAAATAATCCTTTAAATGATAAAATATTATGATTTCATGATCAATTGTTATTATATAAAAGTAATCCAATTGGTGTATTCCTTAATCCAAAAACATCATTCATCATTAACCATGTTACGTCTGGAACATGACCCCTTGATTAATGATTTAATGAATCTTTGATTAGAAGGTGTTGGTGCATGAAATTCTTATGTTTTCATTTACGTTTTACTACAGATAGAATTAAAAAAGATCAATAAAATATGGGAATTAAAAATGGTAGAATTGGTTTAAATTTGTATGTTTCCAAAATATAACGTTGATAAAGATAGTTTTTTTAGATTTGTTAAAATATTTTGTGGGCCTTGGGTTTCCCAGATGAAGAAAAAATTATTCTATTAAGTTAACAGTTATCCTTTCACAGTTCATACTAGATGTATGATTATGTATAGAGACCTTCGATAATATGATATGTGTGATGAAATGAAAAAACATATTGTAGATTTTACCGTGACATGTTTTCCATTTGAATGGGTTAAAGTATAGAGACAAATACTAAAGGGGATTCTTCAAACATTGCATGTGCTCAAGTAGAAATGGGAAAATATATCCAAATAAATTTTGGAGGAACTACCAAAGTCTTCTATTGTTATCAATATGATTTGGGATATTGTAGATCATATGAAAAAATCTGCACATTTCCATCCTATTTGTGATACCTCATTTTGGATCAAATTTATAGACTAAACTTTAATGATATTATTAGGTTACCTGGTGTTATTATCTCCGTGGTATATGAACGTGATTCTAGGTTCACTTTTATTTGTTCAAAATACTATATATGTCATTGGGAACTAAAATAAATTTCATCACTACTTTTCATCCTCAATCTGATGAGTCATGAACCAACTTGGGTCGACCCCAAACTGGTCACCTAAGCTGACCTATAATAAGGCATGAGAGGCATTCCTGATCCTCCAGGGCTAGTGACAAGTTCCATAACAACAACAAAGTTTTAATCGGAATAATTTTTCCAAGTATACAAATAAACAAAAGAATAAGAGTATGAAAAATAACAAACCAAAAAAATATGGTTTTAACGATCCACGTCATTTACAATATAATTAATGAAAAAAAAATATTAAATTAGGAAACCATGCACAACATAATACCCAAGACATATCCATGTGACCTGATGGTTCACCCTCTAATCCATGACCAACCATCTCCGAGGACAATTGTACTGAATTGGATCCTCTAGAAAAATCTAGAAAAAAGAAAAGACTATATGCGTGATTATTAAAACAATGTAGGTAGGCCCGAATAATTATATTCCCAATGAATGTTCTATAAATAAAGAAACATTGATTATAATATTGAACTATAATATAAAAATATAGGTTTCTCAATATTTTCATTTAGAGAAACTAATTATAATCCCAATTCATTGACAACACTTTATAAAAGAAGTCACGTTCACATAAGAAAGGATAGGTTCATTAGGGAGAATGAAAATGGAAACCAATTAGAATATTTATTTTTTTCATCTCTAATGGAAAATAAGTAAAACACATATTGTTTCAAAAAAATAATCTTAAAACCCTTCCAGCAAACCAAACATTCAAAACCTACCTAATGAACACTAAAAACACAAGTATATTTATTCCACACAATTAGGGAAATGATATTAATTGTACTACAAATGATGGAAAATAAGAATACATAGGAAATTGGAGGGGAACCAGATGATACTAAGCATCTGACTCATCCTAAAGTAATTCCCTACATGATGAAATCAAAATTCCCTAACGCCCAACTGTCTCCCTACATTTCCAGGATGAGAGGTTCGATACCATAGAAATAAAACCTTGTATACACCTAATATGGGCCACTAGCTAGTACTATAACCTATGCTAGTGAATAAAACGTTCTTAGAAATCCTCCTTCACATATAAGTTTACCATTATATTCTCAAAAGGGGTGTTACACACAATCCAATCAACAAGCCATATATATATATATACCACCATACACATCACCCAAATCGGAACAACGCCGACCACTTCAAGGAGTACTCCTTGCATTAAAAAACTATTACATAATGGAGGTCCAATACTAAGACAACTCTCATCCCACGATCATCTATAAATTCATGTTACTCCCCTGAATGGTTTTTTCCAAAATAAAATTTTTAAATATAATTTCCAACTATTCCCCATGTCACATTCACATATAAAACCCTTTAAAACAACCACATAGATACCATTTTTATAATCAAACCAACATATAAAACCAATTTTGAAAACTCCATCAACAATTTTTATATCAAAATATCATTTAAAAAACCAAACTATTCACTTTAAAAAATCACAAACTAGTTAGATAATCCAATCAGTCCATTTAATAATCAATTGGTCTAAGAAACCTACCAAATCCATTTCACACATACAAATTGATAATGAAAATTTTTTAATTCACATGGGGAAACAATTAAAATCCATAAAAATCAATATATAATAATTAATATAGGCTATATAATAAATAAATCAACGAAATATAAACATTAATGAGTAGGAGCAAAGATATCCTACTTTAGTCGATGAATAACTTCTAGAATCTACTGAAAAACCGTTTTCTCACCTCAACCTCACCCGAGGGGGATATATACTGCCTCAACAAACCCTATTAATGAAAAGAGACAAAAATTAATCAAACTATAGAATATAAAATTGGTTAACATGGCCATAAGTGTTAGGGAAGAGGATAAAATTGGAGAGAAATCAAGAAGGGGGGAGAAAGAAGACCTAGCATTTTGATCCGAGTGGAGAACACCAAGAAAACCCCTTGGATCCCTCGTTAAGGAAATAGAAGGTTTCAAAATCCACCATGGGATTCACATAGGTGGGATGGGGACAAATGCGGGAAAAGTTTGGTTTGGGTATAAAAAATGTGGAGAGTGAAAGGTATTTTAAAAAAATATAGACAGGTCGCCCAGATAGTCATCACAGTCTATCAAACCATGTAGATACTATGTTACTACTACTACTGAGAAACATATCAACCTCATGTCCTACCCACATGGTATGACTAATTTTTCATTATATTTACGGTATCTACTACCTCAACTAATATATTTTACAATGTTACTTAGGTTGGGGAGCATGGTTTCTCCTAACCATGTGAAATTTGTTCACCTTAAAATATATAACACCAAAACATTTATTATTTCCTATATTCCCAGGGGAATCCAATGAAGGAATCTAGGAAAATAAGGTAAGGAATAGATACTCCAAAAAATCTAACCTATCACACCTGATTCCAAAGGATATAACAAAAAAACCAACCCGAACTGGGACTGAAGATGAATTCCAAAACTCATGAGTGAAAATTATCCCCACGATAATGCTTTCCACCGCTAGAAATACAACTCAGGACTTTTACAAAAATAAAATACGAAAAATCCATCACAACTCATGGATATTCTCCATTAATTATAAATAAATTTATTACCAATAATGATGTTATAAAAAACAAATAGGGATACTGAATGGAGCCTCATATTTATTCTAGTCACCCCTATAAGTTTAACAACTTCCATTTTATCGGTTTAGAGGATAAAGAACCTTCATTGTAAAAAATCCAACCTCAAAACAGAAGCTCCAAAAAATGAAACTCAAATTATCCACCCAGAACAGACAAACAAGATTAAACCACCACTCTCAGACACATCTATTACCTTACTTAACCAACTTATAGGTAAAAAATCCAACTCCATCGCTATAAAGGGAAGAATATAAAATTTAGCTATTCTATATGAAACCATTATTCATTCAACATATACCGGGAATGGAACCATGTTTTTGACATGGGGAGGCCTGAATGGACTCCCCACCATTAGAAATGATCGACTACATGAGATAGAGACAAATACTAAACTAGGATACTAACATGTGGAGTCTCGAATGGACTCCCTATATTGGAGTCTGGTTCACACTACTTCAATTTTATGAATTTCAACGAGGATTATAGTGGGTCTCCCCACCATAAAATCTATTTAGATTAAATGGAATCTATAACCTTCTGATGAGAACCAAAAATCTCCACCAAAAGCGGAAGGGATGGAGGATCCCAAAAAATGGACAAAGAAAACCACAACCCACCCACACTCAGTTCATATAGATAGTCAATAGAGGGCCATAAAAGGGAATATAACAATATGTGGGATAAAAACACTGGGGTTTTAATAAGAATAAACTACCACATATCTCCATAACTAGGGGAAACATGTACACCGAAATGGGTCTTAATGTGGAAATGAGGTTTCCAAACCATCTTCCACTGAACTGGCTCATTAAAACCAGAATAGATGCAATGGGGTGTTAAACTACCTCCATCATCTGCACAAAGGATAAAGATTAAATCATGGCCTTTCTGACCCCCATGGTTCTCCTAAATAAACATCATCTATAATCAGAAATCTATGGATACAACTCTAATGATTGAATCTTCGAAATACGTGATGTCACGATTTAGAAATCCCTGAATGAAACTTCACTTTCTACTTCCACAAACATCCAAAAAACATTCCAAGATGATTCAATAGACCATAACACCCACATGGATCACTCTTCCTCAATTTGGGACTTTACCACAACAGGGACATTGTGTATGTACATGCATCATAATTTTCACATCGAACAAGTAAAAATAATAGAATGTACACAAGGCATGAGGATAGGGAATCCTTGGGAGATTTTGGCAATGTGAAACCTTGGGTTCCTTTACTCTATCTACCATGATTATAATAATCTGTTCTACCTCTACCTCTTCATTGTGGGATTCGATTTATAATGGGAAACCACATACGTTGAGCAGGTCATCAATGATTACCAGGATAAAACCCTTATAGTGGTATGACTGAAAGGGATCGCGTTTTTTGAAGCACTTAGTGGTTTTTAACTGAGAAAAACTTCTACGATGTAAGTGTCTCTCTTCAAAAAGCTAGATGATGGACAATTTTTAGTAGAATATGACCCTAAGTCTCTTCTACAACCTTCGCTGTTATTTAAGTACTCTATCACAGGTTGGATTTTGTATATAAAATTTGATAATCCTTGGACAAACAAAGATTTGAAAACCTGAATATCTCATGTTGGGGGTTTTGCCGACTGGAAACTGGTGCCATTGCGAATGGGAAACGTTAACACGCTACTGCTCTCCTT
The DNA here is from genome assembly GCA_963277665.1 of Viscum album. Taxonomy (NCBI): domain Eukaryota; kingdom Viridiplantae; phylum Streptophyta; class Magnoliopsida; order Santalales; family Viscaceae; genus Viscum; species Viscum album. The sequence goes on along the minus strand of OY728142.1, from coordinate 1,258,234,530 downwards.
GGAAGAACATGATAGGGTCTGGAAATCAGAGAATCATTAGTTAAAACCTAGTGTTCTCTAGATCAGAGATTGGGATTTTTCCTTAAATTTTCTCATTTCTATAAATACCATGGTGTAGTTCATGTTTTGACATCATGGGATCATCTATTTTTTTTGGAATCCGATGATATTGAATGACATCATTTATTACATTGGTACTCCTTGAAAAATTGATCAATGGACACTCAATGATGAAATTGGCCTCTATGCTAGGGTAATGGTTGATGTGGATATGGTTGTTAAACTCTTAGATATGATTGACTTCAATGCTAATGAATAATAAATAGAAGTAAGGGTTGATGTAGATCATATTCCTCCTTACTGTGAGATATGAAAAATTATTGTACAATCATTTTTGAATTGTAGAGTGGTAAAAATATAGGTTTTACATCCTCCTGAATATGTCTATATTGATGTTTGAAGGCACAAAGATAATGTTTCTGGTCATGATAATCCCAAACATCCTAGAAAGAAAGAAGATGTATGGGTTAAGAAATCAAGATTTCTGGGAGAAGGTTCAGATACTACATGGGCTGAATAGGTAGAGGAAGAAGAATATGTCAATACTGACCTGTGAATTCTTGAAGAATTGGAATGGATGGTCTTGGTGGTGTGTAATCAATACCGAATTTATATCTTCTTATCGTGCGATATCTTTGTGGGTACTAGGCGATCACTGAAGGATGCTCCCAGTGAGATTTTAGTTCCAGTTATAGATAGCATACAAGACTCCACCCTCATGCCTCAAATGAAGTGTATTGTATCACCTACGAAGGCTGGTCAGAATGACATTTGTCTAACCTTGTATTGTCACTCTGTTATGAACCCTCTAATCCAAAATATTTTTACTTCTCCGAATTAAAACCATCATGTTGTTGATACTGCAACTCGGGTTTTTATGAATTTGAAAATAGTTATGTCATCCTGTATCGATTTCACCTTATCTAATGATTATAATATGGTAGTTTTCTCTACTATTTCACAACATATATGCACTAAAATGGTTAAGACCCCATTGATTAACCCTTCTTGCTCTGCAAATAAAATTATTTTTCCCATGGAGTATGAAATTTTAGTAGGCACATAGAATCTCCTTGTGATATCTATTGTCTCTCATCCTTCGAATGAAATTGGGGAATCAAAAGAAGATCACATGATTACCCACATAAATGTTCACTCACCTAAAAAAATAAATCTTTTGAAGATAGAGGTGCCACTAAAATCTCCTTTGTTTCTAATTTGAGTAAACATGGTAAGAAGAACAATATAATATCCTCACAAACTCTTAGGAGATTAAAGAGGATGAAAAGATCGAGGGGTTCCAAAAAGAAAAAGTGGGGCTCTTGCTCCAGATCTAGGTTTTAATGGACACTTTATTTTTTAATTTTTAGGGCATCGCAAATCCTGACACCCTTTATGTTCTTAAAATTCTTCTTTTAACACATAAACCCAAAAAAATTTCTATTTCTGAACCAAAAAATAATCTCTCCTTGAAATATCAGAATTTATGTGCTTATGTATATATGTTTCTTGGTGCTTGTCAAAATATGGTTTTCATTGACTCTCTTTGGATCTTTTACATTGATTCCATAGAAATTTTTAACGGTTACAAATTCTCTGATCAAATGTTTACTCTTGATTTTTCCCTTTATTTCATACTTATATTTTGTACAATGATTTATTCAATAAAAATATATGAAGATATAAGGCCTCTTTGGATTGATCTTTTATACTTAGTTAATAACATTCATGACATTTGGTTTGTGATTGGGGATTTTAATGCCATTCTCCCTTCCTGGGAGAAAATTGGTTCTTCTCACATTCCTATTTCCTCATGAGAATTTAGGGCTTCGCTAGAAGACTACATTCTCATCGAAATCAACCTTATGGGTTCCAAATACACTTGTAATAGAAGAAATTAAAATTTGGACATTTCCAGCCAAATGGATTAGGATTTAAATAACTTCCTTTCTATGGACAATTGGGATACCATATCTAGCGTTACCTTGCCAAAACTAAACTCGAATCATTATCAAGATATTATTATCATGTTCTCTAAAAGATCAAAATCTATCATTTCTTTCAAATTTAATAATTCTTGGTCAACTTACTTGGAATGATGAAATCCTATATGGGAATGTTGGGACTCGATGAAGCCTCACTATGACGATTTTGACTATATCACTAAGCTGAAGCAACCTAAATAGTTTCTCAAAGGATGGTGCACGGGTAAATCTAAACAAATGGTCAAGTACATTTCCACCCTTGAGAATGAGCTAAACCATTTTCATAATTTCTCTACTAGTTCTGATTTCTCTCATGACCCCCAAAATGAAATCAAAATCTCTCAAAATCTTACCTCCCTTATGACGTATAAAGATTATATGCTCAAGCAAGTCTTTAAAAAAATGGCATTCCAATAGAGATAGAAACACTATGTTCTAAATCTCCCTTCAACGAATTATAATAGTCTATAGACCTCTCTCCTTACACAGGGAAAATAACATCATCTTGGATACGGAGGCGGCCATTGAAAATGATGTAGTCTCCTAAATAGAAAATCTTTTCAATGTCTCACACACTAATATGGACATTCATCCTGAGGTAATTTTGGTTTTGGTCAATGAAAAGGAAAATTATTTTCTTTTGGGAATCCCTCTTGATCCTGAGATCAAAGACACTAGTTTTAATCTAAATTATGATAGTGAATCGGGTACGGATGGCTTCAATAATGGTTTCTTCCAAAAATTTTGGGAGGTCCACCACTTAGATTTTTGAAAATTGGGTAGAACCTTCTTCACTACTAGGGTCCTCCCCTAAGGCCATAACACTCAATTCCTTACCTTAATACCTAATGTGGCCAATGCATCTGTAATTCATCTCTTCTATCCAATCTTTCGCATTATGTCACACTACAAAATCATTACCACGATTCCCGCCGACCGACTCTCTACCATATGTAGTAAAATCATCTCTTTGGAATAGGTTCAGTTTTATCCAGGGGAGGTCTATTCATGACTAAATTTTCATTGCCTCTAAATTCACAAACAATTTAAATAAAGTTAATAAAGGATGAAATATTGTGATCATATGTGATATTAGATAATATTTTGATAATATCGATTGGATCATCTTCTTTAATGTTATTCATGTGTTTTTATTTAGTGATACCTTAATCAGTATAATAAACACCTTATATTCATTAGCCAATATATCCATACTTATTAATGGCTCTCATAAAGGCTAAATTAAATGCACTAAGATGGTGTCAAACAAGGTGAACCCTTATACTCCATTAATTTCGTTATTTCTGAAGACTATGTCAGTATATTTCTATCCCACCTTGTTGGGAAAAGCTAACTCAAACCTATTCAGGTGTCCAGAAATATACACCTGCCTATGCATCTCATATACGCCAATGATATCATCCTATCCCACCACGGTGGAAAAAGAATCATTCAAAACATAAAAAATACCTTATATCATTATGGATAGGTCTCTGAGATAAAAATTAGTTGGAAAAAATCCTTTGTTTTCTTTGGAAAAACTTTATCTCCTATTTGAAAAAAAAAATCATCATCAATAGCCTTCGCATCAAAGAAGGTTATTTCCCGTTCACCAATCAGGGGGTTCCCATTTTTTTGGGGAATACCTAAATCTGTTTACTTTAACATGATTGTTGACTAATTCATCAATCAACTTTCATATAGGAGAAGAAAATCCCTATCCATGGCTGGTATGATAGTTCTAATAAAATCTACCATTGTCTCTAAAATGGTCTACTCTATGATGGTCAGTAACTGACATGCTAGTTCACTTAAATAATTAATGTTTACCTAAAAAAATTTGGGTCTGGAAGCATCCAAGAATGAAAGCTAGTTACCATTCCCTAGTTTGACTATTATAAACCTCTTGAAAAGGGTTTCCTGGGAATCAAAATCCTCAAACTTTTGAACAATGATCTTCATGCCATGATAACCTATATATTGATTAATAAAAAATCTTACCTTATTTAATTCCTTAAAAATATGTTCCTTATTAATCTAAAGAAAGACAATTTTAATAATATGTACTCTTTGATCTGGCCATCCAACAGACTTTCATTTAAAAATATCATGAAAACATCAAGATGGATGTTGAGCGTTGACTCTACCATGAATTTCTAGATGGATAACTAGACTAGCATCCCCCTTATATCCATGTTATCTTCTAACTCACCTCTTGTTAACACAACTTGAACTATTAAGGATGTGATGAAATCTAGTCTTCCAATATTTCTTTACAAAATCATGCTTGTGGTTTATAATTATACATTCTCTCCCACTAATGATTTTATTATCTGGAAACCTGGTCATAATGGCGTGCTTGACTCAAAAGTTTTTTCAACCACAACATCATGAATGCTCACTCTATATTTTTGGATAAAACCCTTGGACAATACTTGGATTAAACCCTCATGCCTTAAACTAGTTTTTCGTATATCCCACAACAGTATTCCTATAAAGTTTTGCCTCAAATTATTTGGTATTCAACTATGTTCTATGTGTCAATTATGTCACCAACATAGAGAAGAGACCAACTACCTACTTATGTCTTTTGCTATAACTTTTCCCTATTGGAATTATATTACTATCATTTTTACTGCAGATGGTAATATCTTTACTCCATTAGTTCACAAATAAATTGGTGTAGGGAGCATGATTTCTCACAGAAAATCAAGAATACTCTCTTAACTTCTATTAAAGAGATCCTTGACCTTATATGGTATGATATTAATATTTTTATCCACAACAACATATCATTTAATATTAATGTAGGTCAGATGTAGATTCTCATCGCTATTAGGGAATCAGACTCGATTCAAAAATCTAATTGTGACAACAATTTTGGAGTATTGTCATCATCAGCCAATTTAGAATTGAAGGAATATAATGGCAGCTGAGGTCCACCCTTGAGGTGTTCTAGCGGGCTCTAATCCAATGTTGGATAAACATTACTGTCGATGGAACATCCAAGGGAAATCTGGGACCTGTAGGATGTGGTGTTATCTTTAGAGATGTTCTTGGTCGTTGTCTTGGATGTTTGTTTGGTAGTTGTGGATTGGTCTCCTCATTGGAACCAGATATGTTGGTTGTGATTCATGGAATTTAAATTTTCAATAAAAAGGTCTAGAATGTCATATGTATTGAATGTGACACTATCACCCTTTTCCAATCTATTTGGAATGGTGTGGTGCACCTTACATGGCCGCTTACCACCTATTGGATGAGCATCGTAGATTCGCTTCGAGAGATCAGTTGTATCGTCACACATGCCTTTAGTGAAGTGAACATTGTTTTGGATGGTCTATACAATAAGGGAATCAACCAGGGCCTCTCTTGGATTGAGGATCGGCCTTCCGAACAACTCCCCCTCTATAAAAAATATAGTAATAAGATCCCAAAATTTCATCTATTGTAGATTATATATTCATATTTAATAAAATGTGTCTTGGACTTTGGACAATGCATAAGCATTAAATAAATAGACACATAGAGAGACACATTAATCTAGAACTAAGAAGCCCATAATTACTGATTGAAATATATTCTTTCCCCAATAAAAAAGTCCTAAAAAGGCACTATGACATCCATCATTTCATTTAAATGAAAAATAAAAACATTCTTATGGAAATTAACATGAATCATGTTACCAAGGGAACCACTATAAATAGAGGGATTATAACCTAGGTCTCAACCCACACATGATTCATACAAACATCTATAATATAACATTACAAACAAACTCACCACCCTAGTGCCCGAAAACAACCCTAGTTATGAGAAACCAATGAAATATCTAGAGATCCTTTATAAGATAATGTCTAACACTAAAAACTTCATATAAAAAAGTAATGAGGTATATTTGAGTCCCAAATTCTAATATAGAAATCATTTCATGGATCAACTAGTAGATCTACCAACTGGGAGGTCACCTATGACCACATTTTGAACATACATTGATTCGTCATTATGGTGAAATATAGTTAATGAGGAGAAACTAGGGACCCAACCTTATTGGTTAATTGGCTGAAACATACCAAAAATGATCACCAAAACACAATGTAATCTAGTACTAACATTTTCCAATACACTTTTCAATAAAACCACTAAAAAGAATATAAAATAGAAACACTAATAGACCTAAATAATTACCCACACTCAAATACCTCAGAACTGACATTCTCAAAACATAGGGAGACACACCAACCAAATTACTTAAAATAAATCACCATTCGAATTAAAACATGGTTTTTGGGTAACACACTCATCGATGGAACCCGATGGAGTATCACACATGCATATCATTTTTCCATACCAGGAACTGATTAACATTATAACAATATACCTTGTATGTGGTCACCTATAGGAACACCAACAGATAAAAAACCTTTTTCCACAATTAAAAACTAATAATTCCCCCAATATCTTCATTTTAAAACACTCCCAGTACTTTTTTCAAAAACAACTATCCAAACAAAATTGATACCCAATTCATGACTTGAATTGTATTTACAGAAAAAGTATGCCAACCATTAAATTTAAAACTGATTTTCATACCTCACACATATTTTCCATATCCTTTAACCAATTTAATGATTTATAAATCATCACATAAATTCACTAACCACCAAACTGAAACCATTTGAAGACTCTACACATTTATTTTTATGGCATGTCATCCCATTTAAAGATATTTCTAAATACCAAATTTTCTGATTCAAAAAAATATCAATAATTAAACAAATCATATTAAAATACATTTATATTATCATAAAAATTAATTTCACATGAACACAATTTACAAAACTCTAAATCATGCATGTTATGAAAATTCATTTTCCACTTACCAAAACAAATAAATTACAAATTTAAATTCATCATTTTCCAATTTTAGAATAGAATATTTCACAATAATTTATAGTATTAAGGAAATTCCAAATGATTAACAGAAATGGATAAAATGTTCAATGGGTGACCTGGCCATATGATTGGAGGTCATATGCCAATCACACCACCCCCACAAGATGAATTATTGGGTAATACCCTATCTTCACATTGATTTCTAAGCCCTATGAGCTCAGACAGGCCCCTTTCCCAACCCTATTTTCTTATCAAAACAAACTAAAATCCACAAGGAACAAAAGACACAAACAGAAATAAAAATTATATAGTATCCCAAAGATCAAAATGAGTATGGTTTCGTGATGTCAATCAAGTTCCTACACCTCAAGCACAAAAACCCTAAACTGTCCACCTTGACATCCCCAAATAAAAATTGGAGCTCTAAAACCAAGGCCTTTAAGAGAGCTGACCTTCCATGATGACATTGTTCACGAACCAACCCAGGTCGACCCTGAGATGTTCCCCGAGCCAACTTGAGACAAGGCCAGAGAGTGGTTCTCTATCCTCTAGAAATATCAACTACCTCAATGGATCAACAGAGTACCAATGGACATGATTTATCCCAGTATACACATATACAAAATTGTGGATTAATAAAAATAAAAAATCAAACTAAATATTGATTTTATGCAACATGTAATTTACATTACATTAAATGAAACAAAAAGCTACACATAGACACCATATCGATCCTAACACACAATATATCTCTATATAACCTGAGGGTCACCCACTAATCCAATACCAGTCATCACCCAAGGTAATCAAACCAAATCTTGATCCTACAACGTAAGATAAAAAAAGAAAATAAATTTGGTGTGAGTTTTCTAACTCTGTAATAATTCTAGAATTATTATATTCCAAAAGCACAATAGTTAAATAATGAAAATTTTATTATCATGTTTGAGCTACAATGTAAAAAAATAGGTTTTCCGGAATTTCATTTTGTGAAAATAATCATGATGACGATTCATTTCCATCAATTTTTATAACAAGGCTCACTCAAGAAAAGAAGGATAGGTTCATAAGGGAGATGGAAAAGGAAACCAATAGGAAACATTATTTTTTCATGTTTAAGGGAAAATAAATAAAACACATATTCATTCAAAACATCGTTATTAAATTCCTTAAAACAAACCATACTTTTACAATCTACCAAATGAATACTAAAACCAAGAACAAGGATAATAATTCCCCACAATGTGGGAAATGATACAAATGATGCTAGAAATAGAGGATTATGAGAATACCTATAATCTAAAAGGAGACCCAAATTATTATATAGAAGTGACTCATCATAAAATCCATACGTACAAGATGACATCATTATTACTTAATTCCTGACATTATCCTTACCTGACCGAGTCGAGGGCCCCGATACAATAGTAATGAACCCTAGTATCCACATTCGATGGGACAACAGCTAGTAAAATAAGCTAAAATAGTGAAGAAATATTTTTCATAAATCCTTCTTTTATATTCAAGGTTCCATTCTATGTTCACAAAGGGGTGTTCCACACATTCCAAAAATAACCGCACATGTATATCGCACCATACAAATCACAAAAACAGGAGCCACCCCATCCACCACAAAGACATGTACTATCCATAAATCATTTATTACATAAGGTAGATCAAATACTGTGGACACTCCAATCCCATGATTAACCAACAAGTCAAGTATCACTCCCAAAGGGGTTTTCCATGTGAAACAGTTTTATGAAAATTGCCAAACCGGCCCCAAGTCGCATTCACATATCAAACCCATTACAAAATAAACCATTGAAAATCAATTTTCAAAATCAAACTAATTTAGAAACCCAATATTTAAAACACCAAACACCATTTTAATATTAAACAATCATTTATAGAACTGAATTCTTCCTTTTAAAAATATCATGATCTAGTAAAAACACACAAAGTAATTTAACAAGCATTTGGTGTGAAAAAACTACCAAATACATTTAAAACATACAATGAGATTGATAAAATAATTTTATTTCACATAGGATGAAAATTCAGAGCATGAAACATCACTATTTAATTATTAATAGATTTACTAAAATCATGAAATCAATAAAATATTAACATTAGAAATAGGTCGAGAGGGATCCTTATTCAATTGATGAAGAATATATGATATATGGCATAAGACCTCATTCGTACCTCCACCACACCCATGAGGGGATATATCCAACCACAAGGATATATAATAAGTACAACCCCCCCCCCAAAATAAATCAACCTTAGACAAGAGAATCGGACCACATGACCACTATGGTTAGGGAAGAAGAGAAAAATGGATAGAAAGACTGAATAGATGATAAATAAGCATTAACCTTCTGATCTGGGTTGATAAACACCATGAAAACACCATGTATCCAACATGGAGTTCTTGAAGTTTCCAAATCCCTTATAAGATGAAACTTTGTGGGAGGAGGTCGAATAGAGGGAAAACAAGGGTTAAGGCATAAAAATCATGGATAAATAAATGGATTTTAAAAAAAATTATGTGCTTGATGGTAAGTCTGAATGGTACGTCAAACCATGCATATTCTGTGAGACCTCTTCTAATGAGAAAAAAATTACTACATTTCTTAGTCGTATGGTATGACTAACCGTGTTGTAGCTGTGTGGTTGTTACTACATCACCCAGAAGTATCTTCATGGTTACCTGGGTTGGGTTGCACAATTACTCATAACCATGTGCTTGTCGTGCACCTAAAACTATATCACCCAAAACACCTATTATCTCAAAATATAAAATGGGAAACAAACAAAAAAATATAAGAAAATAATGGAAGAAAATTATACTCCAAATTCTCAAACATGTCACATTTGGTTGCCTACAAAATAAGCAAAAAACCAACCCAAACTGGGATCGATGAATTATTATACAACATGGGTGTGACAAGATGGACAGACTTAAGGAATATTTAAAATAGAGGTAGTTATTTTTCAAGCTTGTTCAATATACATCTAGGGATCTTGGGATCAAAATAACTCTTTTGATGATTTCTCTTATAATGACAGTTATCATCCAAGTATATAAATTGAACAATTTAAGGCACTATATAGGAAGTGGTTTTGAACTAAAAAATTTTGTGATGAGGTCAGGTAAATGAAATTTATGTGACCATGATTAATAAAATAAGTATTTCAGAATGTGAATATGATCCTGAAACACATGAGGATAGCTCCGAGCAAGAAGATAAGTTTTGTATATAATATAAGGGAAGAATTTTCTTTCGAGGTAGGTGATCATGTTTTTATTATAATATCACCATGGAAATGTGTTATGTGTTTTAGAGGGAATGAAAAGTTAAATAAATTATTCCATGGATCTTATGAATTATAAGATATAATTATGCCAGTTATCTATATTGTAGCTTTACCTCCGAGTTTATCTAATGTACACTAGGATTTTCAGGTTTTGATGTTGAGAATGTATGAGCCAGATTCATCTCATTTTTTTATCCTAGAAGCAGTTCAGCTAGAAGAGAACCTATCTTATAAAGAGAATCATTTTTAGAATCATTATTAAATATAAAAAGTATTAAAGAATATGGTAATCCTCAATGTAATTGTTTTTTGGAGAACCCACATGGTTTAATAAGCAACATGGTAATTAGGAAATGCTATGAGGGAAAGGTACCCTAACATGTTTAATATGTAAATAAAATTATGAGGACAGAATTTCCAAAAGGTGGGGAGAATTTAACTATAAGGCCCCAGCCTTAAAGCTTACTTAATCTTGAGTTATTACAAGATTACACATTGAGGATCTTTTCGGGTTTAGATTTTTAGAGAATTAGATCATAAAACTTGCATTACATTCCACATATAATCAAAGTGGTTACATAAAGATAGTATTCTTCATTCCCATCAATGGAAACACATTTAAAATAAAACATGGATTAATTCATGACACATCCTTGACTATATCATCTTATCATGTACCTTTCCCTTGACCTGTGAAAAACATTTCAAAAACTTGGGATGAGCATAAAAACTCAGTATGGGTTATAAAAAAACATGGAAAGGAAACATGAGTTCATATATACATAAGAATGAAATCATACTTTACCCATAAAACATTGGCACTTTAATATACCTCATAAAATCACGAATAAATCATAGAAATCATAAGACATAAAGGTAACTTGAGTCATTCATAACATTCTTACGTAGGGAGTAACCCTCTTGGTTACGTTTGGAATACTCATCACAGTATATTCCCTAAAATCTCTTCAGAGAAACCTTAACGTTTCACTCCTTCGCGTTACCCAATGCATTGGAGAGCTATATCGGGCTCACCCGCCCTTAGTTTATCACAGAACCACCCGTCTTCATAATAATGCCCAAGAACCATAACATAATCATATCACATAAAACATGCATAAAGGAAACATAAAATTTCCACATTTCAATCATGAGATATCAATACAACACCTTGATATAAAAACATTATGAAAACCATTTTCAATACCAAAATAAAAGAAAAGTAAAACATGGTATTTATTTTTCTTTTAAAAAAATGTATGGCTTGTAGAGGAAGCTGAAACTAAAATAACGGTCACGACGGCGGAGAAGTCGTTGTCGCCGCATACGTACGACAAAAACATTCCCTTTTGTCATTTATTAAATGCTTCGTATAAAAAAGATTCCTTTTGAATAAACGTAAAAGTCAAAGGGGTTTATACACCGTATAAAAGAAAGTTGTGTATAAAATAAAATATGCCTCAACGAAAGGAGATTGAGACGAAGTCCCATACCTCGTATCCGACTTGACTCGACCGTTCATTAATCTCCTGAATAATAAACTTGAGTTAATATCTACATGATTATGAATCTTTTCAAGTTCAGTATTCCTTTTATACCATGTTATGAACATCATGTAATCAGTTAAGTTAATAATGTTCATTTTGTCGGTATTTGGTTCTTAAGTCAAAAATAGACTTCTTACACTTACATGTTGTTAATTTGGTCAAAGGTTCATTATATACAGAATGGTATTCATGATGTATATATCATATATGTCATATATATCCAGTACATACATTCATTTATAATATTACATAATTTAGAGGTAAGAAATTAAATGCACCGTTCATGGAGACGGTAAGCCGTTTGTACGCATGAACGCTACTTCCATTTCTATTTCATATTTTCTGGAATGGAATCATAATGATATAAGAGTATATTATAATTCCAGTATAATAACATATATAATATCATTAACTTTATCCTTTACACATCCCACATATGGTATTAACGAATCAAATCACTTTTAGGGGGCGGTAGTCCGCACTTCCTAAAATGAAGATATCGTGTTTTACCCAAAATGGAAACCATAAAGGTATGCCCAAAATGAAAAAAAACAGAAGCTTAAGGAAAACATAAACATATTATATATCATATATGAAAATAGTGACATCATAATGGCCACCTTTGAAGGTGTTAAATGAGTGTTGAACAATCATCGTTTTGGGAGGCAGAATTTCGCCATCCACAGAAACTGTATGTTCTTTAACCATTTGATGTAGTTGTGTGAGAGTGTAGCTCAAATAAATATCATAACAACATCCTTGTATATTTAAGATACTGGTGTTGTTACAAAATAAGTAAATAAAAAGAGTTTAGAGTGTTGGAAAAGCAAAATAAAACAAATGAACATTAGAGAATGAATTACCTTAAAAAGTGTAACTCCTTTTGATTTGAGACTAAAGGCATCCTTTGAAAGTATTCTGCCAAAAGGGAATCCTCTAGGATGAGGAGAGGGATGTGGATAGATCAAATGGGCAGGGGTTGGCCGAGCCAAAGGCTTGAAGAGTGTGTGAAATGAGGTAGAGGTGGGGGCCTTTTATAAGAGGAGAGGAGGGGCACTTTTGGAAAGTAAAGAAACATTACTTTATTTGAAAATGTTTTTCGGTTTTAAAAGATCTCACATTGATATAATTCGTGGATAAGGTGATAAGGGTTCGAAATCCACTCTTCCAATTGGTTTTGGCCATGTGTAGGTTTTAGATTTTTCATTATCATTCCATTTTATTTAAATCGTCAAATAATGATGTCATCGCTCCATCATTATTATGTCATAAATAATTTAATTTATTTAATGTCTAAAAATTATAAAATAATACTATGATATAGGAAATCTTTTTATCTTTCCAATGACTATTTATAATCAAACTTTGGACTTGTATAACCCCACATAAAAATTGTTTTCGAAAAACATATTATGTTTGTGTCATTTTCACTTTAACTTTAAATAAAAAGTAATTTATGTCATTTCCCAACAAAAGTGGATCCATGGGGTCCCCAAGTTGACCCATGGCATTTCATGGTCGGCCATGACACAACCAATGAGGTTGGGACATGTGTCTAGGTCATTTCATATTATTAAAGCCTTATTTAGACCTTAAACTACCCTAATTACCACTAATCGTGATTAAGAACTTAATAAGTTACTATTCACCAAAAAATTATTATAATCTCATTGAACCACATTTTACATACTAATGACAACCATGTATGTCGGATTTTTAAAATTCAATACACATTAGTGGTAAACTTTCATTTAACTGAAAAATCAGTTTGCTTGATTACCACTTAGTGGTTTCACTATTCATCAAAAATTGAAGTTTTTCAGAAAATTACCAAAAATTCACCCTAAGCTATATTTGATATTCCGAATTCAAAAATGAAGTCTATTTTACAAAATTCAAATCATATAAGTCACATTAATTAATTTAATAATTAATTCCCGATGCCAGAGCAAAAAGCGTGTTTTTACAAAACAATAAGTATCAAAAGATTGACACCAGTTTAAGTCTAATTTCAAAGTGAAATTGATTCCAATGACCACCATTGGATAAAATGGTAAAAATATATTATAATTTCACTTAAAAAGCAATTCAAAACATAATCTAATCATATAAATAAATTAGATTAAAAAGCAGTTTTGATGTAAAATGCAGTATTTTTCACTATTCATTAAAAAATGAATATTGTCAGAAAAATACCAAAAATTCACACAAGGTAAATTTTGATGTCCAAATCATAAAGGATAAGTTTATTTTGACAAACATAGTTTATAAATTGTCAAAATATAGATTCAAAAATGGTTTGCCATCAAAAGGCCGTAAAACAATCTTTTAAGAATATTAGTTTATTCCATGCATAAGATTGTATTTATTTTCATTTTAAGCCTCTAAAACACTATCTTAATCATTAATAGACATGGATAAAAATATCTATTATTCATTACTTACTTGGGATGCTACATCCTTCCCCCCTTTAGAAAATTGCATCCCTGCAATTTATTTACTTATCGAATAAATGGGGGTACTTATCCCTCATTGCATTTTCAGATTCCCATGTTGCCTCTTAAATCATGTGGTTTTTCAACAAAACCTTTACCTGTTGAATCACCTTATTCCGTAACACTTGCTCTCTGTGGTCAAGAATCTGGACCGGTTGTTCCTCATAAGATAGGTTCTCTTCCAGCTGAACTACCTCTGGACTCAAAACATGAGATGGATCTGGCATATACTTTCTCAACATCGAAACGTGAAAAACATTATGTACCTGAGATAAACTCGTAGGTAAAGCCACTCGGTATGCAACTGATCCAACCTTCTCCAGAATTTTGTATGGTCCAACAAACCTTGGAATCAACTTTCCTTTCTTACCAAATCTCATCACACTTTTCCAAGGAGAAACCTTGAGAAAAACATGATCACCTACCTCGAAAGATAGATCCTTCCTCCGGTTATCCGCATAACTCTTCTGCCTGCTCTGAGCTATTCTCATGTGTTTCTGAATCAGCTGAACTTTTTCTGCCTTCTCTTCTACCAATTCTGGTCCCATCAACTTCCTTTCACCCACTTCATCCCAGAAAGCTGGAGTTCGACACCTCTTCCCATATAATGCCTGAAATGGTGCCATCTGTATACTAGAATGAAAACTGTTATTATATGAAAACTCAACCAAAGAAAGTTGTTGGTCCCAACTTCCCTGATAATCCATAGAACAAGCTCGTAGCATATCCTCCAATGTCTGAATTGTTCGTTCTGACTGCCCATCTGATTGAGGATGAAAAGTTGTACTAAAATTTAATTCAGTACCCAACGACTTCTGAAGGCCTTTCCAAAAGTTAGAAGTAAACCTGGGATCATGATCCGATACAATGGAGAGAGGAACTCCATGTAACCTGACTATCTCTTTAAGATACAAACGGGAAAGTTGATCAAGAGAGAAAGTATCTCGTATAGCAAGGAAATGAGAAGATTTGTTCAAGCGATCAACAATAACCCAGATTGCATTATTACCTCGAGATGTCTTCGGTAATCCAACAACAAAGTCCATGGATATATTCTCCCATTTCCACTCTGGTACTGGTAAAGGCTGAAGCATCCCTTTCGGTAACTGCCGCTCTGCTTTAACCTGCTGACAAGTCAAATACTTCACAGTAAAATCAGCAATGTCTCTTTTCATTCCATCCCACCAGTAATACTCCCGCAGATCTCTATACATCTTAGTACTGCCCGGATTAACTGAAAACGGAGAACTATGAGCTTCACATAACAACTCTCTCTTCAACTGTGAATCACAAGGCACACACAATCTCTTCCCAAATCTCAAAACGCAATCATTATCAATGTGGAATTCAGGCAACTTACCTTTCTGAACCAGCTCTACCCTTTTCTGCAACTCACTGTCTTGCTTCTGTGCTTGCTTGATTCTATCTGATAGAGAAGATCTCACTGATACCTGAAACAAAATAGAAGGACTTCCTTCACCAACAACTTCTATGCCAAAGTTCATCAAATCGTTAACCAAAGGATCATGTTCCAAACGCAACATTGTTAATGAAGCATTACTTTTTCGACTCAAAGCATCAGCCACTTTATTTGCTTTTCCCGGATGGTAATGAATTGTACAATCATAATCCTTGATTAATTCCAGCCATCTCCTTTGTCTCATGTTTAACTCTTTCTGAGTGAATATATACTTTAATATTTTGTGATCGGTATATATTTCACACATTACTCCATACAAATGATGCCTCCAAAATTTTAAAGCAAAAACAACAGCAGCTAGTTCCAAATCATGTGTAGGGTAATTTACCTCATGAGTTTTCAACTGTCGTGAAGCATAAGAAATTACCTGATCATTCTGCATTAGGACGCAACCAAGTCCTTTCAATGAAGCATCACTGTATATAACAAACTCACCATTCCTGGAAGGTAGTGCCAAAACTGGAGCATTCACCAATCTTCTTTTCAATTCCTGAAAACAAACATCACATTATTTTGTCCAGATAAACTTAACACCCTTCCGAGTTATCTTAGTCATTGGACTAGATAACCATGAAAAATTTCTAACAAACCTTCGGTAATAGCCCGCCAAACCAAGGAAGCTAAGAATCTTGGTTACATTTGTGGGTCTTGACCATTCTTCCACAACTTTTGTTTTTGCAGGATCAACAGTTATTCCATCTTTAGAAATAATGTGACCAAGGAAAGAAATTTGTTGCAACCAAAACTCACACTTGCTGAATTTCCCATACAGTTTCTTTTCTTTTAAGGTTTGCAAGATAACCCTTAAATGTTTTTCATGCTCCTCTTTACTTTTAGAAAACACCAAAATATCATCAATGAAAACCACCACAAACTTATCCAAGAACTCATGGAAAATTCTATTCATTAAGTCCATGAATACAGAAGGTGCATTGGTTAGCCCAAAAGGCATTACTACAAATTCATAATGGCCATATCTCGTACGGAACACGGTCTTCGGAATATCTGCCTCCTTGACCTTAAGCTGATGGTACCCCGATCTCAAGTCAATCTTTGAAAGAAACTGAGCTCCCTGGAGCTGATCAAACAAATCATCGATATGAGGCAAAGGATATTTGTTCTTAACAGTGATATTATTCAAGGCTCTATAATCAATGCAAAGTCTCATAGAACCATCTTTTTTCTTAACAAACAAAATAGGAGCACCCCATGGTGATGTGCTAGGTCTAATGAAACCTTTCTCTAATAAATCTTGCAATTGCTCCTTCAACTCTAAAAGTTCAATTTTTCCCATTCGATAAGGGGGTTTTGAAATTGGATTAGCATCAGGAACTAAGTCAACAGTAAACTCAACATCCCGATCTGGTATTATTCCAGGCAACTCATCAGGAAAAACATAAGGATACTCATTTACCACTGGCACATCATTAATCTGAACAGTTCCTTTATTTTCAACGACGTGTGCAAGGTAACATTCATTTCCATATTTTACAAGTTTCTCGGCCTCTTGATATGTTATCAAAAGTAAGGGTTCATTCTTGTAAACAAACTGAAAGTCTTTCTAAAATGAAACTTCTTTAGCTCTACAGTCAATCTTAGCATGGTAAATAGAGAGCCAATCCATACCCAGGATAACATCAAACTCTACTAGAGGTAGAACAATAAGGATTGCAAGTAGGTTCTTTC
The DNA here is from genome assembly GCA_963277665.1 of Viscum album. NCBI lineage: Eukaryota > Viridiplantae > Streptophyta > Magnoliopsida > Santalales > Viscaceae > Viscum > Viscum album. Next base: position 1,258,217,057 of record OY728142.1, on the reverse strand, counting down.
CACAGATAAGGATAGGAAGATTCTTATAAATTCTTTTTGCCTCGACATTTCCCCTAGGTGTTTTTACCAAAAGTTCAGGAGTCATTTCTTGAGATGGTATTCCCATTTTACTAGAAAAGGTTTCAGAGATGAAAGAATGTGTAGACCCCGAATCAAACAACACACTGGCATAATCTGAAAAAACCAACAAAGTACCTGATACAACATCATTTGATGGCCCGACATCTGCTGAAGTAGTTGCAAAGGATTTCACCACCCCTTTCTGCTTGTAGTCTAACTGCTTCCCATCACTCAAGCTCCTTTTCGGACACTCGTTTGCATAGTGACCCATCTCATTGCACTTATAACATTTCACTAACTGTAAATCAAATTTGTTCTTACCTTCACCTTGATCCTTTTCAGTGCAATCACGAGCCTTATGTCCCATCTTACCACATCGGTAGCACTTCCCAGAATTCAGAAGACATTCCCCAGCATGCCTTTTTCCACATTTATCACAAACTGGAAACATAGTTCTCTTACCATCAGATTTTTTTGAAGAATTCTTACCTTTCTCCTGCCACCTCGGTCTCTTCTTCTGCTGGTTGTTATAGAAAACTTGGTCATCGGCAAGCTCCATTTCCACCTTCTCAGCACATCGAACAAGCTTTTCATAACTTTTAAACTCACGAGAAGCTAATGCCCTTCGATACTTTGGCTTTAATCCTGAGTAAAAACGATTGATTTTACAATCAAGGTCCCGGATAAAATTTGTAGCATACCTTGCCAATCGAGTGAACCTTTCTTCATAAGCAGCCACTGAGTCTTCCTCTTGCCTCAATTCCAAGAATTGATTTTCCATCCTAAGTCGAACAGCCCTAGGAAAATACTTCTCAAGAAACATACCTTTGAATTCATCCCAGTCAAGAGCATAAATCTCATCGGCATCCCTGATATTTTTAACCATAGCCCACCACTGATCTACTTTACCCTCCAAACGGTAAATAGCAAGACTAACCTTTTGATTGTCTGAACACCCCATGACATCAAAAATCTTCTCCAGTGCTTCAATCCACCCTTCAGCTAGTATTGGGTCAGATGATCCTCTGAATGATGGTGGATGTTACCTCATGAAATGTTCCACCACTGACATGTTCCTCTGCGGTTGGTCTGGCTGATCTCGTGTATGGATACCACCGCCATTTATCGCTTGAGTCAACTGCGAAATTAATGCAACAAACTGTTCAGTTCCAATTCCGACCATTTCTGGATGCTGATTCGGAAGGTTATTTCCTTCTATATGCCTTCCTAGCACTGCTTCCCTGTTTCCTCTGCGGAAAACCATTCTGAAACAACATGTCTTAGATGAAGCAACATGGTAATCTTTAAATGCTATATCATTTCAAAAAAATATTTTTGGATAATCATTTAATAGAATTCTAACTCCTAAATTTATCTAAACCGATCTTTGATACCAACTATACGGCCCCAGCCTTAAACCTTACTTAATCTTGAGTTATTACAAGATTACACATTGAGGATCTTTTTGGGTTTAGAGTTTTAGAGAATTAGATCATAAAACTTGCATTACATTCCACATATAAACAAACTGGTTACATAAAGATAGTATTCTTCATTCCCATCAATGGAAACACATTTAAAATAAAACATGGATTAATTCTTGACACATCCTTGACTCTATCATCTTATCATGTACCTTTCCCTTGACCTGTGAAAAACATTTCAAAAACTTGGGATGAGCATAAAAACTCAGTATGGGTTATAAAAAAACATGGAAAGGAAACATGAGTTCATATATACATAAGAATGAAATCATACTTTACCCATAAAACATTGGCACTTTAACATACCTCATAAAATCACGAATAAATCATAGAAATCATAAGACATAAAGGTAACTTGAGGCATTCATAACATTCTTACGTAGGGAGTAACCCTCTTGGTTACGTTTGGAATACCCATCACAGTATATTCCCTAAAATCTCTTCGGAGAAAACTTAACGTTTCACTCCTTTGCATTACCCAATGCATTGGAGAGCTATATCGGGCTCACCCGCCCTTAGTTTATCACGGAACCACCCGTCTTCATAATAATGCCCAAGAACCATAACATAATCATATCACATAAAACATGCATAAAGGAAACATAAAATTTCTACATTTCAATAAAGAGATATCAATACAACACCTTGATATAAAAACATTATGAAAACCATTTTCAATACCAAAATAAAAGAAAAGTAAAACCTGGTGTTTATTTTTCTTTTAAAAAAAAGGTATGGCTTGTAGAGGAAGCTGAAACTCAAATAACGGTCACGACGGTGGAGAAGTCGTTGTCGCCGCATACGTACGACAAAAACATTCCCTTTTGTCGTTTAGTAAACGCTTCGTATAAAAAAGATTCCTTTTGAATAAACATAAAAGTCAAAGGGGTTTATACACGGTATAAAAGAATGTTGTGTATAAAATAAAATATGCCTCAACGAAAGGAGATTGAGACGAAGTCCCATACCTCGTATCCGACATGACTCGACCGTTCTTTAATCTCCTGAATAATAAACTTGAGTTAATATCTACTTTATTATGAATCTTTTCAAGTTCATTATTCTTTTTATACCATGTTATGAACATCATGTGATCAGTTAAGTTAATAATGTTCATTTTGTCGGTATTTGGTTCTTAAGTTAAAAATAGACTTCTTACACTTACATGTTGTTAATTTGGTCAAAGGTTCATTATATCCAGAATGGTATTCATGATGTAGATATCATATATGTCATATATATCCAGTACATACATGCATTTATAATATTACATAATTTAGAGGTAAGAAATGAAATGCACCGTTCATGGAGACGGTAAGCCGTACGTACGCATGAACGCTACTTCCATTTCTATTTCATATTTTCTGGAATGGAATCATAATGATATAAGAGTATATTATAATTCCAGTATAATAACATATATAATATCATTAACTTTATCCTTTACACATCCCACATATGGTATTAACGAATCAAATCACTTTTAGGGGGCGGTAGTCCGCACTTCCTAAAATGAAGATATCGTGTTTTACCCATAATGGAAACCATAAAGGTATGCCCAAAATGAAAAAAAAACAGAAGATTAAGGAAAACATAAACATATTATATATCATATATGAAAATAGTGACTTCATAATGGCCACCTTTGAAGGTGTTAAATGAGTGTTGAACAATCATCGTTTCGGGAGGCAGAACTTCGCCATCCACAGAAACCGTATGTTCTTTAACAATTTGATGTAGTTGTGTGAGAGTGTAGCTCAAATAAATATCATAACAACATCCTTGTATATTTAAGATACTGGTTTTGTTACAAAATAAGTAAATAAAAAGAGTTTAGGGGGTTGGAGAAGCAAAATAAAACAAATGAACATTAGAGAATGAATTACCTTAAAAAGTGTAACTCCTTTTGATTTGAGCCTAAAGGCTTCCTTTGAAAGGATTCTGCCCAAAGGGAATCCTCTAGGATGAGTAGAGGGTTGTGGAGAGAGAAAATGGGCAGGGGTTGGCCGAGCCAAAGGCTTGAAGAGTGTGTGAAATGTGGTAGAGGTGGGGGCCTTTTATAAGAGGAGAGGAGGGGCACTTTTGGAAAGTAAAGAAACATTACTTTATTTGAAAATGTTTTTCGGTTTTAAAAGGTCCCACATTGATATAATTCGTGGATAAGGTGATAAGGGTCCGAAATCCACTCTTCCAATTGGTTTTGGCCATGTGTAGGTTTTACATTTTTCATTATCATTCCATTTTATTTAAATCGTCAAATAATGATGTCATCGCTGCATCATTATTATGTCATAAATAATTTAATTTATTTAATGTCTAAAAATTATAAAAAAAAATACTATAATATAGGAAATCCTTTTATCTTTCCAATGACTATTTATAATCAAAATTTGGACTTGTATAACCCCACTTAAAAATTGTTTTCGTAAAACATATTATGTTTGTGTCATTTTCACTTTAACATTAAATAAAAAGTAATTTATGTCATTTCCCAACAAAAGTGGATCCATGGGGTCCCCAAGTTTACCCATGGCATGTCATGGTCGTCCATGACACAACCAATGAGGTTGGGACATGTTTCTAGGTCATTTCATATTATTAAAGCCTTATTTAGACCATAAACTACCCTAATTACCGCTAATCGTTATTAAGAACTTAATAAGTTACTATTCACCAAAAAATTATTATAATCTCATTGAACCACATTTTACATACTAATGACAACCATGTATGTCGGATTTTTAAAATTCAATACACATTAGTGGTAAACTTTCATTTAACTGAAAAATCAGTTTGCTTGTTTACCACTTAGTGGTTTCACTATTCATCAAAAATTGAAGTTTTTCAAAAAATTACCAAAAATTCACCCTAAGCTATATTTGATATTCCGAATTCAAAAATGAAGTCTATTTTACAAAATTCAAATCATATAAGTCACATTAATTAATTTAATAATTAATTCCCGCTGCCAGAGCAAAAAGCGTGTTTTTACAAAACAATAAGTATCAAAATATTGACACCAGTTTAAGTCTAATTTCAAAGTGAAATTGATTCCAATGACCACCATTGGATAAAATGGTAAAAATATATTCTAATTTCACTTCAAAAGCATTTCAAAACATAATATAATCATATAAATAAATTAGATTAAAAAGCAGTTTTGATGTAAAATGCAGTATTTTTCACTATTCATTAAAAAATGAATATTGTCAGAAAAATACCAAAAATTCACACAAGGTAAATTTTGATGTCCCAATCATAAAGGATAAGTTTATTTTTACAAACATAGTTTATAAAATTTTCAAAATATATATTCAAAAATGGTTTGCCATCAAAAGGCAGTAAAGCAATCTTTTAAGAATATTAGTTTATTCCATGCATAAGATTGTATTTATTTTCATTTTAAACCTCTAAAACACTATCTTAATCATTAATAGACATGGATAAAAATATCTATTATTCATTACTTACTTGGGATGTTACATTAACACCCCAAGGTTTTAAAAATAAATTAAAATACATGAACGATTTAGTCTCTACACAATGATTCTTTTCTAGGAGATACTTATACATTGTCCGTTAAATATAATTTTTTCACTTCTATGATTATAATATTGAAAAAAGGACACAAGGTTGCAATAAATATGTTTTTTGGTGTCTGATAACACAAACATAATTTTTGTTGAATAGTAACCTACCCTTATGAATAGTAATGTCACCCATATTAATAGTAAGATGACCCTTATGAATATTATAATAGTAAAATTAACAATCACATAAATAATGATATTATAATAAAAATAGTTTTATTAGTGACAGTATGATCATTATATAATTATTTGTATTTTTAAGAGTCATAAACATTAAATTAAAATTTTATGATTAATTAAATAATTAAAAATAAATTTTTTTTTAACAAAATATAATCGTAAATTTTTATATTATTCTCTTATGTTTATAAGATAATTTTATGAGACGGGGATTATTTTTTCAATGTGTCATAAAAAGAGGTACATATTTAAAAATGTTATTTTTTGAATAAATTATGATTTCATTAAAAAATTAACCTAATCATTTATTGAAAATTATTTTTATATAATGAATTTAATTTTATAATTATAAAAATTGAAATATGTTTAGGGTTATATTTTTGGATTTCTCTAAAACACCAAAATATTTTATGAATAATGAAATACAGTGTGTTATAGTATATATACATTATGTGATAAATACAATATTTCAAGAAACATGGATGATTTACGAATCCTTTTTTGATATCATATACTCTATTTAATATTTTCGGTTACATTAGTCAATAGTATTCATAGTCTTGATCAAAAATATTAAATATATGATTTAAAAATCGATTCCACTCCTCTCCTCTAATAAAAATACCACCCACACCCCCTCTTCCTCTCACACCCCTAATGCTTTGAGAATTGTCTAAATTATTACCAAAACCCTTCCCAGGGCTCTTCCCCACGTCCAAGACTTTCTGATGTCACTAAAAGTCCAATACCAAAGGCCTTAAAGAGGATCTCAAGGAGAAGAGATCATGGGGTTCAAATACTTTTTCGTTTTCTTGAGTTTTCTTTTTTTGTTATACTCTCTTCACCTACCCTTATACAAGATGTCTAAAATATCAAATATTATATATATTATGTATTTTTATTAGGTTTATATAAAAAATCATCCTCATTCTTCCTCTCCTATTTATCATTTTTTTAAAAACATCATCTGTGATTTGTAGATTTACCAAAATAGTGGACGATGTGTTTTCAATTTCTATTACTTACGTAATATCATATTGTTGAACCATTTTAATTGTTTAAATATATCATAAATAATATGATATATCATATTTAATTATAATTAATTAACTTATTTTCATAATATTATTTTATATAACGAAACAAGATTGTGAATATCGATAAACTACCAAAATGATCTAAACAAATATCACTACTGATTTTTATAATGATTCATCCTCATAGCATAAAACCAAAATAATATATGGAATAATTTATTATTATGGAAATTTTTTAGTTCCATTTCATTCCACTAAGGGAGATTTACTTATATTATAGAAGAAAATCCATTGCAAACCAACCATGGAAATCATTTAATAACACACATGAAACAATGGAAATAACCTAATATTATTAATAATTGAGTCTAATGTTGTTATAAAATGATAATATATGGTGTTATAATCATTATTATGTTTCTTTATAATATTAATAACACTACTTTAACCATTATATATGAGATTTATTTTTTTTTATTTATGAAAAACCTAAGGTAGAGTAACTGTTAACCCAATTCCATTTTTTGGTTAACCTTGTACATCATTAATGATGTTCTAAAAAAATTATTTGTGTAATGAATTTTAAATATATTATGACTTATTAGGTATATTTATAGTATATACACATAATCCTTTCATTATATTAATTCTCACATCAATTATATGATATTTTTAATAGACATTCCTTTAAAAATTCTCTATAATAATTATATTTTATGAAATTTAAAATAAATGTTTTTAAACAATTATTATTGTTTTATGATAATGTTATGGTTAATTTTATATTTTTTATTATTAATTGAGCGGCCAATATCTCCCTACAATGCATTGGATATGTGTATGATGGAGGTTGGTCGTATTGTTACTCCAAGTGTAACTACGATGGTTAAACCATAAGGTAGACGTGGGGGATACATTGTAAGGTACCCATTAGGGTTAAAAGCCATAAGGTAGTTCCATGGGTTACAATATAATTAATTTTTTCCACAAGATAACATTGTGGTTTTATATATGGTCATAAATGTGATATGGTAATCTAATATTTCAAAAATTACGTATATATGAGAGACTAGTACTTAATTGTGAAAATGATTTCATATATTTATATGTATTCATGGACTGATGGTTTGTTTACATATTTTTAATTTTATATAGGTCATTTTATGCTCATACCGAGTTTTTTAATTTTTTCATAGTTCATAAGGATGTGTAATATAAATAAGGAATTTTTGTTAATTGTTATGAATATTTTTAAAATAAATCATGTTATTGTTTTGGGATTAAAATGTTATGTTTGGGATGAAATGGATACTATTTTAATGGTACACACATTGTATTCTTATGTGTATATATGTATGAGTTATTTCCAAAAATTATATAACTCTAAACAGAAAAGATATGTGGGAATGTAAAAATTTGAAATAGAGTTTCAATGGATAGACTATGTAATGAATAAGGCTGATTACTTATATAGGTGTTATTAGGTTTGGAATTTGTAGACATAAATAATGCTGGAAAATTAGTAGTAAAATTGAAGAGAATTGTTTGTAAGATTATTTTCTATTAAAAATACAACATTTTTACTCATTTCAAGGGAATAATGGATTGTATTTTATTAGGCTATAAACTCTAAATCAATGAAATGTATCCATGGAGGATATTATTGTAGGTTTTGTTGATATAGATGGATAAATATTATGAAAATTAGAGAGGGGGATGGTTTCCTTTTATAAGTAGTGTAGAGGAAACATATTATTTTTTTGAAAAAATAAATTATATTGATATCTAACAAAAGAAAAGATTATCAAAAATTGAACATTCTGGAATCATTAACGATACATGATTCAAATTTTCAAAAAAATAGAATAATACATATTTTTTGGTCAATTTAACAATGATGCCTTTATATTTACTCTTATGAATCCCACTTATATCCTTTAATTCATTGAAATATTTATATTATTTATATCATTAATTTAGGTCAAAAATAAAATAGTCTTTCTTAAAAAATGTTTACATGATTATTCAAAATATTTACTTCAGTTTAATAAATTCAATTCATATATGTGGAAATGTTTTATTTAATTAGAATCATGAAAAAATGAAAATACTTTTTTATGAAAAATTTCATTATAAGTGGAATAATGTTTTTATGATAAACTAAAATATAAAATTAATTATAAATAAAATAAATTTATCATTAATATCTTAATGAAATAAATTTTTTAATAATATTATGTTAATCCCAAAGGCCATTTCTTAAATTCTACAAATAAAAATACAGTTTAGAGAAAAGTCAAAATTATTGACTAATCATTGAAAAATCATTCATATTTTAAATTTTCCAAATTTTCCATTTTTACTAATTTAAATTTTTATATTTAATATATGAAGTAAATTTTTATTAGATAAATATTAAAAATTATTTAAAAATATATTATAGTATTATGCAACAATAGAAAAAAAACATTTCTGAATAAGGGATACATTTTTGAACAATAAATTGATAAAATAAATAATTTTTTATCAATAAAAAATTAACAATTATTTGTATAATATGACCCACATATATATTTAATAATGAATATATTCTAACACTATCTCACAAATTAAATTTTTAGTTTATAAAAATCATATTAAAATTTTCTTTTCTTTTTTTAGCTTGGAGTTTCATGTTATATACACTAACCACCATAATGTTCAATTAAAATAATTGGATATGTCACGACCCGCCCTCGGGCTCCGTGCCGTGACTACCCCAAGCCCGCCTTCCATAGGCCAGGGGCTGGCGACTAGCACCAAGGAGTAAATCCCAGAAAAAGGGAAGGCATTGCCTTTGTAAGGTAAACAAACACCACAGAGTAAGCAAGCGGAAGTAAAACACTAAGTACAAAAAGAAGAGCTGAAAAATAAAAAGGGGCCGGAAATACAAGCCCAACCGTAAAGTACAACTCGAAAGGGAAAACAGCGACTGAAAAGTAAAGCTGCTACGCTGAGATGTCCACTGGAAATCCCACCTGAAGGGTGGGTACAGATAGCTCCTCTGCTCCTCGGGTCCCGCCATCCGCTCCAAGTATGTCCCGCCCCGTGGTCCACCTCCGGGTACCGCCTCGTCGTATAGTCCACCTCCAGGTATCGTCCAGTCCTCGGACCTTCGGCTTCTGTCAGCACTGTCCGTCGTCTGCAACCAACACAACGAGGTGCGGGCATAGCCCGTGCAGGGGTGAGTATAACGATACTCAGTAGGGACCCCGAGACCCTCAAGGTCTCACTAAAACCAACAAGGATAAACACAAGAAGATCTCAACAGATAAACCCTACTTAGGTATATGCCCATACATATACCTAAGTTATCAAGTAACCCATCTCAATCATGAGGAAACACAAGGATTGTGATAACGTCGGATAACCACTACCCGGGTATATGCCCATACATATACCAAAGTTAGCAAGTGTCCCATCTCAATCATAAAGTAACACAGGGTCAAAAGTCTCAGCTCAAACCAGGATTTTTATTATCGAAACCGTAACTGCTGAAGAGCTCCGTCTCTAGAGTGTACAGTGGTCCTGTCACGACTCCGAGGCCGCCGCTCACTAACCTAGGACTGCTGAGGTACTCCTCCTGTCGAGTACTGCGGGTTTGCGGCCAACTACCGGGCGCTCCGTCCGCTGAGGGTCTATCGCCAAATACCGGGCGCTCACCCAAATAGCCTACTGAGGTACTCCTCCTGTCGAGTACCGCGGGTTTGCTGCCAACTACAAGGCGCTCCGTCCGCCGTGGGTCTGCCGCCAAATACCGGGCGCTTCGTCCACTGGGCTAGTCGACTCACTCCAAGTCGAGTCGGTCAAGCAGTCGTCAGGTCTCAGTCGGCTACACGGTCTCCGTACTCTGCACGCTCGTCTCCAGGAGGGTCCGCTCCACGAGCTACTGGTCGATACTCCAAGTATCACAAAGTCCCGCAAGAAGTATCTCAAAAGTCTGTCTCGTCACAGGGGTCTCAACGCAACAGACGGCGCGTCGATCGGACGCCCGGTCTGTGAGTTATTAGCCTTTTCGTCCCAGGGGCCCGGTTGGTTTCGAGTGCGAACCAATCCCGGCCGTATCTCAACTGTACCCCGAACTCCCATAGGGTAAACTCAAAGGGACCGTTACTCAACGTAACCACCAACGCCGCTGACGGCTCGTCAAGCGGACGTCCTGTCTGAAAGATATCAGCTTTCCCGTTCCAGGGGCCCGGTTGGATTTTGGGTACAATCCAACCCGGCCATACTCCGTCTGCATCCAAAACTCGGCCGGAGTATGTCAAAAGTTCCGTCTCATCAAGAGGAAGTCAACGAAACAGACGGCGCGTCAATCGGACGCCCGGTCTGTGAGTTATTGGCATTTTCGTCCCCGGGGCCCGGTTGGTTTTTAAGGCAAAACCAACCCGACCGTACTCCACCTGCGTCCAAACCTCGGGCGGAGTATGCCAAAAGATCCGTCTCACTAAGAGGAACACAACGCGACTGACGGCGCGTCAATCGGACGTTCGTAGCTCAAGATATGAGCGTTTCCGCTCCGAAGGCCCGGTTGGTTTCGTGAACGAACCAACCCGGCTGAACTCAAAGTAAACCGAAACCTTGAGTGCGATATACCGAAACGACCGTCTCGATCCAAGGATCGCGTTGCCACAGACGGTTCGTCATTCGGAGGTCCGAGGCTCAAGTTATGAGCCAAAAACCAAATTTGGTTCGAAACGGGGGGGTCCGGGTCCGGGCCGACCCGGCCCGACCCCCCCCCCCCCCCCCCCGGGGCGGCCGGCGGCGGCGGCGGCGGGCTGCGGCGGCGCGGCGGCGGCGGCGGTGGGCCGCGGTGGCGGCGGGCCGCGGCGGCGGCGCCTGGCGCCGCACGTGGGTGGCACGCGGGGGCTAAGCCCCCGCTTCTTGGGTGTCGGCGCGGCATATAGCCGCGCCCCTTTGATTGAAACCGCCCCCCACGTGGGGGCCGGTTTATTTAAGAGAACCAGGGGGGCCGGCTGCCCCCCCCCCCTCCTTCAAGAACCCCCCCCCCCCCCCCTCTTTAAGAGGGGGGTTTTTATGGGATGGTCGGGAGTTTAATTCCCCCGGTTTTTAAGACATCTGGCCGGCCAGCTGGCCGGCCGGTTTTCTCAAACGGGACCGGAATTTCCGGTCCCCTTCTTCGGCTTCCGACGCCGGCGGCCCGGCCGCCGGTCTTCACATTCCGCCGCGGCCCGGATCCGGCCGCGGTCTCCTCGTCCCGCCGCGGCCCGGAACCGGCCGCGGTGTTCGTCGTCCGGCGCGGTGCGACGGCACCGCGCCCCTTTCGCCGCACTTTAAGTTCTTTCAACGCGGCGTGACGGCGTCGCGTTCTTGATGTTTCTTCCATGGTGTGCGCGCGACGGCGTTGCGTAAAATAAACGAACAATCATCCGCGTGGTGCGACGGCACCACGCCACTTGCTTCCATCCTCAAAAAAAAACAAGAACGTTGGAGGGGTTCGGCCGTGTTCGTACGGTCCGGCCCCCTCACGTTAAATTAATAACGCAACTTTAAATAACAACATCCTCACGTTAGTCATACGAACCACGAGCAAGAATGAAATAATTAAATAATTAAACAACAACCCCTACCTTGGGTTTAAGATTCGAAGATTCGGCTACGCTCCGCAGAAGACGGCGTCGCGGAGGTCGGGTGTCGCGGTCGTCGTTCGTCAAATCCGTTGACGAGAGATATGCCCGAAGAGACACGACGTTGGCGGATCTTCGTTTGCCGACGAAGAAGGTCCGAGGAGGAAGAAGAGGTCCGAAGATACCGGGTTGCCGAGTCGATGATCCTTGACGAAGTGTTGTCGTTCTTCGTTGAGGATGAAGACGTTCTTCGCCGGAGAAGATGAAGTTCTTCAAGAGACTTAGAGCTCTCTCCTCCAATCCTCAACACAACCAAACTAACCCCAAAAATAAAATAAGCTAATCTTATTTTATTAAGTCATTCAATGAGTTCAAAATTCAAAAACTTAATTCCATTAATTGGATTAGTGTGTTGGCATGATTAAAGTGAGGAGAGGGAAAGTCACCCAATTAATGGGATGTTTTAAAGGTTAAGATGAGTTACACATCTTAAGTGGGGGGTTTAGAGGAGTTAGGGAAGGTGAGGGGTTGGGCTCATGTGGGCCCCACCCCACCTTTATTCTCACAAGGGTAGTTAACAACAAGTAGGTCCCACCCAACTTCCACACCTAGGTTTTAACAAGTAAAAATAAAATTGTTCATCACAATTTTATTTAACTCAAACTAAAAACTCCAAAACGTAACTTTCATCCCGCAACAAACGCAACTCCCGAAAAGGTCTCATTAAGCGAATATCGGTGCTGCGAGTTCATCGGTGCCCTCGGATTTCAATTCCGAGCACCGGATCAAAAGTTAGGAAAACCCGCTCGTTCGTTCACTGAACGTACCCGAGCCAAACTTCGGAAATTAATTCCGGGCACTCCGGGCCTCGGAATCAGGTGCCGTCAGAAACCGCGCTCTTGTAAAATTCTAAAGAAATTTAAGAAAAAATTTCCCTTGAATTTTACGGGTCTTTACAGGATATTAAATTATAAATACAATGTATGTTTAATAAATTATTTTGTGTTTCACTCTAAAATAACACACAATTACATTTGGTAAATTATCATCACAATTTAAAGTAATATTTATTTTAATCCATCACTAAAATGTAAATTTATTACCAAAACATGTAAAAAATGATTTTACACCATTTTATATTGAAACTAATTAAATCCATGTGGGTAGGGGATATTACAACAACCATTTTTTATTCATCTAATTACCATGGCTCCCTGATCATTAATTATCCATTTGATTCTATTCCAGGTCATTTGTGACTGAAAAAAACCCGCTAAAACAAAAAAATCATAGATTCTCTTATTATACCATAAAACATGCATGAAATAATGGAAAAGAAAACACAAACACATAAACCTAATGATGAAAAATAATAATATATAGTTTCTAGGGTAATTTAAGACACATATCCTAGAAGGATCACATGTAATTACCCTTTAATTTGATTCCATAAGGTTATAACAAAACAGATTATCAAACACTATCATACCGCAGTTTTGCTTCGCATCCATACTAAAAAAATAGATATGACTCTTGATTGAATAAAAATTTATCCAACCACTGTAAGAATATAGTATATACTCCTTAATTCATTAAATAAATTTATATTTAATAAAATTGGATCTATCCATTAATAAATAATAATCAAACAATTACAAATAAATTAAAGCTTGTTAAAGTCATATATGTGGGAATCAAATAGAATCTAAAAAATATATTCCATGATATAGAAAGTGGTAAAATATATATTAGATCAAAATTATACAAAAATCAATTATATCTACTCTCAAATGATTACACATCTCATACAAACAGTCTACCCTAGATTTATTTTCCATAAAACCCATGGAATTACTGTTGCTATCCTATTAATCAGAAGTAATAATAGGATATCACAACCACTACATGATGTTGCTGTGTTTTGGAGAAAAATATATTCTATATAAAAAATTTAATAATAGTCATAAAACATAACATGTTCTATTTCTTTGGTCTTACCGCTGTAAATTATAAAGGTAGATAATCCTCACCAAATGTATAAACTAACTACTCTACAAACATTTTCAACATTCTATCACAGTGTTAATCCCAACATTGTACTAAATCTAGTCATGAATATGGAATATCACTTTTATGGGATGACTTTTAATCAAATAGGTTTATAATTTTCTTAGAAAACAACATAAATATATAATAACTCATGATTATTATTCTAATAAATATATAAATGATTTCCATGGAATTAATCATCATTGTTTTGGTCTATTTTAACAAAAAAACATTTCACGAAGTTAATATGCTCAAAAAACAGTCCCATTTTTGTAAAATCTGTCCATTACAATGATGAAACCTGAACTATTCATAATCAAATTTCATGTCTACATCCAATAATATAATAATCGTTGGGGATATTTTCATACAATACACAATTCAATAATAGAAATAATTCATTGTCTAAACAGTAATTCGAATCACAATTTCCAATAATTTTTATAGTGAACTCTCCCACCTAACATTTATTTGAGAAATTATATCTCACAAATCTAATAAGGATGTCCCATTACTATATCACAAATATCATGTGATCTCACATTGAATCTACACTAAAATACTATAACTTAACTCCATGTGGTTATTTAAAATGATGGATTATAGATGTTATCTTGATACAAACATGTATATCCAATGTTCTATAAAATATAATACCAAAATTCATTATCGTACAATAATATAATGATTTATTCAATGGAGATCTTATATACTCATTCTAGAAATATATATTAATATTGAAATTATGGTCAACCAAACTGAATCAAAATGAATATATGATCTTCTTCAATTTATATGAAAAATATAAAAGAAATAATTTCTGAAACACCTCATAAATTAACAACATGTTATCATTTCACACCTAAATACTTTAAGTAAAATCTTTTGAAAAAACATTACTTGAAATATGATTAATTTTATATTCAATACAATCTCAAAACACTCATTGAAAGCTTTCTTTTTTGATAATATATATTATATTAATAACATTCCAATTTAAAATATAATTTTAATATTTAATCATTTTACTTCATCAAATCCATCGAATCAACAAATCATACAAAATATATTGACATCAATTTTGTCATCAAAACACATCCAAATATGAAACCTATTAATGAATCATTTTGTGTGGATATTATATCCATTGATGAAATATATTTTATCATAATGTTTCCTTTTTTAGAATGTTATATTATTTACCACATTAATATTATCTATAATAATTAATACAGATGATAATAATATGTTGGGTAGGAAATAAATCATAATAAATGACATTAAAATATTTAATGAATAAAGGCCAAATAAATCAAATGAAATTCAATTTATTAATACATTCTCATACTATCCATCATTAATACAATGAGTATCTCATCATAAGATACAAAAAATCTTTATTTCACAATTCAATCATATAGGCCAATTATATGTATAAACATATAAAAACTCATCAAGCATAAAAATTATATTGAAACTGTGAACAATTAAATTTTATTATCCAATGAAATTATCATAAATATTCTTTGATTAAAATCCTAATATTAATAATCAAAATTAACATTAATTTTATGATAATTTCATCTATGAAAAAAATAAAAACTCAATCATCATCTTATAATAATGTTATCATTAATGAAACGATGTCTCTATACTCTATATACATCCTAAAGCCATCTCACATGGAAACTTTCTCACTGTAAAATATTTTCACCATAATTTGGATAAATGTAATAAAAATCCCATGAATGTTCATAAAAAATTATATAAGTATATTAATAGAGTAGTAAAGGGATTAGGGAGAGAAGAACCAACTTTTAATAAAGAAAAATAATACACCCAACCACATGGAATCATTGGTTAATAAGTGTAAGAAATAGAGTAGAATGGGAAAAATGAATATTTATGTTCATTAATGTTTAAAATAACCTTCAAATACCCACTAAGGGTTTTCTAAAATAAGTCACCCTTATGAACAAAAATAACATATATAAAATTAAAATTGATATTCAATACTAATGCCAAGGTTCCCCTAACTCATATTCAATTTATACATTGAAATAATAGTGGACGTGGTATTATATAACATATTATAACATTGATATTATAGTGAGATTATAACAAGGTTATGATGGTGGATGTTTTATCAAACCAAACCTAGTTTTATATAATTTCTAATCATATATATGTCTTAATTTATCCATTTATTTATCAATTTATAAAAAAAATCTTTAAACACATAATAAACATCATAAATGAACTACATCTTAATCCAAATATCGACATTAATGTTTTTTCATATATCTCTCTTATAAAATTTGGCTCGTTTATATTTCAACATCTCCTAATAAAACGTGTTCTCAAAATAGAAATACATATTTATTTCCATCATAATGAAGGAATATTTTCCAAAAAAATAAAAAAAAAATTATTCAACTGTAATAAAACACTATAAAATAATAAACAAGAATTTATGGTTGACGTCAAACAAGACACACAACACGAAGATCAAATGAATTGTAAAATAATATTATTTTTAATATTATAATTATAAAGTAGACATTAAATTTTAGGATATGAATAGAATTAAGAACATTATTATATATATATATATATAAATTTGTACAATGATGAAATAATTAATTGAAAAATAATAATAATTTAATCAATCAATTTATAATAAAGTTGATTTACTCATCAAAACAATGTTTTTTTCAAAAAATAATTATGTTTCTTTTTTGTAAAATTATCATAATTAATTAATAGAGATTTTAGATAATAAATTTCAAAAAGGTAACTTGAATTTTAAAATCATCAGATCAGAAATATATAATTGTTAAAATTTGTGTTTTTTTAGAAAATAATTATATTTTAGTGAATAGTGAAAAATAATGATTTTTTAATTCTATCATCTCTCATGAATAAATTAAGTATTTAAAAATTTTGATTAGGTATTAAATTTTTATTAATTTTAAAAAAAATTATTTATTTAATAAAAATATTTAAAAATGATTCTTCGTTATATTATATGTTAGTATAAGCTTATTTTTGGGTTTAAAAATAGATTATTTAAAATACTAATTTAATGTGCATAATGATTCTCCTATTAGATAATAAATAGGATATCTATTAATGGATTATTAATATAAAATTTTAAGATTATGTAACTCTAATTTTAAATTTAAATATATATAATCATTATAACTATTCAATGAGTTGCTATAAATTCACCTTTTTGTGGAAAAATATATTTCTTGAAAGCCATCTTTTTCAAGATTGATTCAGGTTTACATTTAATGTAAATTGTTTCACTTGTAGGAATTGAATATAGTAAAATAGATTATATATATGCAGTTAGAATAACTTATATTAAATAATATTTTAATATTATAAATAATGAATGTTGAAAATAGTAAATATATATTACCTCGGTTATGTTATAACCTTATTTTACAAGGGGTAAAATAAAAATATTAATGTGTAAATAATTGAAAAAATAGACCAAAATATAATGTATGGAAATAATTTCCAATGTAAAACCTACGTAATGAATATACCATTTGTTATCCTTGTATAATGTGAAATATATGTGAATCATTGTTTCTATTCATAAATTTCATGTTTTTTCTCTACCTATCTTATAAAAAGACACCCACTATCCTCTCCAATTCACACACATAGTGCCTTGTATTTTGGTTGAGAGTTTCCCAAATAGCTTCCCCATATACACACAAACATCCTAGATGATCATTAGAGATCGTAAAGATAATCCTTGAAGGAGTTAGGTTATATTCATGAAGAGGTGGTCCAATGAACACGTAAAATGTGTAACATAACTACTCGAAACACTAGGTCCATACTGGTTGTTATGTGTCCTCATGTTAACCTCACTATTTGAAAGTGTATTCTAACTAGTATTTAGGGTATAATTGCATCCATGGGGAGACTATATCCTATGTATCATGTCTTAGGATCAACAATAATAAATAAAACAAACAATATAAAATCAAGGAAATTAAAGAAACTGAATAATTGTCATTCATATTAGAATAGATCACAAAATGTTATGCATGTTCATAGTATAAAATATAGGTAAATATAAGACATGAAAAAAAAATCTATGGTGTATTTCAATTTCTGTTCTATTATAATCTAGTTTAATGATCCACCACTCATCATTCCACTATATTGAACTTTAGCATCACCCAATTTCATTTCATGAAATCTAAAAAGTGTGTAAAAAATATATTACAATGTGAGTACAATACATAATATATCACCAACAATGTGTTTTTACAGTAAGTTCATAATGTATATAACACTGTAAATCCTGAAATATTTAAATTCTTAATAAGAATACATATTTCAAGTCACTGTGCGCTGATAGATCTACCTAAAAACACAAAAAAAACATGATCACACATTTCCAGTCATAATGACTAGAAAACACATACACCATAAAGGAATCAAATCTTAAACCACTCTTCTGGTTTTTTCCAATTGAATTATACACAGTTTATGCGTCTATCCTTAGTCAGTTTATCCATTTAATCACCCATTACCCATGATTGTTGGATTACATGACCAATATATTATATAAATACATTTTTAACTCACCTCTATATGTGTATCAATGACCACCATTAAGGACATTATGATTGGGTCAGGATGGGTAACTAGTCAGAAGACTTTATAACTCCCACCGTCAAGGCACTACTTATGTATCATCTTATCTTCCAGCTATAAACTATGGTTTCTCCTCCATAGGGGTAGTTATAGTATCCATTAATGGAAATTAGTGCCACATATAGTTGGGTAACCACTTATACCCAACCTCCAGGATACAAATGGGTATCTTATTAAGTACGACTTATTTTCCATGATTTTCCCTCTATAGGGTTAGCAAAAACAACCATTAATGATTATTGGCCTCTAGCATGTTTGGTAATCTCTAACATAAAACCTAGAGGAACAACCGGAGTATCATGGAACCTACAACACAATTTCATTAGCCATAATAAAAAACAAATACATGTCATAGAAAAGAACTATAAGCCGCCCCATATTCAATGTCAGGATAATGATACATGAAAATGTATGCCCACATCTACTCACACACCCACATGTGTCATAAAACAACCATGGGTTAATTCAATATAACATAACATCTTGATAAAAAATATATACAAGTCCCATAATTGTAATGAACCTCATATCTCACTTTTTTAAATTTCATGGGAAATTTACTTCAAAGATGTCATCAACTGATCCTTGTTTTCATACTGACTAAAAATACAATCAAACACCAACTAATCCTAAACCAAAACCAACTATTTTATTTGAAGGAAAAATCATGTTATACTACATTCTCTCTCATTTGTAATTTTTGATTTATTTTTCATGACATAAACTAACACTATTATTCATAAAAATATTTATATGAAAATAGTAAATAACTTTTCCTCAAAATTTATTCGAGAAGACATGTGGTATTCCTTATAATTATTATTTTGTAATACCGTATTTCATTGATAATATTCTTTATGACTATTCCTTTTATAATTTAGGGTAATTATAATTTTATAATAATAAATAGATACTCCTACTACATTATCATTTTATAATTCTTATAATTATATTATATAATTCTATCTAATTATCATTTAATATATAATGAAATTATCCATTGAAATTTCACTTTAATCACCAATTCATAATTCTTGAAAATAATATATTATTAATATGGGTTAATTATTATTTTATAATTTTATGTAACTATCATTATTAAAATTTCACTATTATCATTTCATGGATTTCAATAATTATCATTGTTTAAATTGTTAATTTACTTTTTTCATAATATACACAGTTATCATTGTTAATAATTTTCAATTATCATTTGACAATTATCCTAATTTATCTTTATTTAGTAATTTTATTTAAAATTATCCATTTAGAATTTAAAAACAAATTGTATTTACTATTCCTTGATTCCTAAAAAAATTAGGAATTACATTTTTATCGTTGATATAAATCCTAAAAAATTGAAGAATTTTCAATCTAATCAATAAAAAAGAATATATTTTGACTTTAATTTTGTGAAATTATAAACGAATAATAGAGGAAATATTATGTCAGGGAGAGAGAGTTAGAGAGATAAAATGAGTGGATTGTGGAAAACGTAGGTGAAACCCAGCCCATTTAATGTTTTTAAAATATTTCATTAACAATTTACAGAAATATTTTTTATTTCTGCATTTATTAAGATTCTTCTCTCTCTCGTTATCTATTACATTTATGAAATAACTCCTCCCCTATTTACCCCATGGGGTGCCCCATTACATTCAATAAATTTTTTTTCTTACTCGTTAAAACACAGTAAATATTTTATATATCAAAAATTCATATATATATATATATATATATAACCGAATCAATACATACATATATATATTTACTCATTATATATATACACATATCTGCTTTTATAAATTTTATTTACACAATATAGGTATACACAATCGTATATACACTCTCACAAGTATATATATACTTATATATATATTGAATATATATATATATATTAATTTATAATAATAAAATTGTACTTCATCAACTAAATATTAATAACAATAACACAAACAACTATAATTTTTATAAATTTCTCAATACTCCCCCAAATAACGTTTCAGGTAACATTCAACTTCATCAAAATGTTAATTTTGGAGTCTTAAATTCACCCCATAAATATGTTGAAAGATGAAAAAGATCAAAATTGTTTGAAACCAAAGATCCTTAATTCAATTATGTGTATGAACAAATAAAATAGGAATTGAAGGAGAAGAAATTAAATTAAAAATGAAATTGATTAATTAATATCGGAAAAAAATATAAATAATTATTAAAATATTATTATCGCGTGAGATGGTACCAAAACACACAACATGTACGTAAAATATGTCCCACCTGGGGAAAAATCCATCTCTATGTCAAAACATTGATTCCAGATTTTTCATATAATAGTCCATTTGAAATATTTTAAATTATATTAAAAGTAATTATATAATAAAAATATTAATTAAAAATTATCATCTGTGTTCTAACAATAATATTCCACCCACAAATTTTATAACATGTCATTGTAAACACTGCATACCAGACCTTACGGTGGTCTCGTATTCCTCATAAGAAATACTTTTTGAGATATATTAAATTATTTTGGATAAATCACTTGTGCATAATATAATATATTTAATATATTTATTGATTCTCTTCTAAGGTTCATTAGCTCTTATAATCTCTCACTAACTCGTCGCTTTGCTTCAAAAATATTTAATAGAATATTCTAGATTTCCCACTATGAATTTACCCTGACACACTTCCTGTGAACAATTTATCATTTGATATTTATTGAAAATTTCATTTTTCCCATAAAAATTGATTTACAATTTTATCTATTAGAATCATTATTAAATTTTAAAATTTTAGGATATTTCAATTGTCCCCATGTATGAAAATATCATTCATGATATTTGTCTATAATGGTATTTAATGAACATCCCAGAACACTGAGATTGAACATAAGTCTTTTCCACCTACGTCTCTCGAATTATTCTTCCATGATGAATCAAAAAATCCAATGAGTTGTAACATATTTATTTAGATAACATTTATTCTATATTCTATAATCCTCATTAGGAACATAAAAAAATGTGTATCATGTTCTGACTCAACAATGAAGATATATATAACATGAATTTGATCATGAATGTACCTTTGAGTGATGAGAAAATAAGGATATCTTATGTCTTCTCAATTCCTCATGGTTTTATGTATTGAAAATCACAAAAACTTTTTCATATGTTCTGAATATTTTTTATGTTATATAGTTTTCTTATGATCCATAATTGTCATTCCATTATGCTTACAAAATATATCGTTATGTTTTTTCATTCTGTTCGACATAAAGATCTGTCATTCCAATTTCCATTTTGTTATACTTACAGATCTGTCATTATGATTTTTCATTCAGTTTTTTTGATTCCAAATCTGGTTTATATGTGATTCCTTTTTTATGATTCTGAATTCTGTGTATATATGATTCAATTTTTATGATTCTGAATTCGGTGTATATATGATTCATTTTGTATGATTCTGAATCTAGTTTATATGTGATTCAATTTTTATGAATCTGAATTTGGTGTATATGTGATTCAGTTTTTATGATTCTGATTTCGGTGTATATGTGATTCTGATTTTTTGATTTTGATTCCGGAACAAATGAGATACCTATTTCACAATCCAATTTAATTTTCCTTATTAATATGTATCTATGATAATGTTATTCTTAAGAATCTGTATTCTTGATTACTTATGATTACATTTTCTTAATTATGTTAGAGTTGTTTAAATATATTGTTCCAATAATAATGGATTCTTTGTTTTCATATACATAACTTTTATCTTTAAATTGAAATTGTTTCTGTTACTTGAAATGATGTCGTACAATCTGTTATAAACTAACCGTTGAATGTTTTCCCAGTGTCCAGGTCCCTCTGAGATTTATGGAATATATAACCACTGGAGAGGATCCAATCGTTGGGAATTTTTTCCTATAAATACAAGCCCATTTGAATGAGAAAAGGACATCAACATCAACAACTCACATTGATAGACAAAAATGTGAAGTGATTTCTAGAGAGAGGATCTAACAGCTCTCAGTGCTTCATTCAGATGTTGTGAACAATATGTTCATGCATGAACAACTTGTTTATACTTGCATTGTGAAGACTCTAATGGTGGGGATCAAGGGATTCTGGGTTTCGAAGGTATAGGTTCTGATTTCTTTCTTAATCGAGGGCTAGCAGGGACAACAAGACACATACCGATCTTCAGATTGTGGACTTTCATGGGTATCGGTTAGACAAACATTCATGAAAGTATAAATCAAGGAACCTTTATCCATGTTTTATGGACACCCTTATTTTTGGGTTAAAGGAATTTTATTGTTACTTGTTTACAATTAAAAGTTGTTTTAATTCCTCTATTATATGTTAACATTGTTAAAGTTAGAAATTATAACCTTCTTATAATTTGTAATTCCATTACTCCGATTATATTATAGATTCTATACGCTTTAAGGAATAATATTTCATTCAAGTAAATAGAAAAGGATTTTTAAAGTGGTCTTGGAAATCTTTTTTTAACCTTGTTAAAAATAACATTAAAGGATCGAAAGGAATTTATATAGAATACAATTATCCCCCCTCATATATTTGAGCATCTCATTTTCACATATTCGATCCTAAAATTTGTATCAGAGGAGGTCTCTAAAATACTTATATTGAAATAGATGATTTCTTTCTCACGATTTCTTTTTCATATGTTCTTTATATTTTTTTATCTTTTACTACTAATATGTTTTGTGGAATAAAATTCCTATTAGTATGGCAGGCAATAATTTTAGATCTCTAGATATTCTCAATCCTACTAGACCACATGTCTTCGATTGAAATTACTATGAGTACTGTAGAGATAGAATGAAGACCTTTGTGATAAACACAGGTGTTAAAAAGTACAGTATGTTTACTGGATATTGTAAGATTCCTGATAAGGAAATTAGAAACATCACTAATCCGAAAAAGGTGGAATATTAGCTAAACATTAATGTCATAATACCTTTCTATGTTCTATAACTAGATACATATATAGACAAATTTCAACCTGTGAAGTTGAAAATAGTATTTGGAAGAATCTTAAAGTAGCTCAACTTGGAAAATCCAATTTTTTTGAAACAAGAAGAGATATTCTCAGGGATGAGTATCATGGTTTCCACATACCTTATAGAGAACCCATATGTAAGGTACAACAAAGATGTATGACTATTTTCAATAGCTTACAATCCATGGGTGATAAAGGATTAAACAATGAATCTCTTGTAGACAAGATTATAGACATCATTCCAAAAAATGGGAATCCAAGAGAACTACTATTGATGAGAATAGGAAAGTTACTAATATTTCTATTGATGAACTATTTGGAACACTTCTTCATCATGAAACCAGAATGAAGAGAGATGCTAACAATATTAAGAAGAAAAATATAAATAGAGGTGTTGCTTTTAAAATTAATTCAAATCATATGAAAACCAAGACTCCTGAGAGAACAATAAGATCAAAATCTAAGAAGTTCAATATTCAATCTGAATCTACTGAATGTGAAGCTTCAGAAAATAAGTTAGTAAATAATTCTTGGAGGATGAAAAAGATTGTTGGACAGAAGGACTTTCAATATTGATATAAGAAGAAATATGGAAAAGATAAGAAATTTTGAGAAGTGACTTCCAATGAATGTATAAGAACAGGTCATATAAGACTTGATTGTCCTTTTATTAAGAAGAGAGACAAGAAGGAAATGAATTTTTAATGAAACAAGAAGAAGTTATACTGATCAAAGCATAATAATGTCTTGAAGTCTAATGAAACTTAGAGTGCAAATGGTGGATATTCATCTGATGAATCTTTAGAATATGAGTATTCCGGGAAAAAGAATATTGGTCTAATAGTCAGAGCTCCATTTCAAAATAATTGTCTTATGGATTAGGTATGAACTTCTAAATCCCTAACAAAAATGTCTTTATGTGAAAATTTTCTTGATAGAGGATTTTCATCTGATAAAGAATCTTCTTCATCAGATAATGATAATTATTTTCCTTCATTTGATGAAGTTTCTAGATTTTCTAGGTTTTTAAAAAAGGAAAATTGTAAATTTTATAAGAATCATGATAAAGAAAACTCTAGAGAATCTACTTTAACAATATAAATTTTAGATCATTCCAAAGATCTTGATGAGAAAAATCATGTTTTAAAAATAATTTCTAAGAAACATGAAGAAGATAATTCTAAGAAGGATAACCATTTTATTGATCTAAAAAATATTTTTTTAGAAAAAGTTGTTTTATAGGATAAACATAACTCTCTATTATTCATGTGGATAATAATTTAGTCTTGGGAATAGAATCTGAAATATTTTAATGGAAGAAAATTCATGCAATTTTTTGTTCTGGTAAAGAATATTTTGAAAAGATGTAATCTCAAATCTGACCTCATTGTAATAATCGGGTATTAGGTTATTATAATGAAAAACCTATTTTTAAAAATAATTATTTTGTTCCATATAGAGCCCCTTTTTATACTAAATGACAAAGTAGTGGGAGTTGGAAGAAAAATTGTTCTTTAAATAAAGTTCAATCTATTGGATTTCAAAAAGCCTATTTTTACAAACAAATATGGTTAACCAAGATTTTATTATCATATAGTTAGAGATTCAAGCAAGTTTGGATTTTTAAAGACTAACTCATTATTATTCAGGAAAAAGAAGGAAGTAAAAACAACCTATGGTACCTTGATAGTGAATGTTCCCGGCACATGACTGGTAACACAGACTATTTCAAGAAGATTTTAAAAATCAATGGTCCCATGTTAAATTTTATTGATAACTCTCAAGGAGAAATTGTCGATATAGGTAACATTATTATTCTTGGTAAAGATGATATTTCAAATGACTTTTTTTGTAAAAGTCTATAGGCACAGCCTTATAAGCATAATCCAATTATGTTATGAATGTTACCTTCTGAATTTTAGAAATGATAAATGTGTTGTTCACAATTCCAAGTATGAGTTTATTTTCTAAGACCACAGGCAAGAGAATATGTACACCTTAAACCTAGAAGAGCTTAGATGTAAAGATCTACCTTGCCTTAGTGCATTTTAAGATCAATCATGGCTTTGGTATAGGAGACTAAGAAACTGTAACTTAAGAAATTTAAGAAAGATTTCTAAGAAAGAACTTGTTTAGGATCTACCAAAACTTAATTTTGATTATTTCAAGGTCTGTAATGCTTGTTAATATGAAAATAAAAATAAATCTATATTTAAATATATAATTGAAGTTACAACATCAAATTCTTTATAGTTAGTGTATAATGATTTATTTGGTCCAACACAAACTGGAAGTATTAGAGGCAACTTCTATGTGTTATTCCTAGTTTATGACTATAATAGATTTACATGGGTCTATTTTCTCTCATAGAAATCTGAAACTTTTTCTTATTTCAAAATAATTAGATTTGGGACTATTTTATTCCTCTGGAAATGATTTTTAACATAAAATTATTTCTATACTCGAATTTGATGGTTGTGAAGTGGGTATAAAACGTACATCTGGAACATGTCATTTCATAGGAGATTCCTTAGTTTCTTGGTCATTCAAATAACAACATTTTCTTGCAATTTCTACTGTTGAAGCTGAATATATAGTAGCTGGAATTTTTGTTCTCAAGTGCGGTGGATGAAACACCAACTCACATACTATGGTATGTTTTTTACTAAGACTCAAATTATGTGTGATAACACAAGTTCCATTACCCTTAGTAAAAACCCTTCACAACACTCTCGTGCAATGCACACAGATAATAGACATCACTTTCTTAGGGATCACACACTTAAAGGGAATGTCATTCTTCAATTCATAGTAACACAAGAGAAACTTGCTGATATTTTTACGAACCCTCAACCTTCTGATAGATTTCAATACATAAAACAGAAACTAGGGATAATTTCTGTTAGGTAATCATTCATATCTACTTCTTGATAAATCATTTCATAACATTAAAATAATCCTTCTTTTAGGGGGAGTACATATTTTTGTTAATTTTCTTTCTTTAAACATTTTTTCTTTCATTTGAAATGTCGGATTTGAAAAATTCAGATTTGAAAATTTTTTGTTTGAAAATATTGGATTTGACAATTTCATATTTGAAATTTATAGATTTGAAAATATCGGATTTGAAAATTTCAAATTTGAAAATATCAGATTTGAAAATATAAAATATAAAAGAAATTTATTTGATATTTTAGAATTTGAAAATTTTAGATTTGAAAATTTTGGATTTGAAAATTTTGAATTTAAAAAATTCGGAATTAAAAATTCCCGATTTAAAATTTTAGGATTTAAAAATTCCAGAGTTAAAAATTTCATATTTAAATATTTCAAATTGGAAACCTCTAAAAAATCTTATAATATTGATAATTTTTTCCGAGTACTGCAAAAGGTAATATGTCTTACTCGTTATCTTATGTTTTAGTTTTTGGTATTTCAAAATTCCATAAATTCCGGTTTACATTACTCTAAAAGACTTGAAATCATATTTTCTAAATACATTCTCAAACATCAGATCAGATTAGGCATTTATCAGCTGTTTGATTTCCTTTATGGAATTTGAAAATCTATTTCCATGTATATATAAGGCGTTCCAAGTTTTCAAGTATCTCACCATCCTTACTGATCTTCGTGCTGAAGTTCTATTTCCATCAAAGCTTTCCTTCTGAAGTTCTATATCACCCTAAATGGATCTATAATCCCCATCAGATCAGATTTTGGTTAGTAAGGAGATTAAGGACTGGTCAATCATTAGGGAAATGTTGTTACCCTATGTTCATTGTAAAATATGACCCCCTTATTTCTAAGGTCATAAGATGTAATAGATGGAAAAGTGTTAGTGTGGATAAGGTGAAATCTCAGCATCCAGTTTATCCTGACCTCCTTATTCGATTATATGAATCTGTTACGTTCATTCAAAAGAACGGTAAGGATATGTTTAAGTTCAAATGCAATGATAAATAATATAAATTACCCAAAAAGAAGGCAACAAATTTTAATATCATTCCGTATAAAGTAGGGGATATTATTTTCTCTTACAAAAACATTGAGAAATAAGTCTCTTCTTATAAATCAGGGAATTATATTTTCTTGGTCTTACATATGTTAAAAATCAAATGATTATGAATCATTCAATGAACCATTATATGGTGGATCTCTGGATGAAAGTATTTCTTATTCCAAGAAAGGGAGATAAGTATTCTTTAAAGATACGTGATATCTTTCTGGTAGACTTTCTTGTCAACATAAGGAAGATCAACTTGGTTAAGTAAAAATTTCTCACCATCCACGCAATAAAAAGTGGAACCATCAAATCTCAGATCCTTAGGTACCCAGAAACAATTTTGGGGATAATCATTTTGTGTCTTCAAGAACTGAATGTTCCATGCCAATTAGTCTCATAACCATTCAAGAATTTTTTTTCATAGTGACGAAACCCTAAAGAGGATGAAAGTAGAGTTTATTACATGATCAAAATTCATTAATGAAAAAGTTATCCAGAACAAGTGTGATGTTTCTGAATCTTCAATGACAGTTCCTAAGAATAGAAAAATTGTTAAACCGAGCTTGCCAGAACCTGTTCTTGTTGTTCCGGTTTCATCCCCTCCTCCTACAAAGAAACAAAAATATTATTCATATGTAACAGTTGAAAGTGGAGAGAAATGGAATCTACTAAAAAGGAAATAGATCTTTCTTTATGTATAAATCCTATAGAGTCTAAGGCTCTAAGAATCAAGCAAGCTGAAAATCATTAGAATGAAAAGAATGAGAAGAAGTTAAAGATGAAATATTTGGTAGAACATGTTTCCCAGTCTCATCTAAAAGATGTATAAATTAAAACTCGGGATGTAACCCAATATCAGGTTATACATAAGAAACTGGAGGCCACTCTGGAAATCCAGAAATATAATAATGTCCTAGATTTATCAAAACTAGTTCATGAAATGAAAGATCAAATAACCCAAGATAGTGATGATGAAATTTTGATGTATGTGAAAGATTGTGTTGGAACTCCTTTTAGTTCACATTCAAAATCTGTTTCAGTATAACAATTCATAGAACAAGTTAAATAATATCATGAGGAAGAAATATAATTTGAGGAATAGGTTGAAGTTGAAGATGAATAAGAAGTTGAATTTAAACTATAAATAGAAATATAGAAAGAACACGTTGAACAACAAGGTGAAAAAGAGGAGGAATTTCAAGAATAATATGGACTAGGAGGATCTCAACATAATATGTTTGAAAAAGAATAAGTTAAATAAGGAGATCAAAATGTTTTTCAAGTTTCAGATGAAGAATATCTAGCTTGAGACCCTCATAAATGAAGGAATGTTTTTATTTCTCCATATAACAAAGAAATTCCTCAGAAGTCCTCTAAAATAATAGGGAGACCAACTTCCATAACACCAAGAGGAGTTAAGAATGTGAAATATGTTTCAGGATCCAAGTCCTCTTTATCTGTTGAAAATGATTTTGAAAATAAATCTTTAAGATAGTTTGTTAGCACCATTCCAGTTCATTAAAACATTGATGCCCAGAGTCATATAATGCATGAAACCCAGAATAAAAAGATAAAATTGACTAATATGCTTATGGGCATGGTTGTCAAGCATGAATAAGACTTCAGTATTCTTTTGATTGATTATAACACCCAAAAGGTGATGTGTAATAAAATCATTAACCGTACCAAAACTACCAATGTAGAGGTGAGAATTTTCAGTGAATTCATGGATTCAACAAAAGGAGCATTAAATACTTTTGAAACTGAGTCCAACATGTTCAAGTCATCAATCTCTGAAAATGAAAGTCAACTCTATTCTGTTTCTAGATCTGTTAGTAGTGATAAGGAAGTCAGAGCTGAATTAGAGATAAAGGAGGCTGCTCAAGAAGAGGGGATATTATCTTTAGAGAAGAAGAATCAAGATCAAGAGATATTACTAAATATGTTTGAAAAATATCATAAGGAAATAACGAAACTTAAATTCTTGATAAATAAGGTGTTGTCTGAGAAGAAGAATAGTGGGTTATTTTTTTTACATTCTGATGTTTTGTTGTAATGTAAACCTTATTTCTAAAATTTTCATAAAGATGTTTCTTTTATATCTTTATTTCGTTTTAGAATATATTATTTCTTAACCATACGAGAACATATTTTAGTTCTCCATTCTTATCCCTCTTTTTGAAAATCACAAAAGGGGATAATTTATTTAAAGCATGCATTAAATCTCTGAGAATGATAATCTAGTAACGGTGAATATGGAAAGAAATAATAATGTCCAAGTAAGGGGGATTTTTCTTTTAATATGAAATGTATGTCTAAGGGGGAGATATTTCCACAAGAAAACCTGACTTCAAAGATCAATAATACAATCCTTGGGAAACATAACCTAATGGGGTGGGGGGGGTTAGTCTTATTCATCATTAATTTCATTCAAAAGGGGAGATAAGTGTTTTTCATACTTGTTTATATAAGTTAATATATTCTTCTATAGAAAAGGTATTTTTTCTTTCCAGAAAGGGGGATATTGTTGAGTCCATATGGATATCATATGACTTCTCCATTCCTTATGGTTTTATGTTTTGAATATCACAAACACTTTTTCTTAAGTTCTAAATTTTTTGTAATGTTCTATATTTTTCTTATTATCTGGAATTTTCATTCTGTTATGCTTAGAGATATATCATTACATTTTTTCATTTTATTAGACTTGTAGATCTGCAATTCCGATTTTCCATTCTGTTATACATACAGTTCTGTAATTATGATTTTTCATTCATTTATTATGATTCAGAATCTGGTATATATGTGATTTATTTTTTTTTGATTCTGAATCCATTGTATATATTATTCTGTTTTTAGGATTCTGAATATGGTGTATATATGATTCTATTTTTATGATTCCAAATCCGGTGTATATGTGATTCAGTTTTTATGATTCTAAATCTGTTGTATATGTGATTTTGTTTTTATTATTCCAATTTCGGTGTATATGTGATTATGATTTTATGATTCCAATTCTCGAACAAATGAGATACCTATTTCACAATCTGGATTAATATTTCCATATGAATTCGTTTTCTTGATAAAGTTATTCTTAATAATATTTTTTCATGATTTCTTATGATTTAATTTTCTTTGTAATGTTAGATTTGTTTAAATATATCGTTATAATAATATCAGATTATATGTTATCATATACATCGCATTTATCTTTAACATAACATCATTTTTCTTACTTGAAATGATGTCATACAATATGTTATAACTAACCATTTAATGTTTTCCACATGTCTATGTCCCAGTGAAATATAAATAAAATATTACCGTTGGAGAGGAGCTGACCGTTGGGAAGTTTTTCCTATAAATACAAGCTCGTTTGAACGAGAAAAGGAATTCAACGTCGACAACTGACATTGACAGAAAAAGATGAGAAGTGATTTCTAGAGAGGGAGGCTCTTACAACTCTCAGTGCTTCGTGAAGATGTTGTGAATAACATGTTCAGGCGTGAAAAAATTTATCAAACTTGCTTTGTGTAGACTCTGATCTTGATGATCGTGGGCTTCCAAATTTGAAGATAGACGTTCTAATTTCCTTCAATATCGAGGGTTTGCAAAATTAGCAACATAGATACTAATAATCATATTGAGGTCTTACCTAGGTTTAGGTAAGACATGATTTGTTGAAAGTATAAATCATGGAACCTTTATCAAAGGTTGTTGGATACCCTTCTCTCTGGGTTAAAATAATCTTATTGTTACTTGTTTATTATTACAAGTTGTTTTAATTCCACTATTATATGTTAAATTTATTAAATTTAGAAAGTATAACCTTTTTATGCGTTGTAATTCTATTACTCAGATTATATTACAGAATTTATTCCCTTTAAGGTAGAATAATTCCTCTATGAAAATAGAAATGTTTTCTTTAAGAGGTCTCATGAATGTTTGTTTAACATTGTTAAACATAACTTTAAAGGTTCCAATGGAATTTTTAAAGTATAAAATCCACCCCCCTCTCATATTTGAGCATCTCAATTTTACATATTTGATCATACACTAAGACTAAGAAATTTGGAATAGAAACAACACACCATAATTATAAGGGGGGAATGTCTACATTGCAGCTTACTGTCCCCACTCATTCAGTTATTTCAAAGGGTCCCATAAATATTGGGTCTACAATTCATTGTTTCCTTATATGTCAGGGTCTTTACTAAGAATTGACTCTAATGAAGGTCTGATCGACAATGATAAACGCCAATGGTCTCATAGTATGGTAAACTTATAAACATTTTCTTCCTTGAGATGTGATCAACCATTTGAAAATAAGATTCAATATATTAGTGTCTTGTTTGACCCAAATGGCCCCACAACTACCTCTGTACCTAAATCATTCCAAGAACAACATTACTGACATGCTCTCCAGGATGATCCTCTGATGTTTTAATCTGAATAGAATCTGTATATCTTTAGATGAATGAGAAATCATTAAATTCTAGGTGATTACAACACTCTCCCTCGATGACTAGAACAACTTTTATAAAAAAATTCGTTCTATGAATAAAATAATAATATTATTATTAGGAAACATAACTCTACCTATATCTCAATTAAAAACATATATTTCATAAATATAAGTAAATCCTTGTATTAAAAAAAGCATAAAATCAAGAAGAAGGGATCAAGACCACACCTTACACAGTAAAAAGTTACTGAAAATAATCATTTGGTTCTTGATCCCATACATATACATTTCCTACATCAGCAGCATAACCATGTCCATGACCTTCTAGAGACGTCATCATTGAGGCAGTCGGTATCCCCATCTAGGTTCCCCAATTCCCACCATTACCAGACCAGCTATGACTTCTCCGGTAGAAATTATGGAAATGATTCAAGGATGAACACATATCCCACAATTTGGGGACCAAGCTATTGTTTTCATATAAGTACAACAATAATTCCCTCATAATATAATTTGGAAGCACCTCTCTCCAATAGAGGCTACTAAAGAATATTTTTTCTGGCCAAAATTTTTGATTCATTACGACTCCTGGTCTACCTTTATATTCACTCTATTCAAATAGAATCATATTGTATTATGGTAAAACATAATCACCGACCAACCGCTAGTAAGAACTAATTCTAACTCCTTGTCCTCCTCCATCCCCTTCTCAAA
The DNA here is from genome assembly GCA_963277665.1 of Viscum album. Lineage (NCBI taxonomy): Eukaryota > Viridiplantae > Streptophyta > Magnoliopsida > Santalales > Viscaceae > Viscum > Viscum album. Next base: position 1,258,184,128 of record OY728142.1, on the reverse strand, counting down.
AGATAGGGATTTTGAAGAAAATATAAATATTTGATTATGTCATAACCTCTATCCTAATTTATTAGATCCTATCAATGAGACATTTAAAATATTTGATCCTTATATGACATTGTTCCATATAAAAATGGATAAAAGAGAAGAAACATTCTAATACACACTGATTATGAATTTAGAATCATAAAATGTTTTCTTAACTCAATGATCTCCTAATCATGGTCCAATATCGACATGTTCGGAAAATAATTCCCAAGAAACAAATAATTGAAGGTCTTGCAAAAGATACCCACTCATCATGCAAAATGACTCTTGTTAGTCACCCTATTCTATGAATATCCTGAAATCATGAATGTTGATTGGATCGGATACCCCTCATACGGTGTCTCGACTAGATCCAAGATTCTTTAAAAAAAATCCATCCACTATTCTATAGCATTTTGGCCCAAAATATGCTCGAATGATGGATTTTACTGTAGTAATAATTCCACATCATGATCGGTCATGGTCCATTGTGTATCTTCATCTTAGATCAGAACTAACCGAAGGAGTCATGGATGAATGGGATCTACGGATTAAATATCCAATTACACCACATCATTATGTTGCGGGACATTCCCCAGAACCCCATGTGTTGGTAATGGTCCATCCTAGGATACCACATCCCACAGTCATATCAATCACATCTAAGGTGTAATATATTAATCATGATTTACATAAGAAAAATAAAATGTACTAAAAAAGAATATGGTGTGACACAAGGTGTTACTAGGAAATTATCATCATGGTAATATATAATTCACTTAATACTAACCTTTGTCTCTTTCCATGAACATTAGTGGAATTCATCATATATATAAATATATATACTTATAGATAATCATAATAAATTCACCCAATTATATAAAATATGATAAATCACATAAGAAAACCATTCAAATAGAGAGATGTAAAAAAAAGAAATTTAATTAAAGAACAAATATTTAACATAACAAATGTTATATTAATGACATGTGAATAGGCAAGACAATTCATTATGATTAGACACAATTGAAATACAATAAATTACATATCAATATCATTTTAATCCATGAAGTTGTATTTTATCAAATATAATAGAAAAACATGATTACCTAACATTATGGATACACATTGTTCCACTATACGATTTCTCCAAGGCTCTGTCATTGTTATACATAAAAAGTCTCAACCATTCTGTATTCTATATATCCAATCCCAAAGTAAGAAAATATAATAAACAAGTTAGTGAATCAGGATCCACTTACCATTTTATTATATTCCATCCTTTTCTAGATCAATCAACCTAGTCATTTGACCACATGTGTAAACTATAATACCTTGGTTCACATCCTAATACAACATTGAAAATTACTCACTATGGTTTCATATCATACTAAAGGCTATCCTCATAGGAAAACACTATTTACATCAGTTTGTTTAGTCCTCCCTGATATCAACCCTGAGAAAGGTCCCACGAGGAAAGCCTTTGTTTTTAGGATACTAACAAATTTTAAGTCTATATTTTAGTATACATGTCTTGAAGTATCGATTAAGATTTGTTTACTTTAACTGAATCATTAGGGTTTGAATGAGTTCGGACAAGTAAAATTGAAATAACATGTATTTTTTTATGTGGAAAGACATTCGTGGGATAAGAGTTCCCAATGAGTAATAGAGCATAGCATTTTGGGAAGACATTGTGTTTATTATTGGAGACCCATGGGGTCATATAAATGTTTTCATGGCCTCGTAATGGCTGGTTCATGATAGCATTCTTAGCTAAGAGTTTTTGTTTTGTTTATTCATAAACCAAATTTGTATATTCTGATAAAATGAAAATATAATAACCCATATATGTACTATATAATTAGATGTTTTTTTTAAATGTTATATCCTAGTTATATATCATATTTCATAAAATATGATATGAAACCATTGCTCATGTGGATGGAGGACTACCTCCTTACAGTCTGATATAATTCAACTTTCATCATCACCTCTCAAAAATTATTATAATTATGTATTCGATGTATATATATAATAAATATATAATATTTAATCCTCTTGATTACTTATTTCAAATATACCTTCATTCCTTTCATTTCATTAGGGATATGATTATATCGCATGTGGCTATAGAATATTACTATCGAACGAACTGATGAGATTCATTTTTCACTGACAATTTTAATAAAATTATAGTAAGGTAAAAGTTAAATTATATCTATTATATATATATGGAATATTGAAAATATTAATAATAAAATATATAATTTTATATCTTACACTAAAAAATGATAACTTTGTTCTTGTGTACATGTGGAAAATTTCCTCCATGAAGCTATGTGATTATATTTTCACCACCAAAAAATATGGATGATATATATAAGAATATTTAAAGAAATAATATGATATTGACTATATTATTATCATTTTATAAGTATAAACAATTTCATTCATTGATTACACAATGATCATTCAAAAAGGGAAACGATAATGATATTTCCATACGACCTATCATCTCTATAATTAAAACCAAGTTATTTTTTGATAACAATATTTCATGAATAGATTTAAAATTACAATTGACGTAAGATGATTTTAATTATTTAATGATTATAATTATATAAATGATTGAATAAAAATGATTTGAGACTCAATCATTCTTCTGAAATCATTTTTGACATATAAGGTGAATAAAGTCAAAACAAATAAAGTGATCGTAAATAATTAACTAACCATGTTTAGGATGATATGTGATAAAATATAATATATAATAATATTTAAAATAGGTCATTATAAATTTTATATTTTACCTAATTTTTTTATGTTAAATATTATGTGTGAGGATTTGGGCTCAATGTAATGTACAATTTTAATTAACACCTTATTTAAAAAATTATTCAAGATATAAATTCAAATTTTTTTTCTCCTATGTTAATATAATTGTTTTAAAAAATATTTATTTAATTGATCATCATAGTGATTTTTGACGATATTTTAGTTTCATCCAAATGTTTTTTTAAAATTAATCTTATCTAGGTTTTACAGAAGAGTAATTCTATGAAAAAATAAACTTTTTTAATCAATTATTTTTTGTTTCTCATTTTTTCGTGCCCAAATTTTTAAAATCAATTTTTTGTTTCTTTTTACGGAAATAATATATTTTTAATGTACATTTTACATCCCTTTTAATGTTATCTAATTGGTTTTGAAATGGAATACTACTATATTTTTTATATGGAATGTTTTGAAAAAAGAAAAATAGATGTTCTTTATTAATATATTGGGAAGCAATGGATTTTCACACCACTATAACTATTATTTTTAGTTTGGATTCAATTTTCATGAAATAATTTTCTGTTCAATCAAAATATCATTCAATAATTATATTTAATTTTTCATCAAAAATGATTATTAAAAATAAATATTATATATGTATCTGAATTAATTTTTCATTCAGGTTTAAAAGTTGTTTTCAATGGTTTTATGATGAAATGATGAAATCATAAATTTATTATCTCATGATATGGGTGATGTACATTTTTTTTTGAATTTGTGAACCACATTATAGCTCAATGAGTCTCTTGATATATAATACACAATTGTTTCTACCATATAGCACTCTAATTCATTTGAGAGTGATTATTCCTTCCAAAAAAATATATTTAAAGTTCGTCAAATGGTTAATGACAATTGTTAAGGATTTTTTAAGTGTTGTTGAAGAGTTCTATTTTAATGATCTATCTCGACACCCTCCTGAGTTTTTTATTCATCCTAATGATTTCTCAAAAAATAATTTGATTTAAAATGATTATATAATTATATTTTTTTAGAAAAATGATGCACTATATTAATAATTTTTTTATTTCAAATTATTATGTCATGGTTTTTCATTTTTCACAAAATACCAATTAAATTTTTTATTTTATGTCCACTGTTTATATTTATTATTTTACCACAATATTATAAAAAAAATTGATAGAATTTCAAATGGGTAAGGGAATGGAAGACGTCATGTTGGATGTTGGGAAGAATTTTCATGAAAATAAATAATTTTATATCTTAATAAATATTTATATATATTGGTAAAATTTTATACTAATTATATGTGTCCACTATTTATATACATAGGTCAATTATATAATAGTTATGCCGTACCACTATAAAACTGTAACCCCAAATGATTTTTTTATTTTAATAAACCAAATTCTAGTATAAAGGAACTAGAGTATGTAATGTTTAAGACTATGAGATTACAGTTGGTATAAGATTCATGATTTAGAAACGTTTATAGGTAAGGATGTTTCATGATGATAGGATAAAAATTCTCTCTAACCATAATTACTTTCATACTTAATATAATTATTTCTATTTTGGATAAAATAATTTGCTTAATAGATGATGGAACTATTATGAATATCATAGTATTTATCCATATCAGAATATTGATTATTATAGTATATGGGATATTCTCGCATGAAATTATTTTCTGTTTTAGTAAATAGATTTATCTATCAAAAACAAATTGAATAATGAATGTGATGGAAAATATTTTGGTTTTATATATATAAAAATAAATATAATGGGAATTAGATTGAAAATATTCAATTCATTATTAACAAACTATCACATTTCATTAATTAGAACATGTTCCAAAGAGAGTTTCCTATTGAAACAAACAATAATAAAAATGGACATCCGTATAATTTTAGGTGATAACGATCAGAATATGTAAAAGACTCAAAGACATATGAATTAATAATGTGATAGGAAGTATATAGGAATATGTATTAAAATAATGGAAAGATGTTTTTTTTAATTGATGCATAAGTAAATAATGTACCAATGAAAAAATTAAACGACCTGTTAATGACATTATAAGGAATAAAATAAACCCCAACTAATCAACTCGATGTTTCATATGTATGTATTTTAGGAGTAAGGGGAATCGATTTCCTTGGGTGAATGATCATGAATGGAATTTATGAAATTTTACAGGAAAAGTATAATTATATCCTAAATCAATTATTTTTTTGATGAAGAAAATTCATTTGACAAAATAAATGTTTATAATATATCCTAGATTATTTGTTTAAAATTTTAAATATTATGACACAATTCATCTTTTATCTTCTAGGAAGAATGTATTACGAAATGATATAGAATGTAATGATTAATAGATTATTAATAACATTGAGTTACTAAGGTGTCCACATCAAGGGACTAAATATTTATGATTTTGTGGTATTTTAATAGATAGTCATCAACATAAATGAATTAATACTATAATAATTTTATATCTGATTAGTGTAATTGTGGAGACAGTTTTTACGGTTTCTATTATATTAATATTATATGTAAACTTATTTTTATACTTTCAAAATATTACTTGAGGAATAATTCACATTTCATTTTGTAAACATAAATTTTAAGGTATTGAAACCTTAAGGTTTTACCTTATCATTGATTATTGAGATTATTTTCCAAGTGGTCAACATATGTCATTGAATGTTTAATGAATTATATTAGTAATTTTTAGAAAAATTAAAACCATTCACATCTGAAAGGATCATGATTTTTTAACCCTTAACCAAATGTAAACAAGGGGAAACACCAAACACTAATCTATGTAAATTCATGGTTAGTATAAAATTTTTTATTACTCAAAAGGCATGATAGATAATGATTATGTTGATTTTGGGAGAATATTGTTTATCATCTTGATATCCATGGTATTGGAATGAAATTTGGTGAATATTTGATTAGTGTAATATTTTTATATGTTCAGAGTTTTAGATACCTTATATTCTTAAGGTAGAAATAAAATTTTTGGATTTCTCTTAAGGAATAAAGGATAATTTGTTTACTATAGATTTTTGGTAATTCAAGTTATTTGTGAAAATTATTTGTATATTTTTGATACTATATTATTAAGGAATATTAATTTTTGTTATATGGATTTATAAGGGATTTGATATATTTGGTGATAAATGTAAAATAAATATTTGAAAAAAAAAATTATTGTTAAACCCTTCTTTTTTTTTATTCTTAATTAGATCCATTATAGATAATTTTAATGATTATTTTTCAAATGATCTAATCTACTCCTTGTATATTAATGTTAATATATTTGATATTAATGTTTTATTTCTTCGTATGATGGTTTATTCATTTGGGGATTTATATTTCATTGTTCTATAAATTTAGTTTTTTGTTAATGTTATATGAGAGAGGGAAAAAATTCTTAACATTTAATAGTTTTTTTATCGTCTAATCAATTATTTTACATCCATTAGAATGAAAAATACATCTTTAATATTCAAAATATCGTGAAAATATAATTTTGGGGGGTAAATTGATTAATGGATTATTTCCATCTTATAATGTTTGTAACACCCTGACCCCAATTACCTAGATTTTGTGCATTATTTTAATACATTCGCATGATTACAAGGAATCAAGCCCCGTAGGACCGATCAGTTTAACAGTCTTTGAAAATAGATTATATACATGAATGTTACCGTAGACTTCTTAAAATAAAAAAAACATAAATAATATTTTATTAATTCCATTATTCTCTTGTCTTAACCCTACCTATCAATCACAATACACATCTTGGAATCCTGGGAAAAATTAAACATAGAAAGGGTTGAGCTCAAACGCTCAGTAAGTGTAAGCAATACAGCGAAAACTTTCATAAATAAGCATAAACATTTAAGGCAATGTATTGCTAAAACAAAATCCATTTAAACATGAGCTTCAGCATAATATGGGGAAAATAAAATGAAATAATGCCATTTACTTATTCAAATGGATATTCTACTAGTTGAATAATCACATGAAATACCACTAACAACTTTCATATTGATGGAATTCATAATTCCAGACTATCATAACCAAGTAGCCAAGGCCTCGTTCCAAGACTACACATAAGATATTGTCAAGACCTCATGCCAAGACACTGGTTTGTCTCATTAGACATACTGATTCATCGAGGAGCTATACTGGGCTCCACCCGTCACATTTTAAGTCCAATGCATTCCTCATATGAACAGGTTTAAGCATAACATAAACATTCAGGTTAAAACTATCATATGAAATTTCAATACTTTCTCCATAAACCATGAATGGTATAAAAATAATACATCCACATTCAAACATATCACAAAACCTTCAACACAATATGGAAGATTTCTATCATGATAAATCAACTTCAAAACAAGTTTAAAATCCATTAATGAATTTTGAAATAGTTGAAAATGATTTGTAAGACTCTTTGAGAGAAATACCAATTTTCATGACAACTTTTAAAAGTCACAAAATTTAGAAAATAAGTCATTTAAATTCATTTTTGAATCAAAGAGTCCAATACAAATTTGAAACTTTTGATAGTAATTAACATTTTAAAAACACTCATGTCTATATAAATAAATCCTTAAAACCCATTTTGAAGACATGGAAATTAAAGAGAAATAATTATAAGAATATATACTTAAAACATTTGAAATGATGTTTTAGTAAAAAGTCCCTAAAAATAATTCCTTTGGATACTCTTTCATAAAACATGTACATGGATAATAGATATGTCGCAGTAGATACTTACGTAAAAACAACCTCGGATAATAAGGAGATTGTGAGATTAACCCTTACCAATGTGGTAACATATGAAACATACACCCCATGAAAGAGGAATCATACAATGAATATGTAAATACAAATATATTATAGTTTATTACACAATGAATACTATTATAGGCAGTACATACACCACACAAAAAGGTAATAGTGGCAATATGGCATAAATCTCACGGGAATAAGGAGTGAGATGAAAACCACTTACCTTGTACTTTTCCTTGGTTAGAGGTAGGTTAACCTCCTTTATAATGGTGAAATAATTGTTATTAAATTATACAATAATGATATACATTAATGTGATAACATATATGATCGTTTAACATTGCTTTGTTAATAATATCTTAGTTTTATCATCATTTTGGGTGTTAACATACTCGTATATGTTTTGTTACATAAGTCATGTATGTTATTGATAGGTTTTATCTTATTCATATACATAATGATATAATGTCCTTAAACATTATTATTAATCATAGAATGAAATTTATACTTGATTGGACACGATGGATAATGAATCTCATCGCGTTCGTGGAGACGGTTGTCCGTACGTACACATGAGCGACATTACCATTATTTAGAAATTAAAATAATATATAATTGGATGATATATCATATATAAAGAATTATTGTCATGTTATATTTATTATTTACATTAGTTAAACATTATTATTATACCCATCCAAATAATTATTTATTGAATAACAATTACACCATAACGTGGAGACGGTAAGCCATACATACACACGTATGGTGACATGTCATTCAATGGATGGATAGAATACTGAATATGGATGTACCATATTTATAATAACATCACCTTATATATAATATACTAGAGTAATTATTTTAGAATGGTAATAACAATGAATGAAGAAGTTGAAGAAGAAAGGAACTTCAAAGAGGGTGGTGAAAACATTACCTCTTCTTCAGGTTCTTTCTTTTGATTTGATCAAAAGGTCACTTTAAGATGGATTTAAAATCAAACTAAGGCCTATAGGATGAATTGAGGGAAGTTGGGAAGATATTTTTTCAGGGTTTGGTCAAGCCAAATGGCGTTGATGGTGTTAATTAGTTAGAAGGGCGAGTTCCCTTATATAAGATTGGCGAGGGGAACCTTTCAAAAAAGATAGAAATATTATTTTATAATAAATTCATATTCTATTTATAATGGATCAAAAGTATATTATTTAGAGTCTAATGTGGTTATAGGTCTAAAACCACTAAACCAATAGGTTTTGGATAGGTTTTAGATAGGTTTGAGTCACTATATTAACATTATCCTTTAGTTTTAACTATTAGTTAATTAGTTTAACATTTACCATGTCACTTTGTATTTTTATATTATATAGTTAATAAACATACTATGTACATCCAAGAGACCTCCAAGTAGTCCATTAATGATAAAAATATCATGATATAAGTCTGTTGGTCGAACCTTATATTTTATGAATTTAATATCAATTAATAATATAATATTAGTTTTAAAAACTCTTTTATGTGAATTTTGACACTATTCAATAATTGATTTTTGATAAAGTCGTAAAAACTTTATTAATTAGAAAAAAATTCATTTAAGAAATCCTATAATGTCATATTAAGCAATATAATTCATGTATGTCATCAAAACTTTCAAATTATTTTAATTTAAACATTTATAATACATATTATTTGATTCTTTCATTAATAAGTAAAATACTGCATCATTATTTTGTAATAAATAATATTAATAATAAAATATAAAAAAATTATAAATAAAATACCATTATATATGTAGTGTTTTTATATTTATAATAAATATTTATAGTGTAAAATCCAACATATATAACCCTATGAAAAAATTGTTTTGCTAAAGGATATATGCTTATGTCATTTTTGTATTTATTTTAACGTGATTAATATAAAGTGTCATTATCACTTAGAAGTGGCTCCATGGGGTCCCAAAACCAACCCAATGATTCCCATGGTTGTATATGTATCAACCTGTAAGGATATCACACATTTTAGGGTATTTAATTATTATTATAATATTATTTGTTTACCCTTATTTACCGGATTTACCCTTTAACCATGGTAAATAATATATTTACCGAAGTAATTATTCAAAATGTCTAAAAAATAAAAGATACCTATTTATAAAATTTGAACATCCTGATTCCAAATATGGAATAAATTTTTCCAAATTCAAAAAAAATAAGTGGCAAGAATTAATTTAAAATTTATTCCTGATGTTAAAACAAAGAGCATGTTTTTAAGAGATAATAACTATCAAAAGATTGACACTTGTTCATGTCCGGTTTAATTGTATAATTATGAACAATGACCAAAATTGTAATAAATGGAAAAATTATATTCTAAATATATTTTAAAACCACTCAAATTAATAATTTATATCTACTAATTAATTCTATTAAAAATATTTTTTTTAATTAAAATTTAGTAATTTTCAGTATTCATCAAAATATAAATGTTATCCGAAAAGTTCCAAAATTTTACCCTAGGATAAATTTAATATTCCGAATCCAAAAATGAAGTCCATTTTGAGAGATAATATTTATAAAATTTCAAAAATTAGTTATTACTATTCATAACAGCTAGTTTGATTGGTTGTAGTGTGTGTTAGAACTCAAAGTTGCATACAACGCAGACTATTGTATTATTCAAAGAGTAGCAAATCGTGGAAGGTTGGGGTGTTACCTTGTAAATTTTTGATGACCTCATTCTAAATAATAAAATTATTTATTCATATTGAATATATAAATGGTTAAAATATTGGATTAAAAAAAGGGGTTCATTATCAAAAGTTGGTAAAATATCATTTTTTTAAAAATACATCTTTTATCTAAAAAATGAATTTTGATCTTACATTGTGTATATGAAACACATAATATGGATTCTAAAATTATAAGTATTATATAAAGTTTAAATTTTATTTAATACAATTCATATCCTCTTTTGAACAGCGTGTTTGGTAAGTCATGGTGCGCTTGGACTTGGTGTTGCATGTAGTGAATGTTATTGAATTATTTTGAAGAAGTAACACACTATTAAATCGTGGGGTGTTAAATTTTACCCTCCTTCAATAAATTGCATCCTCTCAATTTGAAATTTTTATTTGAAAATAAAAGGTTGAAAATAGAAAATATCTTTGTGGGAAAACCCACATTGGAAATTGGGTTAATAAAATTTAGTCTTAATAAAAGGAATAGAGAAATGAAATGGACACCACCAAATTATGATCTCTATTAAGAGAACATTGTTGGAAATTAGAGACATATAATTGGAGGAATGATGTAAATATTTATAGGTAGTGATTGAGTTCATCAATCATAAATAAGTGTAAAATAGATGTCCTTAAATTCATCAATCTATGATGATTTGAAATACCATCGGTTCCACAAAACAGAGGGCATTAGGATAACACGTTTTTGGTTTTAGGATCACATATATAAAGTATAAGAATTAATTTCATCATAGAATAATAGAAGAAGAAAAATATATTCTTGACAAGTAGAGTTTCATCCTTTAACTAATTTCTACCACAAATACATCTTTCACTCTAAAAGATAATAGAGCGTAAAAAAATATATTCTATTTACCCTATTCGTATAGGGTTCCAAAAAATGAATTTATAATTATTCTACCAGATCTTTTAAAAAAACTACATTATTTATTCCATGATATAATGTGGTCCAGTGGTAGGTGATACACCCTTGTCGCCCTTGGGTTGTGGGTTCAAGTCTCGGGGCCTTGCCGGACGCGACGGGTTGCTGCCCGACATCCGGGTTGTCCTTTTATGGAAAACAAAAAATAATCCAAAATGTAACTATCAAAAATACATCAGTCCAAAATTTATAAGGAAGGTAAACTCAATGTAGATCCTTTTTCCGTGTAATAACATGTGACCACCTTCATCATGTATTCTTTTAAAACACTGCAACATCCTGAATTACCATAAAACCATATTGATTACATTCATGATCCCATATTCCTTAAAGAATAATGTATATACTCCTTTAATCAAAAATTTTTGTAAACCCCAACAATGATGGAATATAAAAATCATTAATCAATTTCACTGTAGTCATTAATATCAAATATAATTTATCCAATCAGTAATGTATTATTCTAAAATCACTACCACGATATCTGAACCATATTATGGTTTATCATTCTCTCAACAATATATTTTCCAAAACATTAACCTGCTATTGAATCACTTTTCATTGTTCCATACAATCTCAAGTCCTTAATGAAATAGTTCTGTAGTACAATCCTTATATACTCCATAATTATTATAACAAGTACAGTGTTGATACAACACTCAAATGAATTCATCAACATAAGAACTCTATTCATTCCTCTTCATATGTGGTAGTATCATAACCTAATTATTATCCAATGGCATCATTTGCGGCATAATCTGATTACTGGGAAATAGGTTTGTGTAGTGTCCAAACTCTTTGAAAATGAAGCATTGTACATTTGAAACCATTTTCTTACCCATGCAGTCATGTACGTTGTGCCCTTTTCCTCCACACTTATAAAAAACTCTCATTCCTCTTAGGCAAGTTTCAGGGTGTTTCTTCCCACATTTATCACATATTGTAAAATTATTCTTTTCCTTATTCCCTTTATCCATCTTTCTCAATTCCATCCTTTTCTTCTATTGCTTCCCATCAAATCCATAGGAATCAGTAAAATCTTTACTTAACTTATCAACACATGATATTATTTCTTCATATGATGATAATACATGGGGGACTGTTTCTCATATAAATTCTGGCTTAAGACCATAAAATATATGATCATTCTTTCTCATTGGATCATGGGCATTGCTGGAGTTCTCATTCCTTCTACTGGGCGCCATTTCCAAACAATGACATACACTAGATTAGTTTATGAATAACAATAAGTTATCACAAACTTCTAAAAAACATAACATAAATTAAATAGTTTATGGATATAATCCATAATCATAAAAATGACTCCTTTGAGGAAGTATATACTTATCAACCCTTCATAATGGGGTTTAATGAAAATGAGAATTATCCTAAGTATATACCCCAAGACTGTCGTAACCAAGAGTGAAACAAGGCCCGTTGTCGTTCATCTCTTCCCATTTGTGTCTAGCTCAAAGTGATGTTTTCAGGTTTTACCCCTAGGAACATCTGTGCTACAGACGCCTCTATCGGCTCGTATCTAGGCAGAGATGTATCTCTTTGAAAACTCACAAAATATATACAATACCATAATTCTAGGATGTTCTTCAAAACTAATCTTCAATGTCTATCTTTGGGTTATGTTCTCTATTCCGAGTTTATCTAAATCTAGATAATAAGGTTATTTATAAACTTCCTCTAATACCAACTGTAACACCCCGAACCCAGTTACCCAGAGTCGTTGCATTATTTTATTGCATTGGCATGATTACAAGGAATCATGTCACGAAGGACCGATCTGTTTAGCAGTCTTGGAAAATAGACTATATGAATGAATGTTACATTACACTTCAAAACATACAAAACAACTTAATTAATCCTTTATTAATGCCATTATTCCCTTATATTAACCATGCATATCAATCACAATACACTTCTTGGAATCCTAGGGAAAATAAAACATAGAAAGGGGTGAGCTCAAATGCCCAGTAAGGGTAAGAAATATAGCAGAAACTTTCATAAATAACTGTAAACATTTAAGGCAATGTATAACTAAAACAAAAGCCTTTTAAACATGAACTTAATAATAATATGAAAAAAAATAAATTAAATAATACCATTTACATATTCACGAGGATATTCTACTAGTCGAATAATCACATGTAATATCACTAACCACTTTCATAATGATGGAATGCATAATACCAGACTATCATAACCACGTAGCCAAGGCCTCGTGCCAAGACTACAAATAAGATTTTTTCAAGGCCTCTTTCTAAAACACTAGTTTGTCTCATGATACCTACAGATGCATCATGGAGCTATAGCGGGCTCCACCTGTCACATATTAAGTCCAATGCATTCCTCATATGAATAGGTTTAAGCATAACATAAACATTCGTATTAAAACTAGAATACAAAATGTCAATACTTTCTCCATAAACCATGAATGGTCTAAAAATAACACATCCACATTCAAACATATCACAAAACCATCAACATAATATGGAAGATTTGTATCATGATAATTCAACTTCAAATCATGTTTAAAATCCATTAAATAATTTAGACATATATGAAAATGATTTGTATAACTCTTTGAGAGAAATACCCCTTCTTCATGAAAACATTTAAAAGTTACACAATTTAGAAAAGAATTCATTTAAAGACATTTTTGAATCAAAGTCTCCCATTCCAATTTGAAGCTTTTGAAAGGAATTAACATTTTAAAAATATTTATGTCCATATAAATAAATCCTTAAAAAACATTTTGAAGACATGGATATTAAAGATAATGATTTAGAATAATAAATATTTAAAACATTTGAATTGATGTTTTAGTAAAAATTCCCTAAAAAATTCCTTTTAATAATATTTCATAAAACATGGACATGGATAATAAATATGTCCCAGTAGATACATACGTGAAAACAACCTCGGATAATAAGAAGATTGTGTTTCTCAAAATTAATGAATAATTTTTTTTTCTCGTAATTTATTTATTTAGTTATTTATTTATTTATTTTTATCTCTATTAATATATTATTTTGTTATATAATGTTTATTTATTGTTTCCATGATCATGCCCATCTTCATGCACAAGTCAATGTCCATGCAAATTCGCATGCCATCTATAGAAATTATGTCTTAGGGGAGATTTGAACCTCTTACCCCTTGCTTATTCTTCAGGGACATTACCACTTCAGCACACTATTCATGTGGTCCACAAATATATTTCAATATTCATATATATATATATATTGGGAAAATGAATAATATAAAACTAAAAGAGACACACTAAATAATCATTAATCATTAATCATTAATCAATAATGATTAACAAAAAATTATTAATTATTAATTAATAATTATAAACTCATTATTAATTATAAGTATTAAATAATTACTAATTAATAAATATAATATAAATAAATATTAAATAAAAATACATATAATAGAGAAATAAATGGTAGATAATAAATAGTAAAGAATAAATAGTAAATGTTAAATAACAAAGAGAAAATAATAAATAGTAAATAGTCTTCAGTAACTTGTATATAATAAATAATAAATACTAAATACATAATAATATATAATATGTAGTATATAATATATAATATACAACATAAAATATAATATGTAATGTGTAATATATAATACATAATACATAATATATAATAGATAATATGTAATTTATAATATATAATATATAATTAATAATTTATAATACCTAATATATAATACAAAATATATAATAAATAATATATAATACATAATACATAGTATATAACATATAATACCTAATACATAATATAAAATATATAATATATAATATATAATACATAATACATAATATATAATATATAATACATAATATATAATAGATAATATATAATATATAATATATAATATATAATATATAATATATAATATATAATATATAATATATAAAATATAATCTATAATCTATAATATATAATCTATAATATATAATATATAATATATAATATATAATATATAATATATAATATATAATATATAACATATAATATATAATTTATAAGTAATGTATAAATAATAAATTAATAAAAAAATTATGTATGATAAATTAATAAAAAAATTAATAATAGCTTTATAAATAATAGATATATAACTTAATATGAAATAAATAATAATTAATAAATAATAATTATTACTTATTATTTCTTAATTCTTAAATAATAAATAATACATAATCATAACTATTAATTAATAATTGATCATTGTGACTTCATAATTTATAATTAATAATTAATATTTTAAAATGTATTGATAATTAAAAAATTATTAATAAATTATTACAAAATTAATAAATAATAATTAATGAATATTGAATATTGAATAAATAAATAATTAATGATTGAATAATAAACTAATAATAAATTAAAATTTAGTAAATTAAAAATAAGTCAATAAATTATAAATTATAAATTATAAATAATAAATAATAAATACAAAAATACATATATAAATACATAGATAATTAATTAATTAATTAATAATTTATAATTAATAATTAATAATTAATAAGAAATAATATTTAATAATTGATAAATAATAATTCTTAATTATCAATTAAAAAATAATAATTAATTAATTAATATTTTTTTAATATTTTATTTTTAAAAGAATGATAATTAATAACCGATAAATAAAAAATAAATAACTAATAATTTATAAAAAATAATGATGAAAGAATAATTAAATAAATATATATTGAATGAATGAATAATAAAATAATAATAAATTGTTAATAAAATTTAATTAATAAATAAACGTTAAATTAATAATTAATGTGTACATAATAACTAAATAATAAATAAATAATTAATTAATTATTAAATGAATAACTAAATAAATTCATATATTTTTCAATAAATTAATTAATAAACAAATGAAAAACTAAATACATAATAAAATGTAAATAATAGATAAACAAATAAATAATTAATTAATTATTTAGTATTAAATAAATAAATAGATCATTAAACATTTAGAACCTCTTAAAAACAAAAAAACATTGAAATGGCCATAAATTATGATTCGAGGATCCTTTTTCAGCACCACAACTAGTCAAATAGACTATAATGAAATGAAGTTTGATATGATAATTGGTACTGGCCGAAAATACACCTGTATCGAAAGTCATAACCATTGGAATTTTAAAAAATCTGGGTCTCCAACTAAAACCACTCTTACGGAGGCCTTATTGGACTTTCTGGAGGAATAAATAATGGGTACAATAATAAATGTATTAGTACCAAACCTAAATGGAATAGCTCTTGTCAGAAGGTTAAATTTTATATGTGGTGGAGCCCAAAAAAACACTTGGATTTACTGTGTTGGTCGTTTGAAGTTCGAGTTCGATTTTTATCCTAATAGAAATTTAAATATATATTTTCGATGATTATCACATGTTTTAAATCTCACTTGGATTTTTCTCATTTCATAATCTATGATATGACTTAATAAAGAGCTAAAATTGACTTTCAGATCCGAAATGATGGTTGTTTGATGTCGAAGTCTAGTATTTAGGTTTTTGAAGATTTTTTAAGTTTCATGTTATTATTAACTAATAATTATAATTATTCATTAATTAACAGATTAATAATAATTATTATTAATAATAATAGATACTATTTGATTGTAAATAATAATTAATAATTAATTAATTAATAATAAATAATTTTAAACAAAACTATTCATTTTTTATGTTTTTTTAAAATCCGCCGAAAATAATAATTTTTAAATTTTTTTGAATGAAATATAAAAAATATAAAAAAATATATTAAATACAATTAGCCGCATTTTTTTTCATGGATGTTTTCAAAACTGATACTGATTTTTTATATTAATCATTTCTCTACGGTTTAGAAAACCGCTGCAAAAAAAACCACTAAAAAACATTATTTACTTGTATTGAATCATGTATTATCTAATATTTTGATTTACCTAAGATTTTCCATGATAACAAATCCATTAGGTACCAACTATAAGAACACACATGTCTTTCATACTAATTGATGGTCATCAAATTCCAAGGCTTTTAAGAACATACACTAATAACAATACCCCTGCTCACCACATCTCACCCAAGACCTCCACTGATCTAAAATTCAATAGGATTTAAACATGGTAATGTCAATCACGTGAATATCCCATAAACATAAAGGGATTTTTCACCTAAACTCATTATTGTGATGACCTAAATAGTGATTCAATGAGTCACATCAAATCAATTCTAGGATCATATTCTGAAACCATTAGGTTTAAATGTATCTTATTTGTTTATTTTTTCATGTCCATGATCCCTCATCAACAACATTACAAAATAGGTACACTAACATGTTCGATGATATGTCAAATGTCAATAAATTATTAGTTCCATTTAAAAATCATGATCTTGAAACCAAAAAATCACTACTACAAAAACAAATTTATATAAAGGTTTAAAGTAATCGAATGATCCTTCATTGAAAAATTATCCTTGAAAAGATAATAGTAGCACTCATGATGAATATTCTAATTAAATCTAAGGAACGACCAAGTAAAAACCATAACCACAAATCCATTCCTCATCCTTGATCTATAACATGATTACATTACCACTTTTTCATTTTTGATACACTCCCAAATAGGTTCGACCCATATCTAGTGAACCTCACATATAGAACTATATTTTTTCATCCTAAAATTTTGATACATGAATCATGTTAACCATGGTGTCCCACCATACCCATAATCCAAAACTCACAATGCTCCACCCTAGAAACATTCACATATAAAACACCATCCTTATAGTCTTATATACTATCATTATGCATCAAATTCCAAAACCATGTCCCACTCATTGGGAACCCATCCACTACATGCTTTTTTACTAGTAGTGTACTCCTTAGAATAACATATGTCATCTAATGGAATACTGATATAATGGAATCACATTATAATGAACCAAATCAAATTAAACACATTCTATGTCACTGGAAGACTAAATTCCACTCAATGGTATATGAAATAAAAGTATTAATTATTATAGACACTTTATGTATCAAAACAAAAATAATAACCACCCTCCAAGGGTTCATCATTATGACATCATGTTATTTAACCATGCTACTAGGGTCATTTCACCTTTATACACAATTTACAAAATCACTATCCTTGCCATAAAGTTTATCTTCAATGATCCACATGACATTCCATTAAAATTAATATATATATAACTTTACTCCTTGTTATGTATCATGGGACCAAAAACAGATATGCGAAAAAAAAATTAACATCTTTTATTTAAAATATAAAAATCTCGGCACTATCCTTAGAGATAAAAAAGTTAAAATAGTAGGATTACGTACCACATGAATCCTATGATCCAAATCATAATACACGTGATTCCCCATTACACTATGGTCTCACAATAAAATACAATATATATCATAAAATAATTGAACATCCATATCAATCAAATAGGGTTAGAATCATATAATTGTAATAACATATTCTATGAACATCAATGACAATACCACGATAACATTAAAAACCTATAATAATGGGGTTTCATTACAAACCAGCCTGATATCCATCATAGGAACATAAATAATCCAATATAAATGGTATACCAAATCCCAAATAGTAATAAAATAATAAAAACACTGATTTTCCTTAATAACATCTCATCCCATATTACTCTGAAAGTAATTACATTAGTGGTGCAATGTGTCCTCATGAACCCCACATCATTTTCCAATGGCTTATAACTAGTACTAAGTCTATGATGATTATTTGGGGAGATTATACCACATATATGCTAATGATAAAGCTCAAAAAATATTCATGTCCAACACACAATATAAATAATACTTCTTAGTATTAAAATATATATCTCATTAACAAACATGAACATATATAGGCACAATCATCGATTAGATGGTCACATATACAAGACTAACAAATAATTATAAAAATTCTCTTTTGAATCATTGATACTTATTGTTTTCATATCATTATTACTCTTATTTATTCTATCATTCTAGATCAAATCCCGAAACACGTCTTATTCTTTTCCTACAATCTAGAAAAAGTCAACTTGGGTACCTAAGTATAATGGGATCCTAATTAAGGTGTGTGTAATAAACCCAATAGGTAACAACAAATATGATCCCATATATTCTTGTAATTATTTGATATGATACTTTGACATGCTCAAAATTGAATAATGTAGTGTTTGAAATAAATATATTCAACATAATATATTATCAATCCTTTGGTTTGTGACCTTGGTCAACAATAATTTTATTGGATATTATATTTTAATCTCGTGGAATGTCTTCAAAATGATTCCAATTATAATAAAAACTAATGGTGTGTTCACCATGGTATATATTAATGATGACATGCTGTAGACTCAACCAGTAATACAATATAAAAAAATGGGATTTCTCTATAACAATATCACAACCGTAGGATTGATACATCCTAGTAGATGATTGCTATGAATAATAGAGTTATTATGGTCCAAAATGATTTTCTAGGACCATTGATGATATCATATTCTTTTGAAAGATGGAGTGTTGAAGAAACACCATCATATATCAATAAGTTTCAATACCATCTCAAAGGTCAGGAAAACCCAAATAGTAATATCACGCAACAAGAAAATAGTTTTGGTTTTGATAGTATCATGACCTTGTAGAAAATAGTATACATATACTCCCTATATGGAGTCTTCAGGACCACCCAGTTGTGTGTTTGAATATCCATACAAAAGGGAGTTCCCCTATTATAATAAAATACAACAAAATGGTGTTATTTACTCAAATCCATGAGTGTATAACATATAATAAATCATTTTATATGTTTCACTAAAACAAGGGGCTATCTAAATCACCCAAAATACAAATATGTGTCAGACTCAAAAGAGTGTGACCCAACCATCCATTGTTAAATAGGATAAAAAACTTTTATATGGGTTTTAATGTGGTTCAAAATACCATCACAACCATTTTCAGTGAACACATTCCCACTTGAGATAACACATCCCCATAGTACCCCCTGGGTCCTCTAGGGCTCATCATGAGATAGATCTCCCATATGGGTCCCTCAAACCATATTTCTCTAATAATGTCAAACACATAATCCCATGTATATAATTTCACTCAAAAAATCATAGTGGACTCCTTAAGAACTCACTTGTATCATATATAATATCTCATAAAGAAAAATTCCTTAAGCCCGCTCACATTAAATATTAATCTAGGTTGGACTTAATACATAACCTAATCATAAATCTCATAAGATTATACCCATCAATGCCATCATCTCACAAATCATAAGGACATATCACCTAATAATCATCTCAATATTCCATAGACTATTGGTTACACAATGTAATTGAACAGTCAACACCTAAGACATCGGTCCCACGAAACCATTCCCCTTTTCCTCAAGGTAACTAGGGATGATAATTTGGAGTTACTATATTGGGTTCATTTTCTTAATTAGATAGTCCTAAGGGTCTATAAAACTCTAATAACACCATAACATTGAGGACCTCATCAATTTGTGCATGCAGTGACTAAAGAAAATGTCCATGTACCTTCCTGATACCGTGACTTTATTAAATTCATTAATAGATTGATATTTTTTAAATAAAAATAACCTAATATAAAAATAAAATCATTCCAAATTTTGTTATTCTAAATGTATCACATCACCAGTAAAATGGTTATAAACAATATTGTTATGTATATAGAACCACCTACCTGAAATAGAAAATTTTCTCCATTTACGGCTTCCGGACTACTCTAGTCGATGATTTTAAAATCGAAATTATCTATATTCTAATAAGATATGCCCTTATTTTATAGTGTCAAAATCAATAATTAATTATAACCCAGTATAATTATTTAATAAACTCACATTAAAAATTGTAAAAATATATACTCATTGTATTAAATTATACAGCAACACCGAAAAACCCACCTATTGACCTCATCTCACTAGAACCACAACCCAACATTTTTCCATAACCCATGGAATCACACTTCACTCATTCAGGGAATAATACCTATCAAATAAGTGCAAAATTGATAATATAAATTTTTTTCAATGAAAATAAAAAATCTCACATTAGTGATGTAATTTAGTGAAACAGAATGTGACGATGTACATACGTTGTCTTAGAACACCATCAAGGAAAGATATATGATATCACCATGACACTCTGAAAAATTCAACATCATCTAGAGAAATATTTTTAATACCCAAATTGGAAAATTATTAAACTATAACTAAAGGTGGATAAGATTATTGTGTGTAACAAATGTAAAATAAATAGCATAAATTACTCTATAATGGAATGAAAACCAACCAACAATTGAGGGGACCATACATAATATAGTTAGGGTCAACCTCCTGCCTATGAACCCCAATAAGAGATGCCTTTTAGTAATTTAATTTTTTTAATACATTAACACCATTAGTGTTATTGATAATTTACTATATATTCACATTTCATTAAAGCCATAATTTTTATAAATTATATTATAATTTAATGTTTATCTATTTTTCATAATAGTAAATGTATTTCAAAATATAAATTAATTAGTGTTTGAAAAATAGTTCTAGTAATATTTATTTTTTAATCGTTCTTTTACTTTAAGTTACTTTCTATTTATAATTTTATTATTTATATAATCAAATGGGACATGCCTATGAACTACCAATTATATCCATCAACCACGAGATGAGGACCTAAGAGGTAATACCATGGGAGATCCCACATTATGTAGCCCATTGGGGAGAAATAAAAAGCTATTCATTGTACACGATTGGTGTTACCATACCATTTTATAAGTCCCATATAACATAGTCGTTAGGCACATGGGCTGTCTTGGTAAGACTGTAAAGTTTAAGAAATTGTTTGTGAGGAGTTTATTGTAGGTGTTTATCCCCCATTGACATCTCATGGTGTGGACGTTTTATCCTTATTGTTATAATTCTTGATCACCACAACCCACAGTAAATGAGGGGTGTTTTCTTATTTTACAATTATGCCTCATTTAAATTCATGGATAGATCCTCAGGTGTTTGATCAGAGCCCTATGAACCATTTGATCAACATTTGATCCCCCCATTTAATTTCTTTTCATGTTCACCCCTATTATAAAATATTGTCTTTATCATTATTCTTTCACTCATCAATGATTATTTAGTTATCTGGAAATCTTAGAAATGAATTTTTCCAACCTTTAACAATATGCTTGATCTCTCACTACTCTCTTTGTTTTATAACATGAATTTCTAGTTTACACCTTCTTTGGTAGAATAAGAAATGGTATAACATGTTTCATTAACTAGTTTATCAATTTGAGTTGGTATATATTTGTCCTCTAGTAGTTAAAATAATCATTATTTAGTTCATGTGATATTTTTTCAATCAATCACCATGTACTTTGAAAAATATATGGGTTAACGTTTTAACTGTGTGATGGAAGAATAATTATTTAGTAGTGTATAGAATCTCACTAGTAGATCTTACACCAATTTTTATTTCAATAGTCGACAATTGGTCATGACTGCAAGACTTAACATGTACTAATATATTGAACTCCAATGGTAGATTTTATTTCCATGGATGATTATTCATTATTATCTATAGTTTCATTGGGACTAATCATAGTGATTTTGGTTTCATAGGTAGAATCCATTACTGTAATGGTTTTATATCAAATATCCACTGGTAACACAACATGTCGCTCTTTTCTTATACATAATTAATCATTAATTCATTAACTATTAGTAAAAACTATTTATGGATTCTCAATTAATTTTTAATCTCCTTATTCATATTGGATGTTATGTATTTTATTATTCCTAATCCCCCTTGTGGTAATAGTTATTAATTATAATCTCCCCTATATCTCTTAATTTATAATCAGCTATTGGATAATAGAGTTGTTATCTTCTTTTAGTGGTAATTTTTTATCTTATTTCTTTAGATGAATTATATCTAGTTACTCAAAATTATATCAATGATCAAATTGTAGAATAATCCACAATCTAATACCAAAAGTAGATCAATCATCTATTAGACATCAATGGTAAATTAATCCACCATTGGATAGAAATGTAAGATCAAAATACTGGCATTATATTTAAACCACTATTATTCACAAAATAAATTCAAATGTTATTATTATTTTTCAAAATTGTTGTTATTAATAGTATCTTTCTATTATATAATGTCTAAATATAATGGTGTTTTTCAATAAAAAAATAATAGGCATTTTAAATGTAAACATATATATATATAGATTTTATTTATTCTAGTTTGGAATTATTAATACTTCTAATTTTCTTTTAATCTATAATGTTATTTTTCTAATTCAAATGTTTATAAAATTTCGATTATATAATTTTTTTATAGATATTATTTTATTGTTTACAAAAATAGTTTATGAATAAATAATATATCATGCTTGTTCTTAGATTTTCATTGTGGATTTTAAAATTGAAGGTAATATTAATATTATTTATATGTCTTACACTATGAGTGTCATGTAATTATGCGATGTCGGTATTCTCCTAGATTATCATTGACATGATGAAATGAGATACATTCGAATTGAATGAAACAAAAAATATGTGTTCATATCATTTGACACATTCTTATATGATACCACATAAAAATGATTTTTTCTACACTTTTTTCATTCAAGAATATTCCTCGACTTTTGTACTCTATCTTCAATAATAGAATAACTTTATCTTTCAACATTATTCTATTAATGTTACTAATTATTGTAATGATTCAACAACATATTCGTTTTTTATTATCCTAAAAAAAATTTATATATATTTTTATTTTGTCTCATGTGTATAATTTTTTTAGTATTTCATTAAGTCCAGTTTATTCTATTCATAATGAAATTAAATTAATTCATTGTGAGGTTCTTACAAAAAAATTGTTCTTTGGGCTGTGACTCCTGGTCAGAAGCAAGGTAAACATATTAGGTTGAGTCTCATGCAAAATAGTACTTATTTGATACCTGGTTCTTATAAAAGGAACATTATATAACAATATTCTCACATCTTTGAATGAAAGCTTATTAGTGGGTAGCAATCATCTGGAGGAGTAGAGGAAGTTACTGAGTTTTCCAGGATCTTTTTGTTTTGAATGACTATAATTCTTAGGGGTCTTTCATTTTTTATTCATTATATATACATTTATGAACAATGATGTCACTATAGATTGTTATTATATAACTATAATTTTTTTATAATTTTTTGAAATGACTATCCCCCCTACCCCCTATTCATTTCTTGTATCACTATTAATCCAAAATAAATTATGGAAGACCCCTAAAACTTAATGGGAAAATTTTAAATTCTATGAAAAAAAGGAAGCAGAACGTGCTAGTATTGGTATAAATTTAACAAGTGGAAACCAGTATAATTTATGTAACACTAGATAACAATAAGATAGATGGAGGGTACTAGAATAAAATATGTAGCCTTTCCACCCCTTCTTATATTTGATGATCAGTCAGCCCAATATATTACTCCTTAATCACCCATCCATGTTAAAAATACACATCTTAAGAGGTTCATAACCTCATAACCCCAAAGTTGAAAATATTTAAAAATAAATTTTGTCCAATAACCTAAAATTTTCAAATTGTTCTCTAATTTCTCAACACATTCATATAAAATATCTTAGAGGATGACATTGATTATTATTATCTGGGTATTTCCTGGGATGTTTTTTGAATTTTATGATTTTTAACCCGTAAAAATGAAATTTTGCTAAAATTGTTACAGGACTATTATTAATTTTGTTTAAATAAAATTTGGAAAATATTTATTCATTTCTTATACAATTGTATATGGGTGATCGATTATTATTATTTTAGAAGATATACATTAAGTAACATATTTTTCATGGTTTCATCCATCATATAGGAGTTTCTATCACTTTCGTCAACATTTTATATAAACTTGAAGTGGGTGGGAAATCTATAGTAGTTATTTATTATGATAGGTCAATGGATACCGTGATAGATAAGGTAATGTTCATAGAGACAATATGTGGTATTTTTAAAAATGTAACATTTTTTTAGGAGGTTTTTCTTTTAATTTTAGTGATTTTCCATAGGACCCACTATAGTTATTTTCATGCCCACCCACATCATGTCATTGGGTGTTCTAATGGTTCCAATACTTTTAACACATTCATTGATAAATAAATTTATGTTGAAATAAATTTATATGGACGTTAGATTTATAACACCCACAGACTATTATTACTGTATATTATATTTTACTTTATAGTTATTTAAATTTTATGGAGATTGGATGTAAAATTTGTTTTTTTAGTGTTTCCCTATATCAAAGGGTTCCTATAAGGTAAGGGGATTCAATGTGTATTTTTATGGTTTATTAAAGTGGTTTTTCACTGATTGGTACCAAGATTGTTAAATTATTCAACCATACCATACAAATGTGATTCTTAGTCCTAGTCTTGGTTTTATAATTGGTGTAATTTTTCATTAACTCTACTACCTATCATTGTGGGATACCAAAAACCTCATATAAGTGTCTTCTAAATTTTCAATCTTTCATATAAAATGTTTTAAAACCAATATGCATCCATATTAAATTAAACTTATATTGTGGTGTATGAAAGGGGGCTATCCCTTTCCCCCTATTTCATTTTGAGCTTCCCCTCCACCAATTTTAATATGATTATTATTCTAAATATTAATTTTCCTATTTTTTTCCACTATAATTTAGAATTCACCATAATAAATTTGGTGCGGCCATTCACCATATACCATTGGAAATATGTTCACAAAATATATGCTTTTTTATTTAATCTAGTTTTGAGATTGGGTTATTTGGCGTATGTTTTATATGACTCTATAATGGCACCCTTTGAAATTCAAATATATTTTTTCATAAAAAATTTTATTTGTATTGTACAATATGACACACGACATATATGAATAAATGAATAATTATTTAATAAATTATAAAATTGGATACATTATTAAATATTTATTTAAAATTTATAAATATATTAATTTTTCAAAAGGTAAAATTTATCTTATGGAAATACAATTAATTATCAAGGGAATATTTTCCATATTTTTTTTAGAATTATTAAATTTCATTAGATATCAATATTTTTAGGAATAAAATAAATAATACTTATTTATGGAATTCATGTAATAAACAATAGTATCATGCCATGACTTGTATATAGTTTATGAAATGATATATTAGTCCATTTTTCTTTTCTAAATTGATATATGTTTTTTCAAACATTCATTAATTTATAATTTTTTATTTAACAAAATATAATATTCTTTGGGTTTTATTAATATTCAATTATACTAATTATAGAATTATAAAAACTCTTCATAGTTCATACAATCATTATAAAATGGTCTGAAATGAAGGTATAGTCATTTGAATTTAATAACTAATATTTTGTTAAGAAACTATTTTTATGTGTAACATGTATATTGATTAATAAATTACATTAGTCGCTATTGTTGAATGATTTTAATTAAATATATAGATATTATATTCAATAAAATAAGTTAAATTTCATAAAATGGCTGGTAGTTGGAAATAAATGAGAATTAAATCATTTTTATCAATAAAGATAATTTTTTTTCTAAAAATTCATTTTATACATTATTTTTGTGGGTAATAAAATGAAATTTCAAAAAATAATATGAATTGAATAATGTTTAATGAATTACATTTATTTAACAATATGAGTAAAAAATTTCATGGAGATCATTTTAGGATTGCCTTTTTACCGAGAAGAAGCATAATTATTATACCAAATTTATCATTTGAGTTTTATATCATGATATTGTAACATTATCGTGATGTATGATTTTAAAATAGGATATATATATCGACCCACATAACATTGAGGTAATTAAATAAAAAATAAACCATTGATGATGATTAAGATTCATTTTTTTAGGTATTCCTATGGTGTTGTTAATGATTTTTGAAACATGTATCATGGATATCAAAACCAGTATCGAAATATTCATTTATTTGGGGAAAACCCCTTCGATAAATAAATCGGAAGAAAATTTATTCTGGGAGAATATGATGTTAGTAAATTATTTTATTCATACACCACCTAATGATAGAAAATGGTTTTTAATATAATATGTTGCATCATTATAGGGACTATGATGTGTTCTCATATAGAAAGAATATTATTTAGTATATAAACAATGTTGATATAATATTTATGATGAAATTTTCATGGCACATAATTTGGATCTAGAAGTAGTAATTTTATCATTAAAATGTCATGGAAGTATCATTGTTACAATATCTTGAGATATTAAAAGAACAATTTCTTCATTAGCATATTAAACTCAAAACATTGATCTTAAATAAACCACGAAATATTATTACAATTAAAATATTATATTTTTTAGAAAAATTTTAAATTGGTCGGTATGAATATGAATAACATCATTATGAAATACATATAAAAAGTACATACTCAATAAAAAAATATTTTCTTAATTATATGGAAATAATCACTAAATTTAATTCATAAACGTTTTTTCATCAGATATTATTTTTAATTCTTTTTTAGAGAATATAATAATTAATATTCAAAAAAAATTATAATCTATATATCATAAAAATTATAAAAATTATAAAATAATTACAAAAATTTTAGCTATGGTTTTTTTATTTATATTAAGGATTGATTTTTATTGAATACTAAAAAAAAATTACAAAATTTTAAGTATTTTCAATTAAATTTAACATTATAAAATTAATTTGAAAATAAATTAAAATAATTATCCATTATTTATAATAAATAAAATATATTGAATTTTTATAATCATTATTCTTAATTTTGGTAATAGTGCATTGATGCGCTTAAAAATGATTCTTTTCATAAAAGATTAATTGAGTTTTTTATTATCTTCTCATAATTTTATACACTTATAGAAATTTTATTAAGAAAAATATATTCCATATTTTGAATCAAGAGGTCCATATTTGAAACATAAGTGCCCAATATTTTTCCCATTGTGAATCACAATAGTGGTAAATATTTGTGACCTTGATAAGGGTAAATTTTGTAACTATGAATAACATTAATTTAAAGATGACTAAAAATAATTCCAACAAATTCTGTTAATATTTTGGATTACTATATGTACAAAATAATCAATCAGTACTAATAGTAATAGATATTTGGTTCCACTTTTATATGAGAATATGTAAATATTATATTATGTAATCACAAATACAAAAAGTAACTCTCTGGTTTTAAAATTTATATTATATGATCACATATAGATAAATATAATTTTTTAATAATTTTTTGTGATTATTTTTAAAATAATGAAATTATCTTTGGGATTTTAATTAATTTATTAGTTTATGTTATTATTATTTTTCCTTTAGCACTTATAAAATTGTAAAATATTGATTGTGAATGAAGTAAAATATTAATACAAATCAATTTAATAATATGAAAAGTATTATTTTTTGGATCTTTATGGATTCAAATTAATTTTGTGGTTGTTAATAATATTTAATTTATGTTTAAGATATTATATTCAAAGTACATTATTTTATTCATATTTTTGAAGTCAAAAAAAATGAATTGTTCTTTAAAAGGAATTAATGATTTATTCTAACAGAAAATATTTTATTAAATGGTATAATTTATTTAAAATATGATATATTGAAAAAAAATTATTTTGATTTTTTTAAACTATAAACAATGGACCATTTATTTTTCATCAAATATTTAATATTATTTTTGATGACTCCTGTACTGTAAAATAATTAACACCTTGGTAAATGTTAATACGTAAAATAGGGGTTAATATAAATATATAAGTGTTAAAATTATTCTAAAATATTCAAAAAATTAGGACACTATTTAGACTCATAATCATAATATATTATAATTATCAAAAAATTTATCAAATTTACTAAGAATGAGAATTTTTAATATTTTAAAACACTGTTAAATTCCTTGAGTTCCTCTTCCCTCACCAACAAAAGGGAATTCCTTCTCCACTATTCTTCACAAAATTTGAATACTATATTTTATAAAATCTTCACATATAGAATCTTAATATACCAAGCCGTGTTTTAGATGTCTAATTTTTGTATTTATAAAAACTATGTGGTGATTAAGGGGTAATTAAAACAGGTTTCTATAAAAGATTTATAGATTGTATCATAATTATTTCATTTTATTTCCTCTATAACATCAATAAAATAAATCTAAATATTTTATTGTAATAACATCTGTATGAATCAGATAATGATGTGTCATTATGTAAATCTATTAAACTTAATACATTTACATTATATATCAAAATTTAAATGAATCAATCATTCATGTGTATGGATAACTACTGTATCCTGAACCCATGTAACTCATTTTCCATAACCACCTCTAGTGGATGTAAATAATGATAGATTGAATATATATATATATATATATATTTGTATAAATATATTCATGATATTATTTAATTCATTAAATAGAATATATGATTTAATATCATACATTTCTATTTATTTGAAAATGATAACGTTGTTTGTGTGTATGTGTGGATTGACCCCTCGACTATGTGATGTGATTCATTTCACCTTGATTCCATTCAATATTATTATAAAAAATTTAATGTATAAAATTTTGTATGATATTTATATTATTATTCTAAAGATGATGTAACATTTGACAATTTTACCATAGTAAATATACCAAAGGAATTTCAGATATATGTTTAGAATATCATAAAAATATCTTACATGAAATTCAATAATTATAAAATTGAATATAAATACGATATATGGAATAATATAAATGAAAGGGTTTTTATGAATTTATACAATTAGTTTTTTATTATATTGGATGATAAATAATGTATGTGATTAGTGGGACTCAAGGAAAGTTTAACTTTATCTTAAGACCATATTTTAATTATTCTAATGATTTATTAATTAAATTATTTTCATAGATATCCATATTATTAAAATTATTTTATAGGTGTATTTATGTCGAAATAAATGAATTATAAATTAAATTCTATGGGATCACTGAATTTCAAATAATTTTTTTTTTCAATAGGTAGATTTTTTTAGATATATGAAGTATTGTAACATTTTTACAAATTGTGGATGGAATATTCTATTTCTACATGTAGAACCCTCATATTACGCAACTATCATAATGGTTATTTTATGTTTTTATTACTTTATAAGATTCTAATTTTTCCTCAAAAGTGATTCCTCTCTTTATTCAGGTAATTTTAGTTATCCAATTATTTTTTGGAATGAAAGGGTATTTCATAATCTAAAAGAGTATTTAAAATGTGTAATTTGTGTTCAACATTTTAAATGCCAAAAATGTGATATAACAAAGTAACCATTATAAAATAATATATAATTATATATTATGATACTAGATCTTGATACAAATTATAAAATTGATGATAGTTACAAATCATACATTAATTGATTATCTTTAGGCACATTATATGATTTTTTGTTCCTAAAATAATATAGATTGAGTGATCCCAACATAGGTCACCAATGAAGTGATTAAAGTTTGTTTCCTTAAATGGAAATAAGGAGAGAGATAAACCACGTTGTTTCCCCTGTTGATATAACTTCTCTCTAGTTTTTTATTATATGAGTGAACATGTGTTATGAATATGATTATATATGTTTTCTTGAAGTGTTTCATCTTTAACAATACGATTATTAACAGTTTTCCTTGAAATTTATGTGTTCATACCATGTTTTTATCTATCATGGTATACCTTTAATTAATTAAATATAATATATATATATATATATATATATATATATTTATCCTTTCCAATGGAATAATTTTTTTACTTTCAAATCCCATACAATGACTTTGGTTTTTTTCATCCCACAATTTCAAATGATTTTTCAGAGGATATAAGGATCAGTAATGATCTTAATAATGTCAGAGTCCTATATATGAATGTTACCCAAAATGAAATAAGGATATCATTATAGTGTTAATATTTTGTCGGAAGAATGATTACTATGTGAAATTGATCACATTGACTGAGTTTTTTTTTCAAATTTTATAAAAATATAAATCTAATGGGGATATATTTAAGTAATAGATCCAATATTTTTGTTTTTTATTATATACTTTAGATGACTAAAATATTTTAATGTTTAATGATATAAAATAAAAAATATATAATGATATGTTATTTATACAAGGATCCCAGGATTCTTGTCTGTGGCTATTATTATTGGTATTAGAGTAGGGGTTGGATAAAATTTGATATTAGGTTTTTTATATATGGTGAAAATTAGACTAATGGGTGAAGTCATCGTATTTTGTTATGGATGATCATATTTTCGATGTCATAAAAGACCCCTTTTAGCATATTTGTGATTGGAATTAAGATGATTAATTGTATTTTTGTAGAAATTTATAACAATAATTTGATGTTTTTTATTCTATATTATACCTAATATATTACTTCATGAATAATTATTTTATATTCAACAGATATAAGTTCATAGGGAAGCATAACATTTACTCTTAAGATTGTTATTTATGTTTAGTTTATTGTAGATAAATGGGATGAAAGGGTTATTACTTGTTGGGAATATTTTATTTACCATATATATATCCATGGAAATTGAAATTGATTTTTGGAATATATAATTATTTTTATTATTGAATATGTTCATTTTTTAGTGAAAATTATTTTATTAAGGTAAAGGAAAATACATTTGTAAAATATGGTATTTTTATTTGGGGAATAATATTTCAATTATCATTTTGAGTTATATACTATTTTATTTTTTATTTCTTGTTATTAATGTTTAATATGAAAAATACTAGAATATTTGGGATATTATTATAATAGTCAGTGCCTTCACGGTCTGTTTCTTTTGGTGTTATGATCGTTCGATGTGATCAGATGAGGTTTGAAGGGAATTTGGAGAAATTTAGTTTCAAAAGCCTTGATGAAGGAGGGTACATGCCATATTATTGGATTACATGACATGAAAGTCGTTTTCTCAGCAAGTCTTGGAGATTTCATACTATCCATACACTTGTCACGGGGTGAAAAAGAGTTTCATAACGTGTAATATTTTATTTTTATAAAAAAATTAAATAAAAATAACAGGCAACTAATTTTCTGGATAAATCTGAACCCTGGGTATTACACAACATAAAAGGGGATTACAGATTGTCTAAAACCATGATTATGGGATGTTCCAAAAAAAACATTGACCAAACCCTCATTTATTTGGCTCTTATCTCTATATACTATCATTTTAGATAACCATTGGTTCCCAGATGTGTTCTTCATGCCCTCCTTCTCCCTCTTAAATCTATTGATCATGATGATATCTTGTTTGAAATTTGTTTTAATCCAATGTGCAGTCTCCCTTCATTCTCTAGTAGTTTCTCTATGTTTTAACTAGTTATCATAAAAATGTTTTTGTAACACTATGGTGTTTTTTTACCCATATTCCAAATGGTGTTCTCATTGGTTGTTTTTAGTAAGATGGTATGGTTTCATCATCAGATGGATGATGATATTGTGGGATAGGTGATTGGATGTCCATTATGTGATCCTTTCTCGTGAAAAGAACTTTTACTTCCCGTTGAGGTATTATTTACCATATTTCTCCTCATTGTGAATCTTGCTGGAATAGATATTTAATTTTTTTCTATGGATCATGTTTTTTCAATCCTAATTAAATATAATGAATCAATTAATTTAAATTGAAGGTAAATGGGGTTTTTAGATGCTTTTTATAGATTTTATATTCTTGTGATAGTGTGATTGTTCGATCATGATGCCAACAGAAAATTGTGGTGGTCACTGGTTTTGATTGTGTCCTAACATGAATATGTAGTAAATGTGTTCATATTAAGATTTACACAAACATATGGTAATTTTTTAATTACATACATTTGTATAAGAAAGGATTCCTAGTATTATATAGTTATTATGATTTCCCTTTATATAATAAGTGGAATTAGATAAGGGTTTCCATATTAAATTTTGAATTGTTTTTTGTTTTTTTATGTGTTGTGGTGTGGTTTTGAGTGTGATCGTGTTTTGTGACATGGATTGGATGGTTTAATGGAATCATGGGTTGGGATATTGATTTATTGTGGAATAGATGAGATGTTTCATATAAAAGGTCTAAGATACGATTGTGCGGTGATGTGTAGATGGATGTGGTTGTACAAGGATGATTTTGGAGGGATGACATTGAAGAAGTATGGTAATGGTTGGTACGACTACTTCACCCAATGTTTCTACAAGAAAGAATTTTGATGTGTAGATTTTTGTGTGTTCTATATAGTAGTTTCTCAGTAATTAATGGAATGGATGAATATTTTCTAAGGAATTATGGAATATATTATTTTGTTTGGTCGATGTAATAAATAAATTAATTGCTCATAAATGATCAAAATTTGTAGAATGACTTTATTGGTGGAAAAGAAATGGATTTGTGGCTTGGAACGTGGTTTTATATATTAAGAGCTAGATAAAAAGATGATGGTGTGGTGACATGGTATTTTATTTGGAACCCAAAGGTTGGGTATGTTTTTTTGGTATCTTATATATAAATACTTTTATTTTCCATTGTGATTTCGATATACACACCAACATAGTTGAGAGTAATGTTCTGAACACCCCCATTGACATAGGGGGTGTATATCCCAACAATACTAGTGGGGGAATTGATGGATTTCCCCTTCCCTGCTCCATCATCACGGTGGTGATAGCCAGTGTTTATTCTGGTAGTTTGTCTTGGTGAACCCTAGTTGTGTGCAGGTGAGTTGTACATTACTAGGTGGCTTCAGGATGGGATGTGTTATGCATTCCAATGTGTCTTTGGGGTGAGATGTTGTTTGTGGACTAGGGGTCTATTGACATGTTTTGATGTGTTTTGTGACCTAGGTCTCTATGGGTGGGATTTTATGTGGTTTTTGGAACAAGTTTCTATAGGGGGATTGATGTGGTTTCTGTCCCAAGATTCTATAAATGAGATGTTGTGTGATTTGAGTTCTATGTGTGTGTGGTAGTGATGTTATGTTATCTGTTAGAATGATTTTGATGCACCATGAAGTTTTTTGTTAGGGTGTGACAATGTATAATCAGTGGTAAAGTGGTGTTGGGTAGCCAATCATTGATGATTTTTTTTTATATTACATTCATTTCTTTCTAACAGAGTTTACCTTAAAATGGTTGGGGTGGTTAGTATACTTTTTTAGGTTCTCTATTGGTTCTAATACTTTCTCATAGTAGCATTAGTATTCTTCATTCACATATGCATGAGAGACCTTGGTTTTACTACTATATATACTTGTATTCTCACACTATATATATAAACTGCTTTCATATTTATAGGGTGATTTTGTAGGCTGTGCTAGACCAGACGTTTTCATGTCTTAACAATTTTTTTCTCACTGCATAACATTACTTTTGGTATTTATTTGGATATTTTTATAGTTTTAAATGTTTTATAATTCACATTCATATAGGATGTATTATATATATATATATATATTCTTAGTAGTTTCTTTGTGGATTATCTGTCATATCTCACAATCATGTTTTCCAAAAAAGCGTAATGCCTTCGATAATGTGTGATTCATACACCATTTGTGATATTCACCATCCTGGTGCCTTGTGAGGTTTGAATAAAGGGGTAATTTTCTCCTTATATCCTTTTCCAACCCAGGAGTGGTATCCTTATGGATGGGGATTGTGAAATAGTTGTATCATAGGATGATGGTAGAGTGTTGGGGTGGTGTTTAAAGATAGGAATGGTTATGATTTCATAGGATTGTATGGTAGTAGTTCTAGTTGACCTTATTTAATGACATATGATAGGGAGACCGTATAGACATGGTATTTTAGCCCCCCCCCACCCCTTATGATCTAGTGCATGGACTCTGATCTTATAGAGTGGCCATGTGAGATGGACCTGTTTGTAGGGTAGAGAAATAGGAAAGGTACATTCATCATAATGACCTTTGTTTTTATTTTAATAGGGTTGTTTTTTGATGGTTAAAATCAATTAAATGATTTATAATATTTTTTTAAAAAATTCAGTGCTACTCTAGATTAGTAAATCATTGATTACCTTTCATTGATCCTGGATGTCTTCTATGTGTGGCTTAGGTTGTGAATATTCAGTAGGCTAATCTGATTGACTATTGTAGTGATGAAACAACATAAGAGGATGGATAGAGGGAAATGTTGATGGGTTTTTCCTGGATAAATTATTTGGGAAATAATGAGGGATGTGTGTCTGATGTAGAGACAAAAGGTTTTCTACAAGAGCTGGAGATTTCATTCAATCTAATTTAGGCCCCATAGGGGTACATGGTCCATTTGGTAGTTATTCCATTGCATGGAGTTTCACGTTAATGATGGACACTATTTCTGGGATAGAAAAAGGAGGAAGATGTTTTGTCAATAAACTTTCAGAAGGAATTAAAAATGGAGTACATTTAGTCAACTATGATGGTTGGGAATATGTTAGAGCAACTCTCCCATTAGTAGGGGGTATGTCAGTATAGATGATTGTGATAAAGTTCAAGGAAATTATATGGTTTTCACTTGATATTTTTCTTGATGAGTAGTCTCATCCAATTCATCCTGAGGAGGAACTCCACCCTTCTATAAAATATGTTGTTACTCATTTTGTGATTCCATTTTATTTAGATGGTTATAAAAAGTAGGTTTTGTTGAGAGGATATATTCAAGATGATGTTTCCTAAATGAGTCAATCCAGATGAGTTCTTCAAGAGGTAGACTTGTCTGTAGTAGGTATCAGGTGCCTTATCCATCGAGTTTTGACCGGTGGGTAAACGACCTCAACAGCTTCCATTCCAGCCTTCTGGTTTCAGTAGTCTCTATACATTTCATGTGGGATTAGGGCCAATTAGTTTCTTCTTTGGGGATCATGGGAATATTAAAAACCAATTCCTATTACCATCCCATGATTATTTTGGTGGAGGTGGACATGATCAGTGTCATCCCCAACAAAATTCTCCAAGGAGATAGTTTTAGCAGCAGTGACAGTAGGATATTTCCCCACCAAAGGGATATGGAATAGGTAGAGGTTGAACTCAGGATGTCCCATGTGATTCAGGACTATGAATCTGGCATGGATTTGTAGGTTTCCATAATCATTGATGTAGGGGACCCAGTCATGGTCAATTGCATGTAGTAGAGGTGGTAGTTCTAGTGATTCCATAGGTCATTTGAGGTTCGATCAGTTTTTTTAGTACCCTTTCTTGTGATTTTATTAATTCATGTTCATTACACTCCCTTTCCTAAAATTCTTTAGGCCATGGTTTGGGAATACAAATAGATTGTCTTTATATGCCCCTAGTGTTTTGTATACAATTTGGAGTACATACCATCTTATTTGATGTGAGCTTGCGGTGTATACTGATGATGTGGCTTCATTAGTCACATGGATATCACTTCCTTCTACAGATACATCTATACAATTTCATTCTTTGCATCGACTTGTTTTATTCTATGTTGTTCATTAAAATATACATACACAGGAGAGTATTATTTTAAGATGTGGCTTGCTAACATGTTCCTTTCTTCAGCGAGTGAGTTTTTTAGGTTGGCGGTTGGCTTGTCAATCCTATCCATTCCTTGTTGGATGAGCTATAAGTGGAATCAGAGGACACCAAGATGGTGGTGGTTCCTAGGGTCACAAGGGAGTTCCTAGATATTTCTTTGAGTAGGTTGTAGTGCTACCCCCTCTATGTGTTGTCTATATGGGCATATACTTACAGCTTTGTTCTTCTCTAATTTTTGTCGTTCCTTATCCGATAAAACATTTATGTTATGGGAGTTGAGGATTCATATTGATAAACTGATGAATATGGGATTTATCCAACCCTATTTATCACCTTGGTGTTCTCCAAAGTTGTTAAAAATGAAGGAAAATTGTTGTCTGAGATTGGGTATAGACTACCATATGAATAATCCGGTGATAGTCAAGAAACATCCCCCTCTTCCAAGGATAAAATACATTTTTCGACCAGTTGAGAGGGGTGATCTGGTTCTCTATAATCGATCAATAGTGTGAATATCACCAATTGTGGGTGAATGAGGGAGATTTCAGGGAGAGTAATTTCAAATGCATGTTACACCCAAATATTTCTTCTTATGTTATCTCTTTAAATAAATTCAATAGATTATATGGCACACAACACCGTCTTTTCTTGCGTTATATGCAATATTGAGTTTCTACAAAACAACACAATAATATTATAATTATTTAAACGATGTATATATTAAAAAATTATATATTTTAATATAAATAGTAAAAAATAAAATTTAAAGGATATTTATAATGTTTTCACAATAATAAATCATATTTATAACAAAATGTTAATGTTTTGTTAAATTTTTTATATATTAAGGGAAAATATTTTCCTAAAAGAAAAATCTTTTATATTTGTTTGTGAACAATAATTAAATTAATTATAGACACTCCTAAAAATTGAATTTGGTATAATATACTTCATTTTTGAATTTTTAATATCAAAATTATCTTAGGGTAATTTTTTTTCCCGAAAACATTCAATTTTTGATGAATAGTGAAAAATACAGCATACTACATAAAAACCGACCATTTTCATTTAAATAATAATTTTTAATTAAACTTTTTCTTGAACTAAAAATAGGTACATTAAAAATACATTAGTCCAATTTAATGCATTTTATTCATTTTATAAAAATATTGTATATATGAAATTTTATTGAAATTTTAAATGTCGTTTACTCACATTCTAGGTACATTTGAAAATTTGCAAAAACTATAATTTTACCATTTCAGTTAATTGAATTTTAATAATCTGACAGACACAGTTGTCATAAGTAATTAAATTTTGGTTTAATATGATGTAAAAGTTTATTTGGTGAATAGTAACTTTTGTATTTTATTACCACGGTTAAAAGTAAATAGGGTAATTAAATGTAAAAATAATATTATAATTTCACCAAAACCTGTCTTAATTCCATTGGATATGTTTTTGTTGCCATAATCAACTGAATGAAATAATTAAGATCATTTCATATCAATTTGTGTCAGAATAGGACATTTATTATATTTTATTTAAAGACGATTTAAAAGTGTTACATTCAGATTTTAAAAACTGAAACATTT
This sequence comes from Viscum album, assembly GCA_963277665.1. NCBI lineage: Eukaryota > Viridiplantae > Streptophyta > Magnoliopsida > Santalales > Viscaceae > Viscum > Viscum album. Next base: position 1,258,145,519 of record OY728142.1, on the reverse strand, counting down.
TTAATATAGGTTTATACATAAGATAAATTTGACAGTAAATATTAATTACAAAGAATAAAATATTTCCTACATCATATAATTTTATTTATAATTCTTAGACATTAAATAATTAAATTAATTTATGGCACAATGATGATGTAGTAATTACTTTATTAATGAACGATTAAAATAATTTATATTATAAAATATTAAAATAAATGTAAATAGAAACATTTGATGCCATCCATGAATTTTTTGGTGATTATTGCATTTTGAGGTTGATTCAATGTATTTTTTGGTGATGAAAACATGTTGTGATGACATTAACGAACCCATATAATAAATAGTGTCCAAATTGACATAAATGAGTTAATAAAACAAATACTAATTTATAAAATTATATAGTTGTCCTAAAAATATAATATTTGTCCAAATGACTTAAATAATGTTACATATTTCATTAATGAACCACTTTCGGTTCTATTGGAATTTTATAGTAACTATATTAACCATGTAATATAAATATAAATGAAGACATGATAAAAGTTAAAAAACTTTAAAAAGAGTTAAATCTAAAATATACTGTTAATATGTTGACCTAAAAAAATTTAATACATATTGTTTGAGTGTAGTTCAACCCATACTTATCTTATCCTTGATATAAGTCCATTTGGAGCTATTATTACCAGACAATAATTTTATAATAAATTAATATTTCATGTTTTTCTTAAAGTGCCCTTCACCTCTTATAAAAGGGTACTTCCCCTTCTATAATATTCACACCTAAAAATCCAGTTGTCTCAAGCAAACTCTGCTCAAATATACTAATAACTACACCTAATTCAACCTATATTCATTTATTTGATCTGAAATCCATCCAAAAGAGCACTTGTTTTCAAATCAAAAGCATGAACCCGAAGAATAGATAATTATTTCATCACCTCAGTCAACGTTGTTTTTTAAACAACATACTCTTTCTTTATGGTTCCCATAATAAAATAATAAATATATATCCTTCTTCATAAAAAGATTATATTATAAATATGGTACAATGATTTCCCTTATTCTATTAAACCTATGGTTGAAAAAGTCACCATGTATGTGCACGTACGTCTTACTATTTCCATGTCATGGTGTAGTTTTTTATTCAACAGTAGATTATATGGATGGGTATAATAATGAGTATAATTAATATAAATAATTAATATAACTTGGTAATTATTATTTATATATAATATTCCATCCAATTAAACATCGTTTCACCATTAATTGAATTATATTATCACTCGTACATACAAAAGGTTTACCGTCTCCACGATGCGATGAGATTCATCTTCAATGACCACCATTCAAGAATTATATATATATATATATATATATGGATTAATTTTTAGATACATAAAATATATTTCTAATAGAATAATATATAATTAAGTAGATAAGTATATTTCATCTAGCTACTTCCATACTATATGATAAGAAAACAGAGACAACATTCACACATACGTACAGACTACTTTCTCCATGAATGGTGTATTAATTTCATATATCTATCTATTATACATTTTTTTATTCTGAAAATATATTTTATATAAATCTTGTTTTATATTCTATATGTATGTAAATCATGATCAATGTGATTCGATTGTGAATAAAAAAGTTAGCACGCTTACAATAATGAAAATGTTTATTAATTGAAATGTTACATTAACATGGAAGTTATTAAAAAATGGGTTGTAAAAATTCATAAATAAATCTATTATTATGTCATATATATGAATATAGATCTGTAATAATTTAATAACATGATGTATTTATTATACATGCTGTTTAATGTACCTTCGACTAATTTAATGTACACAGAAATGGTTAATTCATCAATCTCATTATTATCCTAGATTTTTTCTGTGTAAGTATTTATTTGGACCTATTTTTAATTCATGTCCATGTTTCATAAATAAATCAAAAGGAATATTTTAAGGTTTTATGGAAGGGTATCTTTAACTATATCATAAATTTAAATGTTTTAATGATTTAATTTTCACTAAATCTTTTTAATTAATGTCCCAGTTCTCAAATTGATTTTATGGATTTATATATATGGACATGATTGATTTAAAATGTTAAATCTTTTCAAAAGATTCAATTTTCTATGGTAATATTTGCTGCATGATTCTATTTTAAAAGATTTCCATTATAAATTTTGTGACTTTTAAATGATATCATGAAAATATATATTTATCTAAAAGAGTTTTACTAATGATTTTCTACTATGTCAACATCCTTTACTCTGTATTATTGTTGATTGATATTTATTTATTATAATAGAATATTTTATATAGTATTTAATGAGTTATGATATGTTTGACTATGGATGTGCTATTTTTTATACCATTTATGGGTTATGGATAATGTTTTGACATTTTGTATGCTAGTTTTAATATGAATGATTTTGTTATGTTTCACCCTTTTTCCTATAAAGAATTCATTGGACATAGTAAGTGATGGGATGGGCCTTCTATATCCCCTTGATGCATCAGTAGGTCTCATTAGACAAACTAGGGTCCTGTCACAAGGCATTGACAGAATATATTTTAATATTCTTGGAATAAGGCCTTTATGTAATAGTTATTATGTCTACATTATGCATTTCGTCGTTATGAAAATTAGTTATTAAATGTGATTATTATACTAGTATAATATCTATGTGCATGTTTATATGGAAGCTTTTGACATATTTTTATCATATTAAGCACATGACTTTGGTTTAAATGGTTTTTATTTTTATTATACATAATTCATTAAATTATTATAGTTTTTGCAGAATTATTTACCCTTAATGAGCAACTGAGATGAACCCTTTCTTATGTCTTATTTTCCCAATATTCATACAAGGGTATTATGATTGAAATATAGGGTTAATCTTGGGTAATTATGGAGTTCTCAAAAGACTATTTATGTTGTGTTTGATGTTAGAATGTGCAATGTAACATTCATGTATATAATTTATTTTCCAGGACCATTATATTGATCAGTCCATTAGGACTATTTTATTTGTAATCATGATAATGTATTAAAATAATGCACCGTCTCTGGTTAATTGGGGTTAGCGCATTACAATTTGTTATAAGAGTATTTTAGAAAAAACATTGGAAATTTTTTTAGAAAACTGACTGGAGATCATAACAATTTTATATATTTTTAAGATAAGTATTGAATAGAATCCTATAATTTTAACATATAGATTTTGTGGGTATTACTATAAAATACATCCCTCTCTAGATACTATATGTGGATATGTTTTTGTCACAAATGTACATAGAGGTGATAACTATGAAAAGGTGTTTCGGGCCAGACTCGGGGTAACTAGGAACACAACAATGGGCCTTACTGCGCACATGGTTTGAAAATATAGGGGGATTTACTTAGGATAATTCACAATTTCATTAAAGACCATTATAAAGAATTTATGATTATATATGTCCGAAAAGAATCCATTTTTATGATTATGTGATTAGATATCCATATATATAGATCAATTTATGTAATGTATTTCACTATTTTAGAATCGTGAATTATGATTCATAGCCTAATATAGTGTATGAAATTGTATAAAATGGCTCCTAGTAGAAGGAATGACTACCCCACCAATGCACATGGTCCAAAGACTATGAATGATCTTATTTTTTGTGGTATTATGCCAACCTTATGAATAAAAACATCCTCCCATGTATACTCATAATATTAAAAAATTAGTATCATGTGTAAACAAGATAAATAATGAATTATCTGAATCCTATGGCATTGTAGGGAAGCCAGAGAAAAAAATGGATGGTAGAGAAAAATATGAATAATGGGATGAATGAAAATGAGGATTTCCCCATATGTGATAACTATAAAAATAATTACCTTGGGAAGGGCATGAAAGGACTGGGTGTTAATTAAAACATTGAAGAAAAGGGTAATCAGGTCAAATAATACATAGGGAATAATGATAATACTAATATGTATTGTTTTATCTATGGTGAACTGGGTTATTGTGCAAATAAATTTCCTAATCATCATTGAAATATAGCTCATAAGAATCAAAAGTATCAGTTACATGCATAAGCTATTACTATATTAAATATAGAATAATTAAGGTATTAGTGTTTCTAGATTGAATAATTATGTCATTTGAGTGTTGCATCAATCATTTACGTGTTATATGAATTATGGAGATAAATAAGGATTGTATTGTAGTTCTATTTCATTGAGTATTTGAGATTGCATGGAACTATGAAAAGTGACTCAATAAAAACATAAAGTTTTTTAAGCTATATGGTTGAAGGAAATATAAATCATAATATGGTCTTGAATATATGGTAGTTATTTTGGAATAATATATTATTTATTTGGATATATTGTTTTGGATATTCATGACTACCATTGAACTAAATAATTTTTTGTTTATTCCATAATTGTAAACTATTAATACATTTTTAGATATAAGAACTATATCTAGTATTCCATAAGGAATAAAAGAGTATGGATGTATAAGTAAGTTTTAATGGTAATTCAGGTTTTTACAAGGTTTTAAGAGCATAAATGATGAAGGTATTCACATTTTATTATATGGAAAAAAGATATTTTCATTATTTTTACACCACATATAAATTTCTGTACTCTGAGATTGGACATAAGTATTTTGGATAATTATAAAGGTTAAAATGGATTAACATGAACACTTGATATTATGTTTTTGGTTAAAGTATAATTTATTGGATACTTTGACCTAACTTTTTGGATTTCTGTAAACACAAAGATGATTAATGAAATACTTGTAGACTATATGATTTAACAAATACTCTTCAATCATAAAAAGTAATTTTTGAACATTAATTTCTGATTGTTAGTTATAATTTGAAAATAGATCAAAGCATAACCAAATTATGGGATTATGAATATGGATGGTAATGAAATCATGGATTTTTTCTTGAGTTATTATATTGATAGTAAATTAATCCCTCATCATAACAAAATATATATAAATTTTTTTAATCCAAATACCTTATTTTTTTGTTAAACTAATGTTACATTAAATCATCATAGATTTATGGATTTGAGTCCCTCAATATTCCATTTATTTTTATCTTACTTGTGATTTATGAACTAAATCACTACCTATAAATATTTACGTTTTTTAGATAATTATATGTTGGTCAGAGTGGATACTCAAGAAGGGGTGAATTGAGTCTCAATGAAAAATTTCTGTTAAAATATTTCTATTTAATTCCCCCAATTTAAAAACTAAGTTAAAATGTAGTGAATTTGTAATTCTGTAAAAGTTCAATTAGATTCTCAAAAGATTGATTAGGTCTCAGTTAATTTAATCAGAGGATTAAATTTACTTTTGAAACTAATTTACTAATTTACAAAAGTTACAAATACTTGCTAATTAAACTATCAGAGTAACTTTAAAATATATTTTTATTTCTAAGTAAATAGCGGTGGAATAAAAATTATATAAAATATACTTTAAACATAATCTAAGATGCACAGCAGATATAACCATGATGTTCAGTCTCAAGACGAGACTTAGTCCTCTAAAAAATTTATATAAATTTGATCCACACCCTGGATCGGGGAAAAAAACAGTACAAAGACTTTTCAGGTCCTAAGACCTCTACCATAGTTCATAGTGGGAAAAAAATTAACAGCTCTCAGGCTGTTCAAATCACACTTGACCTCTTCCACAACTCACAATGGGATACAAGAAGGTATATAATGTTTGGTGTGAGGATTTAATATCCTCTAGTTCAGCTCAGGAGAAAATGAGCATCTAGAGTAGATAGATGTACACACACACTGCATAGAATGTAAGGCAGTGGAATAAAATAGAGGAAATAATAGATTTTCGAAAGATTTGTGTATTGTAAAATATGTTCTGGACTCGTTTTGATTTTGCAGATGGATGTTAGGTCTTTTCTGGCGAGGTTGACTCAAAACAGAGTATTGTTGTTCTTCTCAGCTACAACTATTTAGACTTGTGGAAATGATTTTTAGTAAGACATAGATACTAGACCTTGATTTTTTTCCAGGTGCAGGATCTGCTTCCGGATCTCTGATTTTTAGTGGTGTTCTCAGAGTTCTCCTTGTGGTCCCTAAACTTCACACATGTGCACCTTCTTTCGTGTATATTTCTCTATTCATTCAGCTCTATCATTTACTGAAGATCATTCTTTTTTATTCCTTAAGATCTGGAAAAAATAATGATTACTTTTATACAGGTATGAGGTATGGTTTCTTTACATCCATGAACTATCATTAAATTACATTTATTTCATTAAAAACATCAAATATGACTATTGGAATTAAATAAGAATCAATAGAAATTCAAACAGTTTTCATGACTATCGGTGAGTCATGGGATCAGAAGGTCATGTGATTAGCATCATCATCAGTAGCTTATGTGATCAGCATTAGTATCGTTAATTCATTTGATCAACATCATTATTAGTAACTAATTTGATCAGCATAAGTATCGGTAGCTCATTTGATCAGCATCGGTATCAGTAGCTCATTTGATCAGCATCGGTATCGGTAGCTCATTTGATCAGCATTGGTATCGGTAGCTCATTTGATCAGTATCGGTATCGGAAGAACATTTGATCATCATGGGTATCGGTAGCTCATTTGATCAGCATCAATATCCATAGCTCTTTTGATTCGTGTCGGTATCGGTAGCTCATTGTCAGGGCCACCGTTGTCATCGGTGCGACCATTTGACATCGATTCAACTATTTTCATTGGTGCGATCATTCTCATCAGTACGACTGTTCTTCATCGATGCGACCATTCTTCATCAATGCCACCATTCTCATCGGTGTGACTGTTCTTCGTCATTGATACCATTTTTCATCAGTGTGGCCATTCTTCATTGGTTCGTTAAGAGATCTGAAATCTTCACAAAGTGTCTATTTAATCTAGAACGCTTCCAGATCAACTGTAAAACAAAAGTTAACATATATAAACATTATTTAGACATGATTTAATCATATATAAACACATTTTGAACCAATTTTACAAAAAACTAAATTGTCATAGAAAAAACAATGATTTGTGATTACTAAAATAACCATCTCATGGAGAGTTCAACAATCTCCCCCTTTTTGATAACCACAAATAAATGGCATAAAAGAAGTGGGAAGATAGAATGGCATTTAGTATTCTCCCCCTATATAAAAAAATTATATATACAAAAATATAAACGAGAAAACATAGCATGAAATCAGATCATCTACAAGGTTAGAATACATAGCTTATATATATACAGGTCTCTCCCTTAGAAATATATGTGAAATATGATTCTATTATCCCAATGAGATATTCTCCCCCATAAAATATGATATATATATATATATATATAATATGATTCATTCTCCTCCTTTTATATTATCAAAATCAAAAGGAGATCAGAGAGAGAAAACTGAATAATGTTCCATTGAAATAACCACCGAAAAAGGTACACATAAAAGACAACCTATAAAAAATAAAAGACACAAATATTTAATTGGGTGAAAAGCTGCTTTATCGTTAGTAGTTGGGGGAATGGATGGACCAGAGGGTGCTTTAGTGGAAGGTTGATATGGCTGGATGTAGAGAGGAAGTAGCACAGCTCAAGCTAGTAGCACAGTGGGTGCTAATGTGACTTGCTGAGGAGTCGAAGATCATTCTGATGGTGGCTGTTGGATAACTAGTCGGATATTGGATAGAGATTGAGAGACTGATATCTGACCAAGAGAAATATATGTTGGACTGAGATGCTCTGCAGTAGGAATAACAATTTCATTCACTTGCACATTAAGATAGGTTTTGACCAGATTAATAAAATCTTTAATGACATCATGACCATATTCCAAGGCCTTCTCAAAGTCATCCTTGTTCTGCATGAAACTCTCTAGAGAAGGAGTAAATTCCTTCCACTATTGAACATGAGCATTAAAGGTTTGAGTGATTGGAGGAAGCCTCAAATTGTCATCCAAGAATTTAAACTGATGGTTCAACTCATTCTTGGTATAAATTTTAGAGAAGTAGTGATCCACATTCTATTTTATCTCTTTCCGAGCCTTCGTAGCATCAGCTGAATAAAGCATTACCATCTTATGAAAATGATCACTATTTTCTTTCATCTGTTTCAATGAGTCCAAATCCAAAATCTGTCCAAGTGCAGCTAACTCTTATTTTATAATATCCTTTAAAACATTGTTCTCATGACCAGTAATCTTGGTCACTTTGGAGGATCTAGCTTGAGTAACAATATGATTTATCTCAGCCATCAACATTTTCAAATATAAATCCTTCATATGTTGTATGAAATTTAGCAGGACATCCATCATACCAGAGATGGTTGTTCTAAACTCACATGACATATAGACTAATACACTACTTAGATCCTTAAGAGTTTGATTCAGAGAGGTAACATGGCTTTCAATCATCTCACTAGTATTTTACAAGCCTGTCTTAATAATACTTTCCACTATTTTAGTTAATACATCCGTAGCAGCCTCATATAGATTCACATGAGCATGAGTAGGAGCATTAGACAATTCCTCTATTATTTCTCTCTAATTTCAATGAGAAACTCGGATTTAAACATGTCAAGATCATATTGTTTAACTGACGGACCAGGTCTAGATTGTGAAACTAAATTAACAGGTCTGTCTTCTATCACATGCATATACATAGCAACTAATAGATCCCTAACTAAATCTCTTACTCTTGTATGATCCACTTCTTCTTCCTCTTCCTCTGAAAAATTTAAACCCAGAACCGTAAGAACAATGTTTTCTTCCCATGAGGCCTTGCATGAAGGATACAGAGTATTCACAAAGATAGATCTTCCATAATTTTTAGGAGAGACTTACTCATCCACATCAATCTCTGAATGTAATATCCTTTCAGCCTCCAGAATAGGTCTTGATCATTTAGTTGGGGTTGAGGATCATATTGGATCACATTTTGACCATCCACTGCTCAAGTGCTTGTATCATCATCATCAAAATCATCATCATTTCCATCATCATCATCACGTTCACCATCATCACCACCATTATCATCATCACTATTTTCATTTCCATTATTATTTACTATGGTCACATCAGTAATATCTTTACTACTAGATTCATACTCCTCAGAATTTGATTCTTCAGTCTCAACTTCATCTTCATCACCCAAGAGAGGTTTTGAATCTAGTAACATGAGAGGTGGACTTGCTGCTCTAAATTCCATTCATCTTTTCTTCAGACTCACTGTATCAGGATCACTCATGTCATGAGGAAATGACTCATGTTCCTTTTCAACTTCCACAACATCATCAGATATGGATTCCCCTGTTTTATCCTTGCTTGACATTCCAATGTCTTTTGGAGCTATTGTCTCTTCTTCCCCATCATAATAGAAAACTTCTTCATCAGATTTTAAAATCGGATCTCTCATCCCCTTTGGACTCTTAGGATGATCAGCAGGATTGAAGGATTCATATGTATTTTCTTCATCTTCAACCCTAGCCTTCTTCCATGGATTATAGTTGATTTTCATCCTTTTACAGATATGCTTTTTAATACTAAAACTACTACTGGATAGGATACAGTCATCACCATCATCAAAACAGTCCAAAAACTTTAACATAGAAGATATTTTTATAGAGTAGAACGAGGTTGTAGATTTCATGGATGGCTTCACCATCTCAGCAATATAGACAGTGAAATGTCTACACAAGTTTATCTTCTCATCATTTAGCAATAAAAATAATAAGAAAATTTCATGATACCTCACAGTAGTAAAATCTCCCTTTATGGGACATATTTGGTGCTGGATAATGTTAATCAAAATTCTACTTTCACCATCGAGCTCAGCAGTTGTTATTCTTTTGGATTCAAAATTTGGAGTCAGCATATCTAGAGAAAGTTCATTAGAAAAATATTTAGTTTTAGGAGAGATATTACTAGTAAAATATTCATATCTCCCATTATGAGGTACTCTTAATCATTCATCCCACTCCTTCGATGAAAAGGTTATTTTTTTTCCTTTGATTATAGAATATAATCTCACGACTTCTGCTCTATCCAATACAATAGTTATGATTAGATAGAACTCATGCACCATCTTCAGTTAGTAGAATAGGTTATTATCACAGAACCAGTCGTTCCATCCTTGTACCTCTAAAACATTCAAAAGAGTAGACATACTGGAGAACCCTCATTCGGCACTCACTTTCTTTTCTACAGTAACTACTCGAGTATCCAACTCTGGGTTTAATGACCTTTGAGTCATGCTGCTCGATTCTCCTCGAGTGTGTTTCATAGGAGAGGAAATTTCAGATTCCTTTCATTGTCGCTTTTTCATTGCCATTATGTGGTTCGAGAGGGTGGAGATGTTGGAAAGGTTTTAAAGGTTTGGGATTCTGAAACGAAAAGAGAGTTTGGCGGGAGGTGGAAGGTCAAAAGTCATTTGAAATAGCCACAGGTCATTATTTTTATCATTTAAGGTTACAATAATAATAATAAACAATATTATGGATTTATTAAAACAATGTCTTTTTGACAAGAACTAACGGTTTCATAAACTGTAGTACTCAATCGATATCTTAGACCGGCTTCACAGATCGGTTTTACAGATCAGTTTCAGAGATCGGTTTCACTGATCAGTTTCACTGATATGTTTCACTGATCGGTTTCACTGATCGGTTTCACTGATCGGTTTCACTGATCGGTTTCACGGATAGGTTTCACTGATCGGTTTCACTGATCGGTTTCACTGATCGATTTCAACGATTGGTTTCACTGATCGGTTCCACTGATTGGTTTCACTGATCGATCATACCTAATTCTTGCTTAACAAAATTTAACCTTTCCGAGATCAAGTTTCTGGTGAAGATATTATCTAATTGATGTTCATAGTCAATAAAATATATAGAAATATCACCCATTTGATAATTATCTCTCAAAAAATGAAGTCTGACATCAATGTGATTGGTCCTAGGGTGAGACATAGGATTCATAGAGACTCTAATTGCACTATTGTTATCAAAATTTATAGGCACATTTCTAAATTGATATACATAGTCCAAAATAGTGTGTTTCGTCCACATAATTTGTGCACAACAATTACCAGCAGCAAAGTATTCTACTTTAGAAGTAGAAAATGCAACAAAGTTCGGTTTCTTACTACACCAAGATATAAGGGACTTTCCCAAAATATGACATGTTCCAGATGTACTCTTCCTATCTATCTTTCAACTGGAAAAGTCATCATATGAATAACTCATTAAGTAAATGGATTGTTCATTTAGATAAAACAAAATTAAATTGGTAGTATGTTTCAGATATTTAAAAATCCGTTTAATAGCAAGTAAATGTGATTCTTTAGGATTATCTTGAAATCTTGCACACATGCATACACTGAAGATGATATCTGGTCGACTAGTAGTATAGAAACGTAAGATTCCAATCATACCTCTATAATTAGTTCGATCAACTGATTTCCCAGTTTCATCATCATCCATCTTATAGGTGGTACTCATAGGTGTTTCACTTCCCTTATTATTATCCACACCAAAGCATTTTAAAAGTTTATTTGAATATTCACATTAATTTAAAACAGTACCATCCTTATTTTGAAAAATTTGAAATCTTAGAAAATACTTGAGTTCTCCCATTAAAATTATTTCAAATTCATTTTGCGTAATATTTGGAAAATCAGTAAATAAATGATTTTTAGAATATCCAAAGATAATATCATCAACATTGAATTTTAGAATCAAAATATCGTTATAAATTCATTTAATAAAAAGAGTGGGATCTTAAATTCCCTTAGTAAAACATTTTAAAATAAGAAAATTTCTATGTTTATCATACCAAGATCTGGGAGCCTGTTTTAAACCATACAAAGCTTTATAAATCTTAAAAATGTGATTTTGAAAATGGGTGTTTGTAAATCCAGGTGGTTGTTCAACAAAAATATCATCAATTATAAAACCACTTAGAAAAGGAATTTTGACATCCATTTGATATAACATAAAATTTAGATTAGCAACATAGGCAAATAAGATCCTAATAGATTCTAATTTAGATACATGTGAAAAGGTTTATTCATAGTATATTCCTTCCTCTTGACAATAACCTTGTGCAACTAGTCTTTCATTATTTCTAACTATATTTCCTCATTCATCAACCATGTTTCTAAAAACCCATTTAGTGCCTATGGTCAAGGTGCCCTTAGGTATGTCAAACAATTCCTAGGCTTTGTTTCTTTCAAATTGATTTTTTTCTTCTTGCTTAACCATTATCCAAAATTCATCATTGATTGCATCATTGATATTTTTAGGTTCAAACTATGAATGAAAGGCTTGATGTTCAACATGATTTCATAGAGAAGATCTTGTATGTGTCCCTCTATCAATATTACCAACAAAAAAATATAAATGATGATTCTTTATAATCCTAGATGATCTAGTAATGGTGGGACAAGAAATTTTAGGTTCATTTTTAAGTTTAGGTTCACCAGGAGCAGATTCTAGAATATTTCCAGAACAGGTTGTATTTACAACAGGTTCATTGATTTTATCACTAAGGTTCAGAACTGACAAGTCATATTTATTATTTTCAATAGAATACATAGGTTCATGTTGATCAGTTTCATCAAATTTTATGTGAACATATTCTTCCACACACTTGGTTCTCTTATTACATAATATATAGGCTTTTCTAGTAATAGAATATCCTAAAAAGATTGCATCATCACTCTTGGAAGAAAATTTATCTAGATTCTCCTTAGTATTAAGAATAAATACATTGAATCCAAAAACACTGAAGTAATTAACCTTACATGTCCTATTATTCAACAATTCATAAGGGGTATTCTTAATAATAGGTCTAATCAAGGCTCTATTAATATTATAACAAGTTGTACTTACAACTTCTGCCCAAAAATAGATAGGTAGGTCGTATTTTTTAGCATTGTTCTTGCACTTTCATGAAGGGTTATATTCCTTCTTTTTACTACTCCATTCTTTTGAGGTGTCCTATGGGTGGAGAAATTGTGACTATAGCCATTGTGTGATCAATAATATTCAAATTCAGGATTTTTAAACTCATGAACATGATCACTTCTCTGGGTCTTAATATTATGTCCACTATGGTTTTCTATATACTTGGAATACTTAACCAAGTAAGAACAAGCTTCACTTTAGTGAGTTAAAATTTATACCCATGTTTATCTTGAAAATTCATCTACTATTAAAAAGTACATGTGAACCAACTCGAGAGGTTGAGAAGTTGAAACATCACTCTTTGATTTAAAAGATCATTATGCTTATTTCCCTTTTTATGGGGATTCCAAACATGGTCTAATGGGAATTCAAGTATAGGTAGGTCTCTAAATAAGTTCTTCCTAGTAAATTTTCTAAATGAATGTATATTGCAGTGTCCTAATCTTATGTTCCATAACTAAGTCTCATTATGAAAATCACAAATACAATTAATGTTCTGTTTAGCTAAAGAATTCAAATCAACAACATTATCATTTTCATTTCTCAAAATCGAAAATACTAAAAGAATTTAGAATTAAAAAAATTTCCTGAATCATTTTCCAATTTATCATTGAAACCATCATCACACAATTGCGAAATACTTAACAGGTTATATTTAAGTCCATCAAAAAATAATACTTTGAAAATTAAAACTGAATCAGTGTTACCAATCTGGCCAAAGGTGATGATTTTTTCTTTAGAATTATCATAAAAATAGATATGGCCTCCATCAACATTGATTAAACACTTAAAGAATGAGTAATATCTAGTCATATTCCTTGACAATCATCTATCCTTGTACCATACCTTTTTATGGTAACTTTTTAAGAAATTTTCGTAGAAAACAGGTTTAAGCAGAAAATGAATTTGGTACCCTGATTTTCTTGGGTCCAGACAGGTTAGAAATCAATACATTTGTTACCCAGATTTGACTTATGGTTCTCAAATAATTCACAGAATTGATATATTTTAAAAGATACAATTTATTTGATTCATAACTAATTGAATAACTAGATGATTCATATGAATGTCCAGAACTATAACTAGTATCATTCTGTCCAAATTTATGAATAAATCTAGTTTTAGTAATCTATCTCATTCCAGGATGATAGCCTATACCAGTGGTATATATTGGTGCCACTTGTTTTCCTAACATTTTTGTAAGTGTATATTTTACATTTGTGAAATTTTCTATGTCCTTCCTTAATTTCTCATTTGATAATTTCAGTTCAGTATTTTCCATTAGTAATTTAGCATTATTATCTTTTTCTATATCAAAGGAAGATTTAACAGAGTTGGTCAATGCATGATGTTTCTTCAAATTCTTATAGTTTTCCTTAAGCTCATTACATGTTTCTTCTAGCATATTACAATATTAAAATAACTCTTCACCAGGCACATTTTTAGATTCAAAATTATAATCTACTCCAGATTAATATGAATTTAAAGTAGGAGTGTCCAGTGTTACCATAGATGTGTTTTTCATAAAACAAATGTTAAATTTTTGAGATATTTTATCCTAAGTAGAATCAGAATCACTTGAAGTTACTTCTTAATAACTCCAAGTTTCTTTTATATATTTCATGTACTTATTGTCCTTGTAGTCATGTTTCTTTTTTAACATTAACATTAGACAGTCAGCTTTTACATGTCCTTTCCTTTTTCAATCATAACAGACAATCTCAACACTCTTATCAGACATCTTCCAATCTTTCTTCCAGGGACCTTTGTTTTCATATTTACCTTTGTAGTTTGATTTTATGAAGAATTTCATCTTCCTGTAGAACTTCTCTAATATCCTATCTATTTGAGCCTCTCCGCATCACTGTACGAATCTGAACTTTCACATGATGAGCTTTAAGTAGGTATTTGAACTTTCTCCTTTTCTTTTCCTTTTGAGGAAATAGACTTAAATGCTACTGAATTCCTTTTTGCTTCATCATCTTATACCTTATTTACCTTCAGTTATTCTTAATACATCTTAATCTTACCAATTAATTCATTAAAAGGTAGTGAACTTATATCACATGATTATATAATTGAAACTTATGTGCCTCTCCATCTTTCCGGCAGACATCGTAGTATTCTCATAATCTACTCCTTTAAAGGAACAACATTTCCAATTGAGATCATAGTGTTGACAATATCATTGAACCTAAGACAAATGTCAGAGATAGGTTAATCAGACTTCATTTTAAAATTATCATACTTAATAGTATATGTATTCAATATCATTTCCATAACATTTGTTGTTCCTTAATGAGAAACACCCAAGGTATCCCAAATTTCATAGGTAGTTTTGCAAGCAGATATGCAATTAAATTCTTTATCACCTAAAGCACAGTATAAGGAATTCATTGCTTTACAATTACTATTATAAGCAGTTTTAGTAGGTCATCCCATGTAGTTCTATAAGTGTTTGATATCTTATATTGAGTTTCTATAGCTTTCCAGATATCGAATCCTATACTCTCTATGTGAACTTTCATTTTATGTTTCCATTGGACATAATTTTTACAATTGAAGAAAGATGGTCTGTTGGTAGCCGCAACATCTAGTCTATTATCCATAACTATATATTAGCATATATATTTAATGATATAAAATTTAGAACTAACATAAATTTAATATATTATAGATACAACTAAAATCACAGTTGAGAAATAGAGTGTTCTAAATCCTTTAAAAACAAACAACCTTTGATACCAAATGTTGGTCGGAGTGGATACTCAAGAGGGGGTGAATTGAGTTCCAACTAAAAATTTCTGCTAAAATATTTATACTAAAATCCCCTAATTAAAAACTACGTTAAACTGTAGTGAATTTTTAAATCTATAAATGATCAATTAGATTCTCAAGAGATTGATTAGGTCTCATTTAATTTAATCAGTGGATTAAATTAACTTTCGAAGCTAATATATTAATTTACAAAAGTTAAAAACACTTGCTAATTTAACTATCAAAGTAACATTAAAATAAAATTGTATTTCAATGTAAATAGCAGTAGAATACTAAATATATAAAATATACATTTAAAATAATCAATGATACATAGAAGATATAACCAA
Source organism: Viscum album (assembly GCA_963277665.1). Classification (NCBI taxonomy): domain Eukaryota; kingdom Viridiplantae; phylum Streptophyta; class Magnoliopsida; order Santalales; family Viscaceae; genus Viscum; species Viscum album. Next base: position 1,258,129,403 of record OY728142.1, on the reverse strand, counting down.
GAGGTTCTGTCTCAATCTGATACTTAGTCCCCTCAAACAATTTATATAAATTTGATCCACACCCTGGATCGGGGAAAACAATAGTACAAAGACTGTTCAGGTCCTAAGACCTCTACCACAGTTCTTAGTATGAGAAACAAAAGCAACAGCTCTCAGTCTGTTTAGGTCACACTTGACCTCTTCCATAACTCACTATGGGGTACAAGAAGGTATAGGAAGTTTGGTGTGAGGATTTAATATCCCCCAGTTCAGCTCAGGAGACAATCTGTATCTAGAGTAGACAGTACACACACACTGCTCAGAATGTTAAGTAATGGAATACAACTGTGGAAATAATAGTTTTTAGAAAGATCTATGTATTTGAAGATATGTTCTTGACTCATTTTGATGTTGCAGATGGAATTCAGGTCCTTTTTGGTGAGGATGAATCAAAACATTGTATCGTTGTTCTTCTCAGCTACAACTATTTAAGCTTGTCAAAATGATTTTTAGTAAGACACAACTACTAGTATTTTTGTTTGTTCCAGTTGTAGGATCTACTTGAGTCTCTCTAATTTTTATAGGTGTTCTTCAAGTACTCCACGTGTTCCCTGGAACTTCACACACATGCACCTTCTTTCATGTATATGTATCTATTCGTTCAGCTCATTATTTTTACTACAGATCTACATTTTTTATTCCTTGAGATCTGGAAAAAAGTATTATTACCTTATTATAGGTACGAGGTATGGTTTTATGACATCCCAAAACTATAATTAAATAAAATTTATTGCATTATAAACATCAAATATGACGGTTGGAATTAAATAAGAGTGAATAGAAATTTAAATAGTTTTGATGACTCTCAGTGAGTCATGAGATCGGTAGGTCATGTGATCAGCAACATCTTCGGTAGCTCATGTGATTAGAATCAGTATCGGTAACTCATTTGATCAGCATCAATATCAGTAACTCATTTGATCAGCAGTGGTATCGGTATCTCATTTGATTAGCATCGGTATCAGTATCTCATTTGATCAACATCTGTATGAATAGTTCATTTAATCCGCATCAGTATCGGTAGCTCATTTTATCAGCATCAATATTGGTAGCTCATTGTCAGTGCCACCATTTTCATCGGAACGACCATTCTTCATCGGTGCAACTATTCTAATTGGTGTGATCGTTCTCATCAGTGCAACCATTCTTCATCGGTGTGACCGTACTTCATCAGTGTGACTGTTCTCATCAGTGTGACCATTCTTCCATAGTGTGACCATTATTCATCGGTGCGACCGTTATTCATCGGTGACTCAAGAGATATGAAATCTTTACAAAGTGTCTGTTTAACCCAGAATGCTTTCAGTTCAATAGTAAAACATAAATTATAATAGATAAACATTATTTAGAAATGATATAAACATATATGAACACATTTAGAAAAAATTTAACAAAATACTAAATTTTCATAGTTAAAACAATGATTTGTGATTATTAAAATAACCATCTCACAGAGAGTTCAACAATCTCCCCCTTTTTTGATAATGACAAATAAATAGCATAAATGAAGAGGTAACATCGTATGTAATTCAGTATGCTCCCCCTATAAAAAAATAATATATATACAAAAATATAATCAAGTCAACAGAGCATGACATTAGATCATCGACAAGGTTAGAATACAGAGCTTATATATATATGTCTCTCCCTTAGACATATATATGAAATATGATTATATTATCCCCCTGAGATATTCTCCCCCATATAATATGTTTTATATATATATATATTATGAATCATTCTCCCTCTTTGGGATTATCAAAAAGAAAAGGAGAGCATAGAGAGAAAATAGAATAAAGTTCCATTTAAATAACCACCAAAAAAGGTACACATAAAATACATCCTATCAAAAATAACATACAAAACAATTTATTTGGGTGAAAAGGTTATTTCCCTTTAGAAGTTGGAGGAATGGATGGACCAGAGGGTGCTTTGGTTGAATATTAATCTGGCTGGATGGAGAGAGGAGGTAGCACAGCTTGATCTAGTAGCACAATGGGTGCTAATGTGACTTTCTAAGGAGTATATGATCTTTCTGAAAGTTGCTGCTGGATGAATGGATAGATATTGGATAGATCATGAGAGACTGATATCTGACTAGGAGCAACATCTATTGGACTGAGAGGCTCTGCAGTAGGAAGAACAATTGCCTACACTTGCACATAAAGATAGGGTTTGAGCAGATTGATAAATTCTTGAATTAAGTCACCACCATATTTCATGGTCTTATCAAAGTAATCATTATTCTTCATGAAACTCTCTATAGTATGAGTAAAATACTTCAACTATTGAACTTGAGCCTTAAAGGCTTGAGTGATTGGGGGAAGCCTCAAATTGTCAGCCATGACTTAAAACTGATGGTTCAACACATGCTTGGAAGAAATACTAGATAATTAGTGATCCGCTTTCTCATTAATCTCTTTCTGAGCCTTCGTAGTATTAGTAGAATAAAGCTTCACCATCTTGTGAATATGATCATTGTTTTCATTCATCTTTTTCAATGAGTCCAAATCCAATATTTGGCCAAGTGCAGCTAACACTTATTTTATAACATCCTTCAATGCATTGATCTCATGAACAGTAATCTTTGTCCCTTTGGAGGATCTATCTTGAGTAACAATATAAGTTATCTCAGTCTTAATCTTTCTCAAATCTGACTTCTTCAGATGTTTTATCAAATTTCTCATAACTTCCATCACACTAGAGATAGTAGATCTAAACTCATTTGATAGAGAGACTAATCCACTACATAAATCATTGAGAGTTTTATTTAGAGTGGTAATATGCCTGCCAATCATCTCACCAGTATTGCAAAGGTCTGGCTTAATAATACTTACCACTCTTTGAGTTAATGCATCCATAGAAAACTCAGATAGATTCATTAGAGCATGAGTAAAAGGATTAGACAATTCCTCTTTTATTGTCTCTCTATCTACATGGAGGAACTCCGATTTAAATCTGTCAGGATCAGATTGTGCAACTGAAGGACCATGTCTAGATTGTGAAACTGATGTACCAGGTCTGTCTGCTGTCACTTGCATATACTAACCAACTTATCAATTCTTAACTGACTCACTTACTCTATTAAGATCCACTTCTTCTTCCTCTTCCTCCGGATAATCTAAGCCCAGAACTGCAAGACCTGGGTGTTCTTCCCATGCGGCTTTTCATGAAGGATACAGAGGCTTCAAAAATCTTGTTCTTCCATAATTTTTAGGAGAGACTTCCTCATCCACATCAATATCTGATTTTACTATCCCTTAATCCTAAAGAACAGGTTATTTCTCATTTAGTGGGGGTTAAGGATCAGCTTCGATCTCATTTAGACCGTCCACTTGTCGAGTACTTGCATCATCATCATCACCATCATCATCATTGACATTATCATCATCACCTTCACCATCCTCACCATTAGCATCATCACAATTTCCCTTTCCAATATTATTTACTGAGGTCTCAATAATACTATCCTAAATAATGGATTCATACTCCTCAAAATTTTATTCTTCAGTCTCAGCTTCTTCTTCATCACCTAAGAGAGGTTCTGACATTGGTAACTCGAGAGGTGGACTTGCTGGTCGAAATTCCATTCTTCTATTCTTTAGACTCACTGTATCAGGATCACTCCTGTCATCAGAAGGTGACTCAAGTTTTTTTTAACTTCCACATCTTCATCAGCTATGGCTTCCCATATTCTATCTTTTTTGGACTCTCCAGTGTCCTCTGGAGCTACTGTCTCTTCTTCCTCATTAGATAGACCACTACTTCATCAGATATTAAAGCAGGATCTATCATCCCCTTTGGTGTCTTATGATGATCATAAGGATTAATTGATTCATACAACTTTTCATTATCAATAACCCAAGATTTCTGCCATGGATTCTAGTTTTTTTCATTATTTTAAAGATATCCTTGTTAATACATAAAATACTACTAGATAAGATACACTCATCACCATCTTCATCACAGTCCAAAAAATTTAACATAGCTAAGATTTTATTATAGTAGAACAAGGTTGTAGAATTCTTGGATGGCATTACCATCTCAGAAATATAGGCAGTAAAATATCTACACAAGTTGATCTTCTCATCATTTAGCAATAAAAACTATAAGAAAATGTCTTGATACTTCACAGAAGAAAAATCACTTTTTCTAGGACAGATTTGGTGCTAGATAAACATAAACAAAATCCTACCTTCACCACCTAACTCAGAAGCTATTATTCTTCTGGATTCAGAATCCCCAGTCAGCATCTCTAAAATAAGTTCATACGAAGAAAATTTAGTGGTAGGAGGGATATTACTAGTATAATCTTCATCTCTTCCATTATAAGGTACTCCTAAACATTCATCCCATTGATCCAATGAAAAGGTTATCTTTTTCCATTTGATTACAGAAGATAATCTCACAGCTTCTGATCCATCCAATACAATAGCTAAGTATAGATAAAACTTATGCACCAGCTTCTGGTAGTAGACTTGGTTATTATCACAGAACCAGTCATTCTATCCCTGCATCTCCAAAACATTCAAAAGAGAAGATTTGTTGGATAACACACATTAGACACTCACTACCTTTTCTGTAGTAACTACGAGAGTTTCCAAATCCGAGTTTATTGAACTTTGAATCGTGCTGATCGATTTTCCAGGAGCGCGTTTTACAGGAGAGGAATCTTAATATTTCTTACCTTTTCGTTTTTTATTTTTCATTAAGAGTATTTAGAGGGTTGAGATGTTGGAACAGTTTTAAAGGTTCATGATTCAGAAAATAAAAGAGTGTTCAGTGGGAGATGGAAGGTCAACAGTCATTAGAAGTAGTTGAGGGTCATTATTTTTATCATTTATGGTTACAATAATAAAAATAAACAGTAATTGGATTTAATTATACAACGCCGTTTTGAAAAACACTTACAGTTTCATAAACTGTAATACTCAATCGGTAGCTTAGATTGGCTTCACAGATAAGTTTTACATATCGGTGTCACAGATCAGTTTCAATGATCGGTTTCACGGATCTGTTTCACTTCCCAGTTTCACCGATCAGTTTCACTGATCGGTTTCACAGATCGGTTCCACTGATCAGTTTCACTGATCACTTTCACTAATCGGTTTAACTGATCGGTTTCACTGATTGGTTTCACAGATCGATCATTCCTAATAATTTCTTAATAAAATTTAACCTTTCTAAGCTCATGGGTTTGGTGAAGTTATCAGCTAATTGATGATCAGAGTCAATAAATTCTAGAGAAATATCACCCTTTTGATAACGACCTCTCAAAAAGTGATGTATGGCATCAATGTGTTTGGACCTAGAGTGAGACACAAGATTCATAGAGATGCTAATTTCACTAGTGTTATCACAATTTATAAACACATGTCTAAATTGATATCCACAGTCCAAAAGAGTGTCTTTTATCCACAGAATTAATGCATTACAACTACCAGCTGCAATGTATTCTGCTTCAGAAGTATAAAATTCAACAGTGTTCTGTTTCTTTCTACACCAAGATACCAGGGACGTTCCCAAAATATGACAAGTTCTATATGTTCTCTACTTATCTAACATGCAACCAGCAAAGTCAGCATCTGAATAACTCATTAAGTCAATGGATTATACTTTTCGATAAAACAAACCTAAATTGGTAGTATGTTTAAGATATTTGAAAATGCTTTTAATAGAAAGTAAATGAGATTCTTTTGGATTGGCTTGAAATCTTGCGCACATGCATACAAGGAACATGATATCTGGTTTACTAGAAGTAAGGTAATGTAAGCCTAAAATCATAACACTATAATTTTTTTGACCATTTTATTTCTTAGTTTCATCATCATCAAACTTACAGGTGGAACTCATAGGTGTGTCACATCCCTTATTACTATCCAAACCTAAGTGTTTTAAAAGATCCTTTGTATAATTACATTGATTTAAAATAGTACCATCCTTATTTTGAAAAATTAATATCCAAGAAAATACTTGAGTTCTCCCATTAAACTCATTTCAAATTCATTTTTCATAATCTTTGAAAAATCAGTACATAATTAATTTTTAGAAGATCCAAAGATAATATCATCAACATAGATTTGTACTATCAAAATATCCTCAGAAATTCATTTAATAAAAAGAGTGGGAACTAAAATTCCATTAGTAAAACCATTAGAAATAATAAAATTTTTTATTCTATCATATGAAGCTCTTGGAGCCTGTTTTAAACCATATAATGCTTTAGAATGCTTAAAAAAAAGATTTTGAAAATTGGTGTTTGTAAATCCAGGTGGTTGTTAAACAAAATCAGCTTCAATTATAAAACCATGTAGAAAATCACTTTTGACATAAATTGGATATAACTTTAAATTTAATGAGCATCATAGTCATGTAAGATTCTAAAAGCTTCTAATCTAGCCACATGTGTAAAGTATTCTTCAGAGTCTATTAATTCCTCTTGAATATAACCTTGTTCAACTAGTCTTGATTTATTTTTAACTATATTTCCTGATTTATCAAACATGTTTCTAAAAACCCATTTAGTGCCTATAGTAAAGGTGTCCTTAGGTTTTCCAACCAATTCACATCCTTTGTTTCTTTCAAATTGATTTAGTTCTTCTTTCATTGACATTTTCCAAAATTCATCATTGATCACATCATTGATATTTTTAGGTTATAACTGTGAATGAAAGGCATGAGGTTAAACCTGATTTCTTATAGAAGCTTTAGTATGTGTCCCTCTATCATGATTACCAACAACCGAATCTAAATAATTATTATATAGAATCCAAGTTGATATAGTAAAGGTTGGACTAGAAATTTCAGGTTCATTTCTATGTTCGTGTTCACCAGCAAAAAATATTGGAATATTTCCAGAACTGTTTGTCTTTAATACAGGTACATTTTTTTCACTAAGGTTCAGAACAGAAAATTCCCCTTCAAGATTTTCAAGATAGGAATTAGGTTCATGTGGATCAGTTTCATCAAATTTGTTGTGAATAGATTCTTCCACAAACTTGGTTCTGATATTAAAGACTCTATAGGCTATTCTAGTAATTTAATATTCTAAAAATATTCCTTCATATCTGTTGAATGCAAACTAATATTGATTCTCCTTAGTATTAAAAATAAATAATTTGCAACCAAAAACTCGGAAGTAATTAAACTTATGTTTTCTATTATTCCACAATTCATAAGGGGTCTTCATAAGAATAGGTATAATCAAGACTATTAATAACATAACAAGATTTATTTACTGCATCAGACCAAAAATAAATAGGCAGGTCAGTTTCATTTAGCATTGATTTTGCAATTTCATGAAATTTTGTATTCCTTCTTTCTATTACACCATTATGATGAGGTGACCTGGGGGAAAAAAAATTGGTACTATAGCCATTGTGTGAGAAATAAGATTCAAACTCATGATTTTCAAACTCATGACCATGATCACTTCTTAGGGACTTTATCATAAGTCCACTAAGGTTTTCTACAAACATGGAATACTTAACAAAGTAAGAACCCGATTCAATTTTGTGAGCTAAAATGTATACCCAAGTATATCTAGAATAGTCTTCTACTAAGACATCGACATAGTGCTACCAATTTAAACTAGAAATTCTAGAAGGTCTGAACATGTCAATGTGAACCAAATCGAGAGGTTGAGAAGTTGAAACTTCATTCTTTGATTTAAAATAATCTTTATGTTGCTTTCCCTTTTGACAGGGATTACAGACATTGTCTGATGGAATTTCAAGATTAGGTATGTATCTAAATAGGTTCTTCTAGTCAGTTTTCTATGTGAGTGTATATTGTAGTGTCCTAATCTTCTGTGCCATAAACAATACTCTTTATTAAAATCATTTAAACATTTAATGTTCTGTTTAGCTAATGAATTCAAATCAACAGCATAAACATTTTCATTTCTCGAAGCAGAAAATACTAAAACATTTTTAGAATTAAAAACATTGAATGAATCATTTTCATATTTAAAATTGAAACCATAATCACACAACTGATAAATACTTAACAGTCTATATTTAAGTCTATCAACAAATAAGTCATTGGAAATTAAAACTAAATCAGTGTTACCAATCTGGCCTAAGCCGATGATTTTTTCTTTTGAATTATCCCCTAAAGAGACATGGCCTCCAGAAAGTTTTTTTAAACTATCGAAGCATGAGTAATCTCCAGTCATATTCCTTGAAGATCCACTATCCAAGTCCATACCTTCTTATGGGAACTTTTCAAGAAAGTTTCCTATAAAATAGGTTTGAATGGAAAATGAATTTGTTACCAAGATTTTCTTGGGTCCAGACAAGTTAGAAATAAAAACATTAGGTACCCAGATTTATCTTATGGGTCTCAAATAATTTAGAGAATCGATCGATTTTGGAAGATAAACTTTATTTGATCTATAACCAATTGAATAACTAGATGAACCATGTAAATTTCTAGAACAATAACTAGCAGCATTCTGTCCAAATTTAGGAATAAATCTAGTTTTAATAATCTGTCTCTTTCTAGGCTAATATCATATACCACTGGTATATTTTGGTGCCACATGTTTTCCTAAAATTTGTGTTAGTGTATCTTTTACATTTGTGAATTTTTATAAGCCATTCCATAATTTCTCATTAGAAAATTTCAGTTAAGTATTTTCATTAATTAATTGAGCAATCTTGTCTTTCTCTATATTAAGGGAACATTTAACAGAGCTGGTCAATGCATGCTATTTCTTCAAGGTCTTATAATTGTCCTTAAGCTCATTAAAAGTTTCTTCTATCATATTAAAATATTAAAATAACTCTACAGTAGACATATTTTCAGATTCATAATTAGAATCAACTTTACAATAATATGAATTTAAAGTAGGAGTTTCCAGTGTTACCTCAGATGTGTTTGTCATAAAACACATGTTATATTTTTGAGATTTTACATCTTGAGTAGAATCAGAATCTCTTGAAATGTCTTCTCAATCACTACAAGTTGCGTTCAAAGATTTCTTGTAATTATTGTCCTTATTGTCATGGTTATTTTTGAACATTAACTTTGGACAGTCAGCTTTTACATGTCCTTCCCTTTGTCACTCATAACACACAATCTCATCACTCTGAGTAGACTTCATCCAATCATTCTTCTAGTGACATTTTTGTCATATTTTCCTTTGTAGTTTGATTTATTGAAGAATTTCTTCTTCCTGTAGAACATCATGAATCTCCTGGATATTTGAGCCATCTCAGCATCACTGTTAGAATCTAAACATTCACTTGTTGAGGTTTCAGTAGGTATGTGAACTTTCTCCTTTCATTTTCCTTTTGAGGCAGTAGAATTAAATGCTACCGACTTCCTTTTTGGTTCATCATCACCTTCCTTATTTACCTTCATTTCTTCTTCATACATCATCCACTTACTAATTAATTTCATAATAGGTTGTGAACATATAGAACACTATTCTCTTATTGAAACAGATGTTCCTCGCCATCTTTCTAGCAGACATCATAGTATTCTCTTAATCTGCTTCTTTTTAGGAACACCTTTTCCATGTCAGCTCATAGCATTAACAATCTCATTGAACTTGAGATACATGTCAGAGATCAGTTAATCATAATTCATTTTAAAATTATCATACGTAATAGTATAGGTATTCAATCTCATTTCCTTAAAATTGGTTGTTCAATCATGAGAAACACCCAATGTATCCCAAATTTCATAGGCAGTTTTTCAAGAAGATATGCTATTAAATTATTCATATCCGAAAACACAGTACATCACATTAATATATTTACAATTATTATTATAAGCAGTTTTAGTAGGTTCATCCCTAGTAGTTCTCTCAGTGTCTGAAATCATATATTGAGTTTATATAGCTGTCCAGATATCAAAGCCCATACCCTCTAAGTGAATTTTCATTTTAAGTTTCCATTGGGAATAATTTGTACCATTGACTAAAGGTGGAATGTTCGTAGCAAAACCTTCTAGTATATTATCCATAACTAGATTTTAGAAGATATATTAAAAGAGATAAAATTTATAACTAACATAAATTTAAGATCATTGAGATACAACTAAAATAATATTTTAGAGACAAAGTGTTCGAAGGCCTTTAAAATCAAACAACCTCTGATACCAAATATTTGTCCGAGTGGATACTCAAGAGGGGGGTGAATTGAGTTCTAATTAAAAATTTATGTTAAAATATTTCTGTTGAAATCCCCTTATTTAAAAAGTAAGATAAATATTAGGGAATTTGTAAATATGTAAAGGTTCAATTATATTCTCAAAAGATTGATTAGGTCATAGTTAATTTAATCATTGGATTAAATTAACTTTTGAATCTAATCTACTAATTTACAGAAGTTAAAAACACTTCCTAATTTAACTATGAGAGTAAGTATAAAAATTGATTTGTATTTCACTGTAAATTGTAGCGGAATACAAAATATATAAAATATATTTTAAAAATAATCTAAGATGAACAACAGATATAACAAAGAGGATCAGTCTCAAGCCGAGACATAGTACTCTGAAACAATTTATATAAATTTGATCCACACCCGGGATCGGGGAATAAAACAGTACAGAGGTTGTTTCGGTCCTAAGACCTCTACCTTAGTTCTTAGTAGAAAAAACAAATGCAACAGCTCTTAGGCTATCCAGGTCACACATGACCTCTTCCATAACGCACAATGGGATACAAGAAGGTATAGAATGTTTGCTGTGAGGATTTAATATACTCCAGTTCAACTCAGGAGACAATGTGTATCTAGAGTAGACAGATGTACACACAAACTACTCATAATGTTAAGCAAAGGATTACAACATAGGAAATAATAGTGTTTAGAAAGCTCTGGGAATTTGATGACATGTTCTGGACTAGTTTTGAAGTTGCAGATGGAAGTCAGGTCCTTTCTGGTGAGGATGACTCAAAACAGAGTATCGTTGTTCTTATCAGCTACAACTATTTAGCCTTGTGCAAATGATTTTAATTAAGACACAAATACTAGTATTTGTGTTTGTTCTAGGTGTAGGATCTGCTTTAGTGTATCTGATTTTTACAGGTGTTCTTAGAGTTCCCCTTGTGTTCTCTGTAACTTCACACACTTTCACCTTATTTCATGTATATTTCTCTATTTTTTCTCCTCTATCTTTTTACTACAGATCATCCTTCTTTATTCCTTGAGATTCGGAAAAAATAATGAATACCTTTTTACAGGTTTGAGGTATGGTTTCCTGACATCCAAAAACTATCATTAAATAACATTTATTGCATTAAAAACATCAAATATGACCATTGGAATTAAATAAGAGACAATAGAAATTCAAACATTTTTCATGACTATCGGTGAGTCATGAGATTAGTAGGTCATGTGATCAGCATCAGATTCAGTAGCTCATGGGATCAGTATCGGTATTGGTAACTCATTTGATCAGCATCGGTATCGGTATATCATTTAATCAACATCGGTATCTGTAGATTATTTAATTTGTATCGGTATCAATAGATCATTTGATCAACATCTGTATCGGTAGCCCATTTGATCAGCATCGATATCAGTAGCTCATTTGATCAGCATCGATATCGGTAGCTCATTTTCAGTGCCACCATTATCATCGGTGTGATCATTTTAAATTGATGCAACCGTTCTCATTGGTTCGATCATTCTCATATGTGTGACCGTTCTTCATCAGTGTGACTGTTCTTCATTGGTGCCACCGTTCTCATCAGTGCCACCATTCTTCATCGCTGCGACCGTTTTTCATCGGTGAGTCAAGAGATCTGTAATCATCACAAACTGTTTGTTTAATCTAGAACGCATCCAGGTAAAAATTAAAACATAAATTAACATAGATAAACATTATTTAGTCATGATTTAAACATATATAAACAAATTTAGAACAAATTGAACAAAAGACTAAATTGTCATAGATAAAACAATGATTTGTTATTATTAAAATAACCATCTCATAGAGATTTCAACATTATATTTCTCCAAATGCAACCAATGTTCTCATAACCATGGTCCTAGTTTTGTGATGACGTTTTCATTTTCTTTTACCTCTTATTAAGACTGAATCTTATTAAACATAATTCTGATGTGGGTTTTCCATAAATGTATTTTACATTTTCAACCTTTTATTTTCAAAGAACAAATTCAAATTACGATGAAGAAATTTATTGATGGAGGGGAGAATGTAACAACCCAGGATTTCATAGTAAATTTTCCCTTTAAAGTAATTTATTATATTCTATTTCATGAAACACTAGCTTGTCTTTCGTTATAGGCAAGATTGATTTTCCATGAAACAACTCATTAGTATAATAATTAATTAAATGATATATTTATTTATCAATTCAATATTGTAATATGAACAGTAAAAAATATATTTTCAATGATATTTATAATGTTTTCACAGAAAAAAACATATTTATAATGGAATGTTGTTGTTTTTTAAATTATTTATATATTTAGAAGAACTCTTTTCTTAAAAGAACTAATTTTTATGTCCTTTTGTGAACAATAATAAAAATAATTTTAAACACACATATAAATTTCATTTAGAAATATATACTTCATTTTTGAATTTTCAATATCAAAATTATCTTGAGGTCAATTTTTGGTATTTTTTTGGAAAAATTCAATTTTTGATGAATAGTGAAAAAAACTACATTGTACATAAAATCAAACGTTTTCATTTAAATAATAAATTTTTATTAAAATTTATCTTATAGTAAATATAGATACGTAATACATATATTAGTCCAATATATGTAATTTGAGTCATTTTATAGAAATATTGGATATATACAATTTTATTGAAATTTTTAATGTCTTTTACACATATTCAAGGAACATTTAAAAATTTGCAGAAAACATAATTTTACCACATCTTTGAATTGAATTTTAAAAATCTGCCAGATATGATTCTCATCAGTAATTAAAATTTTGTTCAATAGGATGAAAATAATTTTGGGTGAATACTTTCTTCTGAATTTTATTTACCACGATTAAAAGTAAATTGAGTAATTAAACGTAAAAATAATATTATAATTACCCCAACACATTCAAAATTCTATTGGATAATTTATTTTCGATATAAATCAACCTTTGGAAAAAATAAGATCCTTTATGATAAATTTAGGTTATATTATAACATTTAATATATTTTATTAAAAAATTAGTTAAAAATGTTACATTCAAATTTTAATAACTAAAAAATATTTAATATAGGTATATACATAAGTTAAATTTCACAATAAATATTAATGAAAAATATTAAAAAAATTCCTAAACCATATAATTTTAATTATATTTTTTGTACATTTTATAATTTAGTTTATGTATGATAAAATGATGATATAGTAATTACCTTTTTAATGAATCATTATAATAATTGATATGATAAATATTTATATAATTTTAAATTGAAACATTTGATGACATCCACGTATTTTCAAGTTGAATATGACAAGTTATGTTATATTAAATGTATTGTTTTCGAACAAATAAACTTTTTATGACATTAAAAAAACCCAAATACCAAATATTGTCAAAATTTAAATATATGAGTTTTAAAAAAAAATACTTTTTATAAATTAATATAATAGTCATAAAAATATATGAATATAAAAAATGACTTATATAATGATAAATATGTCATTAATGAACCACCTTAAATAGTATTCCCATTTTATAGTAACTATATTAACTATGTAGTATAAAAATACAAGAAGACATGGTAAAAGTTAAACTCGGTAATATATAGTTAAATCTAAAAGATAATGTAAATATTGTGACATAAACATGTATAAAACCTATTTATTAAGATTATTTCAAGCCATACACATCATATACATGAAATTAATACCCTTGGGGATATTAGAAGTAGAAAATAATTTTATAATAAATTAATATCTAATTATTTTCCTAAAGTAACCCTCACCTCTATTATAAAAGGACACATCCCCTTCCCATAAATTAACACCTCCAAAAGAAATTTTGATAAGAGAAATCATTCTCCAATATCCTCTCAAAACCAATAAACTGATCTTAAAGGCCTTAATTTGATTAGAAACCCAACCTATGTAGCCCATTTTTTCAAATCAAAAGGAAGCACCCGAAGAAGTAGTAATTGTTTTATCACCTCTTTCAAATTTATTTTCCCATTATACTTCCTATTTCTTTATTTTTTCCATACTAAAATAATATCTCTTGAACCATCTACATACTATGATGTTATTATAAATATTATGAAATCATATTCATTATTTTACCCATCCTATTAATAAAAAAGTCACCATGCATGCGTACGTACGACTTACCATCTCCAAGTTACGGTGTAGTTTGTTATTCAACACTACAATATTTGGATGGGTATATTAATGAGTATAATTATTGTAAATAATAAATATAACATGATAATTATTCTTTATTATATAATATACCATCTACTTAATTACAGTTTCACCATTAATAAAATGATATTGTTGCTCGTGTGTATATACAGCAAACCATCTCCATGACGCGATATGATTAATATTTAATGATCTCCATTCATGATTATATATATATATATATATATTAAGTATGTTATATATGAAATAATGTTTCTACTGGAATAATATATTTTTATAAGATAAATATATGTCATTTACTTACTTCTATATAATTCGATAAAAAATTGGAAACAACGTTCTCGTGTACAGACAGACTACAATCTCTATGAACGGTGTATATATTTCAAATATATATATTATAAATAATTTTATTCAAAATATATTGGATATATAAACCATGTATTATATTTTTTATGTATTTAAATCATAATATAAGAGATACAATCATTAATAACAAGTTAACACATGTGCAATAAAGAAAATGATTATTACTTGAAATGTTACTTTAACATGTATGTAATTATTAAATTTTCAGTATAAAGTAATAAATAAATAATGTATGATACCATAAATATTAATATTATTTTTTTATAATTTAATAACATGCTACGGTCATTATATAGGTGATAAAACGTACCTCGACTAAAGGAATGTAAAAGGTCAGGGATAATTCCTCAATCTCATTATTATCCAAGATTGTTTATGTGTATGTATTTTATGGGACATATTTATAATCCATGTCCATGTTTCATAAAAATGTGTTTAATATGAATATTTTAAGATATTCTAGAAGGCTATATTTTACTATATCATCAATTTAAATGTTTTAATGATTTATTTTTTCTAAATCTATTTGATTAATACCCATTTTTTCAAAATAATTTTAATGATTCATATATATGGACAAGATTGTTTTAAAATTATAATTCATTTAAAATGTTTCAAATAGGTATGAGAAATTTAGATTCAAAAATATATCTTAAATGACTTACTTTATAAATTGTTAAACTTTTAAATGATTTCATGAAAATGGGATATTTCTCACAAAAAGTTTTACGTACAATTTTCAACTATGTCAACATATTTTACTGGGAATTATTATTGATTGAGGTTGATTTATTGTAATTAATTATTCCATATAGTATTTAATGAGTTATTATATGTTTTAATAATGATGTTCTATATTTATTCCATTCCTGGTTTATGGTTAGTGTATTGACATTTCATATGCTAGTTTTAATACGAGTGATTATGTTCTATTTAAAACATTTAATATTATAAATGAATCAGACTATGTAAGTGATTGGTGATTCCCTCTATATCCCCTCGATGAATTGATAGGTCTAATGAGACATAATAGTGTCCTGGAACAAGTCCATGTTATAATATTTGTTAATGGTCTTGGAACAAGGCCTTGACGTAGTAGTTATTTTGTCTATATTCTGCATTCCCTCGTTATGAAATTATTTATCACATGAGATTATTCAACTAGTAGAACATCCATGTTCATGTTTATATGGTAATGTTTGACAATTTTCATCATATTAAGCTCGTTTTTTATCTTTATAATTCTTCTATTTTTATTACACATCTTGCCTTAAATTTTTATAGAATCTTATTAATTATTAACCCTTAATGAGCATTTGAGTTAAACACTTTCTTATTTTTTATTTCCCCAGGATTCTAGGAAGTGTATTGTGATTGATATTCAGGGTTAACATAGGGAAATTATGGTATTCTCATAAGATTATTTTTTCTATATTTTATGTTAGAAAGTGTAATGTAACATTCATGTTTGTAAACTATTTTACAAGAATGCAAAATTGAACGGTCCGTCAGGACTCAATTCATTATAATCAGGACAATGTGTTAAAATAATGCACCAACTCTTGGTAACTGGGGTCAGGGCATTAATTTTGGACTCATAGTATGTTTTAGGTTATTTTTAAAATATATATTATGTGAGTATTACTAAAAAATACATCCCTCTCGAGATACTACAGGTGGACATGTTTCTGGAATAGATGTACATTGGGGTGATAACTATGAAAAGGTATTTCGGACCAGACTTGGGGTAACTAGGAACACAACAATGGGCCTTACTGCGCACCTGGTTTGACACTCTAGGTGGATATACTTAGGATAATTCAAAATTTCATTAAAATACATTATAGAGAATTTATGAATATATATATCCACAATGAATCCATTTTTATGATTATGAGATTAGATATCTTTATATATATCAAATTCTTGTAATGCATTTCACTATTTTAAAATCAGAATTTTGATTCATTACCTAATCTAGTGTGTGAAATTTCATACAATGACGCATATTAGAAGGAATGACTACCCCACCAATGCGCATGTTCCGAAGACTAAGAATGATCTTATGTTTTGTGGCCTTAATCTAACCTTACGACATAAAACATACTCCCATGTATTATCATAATATGAAAAAATAGTATCATGTGTTAACAAGATAAATAAATAATTATCTGAGTCCTATGGCATTGTAGGGAAGGTAGAGAAAAAAACTATGGTAGAGAGAAAGATGTATAATTGGATGAATGAAAAGAAGTATTTAATCATATGTGATAACTGTTAAAACAATTACCTTGGGATGTTCTTGAAAGGACTAGGTAATTTTTAAAACATTGAAGAAAAGGGTAATCAGGAAAAATAATACAAAGGGAATAATGAAAAGGAAAATATGTAGTGTTTCATCTATGATTAAATGGGGTATTGCACAAATAAATGTACTAATCATCACGGAAATATAGCTCATAATAAGAATTAGGATCCAGTTCAAGCATAATCTAATACTACAGTTGACGTGGAATAATTAATGTATTAGTGTTTCTAGATTGAATTTTTATGTCATTTGAGTGTTGCATCAATTATGTACATGATATATGAATTATGAAAATAAATAAGGATTATATTGTTCTTCTATTTCATTTAGGATTTGTGATTACATGGAACTATGAAAAGTGACTCAATAGAAAATTAAAATTTATGGAAAAGATGTGGTTGAAGGAAAGATAACCCATAATATGGTCTCGAAACTATGGTAGTGATTTTGGAATAATAGATGATTAATTTGGATATATTTTATTGGATATTCTTGACTACCATTGAACTAAATAATTGATTGTTTATTTTATTATTGTTGGAGTTTACAACTTTTTTGATATAAGAACAATATCTAGTAATCTATAAGAAATAAGGTAGTATGAATGCATCAGTAAGGTTTTATGGTAATATAGGTTGTTACCATGTTTTAAGAGCATAAATGATGAAGGTATTGACATATTATTATATGGAAAAAAGATATTGTCATTATGTTTACCCCCCATATAAATTTTTGTACTGTGAGTTTGGACATAATTATTTTGGGTAACTCTAAAGGTTAGAATGTAGTAACTTCAAACTTGATATTATGTTTGCGGTTAATGTATAATTTATTTGATACTTTGACATATACTTTTGGATTTCAATAAAACCAGAGGGGATTAATGAAATACTTTTAGACCTTATGATTTAATAAATACGCTTCCAGCGTAAAAATAATTTTTGAACAGTTATTTCCAACATTTAGAGATGAAGTGAAAATAGTTCGAAGCATAACCAAATGATGGAATTATGACTATGACATGTAATGAAATCATGTATGTTTTCAGGAGTTCATATCTTGATAGGAAATAATCAACAATTATAAAAAAGTATCTAAAAAATTTGTTATCCAAATACCTTAAGTATGTGTTGAAATAATTTTACATTAAATCATCATTGATTTATTGATTTGAGTCCCTAAATCATCCATTTATTTTTATCTTATTAGTGATTTATGAACCGAATGACTACATATGAATATTTACGTTTCTCGCAACATTATATTTCCCAAATTTCC
Source organism: Viscum album (assembly GCA_963277665.1). NCBI lineage: Eukaryota > Viridiplantae > Streptophyta > Magnoliopsida > Santalales > Viscaceae > Viscum > Viscum album. Next base: position 1,258,111,074 of record OY728142.1, on the reverse strand, counting down.
ACTAATGTTCTTGTAATCAAAATCCTAATTTTTTGGTGACTTTTTCATTTTCCTTTAGCTCTTATTAATACTAAAATTTATTTATCATATTTCCAATGTGGGTTTTCCATAAACATATTTTCAATTTTCAACCTTTTATTTTCAAAGAACAATTTCAAATTGCGAAGAAGTAATTCATTTATGGAGGGGAAAATGTAACACCCCTTGATTTTATTTTAAATTATCTCTTTAATGTAACTTAATATATTATATTGCACGCAACACCAACTTGTCTTGCGTTATATGCAAGATTGATATTCCGTGAAATAACTCATTAGTATTATAATTATTTAAATGATATAATTATTTATCAATCCAATGTTGTAATATCAATAGTAAAAAATAAATTTTTATAGATATTTATAATGTTATCTCATAAAAAAAACATATTTATAATGAATTGTTTTTGATTTTTTAAATTATTTATATATTTAAAAGAAAAAGTTTCTTAAAAGAAAAAATTTTTATGTCCTTTTATGGACAATAATAAAACTAATTTTATACACTCATTAAAATTTAATTTCGTAAATTATATTTCATTTTGGAATTTTTAATATCAAAATTATCTTGTAGTCATTTATTGGTATTTTTATGAAAACATTCATTTTTTGATGAATAGTGAAAACTACTACCATCCAACATTAAAATTTTTATTCATAAGAAGGGAAGGGGGATACAGGATCATGGGGGACGGAAATAATGTAGCCCAAGGGCATCGCCCCGTACAAGGTTCACCCCCTCCGGTTTCATACTGGACACATTGGTAAGACACGTCACCCGCATACCAGGAACTGCAATAGAAGCCATATAATCAGCCACTTTGTTCCCCTATCGCCACGTGTGAGAAATTCTAACTCTGTCATTCAGGAGAGCCTTGCACATTCTAATAGTGTAGGTGATAGCCCAGGGTGTACTGCCTCTACCATGGAGGGCGTCGTGGGTAATCATAGAGTCCGTCTCCAAATGGGTAATGCAGATACCCCTGTGTCTACATAGGGATAAGCCTGTCAGAACCGCCAATGATTCTGCCCAAATAGAAGAACCACTGCCAAAGTGAGCTGAGAAAGCCACCACCAGACTCCCTTTGGAGTCCCGGAGAACTCCTCCTCCCCTCATGTCACCCAGAACACAGGAACCATCTGTATTAAGCTTAAGCCCTTCGCTAGGGGGAATCCAGTGAATCCATCTACCCCGCGCCACCCCACCTTCCCCGGTGGCGCTCCTTGGAAGCGCCTGCTGCACCCGCAAGGGTAACCTTCCCCCTCCGATTCCCGCTGCGCCAATATATGTAATTTGAGTCATTTTATAAAAAGATTGGATGTATAAAATTTTATTGAAATTTTTTATGTCTTTTACCCACATTCTAGGAACATTTAAAAATTTTCATAAAACGTAATTTTACCAAATCTGTGAATTGAATTTTAAAAAACTAACATACATGATTCTACTCAGTAATTAAAATTTATTTCAATAGGATGAAAATAATTTTTGTTGAATACTGTATTTTGAATTTTATTTACCATGATAAAAAGTAAAAAGGGTAATTAAAGGTAAAAATCATATTATAATTACCCCCAACACATTTCCGAATTATATTGGATAAGTTCTTTTAGATATAAATCAACCTTATAAAATAAATAAGTTCCTTTATGATCTTTCTGGGTCAGATTAGGACATCTTATATATTTTATTTAAAAAATAGTGAAAAGTGATACATTAAAATTTTAATAACGAAAATTTTTTAATATAAGGATATACATAAGATAAATTACACTATAATTATTATTTATAAAGATAAAGATATTTTCTAAATCATAGTATTTTATTTATAAATTTTGAACATTAAATAATTTTATTTATTTATGACAAAATTATGATTCAGTAATTACCTTATTAATGAATGATTTAAATAATTGATATGATAGATATTAATATAAATGAAAATTGAAACATTTGAGGCCATCCCAGAATTTTCATGGTGAATATGACATGTTAGGGTAGATTAAATGTATTTTTTTGAAAGAATCAACTAGTTATGACATTAACAAAATCCAAATACCAAATAGTGTCAAAATTGAAATATAATAGTTTTTTAAACCAATAGAATGTTATAGATTTATATAATAGTCTTAAAAAATAATATTCTAAAAAATGAATTATATAATGTTACAAATGTCATTAATGAACCACTTTATGTTCTATTGTCATTTTATAGTAATTATATTAACCATGTAGTATACAAATACAAGAAGACATGGTAAAAGTTATACTCTTTAACATATATTGAAATCTAATGTAAATAGGGGGAACTAATCATGTTTAAAACCTATTGATTGAGATTATGTCAACCAATACACATCTTTTCCGTGAAATAAATCACCTTGGGGCTACTATAAATAGGTAATAATTTTATAATAAATTAATATTTTATGTTTTCCTAAAGTACCCCTCACCTCTCTTATAAAAGGATGCATCCCCTTCCCATAACTTAACACCTACAAATGAAATTTGGATTGGACAAACCCATCTAAAATATCCCTTTAAAACCCCTCAGTTGATCCTAATGGCATTACATTGATTATAAATCCAACCTATGTAGCCCATTTGTTCAAATAAAAAGGATGCACCTGATGAAGGGGTAATTATTTCATCACCTCTTTCAAAGTAATTTTATTATTCTACTTCCTATTTCTTTATTGTTTCCATAATAAAATAATATATACAGTACCTTCTACATAAAGGAATGTTATTATAAATATTTTTAAATCATATTCATTATTCTATCTGTCCTATTAATGAAAAATTCACTATGCAGGCGTACGTACGGCTTACCATATCCATGTCGTGGTGTTGTTTGTTATCCAACACTACAATATTTGTATGGGTATAATAATGATTATAATTATTTTAAATAATGAATATAACATTATAATCTATATTTATAATATAATATACCATCTAATTAATTTATTTTTCACCATTAATAAAATGATAGTGTTGCTCGTGCGTACATAGGACATACCGTCTCCATGATGAGATGAGATTAATCTTCAACGATCAACATTAATTATATATATATATATATTATTATGTATGAGATATATGAAATAATGTTTATAATAGAATAATATATTATTATTTAGAGAAATATATGTCATTTACTTACGTCCATACATTTTGATAAAAAAAATGGAAACAACATTCTTGGGTACATATGGACGACCATATCCATGAACGTTGTTTCTATTTCAAATATATATATATTATACATATTTTTATTCAGAATATATATGATATATAAATCATGTATTATATATTGGATGTATTTAAATCATTATCTAAGAGATACAATCAAGAATAACAAGTTAACACACGTACGATAACGAAAATGATTATTACATGAAATGTTACATTAACATGTAAGTAATTAATAAATGGTTATTATAATGTCATATGTAAATAATTTATGATACCATAAATATAAATATTGTTTTGGTATAATTTAATTACATGCTACTGTCATTATAAAGGAGGTCAAACGTACCTTCCACTAAAGGAATGTACCAGGTCAGGGTTAATTCCACAATCTTATTATTATCAATCATTTTTTATGTGTATGTATTTTCTGGGACATATTTCTCATCCATGTCCATGTTTCATAAAAAAAGATTTAAAAATAAATATTTTAATGTATTTTGGAAGGGTATATTTTACTATATCATCAATTTAAATCTTCTAATGATTTATTTTTTTCTAATTCTATTTGACTAATATCAATTTTTTCAAAATTATTTTAAGGATTTATATATATGGACATGATTTTCTTAAAATGATAATTTATTTCAAAAGTTTCAATGTGTTATGAGAAACCTTGATTCAAAAATCTATATTAAATGACTTACTTTATAAATTGAGAAACATTTATATGATTTTATAAAAAAAGAGATATTTCTCTCAAAGAGTTTTATTGATCATTTTCAGCTATGTCAACATCTTTTACTGTATATTATTATTGATTGATGTTGATTTATTAAAATACAATATTCTATATAGTATTGAATGAGTTATGATATGTTTGACTATTTATGTTCTATATTTATTCCATTCCTATTTTATATTTCATGTATTGATATTTCATATGCTTGTTTTAATATCAGTGATTATGTTATGTTTCAACATTTTACTATTATGAATGAATTGGACTTAGTAATTGATGGGTGATGGCCTCTATAGCCCCTCGATACATCGATATGTCTAATGAGACAAACTAGTGTCCTAGAAAAAGGCCTTGACATAATATTTTTTAATGCTATTATAACAAGGACTTGACGTAGTAGTTATTTTGTCTAAATTATGCATTCCCTCATTATGAAATTAGTTATACATGTGATTATTCAACAGGATCAATATCCATGTTCATGTTTATATGGTAATGATTTATTTATTTTTATCATATTGTGCTCATTTTTTTTGTTACAAATTATTCTATTTTTATTACACATCATACCTTAAATTTTTACAGCCTCTGCTGAATTATTAACCCTTAATGAGCATCTGAGTTAAACCCTTTCTTATTTTTAATTTTCCCAGGATTCCAGGAATCATATAAATATTGATATTCAAGATTAAAGTAGGGAAATTTCGGTATTCTCGAAAGATTATTTTTCCAATGTTTTATGTTAGAAAGTGTAATGTAACATTCATGTTTGTAATCTATTTTCCAAGAATTCTAAATTGATCGGTTCATCAAGACTCAATTCATTATAATAATTCCAATGTATTAAAATAATGCACTAACTCCGAGTAACTGGGGTCAGGGCATTATAGTTGGCCTAATAGTAAGTTTATAAACAACCTTGGACATAGATTTAGAAAAATATTATCAGGCCTCATAACCCTAACATAAAATGATATGATAAGTTTTGAAGAGGTTAATATAATTTGTAAATATAGATTATGTGGGTATTCCAAGAAAATACATCCCTATATAGATCCTATAAGTGGACATGTTTCTGGCAGAGAAGAACCCAGTGGTGAAAACTATGACAAGGTGTTTTGGGCCTCACTCTCAGTAACCAGTTACATGACAATAGGCCTTAATTCACACCTAGATTGACACTCCTAGGGGATATGCTTATAATGATTTACATTTTCATTACAAACCATTATGAATCTTTTATAATTAAATATGTCTACAAAAAAACTATTATTATTATTATGAGATTAAATATGCATATATATTTCAATATATGTTATGTATTTGACTAGTTTAGACTCCTGAATTATGATTAATTACCAAATGTAGTGTATGAAATTATATAGAAATGGCGCCAAGTAGAAGGAATTCCTACCCCAACAATTCGCTTGTTCCAAAGAGTAATACGGATCATATCATCCTTGGTTTTAAGCCAACATTTTGAAAATAAATATCCTCCCATGTATTCTCATCATATGAGTAAATAGTATCATGTGTTAGCAAGATAAGTAATTATTTTTCCAAGTACTATGGCTTGGGTGGAAATCAACAGATAAAAAGGATGGAAGAGAGAAATATGCATAAAGGGATGAAGGGAAAGAAGGATTTTACCATATGTGATAACTCTGGAAATCATCACCCTGAGAAGTGCATGAAAGGACTCGGTGTTTGTTATATGCGTGGAGAAAAGTGTAATCAAGAAAAATAATGCAATGGGAAGAAAGAAAAGACTAATATGTATGGAATAAACTGTAGTGAAATGGGGAATTACAAAAATAAATGTCATAAGAGTCATTGAAATATAGATCAAATGAATCAAGAGGATCATGGTCAAGCATAACATTTTACTACAGTTTACATGGAATAATTAATGTATTAGTTTTTCGGGATTGAATAATTATGTCATTTGATTGTTGAATCAATGATGTACAAGTTATATGAATTATGGAAATTAATAAGGAATGTAATGTAGTACCATTTCATTGTTTATTTAAGATTTTATGGTACTATGAAATGTGAATAAATATCATGTTTTTATTTTTGGAAAATATATGGATGAAGGAAAGATAAACCATAATATGGTCCTGATATTATGGTAGTGATTTCTGAATAAGAGGTCATTTATTTGGATAAATTTTATTTGATATTATTGTCTACCTTGGAAAAAATTAACTTTTTTTATTCTTTTATTGTTGGAGTTTACAGCATTTTTTTGATATAATATGTATATCCAGTATAATGAATAAAAGACCATGAATGTACTCACTAGTGTTTTATGGAAATTAAGGGTGTTACAATGTTTAAAGAGAGTACATGACGAAGTTATTCACATGTTATTATGTGGAAAATGAGATCCTTTTTATGTTTACAACCCATATAAATTTTTGGACTGTGAGTTTGGACACATGTATTATGGATGAGTATAAAGGTTGGAATGAAGTATGATGAACACTTGATATTTGGATTGAGGTTAAAGTATAATATATTGAATACTTTGACCTAACCTTTTGGATATTATTAAACATATAGAAGGATAAATAAATACTTGTGGACCTTATGATTTATCTAATGCTCTTCAGGCATAAAATAATCAATTTTGAACATTAATTTCCTAGAGTAAGGGATGATGTGAAAATATATCAAACAAAACCAAATGATGAGATTTTGATTATGACAGGTAATTAAATCAAGTATATTTTCTTATATTCTTATCATGATAGTAAATTAATCCCTCATATTAAAAAAATATCTATGAATATATGTTATCAAATAACTATTATTTTGTTAAACAAACTATACTTTAAATCATCATAGATTTTTGGGTTTAAGGTCCTCAATTTTCTTTTTATTGATCGCTGGTTTGTGATTGATTACCTCAATCAATCCCTATAAATATTTAAATTTTTAATCCAATTATCTGTCTCTAATTACAATCAATGTACTCCTATTAAAAATCCAAATTTGGTGGTGAATTTTTCATTTCCCCGTCCCTCTTATTAAGACTAAAGTTTATTATACATATTTCGATATGGGTTTTCCACAAAAGTATTTTCAATTTTCAACCTTTTATTTATGAATAAAAAATTCATATTGAAATGAAACAATATATTGAAGGATATGAGAATGTAACACCCCATGATTTTATAGTATATTATCTCATAAAATAAATTTAATATCTTATATTGCACACAACACCGACTTGGCATGCGTTTTATGCAAGATTGAGTTTCTGTGAAATAACACATTCGTATTCTAATTATGTAAACAATATATTAATTTATCAATTAAATATTATAATATTAATAGAAAAAAATTAATTTTAAATGATATTTATAATGTTTTAACATAAAAAATCATATTTATAATGAAATGAATATGTTTTTTTGGAAATTGTTTAAATATTTAAGGAAACCTTTTTCTTAATATAATTACTTTTTATGTCATTTTGTGAAAAATAATTAAAATTAATTTTAGGCAGTCATAAAAATCGAATTTGGTAAAAATATACTTCATTTTTTAATTTAGAATCTCAAAATTAACTTATGGTCAATTTTATGTATTTTTTCTAAAAATATTCAATATTTTTAACAATGAAATATATTTTATAGTACATAATAACCAAATTTTTATTTTAAATAATTATTATTAATTAAATTTTATCTTAAATCCATTATAGATACATAATACATATATTATTCCATTGTAATTCATTTGAGTCATTTTATTATAATAATTGATTTGTAATTATTTATTGAAATTGTTAACGTCTTTTAACTACATTCTAGGCACATTTAAAATTTTTAATAAATCATGTTTTTACCACTTCTATGAATTGAATTTTAAAATCATGATGGACACAGTTATTATCAGTAATTTAAATGTGTTTCAAAAGGATGAAAATAATTTTTAGTGAATAGTATCTTTAGAAATGTATTTACAAGAGTTAAGAAAAATAAAGCGATTAAAGGTGAAAATAATATTATAATTACCCCAAAACATGTTCTAATTCTATTATATAAGATGTTTTTGGGAAAAATAATCCTTAGGATAATAATAAGGTCCTTTTTGATATATTTTGGTTATATTTGGACATTTATTATATTTTATATAAAGAATATTTAAAAGTATTACATTCAAATTATAATTACTAATTTTTTTTAATATAGGGTTATACATAAGATATATTCCACTATAAATATTTATTATAAAGATAAAAATATTTCCTAGATCATATTATTTTATTTATATTTTTTAGTCCGTAAATAATTAAATTTATTTATGAGACAATGATGAGGAAGTAATTTATTTATTAAATAATTGTTTAAATTACTGATATTATTAATATTAAAATAAATTTAAATTGAATATTTTGATTAAAACCACGAATTTTCAAGGTTAGTATGACATGTTACAGTTTATTAAATATTTTTTTAGAAGGAATAATGTTGTGATGACATTAAAAAAACAAAATACCAAAGAGTGTCATAATTGACATAAATAGGTTTTTAAAACAAATAGTTTTTTATTAAATTATATAATAGACCAAAAAATCTTGGATTCATCCAAATGACTTAAATAATGAGAAATATTTCATTAATGAACCAAGAGGGTTTCTCTGGGATTTTTATAGTAACAATATTAACCATGTAGTATAAAAATACAAGATTGCATTGTAAAAGTTAAACTCTTTACCTAATAGTTAAATCTAAATGATAAGGATAATATGGTGACCTAATCATGTTTAAAACCTATTAGTTGATATTATTTGTACCCATACTCATCTTACACTCAAAATAATTCCATTTGGATCTTTTATAAATAGAAAATTATTTTATAATAAATTAATATTTCAATCATTTCCTAAAGTGCCCCTCACCTCTCTTATAAAAGGGTACTTCCCCTTCTCATAAATTCACATCTCCGAAAAAATTTGGATAGTCTGAACCCATTTATAATATCCTCCCAAATACCATATATTTCACTTAAATTCCTTAAATTGACCATAAAGCAACACTATGGATCATTTTTTTTCAAATAAAAAGGAAGCACATAAAGAAATGGTAATTATTTCATCACCTCATTCTATGTTCATTTATTATAATAATTCCTCTTTATTTTTGGTTTCCATACTAAAATAATAACTGTCGTACCTTCTACATAATGATATATTATTATAAATACGTTACAACGATATTCATTATTCAATCCATCCTATGAATGACAATGTGACCATGCGTGCGTACATATGGATTACCATCTCCACGCCATGGTGTAGTTTATTATTCAAAACTACTATATTTGGATAGCTATAATAATGATAATAATTAATGTAAATAATAAATATAAAATGGTAATTATTCTATATATATAATATACCATCTTATTAAACAACTTTTTACCATTAATAGGATTATATTGTTACTCGTTCGTGCGTACGACTTACCGTCTCCATGATGTGATGAGATTAATCTTCAACATTCACAATTCAATAATTATATATATATATATATTAAGTATAATATATATGAAATAATATTTCAAATATAAAAATATATACTTATGTAGATAAATATATATCATTTACTTAATTTTATACTATATGATAAGAAAACGAAAACAACGTTCATGCTTACGTACGGACTACCGTCTCCATGAATAGTGTTTAAATTTCAAATATCTATCTATTATAAATATTTTTATTCTTAATATATATGATATATAAATCTTTTTCTTTGTTTTGGATGTATGTAAATGATGATCTAATTGATATAATAAATAATAACAAGTAAACACATGTACAATAGAAAACAATTATTACATGAAATGTTAATTTATCATGGAAATTATTATTAAATGGGTATTATATAGTCATAAATAAATCATGTATGATTTAATAAATCTGCATATGGTTTTATTATAATTTAATAACATACTATGGTCATTATAAGAGAGGATGAACGTACCATTGACTAAAGGAATGTAGTAGGTGAGTGTTAATTCCACAATATCATTATTACCCGAGATTATTTATGTATAAGTATTTATTGGGTCATATTTTTCTTCCATTAAATGTTTCATATAAAAATTAAAAATTATTATTTTACAGTTTTATTTAAGGGTATATTTAATTAGATCATCATTTTATATGATTTAAGGATTTATTTTTTTCTAAATCTATTTAATTAATCTCCATGTTCTCAAAATGATTTTAAGGATTTATTTACATGGACATTATTGTTTGAAAATGATAATTATTTTCAAAATATTAAAAGTGTAATGAGGCAAATTGATTCAAAAATATATTTTAAATGTCTTCTATTATAAATTGAGTGACATTAAAATGATTCTATAAAAAATGGATATTACTCTCAAAGAGTTTTAATGATCATTTTCAACTATGTCATCATAATTTACTAATTATTATTATTAATTGAGGTTGATTTATAATAATACAAGATTACATATAATATTGAATGAGTTACGATATATTTGACTATGGATGTGATGTTTTTATAAAATTAATGGTTTATGGTTACTGTATTGACATTTCATATGCTAGTTTTAATATAAATTATTGTGTTACGTTTCACCATTTTCATATTACGAATGCATTGGACATAGTAAGTGACTGTTGGGCTCGCTTTGGCACCTCGAGGCATCGGTAGGTCTCCTGAGACAAACTCGTTTCTTCGAACATAGGGGTGATAGAATATTTTTTAATGGTCGAAGAAGAACGCCTTGATGTGTTAGTTATTATTTCCAGCATTTATCATTACATAAATATGAAATTATTAATTACATGTGATTGTTAAGCTAGTAGAATATCCAAGTGCATGTTTATATGGTAATTTTTGACTTAATTTTACCACATTATTCTCATGTGTTATGTTTAAAAGGATTCTGTTTTCATTATAAATATTTCATAAAAATATTTGATCTTCCACTGAATTATTTACCCTTACTGAGCATCTGAGCTCACCCCATTCTTATGTATTATTTTACCTGGATTACAAGGAGTGTAATATGATTGATATTCAGGGTTAATCTAGTTGAATTATGGAATTATCATATGATTATTTATGCTTTGTTTCATGTTATAAATTTCAATGTAACTGTCATGGATGTAATATATTTTTCATTACTTTAAAATTGACCTGTCCTTCAGGACTCCATTCCTTGTAATCAAGCCAATGTATTAAAATAATGCATCAGATCTGGGTAACTGGGGTTAGGGCATTCCATTTAGGTATAGGTACTTTGATTTCACAATCATGTCTTTCGAGGTTATGAACACACCATCAGTGCTCATGGGACTGATGAATTATGTTTTTCATGAGTTCCTAGATCGGTTCGTCATCATATTTATCGACTACATCATAATCTACTCGAAGTTGGAGGAGGACCAAATCTGGTATCTTAGGGTTATCTTGTCGGTCATTTGATGCCACTAACTCTTTGGAATGAATTCCAATGGGATGTTTTGGGAAAGGTAGGTAGTTTTCCTTGGGAATTTGGTGTCTTAGTATGGTGTAACAGTAGAACCATCAATGGTTGAACATGTTTTTTCGTGGGAGAGAACTGAAATTCATGTTGAGTTTCACTATTATCTTGGTCCCATAGGGTGTTTTTTGGGTATTTTCAACTGATTTATCCTGAGTTGCAGATCCTTTGAATGGTTTTACTCTAATGGACCAGTATTTTTGTGTGGAGTGAGATATGTAAGGAATTTTTCGGTTACCGAAAGGGGAAGACGATTAGTGCTCCAGTGATCTAGTTTCCCAAAGAAGTGGTGATGTTTAGGGTATATTGTGATTCTTCCCATTTAGTTTTTGGATGTTTTCTGATTTTTTAGTGAGTAGTTTTCTCTAAAAGGTCTAGGAAGTAATGTCCCCATGAGCATAACTATGATACCCATGATATATATTTTTTATTAGTTTTTTTCACACAGAACTTTTGGTGGTGTTACCTCATTGGGGGGAAATATTTTGTCCTCAAGGACCACAAGAAATGGAAAAATATATTTTTACAATGTGATCTGAATATCCAATAATGTTGGTGGATTTATTTTTTTCAAGACAATGATTTTGAGATCTTCTACACAATGGGAAGGGAATTTGTTTGGCAGATTCACTTTGAGGAAAATCATAAAATGAGGTTTTTTGGAAACATTGAATTATTAGAGAGTAAAGGAAGATAAGGAATTATTTCACATAGATTCAAGAGTGGGTGGAAGTAAGGGATGCATGTTATAGATGATGGAGAAATCCTCTATAATATAGTAGTTGGAGGATTATCAGTGGGGAGACTCAGAGGTAGAAGTGATTCATGGTAGTTTTCTTCATGATGATGATTCAAGGGGATGGTTGGAGGATGGTTGGAAATTGATTTTATTTGGAGTTTAAGTTGTTTGTTTCGGCGGGGATGCATATTTACGCCATTAGTGTGTTTCTTATATCACCCATGGTGTTGCATCCATTAGTGTCCATGATGTATCATGGCTTAATGATGTAGTATTTATATCCTAGGTTGAAATGAGTAGTGGTGGATTTTGTGGTGATGTGATTTCTTTTCCAGCAGGTAAAATCCATGAACCATTTCTATGGTATATTTTATAGCCTTTGGACATCCTAAATTGTAAATGGAATGAAATATAAATGTGTTTTCCCATAGGTTTACCCATAACTCATGGTGGATACGATTCTATCTTGGTGATAGTGGATTAGTTGAAAAAATTGGCCCATTTCTTATTGATTAAGTAGTCTGGGTAGTGGATTCCTTGGACATGTGATATATTAATTAGGTGGTGTGGTTTCAGGGAGTCATATGGTCCATAATCTCAAAACAAAGAAAAAGGGTTACCTCCTGAGTCTAGAGGGGATTTCATCATGCATTTTGAAACCAGTTACCCCTAAGTACTAATATTCACAATCAAATAGATGGGTAGATAGAAGAGACTATCCAAATGTTAGAGGATATGATGTGATAATTCATTTTGGACAATCATAAATCTGAGCTACAATGCCTTCCATTAGTAAGGTTGTCTTATAACAAAAACTTTCATTCATCCATTGGAATAGATCCATTTGAGGCATTGTACATGAGTTTATGTCATTCTATTTTCTATAGTGTAGATATTGGGGAGGTTTTTGTTCTTCGTCTGGATTTGTTGCAGTGTATGATAGATATGGATCATCAGGTTTGTGAGATGATTAAAGGGTAGTATGACTGGAATAAGCCTTATGATGATCGTAGGATGATGCCCTTGGACTGAGAGGATTTGGGCAATATGTTCTTAAAGGTATCCTCCAACCTAGGAATCACATTATGGGATAATGGGGTAAGATTTCTCCAAGGTTTGATGGACCCCTTGAGGTATTGGGGTGAGTTTTCATGGTGGCATACAAGTTGGCATTTCTATTATTGTCAAAGAGGATCCACCATGTCATACTTGTCTCCCAGAGTTCTCTATATCTTCGTGATGATTCCAATTTCATTGACTGGGGATAGTTGGATATCGAGGATGACACGATTTTCATGGAACGACTAATGGAGATCTAGGATATTCAAGATAAGGGGTTGTGTGGAGAAGCCATTTACTTTAATCATGTGTTGTGGATGCATGGTGGTTCTGAGGAGCATACATGGGAAAAAATGTTGATGTATTCCCAAAACCTAGAGTTGTTTTGAGATATTCTCTCTTTTTTATTTAAAATGTGATTTCTTAACCTTTTCCTATTATTATATGTGTTTTTTAAATTTGGATAATTATTTTTGTGTTTGGATGTGTGATAAATTCATGATTTTCTAAAGGGGATGACTTGATTCAAAATAAAGTCGCATTAATTTTGATTTGATTGATCCCATAATGTTGATTCACTGATGCCCATAGGGCATAATATCTTTACATGGAATATAGAATTCTATGATTCATGTGTTATGAACGATTCATTTTGTGGGTTGTATGGTGGTGTGGTTTTTTTTGTTGTAGTGGTTGTTTCCTTGGGCTACATAGAGGTTGAAAGGTTTTGTAGTTTGTGGATATTTGGTTTTTTGTGTTTGGGATTTGGTAGCATTTGAGATATGAATAGATCCATGAGAGAAATCTAGTGGGATGGTTGTTTGGGTCCCATCATGTCTGGGATTTTTGGATTTGTGAGGGTGAGAATCATTGAGAGGTTTTTGGTCTAGCAATATGTTACTACCTTGTCTATTACATTGTGGGATCTGATTGTGGGAAATGTTCAATGGAGGATCTAAGGGAATTTAGGGAAATTTGGTTGCTAATGAATTGAAGAAGGAGGGATAAATTTCTTGTAACTGGATTACTTGATTTGAAATTCAGTTTCTTGGATTGTCTATGAGTTTTCATATCGTGTTTAAATTTTACACTATGTGAATAATATTTTCATTATGTAAAATATTTTGTGGTTATAAAAAGTAAAATAAAAATAATATGAAGTGCATATTTTTGAGAAAAACAAACCCTGGGTATTACATGAACAGAAAGGGGATTACCCATTGTGTAATTCCCCGATTATGGGAAAGTTTTAAATTATTTTTGGACTAAACCCGCATTCATTAGGATTTTATCAATACCTTCTCCAATTTCAGACAAAACCTAGGAAAACCAAAAAAATTATTGAACCCTATCCATCCCTCTACATTCTGTTGATATTGTAGATTAATCATTGGTATTCCATGGTGATCCAAGGTTCATCCTCCCATCATTTCCTAGAATTTTCTCTCAGCTATATTTTTTTATCATCCAAATATTCTTTCTATGAAATGGAATTTTTTTACCAATATCACTAATGGGGTTCTATTAAGTTTTTGTCAATTCAGTTGTGTCAAAAAATCCTAATATTGATGCAGATCATGTAGTAGAGGTGATTGTAGGTGTGTTACATAATCTGTTCTTGTGAATATAATGTTTGACAACCCTTCAAGGTTGGATTTCACATGCTTATCCTTATTTCACATTATTTGGGAGGGGTTTTAATTTTTTTACCTCTCGATCATGATTGTTCCATTGTAATCAAACATGAGGAACCGGTTAAATGAAAATCAGGGATAATGGGTTTTGTGTTCATGATTTTTTACATTGTTGATATCATTGTGATCTTGTGATTGTTTGGGCCTCACACCCCACTTAAAATTGTGGTCATTGTTGGAATTTATTGAACAAAAATAAAATTATGGAATACATGTGTTCATCTTTGGTTGGGAAGTTATATATGTAAATGATATAATTACGTACACTCAACTAATGATTTGATTCCTGATAATTATACAGTTGTTGTGCTAAACCTTGCGTTACAAGTGGAATTAAATAATGGGTACCTTATTAAATCTAGAATTGTGATTTTTTTTGTTTATGATGTGGTGTGTTTGTGATAAAAACTATGTTTTCTGACATGGTTTGGGTGGTATAATGGAATCTAGAGTTGATAGATTGATTTATTGGAGAATTTATAAGATGTGATGTGAAATAGGGCTATGATTAGGTTATTGGTGATGTTTTACTGATTTTCATTGTGCATGTATGGTTTTTGAGGGATGACATTGAGGAATGATAGTGATCATTAGTATGGGTACTTCTTTTAGAGTTTCTCTATTAATGAATTTTGTTATGTTGCATGTTATGTGATGTTCTTAGTAGTTTCCCTGGTACTAATGTAACAAATAAGTATTATCTAATGACATTTTTAATGGAGCAGTTGGAATAACCAATTAAATGAATATATGAATTGATAATAAATGGTTGATTTTGGTTAAATTCCTTGGTAGGGGAAAATGAAATTATTTTGTGGAATGGAACATGATTTCATGCATCTAGAGGTTTTAGCGAAGGCAAAGGTGTGGTGACATGGTTGTACGTTTTGAGAACCCATAGGTTGGGTATGTTTGTCTGGAATCTTATATATATATATACTTGTATTTTCCATGTCAATTATATACACACAAAACCCTAATTGAGGATTATGATCCAAAAATTCCCATTGTCATGGGGGGAGGGTGTCTTTCTAAACAACCTGGTGGGAGGATGGATGGATTACCACACGATATTCCATTCTCATTCTTCTAGTTGGTGATATCCAAAGATTCGTCATGCATTTTGTGGTTGTGAGGCCTGTGTGTGTGTGGGAGAGTTGTTCCTTCCGAGATTTCTTCAGGAAGATATGTGTTCTTCTTTCCTAGGTTTCTCTAGATGAGTTATTGTTTGTGGCCCAGGTGTCAATGAGTGATATTTGATGTGATTTGTGACCTCAGTATCAGTGGGAGAGATGTGATTTGGTTTGTGTCCTCGAGGTCTGCGAGTGGGATGTGATGTGGTTTGTGGCCCATGTGTCTATGTGAGGGTTGCAATATTTTTTTGAGAGCCATGTATGTGTGGGAGGGATGTGATGTGGAATTCCAATAATAGGTGGGAGCTTTAATATATTTTCCATTAGGGTTTCAGTGAGACTAATTTATAGGAAAGTGGACCTACGTACCCTATTGTTGATGTTTCAATATTATACTACGTAACGTTTGTTATTTTCTGAGCAAGGATTAGAGTGTTTTCTGTGGTTAGTATACCTATTTATGTGCTATTTTGGTTATTCTATTTTCTCATTGGATCATCAGTATGCCTCTTTATCATGTTTGTGAGAGACAATGTTTTTCCTACAATGTTTACTTGCATATTCCCCCAACATATATTAAAAAAATTTAGGTGTTATTTTTGTAATTATGTTTTCCAATAACCTATTTCTCTACATTATTATATCATTCGTAAATTACATTTCTCTTTTATTTCCATTTTTTCACATTTCAATTATTCAACCCTATTTAGAAATATTGTAATGTTTTATTCAAGATTACATTAAAATTTCACTTTCCCACTAATGGAGAGGATGTTTTATTTACCATTTTTATGATTTGGGTTTTCAACAGCAGAATATATAAATAACAATCCCTTGATTAATTAGATCAAGTTAGAATTGGGAGGAAACAATTTGTTATAAGGGTAATGTAACAACTTGATATTTTAAAATAACACTATATCTAACATCATATGAAATAGGACACATTTGGAAAAAATTAATAATATAATATTATTATTTATATATGTTATGGTAATTATAGCGATTCAAAATTGGTGGGTATGAATAGTAATAATTAAATTATAAAATATTTTTATTATATCCGTAATCAATAAAAATGTATTGATTATTTATTTTTAAATAATCAAACATTTTTCATTAAAGTCATTTCATCATTATAAAAGACATTTATCCCAAAATTCATTTTTGTTTCATATTTTGTTGTACAATTATATTTAAATTGGTTTTTTAGAAATTATATTCTAATACATTCATATAATTTTTAAACCAGAAATTCCATCTTTATATAGTGTTAATTTTTTTAATTTTTTTTAAATGATTTATTTTTCATCGGATGACGAAAAATGCTTATTTTAGAAGAACTTAAATTTATTTTCACTAAAAAGATAAACTATTGTTTTCATTTAATGCTAATTTATCATGAGCATCACGAGAATATAAATAATCTATTTAATTACAAATAAATCATCATTATACAAGATTTTTTATATGATCATATTTTTCATAATAATGCATTAAAAATATTTTCAATGAGTTTTATGTTTTTAGGAAAATATATTTCTCCCACTTATGGATATATAATATTTAAAAATTGAATCTAAATTCGGAATTTTTTATTTTCAAATTTTGTAAATTTATCCTTTTTTCATTTTGGTCTTTATGAATTGTAATCTTGGTAATATTTTGTCACATTTAAAATGGTAAATTGGGTAATTAATGAATTTAATAATTTGTTAAGGGATATAAAATATAACACATGATATTAATATATATTATTATTGAGGTTAGACCATCCTCTAATAACATTTTATATTTTGACAATTTTGGTATATTTTTCTTTAAAGATGAATTAAATTTTGTTTTATATAATGGATAATAAAAATTGTCATTCTTACTCGTCTAAATTTATCTTTTATATTCACATATAGATAAAAAAATTATTAATTAATATTATAACTTATATTTAACTTAATGGAATTATTTTGATGATGGTAATATTTTTCAAATTTTTAGTTATTATATAATGTCGATATATGATTATACAACGTTGACATATTTCCTATGTATGTAGAATAAAATTAAAATAAGTGATTTTTAATAAAGTAAAAAAGTATTCTTTTTTATTGAATTATGGTGTCACACTGACATTATGGTTAATATTAATTTATAATATATAGATAATATTCTAATTTTCTTATCACATAACATAATTTATGTTTTTAATGTCAAAATACCCAAATTATTATTTAAATGACATCTATTATATTTTGTAATAAATACTATTTAATTAAATGACTTAAAATTTATAAAAATACTATGTTGTTCAATGATAAAATTAGATTCGTAAAAAATAATTAAAAAAAATTTGATGGAATTTTTATTTTTATAATAACTTCAATGACTCTTATGATGTAAAAACATTGATATCGTGTTAATTGTCAAAAAGGTTAATGGAGGTTAAAACAAAGATAATTGGTGAAAAAAACACTTATATATGTCAATATTTGATTGGATGAGAGACTTTAATAAAATAATCATCATTTTAAATTTTAATTATTTCAATTTTGATCCATTTTAACATTGAAAATAATTTATATTAATTTTAATCATTATGTAATTACAAGAGTTCCCCTTCCCTGGAATTTAAATTGATCATACTCCACTCTCCAACTCACTACTATAGAGAAGTATTTTTCGATAAATTCCAATGTAAATCAATTCCAACAATCACACACAATATTTTTTATGTCATATATTTTTCATAATAAAAACAATAGAGAGATTAATGTCCAAATAAAAATAGGTTCTCGACTTAAGAGGTATAGATTTTAATCGAATGTATTCATATTATATATTCCTATACATAATTAAATAATATATAAACAATTTATGAAATTTCCATATGTGTATCCCATATATTGAGATGTTTTTATGAATGATAATTAACCTTTATATGTCCATTTATATCCTTAAATGGGGTACGAACCCATCATTCACGTGCATAATATACTACCACTATGTTAATTAATGTAATCAAAATTTCATCATCACAGATCATCTATTATTATAATTATGTATTTGTGTTTTTATGTATATATATATTAAAAAAGTTATTATAATTATTTAATTTTATGATATCATATATTTTATGGCCATTCCATTTGTTATAAAATGATATTATCATTGGTGTATATGTGTACATTACTTCCTCCATGATTAAATGTGATATGTTTCTCCTATATCCCATTATTGGATAGTAATATTTCATATAATCATTTAAAATAATTATTATCACATGATTATTATAAATTATATTATTAAACAAACAAAATTATTTAGCATAGTCAACATACTACAATTATTTTAGAAATTTGATTCGAATATCAGTAACACATCATACATGATCATGATGGATTACCAAACTAAAAATAAATATAATAAAAAACTAAAAAACAAGAAATGCATTCTTAATAAATAAAATAATTAATATTTTTTTATTATTTAAAAAGGTAAATAATGTACATGTTGATTCAAGCATGAGATAACTCACACATTAACTAAAAAACATGTTTCAAATTCCATGAATATTTATTAGATATATATTTTTCAACCGTTTACACATTCATATTTTTATTTTTCAGATATATTTTTATTGAAATAAATAAATTTTAAATTAAATTTTATGACTTTTTTTAATTTTATACAAATTTTCCAATAGGAATTTTTTTACGTATTTTAAACAAAAGATTTCTTAATTTCATTAGAAAATTTAAAAGGAAAGTTATAATCTATTGTGTGTGGAGACAACAGATTCTACAAACACAAATAATATTATTTAATTCTTTTATTCTATTATCTGTATCCATGTGTTATAAAAAGTTAAAACATTCATCCATTTATAATCTTTATTTTAGTTTTAAAAATAGTTTTTAAATGTAATTGGTATTTTAATATAAAATATTATTTTGTATATGATTTTATTATAGTTTTCAAATGTTTAATGGTAAAAATAGTCAAGAATTAATTTTTTTATTCAAAATATAGTACGATATAATTACCGGTGATGGTGGTTCAGCGTGATAAAACATTTAACAATAGGTGATCTTAATGTACTTATATAAATTTTTGATCCTGATACAGCTTACATTAATTGGTGTTCCCAATATAAATTCAATGGTGGAGAGACCATTATACCTCTACAGTGCATTTGTGAAATGATCATTGTAATTAAAATAAATATATATGGTTTTTTATTGTGTTTTATTATATATATTTAATAGGGATCCAGTTATTTATTAAACTAGTAAACACAGGTTATGAATATGATGTTATAAATTTCCTAAAAGTGTTTTTATTATATTTTGATTGATTTAAAATACTTTCTTATTAACAATTTTTACAATGTTTATTTGATTTATTTTATATTTACAATGAATAAAATTAATCTTTTAAACAATTTATAGTTTTTTAATTTTTATGTGGAGTAATATATTTCTCAAATTTGATTCCCTTTTGAAAATTTTTTGTTATCATATTATTTCATTTTAAAATGATATTTCACATGTGTTAAGTATTAGAGGAAAATTTTAATAAATCTTGAGTTCAAGATAAGGAATATACCAGGTTGGAAGCAGTAATGTCCCTACAAAGAACATATCTGGATGAAAAAATAGATATTGTGTGGATGAATCCACATTAAAAGAGTGTTTATTAATTATCTAAAACATGAAATCTAAATGGTTTATGGGGTTTCAAAAAATAAAATTATTCAATATATTTTATATGTATTATTGTTAAAATTTTGACATGTTTATCGATATCAAAGAAAATTTTGGAATAATAATCTTTTTTGAACTAGATATGGTAGTTTTGTTTTTGGGGATTTCTATTTATATAAAATGGTGTGATATATATACTAATCATAAAATCATGAAAAAAGTATTAATAAATAAATAATTTTATATACACAAATTAATAGAGTTTACGTTGATTTGTATTTATAAATATTCAAAACAATTCGACTATTGGAATGATTATGTTGTCCTTGATGTGCTCTGTCAGATGGATTATTATATCTTTCCCATTATGTTTATTTTAATGGATTTTTTAATTATGTATTTTTAAATAATGTAACTTGTATCATGATGAAAAGGGGCTAAATCACACCTTTCTTATGTCGAGGTTCAAACATAAATTTGTTTGATAATTCCTGATATAGAGACCCAACCCAAAAAATCATGGAGTCAGTGTCGTGATACCATTACATTGTCAGGATTATCAGGAATCAACTTCCATAGTGGATAATAGGATAATAGAATTTTTAAATTGGATACATGCATGAGCATTCTATTACAAATGAATACAATAATTAAAACGTCATATTTTTCTCATTCGAGGATAACTTATTTATATATTCTATATCTCAGGATATCTTCATTGTAAACATATTGGATTCATGGAGAATGGAAAAAATAATGGATATCTCAACTAATCATTATGGATAATGTATAGTGGCTGAAATATTGAATCCATGAGAATAATAATTATTTCATGGTAAATAACTAATCAGACATACCATTTTATAAATATAATAATAATGAAATTCATCCATAGACTTCCTCATAGTGAAAATCTCATGGATAATAACTATCGAATCCAAATTAATGAAATGCTAAATTATTGGACATCATGTCTAAAAATCATGAAAACATATAGTGTCTATTTCCATCCACCATATAGTTTAAAACTATATGTTAAAACCCAATTTATTTTTACCACTTATTTGACTCATGATAACATATTGATGTATCGAGGGGATATATAATGTCTAGGACCCACACATCACTGCATGTCCAATAATTCCTCATATAGAGTAAAATATATATTTCATAAACAATAAACCTTATCAAATATCCATATTGAATAAAGCATGCATATTTAAAAATATATCCTGAAATAATATATTTAATTAAAAAATTAAAATCCCAATAAAAATGGTATATGGTTTAGGGAATAAGAATATCCTTGAAAAATGATATGGATATTTAGGTAAATTTTTAGTGAAATGATCATAGGAAATTAAAAACATCATGTGGATTAAAAGAAACCAGGAGTGTAAATGTTAACACATTCATTGTCCTAAAAAATCATAATCCATCCAGAGGTGGAATAAAAATATAATCAAAAAAACATATCATAATTAGAGAAAAAATAAATAGTATTGTCATTAATGAATATAAAATACTATAAAAATATATTTCAAAAACATTCTTTAGGAAAATATCATTTTTATTTTGTGAAAAGATTTTGAAAAAATATTATTTGGAAATTATATTGGGAAACATTTTCTCTAAAAAATAATCATTAAAATATTAAAAGGATGCTTCCAAGAAATGAAAGTGGTTAAATCCTTACCTTTCGTATGAGGATGATGTAACATTCCTTTTACACCGTATAAAGGATAGAAAAGTTAATTTTTTGGAAGGCATTGAGAATATTACATTAAAAACATGGTTAAAAGTAAACAATGTTAAAACACAAATTAAAAATTCATTTATTAATATTATAAATAATTAAAACATTTTTTAAATAAAATAAGTTCTCCGACTAAGTAAATAATGATGTTGTGTTTTCATATAAACATTTTTGTAAACATGTTGAGTGAAAAAGAGTGAAAAAATGGTATGAATACTTGAAAACATTTATAATTAAATAGAGGACAGGAAAATAACAAATTTTTATTTAACAATGTCCAAATAATTTCCTTGAATTTTATTGAAATATCAATAAAATTAATATGGCATAAAATAGACTTTAAACATTTCAAAGTGTCTTATACCACATCGAAAATATTTAAATCATACACCTTATGAGGGAATAAAATTAAATGATTTCATTAAATAAAATAAAGATAAAAGGATTAATGATATTATATATAAAAAGGTGATGTAGATACACCACAAAAAATATGTAAGTGTGGAATATGAAATTTATCTCACATATATAAAAAATGAGGTGAAATTCTCTTAAAATTTGAATGATTTTTCTCATATATCATTATATTCCTAAATAATAAACATTTGTAAAAAATTTAGTAACATCATAAGATTTTTCATTTTTATTATAAATTTTATTTCACTAATTTAAATATTATATACAACCACATAAACAATTATATTTTTGTGGAATGTTTTCAAAAAATTCGTTTTATGTGTCAAAAATAATTTTGGTAGGGAAAATATGGTCAAAGGGGTAATTATATAACATACAAGTCATCATACTAATAATTAAATAATTATTATATATATAAATAAATTTCTACATTTAAAAATAATTATAATACAAGTTTATTAAAATTCAACCAATGATACATTCATGGAGACGGTAGGCCATATGTACGTAAAGTAACATGTCTATTCTTAAATGATCATTTTTGAAAGAAGGAATGTAAGATAAATATTTCAATAATTATAATTATATAATAAATATCATAATATTATACCATATATAATTATATAATGAATACTTTTTATGTAAATGGAATCATATTGTGTTGATGATACGGTATTCTACACATCCATGAACGATGTTATCACTTTTAGTGTGTGTGAAAGGGTAAAAACAAATTATTATATATATAATACTTATAGAAAGTTAAAATTTTAATAATTTTAATATGTTTTATTTGTAAAATTATTTTAATTAAATCAAAAAATCACACATTCCGTGTATCTTGTGATCAAATCACAATTCTATTAAGAGGCAATAGTTCACACTTGCACAAACGATGTTATCATATTTTCGCAAAATGAGAAGCATAAAAAATGTATAATATAAAAATTTCTAAAGAATATAGTCAACATAAATATCATATATATAATATATAAACATAATTTCCATAATAATTATCATCAAGAGAGAAGGTAAATAATTAATGACCAATCATTATTTCGAGAGGGAGTACTTGTTCGTGGAAATAAAAAATAAGTTCGATACCCATTAGATGGATTATTGCGTAACTGTTTAAAAAAATTACATAAAAAATAATTATATATGGTATATTATTTCTGTTATATAATCTTGAAATAATAATATTTTCTTGGGTGGAGATTGAAAATAAAGGTAATGATCATGACCAAAGATGTTACATCCTCTTTGGGTAACTCTTTTTTGCTCAATCCAAAAGGGCTTCCTTCAATGGATTACATAAAAAATGGAATATTCTTGGACAATGTGATTTATATTTATTATCTATTTGTAATATAATGGTGTATCAAAATTTTCATTACTGTTGTGATGAAAAAGAGTCACTAGTTACAATTTATAGTGTTGGAGGAGTGACACTCTTGTAAATTTTGGAAAACAGAATTCCTCCAAATTGTTTTCCATTTAGATTTTATCCAATAATATAAATACTTATATAAAAGAGGTTATAAGGTATAAATATTACCATAAAATGGATTTTTGACACTTTACTGGTCATCATGGCTATTATGTTTTTGGTTTAATCCCTTATTAAGCTTAATTTTACCTTAATCAAATTATTTAATTTTAATTACATTCACTAATATTTTAACCAAACATATATTTGAACATATTAATATATATAAATATCGATAATTCCAATTATGGAATCCATTTTTATAAATTAAAATCATATAATTGGATTATATTAATTTAATTTTAATTTCGTAGATTTGATGACAATGTACGTTTTTAAACTAAACCCTCTAAAATGTTGCTAGTCTTTTAGACCAAATTTGAAAGTAAAACTGATTAAAATGAATAGAATTATATTATTATATAAATAATTGATAAAATATGAATTTTAAAAAAATTAAATATTAACTCACCTTAAAAATAAATTATAAAAATAACAATTTTCAATTAAAATTTATTAATTTTCACTATTCATTAATAAAGGAAACATCATATAAAAAACAAAACCCTAAGATAATTTTTTATATTCCTACATCATATATTATATTTTTTATATATAATAATCATAAATTTTCAAAAAAAAATTGAATTAAAATAGGTTCTCAATTAAAATGCGGTTAATGAGCCTAAATAAAAATGTAGGTTTTTATGTGTAATATTTGGTTTGTTTTTCTATAATGTTTATAAAATATTTTAGATGAATAAATAAAAAATTTATTGAATATAATATATATATATATATAATATAACTTAATAATTTTAATAAATTTAATTTATTTGGATAAAATATCTTTTTTAGAATACAAACAGTTTCTTATAAAACATTTTATTTATATTAAAATTTTTTCTTATATTCCAATGTAATTAATTTTAAATAGTAAATTCACCAAATATTTTGAATAAATAATATTAATTATATATTTAATCATACTAATAACATCCATATTAATATATAGTTTACTTCTTATTATATTGAATAGTAATAATTTAATAATATAGTATTGTATGGAAAAACATGGGATTTCATGTAATGATTCCAATTGAAGAAATAATTTTTTTTGTGTGCAACATATATTAATGAATTTTCACCTGAAGATAAAGCAAATAAATATATTTAATTAATTCAAAATATTAAATATAAAATAAATTTTCTCAGTATTATATTCCATTTTTCTATTGGTGTTACATTTCGTAAACGCTGTCGAATACATTGTTCTTACATTAGAATTCTAGGGAATCAAATTTATCACACATTAAAAAAATTATGTGGTTGAAATTAAAACTCTTTCATGGTGACTGTTGGATTTATATTTCCTATGTTTGAAATCCCACACCATGATAAGTGTTCATATGAAATCATCTATAAAATAGGGAATGTGATATAAAAAGGTCACATGGTATGACATATAACATGGAAAAAAAGTAAGAGACCGTTACTGGGAGTTAAATATACATACATGGAAGAACATAATAAATATTTATTGGGTGTGATTAATCTCATAAATAAGTAACAACTGAATATGAAATGGAAATTTGAGGTCCTCAAAGCCACAAATAATTGGTGATTCAAAATACCATCAGTTAAACAAAAATATACATATTAAGAAAACATTTTTAATATCAGTTTACTCATGTTAGAAATTTCTATTACGACTGATGAATATAATGATATTTTATTACATGATATATTTCAATTTAATATCAATAATTCCATATTTTTGTTCTTCTTTATTAAAATTATCTTACATCCCTTACATTATGAAATGGGTATCCAAAAATTAACATTGATCCTCGAATCACTAAAATAAACATTAAACAGATACTAAGGACCCCCAAAATAGTGAAAAGTATTTACATTTGTCTCTAAATATTCTCTAATTCCAATATTGTAGATAAATTAATCTCTAATAAAAAAAATACAATACTTCTTCCTCATAATTATTTATTCATATAAAATGTTACCAAAATTAAGTGATATATTATCTAGAACACTACGTAGGTTAATGGTTGGAATGAAAACCATACCATCATTCGGTCATTTGTTAATGACCGGTGGACTTACTGAACATGAATTCCCCCCCCCAACATTCATATTATACATTTCAAAAAACGCATTAATATAATTTAAAAATAAATATGATGGAAATATTAAATATAAGTTTAATCAATAAATTGAATTTTACATATGATTTTTAATAAAACTCCAATATATAAATATTTCATTCACATATTTCTACATAGATCCTTCCTCAGTCTATAATTTATCTTTTAGAATATGGAAATGACCCTGGTAATGTCAATGTTCCACACATTTAATAAAACGAACTATAAAGTGTACCATTGGATGAGTTTCATTTCCATCAATCGAACTCTTGTATTTTTCCTTGGAAATTATTTAATTTATTTCCTTTCCCACACATAATGAATTTACCCATTTTATTGGGACACATTCCAAGGTTACCCCTTTCAAATTTCACCCTTGGGGGAAATCGAGTATTCTTTTCCCCATGGTATCCCCAGTTGAGCCCTTCGAAAACACAATCCTTCTATTTATTGATGATTTTATGAGTTGGTTAAGGTATATATTGTTAATAAAACTTCACAAACCTAATTAGGAATAAACACGATATATGTAACTTTTATAAAAACCTCTTTTGGTTATTCATTATCACCACCTCATCTTGTAGTTCTAATGGTAACATCAGTTCTTCACATTAAATTAATTTACTAAAACAATATTTCATAGTGTGAGTAACTATATTCATATTCAAACATATAACAATTTATTGTATATCACAACACCTTATCATCAATCTAAAAATCCTATGGTTTAACCTAGGTAATTCATCATCAAATTCTTTTATAGTGGGTTTTAAAGAAAATGTAAATTATCTTAAGAATATCATTTAGGAGTGTCAAACCAATCATCTAGTAAGGCCAATTGTGTTGTACAATGTTATGTTGAGCTCGGCCTAACGCACCTTATTAGATTAATTACTCCACCGTATATCTATTCGTGATCCAAATACACTTGTAAAACCCAAACATGGATGTATTTCTTCTAAGACCACATAATATCTACTTTAAAAAATTTATTTGGAAGTATCATGTACATATCATGAAATTTGAACTTAGAGTTATGTTATATAATCAATATTTTCCATAATATAGTTCACAATATAGCTACTAAACATCCTATCATACCAATTATAGTGACTCGAGCCCAAAATCCTGGAGTTGATGTCATACAACCACTACATTTCATTAATTATATAGAATCAAATCCAGAATGAACAATGAGTTTATTATACTTGGTAAAATAGATATATACATGTGTCCAGTATTACAAATGAATATAATAATTTCAAAAAAATCTATATAAGATAAATTTTATCCATATAGTATATTAATGAATATGTTTCATTGGACAAGTCTTTAATTCATGGGGAACGAAAAAAAATAACGATGCGATAAAATGTTATGTAATTGTGAATTATAATAGAAGGAATAATTAATCAATATGAATAAAAATTATGGAATAGTAAACAAATGAACATAGATACCATTTAATCAATAAATTGAGAATAAAAACCCACCAATGAATTCTTTCAATGTTATAATGGAATGATTAAAATGAATCAAATCATGAATGACCGAAGTTTTTTTTACTAAAAAATCATATACATATACTAGTATTGTTTTAAAAACTAATAAATAATTGTATTAATTTTTTTTCAAGGGTAACTATATACCATCTATTATATGTCACACCTGGGTTTGTAATTCATCTTCTACCCCAGTTTAGGTCAGATTTTAAGTTGTTTCCTCAGGAACCAGGTGGGATGAGTCTTAGAGTTTTGATTATTTATCCCTTCAATTCCTTCGACTCAACTTCTTCATTTGTTTCACTATCTAGGATTGGATAAATTGGTGTTTTGGGTAGGAAGATGAAGGTTCACACCTTTCCCGTGGTTAGGAGTAACTGGGCACCCCAAACTAGGTAACTATGTGTAATATCATAGGTGAGGGATTAGCTACCACATGAGTACTACACGGTTAGCCATACCGTGATGGTAGGAAATTTGGTCGATATGTTTCTCAAAAATAGAGGTCACACAGTATATCCATCGGTTTAATGATTAGGTGGACAAACAGTGTGACATATGTATATTTTTTAGATGTCTTTCAATCTCCCTGGTTTTTATACCCAAATTCATTTTTCCCCTATTCAGACTCCTCATACCTAGGAACCTTTCATGGTGGATTTTGAAACCTCGAAGACCCTCTAAGAGGGATCCAAGGGGTTTCACGATGTTTCTTCACTGTGGTCGAAAGGTTAAGGCTTATTTCTCATCCCTTTATGTTTTTATTCATTTTTATCTTCTTAAGTTATCCTAGTGTCCATGTTTTTTGATTTTCATTGCTAGGGTTTCTTAATTTTTTGGCGATTTAACTCTTAGGGTTCCATGATGTTGGATCAAGCCTCATATGGGTGATGTTGAGGTGAGAAATAGGTTTCCCCCATGATTCCGGACGATTCTTCAACATTTCAGGTAGGATCCCTTTTCAAATCTTCATTAATGTTATGTATTCCTTGATTTTATCGTTTCTCACCTTTATTAATTATTAAATAGATATGTCTCATTATTTTAATGATTATTCCATATGAAATAAAAAATTTTCTTAATCGGGTTGTTTGTGAGATATTAAATTGGTGGATTTCACACGCCAAATGCTTGTTAAATTTCTCAGTTGCCTTATCTAACTAGTTTGTGATTTTTAAATTCCACAGTTTGGTTTTGTAAAAGATAATTGATAATCAGATGGTGTTTGGGGATTCCATCAATAGTTTTCTAAATTGGATTGATTTTTAAAATTTTTTTTGGGTGGTTGTTTATTAAAAGTTTTTAAATGTTAAATTGACTTGGGGATGGTTTGGTATTATTCTTAAATGGTTTCATTTGGAAAACCCCTTAAATAGGGGTCCATTTCATGTTGGTTAATCATGGGATATGAGTGTCCTAAATATGGGACCCCCTTATGTAATAATTGTTTTTTGACAAGGACTGGTCATTGAAGTGGTCAGTAGGGAGCGAGGGTGCCGGTTTCTGTGATGTGTATGGTAATGTATATATATATATATGTATTTTTTTGGAATGTGGTGAACACACCTTTGTGAACATATCATGGGAACCTAGCATATCTAAAAGCATTTTGTGAATGTTTTCTACCCTGGTAGTTTACGTACTTGCTGGTGACCATAGTAGGTTCGTCATTGGGTATATTACTATGGGATTGGGCCCCATAGTATGTCTAGAATTAGGGTGGCTAAGAGTTTGTGTTTTTTGACTTCATCAGGTGTGGATTTATACCAGGGATGGGGTCTCATGTATTAGTATGTTCTGGTTCTCCTCTAATTTCATAGGTATTCTAATGTTCCTCTATTTCATGAATCTCTAATATCATTTCCATCATTGAATGAAATTATTTTTCTAGTTCTTGGTTTCAGTGTTATTTTGGTCAATTGTTAAAGTGTGGTTATTTAGAATGATTTTTATAATTATTTTTTGAAAGAATATGTGTTTCCCTTTTCTTCTTTCAAAGAAGAAAATTGAATATTTCATATTGGATTTCTTTTTATTATACCTTGTGAACCTAACATTCCTTCCACGAATGAGACTTATTTCAAAACGTAAGGCTAATAATTGGGATCATGATTTTTTTCTCTATATGAAAACATAGAAAAATCTATATTTATAAATTGTAGATTAAACGTAATAATAAGTGTTTTTATTTAACTAATTTTCTTTGGGAATATAATTATTTAGTCATATCTACTTAGTTTTAAAACTAACACCTATAGTCTCAAATTGTTTGAATCTTTTGTTTCTCGGATTGGGATTCAAATCAATAGTCTTGGGAGGTGGTTGGTTGTGTATTGGAGGGATAACATTACGGTTACATGGATATTTCTTGGGTTTAATGTATAATTTGGTATTTCTAGTATATTTTTCTTGTTTGTTTATTTTATCATCAATTGTAAATTAAATGATGTAATGTTTGATGAACAATATTTACTTTTTTGTTATTTTATTTATTTTTCTTCCTTTAATTTTTTTGAGAAACCATACCCATTATCTCGGTTTATTCCCATGGAACATTTTTCCATCTTGGGAGGATTAGGAACACCTCATGAGCCTTTCCACAATTCAACTCAGGTGAACAGTTCGGGGATAACCTAGGTTGGTTTGTAACAATATGGTATTATAGGTAGGTAAAACATTTATTGGACCATGATTTATAGAGCTCCCATTGTTAAATAGAGATATCTAGGCAGAATGATTATAGTAGTCGAGTGTTGTGATGTATAAATGAGAAGGAATTCACGAACCATCATCCATTCTGACCCTCATGTTACAATTGTATGTCGGCGCATGTTGGAATCATTTGGTTTTTTTATTGTGTATTGTTGGTAAATTAAACCATATTTAGGAAATTGGACTCTATGAGGTCGCATGGCCTTGAATTTGATGTAGAGAACAGAAATTTCCTTATAATATTCAATATGAAAGTGGTGTTTTTTGAATATAGACACCAACTATATGGTAAAGTGACCTATCGATACTCGTTTCCCCTTGTGTTTTGTTTTGGATCTTCCATTAACCTGAATAATGTTTTGAACAGTCTTGTTTCGAAATTATGAAAATTTTAGTTTAAAGTGGTTAAAAAATTGTTTTGGAAAGTGGAAAATGGATTTTCATAACTTGATTTATGTAAGTGTCAGAAATATGGGTTTTTTTAAAATGATTTTGTGGGTGAAATGGAAATGGTTTTGAATGGGATTAAATTCAGTGAAAATAAAGATGTGGAGTAGTAAATGGTTAAGTTTAGATCATGGGTGATTCTCCGTTGGAAATCCTATAGTCGATCAACATAAGGACTATATTCTTGGGTTAATATCATTTTTCCAATGATGTTATTTTTAGTTTCAAGGGTCATGTTAGGTGTAATCTAGTAGCATTATTTCCTATCTTAAATGAAATGGGTGGTTGATAGGGAGCCTTTTTAGGACATTTGTTTTGACAAGGATGTACCCCCTTTCGGAATTCCGAACCTCTAATGTTTCCGATGAAATTGTTTTTTCTTGCGTCTTTCCTATTATTATTCATTATTCAAGGTGAGAGGGATGATGAATGTATATCCTATAATATCCTATCTTTGTATTGTTTCATGATGAGGTAGAATAAATCATGAGGCATGTTGGGTTCTGTTTGTCCATCCTGTAATGTGGTACAATTTATTGTGGCACCAGAAGAATAAGATTCATTTAGGGTTTTCTAAAGCAAGATTGTGAGGTGATAAGTGCATGAATAATCAGATATCTAGCCTCAGGTACTGAAGTGTATCTGTTACGTAGTCAACGAAACCCTGGTGGGGTGGAATTAATTGGTTCAATATTTTTCTTTAGCACAGATGATGGCTACAGTTCAACACCCCAGTGTAGTGGTTCTAGTTTTATGGTTCTGTTCAGCGGAAGATTTTATGGGAACCTTTTTTCGAGGTTTTTAACCAATTTTTTACATGTTTTACATTCTTAATGGAGATGTATAGTTGTTTTATCAACATAAAATCTCTTTTTTTATATCCCAATCGGTTTGATATCGCCTTTTAAGGCCCTTACGTGTCCCCTTGTTTGGATGAGTTGTGGTTATCTTGGAATAGGAAGGTTTAGTATGATATGTTTGTTGTTGTTTTCTTAGTTCATTGGGTGGGGCCTTCCCTCCCCTCCCCTTGGGGTGGGATTTTTTCTTTTTCTCGTGGGAAGGTTCTCCAGTATGTCCAATCTCGATAGCTCGTATGGTGGGGATACCCACTATAGTTCTAATTGAAATTCCCCAAAATGAAGTGGCATAATCCTATCTCTTATTGTGGGGAGTCTGCTTGGTCCTCCCCATGTCTTTTTCCTAGATCATTCTTTTTATTCTTATCTTGTGGTGGTTCATTTCTATTGGTGGGGAGTCCATTCGGGCCTCACCATGTCAGTATCTGGGTTATGTTCTTTGAATCAGTTTGGTTGTAGATAAGTTTCTATGGATTCATTAAATTTTTAGTTCTTCATGATGTAATGATTGGGATGGATTTGTATCTGGAAGATTGGATAAGTATGTTTATAAATGTATCTTGGAGAGGTGGTACATGCTTGATGGTAAATTTTGGGTGGATAGTTTGTGTTTTTCTGATTAATGTTTTGGGTTCTTATGTTTTGAGGTTGTTTTTTGAAATGTTTAGGATTTATATCCTTTGTTCAAATAAACTTGAGGTGTTTAAACTTATAGTGGAGGGTGGCACTTATACGGGTGTCCAATCGGTCTACCAAGATCTTTATTATCTCTTCATTGTTGGTAGTGTTTTGTAATCCCTTAGGATATCGTTTATTGTGAATATCATTTAGTTTTAAAGGAGTACTGGTTTTTTGTATATGTTTTGGGTATTCTTTCTAGGGGTAGAATGCATTATGGTGGGGAGAACTATCACACCTAGGTTTTGGAATTCATCTTCTGTATAGGTTATCTTCATCTTTTTAGTTATTTCCTCGATGAAAGTGTGCGACTAGTTTGAGATTTTGGATTATTTATTCCTTTAATTAATGGAATATACTTCTCCATTGTTTTACCCCTTGAGATTTGGAGAAAATATGGGTTTTGGGCATGGAAACTTATGTTTCATGATGTCTTCAATGTTAGGAGTAATTTTGTGTCCTACCCCATGAGATCATGTGGAAGATCCTAGTTGAGGAAGTAGCTACCATATGTCTACCACTCAGTTATTCAAATTATGAATGTAGGGTGTGTAATCCATCTGTTTCTTAGTAGTATCGGTCACATGGTATATACACGGTTTTGACTGATCATGTGGTCCAATTGTTTGGCCTTTCCAAATTTGAAAAAAGTATTTCTCTCTCCTATAATTTTATACTCTAACACCTATTTTTTCTAAAATTCATTCTCTTCTGAACTAGGAACCTCCCGTAGGGGATTTTGGATCCTTCAATCCTCCCCAAAAAGGATCCAATGGGTTTTCATGGTGTTTCCATTCTGAGATCGAATGGTTAGGTCTTCATTATCCTCCCTTATTTCTTTCTCTTCAATTTTCTATTCTTATCTAACCCTGGTGGCCATGATCATCGATTTTTATGTCAAGGATTTCACGGGATTTTGAGGTTTTTTGCTATTGTATTTCCTGGATGTTGGATCAAGACTCATATGGGTATGGTTGAGTTGAAAATGATGTTTTCCACCATATTCCCGAAGTTTCATTATACATTGAGATATGCTCCATTTTCATGACTTATTTAATGTTATGGTTTCATTGATTGACTTATTTTCACAACCATATTAATTATCAAATAGTGATGTACTACGATATGGATTTTGTTGGTTTCAAATACCAAATTTTTTATAAATATCTCATATGGTCATTATAACGAGTTCATGATTTTTAATCGGAATTGATTGGATGTGTAAATGATATTTGATATTCAAATAGTAGTAGGTGTTTCCAAAAATGGTTTTCTAAATTGGTTTTATTTTGAAAATAATTTTTGTTTGGTTTTTATAAAAGGGATTTATTAGTGAATCTTAATTAGGGCCCATTTTTAATTTTATACAAAAATTGTTTCATTTGGAAAACCCCTTCGGGGGTGGGCCTTTCCTTTTATGTTTTTTGTTAGATTATAGTGTCCTTATTATAGGATGTCCCCGAAGTAATATTTGTTTTGTGGAAAGAACTACTTCTGGATGTGTCTAGGGTTGTACCCGTTGGTGTAATGAGTATATTGGTATATACATATCTTGTGGTTTGGAATTTATGGAACACCACATAGTGAACATAGAATGATGACCTAGCATAGAAAAGGATAATTCTAAAAACATTTTCTAAACTGGTAGTTTACACGCTTAAAAGTGGCCCATAGTTAGGGGATATTTGGTTTTATTTCTATGGGATTGTAAACCACATTCTGTCCTGGTTTTGGGTGGTTGGGATTTTGGAAATTTTAATTTCATCATGTGTGGAATGCTAACTACAATGGGGTATCATGTATTAGTTTTTTTTCTCCAATGAGTTCATAGGTATTCATGTGTTTATACATTTCTAGAATTGTTAGTATCATTACACTCATTGTGTGAAATATTTTCCTTTATGCTTGGTTTTAGTGTTCTATTAGTAGATTGTGAAAGTGTAGTTAGTTAATAATTTTTCAAGAAAGATATTCTGATAGAATATGTGTTTTCTTAATTTTCCCTTAAATTTGAAAAATTAAATATTACTATTGGTTTCTTTTTTATGCACCCTTATGAACCTTAAATTATTTACATGAATGATCCTTGTTTCAAAATGTGATGGAAATAAATAGGGAACATGATTTATTTTTTATAAATAAAACAAAAGAAGAACCTTTATTTTTATTTTTATTTTTCAATACATATGATCAATTTTTCATTAATCAATGAATTTTCATTAGGAATATAATTATTCAGGCCGACCTACTGAGTTTTAATAATTACACATATAGTCTCTTCTTATTTTTAACTTTATACTATAGGATCTGTCTTCAATGAAATAACCATGATAGATAGTTGGTTTTGGATTAGAGTGTGACCCTAGAGGTCACATAGATATTTCTTGGGTGTCAGGTTTAGTTCAGTTTTTCTAGAATAATATTCTTTTTGGTTTTTTGTATCTTAAATTTAAATATAAATGATATAAAGTATGAAGAACCATATTTAGTTTTGTTTCTTTTTTTATTAATTTTTCTTCCTATGTTTATTTTTTTAATCCATTCCCATTGTATATATTGATGACCTCAGAATTTTTTGCCAGCCTGAGAGGATTAGGAATGCCTCTTGGGCCTTCCCATAGATTTGATCTGGTGACTGGTTCAGGGTCAACCCGATTAGGATCGTGATAATATATCCTAAAAATCATTCGTATTGTGATTCATAGATTACTGGGGAAAGAAAGAAAACAAGGGTGATCAGAAATACTTGGGAAGGGTTAAGTATAACAACAAAAATAATTAATCAATGTGAATACTAATTATAGAATGGTAAATTACTGAACGAAAATACCATTTTATAAAAAAACAAGAATTAAATAAATAAATACACATTTTTATAATAAAATTATTATTGATAATAATTACAAATTCAAAATGAATTAATTGATAAATTATTGGGAATTCTGTCTCGAGAACATAAAAAACTATACTCCCATTATCAATCCTCCAGATTGTTTAAAACTATAAGTAGAAACTCGTTTAATTTTTTTAAATTATCTCTCACCAAAGAACCTATCAATGGAGTGAGGGTATATATAATATCTAAGCCCCACCCGTCAAAAAATATCCAAATCATGCATCATATCATGTAATAGATATAATTAATAAAAATTATGCATATTTAAATATCTTTTTTGAATAACAGATACATATTTATCAATATTCACCCAAAACAAATAACATTAAAATTAGACATTGTATGAAAAATGGTATATGATCGACGAATTAATCATATCCTTGAAAAATGATACTGATATTTAGGGGAAATTCAAAGTCCAATTATCCTTGATAATTTAATATTTCAATGGGAAAAGGTAATCAATGAAGTGATTTAAAATAATTTCCTAGGCCAAATCAATCGTAAAAAATATAGGGGAGTAATAAGGACAGTATCATTACACATATCTAATTTGGAGAAAAAATGTAGGTTTTTTTTTTGATAAATATAAGTACTTTAAAAATTACATTTACAACCATTCTTTAGAAAAATATCCTTTTAATAAAACTTTTTAAAAAACATTTTCCATTATAAAACTCTTTTTTGAAATATATTTGGAGAAATTTTTTTTTAGAAATTAACAATTTAAACAAGAAAATTATGATTTAATGAATTGACGATGGGTAAATCCCATTATGTTGTATGAGGTAAAAATTATATCACATTTTCCCCTAAAACATTATAGAAAAATTCCTTATTTGGAAAAATAAATTTGGATTACATCGAAAAAAGACTGAAATGAAAAATGTTTAAAATTTAAATAATTAATAATTTTATAATGGTTGAGAACAATTTATTAAAACAATTTTATAATTTAGGACTTTTAGAATAAAATATATTCTCTAACTCAAAATAGATTGAAGTCAAATTTTTATAAAAACATTTTTTAAAACATTTTGAGTATCAAATAGTAGAAAAATAGTATTAATACTTGTCAAAGATCCTTAATTACCATGTTATAGTAATATTAAAGGTTATATTAAACCATGGTTATATAATTTACTCAAATTTAAATGAAATATTATTAAACTTATTTTATAGATTAATAATCTTTAAACATTCATGAGTATCCCATACCAGTTTGAAACATTTTAAATAAAAAGAATATTGAATGAATAATATTAAATGAAAATTTAAAATACAAATAATATAGAAGGATTAATGATATATTATATCAAATGGGGTAGTATATACCACACAAAAAAGAAATAAGTGGTGAATGTAACATTTATCTCACAGAAATACATTATGATCAATGTGGTAATTATATAACATCTTCAGAATAATAATCATGAAATAATTATCATACGTATACATAAATTATACTTTTAAAAAGAATCATTAACTATATATTTAAAAAATTAACCAACATTACAATCATAGATACAATAGGTTATAAATACGCATGAGTAACATTCCCATTTTTCAATGATCATTGTGAAAGGAAAGAAAGTAAAATTAATATTTATGAAACATAATTATATAAAAAATAACATGAAATTTTATCATATATACATAAATATATAAATATTATTATTTTAAATGAATCATATTATGTCGAGGAGGTGGCAGTCTAAATTTCCCCGAATGATGTTGTCCCTTTTTAAGTATTTGAAAGGGTAATAAGGAAAATGATATATATTATTTTCCCTCAAAAATAATTTTTTAGTGAATATCATATATATTTTGTTTTTGTCAATTATTTTTAATTAAAATTTTACTTCATAAATTCCTTGTATCATGTGAATGAATCGCATCGCATTTATGACGTTCTAGTCCACACTTCCACAAATGATGTTATCATTTTTACAAAAAAATTAATAGAATAAAGCTATTTCATATATACAATAAATATAAGTATAATGAAATTAAAAATATCATAAATATAATATATAGTAAATTTTCCATCATAAATCTCACCGTGAATGGCGATAAATCATGAATTAAAAGTCATAATTTTTTGATATGGTATTTCACCACACACATAAACAGTAAGTTCATTACCCAATAGATGGAAGTGTTTGTAAGATTGAGTCAAAAAATTAACATAAAAAGTCTTATTAATCATAAGATATTGGTGTTGTTATATTATTATGGTGTATGTAGTTTTGTGGGGGTGGATAATGAAAATTACACTAATGATCTTGAGAAAATTTGTTACCTTTTCTTTGTGTAACTACCATTAGTTTACACCAAAGTTATTTCTTGGATGGAATAATTCACAAATGGATGCTTATAAGATGAGGGGATGTATTTGTAGGATATATTTTTTCAGATCCTGGTCTATCCAAATATTCTTAGGAGGTGTGAGGATGTGGGCAGTTTGAGTTCCATTTTGTAATGGAGGAGGAGTTGCAGTCTTTTAAATGTTAGAAAATGGTATTTCACCCATGTATTTTCCATTGAAATCAGCTCTGGTAATCTAAAACACAATATAAAAGGGATTATCAAGTCTAAATATAATATTAAAATGTCTTTTTTCCAAGTCTCAATGTTATTTTGTCCCTTATGTTTAATGTTTATTCCCTTATCATGCTTAATTTTACCTTAATCATTGTAATTAATTTTAATTAATTTCACAAAATTTTATTCAAAAGTAATGTTTAAATAATAATAAAATATAAATTTTTGTTTTTAAAATTACGGAATAATAATTTTTGAAAATTTCACTATCTTATGTATAATTAACTAATTAATATTTAACCACGTAGATATAATGGAAAATGGTGATTTTCTAATTAAAAACATTCAAAATATTGTTAAATTTTTATACACTATTTCAACGTGAAATTAATTGCAATGTTCGAAATTTTATTATTTTATAAATAACT
Organism: Viscum album; assembly: GCA_963277665.1. NCBI lineage: Eukaryota > Viridiplantae > Streptophyta > Magnoliopsida > Santalales > Viscaceae > Viscum > Viscum album. The sequence continues at coordinate 1,258,072,346 of OY728142.1, read as the reverse complement.
TATATAATATTACTTTAGAGGAAATTTATGATAATATATAACTATTTAGAAATATTATATGAAGAATTATTTTTTAATTAAAATTCAGTATTTTTCACTATTCCTTAAAAAAAGAAACATCATAGAACAAAATTTAACCTAAAGAAAATTTTTTGTTTCTATTTAAAATATTATGTTTATTTTTAAATATAGAATTTATAAATATTCCAACAATTTTTTTTAAAATATGTTCTTTATTAAAAGGTGATAAAAGCGAATTAACATATTTATAGAGATTTATTTATAATATTTCATTTTTTACTATCTCACATATATATATAAATTATTTTTGATTAATACTGATAATATTTTATTGAATATATATTATAAATATTAATCTAATATCAGTCACTAATTTTAATTAGTTTAATTAATTTGGATAAAATAGATTTTTGAGTATAAAAATAGTTTTCTATAAAAAATTAATTTTTTATTCAATTGGTTCTTATATTAAATTATAATTAATTGGTATCCAATTAATACATTTTATATTTTTTGAACACCATATATTTTCATCTATTTTTAAATTCTTTTAAAATCCAATAATTTAAAAGTTAGATTATATCATATTTTATTAAATCATAAAATTTTAATAATTTATTATTGATTGGTAAAACATGGTCTTTTGTGTAACACAAACCATTGAATAAACTCTTCATTGTGTGTGATGTATGCTAACATAATGTAACATGTATTTTATGCAATAAAATATAGTTGATATATTAAAAATGATAAATATATTTCAAATTCATGGGATATTATATTCCTTAATGCACTTGGTTTTGTGTGTCATAAATGATTTCAGAAAGAATATGAATAAATTAGATTTTCAGGGGGTTACACAAGATTTAAAGATTAATGATTTGTATATACAGATAAATTTTTGGAATCTTCTAGTGTTAAAGATTGGTCATTATGGGATGATAAAAATCAGGAACTATATATATGTCTCTCCAATACCAGAATTTTGGAAGTATCTGTTGGATGAAGTGCATAAATTATCATTATATATCCATCCTATAAGTATAATGATTAATGGAGATCATAATAAAAATTTAGTATCAAAAGATATAAATATATATATTTTGTAGAATGTATCTCATTCATGGAATGTATTGAATTTTTTGTTGAATTTAAAAATTATAATGGGATAATAGAACAATTACTAACACCTATATGTTACTAGAAACACCTCAAAAATATATTCCATTACAAGAATACCCATGAAATATAAAGGCCATATTTCAATTTTTGTTTTATTCCTATATCTTATATTTTAAACAAATATCATTTCTATTTAAGATGATTACTCAATTGAACAAATTTTATGTGTATACATTATGGTTGTAGTTAGTATTCATAATGTACCACTCTTAATTGTATCTGGTTGAGATTTAAGGATGAACACAAATATCAATATATGAATTTAAAAATCATGGATTATAGAGTTTATTATTACAACAACATATCATCCATGGAAAAATATTCTCCCTACTGGAAGTATTCAAACATTTGAAGAAATGTTGAATGATATTTCAATAAATTTTAATTGTTGTTGGGATCAATAACGGCCTCTAAATGAATTTTCATATAACCATAGATTTTTCTTGATAATTAAGAAGGATACATTTAAAATCCTTCGATATAAATATGGTCATAACTACAACATGATGGAATGATGATTGAGAAAGTATGATCGTGGGATATGAGTTTTCAATGGAAGTTTTATAGAATGTTAGAGCCATGAAGAGGTACATCGTAGTACAAAATAGTATACAAAAATTCTACACTGGTAATTAAAGGATATATATAGTGTATAATGTTAGGGAGAATTTATTTTTTTTATTTCTCATTGGAAAAAGGTTATTGGATTTTTAATGAAGGGTTCTTTGAAACCCAAATATATAATCCCCTATTTGATTCTTTATCATTTCATGGTAGTATTTTGTTACATGAAACTTCCACAAACCCACTCCAATTTTTACAATATTTCCATGTTTCTCTCCTATATAATTACATACATACTAATTAATATATTATAAAATCATTGATAATACCACTAGATCATGATCATTTTTATGAAGAACAAAAAATTAATAATATAGATCAAATAGATAACGTGTTATGAAAAAAAAACCGCAAACATGGAAAAAGTATTTTTCAGAAAAAATTAATTTGAGGAAGCTATTTAAGAACTACATAATTTAAATATGGGAAACAACATAAATTGGTTTCCATCAGAGTAATCATATTTATAGGGTGATATTATTATTAGGGGTATAATATAAATACATAAGATTTTATAATATAAATATCTAATAAATTAAATGAGTTATATAGATTTTCATGCACACAATATAGAACATAAGAGAAAATTATTTATTAAAATATAATATTAAATATGTAATTAGATAATTATGTAAAATCTATTAATTATTTACATTTTTAAAGGGTTAATTTCATTTAATGAAATACAATTATTTTTATCTAGATAATTTGGATCATTTTAATTGAATTATTTATTTTACAGATTTCATAATTTTTTTTTGAATAATATCAAAAATATTTAATGAATAAATTGATGTTATAAATAATTTTATCACTTAATAACATCAATAGAATAATAATGTAATGATAATAAATATTTGTATAATATTAATAGTCTAAATTGAAAGTTGTATTTAAAAAATTTATTTTTTTATGTTTTTATCTAAATGATATTTATATTATTTAAAGTATAAAAAATATATATTTTTACATTATTATAAATTTATAACAATTAATGATCATTCATACATTAATTATAAAATGGTAATAAATTATGATAATGTCATTTCAAGGTAGAATGAGATATTTTTTATGAAATTGTTTTTTTGCTGAATGTATTTTATCATAAAAAATAACAAATATATATGTATTATTTTAATGTAATTATGTGATTACATATTAAAATAATTGATGTTAATTTTATGGTATGTTAATTAGGTCATAAGGAGAATAAACCCACGTTTATTCTTAGGGACACATGTTTTTATCCAAATTATTTATGTGGTCCTGGTGTGCAGATATTAAAATTTTTCCCCCTCTATGATCTTAATATTTAAAAATAAATTCAATAATTTTAGTAATATATACATATATTATATTATATTTTTGACTTATTTGATTGTCCTAATGAATAGTCACCATGGAAAAAATCGTGTCACTAAGGAAAGGGTTTAAAGGGTATTTATAAGCTTAAACTAATATATAAGTTATTAATTATAACTAATAAATGTATAAAAAAATTAGTTCTATTTTTCATTAACATAACTTATATTCTAAAAAAATTAATTTTTCCCCAAACCCACGTGAATTTATTTATATTATTTTAATTATAATAGTATTTAAAATGGTGTCAATCCCCTAAATTATATTTGGGATACCCATGTCCTGACACATACACACCACATGAAAATCATATATAGAAAAAAATATACCATATATGCTCCCATAACCAATATCCATGACATTGAGCTTTTAGCATCCTAAAAAGACCTATCCAATAATCCTATTGTATTTTTCAAAGAAGAATATGCAAGGAGGAGGATTATATTCTTACTATATGTTTTGAGGTTAATTTCTTCATCAACCTACCCCAAATCATCTATAACCACATAAATTTTATAAAATTTTTATATGTAATATATTTAAATTTTTTAATATTAATTTTTAAACAATTTCCCGCCAAATCATCATCTCATGTAAAATTAAAGTGTTGTGCATTCTTAAGTTCATACTACAACCTCTATTAAGTTATTTATTCCACTTAAATTTTTATATTTCATTGATATCAATGTAAGTGTATTTAGGGAATATATAACATACCTGCAATATTAATATTGTTTTTTAATGAAATATATAGTATTTACCTTGCATTAATTACATCCATTTAAAAAAATGATGACATCACACATGTGTCTATAGTGACTACTAGCTCCACAAATTGATGTAGTTAATATGTCAAAAACTCTTAAAATAAATGCTGATAAAATATTATATAACCATAAATTATTATATTTTTAACATGATTAATTATATAGAAATAGTGATACAATGAATTGTGTGTAATGACAAAAACCATCAATCCCATACATGCTTGGAATGTGGAATAATTAACACCCAAATAATAATTTTAAAAATGAATTTATTATTAAAGGGTTTTTAGAAATTATATATAAATATTATAAAATAAGATATGTGTTATTATGGTTTTTTTATATAAAAATAATAAATATAATTCATTTTAAATGATGTTAGCATTCGTACTAGGGAAATAAATACTTGATGAAAGGGATTATGTTAAAATGTCACTTTTTTACTAGGATACATAATATTTTAATTTCCATTATTGAATATTTTATGATCCATTTAATATAAAACAAATATATATTATTCTTTTCTAGTTATTAGTGGTGTTTTCAGAAATATTTTTCATTTCTCATGTTTTGTTACTCCAATTTCCTAAGGATGTTTCTTAAGAAAATCCACCCTTATTTCTCCATTTTGGTTGGTATATTTTCCCTTTAATATCCAATTCATAAAATTATATTTTTGAATATTTATAATTTACATAATTATATAATAATATTAATCTCAAATACACTTAAAATTTATTAATATTTATTAAGAAGTATTATTTTAAATATTTTCAATACGATTACCTTAATAATTTTTACAATAAAATGAACTATTTTTTGTTGAATTATTTTTTATGAACCACATAAAAATTATACATTATCCAAATTACGTTATATGATTCCCAGGAATTAAAAATAGTATTCATAATCCATTTTTATTAGATTTTCATAAAATGAAACAAAATAATGATATATTATGTTGTATTTTAAAAAATATTTACAATTAGTATAAATGTACATTTAATATAATTTAATTATTATAAATAACCTTATATATTAGAAGTTATTTTCTCTTATGATATAATAGATATTATTTCATTGGTTTAATTATAATGGTAATGTTATAATGATGCTTTTTGAATCTTATTACCTTCCTATAGATTAATTATGTTTTGATGATATGAGAAATTTTTTTATGATCCTGGGGGAAATAAATATATTGTTTTCATTATGTGATGGGTGATTCATGAATTTTATATCTTTAAAATTTATTTAGTATTTTTTTCAAATCCCGTTATATAATATTATTTGGAATGCATAGTGATCAAATTGAACTGCATGTTATTTTTTCAAAATGTTTATGGTAATATGTAGTTACCCTAGTCCAATATAAGAATATTTCTAATATTTTTATGGTAATTGTGTGTTATCCGAGACATCTATAGGATTCTATCATATATGACATGTAGTCTTTGTAGTAATCCATTACTAATGAAATGGTTTTCTATGATTTTTTATGTAATAATAATATTTATTCAATTTATGATATCCTTGCATGTATCAATATTTATTAATGATTATTCTACAGTCCTATGACCCATGTATTTTCTTATGAAATTTCAATTTTACTTGACTAATAATTTATGTTCTATGACTTATTTTTTAATGTTTAAATATCTTATGATCATGTTCACATGTTCTTATAGTTGTTATATACCCACTTATGATCTTCAATTTATATGTCCAAAATTTACCCTTAATAATAATTTTAGGTTACTTTTTCTTATGATTATATATTCACCCAGTTATTAATAATGGCTTTATTTTTGTTATTTATAGAACTAATATGTGCAATGAATTTTTTATATTTATTGAATATATTTAATGAAATATATTGATTATTTACATAGTCACCAAGGTAACTAAAACATTATTGTTTAGCTGTTTTATTTGTTATAATATGTATTGAATATTCAAAATAAATAATTTAATATGAGGGAATATAATTATATAGTCACCCAATCATTTAATTTTTTTGATTCTGCAATTTAAGGAAACATCTTAAATCTTTTTTCTTCATTTTATGATGTTTTTTTGTGAAAATAACTTTTTTATATTTCATTGCATTCTTGTCCTTTTTAAATTCATTTAGAAATAAAAATACACCTTTGTGTGTTACCCATTATTGGTTTGTTAAATGTTTTAACATATTCTATGACTTGGAATAAATGGACTTACATGATACAATCAAATTTTAATTTTAAAATTTAATATTAAATCATTCCAGGTGGCTGAAGAAATTTCTTAGAAGCTTATTTTGAATAAATTTGAATTTATATGGGAATGCGTGTGAAACTATATTTGGTTTCATAAATATTTTCTTTACAAATCAATGTGATGATTATAAAATGGTATTTTTGGACCACATTAATTCTCTTTAAAATGTATTAGTATCTTAGTTATTTTAAATCATTATCGAAGAAAAATATAGACTTATAATTATATATTCATATTATATCATCATTTTTGTATTTTAAAATAATATGTAATTGCTTTTAAGTCGAATATTTATTTAAAATATTAATTATATAATTCCTAAAAAATTACTTATTTATGGTAATAGCCTTATATTTTTGTACCCATGTATATATATTATTTTGTGTCACAAAATTACTCATTAGGGGGTGTATTGTTTTATGTTCAGATGATGAGAAAAAGGATGTTTATTGAAACATTTTTATAATTAGTTTGATGATTTATTTTTATAAAATATAATATATCCACGTAATTATGACATGGATGTATTTTTTTATCAACTTAGTTTTATATATATCAGTTGATCCCATAGTATAATAGTAAACGGTCTAGACATAAATTATACTACCTTTATGTCCACAAGCTCTCCAATACATTAGGAATTATAAACCCTCATATGGTTTTATAATTTACACTCTATAACCAATTAATACATTTTATATTTTCTGAACACCATATATTTTCATCTATTCTTAAATTCTTTTAAAATCTAATAAATTAAAAGTTAGCTTATATCATATTTTATTAAATCATAAAAATTTAATAATTTATTATTGATTGGTAAAAATGGTCTTTTGTGTAACACAAACCATTGAATAAACTCTTCATTGTGTGTGAGGTATGATAACGTAATGTATCATGTATTTTGTGCTATAAAATTATGTTGATATATTAAAAATGATAAATATATTTCAAATTCATGGGATATTATATTCTTTAATGCACTTGGTGTTGTCTGTCATAAATGATTTCAGATAGAATATGAATACATTAGATTTTCAGGGTGTTACACAAGATTTAAAGATTAATGATTTGTATATAAAGAGAAATTTAATGAATATTCTAGTGGTTATGATTGGTCATTATGGGATGATAAAAATCAAGAACTATATATATGTCTCTCCGATACTAGAATTTTGGTAGTATCTATTGGATGAAGTGAAAAAATTATCATTATCTATTCATCCTATAATTATAATGATTTATGGAGATCATAATAAAAATTTACTATCAAAAGATATAAAAATAGATATTTTGTAGTATGTATCTCATTCATTGAATTTCTTGAATTTTTTGTTGAATTTCAATATAACAATGGGATAACAGAACAATTACTAACACCTATATGTTATTAGAAACACCTCAAAAATATATTCCATTACAAGAATACCCATGACATATAAAGGAAATATTTCAAATTTTCTTTTATTCCTATATGTTATATAGTTAACAAATTTCATTTCTATTTAAGATGATTACTCAATTGAACAACTTTTATGTATATACATTATGGTTGTAGTTTGTATTCATAATGTACCACTCTTAATTGTATCTGGTTGAGATTTAAGGATGAACACAAATATCAATATATGAATTTACAAATCATGAATTATATAGTTTATTATGAAAAAAACATATCATCCATGGAAAAATATTCCCCCTAATGGAACTATTCAAACATTTGAAGAAATACTAAGTGATATATCAATATATTTGAATTGTTGTTTGGATCAATAACTGCCTCTAAATGAATTTTCATATAACAATAGATTTTTCTTGAGAATTAATAAAGATACAGATAAAATTCTTCGATATAAATATGGTCATAACTCTAACATGATGGGATGAATATTGAGAAAGTATGATTGTGTGATAAGAGTTTTCAATGGACGATTTATAGAATGTTAGAGCCATGAAGAGGTATATCGTAGTACAAATGAGTATTCAAAAGTGCCACACTGATAATTAAAGGATAGATATAGAGTATAATGTTATGGAGAATTTATTATTTTTCATTTCTAATTGGAAAAAGGTTATCGGATTTTTAATGAAGGGTACTTTGAAACCCAAATATATCGTCCCGTATTTGATTCTTTATCATTTCATGGTAGTATTTTGTTACATGAATCTTCCACAAACCCACTCCCATTTTTTCAATTTTTCCATGTTTTTATCCTATCTAATTACATACATACTCTTTAATATATTATAAACTCATTGATAATACCACTAAATCACAATCATTTTTATGATGAATAAAAAATTAATAATATAGATCAAAGTGATAACTTGTTATGAAAAAAACCGCTAATATGGAAAAAGTATTTTTCAAAAAAAATTAATTTGAGGAAGCTGTGTAAGAACTACATAATTTAAATATTGGAAACAACATAAATTGGTTTCCATCAGAGTAATCATATTTATAGGGTGAGATTATTATTAGGGGTATAATATAACTACCTATGATTTTATAATATAAATATCTAATAAATTAAATGAGTTATATAGCTTTTCATGCACACAATAGAGAACATAAGAGAAAATTATTTATTAAAATATAATATTAAATAAGTAATTAGATAATTATGTAAAATTGATTAAATTATTAACATTTTATAAAGGGTTAGTTTCATTTAATGAAATACAATTATTTTTATCCAGATAGTTTGGATCATTTTAATTGAATTACTAATTTTACCGATTTCATGATTTTTTTTTGAATAATATCAAAGATATTTAATGAAAAAATCATGTTATAAATAATTATATCACTTAATAACATCAATAGAATATTAATGTCATGAAAATAAATATTTGTATAATATTAATAGTCTAAATCGAAATGTTGTATTTAAAAAATTTATTTATTTATGTTTTTATCTAAATGATATTTATATGATTTAAAGTATAAAAAATATATTTTTGTACGTTCTTATAAATTTATAACAATTAATGATAATTCATACATTAATTATTAAATGGTAATAAATTATGATAATGTCATTTCAAGGTAGAATGAGATATTTTTTTTGAAATTGTTTTTTTGCTGAATGTATTTTATCATAAAAAATAACAAATATATATGTATTATTTTAATGTAATTATGTTATTACATATTAAAATAATTGATGTTAATTTTATGGTATGTTAATTAGGTCATAAGGAGAATAAACCCACGTTTATTCTTAGGGACACATGTTTTTATCCAAATTATTTATGTGGTCCTGGTGTGCAGATATTAAAATTTTTCCCCCACTATGATCTTAATATTTAAAAATAAATTCAATATTTTTAGTAATAAATATATATATTATATGTTATTTTTGACCTATTTGTTTGTCCTAATGAATAGTCACTATGGAAAAAATCGTGTCACTAAAGAAAGGGTTTAAAGGGTATTTACAAGCTTAAACTAATATATAAGTTATCAATTATAACTAATAAATGTATAAAAAAAATTTGTTCTATTTTTCATTAACATATTTTATATTCTAAAAAAATTAATTTCTTCCCCAAACCCATGTTAATTTCTTCATATTATTTTAATTATAATAGTATTTAAAATGGTGTTACTCCCCTAAATTATATTTGGGATACCCATGTTCTGACATTTACACACCACATGAAAATCATATATAGACAAAAATATACAAAATTTTCTCCGAAAACCAATATACATGACATTGAGTTTTTGGCCTTCCAAAAAGTCATATCCAATAATCCTTTTGTATTTTTCAAAGAAGAATATTCATGGAGGAGGTTTATATTCTTACTATATGTTTTGAAGTTTATTTCTTCATCAACCTACCCCAAATCATCTATAACCACATAAATTTTATAAAAATTTTATATGTAATATATTTAATTTTTTTAATTTTAATTTTTAAACAATTTCCCACCAAATCATCATCTCATGTAAAATTAAAGTTTTGTGCATGTTTAAGCTCATACTACAACCTCTATTAAGTTATTTATTCCACTTTAATTTTTATATCTCATTGATATCAATGTAAGTGTATTTAGGGAATATATAACATACCTACAATATTAATATTGTATTTTAATGAAATATATAGTATTTACCTTGCATTAATTACATCCATTGAAAAAAATTATAACATCACACATGTGTCTGTAGTGACTACCGGCTTCACAAATTGATGTAGTTAATATGTCAACAACTATTAAAATAAATGGTGATAAAATATTATCTTACCATAAATTATTATATTTTTAACATGATTAATTGTATAGAAATAGTGAAACAATGTATAGTGTGCAATGACAAAAACCATCAATCCCATACATGCTTGGAATGTGGAATAATTAACACCCAAATAATAATTTTAAAAATGAATTTATTATTAAAGGGTTTTTAGAAATTATATATAAATGTTATAAAATAAGATATGTGTTATTATGGTTTTTTATATTAAAATAGTTAATATAATTCATTTTACATGATGTTAGCATTCGTACTAGGGAAATAAATAATTGTTGAAAGGGATTATGTTAAAATGTCACTTTTTTATTAGGATACATAATGTTTTAATTTCAATTATTTAATATTTTATGATCTATTTAATATAAAACAAATATATATTCTTCTTTTCCAGTTATTATTGGTGTTTTCAGAAATATTTTCCATTTCTCCTATTTTGTTACTCAAATTTCCTAACGATGTTTTTTAAGAAAATCCAACCTTATTTATCCATTTTGGTTGGTATATTTTCTCATTAATATCCAATTCATAAAATTATATTTTCGAATATTTATAATTTACCTAATTATCTAATAATATTAATCTCAAATACTCTTAAAATTTATTAATATTTATTAAAAAGTATTATTTTAAATATTTTCAATATGAATACCTTATTAATTTTTTCGCTAAAATGGACTATTTTTTGTTGAATTATATTTTATGAACCACATTAAAATTATACATTATCCAAATTACGTTATATGATTCCTTGGTATTAAAAATATTATTCATAGTCCATTTTTATTAGATTTTCATAAAATGTAACAAAATAATGATGTATTATGTTGTATTTTAAAAAATATTTACAATTAGTCTAAATGTACATTTAATATATTACTAATTATTATAAATAACCTTATATATTAGTAGGTATTTTCTCTTATGATATAATAGATATTATTTCATTGGTTTAATTAAAATGATAATGTTATAATGATCATTTGTGAATCTTATTACCTTCCTATAGATTAATTATGATTTGATGATATGAGAAATTTTTTTATGATCCTGGGGGAAATAAATATATGGTTTTCATTATGTGATGGGTGATTCATGAATTGTATATCTTGAAATTTTATTTATTATTTTTTTCAAAACCCGTTATGTAATATTATTTGGAATGCATAGTGATAAAAATCAACTACATGTTATTTTTTCAAAATGTTTATGGTAATATGTAGTTACCCTAGTCCAATATAAGAATATTTCTAATATTTTTATGGAAATTGTGTGTTATCCGAGACAAATATAGGATTCTATCATATATGACATGTAGTCTTTGTAGTAATCCATTACTAATGAAATGGTTTTATAGGATTTTTTATGTAATAATAATATTTATTCAATTTATGATATCCTTGCATGTATCAATATTTATTTATGATGATTCTACAGTCCTAGGACCGATGTATTTTCTTTTGAAATTTCAATTTTCCTTGACTAATAATTTATGTTCTCTGCCTTATTTTGAATGTTTTAATATGTTATCGTCATGTTCACATGCTCTTATAGTTTTCATATATCCACTTATGAACTTCAATTTATATGTCCAAAATTTACCCTTAATAAGAATTTGAGGTTACTTGTTCTTATGATTATATATTCACGCAGTTATTAATAATGGATTTATTTTTGTTATTTATAGAACTAATATGCGATATGATTTTTTTTAGATTTATTGAATATATTTAATGGAATATATTGATTATTTACATAGTCACCAAGGTCACTAAAACATTATTTTTTAGCTATTTTATTTGTTATAATATGTATTGAATATTCAAAATAAATAATTTAATATGAGGGAATGTAATTATATAGTCACCCAATCATTTCATTTTTTTGATTCTTCAATTTAAGGAAACATGTTATATCTTTTTTTCTTCATTTTATGATGTTTTTTTGTGAAAATAACTTTTTTACATTTCATTGCATTCTTGTCCTTTTTAAATTCAATTAGAAATAAAAATACACCTTTGTGTGTTACCCATTATTGGTTTATTAAATGTTTTAACATATTCTATGACTTGGAATATATGGACTTACATGATTCAATCAAATTTTAATTTTAAAATTTAATATTAAATCATTCCAGGTGACTGAAGAAATTTCTTAGAAGCCTATTTTGAATAAATTTGAATTTATATGGGAATGCATGTGAAACTATATTTGGTTTTATAAATATTTTCTTTACAAATCAATGTGATGATTATAAAATGGTATTTTTGGACCACCTTAATTCTCTTTAAAATTTATTAGTATCTTAGTTATTTTAAATCATTATCGAAGAAAAATATAGACTTATAATTAAATATTCATGTTATATCATCATTTTTGTATTTTAACATAATATGTAATTGCTTATAAGTCGAATTTTTATTTAAAATATTAATTATATAATTCCAAAAACAATTACTTATTTATGATAATACCCTTATATTTTTGTACCCATGTATATATATTATTTTGTGTCACAAAATTACTCATTATGGGGTGTATTGTTTTATGCTCAGATGATGAGAAATAGGATGTTTATTGATACATTTTTATAATTAGTTTGATGATTTATTTTTATAAAATATAATCTATCCACGTAATTATGACATGGATGTATTTTTTTATCAACTTAGTTTTATATATATCAGTTGATCCCATAGTATAATAGTAAATGGTCTAGACGTAAATTATACTACCTTTATGTCCACAAGCTCTCCAATACATTAGGAATTATAAACCCTCATAAGGTTTTATAATTTACACTCTGTAACCAATTAATACATTTTATATTTTCTGAACACCATATATTTTCATCTATTCTTAAATTCTTTTAAAATCCAATAAATTAAAAGTTAGCTTATATCATATTTTATTAAATCATAAAATTTTAATAATTTATTATTGATTGGTAAAAATGGTCTTTTGTGTAACACAAACCATTGAAGAAACTCTTCATTGTGTGTGAGGTATGATAACATAATGTAACATGTATATTGTGCTATAAAATTATGTTGATATATTAAAAATGATAAATATATTTCAAATTCATGGGATATTATATTCCTTAATGAACTTGGTGTTGTCTGTCATAAATGATTTCAGATAGAATATGAATACATTAGATTTTCAGGGAGTTATACAAGATTTAAAGATTAATGATTTGTATATACAGAGAAATTTAAGGAATATTCTAGTGGTAATGATTGGTCATTATGGGATGATAAAAATCAGGAACTATATATATATCTCTCCGATACCAGAATTTTGGTAGTATCTATTGGATGAAATGCAAAAATTATCATTATCTATTCATCCTATAATTATAATGATTTATGGAGATCATAATAAAAATTTACTATCAAAAGATATAAAAATAGATATTTTGTAGTATGTATCTCATTCATGGAATTTATTGAATTTTTGGTTGAATTTCAATATTATAATGGGATAATAGAACAATTACTAACACCTATATGTTATTTGAAACACCTCAAAAATATATTCCATTACAAAAATACACATGACATATAAAGGACATATTTCAATTTTTCTTTTATTCCTATATGTTATATAGTTTACAAATTTCATTTTTATTTAAGATGATTACTCAATTGAACAACTTTTATGTATATACATTATGGTTGTAGTTTGTATTCATAATGTACCACTCTTAATTTTATCTGGTTGAGATTTACGGATGAACACAAATATCAATATATGAATTTACAAATCATGGATTATATAGTTTATTATGAATAAAACATATCATCCATGGAAAAATATTCCCCCTAATGGAACTTGTAACATCCCAAGTAAGTAATGAATAATAGCTATTTTTATCTATGTCTATTAATGATTAGGATAGTGTTATAGAGGCTTAAAATGAAAATAAATACAATCTTATGCATGGAATACACTAATATTCTTAAAAGATTGTTTTACAGCCTTTTGATGGCAAACCATTTTTGAATCTATATTTTGACAATTTTATAAACTATGTTTGTCAAAATAAACTTATTCATTATTATTGGGACATCAAAATTTACCTTGTGTGAATTTTTGGTATTTTTCTGACAATGTTCATTTTTTAATGAATAGTGAAAAATACTGCATTTTACATCAAAACTACTTTTTAATATAATTTATTTATATGATTAGATTATGTTTTGAATTGGTTTTGAAGTGAAATTAGAATATATTTTTACCATTTTATCCAATGGTGGTCATTGGAATCAATTTCACTTTGGAATTAGACTTAAACTGGTGTCAATCTTTTGATACTTATTGTTTTGTAAAAACACGCTATTTGCTCTGGCAGCGGGAATTAATTATTAAATTAATTAATGTGACTTATATGATTTTAATTTTGCAAAATAGACTTCATTTTTGAATTTGTAATATCAAATATATCTTAGGGTGAATTTTTGGTAATTTTCTGAAAAACATCAATTTTTGATGAATAGTGAAATCCCTAAGTGGTAATCAAGCAAACTGATTTTTCAGTTAAATGAAATTTTACCACTAATGTGTATTGAATTTTGAAAATCTGACATACATGGTTTTCATTAAGAAGTAAAATGTTGTTCAATGAGATTAAAATAATTTTTTGGTGAATAGTAACTTATTACGTTTTTAATCGCGATTAGTGGTAATTAGTGTAGTTTAAGGTATAAATAATGCTTTAATAATACGAAATGACCTAGACACATGTCCCAACCTTAATGTTTGTGTCATGGCAGACCAAGACAAGCGATGGGTCAACTTGGGGACCCCATGGAGACATTTTGGTTGGGAAATGACATAAATAACTTTTTATTTAATGTAAAAGGAAAAATGACACAAACATAATATGTTTTACGAAACCAATTTTTACATGGGGATATCAAGATCATATTTTTGATTATAAATATTCATTGGAAATATAAAAAGATTTCCTACATCATAGTATTTTTTTATTATTTTTAGACATTATATAAAGTAAATTATTTATTACATAATAATGATGCAGCGATGACTTCATTATTTGACGATTTAAATAAAATGGAAAGATAATGTAAAATCTATGCACTACACATGTCAAAAACCAATTGTATGAGTGGATTTCGAACGCTTATCACCTTATCCACGACTTATATCAATTTGGGACCTTTTAAAACCGAAACACATTTTCAAATAAAGTAATATTTCTTTACTTTCCAAAAGTGCCCCTCCTCTCCTCTTATAAAAGGCCCCCACCTATACCTCATTTCACACACTCCTCAAGCCTTTGGCTCGGCCAACCCCTGCCCATTGGCTCTCTCCACATCCCTCTCCTCATCCTAGAGGATTCCCTTTGGGAAGAATCCTTTCAAAGTAAGCCTTTAGGCTCAAATCAAAAGGAGTTACACTTTTAAAGGTAATTCATTCTCTCATGTTCATTTGTTTTATTTTGTTTCTCCAACCCCCTAAACTCTTTTTATTTTCTTACCTTGTAACAACACCAGTATCTCCAATATACTAGGATGTTGTTATATGATTTATTTGAGCTACACTCTCACACAACTACATCAAATGGTTAAAGAACATACGGTTTCTGTGGATGGCAAAATTCTACCTCCCGAAACGATGATTGTTCAATACTCATTTAACACCTTCAAAGGTGGCCATTATGATGTCACTATTTTTATATATGATATATAATATGATTATGTTTTCCTTAATCTTCTGTTTTTTTTCATTTTGGGAAAACCTTTGTGGTTTCCATTATGGGTAAACACGATATCTTCATTTTAGGAAGTGCGGACTACCGCCCCCTGAAAGTGATTTGATTCGTTAATAACATATGTGGGATGTGTAAAGGATAAAGTTAATGATATTATATATGTTATTATACTGGAATTATAATATACTCTTATATCATTATGATTCCATTCCAGAAAATACGAAATAGAAATGGAAGTAGCGTTCATGCGTACGTACGGCTTACCGTCTCCATGAACGGTGCATTTCATTTCTTACCCCTAAATGTGATGTAATATTATAAATACATGTATACGATGAATATATATGATATATATGTTATCCAAATCATTAATATCATTCTGGATATAATGAACCTTTGACCAAATTAACAACATGTAAGTGTAAGAAGTCTATTTTTGACTTAAGAACCAAATACCGACAAAATGAACATTATTAACTTAACTGATTACATGATGTTCATAACATGGTATAAAAGGAATAATGAACTTGAAAAAGATTCATAAGCAAGTATAGATTAACTCAAGTTTATTATTCAGGAGATTAAAGAACGGTCGGGTCAAGTCGGATACGAGGTATGGGACTTATAACGACCCATACTTTACATACATTGTTACTACTTCAAAATTTAAGCACACTTATTACAGCATATGACAAAACCACAAAGGACCGTATAGGTATAGTGTCTTTAGAAACTGGGAAACATAAACAACTGGTTCATAAATCTTCTACAGTGTCTCCCATTTATTTCATCATATCTAGGGTCCCTTTTAGCATATTCTACTTAATATCCATCTTCCTGACCTGGGGAAAAGAAAACATAAAAGGGTGAGCTCAAATGCTCAGCAAGGGCAAATAAAGGAAATAAAAATCATATCATATCTTTATCAAAACCTGTAAAAGAGATCATAATATCTTAACATGGAATAAATCATAGAAGTGAAAATGAGATCCCCATAATCATAACATAAAACTTGAAACTTTGTGGCATGCACACATAATCATGGAAATCATTTCTTGTTAGTCATGACTCATTGCCAAGACTATCTTAGTGGACAAAGTCCCTTTCTGAACCGAGTTCACTCCTCGTTTCAGTCCTGTATCACTGAACCGAAATAACCTTCTGTTCCAGCCATGTCTATCTCATGAGATATAAAATCATTACCCAATGCATTGGAGGGAGATATAGGTCCCACCCATCTTATAATGAATCCTTTCTTATGTGTGCCACATAATCATAAAACATACATCATCGCATAACACATATAACAAAAATGGGATTCTTGAAACATCATGACATCATAAATCAATTCATATATGATAAAGGAATTCATAAACATAATTCCATCACAACATAGTCAAATCAATGTAAAAATATGGATAGAAACAGAACCCTTTATTATCTTAGATGGAAAATAATTTTGATAAAACACTTGAATTGAATTCTTGAGGAAAATATCCTTTCTTCTTCAAAAACATTTTTCCTTTATTAACATGTCATACAACTTTAAAATAAAAGAAGTTGATTAAAAATAAACTTGAAAACTTGTAAAGGAAGCTTCTTTGAAGTAATGTTTTAAAAATCCATTCATGCCGTATAAGTTAAAAAAACATTCTTCGTACTTTTGTCGGAAAAGTCAAAAAGTACCTCGTACGGAAAAACGACAAAAGATTCCTTTCATATTCTTTACCAAAAACTCACCTAAGGGTAAAATTGGATTTAAACTATTTCAAGTGGATGGAAACAATATTACATATTGAGGGAACATGGATGTGGATGATAAAATACACCCCAGTAAATACTTACGAATAAGCAATCTCGGATAAAAATGAGATTGTGATATTTCCCTTACCTTAGGTCCGATTTGCTTTGTACGTGTCCGAAGCTCCTGTATAATGGTTTAAATAATGTTATTGACTTATTCTAGAATCATACATATTGCTATGAGATCATATATGGTCATATTATTAGCTTCTTGTTAGTAATATTTCATTGTTACTTGTTACTCGGGTCTTTATAACTTTTTGTTCTTATGCGTGTTTTGTCGAATAAATTCTTATTATTATCTTTAGGTTATAGATAATTCATTTCCAGAATGGTATTAGTGTAGTATATACCATATTCATTCATTCAATTCATTTATATAATCATTATGAAATGAAGATCATGTAGAACGAGTCGCATCACATCGTGGAGACGGTATTCCGTACGTACGCACGAGTGATGATATCGTTCCTATGATCGTGGAATTGTATTGGAGTATATATATATATATATTATTTCAGTATCAATATTACTTAATAATAATCATATATAGTTACTCATTACACCATTATACCCATCCTTGTAAGGTGATGGTGGAAAATAGATTACACCACGGCGTGGAGACGGTATTCCGTACGTACGCACGCGCGGTGATTTCATTTTTCCGTAGGATGGATAGAAGGTGAATTAGGGTTGTTTCATATTTATAATAACATATCAGTATGTAATTAATACTGATGTTATTACTTTATCATGAAACAACTAAAGAAGAAGAAGTTGAAGAAGAAAGAAATTGAAAAGATCGGTAATGGATATTACCTCTTCTTTGGAACGCCTCTTTGAATCCTCCACTTAAGGAACTAAGATTGGTCTTTGGAGAAGACCAGGACCTCTAGGATTATTCTAGGGAAGTGGAGAGGAGAAGATGGCAGGGGTTGGCCGAGCTTGAGTGCTCAATTTGGTGTGAGGAGGAGGGGGAGGAGGTGCCCTTTTATAAGGGAGGAGAGGGGCACCTTAGGAATATCTCAAAATATTATTTTATATTAAAGTCAAAATCGGTTTATAATGGTTCCAAAGGGTCTTATTTCGAAGCTAAAGTGGGGATGGGTAGAAATCCTATCAAACAATAGGATTTAGACAAGTTTAGGGTATTATTTTAACCTTATCAATTAGATTTAACTCTAAGTTAATTAAATTAACTTTTACCGTGTCTTTTTGTTTTCTTTCACTATATGGTTAATACACTTACTATAACATGCCAAACGAACCCCAAATTGTTTATTATTAATATATATATCCTTATCTAAGTCATTTGGCCGAACCTTAGTTTTTTAGGAATAAAATAACAATTAATAATATAATATTTTATTTAAAAACTATTTTGTGTCAATTTTGACACTATTTGATATATGATTTTTGTGAAAGTCATAACAGAATTATATGTTCGAACCAAGTTGATTAAATCAACAATAATATATCATAGTAACCTAGAAAAGTAGTGGAATTCATAAAAAGTCTCAAATTACATTTATTTTGGTATTTATATTATCAATTTTGTCAATATTTCATTAATAAGATAATTACTGCATCATCTTTGTGTCATAAATAAATTAAATTATTTGATGTCTAAAAATTACAAATAAAATACCATCATGTAGGAAATCTTTTTAGCTTTCTAATGAATATTTAAAATCGAATTTATCTTATGTATAACCCTATATTAAAAATGATTTACTTATTAAACATTGATATTAACTATTTTAACCCTTCTTTAAATAAATTAATAATAAATGTCCTAATCTAATCCAAGTGGGCCTAAATGGTCATATTTTATTCCTAAGTTTGTTTTTGGTCGAATTACACTTGTCCAATAGAATTAGGACATGTGTTAGGGTAATATTAATATCATATTTACCCTTAGTTACCCTATTTACTATTAACCGTGGTAAAAATAGTAAAAAGTTACTATTCACCAAAAAATTATTTTCATCTCATTGAACCACATTTTAGTCCTTGATATTAACCGTGTCTCTCGAATTTTTGAAATTCCATTCACAGAAGCGGTAAAATTAAGTTTTATGCAAAATTCGGTTTTTAACCTACCACTTAGTGGTTTCACTATTCATCAAAAATTGAAAGTTTTCAGAAAAATACCAAAATTTCACCCTAGGATAATTTCGATATTCTAAGTCCAAAAATGAAGTCCATTTTGAAAAATAAAATTTATAAAATTTCAAAAAGTGGTTATTACTATTCATAACGGCTAGTTTTAATAGCATATCGTTGTTTAGTGAAACTCGGTATTGCGTACGACGCAAGCTATCGAGGAAGGTCGCGATTGCGTGTAAAGCAAGCCAAGCAAGTGTTGTGTAGAAAAAGATTCCTTTGATGATTT
Organism: Viscum album; assembly: GCA_963277665.1. Classification (NCBI taxonomy): domain Eukaryota; kingdom Viridiplantae; phylum Streptophyta; class Magnoliopsida; order Santalales; family Viscaceae; genus Viscum; species Viscum album. The sequence goes on along the minus strand of OY728142.1, from coordinate 1,258,051,932 downwards.
ATATAACATAAAAGTCTCGGGTGTTACATTCTACCCCCCTTAAAAATAATTTCACCCTCGAAATTCGTCACTTTGCAACAAACAAATGAGGATACTTCTCCCTCATCATATCCTCAAGCTCCCATGTAGCTTCTTCAAGTTGGTGGTTTCTCCATTAAACTTTCACCAAGCGAGTGGTCTTGTTTCGTAGGACTTTTTCGCTACGATCCAGTATCTCTATCAGCTGTTCTTCATAAGAAAGATCTTGCTCCAGCGGTACAACTTCTGAGATGAGTACTTGTGAAGGATCTGGTATGTACTTTCTCAGGAGAGATACATGGAACACATCGTGAACTTGAGAGAGATTCGGTGGAAGCGCCAATCGGTAAGCTACCTTCCCAACACGATCCAGTATTTCGAAAGGACCGATATATCTAGGGCTCAACATCCCCTTCTTTCCAAATCTCATAACCCTCTTCCAGGGAGATATTCGTAAGAACACTTTATCACCCACTTCAAACTCTAGGTCTTTTCTTCGGTTGTCGGCATAACTTTTCTGTCGACTCTGAGCTGCTCTTATGTGTTGTTGAATAGATCTAACCTTTTCTGCCATTTCATCAACGAGATCAGGTCCTAATAGCTTTCTTTCCCCAACTTCATCCCAGCAAGTTGGAGTCCTGCATTTCTTTCCATAGAGATCTTCATAAGGAGCCATCTGAATACTGGAGTGAAAGCTATTATTATAAGAAAATTCTACCAAAGGTAGGTGTTGATCCCAACCTCCTTTGAAATCCATAGAGCAAGCTCTCAACATATCTTCTAGGGTTTGAATTGTTCTCTCAGACTGACCGTCTGTCTGGGGATGATAAGCAGTGCTGAAACTCAACTCTTTATCCAGAGTATGCTGAAGACTTCGCCAGAACTTCGAGGTAAATCTCGGATCTCGATCAGATATAATAGAAAGTAGTACTCCATGCAATCTTACCACTTCCTTTACATATATCCTGGCAAGCTGATCTAGAGAGAAATCCTCTCTAATAGCAATGAAGTGTGCAGACTTTGTAAGACGATCAACTATGACCCAGATAGCATTATTGCCTTTGCATGTTTTAGGAAGTCCTGTGACAAAGTCCATAGTGATGTTTTCCCATTTCCATTCGGGTATGGGTAATGGTTGTAACATCCCCTTAGACTTATGTCTCTCAGCTTTAACTTGTTGACAAACCAAGCATCGAGAGACATATTCAGCAACATCTCTTTTCATGCCATCCCACCAGAAGTACTCTTTCAGGTCCCTATACATCTTCGTGCTTCCAGGATGAATAGAGAATGAAGAACTATGAGCCTCATCCAGCAGCTCTTTCTTTAATTCGGGGATGGGAGGAACACAAACCCGATTCCTGAACTTTATTATCCCATCACAATCAAGGTTGAATTCAGGAACATTTCTCACCTTCTTTTGTAACTCGACATCTTCTTTCTGTGCCTCTTTAATCTTCACATGTATAGATGGTTGAACATTCATTTGAGAAAGATAAGATTTTTCCCCTTCCATTATAATTCCAAGATCCATCCTTTGTAAATCCATAAATATTGGATCCTTTGGGATCCTCATCATGGATAAACTAGCATGGTCTTGTCGACTTAATGCATCTGCCACCTTGTTTTCTTTCCCAGGGTGGTAATGGATTGAGCAGTCATAATCCTTAATCAGCTCCAACCATCTTCTTTGACGCATATTCAACTCCTTTTGTGTGAAAATATACTTTAAACTTTTATGATCAGTATAAATATCACACCTTTCACCATAAAGGTAATGCCTCCAAATCTTTAATGCAAAGATTACCGCAGCCAACTCCAATTCATGTGTTGGGTAATTTTGCTCATGGATTTTCAACTGTCGTGAGGCATAAGCTATCACCATATCATTTTGCATAAGAACACACCCCAATCCCTTCTTGGATGCATCACTGTAGATCACAAACCTTTCTCCAGTACAAGGCAGTGTGAGCACAGGTGCACTGGATAACCTTCTTTTCAACTCCTTGAAATTCTCTTCACATTCCTCTGTCCAGACAAACTTAACTCCCTTCCGAGTCAACTTGGTGATTGGATTAGATAATCGTGAAAAATCTTTTACAAAACGTCGATAATATCCAGCCAAACCAAGAAAACTTCGGATCTCAGTTACTGTTGTTGGTCTTGACCATCTTTCGATAACCTCTGTTTTTGCTGGATCCACAGATATCCCCTCTTTTGAGATTATATGACCCAAAAATGCAACTTTTTGAAGCCAAAATTCACACTTGGTAAATTTGGCATAAAGCTTATCCTTTCTCAGGGTCTTCAATATAATTCTCAAGTGATCTTCATGCTCTTCCTTGCTCTTTGAATAGACAAGAATATCATCTATAAAGACTACCACAAATTGATCAAGATAGTCCTTAAAGACTCTATTCATTAGATCCATGAAGATAGCAGGGGCATTAGTAAGACCAAATGGCATCACTATAAATTCATAGTGTCCATACCTTGTACGGAAAGCCGTCTTTGGTATATCCTCCCTTTTGACCCTTAATTGATGATACCCTGAACGAAGATCAATCTTGGAAAAGTATTGAGCTCCGCGTAGTTGGTCAAATAAGTCATCAATGCGTGGGAGAGGATATTTGTTCTTGATAGTGATCTTGTTAAGTTCTCGATAATCAATACAGAGTCTCATTGATCCATCTTTCTTCTTAACAAATAGAACAGGTACTCCCCAAGGTGACGCACTAGGGCGTATGAATCCCTTATCAAGATTCTCTTGGAGTTGCTTCTTCAATTCCTGCAACTCAATTGGGGCCATTCTATAAGGTGTCTTTGAAATAGGCAAAGCACCCGGTACGAGTTCTATTGAAAACTCAACTTCACGATTTGGTGGAAGACCCGGCAATTCCTCCGGAAAGGCATCATCAAACTCCCGTACAATGGGCATATTCTTAATTGTGAGTTTCTCACCAACCATTTGAGATAAATAACCTTCATTTAGTGGAATCAATACCCATAAGATGGAAGAAATTTCCACTGGAAGGTTATGTTCATCCTTACATTGGTATACGATCGTAGATTGATCTGGAATATGAAATGTGACTTCCCTTCTTTGGCAATTGATATGAGATCCATGTAGAGAAAGCCAATCCATGCCAAGAATCACATCAAATTCCACTAAAGGAAGGATCACAAGATTTGCAGGAAGCACTTTCCCACAAACTTCGATCGGAGAAGAATTATAAACTTCTGATGCGATTGATGTGCCATTAGGTGTTGTCACAGCTAACTCAACATCTAATTGTTGAGGTAATACGGTGATACCCTTAGAAAATTTTTCAGAAATAAAAGAGTGGGTGGATCCAGAATCAAATAAAACATTTGCTACTTTAGAGTGGATGGTAAGTGTACCTTTCACCACATCGTTATCGTACTCCACCTCGCTGATAGAAATTGCATGTGACTTTCCTTTGTCTTTAGCCTTAAGAGTTTGTTGACATCGACCATCATCATCAACCCTTGGATTTGGGCATTGATTGGCATAATGCCCCATCTCCTTGCACTTGAAACATTGAAGTGTAGCAGGTTCATTCTGTGTATCACTTCCTTTGTTTGCATCATTAGACATCTTCTTCCCATTATCACGGCATTCAAATGCCCGATGACCTTCCTTTCCACATTTAAAACATTTACTTGTCCCTTTAAGACAACTCCCTCCATGTTTCTTTCCACACTTTGAGCATAAGGGAAAGTTCATCTTCTTTTCCGTGTGCTCTTTAGATTTTTCTTTGAATTCCATCTTCCTCTTCTTATCAAACCCATGTGACTGATGGGTTACTCCAATCTCCATCTCGACTTTGAGAGCACATCGAACGATTTCCTCGTAGCTATTGAAGTCCCTTATGGCTAACGCCCTTCGAAGACTTGGTTTTAAGCCACTAAAGAATCGATCGATCTTACTCTCAGGTTGGATAATAATACCAGAAGCGTACCTTGCAAGTCTTGTAAAATTTGCTTCATAGGTACTAACAGATTCATCATCCCTTTGCTTCAGTTCAAGTAACTCTTTCTCCATCTTTGTTCGGAGAATACGAGGGAAGTACTTATTGAAAAATAAGTTCTTGAACTCGTCCCATTCCATAGACTCAATTTCATCCCTTTGCCTCGTATTCTTAACAAGATTCCACCATTGATCCGCATCTCCTTCCAAACGATACACTGCTAGGATGAATTTATCATGCTCAGAACATTGAAGAACTGAAAATATCTTTTCAGTAGTACTAATCCATTGTTCAGCAACTAATGGATCAGTAGACCCGCTAAAAGATGGTGGACGCTGCCTCATGAAGGATTCAACAGAATGTTTCTCCCTCCTTTGTTCGTTTGGAAATCCTGCATGATTCATAGCTTGAGAAAGTTGTGTGAGCATGGCTACAAGATTTTGCATTCCAGATCCCATATCGTTTGGTTGCTCAGGGGGACAATCATTGCATTGCCCATCGCATTCCGCATTAACACGGTTCCTTCGGGTTCCAGCCATTGACTAAAACCAAGAAGAATAGTGTGAGAAACACTAATTATAATAGGAAACCACATAATTCAAGAATAAAATTTTCATTCTTAAGGTCTTATCCTAGGTTATTCAAGGCCATTTCTAAAACACTAAGATTGTGTTCTATGCTTAGACTTATCCTTAGGGTTCTTACTAAGGCTTTCACATCCTAGTTTCCAAAGGTTGACTATACCTTTCCTTTGATACCAACTATAACGACCCATACTTTACATACATTGTTACTACTTCAAAATTTAAGCACACTTATTACAACATATGACAAAACCACAAAGGACCGTATAGGTATAGTGTCTTTAGAAACTGGGAAACATAAACAACTGGTTCATAAATCTTCTACAGTGTCTCCCATTTATTTCATCATATCTAGGGTCCCTTTTAGCATATTCTACTTAATATCCATCTTCCTGACCTGGGGAAAAGAAAACATAAAAGGGTGAGCTCAAATGCTCAGCAAGGGCAAATAAAGGAAATAAAAATCATATCATATCTTTATCAAAACCTGTAAAAGAGATCATAATATCTTAACATGGAATAAATCATAGAAGTGAAAATGAGATCCCCATAATCATAACATAAAACTTGAAACTTTGTGGCATGCACACATAATCATGGAAATCATTTCTTGATAGTCATGACTCATTGTCAAGACTATCTTAGTGGACAAAGTCCCTTTCTGAACCGAGTTCACTCCTCGTTTCAGTCCTGTATCACTGAACCGAAATAACCTTCCGTTCCAGCCATGTCTATCTCATGAGATATAAAATCATTACCCAATGCATTGGAGGGAGATATAGGTCCCACCCATCTTATAATGAATCCTTTCTTATGTGTTCCACATAATCATAAAACATACATCATCGCATAACACATATAACAAAAATGGGATTCTTGAAACATCATGACATCATAAATCAATTCATATATGATAAAGGAATTCATAAACATAATTCCATCACAACATAGTCAAATCAATGTAAAAATATGGATAGAAACAGAACCCTTTATTATCTTAGATGGAAAATAATTTTGATAAAACACTTGAATTGAATTCTTGAGGAAAATATCCTTTCTTCTTCAAAAACATTTTTCCTTTCTTAACATGTCATACAACTTTAAAATAAAAGAAGTTGATTAATAATAAACTTGAAAACTTGTAAAGGAAGCTTCTTTAAAGTAATGTTTTAAAAATCCATTCATGCCGTATAAGTTAAAAAAACATTCTTCGTACTTTTGTCGGAAAAGTCAAAAAGTACCTCGTACGGAAAAACGACAAAAGATTCCTTTCATATTCTTTACCAAAAACTCACCTAAGGGTAAAATTGGATTTAAACTATTTCAAGTGGATGGAAACAATATTACATATTGAGGGAACATGGATGTGGATGATAAAATACACCCCAGTAAATACTTACGAATAAGCAATCTCGGATAAAAATGAGATTGTGATATTTCCCTTACCTTAGGTCCGATTTGCTTTGTACGTGTCCGAAGCTCATGTATAATGGTTTAAATAATGTTATTGACTTATTCCAGAATCATACATATTGATATGATATCATATATGGTCATATTATTAGCTTCTTGTTAGTAATATTTCATTGTTACTTGTTACTCGGGTCTTTATAACTTTTTGTTCTTATGCGTGTTTTGTCGAATAAATTCTTATTATTATCTTTAGGTTATAGATAATTCATTTCCAGAATGGTATTAGTGTAGTATATACCATATTCATTCATTCAATTCATTTATATAATCATTATGAAATGAAGATCATGTAGAACGAGTCGCATCACATCGTGGAGACGGTATTTCGTACGTACCCACGAGTGATGATATCGTTCCTATGATCGTGGAATTGTATTGGAGTATATATATATATATTATTTCAGTATCAATATTACTTAATAATAATCATATATAGTTACTCATTACACCATTATACCCATCCTTGTAAGGTGATGGTGGAAAATAGATTACACCACGGCGTGGAGACGGTATTCCGTACGTACGCACGCGCGGTGATTTCATTTTTCCGTAGGATGGATAGAAGGCGAATTAGAGTTGTTTCATATTTATAATAACATATCAGTATGTAAGTAATACTGATGTTATTACTTTATCATGAAACAACTAAAGAAGAAGAAGTTGAAGAAGAAAGAAATTGAAAAGATCGGTAATGGATATTACCTCTTCTTTGGAACGCCTCTTTGAATCCTCCACTTAAGGAACTAAGATTGGTCTTTGGAGAATACCAGGACCTCTAGGATTATTCTAGGGAAGTGGAGAGGAGAAAATGGCAGGGGTTGGCCGAGCTTAAGTGCTCAATTTGGTGTGAGGAGGAGGGGGAGGAGGTTCCCTTTTATAAGGGAGGAGAGGGGCACCTTAGGAATATCTCAAAATATTATTTTATATTAAAGTCAAAATCGGGTTATAATGGTTCCAAAGGGTCTTATTTCGAAGCTAAAGTGGGGATGGGTCGAAATCCTATCAACCAATAGGATTTAGACAAGTTTAGGGTATTATGTTAACCTTATCAATTAGATTTAACTCTAAGTTAATTAATTTAACTTTTACCGTGTCTTTTCGTTTTCTTTCACTATATGGTTAATACACTTACTGTAACATGCCAAACGAACCCCAAATTGTTTATTATTAATATATATATCATTATCTAAGTCATTTGGCCGAACCTTAGATTTTTAGAAATAAAATAACAATTAATAATATAATATTTTATTTAAAAACTATTTTTTGTCAATTTTGACACTATTTGATATATGATTTTTGTGAAAGTCATAACAGAATTATATGTTCAAACCAAGTTGATTAAATCAACAATAATATATCATAGTAACCTAGAAAATTAGTGGAATTCATAAAAAGTCTCAAATTACATTTATTTTGGTATTTATATTATCAATTTTGTCAATATTTCATTAATAAGATAATTACTGCATCATATTTGTGTCATAAATAAATTAAATTATTTGATGTCTAAAAATTACAAATAAAATACCATCATGTAGGAAATCTTTTTATCTTTCTAATGAATATTTAAAATCGAATTTATCTTATGTATAACCCTATATTAAAAATGATTTACTTATTAAACTTTGATTTTAACTATTTTAACCTTTCTTTAAATAAATTAATAATAAATGTCCTAATCTAATCCAAGTGGGCCTAAATGGTCATATTTTATTCCTAAGTTTGTTTTTGGTCGAATTACACTTGTCCAATAGAATTAGGACATGTGTTAGGGTAATATTAATATCATATTTACCCTTAGTTACCCTATTTACTATTAACCGTGGTAAAAATAGTAAAAAGTTACTATTCACCAAAAAATTATTTTCATCTCATTGAACCACATTTTAGTCCTTGATATTAACCGTGTCTCTCGGATTTTTGAAATTCCATTCACAAAAGCGGTAAAATTAAGTTTTATGCAAAATTCGGTTTTTAACCTACCACTTAGTGGTTTCACTATTCATCAAAAATTGAAAGTTTTCAGAAAAATACCAAAATTTCACCCTAGGCTAATTTCGATATTCTAAGTCCAAAAATGAAGTCCATTTTGAAAAATAAAATTTATAAAATTTCAAAAAGTGGTTATTACTATTCATAACGGCTAGTTTTAATAGCATATTGTTGTTTAGTGAAACTCGGTATTGCGTACGACGCAAGCTATCGAGGAAGGTCGCGATTGCGTGTAAAGCAAGCCAAGCAAGTGTTGTGTAGAAAAAGATTCCTTTGATGATTTATATAACATAAAAGTCTCGGATGTTACAGGACTTCGTCTCAATCTCCTTTCGTTGAGGCATATTTTATTTTATACACAACTTTCTTTTATACGGTGTATAAACCCCTTTGGCTTTTACGTTTATTCAAAAGGAATCTTTTTTATACGAAGCGTTTAATAAACGACAGAAAAGAATGTTTTTGTCATACGTATGCGGCGACAACGACTTCTCTGCCGTCGTGACCGTTATTTGAGTTTCGGCTTCCTCTACAAGCCATACCTTTTTTTAAAAGAAAAATAAATACCATATTTTACTTTTCTTTTATTTAAGTATTGAAAATGGTTTTCATAATGTTTTTATATCAATGTGTTGTATTGATATTTCGTGATTGAAATGTGGAAATTTTATGTTTCTTTTATGCATGTTTTATGTGATATGATTATGTTATGGTTCTTGGGCATTATTATGAAGACGGGTGGTTCCGTGATAAACTAAGGGCGGGTGAGCCCGTTATAGCTCTCCAATGCATTGGGTAACGCGAAGGAGTGAAACGTTAAGGTTTCTCTGAAGAGATTTTAGGGAATATACTGTGAAGGGTATTCCAAACGTAACCAAGAGGGTTACTCCCTACGTAAGAATGTTATGAATGCCTCAAGTTACCTTTATGTATTATGATTTCTATGATTTATTCATGATTTTGTGAGGTATGTTAAAGTGCCTATGTTTTATGGGTAAAGTATGATTTCATTCTTATGTATATATAAACTTATGTTTCCTTTCCATGTTTTTTTTATAACCCATACTGAGTTTTTATGCTCATCCCAAGTTTTTGAAATGTTTTTCACAGGTCAAGGGAAAGGTACATGATAAGATGATATATTCAAGGATGTGTCAAGAAATAATCCATGTTTTATTTTAAATGTGTTTCCATTGATGGGAATGAAGAATACTATCTTTATGTAACCACTTTGTTTATATGTGGAATGTAATGCAAGTTTTATGATCTAATTCTCTAAAACTCTAAACCCGAAAAGATCCTCAATGTGTAATCTTGTAATAAATCAAGATTAAGTAAGGTTTAAGGATGGGGCCTTATAATTGGTATCATAGGTCAGTTTAGATAACTTTAGGAGTTAGAATTCTATTAAATGATTATCCAAAAATATTTTTCTTTTTTTCGAAATGATATATCATTTAAAGATTACCATGTTGCTTCATCTAAGACATGTTTGTTCAGAATGGTTTTCCACAGAGGAAATAGGGAAGCAGTGCTAGGAAGGCTTACATAAGGAAATAACCTTCCAAATCAGCATCCTGATATGGTCGGAATTGGAACTGAACAGTTTGTTGCAGTAATGGCGCAATTGACTCAAGCGATAAATGGCGGTGGTATCCATGCACGAGATCAGCCAGATCAACCGCAGAGGAACATGTTAGTGGTGGAACATTTTATGAGGCAACATCTACCATCATTCAGAGGATCATCTGACCCTGTGCTAGATGAAGGGCGGATTAAAGCACTGGAGCAGATTTTTGATGTCATGGGGTGTTCAGACAATCAAAAGGTTAGTCTTGCTATTTACCGTTTAGAGGGTGAAGCAGATCAGTGGTGGTCTATGGTTAAAAATATCAGGGACACCGATGAGATTGATGCTCTTGACTGGGATGAATTCAAAGGAATGTTTCTTGAGAAGTATTTTCCTAAGGTTGTTCGACTTAGGATGGAAAAGCAATTCTTGGAATTGAGGCAAGTGGAAGAATCAGTGGCTGCCTATGAAGAAAGGTTCACTCGATTGGAAAGGTATGCTCCAAATTTTATCCGGGACCTTGATAGTAAAATCAATCGTTTTTACTCAGGATTAAAGACAAAATATCGAAGGGCATTAGCTTCTCGTGAGTTTAAAAGTTATGAAAAGCTTGTTCGATGTGCTGAGATGGTGGAAATGGAGTTTGCCGATGACCAAGTTTTCTATAACAACCAGCAGAAGAAGAGACCGAGGTGGCAGGAGAAAGGTAAGAATTCATCAAAAAAGTCTGATGGTAAGAGAACTAAGTTTCCAGTTTGTGATAAATGTGGAAAAAGGCATGCTGGAGAATGTCTTCTGAATTCTGGGAAGTGCTACCGATGTGGTAAGATGGGACATAAGGCTCGTGATTGCACTGAAAAGGATCAAGGTAAAGGTAAGAACAAATTTGATTTACAGTTAGTGAAATGTTATAAGTGCAATGAGATGGGTCACTATGCAAACGAGTGTCCGACAAGGAGCTTGAGTGATGGGAAGCAGTTAGACTACAAGCAGAAAGGGGTGGTGAAATCCTTTGCAACTACTTTAGCAGATGTCGGGCCATCAAATGAAGTTGTATCAGGTACTTTGTTTGTTTTTTCAGATTATTCCAGTGTGTTGTTTGATTCGGGGTCTACACATTCTTTCATCTCTAAAACCTTTTCTAGTAAAATGGGAATACCATCTCAAGAAATGACTCCTTAACTTTTGGTAAAAACACCTGGGGGAAATGTTGAGGCAAAAAGAATTTATAAGAATCTTCCTATCCTTATCTGTGGAAAGAACCTACTTGCAAACCTTCTTGTTCTACCTCTAGTAGAGTTTGATGTTATCCTGGGTATGGATTGTCTCTCTATTTACCATGCTAAGATTGACTGTAGAGCTAAAGAAGTTTCTTTTCAGAAAGACTTTCAGTTTGTTTTCAGGAATGAACCCTTACTTTTGATAACATATCAAGAGGCTGAGAAACTTGTAGAAGATGGAAATGAATGTTACCTTTCACACATCGTTGAAAATAAAGGAACTGTTCAGATTAATGGTGTGACAGTGGTAAATGAGTATCCTGATGTTTTTTCTAATGAGTTGCCTGGAATAATACTAGATCGGGAAGTTGAGTTTACTGTTGACTTAGTTCCTGATGCTAATCCAATTTCAAAACCCCCTTATCGAATGGCACAAATTTAACTTTTAGAGTTGAAGGAGCAATTGCAAGATTTATTAGAGAAAGGTTTCATTAGACCTAGCACATCACCATGGGGTGCTCCTGTTTTATTTGTTAAAAATAAAGATGGTTCTATGAGACTTTGCATTGATTATAGAGCCTTGAATAATATCACTCTTAAGAACAAATATCCTTCGCCTCATATCGATGATTTGTTTGATCAGCTCCAGGGAGCTCAGTTTTTTTCAAAGATTGACTTGAGATCGGGGTACCATCAGCTGAAGGTAAAGGAGGCAGATATTCTGAAGACCGCGTTCCGTACGAGATATGGCCATTATGAATTTGTAGTAATGCCTGTTGGGCTAACCAATGCACCTGCTGTATTCATGGACTTAATGAATAGAATTTTCCATGAGTTCTTGGATAAGTTTGTGGTGGTTTTCATTGATGATATTTTGGTGTTTTCTAAAAATAAATAGGAGCATTAAAGACATTTACGGGTTATCTTGCAAACCTTAAAAGAAAAGAAACTGTATGGGAAATTCAGCAAGTGTGAGTTTTGGTTGAAAAAAATTTCTTTCCTTGGTCACATTGTTTCTAAAGATGGAATAACTGTTGATCTTGCAAAAACAAAAGTGGTGGAAGAATGGCCAAGACCCACAAATGTAACCGAGATTCGTAGCTTCCTTGGTTTGGCGGGCTATTACCGAAGGTTTGTTAGAAATTTTTCACGGTTATCTAGTCCAATGACTAAGCTAACTCGGAAGGGTGTTAAGTTTATCTGGACAAAATAATGTGATGATTGTTTTCAGGAATTGAAAAGAAGATTGGTGAATGCTCCAGTTTTGGCACTACCTTCCAGGAATGGTGATTTTGTTATATACAGTGATGCTTCATTGAAAGGACTGTGTTGCGTCCTAATGCAGAATGATCAGGTAATTTCTTATGCTTCACGACAGTTGAAAACTCATGAGGTAAATTACCCTACACATGATTTGGAATTAGCTGCTGTTTTTTTTGCTTTAAAAATTTAGAGGCATCATTTGTATGGATTAAAGTGTGAAATATATACCGATCACAAAAGTTTAAAGTATATATTCACTCAGAAAGAGTTAAACATGAGACAGAGGAGATGGCTTGAATTAATCAAGGATTACGATTGTACAATTCATTACCATCCGGGAAAAGAAAATAAAGTGGCTGATGCTTTGAGTCGAAAAAGTAATGATTCATTAACAATGTTGCATTTGGAACGTGATACTTTGGTTAAGGATTTGATGAACTTTGGCATAGAAGTTGTTGGTGCAGGAAGTCCTTCTATTTTGTTTTAGGTATCAGTGAGATCTTCTCTATCAGATAGAATCAAGAAAGCACAGAAGCAAGACAGTGAGTTGCAGAAAAAGGTAGAGCTGGTTCAGAAAGGTAAGTTGCCTGAATTCAACATTGATAGTGATTGTGTTTTGAGATTTGGGAAGAGATTGTGTGTGCCTTGTGATTCACAGTTGAAGAAGGAGTTGTAATGTGAAGCACATAGTTCTCCGTTTTCAGTTCATCCGTGCAGTACTAAGATGTATAGAGATCTTCGGGAGTATTACTGGTGGGATGGAATGAAAAGAGACATTGCTGATTTTACTGTGAAGTGTTTGACTTGTCAGCAGGTTAAAGCAGAGCGGCAGTTACCGAAAGGGATGCTTCATCCTTTACCAGTGCCAGAGTGGAAATGGGATAATATATCCATGGACTTTGTTGTTGGATTACCAAAGACATCTCGAGGTAATAATGTAATCTGGGTTAGTGTTGATCGCTTGACCAAATCTGCTCATTTCCTTGCTATACGAGATACTTTCTCTCGTGATCAACTTTCCCGTTTGTATCTGAAAGAGATAGTCAGGTTACATGGAGTTCCTCTCTCCATTGTATCGGATCGTGATCCCAGGTTTACTTCTAACTTTTGGAAAGGCCTTCAGAAGTCGTTGGGTATTGAATTAAATTTTAGTACAGCTTTTCATCCTCAATCAGATGGGCAGTCAGAACGAACAATTCAGACATTGGAGGATATGCTATGAGCTTGTTCTATGGATTATCAGGGAAGTTGGGACCAACATCTTTCTTTGGTTGAATTTTCATATAATAACAGTTTCCATTCTAGTATACAGATGGCACCATTTCAGGCATTATATGGGAAGCGGTGTCGAACTCCAGCTTTCTGGGATGATGTGGGTGAAAGGAAGTTGATGGGACCATAATTGGTAGAAGAGATGGCAGAAAAAGTTCAGCTATTTCAGAAACACATGAGAATAGCTCAGAGCAGGCAGAAGAGTTATGCGGATAACCGGAGGAAGGATCTATCTTTCGAGGTAGGTGATCATGTTTTTCTCAAGGTTTCTCTTTGGAAAAGTGTGATGAGATTTGGTAAGAAAGGAAAGTTGAGTCCAAGGTTTGTTGGACCATACAAAATTCTGGAGAGAGTTGGATTAGTTGCATACCGAGTGTCTTTACCTCCGAGTTTATCTCAGGTACACAATGTTTTTCACGTTTCGATGTTGAGAAATTATATGCCAGATCCATCTCATGTTTTGAGTCCAGAGGTAGTTCAGCTGGAAGAGAATCTATCTTATGAGGAACAACCGGTCCAGATTCTTGACCACATGGAGCAAGTGTTACGGAATAAGGTGATTCATCAGGTAAAGGTTTTGTGGAAAAACCACATGATTGAAGAGGCAACATGGGAATCTGAAAATGCAATGAGGGATAAGTAACCCCATTTATTCGATAAGTAAATAAATTGCGGGGACGCAATTTTCTAAATGGGGGAAGGATGTAACATCCCACGTAAGTAATGAATAATAGATATTTTTATCTATGTCTATTAATGATTAAGATAGTGTTATAGAGGCTTAAAATGAAAATAAATACAATCTTATTCATGGAATACACTAATATTCTTAAAAGATTGTTTTACTGCCTTTTGATGGCAAACCATTTTTGTATCTATATTTTGACAACTTTATAAACTATGTTTTTCAAAATAAACTTATTCTTTATGATTGGGACATCAAAATTTTCCTTGTGTGAATTTTTGGTATTTTTCTGACAATGTTCATTTTTTAATGAATAGTGAAAAATACTGCATTTTACATCAAAACTGCTTTTTAATCTAATTTATTTATATGATTAGATTATGTTTTGAATTGGTTTTGAAGTGAAATTAGAATATATTTTTACCATTTTATCCAATGGTGGTCATTGGAATCAATTTCACTTTGGAAATAGACTTAAACTGGTGTCAATCATTTGATACTTATTGTTTTGTAAAAACACGCTATTTGCTCTGGTAGCGGGAATTAATTATTAAATTAATTAATGTGACTTATATGATTTGAATTTTGTAAAATAGACTTCATTTTTGAATTCGGAATATCAAATATAGCTTAGGGTGAATTTTTGGTAATTTTCTGAAAAACTTCAATTTTTGATGAATAGTGAAACCACTAAGTGGTAATCAAGCAAACTGATTTTTCAGTTAAATAAAAGTTTACCACTAATGTGTATTGAATTTTGAAAATCCGACATACATGGTTGTCATTAAGAAGTAAAATGTGGTTCAATGAGATTAAAATAATTTTTTGGTGAATAGTAACTTATTAAGTTTTTAATCGCGATTAGTGGTAATTAGTGTAGTTTAAGGTATAAATAATGCTTTAATAATATGAAATGACCTAGACACATGTCCCAACCTTAATGGTTGTATCATGGCCGACCAAGACAAGCCATGGGTCAACTTGGGGACCCCATGGAGACATTTTGGTTGGGAAATGACATAAATAACTTTTTATTTAATGTAAAAGTAAAAATGACACAAACATAATATGTTTTACGAAAACAATTTTTACATGGGGTTATAAAGATCAGATTTTTGATTATAAATATTCATTAGAAAGATAAAAAGCTTTCCTACATCATAGTATTTTTTTAGGATTTTTAGACATTATATAAAGTAAATTATTTATGACATAATAATGATGCAGCGATGACATCATTATTTGACGATTTAAATAAAATGGAAAGATAATGTAAAATCTATGCACTACACATGTCAAAAACCAATTGTATGTGTGTATTTCGAACCCTTATCACCTTATCCACGCCTTATAGCAATTTGGGACCTTTTAAAACCGAAACACATTTTCAAATAAAGTAATATTTCTTTACTTTCCAAAAGTGCCCCTCCTCTCCTCTTATAAAAGGCCCCCACCTATACCTCATTTCACACACTCCTCAAGCCTTTGGCTCGGCCAACCCCTGCCCATTGACTCTCTCAACATCCCTCTCCACATCCTAGAGGATTCCCTTTGGGAATAATCCTTTCAAAGGAAGCCTTTAGGCTCAAATCAAAAAGAGTTACACTTTTAAAGGTAATTCATTCTCTCATGTTCATTTGTTTTATTTTGTTTCTCCAACCCCCTAAACTCTTTTTATTTTCTTCCTTTGTAACAAAACCAGTATCTTCAATATACTAGGATGTTGTTATAAGGTTTATTTGAGCTACACTCTAACAAAACTACATCAAATGGTTAAAGAACATACGGTTTCCGTGGATGGCAAAATTCTGCCTCCCGAAACGATGATTGTTCAATACTCATTTAACACCTTCAAAGGTGGCCATTATTATGTCACTATTTTTATATATGATATATAATATGATTATTTTTTCCTTAAGCTTCTGTTTTTTTTTCATTTTGGGCATACCTTTATGGTTTCCATTATGGGTAAACACGATATCTTCATTTTAGGAAGTGCGGACTACCGCCCCCTTAAAGTGATTTGATTCGTTAATACCATATGTGGGATGTGTAAAGGATAAAGTTAATGATATTATATATGTTATTATACTGGAATTATAATATACTCTTATATCATTATGATTCCATTCCATAAAATACGAAATAGAAATGGAAGTAGCATTCATGCGTACGTACGGCTTACCGTCTCCATGAATGGTGCATTTCATTTCTTACCTCTAAATGTGATGTAATATTATAAATACATGTATATGATGAATATATATGATATATATGTTATCCAAATCATTAATATCATTCTGGATATAATGAAACTTTGACCAAATTAACAACATGTAAGTGTAAGAAGTCTATTTTTGACTTAAGAAGCAAATACCGACAAAATGAACATTATTAACTTAACAGATTACATGATGTTCATAACATGGTATAAAAGGAATAATGAACTTGAAAAAGATTAATAAGAAAGTAGAGATTAACTCAAGTTTATTATTCAGGAGATTAAAGAATGGTCGGGTCAAGTCGGATACGAGGTATGGGACTTCATCTCAATCTCCTTTCGTTGAGGCATATTTTATTTTATACACAACTTTCTTTTATACGGTGTATAAACCCCTTTGACTTTTACATTTATTCAAAAGGAATATTTTTTATACGAAGCGTTTAATAAACGACAAAAGGGAATGTTTTTTTCGTACGTATGCGGTGACAACGACTTCTCCGCCATCGTGACCGTTATTTGATTTTCGGCTTCCTCTACAAGCCATACCTTTTTTTTAAAAGAAAAATAAACACCATATTTTACTTTTCTTTTATATTAGTATTGAAAATGGTTTTCATAATGTTTTTATATCAATGTGTTGTATTGATATCTCGTGATTGAAATGTGGAAATTTTATGTTTCCTTTATGCATGTTTTATGTGATATGATTATGTTATGGTTCTTGGGCATTATTATGAAGACGGGTGGTTCCGTGATAAACTAAGGGCGGGTGAGCCCGTTATAGCTCTCCAATGCATTGGGTAACGCGAAGGAGTGAAACGTTAAGGTTTCTCCGAAGAGATTTTAGGGAATATACTGTGATGGGTATTCCAAACGTAACCAAGAGGGTTACTCCCTACGTAAGAATGTTATGAATGCCTCAATTTACCTTTATGTCTTATGATTTCTATGATTTATTCATTATTTTATGAGGTATGTTAAAGTGCCTATGTTTTATGGGTAAAGTATGATTTCATTCTTATGTATATATGAACTTATGTTTCCTTTCCATGTTTTTTTATAACCCATACTGAGTTTTTATGCTCATCCCATGTTTTTGAAATGTTTTTCACAGGTCAAGGGAAAGGTACATGATAAGATGATAGATTCAAGGATGTGTCAATAAATAATCCATGATTTATTTTAAATTTGTTTCCATTGATGGGAATTAATAATACTATCTTTATGTAACCACTTTGTTTATATGTGGAATGTAATGCAAGTTTTATGATCTAATTCTCTAAAACTCTAAACCCGAAAAGATCCTCAATGTGTAATCTTGTAATAACTCAAGATTAAGTATGGTTTAAGGATGGGGCCATATAGAACTATTCAAACATTTGAAGAAATATTGAGTGATATCTCAATATATTTGAATTGTTTTTTGGATCAATAACTGCCTCTAAATGAATTTTCATATAACAATAGATTTTTCTTGAGAATTAAGAAGGATACAGTTAAAATTATTCGATATAAATATGGTCATAACTCTAACATGATGGAATGATGATTGAGAACGTATGATTGTGTGATAAGAGTTTTCAATGGAAGATTTATAGAATGTTAGAGCCATGAAGAGGTACATCGTAGTAGAAAAGAGTATTCAAAAATGCCACACTGATAATTAAAGGATAGATATAGAGTATAATGTTACGGAGAATTTAATATTTTTTATTTCTCATTGGAAAAAGGTTATCGAATTTTTAATAAAGGGTACTTCGAAACCCAAATATTTCATCCCCTATTTGATTCTTTATCATTTCATGGTAGTATTTTGTTACATGAATCTTCCACAAACCCACTCCCATTTTTATAATTTTTCCATGTTTTTCTCCTATCTAATTACATACATACTCATTAATATATTATAAACTCATTGATAATACCACTAAATCACGATCATTTTTATGATGAATAAAAAATTAATAATATAGATCAAACAGATAACGTGTTATGAAAAAAACCGCTAACATGGAAAATGTATTTTTCAAAAAAATTAATTTGAGGAAGCTATGTAAGAACTACATAATTTAAATATAGGAAACAAAATAAATTGGTTTCCATCAGAGTAATCATATTTATAGGGTGATATTATTATTAGGGGTATAATATAACTACCTATGATTTTATAATATAAATATCTAATAAATTAAATGAGTTATATAGGTTTTCATGCACACAATTGAGAACATAAGAGAAAATTATTTATTAAAATATAATATTAAATACGTAATTAGATAATTATGTAAAATTGATTAAATTATTAACATTTTATAAAGCGTTAGTTTCATTTAATTAAATACAAATTTTTTTATCTAGATAGTTTGGATCATTTTAATTGAATTATTAATTTTTCGGATTTCATGATTTTTTTTAATAATATCAAATATATTTAATGAAAAACTCTTGTTATAAATAATTATATCACTTAATAAAATCAATAGAATATTAATGTCATGAAAATAAATATTTGTATAATATTAATAGTCTAAATTGAAATGTTGTATTTAAAAAATTTATTTATTTATGTTTTTATCTAAATGATATTTATATTATTTAAAGTATAAAAAATATATATTTTTACATTCTTATAAATTTATAACAATTAATGATCATTCATACATTAATTATTAAATGGTAATAAATTATGATAATGTCATTTCAAGGTAGAATGAGATATTTTTTATGAAATTGTTTTTTTGCTGAATGTATTTTATCATAAAAAATAACAAATATATATGTATTATTTTAATGTAATTATGTTATTACATATTAAAATAATTGATATTAATTTTATGGTATGTTAATTAGGTCATAAGGAGAATAAAACCATGTTTATACTTAGGGACACATTTTTTTATCCAAATTATTTATATGGTCCAGGTGTGCAGATATTAAAATTTTTCCCCCTCTATGATCTTAATATTTAAAAATAAATTCAATATTTTTAGTAATAAATACAGATATTATATGTTATTTTTGACTTATTTGTTTGACCTAATGAATAGTCACCATGGAAAAAATCGTGTCACTAACGAAAGGGTTTAAAGGGTATTTACAAGCTTAAACTAATATATAAGTTATTAATTATAACTAATAAATGTATAAAAAAAAATTAGTTCTATTTTTCATTAACATATGTTATATTCTAAAAAAATTAATTTTTTCCCCAAACCCATGTGAATTTCTTCATATTTTTTTAATTATAATAGTATTTAAAATGGTGTCACTCCCCTAAATTATATTTGGGATACCCATGTTCTGACATTTACACACCACATGAAAATCATATATAGAAAAAAATATAACAAATATTCTCCCAAAACCAATATACATAACATTGTGCTTTTGGCCTTCCAAAAAGTCCTATCCAATAATCCTTTTGTATTTTTCAAAGAAGAATATTCAAGGAGGAGGTTTATATTCTTACTATATGTTATGAAGTTTATTTCTTCATCAACCTACCCCAAATCATCTATAACCACATAAATTTTATAAAATTTTTATATGTAATATATTTAATTTTTTTTATTTTAATTTTTAAACAATTTCCCACCAAATCATCATCTCATGTAAAATTAAAGTGTTGTGCATGTTTAAGCTCATACTACAACCACTATTAAGTTATTTATTCCACTTTAATTTTTATATTTCATTGATATCAATGTAAGTGTATTTAGGGAATATTTAACATACCTGCAATATTAATATTGTATTTTAATTAAATATATAGTATTTACCTTGCATTAATTACATCCATTGAAAAAAATGATAACATCACACATGTGTCTGTAGTGACTACCGGCTTCACAAATTGATGTAGTTAATATGTCAACAACTCTTAAAATAAATGGTGATAAAATATTATCTAACCATAAATTATTATATTTTTAACATGATTAATTGTATAGAAATAGTGATACAATGAATAGTGTGCAATGACAAAAACCATCAATCCCATACATGCTTGAAATGTGGAATAATTAACACCCAAATAATAATTTTAAAAATGAATTTATTATTAAAGGGTTTTTAGAAATTATATATAAATGTTATAAAATAAGATATGTGTTATTATGGTTTTTTAAATTAAAATAGTAAATATAATTCATTTTACATGATGTTAGCATTCGTACTAGGGAAATAAATAATTGATGAAAGGGATTATGTTAAAATGTAACTTTTTTACCTGGATACATAATGTTTTAATTTCCATTATTTAATATTTTATGATCCATTTAATATAAAACAAATATATATTCTTCTTTTCCAGTTATTATTGGTGTTTTCAGAAATATTTTCTATTTCTCCTAATTTTTTACTCAAATTTCCTAAGGATGTTTTTTAAGAAAATCAACCCTTATTTCTCCATTTTGGTTGGTATATTTTCTCATTAATATCCAATTCATAAAATTATATTTTTGAATATTTATAATTTACATAATTATCTAATAATATTAATCTCAAATACTCTTAAAATTTATTAATATTTATTAAAAAGTATTATTTTAAATATTTTCAATACGATTACCTTAAAAAATTTTACAATAAAATTAATTATTTTTTGTGAATTATATTTTATGAACCACATAAAAATTATACATTATCCAAATTACTTTATATGATTCCCTGGTGTTAAAAATATTATTCATAGTCCATTTTTATTAGATTTTCATAAAATGTAACAAAATAATGATGTATTATGTTGTATTTCAAAAAATATTTACAATTAGTATAAATGTACATTTAATATATTACTAATTATTATAAATAACCTTATATATTAGTTGGTATTTTCTCTTATGATATAATAGATATTATTTCATTGGTTTAATTAAAATGATAATGTTATAATGATGATTTTTGAATCTTAGTACCTTCCAATAGATTAATTATGTTTTGATGATATGAGAAATTTTTTTATGATCCTGGGGAAAATAAATATATGGTTTTCATTATGTGATGGGTGATTCATGAATTGTATATCTTGAAAATTTATTCAGTGTTTTTTTCAAAACCCTGTTATATAATATTATTTGGAATGCATAGTGATCAAAATCAACTGTATGTTATTTTTTCAAAATGTTTATGGTAATATATATTTAACCTAGTCCAATATAAGAATATTTCTAATATTTTTATGGTAATTGTGTGTTATCCGAGACCACTATAGGATTATGTCATATATGACATGTAGTCTTTGTATTAATCCATTACTAATGAAATGGTTTTTCTATGATTTTTTATGTAATAATAATATTTATTCAATTTATGATATCCTTGCATGTAACAATATTTATTTATGATGATTCTACAGTCCTAGGACCCATGTATTATCTTATGAAATTTCAATTTTCCTTGACTAAAAATTTTTGTTCTATGCCTTATTTTGTATGTTTTAATATGTTATGATCATGTTCACGTGCTCTTATAGTTTTCGTATACCCACTTATGATCTTAAATTTATTTGTCCAAAATTGACCCTTAATAAGAATTTGAGGTCAATTCTTCTTATGATTATATATTCACCCGGTTATTAAAAATGGATTTATGTTTGTTATTTATAGAACTAATATGTGATATAAATTTTTTAGATTTATTGAATATATTTAATGAAATATATTAATTATTTACATAGTCACCAAGGTCACTAATACTTTATTGTTTAGGTGTTTTATTTATTATAATATGTATTGAATATTCAAAATAAATAATTTAATATGAGGGAATATAATTCTATAGTCACCCAATCATATCATTTTATTGATTCTGCTATTTAAGGAAACATGTTACATCTTTTTTTCTTCATTTTATGATGTTTTTTTTTTGAAAATAACTTTTTTACATTTCATTGCATTCTTGTCCTTTTTAAATTAATTTTGAAATAAAAATACACCTATGGGTGTTACCCATTATTGGTTTATTAAATGTTTTAAATTATTCTATAACTTGGAATAAATGGACTTACAAGCTACAATCAAATTTTAATTTTAAAATTTAATATTAAATCATTCAAGGTGACTGAAAAAAATTTCTTAGACGCTTATTTTGAATAAATTTGAATTTATCTGGGAATGCGTGTGAAAATTTATTTGGTTTTATAAATATTTTCTTTACAAATAAATGTGATGATTATAAACTGGTATTTTGGGACCACATTAATTCTCTTTAAGATGTATTAGTATCTTAGTTATTTTAAATCATTATCGAAGAAAAATATAGATTTATAATTCAATTTTCATATTATATCAGAATTTTTGTATTTTAAAATAGTGTGTAATGGCTTGTAAGTAGAATTTTTATTTAATATATTAATTAGATATTTCCCAAAACAATTACTTATTTATGGTAATACCCTTATATTTTTGTACCCATGTATATATATTATTTCGTGTCAAAAATTTACTCATTATGGGGTGTATTGTTTTATGCTCAGATGATGTGAAATAGGATGTTTATTGATACATATTTATAATTAGATTGATGATTTATTTTAATAAAATATAATCTATCCATGTAATTATGACATGGAAGTATTTTTTTATCAACTTCGTTTTATATATATCAGTTGATCCAATGGTATAATAGTAAACGGTCTAGACGCATGTTATACTACCTTTATGTCCACAAGCATTCCAATACATTAGGAATTATAACCCTCACAAGGTTTTATAATTTACACTATATAACCAATTAATAAATTTTATATTTTCTGAACACCATATATTTTCATCTATTTTTAAATTCTTTTAAAATCCAATAATTTAAAAGGTAGCTTATATCATATTTTATTAAATCTTAAAATTTTAATAATTTATTATGGATTGGTAAAACATGGTCTTTTGTTTGACACAATCCATTGAAGAAACTCTTCATTGTGTGTGATGTATGCTAACATAATGTAACATGTATTTTATGCTATAAAATATAGTTGATATATTAACAATGATAAATATATTTCAAATTCATGGGATATTATATTCTTTAATGCACTTGGTGTTGTATGTCATAAATGATTTCAGATAGAATATGAATACATTAGATTTTCAGGGTGTTACGCAAGATTTAAAGATTAATGATTTGTATATATAGAGAAATTTAAGGAATCTTCTAATGGTAAAGATTGGACATTATGGGATGATAAAAATCAGGAACTATATATATGTCTCTCCGATACCGGAATTCTGGTAGTATCAGTTGGATGAAGTGCATAAATTATCATTATCTATTAATCCAATAATTATAATGATTTATGGAGATCATAATAAAAATTTACAATCAAAAGATATAAAAATAGATATTTTGGAGTTTGTATCTCATTCACGGAATGTATTGAATTTTTGGTCGAATTTCAAAATTATAACGGGATAATAGAACAATTACTAACACCTATATGTTATTAGAAACACCTCAAAAATATATTCCATTACAAGAATACCCATGACATATAAAGGACATATTTCAATTTGTCTTTTATTCATATATGTTATATAGTTAACAAATTTCATTTCTATTTGAGATGATTACTCAATTAAACAAATTTTATGTGTATATATTATGGTTGTAGTTTGTATTCATAATGTACCACTCTTAATTGTATCTGGTTGAGATTTATGGATGAACAGAAACATCAATATATGAATTTACAAATCATTGATTATATAGTTGATTATGACAACAACATATCATCCTTCGAAAAATATTCTCCCTACTGGAACTATTCAGACATTTGATAAAATACTGAGTTATATCTCAATATATTTGAATTGTTGTTTGGATCAATAACTGCCTCTAAATGAATTTTCATATAACCATAGATTTTTCTTGATAATTAAGAAGGATACAGTTACAATCCTTAGATATAAATATGGTCATAACTCTAACAAGATGAAATGATGATTGAGAAAGTATGATTGTGGGATAAGAGTTTTCAATGGAAGTTGTATATAATGTTAGAGCCATGAAGAGGTACATCAAAGTACAAAAGAGTATTCAAAAATGTTACACTAATAATTAAAGGATAGATATACAGTATAATGATATGGATAATTTATTATTTTTTATTTCTCATTGGAAAAAGGTTATCGGATTTTTAATAAAGGGTACTTTGAAACCCAAATATATCATCCCCTTTTTGATTCTTTATCATTTCATGGTAGTATTTGGTTACATGAAACTTCCAGAAACCCACTCCCATTTTTACAATTTTTTCATGTTTTTCTCCTATCTAATTACATACATACTCATTAATATATTATAAACTCACTGATAATACCACTAGATCATGATCGTTTTTATGAAGAACAAAGGATTAATAATATAGATCAAAGAGATAACGTGTTATGAAAAAAACCACAAACATGGAAAAAGTATTTTTCAGAAAAAATTAATTTGAGGAAGCTATGTAAGAACTACATAATTTAAATATGGGAAACAACATAAATTGGTTTCCATCAGAGTAATCATATTTATAGGGTGAGATTATTATTACGGGTATAATATAACTACCTAAGATTTTATAATATAAATATCTAATAAAATAAATGAGTTTTATAGATTTTCATGCACACAATAGAGAACATAAGAGAAAATTATTTTATAAAATATAATATTAAATACGTCATTAGATAATTATGTAAAATTGATTAAATTATTAACATTTTATAAAGGGTTAGTTTCATTTAATGAAATGCAATTATTTTTATCTATATAGTTTGGATCATTTTAATGGAATTATTTATTTTACGGATTTCATGCTTTTTTTGAATAATATCAAAGATATTTAATGAAAAATTTCATGTTACAAATAATTTTATCACTTAATAACATTAATAGAATATTAATTTAATTATAATAAATATTTGTATAATATTAATTGTCTAAATTGAAATGTTGTATTTAAAAAATTTATTTATTTATGTTTTTATCAAAATGATATTTATATTATATAAAGTATAAAAAATATATATTTTTATGTTCTTATAAATTTATAACAATTAATGATCATTCATACATTAATTATAAAATGGTAATAAATTATGATAATGTCATTTCAAGGTAGAATGAGATATTTTATTATAAAATTGTTTTTTTAATGTATTTTATCATAAAAAATAACAAATATATATGTATTATTTTAATTTAATTATGTGATTACATATTAAAATAATTGATGTTAATTTTATGGTATGTTAATTAGATCATAAGGAGAATAAAACCATGTTTATGATTAGGGACACATTTTTTTATCCAAATTATTTATATGGTCCTGGTGTACAGATATTAAAAATTTTCCCCCTCTATGATCTTAATATTAAAAATAAATTCAATATTTTTAGTAATAAATACATTTATTATATGTTATTTTTGACTTATTTGTTTTTCCTAATGAATAGTAACTATGGAAAAAATCATGTCACTAAGGTAAGGTTTTAAAGGGTATTTACAAGCTTAAAATAATATATAAGTTATTAATTATCACTATTAAATATATAAAAATAATTTTTTGTTCTATTTTTCATTAACATATCTTATATTCTAAAAATATTATTTTTTTTTCAAACCCATGTGAATTTCATCATATTATTTTTATTATAATAGTATTTACAAGGGTGTCACTCTCCTAAATTATATTAGGGATACCCATGTTCTGACATATACACACCACATTAAAATAATATATAGACAAAAATATACCAAATATGCTCCCAAAACAAATAACCACGACATTGAGCTTTTGGCCTTCCAAAAAGACATATCTAATAATCCTTTTGTATTTTTCAAAAAATAATATTCAAAGAGGAGGTTTAAATTCTTACTATATGTTTTGAAGTTTATTTCATCATCAACCTACCCCAAATCATCTATAACCACATAACTTTTATAAAATTTTTATATGTAATATATTTAAATTTTTTAATATTAATTTTTAAACAATTTCCCGCCAAATCATCATCTCATGTAAAATTAAAGTGTTGTGCATGCTTAAGTTCATACTATAACCTCTATTAAGGTATTTATTCCAATTTAATTTTAATATTTCATTTATATCAATGTATGTGTATTTAGGGAATATATAACATACCTACAATATTAATATTGTTTTTTAATGAAATATATATTATTTACCTTGCATTATTTACATCCATTGAAAAAATGATAACATCACACATGTGTCTGTAGTGATTACCGACTTAACAAATTGATGTAGTTAATATGTCAACAACTATTAAAATAAATGGTGATAAAATATTATATAACCATAAAATATTATATTTTTAACATGATTAATTTTATAGAAATAGTGATACAATGAATAGTGTGCAATGACAAAAAACATCAATCCCATACATTCTTGGAATGTGGAATAATTAACTCCCAAATAATAATTTTAAAAATGAATTTTTTATTAAAGGGTTTTTAGAAATTATATATAAATGTTATAAAATAAGATATGTGTTATTATGGTTTTTTTAAATTAATATAACAAATATAATTCATTTTACAGGATGTTAGCATTCGTACTAGGGAAATAAATACTTGATGAAAGGGATTATGTTAAAATGTCACTTTTTTACTAGGATTCATAATGTTTTAATTTCCATTATTGAAATTTTTATGATCCATCTAATATAAGAAAAATATATATTCTTCTATTATAGTTATTAGTGGTGTTTTCAGAAATATTTTCCATTTCTCCTGTTTTGTTACTCAAATTTCGTAAGGCTGTTTTGTTAAGAAAATCAACCCTTATTTATCCATTTTGGTTGGTATATATTCTCTTTAATATCCAGTTCATGAAATTATATTTTTGAATATTTACAATTTACATAATTATCTAATAATATTAATCTCAAATACTCTTAAAATTTATTAATATTTATTAAAAAGTATTATTTTATATATTTTCAATATGATTACCTTAATAATTTTTACAATAAAATGAACTATTTTTTGTTGAATTATATTTTATGAACCAAATAAACATTATACTTTATCCAAATTACATTATATGATTCCCTTGTATTAAAAAGATTATTCATATTCTATTTTTATTAGATATTCATAAAATGTAACAAAATAATGATGTATTATTTTGTATTTCAAAAAATATTTACAATTAGTTTAAATGTACTTTTAATATATTTTTAATTATTATAAATAACCTTATATATTAGTAGTTATTTTCTCTTATGATATTATAGATATTATTTCATTGGTGTAATTATAATGATAATGTTATAATGATGATTTTTGAATCTTATTACCTTTCTATAGATTAATTATGTTTTGATGATATGAGAAATTTTTTTATGATCCTGGGAGAAATAAATATATGGTTTTTATTATGTTATGGGTGATCCATGAATTTTATATCTTTAAAATTTATTTAGTATTTTTTTCAAATCCTGTTATATAATATTATTTGGAATGCATAGTGATCAAAATCAACTACATGTTATTTTTCAAAATGTTTATGGTAATATATAGTTAACCTAGTCTAATATAAGAATATTTCTAATATTTTTATGGTAATTGTGTGTTATTCGAGTCCACTATAGGATTCTGGCATATATGACATGTAGTCTTTGTAGTAATCCATTACTAATGAAATGGTTTTTTATGATTTTTTATGTAATAATAATATTTATTAAATTTATGATATCCTTGCATGTATCAATATTTATTTATGATGAATCTACAGTCCTAAGACCCATGTATCTTCTTAGGAAATTTCAATTTTCTTTGACTAATAATTTATGGTCTATTCCTTATTTTGTATGTTTTAATATGTTATGATCATGTTCATATGCTCTTATAGTTGTCGTATACCCACTTATGATCTTCAATTTATATATCCAAAATTTACCCTTAATAAGAATTTGAGGTCACTTGTTCTTATGATTACATATTCACCCAGTTATTAAAAATAGCTTTATTTTTGTTATTTATAGAACTAATATGTGATATGAATTTTTTAGATTTATTGAATATATTTAATGAAATATATTTATTATTTAGTAGTCACCATGGTAACTAAAACTTTATTATTTTTCAATTTTATTTGTTATAATATGTATTGGATATTCAAAATAAATAATTTCATATGAGGGAATATAATTCTATAGTCACCCAATCATTTTATTTTTTTGATTTTTCTATTTGAGGAAACATGTTACATATTTTTTTCTTAATTTTATGATGTTTTTTTGTGAAAATAACTTTTTTAAATTTCATTGCATTCTTGTTCTTTTTAAATTCATTTTGAAATAAAAATACACCTATGTGTGTTACCCATTTTTGGTTTATTCAATGTTTTAAATTATTCTATGACTTGGAATAAATGGACTTACATGCTATAATCAAATTTTAATTTTATAATTGAATATTAAATCATTCTAGGTGACTAAAGAAATTTCTTAGAAGCTTATTTTGAATAAATTTGAATTTATATGTGAATGCATGTGAAACTATATTAGGTTTTATAAATATTTTCTTTAAAAACAAATGTGATGATTTTAAAATTGTATTTTTGGACCACATTAATTGTCTTTATGATGTATTAGTATCTTAGTGATTTTAAATCATTATCGAAGAAAAATATAGACTTATAATTAAATATTCATATTATATCATCATTTTTGTATTTTAAAATAATGTGTAATGGCTTGTAAGTCGAATTTTTATTTAAAATATTAATTAGATAATTCCAGAAAAAATTACATATTTATGGTAATACCCTTATATTTTTGTACCCATGTATATATATTATTTCGTGTCAAAAATTCACCCATTATGGGGTGTATTGTTTTATGCTCAGATGATGTGAAATAAGATGTTTATTGATACATTTTTATGAGTAGTTTGAATATTTATTTTTATAAAATATAATCTATCCATGTAATTATGAAATGGAAGTATTTTTTTGTCAACTTGGTTTTATATATATCAGTTGAACCCATGGTATAATAGTAAACGGTATAGACACATGTTATACTACCTTTATGTCCACAAGCTCTCCAATACATTAAGAATTATAAACCCTCACGAGGTTTTATAATTTACACTCTAAGACCAATGATAGATTAATAAAAAAGTTTTATAGTTACATATACGGGATTAGAGATCCAACATACCATGTCAAATACAATTTCATGTAATACGCTAGTGAGTATCCTATGATTCATCATTCTTATTGAGGTTTCATTATAGGGTCCAATTATTGACATTATTTTTTCACAGATTTCTTTATTTGATGATATTGAAATAAAATTTGTTGGGGATTATTTGCATCATTCTTTATTATATTATTTGTCCTTATTTTTTAGATTATATTATGGATTTTTATTTTTCAGATAACCAGATTTATAAAATTGTTCAGAAATTATTGTTTTTAATGAAACTGTATTGTTTAAATTTAAAATGGGGATTGTAGACTATTTTTTGAATCTAATTTCAAATGAATGGATTCTAATGAAATGAAAATATGTATTTCATAAAAGGGGATTTTATGAAGGTATATAAGTTAGGGAAAGTGTTTAATTTAATTCTATATAATCAAATATCCTCATTTTAGGATATTAATTTTTTATCTTACTATATAATAATACAAAGAATCATTATTAATGTGAATTGATATCTTATTTTAAGAAAAACAATTTTACTAGATTATTTATATTCACTAATTTTGGGAACCAAAAATAAATGGTGATCTGATTTTTTTAAAATATTTGAATGGAATTAAATAGACTATTTACTGAAATCCAATTGGACATATTTTCCTCACAACATTCAAACACCCTCATATGTGCTTTTTTACAGCTCTCTTCATTACATATTGGTTTATAGGTTGTGATATAATAATTTTTATTACTTTGGTATATTATTAAGGTATTTTTTGCACATATTGAGTTACCATGGGAAACTATGATTTTTTTTTATTCAGTTTAGTTGTTTTAATTTTTGGATGACTATTTATTGGCTAATTTAGTATTCCATTTTGTGTTTTCACACCACTCTAATATTTTATGGGATACATTTTTTTCTTATTATTACTATGTTATTCAATTCATTTATACATATTTATAATTTTTTTAATGTTTTTGTAACATTTTATTGTTTGTGTCTCATTAAGTAGTTTATTCATGTTATGTATGTTTTTATTTTCTATTTATTTTTGTTTGTTTGTTTATATAGATGAAAGTTCTTTAAATGGAAGAACCATGACAAGATGTTGGTATGATACTCTTTTTATTTAACTAATATATATTGTTAAAAAATTTCCCAACTGTATGTGCTTGATAACTAAGAACTAGTCATCAACTTTTGGGGATAAGGTATATACTAGAGGATTTTATAGATAATTTACCAAACCTTATATTTACAGAATAATACATTTTCATATCTACTGATATTTATGAATGAGATATTAGTTTTATATTAATTAGAGCTCTTTTTCTGACAGTGTACGCAATATTCCCCAATGGGATTCTCTGAAATATTACAATGCACAC
Source organism: Viscum album (assembly GCA_963277665.1). Classification (NCBI taxonomy): domain Eukaryota; kingdom Viridiplantae; phylum Streptophyta; class Magnoliopsida; order Santalales; family Viscaceae; genus Viscum; species Viscum album. The sequence goes on along the minus strand of OY728142.1, from coordinate 1,258,021,084 downwards.
AACATTGTGTCATAACGAAATATAATACAATAATATTTTTATTATATTAAATAGTGGTTAACACCTAGACGTTGTATGAAAGGAATGAATAGTATCAAATAAATTATGAAAATTAAATTTACACATTTTTAAATAATGAATCCTTGGTCACCATGTTTATTAGAAATATAAATAAAAACTAATCGAATATAAAGAATGTGTTTCTATGAAGACCATTTTAAAAATGGAAATTTTTCTCTTAGAAAATCATATCTCTATTTAGTTTTTAAAACCATTGTATATTTTATTTAAAAAAATAAAATATTTCCTTTGAAGCGTGGCATAAATATTTTCTTGTGATGAATATTTGTTTTTTTCTAATAACTATAATTTTTTTATGAATATAAAAAATACGCTAAATTTTTATTAAAAACAAATTTTTTAAAACGAGATAATATATATAATTAAATCATATTATATAATCATTTTATATTATAAATGGAACATAATTTTGTCATTTTATCCAATTTTTTTAATTATAAGTAATTTAATTTTGAAATTAAACAGAAACACATGTCAATATTTTTTGTAGTTTTTCTCATAAAAACATTTTTTTTGTTTTGACAATGATAATTAATTTTGAAATAATTTCTGAAAATTATCTATTTTGATTTTGGAAAAATGCATTCCTTATTTTGAATTATAAGGTCCATAGTTTGAAAATAAATTCCTTTTATTTTCTGTCATTATGAATAGTATGGTCGGTTATTATTTTTAATTACCATGGATAAAGGGTAAATCTAGTAAATAACGGTAAAAATATTATTATAACAATATAAAACTACACTAAAATGTTTCTTAATTCTATTAGAGTAGATATGTACTCCCATGAAAATCCATTGGTTGATTTTCGGACCCCATTGATCCACTTGGGTGAGATAAAGACATGTTATAAGAATTAACTTTAGGTATTGGGAAATATAAAAAAACATGATTATTTTACTAAACAAAATTTAATATAGGGTTATATAGTGGATCTATTTGACTAAAAATATATAATAAATATATAAAAATATTTCTTACAATATGGTGTTTTATTTATAATTTTTAGACATTAAATAAATTAATTTAATTATGACGTAATGATGATACAATGATAGATTCATTAATAATGTCTTCAGATAAATGAAATTATAAATATTAAATAAATATTATATTTTCTAATTAATGTAATCCACTAATTATCTATGTGGATATGACATTTTAAGATTGATAGAATTTTTTTCATAGGAATCATATATTTATAATTTTTTTTAAAATTCAAGTATGTATAGTGTCCAAAATTGACATAATTGATAATATAGAATATAAAATATTTTATTAAATGATATTAAATTAATAAAATTATAATATTCGGTAAAATGGATATTATAAGTCCAAATATTTCATAAATTGATTTTTTGGGTCATTTGACCTGGTATTATAACTAGACTAACCCAGAATGTGTAAATAACATGATATCTCTTTAAGGTTAAAAAGGGTAAAATAATGGTTAAACGAAAAATATATGGACAACAAAATATCCAAAACATCATTAAAATTTATTGGAAGTTTGGTATTCTAACCAAAATCATTTCTTCTTCGAATTAAATGAGGTTAGGACCTTTTTAATCTAAACTAAATTTATAATAAATTAATAATTTTAAACTTTCTTTAAATGACTTTCGTCTTTCATATAAAAGGCCACAACATCTACCCACATACTCACAACTCTAAAGCTCCATAGATAGTCCAAATTATACTAAAATAAGCTCCCAAAATCTATCTCTTCCTCCCACAATCCTTACCTTGGGAAGAATACAATTCAATAAAGCCTTGTAGATCAAATAAAAATAAGTTACCTGATTTAGAGGTAATGTCTTCTCTCTTGTTCTATTCGTTTATTTTCATTATTCAGTCCTTAAGCTTTTATTATTATATGATTATATTTAAACACATGTATACTAAATATAATAGGATATTTTAGGTGATTTATTCCAACAAAACATAAACAAAACTTCATCTAATGTATATGAACATAATGCTTCTGTTTGTGGAGAACTGTCGCCTCATGAAACGGTGAATGTTAAATTTTCTCCTACCACCTCTCAGGGTGGCCATTATTGTGGCACTGTATTTATATGTGATATATATTATATTTATATTTTCAATATTATTATGTAATTATTATTTAGAATATACCATTATGATTTCCATAATCTGTAAAAACTATAATTTCATTTGAGGATGTGCATACAACCACCCCCTCAATGTGATTTAACTCGTTTATTCAATAAATGGAACGTATAAAGGATGGTTTTATTAATACTATGAGAGGTACATGATATCAATATAATACGGGTATTATAACATACATTTTTTCAATTGATTAATATTTTTTTAATATGAAAAAAAATAGTAGCATTCATTCATACGTACGGTGTACCATCTCCATAAACGGTGATTTTCATTTCATATCCTCAAATATTATGGTTATTATATGTACATATATAGTGGATTTATATGGTATTTTAATCTTGAATTATATTATAGAGATGATTGAATTTTTACCACATGTGGAATTCAAACCAAACATGTTCGTCTTCGACTCAAGTACCAAATATCGACAAACCGACCGATTTGGACATAAATAATTATGTAATTTTTATAACATCCTGATAAGTAATATAAAATGAATAATAATCATTAAAAGGTTCTGAATAGAGTATAAATTTACATAATGTTATAATTCAGGATTATAAATAATGAATGAGTCAAGTCAGACTCAAGGTATGGGACATCATCTCAATCTCTTTTCATTGAGGCATATTTGATAATATAAACCTAATTATTTTATACGGTGTATAATAAGACCCTTTATACTATAAATTTTATTAAAAGGGAATCTTTATTTAATGAAACATTTTAAAAAATTAAAAAATCAATTTTTTTAACTTATCAGACAACAACGACCCTTTCGCTGTCGTAATTGTAATTAGATATTTGCGTTCCTCTATAAGACTCAATGTTTTTACAAGGAACAGAAATACATTATTACCTTTTTGGTTGTTTTGGAATTTAAAATGGTTTTTGAAATGGATTGGTTATTCTAATATCCTGAAATTATTTCTTGTGATTGAAAATGAAATGTTATTAGTGAAATGTTAATATTTTCAATATTTTATGCGTTATGATTATATAATTCTACTTAGACATTTGACAAGTGGTTACATGATAAACCAATGATGGCTGGTAACATTATAAAGAAAATGAAGGGGTAGGGGGTTCTGTGATAAACCAAGGATAGATGGTTACTTTATAACCTACAACACATTAGGTATGGAAGTTGATCGTATGACTTTTTCATTTAGTGATATGTGTGTAAGTCGATGGTATGGTTATTCCATTTATGTCTGTTTATGTCCCAAGTAACCTTTATAATATATATAGTTCTTTCTATTGTATTTCTTTTAATGCTTTGGTTTCTAAATTGTATGAAATGATCTTATATTTAGGGTAGTGGTTTTTCAACTTCTTTGTTGGTGATATGTATTAATTTATGATATTGTTTTCATGGGTTACATGTTTTTGAAAAACTAACATTTTTCATTCATTATGTCTCCTCAACTGAGCTTTTTATACTCATAGCATGTTCTTAATTTTTTTCATAGGTCATAAGGAATAACATAGTCAAGGATGGAATCATGGAAAAGTAATGATTTTTAAAACAAGAAATGAAACATGTTTCTTAATTAAGTATTCTTATTTTATAAAAAATTGGATAGTGAGTAGAAGTTTCTACTTGTAATATTAAAGTAGTATGTATAAGGTATGACCTTGTTATATGAAAGATTTATACATGAAAATATCCCTTATTTCAATTTATATTAAATTATTGACTTATCTCAAGATTAAGTATTGTTTGAAGTTGGGGCCTTATAGTTGGTATGAGAGGTCGGTTTAGATAACTTTTGTGGTTAGGGTATTATTTATGCATAAGTTACATGTTTTATACAACCATAATGATTATCATATTATAAAGAGTCAAAGATATTTTAGATAAATTTAATGTTTTTAGGATAACTTGAAAAAATATATCTTAGTGTTTATCATACTGATAAGATAATATATGATTATTTTAATGATATACTCACAATGGACATTTTGGGTTTAGTAAATTGATGGATCTAGGATGCACTACTATAAAAATAGATTTAAAGTTAATTGTGGTGGTTTTATGAATAATATATTGAATGAAATGGGATATGTAATGATAAATCTAGTGGTTATTCATTATTAACTATCTAGATTCATGATTGGACACATGAACCTGGGTGGTTTTTCTAAGGTATCATATATGTGATAAAAGAATCGCTATGGATGTTCTGGTAATAATTATAAATGTAATTATATTCAAAAACCTATGTGTTATGGTGTGAAAAGAATCACCTCAGAAATTTTTTTAATGGGACGAGAAGATGTTATAAATATGGTAATGAAGGTCATAAATCAATAACCTTCCATAGAAATAGTAAGTTTTCGGTTTTCTCCAGGAAAGGAAAAGAAGTTATTTATAAGGGATAAATTGAATGTTTTAAATCTGGTGTTCATGGTCATTACACAAATAATTGTCTTAATAAGAATATTATTATATTGGATTAGCAAGGTCGTACAATATATGTATACAAATACAGATTTCCATTCCGATTAAAGATTAGTAATATGAAAATTAACTATGAAAGGTATGAATTATTTCTTACCTAATGATTATAAATTATTGAATCTTATGAAATTATTCAATAATTTTTTATGGGAAAGAATATAAATGAATAAAATGGAAAAACATGGATAAAATACCCTAAAGAATGTTCAATGATTATGATGTCCATATGTTAGGAATTGAAGAGTTATTTTGGATCTATGGATACTGATATGATCAAATTTATTAATGATGGTATTACTTTGGAAGAAATATATTATTTTTATCCCTTATGATTGTTATATAAAAAATTAAATTAAGTAAGAATTATCGTTTATTTTTCAGAAATAGTTATAAAGAACCATTAGGGTTTTTATGATCCTTGAATGTGATGGAATTTATTTTTTGGTATTCATATTGCAAGATATGAGATAACATTTAAGGATAAAATATGTTATCATTACTTTTTTTATATTTTATCATATTTTTGGAATTCTTAATGAATTATGTAGTTCTATGAAATGGGAAACCCATAGGAAGGGTGACAACCCGTCACTTCTTGCAAGGCTGTATGAATCGAACCCATAACCAAAGGGCAACAAGGTCGCATCACCTATAACTAGACTATGTGAATCCCATAGTCAGTATATATTTATCTCATTAGTTAACTAATTTTATAGAAACAAATTAGTATATTTTGGTAACATAGGCATTATTAAATATATATCCTTAGTATAGGAAAAAAAATTGGTGATTAAGTGATAAATGCTATTTTTGAAGACATTCTTCAATTTTCGAACTCTATATGCCTAAGAAAAATAGACAAATGTTGGATTTTTTAGGTGTAATGGTTGAATTTTATTTTGAAAGAATCTATGTTTTTATATTGGAAAAATGGTGATTTGGGTTCTTAATGGAAATGACTAACCTATCATGGAGAATATGTAACTAGGTTAGTTAATTTTATGTATGTTTATTTTTGAATATTAGATGTTATTTAGAGATAAATTTAATGATATATCATGGAATTCTAGGTGATAAAATCCTTATGAATTTTTGGGTTTCAATCCTTGTTTGGATTACATTTAATAATTTTAAGGAAAATTGTTTATTGAATTTTCTTTGTTGAAATTTGGGGTATTGTTTGTTGAATTTTTGATATTATGGGTAGTATTTGTTTTTATAAAAGATTATCATTTTGGGGGATTATATGAACTTGTAATGGCCATTTTGGATTTGATTAATGTTTCAAGGAAATATGAATAGATATTTAATATTTTTCAGATTATGTAACTCTCTAGAAGTTTATTCTAGTGCTTCAGGTGTGACAAAGTCATCATTAATTCTAGTTGTTGGGGGAGAATATGATTTTTTGGTAAAAAATTTTTAAAGGATTAAACTCTACATCACAAGTAACTATTTTTCTGTATGTTCTTATATAATATCATTAATAAATTCCTCAACATTATGATAAGAATATTAAAATAAATAAGTTTTCCATTCAATTTTCATACTGGGAAATCATAAACCATTTAACCCATCACATTTTAATGGTTTTCTGGTTGTTGACTTTCTTCGTGTTATGTTTTATATTACTCTCCATCATAACATGATGGTTATTTTTCTATTCCATATCCATGTTTTCTTACATGGAATCCTAGAATGTGTTATCTCGGGTGACCTTTTTACTATTCATTCATTCTTTTAAAGATATAAATTTATTGACTATTTTTCGATGTGGGATTCTCAATGAAGTTTCCAAGACCAGTTTTAAAAATAATATGACATAATTTTGAAAAAGGGTTAATGATGTAATTGTCCAGTTATTTATAGTATAATATATATTCATTAATATTTACGATACTAATTTTATATTAAATGGGACTCTTTGTCTTATAGCATACTCGACAGGCAACAATGGGTTTCATTGAAATCTTATGCCTCACACAACATTGAGTTATAGTGAAAAATAATTCAATACTCTTATTATAATTTTAAATTATCGTTAACACCAAATAGTTTAATGGAGGAAATAAATACTACCAACTAAATTATGAATATTTTTTTGAAATTCTGACAAAATGAATCATTGGTTATAGAACTTATTATAAATGTGAAGAAAAACTAATTTAATATAAATGATATGTTTTTATGATGAACTATTTTAAAAAGAGAATAATGTTGTCTATAAAATCATCACTCATTATGATTTTTATTTAATTAATTGTATATGTTATGTAGTAAATTTAATGTTTTAATTCATATTATATGTTTTTTTGATATGATGACAGAAAAAATTCAATTTTTCAGATAATAGAAGAATTTTTTAAAAAATACTGTTTTACTGCATTTTGACAGAGAACACATTATAAATTTAGTTTCTGCCACCTTTATATATTCTACTTTAGAAAATAAACTATTTAATTACAATATGTTCATTAATATTTACCTTTTGTGAATTTTAGATATTATTCTCATATATATCATGTTTTGATGAATAGTAATGATTCAATAAAATTTAATTAAAAAATACATTATCAATCGAAATAATTTATATGGTTAAATAATATTATTTATTGGTTATAATTTATAAAATGGAATATATTTTTATAATTTATTCCAATTATGGTCATTATAATTAATATTATCTTAAAATTGGAAATAAACACATCTATATCTTTTGGTAGTCTTCTCTTCTTAAAAACACTATTTTTGGTTTTATCAATGAGACTTAATTTTAAATTTATTTTCTCAAATGATGGGTTTTGAATTTCGAAAAATGGATTCCATTTTTGGAACATATATACGTTTCATGTTGTTTAAATAATTACCTTTTATTTTTGGACATTGTGTATAGTATCATTTGTAGTTATTTTGATTTTCCATGGTTAACAGGTATATCTGTTAAATAAAGGTAAAAAATCATATTATAATAACTTAAAACTACCCTAAAACATTTAATAATCCTATTCTATGAGATATTTCTTACCATGGTCATCCATTGGTTTATTTTAGGACCCCATGGATCAACTTGGGTGTGATAATTACATGTTATAAGAATTAATTTAATGTAAATCGAAATATAACATAAAGATGTATCTTTTACAAAAACATGGTTAATATAGGGTTATATAACAGATATCCTTTACTATAAATAGTAATTATAAATATAAAAATATTTCCAACATCATGGTATTTTTTTATAATGTTTATAAATAAAATATTTAAATTTAATTATGACACAATGACGATGAAATGATTCCTTAATTAATAAAGGATTCAAATAAATGATATTATAAATATTAAAATAAATATTATTTGACATAATTAATGTAATCCACGAATTATATAGTTGAAATAACATTTTAGGATCGATTAATTTTTTTTTGAAGGAATCGTGTTTTTATGAATTTTTAAAAAAGTCTTGTATGTATTGTTCCCAAAGTTTACATAATTCGTACCATGGATTATAAAATAGTTTATTAAACGATATTAAATTCCTAAAATTATAATAAATGGACAAAATGTTAATATAAGTCCATGTATGTCATAAATAACTTTTTTTGGTCATTTCACAAGATATGGTATTTACAAAACCCATCAATGGGTAAATAATAAGATATCAAAATAAGATTAAAAATGGTAAAATAACGGTTATACCAAAAAGACCAGGATAATAAATATTCAAAAAATATCTAAAAATTATTGTATGATCAGTATTAGAACCCAAATCATCATATCGTTTAATTAAACGAGTTTTAATCTTTTTTTAATCTATAATTAATTTATAATGAATTCATATTTAATGAATTTATGAAAATTCCCCTCCTCCCTCTTATAAAATGCCACAACCTCTACCCACTTACTCACTCTTATAAAGACCCTTTTATTATTAAAATTATTATAAAATATGATCCCAAAATACCTCCATTCCTTCTATAGGAATTACCTTTGGAATAAGACAATTTAAGAAAGTCTTTTGGATCAAATCAAAAGAAGTTAACGAATTTATAGGTAATGTCTTCTCTAAAGTTATTCTATTTTATATTATTTATCCATTTCCTATGATATTATAATTTTATGATTAAATTGAAAACAAGTTATCATAAATATACTAGTATGTTGTTATGTGATGTATTCGAAATACACTTACACACACCTCCAACTAATGGATAGAAACATAATGTTTCTATGTACGATGAACTACTGCCTCAAAAAATGATGATTGTTCAATTTTCTCCTACCACCTCTCAGGATGTCCATTATTATGGAAATTTATTTATATATGATATATATATTATTTTTAATTTATATATGATTCTTTAATTTTTATTTACAACATACCTTTATGATTTCAATAATGTGTAAATATGATAATTTCATTTAAGGTAGTGCAGACTACCACCCCCTCAAAGTGATGTGACTCTTTAATGCAATACATGGAATTTATAAAAGAACGTTTTATTAAAACATTGAGTCATAAATTATATATATATAATACTGGTTTTATAATATACATTTTTTCATTTGATTATTATTATTTTAATATAAAAAAATGAATGTACGGTTCATGCGTATGTATGGCCTACCCTCTCCCTGAAAGGTGCATTTCATTTCTTATATACAAATATTATGGATAATATAAGTACATGTATATTGTATATATATGATATTTAAATCAATATTTATATTCTTTAGATAATGGAATTTTGAACACATGGACAGTTTACACCAAACCAGTTCATCTTCGACTCATGTACTAAATATCAAAAAACTTGCTGATATGAACTTAAATAATTATGTAATTTTTATAACATGATGATAAGTAATATAAAATGAATAATAAATTTGAAAATTGTTCTTATAAAATTATAAATTAACATATTTTTATTATTCAGGAATATAAATAACGAAAGAGACAAATTAGACTCAAGGTAAGGGACATCATCTCAATCTCCTTTCATTGAGGCATATTTTCATAAAATAAAAATTCTTATTTTAAATGGTATATAAAAGACCCCTTTGATAATTAATTTCATTCAAATGGAATATTTTTTTTATTAACCTTTTTACTAAAAGAAAATATGGAATTTTTTTAATATATGTGGCAACAACAACCTCTCCTCCACCATAATCGTTATTTCATTTTTGGCTCCCACAATAAGCCATAACTCTTTTACAAGGAAAAGAAATCCCTTATTTCATTTTTTAGAGATCTGGAATTGAAAATGGTTTTTTAAATGGATTATTTATTTCAATATCTTGATATTATTTCTTGTTATTGAAAATTAAATGTTACTAGTGAAATGTTGATATTTTCAATATTTTATATGTTATGATTATATAATGGTACATGGAAATTTCATTGGTGTTTACATGATAAACCAAAGATGGGTTGTACGTGATAAAGAGAATGAGGGGGGGTTATGTGATAAACCAAGTACAGGTGTTTACGTTATAACCTCCAATGCATTTGGTATGGAAGTCAGCCCTATGGCTATTTCATATAGTGATTTGTGTGGATTTTGGCCGTATAGTTATTTCATTTAAGTATTTTTATGTCTGAAGTTACCTTTATATGCTATATGATGCTTTCTATGGGATTTATGGTAATACTTTTGTTACAAATGGGAAATCAATGTGATTATATTCAGTGAATTATATTTTCTAATTCTTTAAAAGTGAAATATATTAATTTATGATATTATATTAATGGTTTACTTGTTTTTTAAAAAATAATATTTTTCTTTCTTTGTGTGCCCCTTAGTGATCTTTTAATTCTCATACCATGTTTCAAAATGTTATTCATTAGACATAAACAATAATAGAGTCATGGATTGCATCAAATAAAAGACATGACGTTTAAACCAAGAAATGAAACAGTTTTCTTTGTAAAGAATTTATATTTTATAAAAATTGGATAGTCAGTTTATGTGTCTTCTTGTAATATTAATTTTGTATGTATATGTTTTGACCTAATTATATAAATATATAAATGTGATTGATCCTTGATGTTAATTAATGTTAAATTATTCACATATCTCATGATTATGTAATGTTTATATTTTGGGCCTTATTGTGGGTATTAGAGGTTGGTTTAGATAACTTGGGAGGTTAGGGTGTTATTTTAGCATAAGTGATATGTTTTATATAACCACATTGGTTAGAATATTAGAAATAGTCATAATTATTTTGGATAAATTGAATGCGTTTAAGATAGAATTAATAAGTATATCTTATTTTTTACACTCCCCATAAGATAGTATATGATGGCGTTACTGATATACTCATAGTTACCATTTTGTTTTTAGTAAATTGATAGATCTAGGAGACACATATTTACCAATGGATGTGATGGAAAATGTGGTGTTTTATGAATAATATAGTGATTGAAATGGGTGATTAAATGATATCTCTTGTGGTTATTACTAACCAACTACCTGGAGTCATGATTGACCACTTTAACCATTGTTATTTTTCTGAGGCATCATATATGTGAGAAAAGAATACCTATCGAAGTTCTAGTAATAATAATAAAGGTAATTAAATTCAAAAACATATGTTTTATGGATGTTGAAAGAAACACCTATGAAAAGGCTTCAAAGGGTAGGAAGGATGTTATAGATGTTTCAATGAAGGTCATTAAGAAATAACATGCCATGGAGAAAAGGAAGCGATTAGTTGGATCCATGAAAGGGAAAACATATATTTCTGAGGGATCAAATTAATGTTTTAAATTTGGTGTGCATGGTAATTACAAAAATATATGTCCTAAAAATATGGTTTGTGAAAGATATCACCAGGACTATACAATTATATGTTTACCAATACCTAATTCCATTCTAATTGAGGATGGGGAAACTGAAAATTAATTATGAATGTTATGGATTATTTCGTAGCTCATGATTTAGAATTATATAATCTTGGGATATTATTCATAATTTTTTTGTGGGAAATATGAATAAAATAATAAGATTTGAAAACAAGGATATAGGATTCTGAAGAATGTTTAATGATTAATTTGTCTACATATTAGGAAATGAAGATTTATGTTAGACCTATGGATGATGATATGATTAAATGTATTAATTATGGGATTACTATAGAAGGCTTATATTATTTTTTCCTCATAATTTCTCTAAAGAAAATGTTTATTGTAGAATAATTATCTTCTATTTTATATATATATTAATAATGAACCATTTGGTTTTATATGATCCTTTATTTTCCGGGTTATTATTTTTTTGTATAAAAAATGATGTGTATGAGATTAACATTTAGGATGAAATTTTTTATCAATATTTTTAAATATTTTTTCTCATTTTTGGAATTTTTTATGAATTATATAGTTTTTGTAAAATCAAAATCCATAGGAATGGTGACAACTCATCATGTCTGGAAAGGTAGCAAGAATCTAACCCACAAACTAAGGGCCAAAAGGGTTCATCACCTACCACTGTCCTATGTGAATCCCCTAGTTAGTATGACATATTCTCTTTAGTTAAATGATTTTATGGATCAAGAATAAGTATATTATGGTAACATAGGATTTATCAATTGGATATCTTCAGTATAGTAAAAAAATGGTTGCTAAGTGATAAATGTTGTTTTTGGAAACAATTCCCCATTTTAGGAACACTTTATACATAAGGAAAATATAATACTGTGGGATTTTATTAGGGAATAATGGTTGAATTTTAATTTTTAAAAATATTTGTTTTTATTGAGGAAAAATGGTGATTTAGGATATTTATGGAAATGATTATGATTTCATTGAGAAAATGATATTTGGTAAATTATTTTTATGTATGATACTTTATGATTAGTCGACGTTATTTGGAGATAAATGTTATGATTAATTGTGGATTACTATTTAATAAAATTTTTATAAATTTTTGGGATCCAATATTATTTTTTATTTCTTTGAATAATTTTAAATGAAATTTTATATTGAATTTCATTTTTTGAATTTTGGGGTATTGTTTGTGGAATTTTTCATATTTTGAGTAGTATTTATTTTTATAAATTATTATCTTTTTAGAGATTATATGATCTTATGCTGGCCATTTTGTTTTTGATTAATGATTCAATATTGGATGAATTAATAGTTAAACTTTTTAGAATTCTGTGATTCTCTATAAGTTGATTCTAGCACATCTTGTATGACAAAGTTATCTTAAATACTCATCATTTGGATAAAATATGTGTTTGTGGTATAAATTTATTAAAGGAGAAACTCTACATGAAATGTAAGTACGTTTCCTTGCATTCTTAGTCATGGTCATAAATAAATTCTCCATATTTAGGAAAAATTAAATAAAATAAAAAAACATTTCATGTAATTTTATTTCTGGGAATTGAATGATTGTTTAACCCATCACAATTTTATGGTTTTCTGGTTGCTAACATTCTCATGATAATGTTTTATATCACTATCCATCAGAAAATGATGGATAGTTTTCTTGTACATATCCATGTTTTCATACATGGAATCCTAAATTGTGTCATCTCAGGTTGACTTTGTACTTATCTTTCCTTCTTCTAATATGATAGTTTTATTAACTCTTTTCCCGTTTTAGGTTTTCAAGGATGTTTCCGATCCACATTTTAAAATTGTGAGGACACACTTTTGAATAGGGGGAATGATATAAGGGACCATGTATTTATAGAATAATAAATTTTGATATATATATTTATATTTATGAATAGGATACTATTTTTACATTAAAGGTTACTCTTTTTCTGATACCATACTCGTCACGCAACAACGGATTTCTCTGAAATCATACGATGGACAGAATATTAAGTTATACAGAAAAATAATTCAATATCATTATTATTACATTAAATTGTAGTTAACACAAAGTCATTATATGGAGGGGATTTATAGTATCAATTGAATTATGAAAATTCGGTATACAAATTTTTAAATGAATAATCAATGGTTACCAAATTTATTAGAAGTTGAAATAAAAACTAATTGGATAAAAATGATGTGTTTTTATGAAGACAATTTAATAAAACAAAATAATATTGTTTATAAAATCATATCAATCATTAATATTGTTATTTAATGAAAAAAATATGTTATATATTAAATTTAATGTAATAGAGTCATATAATATGTTATCTAGATATGATGTATAAAAAAAATCTATTTTTAAGAAAAAAGAATAAATTTTCAAAAAATGCAGTTTTATGGCCTTTTGATGGAAAAACCTTTTTAAATTTAGTTTTTGACAGAATTATATTTTATATTTGAAAAAATATATTTTTTTAAATTGGGGCACTAATGTTTAACATCAATTAATTTTTTATATTTTTCTGATAACAATAATTTTTTGATGAATAGTAAAAATATGAAAAAATTTAATTAAAAACAACATTTTTTCATCGAGATAATTTATATAATTTAATAATATAATTTAATTATTTTAAGGTTTAAATGGATTATATTTTAATAATCTAATTAAATGATGGTGTTTAGAAATAATTTCATCTTCAAATTAGAAATAAACACATGACAATATTTTAGCAGTTTTTACTTCTTAAAAACACGCTTTTTGGTTTTAACAAAGGGAGTAAATTGTAAATTAATTTCTCGAAATTATGGTATTTGAATTTGGAAAAATTTATTCAATATTTTTAAATTATTTTTTTCATATTTTGAAAATAAATTCCTTTTTTGTACATTGTGAATAATAACTAAAGTATTTATTTTTATTTACCATGTTTAAAGGGTAAATCTGGTAAATAATGGAAAAAATTAAAATTACAATAATTTAGTACCACCCTAAAACATTTTATAATTCTATTTTATGTGATCTGTCCAACCATGGTCATCCATGGGTCTATTTGAGGACCCTACCGATCCACTTGGGTGTGATAATGACATGTTATAAAAATTAATTTTATACAAAGAGAAATAAAACATAAACATGTATCCTTTACTAAGACCATTTTCATATAGGTTAATATAATAGATCTCTTTGATAATAAATATTTGTTATAATTATATATATATTTATTTACTACATCATGGAATTTTATATATAATTTATATAAATTAAATCAATAGACTTAATTATGGCATAATGACGATGTAACCATTTCTTCATTAATAATGGATTCAAATATATGATAATATAAATATTAAAATAAATATTATTTGACATTTTTAATGTCATACAAGAATTATATAGGTTAATATGACATGTTAAGAATGATTAAATGTTTATTTTGAAGGGAAAGTTTTTATTAATTGTGTCAAAATTGACATAATTGATAACATAAAAAATAAATATGTTTATTAAATGATATTAAAAACCTAAATTTATAATATTATGAAAAATGGTTAATATATTTGAAAATATTTTATAAATTACTCTGTATTCTTCATTTGGCATGGTATAGTAATTACATTAACCCACAATGTGTAAATGACATGATATCAGAGAAAATTTAAAAAGGAAAAAATAAGTTTTAAACAATTACAATAAGAATAAAAAAATACTCAAAACATTCCTAAAAATTATTTTATGATAGGTATTGTAAGGAAAATAATCTTATATTTGAAATGAATGAATTTTTGAACTTTTTAAATTGAAACATAATTTATAATAAATTGATATTTCAATAAATTTCTAAAATATCAATCATCCCTCTTAAAAACTTCCACCTCCTCTACGCACATAATCAAAAATCTAAAGCACCTTGTCTCATAAAAACTATACTAAAATATTCTCCCTAAATACATCCCTTATACATATAATCCTTAGATTGTGCATAAGGAAATTCAATAACACCTTTTGTCTAAAATCTAAATATTTTTCCAGATTTAGATTTAACATCTTCTCTCTAGTCATTTCCTTATATTTTTCTTATACACTCCTTATTATATTATTATTATATGATTAAATTAAAAAACATGTATCCTAAAAATACAAGTATTTTTTTAGGTTATGTATTCTTATGACACTTACACACACCTCCATCGAATGGATATGAACATATTGTTTCTGTGTACGACAAACTACTTCCTCAAAAAACGATGATTGTTCAATTTTATCCTACCACCTCTCATGGTGGCCATTTTTTTGGAACACAATTTACATATGATATATAATATATTTATATTTTCTATATTAGTCCTTAATTTTTATTTATAAAATACCTTTATTCTCTCTATAATGGGTAAATATGATTATTTAAATTGAGGTAGAGCGGACTACTACCCCCTCAAATTGATATGACTCGTTCATGACATGCATGTAGCATATAAAGGATTGTTTTAGTGATCCTATGAGGAATACATGATATAAATATAATATTGGTACTATAATATGCATTTTTTATCATTTGATTATTATTCATTTAATATGAAAATGAAATGAATGTAGTTTTATTGGGTACGCATCACCTCGTGTCTCCATGAATGGTGCATTTCATTTCTTATATACAAATATTATTGATTTTATATGTTCATATATATTTGATATATCTGATATATAAATGATGAATAATGTTATGGAGATGACAAACTTTTTTCCATTAATAATTTACACCAAACATGCTCTTTAACGACTCATGTTCCAAATATCGACAAACTGACCTATATGAAAGTAAATAATTATGTAATTTCAATAACATGATGAAAAATAATATAAAATTAATAGTAAAAAAGAAAAATGTTCTAAATAAAGTATAAATTGATCTATTTTTATTATTCATGAATACTATTAATGAATGAGATGTGTCAGACTCAAGGTAAGGGACTTCGTCTCAATATCCATTAATTGAGGAATATTTAGATAATATAAACCTCCTTCATTTATACAGTTTCTAATAAAAAACATTAAATATTAATTTATTTCAAAAGGGAATATTTTTTCTATGATGTTTTTTACAAATAAACAAATGTAATTTTTTTAACGTATGCGGCGACAATGACCTTTCTGTCACCGTAATCATTATTTGGTATTTGCATTCCATTATAAGCCTTATTGTTTTTAAAAGGATATGAATTACCATATTAACTTTTTGGTTGTTTTGGTATTGAATATGGTTTTTAAAATTGATTGACTATTTCTATATCACGAAATTATTACTTGTGATTTCAAATGAAATTTTATTAGTGAAATGTTTATATTTTCAATATTTAATGTACTGTGACTATATAAAGGTACATGGAAATTTCACGGGTTGTAACGTGATAATACAAATATGGGTGGATACATGATAAACCAAATGATGCGTTCTTTTGTGATAATGAATGGATGTGTGGTTATGTTATAACCTCAAATTCATTGGGTATGAAAGTCGACCATATTGCTATTCCAGTTAGTGATATGTCAGGATGTAGACTATATGGTTATTAAATTTAAATATTTTTATATCCAAATTTACCTTTATATGTCATATTTTGCTTTATATGGGATTTATGGTAATATATTGGTTACAAAATGGTAAGCAATGAGGATATATTTAGTGAACTGTTTTTTTCTACTACAAAAAGGTGAAATTTATTACATTATGATATAGTATTCAAGGTTTACATGATTTCACAAAACTAACAGTTTTCATTCACTATGAATCCCTTACTAATATTTTTATACCCGTCCCAAATTTTTAAATTTTTTTTGAAGGAATTAATGTATAATAGAGTCAATGATGGGATCAAGGAAATGTCATGTTGTATAAAACATGAAAGGAGACATCGTTATTTTTAAAGAGTTTTTATTTTATGAAAAAATGGATAGTGAGTAGAAGTGACTACTTGTAATAGTCATGTCATATGTATAAGTTAGGACCTAATTATCTGATTCTCTAAACCTGAAAAGACCCTCTATGAGAATTAAAGTCAAATTATTGACTTATCTGATGATTAAGTAAGGATTACGACTGGGGCCTTTTATAGAAGGATCATGTGATTGTTCAGGTCTATCTTGGCAAGTTCATAACAATATATAAGTTACAAAGGAAACTTATACTCTATTAACACAACATATACTAATGTAAGAATAAAATCCAATGCTATATAGGACAAATCCCTACCGTAATATTTGACATGATGATGTCCCACAAGTGTTTAGATGGGTACTATATGTTAGTTATTTCCTTACCATCTCCTCCTTATATTTTACCATATTTATAAAATATGACAACTTCCCTTCAAAATCATGGATATTATAATTTAGGCTCTCTAAATACATTCCTACATTCATAGTTGACCGACCATTGGACATAGTTACCCTGTATTTCTCATATGTTCTGCTATTTAAACTTCTATCTCTCATTAGAATGAGAATGTTTCTCTTTCCTATCAATACAATGACTATTACATATCTTATTGTACTTTTTACCACTATAAACGTCAAGATTTCACCTTTATTGACCTTAATGTATAACATATCTGTTACATTTTTTATAAACTTATCTAGAAATCACATATTGAATTATCAAGAACCCAATTATTTTTATTACCCCATACTCAAAAACATGGATACTCAACCATGTAAATTATTTAGATGTTCCACTTTCAAAATTCACACATTTTGTAACAGTTTCTACTGATTTTTAAATATACTGAGAAAAATATGCTCGAATCTTTCCATCAAACAAACATTCACTAACCCAAAATATTGAATCCATGATTAATTTGATATTTACTCTTTTTTATTTAACATATTATTATTTTAACACCCCAACCTTTTGCGTTATATCTCCCTTTTAATAATGCAATAGCTTGCATTGTATGGAACATCGAGATTCTTACACATTTCGACCAATCAAAAAAGACGTTATGAATAGTAATACCCACTTTTTTAAATTTTATCATTCATAATGGACTCAATTTTTGGGTTGGTAATAAAAAAATTAGCATAGGGTGAATTTTTGTTATTTTTCTGAAAACATATAGTTTTTTTATGAATAGTGAAAAATACTGAATTTTAATTAAAAACAATTTTATTAATCAAAATAATTTATAGTGCTAAATTATATCATTGAATGGTTTTTAAGTATATTTAGATTGTATTTCTACCATTTAATCCAATGTTGTTAATGGGACATAATTTCACATTTCAACTGGACATAAGGAAGTGTCAATCTTTTGAATGTTATTATTTCTTAAAAACACTTTTTTTGTTTTGACAACGAGAATTAATTTAAAACTATTTTATACCACTTATGTGTATTGAATTTAAAAAAGTGGATATCATATTTGGAATCAAGAGATCTAAATTATGTAAATAGGTGACGTTTTTTAGACTTTATGGCTATTTATTTCAGTAAATGATTTATTTATCATGGTTAAAGGGGAAAATCTAGTAAATAAGGATAAGAAATTGTATTATAATAATATTAAATTACCCTTAACCATGTTCTACCCCTATTGGATGACACATTTCCGTCCATTGTCATACTAAGGTATATTTAAGAACCCTATGGAGCCACATGGAAGTGATAATGATATTATATATTAAATAATTTAAAGTAGAGACAAAAATTACAAAAGGAAATATATTTTAGTAAAACAATATTTATATGCGGTTATATAATATATATATTCGACAATAAATAGTAATTAAAAATCTAAAATTATTTCAAAAATCAGGATATTTTATTTATACTTTTTAGACATTAAATAATTATATTTATTTATTACACAATGACGATGCAATATTTTCATTATAAATGAAAAAATCCAATAAATTTTACTATAAGAGTTAAAATTAATATAATTTGAATGTAGTGATTCCATACATGAATTTTATATGTTAATGAGACATCTTAGAATTGATTTGATGAATTTTATTCAAAGTAATAATGATTTTATTAATTTAGGAAGAAAAAACCAAATAGTGTCAAAATGGACATAAAAGTGTTTTTTAAAACAAGTATTATATTATTAATTGATATTATATTACTAAAAATATAATGTTCAGACAAAAGACTTATATATTGATATTAGTATCATTAACGAACCATTTGGTGTTCTCTTGGAAGTATATAGTTTGTTTATTAACCATATATATAAAAATACAAAGAGACATGGTAAATGTCAAACTATTTAACCAAGAGTTAAATCTAAAAGATAAGTATAATATAGAGACCCAAACCTATCTAAAACCAATTGGTTGAGTGGTTTTCTACCCATACCAACCTTATCCTTTAAATAATACATTTTTGAGACATTATAAACTGATTATAATGTTATTATAAAATTATATTTCTATCTTTTCCTAAGGTGCCCCTCACCCCTCTTATAAAAGGGAACTCCCCCTTCTCAATAATTCACACCATCAAGTCCATTTGGATAGGCCAAAACCTGCACGCATGCCCTTTGAAATTTTCTAATTTCATCCTAAAGGCCTTCCATTAGTCAGAAAATCCAACTTAAGAAGCCCTTTTGATCAAATCAAAATGATGAACCCGAAGAAGACGTAAATATTTCATCACCTCTTTCAAGTTCCTTTCGTCTTCCACTTCCTATTTATTTATTGTATCCATTATAATATAATAACTACAGTATCTTTTATGAATTGCGATGTTATTATAAATATGGTACAACCATATTCATTATTCTATCCATCCTTTGAATGACATGTCACCATACGTGCGTATGTACGGCTTACCGTCTCCACGCCATGATGTAATTGTTATTCAATTCATTATTATTTGGATGGGTATAATAATGATGTTTAATTTATGTAAATAATAAATATAACATTATAATTATTCTGTATATATAATATACCATCCAATTATATTTTATTTTAATATCAAAAGAATGAAATTGTCGCTTGTGCATACGTACAGATTCCATCTCCAAGAACAGGATGAGATTCATTCACCATCGTATCCATTCAAAACTAATTTTCATTTGATTATTAAAAATAATGTTTAAACACATAATATAATTCTTAATAAGAATACGATACATCCCATCCATAACAAATATGGCACACCTAATGAAAAATATAATGGAAAATGAATCTGTTAACACACATAACGAAGATAATATTAAGGTATTATTGATAAAGAAATGTTAAAAGATCACATATGATATCATAATAATGTATATGATTCTTTTATAATTTAACAAAAATTATTTCACCATTATACTAGAGGTTAACCTACCCTCGTCCAAGGAAAATTACAATGTAAGGGTTAATTCTACAATCACTTTATTATCCAAGGTTGTTTTTACGTAAGTATCTACATGGTCTTCTTTATCATCCACATCCATGTTTCAAAATAATGTATTTCAAAACATTTTTACTAGACAACGAGGTAAAGTAATTTATAACCTTATTTGAACTTATATATTTTGAAAGGATTCTTTCTATCATTTTCCAAACAAGGTACTTTATGGACTTTTTGATAAAATTAAGGTAAGAAAGTTTTTTTAACTTTTACGGTGGGTGGAGATATTTTCCGCCATTATAACATCGTCGAAGATTCCCGTAAAATCTTATAAAAATATTTTCAAAATTATTTTTTCCTTATAATTATATGACTCTGAAATGATTTCAAAATAGAAAGAGATATTTCTCTAAAAACGATTTTCATTTCATCTATGTCAACATAATTTGATGTATTTTATGTTTATTATATGTTGATTTAAAATGATACAAAAATTACATTTTGTGTTAAAGGTTTTGTGATATGTTTGACTAGGGATGTGATATTTTAATACCATTCATGTTTTATAGTTAAATTATTTACATTTCATATGATAAATTTAATGTTAATGCATATGTTATATTTCAAACTTTTCATATGAGGAATGTATTGGACATAGTATGTGATGGGTAGAGCCCGCAATAGCTCCCCAATGCATCAGATGGTCTCATGAGACAACTAGATGTGGAATTGGTCAGGCTTTTCCCAATTTGATATATGGTTTTGGCCAAGGCCTTAATCATTTTTAGATGTTTTGGCTGAGGCAGTGACAAAATGTTTTAGAATGTCTGGCATTATACATTCCCTCATTATGAAAATAATATTGATGGTTCATGTGGTCATTAGACTAGTAGAATAACCGTGATTAAGTTTTATTATGGAATTATCAGTGATCTTATATTCCCGCCATAAAAGTAACCATGTTTAATATTGGTAAAGGCATGTATATTCAATTATTCACCATGCTTAATATTTATGTAACATTCCACTGTATTGATTATCTTACATAGTGTTTGAGCTCACCCCTTTCTTATTGTTAATTTTCACAGGATATGAAAAAAAAGTTATGAGTGACTTGCAAGCATATTCTAGGAGGCATGGATGTTTCAAATAGAATAAATTCGTGTTTTATTTCTTTTCAAGTTGTATAGTTGATCTTTTTTATGATTCTTGTTTCCAATAATACTAAATGCTTCGGTCTTTCAAGACATTATTTTCTTGTGATCATGAAAATGTTATGTAATAGTGAACCAACTCGGGGTAACTCGGGTCGGGGCTTTACAATTGGTATCAGAGGACGTTTAGTACAAACCATGGAAACTATATTTACCTAAACTCTAATTATAACACATATCCCTAAGATATAGTTTGATGATTAGTATAGAAGAACTTCCTAGAATTTTTGTATTGTTGATATTTTTTGTGCTTTCCATGTAATACATCCCTATATCGATATAAGAAGGTAGAGGTGGCTCTAACATAGAAGTACCTAGGGGTAAAACCTAAAAACACCGCTTTGATCTAGACTTGAATGAGATCTGCTACACGAAAATGGGCATTGCTGCCCTATTGGTTAAGACACTCCTTGGGGATATACTTAGGATAATTCTCATTTTATTTAAAAACCATTATGAAGGGTTTATGAGTATATACTTTCTCAACGAAAACATTTTTATGATCATTGATTATATCGATAAACTTTTCAATATAGTTTAACTGTTTTACAAGTTCGGATGTATGTATTGAGATTCATAAACTAATCTAGTGTATGCCATTTTTTAGAAATGGAGTCTAGTAGAAGGAATGGAAACTCTATCAATTCACACACTCTATGTAGGGATTTCCCTCCTTCTCAAGATAATTATAGTGGAGTATGGGATAAAACTAGTGCTGATAATCTTATCACCATACTGGGACAACTCACACAGGTTATGAATAATAACGTTACATATATAGAGCACCCTGATCCACAACTTGGATGATCAATGTTAGACCTCTTCATGAGGCAAAACCACCAGCATTCAATGGGGTTAAAAATCAATTATTAGTTGAGCAATGTATAAATTTCATTGAGAAAATATTACATGCCATGGTGAGTAGAGAAAGGGAAAATGTTGTCAAGGCACTTTACCGCCTCACTGGAGATGCTAATCAATGATGGTCATTGATTTAAAACACAAAGGAAGATGATGAAGTATCAAATATTGAATGAAGGGAGTTTAAAGAAATTTTCGTATAAAAATAAATTCCTCATGTCCATCGAGAGGATATGGAAAGACAATTTCTGAGTCTGAGGCCATATGAGGATGAGAATGTCCCAAATTATGAAGCTAACATTACATGGTTAACGAGGCATGATGCAGATTATATACGTAACCCAAGAAGTGTGATTGACCATTTCATTTATGGGTTAAACCCATATCTCCAACAAGAATTAGTATAACAATACATTGAATCATACTAAGATATTGTCTCGTGTGCTATCAAGATAGAAAAAAAATTCACTAAGTCTTATGACTTTAAAGAAAAGAAAGAGAAGAAAAGATTTGTTGAACACTCTAGGATATGAAATAAGGAAACATTGAAGAAGGGGAGAATTGAATTTCCACAATATGATAATTGGGGAAGGAATCACCGTGGTGCCTATCTAAAATGAAAACAAGTATGCTACAAATGTGGATAGAAAGGCCATCTCTCTGGTGATTGTAAGGGAATGAAAGATTCTACCAATGTTCAAAGCTATAATTGTAGGGAGATGGGTAATTATGCAAATGAATGTCCTAAGAGTCAGTGAAACATACCATAGAATAGGCCAAGGGATCAAGGCCAAGCTTATGTGATCACTACTGGTAAGGTTGAAGCCCCGAAAGATGTGGTGGAAGGTAATTTAATGGTTTCCTCATGTTTATCCAAAGCATTATTTGATTCTGGATAATTTCATTGTTTCATATCTTCCCAGTTTGATAAGAAAATTAGATATTTCCAGTTTGATTTCACAAGGGATTTTTCAGTCAATACTCATAAGGGAAGTATCATTGCTACAATTTTTTATGAATCTGTTCCCATTAGGGCATATAAATGTTCTTTATCTGATGATATCATCGTCATACCCATGATTGAATTTTATATAATCATCAGTGTAACATCCCAAGTAAGTAATGAATAATAGATATTTTTATCTATGTCTATTAATGATTAAGATAGTGTTGTAGAGGCTTAAAATGAAAATAAATACAATCTTATGCATGCAATACACTAATATTCTTAAAAGATTGTTTTACTGCCTTTTGATGGCAAACCATTTTTGAATATATATTTTGACAATTTTATAAACTATGTTTGTCAAAATAAACTTATTCTTTATGATTGGGACACCAAAATTTACCTTGTGTGAATTTTTGGTATTTTTCTGACAATGTTCATTTTTTAATGAATAGTGAAAAATACTGCATTTTACATCAAAACTGCTTTTTAATCTAATTTATTTATATGATTAGATTATGTTTTAAATTGGTTTTGAAGTGAAATTAGAATATATTTTTACCATTTTATCCAATTGTGTTCATTGGAATCAATTTCACTTTGAAATTAGACTTAAACTGGTGTCAATCTTTTGATACTTATTGTTTTGTAAAAACACGCTTTTTACTCTGGCAGCGGGAATTTATTATTAAATAAATTAATGTGACTTATATGATTTGAATTTTATAAAATAGACTTCATTTTTGAATTCTGAATATCAAATATAGCTTAGGGTGAATTTTTGGTAATTTTCTGAAAAACTTCAATTTTTGATGAATAGTGAAACCACTAAGTGGTAATCAAGCAAACTGATTTTTCAGTTAAATGAAATTTTACCAATAATGTGTATTGAATTTTGAAAATCTGACATACATGGTTGCCATTAAGAAGTAAAATGTGGTTCAATGAGATTAAAATAATTTTTTGGTGAATAGTAACTTATTAAGTTTTTAATCGTGATTAGTGGTAATTAGTGTAGTTTAAGGTATAAATAATGCTTTAATAATATGAAATGACCTAGACACATGTCCCAACCTTATTGGTTGTGTCATGGCCGACCAAGACAAGCCATGGGTCAACTTGGGGACCCCATGGGGACATTTTGGTTGGGAAATGACATAAATAACTTTTTATTTAATGTAAAAGTAAAAATGACACAAACATAATATGTTTCACGAAAACAATTTTTACATGAGGTTATAAAGATCATATTTTTGATTATAAATATTAATTGGAAAGATAATAATATTTCCTACATCATAGTATTTTTTTTATGATTTTTAGACATTAAATAAATTAAATTATTTATGACATAATAATGATGCAGCGATGACATCATTATTTGACGATTTAAATAAAATGGAAAGACAATGTAAAATCTATGAACTACACATGGCCAAAACCAATTGTATGAGTGGATTTCGAACCCTTATCACCTTATCCACGAATTATATCAATGTGGGACCTTTTAAAACCGAAACACATTTTCAAATAAATTAATATTTCTTTACTTTCCAAAAGTGCCCCTCCTCTCCTCTTATAAAAGGCCCCCACCTCTACCTCATTTCACACTCTCCTCAAGCCTTTGGCTCGGCCAACCCCTGACCATTTACTCTCTCCAAATCCCTATCCTCATCCTAGAGGATTCCCTTTGGGCAGAATCCTTTCAAAGGAAGCCTTTAGGCTCAAATCAAAAGGAGTTACACTTTTAAAGGTAATTCATTCTCTCATGTTCATTTGTTTTATTTTGCTTCTCCAACCACCTAAACTCTTTTTATTTACTTATTTTGTAACAACACCAGTATCTTCAATATACAAGGATGTTGTTATAATATTTATTTGAGCTACACTCTCACACAACTACATCAAATGGTTAAAGAACATACAGTTTCCATGGATGGCGAAATTCTGCCTCCCGAAACGATGATTGTTCAACACTCATTTAACACCTTCAAAGGTGGCCATTATGATGTCACTATTTTTATATATGATATATAATATGTTTATGTTTTCCTTAAGCTTCTGTTTTTTTCATTTTTGGCATACCTTTATGGTTTCCATTATGGGTAAACACGATATCTTCATTTTCGGAAGTGCGGACTACCGCCCCCTGAAAGTGATTTGATTTGTTAATACCATATGTGGGATGTGTAAAGGATAAAGTTAATGATATTATATATGTTATTATACTGTAATTATAATATACTCTTATATCATTATGATTCCATTCCAGAAAATATGAAATAGAAATGGAAGTAGCGTTCATGCGTACGTACGGCTTACCGTCTCCATGAACGGTGCATTTCATTTCTTACCTCTAAATGATTATGTAATATTATAAATGCATGTATGTACTGGATATATATGACATATATTATATCTACATCATGAATACCATTCTGGATATAATGAACCTTTGACCAAATTAACAACATGTAAGTGTAAGAAGTCTATTTTTGACTTAAGAACCAAATACCGACAAAATGAACATTATTAACTTAACTGATTACATGATGTTCATAACATGGTATAAAAGGAATAATGAACTTGAAAAAGATTCATAAGCAAGTAGAGATTAACTCAAGTTTATTATTTAGGAGATTAAAGAACGGTCGGGTCAAGTCGGATACGAGGTATGGGACTTCGTCCCAATCTCCTTTCGTTGAGGCATATTTTATTTTATACACAACTTCTTTTATAGGGTGTATAAACCCCATTGACTTTTATGTTTATTCAAAAGGAATATTTTTTATATGAAGCATTTACTAAACAACAAAATGGAATGTTTTTGTCGTACGTATGCGGCGACAACGACTTCTCCGCCGTCGTGACCGTTATTTAAGTTTCGGCTTCCTCTACAAGCCATACCCTTTTTTTAAAATGAAAAATAAATACCATGTTTTACTTTGGTATTGAAAATGGATTTCATAATTTTTTTATTATATCAATGTGTTGTATTGATATCTCGTGATTGAAATGTGGAAATTTTATGTTTCCTTTATGCATGTTTTATGTGATATGATTATGTTATGGTTATTGGGCATTATTATGAAGACGGGTGGTTCCGTGATAAACTAAGGGCGGGTGAACCCGTTATAGCTCTCCAATGCATTGGGCAACGTGAAGGAGTGAAACATTAAGGTTTCTCCGAAGAGATTTTAGGGAATATACTGTGATGGGTATTCCAAACGTAACCAAGAGGGTTACTCCCTACGTAAGAATGTTATGAATGCCTCAAGTTATCTTTATGTCTTATGATTTCTATGATTTATTCATGATTTTATGAGGTATGTTAAAGTGCCTATGTTTTATGGGTAAAGTATGATTTTATTCTTATGTATATATGAACTCATGTTTCCTTTCCATGTTTTTTTTTATAACCCATACTGAGTTTTTATGCTCATCCCAAGTTTTTGAAATGTTTTTCACAGGTCAAGGGAAAGGTACATGATAAGATGATAGAGTCAAGGATTTGTCAAGAAATAATCCATGTTTTATTTTAAATGTGTTTCCATTGATGGGAATGAAGAATACTATCTTTATGTAACCACTTTGTTTATATGTCGAATGTAATGCAAGTTTTATGATCTAATTCTCTAAAACTCTAAACCCGAAAAGATCCTCAATGTGTAATCTTGTAATAACTCAAGATTAAGTAAGGTTTAAGGCTGGGGCCTTATAGTTGGTATCAAAGGTCAGTTTAGATAACTTTAGGAGGTAGAATTATATTAAATTATTATCCAAAAATATATTTTTTTCAAAATGATATAGCATTTAAATATTACCATGTTGCTTCATCTAAGACATGTTTGTTCAGAATGGTTTTCCGCAGAGGAAACAGGGAAGCAGTGCTAGGAAGGCATACAGAAGGAAATAACCTTCCGAATCAGGATCCAGAAATGGTCGGAATTGGAACTGAACAGTTTGTTGCAGTAATGGCACAGTTGACTCAAGCGATAAATGGCGGTGGTATCCATACACGAGATCAGCCAGACCAACCGCAGAGGAACATGTCAGTGGTGGAACATTTCATGAGGCAACATCCACCATCATTCAGAGGATCATCTGACCATGTGCTAGCTGAAGGGTGGATTAAAGCACTGGAGAAGATTTTTGATGTCATGGGGTGTTCAGAAAATCAAAAGGTTAGTCTTGTTATTTACCGTTTGGAGGGTGAAGCAGATCAGTGGTGGTCTATGGTTAAAATTATCTGGGACGCCGATGAGATTGATTCTCTTGACTGGGATGAATTCAAAGGTATGTTTCTTGAGAAGTAATTTCCTAAGGCTGTTCGACTTAGGATGGAAAAGAAATTCTTGGAATTGAGGTAAGAGGAAGACTCAGTGGCAGCCTATAAAGAAAGGTTCACTCGATTGGCAAGGTATGCTCCAAATTTTATCCGGGACCTTGGTAGTAAAATCAATCGTTTCTACTCTGGGTTAAAGCCAAAGTATCTAAGGGCATTAGCTTCTTGTGAGTTTAAATGTTATGAAAAGCTTGTTCGATGTGCTGAGAAGGTGGAAATGGAGTTTTCCGATGACCAAGTTTTCTATAACAACCAGCAGAAGAAGAGACCGAGGTGGCAGGAGAAAGGTAAGAATTATTCAAAAAAGTCTGATGGTAAGAGAACTAAGTTTCCAGTTTGTGATAAATGTGGCAAAAGGTATGCTGGGGAATGTCTTCTGAATTCTGGGAAGTGCTACCGATGTGGTAAGATGGGACATAAGGCTCGTGATTTCACTGAAAAGGATCAAGGTGAAGGTAAGAACAAATTTGACTTACAGTTAGTGAAATGCTATAAGTGCAATGAGATGGGTCACTATGCAAACGAGTGTCCGACAAGGAGCTTGAGTGATGGGAAGCAGTTAGAATACAAGCAGAAAGGGGTGGTGAAATCCTTTTCAACTACTTCAGCAGATGTCGGGCCATCAAATGAAGTTGTATCAGGTACTTTGTTTGTTTTTTCAGATTATGCCAGTGTGTTGTTTGATTCGGGGTCTACACATTCTTTCATCTCTGAAACCTTTTCTAGTAAAATGGGAATACCATATCAAGAAATGACTCCTGAACTTTTGGTAAAAACACCTGGGGAAAGTGTCGAGACAAAAAGAATTTATAAGAATCTTCCTATCCTTATCTGTGGAAAGAACCTACTTGCAAACCTTATTGTTCTACCTCTAGTAGAGTTTGATGTTATCCTGGGTATGGATTGGCTCTCTATTTACCATGCTAAGATTGACTATAGAGCTAAAGAAGTTTATTTTCAGAAAGACTTTCCGTTTGTTTACAAGAATGAACCCTTACTTTTGATAACATATCAAGAGGCCGAGAAACTTGTGAAAGATGGAAATGAATGTTACCTTGCACACGTCGTTGAAAATAAAGGAACTGTTCAGATTAATGATGTTCCAGTGGTAAATGAGTATCCTGATGTTTTTCCTGATGAGTTTCCTAGAATAATACCAGATCGGGAAGTTGAGTTTACTGTTGACTTAGTTCCTGATGCTAAGCCAATTTCAAAACCCCCATATCGAATGGCACAAACTGAACTTTTAGAGTTGAAGGAGAAATAGCAAGATTTATTAGATAAATGTTTCATTAGACCTAGCACATCACCATGGGGTGCTCCTGTTTTATTTGTTAAAAAGAAAGATGGTTCTATGAGACTTTGCATTGATTATAGAGCCTTGAATAATATCACTGTTATGAAAAAATATCCTTTGCCTCATATCGATGATTTGTTTAATCAGCTCCAGGGAGCTCAGTTTTTTTCAAAGATTGACCTGAGATTGGGGTACCATCAGCTGAAGGTAAAGGAGGCAGATATTCTGAAGACCACGTTTTGTACGAGATATGGACATTATGAATTTGTAGTAATGCCTTTTGGGCTAACCAATGCACCTGCTGTATTCATGGACTTAATGAATAGAATTTTCCATGAGTTCTTGGATAAGTTTGTGGTGGATTTCATTGATGATATTTTGGTGTTTTCTAAAAGTAAACAGGAGCATGAAAGACATTTAAGGGTTATCTTGAAAACATTAAAAGAAAAGAAACTGTATGGGAAATTCAGTAAGTGTGAGTTTTGGTTGCAACAAATTTCTTTCCTTGGTCACATTGTTTCTAAAGATGGAATAATTGTTGATCCTGCAAAAAAAAGGTGTGGAAGAATGGCCGAGACCCACAAATGTAACCGAGATTCGTAGATTCCTTGGTTTGGCGGGCTATTACCGAAGGTTTGTTAGAAATGTTTCACGGTTATCTAGTCCAATGACTAAGCTAACTCGGAAGGGTGTTAAGTTTATCTGGACAAAAGAATGTGATGATTGTTTTCAGGAATTGAAAAGAAGATTGGTGAATGCTCCAGTTTTGGCACTACCTTCATGGAATGGTGAGTTTGTTATATAAAGTGATTCTTCATTGAAAGGACTTGGTTGCGTCCTAATGCAGAATGATCAGGTAATTGATTATGCTTCACGATAGTTGAAAACTCATGAGTTAAATTACCCTACACATGATTTGGAATTAGCTGCTATTGTTTTTGCTTTAAAAATTTGGAGGCATCATTTGTATGGAGTAATGTGTGAAATATATACCGATCACAAAAGTTTAAAGTATATATTCACTCAGAAAGAATTAAACATGAGACAAAGGAGATGGATGGAATTAATCAAGGATTATGATTGTACAATTCATTACCATCCGGGAAAATCAAATAAAGTGGCTGATGCTTTGAGTCGAAAAAGTAATGCTTCATTAACAATGTTGCGTTTGGAACGTGATCCTTTGGTTAAGGATTTGATGAACTTTGGCATAGAAGTTGTTGGTGCAGGAATTCCTGTTTTGTTTCAGGTATCAGTGAGATCATCCCTATCAGATAGAATCAAGCAAGAACAGAAGCAAGACAGTGAGTTGCAGAAAAAGGTAGAGCTGGTTCAGAATGGTAAGTTCCCTGAATTCAACATTGATAATGATTGTGTTTTGAGATTTGGGAAGAGATTGTGTGTGCCTTGTGATTCACAGTTGAAAAGAGATTTGTTATGTGAAGCTCATAGTTCTCCGTTTTCAGTTCATCCGGGCAGTACTAAGATGTATAGAGATCTGCGGGAGTATTACTGGTGGGATGGAATGAAAAGAGACATTGCTGATTTTACTGTGAAGTGTTTGACTTGTCAGCAGGTTAAAGCAGAGCGGCAGTTACTAAAAGGGATGCTTCAGCCTTTACCAGTGCCAGAGTGGAAATGGGAGAATATATCCATGGACTTTGTTGTTAGATTACCGAAGACATCTCGAGGTAATAATGCAATCTGGGTTATTGTTGATCGCTTGACCAAATCTGCTCATTTCCTTGCTATACGAGATACTTTCTCTCTTGATCAACTTTCCCGTTTGTATCTTAAAGAGATATTCAGGTTACATGGAGTTCCAATCTCCATTGTATCGGATCGTGATCCCAGGTTTACTTCTAACTTTTGGAAAGGCCTTCAGAAGTCGTTGGGTACTGAATTAAATTTTAGTACAGCTTTTCATCCTCAATCAGATGGGCAGTCAGAACGAACAATTCAGACCTTGGAGGATATGCTACGAGCTTGTTCTATGGATTATCAGGGATGTTGGGACCAACATCTTTCTTTGGTTGAGTTTTCATATAATAACAGTTTCCATTCTAGTATACAGATGGCACCATTTTAGGCATTATATGGGAAGCGGTGTCGAACTCCAGCTTTCTGGGATGAAGTGGGTGAAAGGAAGTTGATGGGACCAGAATTGGTAGAAGAGATGGCAGAAAAAGTTCAGCTGATTCAGAAACACATGAGAACAGCTCAGAGCAGGCAGAAGAGTTATTCGGATAACCGGAGGAAGGATCTATCTTTCGAGGTAAGTGATCATGTTTTTCTCAAGGTTTCTCCTTGGAAAAGCGTGATGAGATTTGGTAAGAAAGGAAAGTTAAGTCCAAGGTTTGTTGGACCATACGAAATTCTGGAGAGAGTTGGATCAGTTGCATACCGAGTGGCTTTACCTCCGAGTTTATCTCAGGTACACAATTTTTTTCACGTTTCGATGTTGAGAAAGTATATGCCAGATCCATCTCATGTTTTGAGTCCAGAGGTAGTTCAGCTGGAAGAGAACCTATCTTATGAGGAACAACCGGTCCAGATTCTTGACCACAGGGAGCAAGTGTTACGGAATAAGGTGATTAAGCAGGTAAAGGTTTTGTGGAAAAACCACATGATTGAAGATGCAACATGGGAATCTGAAAATGCAATGAGGGATAAGTACCCCCATTTATTCGATAAGTAAATAAATTGCGGGGACACAATTTTCTAAAGGGGGGCAGGATGTAACATCCCAAGTAAGTAATGAATAATAGATATTTTTATCTATGTCTATTAATGATTAAGATAGTGTTGTAGAGGCTTAAAATGAAAATAAATACAATCTTATGCATGGAATACACTAATATTCTTAAAAGATTGTTTTACTGCCTTTTGATGGCAAACCATTTTTGAATCTATATTTTGACAATTTTATAAACTATGTTTGTCAAAATAAACTTATTCTTTATGATTGGGACATCAAAATTTACCTTGTGTGAATTTTTGGTATTTTTCTGACAATGTTCATTTTTTAATGAATAGTGAAAAATACTGCATTTTACATCAAAACTGCTTTTTAATCTAATTTATTTATATGATTAGATTATGTTTTGAATTGGTTTTGAAGTTAAATTAGAATATATTTTTACCATTTTATCCAATGGTGGTCATTGGAATCAATTTCACTTTGAAATTAGACTTAAATTGTTGTCAATCTTTTGATACTTATTGTTTTGTAAAAACACGCTTTTTACTCTGGCAGCGGGAATTTATTATTAAATTAAATAATGTGACTTATATGATTTTAATTTTGTAAAATAAACTTCATTTTTGAATTCGGAATATCAAATATAGCTTAGGGTGAATTTTTGGTAATTTTCTGAAAAACTTCAATTTTTGATGAATAGTGAAACCACTAAGTGGTAATCAAGAAAACTGATTTTTCAGTTAAATGATAGTTTACCACTAATGTGTATTGAATTTTGAAAATCCGACATACATGGTTTTCATTAGGAAGTAAAATGTGGTTCAATGAGATTAAAATAATTTTTTGGTGAATAGTAACTTATTAAGTTTTTAATCGTGATTAGTGGTAATTAGTGTAGTTTAAGGTATAAATAATGCTTTAATAATATGAAATGACCTAGAAACATGTCCCAACCTTATTGGTTGTGTCATGGCCGACCAATACAATCCATGGGTCAACTTGGGGACCCCATGGGGACATTTTGGTTGGGAAATGACATAAATAACTTTTTATTTAATGTAAAAGTAAAAATGACACAAAGATAATATGTTTCACGAAAACAATTTTTACATGGGGTTATAAAGATCATATTTTTGATTATAAATAGTCATTGGAAAGCTAAAAAGATTTCCTACATCATAGTATTTTTTTATGATTTTTAGACATTAAATAAATTAAATTATTTATGACATAATAATGATGCAGCGATGACATCATTATTTGACGATTTAAATAAAATGGAAAGACAATGTTAAATCTATGAACTACACATGGCCAAAACCAATTGGATGAGTGGATTTAGAACCCTTATCACCTTATCCACGAATTATATAAATGTGGGACCTTTTAAAACCGAAACACATTTTCAAATAAAGTAATATTTCTTTACTTTCCAAAAGTGCCCCTCCTCTCCTCTTATAAAAGGCCCCCACCTCTACCTCATTTCACACACTCCTCAAGCCTTTGGCTCGGCCAACCCCTGACCATTTACTCTCTCCACATCCCTCTCCTCATCCTAGAGGATTCCCTTTGGGCAGAATCCTTTCAAAGGAAGCCATAGGGCTCAAATCAAAAGGAGTTACACTTTTAAAGGTAATTCATTCTCTCATGTTCATTTGTTTTATTTTGCTTCTCCAACCCCCTAAACTCTTTTTGTTTACTTATTTTGTAACAACATCAGTATCTTCAATATACAAGGATGTTGTTATAATATTTATTTGAGCTACACTCTCACACAACTACATCAAATGGTTAATGAACATACGGTTTCCGTGGATGGCGAAATTCTGCCTCCCGAAACGATGATTGTTCAACACTCATTTAACACCTTCAAAGGTGGCCATTATGATGTCACTATTTTTATATATGATATATAATATGTTTATGTTTTCCTTAAGCTTCTGTTTTTTTTCATTTTTGGCATACCTTTATGGTTTCCATTATGGGTAAACACGATATCATCATTTTAGGAAGTGCGGACTACCGCCCCCTGAAAGTGATTTGATTCGTTAATACCATATGTGGGATGTGTAAAGGATAAAGTTAATGATATTATATATTTTATTATACTGGAATTATAATATACTCTTATATCATTATGATTCCATTCCAGAAAATATGAAATAGAAATGGAAGTAGCGTTCATGCGTACGTACGGCTTACCGTCTCCATGAACGGTGCATTTCATTTCTTACCTCTAAATGATTATGTAATATTATAAATGCATGTATGTACTGGATATATATGACATATATGATATCTAAATCATGAATACCATTATTAATATAATGAACCTTTGACCAAATTAACAACATGTAAGTGTAAGAAGTCAATTTTTGACTTAAGAACCAAATACCGACAAAATGAACATTATTAACTTAACTAATTACATGATGTTCATAACATGGTATAAAAGGAATAATGTACTTGAAAAAGATTCATAAGAAAGTAGAGATTAACTCAAGTTTATTATTCAGGAGATTAAAGAACGGTTGGGTCAAGTTGGATACGAGGTATGGGACTTCGTCTCAATCTCCTTTCGTTGAGGCATATTTTATTTTATACACAACTTTCTTTTATAGGGTGTATAAACCCCTTTGACTTTTACGTTTATTCAAAAGGAATATTTTTTATACAAATACTTTACTAAATGACAAAAGGGAATGTTTTTGTCGTACGTATGCGGCGACAACGACTTCTCCGCCGTCGTGACCGTTATTTGAGTTTCGGCTTCCCCTACAAGCCATACCCTTTTTTTTAAAACGAAAAATAAATACCATGTTTTACTTTGGTATTGAAAATGGCTTTCATAATGTTTCTATTATATCAATGTGTTGTATTGATATCTCATGATTGAAATGTGGAAATTTTATGTTTCCTTTATGCATGTTTTATGTGATATGATTATGTTATGGTTCTTGGGCATTATTATGAAGACGGGTTGTTCCGTGATAAACTAAGGGTGGGTGAGCCCGTTATAGCTCTCCAATGCATTGGGTAACGCGAAGGAGTGAAAAGTTAAGGTTTATCTGAAGAGATTTTAGGGAATATACTGTGATGGGTATTCCAAACGTAACCAAGAGGGTTACTCCTTACGTAAGAATGTTATGAATGCCTCAAGTTACCTTTATGTCTTATGATTTCTTTGATTTATTCATGATTTTATAAGGTATGTTAAAGTGCCAATGTTTTATGGTTAAAGTATGATTTCATTCTTATGTATATATGAACTCATGTTTCCTTTCCATGTTTTTTTTATAACCCATACTGAGTTTTTATGCTCATCCCATGTTTTTGAAATGTTTTTCATAGGTCAAGGGAAAGGTACATGATAAGATGATAGAGTCAAGGATTTGTCAAGAAATAATCCATGTTTTATTTTAAATGTGTTTCCATTGATGGGAATGAAGAATACTATCTTTATGTAACCACTTTGTTTATATGTGGAATGTAATGCAAGTTTTATGATCTAATTCTCTAAAACTCTAAACCCGAAAATATCCTCAATGTGTAATCTTGTAATAACTCAAGATAAAGTAAGGTTTAAGGCTGGGGCCTTATAATCAGTACGGATTGGATTTTGGACAATGATGAAAAAATTTATTGAATGAATAAGGAGGTTACTATTTTTGATGATGACGATAAATAATACCTTATCTTTAGAGAAGAATAGTCACCACCAAATTCTTATCATGATCCACCCCTATTAGCTAAACTAAATCCAATTATTGGAGGGGGTGAGAATGAAATAACTGTTGGTGAGGAAACGAATGGTCAAATAGAGGATATACCTATTGTGATAGAGTATATTGATGTATTTCTAGATTATATACCTCGATATCATCCAAAGAAAAATTGAGTTTTCGATTGATTTAATTCCTGGTTCAATGCCCATATCGAAGACCCCTTATAGAATGGCCACTATGGAATTTGTCAAACTAAAGGAAAAACTTGTGGAATTGAGTAATAAGCAATTTATTCTTACTATTGTTTCTCCATGGGGTTCCCCTATTCTTTTTGTTGAGAAGAATGATGGATCTATGATGTTGTTCATTGACTATTGGGAGATCAATGCTATAAGAATAATGAAAATGTATCCCCTACCTCACATTGATGGTTTATTCCACCATCTTCATGGATCTCAATACTTTTCAAAGATTGACCTTCGATCTCGATATCATCATTTGTGTGTGAAGAAGGAAGACTTTCCAAATAGAGCATTTCGAACTAGTTACGGGCATTACGAGTTTACAGTAATGCCTTTTGAATTGAATAATGCACCATCTGTCATCATGGATATAATTAATAGAGTTTTCAAGGAATATCTTGATGAATTTGTAGTGGTATTCATTGATGATATCTTGATATACTCAAAAGTCTATGATGATCATGAAAATCACTTGTGCATTTTTCTAATCACTCTTAGAAGAAATGAATTATATAGGATGTTTAGAAAGTGTGAATTTTGTCTTCATGAGATTTATTTTCTTGGCTATATTGTCTCTGAGGATGGAATCTCCGTTGATCCTTCTAAGACCAAAGCAATCCATGAATAGCCTCTACCGATGAGTTTATCTAAGGAATGCATATTTATTGGTATAATAGGTTATTAGTGGCGTTCATCAAGTATTTTTTCCAATTGGATATCCCATTAACCATGTTCACACGTAAAGGGATTAAATTTGAATGGACAAAAGAGTGTGTAATTTTTTTTAATGAACTAAAGAGAAGATTACTCAATTATCGTATATTGACTCTACCATCGGGGAATGATGGGTTTGTTATTTACAGTGATGCATCAAATAAAGGACTTGGTTATGCCCTTATTCAGAATGATGGGGTTATTACCTATGAATCACAACTGCTAAAAATTAATGCTAAAAACAATCCTACTCATGATCTTGAGTTAGTAGCTGCAATCTTTAATTTGAAAATATGGATACATTATATCTATGGTGAAAAATGTGAGATATATACCGATCATAATATTTTGATGTATATTTTCTCAGAGAAATAACTCATGTTTAGGAAAAGACGATGGATTTAACTACTGAAGGATTGTGATTTCACAATACACTACCACCCGGGGAAGGAAAATTAGGTGCCATATGCTTTGAGTAGAAACGATCATAGAGTATTCAAAAAGATGAGAGTTAAAAGGGATCATATTCACATGGATCTAGTAAATATGGATATGGGAATAACCATGGAAGGTGTATCATCTATATGTTTTCAAATTTTTACCAAACCTTCTTTATTAGAAAGGATAAAATGTTCTCAAGCTGGTGATGAAGAGTTTCAAAAGAAGATTAAATATGTGAATGATGGGAGATTGAGTGACTATGTGTATGAATATGGAATTTTGAAATTTTGGAAGAGACTTTTTGTTCCCGATATACCTGATCTAAAAAGGGAATTATTGGATGATGCTCATAGTTCCGATTTCTCTATAAACCCTGGTAGCAGCAAGATGTATAGGGATTTGAAGGAACATTTTTTGTTGGACAACATTAAGAGGGGGATTAGTGATTTTGTGTTATGATGTATGGTTTATCAGCAATTGAAATCTGGAAGTCAATATCCAAGAGGATTTATGCTACATCTTCCCATACCTGAGTGGAAGAGGGATAATATTATGATGGAATATGTCATGGTACTACCAAAGACTCCTAGAGTGAATGATGTTGTATGGTTCATTGTGGATTGTGTTACCATGTCAGCACATTTTATTTCTATAAGAGAAAAATTACCACTTGAACGTCAAGAAAAAATATATATTAATGAAGTTGGGATAATTCATGGAGTACCTCTACAAATTGTTTCTGATCATGATCCATGTTTTACATCAAGATTCTAGAAAAGTCATTAGAAAGACCTGGATATCGAACATCGTTTCAGAACTGCCCACCATCCCCAAACTGATGGACAATCAGAACAGACTATTCAAAAGTTAGAAGACATGTTGTGGACATGATCACATTACTTTCAAGGTATGTTGGATAAATATTTACCTCTCGTACTATTTTCCTATAATAATAGCTTCTATTCACGTATTCATATAGCACTATATGAAACATTATATGGAATGAGACGTCGCACACCAACCTGTTGGGATGATGTTGCTGAATGATAACCCGTAGGCTCAGAACATGTGGAGGAATCTATGGATAATTTGAAGGTAATCCAAACCCACATCAATGGAGCTCAAAGTAGGCAGA
The DNA here is from genome assembly GCA_963277665.1 of Viscum album. Classification (NCBI taxonomy): domain Eukaryota; kingdom Viridiplantae; phylum Streptophyta; class Magnoliopsida; order Santalales; family Viscaceae; genus Viscum; species Viscum album. The sequence continues at coordinate 1,257,982,600 of OY728142.1, read as the reverse complement.
AGATCTTTACTGATAATCGAAGGAAGGATTTGGAATTTTAGGTATGAGACCATGTTTTATTGATGTTATGACCCTGGAAGGGTGTTATACGTTTCGGTAAGAAGGGAAAATTAAATCCCAGGTATATTAGACATTTTCTAAATTCTAGACTGAATTGGGGATGTAGCTTACAAGTAAGAAATGCCGCCAAGTCTCTCCAAAGTTCACGATGTGTTCTATGTATCACTGTTGAGAAAATATATGCCTGGACCAACAAATGTAATCACCTATGATGAATTAGATCATGAACCTGATCTATCTTACTGGGAAGAGTATTTCCACATTCTTGATACAACAGAACAACTGCTAATAAACTGGACGACTCGTCTGGTAAACGTTCTATGGAGAAACCATAAGATGGAAGAGGCAATGTTGGAAAACGAGAAACGTATGATGAAGAACCACCCGAGTCTTTTTATATAGTAAGATTATAGAAATTTTGAGAACAAAATTATTTGATGGAGGGGAGAGTGTAACACCCCAAGATTATGCGATATGTTTCCCTTTGAAAAATGCAATAGCTTGAGTTGTACGCAACTTCATGATTCTAACACCTCGCGACCAATCAAACTAGCTGTTATTAATAGTAAATCCCACTTTTTGAATATTTATCAATTTTATCATTCAAAATGAACTTAATTTTTGGGTTCGTAATATCAAAATTATCTCAGGGTGAATTTTTGGTATTTTTCTGAAAACATTCAGTTTTTTTATGAATAGTGAAAATACTAAATTTTTATTAAAAACTACAGTTTAAATCAAAATAATTTATACTGATAAATTATACTATTTTATTTTTTAAAAGTAAAATTATATTATATTTTTACCATTTATTCCAATGTTGTACATTGGACATATTTTCACATTTAAACGATATATAAGCAAGTGTCAATCTTTTGGCAGTTATTATTTCTTAAAAACACGCGTTTTGTTTTGACAAAGGTAATTAATATTAAATTAATTTCAACCACATCTATGTTTTAAATTTATAAAAATAGACTCTATATTTGGAATCAAGAGGTCCTAATTGTGTAAATGGGTAACCGTTATTTTTATATATAAGGAATGTTAACTTCAGTAAATATTTTATTTATCGTGGATAAATGGGTAAATCCAGTAAATAAGGTTAAAAAATAATATTATAATAATATTAAATTACCCAAAAACGTGTCTTAACCCTATTAGATGATAAATATACCACCATGTTCATACATAGGTCAATTTGGGGGCCCCATGGAGCTACATGGAAGTGATAATGACATTATATATTAAATAATTTGAAGTAGAGACAAAAATAACAAAAGGAAATAACTTTTAGTAAAACTATTTTTATTTGATGTTATATAATAGATCTATTCAACATTAAATTATCATTAGAAAGATAAAAATATTTCCTACCTTAGGATATTTTATTTATAATTTTTAGACATAAAATAAATATATTTATTAATGTCATAATGATGATGTCGTATTTTCCTTATTAATGAAAGAATAAAATAAATTGAATTATAGATGTTAAAATAAATATATTTGAAAGTTTTGATGCCATACACGAATTTTCTAGGATAATGTGACATATTATAATTGATTAGATTAATGTTGTTTGAAGTAATAATTCTTTTATAAATTAAGAAAAAACAAAATACCAAATATTGTCAAAATTGACATAAAAGAGTATTTTGAAACAAATATTATATTATTAATTGTTATTCTATTCCTAAAAATTTAAAGATAATCCAAAAGAGTTATATAATGATATTTTTATCAATAATTAACCCATTGGTGTTCTTTTGGAAGTATATAGTATGTTTATTAACCATATAATATAAAAATACTAAGAGTCATGGTAAATGTCAAACTATTTAACTATGAGTTAAATCTAAAAGATAAGGTTAATATAGTGTCCCAAACCTATCTAAAACATATTGGTTGAGTGTCTTTTGACCCATAACCACCTTATCCTCTGAATAATAAATTTTGTATAAATTAAAAGACGAAAATGAAATTATTATAAAATAACATATCTAGCTTTTCCTAAGGTTCCCCACACCCCTCTTACAAAAGGGAACTCCCCCTTCGCTCTAATTCACACCATCAAATCAATTTGGATCGGAAAACCCCTACTCAAATACCCTCTCAACTTTCCTACCTTCATCCTAGAGTCCATCCATTAGTTAGAAAGACAGCCTAAGGAGCCCTTTTGATCAAATCAAAATTAAGAACCCGAAGAAGAAGTAAATATTTCATCACTTATTTCATGTTCCTTTCTTCTTCCACTTCCCTTTTATTTATTGTTTCCATTCTAAAATAATAACTCCAGATTATTCTATATACTATGATGTTATTATAAATAAGGTAAAACATATTCATTATTCTATTCATTCATTGAATGACATGTCACTATACGTGCGTACGTACGTCTTAACGTCTCCAAGTCATGGGGTAATTGTTATTCAATATATTATTATTTAGATGGGTAAAATAATGATGTATAATTGATGTAAATAATAAATAAAACATGATAATGATTCTCTATATATGATATAATATCCAATTATATATTATTTTAAAATAAAGAGAATGAAATTGTCACTCTTGTGTACGTACAGATTACCGTCTCCATGAACAAGATGAGATTCATTACCCATCGTATCCATTCAAGTCTAATTTTTATTTTAGGATTATATATATTCTTTAAAGACTTAATATCATTCTGTATATGATTATGATAGTTCCCATCCATAAATAATATGACTCACATAACAAAGAATATAAATGAAAACGAATTCGTTAACACCCGAAATGACAATAATAATAATATTTTATTAACAATGAAATGTTGAAATATCATATACGATATCATATTAATGTATAAAATTCTTGTATAATTTAATAAAAAATTCACCATTATACAGGAGGTTAACATTCCCTCGACCAAGTAAAATTACAAATTAAGGGTTATTTCTACTATCTCATTATTATCAGAGGTTTATTTTACGTAATTATCTACTTGGACATCTTTATCATCCACATCCAGGTTTCATAAAAATGTATTTCAAAAAAATTTTACTAGACAATAGGGTAAAGTAATTTATACCCTTATTTGACTGTATATGTTTTGAAATTAATAATTTCATCGTTTTCCCAACAAGGTACTTCATGAATTTTTCAACAAAATTAAGGTAAGAATGTGTTTTTAACTTATACGGTGGGGGCGGCTACTTTCCACTGTTATATCATTTTTGAAGCTTCCCTTACAATATTATAAGAATATTTTCAAAATAATAGTAATCATTATAATTATGTGACTCTTAAATGATTTCAAAATAGAAAGAAATATTTTTCTAAAAAATGTTTTGATTTCGTCTATGTCAACATCATTTGATGGATTTTAAGTTTATATGAAGATGATTTATTATGACACAAAACATACATATTGTATTGAATGTTTTATGATATGTTTGACTGTAGATGTGCTATTTTTATAACATTCATGGTTTATGGATAATGTATTTACATTTCATATTCTAGTTTAAATAAAAATGTTAATGTTATATTTCAACATTTTCATATGAGGAATGTATTGGACGTAATACTTGACGAGTGGAGCCCACTATAGCTCCTCGATTCATCAGTAGGTCTCATGAGACAACTAGACTTGGAATTGTCTGAGGCCTTTCCCAATATGATATATGGTTTTTGATGGGCCTTAATCATTTTTAGATGTCTTTTCTGACGCCTTGAAAATTTGTTTCAGAATGTCCAAAATTATACATTACCTCATTATGAAAATAATATTGATTGTTCATGATTTCATTCGACTAGTAGAATACCCGTGATTATGTTTTATTATGGCATTTTTACTAATCTCATATTCCTGCAATTAAAGTATTCATGTTTATTATTATTATAGGTATATGGTTTCAATTATTCACCATGCTTAATATTTATGTTATCATCCACTGTATTTCTTACCCTTACTGAGTGTTTGAGATCACCCCTTTCTTATGCATCATTTTCATTGAATATGAATAAGTTAGTTATGAGTGATTTTCGGGAATAATCTATGAGGCTTGGATGTTTCTAATGGAATAAATTCGTTTTGTATTTATTTTAAAAATGTAAAGATGGTCTTATATATGAATCTTGTGTCCAATAATACTAAATTGATCCATCATTTGAGACATGATATCCTTTTGATCATGCCAATGTTATGTAATAACGCACTGACTCTGGGTAACTAGGGTTGGGGCGTTTCAATTATTCTAGGAATATAACATCTAGATATTAAAATACTTAAAAAACACTAAAACTGAATAGATACCGCCAAGTAACATGGGTTTTAATCACATTATATCAGTATGGAATTCTAATGATCTATATTATGAGTCTTAATTTCATATATCAACCTCTATGAAAAAATATAACAACATCATCAACTAAATAATATTATTTTATAGCATCCATAAATAATTTTCCCCACACTACACCCATTTTGGGATTCCCCACAATGAAATAGATATGACACAATTTTTCATAATGAGTAAAATAATTATTCAGTTATTAAACAAACTATGGGGACACTATTACCTAAAAATAACTAATAAGGTCCACTACAATGTCATTGAAAAAAAATTCATGAAATTCCCTAACATTGGACAGTACTAACATATAGAATAAATGTGAGAAAGTAATGGTATAATTTAATTCAATATATAAAAGAGAAAAAATACTGCATACAATATATAAATATAAAGTCATACTACTGAATCAACACAAATCACAAGTCATTAAGCTTATATAGTATGGACCAATGAGTGATACATATAAACCATTTAAATTAAGTAAACTTTTAATGACATCTGACCCAACTCACTCTATAATAATCCGAAAAATAATTATCCTCTACAATAGTAATCATTCCAAGTTGTTTATCAGACACATAATATGGAACCAAATCGTTAAATAAAACATAATATTTACACTATAAATATAAAAATATATGTTTCTTACACATGTATTTTGTGGTTCTAATTACATATTTGGATTCCTATGATCAACATAAAATGATGAATTTTAATAATCATATATAAATACATATATATGTGTGTTTAATGAGTTTCACTAAACCCATATTAGATGCTTCCCATACATGCTAAGTAAATATTATTATAATTTCATTCATGTAATAAAGTAGACATGAACCCCCACGTTTTCATATTACATAATAATTTACTATATGAAATTAAATAGTCATTTTTCACCAATGTAATTCCTATCATGATCCCAAAGAGGGATACTATAATCTAGTTTCTTCCATTCAAAAACACATTATCATCATGAATTTTCACCTCATATCATCAATGACAGTCGATCAAGGTGTTATAGTAGGAACATTAGCCATATATCTAACAATAAATAACAGAAACTGAAGATTTATTTGTAACTATTTATGATAAAAATAAATTAAAAATAGAAAAATAAATAGTCCACACCTATTCAGATGAAATCATGAAATAAATATTTCAATAAGATGTCTATTATGAGATGGAAAATCAATAAATTAAAATTACGAATCAATCTCGTGATAAGGAAAATTGGAAAAAATGGATCCACATATTATATGTCTTACATAATTCCCCAACCCAACTCAAAATCCATTTTTTGTTATCTTTCAAATTAAAGATAACGATTCCCCAACTCTATCTGATGAATCAAAATAAATCATAAGAGATCGATCCCACTATATGTTCATAAAACATTATAGCTACAAACATATTAATTATGTTAATATTTAAATCAGTATCAATAATATTGTTTGAGATTTTATGGGTCTTTACATGGTGTCAAATGGAGATAAAAACCCACCTACCAGGTATGTACTACCATATATTGTACCAAAGTCACCTATATCACATCATTTATAATGTACCAATTAATTATATCTAGTATTAAATTAGGAAGAAAAATATTATGCGGATGAACAATTAAAAAAATGTAGGTAATAACAATTATCAATTCAGCTGATATAGGTAAATTTTATATGTCATTTAAATATTACTATTATATATGATTAAATTATTTTGTATATTTTAATAAAATTTTATTACGTCGTTGTGTTTTATAAATTATTTATTAAATTTGAAACGATTATATCTGTTATGAAAATTTTATATTTTCACTTTAAATATAATATGTTTTGATCATTAATTTTAATATATATATATATATAGATTTTTTAACTATTTTTTTATAATTAACTAATTCTTAATCATAAATATTATTTACCATTGATTTAAATTAAAAAATTTAATTGATATTATAATAATTAAAAAAATATTAAAATTCCATGATAAATTGAATAATAAAATTATAACAGTTTTTTAGATTCCATATTTTTTAAAATTAATTAATTGAATCATTTCAGTGTAAATAATTAAGAAAAATATATTTTAGAATAGTGATGATAATGTAATATTAATTATACATTTCAATAATTCACAAGAGATATTTAGTATTAATAATTTTGTTTACTGAAGATTAAATTTTATAATATTTTCTTATAAAAATAACATATTTCATCAAATAATTTCCATCCAACTTCCCCTTATATAAAATTAATCACTCTTTCTTTTATATATCTTCCTATACTATTTCATTCCTTATTATTTCATCCTTACACTTATATAATTTAAAATTTTTCATTTTATTACATTTCTCGATTCATTTTAAATATCATTCTCCCATACTAATTTTTTCAAAATAATTTTTTTAATTGAAAAAATCACGATAACATCAAAATTGAACACTGAATAGTAGAATTGGATTTATGTCCCTATTAAAAATAGTTATCATCAAATTGTATTGATCCTATATTCTAATTTTTCAAATTTTTATCTCTAGTTGATATATTTATATTTTTAAATCTAGAAATGGCATGTTTAGATCAAAACATGAAATTTTTATTAGGGATGATTGAATTTTCTATACGTAATTATTACTGAATTGTTCTAATTTAATAAGAAGGGATGAAATTAAGCTAAAAGATAATGATTGAAATATCGGTATTCATTATATTTTTAGAACAAAAAATTTGCAGTGATTCCAATATATGATAAAAATTCTATGATTTCATTTAAATATATAATTTGAATAAATAAGGTATTGTATTTGTATGGTTTTAATGTAATATTTTATTTAAATATGTTTCATATTTTGAATAAAATTTTGAAATTTATTTATTTATTATGAAATTTAAAATATATTTAAATAAGTATGTTTAGTTAAATAAAAAACATTTGTGACACAATTTTGTATTAAATATTTAAATTCTAAATTTAAATGTATTGTGGAATTGTCAATTTTTATAATTTGTTTTATATATTAGTTATTGTTTAATTAATATGAATATTTCCTCCATAAAGGGTTACATATGATCTGTAGTTGTGTGTTGGTTGATTGGTAAGGAAATCCCCTAAGGCTACATGAAATCTTGTATCTAATAAGGGTTGGATATTATTTCCAAGTACTATTGTAGTCACTATAGCATTGATGCAGTTGTGATATAGAACTACGATTTAAATATTAGAGTTATTACTATATTATAGATTTAGTAGTTGAACTACTAACCCATAATAGGATTTGGATATATAAATGGTCCTCCATTGCATAGAGTCCATATGTTATATAGTTTAGAATGTTCAACTTACTGGAGTAACCCCAGAAAGATAGAATATAGAATAAATAGTCACCTCGTGGAGTAAGCAGATCCTCAGATCAATGGAGGGATATGGTTCCAAAAATTATCATGTGTATCTCTACCAAAAAGGGAACTATAGTTCATTCCCAACATCAAGGGAATATATAGACAGATGAATGAAAAGAGTAATTTTTATCGATTTTAATATTATATTAAGGTTATTTAAAATTTTATATTATTCATACCCATAGCCTCTAAGATATGTAATTCAAGGATTTTTATTCTAAGCCTCTGAGTCCTGTAAGGCCACCCACTCAACCTAGATAAAAATGGGTATTATAAGATTATAAAAAATATGAATTAGAGATATTTTATTTATGTTTTAATAAATGATTATATTTCTTAATGGGAAGGATAACGTAAGTATGATTTATTAAGAAATTTTCTATGAATAAAAAAGTGAAATGGGCTACATAAGAAATTTTATAAAACCTCACCATCACATTTGATCAAAATAGTAGTTAAGTAAATTTTACAGTGAATTTTTATGAATATCCACCATGTAATGAATCAAAAATCAATAGACATGTACGAACCTAAAACAGTACGTACATGATGAATCCATAATATAAAATTTATATAATCAAATCATTCCAAAATAAGAGGTAAAATTTAATTGATTCTACTCAATCAACATTATATAAAATCAACCACAATTATTTATTTAATTTTAATTAATATTTTAACAAAATTATGTGTAAAAATTAATAATAATTCAGAAAAAATATTAATTCAAACCAAATACCAAAAGAGGTGTTGATATTCCTTTACGTAGATAATAAAATCAAACACAACATACGATAACATAAAAATTAAATCAATAGGATATGGGTATTATTAATTTTGGTTGGAATTTTACAGTTTAAAAATAAATCTATAAAATAAGGATACTCATAAATTATTTAAGGACACACGTATGTCCATATTTAAATTGCCAATACATATTCCAAAAACTTCCATTAAATATTTCTCAGTATTTAATTCAACACCTTTATTGAGAAAAAATTTATTTTTTGACATAGATTGAATGAATTTGATGATCTTATTTCAATGAGATATTATTATTAAATTTAGACGTGTTTTCAAATATGATATATAAATTTTTATTCTCGTCTGAATAAGATAATAAAATCAATTAAAAACTATTATGTTATATTATATAGAATGCATTTTTCAAATATGAAAATGATGTCTATGATAACATATAAAAAATTGAGTGAATCATTTATAATGAAATGGTTCTATGAAATTTATCTTACTATTTAATGAGACCTTGATATACAGTTGTGATGAGTTGAAGGGACATAGAGATAGTAAGAGTAGTTGTATGTTGGGTGGTCTATATTGGATGGATTGAGTTTGAAGGCCTTATACGAACATAAATGGAGGAGGGATTCAAATATAATGATAGATCCACTAAAAATTGGATAAAATGATATAATAATATGTTATGATACTTTTTTTTCTGGAATAAGGTTATTTAAAAGCAGTTGGTGACCTATTTAGATTTTTAGAGGAAATATATTTATTTTCATTTCATTTCAATAAATAAAAAAAATCCAATAATTGAGATTTATGGATTCATAGAAGTACATATAACAAACAAACCATATTTATCATTCAATAAAGCTTGCTTCCACAATATATAATTCTATTTCTACCCTATTTTTATATCATTGGGTCATGAAATATATTTTTTATGTATTGATCACAATTAAGATTTTTTTCTATATTCTTAAAAGGGGATTGTGATTGATGAAATTATTTGATCTTTAACACTATTCATATATATTTCTTGACATCATAGTAGACCATATAGTGTTAATATTTTTATCACAATTATTTTTATTATATACAAATATATAAAAGAATAAAAAATAATGGTTGATAATTTCATAAAAAAGAACCCAACTAATAATATTCAAAGATTCGATAGATTGCGAAGGTTAAAATGGTACACGACGTTGATCTTATTGATTAAAAATTATTTCTATTAGAGTTTTATTTATTTTCAAAAATTTCATGTTTAAAAATACATGATATATTCAATACATAATGAAAAATTCATTTTTAGTTGTTATATTTTAACATTATAAGAATTATATGTTAGAGAATACAAATTAATACCCAATTTTCAAAAATAATGTTATAATTTTTATTAATAATTAATTACAATTTTTCAATGAAGAATATTTAAAATAAATAAATTTAATTTGGATATAGTGAAGTTATTTTATCTATCATTTTAAAATTATACTCAACTGATTTTATTGTCCATTTCATTTATAAATGTCAACCACTTGATATATTATTTCATGAAAATTAAGTATTAATTATGACATAATTATTTCAAATTCACATTTTGAATCATTATGAATTTCTATCTTTTTTATTTATTTGATCTGATTACCTATCTATTACATCATTTTTATTCAATAATTTTTAAAAATATTTCATTAATTTCTATTCATAGATTTATCATGTATCCCATTTTAAATTTACTATTTTCATGAAAAATATTCATTATTTGTGCTCTATTGATGTGTAAATTTTTGAATTGTAAAATTACATACGCAATTGTGTTTTTAATACTTTCATACATGCATGCCTTATCCTAGAAAAATATCTCTTGTGCTATACTACATATTATTTTTTATATATAATTAATTGTTCTTTTGATAGTCAATAATGAGTTAAGAAGTTCAAAATCTGGTATCTATTCTAGGGAAGGTGATGTGTGTTTTCCAAATGATATTTATAACTTTCTAGTGTAATTGTGTGTCACTATGTATCAAAACAAATCTTATTAAAAATTTATAAATTAATCTAAAACTACTTTTCTAAAATGATTTGTTTGAAGCATAAAAATTAAAATTAAAATATTTTATTTTATTTTATCATAGAATAAAAGTTAATGTATAACTTACATTTCACGCATTATAAACATCATTTCCTAAATAATATTCTGGTACATGAAATTAATTTTGTTTGGTTGTTTATTCAATTGAGTTTGTTGATAAATAAATCTATTAAAAATTTTATTTCATGCATACATAGAAAACACGGTGTCCTCTATTCAAATATCTTCCACATAAATTGAATATTAATTTTTTGAAGATTTGGTGAAATAAGAGGTCATTCAAGGAATATTTCTGTGATAGATTAGTTAACCAGAATGATAAAATTCAGTCATCAAACATTATGAATGGTAATTTTGAGAGATCTTTTCTTAATTAGTTTCAAGTCCCTATTATTTGTAAAAACAAATCACTTATAAATTAAACTAAAATAGCATCTATAATATAAATTAAATATCCACTATTATCATTTCTAGAGTTATTTAGTTGAATTTCTAATGGGAATAAATATCATAGATTAATGATTTCTGTAGATATTTTAAAAAATTATCATTGAATGTATTGATATAATAATAAAATATTTGATAATTAGAACAAAATTTAATCATCAACTAATATTAATTTTAACCCAATATGGAATATAAGAATTTTAGATATAAAAAAATATTTTTATTCATCAGGGTAGTGACACGTTTTTTTGAAAATTATATTAGATTTAGTGAATTTTTAAAGAAATTTCCACCTTTAAAATTCCCATGACACATATTAATTAACATAAATTATAATGGAATTTCTATGTCATGCATTAATTTAGATAAAAATAAAATGATAAATCATAATAAAGAGAATATTAAATTAATTAAATTTATAACACCCTTGATTAAAATTGGTAATCTAAAATTTTTGTTATGTGGAATGATATTCTGAATAAATAGAAGAATGATTTAGATAAAAATTACTATTTTAAAACATGTTTTAATTAAAAAAATACAAATAATGTTTTTTAAACCATAAATATTCATCAATATAAAATTCAATATCAAGAGAAATTTCATATTTAATAATGTATTTATTATGCAATGTATGGACACACAAAAAAGTAATATAAAAATTTATATGTAGTACAATACAACTTAAAAAGAAATATATACTATATTTATAGATTAATAACAAATACATATTGTCCCATTATTAAATAATTAAAACCAAGATAAAAAAGACAACTCCAACTTATCATTAATAGAAAAATTAGTGAATACTTCTAACATATTTTTTTGGGCATGGTATACTAAATTTTGAATTAAATTGACTTCAAAATGGTTGTTCTAGACTCAATTATTAATCAATTAAACCATTTTTATTTATATTCAAAATTATATTTACGTTAAATGGTTAATTTATTTTTCATAGGAGAGAAAATAATGTTTCATGCCTAAATTTTGTGTTATTATATACATAAAATCGTGGTTTTGATAACAAGATATCTGTTTAAAAAAATAAAACTAAAAAGGGTAAAACTCGTATGATAATAATAATTTTTTTTAGATTTTTTATGGTGAAAAAATAAAGAAAATATGTTTTCTATGCAATATTGTTTAAATAATTTTTATGTCCATAATAATATTTAAAGTTACAGTAAACTATGAAGCCCAAAAATGATGATAAAAATAAATCCAAATTGTGAGAGGATGCCACTAATAATTTTAAAAAATAGTTTCAAAAATTACATAACCTAATAACAGAACCTCTAATTCAATAAATAATTTTTTCAAGTATCACAATTAGATTAAAAATATTGACCTGAATTTCATTCAATGAAATTTTGTCTCAAATGTCCTCATATATGAAATTTCGATGAGTAGTAATCATAAATAATAAGAAATATAATAACACTTATTATTTCCACTTACCATGTATTATATTACTATATCTGAATTTTAAATAACATCTAAATTAAAATATATAATTTTTTATAAATATATATCATCATTGTGAGACTATATTAAAAAAAATAGTGATATTTTAATTTGTTAAAACATAACTCTATTTTCATTATTTCCGCAATTGAGACTTGAGGAACTTATTCCAAATATTGTTTTTCTTTTCAATTGTGATAATTTCATACTCATCAATTGGGGATGTTTCAAGGACTTTTAGTGGGAATTACTAATAGTTAAATAAATATTAATTTCTGGGTTCAGAACATTAACTATGATGTATATTTTTCTATCATTTTTTATCAGTCTATTTTTTACAATGAATCAGGAAATCCATAACCAGTCTTACATGAATTTAATTTTCATTTTTAGGGGAATATTTGATAATTATTTTCTTAAAAATATCTAATAAGTCCATAATAAATTATTAGTCCCCTAAATGTAGTTTAACTAAAAATTAGATTCAGGATTTGATATATGAATTTTTATGAAATAATTCCAGTAAAAATATATCAATGAAAACATTGATGGACATACTATTAAAGAAGATTGTGAGAAAACTAATAAAAATGTTGTATTATTTGAAAAAACATTTTCACTATATATTATTAAATTGTTATATGACAGGGACCATGAATCTTTTGAGATTATGTATATAACAACGATTATGTATGGGTCTGATTAGTGAAAAATGAGCATATTTTAGTGGATTTGAATTTTTATCATAATGTAACCCTATTTAAAAATAAAATAATAATTCATTGATTTTATTCATTTATTAATACATCCATAAATTCGTGTAGTACCCAAGGACCTGATGGGATACTATTTTTATGTGTAGATACCTAAAAAACCTAACTTTACATGTTGTGAGAATATATCTAAAATCTAAATCCATTCAGAGATATTCCAAGAGGCATTTTCTTCTTTAAATATTTTTGAATGAAAAATACAAAAGGGGGTGAGGTAAAATGTCTTTTAAGGTGAAAATATCAAAGAACATGAAGTTATGATCTATATGAAATGGAAAATAAAATATAATGAAAAATTTATGATTAAAAATAACATAAAATATTAAAGTGTAATCCTTAATAATAAAGGATTTAAATAACTTTTAAAATGAGAGAAAATTTACCATGAAATGAGAAAAATAAAACATGAAGCATCTAAAATGGAAAATGTAAGATAAGAAATAATGTGTCACAATAATAAAAAAATTTATTTCTTATCTTTGGGAAAATGGTTACCCAACGACATATTCACTCATAAAATTTTGAGTAGATATAAACAACACCCCAATGGCCCTTTCTAAACAATGACATTTAATAGACCATATAAATAAAATTTTATTTATAAAAATATAATATTTTTCCATGTTTATTGAAGGTGTATGTAGGTCCCAAACATATCATAATCTATGCATTTGTGTTCAACAAGTGAAAAAAATCAGCACATTATGAAACACAACATAAAAATAAAACTGGATTTCATGAAATTGACAAATAATAATATAATCAATCCTTAGAAATAAAATTTACATCCATGAATATAATAAGGGAAATCATTAAATTTTTATAATCAATACCTGATTTGATATGAGTTTAAAAAATATCATAAAAATATGATAAATAAAATCACTTGATAATGAAAAAAGATCACAAAAAATATTCAGATAAGAAAATAATTATATATAGTTAATTAGGATACAAAACTCCATTTAAAGAAGATCACATTTGATTCTATCGAATACCATGTCAATAGATTATCTATTTTAATTAAAATTTTATTCAACATTAAATTAATCATTGTTATGAATCTCCTTTCATAATGTATCCTTTGTTTTTAAGAAATATGTAATGAAATCCAATCATGTAAATTAAATTGGTTAAAAAATGATTCCCAAATTCATTAAATAGAAACTAATTTAAAATTAATTATTTTAATAACAGTATGTAGAAATATTAGATTTTATAACTAAATTAATGGATTTTGAGTTAGCAAGACCCTTAACTTTAACCAAGATTTAAACAGTTCTTCTTAACAATCATGAATCATAAAGATAAAATATTAGTTACCAATTTAATAATAGTAATCATGTAAATTTAAATACATATACTAGATTAATAACAATTCATGATGTTTTTTACACATTCATAATAATGTTTCAACATTGGGTGTTAGTAATCATTAAGGATTATAACATGATTTTTTAAACCAATATCAATAATAATTTTTCTCTAAAATATATACATTTAAATTGTAACGCCCAGACCATATTTACCCAGAGTCGGGGCATTATTGCGTAACATTGGCCTGATAAAAAATGATCAAGTCTCCAAAGACCGATTAGTTTAGTAGCCTTGGAAACACTAGATACATTCATAAATGTTACATTACATCATAAAGTGAAAAACTACAATAACATAGTCTCCATTTTCCACACTCATATACCTTTCAAGATATCCCTTCAGGTCATTCCTAAAATACTTTTTCACATCCTGTAAAAATTAAAACATTGAAAGGGGTGAGCTCAGATGCTCAGTAAGGATAATAGTATAGTGGAAGCTTTCATAAATAAATAGAAACATTTAAGGCAATGTTTGACTAAAACAAAAGATTTTTAAACTTGAACTTCAACATAATATGGAAAAATTAAAATGAGATAATTCCATTTACTTATTCACATGGATATTCTACTGGTCGAATAATCACATGCAATATCAATAACCACTTTCATAATGATGGAATGCATAATGCCAGACTATCATAACCACGTAGCCAAGGCCTCATTCCAAGAAAAAAATATTATTTTTTCAAGGCCTCGTGCCAAGACACTAGTTTGTATCATGAGACCTACCGATCTATCGACCAGCTATAGTGGGCTCCACCAGTCACTTATTAATTCAAATGAATTCCTCATATGAACAGATTTAAACATATCATAAACCACAATGTAATTGTATCCCAAATAACATGCATAAAGGAAACATAACATTTTCACATTTCAATCACAAGATATCAATACAGCACATTGATATAATAAAAACACTTTCAAAACCATTTGTAATACCAAAATAAAAGAATAGTAAAACATGGTATTTATTTTTCATTTAAAAAAATAATGGCTTGAAGAGGAAGCCAAAACACAAATAATGGTCATGATGGAGGAGAAGCCATTGTCGCCGTATACATAAGACAAAACATTCCCTTCTTCGTTCAGTGAAAATTATTTGTATAAAAATATATATTTTGAATAATCCTAAAAGGAAAAGGGGTTTATACACCATATAAAAGTAAGTTGTGTATAAAACAAAGTATGCGTCAATGAAAGGAGATTGAGATGAAGTCCTATACAAAGATAATTTTTTAAATAAAATATACCTATTATATGTATTCACTATAAGTACACAAAAAGAAACTCTAAATAAAAGATAGGACATAATAATATCATGACATAATTTGAATGTTGGAGATTAATCCAAAGAATTGAAATTGGGTTAAGAAGTTCCCTTACCTCGTGTCCTATTTGACTCGAACGTTCTTTAAACTCATGAATAATAAACTAGAGTTAATTTATAATTTATTTAGAACATTTTTCACGTTTATTATTCCTTTTATATCACTTATTACCATTTTATGAACATTATGTAATTATTTAAGTTAATAAAGGTCATTTTGTCGATCTTTGGTACTTGAGTCAAAAATAAACTTCTTATAATCACATGTTGTTAGTGTGGTGAATTTTCCATTATATCCAGAATTATATTCATGATTCAGATATCATATATATCATATATATCCAGTATATACAAGAATTTATAATTCTACATAACATTTAGAGGTAAAAATGAAACGCACCATTCATGGAGACGGTTAGCCGTACGTACGCATGAACGCTACTTTCATTCCTATTTCGTATTTAATGGAATGAAGTTATAATTATATAAAGGTATAATATAATTTAAGTATAATATAATGTATAATACCATTTACTCCATCCTTTATACATCCCACATATGGAATTAATGATTCAAATCCCATTGAGGGGGCGGTAGTCCGCACTTCCTAAAATGAAATTATCGCTTTTACCCATAATGGAAATCGTAAAGTTATGCCATAAATGAAAAATACATAATCATAAGGAAAAAAACATAATATATATCTTATATAAAAATAGTTTCATCATAATTTCCACCTTTAACGGTGTTATATGAGTGTTGAACAATCATCGTTTTGTGAGGCTGAAATTCACCATCCACAAAAACAATGTGTTCTTTAACCATTTGATGTAGGTCTGTGTAAGTGTGGATCGAATACTTATTATGAAAACATTCTAGTATATTGATGATACTAGTGTTGTTACAAAATAAAAGAATAAAAATAGTTTAGGGGTTGGATAAGCAAAATAAAACATAAGAGCAGAAGAGAAACACTACCTTTAAAATGAGTAACCCTTTTTGATTTGAGCTACAAGGATTTCTTGGGGAGACTTCTGCCCAATGTGAGGCTTCTAGGAGTTATAGTGGGATTTTGAGAGATAAAATGGGTAGGGGTGGGCCTAACCAAAGGCTTGTGAGGTGTGGGTAAGGTGGTATAGGTGGGGGCCTTTTATAAGAGGATAGGAGGGGCACTTTGGAAATTTATAAAAGGTTACTTTATAATAAAATTCTTTTAGGATTTAAAAGGTCCCAAAATTATATATTTTTAATATAAGGTGATAAGAGTTCGAAATCAACCCATCCAATAGGTTTTTGACATTTTTAGGTCTTAGATTTTACATTATCTCTTCATTTTATTTAAATTGTTAAATAATGAGGTAATAGATGCATCATCATGGTGTAATAAATAATTTAACTTATTTAATGTCTAAAAATTATAAAACAAATATCATGATGTAGGAAATTTTTGTATCTTTCTATTGAATATTTATAGTCAAAATATGACTTGAATAACCCCATTTAATAATTTCTTTAGTAAAACAACTCATGTTTGTGACATTTTTATTTTAACATTAAATAAAATGTTTTAAATGTCATTTTCCTCCCAATGTAGCTCCATGGGGTCCCCAAGTTAACCCATTGATTTTCTTGGTCGGCCATGACTCATCCAATATGTGTAGTACAAGTGTAAAGGTCATTTCATATTATTATAACATTATCTTTACCTTAAATTACACTAATTACCTTTAATCGCGATTAATTAAACTTAAAAGTTACTATTCACCAAAAAAAATTAATCACGTTGAACCACATTTTACTTCTTAATGACAACCATGTATGTCGTATTTTATAAAATCAAATCAAAGAAGTGGTAATGTTTCATTTAAACTAAAAATCAGTTTTTTAACTACCACTTAGTGGTTTCACTGTTCATCAAAAATTTTTGTTTTTCAGAATAATGCCAAAATTTCACCCTAAGCTATAATTGATATTCTGAATTCAAAAATTATTTCTATTTTACAAAATTCCAAACATATAAGTTGCATTAATTAATTGATAATTAATTCTTGATGTCACAATAATTAGCGTGTTTTTAACAAAGAATATCAATCAAAAGATTGACAATAGTTTATGTCCAATTTCAAAGTGAAATTAATTATAATTACCACCATTGGATAAAATGGTAAAAATATATTCTAATTAAAATTTATAACCACTCAATTTTAAACTTTATCGATATAAATTATTTTTATTAAAAAAGTTGTTTTTAAGTATTTTTCACAATTCATCAAAAATTGGAAGTTCTCAGAAAAATACCAAAAATTCAACATAGTATAATTTCGATATTCTGAATCCAAAAATGAAGTCCATTTTGAAATATAAAATGTATATAATTTCTAAAATTGGGTATTACTATTCATAACTGCTACTTTTATTGGTCGCGGTGTGTTAGAACTCGATGTTGCGTACAACACACGCTGCTCTACTATTCAAAGAGGAGTGTACCATGGAAGCTTGGGGTGTTACATTCTCACCTCCTTCAATAAATTGCGTCCTCGCAATTTAAAAATTTTCATTGAAAATAAACAGTTTAAAATATAAAATATCTTAGTGGAAAACCTACATCGGAAATAAGGTTAACAAAAATATAACATGAAAAGAACGAATTAGAAGTACAAAGGTCACCTGAGATAGACCATACTAAGATTCTATGAAAATATGGATATGGAGGAAAAACAAACCATCATCGTCTGATGGAGAGTTGTAGAAAACATGATTAGGAGAAAGATAACCACAAGAAAGTCACAAACTTGTGATTAGTTAAACGGTCATTAAATCCCCAGTTGTAAAAGTTAACCGACAAAGTTTTTGTACGAAGTTACCTTTGATAAAGTTGAGGAATTAATTTTGCAGATTTACAAAGAACGTAAGGGAATATACATACTTGTCATTTAGACTTTCATTCATTAAATTTTTTTTACCACAAACCCATATTTCACTAAAAAAGTTAATAGAACTCAAAAATATTATATTTATCTTAATCGTACAAGGTTCCAAATGTTACCACATACAATTTAGATTTGGAAAACTATTTTGTAATAACCAGGGAATTCCTATAGGCTAGTGGTAGGTAATAAAGGCCTATCGCACTATGGTTGTGGGTTCGATTTTTACATCATTGTCCGGCGCGATGGGTTATCCCACAACCAGCAGGTTGTCCTTTTCCTAAAACTATAGTATTATAATATTCCAAAAATAATCTTAAGAAATTTTTTAACCTTAAAAAATAATTTCCAAAGTTTAACTTAATCCATTCCAACCTTTATGTTTATCCAAAATACCCTTTTCTAGACTTTCTCTAAATGGTCTCTAAATTCAAAAATCAATTCATCAGATTCCCCCAACAATGTAATGTTTCTCTTATTGTCACATACTAAAAATATGATTACCTTCATAATATTTAAACCTTAATGAAAAAAAACAAGTACTTCAGTACAATCCTAATATATATCACATTATTCTTATAACCAAAATATAATCCTTGAGTCCAAAAGCACCAATACATTAATTATTCCGATTCACATGTAGTAATAGCATAAGATTGGCCTTGATCCCTTGGCCTTTTCTGAGGTAAGTTTCCCTAACACTTAGGAAATTCATTTGAATAATTCCCCATTTCCCTATAATTGTCGCATTAAACATTGATAGCCTCTTTCTTTCCCTTGCAATCACGAGCCTGGTGACCTTTTTCTCCACATTTATAACAAACTTTCTTTCCTTTTAGGAAAGTACCGGGGTGATTCTTCCCATAATTTTCTCCTAATGGAAAATACTTCTTTCCCATTTTCCTTTTATCTGCCTCTTGTTCAACCATTCTCTTCTTCTCTTGCTTTACTTTATTGTCATAAGATTAAGAGAATTACTTTTCTGTCCTGATAGAACATGAGACAATATCTTCGTACGACGAGAAGGTTTTTGAGACTAATTCTCTACGGAGAAATGGTTATAACCCATTAATGAAATGATCAATCTTACTTCTTGGGTTACGTATATAATCTGCTACATGCCTTGACAACCTTGTAATGTTAGCCTCAAACTTTGTTACTTTCTCAGCCTCCTTTTGTCTTAGACTCAAAAATTGCCTTTCCAAATATGATCGATGGTTACGAGGGAAGTATTTTTCTAAGAAAATCTATTTGAACTCCCTCCATTCCATATTTTATACTTCATCATCTTCCTTTGTGTTTTGAATCAGTGACCACCATTGATCAGCATCTCCAGTGAGGCGGTAAACTACCATGATGACCTTCTCCCTTTCGCTACTCCCCAAGGCGTGGAATATTTTCTCTAAGTAGTTTATCCATTTCTCAAATACTAATGGATTTTTACCCCCATAAAATGTTTGTGTTTTTTGCCACATGAAGCGGTTTAAAATTGATCCTCCACGTTGTGGATCAAGGTGCTCCATACGAGTATGGTTATTATTCATAACTTGAGTGAGTTGTCCCAGTATGGTAATAAGGTGATCAGCACCAGTTGTATCTCTATCTCCACAATAATTATCTTTAGAAGGAGGGAAATCCCTACATGGAGTTCGTTCACTTATAAGGTTTCCATTCCTCCCACTAGGCGCCATTTCTAAACAATGGAATAAACTAGATTAGTTTATGAATCAAAATACATAATTCAATACTTGTAAAGCACTTAACATAAATTGAACTATAATCATAAAAATGTTTTCTTTGAGGAAGTATATACTCAAATTACCTTCATAATGGTTTGTAATTAAAATGATAATTAACCTAAGCATATCCCGCGGGAGTGTCGTAACCAAGAGTGCAACAAGGCTCGTTGTCGTGCACCAGTTCCCGTTCAATTCTAGCATAAAGCGTTGTTTTCGTGTTTTACCTCTAGGTACATCTGTTCCAGAGCCGCCTCTACCTGCTCGTATCCAGACAAGCATGTATTGCTCGGAAAACTCACAAAATATCTATAATTCCAAAATTCTAGTAAGTTCTTCTATACAAATCCTCAAAATCTATCTTTGTGCTATGTGATATAATCATAGTTTATCTAAATATAGCTTCCATGGTTATTACTAAACTTCCTCTGATACCAACTGTAACGCCCTGGCCCCAGTTACCTAGAGTTGGTGCATTGTTACGTAACATTAGAATGATCACAATAGATCAAGTTTCGAAAGACTGATTTGTTTAGTAGCCTTGGAAACAAAAGATACATTCAATAATGTTTCATTACATCATAAAGTAAAATACTACAATAACATATTCTCCATTTTTCACACTCATATCCCTTTCAGACTATCCCTTCTGGTCATTCCTAAAATACTTCTTCACATCCTGGAATAATTAAAAAATTGAAACGGGTGAGCCCAGATGCCCAGTAAGGATAACAATATAGCAAGAGCTTTCATAAATAATCATAAACATTTAAGGCAATGTATGAATAGAATAAAAGCCTTTTAAACTATAACTTCAACATAATATGGAAAAAGTAAAATGAGATAATTCCGTTTACTTATTCACATGGATATTCTACTAGTTGAATAATCACACGCAATATCAATAACCACTTTCATAATGATGGAATGCATAATTCCAGACTACCATAACCACGTAGCCAAGGCCTCGTACCAAGACTACAAATAAGATTTTCTCAAGGCCTCATGCCAAGACACTATTTTGTCTCATGAGACATGCCGATGCATCAAGGAGCTATAACGATCTCCACCCGTCACTTATTAAGTCCAATGAATTCCTTATATGAATAGTTTTAAACATATCATAAACCACATCATAATCGTATCACATAAAACATGCATAAAGGAAACATAACATTTTCAAATTTCAATCACAAGATATCAATACTGCACATTGATATAATAAAAACTCTTTTAATACCATTTTTAATACCAAAATAAAAGAATAGAAAAACATGGTATTTATTTTTCATTTAAAAAAACTATGGCTTGTAGAGGAAGTCGAAACTGAAATAATGGTCATGATGGCGGAGAAGTTGTTGTCGCCGCTTACGTAAGACAAAACATTCCTTTTTTCATTTAGTGAAAATTGTTCGTATAAAAATATACCTTTTGAATAATCGTAAAAGTCAAAGGGGTTTATAGACTGTATAAAAGTAAGTTGTGTATAAAACAAAGTATGCCTTAATGAAAAGAGATTGAGAAGAAGTCCCTTACAAAGATCATTTTTTTAAATAAAATAGACCTATTATGTGTATTCACTATAATACACAAAAATAAACTATAAATACAAGATAGGACATAATAATATCATGACCTAATTTGAAAGTAGAAGATTAACCCAAAGAATGGAAATTGGGTTACAAAGTTCCCTTACCTCATGTCTGACTTGACTCGACCATTCTTTATACTCTTGATTATTAAACTAGAGTTAATTTATAATTTCTATAGAACATTTTTCATTTTTATTATTCCTTTTATATCACTTACTACCATGTTATGAACATTATGTAATTATTTTTGTTAATAACGGTCGTTTTGTCGATCTTTGGTACTTGAGTCAAAAATAATCTTCTTATAATTACAAGTTTTTTGTGTGGTGAATTATCAATTATATGGAGAATTATATTCATTATGTACATATCATATATATCATATATATCCAGTATATACCTGAATTTATAATAGTACATTACGTTTAGAGGTAAGAAATGAAACACACCGTTCATGGAGACGGTAAGCCGTACGTACGCATGAACGCTACTTTCATTCCTATTTCATATTTAATGGAATGAACATATAATTATATAAAGTTATAATATAATTCCAGTATAATATAATGTATAATACCATTTAATCCATCCTTTATATATCCCACATATGGCATTAACAATTCAAATCACTTTGAGGGGGTGGTAGTCCGCACTTCCTAAAATGAAATTATTGTGTTTACACATAATGGAAATCATAAAGGTATGCCATAAATGAAAAATACAGAATCATAAGGAAAACCAAAACCTAATATATATCATATATAAAAATAGTGTTATCATAATGGTCACCTTTGAATGTGTTATATGAGTGTTGAACAATCATCGTTTTGTGAGGCTGAAATTCGCCATCCACAGAAACAATATGTTTTTTAACCATTAGATGTAGGTTTGTGTAAGTGTAGCTCGAATCCATCTTACAACAACATCGTAGTATATTTATGATACTGGTTTTGTTACAAAATAAATTAATAAAATGAGTTTAGGGGGTTGGAGAAGAAAAATAAAACATAAGAACACAAGAGAAAACACTACCATTAAAACGGGTAACTCTTTTTGATTTGAGCTCAAAGGATTCATTGGGAAGAATTCTTCCCAAATTGAGGCTTCTAGAAGTAATATTGGGATGTCGAGAGACAAAAAGGGTAGGGGTAGGCCGATCCAAAGGCTTGAGATGTTTGGGTGAGGTGGGAGAGGTGGGGGCCTTTAATAAGAGCAGAAGAGGGGCACTCTTGGAAAGTTATAAAAGGTTACATTATCCTACAATGATTTTCGGATTTAAAAGGTCCCTAAATTATATATTTATAGGATAAGGTGATAAGAGTTTGAAATCCCACCATCCAATGGGGTTTTGACATGTGTAGGTCTTAGATTTTACATTATCTATTCATTTTATTTAAATCCTTAAATAATGAGGTAATCGCTGCATCATCATGTTGTCATAAATAATTTAATTTATTTAATGTATAAAAATTAGATAAGAAATATCCTGATGTAGGAAATATTTTTAGATTTCTAATTAATATTTATATTAAAAAATATTACTATTATAACATCATTTAAAAATTGTTTTAGTAAAACAACTCATGTTTGTGACATTTTTATTTTATCATTAAAAAAAAGATTTTAATGTCATTTTCCTACCAATGTGGCTCCATGGGGTCCCCATATTGACCCATGGATTGTCTTTGTCAGCCATGACTCATCCAATATGGGTGGGACAACTGTAAAGGCCATTTCATATTATTATAACATTATCTTTACCTTAAGTTATACTAATTACCTTTAATTGCGATTAATTAAACTTAAAAGATACTATTCACCAAAAAATTATTTTAATCCTGTTGAACCACATTTTACTTCCTAATGACAACCATGTTTGTCGAATTTTTTAAAATCAAATCACAGAAGTGGTAATGTTTCATTTAAACAAAAAATCAGTTTTTTAAATACCACTTAGTTGTTCCACTATTCATCAAAAATTGAAGTTTTTCAGAACAATGCCAAAATTTCACCCTAAGATATAATTGATATTCCAAATTAAAAAATGATTTTTATTTTAAAAAATTCCAAACATATATTTTTCATTAATTAAATTAATAATTAATTCCCGTTGTCACAACAAATAGCGTGTTTTGAAAAAAAGAATATCAATCAAAACATTGACAATTTTTTTTGTCCAATTTCAAAGTGAAATTAATTCTAATGAACACCATTAGATTAAATGGTTAAAATATATTCTAATTACACTTTAGAACCATTCAGTTTTACAATTTATCGCTATAAATTTTTTTGATTAAAAAAGTTGTTGTAAGTATTTTTCACTATTCATAAAAAATTTGAAGTTCTCAGAAAAATACCAAATATTCAACATAGGCTAATTTCGATATTCCGAATCCAAAAATTAAGTCAATTTTGAAATATAAAATTTATATAATTTCAAAAAGTGTGTATTAATATTCATAACTACTACTTTTAATGGTTGTGGTGTGTTAGAACTAGAGGTTGCGTATAACACACGCTACTCTATTATTCAAACAGGAGCGTACCATGGAAGCTTGGGGTGTTACATAAACACCATTTAAGGTGCATAAAATGAATTTTTATAAATAATAAAAAATTTATAATACCATTAGTTTGGATTTATATACATTTTTTATGAATGATATACCGGTAATGATCTAGGTTGGTGTAGTTTGTCTATATTGACAGATTACCATAAAATTACCTTTAATTTCATCTTATCAAAAAAATATTAAAGATATATATTATTTATATGAATTATTTATAATAATTCACTATAAAATAAAACCATTTATGATTGGGCTTGACATAAAATGAAACACATTTATTCATGGAGGTGGTACTTCACATAATGCATGATTAGCGTTTCCAATTCCAAATGAATGGGAGAGATGGAATTAGATAGTAAATGGTAATTTACAAATAATTAATACATAATAATAATAATAATAATTTATCAATTCAATAAAATCAATAAAAAGACCCTCAATGTAAAACCTATAAATGTTCTCAAAACATTAATAATTTGTACATGGAAAAAATACAATGAAATCTATTGAAAAGGTTGGATTATTTCAAAATCCCACATATAATAGCTTGTCCTCAATCTGTTCTATGAAACATATCTAATATTCTATGTCAAAAATAATAGGACACAAGTCCCTCATATCTACTTCCATTTCCAATGTTTCCACAAAAACACATCCATGTTGACACAATACAAAAATTATCAATATGTTCTATCCCTAAAACACATTCTCAAAATGATATATCACACGTATCATATGCCCCTCACATGATCCACCTATCTCAAGAAAATTATCGTCTACATCAACCACATTATAAGGGTTGCGGTGATACCACTAAAATCATGAGACATGGAAAACATGAGTCATATCTATTTACCCCTATGGAAGAGAAAATCAGTATGCCATGAGACAGATTCTCCCTACAGCCTCAAACAGTCCAACAAACCTGGTTACTATCTTTCTATACATATGTACACTACGGTGACCTAACCAAGGTGGAACCTAAGGGAATACATGGTCACCCTTTTTAAACTCATGGGGTGATCTTAGTCAACAATAATTTGAATTATGGGAACGTGAAGCTATTTCTATATGATTCTAAATCAACCAACCCAGATCTGATGTCTCCTGAATGAGGTTCATTCCCAATAACTGAATCTTACCTGCCTCTATCCAGCATATAGATGATCTATAAAGCTGATAATAAATAACCTCATATAGTATCATCTTTATTGTTTCCTAATAAATTTTGAAGTTATAAAACTCCACAAAATCTAGTAGATTTTGCAAATATGAACCAATGTATTTGAAACATGTTTATAGCATATCCTCATGAACCTGGATAGTTGCTCAGAATTTACATCTCTCTATGGGTGGAATAAAGTAGTCAAAAATTGTTTTTACCATGAACCATCGACAATCCCTAGTAGATTCATAATGTAATACATGAGTCACTATATAAAACTATAATCTTTGGAAATTAGTGCCAAAGGACTATTTCTTGGACATATAATTCCCCCAACTATTCCTTTGGGAAAACCTCATGTGATGATATTAAAAGTTATTCTTCTTTCAAATGGTCCATAATAACCCAAATAGAATAATCATTCTAATGCTTCCTCTTGATACCCTCCAAAAAATACATTGTAACATCAACCCACTTTAATTCCAGAATGGGTAAAGGCTATAATAAACAACATGGTCATTGATGCCCAACCTTCACCTATTGAGAAGTGTAGCATCATTTCATGAACCATTCTATATTCTTTTTCTTGTCTAGCCACCAAAATGGTCATCGCAGTTCATGGTTCATTTTGGTCATACTTGGATTTACCACCCACTTTGAGTCATAATGTTAAAAAATAATATCCTCCCCCATTCTCATAGACATAACTACTTGATTATTGATATAATTATATCACCGTCATCTACAGTCCAATCGAAAGGTGACTCCCCACCATCAACGATTTCCATGAATTGTAGTCATTCCAAATCCTCATATGGTTTTATATAATCCTATAAAAGAGTGCATATATAAGGCCCCAGCCTTAAACCTTACATAATCTTGAGTTATCACAAGATTACACGTTGAGGATCTTTTCAGGTTTAGAGTATTAGAGAATTAGATCTTGAAACTTGCATTACATTCCACCTTTAAACAAAGTGGTTACATAAAAGATAGGATTCATTCTTCCCAACAACGGAAGCATATTTAAAATAAAACTTGGATTCTTTCTTGACACATCCTTGACACTATAATCTTATCATGTACCTTTCTCGTGACCTGTGAAAAACATTTCAAAAACATGGGATGAGCATAAAAATATCAGTAAGGGTTATAAAATAAATATGGAAAGGAAACATGAGTTCATCTATACATAAGAATGAAATCATACATTACCCACTAAACATAGGAACTTTAACATACCTCATAAAATCATAAATAAATCATCGAAATCATAAGGCATAAAAGGTAACTTGAGGAATTCATAACATTCTTACATAGGGAGTAACCCTCTTGGTTACGTTTGGAATACCCATCACAGTATATTCCCTAAATCTCTTCGTAGAAACCTTAACGTTCCACTCCTTCGCGTTACCCAATGCATTGGAGAGCTATATCGGGCTCACCCGCCCTTAGTTTATCACGGAACCACCCGTTTTAATAAAAATGCCCAAGAACCATAACATAAATGTATCACATAAAACATGCATAAAGGAAACAAAACATTTCCACATTTCAATCAGAATATAACATTTTAGTATTTTGAAATAATGAATCCATACAAAAAGAAACCATTTCCAAAACCATTTAAAACATTTAATAAGGAGAATTTTGAATCAAAGTGTCTCATTCCACCTTGAATCTTTTAACATTTTAAAACATTAATATCCATATAAATAAATCCTTAAAACCATTTTGAAAACATGGCTATTAATAATAACAAGTCATTAAAACATTTGAAGTGATATTTTGGTCAAAGGGTTTTTACCAAAATTAGAGACACTTGAATACAATAATTGAGGAATAACATTTAATCAGAACTTTATAATATCATGAGAATAAATGGATTCATGATATAATATTCCAAAGGACATTATATACACCATATAAGTGTGAATTGGTTCATAACAACAATGAAGTCTCAATAGGGATGTAAAATGTGATGAAATCCCTTATAAGGAAGGTATCCTTAAATTAAGGATAAATCAATATCAAAATTATGTGTGCCACAAATAAATACACCCAATATAATTGAATATTAAGTGTAAAACAATAAAAGGTCATTCACACATATTCAAACAATGACATATTCAGTAACTACATGTTGAACCCAAAGAAATCGAAATTGGGTTAAAACGTTCCCTTGGTAAAATTCGACAGCCTAACGGCGTCACTTCAAAAATTCAGAAAATGAGTTGATGAGAGATAAAAAGGGAATCTCATCACATGGAAATAAAATTTACATCAATAAGTATATATAAGAACATATCCCAACATAATAGTATGTGAATTAAAAGACATAACAAATGAAGTCTTTAAAAAAAGGAGGGTGAAAGGTTCCCTTACCGACTTTGGTAACTTTCGAAATGTACACCCCATCGATGAAGTGTAATAAAATGAATATTTAAATACCCATAAATGGAATTATATTACAAAAGGAGTGTAATAATGGGCAGTACATAAACCACTCAAATGAAATTGTGGCAAATGTAGCATAAATCTCACATGAATAAAAGTGAGATGAAGAATCCCTTATGAAACCTTGGGAGCATAACAGCGCCACTTGAAACTTCCAAAATGTTTTGATGAGAGGAAATAGGGTATCTCATCATATGAACATAATAAGTACAGTAGGAGTAATATAAAACAACTTCCCAATCATAAGAAAGATGAACTTAAAAGGAATGACATAAAAGAGTGTACTTAAAATGAAAGAGAGGTGTAGGATCCCTTATCTCGGGTCCGACTTGAATCGATCGTTCTTTAACGTCCGGAATAATAATTTTGAGTTAATTTCTACTTTATTATGAACCTTCTTAAAGTTCATTATTCCTTTTACATCACTTATTTCAATTTTATAAACCTTATGTAATCATTTAAGTTAATAATGTTTGTTTTTTCAATATTTGGTTCTTTAGTCGAAAATGGACTTCTTACAATTACATGTTGTTTGTGTGGTCAAAGCTTCATTATTTCCAGAATGATATTCATTATTTGGATATCATATATATCAGATATATCCAGCATATACATGTATTTATAATATTACATAATCATTTAGAGTTAAGAAATGAAATGCACCGTTCATGGAGACGGTAAGTCGTACGTACGCATGAACGCTACTTTAATTTCTATCTCATACTTTAATGGAAAGAAACAATAATGATATAGAGGTATATTATAATTCCAGTATAACATCATATATAATAACTTTAAATCCATCCTTTATACTTCCCACGTATGGCATTAACAAATCAAATCACTTTGAGGGGGCGGTAGTCCGCACTTCCTAAAATGAAATTATCGTGTTTACCCACAATGGAAACCATAAAGGTATGAAACAAATGAAAATAAAAAAGAATAAGTAAAACCTAAACATATTATATATCATATATAAATATATTTTCATCTAAATGTCCACCTTTGAAGGTGTTATATGAGTGTTGAACAATCATCATTTCGGGAGGCTGAATTTTTCCATCCACGGAAACCGTATGTTCTTTAACCATTTGATGTAGTTGTGTGAGAGTGTAGCTCGAATAAATCTTGTAACAACATCCTAGTATATTGAAGATAGTGGTTTTGTTACAAAAGAAGTAAATAAAATGAGTTTAGGGGGTTGGAGAAGCAAAATAAAACAAATGAACATGAGAGAATGAATTACCTTTAAAAGTGTATCTCATTTTGATTTGAGCCTAAAGGCTTCCTATGAAAGGATTCTGCCCAAAGGGAATCCACTAGGATGAGGAGAAGGATTTGGAGAGAGTAAATGGGTAGGGTATGGCCGAGCCAAAGGCTTGAGGAGTGTGTGAAATGAGGTAGAGGTGGGGGCCTTTTATAAGAGGAGAGGAGGGGCACTTTTGGAAATCATGAAACTATTATTTTATTTTCAAAAGTGTTTCGAATTTATAAGGTCCCACATTGATATATTTTGAAGATAAGATGATAAGGCTTCTAAATATTCCCATCCAATAGTTTTTGGACAAGTTTAGGTCTTGGATTTTATATTATCGTTTCATTTTATTTAAACTGTTCATTAATGAGGTCATCGTTGCATCATCATGATGCCATTATTAAATTAATTTATTTAATATATAAAAATAAAAAAAAATACTATGATGTAGAAAATATTTTTATCTTTCTAATGAATATTTATAGTCAAATTTAGGACTTGTGTAACCCCACTTAAAAACAGTTTTAGTAAAACAACTCATGTTTGTGTCAATTTAATTTTAACATTAAATAAATATATATTAATGTCATTTTCCAACCAAAGTGGATCCATGTGGTCCCCAAGTTGACCCATGGGTTGTCTTGGTCGGACATGACTCATCCAATAGTGGTAGGACAAGTATCATGGTGTTTTCATATTTTTATAATATCATTTTTACCTTAAATTAAACTAATTACCTCTAATCGCGATTAATGAAAAAAAAGTTACTATTCACCAAAAAATTATTTTCATCCCATTGAACCACATTTTACTTCATAATGACAACCATGTATGTCATATTTTAAAAATTCAAAACACAATGATGGAAAATTTTCATTTAAACGGAAAATCAGTTTTTATAAGTACCACTTAGTGGTTTCACTATTCATCAAAAATTGAAGTTTTTCAGAAAATTATCAAAAATTCACCTTAAGCTATATTTGATATTACGAATTCAAAAATGAAGTCTATTTTACAAAATTCAAAACATATAATTCACATTAATTAATTTAATAATTAATTCCCGCTGTCACAGTAAATAGCGTGTTTTTATAAGACAATAAGTATCAAAAGATTGACACTAGTTTAAGTCTGATTTCAATGTGAAATTAATTCCAACAGCCACTATTTGATTTAATTGTAAAAATATATTCTAATTTCATTTTCAAACCAATTAAAAATATAATCTAATCATATAAATAAATTATATTAAAAAGAGGTTTTGAATTAAAATACAAAATTTTACACTATTCATTTAAAAAATGAACTTTATCGGAAAGATACCAAAAATTTACACAAAGTAAATTTTGATGTCCCAATTCTTAAGAAGAGTTTTATTTGGTCCAAAAGAATGTATAAGAGTGAACAAAACTATATTTAATGACGGTTCGCCATCAAAAGGCGATAAGTGAACCTTTAGTGAAAACTAGGGCATATACGCCTAAAATTGAATTATTTCCGTATTTTATGCCTTTATCTTTTATTGGATAAATGTAAAAACATTAAAAACATATATAATCATATTTTAGTTATTTCTATCCATTACCTCCAATACAACGGCTACATGTTAACTACCATTTAAAATAATATTATTTTATTATTAGAGTGCAACGTAAGATTCCCAAGAAACTCGTTGTTGCGTGTTGGGTACGCCATCTAGCATAGCATCCCCTTTAGAGTCATATTAATATTTTATTCACAAATATGGATAAATATGAAAATGTAATATTCTTTATTTGCCTGGGGTGTTACATCCTTACCCCCTTTTGGGAATTGCGTCCTCGTAATTTTAAAATTGATCTTGGAAACATCCTTGAAAATCCCACATCGGAACAAGAGTCTGTAAAACAATAACTTTAAAATAAAGAAAGATAAGTACAGAGGTCACCCGAGTTAACCCATACTAGGACTCCATGTAGGAAAACATGGACATGGAGGAGAAAACATAGGGTCATGTTCTGATGGAGAGTGATAGAAAACATGTTTAGAATAAAGTTAACAATAAGAAAATCACAAACTTGTGATGGGTTAAACGGTGTTGGGTTCCCCAGTAGGAAAAGATAATAGAAAAAAAATTTGTTTCAAGTTACTTTTTATTGAGGAATTTATTCATAAGGAAACATAATCACTTATCATGTTGACTTTCAACTTTTACTAGATTCCTTAATCAAACTCATATTTTTTATAAAAGATGAGTATTTAGGGAGACTTGTTCGCATTAAGAGTACTATAATCAACTTCTAGAGAATCACCTAATCCACAAAAGTGAACTATATACTTACCATATCTTTAGACCTTAACCAAAACCAAAACCAAAAAGGTTAGTACAAGGTCAGATAATCCAGAAAAGGATAACCCTTTATAAAAAGAAAATCTATTCTTAATTTCCAAAATTTGTCAAACAAAACCCAAAGTTCAACAAGGATCATTCGATAAACAATTTGTCCATCAAATTCTTCAAAGTAAACCAATATAAGATTGAAACCCAAATATTTGAAGGATTTAGTCACAGAGTCTTCCAAGTTAAATCATAACATTTATCTCCAAACAGCATCAGTTGCTCCTAAGGTCTCGTATAGAAAAGTAATTAACCTAATCACATATCCTCCATGATAGGTTAATCATTTTCATAAATAACCCAAAATCAACTTGCTCTTAATTCATAAAATCATATAACTAAAAATAATCGGTCAAACTAACCAGGACTTCACGTAGTCTAGTGGTAGGCGATAAATACCAGTCGTACTTTGGTTGTGGGTTCGATTCCCGCAGCTTTGTCCGACGCGATGGGTAGTCACACGGCTGTGTGTTGTCCTTTTTCAAAAACTATATAATTCTCAAATCATTCCCCAAAAAGAGATAAAATCATCAAAAATTATCATTACATATTTCGACCTCAAGTTTATCTCATGCCTTTCATTTTCTAGCATATCATATAATAACCCATAATTACCTCAAAAGTAAGGATCATATAAACTCTAATGGTTACCTTTATAATTATTACCTGAACATCCACATGGATTGCTCATCTCGTACATGATGCATTAAATATCATACCAAGGTTCAAGTGGTTGATCATGACTCCTTGATAGTTAGTTTAGAACAACCACGAGTTTCCTCATTGAATCCCACATTTTATCTGGTATCTTAATCATAGAACCACCATAGTTTCCTTCAAACCTTATGTCTCTTTGGTGCCTCCTAGATCCATCCATTCACTAAAAACAGAAATGTCAGTGTCAGTATATCAAAATAACCATCATTTACTAATGAGGAAGGTAAACACTAAGATACACTTACTCATTCACTTTATCTAAAACTATGACTCTTTCTGAAATCCTAACCATTATGGTAATGTCACTTCTGCTTAAAGAATACCCTAACCTCTAAAGTTATCTAAACAGACCTTTGATACCAACTATAAGGCCCCATCCTTAAACCTTACATAATCTTGAGTTATCACAAGATTACACGTTGAGGATCTTTTCAGGTTTAGAGTTTTAGAGAATTAGATCTTGAAACATTCATTACATTCCACCTTTAAACAAAGTGGTTACATAAAAGATAGGATTCATTCTTCCCAACAACGGAAACATATTTAAAATAAAACATGGATTCTTTCTTGACACATCCTTGACATTATCATCTTATCATGTACCTTTCCTGTGACCTGTGAAAAACATTTCAAAAACTTGGGATGAGCATAAAAGTTGAGTAAGGGTTATAAAAAAAATATGGAAAGGAAACATGAGTTCATCTATATATACGAATGAAATCACACTTTACCCACTAAATATAGTCACTTTAACATACCTCATCAAATCATGAATAATCCATCGAAATCATAAGACATAAAAGGTAACTTGAGGCATTCATAACATTCTTACGTAGGGAGTAACCCTCTTGGTTACGTTTGGAATACCCATCACAGTATATTCCCTAAATCTCTTCGGAGAAACCTTAACGTTTCACTCCTTCGCGTTACCCAATGCATTGGAGAGCTATATCGGGCTCACCCACCCTTAGTTTATCACGGAACCACCCGTTTTAATAACAATGCCCAAGAACCATAACATAAACGTATCACATAAAACATGCATAAATGGAAAAAAAACATTTCCACATTTCAATCACAATATAACATTTTAGTATTTTGAAATAATGAATCCATTCAAAAAGAAACCATTTCCAAAACCATTTAAAACATTTAATAAGGAGAATTTTGAATCAAAGTTTCCCATACCACCTTGAAGATTTTAACATTTTAAACCATTAATATCCATATAAATAAATCCTTAAAACCATTTTTAAAACATGGATATTAATAAGAATAAGTCATTAAAACATTTAAAGCGATATTTTGGTCAAAGGGTTTTTACCAAAATTAGAGACACTTGAATACAATAATTGAGGAATAACATTTAATCAGAACTTTATAATATCACGAGAATAAATGGATTCATGATATAATATTCCAAAGGACAGTATATACATCATATAAGAGTTAATTTGTTCATAACAATAATGAAGTCTCAATTGGGATGTAAAATGTTATGAAATCCCTTATAAGGAAGGTATCCTTAAATTAAGGATAAATCAATATCAAAATTATGTGTGAAAAAAATAAATACACCCAATATAATTGGATATTAAGTGTAAAACAATAAAAGGTCATTCACACATATTCAAAGGATTACATATTCAATAACTACATGTTGAACCCAAAGAAATCGAAATTGGGTTAAAACGTTCCCTTGGTAAAATTCGACAGCCTAACGGCGTCACTTCAAAAATTCAGAAAATGAGTTGATGAGAGATAAAAAGGGAATATCATCACATGAAAATAAAATTTACATCAATTAGGATATAGAATAACATATCCCAACATAATAGTATGTGAATTAAAAGACATAACAAATGAATTCTTTTAAAAAAGGAGGGTGAAAGGTTCCCTTACCGACTTGGGTAACTTTGGAAAAGTACACCCCTTCGAAGAAGTGTCGTAAAATGAATATGTAAATACCCATAAATGGAATTATATTACAAAAGGCGTGTAATAATGGGATTTACATAAACCACTCAAATGAAATTGTGGCAAATGTAGCATAAATCTCACAGGAATAAAAGTGAGATGAAAAATCCCTTACGAAAACTCAGCAGCCTAACGGCGCCACTTAAAACTTCCAAAATGGATTGATGAGAGGAAATAGGGTCTCTCATCATATGAACAAAATAAATACAGTGGGATTAATATAATATAACTTCCCAATCATAAGAAATATTAGCTTAAAAGGAATTACATAAAAGAGTGTACTTAAAAAGAAAGAGAGGTGTAGGATCCCTTACCTCGGGTCCGACTTGACTCGATCGTTCTTTAACGTCCTGAATAATAAATTTGAGTTAATTTATAATTTCTTATTAACCTTCTTAACGTTCATTATTCCTTTTATATCACTTATTTCATTGTTATAATCATTATGTAATCATTTACGTTAATAATGTTTGTTTTTTCAATATTTGGTTCTTTAGTCGAAAATGGACTTCTTACAATTACATGTTGTTTGTGTGGTCAAAGGTTCATTATTTCCAGAATGATATTCATGATTTAGATATCATATATATCATATATATCCAGAATATACATGTATTTATAATATTACATAATCATTTAGAGGTAAGAAATGAAATGCACCGTTCATGGAGATGGTAAGCCGTACGTACGCATGAACGCTACTTTCATTTCTATCTCATAATTTAATGGAAATAAAAAATAATTATATAGAGGTATATTATAATTCCAGTATAAAATCATATATAATAACTTTAAATCCATCCTTTATACGTCCCATGTATGGCATTAACGAATCAAATCACTTTGAGGGGGCGGTAGTCCGCACTTCCTAAAATGAAATTATCGTGTTTACCCCCAATGGAAACCATAAAGGTATAAAAAAATGAAAATATAGAAGCTTAATTAAAACATAAAAATATTATATATCATATATAAATATAGTGTCATCTAAATGTCCACCTTTTAATGTGTTATATGAGTGTTTAACAATCATCGTTTCGGGAGGCAGAATTTCGCCATCCACGGAAACCGTATGTTCTTTAACCATTTGATGTAGTTGTGTGAGAGTTTAGCTCGAATAAATCTTCTAAAAACATACTATTATATTGAAGATATTGGTTTTGTTACTAAAGAAGTAAATAAAAAGAGTTTAGGGGGTTGGAGAAGCAAAATAAAACAAATGAACATGAGAGAATGAATTACCTTTAATAGTGTAACTCCTTTTGATTTGAGCCTAAAGGCTTCCTTTGAAAGGATTCTGCCCAAAGGGAATCCTCTAGGATTTGGAGAGGGATGTGGAGAGAGTAAATGGTCAGGGTATGGACGAGCCAAAGGCTTGAGGAGTGTGTGAAATGAGGTAGAGGTGGGGGTCTTTTATAAGAGGAGAGGAGGGGCACTTTTGGAAATCATGAAACTATTGTTTTATTTTCAAAAGTTTTTCGAATTTATAAGGTCCCACATTGATATATTTCTAAGATAAGATGATAAGTCTTAGAAATATTCCCATACAATAGTTTTTGGACAAGTGTAGGTCTTAGATTTTATATTATCGTTTCATTTTATTTAAACAGTTCATTAATGAGGTCGTCATTCCATCATCATTATGTCGTAATTAAATTAATTTATATAATATCTAAGAATTATAAAAAAAATAATATGATGTATGAAATCTTTTTATCTTTCTAATGAATATTTATAGTCAAAATTTGGACTTTAGTAACCCCACTTAAAAACTGTTTTAGTAAAACAACTCATGTTTGTGTCAATTTAATTTTAACATTAAATAAATATATATTAATGTCATTTTCCAACCAAAGTGGCTCCATGGGATCCCCAAGTTGACCCATGGGTTGTCTTGGTCGGCCATGACTCCTCCAATAGGTGTAGGACAAGTGTCATTGTGTTTTCATATTTTTATAATATCATTTTTACCTTAAATTACACTAATTACCTCTAATCGCGATTAATGAAAAAAAGTTACTATTCACCAAAAAATTATTTTCATTCTATTGAACCACATTTTACATCTTAATTACAACCATGTATGTAATATTTTCAAAATTCAAAACACAATGATGGCACAATTTCATTTAAATGGAAAATCAGTTTTTATAAGTACCACTTAGTGGTTTCACTATTCATCAAAAATTGAAGTTTTTCAGAAAATTATCAAAAATTCACCCTAAGCTATATTTGATATTCCGAATTCAAAAATGAAGTATATTTTACAAAATTCAAAACATATAAGTCACATTAATTAATTTAATAATTAATTTCCGCTGTCAGAGCAAATACCGTGTTTTTGTAAAACAATAAGTATCAAAAGATTGACACTAGTTTAAGTCTGATTTCAAAGTGAAATTAATTCCAACGACCACTATTGGATTTAATGGTAAAAATATATTCTAATTTTACTTTAAAACAAATTTAAAAGATAATCTAATCATATAAATAAATTAGATTAAAAAGTGGTTTTGAATTAAAATACAACATTTTACACTATTTATTTAAAAAAATGAACTTTATCGGAAAGATACCAAAAATTTACACAAAGTAAATTTTTATGTCCCAATTATTAAGAAACGTTTTATTTGGTCCAAAAGAATGTATAAGAGTGAACAAAACTATATTTAATGACGGTTCTCCATCAAAAGGCGATAAGTGAACCTTTAGTGAAAACTAGGGCATATACGCCTAAAATTTTTTATTTCCGTATTTTATGCCTTTATCTTTTATTGGATAAATGTAAAAACATTAAAAAACATATATAATAATATTTTAGTTATTTCTATCCATTCCCTCCAATACAACGGCTACATGTTAACTACCATTTAAAATAATATTATTTTATTATTAGAGTGCAACGTAAGAATCCCAAGAAACTCGTTGTTGCGTGTTGGGTACGTCATCGAGCATAGTGTCCCCTTTAATGTAATATTAATATTTTCTTCACAAATATGGATAAATATGAAAATGTAATATTCTTTATTTGCCTGGGGTGTTACAACATACTCCACTAAAAATGACACCAGATTCATCTTATCCTGACTCTACTAAATCACAACATGCATATCATCAAACAAAGTCATCATCTTCTAATCATCACTATAATCCAAAACTCACTATGTTTACTTTTTTACTTCATATATAATCAAAAAAAATTCCCATTATTGGTGTATATTATAGTTCAAAATCAAAAGTCTACATATATTTGACCCACCTCTTATACCAAATATTTAAATCATCCTATGATAATATATACTTAAAGATAATTTTTTTCAGTATACACATTAAAATTTTCAGCCAACATGTAATGTGACCAGCACTATACCATATTAAACACTACAACTAATTCAACGTCATGCATAGGGTAGTTCTGTCCATCTAGCCTCATATTTTGAGACCCATACACCACAACTCGATCTACCTACATCATTAGTGATCCATTTCTAGTAATAGAAGCATCAAAATACACTGTAAACTCGACACCTATGTCATGTAACATCAAAATCAGTGTTTCTATAAAACTCTTATTCAACTATTGGATGTAATTCCCAAAATAATTTCACCATTAAAACTATATACACTTCTTTTTCATGCCGAAAATTAGTTCATCCAAATATAAAATTCCCTGGATGAATCTCCAATAATATCATGTTATCCTTAATAATCTACAAATTACAAATAAATTCATGGGATCCTCCCAAGATTCAAATTCCTACACCTTATCTGGGTCCACTGACACATGTTCCTATGAGATAATGTGAGATATGAGGTGTTCCAGATCAATCTAAAACTAACACCTATATAGATTTTTGTATATCCTATGTCTTATTTGTGTACTCAAGATGCTATCAAATGTTGGGAATGTTCTTTATGAGTCTTGGAGTGAACAAATATGTAATCAAAAAACACTTATAAAAACAAATCCCTATACGGGTGGAAGATTCTGTTCATCATGTATATATATACACTAATGGTGAATTTTTTCAACGAAAATGAGATTGTGATGAACTCATATAATAAATAACTACATTTTAAAATAGACCTCATAATATATGAAGGTCGAACTGTCAATAGATGTTACCATGGTCTCAGGTTGAACATAGAAAAAACAAAAGTGTACCATAACTAGTGAAATATATTTTCGATAAGCGTGAGAGGATACTAGTTCTTCATACTCATCTAATTCATCTTCTGATAATCAAAATAAAAAAGCAGAGACTTGTCATCCTTATTTGAAAACAAACCTATAGAACCCCAAGGCGATGTACTCGGTTGGATAAAATAATTTTAATAAATATCTTCTAGGAGAGTCTTGAGATCCTGATTCACTATAAGCGACATATTTTATAGTAGAATAGAAAATGACTCATCTCCTGACATGATATAAATTCTAAATTCCACATATCTCCAAGGTGTTAACCCAAGGATGTTTTTAGGAAACACATCAGGAAACTTGTAAAATATAGGCAGAAATACATTATGTTTTTCATCCCCTATTATACATTAAAATACTAGAAATATATGAAATGATATCACTTAGTTTCTCATGAACTATCCCTGCATAGACATCCATTATATTATTTTTTCCATTGTTTGTATAATTTTTACCCTTAGTATATGTAAAATTTACTCTTTGGAGGTTATAATAAAAAGGATCTCAATAATTTACTAACCAATTCATTCCCATTATTATTTCAAAGCCTAAAATTTCTATAACAAAGATATCTAAAATAGAATGATTCTCCATAACATTTAGTGAACAATATTTTCATAAAAAAAGTCACTTTTCCTTACTCGAAATGGTGAATCTATCATCAACACCCCACTCAAGAACTCCACCGCCTTACTCAAACAATTCACAAGTTCAAAAAATATAAAGTAATGAGACAAACCAACATCAAATACGGAAATATTTAATGTATAATATACCATAATAATACCTCTAAATATCTATGGGTCATCCTATCGATCCACCACTGGGTATTGGACTACATGTTATTATCCAACCCATCTACCCTATGATGTAGTCTGAGGCCCCTGAGCTACACAACTCTTATGATATGGGCCCTCATTCACAGAATCTCCATATACACAACTCTATCAAGATCCTCTATCATTACCTATCTATCACGGGTTTCTAAAAAACTTCTGTAGATTACCATTTGGCCACAAGATCAATACTCTACATGTGGATGGGAACTATTTATAAAATAGTCTCATGTCTTAATTCACAAGGTAATGATCACTCAATAAATTTCATATGTAACTAACCCAAATTTATAGCCCCTCATATTTCTACTACCCTGACTAACATTCTCCAAACAATGCTTCCTTCTCTCAAAAGATGTACTTCCTGATTTTTAAACAAAAATAATCTTTCAATGGAAGGTTCCTTTGGGACACCATATCTATTAGATCTTGATAGATATTATTATATAAAATATTTAACTAATAGAGGTAATTCTAGGACATAATCATATATTTACAACCATCTTGGAAATGAATTTCCATATCTATCTCATCCCCTTCCAATGATAAATAAAATCACTGAAGGTCAATACAGAAACAAGCATAGTCTATCAAAAACATGATTTCCTTAGTCAACCACATGAACTAAACTGATCTATCATGTCTCAGTGCCTCTAGATAAAATTTTTCCATGAACTCCTCCAAAATTTCCTTCCAATCCATCTATTCTGCCTTCACTATTTGTCCATATGAATTTTTTAATACATCAATGATCTTCGTAATGTATAAAAATCCAAATGGAACCTCTCCTCATAAAGAGTATCCATGTGTTCATATATTGTATAGATATCCACAATACAGACCTCATATTCCTCAGGTCCACCCTCTCCAATGATTGTCAGAGGGTGCTAAAACTAAAATGTCCTTTTTAGTTCAGTCATGCTTTTCACAACCCATCCGGATCTCAAAAGGCATGACATGAGAAATGTTCTCAATTTCATTCCAGATTCCTCAACCGATACAATTAGTGCCCCAAGTTCTATTACTGGAGTTATATTTTCTTCAATATACACATTTCGTCCTATCAACAAGCATAATCAACGAGGAATATTTCTAAAATGAAAAATAGAAGTCTTAGGACATATAACAACACATCGACACCTTTAACAGGAGTGATTCACAATAAATCTAAAAAAACACATTTCCTCTATACCCTACCTCAACGTTTAAACCACTTTTACTCGGAATTACCATAACCATCCTACATCTCAAGCATGGTTATGATAGGGTAACTCCTTATCATTATTCATGTTTCACCATAGACACCGATTTATTCATTTCAATTTATCTCAACATGAATCACTAGAATATTTAATTTCACATAAGGAAATGTTTTACAATTCAATTAAAAAAGGACGGAAAATACAACAATTTAAAATACAAACCCAATAACATATTTTATATATAATTCTTAAGATTATTCATGACTCTACATAATTATAATTTTATTGATTAATGCATTTTTATTCAACTCTCATTCCATTTCGAGCCATGATTCAAAACTAAAAATAATACGATACAAAAATAAAAACACAAAATAAGTGAATCACTATAGGTAAAATAGCATCAACACTAAAAGCAAATCTCCATAACAACAATCCTAGCCTATTTACATGGCTTTTACCCTCATACATGGGGTAGAATAGCTGATGCACAAGAACTTAGATATTTCCCGACCCGTCCTATTTTCACATCTACCATTACCAAATAGAAAAAAATGTAAAAAGAATAATATCCATTGTATCCACATTGAAATGTCCCATCCTTGGTTCCACAAAATGGTTTGCTAAGATGGTTGGTCACATGAACTCAAACATGCCTCCCCATATTCCATTGTATGCTGACTAGTAGTGATGGTCAAAAACTGATCAGGGGGAGACAATATATTCTTTTTCCAAGTATCATAATAGAAAAAAATAAAAACTGTATTCAACTGATATAAACAATGACTTGAATAACAAAAATATTAGTAAGCCACCACCTATGGCGTACTGATTAGCCAACCTGAGTAGGCTATGATTACCACTCAGAAGGCCACCTACAACGTAGTCTAAAATAATATCACTGAAATAAGAGTATATTAAGTTGTATAAATATTAAAAAATTGGAAATAAAGTAATCTCTTAACATTTATAAATTTACTATTTACATAAACAAATAACACCTAGGTTCTATGGAATACCTAAACTATCAATACCTTAATTCCATTATTAGCATATATAATTACAATTTACACATGAATGTAATTTATACCATACATAATTTCAATATCACATATTAATTCCATTGTTACCATTCATCATTTCATTTCACACAGGAATTCCATTTTTACCATTCATTATTTAAATTTAATTATCAATTAAATTGTATCCATTATTCAATGTAATACACATATTAATGTCATTGATACATTCATCATTTCAATTCGTTGACGAATTCCATTTTTACCATTCATTATTTCAATTCAAAAATGTATTACATTATTAACATTAATCATTTATATTCACACATGAGTTCCATTATTACAATCGATCATTCCAATTTATACAAGAATTTCATCATAACAATTTATCATTTAAATTCATAGAATAATTACATTGGTACCATTCATTATATGATTATTTAATTCATCGGTTAATTAGTCACATCAGTTTCATTACTAATTAAACAAATAGTTTATACCATAAATGACATTAAATAATTAAAAAATTAATGAATCTAATCAATTATTAAATTATTTAACTAATTAATCAACCCAATTTAATATTCCATATGTCCGTATAATTAATTCCAAAATAAATTAGTTTAATAAAATTCATCATCTTGTCAACTCATTAATTAAATAAAAAATAAATTAATATGATTTTAAATTGCATTCTTGAATCCCAATAGCCCATTAAATAATTAACCAATTAATTATTTCAAAAAATACGATATCAATATCCCAAATCCCACAAAACCATAATTAATTAATCAAATAAAAATTTCAATTAATTTTAGGAAAAATCAATTTCTAATAAATTAATGATAATTATTCAATTGCATACCCAAAATTCAAAATCAAGAATTTTGGATTTGATTAAAAGTCAACTTACCTTAATTGGTTGATGAGAAACTACCCAAAGGAAAAATAACCAATTTGTAACAACCCGAATCTAGAGCCACTCAACTGGTGCCCTGTACCGAGTTCAACACATGATCTCAAGTGTGTTTCCCCAAATGGAAGAGGCTTCCGACTAGAAGCGAGGGACTTGGTGAGTCGGTGGGGAAACTATGCCCTAATTTGGTAATGTATGCAGTGTAAGAAAAAAATAAACAATAGCGGAAACAGTAAATAGTATACAACAGCTGAAACCAAATAGTAGAAGAAATGTATAATATAAAAATGATGCAGTATGGTTCATGTATCTATGGAAATCAGTAAACAAAGAAACATGATGAAATACAACTGAAACCCAAGTACTAAAATTAAACAGTAAACTCCAATAGAATCGCAAGCCTTAGCTCGGTCCCATGCTCTCCAGCTCTAACCAGCAATCAAGCACCTGTGGTAGGAGGGCCACAATCCCAATCCACACCTGCAACCATATAACCTGTTTGGGCTGAAAAGAATGACCCAAATAGGGTGTGAGAATAATCCCAGTAGGCAACCACCACAAGATCTGTGCCCTACTGTCAGTGAGAAATATAGCAAAAATAATGGGAATAAATGTAGTAGAGAAACATGAGTACACTAAAGTAACAATCCTAAAAATATCTATTCACATTTATCTATTAATTTAATTCGACCATATAATTTTCAATAATGGAATTAAGAAAATAGATCTATAATCCAAAGGCATAGTATGAAAAACAACAGGTATCTTAGTGGACTACCTAAAAAACAAGCAGTACAAAACCCAATCTTGTTCTTTGGCTTGGTGGACTCGTCACAACCAACCAAACATTAATCTATCGGGCTTACACTCTGAGTGGCTCACGTGGGCGGACCCCTATGGTCAAGTATTCAATAAAGGAAAAGACACTCTGAGGAAGTAGTCATCGTCAATTCCCCTTATGGTCGTGCAGAGATACTATAAACTCTCTGAGGAAACACTAACATATAATTCCCCCATTAGTCTCGATTCGATAATTATTAGACCCTCTGAGAGAGAATAAATTCAATCTCCCTTATGGTCTCGTAGTGGTAATAATTAAAAAGGCCCTCTGAGGAAGCACTCAATGTCAATTCCCCTTATGATCTTACTACACCAGTTTCCAATAGCCCTTAGTAAAAGAAATCTTACGTAACCGATTCATAGCAGCCCTAAGTACGTTTAACAAACGACATGGATAATAGCTAAAATGCATCAAAAACATTTAAAATGTAGGAAACACATTACATTATCCATATCATGGTAGGCAATCAGTGTAACAACGTTTGCCTCATAGACAACATAAGCCAAACGGTGATAAATATCCAAAATTAGGAAAAAACCCATTATGTGATCCTCAGACCTGCAAACAAGAAATCATTTTTCATATAATAGCCTCAAGCACACAAGAAATATAATCCAGATAATATTACAATATCGATCCCTAACCTGAGATACTCGATACATGGGTATCCAAGACTTTTGCACAAAAACTCAAAGACATTTAACGTAAGTATTCAAACCACCTACCTCA
Organism: Viscum album; assembly: GCA_963277665.1. Classification (NCBI taxonomy): domain Eukaryota; kingdom Viridiplantae; phylum Streptophyta; class Magnoliopsida; order Santalales; family Viscaceae; genus Viscum; species Viscum album. The sequence goes on along the minus strand of OY728142.1, from coordinate 1,257,938,035 downwards.
AAGGTTTTAACGAAAACTCCCAACAAACGACGAACACACAAGAAACTCATGTGGATTCTCCAAGAACCCGCCATAGATCCCTTCTCCTAACATGATCAAGACCCAAACTAATAAAATTTTTCATCCACACACTTAGATCTACCCATAATGGTAATAGATCTAAGAAACCGAGGGAAGATGAGATGTAGATCTATTTAGATCTAAGAAAACGATCATGAACGAAGTAGTACGATCACATACCTCAAGAATCTAGCTTAGATTTGCCAATATAAGCTTTCAGATCACCTCTGCAACACTTGGGACAAGTTATCCCACCATCAAGGGAGAGAAATCCTAAGTTATTGCCACATAGGAGTTAAAACGAGGCGATTAAAGGGAAAAATGAGTTAGATCCACAAATTTAGGGTCTAGATTTAATTGCCTGCATAGTTAGTCCACATTGTTTGACAATCCATGTGCTAACCATGCGTTAGATTCTGTATCGTCAAAAAAACCTCGCACGGTTAGGCCACATGGTTAGACAAATCGTGTGTTAACCGTGCGTTAGCCACTATCCCCAAAACCAACCAAGCATGGTTTGGACGCACGGTTTAGGAAAACCGTGCACTAACCGTGTGAATGCAATTTCCATTTAGCTTTCTTTAAAATTGCACCCAAACACAGCCCCATGTCACCCTTAACATTAAAAAAACAATAATCATCAACCAAGGTGGGTCACATGCCTGAAAAAAAGACCCATATTCTTACAAAACTCCGCCCTTAATGAAATTCGTCCCTGAATTTCCTATCACGGTGTAGAAGAAGAAACCTCACAAAACTCCTTCCACTATGATCGTAAATCAGCCTCCCTCTCCCAAGTATTGTCATGTACTATCCGGTGTTGCCATAACACCTGTACCAGAGGAATAGACCGACCACAGAGAATTTATTCACTATGATCAACAATACTGATAGGATTCTTCTTAAAAGATTCATACTACTCCCACTCAACCTCCTCAAGTTGAAAAACATATGATGGTTCTGAGAAATACCGTCGAAGCTGAGAAACGTGGAATACGTTGTGCATAGCCTGGTACCTCTGAGGTAACTGAAACCTGTAAGCTACAAGCCCGAATCTCTCCAGAGCCTCAAACGGCCCAACATATCTCGATGATAGATTTCCCTTTCTCCTAATCCTCTTATGTCCCATACTCAGGGTAAGACGAATGACAACATGATCTCCGACCATGAACTCCAAAGGTCGTCTCTGCTAATCAGCATAAGATTTTTGTCGAGACTGTGATTTTTCGTCCTCTTCTGAATCAACTCCACCCGCTCGGTGGTCTCCTAAACAAGACAAGGTCCCAGCATAGCTTCCTCTCCTAGCTCCATCCAACACAAGGGTGATCGGCACGACCTACTTATAAATCCTCGTAAGGTTCCATTTGTATAGTTTCTTGAAAACTATTTTTATATAAAAACTCCAATAGAGGTATATATTTCTCCCAAGAACCTCAATAATCAATGACGCGTTCTCGTAGCATATCATCCGGCACCTGAATCGTGCGCTCTAACAAGCAGTCTGTCTAGGGATGGTAAGATGTACTTAGAAGTACCTGTGTACCCAAAGCCCTCTGTTGCCCCTTCCGGAAATGTGGAGGAAAGTGGGTGTCCCTATCAGAAATGATAGAACTCAGAAACCTATGATGTCGTACCACCTCATGAATGTAAAACCTCCCAATCTCATCCACACATAAGTTCACATTGATCGGCAAGAAATGTACAACCTTCGTGAGCCTATCCACTACAACCCAATCCCCATCATTCCCTCGGGGCGATCTCGGAAACCCTATCATGAAGTCCATCATGACATCATTCCATTTTCACTCCGGAATGGGTAAATCCTGAAAAATCCCTATTGGTCACTGATGCTCTGCCTTCACTAGCTGACAGGTGGAACACCGCATAAAAATACCAGCCACATCCTTCTTCATACATGGACACCAATATTGAAGACGTAAGTCTCGATACATCTTTGTGACACCAGGATTAACTGTCCTTGCTGAAGCATGAAACTCATTCATTTGCTCCTCACAAATGTCTGTTGAAACCCATACATAACTATGAAAACATAACACCTCATCATCTCCCACTATCCACCCTAGAGTTGGGTATCCACCTAACACACCCTCCCATAGGAATGGGCCTTTTGGGTCTGATAGATTCCTCATTCGAACTCGGTCCAAAATATTAGAGGTAACAGCTATAGAAGAAAGAACTATCTGTCCCTATCTATCGTGAACCTCCAAATGCATCTCAGAGAATAGAGCAATAAGAATCCACTCATTGCTGGCCTCCAGAAGGTCCTGTAACTGAGTTATCCTTCTCAGTGTATCTGCTACGACATTGCCTTTCCTAGGTGTATAAGCAATCTCGAAGTCAAAAGACTGTAGGTACTCGACCCACCTCCAATATCTCATATTTATTTCACGCTGCGTGAAGATATACTTGAGGATCTTGTGGTTAGTATATACTACAAAAAGTTCTCCCAGAAGATAATGTATCCAATAATTCAATGAATGAACAACTATAGCCAACTCCTGGTCGGGCGTAGGATTGTTCTCTCATTTGACCTGAACTGCTGAGATCCATATGAAACAACATGATCCTCCTTCGTAAGCACTGCTCTAAGCCCAATGCCATATGCATCACTGAAAACTGTATAACACTTTCCCAGCTCTGAAAAAACTAGGATCGGTGTAGAAGGCAATCTCCCCTTCAACTCCTAAATGGCTAAATCGTGGGCTTTTAACCAAACATACATCACCCCCTTCTTAGTTAAGCCCACCAAAGGCACTGCTAAGCATGAGACTTCCTGTATAAAATGACTGTAGTAACAAGACAGTCCCAAGATATTTCTTTCCTCAAACACATTCTTCCACTACTCCCAGGTAACAACTTCTCTCACCTTCTCTGGGTCTACTGGTACTCTTGTCTCTGAGATGACATGACCTAGGAAGTGAATATCATCCATCCAGAAGTGGCACTTTGAGAGCTTAGCATATAACTAATTCTCTCTTAGTGTACTCAATAGGATCTCAAGATGGGTAGCATGGTCGTGTCGAGTTATAGAGTACACCAAGATGACATCCTTGAAACCCACTATTAGGAATCCAAGTAAGGATGGAAAACTCGATTCCTCAGCAGCATGAATACTTCTGGCGTGTTTGTTGGTCTAAACGGGATAAATAAATACACGTATAGACCATACCTACTCCTGAAGGCTGTCAGAGGTATATCTGATGGTCTGACGCACAAATGATGATAGGTGGATCTCAAGTCGATCTTCAAGAACATGCTGGCTCCTCGAATATGATCAAAAAGAAAATCAATCCTCGGCAAGGGATATAGGTTCCTGACTGTCAACTGGTTCAGCTTCCGATAATCCACCCAAAGCCATAATGTACCATCTACCTTCTTCGCAAATAAATCAGGCGAACCCCAAGGAGAAGTACTGGGTTGGATAATACCCTTTTCCCATAACACCTCCAACTGCTTCATGGGATCTTGTAACTCAGGCATATCCATCCTATAAGGAGGTATGGATATCAGTGCTACTCTCAACACAAGATCAATAGAGAAGTCTACCTCACGCTCCGGAAGAAACCATGAAAATTCTCCTAGAAAGTCATTCGAAAAATGATCAACCACTGGAGGGAAGTCTATCTGAGAAGTCCCCCGGTCATCCAGATATAAGATAGAAACCTAGGCTTTAACACCACCAAACCCATGATGCTTTGGTCTAGCTCTTCCCACCTAGACATCCCACTCACATATATAAAGAAATAATCCACCCTCTGGTGATATGAAACTCAACCTGCGACGATAGAAATTGACAAATTCCTAGAAGAGAACTAACCTGTCTATTCCGTGAATAACATCATAACCCATCATTTCAAGGACATAAAGATCCCACAAGAAGTGACACCCACCAACCTCAAGGGGTCACTCCTTGCAATGACACACACTAGTAGTTTTACGTCCCATGGGAGTGTCTAGTGTTATCATATCCTCAGACGAAATTATAGTAAGTCTAAGGCTCTTCATAATGTGCACAGAAATAAAGCTATGAGATGCTCCAGTGTTGAAAAGTGATGAATATAGAACTGAGGCTACTAAAATCACACCTCGCACTATGGATGGTCCAAGATTATAATCCTGACGAATCTGCTCCACCACAAACATCTGGCCAGTACCGTGACCCTGTGCAGCATCCTGAGATCCCTGAGCTGATCCTCCATGAGCATGACCACCGCATCCACGGCCTCTATCCAGGCCTGAACGACTCGAAGAACTCCAGCCCCCAGTCTGTTGCGGAACTGGTAATCGTGGGCTTGTATGCGAAGTCTAAATAGTTCCACCTTCACTTGCTATTGGAAGAAGAAACATGAAAACACGATGCAGGTGACCCATCTTGCTACAAGCTCGGCACTCCACTAGGTCCCTTAGGCACTATGGCTTCTTATGGACATCTTTCTCATACTGGTAGCACACAACCTTTCTACCTGAAGGAACATCTCGCTTCCTTGAGTCACCTCGTCTAGAATTTTGGTGGTGCTTTCTGTCGTCATTAGAAAGAATAGTGACTCTATATGCTGAACTGCCCTGGCTCACTTCTCCAATATCACTCAGATTCCACTCAGTGATCTACGCATGGTTGACTATCAAACAAATATAAGAAAACTGGAAGACATTCACTTGTGAACTAATCTATGATCTGAGGCCCTACTCTAATTTCCTCGCTAAAAACATCTCTTCTTTCCCCAGAATGGGATTGAAATGTTGTATCTCAGTAAAACTAGTGGAATAATCCATAATTGAGAGAGTACCCTGGTGCAGGTTCATGAACTCTCTGGCTCTGTCGGCCATCAGCATCACCGGGAAGAAGTATTCGTAGAACATAGGATGAAACTCATCCCAAGACACTATCTTCTCACTCCCTACCTGAGAAACTATGTCTTCCCATATCTTGGCATAATCACATTGCATGTAAGTTTCTAGCTTCACCCTTCTCTCTGGGGGTGTCTCGAGATGGTCGAAGATATAAACCATAGCTTCGAACCAAGATTTAGCAGCCTGATGTCCTCTATCCCCTAAGAATGTGGGAGGATGCTGCAGTTGGACGACTCGTGTAAGTTATTCCATAGATGGGGAAGATTTCTAAGCTCCCTGAAAGGTCTGTATGAACCTCATAAATCCCTCACAGAACTGTGTGTCCACACTGGTGTCCAGAATAACTGTCGGTGCCATTCCCGACGTACGATCATTGTTGGATCCCTGATGTGCAACGAGAGGATGTCATGGTGGCATGATTCTACAGGGTCAAGCACACCATTATAAACGATGAGCATAGTTGAAAACTTAAATGATTGAAAAAGTAAAAGAAGAGGAAAAACTCTTAAGACTGGAAAAACAATGTTACACGGCGTGTAGTCTCTATACACGGAGTGTTCCAAAAAGATTTTTCTCTTCAGTGTTGTTAGTCACACGGGCTGGTACACGGGCGACAACTACACGACGTTTCAATGATGTACAAGTCATGTTTTCCCTAAGATTTTATAAACCATGTATTCAATTACATGGCTAATTCACCCAGAAATAATCTATATGGAGTGTACATCAAAGTACATGTCGTGTAACTGGGAAAATTAGTTATTCCTGAACATAAAAACACATGGCGTGTGATCATAAGGCCACACATTGTGTTATCTATGTTTCTGGGGAGTCGGCGTGAAAAAATCCCCAAAACCATTAAAACACCCTGAAAACCAGCAACTATGTGTCAAATGAAAATCTGTGGGAGCCCATACTACCCGCGAATCAAATCATGACATCATAACAATGCATATAACAAGTAAACAGTATGATAATCCCATGATCTGCCAAATTCCGATCCTCGAGGGCCCATAACACCTCTAAGACCGAAGCTTGGAGTCCATGCTAAATAAGATGTAAAATAAAGAATACCCTATTAGCAAAGTAGGTATCTCTATCACATCAATTATCACAACATCATGCATATTCTATCATGAAATCTATCACAACAGAATGCAATTTCTAATGCACACTAGATGGCATGGTAAAATTCATGACATGTGATTTTGTAACCAGTGCCAATATGATGCATGAGATGGGATACCCTAATCTCATCGGGTTACAACAAAATAGAACCACAATCATAAAAACTATAACAGCACAAAACAAGTGCCTCACCCAACTGTGAAATATAATCAACTGTAACACTTGAAAAAACAAAAAATTGCAATTATGAGGTAATATAGCTTTTCCATGTACATGGGTTTATTACTCTCGGGCACAGTTAATTACCAACTACCCATTCCTTCCAATCCCTGTCTATTGTCGCCAAAGAGTAATGAAATAGAAATGAAAGACAACTCCTCTGATACCACTTTGTAACGGCCCGACTCTAGAGCCACTCAAGTGGTTCCCCATACCCGGTTCTCCACATGACCTTAAATGCATTTCCCAAAACTCCAGAGGCTGCCAACTAGCAGCGAGAGCCTTAGGGAGTCAGTGTGTAAACAATTCCCTCATTTGGTAAAGTATGAAGTGGATGGAAAAAATAAAACAATAGCAGAAATAGTATACAATATAAAACAACTGAAACAAAAAAGTAGAAGAAATGTATAATATAAAAATGATGCAGTATGGTTCATGTATCTGTGGAAAGAAGTAAGAAAACAACATGCTGAAATACAACTGAAACCCAATTACTAAAAGTAAACAGTAATCCCAAATAGCATAGCCAGACTAATCTTGATCTCATGCTCTCCATATCTAACCGGTAATCAATCACCTGAGATAGAAAGGCCCCAATCCCTATCCACACCTGCTACCACATAACCTATTTGGACAAAAAAGAATCACACAAATAGAGTGTGAGACTAATACCAGTAGGAAACCACAACAAGATCTGTGCCCTACTGTCAGTGAGAAATATAGAATAAGTAATGGAAATAAATGTAGCTGAGAAACATGAGTACACTAAAGTAAACAATCCTACAAATCTCTATTCACATTTATATATTAATTAAATTCGACCATTTAATTATCAACCAAGGAATCTAGCAAACAGCTCTATAATCCAAAGGCATAGTAAGTAACACAACATGTATCTCAACGGACTACCTAAACAACAAGCAGTAAAAATCCAAGATTGTTCTTTAGCATTGAGGACTCGTCCCAACCAACCAAACATTAATCTATCAGGTTGACCCTCTGGGTGGCTCATGCAGACAGACCCCTATGGTCATGTATTCAACAAAGGAAAAGAAACTCTAAGGAAGTACTCATCGTCAATTCCCCCTATGTTCTTGTAGCGATACTATAGACTCTCTGAAGAAGAACTTACTTCTAATTCCCCATTTAGTCTCGATTCGATAATTATAAAACCCTCTGAGAGAGCACAAATTCAATCTCCCTTATGGACTCATAGTGGTAATAATTAAACTGGCCCTCTGAGGATGCACTCAACGTCAATTCCCCTTGTGGTCTGACTACACCAGGTTCCCACAGCCCTGAGTAAAAGCAATCGTACGTAACAGATTTGTAGTAGCCCTAAGTATATTCAAAAAACTACTTAGATAATAGTTAAAATGCATCAATAACATTTAAACTGCAGGAAACACATGAAATTGTCCATATCAAGGTAGGGAATCTATGTAAAAAGGTTTAACTCATAGAAAACCTAAGCCAAATGGTGATAAACATCCAAGACACGGAAAACACCCACGGGGTGATCCTCATACATGCAAACAAGAAATCATTACTCATATAATACCCTCAAGCTCACAGGAAATCTAAGGCAGATAATATTACATGATCGATCCCTACCCCGAGATACCCGATACATGGGTATCTGACACTTTTGTACAAAAACTCAAAGGCATTTAATGTAATGAATCAAACTACCTACCTCAAAGGTTTTGATGAAAAAATCCAACAAACGAAGAATGCACAAGAAACTCGGGATGATTATCCAAGTACCAGACTTAGATCGCTTCTCCTAATAAGATCAAGACACAAACTCATCAAATTTGGCATCCAAACACTTAGATCTACACATAACAGGCATTGATCAAAGAAACTGAGGGAAAAGGAGAAGTATATCTAAGTATATCTAAGAAAAAAATCAAGAACGAAAGTGAACGACCACATACCTCAAGAATCTGGCTTCAATTTACCAAGAGAAGCCATCAGTTTGCCTCCAAGAACACTTGGGAGAAGTTATCCAACCTTAGAGGGAGAGTAATCCCGTGTTATGGCCACTTAGGAGCTTAAATGAGGTGATTAAAGAAAAAAATTAGTTACTTCCACAAATTTAGGATCTAGATTTAAGTGCCCGCATGGTTAGTCCACAAGGTTTGACAAACCATGCGCTAACTGTGCATTATCTTCTGTCTCGTCAAATACTCCTCACAGGGTTAGGCCGCACGGTTAGACAAACCGTGCTCTAACTGTGCATTAGCCACTGTCTCCAAAACAAACCTTCCACGGTTTGATACACAGTTTATAAAAAACTTGTGCCAATGGTTCGAAAGCTACCTCCCTTTAGTTTTCCTTAAAATTCCACCCAAAATCACCCCCATGTAACCATTAACTTCAAAAAAAACAAGAAAACATCAACAAAGTAGGGTCACATTCCTGAAAAGAAGAACCGAGTTCTTACACAATTTTATGTGAGTAAATCAAGGGCATGATAAAAAACAAAATATAGATCTAAAAACCAGATACATAATCAAAACAATCAAGATCTTACCATACTAGATCAAGATCTAAAACCTACATTGGATAAAAATATTTTCACATATGGGAGAAGAATTTGATAGATATGAGAAACCAATCAAGATGAGATTCACATACTTATGGAGGTTAATATTATTGAACTAGATATTGAATCAACGTGAATATTGTTTAGAATCCCTAGGAAATCATCAGAGAGCCTCCAAAATCATGAGGAATCATTAATGGACGAGTGGGGGCCAATTTGGTGTTAAATGGTGCATCTTTTATCTGAAAATCTATTTTATGGATTATTTTAAATCCCATGCATGGTTTTATGGGAAGGGGGTAGGGTTTTAAAAACCCTGCACCTTACCAATGTGGATATTATGTAGTGTGGTGAATAGTGTCCCCATTTGGTTGCAATATTTGATAAACCGTGTGCTTTCAATTAACACCCACTCGTTCCATGGTCACACAATTTACTGGGCCAAGAATCATTATTTTGGGAAAACCATGAACTAATCGTGCACATCCCTTTTTCTTCATAAATTTCTAAAAATATCACCAAATACCCCCAAGGTAAAACCCAAAAAAATACTCAAAACTATGAAAAACTATTACCAGAGAACAATCCTGAAAATTTTCCAAAATGATCATGTTCATACATTTATAAAATCATTAATTGATCGCAATTATATTCATTAACGATGGAATATATAAGGATATAGTCTATAAATCATACCATTAAATGATCCATGTAACCACTAAATACACTATTCATATGGTTTGTGATGACAATGGGTTAATGGGTAAGTCCAAATGGAATCACTATAAACTTGTTCAGGAATTACATTATCTAGAATGTTATCCATAGAATGTCATCCCATTATACCCATAGTATATGATATCTATACCAATGGATAGAATATACAAATAAGTGATATCCAATGATTTGATCTACTATATCGTCAATATGGGGAACTGGATTCTAGTTTTTAATTTTGAAATTTTATTATAATGATTATAAATTCACACACACATTGATCCGTCCTTCAACTATTCAAAAAGGATACATGCATGCCATCATGAATCACTATGGTGTACAATATCCTTTCCAAGATTTTCTTATAATTTTTAATGGATCATATTATTAAATGAAACACATTATATATTTGTATTTTGGAAAACAGTAATCCATAGATTTTTTATTGGTAAAGAAACCACATGTTCTATGGTATTACATGAAATTCATCAAGAAATACAACTGCACAATCATTATCAATGTGAATTTAATCAATATTTTCTTCCTCTTGAATAATGCGATACTAGAAACCGTTTTTGTTGGATAACAAGTAACATATTCAAGAATTTCATTATAAATAATGTACAATATCATTCATTAATTGATATATAATTACTTGATGATTAGGTATATGATATGAAATTTCCCATTCATGCTAAATAAACTGAGATTTATATAAATAAAACTTATCCATACAAATAATTATTTCAATATCAATAATATAGATAAGAACAATATTTAATGAATTTATCTCTTAATAAATATCAATTGGAAAATATTTTTAAACATTCACTTTATTCATTATACATGAATTTTAATCCATTGATAGGTTGATTTTCAATGTTTTGGGTGGTGAATCCATGTTCATTCCAAAAAAATAAGTTATAAATTAATGAGTGGGACTACAATAAGATTACTAATTTAGGGTTCAAGAGTGTGGAATGAGTGTACCATATAGAAAATCATTATTGTGTTCCACATATGCAATACTGATTTCATATTATATCCCTTCATTCCCTAGATTTGATGGTCTCCCTTTCCTATTCCATTCATTGAAAATACATCTACTGAATTAATTCCCATATTTATAATTCTACTAGAATTTTATTCAATAAAGAGTGTGTGAATTTTCAACTGGTTCCTTATTCACCTTAGTTGAGTAATTTGGAAAAATTTTGTTTTATTGTTTTTCACGATATTTTTTTAATTCTTTACAAAAGTTATAATATATACAAGAATAATTTTGGAAATTTATTTCTTGTTTCCTAAAAAAATCATATTTGGGTAATTTAACATTATTAAGACTATAATTATAATCATTAAGACATATATGATACTCTATATTTCATTTATATTATCCAGAATTAAATCAGCCAATAGCTTTATAAATTAAAAATTAAGTGAATTCCTAATTGACACCTCATATATTTCAAACAATGTCACAGCTAATGAATTATGAAGACTGGGATTTGAGGCACAAAATAAATTACAAATATTCTTTTCAGGTATAGGAATTGAATATGAGTTATACTTTGTTAGTAAAATTATTTCTATAATAAATATCCAAACATCCCAAGGACCTAACAGATTAGTTTCTTTTGGACCAGAATCATAAAGATACTCATCTCACATACTATAAAAAACCATCCATAAACATAATTAATTATTATATATTAAATTAAAAATAATCCATTTCTAATTCAATATAATCTAAATTATAAAAAGATGTGAAATTAAATGATCAGTAAGGGATAAAAACATTACTGTTTCTTAAAACATGTAAATCCCTTAGAATCCTTGGTTCGTCTTAAATCGGGTGATAAAATAAAATTGGGGGCATTCTATAGTAAGGTTAATTAAAATGAAACAATTTAAATTTACATTATACTCTCTATATTGATTCACATGTAATTTTACTCAATAATATAACATTAATTTGTAATCATGCTTGATCTTCCTAGAGAAAACAATTCATGACTGTATAGAAACCAATAGTAGAATGAAAAAACAACAGGTAACATAATAAAACATCTTTTTCATGAAAAGACACCCTGAATCCTGGTTTTTATATAAATATTACATAACCCCCACTAATATTTTCTCAAATGAACCCATAGAAGATAAAACATCATGTTGTCATTTCTACAAAAAATTTATTCAATAACTCCAAAAACTCCAACCAAACCAAGGACTATTTCAGGTATATAACATAAAATACAACCCCCTTATATACCCTAAATCACATAGATTTATTCAATATATATCCTCATGAAACTTCCCTTTATGGTTATCTGAGTTTATGTAAGACGAAAATTCTTTTATAGAAACCTAAACATTGTGAAACCCCGAATATTTTATGAAACTATTTCCCATTTATCCTTTATCCATCATTTTCCATATTCATATCAACACAAAATTTCCATGAATAGAAATAATCAAAAGTTGTTTGATAAAACTTTTGAACACTTGACCCAATGCATTCTTCCACTAAACATAGTTTCATGAATGCTTAGTACTCGGATAGGCTATAACCATCCGAGATAGATTCACCTATAAAAACCATATATTTAAAAACCAATTTTTTACCCCTATTTTATATGCTATATATATATATATTTTAATTTTATATATTTTTCACCTCTCTCTCCAAACCATAGTAACACTAACCATGGGATCCCTGCATCTCTCCCAAAAAAATTACATCCTTGATTAAGATCCATGATTCTCCATTACAAGAAATGTGGGGTACCCATAAAACCTATTTGGTAATTAAATTTCACATGTAAGAGTCCCTATAATGTAAAATAATCATAAATTTAACTATATTTCACCCTTATCCTAGTTTCATTCCATTAAAAATCATGATGATATCATAGTCACATGATGTTCATGTTTTCGAAAATATCCTAAATGCCAAAAATTAAACAATATCCAAACCCATTGTAAAAACCTATTAATAGTTATGAGATAATCATGATATAAAACCCCATATTTAATTAATATTCCATGAATATTCCTCACACTATCCACGGTTTCCCCTCTTTTCATGACATATCTATCCATACAATTTGATATTAATAGTCATTCATTGGTACTACGCCATGACTATAAACTGTGAACTCATACTATGTGGATTTTCATTCATATATCATAAAAAACTATGTATCAAACAAAAACATGAAATTATATTTCAATTAGAATAAATTTAATTTCCTCAATATCAAGTGATGAAAAAAAAGGTTTACTATAATAAAATATTCTTTTAACATGACCAATTTTACCTATCCATTATGTTACAGTGTATATATATGACTAACTAAATGATGAAAATTGTATTTTTTATTAAATTTAAATTTAATGATAAAAATTTAAATGAGTAATAAATGTTTTTTAAAAGATAAATTTTCTCTAAAACATGCTTTAGTTGCACATTGTGGCCAATAGTTAAAATTAATATGCACTAATATTAGGAAAAATTTATAATAAAATTTTTATAATTTAACAAATCTTTATATTAAAACTATCATTGGGTTGATTTTTATTATATTAAAAAATGTTTGATTTCATGATGAATAGTTAAAATAATAAATTTTATCATGAACTGCCTTTATATTTAAATAATTCATGTAAATAAATTATATTTTATATTAGTGTTTATGTTAAAATATTTAAATAATTTCTTCAATTAATCCAATTTATTTCATTAGATTTAATTTCATATTGAATTTTTATATAAAAACATTTTATAATTTTGAGAATTTTCCATTTTGAAGAACACTTTATCCTTGCATTTGTGGGATTAATAATAAATATAAATTTCCACCTCATAGATTGGAATTTGTAAAATTTGATTTAATATTTAGAATAATCATAATTAATATTATATAATATTATATACTTAAATTTTTATGAAAACAATTTTTAAAAATTGTAAAATAATATATCACAGTTTAGAAAAAATGGGTTTACCCAATGCTAAACCAATAAAAGTGTTAAAATGACCTAAAAAATTCTGTAAAATAAAATTTATTGATAACTTTAAATATTATAATAAATAATTATCTTTAATATTCTATTTTTTCTCCTTTTAAATATGAAATGTGTTGTTACACCTTATTATTTAAAAAAATTACATGTGTACCACTCATATTAATTATAAACAGACACCCCCTCTCATCTCTTCTTCACAAAATAAATCATTTCTGGTTTAGAAGATCCATACCCATATCACTTTTAAGGTACCAAAATATCACATAATAATAATATTTTTTTGTGTAAACCCATCTTATAATTTCTCTTGGGTAAAAATTTAGGAGGCTACCTGTACAAAATTTAATGTTATTCAACAACATTTTTTATTTCATTTCTACCTCCTCCTCAATAAATAATTATTAAATAATTCAAAAATTATAACCACACTATTAGAAATATAGTATGATATTTTTATTTTATGTTTATGTACTATAACCCCCTCAATATCCATCAAATGGGTAACGAAATCATCATTTATGTGTACGATAGACTACCTACTCCTGAACCGATGTCATTCATTACTTTATTTCCACTTCTCACGGTTGTGTATGATGAAGGGTATAAAGAATATATATAAATATATATGATATTTATAACCTAATAGTACATATGGTGTCAGTATATTATATATATATATTTACATTCCTTTCTATATGGTATTTTATAACATCCTTCTTGTGTACGATAGTCTATATCCACATATACTGATGTGACTCGTCTATCACTAATGCATTACATGGAAAGTTTTAATGATAAAAATAATTAATATATGAAATATAAATTTAATAATTATATTATTTGTGACATGTTTATCAGTATTATAGCATAGTAAAAAAATTTATTTGTTTTACCTTTTCACCCACTTAATGATGATAAAATTTTTATGCATGTGTGGACTATGTACTTTATGAATCATTATGACACTCTATTCATCATGAAACCACATGGATTATTATATATAAGTATAAATTAATGTATAATATGGTATTAATTATGATATGATAAATTTTAATGATATAATATTAATTAACTCTTCTATACAGTGATCGTTGAAAATTGAAATGCTACTCAGGCTTATGTACGGACTATCGTCTCCCTGAACATAATGTAAATATTTTCTATAAAAAATATATCAATATTGGTATTAAAATTATAATTGATTTATAAATATTATAATTATTTCATTAATATTATTTATTTGTTAATGTAACTATATAATATTCACATGAATTAGACTATTCATGATGAAACAAGAACGGGAAGACAAAGTAATTGACCCCTTAAAAATAAAAATAATAAAAAATTATTAATTCCCAAGTGATAAAATTTTATTAAATGAACATATTAGATATTATAAATATTAATATTGTTATCGAATAAGTTAATAACTTGTTTTAGAACACCATAAATTATATTAAAGAACGTTTAACCCAAAAGAAGCATGATGTGAGGGACTTCATCTCAATTTCACTTCCTTGGGGACAATTTTAATGTTATTCTTATATTTTCATTTATATGGTGTATATGATTCCCCATTGACAAGTTGTATTATGATTAAGTTACACTTTATAGTAATTAAATATTAATTTTAATTATTTAATTCAAGGTGATATTACTTGAAAATTACCATGTTGTAAAAGTAATTGTACAATATCACATTCTTTTATGATTCATAACATTCTAAAGAAACAATAACATTATTATGATATTTTCTTCATTGCAATATATATTTATCATATATATAAATATTATTTTATGATGGATTTTATTATTTCCTATACCATATAACATTTTTAGATATGATTTATACATTTTAAGATATTTTATTAATTGGGGTAATATTGATAAATTTGTACCCTTTACTCAATATATATATTTTATGTTGAGGAACATGGTTATTGAATTAAATCTATTATTTGATAAATGAGAAATTCATATGACATATAGTGATGGGTTGGGCCTGAAATTAGTTAATCCCTAAATTCATTGATAGGCCTCATTTGAAAAATCAGTTTTCCAAATTAAATGGGTTTCTATCTTTAGTTTTAATCCGTCTTGTGAATGGTATTTATTATAAAGAAATCATGTTTCCTGATATCAGAAAGTTTAATAAATATCGATTAAATTAATTAGGAATTAATTTGTTTTTTTATATAAAATATTTTTACAATGATATTATCTTTGGATGCATTTAATTTTATTAATATTGATTAAATGGATTTTGTTTTATGATAATTTTCATGATATTTTGATTAGGTGTTATATAGATTAGATAATATTTATTTTGATTAAATAGAATGCGTTTTCATTTATTTAACTTGAAATATTAATTAATCATTATATTTTTAGTTTATTTATATTATTTAAATGGAATTTCTATTTATTTATTTATCTTCCCATGTAGATTATTCTTATTGATTCATGATAGATTCCACTTTACATGACTATTACAGATAATTTTTTATAACCCTTATTTTGTTGCATTTCTAAAATATATAAAGAAGAATTATTTTAATGTGTTCAAGGATCCCTATTTTTTTTCCTATTGTATGATTTTTATTTTACATATCGATTTACTAATGGTATCATTTTAGTATTTGGTCTTAATGAACTCCAAAACTGACTTCCATTTCATGAATTTTCACATTGTATGTAATCTAATGTTACAATGAATACACAATCTCTGGGATACATGGGTTGGGGTTGTTACATTTTCAATCAGATGGTAGTTAATAGAAACCATATAAACTGGAATATAAAAAATGTATATTATGTTACATAACCCTATAATATATATTAAAGATATGTATAGATGGTCAACAAAAATTTGTTGAAGAAGATATTACACAGTTTTTCTTAGAAATGGATCTCTTTCTAGATGCTATATGTGGTAATAGTTCATGAATAAAGGTACCTAAATTTAATTATACTAGAAAGGATGCATTGGAGTTTGAAAAATTTTCACATAGTGAATTACAACAGGCCTTAATGGACACTTATTTTAACACTCCCAGGGGATATACTTAGGATAATTATATTTTTGTATATAATCCATTATGAAGGATATGGAAATAAATCTATACAAAAACTATCTAGGTTTACAATTTTGAGAATAATAATGAATTTTTTTTAATTTATGCTATATTTTACATCATATTTAGAATTATACGTTATGATTTATTATTGATAATTTTTTGAGATAATTTATTTTTTGAAATTTTTGTGTAATGTTACTTTAGGGAAGAACTGTAACAATTTTCATGGAAAATTTATATATTTTTCTACTGAGGAAAACATTATATCTCATATTAGATCTTTGAAAATTACAGATATAATAGGTCAACATATCCAGTTATGGAAAATAACATTGACTGGATAGAGTAATCCCTTCCAAATCATTACTATCCTCAATTGGATTACATCATTTTATATAATCTCTCAGTATGTTGTGGGAATAATAATCAAATTGTAGCTATGTAGTGGATTGATTCTATAGAATAAGATAGTTACATCCATGGTATGAAGTGAAATGTAAATTATTCCACATGTAGATTATCATCTCAAACGTGATGATTATCAATGGTGGTCATAGATATAGAATATTATTGAGGTAGTGGAAATATAACTCATGTAATGGAAGGACTTTATGTAGACATTCATCAATAAATATATCCCTCATGAGCAAGAAACTGAAATTAAGAGAATGTCCCATAGATTAAAAAATTGAAATAATAATTCTTTCATGAGGATGAGAATACTGTTAAATGTTATCATGTTACTCTATATAATAAAAATGAAACCTGTAGTATAAGATTGACCATATAATTTGAGGCATTCCACCAAGTCTCCAATGGAACTAGTCATTCAAAATTATTCTTCATATGATGAAATATTATTATGTTCCATCAATATAGAGAATTAATTCTCATTATATAATATATTCAAAGGAAATAAAGGGAATAATTGTTTATTTCAACTAAATTAAAAAAATAATTATTCAACTATTATGAATATAATATATAATTTTCCACCTTGTGAAAACTAAGGAATGAATCTCTATGGAAATGCGTGAAGTGTTTAAGAGTTTGTAATATGTGTCGAGTAATAGTCACTAAGATCATGAATTCAAAGGGAATAAACACATTTGGGGTTTCTATTTATTTAGTTTTAAATATATGATAAACTATTTAAATTAATTAGCCCATAATCAAAGGGAAAATGAAAAAATATACTAATGGGAGAAGTATAATCTTGTACGATCACTAGAGATGAAGTGTAAGTACCCCTTGATTTGGTGGAAGGTAATTTGATCCAATATTAAAATTTAGATAATGATATATTTAATTGTATATCCAAATATAGTTTTATTTATTCCATATTTTAAATATAAAATAGGCATTCACTTTTTAATTTAAAAGGGTAGTTGTTATTCAAAACACTTACGGGATGTCACGCCATAATCTAGATTTTTCAAACAATCCCCATTATGATACATAACAATTATTTATTTTCTAACCATATTTTTGTAAATATAGTTGACTTATATATAATCATAATAAGGGATATACATTCAAAATAATAACCTAAAAATTGTATTTAGAATAAGAAAATTAAATTTTTTTGGAATATATATAAATACAAAAATTTATAGGATAGATTTTTTCATCACCACCCTTTATAGATTCATCCCTATTATATCTATAGAATTTCTTTCAAGGGGAAGAAAAGAAAAAAAACCAAAAGTAGAGAGAGTATAATATTAACATTGAGGATGTACTTATAGTGTAATAATACATTGATTTATTTCTTGAGGAAATACCTAGACATCCTTTTGAGCATGATGTTGTGATTTCCATTGATTTAGCCATTAATTAATGACCACTATCAAATACACACAATAGAATGGCCACTATATAATTAGAAGTGTTTGAGGAAAAAATAGAGGTGTTGGGTGATAAGGGTTTCATTCTACCCTATGTTTCACTATGTAGAACCGTTATTAACTTCTTTAAGAAGAAATATGGATCTATGAGGGTATTCATTGATTATAGGGAAATCAATTATATTACAATAAATAAAAAATATTGTTTTCCTGACAATGATGAATAATTTTATCAACTTCACAGTTCTCAATATTTTTTAAATATTTTCTTTTATTATAGGATTCATAAATTTTTAGTATAGATAGAAGAGGTTTCAAAGATAATTTTCGATTGATTTATGGAAATTATGAGTATAATGTGATTTCATATGGATAAACTAATACACATTGTATTTCAGGGATATAAAGAACAATGTAATGATGAATTATTTTTATGATTATTATGTAATATTCATTGATGATATTTTGGTGTATTATAAAATCTATGGTTCTATGATAATAATTTGGGCATTATTCATGAGACACATATAAACAAAGTGTTATGTGGAGAAATTTATTAATTGTGATTTAGGGATTTTAGAATTTTCTTTTATTTCCAATATTTTCTATAAATACGGAATCATAGTTTATACTACAATGAAATGTTCTATCAGGAAATGGAATAATCAAATAAAAAAACTTAGGTATGTAGTTTCATTGGATCACAATGTTATTAATGGTGTTTCCCTCAAAATCATTCTTGATTTGATAATCTGTAAACTGATATTATTATAAAAGGTATTATGTTTTTAAGAGAATGGAAAGTGAAATTCTTTTTGATGAACTAAATAAAATATTTGTCTATACTATGATTTTTAATCTAGAATGTAGAAATAATATATTTTTTCTATATAGGGATTTGTCAACAAGTGGACTTAATTGTTTTCTGATGAAAAATGTTAATATTATTTCGTATGTATCATGGAAAAAGAAGAGTCAAATGTATAACTACTAAATACATGATCTTGAGATGGATGCTTTAATATTTAGTTTCATGATATATATATATTATCTATATTTTGAAAGATTTGAGATATAAGTTTATCACAGTTGTCTAAAATGTGAATTTTCCCATAAATAGAACAATATGAGGAAATGTTTGTAGCTTAAGCTGCTCAACGATTATGATTTCTCAATACACTACCACCCCATGGAAAGAGAAGAAGGTATAAGATGAATTGATTATAAAATATCATGGATATATATCACAAATGATTATTTATATGGATTATATGGTCAATGATATAATAATGATAGATATGGGAAATAATAAGGATTTAGAGACATCACTTGTTTTCCAAATTATTGAAAACTCATATTAATTAAAAAATTTATAATGTTTCCAATCATATTATTATACAATTCGAAAGAAAAAAATGATTTTTAATGAAAAAAATTAGAATACATAATTTGTGATACATTAATGTGATGTTGGGAAAGATATTATATACTATATATATATGTGTTAAAAAGGGAAATTATGAGATGATTCTCACTGTCCAATACTCTCAAAACACCTTTTTAGCATAAAAGTGATTAAGTATTTGTTGGAAAAATTTCAGTGGCATAACATGAAGAGGTAAACTAGTGATTATGTGTTGAGATGTTTGAATTTTCATCAAGTGAATGTTGTGACAAAGAATGAAATATGGGTCTTGCAACCTCTCTATATTGATGTGTTAAAATTTGATAGATTTACTTAGATTCATTTACAATACTTCAATATAATCATAGAATAATTGTTGACATATAGATAATTTTTTATCAACTAACCAAATATTCACATTCCCTTAATGTAAGTGAAAAATTATTTTTTTCAGAACCTCACAAGGTGTAACCTTAAAAAAGATGTAAAACATCATGGGGAACATATTTAAGTTGATTCGGATTGATATCCAATTCATTATCAAAATTCATGAAAAGGGTTCATATTGATAATTATATAGATCCTAATTTGAGCACCTCTAACCATACTCAAACTAATTGACAGTCTTAAAAGACAATTTAGACAATGTAAGACATTTTGATGTCATTACAAATTAACATTCAAGGAATATGGTTTCACAATTTAACTTTGGTATAACTTTCCTATAGAAATACATTCCATTCAAATATTGAAATGGAATCGTATGAAGAAATATCTAAAATTAGATTTAATACTGATATTTTTTTGGAAGAATTTGGTTAAAGGATACTTGTATGCCTAAAAAATATTTTATATACAACAAAAGAAGTTAATGGATATTCGGGTTCACATTGAAGAAGATCAGTGTAAAAAAAGTGTTATGCTGATAATCATGGGTAAGGATTTCTAATTTCGAGTAGGTGATCATGTTCTATTGAATGTATACCCCTTGTATTCTGAAATTAAATTTGATAAAAATGATAAACTGAAAACTATGTACATCATAACCTTTCAAATTAGGGATGTAATTGGATTAGTCTCATATCATTTTGTAACGCCATCATGTCTCTAAAAAGTACATCACATGTCTCATATATCATTATTAAGGAATTACATACTAGAAAAAATAAATGTTATCACCATTTATAAAATATAATTGTATCCTAGTCTATGATTCTATGAACTTCCCTTCCAAATTCTTGATAGTACATAAGTTTTTTTGAGGAAATAGAAAACATTACTAGTTATGGTAAATGAGAGATACAAAAATTGAAGAAGTTACATGGGATACTATGATGTTATGAATAAGAACTACTCTTATATATATAGAAGGTAAAATATAGAAAATTTTGAGGTGTACAATTTTTTAGGAGGGTGGAATTAAACACCCTTGGACATCACATTATATTTACTTTAGAATAAATTAGTTTTCATCAAAAAAATCCAATGCAATAAACCCCTCATTTTAAAAAAATATGATAGTCTATTAAAATATTATTTATGTAAGAATATTATTACATAGTCATTTAGTTTTAAGGTATGAATTATATTCATTGAATTATGAATATTATACTTATCTATTGATTATAAGTAAAATAATAATCAATATGAAAACAAAGGATTATTTTTTGAAAAACAAAATTTTCTAAAATATTGTTTATTCACACTCCAAATGATAATTTTAATTTTAATATTTAATACATATATAAATCATATAATAGAAAATTAAAATCATTTTTTAATTCCATTTATCAATATTATCTTAGGGTAATGTTATAGTATTTTTGTGAAATGTTTTATTTTTTGATAAATATGAAAAAATAATGAATTCAATTTAAAAAATGCCTATTAATTTAAATAATTTATAATGTTATAAATTATTTTATATTAGTTTCTTTACTATTAATTTTATTGTATATATATTAACAAAATTTAGTTTATTTTAATAATTTCCTTATTTGATATTCATTTAATAACATTGTAAACTATTGTACATTTTCTCTTGGAAAATTATGTTACGCGTCACCTTGGTGGGATTAATATTAAATTATAATTTTCCATTTATATGAATGAAATTTTGAAATATAGATCACATATTTTAAATAAAAATAATTTATATTTTTTTATAGTGTTAACATAATTTTTTAACAATGTTAAAAGAATAAAGGGTACAAATTAATTCCCTTGGTTATGTGAAAAATATGATTACTAGGTGTTATCCTAAAATATAACTAATAAAATTACCTAAATACTTGTATAATTTTTTTTATGGAAAATTTTCTTCCCTATAATTTTAATTTCTCTTAAATACTATATTTTGGGATCCTTTAGACTATGAAAAACATCGGTACACCTTTTTCATCCCAAATATTACGTGTCTTCAAGTAACCTAACATTATATATGGTCACCCCTCTTATTTTATTCAAAACAACACGGAAATTATGGTCCCAAAATACTTGAACAAATCACATCAAAACTTAAATACCATAATCATAGAATCCTTATTTATGTTATAAATCCGTCCTTAGAATAACCTTGGTGAGAACCTGAGGAGGTTATCTGACGACGATGTAACATTCTTCGACATGTGTTTTTGTTTTATTTATTCCTCTACATTGTCAAAATATTTTTAAACCATTTTTATATAATATAATCACTATATTACATATTATTATATGTTTATATATTATTATAGTTACATAGAATCATCCCCACTTCTTTCAAATGGGTTAAGAAATCATCATTTCTGTGTATGACAGAGTACCACCGCGCGAACTGGTATCATTCTTCAATCCATTTATTTTATCACAGTTTGTTATGATGACATATATATAGTGTATATAAGTTTAATTTATTATAAAATTATACATATTATGTTATTATATCTTATATACCTTTTACATTCAATTTCTTAGGGATAAAATAATGTCTCTCATATGTACAACGGACTAACTCCTCGTGATGTGATGTGATCTTACTTTCACTAATGCTTTACATGGATACTGTGAAGGAAACATTTAATTAATATATGTGATATAAATTACATAATTCTGATATTAATGAAATATTTATTCTTCCCAAAATATTATAACTCATTTATTTTACTTTCCACTCACTTTAATATTATAACATTGTTCGTGAAGGTGTGGACTACTGCCTTCACGAAGCGATCTTACTCTATTTTCATCACCACATAGAAATAGATGATATATATATGTTTGTTATAAGAATTAATATTTCATTTTTGATATAATTATCATTATTGAAATAAAAATATTACTTAACTACTTTCTATAATGATAGTTGAAAAATGAAATATTAATCATGCATATGTACGTCTTACCATCACCATCGTCGTAACATACTTCATTTCTCAAAACCATCATTCCCGATTTTTCATAAAATTATAAATTATGTATTAATATATTCTTAATTATTGGATTTTTATTCTTGATATTTGTCACGACCCGCCCTCGGGGCCCGTGTCGTGACTACCCCAAGCCCCCCTTCCATAGGCCAGGGGCTGGCGACTAGCACCAAGGCGTAATTACCTGTAAAAAGAGAAGGCATTGCCTTTGAAAAGTAAACAAGCACCACAGAGTAAGAAAGCGGAAAAGTAAACACTAAGTAAAAACAGAGTACAACTAAAAGTGCGGAAAAGTAAATGGGCCAGTATACAAACCCAAACTGAAAGTAAAGTACAACTCGAAAGAGAAAACAGCAATTGTAAAGTAAAAGCCGCTACACCGAGCCGTCCACTGGAGATCCCACCTGAAGGGTGGGTACAGATAGCTCCACTACTCCTCGGGTTCCGCCATCCGCTCCGAGCATGTCCCGCCCAGTGGTCCACCTCCAGGTACCGTTCTGCTCTGCAAGCCTCAGCCACGATCAATGTTGTCCGTCGTCTGCAACCAACACAATGTAGTTCAGGCATAGACCGTGCAGGGGTGAGTATAAGCTACTCAATAGGGGCCCTAAGACCCCCGTAGGTCTCCCAAAATCCACAATGGATAAACCACAAAGGATAGATACAACACGAAGTAACAACCGACACTGCTTAGGTATATGCCCATACATATACCTAAGTCATCAATTCCAATACGCTCCAACCTTCGAGCCCAAGTACAACTCAATCCACACAGGAAAGTAAACGTATTCCACACAGGAAAGCAAAACGAAATCCACACAGGATAGCACAACTCAATCCACACAGGAAAGCAATAGGATTCATCTCACACAGGTATACATCTTTGAAAGACGATAAAGATGATCTCTGATCCATCTAAGTCCGTCGGACCCACGAAGGATCGATAGGTAACTAACCCCCGCAATGTCCCACATAGTATCGGGCCCACACAGGACCTGTAGCACTGATCCACGTAGGATCGCTGAGTGATGTAGTCGTCGTCGTCGAATCCACTAAGGATCTCTGTACTGTCGTCGTTGCAGTCACAGTAGCAGTAGCAGTAGAAGTAGCAGTCACAGTCGCAGCCAGCTCTAGGGTTCCCGCACACAGCAAGCTCGTTCGGGAGGGTCCGCTCCACGAGCCGAGAGGCTGATACATCAACTATCACTAAGTCTAGAGTTGATGAATCAAAAAGATCCGTATCACCAATAAGAACTCAACACAATAGACGGCGCGTCGATCGGACGCCCGGTCTGAGAGTTATTGGCTTTTTTGTCCCAGGGGTCCGGCAGGTTTTTAAAGCAAAACCAACCCGACCATACTCCACCTGTGTCCAAACCTCGGGCGGAGTAAGCCAAAAGATCCGTCTCACTAAGAGAAACACAACAAAGCTGACGGTACATCAATCAGACGTCTGTTGCTCAAGATATGAGTGTTTCCGCTCCGAGGGCCCGGTTGGTTTCGTGTATGAACCAACCCGGCCAAACTCAAAGTATTCCGAAACCTTGAGTGCGATATACCGAATCGATCTTGTCGATCCAAGGATCGCGTTTCCATAGACGGTTCATCAATCGGAGGTCCGTAGCTCACGTTATGAGCGAAAGACCGAAGTCGATTCGAGAACGGGGGGTCCGGGTCCCCCCCCCCCCCCCTCCCCCTGGGTCGGCCCGAACTGGGGCGACCCGACCCGGGTCTGACCTGGCACGGCCGGTGGCGCGGCCCGACACGGCGACACGGTCCAGCGCGGTGGCGCGGCCGGGGCGCCGCTCGGGTTCCACGCGCGGGGGGCAAGGCCCCCGCCATTCCTGTTGCCGGCGCGGCTGGATGCCGCGCCTTGGATCAAACGACCCCCCTCGTGGGGGCCCGCCTTTGAGAAAAACGGGGGGGGTGCACTGCCCCCCCCCCCCCCTTTGTGAAACGCCCCCCCCCCCATTATGGGGGGCCAATTTAACCGCCCGGGGGAATTTAATTCCCCCAGTTTTGCACTGTCCCGGACGGCCCGACCTGGCCGGCCGGCTTCTTCTCTTCAGGACTGGCATGGGCCGATCCTCTTCCATTTTTCCGGCACCGGCGGCCCGGCTGGCCGCCGGTCATCACGTCCCGCCGCGGCCCGGAACCGTCCGCGGCCTTCGTCGTCCGGCACAGTGCGACGACACCGTGCCCTTCCGCCGCGGCCCCGCTCCGGCCGCGACGCATTCGATTTCCTTCGACGCGGCGCGACGACATTGCGTTCATGATGAATATTTCCACGGCGCGGCGCGATGGCGCCGCGCAATAATTGGAGAATGATTCCCGCATGGTGCGATGGCACCACGCCATCTCGTTTCATCCGCAAGGAAAATAATAATCAAGAACAAAGGAGGGGGGATTCGGCCATGTTTCTGCGGTCCGCCCCCCACCCCTCTCGTTAGATGATACCACTTAAACATTTATCCTCAAGATTGTCATGCTCGAACCAAGAACGAGAATAAATAAATAATCAACAACAAACCCTTACCTCGGTTTCAAGAACGTTGATCGTCAACGACCAGCGGAAGACGAGCGTCGCGGTGGTCGGCGTCACGGAAGAAGGACGTCGATGTCGTGAAGCGAGGATTCGAAGTTCTTTGACGAAGATTTTGTCGCGGAAAATCGTCGCGGAAGAGATGACGCAGAAGAAGATGTCGTCGGTATCGCGTGTATGACGTCGCGGAAGATGGTTCCTGAGAACGTGGCGTTCTTCGTCGATGTCCGAATGTTCTTCGCATTCTTCGTCAAAGTTTGAAAAAGATGGAGAGAATTCTTCAAAACCTCTCAAGATGGATAAGGAGACCAACCAAAATAAAATAAGCTAAGGCTTATTTTATTCACACAATTATCAATTTGAATTTCAATGGTTTGAAATTCAAACAACTCTCTCCATTAAATAACCAAGTTGTCAAGATCATTAAAAGAGGAGTTTAAGGGAGTTTAAAAAAAAAGGTGAAGAGTTATGCTTCGTGTGGGCCCCACCACACTTAATCCTCCCAAGGGAGGTTAAGTGGATGTGGGTCCCACCTCTAACTCCCTTTGGGAGAAAATAACAAACAATTTAAAATAAAAAGTGTTTCCACATTTTTATTTAACTTCTTTTAATTCTTCTCAAAACTAACTTTCATTCCGCATAAAACGCAACCTCGAAAAAGGTCTCCTTAAGCGAATATCGGCACTGCGAGTTCATCGGTGTCCTCGGATTTCAATTCTGAGCACCGGATCAAAAGTTAGAAATTCCCGCTCGTTCGTTCACTGAACGTACCCGAGCCAAACTTCAGAAATTTATTCCGGGCACACCGGGCCTCGGAATCAGGTGCCGTCAGAAACCGAATTCTTGTAAAATTTAAAAGAAAATTAAGAAAAAATTTCCCTTGAATTTTATGACTCTTTACATTACTCCCACCTCAGGGTTTTACGTCCCCGTAAAGATACATCAAAACTAGGGAAACAAATGAGGGTATTGAGCACACATCTGAGCCTCCCGCTCCCATGTTCTCTCTTGGAGGTTCATGTGCTGCCATATGATGCGCACAAGAGGAATCGATCACCCACGTAGGACCCGCTCCTGTCGATCCTCTATCTCCACCGAGACCTCCATAAAAGTCGCCCCATCGTCAACGTCAAGCTCTCCATGGTCAATGATGTGTGTCGGGTCGTGCACGTATCTCATTAGCTGAGACACGTGGAAGACGTCGTGCACCCGGTGCAACTGAGGTGGTAGAGATAGAAGATAAGCCACCTCGCCAATCCTACTGAGGACCAGGAAGGGTCCGATGAAGCGTGGAGATAACTTGCCGCCTCGGTCAAATCTCCGTATACCACGTCGAGGTGAGACCTGCAAGAAGACGTGGTCGCCATCCTCGAACTCTAGTGGCCTCCGCCTCCTGTCAGAATATGACTTATGCCTGTTCTGAGCTGTCCTCATCCGCTCCTGGATGACCTGGACCTTCTCTGTCGTGGCCTGGACCATCTCCGGTCCCACAAGTGCTGACTCCCCAGGGTCTGTCCAGCACAAAGGAGATCTACAAGTTCGGTCGTACAACGCCTCGTACGGTGCCATCCCAATGGTGGAGTGGTAGCTGTTGTTGTACGCAAACCCCACCAATGGTAGGTGGTCCTCCCAGCTGTGACCAAAGTCGAGGACACATGCGCGGAGCATGTCCTCGAGAGTCTGAATGGTCCTCTCCGTCTGACCATCCGTCTGAGGGTGAAAGGCTGTCCTCAGACGTAACTGCGTCCCGAACGCCTCCTGTAACCCCTTCCAAAGCCGGTAAGTAAAGCGAGCATCTCGATCAGAGACGATAGATTATGGAACACCGTGGAGTCGTACAATCTCCTGAATGTAGAGACATCCCATGCTCTCCACTGAGCCCTGCTCTCTGATGGGTAAGAAGTGAGCCGACTTGGTGAGTCGGTCGACAATCACCCAAATGGAGTCATGACCTCTCGAAGTGCATGGAAGTCCAGTCACGAAGTCCATAGATATACCGTCCCACTTCCACTCTGGAACCTCTAAGGGATGTACTAAGCCTGCTGGTACCTGATGCTCTGCCTTCACCTGCTGGCAGGTGAGGCATCGAGAAACGAACTCTTCCACAGCCTTCTTCATGCCCGGCCTCCAGTGCTGTCGTCTGAGATCATGGTACATCTTCGCCACTCCTGGATATACCGCCAAAGGAGAAGTGTGAAACTCTCTCAGCACCTCCTCTCGCAAAGCGATTGGTACCATGGTAAGTCCTCTGAAAAGGATGTCATGCTCTGCTCCAAAGGAGAAACCATCAGGTTCTTGTTCCAAGGATATATGTGCACGCCGTGTCTCACAATCAGCGTCCTCACGCTGTGCCTCTCTGACCCACTGCAGTAATGGAGGGGTGACTGTGAGAGACTGAATGAAGGCTGCTCCATCTCTATCCACGAAGGATATCTGCAAAGAGGCTAGCTACTCTGTCGCCTCCTCAAGTAGCTGAATGCCTGTCCTCCTGCTGAGGGCATCGGCTACTACGTTCCCCTTCCCAGAAGTATATACTATCTCAAAGTCATAGTCCTGGAGGAACTTCAGCCATCGCCGCTATCTCAGGTTCAGGGCCTTCTGCGAGAAGATATACCTGAGACTCTGATGATCAGAAAAGACTATAAATCGCTCGCCCATCAGGTAATGTCGCCATGTCTTCAGAGCGAAGACCAATACTGCTAATTCAAGGTCATGGGTAGCGTAGTTCTGCTCATGCGGCCTCAACTAACATGATCTATAGGCGATCACTGCATGCTCCTACATCAGGACGCAACCGAGTCCGGTCCCTGATGCATTGCAGTAAACTACGTATCCAACTCCCTCCTCAGGCAACCTCAAGATAGGTGCGGTGGTCAACCTCTGCCTCAGCTCTTGGAAGCTCTCCTGACATCTGTCTGACCACACGAAGGGTTTCCCCTTCTTCGTCAAAGCAGTGAGTGGTGCCGCAACTCTAGAGAAGTCTGGCACGAATCTCCGATAGTATCCAGCTAGTCCCAAGAAACTCCGAACCTCAGTCACGCTCCTGGGTGGCTCCCATGCTAACACAGCCTTAATCTTCGCAGGATCTACTGCAACTCCCGCCTCAGAGATAACGTGTCCCAAGAAGTGGACCTCACGTATCCAGAACTGGCACTTCGAGAGCTTACCATAAAGATGGTGCTCTCTGAGTGTGTCTAGTACAACTCGCAAGTGATAGGCGTGCTCCTCCTCAGTCGTAGAGTAAATCAGTATGTCGTCGATGAAGACCACGAAAAACCGATCGAGGTATGGCTGAAAGATCTTGTTCATGAGGGCCATGAACACTGTTGGAGCATTGGTTACGCCGAAAGGCATAACCAAGAGATCATAGTGGCCATACCGACATCTGAAGGCCTTCTTCTGCACGTCCTCGTCTCTGACTCTGAGCTGATGATAGCCTGACCTAAGCTCTATCTTTGAGAACCACCGTGCTCCCTTGAGCTGATCAAAGAGGTCATCAATCCACAGTAGCGGATACTTGTTCCTCACTGTCACCTGGTTCAGGCGACGATAGTCAACACAAAGTCGCAAGCTCCCGTCCGCCTTCTTGGCAAACAAAATCGGGGAAGCCCAGGGTGAAACACTGGGTCGGATGAACCCCTTGCCCTGCAAGTCCTCCAACTGTACCCGTAGCTCTCGAAGCTCGGCGGGGGCCATCTGATATACTGGAGTGGATATCGGGGTTGTCCCGGGGTACATGTCAATATAAAATTCTACCTCTCTGCGAGGAGGTAGCCCTGGAACGTCATCGGGAAAAACGTCTGCAAACTGATCCACCACTGCAGGAAAACCAGGACTCCGCACGTCAACTTCTCTAAGGATAAGGCTAGCCAGCTGATGAGTGATGGTCTGTCCTCTCCTCCGCGGAAATCCATCCTATGCTGCAAAGGCTCCCTTCTCGCCAGTGAAGGTGAACCTGCTCTCGTCGGTGCGTACACATCGCACCTTGCACCTAAAACAGTCAATCTGTTCATGGACCGTAGATAGCCAATCCATGCCCAAGATGACGTCCTAAGGCCTCGACGCTGCTACAAGAAGATCCCAGCTGAAGCTCTCGCCTCCTAGAGTGAGCTCACATTACCGGCACCAGTGCGTAATCGTCGATTCTGCTCCCGTAAGAGTCTCTAGCGGTAAGGATCGAGCCAACGGCTCTGTCGGAATCTCCGAGCTCCGAACAAGGGCAGCGGCTATGAAAGAGTGACTCGCTCCCATGTCTATATGTACTACAGCAGGGGTGGAATAGACACAGATAGTACCTCAAAGCATCTCGGGTGTGTCGTGGTCATAGGCCTTTAATGCCTGGAGCTGTGCCTGTCTCTACCCGCCTGCTCCCTGTGGTCGGGGTGGAACTCCTGGTGGTGGTGGTGGCAGAGCCTCAAAGCTTCGCCCACCACCTGCTGCTCGGCCTGCTCCTCTGCCTCGGTGGTCCCTCAACCGTCTGCTGCTCCTCGGCACAGTGGGTCGGGTAGTCACGAGCCATGTGGCCCTACCCGCCGCACGAGTAGCACTGCCTGCCTCTCGAAAGATTGGTTCCTCGCTGTGTGCCCCGCACTGCTGAGCCAGTGTCCTGAGGTCGTCTGCCTGAAGGTCTTGTCTACCTGGACCCATGAGTCATCCGTCGACTGCCTGCTACAGATGACTCTGCCACGTGCCGCCCTGCGGTGGGTCGTGGTGCTGGAGTAGACTCAGCAAGGAAGCTCTCGATCAAAAGGGCCCGCTCCAGTACTCCTGTCTGAGTCGGTATGTAGAGGGAGATCAGCGATGCCCTGATCTCGTGTCTCAAACCCTGCTCAAAGGTCCGGGCCCGGAAGAATGGGTCCCGTACCATGTCGGTCGAGTAGTGCGAGAGATCAGTAAACCTCGCCGAGTACTGAGCGACCGTCATGCAGCCCTGCCGCAGCTGAAGAAGCTCATGGATACGCACCGCACGGAGGGTGGCTGGGAAGAACTCGGAGCAAAAGAGGCTGTCAAAGTCCGTCCAAAGAAGAGATGCCTCATCGTGCACCTAGAGCATCAAGCTCCACCATCGGCCCGCTGCTGCGTGCAGTAGGCTCGCAGCGAGGATCACCATGAGGTCTGCAGGTGTCCTCACTAGCCTATAAACTTGTACCACTGCCTCCAGCCAGTCCTCTGCTGCCTGGGGGTCCGTCTCCCCACGAAACCTAGGCGGTCGCTGGTGCTGGAACTCATGCAGATCTCCAAGGCCACGTGCATCGTCAGTGGCTGGTGCTGCAAGCATCGGTGGCTCGATGGGTAGAGCTACCACTGGTGCCACTGCTGACAAAGATCCATGCACCGAGGCCTCATCGCTCGGTGGGATGTCGTCACGCTCGACTCTCAGAACCCTAGCTGACTGCCGTCGTGGGGCCATCCTGAAAAGGAAACAGGTGCACCACGGTCAGAACAGTATACCTGGTGAGCTGATAAAAAGTAATCACAAAGAAAACTTGGAAACACACACACAATCAATGTTTTCGTGCATTAAGTCGACAATCAGTAGTCAGGGTCCTGATGTACGGATACGTCGGCCGCCGCACCAACACTGGACTTCCTGGACTGATAACCATACTCAATACGCTAGACATTGTTTCTTCACATAAAAAAGATCAGAGTTCACGGTAGAACCGAACTCCTCTGATACCAATTTGTCATGACCTTCCCTCGGGGCCCGTGCCGTGACTACCCCAAGCCCTCCTTCCATAGGCCAGGGGCTGGCGACTAGCACCAAGGCGTAATTCCCTGTAAAAAGGGAAGGCATTTCCTTTGAAAAGTAAACAAGCACCACAGAGTAAGGAAGCGGAAATGTAAACACTAAGTAAAAACAGAGTACAACTAAAAGTGCGGAAAAGTAAATGGGCCATTATACAAACCCAAACTGAAAGTAAAATACAACTCGAAAGGGAAAACAGCAACTGTAAAGTAAAAGCTGCTATACCGAGCCGTCCACTGGAGATCCCACCTGAAGGGTGGGTACAGATAGCTCCACTACTCCTCGGGTTCCGCTGCCCGCTCCGAGCACGTCCCGCCCAGTGTTCCACCTCCAGGTACCGTTCTGCTCTGCAAGCCTCAGCCACGATCAACGCTGTCCGTCGTCTGCAACTAACACAACGTAGTGTGGGCATAGCCCTTGCAGGGGTGAGTATAAGTTACTCAGTAGGGGCCCCGAGACCCCCGTAGGTCTCCCAAAATCCACAAAGGATAAACCACAAAAGATAGATACAACACGAAGTAACAACCGACACTACTTAGGTATATACCCATACATATACCTAAGTCATCAATTCCAATACGCTCCAACCTCTGAGCCCAAGTACAACACAGTCCACACAAGAAAGTAAACGTATTCCACACAGGAAAGCAAAACGAAATCCACACAGGATAGCACAACTCAATCCACACAGGAAAGCAACAGGATTCAGCTCACACAGGTATACATCTTCGAAAGACGATAAAGATGATCTCGGATCCATCTAAGTCGTCGGACCCACGAAGGATCGATAGGTATCTAACCCCAGTAATGACCCACACAGGATCAGGCCCACACAGGACCTGTAGGCGCTGGTTCACACAGGACCGCTGAGCGCAGACCCACACAAGATCGGACCCACACAGGATCGGTCCCACACATGACCTGTAGCACTGATCCACGTAGGATCGCTGAGTGTTGTAGTCGTCGTCGTCGAATCCACTAAGGATCTCTGTACTGTCGTCGTCGCAGTCACAGTAGCAGTAACAGTAGCAGTAGCAGTCACAGTCGCAGCCAGCTCTAGGGTTCCCGCACACAGCAAGCTCGTTCGGGATGGTCCACTCCACGAGCCAAGAGGTTGATACATCAACTTTCACTAAGTCCAGAGTTGATGTATCCAAAAGTTCCGTATCGCCAATAGGAACTCAACGCAACAGACGGCGCGTCGATCGGACGCCCGGTCTGAGAGTTATTGGCTTTTTCGTCCCAGGGCCCTGGTTGGTTTTTAAGGCAAAACCAACCTGACTGTACTCCACCTGTGTCCAAACCTCGGGCGGAGTAAGACAAAAGATCCGTCTCACTAAGAGAAACACAACAAAGCTGACGGTACGTCAATCGGACGTCCGTTGCTCAAGATATGAGTGTTTCCGCTCCGAGGGCCCGGTTGGTTTCATGTACGAACCAACCCGGACGAACTCAAAGTATTCCAGAACCTTGAGTACGATATACCGAAACGACTGTCTTGATCCAAGGATCGTGTTTCCGTAGACAGTTTGTCAATCGCATGTCTGTAGCTCAAGTTGTGAGCGAAAGACCGAAGTTGATTCGAGAACGGGGGGTCCGGGTCCGGGCCGACCCGGCCCGACCCCCCTGGGTCGGCCCGAACCGGGTCGACCCGACCCGGCCCGGCCGGCGGCGTGGTCCGGCGCGGCAGCGCGGCCCGACACGGCAGCGCGGTCTGGCGCGGCAGTGTGGCCGGGGCGCCGCTCGGGTGCCACGCGCGGGGGGCAAGGCCCCTGCTCTTCCTGCTGGGGGTGCGGCTGGATGTTGCGCCTTGGATCAAACGGCCCCCCTCGTGGGGGCCCGCCTTTGAGAAAAACGGGGGGGGGGGGGCGCTGCCCCCCATTTGTGAAACCGCCCCCCCCCCCCCATTATGGGGGGCCAATTTAACCGCTAGGGGGAATTTAATTCCCCCGGTTTTGCACCATCCCGGCCGGCCCGACCTGGCCGGCCGGCTTCATCTCAACAGGACCGGCATGGGCCGGTCCTCTTCCATTTTCCGGCACCGGCGGCCCGGCTGGCAGCCGGTCATCACGTCCCACCACGGCCCGGAACCGGTCGCGGCCTTCGTCGTCCGGCACGGTGCGACGACACCGTGCCCTTCCGCCGCGGCCCCGCTCCGGCCGCGGTGCCTTCGGTTTCCTTCGACGCGGCGCGACGACGTCACTTTCATGATGAATCTTTCCACGGCGTGGCGCGACGACGCCGCGCAATAATTGTCGAATGATTCCCGCGTGGTACGACGACACCACGCCATCTCATTTCATCCGAAAGGAAAATAATAATCAAGAACAAAGGAGGGGGGATTCGGCCGTGTTTGTGCGGTCCCCCCCCCATCTCGTTAGATGATAACACTTCAACATTTATCCTCAAGATTGTCATGATAGAACCAAGAACGATAATAAATAAATAATCAACAACAAACCTTTACCTCAGTTTCAAGAATGATGATCGTCAACGACCCGTGGAAGGTGAGCGTCGCGGTGGTCGGCGTCATGGAAGAAGGACGTCGATGTCGTGAAGCGAGGATTCTAAGTTATTTGACGATGATTTCGTCGCGGAAAATCGTCGCGGAAGAGAGGATGCAGAAGAAGACGTCGTCGGTATCGCGGGTATGACGTCGCGGAAGACGGTTCCCGAGAACGTGGCGTTCTTCGTCGATGTCCGAATGTTCTTCGCGTTCTTCGTCAAAGTTTGAAGAAGATGGAGAGAATTCTTCAAAACCTCTCAAGATGGCTAAGGAGACCAACGAAAATAAAATAAGCTAAGGCTTATTTTATTCACACAATTATCAATTTGAATTTCAAAGGTTTGAAATTCAAACAACTCTCTCCATTAAATAACCAAGTTGTCAAGATCATTAAAAGCGGAGTTTAAGGGAGTTTAAAAAAAAGGTGAAGAGTTATGCTTCGTGTGGGCCCCAACACACTTAATCCTCCCAAGGGAGGTTAAGTGGATGTGGGTCCCACCTCTAACTCCCTTTGGGAGAAAATAAAAAACAAGTTAAAATAAAAAGTGTTTCCACTTTTTTATTTAACTTCTTTTAATTCTTCCCAAAACTAACTTTCATTCCGCATAAAACGCAACCTCGAAAAATTTCTCCTTAAGAGAATATCGGCACTGCGAGTTCATCGGTGTCCTCGGATTTCAATTTCGAGCACCTGATCAAAAGTTAGAAATTCCCGCTCGTTCGTTCACGGAACGTACCCGAGCCAATCTTCAGAAATTTATTCCGGGCACACCGGGCCTCGGAATTAGGTGCCGTTAGAAACCGCGTTCTTGTAAAATTCCAAAGAAAATTAAGAAAAAAATTTCCCTTGAATTTTACGGGTCGTTACAATATTATTGAAATACTTATTATGAGTATGAAGTGTAACATTTATGAGAAAGCGCGATATAGAAAATAAGGAAATTCATACATGAAACAATAAAACTAATGAATGATTGTTTTCAAATGAGTGTTGAGATATTCTAATAGGATCATATGTGATATTATAAATATTGATAATGATTTAATATAAGTTAATAACATGATGAAAAGCATTGTACATGATTTAATAACATGTTGAATGAATTAAAAGCTTCATGTAAGTAATTTTGTCTTAATTCTCCTTATTTAAGGAAAACATTTGAGTTTTACAACTAATTTATTTTACATGGTGTATATAAAACCTATTTAAATAGTAATATAATGGTTAATTCATTATTCATGGTATTTTTTGTTCAATTTCAATTACTTTTTTTTATTTTACTTGAAAAATACCAGGTGGTAAAAGTTATTTTACAATCTCACTCTCTTTTGTGATTATTAACTTTCTCTTGAAACAATAATATTTATATGATTACTTTTCAATGAAAAAATTATTTATATTAAATAGAAATATTATTTTATTATTTATATTATTATTTTATAATCCATATAAAATATTTACATACTTTTTATAAAATGACTTTTATTTTATTAACTAGGGAAATATTGATAAATTTGTACATATTACTCAATATTGATTTTTGTTGATAAAGATTAATGTTCATGAAATAAATTGACTATTCTATATATATGTAATTATTTTCACATTAGTGATGGTTGGGGACTATAATTATTTATTTCTTTAATACACCGACATTTCTCCTGAGTCAAACCAATTTAACAAATTAAACGAGTTTCTACAAATAGTTTTAAACCGCATAGTTAGTAATTTTTGTAGTTGAGGGATAATGATTCCTGAGATCATGATGTATAATAATTAATCATTTAATACAATCCATAGAGGTTATTTTTTTCAATTACTTTTTTACAATGATATAATCTCCAGATGCTTTTCATTCTCACATTATTGATCAAATGGGATGAGTTCCCAGTTATTTATCATTATATATTGATTATTATTTATATAGTTATTATAATATTGATAATGATTATATATAATGTGTTTTATTTTATCTACATTTCCATATTTATTATTCACATTTTTATTAATATATTTAGGTTATTTAAATTGAATCAGTGCTTAGTTATTTACCTTTCCATGTCAGTTATTCTTATTGATTCTTGATATATTTTGTTATTGTTAACCCTTACTAGTATTTTAAACATGAATATATTATTTTATTATACATAAGATATATGGAATTGTTTTTTGAATGAGTTTATCAATACCAAATATTTTCCATTTCTATTTATTTTATTTTATATCCCAATGTAAAATGGTTATCATGTATTTAATTGGTTATCATAAATATCTAAATGGATCAGTCCTTTATAATTAAATCCTTGGTATCCATACTAATTTAATAAATCATACACTAGATCTAGGATACATTGTTTTGGATTGTTATGTGGTATGTTGGAAGTCTCCTGAAGAACTAATCCGAATATCCAAACATTAACTCATATCTATCAATTTTTTCAGGGAGGTGACATCCCAATAGTGTGATCATTCCCCCAGGAACAAACTCATCCTCACAGCCTAAACATATGGTCCCCTTTAGACCTCCATAACTCCATGAAACACTAACCTATATTAATCCAATTATTTTATATTCATATATGTGAAATGTCAATAAATGTATTTAAACATGTGAATGTGTTCCAAAAAGAACATAATCCTACGATCATCACCCAATAAGCTTCCAATCCTGTGATTGTGTACAAACAAGACCTCAAATGGTTATCATGTCCCCACAATAGCGAAAACCTTTTATTATGTTCCATGAATACCATAATACTATGATCATGTCCCCACATGACCCTAAAAAAATGATTGTGTTCGAATAAAACCTTAAAGAGTTGATATTTTCTGAAAATTCCCTAATCATTATATAATGACCTATATGACCATAAACGCTCTGATAGTAACCACACATGACCATAAAAATGTTATCTTTTCACACAAAGACCATGAAACCCTCACCCCACTTGGTGAACCAAAATAACTACCTAATGTAATGTATATGATATTTCTTGGGACATGATCCTAGGAATCATTTTTTGTTGATCATAAATTTCCTGACATGAGAAGTGATGGATTATATTAAAAAATAATAATAAAATACATAACCTATCTATAATGGACAATATTCCCGAAGAAATGACTCTTAGATGGCTCATTCCCTAGGTAAAATTTTCCGCATAAATGAAATAATTTCGTGTGGGTTATAATCCATATTCAACTAATATTTTAGATACCCTAGGAAATAAAATAAAAACACATTTAAATACCATCACAAATTAAATAATGTTACAGCAGAAACCTAATATCCCAAAATAATAAAATAATAAAATTACATAATAATGTTAAACATTAAACATAAATACATTGAAGGTAGATCTATTTTGAGTCAAATGAAAACCAAATCACAAAATGATATTTTTGATAATATTTTGTAATCATGTATTTAGAAGTCATAGTTGCAATGATATTTTAAAAAAATACTGCTTTTCTAATTATAAAAATGATATGAAATTATTTCATGAAAATGTAATTGTTCTATAAAAAATTTTTCGTCTAATTAAAATATAAAATCACATGAAAAAATAAATTCATGGAATAAAATATGTTTAAATTATAAATTTTATATCTCAAAGAAAAGAGTCCCATATTCCAATTCCTTTAGCAGTAACCCTGATTACCATGGACATTTTTTAACCTCATGCATCACAAAGATAAATATTTTAATTACCCATTTCATAAAATTATTTACTTAAATTTACATTCATACTATTAATTAGTAACCATTCTCTTCATGTTATATATTATTATAGTCTCATTCCAATACCTGTTGTTAAAAACCATGACTGTTCTCAACTATGTTCGAAAAAGTGTTTTTGGTCTTCCTTTACTCCAAAATATCATCATCTAAAAACAATATATGTTACATAATTTTATTCTTTAAACAAACTTATAATGTTATAATACCATTATAGTTGTGTTTTAGTTTCATTTTACGAAAGAGAGAATCGTAATAAACTATTTCTTGGTTATTTATTGATATGAATGGATTACATTATAACTATAATTACATGTTGTGTTCTATAAAATTTAAAATTTTTATATATTAAATTTTTATATCATAAATTTTCATCCGCATTAAAATAAAACCATTAATTTTTGTAATTAACGAAAAGAATTTTTTTTTCATATGGGTATTAGTTTTCTCAATGTACAATTAACATTTCTCTCGCAAAATAAATTAGAGGGGTGAAGGTATATTGTAAATGATCAATCTAGATTGATAAATACATTATAAAAATAGTATTTATTCATTAATCACAACATTTATAAAGTCTTGTGGATACATTGATAAAAAAATGTCACTCCAATGATGCAGTAATATACACACAATCCTTAATGAGAGTTTCTGTCTTTCTTAGTTTCTGGAGGAGAACAAACAATTGATGTATCATTAATATAATATCATTTAAACACGTTAATTATAATATTATTTATATTATACTATGGATATGGTTGATTATTAAATAAATATGATGAAATAATTTTTAATATGTATTTGACAAATATGTTGAGGCATTGAATGTCCAAATGATGAATACCTTAAATTTTACGTACATAATCAATTTTTTTTGACTAGGGGATATATAGTATAATATAACTCATGAAGATCATATTTTGATGTGGACTGAAAGAAATTTATAAATATAAATATATTAATAATGGGTTTCACGTTTTATCCATTTATAGGAGGAGAAAATGGAACTTTTAAAAAAACACATAATTTTTTTAATTATTCCATGACACTCTTCAAGGATAAAACACACAAAAATTAGAAAAAAAGAATTTAATACAATATAATGTCTAAAATCCTGAATTTTCTTTTGAAAGATTATTAATGTTTTATATCTATTTCCTTATAGTAAAATATAGTCTAACAATTTTACATTTTACATGGATAACTATTTGTTAAATATAATAATTAATATGGGACTATAGAGAATTGAGGATTGATTATTTCCTAAAAATAATAATTTTTTAAATGATACAATTTTATAAAAAACTAATAAAATAAGCATCCCTCGATGCTTCGCAATACGCTATCAGCAAGACAATACATCCAACTAATGAGTCAATGAAGCTATTGGAGCTTCATCAAGATAGATCTTGATCACTATATTAGACCTACTCTATTTTTATCCACAAAAACATATATAACCAACATTAATATTACCTAATAAAATTCTTCATGTAAATATAAATTTTTATAAGTGGAAAACATTAAACAATGTCTTCATAAATCTCCCCATCTTTTGAATTATCATACTCGAGAAGTACCCCATTAGATTTTATTGATAAAATAGATCCACTGAACATAAATATATATTTACCACTCCTACTTGTCATTTAAAAACCTATCATACATTAATTGAACCTAAATAATAGAAACTATTTTCCCTCTCGACATATTCTCACTTCTATCCACTATCAGAATATGTCACTTGAAAAAAGTGAATCTTTCTCTGACTCAACATCCTTGCGGTTGACCACATAGATATGATAGGACTCAAACTATTAAAGCTATTAAAGGTGTAACACATTTTTAATATACTTATACAATAGAGAAATATATATTTAATAGTCCTCTATTAGGATTTATTTTATGATTGTGAATATCCCATTGTACTACATTTCCAAATTTCCATTACACATATAATTCAAGTGACATCACTAAGGGGAAACCCATATGAAAACCATTTCACATATAGAAAACCCCTTGGGACATATCAATTATTTTTAAAGACCTATTATAGTTATGAGAAGTTACCATCAGTTTTGGAGTTGATATACACTTCTCTGAGGCCTCATGTGACACAATTTGTTCAACAACAAAATATTATTCAAATAAACACCCATACAGTTGTTAATGAAATTTCCAACCACAATGTTCCCCACATGGAAACATATAAATAAAATAAATTTTTCTTTAATTTATTTTAAAATAAACTATATCCATCTGATCATCCCATGCTCCTCTAAAATCCATAATACACACCCAGACATAACTTATAAATCCCATATTAGTAACTATGACTTCATATCAGTCAGAGTTTGAATGTTAATACTTAGTTTAAAATGAGTCACTATCTATTTTTACAATCCTTTCCAAAACCATGACATAAATCAGTCATATTTATTAAATATAATTCTAAATGGAATTATTATATTTTTAATGGTCAAAAAATCATTGATATATCACAACTCATCCACATATTTTGTTTCTTGAATAAATATGAAGTGACCTACCATGGTCTACTGATGTAGTAGAACCAAAATGGTATCCAGCCCCCTCATGGTATATAAAACCCTATACTAGAATCACTAATTACCTCATCCTTCTTCTACACATGAATTTGATGTGGGTACACTGACCCTTTCTGTCATTGATAGTACATCAGGATCATCTAACAAGTAACAAAAGGGGGAAATCATTACAATGTCCCTCTTCATGTCAGCCTCTAGAATAATAATCTTACATCATGAAACATAATGATTGATCTTGGGTTAACATCACACTAAAAACTATTAATAATTGACGAATATTCCACAGACTATATAAACACCATATATATTAGAATACAATCCTGAAATAAAACTGAATATGTCCAACCTCTTATGCATCATGAAACTCTCTGAAACAATATCTTGACTTCCTTATTCACATTCCAGAAAGAAGAATGTGATCATTAATAGATCATAGGGAATCTCCCCTTGAATCTCATCTATGACAACATAATAATCTACAGTTATCTTCTTCAGTATCCACCTAGTATCAAATAATCTATCCCAAACCTCAAAATTCATCATGGTGTGTGAATATACAGTAGCATTAGCTTTCTTAGAACAATACTCTATCTAAATATAAACTATCATTATGTTATATAACAAATTCAAATGAGGAATGTTCATGGTAATTCAAAGAGATGATACATCAGAAACACTTATGGTTGTATATATGATAAGTTTTTAATAGAATACATAGTGCAACTAAAACTTCAATTCATTTAACACAGCTACAAATATATGTCATGAGTTGTGTACTTCCATGCATATTTTCACAACTAATGAGGTCAATAGGAAACATACTTATCAATTTGAATCAGAATTTTTCCCATGATTAGGCCACTCACATTAAAAGACATATACCCAACTCTAGGCATAGGAAGAATAATAATTTTTGAAATCTTCAACATCATATTTAGCTCTACGAAGATTTACTCACACACTTATATCCATTCAAATGTAACCCATACTTGCTCAGGATAGTTATGCGCTCTTACATGTGAGAACATTATGGAATGAACCTCCCGTAGTACCCATTTAACCCATAAAAACACATAATTAAAACATCATTCCACATTCACAAGATTATTTAAGTTCATCTTCCATAGCTAGGTCAAATGATGTTCCATTTTTTGAATTAATGTTTCAAAAAATATGTAGGAATATTATCCAAAAGTGGACATCAGGTACATTGGGTAAATATCATTTTCACAAATAATACTAAATATGATCGCAAGGTCTATAGAATGTGAGTCTGACATTATAAAACATGTTATTATTTCATCAATGAACAATAATATAAAAAAATCCATGATTGGGTAAAAGTTCATATATATGATATCTAATAACAATTTTACCTGATTCTTTAGACCAAAGGGAAAAATGGGATACAAATATAACTAATATATATTCCTATCAATTTTAATTGAAATGTATTTCTAATTGGAATGAATATAGTAGCATCCAAAATATTTATCATTCATAAAAAAACATTGGGATCCCCACAATTTATGAGAAAAATAATAAATTGTTGGAAAGAGATTTATTTTCCTCATAGAAATATTTTTTAACATAAAATTCTATACACAAAATGATGAATATAATATACCTTTGTGGAAAATATTGTGGTGTCTCAATGAAAATTACCCTTTCTAATGATTCGATTAGCCTCACAGTCGACCAATTGATTCTTGATCCCTTTCAACTCTGGTAGTTTCATGTGTTAATATTGGATTTATAATATCTATACACCCTCAATGAGTTAAATATTCAACTCAAATCCCCAATATTGATGAGACCCTGACATATCCTCTATAAATATATATCTTAATGCATCTACCACTCGATTAATTATGATTGTATTCACATTCTTGTGTACTACAAGGATCGTTCTAGTAACCTATGATGAAATAAAATCCCTATAGAGAAAATTTAGTTCCTCTATTCCTACATTCACATCCCATTCAATGGTTAACCTAATATTTTTAACATTTTTCTATGTAGGAGTTAATCATCTCTAATAACAATTGATGTTCGTATGATCGGTATACAAAAATTCAATGTTATGGATTCTGTCAAATCCTGTAATCTCATGAATTATTATTCTCTACACTTACCCATTGATAGAAACTACCATAGTACAAACTACATTGATATTAATGTGATCTAATTTTCATCACAAGGTTTTACTAATATAAAAAATAATAGAAGATAATTTAACAAATAAATCTCACTATGTGAAAAAATAATTAGATTCATATTAACTAGATTTCCATGTGTGAAAAAATACACAATTAGAGTCGATGAAATCGTAGATGTACCGAACACTATGTAACGTCCCTCTCCACCAACCACTAATTCATAATAAAAAACATATTCTCTCTCAAAACCACTATATGACGGCCCAAAGGCTATTGAGTTAACTTATCCACCTAACCTTATGCGTAATTGAAGAGCTAATGATTTCATATACCCATATCAAACCATTAAC
The DNA here is from genome assembly GCA_963277665.1 of Viscum album. Lineage (NCBI taxonomy): Eukaryota > Viridiplantae > Streptophyta > Magnoliopsida > Santalales > Viscaceae > Viscum > Viscum album. The sequence continues at coordinate 1,257,895,110 of OY728142.1, read as the reverse complement.
TTACTATTTTCATCCTAAAATCATAATAAAAAAATTAGTCAAATATACTCTCTTACCAAAATTGTGATAGGTATTGTTATAATAGGTTTAGTCCTTCAGAATGTGTCCCTTCGACCAATTTTTTTTCACCTTGTAGAATTTTCCTACATAGATAAAGGAGACACTTATCTGCACTCACTGAAAATGATATCATTTTCATTCATCCTATATATTCCTCTTATTAATTTATAAATGATAAATTATATTTATAATGGATAAAGTATATTTTGATACACTTATATTATGAAAGGGTATGCATCTTTTTCATCCCCAATGCCCATCTTGATCATCACTTCTTTATGATTCACAGTAGGGTAGGTCATGAGATTGAATTTTATAACCTATATTTTCACCTATATAATTGGTCCATTCTTGAATTTAATAGTTTATACGAACCATTCACAACAAAATAGGAGTCAAATGAAAAAAAACAATTATATATAGGATAAAACTATCATTATCCCATACAATATCACTACAATATCTTGAGCATTATCCAGCTTGAGTGTATTATGGATAAATGAATCAATGAAAAAAAATTAAGGTGTTTCACTTCATACCTTCACTTTATAGCATCCATCAACATTATATCACACCATATTCCATTTCTTTCAATAATAATAATGATCGAAATCCTTAATATTTAGTCCTTGAGGATCTCATACAAGTCACAAATCATCTCCTTGACTTATATCTCATCCTCTACATCCTAGGGGCCTCTGCTATTATTAATATACCACTAATAATCAAAATCATTGATTACATATATATTTACCAATGATCATATGATTAGTATTAATATAGGTATTTGATAAACTAAACTGACAAAAAGCCTCAAAAAATAAAATCATAACCTAAAAAACACAATTATCATGGATTATGAGCGATGTATAATCTCTTGGATATTACATTAACCAATCCCAATACATTATATATGCACTAAAATAAGATAAAAAGTATTTATTGAAGAATTTAAAGCACATCGAGATCACAACCCAAACCATGAATGTCGAACCCCCTAGAAATTCTCACCATCCCACACCTTACCCTCAATTAATGATATCATTTAATTAAGATATACACATAGATATCCTAAAAATAATAATTTTTATATTTTATTTCCAATAGAATAATGGATATATTAACTTCATACTATTGTAACCTTATAGGTGTTTGAAACCTATAATTGTAGAAAAACCCAACATTTCTCAAAAAATATGATCATTGATTAAAACTAAAATAATTAAAATGTTTATAAAATAATATTAATAAAATATATATTATTTTAGGAATAATAATGTTGAAATTTTCAAATATTGAAATTTTCTAATTATTTATGTCAGTCTACTTTTTGGGTGAAAATTTATTATGATATAAATATTAAATATGTATTATTACATATTGATGACCAAAAGTGATCTATTAAATTATATAATTGTTATCAAATACCAAATATATGTTTCCAATTTAAATTATCTGATTTTTTTTATTTAATACATTTTAAAGTCCGGTATTAATCCTATGAAACATATATTGTAATTAAGTGTTTAAAATTATTTTTTATGAGCACAAATGACTACACATCATCAAGGTAAATATTGTAACGAGTTAAGTCCCTAGATTTATAAATTATATAAAACTCAAAATATTTGGATGAATCCATTTTAAGTAACTATGGTATGGGTTGTGGTTATGACTACATTATTATATTGAGTCCAAAACCTAGGTTTGGAAAATAATAAAGAATCCCCTATATTCTTTGATATAAACACAAACATAATCCTTTTACTATTAACAAAAAACCTTAGATAAATTATGTAATCTTTCGTCCCCTCGATGGATTCCTCACATAGTGCTCCATGATCATAATAAGCTTCCCCCATGCATTTGTATATCATATCAAGGGATCCTTTTCTTCTCCACTTTATTCATGGATATTCTACATTAAATTCCTTTACTTTCAATAAACTATTGTTGGGATATAAATTTTCACATACCTCTTAATTTTAATTTGATATAAAAATTAGGAGATATCCATCTCTCTCTTATTAAAAAATTTATTTATCTTTATGTACTGTTCTTATGCTTTCGAAATTTCACTACTACTATTCCCTGAAAAAACATTATATTGTAAATATCATTGGTATTTCAACTCATTTGTATTCACCTAGTCATACCAAAATGTAATTTATTGGTGAATAAAATGTATTTATACCACTATTATTTATCATGAGATTAGATGTTATGAAATATAGACCTTTTTTGAATTATTTATGTGGCACAGATAAGCTTATACATGTTATGAAAGTAATGTGTAAAACCAAAATTATATAGTGATCAATGAAACTGTAAATGTTTTATTCTCCTATGAAATAACTCCTGGGATTACAAAGTTTTCCTAATCTATTATTTTACTTTTTAAAGAATTCTGTTACCTTGTGGAAATTATCCTTGACCTATTTTTATGTTGTAATGTTTAGGTTTCTTCTATATTCCCTTGTCAGCTTCATTTTATCATGAAATATCTTACCTTTTTATTCATGTGTATTATTATCAACTCTCCCATCAAAATTCCTATTTTATAACATGTAATAATTTATTCCTTTTAGTATATGTTTATTCCCCTACTGTGATTTCTTGTGCACCCCTTTCTTATGTATGTCCCTAGGAAATCGCATCAAGTTTTATGAAAGAAGAATATTATGAACATTTAATGAAATTTTAAATAATTCCAATGTATAACCTATTTTATGTATTAATTAAATGTACCAAAAAAACCAATGTCACTATACATATTTATCTTCTGGTTTTGTATATTTTTTTCCCTTATAAGAAATCCTGAATTAATGTGTAATAAATAAAAGTGAAGTTGTATTTTTGTATTAGAGGAAGTTTTATATATTTTTTGAATAAGTACTATAAAACAGAATCCAAATACATTGACATAAGACTAAAAATAAAACTACCTATCAATATTTTGGTCATGTTTATACAATGTGTTTTCTAATAAAATAAATCACCCTCATGATACTAAATGTGAATGTTAGTATGGAAAAGATATACCTATGGGTACCTCCTGATAATAGCATGTTGAGTTAGTATCAATTTGGAACTGTTGAATGATAAACAACCTTTGTGAACACCAGGTTTATTTCTCTGGAGAGATATTGGTTATTAAAATCAAAACCATGTTAGAGGAGATTATTAAGGGAAGAAAAATTATGACATGATATGTTAGATTATAGATCATGAATATCATAGATTGAAACATAGTAATTTATAAGTTAAATTATAAATTTCATTTATAAGTTATTAATTTATTTTTATTTTATTGTACTTTGTGTGTAATCATCTATAATATTCCCTTTATGCTAGAAAAGTTTCATAAATATGAGGAACTGAGTAAAAACCCAATGTTAAGGAAAAATGTGATGATAGACCAGCAAGACTCTCAACCCGATGGGATAATTAAATGTGAACATTATGATGAAAATATCTCAAATGAATGAGTTGATAAATAAAATCCAAAATAGAGAGAAACAACCAAATCCCTATAATAAATAAAAATATGAAATTCGTACCATTATACAGTAAAATATTAGGAATTGCATTGGATAATATGATCCCTCAATCATGGAACAATTGATCAACTCAATTGAAAAGATCATCTCCATCCTTCAATGTTTCAAGATGGAAAAGGTAATACTCTTTGTTTATCATATAGAGGGATAATCGGATCAATGGTGGACATTTATGATGAGTAAGAATCAACTCAAAGAGATTGAAGAGATGGGGTGAAATAAATTCCAAATTTTTTAAAAACAATCCCACTTGTTGTATGACATATAATGGATAGGTATTTCCATTCCCTCAAGAATATGGGTAATGGATCCATTGAGGAGTATGAGGATAACACCACAAGACATGAATGATAAACCTCTTTCATTATCATTACCCCCTAATTAAATGTCGAATACATATTCGGTGCGCTAATAAGAGTCTACAAAAATCCACAGTTATATGACACATTGATAGATATGATGAAATTTTATGACGTACCCTCAAAATCAAAATAGAAATTAGTGAATCTGATGGGTCTCAACCTGATATGAAGTGGAATGTGGATGTTATTTCTGGATATTCAATGTATGAATATAATGGATTTATGAAATTTCGAAAATAAACTTATCTAATATGTTCAAATAATAAACAGAAACATTTCCTAAAGGGAATGTAAAAATGTAAGATGAGTGGAATAGAAGGGTATATAGATAGTAATTTCCAATGATAGAAAACATAAAATTTATTGTAAGGAATGAATGATGTAGTAAACCTTTAGAATATTGTCCAGTGATTCAACACTATGGAATATGTGGGATTTACAAACAAATATAGTATGCTATGGGTGGTCGAAGGAAATCGGCACCAACAACCTCCATGGTAGAATGGGTGATCTTATGTTAATACAACTACTGAGGTGGATCTTAACAACAATGTGGTCAAAATTTCCCTTGTAATTAATTAAAAATTAGTGCTTATAATTTTTTACTATGTTTCTATGAATCATTTCATATGATTCATGTTTAGTTGAACTATTTAATCACTGCCCTAAATAATGGAAGAAGAAATGTCCGTGAAAATAGAAAATGGGGAAATTATTTAATCCCAAATAAATAAACCTCCCACTATCATAATTTGATGGTTAAACTCCCTAATAAACATGATCATAATCACTATACTAGATTTTGATAAATATGTGGGTATGGATGGCTTTCAATATATAAAGACAACATATATATCTTTTAAAATTAAATCAATCTCTTTATAATGAATCGTCCATCGATTCTATACAAGCATAATGAGGTGGAATTACCATATTTATCCACAACATCAACCAAATTTCTATTATATTCTTATACCAAAGTGAATTTAGCTCAAATAATTGATTCTATGAAAAATAATTTCCTTCAAGACATTACCATTGTGATGAAATATGTTGAAGGGTTTTATGAAGAATTGGTGGGTCATCCTCTTAGCTGATGTAACATCCCAGGTAAAAAAAGGATATAATATTTTCATATTTATTAATATTTTTGAAATTATTATTAATTTTACTTTAATGGGAATTCTATGTTCGATATCATGCCCATAATGCACTAATGGGTTTCTCCGAAATCTTATCTTACACACAATGACGATTCATACTAAAATAATTATAATATTATTATTTTAAATCCTAGTTAATGCCTAGACATTGTATTGGTGGTACTGAACAGAACAAAAAAAAATATGATTAGTTAACGTCTTTACATTTTTTCAATAAATATTAGAGTCTTAAAATATGAATTACTTTAATTAAGCAGGAAATACTCTTATATTTTTAAAAAGGTTGTTTTACCGCATTTTAAAGGTGAATCATTTTTAAATATAGTTCTTTTAACTTCTATATGTTCCATTTAACAAAATAAACATCTTCTATATAAGAGGGGCATAAAGATTTAATTTTGGTAAATATTTGGTATTTTTTTGATAATGTTCAATTTTTAAATGAATAGTGAAAAATACTGCATTTTAATTCAATACTGATATTTAATCAAACTAATATATAGAGATAGATTTTACATTTAATTTATTTTAAAGTGTAATTGAATTATATTTTTATCATTTAATCCATTTTTGGTCATTGGATGTTATATGACTTTGCAACAATACATAAAAACATGTCAATCATTTGGAAGTTATTAATTAATAAAAACACGCTTTTTGGTTTTGGCAGTGGAAATTATTTTTAAATTATTTTTATCAAAATATGTGTTTTGAATATAGAGAAAATTATTTCGTATTTGGAATCAAGAGGTCCAAATTTTATTAATCTTTAACTTTTATTTTTAGACATTCTGAATAGAAACTTCAGTAATTATTTTATTTACCATCATTAAAGGGTAAAATTGGTAAATAAGGGTTAAAAAATAATATTAAAATATTATAAAAAAACTCTAAAACATTTCCAAATAATATTTTATGAGTTATTTATGAATATGGAAATTCTTGAGTCGATTTTAGGACCCCATGGATCCACTTGTGTGTGATAAGGACATTTAATTACTTTTAATTTTAACAGAAGTAAATTATAACCTAAACATATATCATTTACAAAAAAAACAGATATGGGGTAATTCTAGTTATCTCTTTGACAATAAATAGTCATTATAAAAAAAATTATTATACATCATTGTATTTTATTTATAATTTTTATAAATCAAATAAGTAAATATATTTATGACACAATGATGATGCAATTATTACCGTGTTAATGAATGATTGAAATAAATGAGATTATAAATTGTAAAATAAATTTATTTTGAACTTTTTATGCCATCCATGATATTTAGGGATGATTATGACTTTTATATTTGATTTAATAATTTTTTTTAAAATATTTAATTTGTTATGGATTTTTTAAAAAGTCATGATATTAATAGTATAAAAATTGACAAAAATGAGTTTTTAAAACAAATAATATTTTAATAAATGATATAATTGTAAAAAAATCTAAGAATCAGCCAAATGAAATAAATAATGTTTGAAATTTCATTAATGAACCACTTGAGGTTGTAATGGAATTTTATAGTATCTATATTAACCATATAGTATGAATATATAAGAAGACATTGTAAGAGGAATATTTGTTAACAATGGGTGAGAGCTAAAAGTAAAGGTTAAATTTGGGATCCAGACATGTCTAAAACCATTAAGAAAAGACTTTTTCAACTCCAAAACATCATATATTTAGAATAAATGAATTTGGGACCATTTTAAACCGAAAATCATTTAATAATAAAACAATATATCAATTCCTTCCTAATGTGCCCATCTTCCCTTTTATAAAAGGGAATCCCCTCTTACCCATATTCACACCTCTCAAGCCCCTTGGCTCATCCTAACTCTTCCCAAATAAGCTCCAAAAATGTATCTATTATTCCAAGAATTCTCACCTTAGGCATAGAGAAATTCAAGAATTCCTTTTAACATCAATCAAAAGGAGTTACCTGGTATGAGGATGAACAAGGAACATATGTGACGAGTCAGACTCAATATAAGGGATTTCATCTCAATCTATTTTTATTGAGTCATATTTTTATTTATACAAAACATTATTTTATATGGTTTATAAATCCATTTTACTTCTAATTTCTTTAAAATGGAATCATTTTTCTACATATAATTTTACTAAACGACAAGGGAAATGTTTTTCTTAACAAACGCCGTGACAACGACCTTTCCGTCACCTTGAGAATTATTTGATATTTGGATTTTTCTTCAAGGAAAACTAATTTTATAAAGAAAAATAAATACCATATAGCCTTTTTATCTAATTTTTGTATTTGAAATGGTTTTTATAATGTATTGATTATGTAAATATCTTCAAATGTTATATTTTGATTGGAATGTAGAAATCTTATCTTTCCATTATGCGTGTATTATTTATTATGATTATGTTATGATTCATGTAACTTTTATACATATACGAGGTGGTTCTATGATAAACCTAATGTGGGTAAGCCTAATATATCTCTCTAATGAATTGGGTAAAGTGTCAGAGGTAAACGTTAATGTTTCTCATATGTGATTTAGGTAATATACTCTGATGGTTATTCCAAATATAACTCTTTATGTAGTTGTGAAAGCTACAATGTAAGTATGTTATGGATGCCACAATTTACCTTTTTTATTTATGATGTCTATGTGTTATTCATAAATCATATGATTTCAAGAGGTATGTTAATGAACTTATGTTTTATGAGTGAAAATTTTGATTTTATTGAATTTTATGAATTGATGTACTAATGGTTTCATTCCTTATTTTATAACCCTTTCTGAGGTTTTTATACTCATCCATGTTTTTGAAATATTTTTCACTGTTTATACGGAAGGGTAAGAAAAAGGATGAATTCAAGAAGATTTATATCATGAAAATAATTCATTTTTTATTTTAAGGAGTTTTATTTTGGTGAAAAAAATTGTATAGAGTATAAGTGTCTACATTGTAATTTTTGAGATAAAATGTAATAGTTATGGAATAATTCTATAAAACTCTAATCCTGAAGACATCCTCAATGTGAATTCTTGAATTAAGTCACGATTAAGTAATTTTTAAGGCTGGGTCCTTTTAGTTGGTTTTAGAGGTCGGTTTAAGCCAACTTTAGGAGTCAGGGTATTGTTAAATTAATATGAATTAATTTTTTTTACTCAATGGTAAGATTGAAATAATATAGAATTTTAATATTACCATTTTGCTTCGCCATAGATATTTCTGCATTAGAATGGTTTTTTATAGAGGAAACAGGGCAACTATGATGGGATGACATCAAGAGGAAAAAATCCTTCCAAATCACTAACCCTAGATGGTCAGAAACCGAACTGAACATGTTGTTGTAGTGATGGAACAATTTACATGGCATATAAATGGTGGTTATATCCATGAATGAGATTATCCAAAGAAACCACATAGGAACATGTGATTAGAGAATCATTTCATGAGGAAACATCCCTCATCATTCATAGGAATATATTACCATGTCCTAGCTGAAGGGTGGATTAAATAACGCAAAATTATTTTTGATGTCATGGGTTGTTTGGAACATCAAAATATTAGTCTTTATGATCTCCATTTTGATGGTAAAGACGATAAGTGGTGGTTTATGTTTAAAAATATGACGGATATTGAGGATACTGAGGATATTTATTATGATGAATTCAATGGTGTGTTTTTTAAGAAATATTTTCCTAAGGCGGTTGACATAGGACAGAAAAATAATTCATGTAATTGTGGTAGGAGGATGAATTTTTGGCTTCTTATGAAGAAAAATTTACTAGACTAGCAAGGTATTATCCAAATTTTATATGAGATCTTGATAGTAAACTCAATCATTTTACCCAGGATTAAAGATAAATTATTGAAGGGATTTAGCTTCACATGAGTTTAAAAGTTATGAAAATCTTGTTCGATGTGCGGAGAAGGTGCAAATAGAGTTCTAAAATGATCATGTATTTTTTGAAAAACATAAGAGTAAGAGGTCGATGTGGAAGATGAAAGGTAATAACTTTTCGAAAAATTATGATTCTAAGAAATTTAAGTTTAATGTTTTTGATAATTGTTGTGAAAAGCACAATGGGGAATGTGTTTTGAATTATAGTAAGTGTTATTGATGTGTTAAAATGGGACATAAGTCTCCTAATTGTACAGAAAATGATCTGGGTAATGGTAAGACAAAATATGATTTATAGTCAGTAAAATTATTAACTACAAATAAATGGGTCATAATGAAAATGAGTGTCCATCGAAGAACTCAAATGAGGTAAAGCAGTTGGACTGCTAGAAGAAAGGGGTAGTGAAATACTTTGAAACTAATTCAGTAGGTGTTGGGCAACCAAATGAAGTAGTATCTGGTACACAATTTTTTTATTTAGATTATTCTAATGTGTTATTTTATTCTAGGTCTACACATTATTCCATTTCATAGAAAATTTCATATAAATTATGAATTCCATCTGAAGATATGAATCTGCATATTGTGGTAAAAATATCTCCTTGAAATGATGGGATAAAATGAAATTATAAGAACCTTCTTGTACTTATGTGTGGAAAGAATATACATGTAAACCTTATTGTTTTTCCTCTAGTAGGGTTTGATATTATTTTGGGTATGGATTGGATTTTCTTTTATCGTGCTAATATTGATTGCAGAGGTAAAGTGGTTTCTTTTCATAATGAACATTTGTTTGTGTACAATAATGGACCTGTACTTTTCATAACATATTAATAAGATGAGAAACTATTAAATAATGGAAAAGAATTTTTCCTTAAAAAATTATTGAAAAAAAAGGAACAGTACTGATTAATGATGATTGAGTGGTAAATGAGCATATTTATGATTTTCCTGATGAGTTTCCTGGTATTATACCTAACCAAAAATATGGATTTATAGTTAAATTAGTTCCTGATGCTAATACAATTTCAAAACCCAATTAATTAATGTCTCAAATTGAACATTTAAAGTTTAATATCCAATTATAGGAGTTATTAGATGATGATTTCATTCTACCTAGCATGTCACAAGTGGGTTACCCTGTATTGATTGTTAAAAGTAAATATGGTTCAATGAGACATTGTATTGATTATGGTGACTTGATTCATATCATTGTTAAGAACAAGTATCCATTTCTTTATATAGATTATTTGTTTTATCATCTATAGGGAAATCATTATTTTTTGAAGATTTACTTGAGTTTGGGGTACCATAAGTGGAATTTAAAGGAAGTAGACATTCCAAAGACCATGTTTCATACTAGATATGGCCATTATGAATTTGTAGTTATGTCTTATGGGTTAACCAATGAACATGTTGTATTCATGGATCTTATGAGTGGAATTTTCCATGAGGAAATGGATTTTTTTTGTGTTTGTGTTTATTGATTATATTTTGGTATTTTATAAGATTAAAGAGGATCATGAAAGCCATTTAAACATTTCCTTACAAATAATAAATTTAAAGAAACTGTATGGGGAATTCATCACCTGTGAGTTTGGTTACAACAAATTTCATTCATTAGTCACATTAATTCTAAATATGGAATAATTTTTGATCCTCCTAAAACAAATTTTTTACATAATGGACAAGACCCACAAATATTAATGAGATTCGTAGTTTCCATGGACTAGTAGGTTATTAATGGAGGTTTTTTTGAATATTTTTCATGGTTATCTAGCCTACAGACTATGTTAACTCAAAAAAGGTGTTAAATTTATCTCGATTAAATAATATGATGATTTTTTCATGAATTGAAAAGATGATTTTTGAATGCTCTAGTATTGGAATTACCTTCCAGAAATTTTTCATTTTTTATCTACCGTGATCCTTCGTTGAAAGGACATGGTTGTGTCCTAATGCAGAATGATCGTGTAATTTATTATGCTTCACATCAGTTTAATCCTCGTTTTTTAAATTAACCTACACATGATTTGGAATAAGCTATTTTGGTTGTTTCATTAAAATATTTGAATAATAATTTGTATGGAGTAAAGTGGATAATATATACTGATCAAAATTGTTTGAATTATATATTCACATTGAAATAATTAAACATGATATAGAGGATATGGGTTGAATTTTTCAAGTATCATAATTGCATTATCCATTACCCACTTTGAAAGGAAAATAATGTGGTTGATTCTTTGATTCAAAATATTAATGCTACATTAACCATGTTATATTTGGAATGAGATCCATTGGTTGTTAATTTGATATATTTTGGATTGGATGTTGTTGGTGTTGGGAATTCCACTTTTTTGTTTCAGGTGGCAGTGAAATCATCTCTTGGAGACAGAATAAAGTAAGCGTATAATGAATATAGTGAGTTGATGAAAAGGTAAATTTTTTTAATAATAGTAAGTTGTCAAAATTTAATATTGCTAAAAAATTGGTTTTTAGGTTTTGAAAGATTTTATGTGTGCCTTGGGATTCCCGGTTGAAGAATGAGTTATTATCTAAAGCTCATATTTCTCCTTTTTTAGTTCATCATGGATGTTGTAAGATGTAATGATTTCTTAGATAGTACTATTGGTGGGATGGAATGAAAAGGGATATTGCTGACATTACTATTATGTGTATAATTTGTCAACAGTTTTAAGAAGAACATATTTTACAGAAATGGGTGCTTCATCCCATTCCAGTTCCAATTTGTAAATGGGAAAATGTTTCCATGGTTTTCATAATCGGATTACCATAGACATCTTGAGGAAACAATCCAATATATGTTATTGTTGACCGATTGAGTTAAAATGATCATATTTATCCTATTCAAGATACTCTGTCTCTACATTAAATTTCTTGATTGAATATTAAAGAGATAGTGATTTTTCATGGAGTTACCCTCTACATTGTATTTGATCACGATCTTAGGTTCACTTCTATCTTTTGGAAGGGCCATCTGATGTAGTTGGATAATAAATTAAACTTTAGTGCATTGTTTCATGCACAATCTGATGGAATGTTAGAACAAACAATTCAAACTGTGGAAGATGTGGTACGTTCTTATTGAATGGATTACCAGGGAATGTGGCACCAACATCTATCCTTGTATGTGTTTTCTTATAATAACATTTTTCATTCCAGTATTCAGATGGCCCAATTTGAAGCATTATTTATAAAGCGGTGTTGAACTCCATCTTTTTGGGATAAAGTAGGTGAATGGAATTTGATGGGACCAAAATTGGTAGAAGAGATGGGAATAAATTTCTATTTATTTATAAGAACATGAGAAAAGTTAAAAGGAGGCAGAAAGGTTATGTGTATAACCAGAGGAAGGATATTTCTTTCAAGGTAGGTGATCATGTCTTTCTCAATGTTTTCAATGGTAATGTGTGATGTATATTGGTAAAAATTGAATGTTGTGCCCGGGGTTCATTGGAAACTATTAAATCCAAGTGAAAGTTGGATCTGTTTCCTACAGAGTGGATTTAACTCCATGTTTATTACATTTACAAAATGTTATTCATGTTTTAATTTTGAGAAATTATATATTGGATTCATCTCATGTTTTGAGTCTAGAGGTAGTTATGTTGGAAGAGAATCATTCTTATGGGGACTAACCGGTCCAAATTCTTGATCAAATACAGAAAGTGTTGTGGAATGTGTTAATCCATTAGTTATAGGTTTTGGGGGAAACCATATTGTTTAACAGACACCATGGGAATCTAATAAAGTTATGAGGGATAAATACCCCCACTTCCTTGATATGTTAATAAAATTTCGGGGATGCAATTTCCAAAAGTGCGGAAGGATGTAACATTCCAAGTAAATGAAGATTATTAAATTTTCATATTTATTAATATTTGTGAATAAAATATTAATGTTACATTAAAGGGGATTCTTTGATCGATGGCGTACCAGACATGTAACAATGGGTTTCTGAGAAATCTTATGTTGTAAAAAATTTCGAGTCATACTGAAAAAATTATAATATAATATTACTATTTTAAATGGTAGTTAACTCCTAGACGTTGTATTTGTAGGAATGAACATAAATAACATCAATATTATTATTAAATGTCTTTACAATTATCCAATAAATTTTATAGTCTTAAAATAAGAATAAATCTTATTAATCATGAAATACTCTAATATTTTTGAAAAAGTCTTTTTACCTCCTTTGATGGACAACCATTTTTAAATATAATATTTTTTAATTTTATATGTTCCATTGAAATAATAAAATTATTCTTTAGATGTGGTAAATAAATATTTATATTGGGTAAATATTTAGTATTTATCTAATAAAGATCCACTTTTAATGAATACAGAAAAATATGGCCTTTTAATTCAAAACTACCATTTCATCTAATTAATTTTAATGGTAATATTATACATTTAATTTTTTTAAAAGTAATATTGGAATATATTTTTTATATTTAATCCATTTTTGGTGATTGTATGTAATTTTACATTGAAATTGGATGTAAATAGAAGTCAATTTGATTTTGTTTTTACTTCATAAAAATATTCTTTTTGGTTTTGACAACGAAAATTAATTTTAATTTAATTTCTGAGACTCCTGTGTTTTAAATTTGGATAAATAGATTTATTATATCGAATCATGATTTAAAAATTGTCTAAATTGGTACCTTTTAAATTTAGACATTATGAATAGTAACTTCAGTATTTATTTTATTTACCACGGTTAAAGGGAAAATTTGGCAGATAAGGGTAAAAAATAATATTATAATAATATAAAACTACCCTAAAACGTGTCAAAATCATATTGGATGAGATATTTATACCCATGGGAATCCTTGGGTCTATTTTAGGAACCTATGGAGCCACATGTGGGTAAAAATCACATTTAATTGTTTTAAATTTAAATCTAAGGAAAATAAAACCTAATCATTTATCTTTTACTAAAAAACTTTTATATGGGGTTATATAAGTGATCTCTTAGACTATAAATAGTCATTATAAAGAAAAAAAATCCTAAAACATGGTATTTTATTTATTATTATTAGACATCAATTAAAAAAATATATTTAAGAAATATTGATGATGTAGTGATTACCTTATTAGTGAATGATTTAAATAAATGAGATTATAAATATTAAAATTAATTTATTTTGAAACTTTTTATGACATAAATGAATTTTAAGGATGATTATGACTTTTTATATTTTAATTAAGGACGTTTTCTCAAAATAATCACATTGTTATGGATTATTTAAGAATTCAGGCTATGAATATTACAAAAAATGACTTTAATGGGTTTTTCAAATAATATATATTTTACGAATTTATATAATAGTTACAAAAATATAATATTAGGCCAAATGACTTAAATAATGTTAAAAATATCATTAATGGACCACTTTAGGTTCGATGGGAATTTTATAGTTACTATATTAACCATATAGTATGAATATATAAGAAGACATGGTAAGGGTTAAATTAGTTAACTAAGGGTTAATTCTATAAGATAAATTCAAATTTGCGACCAAGACTTGTCTAAAACCTTTTGGTTAAGAGGAGTTCAAACCAGAAACATATTATATTTGAAATAAATGACATTGGGACCATTTAAAATCAAATATTATTTTATAATAAAACAATATTAACCTTCCTTCCTAAACTGTCTCGCCTCCCAATTATAAAAGGGAATAATCTCTAACGCTTACTAACACCTCTCAGGCCCCATGGATCATCCAAACTCTTAACAAATAAGCTCCAAACATCCCTCTATTCTTCCTATAATCCATACCATTGGATGAAGTCAATTCAAGAAATAATTTTCACATAAATCAAAAGGATTTAACTGATTTGAGGAAGAACAAGGATCATATATGATGAGTCTAACTCATGGTAAGGTACTTCATCTTAATCTCCATTCATTGAGGAATATTTTTATTTATACATGACATTATTTTATACAGTGTATAAACTCCCATGACAATTAATTTCATCAAAATGTAATATTTTTTCTACATATCGATTTACTAAAATATAATGGGAATGTTTTTTTTATCATGCGTGGTGACAACGACCTTTCCACTGCCGCGAGCATTATCTGATATTTGGATTCCTCTACAAGATAGTATTTTAATGGAAAATTAAATACCATATACGCTTTTTACATATTTTGGTATTGAAAACTGTTTTGAGAAAATATTTATTATATCAATATCTTGAAATGTTATATTCTGATTAGAATGTGGAAACGTTATCTTTCCATTATGGTTGTTTTTTGTGTTATGATTATGTTATTTTTCTTGGCCAGTGTTTACCTATACGAGAAGTTTTATGATAATCCTAGGGTGGGAAATACTAAGATGTCTCTCCAATGCAAGGGATAACATGATGGAGGTAAACAATAATGATTCTCGTAAGAGATTTAGGGAATATTCCGTGATGCGTAAATACTAACGTAACTCCGTATGTAGCTGTGAAAACTACATTCTATGTATGTTATAGATTCGAAAAGTTTCCATTTTTATTTGTGATGTCTATGTGTTATTAACAAATATTATCATTTTATGAAGTATGTTGTAATATTTATATTTTTTAGGGAAAAGTATGATTTCATTGATTTGTATGTATTGATGGAGTAATGTTTTCTTTCCTAATTTTACAACCCTTACTGTGTTTTTTCTGCTCATACCATGTTTTTTAACTATTTTTCACAGGGTATAAGGAAACGTAAGAGAATGGAATAATTAATGAAGATTTATATCAAAAAAAATATTTCTTTGTTTATTTTTAGGAGTTTTATTTTTTTGAAAAAAATGTGATAGAGTAGAAGTGTATTCATTTTAATTTTTCAGATGTAACACTACTGGAAAATTGAAATATAGCAATGGTTTTGGGATCCATGGACAACCAAGGTGTCGGGATAGGACCCTGACCTATACCAATGGTTTTTAAAACTGTGGTTATAGATATTTCCACCGTTTCATAGACACCTATTCCCACAGATTTCAGAACCGTGGGATTAAAATATTATAAAAACTGATCAAATACCACTGAAAAACATCCACTGAATATTGATCTCGGGACCTTTAAAATGTGATCCTATAGACTAACCAACTGACCTTCTTATCCTTTATACATATATGTCTGCATCTCCCAATATATATTAGTATATTCCATCCGGAAGAGAAAAAAACCATCAGGGAGTTTCGATATCGCGACGTTCTGTGCTAAACCTTGTCATCTCACCAATGTAGCTGCGTTGATTACTATTTTTTTATATGTCTGTCTAATTATTTTAGTTTAAATGGATTTAGAAAAAATTAAACCTGGGTTTCGAACCCGCATTCCTACGATGGGTTAGAAGTCTCATACCACTACGATACATGGAATTTTTTTCCATATTTTTTTATATCTTGGAAAATATACATATATTTAAAAACTAGATTAAATAAAACATCGAGTAGAAGTTTCAAACACACATTTCTTAAAGGAGATAGGTCTAATATACCACTACACCAAGAAATATTTCAATTATACAAACATTTATTTTCTTAAATATATTTTTCCCACTTAAAAAACAAGGGACCCTATATCCACGGTTTAGTATGACCATGGGTATAGGTCCAAGCTATACCCACGGGTTTTTAAAACTATGGGTATAGAGTTTCATATGAAGGGTAATTCCCACAGTTTAGAAAAATAGTGGGTATTGGTTTTATCTATACCGGTGATTTATGAAAACCATGGGTATAGGCTTGTATACTAAAGGATATACCAACGGTTTATGATAACCTTGGGTATATATGCCACCTATACCCTCAGTTCAATGTAAACTGTGGGTATAGGTTTTCCCGCTAAATGTTTTGGCTCCATGCGCATACGCGAGTACCCTATACGCAAAGTTTAGCAAGAACTATGGGTATAAGTCATAAAATGTCACCAATACCCACTGTTCATGAAAACTGTGGGTATATATGTGTTTATACCTACACTTTTTGGTAATACCGTGGGTATAGACTCATTTACCAGTAGTTTAATGTAATATCTATGGACTAATTATCAAAAACTCTAAACCTGAAAAGCTCCTCAATTTGAATTTTGAATTAACTCAATATTAAGTAATGTATAAGGTTGGGGACTTATAATTGAGAGGTTGATTTTTCAATCAATATTATACCTGTAGAGTTTCCAATATCCAATATTCCATATATAATGGATATTATGGACCATGATGTGATGAAGAAACAACTATTATAGAATCTGGATAAAGGGTTTGTATTCATATGTGTGTCACCATGGGGTGCACCAGTCAACAATATGATAGAGAAAAATGGGTCAATGTGCCTTTGCATTGATTTTTCATCAGCTCAAAAAGATAACAATAAATAACAACTATCAAATTCTAACTATATATTACTTGTTCAATACACTAAATTGATCCATTATATACCCAAGGTGGATCTTTAGTAGAGGAATTATCATGTAAGGATGAAGAAGGTGTGAATCCCCATGAACTCATTCTATATAAGGTATGTGTACTATGAGTTCTATTTAGTTTAATTTAGACTCACAAAATATATAAAAATATTCAAAGAGATTATAAAAATAACCTGTATATATTACCCCAATAATATTTAGTTTTATATATTGGTGATATTCGAATATTATCTAAAATTAAGTAAGAATATGATGAGAATATGACCACTTTTGAAAGATCCATACAAAAGAACAACCCTTATGAAATTTTTAGAAAATGATTGTTTTGGATGAAGTAATTCTCATTATTTTGGAACATTACCAAAATCAATGGGATATATGTGGACCCTTAAAAAATAAATTGAAGGATGGTGGAGGAAAATATATGTGATGAATATTCATAGCTTCCATCGACTAGGAATGTATTATCCTCAATTTTTGATAAATTTAACTATATTTTTAGACCCACTAAAAACATATATTTTAGAGAATTATTTATTTTTTGGAAGAATATATGTAAAATGAACTTTCAAAAATTGAAAAAAATGATTATAACATTATCTATTTGTACGATACTCATAGGTGTTGAACCATTCATGGTATACAAAGAATGCTTCAAAATTATCTTTCTCTATGTACTATTGTTTACTGATAATGTGATATCCTCATCCTCAAGGAAATATAATTTTCATGAACTGAACTACCCAAGACATGATTTAGAGCAAGCTGTACTAATATTTATGTTAAAAATATCGTGGAATTATCTCCTTATGGAGATAGGTGAACTATATATGGATCATACATTCCTCAAGTATATATTCACATAGAAAATGTTTAATTTCTATTTGTGGAGATGGTTATAGATTTTTATAGACAATGACAACACAATAATCTATTATCCTATGAAATGAAATGTTGTTTCAGTCACTCTATGCAGAATGTATCCAAAAATTTTATCATTTATGTGAATTGATATGGATCCTATATTCATGTACATGAAATTTTTAGAAATTCTAATCATAATGGAATATAATCAAACGATTCATAATATATTTCTTAACCACATGTTCTTGAGAATATAATTGATTATCAATGAGATTTTGTTTATTCAGATGATGGTGGAAGCTACAAGAAAACTGAAATACTAGGAGTTCAATATTAATAAATAAGTAGTTTTTATTTTTGGATCATGATAATGTGCACCATAGAACCCAAATATAAGTAATCATATATTGGATGATTCACATATCTCAAACTTCTCCATCCATCTAGGGAGAATGACAGTTTATCAATATATTTGATAGAACTATTCATTGAATAGTATGATAAATGAGATCACAAAACCCACATTAAGGTGTCATGTATGTCAGCAAGTGAATGTTAAAAAAACCAAGGTGATTATGAAACCAATACCCAAACTTACATGGAAATGGTAAAACATAATAATAGACATTTTCACTAGTCTTACAGAGGAATGAAAAGCAAATAATTGTAAATGAGTTTTGGTGGATTGACTTTCAATGAATTCTCACATCATTGTAAACCAATATGACTTGTGACTAGATCAAAAATAAAGGTTATACATTAGTTAAGTGGTGAGGGTTCATGATACAAAATTATTCGTTTTTTTATTGACATCTAGTATATGATTCCATGTTTTTGAAGATTATATGACATTCTCTAAATACTATGTTGAAATTGAACATGTCTTATCACCATTAACATATTCTCCAATCTTTGTGGACTATCAGGATACTCGAGGGCATGTTCAGTGCAAGCTCAGTGGACTTAATATAGTTAATGGAATCAATATATTCCTATGGTGATGTTCAATTAGAAAAATATTTTCCACCAATGAATCCAAATGGATCCAAATAAAAAAATATATGTTATGTTGTGTAGAACACATGATAACTGGTATTAATTTGGTGAACATAAGTAGCTTGTTTCGAATGTTGATAATGAAATGGTGGAAAATGTCAAAATCATTCATCAACAAATCAGTTCATATTAGAGTTGATAGAATATATATAATCAAAAATTTATTATATATATATTATGAGATTGGATATAATATACTTTTCTACATATCTCCATGGAGAAATGTCTGATGATTTTTGAAGAAGGGAAAAAGTAGTCATGGATACATTAGTCCCTTGAATATAATTGATCACATCAAAGAAATGTCATATTAACAACAAATATGACATAACATCTCTCATGTTCATGGTATGTTACATTAATATCTCTTGAGGAAGTACCTATAAATCCCATTACATGTGTATAATCCATATGTGGTACCATTAAAGAATGATCTTTCATATGGGGAGTAGTTATTAAAGAACAAAGATCGCAGATGAAAAGTTATATGAAAGAAGGCAATGAAACTTCTCAATGTGCTAATGAGAAACCGATTTTTATTGAACCAACATTGTAACTAATGGAGCTATAGAAACACAATTACGCTCATTTCATAGTGTGTGAAATGAAAATTTAGAGGGTGGAATTTCAGAAGGGGGAATATTATAACTGACCAAAACTTTTATAAATAAATTTACCTTTATGATTGAATTATATCTGTATAGTCTATCATGGTTAATGAAAACACAAGCACTGCATTTTATTATTATTTAATACTGATTTTAGATGGACATTTAACAATATAACCATCGATAATACAACCTATTAACAATGATCATCTAATTATTATAAATATAGGGTTTTGATAAAACCAACTCACATAGACAAAGATATGATGGAAATTTCATTGAGTATCGAACCATATGGATACCATTGATCATAGTTTTTTAAGAGATATAATCTATAGTATTTTCCTTTGAAAAAAAATATAAGAATAAATAACTAAAGAATAAGAAAAACATTTTATGGGATATTTTTAAGCTCGTTAAAATCATGTCTCAGATGATGTATATTGAACCACCCCTGAAAATCGAACCATCTTACACCATACCCTCTGGGAATTTTGTAATTCTATAAATGGAAATGTATGAATAAAGTAAAAATATTAATAAATATTTTTTATTTTCAATAGAAGAATTGATATATTTACTTCGTATTGTTTTTTCTTTTCAAATGATTTTAATTTTTATATAATATAATGGAAATTCAATTTGGATTAAATATAGAATTTCTATTAGGACATTATTTTATGAATATTTATGAAAAATTTTATTTTAATATTTTATTATAAGTAAATAATTTTTAATAAATATAAATTATAATATAAATTTTATAAAGTCCAATGTACATTTTTATAAGGGATAGAAAACTTTTAGTTTCAAAAACATAACATTCCATAATAAATGTTGACTCTTATTTTAGAAGTTAAAATTAAAAAATTTAGAAATTAAATTTGTTAAAAATAAATAATATTTTTAAAATACTAACTTATAAAATTTCCAAATTTTAGTTTTTCATAATTTTCTTAGAAAGTCGAATTAGCGAGTAATAATTACATAAAGTAAAAATATACATTATGTATTATCACATAATAATTACCCAAAAGTGATGTATCAAATTAAATAAAAGGTATCCACTTCCAAATATATGTTTAAAAATTAAAATAATTTTATTTTAGGATATTATATGTTTTTATAGGGCCTTTATGAATCCTACACAGCCTATATTATATTTTTTGTATTTGAAATATGCACTTTATTAACATTACTCACTTCCACATCACCAAGGGTAATATATTAATAATTTATTCCCTCAGACATATTAAATATTTAAATCCAATCATCTTTTCAGTAAAACCATGGGAGAACCATGGGAAGGGTTTTGGTTATGATTACATTATTGTATAGAGTCAAAAACCTCTATTTGGGAAATCTTGATCAACTATCTTCTATTTTTCAGCATAAAACCACCCATGATACCATTCCTCTTTAATTAAAAACCTTTGATATTATCTATAATCATAGTTTACCTACTCTAGAGTCCTAAAATGGTTTCCCCCATCTCTCAATATGTTCATCCCAATATTTTAAAATCACCCTCTCATGGTATATTATCCTTTTCTTACCCTTTTTATTGAAGAAAATTCTTAATTTTTGCCTTTTATTTCCAATTATTAATGATTGGATATGTTTCCACACATCCTATTAATATCCATTTGATGTAAACTAGATTATATTCCCTATTTTTTTCTCATTAATCAATTTTAGGAATCATTTTGTACTATCATTATGCTGCCAAAAGTTCACAGTGATTGTTCCATAACAAACCATTGTATTGTCAATACCATCACTATTTCCACTCAAGGGTATTCACAAAGACACACATATACTTATTTTAATTTCTAAATCCCAGTATGTATAACACACCCATTGATCATGGAATTAAATGCAATGAAGTGTGATTATATGTTGAATGATCTTTATTGAACACTTATGGATGTACATGTTATGAATGTGATAACTATTGTTAAAAATATAAAGAACTCCAATGCATTGGTTAATATTTTAGTCTATTGGGACATCATTTTTGGGGTTAGGGAGTCAACCAAATACATTATGTGACACTTTCCAACATGTTATGATATCATGAAAGTTAACATTTTCATATGTTTATGATTTCATGTATGGAGTTGTAGAAACTTTCCTTTGTCACCTATAAGCTATCATGCTATATCAGGCCTATCTGTTCAGGTTTATCATTATCACCCCTTTATGTCTCATTTTAATACCTATAATATAATATTTAATTATTTCATCATGTTATCCCATGTATATTCCTTATCTGGGCCATATAGCTCACCCCCTTCTTAGGTATATCCCCTGGTTATACCATGTATTTTTTAGAATGATGGTATATTATGAGAATGTTAAAGAATTATTAAATAATGAAAATGAAAAATATATTTTCATTTTATAATATATTGTACCTCATTACCCAAATATACTATAATTAATAATCTATGGGGTTTTAATATGTATTTTTTATGAAATAAATTGTCTATTAATATTTAATAAATATAAGGGTTTTCATAAAGGGAGCATGATTTTCTATATCATCATGAAGAACAACTGTAAAATCTAGTCATGCCATATTTTGTATGGAATTTAATTTCTCAATATTCTAGAAAAATACATAGATAAATCCAATAGCATAATCAATGATATCATTTACATAAAACATGCACACATATGAATTCACAATAGGGTTTATCCTAAGAGACTACCAAATGAAATATGGAATAACCCCCTATGAACTACCAACAAACCAATCCATACCAAAAATACCTGAATTTTATCCATATACACATATATAAAATTAATAATAGACTTCAAAGGTGAATATAATATTAATCAAAAAAAATATAGAAAAAGAAAATATCAGAATTTCAATAGTCATTTAATTATTTAGGATATAAATAATACCAGAAGAATGTATATTGTATATGATCACATGGGCCTACCACGGTACTTGAATGGACTCAAAATACATTTAATTTTTAGAAAACAACATTTTTTCACACAATGTGAATTAAAAAAGCACATCTAATATAGATACCACCAATTCATACATATTATATTTTTGAGTTCACTATATAGTGATTTATATGTACAAACATAGTTCCCATGCATGATTCCAAACCTTACTAAATCATTTATACCCCATACCTCGAAATTTAAAAGATGAGAAACCAGTATGTAGACTTAGTGCACTGATAGAATTTTGTAACACTGTGACATGAACAACTGGTTCTGAGATGAGTTTACACACGAACTCATATGTATCTCCCCATTACTGGAGGGTTTTTAGCTAGCATTGAGGTAAAATGGAGAAAATATTTGAGCCTATAAACATGGTATCAATTAAATATCATGGATCAATAAGGTGATAAAAATGAACAAATATTAATAAGTAAATAATCATCAGAGTACCTAAATAAAAAAAGAAAAAAACCAATGCAATAACAATATTTGATTTTAGAAATATTTATCAAAACCAATATAAGATATCCCAATAAGTGGTGGATCAAGGTATTAGGTAATAAAGCTAAATATAATCTTTAAAAAACAATCAACCCAAAGAAACATCTTATAAACTAGTAGTATCATTCTATACCTTCTAAACTATCAACCCTAGGGAACATTCTATTCATGGAAATTATAACAAAAAAATATATAACTGAATAGAAATTATTGAGTAGGATGGGAGTACATGACATATAATAATTCCATAAAAAACCCTTAATATATGTTCATAAGATATACTGGTTTATTTTATGAAATTATATAGAGTATTGACACATTAATGTACATCAACACAAGAAAAATATATCTCTCTGTCCCTTATAGACTGGTTCCACCTTCTTCAAAACCTTTCTAAAAAGAAAATCAACTATAATATTGAGATATCCTTTCTTTAGGACATAAAAAAAGATTTTTGAGATACCCCACTAATTTGGAAATACCAAATACATCTCCTACAATGGTTAACACATCCCACTCTGATAGAGTCAAATAGTCTCAAAATAGATGCTCACAAGATGATGAGGGAAGAATAATGCATATGATACATGATACAAATAGGATATCAAAATAAAGTTATAACATGGATGAATCATATCAATCACAATACACAAAAATTAAATAAAACAATTGGTCTCATAGGCTGAAGACACACATTCTATGTGATCAAACAGTAAACATAGTTCTTATAGGGATTCACATACAAACCATTTCTCTTTTCAAAAATACATATAAAACATGTGCTAAATACTTGGGCTTCCTACCGTAAGTACAATGAAGATTGAAATATATGGTAATTTTTTTAGTATAAAATAACCTCTTAAACAAATATAGTAATTTTACTAGACATGATTTGTAAACCAAGGACTATTGTTGAGAGGAAGACACACACAAAATATAGATCATATTCAAGCATACCTGAGAAGATATTCTTTTTAAAATGATATTGGTTTGATTAATTCATGAACACAAAACATATTCTAATACATGGCTCATTTATTTCTTGAATATTTATTGGGAATGATATAATTGTTAAAATTAATTTGAGGTTTTATTTTTTAAAACCTACAAAAATCACCATGCTCATTAGGCTCCTAAAGATACAACTTCATTATTGATAGAGCCCTCCAGCTAGCCTATGGAGATGATAAATCTTCTTTATGATATAGAGCTCTCATACCCCTAGAGCATCTGCTAACATAGCCTCCAAAACACCACCAAATAGACTAAAAAACACAAAAAATTACAATAAATAATTTGAATTCACAAAATTCATATTCTTTATATAGATATGTCACAATAAACACTATCTTCCACTAACCATTAATAATAATAATTGGATTATTATAATGAAATATATAGAAAATAATAGTTTCAATTCGTCATGAAATTAATATAATCTTCTCTACTAACTTCTATTTTACATTATACTCATGAGAACCTGAAAATCTTCTTATCATCCATTTACAATAAGAGAAACTTCCCATTTGAATATCAATATCTATATCTATTTCAATCTTCAAATTTATATGAACTTATTTTAAATTTATCCCACCTTTAATTTAGCTATTAAATATCCCATGAAATCTTTTTCAGAAATTATGTGATTTGATATGTTAGATATTATATGTGTATATCCTTTTTGATGATTGTAAATTTGAAAAAATCAAATCCACATAGAATTTTATAAATTTATACAGACAATGTCTTCTCCTCTCATCAAAAAATCATATATTGTGTCACTGTTAAATTTTTTTTTCATACCATGGCCTACAAAATTATTTTTTAATGTAATTATTATATAATTATTGTTAAATAATTTCATTGTTCTATCGAAATCCCCAGAACCATGACATGTTTTCCACTATATGTTTTGATGATGGACTGCCATACTTCAACATAACATCCATTATGTTATAGAAATTCATGTTTTGAAATTTTCAAAACATAAAATCCATTTCCGTACGTTGGTAAATTTCTCCAGAATATGTTATATACTTTTCAAAATTATCACTAATATTAAACCATGATGCTATGATACATGATTTGATTCATATACATTTGAATATACTACAGTCACCATGGTAAATTCTATTGGATATTTAAGTTATATCATTTCACATTAGAACATATTTTAGCCAAAAAACATTCTGAAATTCATGTTTTACTTTTGGCATCCTGATTTTTTTAACATTTTATTTTCCCTATATAATTGTGGTAGAGTCAAAACATCTTCTTCAGACCACAACCAACTAAAAAACCCATGTTCTTAATATAAATTTTTTACGCTTTCCATGCCATATCTATGACAGTTTTAAATATTTCAATGTATTAGTGATGTAATCATCCTCATAAAACAAATTTCATGTTCTTCCAATCATTTAAACACATTGAAATTGGAATCATCACAAATTATTATTCATTAAGAACATATGTTTAAACCTTATTTATATATTGAAGATAATATAAATCATTACAATAACATATACATCAAATATCATTTAACTTAATCATCCTTATTCATAGATTAATAATATAACAAAAAATATATTGGGTTTATTTATATCCAGCATTAAATTTTTGTTACAAATCATGGACCATTAATAAATTTCAAACACTTACAGTTATAGATGAATCATTTTCAATAATTTTATTCATAAATAACCAAATAATATATAGGAAATAATAAAATTAAATAATGAAATAATATTTTCTCTAATATCTGACTGAATTAAAAAATATATTCATATCCTTTTAAACATGTTAAAAATAATACCTCTTTATTCCAACTGATAAATCATTAATAGAAATTTTCTAAATAACTTGACTTAATATTTTCTTTCCAAAAAAATTTCCATTGAATATAAGTTTTAAAATTTACAATATATCTTCTCCCCTGTCATGTTATAATATTTCATATTTTGACATCACTAGTTCTAATTTATAATAAGTATCTTTAAATTCATTCTCCTCGGAATTAATAGATCATTTTACCTTTAGGTAAAACACATATCAATCGATTTATATATTATTATATTAATCATATCCATTTGTGAAAACATAAAGAATTATACATTGATTGGGTTAAGTTGTATTTATATCCCACAATGAAAAAAATATCCAATGAACAATGTGATAGGGGGATAAAGAATTCATAACATTGACTTTGATGAATAAAGGATGTTAATTATAAAAATCCTCCAAATATTTATTTTTACTAGTAATTTTATTATTTTCATTAGATTTATGAAAAACAAAAAAAAATCTTTTTTACATCTCTTAGTTTCATCATTTTTAGAAATTTGGATTTTTTTCAAAAAAAAATATAGTAGATTATTATTATTTTATTA
This sequence comes from Viscum album, assembly GCA_963277665.1. Lineage (NCBI taxonomy): Eukaryota > Viridiplantae > Streptophyta > Magnoliopsida > Santalales > Viscaceae > Viscum > Viscum album. The sequence continues at coordinate 1,257,868,233 of OY728142.1, read as the reverse complement.
TTGTTAAATTTATCAATAGATAACTTATTTATAATTAAATATGAGTAGACATGTTTTTACACACTCATTGGGCTCAAAAATCTCAAATCTCATCATTACATCACCTGTATTCTTTTGAAAAGGAATATTATTCTTCCCAATTTCATTAAAATGAAATATGTTTCCTCAATTATGATTCCCTTTCATAACAATATTACAAACATAAAATTCTTCCAAACACATTCATTCTTCAAAAATAACAAATTCATGGTCCTTAAATAAGAGTTGAGATACTCATGTTAAATTAAACATCAACACATAAAAAACTACTTTCTTCATCAATTCTAGAATTCTTTATTATATTATTATTGAACCAATATACATAAAATTAAATTACACCCCATTAAAAAATGTCATCATCGCCTTCATGAACATCACAACTTTCATTAAGATCATTATATCACCTCATATATATGGGGACCAATCCCTTTTTAATTTATATTGCTAATATTTTATTGATTATTTATGTGGAACTTAAAAAATATTACCCTCCAAATTTAAATTTTTATTATTAATAAAATAATTTTCAGTATTATATATAAAAAATATCATGGTTTATAGAATTTGAAAAGAAATTAGTAAGGTTAAATGATTATTTAATCCATCCACATAATATTTATAGTGATTATATTTTTTTCTCAAGCTTTGGTAACTAAATACAGTGTACCTTTTTAATATTTCAAATATTATTTGGATAAATCCCCCTATGATACTAAATTTTATAACAAGAGTATTTATATTGAAATTTATAATTAATACATTATTTAAATATTATGTTTCAAAAACAATTATAGAACCAAAATAATTCATAACCAGTATACAAGGCTATAAATATATTTTTTCTTATACCTTCAAACATGACTATAATCCTTCATTAAGCCATAAATATTAGATCAATTTTTATTAAAAAAAATAGGCTCCCAACACCTTTTTCATGGTTCTAGTATTTATCGTAGCCTTTTCTAAATAGTTATTTGTAGCAATTTTATCCTACTAGATAGTGTGGCCAAAATTTATTTTTGTTAATAAATTACATTATGTCACATATAAACATGGTTTTTTTATTCTAATTTATCATGACTCTCTATTCACAGACACTTATAAGATATGTATCAATCTATAAATAGAATTTTTTTATAATTATTTGAATTATTCATTTGTAATTTCTCTTACCTATTCTCTAAACGATGAATAGAATTATAAAATATGTATTTGAATTCATACACTACCTTTTATCACGGGATAAAATTTTATTGTAAAATTTAAATATCCACATTCATTTCAATTTATTTTATTTCCAAATTAATAAAAAAATTATTATCTACAACAAGAATCATCTAAAACTATCTATATCCTTAATTAATTCCTAATCATTTTTTTAATGAGAAATAATATTTTTGAAATATGATTAACGAACCCTATTATTATTATTATTTTCTTTCTCTAGATGAAAAATATTCTGGAGATAATCATATATTTCCAAAACAAGCATAAACTCCAAATCATTATCTTCCACACTCTCACCACTATTGGTTTCAAAATTTATTATTTTTATTTTTCCATAATTATGATAAATATTTTTTCACCATCTTCACTGGATAACAATACATCATTATCCACACATAAATCACAACAAAAAAGAATAAATTATATATTTTTCTTCGTGTATATATTGAATTTATTAAATTTCATATTTTGAGAATAATTTAACATCTTCTTTATTAAATATATTTTTGTCCCTTAATCATCACATTCAGATTCAATATATATGTTTTATACTATACATTAAATTCATGAAGAAAAATCCAATACCACAACATTTTATACAAATAAATGGAAATTAATTTTATAATATAGTTTTTACTCCTCCAACACTTCTAGAGATGACATAAACGAGATTATAAATCACCACATCATCACCCGCGTACAAATCTAAATATTATTCATCAGTATCTAAATGTTTATATCACTTCCATCTTAGGAAATAATTTAATAAATTTACTTATCAATGGAATTATATTTAGAGACACCTTCCTTAAAAATATAATATGAAATATGGTTTCTAGAAATATAATCCAAGAGATAGTTTTCTAGAAAGCAATCTTTGTGTACTGAATCTTTTTCATTCTATCTTTCTAAATTGATTCCAAATAATTTCTCAAAAACAATATTGTCTACTTAATTATCACCCTAATCATTGATGGTAGACATAATATAACTTGCATGAGTGAATAATTAATTTTATTATTCATTATCTGGTATTTTGAGATTGTTATATCTCAATATCTAAATATGTAAAATTTCTTGACTTTATATTTAATTTCCTTTATATATTTTTTAAACATATACCAATTTACTTCTTCTCTAATGATTCCCCTGACCAGGAGAGTCTTCTTCTTCTTTTTTGTGGTAGATGAATGGAATTCCTAATAATCACATCATTATATAAATTTTTAGTATCTACCTTTTTCAATGTAGTACATTTTATTTGAGGAAATAAGACATTTATCATTCCCTAAAAATCATTTCAATTAATTTATACTAAATATAGAATTATCTTATCTTTAAAAGTGTATTGATTAATCCCATTTTATGTTGGAATCCCCTAATTATTCAGTTTTTGGATGATTTCTAAAATAATACTATAAATTCAGTGACCAAACAACAACTAAAATGAAATATTATCATGAGTTAACTCAAATACTGACTATGTCTGAAAAAAAATCAACAAAATAATATAAAAACTATTGATATTCAAATGAAATGTGCCTCATTGATACTAGTGATAGTGTCACTAAGAATGGTAGGTTCACTTAGGGGTTAAGTTATATAATAGATACAATTGTGATTCATTTTTATGATTTATTAAAAAATAAACCTCAATCACTGATAATATTATTCAATCTCAATTATCAACTCACACACATCAATGAAAATAAATTATAAAGGATTCTCAATGACCAAGGTATATCTATTAAAATAAGAATATGAATCCTTCACATCATCTGGATAAACTTAATTTTTTATTGGATACTATAGTCAACATTATAAATACTAGGATTTGGTAATATATGTTATCTAAAGTTTACATGATAATTTAAAATTTTGTCTAATAACATAGGATGAAATGGTTTCCACCATTGCCACCCTTTTTTCATTAGGGTCTTGTACTATTAAACTAAATAATATCCTTTTTCCATGGATAATTACACATGAAAATATATTTTAGTGCTCCAAAAATATTAATTTATTTTAGACTTTATTTAAATTTTTTTATACATTAAAAATTATCACTATTGTGACTATAAAACACCCATAACACTAATTTTCTCTTCTTGTTCATAAATGTAAACCACTATAAGCCTTATGCCACTTCTACATGTGTTCACTAAACCACAATGAAGAATCATCTCTATCTATATCCAAAGAAATTTCCATTAAAAATTACACTCTTATATAATATATATTCTATTAAATTATACACATATCGTATACTATAATATCTATGCACTTCCTTTATATTTCTAAAAAAACACAATTATATATATATTATTTCAAAGTAGTAGAATAATCAATTTTAAATTTAAATTTCAATTTAGAATTAATGAATCTTATATGCACCAATAAATTCACAATTTTATACTTTATTTTGATTAATTTTATCACCGAAAACCTCTTTGTATATACTTATTTGATTGTAAATAACAGATATAAAATATAAAAGTCCATTTATGTCATTAAAAGAGATATCAAATATAAATTAAAAAAATAATTGGAATTTTCCTCTAAACCTGTATTCTCTATTCATTAATATGTCATGCTTTTCGTCCTTATATATTTTTGTGACTATATATTTACTATAAAATGATTAATATTATTCTATTTTAGACTAATATTTGGTGAAATATATTGAAACACATCTTAACTTGATAAATATAACTACATTCCTTCCACTTTGACTTTAAAATAATGATTCATTCAACTCACACAACATCCTCTTCCCTATGATGAAACCCATTTAACAAAATAATACAACCTTTCCATTTCAATCCATTGGAACAGTCTCCTAAATTCATTAGATACGTCAGAAACAAGTCTCCAAATATAGATCATAGTTGTGGTGATCCCCATTTCAATTTTTTTTCATCATCTCTAATATAATCCCAAATTTAAAAACTCATTATTCTAAATTATCATAATTTACAACCATAAAATTTATTACCCACAATAGCTTATTATATTACCATTATATGGGGGAATCAATTATTTTCATACTGTTTTTTTTTCTCCAAATAAAATTGAATAACCATAACTACTTCCTTAATCCATTACTATAAAAAATGTCGATGTCATGGTTTTCAAAGTCATTTTATTTTTTTAAACCATCTTTAGAAAAATTTTCAATATTTACTAAGATGTGGGGATATAACATTCACATAAAAACCCAATCCATTTTCATTTTTTATTTCTAAAACTATATTACAAACATAGGCTAAAATTAATCATCCATAAACACCTTATTTCAAACATTACTTATGTTTTTAAAAAAATAAGAAAAACATTCAAATATGAATCATATTATTAATCATTTTTATAAATATTACATATAGGAAAAATTATCTATAAAACATCCCATGGTATTATCATATTCATTTCCGAATATCCATCAATTTTGTATCACATTTTCAATTTTAGTTTCATAAATTTTTATAATTATTTGTAAAAACAATTTAGGAATACATATGAAATGGATAGTACCACATAAAATTATTTTTATAAACCATTGAAACATATCCTCATTATCGTATGTATTAACATTCACTAGTACAAAAACAATAGTTTTCTATAGATTAATAACTAGTATTTTGATAGATCAGAATGAATTTTTTTTGGATGTGTAACTTTGTGAGAAAACATGTCGTGCTCCAAAATTTAAACATAATCCCTAAATTCATTATAGATTTCACATTTTTGACCATTGTTCAATTATTAAAACAAATTTACAAACTAAGATACTTTTCCAGACACTCTGTCCCTAACATGGAAATTCCATACACTCTTTGGAGGGAATAATCTCTATATATATTACCCAATATATATATAACTCAATTTCCAACAAAATATATGGAAACAATATTTAAAAGGATAATGATGAACTCCCTCACTCGCCACCTTGTCAATATAGTATGTCTCACACAATTATTAAGGCCATTAAATAACAGAATCGTAACCTATTTGTAATTTCTAATTTATTTCCCACTAAATATCCCTGACATATAAATAACAATTTTGAGAAAAAATGAGTCAGAAAGTATATCACAATACTAAATGGTAAGTTTATTGGTTATAAAAAAATTTTCTATAAAAAGGTTCAACACCACATAATGTGATATAATAATGATATATAACACATTCTCTCACAAAATTTGTTAAAAAACATTAAAACAGTCTGTTAAATGAATAAAAAGATATTTCATTATATACATAAACTTTGAATACCCATATTCAACATCTTATGAGACCCCATATAAGAAAACCACATTTTTTTCTATAAAATCCCAGTTAATAACTATTAATTTAAAAATAGTTTATTTGAAATCTTTTTTAAAATCTCTTTGTGATTAAAATACTATTTCTAAATTTCAATTAATTTTATTTTATATAATTCATTAAAAAATAAACTCACACATCCTATACAAGATACAAAATGATACATATACTATTTCTTAATTTATGCTATAAAAATAAATTATTTAGCTAATATATTCCATCCATTAATGGGAAATAATATTTTATGGTGAAATTATTGGTTATAGAGGCATATAATTCAATAATTTTTTTTAAACTTAATAATCACAAATAATCATAATGTGACCTACATGAAAACCAGCACAATTTAAAAATTGAAAATTATTTATTAAAAAATCCTCAGACCTCAAATTACATTAAATTTATTATTCTACCCCTATTCCACCATTCATTAATATAAATGGGAAACTTTCATATCCAAGTAATCAAACCTTCAAAATCCAAAAAATTAATAATAATAATTCATTATCTCTATAAATCCAAAAAAAATATAATTGTGTAGATTCATATTGTCAAAACCATTAATTATTGTAGGCCAATAGACTTTGAATTGATCCTAAAAATTCACTGTTAAAATTAAATGAATCCAAAAAAAGGTATATATCCTCACATAATCTTAACAAACTAAAATAGAGACCCATCTTCTTTCATATATATAAAAAATAGTGAGTTTTAATTATTCATGAGTATCCAAAAAAAATTAAATGAACCATTATTTTATTCTGATTTTGACATGATTTAGTCAAATATTATTTGAGATCCATATATGGTTTTTTATAATGTAGAGTATGAAAATTGGAAAATAGAAAATAGAGGAGGGGGATAAAGAGAGGTACATACCTCTAATAAAGGAACATATGAGTCTGAATCATCTCAACATCAATGATAATAAATAAGAGAAAAGAAATAAAAAAAATTTGAGGTCCACCTTCCATTTTTTTATACAAAAAACACTAATAAATGAAAAAATGTAAATTAGAGTAATCTTAGAAGGAATATAGTTATATTTGGGTGAATTTTATTTTATCTAAAAAAGTAAATTTTTATTAAAATCATGTTCACTTATTTTTATCCAACATCTTCTTATTTATTATGATATTCATATTTTATCATCAAACATTCATGAAATAAACACATTTATATCCCCTAATATGGATCCAAAATATCCAAATCTTGTTATTTTATATCGATTTAAAAACATATGCTTCAAGAATATTGGTATATTTAATAAATTCATTCATTAGAGTTATTACATTGACTTTAGATCACTATTCATTGCAATCATATATTGTATGTTATGTTATTTGGGTGATGGAATGTGATAAATAATTTTTACATGGCCACTACATAACTTTGGATTATCGTTGTGAAATAATTTATATTATTTCAGTGGGATAATATATTGTTTCCTATGAATTATTTCACTCATCCTTTCAATTAATTTCACTCTTTTAGGGATTCTAATATACCATTGAGACATGTTTTAACGACTTAGTGGGTTTTTATATGTAGATACAATTCATAATTATATTATTATGTATATGTTCCTATATAAATTCAAATAAAACTTCATATAATCTTTTTCATGTTTGAAGGATTCTATGGTAAAATGTGTGGTAGATTTACATATACCTTACATTTTTTCTTATTTAAGTTTCATATTTCTATTTTATATTTAAAACCATCATGGTAGAAATTATATTAATCATATTCAGCTCGTGGAATCTATCTATTTATTCCATATATACCCACTCCCATATAAATACTTTTTAAAATATTTTTATATTATTATTGGTTTAAAATATTGTCTTTATGGTTATGTAATATTGGGGTTATATTATAAGTTTTAATGTTAAAAAACATACATATTACTTGTAAGGATAATAAAATTTATCTTGGTTTCATTTCATGATAATTATTATATGTGTTTATGACTATTTTGATCTTAAAACTTATTATTCCCATGTTTTCTCATTAAATTCATGTATTAATATCAATTTATTTGGATCATAATTATTTTGATTTAATATATTATTTCATAATTTTTTAATATTTTGGTTAATGATGGTTCTAGGTTAGCTTTTGATGGTATCTCATCCCACGAGTGTGATTATACTTCCATTACTAGTTTTAGTGTAAAACCCCAAAAGTTTAGTATATATTCATCATATAAATTTTTTTAGATAAATTATTTCACATGCAATATTGATCTTAAAAAAAACAATGTCTTTATAAAACATATTAAATATGACTATTATATTATAGATGATGAAATTGAATATATAAATAGAAGTGAAAACATTATCAAATATATATAAATTACATCTTGTAATATCATTATTCCTTAAAATTTTAATTTATTATTCATTTTAGGGAGTTTTAATGAATAGTGATCTCCCTATACTCTTCACATATAGAACATCTATAAGCATTTAATAAGAAAAATGACTAGTTAAACAAGTTCAAACTCATGGAAATCAGTGATAAATGTATTCCAACTAAACAACATGTTATGAGTAATTAAAATTCATATCATACCCTTAGATCTTTTAAGAAGATAATTCTTCCATTTTTTTATTTTTCAGGATGATATGAATATTTTATTACAGATGTTATAAGTTATAAATTTTAGTACTATTCATTTTGATCCATTTTGTACAGAAAATAAATTTTGTGAATATTGTTTATTTCTATATTATGTGTTAAAATATTAAAAAAATTTATCACATCATGAATTTTAATTATATAAAATTAAAAATTTATTATTTTATTTATATCATAATTAGCATTATATTAATTTTTAGGATTTTTGTAAAAAGTGGATCGTCATGTGAATAGAGAAAATATAGTATTTACACATAATGTAACTATTATTTATTCATTAGGATATTTAAAAATGCTAATAAATATTATACCACATTACTGACCATAAAATAATTTATATGGTAAAATAGAGAATATAAAATTATTACTTTCAATTTAGAAATCTGTACATTTATTTTTTCAACATAATGTTACATTTTATTCTAATAAAAATTTATTTTGGACTATTTTGGTAAAATATTTTCTTATAATGACCCATTTTTATTTTTATTTACTCTAATTTTTCTGAAATATAAATTTTTATTCATAAATAAATACTCTCAACAGAAACTAGTGTTATACTAGAAATTGGGGAAAATATCTTTTATACATAAAATACAATTTTCTAAAAAAAAGTGTTGGGTTGAGGATTATTTTTTTAATATTTATTGTTACCACCTAAAGAAATTGAATATTATAAAATGGATTTCAAATTTTAAATCATAATTATAATATTATGTAATATGGTTTATTTTATTTTTATTCATAAAAATAATTTAACATGGTAAAAGTTATTCAACCATATAAATGCTAAGATAACAAAAAATAAAAAATCAATGTATAAAGTCTTAAAATGTCAAATTATATTATCTTTATATGGTGTTTATAATGAAATTATTTACCACCCCATTATCCTTGTAAAAATATACATATTTTTAGACCACTTTCCTTGAGAATTACATCCTTTTAAATATGATCAAAATATATATTTTTAGAAATTTCACACCACTCACTTATAAGTGGATCTCTGCACCACCCTTAAAATCCAAATAAAAAAATTTCAACCATATAACTAATATTGAGTATTTAAATTAATATATATCTTATAAAATTTTATTAAGGTTATAGTCACATTAATATTTATTAAACTAATCTTTTCTATGATATCCTTCATGAGTTTATTCAAACCGTTTCATATATAAAAAAAATTGGTATTTTATTTGTATTTTTCATATAATGATCATGTCATTGTGGAATGTTTCAAATTATACAACTATTTTATTTTACACTGTGTATACAAGAAATCATTGAAATATTATATTATAAAACTGTTTATAAGCTTATAAATTCACATTCTATCTAATATTTATTCATTTAAGTGGATTTTAATTTTTAATGAGGTAAGGGATTTTAAATTTGAATATTTCTTTAAATATTTTAGAATCATTGAACCAAATATATTTCAACCATATCCTTATTATTTATTTCATATTAAAAATTATTAATATGTATAATTCAATTACATTTGGATCAAATTTTCAACCATAATTTAAATTGTTAAAATCAAATGGAGTCTAATTTATATTTTCTATATATGATACATATTAAATTCATTATAAATGTGTGAAAATAATGTTTTTAAACATTTTATATATCACAATAATTTAATACCACTATGAATATTATTAATTAATAATATTTCATTTAATCTTTCAATTTTTATTAAAATTAAATATTTTACACATGGCACTACGTGTTTTATATTATAAATTTTTACCAAAATGAATAGATAGGATTCAATGTTTTTTCATAACATTTTTAACATGTTTATAATATTATTTTACTTATATGTCAATATACATTATTTAATGTCATTATTCACTAGGGATATTTTATAATGATACCATCTAACATATTATGAATCAGGAATTTTGTTTATATAATGAGAGAAATTTCATGAAATTAATTTCATATCCACTGGTTAACTTATCTATAAAAATTTATTAGTTGTCTAATTTTACTATGTCTATGTAATTATTGTTTATCATTTTTTGAGGGTTGGTTATATTATATTTCTAAAATTCATTAAGAAATTTTGTATGTCTCTTATAATAATAATTTTTATGCACGATAATTTTTATTATATTTATAACATGATGTCTAAGAATTTATATTAAGTGTGTAACATGATATGTGGAAATTGTTTTTATTATAAAGAAAATTATTAGATGAAATCGATATATATTCCTATTTTTCTAAGGTTATTATTTACTATATTTTTTTTACACCTCAATGTTATGTTTGATGCCTTTGATATTCCCAATTGATCTTAAATATTGTCTCATGTCTCTGAATTATTATAACATTGGGTGATCATTATAATTTTATATTATATATCCCTCAATCATGTTTTATATAAAAATATTATGATTTTATGTTACAATTGTTGATAATATCGCCCATACTCCTTGTATCTCATATTATTAATGTCACTCAATAATATGATTTCTTATCATGTGAATTTAATCTCACTCCAATTATTTTCCTATTTCTTGAGATAATAAAATTAATGACTGTGTATAAGGTAATGTATATATAATGATTTTTTGGGAGATTTTGATGCATTAAATACTATTAATTTGACTATGAATGTAATATCCAAGGAAATATAGCCATTGTGGTTTGGAATTGGGAGATTATTTGGGAAATATAATGATTAAATTATGAAATAGACATAAAATATATTCATGTGTATCTTAGTATTCTCCACCAAGTTTCAAATAATTGTTGAAATATTATTTGAATTATCTTAATAGTTTTATTTTCACCCAATACTAAGAAAACTAGTGAAAAAATACTGATATACGGTGAACTAATAGTGATTCAAAAGTATCATGGTTAATGAGAAAGTATATTAGAGGATTAAATTTATGAGATGGATTATATATATTACTTTTTTTGATCATTATGATTCTCCAATGATATTATGAAATATTAAAAAGGTTATCCTATTTTTTTAACATAATGGTTGTAACTAAGAACAAATATACTAATAATGTTTGTGAATACAAATGTGTTTATTATTAGTGAGAGAAACAAAATGGGATGCGAGCTATTGTATCAAATATCACAGAAATTCTCACTTAAATACAACAAATAATTACTAATAATGAATTCTTTGTTGAGAAAATGATTGTTCCATTGATGGATAATTTTAAATCTAGTATTCTCTCTAATAAATACCATCCTCCAAAGTGGGTATCCTAATCCACTAATTATATATAAAATGATCAATGAGATGGATGTGATATTTTTCATTATCTAATGAACAAAACCAATGACAGTTGTTTATGATTCTTGTCTCATGTAATGTGGGGCTCACCAATAATCCACCCTCATACTTAATATGATACAGAAGGAAAAATATTAATCTATAGAATTTATAAATTTTAACATAATATTATTTTTCTAAATTTTTTCCCTGAGCACATTACATAAAAATTAGGTTGATATTTCTTAGAGGGGAAAAATAGAATATTTTCAATGGATTATGTGAACCAAACTTTAAGATACTCACAAAATGAATCTCTAATTTTATGATCATCTCTCAAATATTGAATTATTGATTCATTAGATTCTTAATACCATTTATTTAATATAAATTAACTAATATAGATGTTTATATTTTTGAATAAAATATTCAATGTAAAAATACCGTAGAAATGGATCCTATATATTCTAAATATTCCCATGGATTATTAGGAATGAAATGTAAATGTAACTTCATAGAAAATAAATTTAAAAATAATATATTATAAATGAATTATAACACCCTACACCAAAAAACTTGAAGAATGTTTGTGGATGTTTATAGAAAGGAATAAAAAAATGATTCGTGTGTGGACGGATTGGAAACAAAAATCATAATTTTGAATAATATTTAATGTGGATGGTGAAGATAATAGATGAATGTATTGACCCATCTAAGGAACAACCTAGATATAAACTCATAAAATGCTTCGATTATCAGCATTATACAAATCCAAGATTTGGTGATTTGAAAAATAAATCTCGAAGTAAAATTGATAATTAGGGTAATTGGTGAAAATAACATTATAGGACAAGGGGGGATTGAAGAGACTTTGAAATCACTACAATAAATTTATATCATGATAATGAAGTGAAATTACACATAGTCTCAAATATTATAGAATAAATGTCTTTCATGATTTATGGTTCTTTTTATTATTTTATATCCTCAATTTATTCATAATATTGATTCACCCATATAAATCATGGATACTAAATTTTTAATTAATTCCCCTTGTGATAAATGTATTGCATCCATATTATATAAATCTTCTACAATAATTGTTATAGGTAGATACTTCAAGATAATCAATTCATCCTAACCCTGTTTGAATTTGATGTTATACATGGCATGGACTGTATCTACCTATATAGTTATAATATATATTATTGGGATTAGGAGGTATCATTTTATATTTTAAATTATCCCATCATAAAATATCAATGAAAGGATTATTTTTAACTCTCACTAGATCAAAATTCTATATATCAGTCATGAAAGAATAAAACATGATATTTTAATAAGAAATTATTTTAAAATAACTTAAAAATTATGACATGCCAATTTTATTGGATTATATTTTTGTATTCGCAAATGAACTATCCAACCTTCACCAATTACATGATGCTTTGTTCTCAATTTAACTCATACCTGTTTATATATGAATAAAAAATAATCCTAATCAAATTGTACTCATATAATTGGATGAATTTTAAAATATGAATTAGTAGAAACAATGTAGGGGGTTTATATTCTCATGTTCATCACTAAAGTATATATCCATCCATTTTCATTATTAATGATTGATATATGTGTGAATTTATTGATTATCATGAGCTTAATAATGTCCTAATCAAGAAAATGTATTCACTTACTCACATTGATGACATATTTGATCAAATAATTAGGGATTAATAATTCATTAATAACCATTAATCAAGATATCATAAATTAATATTAAAAAGGGAGGATATACCCAATATATCCTTATTTATAAGATATAAACATTATAACAACATTATGATGAATTTAATACACATAATGACCCTAAATTATTCAGGGGTCCAATGATTAAATTATTTCTATATTAAATTTATTTATTTAATTTAGTGTTTATAATTGATATTCTCTTATTCCAAAAAATATTGGAAGAACATAAAGATCACTTAATGATTTTTATGGAGACAATAAGAAAATGGTAACTACAAGATATATTTATGAAGTATGTATTGTGGTTATAGATAGTAATATTCTTGAGTCATGTAACAAAAAATGAGGGAAGGATTTATAGCTTTTAATTATATATATTTTTAAATAATGAATTATACTAAACAATTTAGTTTTGATAAATAGATTTCATTTTTTATGTATATTATCATTACTTTTTTGAGAAATTTCTCACAACTATAAAGATCAATAAAAAATTTAATAATAAAGGGACAAAAATTCCATTTGATGGGAGGATGTTGATAAAACCACATAGATCGTAATAGTTGGTTAGTAACTATACATGTAATTACATTCCATTGAAATGATAATGGGATTTTATATTATAAGTTAACTCTTCAAAGAAATGATTTGATTTCAACCACATTTAAAATCAAAATATAACTGATTATGCATCACATAAACTAAGGATACTTAAGAGAAAATTCTAGACACATGATTTGGAGATATAAATCATTATATTTTGTTTAAATAATTTTTTTCATCATCTCTATAGAGAAAACTGAAATATATATACCAATATCAATTTATTGATGTAGATAGTCAAATATAAGGATTTTAATAAGTGTCAAATAAAATTTTGTGAACTTTTAGAAAATAAATTTCTCGATAAATTATTATCCATGAAAGAAAAAAGGTGGCAGATTTTCTATATAGAAATGATCATTCTGCCCATTCATTTTTTAGGATTGAAAGTGACAAAATAAATTTTTATACATAAAGGATGAATGTAGAAATGATAAAGTATAATTCAAAATCTTATATTTCTAAAAATAATTTGTCAAAAATCTAGTTCTACAATAATTAAATATTACAAGATTATTTATATTATTCTTCAAAATGATAGAAAATAAGTTTGAGTTTAATCTTTAAAATAGGGAAATATAAATTTTGGTACCTGAATACATTTCCCATCAAAACAATAATTGATGAAGGAAAATTAATATGATAAATATAATTTATCCTTATCTATTCATTCTATAATCATTAATATGTATATTTATCATAAAAAATAGTGGGATAACCTAATTAGATAGATTACAGAGTATGTATCTCAATTATTGGAATGAAATCATGCCTGGAATGAATGCCATAAATAAAAAGGGATGATACAATCATTGTATATTACAATATAAATGTGGGATAAGGTCACCAATTATATTTTCTAGAACATACCTAAACTCATAAATATAATTATAATATAATAGTATTGGTGGATTGACTCCTAAAGTAAGAAAATTTCATTAATATATGACGGGATTTATCACTTGATCAAATTTCTAATATGTAGATAATGTAAGTGGTTAATGTTTCATGGGAGAATAATTTTAGTTGAGTATATTCAAAATCCAATGATCATGTAAATTTATTAAATTACTCTATAATATGAACTAAATACAAAGTTAATAATTATTATTTCTTGTCACACTTAATAAAATAGTTAATCTAAAAGGATAATTATTGAAATAGATGGTATACTCATATCCTTCCTACATGTATTAAAATGAACTCAGGATCATCATATATCCCTATTTGAGTTTTCACATAATAAAAGTTTAATCTCTATAATCAAAATTGAACCATATAAGGCACTATGTAAGAAGAGATGAATAAATCTTATTGGATGGGATAAATTTTGATACATGAACTATTTAGGACCATATCAGGTATAAGAAGTGACGTAGAGTGGTTAAAACCATTCACAGACATATGAATGAATGAAACTGTAAAGCGAATAGCAATGTTAATAATCACTGATGAAATACAGAGTTATATATATGTAATAACCTGTTCCTTTTGGATATCTCATTGGAACAATGTTATTATATTTATGAGTATGTGGGAACTATGTTTTACTTATATTAGTCCCTTTTAGATTATTAATAATGTCATGATTATATATTATCACATATATCTCCATCTATATATCTCATTTAAATAACATTAAGTCTATAAAATTGTAACATGAACTCTATTAAGAGGAAAAACGGATGGACATTCCTAATCAAAGAGAATGTAATATAAAACAATAGAGACCAATTAGTAAATTTTTTCTAAAATTATCTTAAATAAAATGAATATATATGGCAACCGATGGATGTAGTGGTACAGATTTACCGCTATATGTATTTATTATATTAATGGAATTTCAATAATGAAATTATTTTTATGGTGGTAGAATATTACATCCCCAAATTATACTATATATTCCTTAAATAAAAATTATTATATTCCTTTTTTCTCAGACAATTCTTAAAAATTGAAACACTGACATATTTTATAAATTTTATATATGGACATTATTGTATTTTCTTTGCTTTAAATTGTACAAATAGATTTTAACACATTATTAAATCTATAGTAATGGAATAAATATATAGATGTCTTCCACATTATTATCATTTTCATAATATTGTAGGGAAGGATTAATCACTAAGATATTCCCTAAACCAATCTTAAGCTGAACTAAAAATAATACGACATTAATAAATTCACATGTATGAGTATTTGAAGCACATGGAAATCAATTTGTGATACATGCTATATGAACCACAACCCATGAGTACCCCTAAAACATATCGTAACCTTAGAAAATATTAAAAAATCATGAGGGGGTATTTTCATAATAATTTCGGAAGATATAAAGAATAATAATTAATATAATAAATTATTATTCTCGTTAGTTTTCATTTTGATTAAATTTATTCTCACTAATATATTTTATAAAAATATTTTTCCATGATTTTAATTAATTTATTACAATAGATTATTATTCACTTTTTGGATTCTAATTTCTGAAAAGGACATCTTTTTTTGATTAAGAACGTCAATTTTATCTTTTCATTATTCCCTAGCATTTTCCTAGATAAACATATTTTTAATGTGAAGTGTAAAAAAATATTTTCTAAAATAATGTAACTTTTATAATAAAATTTTGATGTTATCCCGACAAAAAAATATTTCCCACATTTTAATTGACCACAAATAAATTATAATAGTTAAATATTAAATATAAATTTAATATATGTAATTTTTAAATATCTGCATTGTTTTTTTAACAAAAGTTGTATTTTATTATAAAATGTTTTTGTCTGGTTAAAAAAATTAGTTATTCAAAATGATATATTTGTTTTTTTCGTGTATTTAATGTCTCAATTATACTTTTTTATACTCATAATGAATTTTTTTCCAAAATCCATTCTGAAAATACTTTATATGTAAGGAAAGATGTCCTAAAAAAGGTTTTTATCTATTTAGTACATTGGTTGGGTGTAGTTTATTTTTATAAAAGATAAATTTTCTACATTTAATAACATAATATTGAATAATTATTTACAATTTTATGCCGATATTTTAAAATTATATACTACATTCTATTTCATTTGTGGTCATAAAAATAATCATCGCTAATAATATTTTATCTAATAAATAAATGATAAAATATGGTATAACAATATTATTGATGACTAAAATAACCACATAATATTACTAAAGGGTGTATAAAGTCCAAATTAACATCCCCCTTATCCCTTTTAATTATTTATCAATTTTAGATCCATCTTCCTTAAGAAATACTTACTTATTTACCAAAATATATATTTTAAAAATATCCAATCATATAAAAATGAAAAGTATCCCTCATGTACCCCTTAATTTCCACTAAAACAATTTTACTACATCTCTTAAATAATTTTTATTTCTATAATTCCTTATAATTTCCCACATTCATTAGCTTCTGGTCACATGAATTCAACTTAATCCTCTCATTTCCAAGAGTCCTTTGAGAGAATGACCAAACACTTAATGTAAGTGATATGATCTTCTTGATTATTGTTATTATCCTATATATACTTATTCTTAAATATTATTTACCATTTCATAAATAAAATTACATGATTCATCTTCTAAAATATTATAGTATCACAATACAGTATCATTCTCTTACACATTCAACTATTATAATGTATTCTTGTTTTGGTTAGATTAACCAACTGTATAAATATTTTTATAATATTTATCTCCTATATAAATAAGAAAACATAAACATTGGAAATAAGATATTATGATAATTAATATATGTTTCTTTATTAATTGTATATTTGTAAAATTCAAATGTTTATTTATTGATAATTTTAATTCTTCAATAAAGTCAACAATCATCGATTAATGTAATTTTCAAGAATTACATAAGAACCATAAAAAATTCTTCAATGATGTTGGTATAAGATTGTATAACTAATTTAAATAAAATTACTATGCCATCATGATATTTTTATATCATTATTCCTCGAATAAGAATCATGAACTAGAACTTTCAAACTTAATCATTAAATGGAAACTCAAGAGTTCATAGAAATATAAAATGATTAAAAATTAAAAATGATATATGTGAAATAAGACATATAAATGGTTGGGTAAAATTAAAATAAAATTTAATAAGTTTCACATTCATATAAATATATAATAATCCTAATTTTATAATATAGTAAATTTAGGTCACCTTCAACTTCGATAATTTTCATTGTATGGATTTCTATTAACTAATAAATAATATTTAGGTGTTAATAATATTTATCATTAAACATATTTCATCTATCTTTTATTTTTCCACATGAATATATTACTATATTATACAAATTATTTATTTTGAATTGATTAACATTTTATTATAATAAATTCAATTAGAAAAATATTCTAACTACACCAAACAGATGATATATGTATGGGAATTTCATCTCATTTTGTCATCATGAAGTCATTTTTTATATTATGTACATATTTTCATTTATTTTATATATATACATACTCATTATCATAATAATTCTAGAATTTTATTATACTTATGTAATTTTTTATTCCTTCCCATGTTCGTTCATTCATGTGGATTTTTATTTTAAAGGTAGAATGTGGTTTTATTATAAATAATTTCATGGAATGTTTTGAATCTTTTTAACAACGTATTTTCCCCCTTATCCATATTACTTATATTATTTCAAAAATATTTTCTTCTATGCTATATTTATTAATATGTTCATTGTAAACTATTTTTTCTGTATTAACTATGGTTTAAAAAAACTTTATAATGTTTTCATTTCATGTGTCATTTTACTTTTCTTTATAAAATTATATTAATTATTTTGTACAAAATTTACCACATGACCATATTTTCATAAAATCCTAAATTTTCTTCCATATTTATCATCTTCTTCATAATTTAATGTTTCTTTATTGAAAATAATATCCTATTTTTCTTTGAATTTTTCATTTATATAGTGGTTCCAAAAAGGAAAAAAAATTTAAAATATTTTAAAGAATGATTTCATTCGATTTTATAAAGTTAATTTGAATCTATGATGACATCATTTGATAATTTTTTTTATTCTTTAGGGATAAGATCAAATGATTCAGTCTATATTATTACTTTGGATGGTTTGTGGATGGTTTATGATCATGTAATGCATATTATTTTTTATGAAACATGATTAATTTCCACTAGTTAAGTATTGATTAAATGTATAAAGAATTCTATCCATTTCTTATATGATAAAGTTTTATTTATTTTCATTGTATTATTGGTGAGTCTATTAGATCCCTATAAGGGTTTAGGTAATTTTTTCTAAAACATTACATAATTATTTATATGTATGTGAATTTTTTTTATTATAATCATTATTTGTGGGTATTATTGTTATGTTCACATAATCATAATTGAAAATTATTGTTATTTTCCGAACATTTGGCATGGACATGGTTAGAGATTGGTTCTTCCAAAATTTTATGATTATATATATGTGATTGTAGGAAAAAATATCATTTTTATTCTAATGACATTCTCCATAGTTTATAAATGCTATCTGATGTGTCATAGATCTTATAGTATGGTTAGTTATTGATATTTTGGAGTTTTATACCCTTATAACATGTTTTATATTTAAATGTTATGATTTCATTATGCTTTTAATCATAATTATCTCCCATGTTCATAATCTCTAACAGGTTTATTATGAATGGTTGATATGTTCTACATTATTAAGTATTTGAGTTCACCAATAATCTATTTTCATTATTTCCCCAGGTTTTCATATATAATATTATGTATAATGGGATGTATTATATAAAAATGTGTGTTGGATATATTGAATAATTAATATTTATTATGTTATTTTTATATAAAGTAATTATATATGATATATCATTTGGTTATGGGATATTGATACTTTTTATGAGTTTTAATATTTAAATAAAGAAAATTATGAAAAATATATTCATTCTATTATTTAGTCACCTCACCCAAAAACCAAACTATTAGAGGTATACTTGTGGTGGATCCTGCCATGTCTTGTTACTAACCTAAGTAAGGGACTCAAGGGTTTAATTTATATTATTAGTTTATGTCATTGAATATGGTGAACTGGCCTAAAAACATTTATTAATTTCCCAATATCAAAATCACTTAATAAATAATTAAAGCATCATTTATTGATTCATTATTAACATTACCATGTTGATAATATTCTTTCATTAATATCTACCTTGAAAGACACATATATTTTTCTCAAATAAAATTCAAATGAATATACAATGTGGCGATTACATTACTCTGGGTCTAAAATATTATAGGAAAATGTCTTTAGAATCCATATTATTTTTTTGTTGTAGTTTTTTTTTCATCATTAAATTTTTTTTTGTGGTCGCATGACTTAAAAAACATATAGAATAATTGGTGATGAAACATGTATTCGAATAATTATAAATATTATTTATGGATATAATATATTTTTACTAACTATATATCGAAAATATATCCTCTGAAACTCTATGATAATCGAAAATTCATTAGAGATTATATTTTCCATTGGTAATTTTTTTAAGATATTAATTTTATTATTAATTTTTTATTCAAATTATATAGAAAATTCCATTAGTTTGATTGAATCATGGGAATTTTTTTGAAATAATTAAAGAAATTTTCACTTTGTTCTTTTTTTAATTTATATACATCATATTTTCTATGAGATTTATTTTGTTTACAATAATTTTATTATTTTTCTTTTTTTAAAATTATATAAATCTCATAAAATATCATGATAAGTGATTCACATTATTCTATAAGTTATCCTTATGAAAATTAACATGACTAGATGATGAACATATATTATAATTCATAGATTAATTTTTTTTAAATATTCAAAATTAATTATTTTTCTAAAATATAGATCATGTAGCTTGATTCACACTAAAATATTATGAAATTTCATCAATTGAATTATTTTCACTCTAATTCAATTACATATTATTTTTATAATGAAATACGAAATATATGTTCATATATAAACTCATTATTCATTCACAATAATTAATATCATACTATATATTCATTGGATCAGTTTTTTTGGTCCCATTATCTAAAAAACATTTTAATTTTTCTTATATTGAATTATCCATGTCGTGATTAAATTACATTGTTTTTTCCATACAATATCAGAATCATATGCATCAAATTTTTTGAAACTAATCAACGTTTTTTTCTAATTTATCAACCCCTACTAATTTTTTATCTAATCCACTCATAGTTAATTAAAAACCTATAAACTCATTCTATTAGATGTTTTTTAATATCTTTTTTAATATTATTCCCTTATGGTATATTTATCAGAAATAATTTAGAATATGTTCTCAATGTGCGTCAAATAATATGTTTCTTTACAATGAACCATATTCTCAATCATTATGTAAGTGAAATAGTCATCCTTAATTTTAATGTTTATTTTAACAATATGATGTTATAATTTTATAATCAAGAAAAATAATATTATACTAAGTTTAATTATATCACTTATTTGCATCACAAATCTCCTAAAATGATTTAAATGTTTCTTTTATAGCCCCAAATCTTAATAAATTTAAAATAATTATGTACACATTAATAATTTAATATATTAATTACATTGTAATCCTACTCAAAAAAGTTATTTCAAATCCATCTCAATTTTATTTTTTGCATTTGAGAATGTAAAATCAACCTCAATAATATACCAATTTTATAGTGCACTAATATTTTAACCAAAAAAACCATCATTTACTTCTAATTATAAAATAATATTTAATTATATAAATTTATATTAACTTTTACCCAAAATGTTATTGATCCATAAATTAGTGTTGTTTTATTACTATACTAATTCTTAGTTGGGGATAAAATTATTTAAGGATACCAAATAATAGAAATATTAAAAAAATGATGATAGATCAATTTGTTTTATCCACTTGTGTCATTTCTTTTTAAAAAGTACATCAAATTAAAATAACTAGGAATCAAAATATTTTATTGTGATAGTAAATAGAATAAATCAATATTTTATCAAATGTTTTTGAATATTTAAATTGTTTTTAAGTGATTTATTTTGATTTTAAGAATAATATTTCACCATTTTGCCTTTTTAATGATTGTTTTTTATTGCATGATTGAGATAAAATCATTTAATTTATAGAACGAAATATTACATAAGAAATTAATCTCTCGAAGAAATGGTGAGAAACCCAAAACCCCTTTTTAAATATGGTGTTTATATACCTAAAAACATTATTTTATTATAAATTAGATGGATTTTGAAAATCCATCGCGTTAAGTAAGAAGGTCACCAACATCTCTGAGGCTACATGTTAATGATGTTATAGTATGCTCTATATTAATAAATGAAAATTTAAATACTCCACACTTTAATCAGTATAGATACCCTCATATTATCTCCTAACATGAGATAATGAAATGTATGATATTTTTAGGTCTTTAATAATTTATTAACAAATGTATACATTCTGATAAGAATTTTCTTTGATCTAAATCTAATATTGTTTTACATGGGTGGAATAGTTGTGGAAAATGGTTGAAATTTAATTTTAAACCCATAACCCCTCAATTTTATTATTAATATAATATATAATTGATGTGTTCACTAATATATAACCACATTATTGTCATGAATTTATAACTACATCAAAATTAAGAAAATTAAATTACAAGAATATTTTAAAGGTTAAATATATTAATATATTTTCATAATATTGGGAATGTAATTATTTATATGATTCATTCTATTTACCATCAAGGTGATATGAATAATTTTAATTAAACTAATTTTCTAGATTTTATTTTTAGAATTTATTTTGTAAAATTCTAACACCATGTACTAAGAGGGCATGTGATTCTGAGGCCCAATGTTCCTAGAAAAATTTCATGAAAAATATTATTTTTTTAATAGAACGCATGTGGGAAATTCCATAAAAATTGTAACAACATTCAAATGAGTGACCATATTAGAAATCTGAGGGCACTGTTGAGCTCAGAATAGTTTATTTATCCTAGGCACAACTAAACTTTTGTCGGCGGGGGACATCTAAAGAAAAACCACCAATGATGTTACCGTAAATAAAATAATTCAATTTATTTTATGTATTTTAATATCCGAATAAATAATTAATGGTAAATAAGATTGGAAATATGATATCACAGTTGATTTCATAAGGTCTTGTTTTCCCTAGGATATGACTAACATTGGTCGACATGGGAGGGATTTGATAAATAGTTCTGGACATTTTATTGAATAATGTAAATTCTGATTTTATTTTATTTTAATGTTATGTCAATGCAGAGATAGTTTTTATTTTTAATGATGTCCCTAATAGTGACCCATGTTTTTGATTATGACACTAAATATTCCATTGAGGCTTTGGATATAATCCATAGAGAATTCTATCGGTAAAGATGAAACAACACAGGGATCAAAGATCATTATTGACAGATCTCCAATATGAATCAATCAATGACTATGAAAAATACATATCCTAGGTAGGGAATTGGTTTCTTTTTTTTATTTTTCCTCATTCTTAATTTCCATGATGAACATGGATCTATCCACCAGCATATTGAGCCATGATTTGGTCATTCTGGAATAATTGGTTATTGAGGCGGGATTGTCAGGATATTAGTTTATCCTCTTCATTTATCCATCGAACGAGAACGAATGGTTTCCGACATGAAAAATGTTCACGATTTGTTCTTTTTAAGTTCATTAGATTTATTTTCCCCGGGATTGTCATTACTCATTGTTGGATCCTTATTATTGATGCTCGACTTTTCGACAGGCTCTAAACACGGTCAAACCCCTAGATTGGAGGCAAGACAAAATTGATGCCAGATCAATTTAGCTTAGGACCCGAGTATCACAAAGACTGTTTTGTTTTAGATATTGGAGCACTAGATGAAGAAATAGATACTGCAGAATAAAGGGCACTGACGACCGATGGCGCATAATGACGCAATGTGTCCAGTGCCAAGTGGGATGTGGTAGCCGTGGAACATATCAAGGTCATGTTACGTGGAATTGTTGTTGCATGGTCCTACATAGTTCTTTTTGGGTGATCACATGATCCAAGACAAACCATAAGGCAATCCAAGAAAGGCATGCAGGTCGAGTCGGGTCGCCGAGGTGGGACAGGCCTAACTGGGGCTGGCATGTCCAAGTGAGTCAAGTTAGACCAACATGTGGGGGAAGACCCATGGCTTATCTGAGATGGTCGGAGCAGGACATGGATTACCATGGCTATCAACCATGATCCAAAATTGACCTATATTAAACACAATCGTGACATGGTAGACCATGGTGGTCGACGACCACGATCAGTTCATGACCAAGTGAAACCACTTTTAAAATTTTTAAATGATGATAACTAACAAACTGGACGTCTGTTTGACAAGCTGTCTATGGGGTGAGACCCTAATGATGAGATGGTTATTTCAAGATGTAAAAAATGGGTTTTTTGGGAGTTTACATATGACGTAATTTCATTGGGGTTATTTTTTCTTGAATTATCATGCTACAAGAAAACATTTCTATGGTAGGTTGTGTTCTAGAGACTGTGAGTCTTATAAAGACCTTGATTAATATAGAGAGTGTGTTTCTTATAGAGACTGTGTGTCATACGTAGACATTGTGTCTTATGGAGGTTGTGTTTCTGATGGTAACTTTGTGTATTATGGAGACAGTGCATCTTATAGAGGCTATGTGTCTTATGTAGGTAGTGTGTCTTATGAAAACTATGTGTCTTGTTAAGACCGAGTTTATTATTAGATTGAGTACATTTGAATGTTATTGATATATTTTTAGTAAACATATATCTTTTTAGATATGACTATGCATTTTTTAATATTCCATTGTGGTATCCATTTTTGGTATTCCAAGGACGTATTCCATTGTGGTATTCTGTTGTGATATTACTTTGTGTTATTCCTTAGTGGTATTCCTTCATGGTATCTCTTTTATGGTATCCCTTCTTGGTATTTCCTCTGTGGAATTCCTTTATGTTATTAATTCATGATATATCATTCATGCTAATTTTCTTTCTAGTAAACCTTTTTGGTTTCATAGTGTTCTACTGAGTATTAATTTACTCACACCTACATGGGATTTAACCTCTAGTGTTGTGTCATGTGCAGACGATCAAATCAGCGATAAACTTCTAGGAATACCAGATCTAGGTGGTGCCCTATTAAACCGGACATGACGAGGTGTGTTCGGGCATATTTTTCGATGATTGTCCCAGTACCTCTTACTTTTCATATTGGACTTGTGACTGAAGACTCTTTTCTTTGGGGGGGAACTTGTTTTGGACATGTTTACTCTTCAGTAAATTCAAGGTTGTACTATGTTTGTAAGACATAATCATTTAGATGAATTTTTTACTTAGTGATTTTACATTTCATCATTTGTGTCATAAAGATATGTGTATTTGTAAAGGTATATTGACTAATGCCTCTCATTTTTGGATATGCCTACTCAATTCTAGTCACCCGCCCTTGGCCTACTGGAGGTGGGCTTGGGGTAGTCAAGACATGGGACCCTCTACGATAGGTTGTGATATTGTGGAATCATAGGAGGTTAGTTCTACATTATGACTGGGAGACTGTGAGGTTGGGTTGGGGAACAATGTTATGTATTCTGAGTTCATCTTTTAAGTAATGGATTCTAGTGTTGGTGCAACTACCAATAGATACATACAATAGGATCATGGGCGCCTATTTTTCAAAATGGTACATGAAATCATAGATTTCATGGAAAATAATGGAACATGAATCGTATAAGAATGGTTTTTACCTTTTATGTCCTTCTTGAGTCACCTCGGTATATATACTCTTTTGATTGTGGTACATCTTGGTTTGATAATGGATTCCTCGACATAGATATCCAACATGGATTCCATTGTGTGATCTCAAAGATGATCTTATTAGCAACAAGGAATTAATACAGGGGAATATAAAAGAGATAGAATATTCTTGTGGTTTACCAATTATACCCTCACTCATCGAGCATCAGCTACTACTAGCAATACCATTTGAATATTCACGCATATTGAGCATGTTTCACAAGATTCAAAGGTAACAACATCATACATTTGGGGGAAATTAGGCCACCCCGGTACCTGAGGATTGGCATGAGGCAGTTACCCATGTCTGCCTCCATGTAAGGAAACCATCCACCCAAATGTAAGTCCTTGTTGTGAGTATTTATTAGGGATATACAGGGAGATGGTGGAGAATAGTGACCCAGACACATGATGAGATGACTCTCTCTTGGGAAGAATTCAAGAATATCTTTATAGAGGAGTTATTTCAAATCATGTTATGGACAGTTCGTATACAGAAGCTTCTTCGTCTATGGTAGGGCAGTCAAACTATAACAGATTATTCAGTGATATTTAACGATATTTCAGGATACTCTAAGGATATGGTACAATACCCATTATTTAAGGCTCGAATCTTCGACCATGGCTTATGATGAGATATTAGGGAATCCATTATATCTCTTATAATTTGTAATTATTTAGGGGTACTTGAGTGAGACTTTATTCTTGACAGTTTTCTAGTGGGGCATGAACCAATAGTGGGAGATACCAGTAGTCAGCAGGTTGCAGGAGACCATAGTAGTAGGTAGCAAACGATATTTATAGGGACCCAACCGGATCAGGTACTTCATGATATGATCCCAACACATACGATCAGTAGTGTGGGGTTCCCTAGGAAACTCATGTTAGCTGAGGGACAGACTGTGTAACTTGTGCAATGGCTGGTGATATCTGGAGCATGATTTATCAACCCGTCATATAGCTGGTCAGGAGACTATTGAGTGTCCATCGAGGTTGAGGTATGATCAGGGTTTTCCATAGGGATTATAAAATGATGGTGGATCAACAAGGGTGGAATAGGTGGTTATAGGTTCAATTTATTACCACCACTATACCCAGATGGTCCACAAAAAGATTAGGGAGTTGGTGGAAAAAGACGGGGCCAACTACAAGTGATGGAGGATTATGACCCTGAGGATCCATGGATGACTAGTGGTATGAACTATGTCTTTTCCACTGTATTTTTAGTTCATATAGAAATATGTTTGAGTCATTATTTTCTTTACACGAACCCTGTTCAAGATGTGGAGATTCTGGTTGAATTGTTCACTCAATCATTAAGCTTAGAGGATTCTACGGAAGGAGTTTCAATGATCACAAAATTGTGTTGACAGTATCAATAAACACTTTGAGGTGAGAGTTTATGTTGGTGTCACTTGGTAATGGTATTGATGCCTTATGATATCATTCTCATTATGGACTTGATATCCACATTTCATGGTCAGATTGACTGTTTTTGGCATAGAGTGTGGTTTGTCTGTAGTGATGGGACTAATTTTTATTTTATTGTTGAAAAGGAAATGTTGGATGAATAGGATGAACTGACACATAAGAGGGTCCAACTGATCACTCATCAGTTGGATATCATGACCCTTAATGTAGAGGATGATTTGATCCCACAGTTTCCTATAGTGGTGGTAGAGTATGAGGACATCATTCCTATGGATGTTCCATGATTAACTCTACATAATGAGCTTGAATTATGTATTGAACTATACCCCCATACTATGTTGATATCTATACATATATATCATATGGATCTCGTAGAGCTTCAAGTGCTGAGGTTTAATTTGGAAGACTTAGAGGGGAAGGGATTTAAGAGATTAAGTCTTTCACCCTGGGCAACCCCTGTTTTTTCCCAAAAATGAATATCGGAGCATGAGGTTATGTGCGGTCTTATGATATGTGAAACTAGTGACCGTGAAGAATATGTATCCACTACCATGGATCAATGACCTCTTCGATTAGTTTAAAGGGGTACAAGGGTTTTAGATCATTTTTCTCAAATCCTTGCTATCACCAGCTACAAGTACATGATGAGGATATACCGAAAGTGAAAATCATATCTATTTTTGGACATTATGAGTAATTGGTGATTCCTTTTTTATGAGATGTTCCCCAGTAGTGTTCATGTTATTCCTGAAAATGATCTTTCATCCTTACATAATGAAGTTCTTTTTGGTCTTTATTGATTAAATCATAGTATACTTGACATCTTAATAGGATCACATGAGACTCATAAATATGGATGAGAACACAATTTCTGAGAAACATCTTTTTGGGAATCTCTATATGTTTTAGTTATGGATTCTATAGAACCATTTTATTTGACATGTAATTTCTGATGTTAGTAATGCAATGGATCCAACAAATAATGTTGTGGTACTTTCTTGGGAGTCACCAATGAGTGTTACTAAGGTGTAAAGTTTCCTTGGTTTGGACGGGTACAATCGGAGGATTGTACATATCTTTTATAGATTGGAAGAATCCTTGAAATATTTAACATAAAAGGGAAAAACCATCATGTATAAAAATAATTTCTAGTAAATTTTACAATAGTTGAGGCATAGATTTACGAGTGCTCCCATATTGAGATTAATTGAGGAGGGTAGAAAGTAAGTCCAGTTTTATGATGCATCCGGGACCAGGCTTGGTTGTGTCTAGATGCATGTAAAACTAGGGATTACAAATGTTTTTGTCCATTTGATACCACACATGAAGAACAATGTAACTCGTGATCTTGAGTTAGTAGTTCCTTTATTTACTATGATGATACGATGACACCACCTGATGGAATGCGATTTATTGTCTACTCTGACCACAACAGTCTCATGTATATTTTCTCTCATAATGATATCAACTAGATAAAGAGGATTATCTAGAGTTCCTTTAGGACTATGACTTTTAAATTTTCAATACTCAATAATACAAAATCAAACTTTAACATATCCAAAATATAGAAATGCTAGAATAACATTCTAAGAAATTCCATCTTTATCTGAACTAAAATAAGCATTGATAAATGGACACCTTTATCAGTTCTAAATGATATCACTACTGAAGGGTACCCTTTATCAAGGAATTTTATTTAGAATTTAAAAAAGGTATATCTTATCAACCCTTTTTTTAGATTATATAATGTTGATCCTTTATCTATTGTTTTTGAGCACCGATAAATATCATGTATATCAGTGAATTTTTAATAATGATAAAAATCCCTTTTTCAAATTATTATAAATTTAATGATGAAAAAAATGGATATTTATCAATGATTTTCTTAGAAGCAATGTAAACAAAATTCTGCGATCTATTTTAGAAAACCAGAACATATACTCAGTCATTGCGATTCTGAAGCTCTCATGGAACTCCTATGATGCAGGCATGACTCCTGTTAGATCCATTAGATTAATCAAGAATAGAATCCAAGGTATGATATTTTCTACTTTTCCTATATAATTTTTTGATATTTTTGGGTTCCTCATTTTGTGTTTTTATGCTGTTACAAACCCTATATCACATATACTCACCACTTCTAGTGTGACTACTCTAGAAGACCAACCAAATTACTTTATTGATATATAGTCATTAACATTAATGTATTTTGAGAATAATTTCTATACATAGTAATATATATTATGTATAAAAAAAATTATGGAGTCCCACGTATGTTCTCCATGGCCATGAACGACTCAAATAATATTATTTATTAGTTTTTTAAGGGCCTTGATGAATACATCATTTTTGTACCTTCTCTTATTTCTTTAAGAGGGCTATCTATAAAATATTTATTACATCCACTATCCTTAAACTCATTTACCCTCTATAGATGGTACTCATTTACATAATGGATTAAATTTTATATAGTCAATTGGATTCCTAAAGAATGTGTTTTGCTATATTATGCAAGCTACCTCTTTATGTTTTTTTATAAATGATGTCCCCTTCATTAATGATCCTTAATATGTTCTATAAAATATCACTATTTTCTATTATAAATAGAGTTATAAAAAGATTTATAGTTATAGATTAATCATTTATACACTAGGTTCTCCCACCTTAGATGATCCTAATCCATATATTTTGATAGATCAAAAGGCCATTCAGGCACTTTATTTATGTCCTTAAACCCCTATTTAGAATATTTCATTAAGGACTCCTCTAAAGAAATATATCTTTTATGGGTAGTAAATAGTTACCAAGAACCAACAGAAATTTTACATTTGATCCAATGAATATAAATAAACATTTTATAACATTACGAGTGTTATTATTTGTAACATTAATGATATAATTCTATTATAATATCTTTCACATCAAATTGTTATATGAGTTACCCAATATAATTTGATCTATGAAATGGAATTGAAATATTCATAAAAAAAATATCTAGTGAACTAAATTTCATTTTTATGATTAGAAAAAATTGATTTTTTACATTTAAAAGTTGGATGATTATTGGTATAAGACAATTATTATCATGAATTTTAAACCTTGTAATCCTTGAGAAGGGGGTTATGAGGGCTAACCCAGAAATAAGAATTCCCATTATTATATGTGTCATTAGGTTTTTCTAACTATATATGTGTTTATTTAAATTAATCAAATATTTTATTAATGATTTATTTTATAATGAACATAAATTTACATTTTTATGTAAATAGTGGAAATATATTTTCATGGTGTGTAAATATATATTGGGTTTTTTATATGTTATATGTCATTAATTGACAACCATGATAAATAATTGTTTTCATTAATGTTATGGAAGATGGCATCTCTATACTATTGTTTGAAATTTAATTGTCTGATTAAATCCATAACCCCGTTATTTTATTGATGATTTCATCTCAAAATTTCAAATAAAGATAAATCAATAATAATGGTTAGTAATAAAAATATGAAATATTTATTACATGGTATAATTATAAGGGAATTTCATTGAATTGTATGATTTCATATGAGTTGGTTATCATTGAAATATTTTCTTATTTCTATATGGCTGTCTTAATGAATTTTTATATTTCAATAATAGTATTTAAGAAATTTATTATAATCGAAATGAGAAGTTTCGGATAATGACACACAAAAACTGTATCTACAATCTCAGAAAAATTTATTCTTAATTTAATGATATTAATAAATATTATTATTCATTTCGATATTTAAACCATAAAAATGAATTAAAAACAATGAACATAGATCGAATTAAATAAAAAAATAAATATAGAGTTTAAAAATTAATTCGTAGTATGTTCATAGAGCTTAATGACTTGGATAAATTATTTTTCTTGTCCAGAAGCCTCATATATGATCCTCATCCTAGGATTTAATTTGTTTTGTGGTAAGTGAACCAATTGTTTTTTCATGATATCTCCCTTTAGGTTGTGTTTTAGATTGATTCTGAACCTAATAACATGATTTTTCTATTATTTAGAATATACTTCCCTGAATGAACTATAATGTTACTAGTGGGTCTTTCACTATTTCTAGTTCACCTCATTTTCCACTTATTTTTTATAAATTGTGGTTAATTATAGGTAGTAAAGTGGATTAAAGAAGTTGAGGATGTATTTAGAGTGATTGTAACCCTCAAAGATATTAGAAGTTTTCCTATTCTATGTCTTCTTAGGTGTCCAACTTTGGAAGAATGGATGTTGTTTTCTCCCACAAAAAATGCATGTTGGGATTCAATGGGTTGATTTTTAGTCCCTCTTTATCTGATGTTTTATACCCGAGATTGTGAATATGATGAAAAGGGAAGATATCATTAGTGTCCAGTAGGGTCATATGTCGGTAATGAATTATGTTGAACACTTTAAAGACCTGGTTTCCTTTTGTTTGGAGATGGTGTTTACAGGAACTGTTGAAAAATTCTATTTTCATAGGGGGTCTTAATATAAATATAATGTAGTAAGTCCTATTTTCCAAGGATCCCCATTTTGAGAAGTTTTTTAGGGATCATTTGTTGCAAATTATTTTTGAATGAAGCATAAACAAATTAGCTCAGTTTTTGTCTCCTTTGTTGGAGTGCTCTATCCTACAATTATGAATTTTTGAATGTAAGTAAAAATTTATATTTATCTAATTGTATAAAATAATTTTTTAAATTTTTATAATGTATGGTTTTATGGTATTTGTGTTATAAATTTCATTCCATTTACACTCTATATTGTGACTTATTTGTATTGAAATATAGTGAGTTTTTTCATTATTTTGGTGTGTTTTTTGTTTTTCGCGGGTCTTGTGCTACAGTGTGTTGTAACAGTACATTGTATCTTCACTTTTAAAAGACCTCATAAAGGATTCATTTATCATCTCTTTTAAAAAATCTTATAAAATAACCTTTATCAGTACATAGAAAGTGATGTTAAAGGATTACATTAGCGGTGCTAAAAAAGATTTGTTAAATTGGACCTTTATCAGCACATATTAAGGAAATGATCAAGGATAAAATTGGTGGAACTAATAAAATTTATGATAAATGGTCCCTTTATCAACACTTATAAAAGCGTGGATAAATGTTTAATTTATCAACTCTTTTGTTAGTGCGGTTAAGTGTGCCCATTATTACTATTATTTGAGTGTTGATAAATGTTTCGGGATATTAACATTTTTGAAGTAGTCAGTGCTTTTCTAGTGCTATGAAATTCCAATTCTGGCATTATTAAAGGCCAGTTTTGTAGTGGTGACTCTAGGGAATGGGAACGTGGTGGAAGTTGTCCTCATCAAGGGGTCTAGTTCTCTTTTTCAGAACAATGAATTAAAGAAGTGTCCTTCTTGTAGATATCCTTTGTGCATGGGGTTGGATCATCTTACCTTCAGTTGATGGTCGTTACCCCTCCACTCTAACAATGATACCGGAAGGAAAAACATCAGGGTACAAGCTATAAGAAATTATGTGCTCATATATTCATAGGGAATTCCCTTGATGGATATTCAAATGATGGGGATCACATCGTTCTATTCAATAGGATCACATTAGTACCAGTGGCATTGATGGAGGATGTTTTGAGGGAGTTGCAAACATCCACATTGGTGGTACATCCAAGTGTAGAATATATGTACGAGGACCTCTTATGTCATTTTTCGTGGCCATGTATGAAGAGTGTAGTTGTGGAGTATTTTTATCAACACCTCACATGTCAATGGGTGATGGTGGAGAAATACATTCTAGTGGGTTTTACCCAACCCCTTGAGGTGCCATAATAGAAGAGGGATAACATATTGATGGACTTAATTAAAGGTTAATAATGTACATCCAGTGGACATGATACCATCCGGGTGATCTTTAACCGACTCACCTAGTCGGCCGACTTTATAGCTTTTAGGGTTGAGTTATGTAGAGGTCATGGGACACCTCTATGTATCAGGTATAGTTAAACTCAATGGAGTTACATTGATGATAATCTCAAATCATGATACCCATATTACATCCTGATTATGTATTGGATTTCAAGAGGCATTTGGTACATAGTTACACTTGATCATAGCATTTCACCCATATATAGATCGCTAGACTGAGAAAACTATTCACATTTTCTAGAACATGCTATGGGATTTCATGTTAGATTGTTCCCACATTTAGGAGGATCCCCTACCCATGATGTAGTTTTCATACGAAAATAGCTTACATTCAATAATCATTATGGCACCATTCATGGCCTTGTATATTTGACCATGCAGGTCACCACATTATGGGATGGACCTAGGAGATTCATTACCCATGGGATTAGAGTTTGGGAAAGTGACTAGAAAGAATGTTCAAATAATATTGGTGTGTGTGAAGAATTATGTTGACAGATAATGGAGGCCTCCAAATTTTGAGAAAGGAGAACATGTGTTTTTTCATGTATCTCTTTGATAGGGATTAAAGAGATTTAGCTGGGGTGGAATGTTATCTCTATGGTTCATTAGATATATTCTCATACTACATAGAGTTAGCGTGGTGGCATAATCCTTGGACATTCCTCCAAATTTAGATTAGGTAAAACAATGTCTTCCACATGTCATAACTGAGGTGGTACATGCAGGACCCATCATAAATCATTTACTAGGGTGAGATGGACATCTAAGATGAATAGAATTTTACTGAGTACCTAGTAATGATGAAGGATCAACATGATAGTATCCTTCAAGGATGGTATCTTTGTAACACCCCATGATTTTATGGTACATTGTCTCTTTAATGTAATTCAATAACTTGTACTATACACAAAATTGAGTTTGAGCACACCCAGAAATACCAAAATAACCATTCAAAAATAGATTATGAATAGTATTGACTAAATTTTGAATTTTATGTACCCCATATAATTTTATAATATGTATTATGGGATTCTTAGTCATATTATAAGAACGAGATCAATTTTTCAGAAAAAAAATATATTTTAAAAAAAACGCATTTTTACCACCTTTTAATAGAGAACACTTTTAAATCCAATATTTGACAATTTAACATATTCAATTTGAAAAAATAAAATTCATCTTTAGAATCGGGAAATAAAAATTTACTTTGGATGAAATTTTGATATTTTTCTAATAATATTCATTTTTTATGAATAGTGAGAATTAATTTATTTTAATTCAAAATTGCCTTTTAATCAAATTTATTTATATGGTTATATTATCTATTTTATTGGATTTGTAGTGTAATAAAATTATATTTTTACCAATTAATCTAATTTTTGTCATTGGATGAAATTTCACTTTGAAATTGAACATAAACATGTGTCAATCTTTTCATTGTTAATATTTTTTAAAAACATGTTTTTTGTTTTCACAACGATATTTTACTTTAAATTTATTATTCCAACTTATATTCTTTGAATTTCATATAATATAAATCATTTATGAATATGGAATATCAAATATAGTTTAGGATGATTTTTTTGTATTTTTCGGAAAAACATCAATTTTTGATGAATAATAAAACCACTATGTCGTACATAAAAATCCAACTTCTTCATTTAAATGAAATTTTACCACTTTTGTGAATTTAATTTGAAAAATTTGACATAAATAGTTGTTATTATCAAGTAATATGTGGTTTAATAATATGAAAATAATTTTATGTGAATAGTAACTTTTGACTTTTATTTACCGCAGTTAAAGGTAAATATTGTAATTCAAGGTAAAAAGATTATAATAATAATAATAAATTACCTTAACAATTTCCATAACATTATTGGACGAATCATGGCTGACCATGGCCATCATTGGGTCGATTTAGAGACCCCATGGAGTCACTTAAGAGTGATAATGACACTTTATTTTAACTGACATAATGTAAAGGCAAAAATGTAACAAACAAATATCTTTTAATAGATTAATTTTTACATGAGGTTATATAAGTTATCTATCGGACTATAAATATTAGATGGAAATATAAAATTATTTCCTACATCATTGTATTTGTTTTATAATTTTTATACATTAAATGAATAAAATTATTTATGACACAATAATGATATAGTGTTTACCTCATTAATGAATGATTTAAATAAATTAGACCATGATGATTAAAAACAATATCCAAAAATTGTTAATTTCTTATTTTATGATTTTATTTCTACCATTATTCATCAAATATTCTACTCTAATTATTTTTGGTCGTTTATAAACCGAAAATCATTATATAATAAAATAATCTTTTCACACTTTCCAAAAGAGCCCCTCCCCCCCCCCTTATAAAAAGACCTCACATCTAACCCATTCCTCACACTTCTAAAGCCCCATGGCTCATCCAAACTCTCCCAAATTAATCTCCATAAAACCCTATATTCATATTATAAGCCTTAACTTATGAAGAAGGAACTTGAGGAAATCCCTTTGGTTCAAACCAAAGGGAGTTACCCAATTTAATGGTAATATCTTCTCATATGTTATTTTATTTTATTTTCCTTATCTAACCCACTAAACTCTATTTATTCAATACTTTTATTTCAAAAAAATTATAATAAATATACGAGGTTGTTTTTATGAGAAGTATTCTTACCAAACATACACACAAATCTATGTAATGAGTAATGAACATATTGTTTTTGTTGACGATAGACTATACTGCCTCACGAAAAAATGATTGTTCAATATCCTCCTACCACCTATCATTTTGGCCATTATGATGTCACTATATTTATATATGATATTTGTTTATGTTTTATATATGGTTATATTATTTTCATTTGAAACATACCCTTATGATTTCCAATATTTGTGAACACGATAATTTCATTTGAGGAAGTGCAGACTACCACCCCTCAATGTGATATGATTCATTCATGACATACATAGAACACATAAATGATTATGTTTATTAAAGTATGTAACACATATATCATATTATATTATACTAAAATTATAATATACCTATATATCATTATGTTTTCATGTCATTGAATATCAAATAAAAATGAATGTAGCGTTCATGCATACGTACGGATTACCGTCTCTATGAACAATGTATTTAATTTCTTATATCCAAATATCATGAACTAATTATATATATATATATATACTGGATATATATGATTTATATGATATTTAAATCATTAATATTATACTTTAGATTATTGAATTTTGACCACATGGACAATTTGTAATTATAACAAGTTCATTTTTGACTGAAGTACAAAATATCGACAAAACGACCATTATTAACATAATTGATTACCAATTGTTTATTACATGTTAACAAGTTATATAAAAGGAATATAAAACATGGAAAATATTCTTAATCAATTAGAAATTAATTTTATTTTATTATTCCGGAGAATAAAGAACAAATGATTCAAGTGAGACATGAGGTAAGGGATTTCTTATCTCACTTTTAATTCCGTGATATTTCCATTGATCAACACTTAATTTTTTCTTCTGGTGTGTTGTGTACTTCCATTTGATATATATTATCATTATTCCCCTTATATTCATGGTATTTTGTGATTTATTTGTTGGTTATTGTCTTTTTGTCATACGACTCGATTGATTTCAACGTGGTAAGGAGATTTTATCTCACTTCTTATTCCAGAGAGATTCATGATATATTTCCATTTTTTGTGGTGTATGTACTTCCCCATGATTGTATTATATGTGTAATATATTTTCATTTATGGGTATTTTGATCTTAATTTTATGTTACTTATTTCATGGGATATATGTTTCATATGTTACCAAATCGGTAAGGGAATTTGATATTTCAATTTCTACTCATTCAGCATTATGCATACTTCATTGATTATTTTACTCAAGGATTATGTGTGGAATAAAAATTTATTTACTTATGTCTTAATTTCCACTCTCATTTGTGTGGATATAATTTTGATACACTTAATCACTCCATTGATAAACTCCCATGTCATTGATATGAACATGGTAAGAATAATCATAACTCATTTTCCATTCATTGAGTTAAACATTCAGGTCATTGGTGTTGTTTTTACAGAAATATGAGTGAACATCATATAATTAATTTACACTGAATATCCAATCATATTGAGTGTACTTATTTCACATATTTATGTCATTATTTTATCATTATCCTGTCGATATAGTCTTTATAAGGGACTTTATCTCAATTTACATTCCACTGAGACATCATCATTTTTATGTACCAATTCACTTTTATATGCTATTTATAATGTACATTTACATAGTTTATCATCATTCCCATTATTATAATTATATTAAAAACATTTTATTATCTATTTTATTTTTATTTTAGCATCCTTCATTTGGTTAGTAACTCTAACTAAATTATCATTTTAAATGTTTTAATGATTTATTCTTCTAAATATTTCTCATTAATGTTCATGTTTTTGAAATGGTTCTAAGGATTTAATTTTATAGATATTAATGTTTTAAAATATAATTTCATTTTAAATGTTTCAATGTTGTATGGGTAACTTTGATTAAAAAATATATTTTAAATGGCTACTTGATAAATAGTGATACTTTTAAATTTTTTTCAAGAAAAAGGGGTGGATATTTCTATCAAATAGTTTTGATGATTATTTTCATCTATGCCAATATCCTTCATTATTCTCAACTGTCATTAATTTATTATAGTACAATCTTCTATATTGTATTTAATGAGTTATGTTTGACTGTGGCTGTTCTATTTTTATACCATTTATAGTTTTTGGATAATGTATTGGCATTTTTTATGCTAGTTTTAATTACTAATGATTATGTTAGGTTTCAACCTTTTCATATAAGGAATTCATTGGACTTTGTAAGTGACGGGTGGAGCCCGCTATAGATCCTCGATACATCGGTAGGACTCATGAGAAAAACTAGTGTCTTTGCATAGTCCCTTCACAAAATCTTATTTTTAGTCTTTCCATGTGGCCTTCACTATCTGGTTAGGATGTCTAGCATTATTCATTCCATCATTAAGAAATTAGTTATTGATATTACATGTTATTAGTAAACTGGTATAATATCCATGTGAATATGTAAATGGAAATATTTGATTCATATTTTTCGTATTATGAAGTAATTTATGTTTAAAAGGCATGAGTTCTAATATTATACATTTCCTCAAATGTTTATTCATATTTAAGAGAGTTTATGACATTATGTTATCCTTACTGAGCATCTGAACTCACCCATTTCATATGTTTTATTTATTCATAGGATGTAAAGAAGCATATTATGATTAACATGCACAAATAAGTTAAGGGATATATGAGTGTTCAGAGGGGACACAATATTGTTTTATTATTTCATGATGTAATTTACATCTTATGTATGTATCTATTACTTCTATGGATACTAAACTGATCAGTATTTTGAGACATGATTCATTGTATAATGCCATTATAATGTAATAGTGCACCGATTCTAGGTAACTGGGTTCAGGGCATTACAGTTGGTATCAGAAGAAGTTTATTAAAAACCTTGGAAGATAGATTTAGAAAATCTCTAATTAGAAAACTCTTCCCTAAGATAGACATTATGGATTAGTATAGAATAACGTACAAATGATTTGGTAATGAGAATAGTATATTTATTTCCAAGAAATACATCCCTATCTTTATAGGAGCAGGTAGAGGCGGCTCTCACATATATGTGCCTAGGAGTGAAAACTCCGACAAAGAGTTTTAGGCTTCACCCGGGGTATCTTGATACATGACAATGGGCTTTTCTACACTCTTGTTTATGTCACTCCCGAGGGATATGCTTAATATAATTCACATTTTATTTTCAAACCAATTTTATGGACATTAATATAATATTATAATTAATGACATTGGTTAATCCTAAGGTGTTTCATATTGAATATAAGGTGACATTATATTCTCTAAATGATTTTATGAATCACATTATGCTTTCTAGTATTAGTCAAACTAGCCGTTCAATTATAGGATATTAGTTTTTGGATGAAAATATGAGGTATGAGATAACATTTATGGTTAAAATATTTTAGGGTTATTTTTTAGTAATTTATCTCATTTTTTGGAATATTATAAAATTATATAGTTTTTAAAAAAGGATAACATGCAGACCATGTGACAACCCATCGCATCGTCCAAAGTTGCAGGAATCAAACCCACAACCAAAGTGACACATGGATTTATCACCTACCACTATACTATGTGATGTCCCTGGTTAGTATAACTAATTGTTTTTAGTCAAATGATTTTTCAGATCATGAATATATTTATTTTGGGAAATTATGATGTATCCTATAATAGGAAAATTATTTGGTGATTAAGTGACAAATGTTATTTTAGAAGATGTTCTCTATTTTGTTAACACTATATACCTAAAGAAATTATAATACTATGGTATTTCATTTGAGGAGTAATAATGGGGTTTTATCTATGTTTCTATTCTGAATTTATAGAGATATTGGTTATTTATTGAAATCATAAACCATTAATAGAGAATATGTGATAAGGTTAATTACTTTTAACTATGTGACTTTAAGAGTAGTCGATGTTATTTGGAGATACAATTTAATATGGAAGACTACCTAAGAATATTCTTATGAGTTTTGGGTTTCAATATTAGTTTGGATTATATTGAATGATTTTATGGAAAATTGTTTATTAAATGATATTTATTTAACATTGGGTATTGTAGGTTTAATTTTAGAAATTATGATTAGTATTTTTTTTCTAAAGGATTATCCTTTTGGGGGATCATCTGATATTTTAAAAACCATTTTGGTTTTGGTTATTCTCTAAAGAAAAGTGAAATATATAGTTCATCCTTTTTTGATTATGTGATTCTTTTCAAGTTGATTCTAGTGCTTTAGGTGTGACCTATTCATCTTGAATACTCATCATTTGGAGTGAAAGATGAGTTTGTGGTAAGAATTAGATGAAGGACGAACCAATACTAGACAAGTATATTTTTTCTCTTATTCAATGAATAAATAATTTATTAAAATTTTGGGAAGGGATCTTAAAACAAAAAATGTGTTATCCTAATAATATTTGTTTTTTTGAACCGATGATATTTAAAATCATAATTGATTAATGGCTTTGAGGCCCTCAATTTTTCACTTATTTGTGATTGATGAACTCAATCACTCCTTATAATTATTTTGATTTTTCCTCCAATTATGTGTCTCTAATTTCCACATATGTTCTCCTAATTGAGATCATAATTTGGTGGTCACTTTTTCATTTCCCTTTCCCTATTATTAATACTAAATATGATTATCCCAATTTTCGATTAGGGTTTTACACAAAAGTATTTTTCTATTTTTAAACTTTTTTTTTCAAAGAAAAATTTTAAATTGCGAGGATGCAATTTATTGAACGAGGGGAGAATATAACATTTCAAGATTTCATGGGACATTATCTCTTCAATATAATTCAATAACATGTAGTATACACAACATTGAGTTTGAATGCACCACTATATACCAATCAAGTCATTAAAAAAGCATTTATGAATAGTATTAACTAGATTTTGAATTTTATATACTTCATATAATTTTAAGTTATTTATTATGTGTTTCTTAGGCATATTATAAGAAGAAATTTAATTTTTTAGATTAAAAAGGTATTTTTAAAAAAATGTATTTTACACCTTCAAATGGAAAACCCGTTTTAAATCCAATATTTGACACATTTACGTAATCAATTTTAAAAAAATAATAAATAATTTTTATAATTGGGACATAGAAATTTACATTGGATGAAATTTTTGTAATTTTCTAAAAATTATCAATTTTTATGAATAATGAGAAATATTGTATTTTAATTCAAAATATCCATTTAATCTAATTTATTTATATGGTTTGATTACCTTTTTATATGGTTTTGTAGGGTAATTAGATTAAATTTTTACTATTTAATCTAATTTCGGTCGTTATAAGTAATATCACATTGAAATTTAACATAAACAAGTGACAATATATTGATAGTTAATATTTCTTAAAAACACACTTTTAGTTTTGACAATGGGAATTAGTTTTAAATAAATTAATCAAACTTCTATGTTTTTAATTTGGTAAAATAGACATCATTTTTGAATTTGGAATATCAAATATATCATATGCGTAATTTTTGGTATTTTTGTAAAAAACATCAATTTTGGATGAATAGTTAAACCACTAAGTTGTAGTTACGATTGTGACTTTATCAATTAAATAAAATTTACTGATTTTTTGAATTGAATTTCAAAAATCCAACATACATGGTTGTTATTAGTAAGTAAAATGTGGTTCAATAAGATTAAAATACACATTCTTGAATATTAACTTTATGAATTTTATTTACGGCTGTTAAAGGTAACTTGGATAATTCAAGGTAAAAAATAATAGTATAATAATAAAAAATTACGTTAACATTTCTCCTAAACTTATTGAATGAGTCATGGGAGTCCATGGGAATCTCTGTGTTGATTTTGGGACCCCATGGAATCACTTAAGAGTGATAATTACGCTTTATTTTAATTAACATTAACTGAAGGAAAAAATGACATAAAAAATATATTTTAGTAAATTAATTTTTACATGGGGATGTATACGTTGTCCTATAAACTATAAATATTATCATGAAATACAAAACGATTTCCTAGATCATGGTATATTTTTTTTACAATTCTTAGATATCCAATAAATAAAATTATTTATGACACAATAATGATGTAATGTTTACCTCATTGATAAATGATTTAAATAAATAAGATTATAAAGATTAAAAAAATCCAAAACCTGTCCAATTCATATCGGATAATTTTATTTTGATCATGATTCACCTTATATTATACTCTAATTTGTTTTTGACCTTTATAATCTGAAAATAATTATATAATAAAATAATCCTCTCACACTTTTCTAAAGAGCCCCTCCTCCCCCTTATAAAAATCCATTACTTCTAACCCATTCCTCACACATCTCAAGCCCCTTGTCTCATCCAAACTATTCCCAATTAAGCTCCCTACATTCCTATATTCCTCATAGAAACCTTATTTTAGGCTGAAGGAACCTCAATAAATCCTTTTGGTTTATGCCATAGAGAGTTACCAAATTTAATGGTAACGTCTTCTATTATGTTCTTTTTTATTTTACTCTCAAACACCCTAAAGTATATTTATTAATTTCTTTAATATAAACACCATTATAATCAATATACTAGGTTGTTGTAATGAGAATAGTTTTAACAACACTTACACAAACCTCCATCTTATGGGTAAATAACATGTTATTTCTATGGACAACATGCTATTGTCACATGAAACGATGATTGTTCAATCTCCTCCAACCACCTCTCATGGTGGGCATTATGATGTCACCATATTTATATATATGATATATATTATTTTTATTTTTTCTCTATGAGACTGTTATTTTCATTTACAAATATACTTATATGCTTTCCAATATGTGTCAACATGATAATTTCATTTGAGGAAGTGTGGAATACGGCCCCTAAGGTGATTTCATTTATTCATGACATACATCGTACGTATAATGGATGGAGTTTATTAAATTATGTAAGACATATATCATAAGATATTATACTAGAATTATAATATACCTATGTATCATAATATTTTCAATTCATTGAATATGAAATAGAAATTAAAGTAGCGTTCATGCGTACATATGGCTTACCGTCTCTATGAACGGTGCATTTCATTTCTTATCTACAAATATCATGAACTAATTATATATATATAGATATATATGATATATATGTTATTTTAATCATTTATATGATACTAGAGATAATATAATTTTTACCACATGGACAATTTGTAATTATATCATGTTTATTTTTGACACAAGTACCAAATATCGACAAAACAACCATTATTAACATAAATGATAAAATAATGTGTATAAAACGGTAATAAGTGATATAAAAGGAATTATAAACTTAAAAAATGGTTTTTAAGAATGTTGAAATTGACATTAGTTTATTATTCAGGAGATTAAAGAACAAACGTGTCAAGTCGGACACGTTGTAAGGGGTTTCTTATCTCACTTTTAATTCCATGATATTTCCATTATTTTCCACTTATTTATTGCATTTGTTGTATTTTGTACTTCTATTTGATATATATTATCATGATTATCCTTATATTCATGGTATTCTATGACTCATATAGTTGTAATTTGATTTTGGTAATACAAATCGATTGATTACAATGTGGAAAGAGTTTTTCTCTCACCTTTTATTCCCATGAGATTCATGCTATATTTACACAATTTATTTTTGTGTGGTGTATATACTACCCCATGATTATATTATTTTGGTAATATAATTTAATTAATCGGTATTTACATCTTCATTTTATGATCATTCTTTCATGGGATGTATGTTTCGTAAGCTTCTAAATCGTTAAGGGAATATTACATTACAATTTCCACTCATTCGTCTTTATGCATACTTCATGGATTATTTTACTCCAATATTATATTTTGAATCACTATTTATTTACTTATTTAATAATTTACTCTCCCCTTTGTGTGGAAATAATTTTTATACACATAATCACTACATGGATAAATTCTCAAGTCATTGATATGATATTGATTAGAGTAATCTTATCTCAATTTCCATTCATTGAATTAAACATCCAAGCCATTGGTGATATTTTTACCAGAATATGTGTGAATGTCATCGGATTTATTAAAACCAAATATACACAAATATTGAGTGTATTTATCACACATATTTATGTCATTAATCTACTCTT
Organism: Viscum album; assembly: GCA_963277665.1. Taxonomy (NCBI): domain Eukaryota; kingdom Viridiplantae; phylum Streptophyta; class Magnoliopsida; order Santalales; family Viscaceae; genus Viscum; species Viscum album. The sequence goes on along the minus strand of OY728142.1, from coordinate 1,257,824,303 downwards.
AACCTAAGGACATTGTCTTTATTCGGGATTTTATTTCAATTTACATTCCATTGAGACTTCTTCATTATTATTATTCAATTCACTTTTATTTGGTGTATATACTATACATTGACATAGTATATCATGAATCCCTTTATTCTCGTGATATTATAATGTTTTCATTATCTCATTTATTATTATTCAAGCATCTTTCATTTGGTTAGGAACTCTAAGTAAAATATCTTTTTAAATGTTTTAATGATTTAATCTTTTAAATCATTCTCATTAATGTCCATGTTTTAAAAATAGTTTTAAGTGTTTATTTATATGATCATTAATTTTTTAAAATTAAAATTCCCTTTAGATGTTTCAAATTGGAATGGAACACTTTGATTCAAATATCTATTTAAAATGGATTCTTGATAAATAGTGATACATTAAATCATTTTCACGAAAGGGGGTATTTCTCTCAAATAGTTTTGATAATTATTTTCATTTATGTCAATATCCCACATTATTCTCGATTTGGGTTAATTTATTATAATAAAATATTTCATATTGTATTTAATGAGTTATGTTTCACAGTGGATGTGCTATTTTTATAACATTCATGGTTTATAGATAATGTATTCTTATTTAATATGCTAGTTTTAAATACGATTGCATATGTTATGATTCAAACATTTCATATGAGGAATGCATTAGACATAGTACGTGATAGGTGGATCCCACTCTATCTCCTCGATGTATCGGGAGGTATCATTAGACAAACTAGTGTCTTGGCACAAGGCCTTGACAAAATATTATTTGTAGTCTTGGAATGAGGTCTTGACTACGTGGTTATGTTGTCCACCATTATGCATTACATCATTATGAAATTTGATATTGATATTACATTTGATTATTCAACTAGTAGAATATCCATTTTTATAAGTAAATGGAATTATTTGATTTATCTTTGTCATATTATGCTGATGTATAAGTTTAAAATGCTTGTGTCATAGTATTATACATTTCCTTAAATGTTTATTCTTATTTAAGACAGTTTCTGCTATATTGTTATCCTTACCAAGCATCTAATCTCACCCCTTTCATTTGTTGTATTTTTTCCAGGATACAAATATGTATATTACGATTAACCTGAAGGAATAGGCTAAGGGTTAAAAGAGTGTTCAAAGGGGACACAATGTTGTTGTTTTTTATATCATTAGGTAATGTAATGCATATGTATGTATATAGTACTTATAAGGATATTAAACTGATCAGTATTTGTGGACATGATTCCTTTTATAATGCCAATTTAATGTAATAATGCACCGATTATAGGTAACTGGGGTCATGATGTTACAATATTTCTCTTGTGTGTGTCTGATGGTAGCTAGAGAATATCCATGAGATCACATGGTAGTTAGAGTCTCATATTCATGTTCATTACCCTCATTTTATTGAGTATCCCTTCATTATGCATTTCAGGGACATAAATCCCTAATGTGGGGAGAATGTAATGACTCTTATTTTCATAATTTTATTTTTATTAATTATTTAGGAAACATCCAAGACTAGGCACTAATAAAAAGTGTGATTCCAGGGCTCTGTGTCCTTAGAAATTATTTTTGAAAAATGTTATGTTTTTAATATCATGTTCAAGAATCATTCCTTAAAAGTTGAATATCATATATACGGGTGATAGAATATTAAATTTGAAGGCATCATGGATCTTAGAATGGAAGATTTACCATAGGCATTACTGAAATTTGGTCGGTGCAGTTCATTTGATGACAAATTATCCAAGGGCATAACTGTAAATAAAATAATTAATTAAAAATATTTTATATTAAAATCCAATTGACCCATGAACAGTGACTTGGTTTGGAAATATGATACCACCATTGAGTTTGTGATTTTTTACATTTCCTTTGTGAGGCCTAACATAGTTCGATACGGGTCAACTATGAAATATAGTTTTTGGATATTTTATTTAATAAAATAATGTGTGAGATTATTTTATTTTAATGTTACATTGAAAGAGTTAGGTAGTTTCTTTTAAATGAAGATATAGGAAGGTACCAAAGGTTAGGCCCATAACCTTGTATATTCCATGGGGGATCTGGATAGAATCTTTAGAGAATTATCTCAGAATCGATGAATATACACTGGGATCATAAATCATTATGGATGGATCACCAACATTAATCAATACTCAGTAGTGAATGATCTATATCCTGTTAAGGCATTTTTTTCATTGTTTCGTTTACTCTTTCTTAACTTCCCTGATGAACACATGCCAATCAAATAGAAGATAGATCCATGGTACAATCTATATTGGGAGATTAGTTATTTATGTTGGATTATCGGGTGATTATTTTATCGATTTTTTATATCCTTCTAATGAGAATAGATCGTGGCTGATATGAACAAAGGACACGGTTCATTTGTTGATTATTCTTGTGCTTTATCTCCATTGTTCTTATAATTCATTGAAATTGGATCCTTTTGATTATGGATCAACTTTCTGAGATTCTCCTAATGAGATCAAACCCTCATATTTGGGGGGAAGGAGAAATAGAGACCTGATTAGTGTAACTGTTTTCCTGAGGATCGTAAAGGTGACGTCATTTTATAGACTGGAGAACAAGAAAAAGAAAATATTACTGTAGAATGAACGTATATAATGGTGCTCTGTGTCGCGGCACGTCCGGTACCACATGGAACACAGTATCGGTGTGACATGAAGGGGTGGCCAAGTGGACGGGCAATGGTCACCATGATCGATTGCATGAGTTGGGTCGACCCATCCTAGAGACCGGATCACGAAATTAGGCCGTATCAGGCCAACTTGGTATGTCAGGCACAGCCGGAGCAGGTCAAGACTAGTGGGCGAGGTTGACCTAGTAGAATTGGTTAGACCCAATGGGTCTGGAAAGACCTCATAGGATGGGGAGGACCTACATCGTACCCGGGTAAGTCCTCGATCAATTGGACTAGGCCACAGTCAATCTTGGTGGATGACTGAGCTGCTATGTGGCTGTAATAGTTGGTGGTGTACTTGACTACTGTGAAAACATGAGCATCTTTTTCACTTTCAACTGCTGGAGCGGCTGGACTTGGTGGTCGATTACCACAGTTAGTGGATCGACCGCCCAGTCAGTCCAAGTCCTCGTGAACCACCTTCGGGAATTTTCAGTCGGTCGTAACATTCAAATCAGATGTCCTTTTAACGAGCCATCTATGTAATTAGGAACCCTACAATGAGTTATTCATTTCAATATGTCTTATGTTTTGTTATTTGGGGGAGTTTTAATAAATTATAATTTGTTGAGGATTGATTTATAATAGAATGCGCATGATTTAAGATCCCAATTATGTTGAAGGTTGTGACTTAGAGACTATGTGTATTATATAGAATGTGTGCCTTATGGAGATTGTGTTTTCTATGGTTATTTTGTGTCTTATTTAGACTGTGGGTATTATTTAGGCTCTATTATTTTTTTTTATCTTCCATCTTATTGTATTTAGTATATGTAAATGTTCTTGATATATTTTATGTAAAAAAATTTCTCTATAGTGATGACTATGAATCCCTTTATGGTATTCCATGATGGTATTTTTGGTGGTATTCCTATATGGTATTCTTTTGGGGTATTCATTGGTGTTAATAATTCATGGTATCTCCTTTGTTGTTTTACTTTATGGTATTTCTTATATGGTATTTCATTGTGGTATTCATTTTTGGAATTTCCTTCATGGTATTTCCGGTTTGGTATTCCATAGTGGGTTTGAGGTTTCCTACCGAGTATTGTTTTATTCACACGTATATGGTCTTTTCATAAATTTTTCATGTCATTTGAAGACAATCTAATATTTAATGGAGTTCTTTGATGACTAGTATCAGGTGGTTTTTTGTGAGACTGGATAGGCTGAGGTGTGTGACGACATCTTTTTTTATGACAATCCCAATACCTCTTACCTTATAGGTTGGACTTGTGGTTGTGGACTATTTTCCTATTGGTTGGTGTTTTATGGACTTGTATAATTTTAGTATTTTTACTATTGTACTCAAGTTGTTGGATATAGTGGTTTGCATGAATTGTTTACTTATTTATTATAAATTTCATCATTTGTCACTTGGTGATGTGCATTTTTTGTTCAGATACATATGAAAAGTCCTCCGATTTGTAGGATATTCCTATTTAGTGCTTTTTACCATCCCATGGAATATTGGAGGCGGGTTTGGGGTAATCATTACATGGGCCCATCTTAGACTGGTTGTGACAATAATCATGTATGTTTTTTTCAAAACACACTATGATTTGGTCTTCCATGTAAATGTTGATAAATGAAAATACCAAACATTGATATCAATTATAATGTAAATATTAATGATTATATACTTGATCATACTACTATAAATCACTTATAAAATATTCATCATTTATATTTCTTATAAGAAAACATTTTTGTATATATTTTTTTGTAATAATACATATTTATTGTTAATATTTCGTCATGAAAATATATGAAACAGCTTAACTATTAATCTTTCTAGAATTTATCAAAATCCACCGAGCCCATTTTAGTGTTATCACAAATAATTGTGTATTTGATCCATTTTACATATTAACTGTCGACATAAATCAAATATGTTTTTCTGTATAATCATATATGTGGTGTATTTTGTTATATTTATCTAATATATTAGGGTAATTAATTGATTTCCTAAATATAGATTATGTAATAGATGTCCCAATCCAATAGGCTATAAAATAATACCTCATATGTGTTTATCATAATTATAATCATGATCACATTATGAAAAATTCAAAACTCCCTATACTATAGAAGTACCCCTCAATATATAAACAATTTTTTTAAATTATTTAAAGGAAATTCACATGTCATACATGAGATATTTACAACTCATTTATGATTGGAATTGTGCACTCCAAAATTATAATCTTATTTCAAAAAGTACATAATTGATTATGAAAATAATAATGAAAGTATATATATTGTAGAGACCCGAAACCTGACGTACATTGACATTACATTACTTTTTCGGAATACTTAGTACATAACAAAAACACACACACAAGGATCGTAATAGTTTAGTGTCTTTGGAAACTCGGAATAAAATCTTCTAATCATGGTGAAAGATCTTCAACATCTCCCATAAAGATCTTCCTTTTTTTTACCTAAAACCTTTCTTTATATCCTGGGGAAAATAAAACATAAAAGGGTGAGCTCAAATGCTCAGTAAGGGTATACAAAAGAAAAATCAATCACATCATATTCATAAGAACATAACTTTTGGAAATCTTAACCTGCAAAAGAGAGCATAATTTGATAACATGGGATAAATCATAGTAGTGAAATGAAATCCAAATAATCATAACTTAAAACATGAAACATTGTGGCATACACACATAATCATAGAGAATCATTTCTTGTTAGTCAAGACTCATTGCCAAGACTATCTTAGTGGACAAAGTCCCTTTCTGAATCGAGTGACCCTCGTTTCAGTCCTGTTTCACTGAACCGGTATAACCTACCGTTCCAGCCCTGTCTATCTCATGAGATATAAAATCTTTACCCAATGCATTGGAGGTAGATATAGGTCCCACCCATCTCATAATGATACCATTCTTATGTGTCCCACAAAATCATAAATCATACATCATTTCATAACCCATGTAGTAAAAATGGGATTCGTAAACATCGTGACATCATAAAACAATTCATATAAGATAAAGGAATTCATATAAATAATTCCATCACAACATAACAAAATCAATGTAATAATAGGGATAGAAACAGAACACTATGTTATCTTAGATGGAAAATAATTTTCATAAAATACTTGAAATGAATTCTTGAGAAAAATATCCTTTCTTCTTCAAAATCAATTTCTTTTCACAAAACGTCATACAATTTCAAAAGAAATATATTTTATTGAAAATAGTCATGAAATCTTTTGGAGGAAGCTTCATGAAAATAAGGCTTCATAAAACCGTAAAAATCCGTTCGTGCCGTATAAGTTAAAAAACATTCTTCGTACTTTTGTCGGAAAAGTCAAAAAGTACCTCGTATGACAAAAGATTCCTTTCATAGATATTACTAAAAACTCACCGAAGGGTAAAAATGGATTTAAACAATTTTAGTTGGATGGAAATAATATTACATATTGATGAAACATGGATGTGGATGATAAAATACACCCCAGTAAATACTTACGAATAAACAATCTCGGATAAAAATGAGATTGTGATATTTCCCCTACCTTAGGTCCGACTTGCTTTGTAAGTGTCCGAACCTCCTGTATAATGATTTAAATCATGTTATTGACTTATTCAAGAATCATATTCATTGTTATTATATCATATATGGTCCACTTATGACTTTATATTACCCGTTCTTTTGTAAATTCATGTTAAAGTAGCATTTTGGGTAAAATCGTCTCATTTGTCGTTCGTGTTTTTAACTTGTAATTATTCATATGATTACTTAGATCATGATTACTTAATTCCAGAATATAAAACATGATTTATATATATATATATATTCAGGATATACATATATATAATAAATCAGTAAATGGAAAGAAATACACCGTTCATGGAGACGGTAGTCCGTACGTACGCATGAACGTTGTTTTCGTTTCCTTATTGAATTGAATGGAATTAAGTAGATGACATACATATAAATATAAATAATTCCATTATCATTATTAGGTCATATATTTTATTAATACTTATTATATATACTTTATAATCATTCATGAATGGTTAATCATTGAGAATGAATCTCATCGCGTCGTGGAGACGGTAGTCCGTACGTACGCACGAGCGATGATATCGTTCCCACGGTCGTGGAATTATGTTGAAGTGTATGTATACTATTTCAGTATCAATATCACTTTAAAATAATCATATATAGTTACTCATTACACCTTTATACCCATCCAATTAAGGTGGTGGCAGAAAATAGATTACACCACGGCGTGGAGACGGTATTCCGTACGTACGCACGCGCGGTGATTTCTTTTTCCATAGGATGGATAGATGGTGAAATAGGGTTGTTTCATACTTATAATAACATATAAGTATATGATTTATACTGATGTTATTACTTCATAATGAAACAACCTAATAAGAAGAAGTGGAAGAAGAAATAAAGATGAAAGAATTGGTAACGGTAATTACCTCTTCTTTGAAGCGCCTTTTGGAGACCTCCTCTTAGGGAACTAAAATTGCTCTTTGAGGAAGACCAGAACCTCTAGGATGTTGCTAGGGAAGTGTAGAAGAGATTTTGGCAGGGGTTGGCCGAGCTTTAGTGCTCAAATTGGTGTGAGGAGGAGGGGGAGGAGGTGTCCTTTTATAAGGGAGGAGAGGGGCACCTTAGGAATATCTCAAAATATTATTTTATATTAAAGTCAAAATCGGTTTATAATGGTTCCAAAGGGTCTTATTTCGAAGCTAAAGTGGGGATGGGTCTAAATCCTATCAACCAATAGGATTTAGACAAGTTTATGGTATTATTTTAACCTTATCAATTAGATTTAACTCTAAGTTAAATAATTTAACTTTTACCGTGTCTTTTTGTTTTCTTTCACTATATGGTTAATACACTTACTATAACATGACAAACGAACCCCAAATTGTTTATTATTAATATATATATCCTTATATAAGTCATTTGGCCGAACCTTATATTTTTAGGAATAAAATAACAATTAATAATATAATATTTGATTTAAAAACTATTTTGTGTCAATTTTGACACTATTTGATATATGATTTTTGTGAAAGTCATAACAGAATTATATGTTCAAACCAAGTTGATTAAATCAACACTAATATATCCTAGTAACCTAGAAAATTAGTGGAATTCATAAAAAGTCTCAAATTACATTTATTTTGGTGTTTATAACATCAATTATGTCAATATTTCATTAATAAGATAATTACTGCATCATCATTGTGTCATAAATAAATTAAATTATTTAATGTCTAAAAATTACAAATAAAATACCATTATGTAGGAAATCGTTTTATCTTTCTAATGAATATTTATAGTCGAATTTATATTAAGTATAACCCCATATTAAAAATGATTTAGTAAATAAACTTTGATTTTAACTCTTTTAACTCTTCTTTGAATTAAATAATAATAAATGTCCTAATCTAATCCAAGTGGGCCTAAATGATAATGTTTTACACCTAAGGTTTTTTTTGGTCGAGATACACTTTTCCAATAGAATTAGGACATGTGTTAGGTAATATTAATATCATTCTTACCCTTAATTACCCTATTTACTTTTAACCGTGGTAAATAAAAATAAAAAGTTACTATTCACCAAAAATTATTTTCATCTCATTGAACCACATTTTACTTACTGACATCAACCGTGTCTCTCGGATTTTTGAAATTCCATTCACAGAAGCGGTAAAATTAAGTTTTATGAAAAATTCAGTTTTTTAACCTACCACTTAGTGGTTTCACTATTCATCAAAAATTGAAAGTTTTCAGAAAAATACCAAAATTTCATCCTAAGCTATATTTCATATTCCGAATTCAAAAATGAAGTCTATTTTACCAAATTCATAACATAGAAGTTGAATTAATTAATTTTATAATTAAATCCCGCTGTTAAAACAAATAGCGTGTTTTTAAGAAACAATATCTACCAAAAGATTGACACTTGATTATGTCTGGTTTAAATGTGAAATTACAACCAATGACCAACATTGTATTAAATTGTAAAAATATATTCTAAATATACATTAAAACCACTAAAATTAATAATTTATCACTCTTAATTATTTCGATTAAAAAAAGTTGTTTTTAATTATAATTTAGAAATTTTCACTATTCATCAGAATATGAAAGTTATCTGAAAAGTACCAAAATTTCACCTTAGGCTAAATTCGATACTCCGAATCTAAAAATGAATTCCATTTTGAAAAATAAAATTTACAAAATTTCAAAAAGAGGTTATTACTATTCATATCGTCTAGTTTTAATAATATTTTAAAGCATATCGTTGTTTCGTGAAACTCAGTATTGCGTACCACACACGCTATCGAGGAAGGTTGCGATTGCGTGTAATGCAAGGCAAGTCAAGGATGCGTGTTGTGCAAGATCCTTTTGGTGTAGCGTACAACACAAGACATTAGTGAAATTAAAAAGAATATTTTTCATAAAATCTCGGGGTGTTACATTCTACCCCCCTTAAAATGAATTTCGCCCTCGAAATTCGTTGGGGTTATAAATGGTTTACTATTAGAAATTTTATTTAATATAAATCCACATCGTAAAAAGGAATACCAAAACCAATATTTTAAAACAAAATTATGAAACTTAACGGTTACCCAAATAAACTAATCACTGGGTTTCTACATAGGTGAAAATATGGATATGGATGAGAAATCTAACCATCATGTTCTGATGGAGAGTGGTAGAGAACATGGCTATGGAAAAGCCAACAATCACAAATCCATAAATTTGTGAAGATCTAAGGTACCATCCGATTCATCAGGTATAAGATCACTAGGACAACATTTTTGGTTTTCAAGATCATTTCCCTAAAGTTGAAAATTTGAATTAGAATAAATACTTTCTTTATTTTGGTACAATCTCACTGTTGTTCATTCCTTGAACAATTTCCACTTCATCTCTTAAATAAATGAAGTTGAATTTGTTATTCGTTAAGTGTTAGTATGACAGGTCATTCCATCTGTCTCAAACAAAAGGTTAGCAAAAATTATATACATAAGTCGATCTATAGTGATATTAATCATATATGGTTCCTAAAATGGACTTATACTTCATATATCATACTACTTAATATAATAAAACTAGTTTCTACTAAACAGGGACTTCCTGTAGGCTAGTGGTAGGTGATAAAGGTCAGTCGCACTTCGGTTGTGAGTTCGATTCCCACAGCCTTGTCCGACGCGATGGGCTCTCGCCCGTCCTGCAGGTTGTCCTTTTTCTAAATCTATTTTACTATAACATCCCATCAATAATACTAACTTATGTCCAACATAAACCATTCCAATCTTTAGGCTTATCCATAATACTTCCGTCCACTCTCAGAGATTTAATACCATCATTGATCCCCATATATCATAAGATATATCTTATTGGTCACATTCCAAACATTCAAAGGCCTTAATCTTGTACTCTCTTGAATACCCATTGAACCATAGTGAAAACTTGAATGCAGTTAAAAGTTAACACTTTCCATATACAAAAATCCTCAAAATTCTATATACTCAAACCATGATATCACTTAGTCCTTATTTCAATCATGAGCTCATGAATACTATTAAAAATTTTGTTTTCTCGTTTTCCCTTCATTATGCGCATATCATCTTATTTCCAAAAATATCTCAATTACTTTGAATACCACATTAGACCAATACATAAATATTCCAATACTCCATGATACAATATTATTTTAGAATCCCATTACATAAACACTTAATCATTCCACCACATCGTTGTCATATTCAACATCGCCAATAGTGATCGCATTTGACTTCCCTTTGTCCTTTGCCTTCAGTGGTTGCTCATGTTGATCATCACTAACCCATGGATTAGGGCATTTATTAGCATAATGCCCCATTTCCTTGCACTTGAAGCATTGAAGTGTTGGTGGTGCATTCTCTGCAGTGTTTGCTTTATTCACATCATTAGAAAACCTTTTTCCATTACTTCGACACTCAGCTACTCGATGACCTTCTTTTCCACACTTAAAACATTTTCTAGTCCCTTTAAGACAATATCCACCATGCTTCTTTCCACACTTTGTGCATAAGGAAACATTCATCTTCTTTGCACCATTATTCTGAGAATTCTCCTTGAACTCCATCTTTCTTTTCTTGTCAAAACCATGAGATGGATATGTAACACCAACTTCCATTTCTACCTTGATAGCACAACGCACAATTTCTTCATAGCTACTGAAGTCTCTTATAGCTAATTCCCTTCGAAGACTTGGTTTTAAGCCACTGAAAAATCGATCAACTTTACTTTCAGGTTGGATGATAATGCCAGATGCATACCTTGCAAGTCTTGTAAAATTCGCTTCGTATATACCAACAGATTCATCATCCTTTTGCTTTAGTTCAAGAAACTCCTTCTCCATCTTTGTTCGAAGAATATGAGGGAAGTACTTACTGAAAAACAAGTTCTTGAACTCGTCCCATTCCATGGACTCAATTTCATCTCTTTGCCTTGTATTCTCGATAAGATTCCACCATTGATCAGCTTCACCTTCCAAACGATATACTGCTAAGATGACTTTATCATGTTCAGAACATTGAAGAACTGAAAATATCTTTTCAGTGGTACTGATCCATTGTTCAGCAACAAGTGGATCAGAAGACCCAATGAAAGAAGGTGGACGTTGCCTCATGAAGGACTCAATAGAATGTTGTTCCCTTCTCTGCTCATTTGGAAGTCCAGAATGATTCATAGCTTGTGTAAGTATAGCAATAAGATTTTTCACTCCATCTCCCATAACATTTGTTTGTTCAGGAGGGCAATCATTGCATTGTTTATTGCATTGATCAACATGGTTCCTTCGGGTTCCAGCCATCGTCTAAAACCCAAAAAGAATAGTGTGAGAGGCAAAAATCATTCTAGGGAAAACAACATAATAAAGGGGGAGTACCTTCAATATCTAACATCTTAGGTTTAATTCTATGATCGTTAGCGTAATTATAGTACTATAACCTATACGTATACTTAACCTTAGAGACATCCCTAGACACACCTTAGAAATATCTCTAGGGATCTCACTAGAGTTCTCGCATCCTAGTTTCCAAAGGTTGACTAAACCTTTCCTCTGATACCAACTGTAGAGACCCGAAACCTGACGTACATTGACATTACATTACTTTTGCAGAATACTTAGTACATAACAAAAACACACACACAAGGATCATAATAGATTAGTGTCTTTGGAAACTCAGAATAAAATCTTCTAATCATGGTGAAAGATCATCAACATCTCCCATAAAGATCTTCCTTTTTTTTTACCTAAAACCTTTCTTTATATCCTGGGGAAAAGAAAACATAAAAGGGTGAGCTCAAATGCTCAGTAAGGGTATACAAAAGAAAAATCAATCACATCATATTCATAAGAACATAACTTTTGGAAATCTTAACCTGCAAAAGAGAGCATAATTTCATAACATGGGATAAATCATAGTAGTGAAATTAAATCCAAATAATCATAACTTAAAACATGAAACTTTGTGGCATACACACATAATCATAGAGAATCATTTCTTGTTAGTCAAGACTCATTGCCAAGACTATCTTAGTGGACAAAGTCCCTTTCTGAATCGAGTGACCCTCGTTTCAGTCATGTTTCACTGAACCGGTATAACCTACCGTTCCAGCCCTGTCTATCTCATGAGATATAAAATCTTTACCCAATGCATTGGAGGTAGATATAGGTCCCACCCATCTCATAATGATACCATTCTTATGTGTGCCACAAAATCATAAATCATACATCATTTCATAACCCATGTAGTAAAAATGGGATTCGTAAACATCGTGACATCATAAAACAATTCATATAAGATAAAGGAATTCATATAAATAATTCCATCACAACATAACAAAATCAATGTAATAATATGGATAGAAACAGAACACTATGTTATCTTAGATGGAAAATAATTTTCATAAAATACTTGAAATGAATTCTTGAGGAAAATATCCTTTCTTCTTCAAAATCAATTTCTTTTCACAAAACGTCATGCAATTTTAAAAGAAAGAGATTTTATTGAAAATAGTCATGAAATATTTTGTAGTAAGCTTCATGAAAATAAGGCTTCATAAAACTGTAAAAATCTGTTCGTGCCGTATAAGTTTAAAAAAACATTCTTCGTACTTTTGTCAGAAAAGTCAAAAAGTACCTCGTATGACAAAAGATTCCTTTCATAGATATTACTAAAAACTCACCGAAGGGTAAAAATGGATTTAAACAATTTTAGTTGGATGGAAATAATATTACATATTGATGAAACATGGATGTGGATGATAAAATACACCCCAGTAAATACTTACGAATAAACAATCTCGGATAAAAATGAGATTGTGATATTTCCCTTACCTTAGGTTCGACTTGCTTTGTAAGTGTCCGAACCTCCTGTATAATGATTTAAATCATGTTATTGACTTATTCCAGAATCATATGCATTGTTATTATATCATATATGGTCCACTTATGACTTTATATTACCCGTTCTTTTGTAAATTCATGTTAAAGTGGCATTTTGGGTAAAATCGTCTCATTTGTCGTTCGTGTTTTTAACTTGTAATTATTCATATGATTACTTAGATCATGATTACTTAATTCCAGAATATAAAACATGATTTATATATATATATATTCAGGATATACATATATATAATAAATCAGTAAATGGAAAGAAATACACCGTTCATGGAGACGGTAGTCCGTACGTACGCATGAACGCTGTTTTCGTTTCCTTATTGAATTGAATGGAATTAAGTAGATGACATACATATAAATATAAATAATTCCAGTATCATTATTAGGTCATATATTTTATTAATACTTATTATATATACTTTATAATCATTCATGAATGGTTAATCATTGAGAATGAATCTCATCGCGTCGTGGAGACGGTAGTCCGTACGTACGCACGAGCGATGATATCGTTCCCACGGTCGTGGAATTGTGTTGAAGTGTATGTATACTATTTCAGTATCAATATCACTTTACAATAATCATATATAGTTACTCATTAAACCTTTATACCCATCCAATTAAGGTGGTGGCAGAAAATAGATTACACCACGGCGTGGAGACGGTATTCCGTACGTACGCACGCGCGGTGATTTCTTTTTCCATAGGATGGATAGATGGTGAAATAGGGTTGTTTCATACTTATAATAACATATAAGTATATGAGTGATACTGATGTTATTACTTCATAATGAAACAACCTAAGAAGAAGAAGTGGAAGAAGAAATAAAGATGAAAGAATTGGTAAAGGTAATTACCTCTTCTTTGAAGCGCCTTTTGGAGACCTCCTCTTAGGGAACTAAAATTGGTCTTTGAGGAAGACCAGAACCTCTAGGATGTTTCTAGGGAAGTGGAGAAGAGATTTTGGCAGGGTTTGGCCGAGCTTGAGTGCTCAAATTGGTGTGAGGAGGAGGGGGAGGAGGTGTCCTTTTATAAGGGAGGAGAGGGGCACCTTAGGAATATCTCAAAATATTATTTTATATTAAAGTCAAAATCGGTTTATAATGGTTCCAAAGGGTCTTATTTCGAAGCTAAAGTGGGGATGGGTCTAAATACTATCAACCAATAGGATTTATACAAGTTTATGGTATTATTTTAACCTTATCAATTAGATTTAACTCTAAGTTAAATAATTTAACTTTTACCGTGTCTTTTTGTTTTCTTTCACTATATGGTTAATACACTTACTATAACATGACAAACGAACCCCAAATTGTTTATTATTAATATATATATCCTTATCTAAGTCATTTGGCCGAACCTTAGATTTTTAGGAATAAAATAACAATTAATAATATAATATTTGATTTAAAAACTATTTTGTGTCAATTTTGAAACTATTTGATATATGATTTTTGTGAAAGTCATAACAGAATTATATGTTCGAACCAAGTTGATTAAATCAACAATAATATATCATAGTAACCTAGAAAATTAGTGGAATTCATAAAAAGTCTCAAATTAAATTTATTTGGGTGTTTATAACATCAATTATGTCAATATTTCATTAATAAGATAATTACTGCATCATCATTGTGTCATACATAAATTAAATTATTTAATGTCTAAAAATTACAAATAAAATACCATTATGTAGGAAATCCTTTTATCTTTCTAATGAATATTTATAGTCGAATTTATCTTATGTATAACCCCATATTAAAAATGATTTAGTAAATAAACTTTGATTTTAACTCTTTTAACTCTTCTTTGAATTAAATAATAATAAATGTCCTAATCTAATCCAAGTGGGCCTAAATGATAATGTTTTACACCTAAGGTTTTTTTTGGTCGAGATACACTTTTCCAATAGAATTAGGACATGTGTTAGGGTAATATTAATATCATTCTTACCCTTAATTACCCTATTTACTTTTAACCGTGGTAAATAAAAGTAAAAAGTTACTATTCACCAAAAATTATTTTCATCTCATTGAACCACATTTTACTTACTGACATCAACCGTGTCTCTCGGATTTTTGAAATTCCATTCACAGAAGCGGTAAAATTAAGTTTTATGAAAAATTCAGTTTTTTAACCTACCACTTAGTGGTTTCACTATTCATCAAAAATTGAAAGTTTTCAGAAAAATACCAAAATTTCATCCTAAGCTATATTTCATATTCCAAATTCAAAAATGAAGTCTATTTTACCAAATTCATAACATAGAAGTTGAATTAATTAATTTTATAATTAAATCCCGATGTTAAAACAAATAGCGTGTTTTTAAGAAACAATATCTACCAAAAGATTGACACTTGATTATGTCTTGTTTAAATGTGAAATTACAACCAATGACCAACATTGTATTAAATTGTAAAAATATATTCTAAATATACATTAAAACCACTAAAATTAATAATTTATCACTATTATTTATTTCGATTAATAAAAGTTGTTTTTAATTATAATTTAGAAATTTTCACTATTCATCAGAATATGAAAGTTATCTGAAAAGTACCAAAATTTCACCTTAGGATAAATTCGATACTCCGAATCTAAAAATGAATTCCATTTTGAAAAATAAAATTTACAAAATTTCAAAAAGTGGTTATTACTATTCATATCGGCTAGTTTTAATAATATTTTAAAGCATATCGTTGTTTCGTGAAACTCAGTATTGCGTACCACACACGCTATCGAGGAAGGTTGCGATTGCGTGTAATGCAAGGCAAGTCAAGGATGCGTGTTGTGCAAGCTCCTTTTGGTGTAGCGTACAACACAAGACATTAGTGAAATTAAAAAGAATATTTTTCATAAAATCTCGGGGTGTTACATATATAATTTAGAATAGAATAATAATTACATCAAATTATAAAATAATATGAATTAATATATGAGAAATTTAATGTAATGCTTATTTTAGTAAAATATTAAAAAAAATATAAACTCATTTATGATGTTTCATATTTATTACCATGTTATTTTCAAGAAAGAATACGAAATTTGTCATTTAAAACGGTAATAAATGATTACTTTAAACATATAAATGTACAAAATGCATTCATTAATTATATAAATAAATTCATCAACACTATTGAGAATAAAGAAATTTTTTTTAAGAATTTCTATATTATTTCAATGATTATAACAATTATTCAAATCCTTCTATCTATTTTATAGTCATTCCCCAAAAAATAATTTATTTATATATAATTTTTCGACAGAATAAGGGATGTTTGATGTTTCTTAAAAAATAAAATAAACAAATATTGTTATATAATTCCATGAGTACATTGAGATCATGGTTATTATAATATTTTATCTTAAATATGATATTAATTATTATATAAAATAATAGTTTCTCATGGAATTATATTTAACATCCTTCAATTCCATTATGTGGAGTTAAGGGGTTAATGATAAAACATTGAGATACATTAAAATCTGAACCATGTAAAGATTTATTTTTAATATTCTTCCTGAAATTTTCCCTAATGAATTCATATGTTATGCATGTAAAATTACTCAAAAATAAATGTGGGCACCCTTAAGAAGACCTCACATTTCTTACTTATATAATAAAAATGAAATCTGTATTAAATTAAAGGATTATTGAAAAATAATATTCAATGATAAAAAATAAAACCAGTTAACTATTATATAACCTATTGATTTATAAATTTCTTCTAACCCAATATATAAAAAAATCATACCAACTAACCAGTCTATACAGCATTGATACCATTTTATGCCATGATATACATTTTAGAAGATAAAAACTATGATTACATGTAATATATGGTCATTAAATTCCTAAATAGAAACATCATCTTGTGGACATGATGGGTGGATATTGTTACTTAATATGATTTCTCTAATTTCCATAAGCTCCATGACTATGTGTGATAAACGTGCATTCGTGTAAATGCATTTTATTAAAATATAAGGACCAATATAATATTTTATATAACTCAAAAAAATATTTTATATATAAAAATCCAATGGAATGAAATAAAATAATATAGATATCATTAAAACCATATACAAAAGGACAATTATTTTACCCAAAATAAAAAATATATAACCCTAATATGACCATTACATAAATAAATATTCAAAAATTAAAAATGTAATGTCCATAAACATTACTTTTTCTAAAAAATCTCTGATATGTAAAAATATATTCAACAAATGAAATCCTTATCAAATCCTAATGCACTACAAGTTTCCATAACCCATTATATGAATGGATGAATAAAAATATGTGTTTTTAAGAAATCAATGCAAAGATAAAAGAAATATGTAGTTAAGGGAATAAATATTCATGGGGTAAAAAATTGGTCGAGTCTGAGGGAATTTCATCGAATAATACTGCTACAATCTAGTAGTAAAACTACAATACATTAAAAAAGAATCATTACTTCTTCTTTATTAACATTAAATGAAAAAATATTAACTATTTTATTCCAATTATTCTATGGGTAGAGGCTATCCCCCTTTTGATTGTATACCCATCTAAAAGTTATGATAATGTATTAAATATTTTAATTTAATCAATGATCAATAAAACATAGCATTGAAAACCATGGATGTATCTAATTTGACTTCACAGACCTTATTTTCATATGAATTGAAATGAGAGTGATCAAAATCCAATGAATTTTCATTCACATTAATATGTATCCCCTTACCATAATATAATATTAAATATATATAATAGTATATCTTAGGTATTCATGGATTATGTTGCCACCACACATGAATTGATGGATGCAAGACCCATCAATTTTCAACTACAGTCCCAAAAAATGAAGGTTTTTAATTTACTCAATAACATGTATCTCATTAGTTCATTTTCTATATATAAAACTTATGGATTTAGTTGATCAGTGTCTAATTTTTAAAATCCTCCCTGATGAGACTGTTTACAATGGAAAATGGTGTGAATAACAATATATGAAATTACTATTTTTGGGTTTCATGGACTTGTGATGTAATGTATTGAGATCCCCTCATAAGGCCCAACAGTCGACTACAATTAGGATATTATAACCCTACGATTCTATTAACAAACCGATATGGTAATAAAAATATGCATTTAGAAAGGGTTCTTTAGAGATTAAATGGGAACTATCCTTTAATAGACCAATGAGAGGGTATGGGTACTAAATTTCCATATCTGATCAATTTTTATTTGTTGTTTAATAGTTCAAAATAATTTATTTGTAAATTTATTTTTTTTCAATAATTTTCAAATTATGGAATGATACTTTATATTTTGTAAATCATATGTAGTTTTATATAAAATTCAATGTTTACGAGTTTATTTTGATGGAATTTTATTTTATAAATTAATACCATTCTATTTGTCATAAACTCATTCTTATATGAATGTAGTAATGTTTTTCTATAAGGATAGTAATAGTAAAGATGTTTTTATTTTATTTATGAAATAGTAAGTATATTTTTCTAAAACTTACATGATATTTGTTTAGCTTTGAATAAGGTTTATCCCAAAGTTCTTATATCATGCATGGATATGTCTGATTTTCCAATGGTTATATAATGGTACGCTATCTGATTCTCTAATCTTTAAATGTTAATTGATTCATCATAACATTTCACGCCCCTCCTAAATAATTGTATTGAATGTTTTAAAAAATAACCATTATTCTTTACGTTTCCATGAATGACATGATTTCATAGGTTAATGAAGATATAAAAATATAAAATCATATTTTTAAAATATAAAATATATTGGGTGAATATATATTTGACTTTTTAAATTTTATTATTCAAATAATTATTCTATGAATGAATTCAATTAGAATTTGACATTTAATGTTTATTAAAGTTAGAGTTTAGTGGAGATTTTTGAAAAACCTCCAAGGCAGATCAATTCTTTCTAAAACTATTGAATGTCCATCCCAAATTATTTCAAATTATTTTTCCTTCAAGTATATAAGATTCAGCCATATTATTTTGAGATCTCTAAGAATTATGTGAATTATTCAAGGTGACTATCTATATTCCATCCTTTTCATACAATATTTTCCCTATATCTTTTGGTGTTATATATGTAAAGAATCTTACCAATGAGTAGATGTTGTGAATCCACCCTTTGGTTTTTGTGAATGTGTTACTACTTCAAACATTAGTTCCCTGTTTAAATTGACGGTACTAATATAATAAAATAATTACGTTAAATATAGGTGATAAATATTTATGAAAATATTATATAATATTATAAATAAACTAAAATAAGATAATGTTGCCTTAATACATACATAGTTATTAATATTGTCATTATTAATATTGTTTTTTTCCTATACATTGAATAAATTAGAATGATAGAATTTGGTAATGATAATTTATAATCTAGTTATTACAATATAGTGATAATAATGAAAATCACATATAACATAGGTAATAGTTGATATTCTATGATTACTGATGTTATATAATATTCATAATATATATACTATTAAAATTTAAATAAATGAAACAATGGATTTTATCATGGTGATTTTATTTTATTCTAGTGAAAATGTTCACATGCATTTTGATATTATTTTCTATAAAATTAAATTTTAATATATAATTATTTCCACTTGTTTAATGACTATTATAGTAATTATATTATAATATAGATTTAAAAGTTATTGATTGATGAATTTTTTTACATATTTTATATTAATAACATTTGATTGTATATAAATTATATACAAGATATGAAACCAACAATCATATTTTGTTAGATTTTATTTCAATAAATTTTCCTTTATAAAATATAATTATTTTTTTCTAATGATATCTACACAAAATTAAAATTAATAATATTATGTTGAGTACATGAGGTTAATTAAGATATATGAATAAAATATTATAATATTACTATATTATTTTTGAACTATATTATTATTAGAATCGTATGTATAATTATAGATATTATAGAGAAAAAATTGTGATTATTTATTAGTTATATAATAAATATTTAATGATGGAAATGTTAAATAATTGATTTAGATACCTTCGTAATATGTGATTTATAATTTTTCCCCTTGATTTTCCAGATTTTGTTTTATATATTTGGAAGTATTTTTGTATGCTATTTAGAATGGTTAGTTTTATAAAACTATAAAAAACATAGATTATGTATGAATTTAATTAAAGGGGTATGAGAAGAAAATTTTCTTCTCTAATTATTATTTATTAAACATGGAATAATTTCTTCAATAATGTTTTGTTTATATATAGTTGTCATTGTCTACTACATTATGTTTCTATCTTTTAGAATACATGTACATAATAAACTATCAATGTCAAGATAGAATTAAAATATTTTTTTTATTTAAACAATTTCATGAATTGAAATATCCAATTATATATTGTTAGAGGATTGAATGAAATGATTTTATTCCCTTACTGGGTTTTTTGACTCTTGAAAATATATTCAAAATGTATTGATGTGTTTGTAATTTTGTTACTTGTTTTCATTTATTGATAACCTTATGTGGAACAAATTATTTAATTAGAAATACACTACATGCATGTGGATGTGGTTAATTTTAAATAGTGTAATGGGATGTGATCCTTGTATGTAGAGTCAGAAAATGATGGTTATTTTGGGATATATTATACTAAGTGTAACCGAGTGATTTACACTCTTGGTATTTCCTGAATTGATCATAGAGGTGACATCTCATCAATTAAATATTTTCAGTTTAATACATTCATAATGGTCAGATGGCCTGATGTTATAAATATTTTTTGTTTTTAATGGCATTACATAGTTGGACATTATGAACTACATGTGAATAATTGATTTGTTTTTTTAGGATGTATCCTACCATACATTGATAATATATGTTATTATAAGTGTTATAATAAATGATCGAAAATTTTTCATTGTGCTTATATATGATTACTAAAAACATGATAATATTATCAATGATTTTATAGTGTCATGGGATCATACAAAATTATATTTAAATGATAGCATTTTAAATCAAAATAAAAAAATATTAATTAATTTCTATTGATTTCCTTAACATTTATCTCAAGGATTTGATTCGTATTTGATATCTAGATCATAGTAGTAGTAGTAGTAGTAGTGGATGATCATATGTAATGATAATTGTAAATGAATCCATAGATAATTATTTCCCCTTAATGTGTATGTGTGTGACATTATTTTAAATTTTCAATTTTATATGGTACCCTACCAATTTCAGGAGAGAAAAAGACCAAAATGTTTTGGAGTATTTTCATCATCTTTCAGTATGGTGTGGTAATATATGGATAAATTTTCACTCTTCTATAGCCTCTATATAACCTGACATAAATGAACAAGTGTATCATTCACTATGATGGATTCAATATAGGATTTTTTTCATTCTTAGGATATGATGGATCAAAATTTCACTATGAATTTATATGTGCGATGTAATAGCATGAGTTATATCACAAAATTATAATTTGAAATGTTGGTCATGGATTCCCATTTGTGTACATGAATGGATTGTGAAGGTTTTAGATTTAATACATTTATATAGGTTATATTGGGTACAGGGAATACAATTAGTATCTTGTATTATATGATAATTATGAGATTTTAGGATTCTGAAGATTTAGTAATAGTTTTAATACTATTATATTTGGTAAAGGCAGACAAATTGAAGGGATGTTTATAGGATACATCCATTAGGAATGAGCATGAAAACATGATTAGAAATTAAAGAATGGAACATTAGTTTTTTAGATATATTTATATATGACATAGATATAGAATTTAGTGCTTCTATTTGTTAAATTGTTAGTACACAAGAGTGAATAAGAAAAAATATTATAACTTATTTAGGTAGTCAGTTACATTCATTTTTTATTGACTATGATATTGTTTTATAATTTCACATTTTTTCACATTATGTTTCAAAGAGGATCCTACAATATAAACATGATATGATCACTCTATCAATATTTTATTATATTTCCAAGTAACTAAAAATTGTTAGTGAAAAAGAAAAGAACTACTAGTATGATAGTTTTTCAGGAGATGTTAGAGAATTTGGTCACTAATGATGATTATAAAATATAAATTATTTTTATATTTATCTATTTATGAAAAAAAAATTAAATGAAGTTAACGGATTTCTTCATTATTTTATGCATGTTTCATTGGTGTAATTCTTATCTTACATGTTAAATACTAAAATAGTTTATAGGATAATTTATTAAGTGTCTGTTATTTATATATCCTTAGTTTTATTCATTAGCTCGTGTCTTATAAGTGGTAGGATTCATGGTAATTATCTCACATCCTTCATTACTAGCCATGTGGGGTACCTTAATAGGGAGTCATGAGATAATGAAACAAAAGTAATTTTTATGAGATATGATGAAGTGTGTGGTTAATAATTAGTCAGATACTAGGGTTTAAAAGATAAAATTTATTATTTAATATTAATACATGTTTCAAAAGGGATAAATTCAATAAAATGGGATTTTTAGAACAATTATGGCCCAACTTATTGACATTGAGATTTACTAAATGATCTTAGAGAATTTATTCTCTTATTAGAATAGAGACATAGAAATTATTAATGATTTTTTTATATATTCTTATGATTGAATTTTGTAGTTGATGAGGACATTATTATCATATATTTTATATTGAAAATCATTGTTTATAATCACACCATAGTGTTTTTGTATGGATAATTTTCTATTTTATAGTTTTTAGTTGTAATTTTCACTTAAATGAAACAAGTGGTAAAATTTGGAATTTTGACAGATTCATTATCCTAGGGGTATTTTGGGTATAAATTTTAAATTATAATTTAAAATTGTGTGAATGATTTTTCCTTGAAATAAATTATTTATTTACTGCTGAATTTCTCTTCTCAAGGAGGGGTTGATTCGAGCATCTAAAGGCACAAAAAAACATTTATGTTTTACAATTTCTTTGGCGGACATCATGGACCCCACTAAATTAGTGGAAGCATAAATCAATCTAAACAACTAAAATTGAGGTATGTTTAGGTGAAGATAAAATATGATTCGATAAGCAGAATCCAAGTTCATTTTCAAGAAAAAATACTATCTTTAATGAATTCATTGATTTATTCAAACATTTGGAAGATGAAATAACTCACCGAGAAGAAATTGATCGATTCAATAATTAATTTTTAAAATCTTATGAAAAATTCCAAAATTTATCATATTTTTTGGAGAGTGGAGAAATAAATTGAGGAAAAACATTCATTAAGGATAAAACACATACATTGGAATTTTTTAAGATCATTATGGTATAGGAATGTGAGGATGAGGAATTTGATGTGGCACATGGACTAAATTAAATTTCATCATGTAAAATGAGCATAACTCCCGAATCCTATAAGAAATGATACTATAATTTTTATGGTGAATGCAAAATATATTTTAGAAAAACATTAGAGAATAAAAAAATTAAACATTCAACAATGTAATGGGACATCCACATTAAAATATTTTGATATTACCTTTTAGGGGAATTCTATCACCTCCACTCCCTTTAATTTTGTATCCACACCCCTTCTCAAAATATTAGAACTTCTATGTGTCTGTTTTATATTGTTTTGTAGTTACTATCAAATTTCATAGTAATATTTATTTATAATATATTTTTTATCTTCTTCTTAATCTCATTCAAATTTTTTTATCTTTTTCCCACCCTATTCTTCTCCTTTGTGATCAGTTGTACTTGTGATCATGAGTAACTAACCCAACTAAGTTCTCAGTGATCAATCCGGTGTTAAATCAAAGTCATTATACATTCGGGATTTATTTTTCATGTTTTTTTAGATTTAGGAATAAGGGGATCTTACTTGAAATGTTCCTTTGTTTATCTATTTTCCACCGGAGGATTATCATTCTCTTCTAGAATATTCTCCCTCGATCTAGAAGGTGGATGTGTGGTCCCTAGGGAATCGTTGAGTGTATCAAATATTTAAAACAATAGGTACAAGAGGAGGTTTATATATATTATGGAACATTATCATTATGTATATTTGATTCTAAAAAATAGGTGATGATGTGTCTTTCTAGATAATCTCATGGGAGAATCTCTATTCTATCTGGCATAATTTTGTACTCATCCATTCTCTCTGCATTATAAATTACATATTTAATATTCATTATCCTTCATCTTTATTTATCAAACATCAATTTCTTTTATTTTTATTTTAGAAATGATAAATATATAAAATAAGTAAATTATACGTTGGGATTTGTTGACAAAAAAGTCACATCAAGAGAATGACCTAGGTAAACCCATATGTTTCATTTGGTTATAATTTAATTTGAGAGTATGCATGAAAATTCTTAATCAAATTGGAACTATTTTTGGGAGAAAAATTGTCTTAATTCCATATTTTTATTCATATTTTGTGAGTAATTTTCATTCTGTATGAAAAAACAAAAAATTCATAAATTAGAAAAAAAAAATCCATTTGTCCGTTATTCATTTTAATTAAAATTATTGTTCATGGACTGAATGATATCAGCTACAAAAATATATTTTTAATGATCATCATACCTTGGTTAATACTCATAGTGATTAATTGAAAAAATCTGAGAGAAAAATATAATTGATTGTGTAATATGAACTCACATCCAAAGAACAACCCGATCTTGAGCCGAAACCTGGACTAAAATGAGTGGAGGAATATATTTCACCAATAATTTTTTATGATAAAGAACCTAAACTATGTTAGAATGAACTTATGAAGGAGATATTCACATCATCCCACACTAGAAAATATCTGGAGGAGGTCCTTGAAGTATACATTCTAGCTGAGGCACTGATGGGAGATCATTTTTTAAGAGTCCTAAAATATCTTTGTTGAAGATAACCTAAATCGTGATCTTCACATCCTTGATAACTAAACATTAAAAAAATTCTACAACTATCATTATTTGGATGATAATGAATAATATGCACGTTCTATGATTGAGTTGCCAATAGTCATGTCGAAAGAGATCAATTACGAAGAATAAGTAATTGAAAGGGATGTTTTAATTATTAATTCTCCATGATTTAATCTTAATCAGGATAATGGATTTTTTTACTTCACTTTATTTGAAATTTTTGATACAACATAAATGGAGTAGACTATAGATGTTAAAAAAGAGACAACCCAAGTAATGATGATTGAAGAAGAAGAGTTTGAATGATATGTGGTGGTGAAACTACCTCATTAATGAAAATTTTCATACAATATAGAGGAGGAAAGCACCAAAGTCAAAATGGATAAGACCTATATTCTATTCCCTCCAACTTCAGACCTCAAATTCCATCATTATTCTTTCTTGGGGTTTGGGAACATTATTATTTTTCTTTGGGGTTCTCTACATTAAGTGTTTACTCAAGGGAATTGGGAAAAGTTAAATGTGTCTGTTCTTCTCAGAGAAACAACGCCCACATTTTGATTGGGGATAATGCACAATAATGTATTGACTAGGGGTATTGAAATCCTATCACCTACATTGGTATCTAAAACATGTTATATCCCCTATTCCTATTATCTTTAATATTTATTTATTTTTAATATGATTTATTTTATTTCATAATTTCAATGTCTATTGGCAGTAGCTAATAGATTATCTCAAGTCATCCACTTCAAAAATAATATCAGGTTTTATCTATGCTTCCTATTTCTTTTCTACAATTATATTTATATGTTCTTGAAATGAAATGACGGGGAGTAAAATTTATATGTGGGGGGAGTGTCAACCTAGTTAGTTCTTCTTTTGTGTTGTTCATTTTTATTTTTTCATATTTTTATTATTTTTGATCATTAATGAGTATTCTGATCACTTTTCACACATCAATTGAGTTTGAAAGAGCTGAAATGATTTTTGAAAGAATGAATTTTAAAAGATTATTTATGTGAATTTTTTCCCATTTAACTGGATTGTCAAGCAGTTTTATCAGTCTGGTTAATTTTTTACATCTATTCCCATGAAACAATGACTGAAAATATTTTTCTAGTCATGGTAGGTATTCTAAACAACTTTGATATATTCTTCCTAAAACCCAATGTTTCTTGGGGGAAACATGAATTGTGTGTGAGAACCATAATTTGTTATTTTTCTCATTTAACGGTTTAGATTTCATGAAATTGGTTAAATTTTCCTAAGGAACTACTTTGTACAAAAACATAATTAACCAAGAACTATCATTGAATTTTTATTTTTTAATCCCTTATATTACATTAATTATATAAATTTTAGCCACATTACAAGCAGAATTTTCCTTAACTACCAGCACTTTTAGTATTTTTTCATGTATATTTCAAGTTTGAGTGTGGCTGAAGGGACATTAATGTGTTTTCATTAGATTGTGTAACAATTATTGGTGGTGTGAGGTGTGTTTAAATATTTTGGAAAGTTGATAATAAGAGAATTGGGCTTGGGTCATCATTTAATTGTACATTATTTATTTCATCCATTTTTCCTTCAAATGAATAAAATTGATATGATCTTGAATTTATCGTTTTATGTCCTTTGATGACTCATGTACCTCTCAAAAATGGATTTCATTAATTTTTACTCATTAACTGTATACAATTTTCACCTCACCCTCCATGAAAAAAATAAAAATAATAAAAATAATGTATCACATTTCTAGAGCCTTGCAAAAAAAAGGGATAACATGGATGATATCATTCATTTCAATCAGCTCTTGTATCATATATCATGATATAAAAATGGTTTTGTGTTGTTTTACATAATTTCAAGGGGATTGGATGTAGTTTTGTCCAATGTAATCACATGATTTTTCATGAATTTTACTTAAGCATCCAACCTCCTATTTTCATCTTTAAATATGATTCAATAATTTTCCCACTAAACATAAGACACAAAAATTTCTTGAAAATTCATCATTATTGAATTAATTTTAATGTTCCATAATGTATAGAAAAGATAATTTTCATAATCCTATGGTGATGTAAACAATTTCCATGTATGAGCATAACTCCATATTCAATTTCCCTTGAGTTAAGAGTGACATAATTTTTTACGTGAGGTAGGCTATGATTATGTCATGGATGACTTCATGAGGTTGAAATTTTAAAATTTGGGAAATTAAAATGGTATAGAATTTTTTTCAAATAATAGACATGATGAAAATATATTTTGTATAAGATAATTGATATTTTCACATTTTTGAATGGTGAGAGGTTTTTGATTTTGATGTAAAGTGGTTTCCAAGGAATGAAAGGGTTATGTGTTGGGGACTGATGAAGAAAATATTTTCCAAAATTTGATACATTAAATAATTTTTTATAATCCAAGCATATTTTTATTTTATGGGTAATTGTCATTTTTTATGGTTTCAGTGGTAATTTGGGTTTAAATGCAAAAATTGTTAAATTTGGAATTTTAACAAATTGTTATCATTGGTGTATTTTGGGAATCAAATTTAAAATATTATCCCAGATTGTCTTTTTTATTTTTTTTAATCACTAATCTATTTTATACAAATTTTTACTTCTGGACTAGGGGCTGATTCAAGCGTATAAATTCCCAAAAAATATTAATTTGGAAAAACTTTCAGGCAGACAGCATGGACCTGTAAATCAAAACAGACATATAAATATATATATCCACATCCAATTAATATAATTAAAGATTGATATGAAAAATTATTCAATAAGGTGCATCCTTGATGATTTTAAATTCAAAGTACTATCATTAAGTCATTCATTCAATGGTTCAAACAAGTGGAAGATGAAACAACTCATGAGGAAGAAACAGTTCCATTAAATAATTAATTCATACCATATTACTAATGCTTCCAAAATATCTATTATTTATTTTGTGAGAGGATATATAATGTGGGTAAAAACATTACATAAGGCTCTAACATGTGAATAGAAATTTTGTAGGATTATAATGGTGTGGTGATTTGAATATGTGGAATCTAACATGGTACATGAACAAAATAAAATATCTCAAAGTAAAACGAAAATAACTCCTACATAGTGTATTCTATGATTATGAAATTTTGAGGTTAAATGGAGAAGATATGTTGGAACAACTTTTGTGAATACATCATATACAAATTCATTAA
Source organism: Viscum album (assembly GCA_963277665.1). Classification (NCBI taxonomy): domain Eukaryota; kingdom Viridiplantae; phylum Streptophyta; class Magnoliopsida; order Santalales; family Viscaceae; genus Viscum; species Viscum album. Next base: position 1,257,795,972 of record OY728142.1, on the reverse strand, counting down.
TTTTATGGGATATCCACGAAGAAGAATTTGGATGATACGTTTTTGGATAATTTTTTCACCTCCTCTCCCAATAAATATGTATTCTCACCTCTTCTCAAAATAATGGGACTTATATGTGAAAATTTTCGATTTTTTGTAGTTTATTTTTATTTTTTTAGTATTATTAATTGTTAATATATTTTTATCTTCTTCTTAATCCGATTATCAATTTTTATCTCTTTTTTCTTACCTTCTTCCATCCATTTTGATCTCTTGTACTCATGATCATGAGTAACTAACATGAGGAAGTTATTGGGAGATCAATATGATGTTAAACCAAAGTATTTACACATTCATCATTTCTATTTCTTATTTTATTAGAGTTTGAAAAACGGTGATATTAGTGTTTAAGGCGCCTATGTGTCCCAACCTTTCACTGGAGGGTTAGCTTTCACTTCTACAATATTATCCCTCAATCGAGGAGGTGGACGTGCGGTCTGTCAGTAATTGTTTAGTGCATCATATATCCACAGCCATAGGTATAAGAGGATTTTTATTCATAATATGGAACATTATAATTATGTATATTCAATGATATGAAATAGGAGGTGAAGTTTCATTCTATATAATATATTGGGAGGATCTCCTTTATGTCTCGCATCATTTTTCCCACATTCAATCTATCAACATTATGCATTTCATGTTTACATTTCATTATCCTGCATCCACAATTCTCAAACATAATTTTTTTAGTTTTTTTTCATAAATGATAAATACATAAAACTGTTAATTATATATACTGATCAGTTGACCATAAATTCTCTTAAAGAGAATGACCTAAGTCAGCCAATATGTTTTACTTAGTTGTAAAAAAATTTGAGATCTCACACGACAATTCTTCATCAATATAATTGGGTAATTTTTTAAAAATTAAGGAATATATTAAAAATAAACAATTTATTACTCACGTTAGGTGTCCCTATGGTTTTCTATTCTATTGAAATTTCACTAAGTTGACATTCTCATCAAAATCACGCTAATGATGTTCATGAATATATCTCATTATATCATCATAGAGTGATGTTATACAATGAAAACACAAAAAATAATACACTCCAAGATTTTTAGTAATAGAGTCTATTGATATGAGAGAGATCAATTTCATGTAATGAGTTAGAGGATTGTTTTAATAGGTAATGGTTAACATTAGTTTTATTCATATTTGGATGGATCACTTGGTTTTCATTAGATTTTATCATACTGCATGGGATATCTTTTTTTTGGTGGTTTTTATTTTTCAGAGATTTCAAAGAGTTAGATATTTATTTTGGTTATTATACTGACCCATCTTTTCATGAATATAAGTATTATTTATATCAATTTAAATACTCTATTTAATCATAGAAAATTTTTACTACATATTAATTAAGATCCCATGATCTTATATGGATTATTTAGAGTTGGAGTAACAGAAAAATGGGAAAATGTTGAAATTCCTGGTTTGGAGAAACAGTGTTTCCATGCCCGCATTTTTTTCCTAAACCACGGGGTTGAAAAAAATAGCACATCTAGGTGACATGATTTTTTTAATCCATGATGCACTAACAACATATCTATGTGGTCCTACTATATGTTGGGAACGTTCAAATTTTGATTTTTTCAAGTTTAGATAAGACATATTTCTAACCATTCATAGTGCCCCAATGTGTTAGTGACTGGAACACAATTGGTGCATGGTTTCACCAATCCTTCATACAATCCATGAACCCTTATTTTATTGGATTAAATTTCATTTCCCCCATCACTTATTTCATTAATAGTAATTTCCATTTATTTATCTTCATATAGTGGTAGAAACTACTTCATTTCCTCTTGTAGGTTTATCTCCTCTACAATATAGATGTGAAGCTAAATACTATATATGGTGATCATTTTATTATCTATTTAAGGAATGGGACTCCTCAAGGTTTTATCTACCTTCCTCTTAGCACCTATACATGTTTACCTTTACATAAAACATTTTGTTTAGATTCAATATTATTTTCCATATTTTCAGGACATTATACTATTTCTTATATTTTTTACAATCTTACTTGAAATATGAGGCTAATCAAAAGTGAAAATTCATCTATAACCTTGAGATAGGTAGTCACATGATTTTCCCATTAAGGATTGATTCTTTCTATTTATAGCATGGTGTTTCACACTTTCCCTTTCTGACTAAAACTTTTTTGGGGTTCTTCATATCAATTTGATACTCACACATTGATATAAGCCTATTGATCCTCATTTTGTGGATTAGAGGTTGTTAATCACATTTATGTGAATCCTTTGTGTGTTCCATGTTGAGTGGCCCCTTAATGTTCAAATGAATTTTTTATTAGAAAACATAGTCAGATCCATACATAGCTTTAAAATGATTCATCCCTTGATACCTGAATACTAAATGGATCACAAGGCACCCCATTCGTGTTTCACCCTTTTATAGTTGAGATTTTCCTTCTAGGAAATTTCATTATTGACTATGGAACATTTATATACTAATTGAAACTTATGAATTGAATTACCTTGAGTAAGTGATTTTAATTTAATGTCAATATGAAATGAATAATTCACGATGGTTGTGTTTTCTTAAAAAAATTGACAAATTAAATGGAATGGTTTACGAAATGAGTTAATGTCAAGAATATTTCTTCATTCCTTATTAAATAATCAATTCAACTCTTATTCCTGGTTTATATATTTGAACCTGGTGAATTAAATGCATAAATGGTAATGAAAAATGTAGATATTAATTTTTTTATTATGACATGTTATAAATGAATTGGTATTTTGAGTTACATGGGAGGTTTTTTCTCATTTATTATTCTATAAATAGTGACTTGACTTGATACAGGATATGGTACGATGGGTTCATTTTTCAAGTATTATTTCATTCTCTATTACATTGGGTGTTTATAATGTCATCTCAAAACATTGACCATATTTGGATGTTGGTCTTGATGTGCAATGTCCCAATATGAGTGTTGAAATTTTTTCACACTCACCATCCCGAGTGATGACCATGGCTTCTCACACTCTTTATGTGATGTAGTGAATGTACCCTTTTGCATGAGATTATAGTCTTGTTAGACTGCACATGGATATCTGAGTTATTCACTAGTCTATCCATTACTATAATTCTAGGTATATGGCCACTTATATACACAAAATATTGGTTCATATTGGTTGATGTGATATGTACCTAAATAATATATATATATATTTATTTATTTATTTATTTATTTATTTATTTTCTGATCAAACATCCATTCCATCCAAGATCTGATAAAGATAGACCCTCCAGGATTCCTCTAGAAATGTGAGAGGGTGGATTAATAATTTTATATTTGTTTTCTTATAATTTTTATACCATCACATTGTTTAGTTATGAGCACTAGGTTGATTATGAGAAGTTACTATTGGTGGTGGCCTGATAATATTTTTATATAATTCGATTCTCAGGATGCCCATGGTACCCGATATGATTTTCTACCTGTTGGTACTAATAAGGGTGAGATAACTACTTCTGGGCTATGATATTCTAACCAATAGTTAGAGCGTTGGATAAGAGGACCAGGCATAGGCTCATGATCCCTTTGGAGTAGTTTCATTATTTTTGTACTATTTTATATCATGATTTTATCTTCAGGTAATAATTTTGAAAATCATCATTCCATGATCCCATGTATAATACATTTACTTTTTTCGTTTTAATATTATTCATTTGGTCATTTAGTTACTCTTCTACTGCATATTTGTTATGTTGTATTTATTTTCACATCAACTGGTTAGTGATTATGACTGTTCATAATATGTTTCTATTATTTATTGTAATAGTTTTTTTTCATTGTTCCACTATGATAAGAGGAAATACTATCCCCACCATAGCACATTCACACCCTCACTAATAGTCATAAACCTATGGCATTCATCGATGTACGCTTGAGGCCATGTGACCGATCATCTCAGGACAAGGGTTAATTAGACACTATGATAGGATGTTAAAATGTGTATCAGAGCCTTATTTTCAAATATTTTAATATTTATGAATCAGATATAATTCTAGGAGTTACGAGAATTTAGAATTGACCATGTGTATTTACATAGCTAACCCTTGTTTGGTGAACATAAATTACCTTGGATTGCTAATTTTAGTTAATTATTTTATCCATTTATAGTTGATACGACATCACTATTGTGTGATTCACTTGTCTTATAATGTTATTGTAATTGTTATGATTTTATTTTCATTTAATTAAAATTTTCTATTGAAATAATGGTTTTTTATTAGTCAATGAATTATAATTTGGAACACTAGGAATAATATTCCATTAATTTTTCTATGTCATTTATATTTGCAGCATTTATTTTCCTATTTAATATTTATAATTCCTTGAATGTTTACTAAATTATGCTGAATCATCATGCATGGAATGGAAAATGTAAATGATACTTAAATTTCATGCCTTATACTAATAGTGTTTTCATGAATGTGTTAAATCATAAGCCTTGATTAGTCGATAATCGAATGCAGATCCATGGACCTTTAATCACATGTACTGGAACGTGTTATTGTGTGGGTTGAGTGGATGTTATATTTTTGTTCATAAGTAGAGTGGTACCTTATGAATTAGAGACGATTAACCACTTCATTCATCCATTTGATAGGATTTATATAATCTATCATGAAAAAATCAGATAAGTATAACATTTAATATGAAATTAGCTATCCTTTAAATGTGAAACATAAAAGTAGACCCAAACACAACTATAGTAGGGGGTAGTGGGGTGTCTTTTATGGTCAAATTTCCTTCAATGTCAATTCATACCGGATAGACCTGGATTTTGGAGCATATAAAAAAGAATGATTATATATACAGGGATTCACCATTCATTTCCTATTTTTCTATCTATAATATTATAAATTTATAAAATTTATTAATAGGTGTTTGTTTTAAATCTCAGTATCATGCCTCCAATACATCCCCTGGTTGAACACCTTATTTTCTCTGACTACCATTCTATAGAGGTGGTTGTTCTTGAGGTTACAATGGTTCCACCTATATTTCCACCTATGGAACCTATTCACATGACTAATATAGGAACTGAAACCTAGTTCCAAGATGGATTGATATGTATACAGTGGAATATGTGAGGGTTCATTCGACTTTCAACACGTGTGGAAGAGTTGACTCAGGAATTCTGGTAGTCTAATTGTTCCACCTTTTCAGGGGACATCGGATCACATGATGCTATGTTCTAGATCATGGAAATCCCATCAATTTTTGAGAATTTTGAGACTCCTCTAGAGTGGGGGATCAAGCTATCTATGTATATGCTACGAGATTCTTCCATGATTTTTTGGGATGTTATCACCATGTTGTATAGATATTGTAATATGTTATGGGAATAGTTTATGATGATCTTCTTAAATTATTTTATTCCCCATAATCTGAGGGATGACAGATCTAGAGAGTTCCCGAACCTATAATAGTTGAGTAGGATGATAATGGAATACTATGATCATCGCATAGAGCTGTAGTTTCCCCATCATACTCTAGATGTTGTTGATATTATGACCTCCATGGGATTCGAGTGTATGATGGTTTATGCCATTCAATCATATGTCAAGGTTTTATGTTTGACCATTATTTAATAAATAATCAACTACTTCTTCATTATAAATAGAAGTGTAAGGGAATATGATGGTGTTAGTTAGGCTGGTTCGGAACCCAATGCTATCAGTTCTTATTCATCTTGTAGAAGTCTTCGTTTTAGGTTGTTGTCAAGGGTTTCAAAGCCATTATCCTCTCATTGTAGCTTCTTGATTTTTCACCAGTGTTAAAAGCTGGTAAATACTAAACCATAGTGCTTTAAAGGTCCCATAGAGTGGACATGTCGTGGATGGATGGGCCATATTCCGTACATGCACAAGTCAATCCCTACAGTGCCTAGAGACTAGGGACCCACTCATATTGCACAATAAAGAGTGGGGAAAGTAGGATAACGATAGTTATGTAGTTGGAATAACTTCATATGATTAGGCTGAGTTGGTGGTTGAGGAAGAGGTATTTAAACATGTTACTCTAAATGTGAGTAGATTGGGTTTGCACAAGGATGTAATGTAGTGACTCAATGATGTTGTATAGGATAATTACCTGAAATCTAGACTATCACATAAGAGTAGAGCACCATACCTTCTACTATAAGAGGTACTATATTAATATCAAACACATTTGTTAATGATTTATTTGAAATAATAATATCAAATTATTTTATATCTAAAAAATACAATGAGAGTCTGGGTATTGAAATAATGCCCCAATACACTACTATGATACTAGAAAACTCGTTATGTATCATTTCTAAGGGAATTTTCTATTTAAATAATTGTCTCCATGAGATAGTTGGTTATGTTTTCATGGGGAAGATCATCATTCTCAACAAGAAATGATGTTATGTATTCATCGAGATGGATTGGTTAGTTCCCTATTGAGCCTATATTGGCTTCGATCATTGGAGGATGAATTTTATATCACTAGAGTGTGGTATGAACATATATAAGGTATAATGGGACGTTAAGGATACACTATCAGGTGTCGAGCAGTAGAGGCTGGGTAATGAAAGAACTCAAATCACCAGTATTTTCCATGATGATCTGAGGACAAGACACACTATTTTTATCCTACATTACAGTGTTTTAGATACATATTTCATGATGAATTCATTTCTCTACCTATGATGAGAGATACAAAAGTCACTCTTTAGATTCTTATAGGAGAAATAAGAAAGACCATTCCTCCTTATCGGATGTCACCTAAGGATATCCTAAAGATCCAGAAACAGTTGGAGGATCTAGAGGATAAATGTTTTTTACACCCCTGAACTTCTCCATGTGGTTAATCATTCCTTCTTCCATGAATGAAAATGGTAATATCATGATTTTTTATATTAATATAACTTTAATAATCTCGCAATAATGAACCAGTATCCCCTTAACTATATTAGTTGTACTGTTATAACATGTCATTTGAGATATATTGTTTTAAAATATAGATACGAGATATAGATATCATCAGGATCTTGTTAGGTATTCTGACATACCTCTCACAACATTCAAAAGTAGGTATAGTTTATATGTGTACCCAATCATGATCCTTAGGCTCAAAAACACAGCTTCTATATTTATGGATCTTATGAATCATGTATTCCACCTGTATATAGATTCCTTTCTAGTATTAATTGTTGAAGATATCATAGTGTATTAATTATCCAAACAGCACCATGAAACCCCTCATGAGATCATGCTGAGAACAACGAGAGTACTATCATATTTATGAAAAGGTTAGAAAATTCCACTTTTGGAATGGAAAATTTGACATCATGAGTCATGACATTTTAGAGTGAGGAGTTTCAATAGACCAAGATACAGTGAGATCTGTAGTTTCTTACAAATATCCAAACAGTGTAATTTACATCCATTGTTTCATTAGGATTTCTATATATTAAAGAATCATTATATAGGCATCTTAATTCTTGATGTTCTTCTAATAGGCTAAACAAATAATTGTTCGAAATTTTTATGTATAGAAACTTAATGGATACCATTAAAATGTTTAGGTGTCATTTGACTTCATTATTGATAATAATTCTTCCAGATCCATGCATGATATATACAGTATACTCTGACACATCAGGTATCAGGATTAGAGGTGTTCTGATGTAGGATGTGGATCAAATTACATACATGAATCATTAGTTTAGGCCTTATGAGAAGAATTACCTTAAATACAATCTCTAATTAGATGATGTAGACCATTCCCTATTTTGTTGGAGACACTGAAAAAATAGAGATCATTTTGTGGAATTCATTGATCACAAAATCATCTCGAAAATATTTACATAGTGATATCTGAATCTTAGGGAACACAGGTGGGTTGAGTACCAAAGGTAATTTGATTTCGAACTTGCCTTCATTAATAATAAAAGAAATGTTGTAGTTGATGTTATGAGTCTAAAGACTCATACTCAAGAAGACCAAAAAACATGTGTAGAATGGAATCACATGGAATTATTTTCACAAATGCACATTGAGGTTCTGGGGAAACATAGTCAAATTATCCACATTACCTAACAAGGGACTTATATTATTATATAACAGGTAGGAATGAATAAGCTATTTGATACTAAAGGCCTTTCACTAAAGGAAAGCATCATAGATGATTGTGCATCTTCAAGTAACACCTTTAATGGATATGATTCCTTTTTATTCCAATGGAGTGTATAGGTCCCAATATACATCATAGAGGATATTATATGGGAATTACATGTGGAGGAGTGTCAGGAAGGGGTTCCTCCTCCTAGGGTTTTTCTCTATCATTGCCTCCCTCCTACCGACTCAGGTCGGCGGCTCTGCACATCAACTTGTGCTTTGCATGACTATGGTTGCGGTTCAATTTCACAGTGGTGTCACGCGACCATGGGGGTTCTTCAAACTCGGAATTTGTCATTGCTTCTAGAAGGCTCCTTCCATAATCCATTTCTCTGGATAGGGATTATCTTGGAGGTGCTATGATGGTCCAGCAGTCGTAACCCAATTCCCATGGCCGAGGGGTAAATTTGGAAAATATTTCAGGTAGACAACATGGACCTCTAAATCGAAACAGATGTATAAATAGATATATCCACATCCAATTAATATAATTAATGATGGAGAAGAAAAATTATTCAATATGGTTCTTCCTTTATGAGTTTAATGTCAAAGTACTATCATTAAGGCATTCATTCAATGGTTCAAACAAGTGGAAGATGAAACAACTCACAAGGAAGAAACAGTTCCATTAAATAATTAATTCATACCATATTAATAATGCTTCCAAAATATCTCAAATTTTTTTGGTGAGAGGATATATAAAGTGGGTAAAAACATTACATAAGGCTCTAACATGTGAATAGAAATTTTGGAGGATTATAATGGTATGGTGATTTGAAGATGTGGAATCTAACATGGTACATGGACAAAATAAAATATCTCAAAGTAAAACGGAAATAACTATTACATACTGTATTATATGATTATGAAATTTTGAGGTTAAATGGAGAAGAAATTTTGGAACAACTTTTGTGAATATATAATATACAAATTCATTAATTTTATTGGATATCCATGAAGAATAAATTGGATGATACGTTTTGGAGAATATTTTCACCTCCTCTCCCAATAAATATGTATTCTCACCTCTTCACAAAATATTGGCACTTATATGTGAAAATTTCCTATTTTTTGTAGTTTATTTCTATTTTTTTAGTATTCTTCATTGTTAATATATTTTTATCTTCTTCTTAATCCCATTCTCATTTTTTAACTATTTTTTCTTACCTTGTTCCTTCCATTTTGATCTCTTGTACTCATGATCATGAGTAACTAACATGAGGAAGTTATTGGGAGATCCATAGGATGTTAAACCCAAGTATCTACACATTAATTATTTCTATTTCTTATTTTATAAGAGTTTGAAAAAGGGTGATATTAGTGTTTAAGGTGCCTATGTGTCCCAACCTTTCACCAGAGGGTTAGCTTTCTCTTCAACAATATTATCCCTCGATCGAGGATGCAGACATGCGGTCTGTCAGTAAATGTTTAGTGCATCATATATACACATCCATAGGTAGAAGAGGATGTTTATTCACAATATAGAACATTATAATTATATATATTCAATTATATGAAATAGGAGATGAAGTTTCTTTCTGGATAATATATTGGGAGGATCTCCTTTATGGATCGCATCATTTTTTCCACATTCAATCTGTCAACATTATGCATTGCATATTTACATTTCATTATCTTGCATACACATTTCTCAAACATAAATTTTTTAGTAATATTTCATAAATGAGAAATATATAAAAATGTTAATAATATATAGTGATCAATTGACCATAAATTATCTTAAAGAGAATGACCTAAGTCATCCAATATGTTTTACTTAGTTATAAATAAATTTGAGAGCTCACACGACAATTCTTCATCATTAATATTGGGTAATTGTTTAAAAATTAAAGAATATATGACAATTAAACAATTTATTACTCACGTTAGATGTCCATATGGTTTTATATTATATTGAAATTTAACTAATTTGACATTATCATCAAAATAACACAGATGATGTTCATAAATATATCTCATTAAATCATCATATATTGATTTTATACAATGACAACACATAAAATAATACACTCCAAGATTTTTAGTAATATAGTCTATTGATATGACAGAGATCAATTTCATGTAATGAGTTAGAGGATAGTTTTAATCGGTAATGGTTAACATAATTTTATTCATGTTTGGATGGATCACTTGGTTTTCATTAGATTTTATCATACTATATGGGATAACTTTATTTTGGTGGTTTTTATTTTTCAGATATTTCTAAGAGTTAAATATTTATTTTGGTTTTTATATTGACCCATATTTTCATGAATATAAGTATTATTTTTATCAATTTCAATCCTTTGTTTAATCATAGTATATTTTTACTACATCTTAAGTAAGATCCCATGATCTTCTAAGGATTATTTAGAGTTAGAGTAATTAAAAGTGGGAAAATGATGAAATTCATGGTTTGGAGAAATTGTGTTGGCATGCCCACATTTTTTTCCCTAAACCGTGGGGTTGTAGAAAATGGCACATCTGGGTGACAAGATTTCTTTAATCCATGATACCCTAAAAACATATCTATGTGGTCCTACTATGTTTTGGGAACATTCAAATTTTGGTTTTTTTGTCACGTTTAGATAAAACATGTTTCTAACCATTCATAGTGCCCCAAGATGTTAGTGACTAGCACACTGTTGGTGCATGGTTTCACCAATCCTTTGGCCAAACCATGAACCCTTATTTTATTGGATGAAATTTCATTTCCCCCATCACTTATTTCATCAAGCGTATTTTCCATTTATTCATAATCATATAGTGGTAGAAACTACTTCATTTCCTCTTGTAGGTTTATCTCCTCTACAATATATATGAGAAGCTAACTTCTATATCTGTTGTTTATTTAATATCTATTGAAGGCATGGGACTCCTCAAGGTTTTATCTACCTTCCTCTTATCACCTATCCATGTTTACCTTTTCATAAAACATTCTATTTAGATTCAATATTATTTTCCATATTTTCAGGTCATTAGACCATTTCTTATATTTTTTTCAATCTTACAAAAAATATAAGGCTAATAAAAAAATAAAAGTCATCTAAAACCATGAGGTAGGTAGTCACATAAGTTTCCCATTGTGGATTGATTCTTTCTAGCTATAGCATGGTGTTTCACACTTTCCCTTTCTGAGCAACACTTTTTTGGGGTTCTTCATGTCAATTTGATACTCACACATTGATATAAGCATATTGATCCTCATTTTGTGGATTAGAGGTTGTTAATCTCATTTATGTGAATCCTTTGTGTGTTCCAAGTTGAGTGGCCCATTAATGTTAAAAAAAAAATTTAATTAGAAAACATAGTGAGATCCATACATAGCTTTAAAATGAGACATCCCTTGATACCTGAGTACTAAATGGATCCCAAGGCACCCCATTCGTGTTTCACCCTTTTATAGTTGAGATTTGCCTTATAGGAAATTTATTTATTGACTATGGAACATTTAAATACTAATTGAACCATATGAATTGAATTACCTTGAGTAAGTGATTTTAAATGAATTTCAATATTAAACGAATAATTCATGATGGTTGTATTTTCATAGAAAAAATTGATAAATTAAATGGAATGGTTTACAAAATTAGGTAAGGTCAAGCATATTTTTTCATTCCTTATTAAATAATCAATTCAATTGTTATTCCTGGTTTATATATTTCCACCTAGTGAATTAAATGCATTAATGGTATTGAAAAATGTAGATATTAATTGTTTTATTATTACTTGTTATAAATGAATTGGTATTTTGAGTTACATGGGAGGTTTTTTCTCATTTTTTATGCTATAAATAGTGACTTTCCTTGATACATGATATGATACGATGGGTTCAGTTGACAATTATTATTTCATGCTCTATTACATTAGGTGTTTATAATGACGTCTCACAACATTGGCCATATTTGGATGCTGGTTTTGATGTGCCATGTCCCAATATGAGTGTTGAAATTTTTTCACACTCACTATCCCGAGTGATGAACATGGATTCTCACACTCTTTATGTGATGTAGTGAATGTACCCTTTTGAATGAGATTATATTCTTGTTAGACTGCTCATGGATATCTGAGTTATTCAATAGTCTATACATTACTATAATTCTAGGTATATGGCCACTTATATACACAAAAAATTGGTTCATATTGGTCGATGTGATATATACCTAACTAATATATATATATATATATATATATATATATATATATTGTTTCTGATCAAACATCCATTCCATCCAAGATCTGATAAAGATAGACCCTCCAGGATTCCTCTTGAAATGTGAGAGGGCATATTAATAATTTTATATTTTTTTCTTATAATTTTTATACCATCACAGTGTTTAGTTATGAGAACTAGTTGGTTTATGATAAGTTTCTATTGGTGGTGGTCTAATAATATTTTTATATCAATCACTTCTCAGGATGCCCATGGTACCCGATATTATTTTTTACCTATTGGTACTAATAAGGGTGAGCTAACTACTTCTGGGAAATGATATTCTAACCTATAGTTGGAGGGTTGGATTAGAGGACCAGACATAGGCTCATGATCCATTTGGAGTAGTTTCATTATTCTTGTACTATTTTATATCATGATTTTATCTTCATGTAATAATTTTGAAAATCATCATTCCATGATCCCATGTATAATACACTTCATAGTTTATTTTTAATATTATTCATTTTGTCAGTTAGTTACTCCTCTGCTACATATTTATTATGTTCTATTTATTTTCACTTCAACTGGTTAGTGATTCTGATTGTTCATAATATGTCTCTATTATTTAATATAATAGTTGTATCTCATTGTTCCACTATGATAATAGGAAATACTATCCCCGCCATAGCACATTTACACCCTCACTACTAGTCATAAACCATTGGCATTCAACAAAGTACGTTTGAGGCCATGTGACCGAGTATCTCAGGACAAGGGTTAAGTAGACCCAAATATAGGATGTTACAATGTGGTATCAGAGCCTTATTTTCAAATATCATAATATTTATTAATCAGATATAATTCTAGGAGTTACGAGAATTTAGAATTGTCCATGTGTATTTACATAGCTAAACCTTGTTTGGTGAACATAAATTACCATGGATTGCTAATTTTAGTTAATTATTTTTCCATTTATAGTTGATACAACAACACTATTGGGTGATGCACTTGTCTTATAATGTTATGGTAATTTTTATGATTTTATTTTCATATATTTAAAATTTTCTATTGAAATAATGGTTTTTTATTAGTCAATGAATTATATTTAGGAACACTATAAATAATATTCCATTCATTTTTCTATGTCATTTATATTTTCAGAATTTATTTTCGTATTTAATATTTATAAAGACTTTAATGTGTATTAAATTATGATGAAACTTCATGCATAGAATGGAAAATGTAATTGATACTTAAATTTCATGCCTTTTACTAATAGTGTTTTAATGAATGTGTTAAAGAATAAACCTTGATTAGTCGATTATCGAATGTTGATCCATGGACTTTCATCACATGTACTAGAACATGTTATAGTGTGGGTAGAGTGGATGTTATATTTTGGTTCATAAGTAGTGTGGTCCCTAATGAATTAGAGACGATTAACCACTTCATTCATCCGTTTGATGGGATTTATATAATATATCATGAAAAAAATCAGATAATTATAACATTTAATGTAAAATTAGCTATCCTTTAAATGTGAAACATAACATTAGACCCGAACACAACTATAGTAGGGGTATTGGGGTGTCTTTTATGTTCAAATATCCTTCAATGTTAATTCCTACCGGATAGACCTGGATTTTGGAGCATATTAATAAGAATGATCATATATGCAGGGATTCACCATACATTTACTAGTTTTCTATCTATAATATTATAAATTTATAAAATTTATTATTAGGATTGTGTTTTACATCTCAGTATCATGCCTCCAAGACATCCCCTGGTTGAACACCTTATTTTCAGTGACTATCATGCTTTAGAGGTGGTTGTTATTGAGGCTACAATGGTTCCACCTATATTTCCACCTATGGAACCTATCCACATTCCTAATATAGGAACTGAAACCTAGTTCCATGATGGATTCATATGTATATAGTAGAATATGTGAGGCTTCATTCGACTTTCAACCAGTGTGGAAGAGTTGACTCAGGAATTCTGGTAGTATAATTTTTCCACCGTTTCAGGGGAAATTGGATCACATGATGCTATGTTCTAGATCAAGAAAATTCCATCTATTTTTGAGAATTTTGAGACTCCTCTAGAGTGGAGGGTCAAGCTATCTATGTATATGCTGAGAGATTCTTCCAATATTTTTTGGGATGTTATCACCAAGTGGTATCGACATTGTAATATGGAATGAGAATATTTTATGATGATATTATTCGATTATTTCATTCCCCATAATCTGAGGGATGACAGATCAAGATATTTCATGAACCTATAATAGGTGAGTATGACGATAATGGAATACTATGACCATTTAATAGAGCTGTAGTTTCCCCATCCTACTCTAGAAGTTGTTTATATTATGAACTCCATGAGATTCGAGTATAGGATGGTTTATGTCATTCAATCATATTTCAAGGTTTTATATTTGACCATTATTTAATAAATAATCAACTACTTCTTTATTATAGAGAGAAGTATAAGGGAATATGATGGTGTTAGTTAGGATGGTTCGGAAACCAATGCTATCAGTTCTTATTCATCATGTAAAAGTCTTCATTTTAGGTTGTTATCAAGGTTTTGAATATCCATGATCTTCTCATTTTAGCTTCTTGATTTTTCACTAGTGTTAGAAGCTAGGAAAAACTAAACCACAGTGCTTTAAAGGTCCCATAGAGTGGACATGCCATGGATGGATGGGCTATATTCTGTGCATGCACAAGTCATTCCCTATAGTGCCTAGAGAGTGAGGACCCACTCATACAACACAATCAAGAGTAGGGCCAGTAGGATAACGATAGTTATGTAGTTGGAATTCAATCATATGATTAGGCTGAGTTGGTTTTTGAGGAAGAGGTAGTTAAACATATTACTCTAAATGTGTGTAAATTGGGTTTGCACAAGGATGTAATGTAGTGACTCAATGACACTGTATAAGATAATTACATGAAATCTAGACTATCAAATAGGAGTAGAGCACCAGACATTCTACTGTAAGATGTACTATTTTAATATCAAACACATTAGTTTATGATTTATTTGAAATAATAATAACAAATTATTTTATATCTAAAAAATACAATGAGACTCTGGGTATTGAAATAAAGCTCTAATACACTACTATGATGCTAGAAAACTCTTTAGGTATCATTTCTAAGGGAATTTTCTATTTAAATAATTTTCTCCCTGAGATAGGTGGTTACGTTTTCAGGGAGAAGATAATCTTTCTCAACAAGAAATGATGTTATGTATTCATCGAGATGGATTAGTTAGTTCCCTACTGAGCCTATATTGACTTCGATCATTGGAGGATTAATTTCATATCACTATAGTGTGGTAAGAACATATATAAGGTATAATGGGACGTTAAGGATACACGATCAGGTGTCAGGTAGTAGAGGCTGGGTAATGTAAGAACTAAAATCACCAGTATTTTCCATGATGATCTGAGGACATGACCCACTATTTTTCTCCTACAGTAGAGTTTTTTGGAGACATATTTCATGATGACTTCATTTCTCTTTCTATGATGAGAGATGCAAAAGTCACTATTTAGATTCGTATAGGAGCGACTACAAAGACCATTCCTCCTTATAGGATTTCACCTAAGGATATCCTAAAGATCTAGAAACAGTTAAAGGATCTAGAGGATAAATGTTTTTTAAACCCCTGAATATCTCCGTGTGGTTCATCATTCATTTTTCTATGAAGGAAAATGGTACTATCAAGATTTTTTTAGATTAATATAACTTTAATCATCTCGCAATAATGAACCAGTATCCCATGACCTATAACAGTTGGACTATTATAACATATTATTTGAGATATATTGTTTTAAAATATAGATACGGGATATAGACACCATTCGGTGCATGTTAGGTATTCTGACATACCTCTCACACCATTCAAATGTAGGTATAGTTTATATGTGTAGCCGATCATGCTCCTTAGACTCAAAAATAGACCTTCTATATTTATGGATCTTACGAATCATGTATTCCACCTGTTTATAGATTCCTTTCTAGTAGTAATTATTAGAGATATCATAGTGTATTAATTATCCAAACAGAACCGTTCCACCCTTCATGAGATCATGCTGAGAACAATGAGAGTACTATCATATTTATAAAAAGGTCAGAAAATGCCACTTTTGGATAGGAAATTTCAACATCATGAGTCATAACATTTTAGAGTGAGGAGTTTCAAGGGACCGAGATACAGTGAGATCTGTAGTTTCTTCCAAATATCCCGATAGTGTAATTTACATCCATTGTTTCATAAGGATTTCTAGATATTAAAGAATCATTATATAGGACTTCTAATTCCTTGACGTTATTCTAATAGTCTAAACAAATAATTGTGTGAAATTTATATGTATAGAAGCTTAAAGGATACCATTAAAATGTTTAGGGGTCATTTGACTTCATTGTTGATAATAATTCTTCCAGACCCATGAATGATATATAGAGTATATTGTGACACATCAGGTATCCGGATTGGAAGTGATCTGATGTAGGATATGGATCAAATTACATACATGACTCATTAGTTGTGGCCTCATGAGATGAATTACCCTAAATACAATCTCGAATTAGATAATGTCGACCATTCTGTATGTTGTTGGAGACACTGCAAAAATGGAGATCATTTTGTGGTATTCATTGATCACAAAATCATCCCCAAAATATTGACATAGTGATATCTGAATCTCAGGGAACACTAGTGGGATGAGTACCAATGGTAATTTAATTTCCTTCTTTCCATCATTAGTAATAAAAGAAATGTTTTAGTTGATGTTATGAGTGTAAAGACTCATACTCAAGAAGACCAAAAATCATGTGTAGAATTGAATCACATGGAATTATTATCACAGGTTCACATTGAGGATCATGGGAAACATAGTCAAATTATCCTCATTCCCTAACAAGGGAATTATATTATTATATAACATGTAGGAATGAAGAAGCTATTTGATACTAAAGGCCTTTCACTAAAGGAAAGCATCATAGATGATTGTACATCTTCAGGTAACACCTTTAATGGATATGATTCAATGTTATTCCAAGGGAGTGTATAGGTCCCAATATACATCAAAGAGGATATTATACGGGAACTACATGGGGAGGTGTGTCAGTAAGGGGTGCCTCCTACTAGAGTTTTTCTCTATCATTTCCTCCCTCCTACCGACTCGGGTCAGCGGCTCTGCACATAAAAATGTGATTTTCATGACTATGGTTGCGGTTCTATTTCACGGTGGTGTCGCATGACCATAGGGGTTTTTCAAACTCGGAATTTCCCATTGCTTCTAGAATCCTCTTGCCACACTCCATCTTCTCTAGATAGGCTTCTCTTGGAGGTGTGATGATGGTCCAGAAGTCGTAACCCAATTCCCATGACCGAGGGTTAAAACTCATCCCTATTATGTGTGTTGAGTGTTATGTTATGGTCTATGAGAGAATTTTGGATGGAGGATTTATGATTTTGATCTATTTTTATGACATGGGTTGCTATTTTTTTGGTGATTTTTTATTGATATTTTCTTTTACCCTTCATTTTTTACTTTTGGGGTGTTGTTGCTACAACTCTTGTGGGGGATTTGGATGTTTCTGCGTTGTTTTATTCTATTCGTGTAATGGATTTGGGGCATATGTAGTGTGAAACCTATGTGAGATTGCAATCATGAAGTATTCAAGGTGGAGGAGATTTTGGATTGCTGTTAAGATGCATCTTTTTACTATGGATGTTTCGGTTTCTCGTGATGTTTAGTGAAGGAAATGTTTTATTCCAATTGCAAGAGGATCCAGTGATGGTGTTTTAGTTTTTGGTGTTTTTATATAACCATATTTTTGTGTGTCATCATTTATTTTGTGTATTTTTCTTCGGTTCTGTACTGTTCAGTTCTAGTTTTTACCTAAATAGAGGAGCATGTGAGTTGTTTGTGTTGGTGTTGGTTTGGAATATGTTGCTGTTTTTGGTTGATCTAATTTGGATGGGCCTCTGTTTTTTTATGAAGTATGAAATATATGTGATATTTTGTTTGTTTTTACCAGCACACTACATGGATCTACTTTAAATGAGGTTTGGTGCAATAAGTTTTCTCCTAGGCATACCATTTGGATTTGGATGTTCGAGAGGGTACGACTTTGCCATCGTTTTTGTGCCCGTGAAATCATGGATGATAATGTTAGATAAGTGGGTATGTAATGGTGAAGGATTTTCATCACGATGTAGTCACTATGAGGGTCATATTCCATAGTCTTGATATAATATTTACTCTTTAAAGGTGTTTATTGGTTGTAGTGTTGGATTTTTTGGTTTATCACTTTTTCTTCAAAAGTGTTTTGATTAAAAAAAGTTAATTTTTAGTCATCAATGGTTTATAAAGGATAGTTATTATCAATGTCACCAAAATTTATATGGATAAATTGTGCCATTAATGGTGGCGTAATATGAAACAAAAGATTTATTGGATTCATCACACAGTGTTCCACATACCAAAAGTTGAAGGAAAAATAAAAAAATTCAACATGGATTTTATACACTTTTTCCATTCTTGAGTGGAAATGGGATGATGTCTCAAGTGATTTTGGGAATGGTCTACCTAGATCACCTCATTGAAATGATACTATGTGGTTTCTCATTCATCCTTTGACAATAGCTGCACACTTCCTTCATATGCATGAGTCCAACAAGGTAGATGAGCAGGGAAGGTAGTACATTAGGGATATTATATTCCTTTATGGATCTCATTATTATATTATTTATGACAGAGATGATCATTTTACATCTTAATTATTTTATGGGTTGTAGTGGTCCTTCGATACAAATTTTCTCCTTTTCATAGCTTACCACCTGTAGATATATTAAAAAATGGAGCATATGATTCAAATGAAAGAGGGCATTCACTGTGCATGTATCCTTGAATATGGTAGTTCTTGGGAGAAAAGCATTACTCATGTGGATTTAATTTATTATAGTAGCATTGAGGATACCCTAGAGAAGGATCCTTATAAATACTTATATTTTAGGCCATTCAAATCACCTATTTTCTAGATATAGGTTTTGGAGACATCTATGCTTGGACCATGTCTCGTATATGAAACTATAGAGAAAGTTCAGATGATTTGAAATAACCTGATGACATCATTGTCTGGACATCAATCATATGCCCAATGATTCTCAGGGCCTCTCAAATTTGATGTCAAATACTATGGATCTTGGTGAGTCTTAAAAGTGATATTTAGAACCTTTTAGGTTGTGAAATTGATCAAACCAGTGTCTTACCATTTTTGACTTCCTCAAAGATACCGGCCAATTCATGATGTCATTCAAGTACCTCATCTTTTAAAATACTATCCATACCCATAAAATTTCTTTCATCCTGATGAGGTTGAATTGGATATATATTCTTCATTCGAGGGGTATCAAATGTGTATTGGGGATTGTATAGTGCAGACATATCAAGGATGGTGAGTTGCTCTATAATAAGTGTTTTGGTAGAACATCCATGTACAAAGAAGATACCAAGGATTGTGAAGCAGATATACAAGCTATATGGATGGAACACATCAATGATGATGCCTCTTTACCCTAGGATTCCCAACATGGGGATGAGTTTCTTTAAAGATGGGTGGTTGTAATGAACCATCATTTTGGAAATGTAAATATTGTTTGTTTTAAATTTGAATATGTTTCTATATAGGTAAATTTGTAATAAAACCTAATGAATGTCTTAGGAGAGTTTTGGGCTTGTTAAGATTCTATATTTATAGAAAAATTTGAAATAGTCATGGATGTACAGTTTAGAGAAATCATGCAGCCCAGTCCACATAGTTTTTTCTAAACCGTTTGTTTGTAAAGAAATGCACCTATAAACCATGTGGTTTTTCAAAAACAATGTGACCCATGGTTCTTGGCCATGTGGTGTTGGTATGATTTGGAATGGTGATAATTTTCATTATTTTCTCAGGGTTATATAAACTGGGCATGTAACCTTATAATGTTCCCTTAAATAAGAGTGAATGGCAGAAGGTTGGTGGATGGCTTGGACAACTATGAAACCGACCCATGTGTCCTTATGTTTTTTTTGTGAAATGACCATTTTCCAATCCCATAATTCTTAAATCTTTTATTTCTTCTATTCTTCTTCTTCCAGTGGATAAATATCCTTCCTCTCCAATTATAGATTCTTCACTTATATGATCTAAGAATGGATACAACATCTACATCCTATGTTCTTTTAGTCATCCATTGAATTAATTTTAACCATATAGGTATGATCTCACATCCTCTAAGATACTATCCAAGCTTACCTTCAGACCCATTTCACTATTTAGTTGCAAGTATTTTTACCTAATTTTAGGTCATTGGACTATTTCTCATATGTCATCTAACGTACTATATATTTAAGGTCGATAATGATCTAGGAATTGTATATATCCTTGAGGTATGTGGTCACATTATTTTACCTTTTAGTTTTTATTCTTCAAAGCTATGTCATGGTTTGTCACACCGTTCAATTCGAAGATACCTCTTTATGTTGGGTTATCCATATAAATTTGATCCTCACACCTTATAATACACCTAATGATAATTGTATTATGGTATTGAGGTCATTCATCTCATTTAATGGAACCCATTAGGTTTGAATTGATGAGTTTTCCCATAAATGTAAAAATCATTATTTTTTCTACAACTAATTTTCTTATGGATTATCTTTTAAAAGAAATTACCGTTAAGGAATATGTATTAAATCAATCACAAGGCAAACAATATTTTTTCCATATAATAGTTTAGATTTACTATATAGTAAATTTTCTTATTGATTATAGAAAAATTAAATTCTAATAGATCCTTTTAAATCTAATTACATGGACATACTCAATTAAATAGAATGTCAATATGAAATGACTTATTCATTATTGTTTTCTTTTGTAAAATGAACTGAATAAATAAAATAGAATGGGTTTTGAAATGTTGTAAGTCCAGTCCTATTATATAATTCCTTATTAAATTCCAAATTCCATTATTATTCCTATTTTATTTATTTGATATTGGTGAATAAAATGCATGAGAGGTAATTTCTAATGCCTATATTAAAAGTGTTCTTTTTAATTTATATAAATTATTTGTTATTTTGAGTAACATGAAAGGGTTTTTATCATGAATATTATTACAAATATAAGTACTCCTTGATAGAGTATATGTTATGATAGTAAGGGTTCTGTGAACTAAAACGGTTATCACTCTGTTACATCGGGTGTTTAGCATGACATCTCATGAGATTGATAGTTGTTGGATGTTGGGATTTATATGAAACGTCCCTATTAGAGTTTTGACATGTTGACACAGTAAATATCCCAAGTGAAATGAATGAAGTCTCCCACTATTTAGGGTTTTTACGGAATGTGCCCTTTGTCTTAAGCATATGGGCTTGTAAAACTAGACATGGATGTCTGAGTTATGCAACGGTCCAACAAGAACTAATAATACATGTATATGCAACTTATGTATGAATATACATGGTTCATATGGGTGGACTAAATATATATAACTACGTTGAATATATACATATATATATATATATATATTATTTCTATTTATATTGACTGATGAGACTTCCATTCGTGACATGAAAAGAAGCAGGTAGACCATCCAAGTGACCTATATAAACTTGAGAGGCCCGATTACTTGTTTTTTCATTTTTTTATTATATTTATTATACATGAACACTATTTAGTTTTGATCACTAATAAGATTACTAGAATACTCTATTTGTGGTGGTCTACTGATGTTTTAATATTACACCCATATAGGGATACATTTTTTACCCATGAAGATTATATACATGCTGGTACTAATTAGGTAAATCTCCCTTATACTGGTCTATGATATTCTTTCCAATATTTTGACCTTAGGATTACAGGATGGGGAATAGGATCAGGATTATTCCGGTCTATTTTTTTTTCCTTTTTTCCTTTTTTAATAGTGTATAGAATATTTGTATCTTCCTATTCCACATTTTAATTCCATTATTCCATGAATCAATGTATATGACACTACATATTGAATTTTGACAATTATTTTGTTGTTCATATATTTTCTCCTCTTAAGATTATTTATTATTTTATGTTTATTAACGTTTTAATAGTTTATTGATTATGATTTTTTATATTATTCTTCTTATTTTGACTATATCTATTGTATTCTTTTGTGCCCCTCTGATAATAGGGTATACTCTCCCTACCATAACAACTTTATGCCCTCAATTTAAGAGGGCATCCACTATCACATGAGGAGGCACATTGGGGTCCACATAACCCACCATTTTGGGTCATGGGTTATGTGGAACATAGGTCAATACATTATAGTTATTGTGAAATTATTTTCTTGTTGAGCATCTATATTCTATAATAAAGGTATACTTTCATTAATTGATTCATTTCATCAACTTGAGAATTTCTGATCTCTAATGTTAAAGTGTTATAAAACAATGGGATTTCCTCAATGAGATTAAAAACCATCAATTATTATCCACTTAAAGTGAATAATAATGAATATCATTATTCATTGATTTTTATTCATTTGGAAAAAGTATATTTATGAATGATCATTTAATCAATTGCATCCTCCATATTTATTTCTTATGTCATACTTTTTTGTACCACCTCAACAATAAGTTCTAAGCCAATGTATATTCTCAGTGCAAGATGTACGTAAAACTCATTCCCAAATCCCTGTATGGAGATATATATATATATATATATATATGGTTTTTGGAAGTGGTTTATCTAACCTAATTCATAACTACTTTCTTACACATATATTTTTGAAGATATCTTCTGAGTGGTGGGTTTGTTATCAACATTTGCATCATATAGTCCTCTCTTAAAACAATTGATGTGGAGGATTGGTTTGGGGAAAGTGTTATTTTTTTCATCCTATATTTTAATAAATATATTCTTTACTTAATATTGGTGATATGATAATTTTACGAAGATATTGGGATACTCTATTTTTTTCTTATATTCTATTTATTCTTTATTATAATTGACGATTTTTCACTTTTTGATGAATGAAATTATTTGATAATTTGATTTGTGTAACTGATTATATAGAAGTGGTTCTTATGATTTTTTATTATGTAATTTTTTATGGTAATTTCTTGTTATTTTATCAAATTTTAAGTAATAACGAATATAATGAAATACTACACCAAACCCACTATGATTTTTTATTTTTTATGATGTGTTTTTAAATCGTTCAGGTGAGTGAAGTCAACCCAAAATAGAAAATATCAAAATGGTAAGGATTTTTATTTACATTAATATTTGAGAAAAATATGTTAACATCTACTTATGTTCTTTTTTTTAATTGAATACTATATGATGTTAATTTTAATCTCTTGAAGAAAAAATAGTTTTAGTATATGGTATATATAATGTTATATCATTTTTATACTATAAGTAGGTGTTCCTAGTAAAGGAATATTTTTTTTAAAAAAATTAAATACAATATCATTGATAGTTTATATTATTCCACCCTCATTTTTGATTATTTTTTATGTTATATGTCAAAATAGGCTCACCGATTTTTGATTTTATTTTTACTGGTATAGAAATGAAAAAATATCATAGAATATTTTTATTAGTTGAATAAATCAAATGCAGTAAGATTTATGATAAAATTAGGTGGTTAGAAAATATTTGTTGAGTATTTTAAATGTAAAAAAATGAAGAATTGGAATAAAATTAAACAAATAGACATAATAAATTTCAAAAGATAGTTGATTAATTAATTTTAATGAGAATAAAAATTCAAATATTTTAGTATACAAACATTTTATCTTGTATAATTAAAAAATAATTCTTTATGTAAAACAATTATGATATAAAGGTTATATATAGGGATGTTTTCCATAATATATGATAAAATGTGTTGTAAAATTATATCAAAATCACTAAAAAATTATATTTATCATAATTCGTTTTCATAAAAAAATGAAATTTTTACTTTTATGACAGAAGAATTAATTTTAAATAATTTATTTTAATGATGAATATGGATTGTTTTAAATATCATGTATTTTGATAATAAAATTGAGAAAATGTTTTAAAGGATTTCATTTAATGGATGTAGGAACTACGAGATATTAAATGACATTGTCTTACAGACTTGTTTTTTGAAGATTGATTTTGAATTTTAATAACTTTTAATATGAAATGTTTCGATGAATTTAATCCTTATAATTAAAGAAGCATGGGATATAAAAATATGAACTCAATATGTGATGTATAATTCAGCAGATTATTTTATGAAATTGGAATATGACTATTTATGACCACTTGTGTAAACATTGTAATATATGTTCCATGTTTTTTATTATTTCACCCATGAGATAATTATTATTTTAAATTTTTATATAATATAGATAATTAACATTTTCATGGAATTCAAGGAATGAAATGTTTTTCATTATATAAATTATATTTTTTGTATGACTTATGATTCCATTTTTAGATTATTCGTAAATCCTTAATGGGTAACATGTTAAAATTATGTGAGTAGTAAAAAAATGAAGACTATCATTTAATGGAATTTTATAGTAAATGTCAAGTGTTTCAAATAAGTTAAAACAAGATAATTTAAATTTTTTAAACATCAATAATCAATATGAAGATATGTTTTAGTGTTCTCCTATTATATGATGAGATAATGTACTATTTGATTTAAAATTGATTTATATGACTTGATTGTGGTTTATAAAATAAATTTTTATTTCCCCCATGTTGTGAATGTTTGAGTTTGTTTTGAATGAGTGTTATAGGTGTGCACTCAATTTCTTGAGTTCTATTAAATGTCCATCTAATTTATTAACATGGGTTTTACTTTTTGAGAGATATCTCCTATATGAGATTATTTTCTATTTTATTATTCATATTGTGATTTTACATTCTTTTTTACTCTTCTGTATATATTTTTTCCCATATATAGTGATATCC
The DNA here is from genome assembly GCA_963277665.1 of Viscum album. NCBI lineage: Eukaryota > Viridiplantae > Streptophyta > Magnoliopsida > Santalales > Viscaceae > Viscum > Viscum album. The sequence continues at coordinate 1,257,770,570 of OY728142.1, read as the reverse complement.
CTTAGAGGTATATGATCATGTTGTTAAATTTTTATTCATATATTATCTCTCCTTCCTAAATTTACTTTAATTCTTGCAAATGATAATTTTTTTATTGGTATCTAGTGAATGTGTTTAAATTACAATAGCCATTAATTTTCTATTCTATAGTCTCTAGTGGATTAGAAGGATTTTTCCTGATTTACGGATTTTTTTAAAATAATTTTACCAAATATATAATTTAGTTTTGGAATCTTTTAATGATATTTTCTATTAAATAAATTATGATGAATCTGATATTCTTGCGATGGAATTAAAAATTTTAGTTTAAGAATCCATTACTAGAGCTATATTCTTACGTGATGGTAATATGGATTTTAGATTCCTCAAAAGTATATGACTGTTTTTCTAATATTTATATAAATAAATGTAGAATTTTACTATGGTATTTTTATGTTAGGATTGGCCTCATGTACGGTTCATCCAATAGTTCATATATCTTTTTTGGTTGTACCCCATTTGTTTCTCAAAAAAAATTAATTTATTTACCTTACCATAGCACAACCATCATGGTTAATGGTACTGTATTTTTTTAAACCATCTATTTTATTCTAGTTTCTTTCTCTAAAAATATATTGGAATAAAATGAAGCAATAAATATCTAAAATCATGTTTTTAAAATAAACTATATCTGGAACAAATATATCTTTGACCTACATTAATTTATATGTACTAAAATGAGTAATGGGAAGGATTAAATAAGAATCTATTGTAAAATTTGAATTGAATGGAGAGTTTAAATAGGTTTCTATGAAAACCTTTGGGACTTTTCTGATATTTAGAAAACCAATGAATATCATTCCCAAATAATTTCCTACTTTTACATTGGATTTAGATGATTAAAACATTCCCTTTGTGATCTTAGTTCCTTCAATAAATTCATTTGAAGGTTTTTTTTGAGTTCCATCATTCAAAAATAACCATCACACTCTTATATTTGGTGATTGAATCTTGAATATTCATTACATTGAATAAAATAATAAACTATTGTCCCTTTTTTACATCTTATTATTTCCTAATTTTTCCCATCATAAATGGATTAGTTTATACTAATCATGTATTTTTTTATAAATATGGATGTGAAAATGGTTTTGTAAATATTCAAGAGTTTTTTTAAGAAATATGACTAAGATAAAAATATATTATTTTGAAATAGTTTGTTAATGATTATTTTTTAATATTTCTCCAACTGATTAAAATTTGAATAACATTATTGATATAATTATGGAATATTATTTCATGATATAAATATTCACAAAAAATAGAGAATGAGGATAATAAAATTTATCTGAAGTACTATTTTATTTCATATAATATCTTATTTTAATCAATGATCATGACATATATATTATTTAATTTTCAATAATTGAAATAAATATTCCTCTCATGCTGAAGTATTATTATTATTCATCAAATTATTTCATGAATAATGATGACATTTTATTAATATATAAATTATTATATAGAATAATTACTGAATATATGTTGATTTCTATAATTATTAAATTATACTATGGGAATGAATGTGATATTTTGAATATTATTATTTAATATGGTTGATTAATAATGTTTAATAGTATAAAAATTATCAGGGAGATTGAAAACCAAATATGACATGTAGTTAGATTTCATTTTTTTAATTATCAGATGTTAAAAAATAATGATATTATTATGAGTTTATTTAAGAATGAAAAACTAATCAACCACATGCATAATTCTGAAACATAAATTATAAAAGGGGTGTTATATAATATTATGTTCTAGTATTCTATGATAAATACTTTAATAATTTAATCATAATTATATTTTTTTATATTAGATAACAAAAAAGGGTCTTATAACATGTTTAGAAAATTAATATTTCATGATGAAGATATTAAGTAATTGGTCGGGAAACTTCAAAGTTATGTGAATTAATATTTATCTTAATGATCTACTAGATAATGTGTTATATCCTTATATTTATCAATGTTAATTGTTTAATATGGTTAATTAAGTGAAAATGTTAGAAAATTTAAATCTTTATAAATTTATTATTTTACAAAAGATGAATGAGAATAATAATTATTTATTTTATTGGGGTTCATTAATGAAAAATTTATTTATGAAGCATGTTGTGTTAAATTAAAGATATTATAAACAAATACCTTATGTTTCCTTATTATATAGGAACTATGCAAGATAACATTGTTAATTAAAGATGAAATTAATGTTTATGTTATCTAAAAAATAAAATTTGCTGCTAAATGATCCCAGTCACGAATGCTGATGGATTGAATACCTTTACATCATAGCCTTATTTAATTTTTTTATTTTTAAAATGCATTTGTAATGTATGTATTCTCCAATAATTATGTTAATTTTGGTGAATAATTTATATTAAATTGTGTTTTTAGTTATTTTAATTAAAATATATTATTGGATTATGGAAATGGTTGATAATAGATAGATTAATGTTATAGGATCTTGGGCAGTATTGATGGTCAATGACGATGATGACCAGATAAATTTTTTAATGAAAAATTATTTGTATTGACAATATTGAATTAGGGAAGAGCTCACTATAAGAATTTATCATCTATATATAACTCATTATTAATTCTATTTTCATGTCAATATATCCATATGTTATTAATATTATTGGATTCTACCTTCTTGAAGTATTTGGACTCTATAAAAAACATGTGAATCTCTGATGTTGTATCTTTGGGTGAGTCCTAGATTACCATTGATAATTTATAAAATGATTGATTATTGGTTATAGACTATAGAGATCTATATATAATGATATATTTGAGAATATAGTAAAATAATTAATAAATCCATAAATACTTGGTTAAAAATATAGAAATGTTTTTCATGGAAGTAATAAATAGAATAATTTCAATTAATTAATGATAAATTTACTAATATTGATCTTTATAATTTTATTAATATTTGATATTGGGACATTATACAAGGTAGTGAACAGTCTAAATGATGTTATTGATAGATTATTCAAAGGATCATTATTTTTTTATATTTTTTATATGTGTGATATTTTTTATATATTCAGAGTTAATATGCCACACCACACGTGAAGGTAGGGAAACTGACAGAGAAATATTATGGTTGCCTTTTCTCTAAAAATATTGGTAAGTGGGAAAATAGATGGGTCTATTTTACATCCTACACACTCTATCCCTCCAAATTAATTGAGTGAAAGGAATATTCTAGTCTATAATGGATTATGGTATACGGTGAGTTATTTCCTGATATGTGATATCTCATTATTTTAATATACAATTATATGTGGGGTTTAATGGATTAATTTATAGCTTATTATTTTATTTATACATTCTATTTTAGGTTTCCGATGTGTTTGTGTTGATGGGATATGATGGATTCATATAAAATTCACATATATAGGATGTTCATGATTTTGGTAATACCCTTGAATAATTCTCCGACATAATGGTCATAATATGTATGGCTATATTTGATTTTGTAATGGAAATGATATTATTTCAAGATATTTAGAAATTATAATAAGTGGGATAAAAATAAGACATATTCATTAGGGAAAGAGAGAGACCCCATTAGCATGTGAAGTACAGTGAGAATGGGAATCATTTATTACATACTTGGGGGTGAGTTTATTCGATTTTTATTTACAAACCTTTATTATTGTTTATTAAAATTTACTTCAAGTAGTGTTAGGGATGATCCTACTATTTATATATGTCATTATCACCCTATATATATAATATAATATTGGGGATGGTTGGTGATCATAATTTTATGATACATTCTGAGGAGTCATTCAGATGTTGTTGCAGCTTCAGGGTAACATCGTAAGATTTATCCTCTCTATTTAATTTTGAGATGTATCTAGTTATTATTTATATTATAAAATGTTTATTTATTTATTTATTTTCTTGTTAAAATGGGGATTTCAAATTTTTTTCTCCTTAAATCATTATGAGCATAATTCCAACCATATTGTTGAAATATACACCCTTAGTTATAGTCGTTAACTAATGGAAAATTAAATGAAATCTTCATGGATTATTTTCTATATTCCAACATTTTCAACCCATTAGGAGAACTATTAGATGGAGTTAGTCCTCATAGATATATTTATAGATGAAATATTATTAATAAAAGTTATCAAACGAGTAAAAAACAATTTCTATATTACTATTATTTTAACAGAAACAATAGGAAGTATGTTGGGAATATTTATTTTCGACCATGTCATTAGTGACGATAGATTGATTCTAAATACACCACACTGTTAAATTAAAATTAATTTTAAGTAATATTTTACAAATATTTATGTTCCATTATAAAATAATTATAGTACATCTTTTAATCATCTTTATATAATTACTATAATAGATCAAAAATATAAAATAATTTATCAGAAGTAAAACAAAGAAACTATATAAATAGTCTTGAAAAATTTTATATGCACTGTATTATATCGTTAAAAATAATATCAATTTTTTAAACTAAATTTATTTAATATTATAATTTTTCTATCCATACAGATTATATAAAAATCATAAGTATATAATACTTTAAATGTAAACCTCCAAATATTTGTTAAATTACATCCCTGGAAAATATATGATCAAATAAAATGATTAACTAATTATTTAGTTCTTACTTGATACAAATCAAGGATTATAAACACTCAATTACAAAAAATCCTTCATCCGTAAAAGAACGAGACATAAATGGATTGATAACAATGTTGTAATGATAGTAGTTATTGTTTTCAAATCACAAATGATACAAAAATATAAATTTGAAGGTATAATTGAAATACAAAGTATAATGTGTTATTTAGGAATGAATTTTTTGTATTCCTAATTTACAAATCATAAAATAGTAAATATTATCTCATATAAAAATTTATAGTTTTAGGAAATAATGAACATAACATAATATAATGTCAAATCTGAATTTTTTGATGTCTTTATATCCATAATTAATTAGGAATAAAATAAAATATTAGTTTTTGATATCTATTATCGATTGATATCAATATAAACCAAAAATTTAAAAATAATTGACGATTCCAATGACCACAAAATGAAATTCGAAAAAATATATAATATAAACACAATATTCATTATATCAATCAAAATTTTCTTTTCATTTATTACCAAAAGAGATGTTTATTAAAATAATCTTTTCCATGCATCTTCTTTCCTCAACAATCAAATCAATTGAAATTTACCTTATCAGTACAACCATTTTAATTCATAACTTTATTACATTAATAAACCTCCCCTCATATAATTAATCTATAAAAATTAATACTTCTAAAAATAAATATTTTAACTAAAATGTTAACCATCATAACAATATCATACAATTTATCTCTATAAAATTTTAATTATTATCACATAAAATATACCATACATATGATTACGCCATATAGTGAACTGTTTCATAGGAAAATTCTAAAATTATTTCACAGATGGAATAAAAATTCCATATACTATATTAATTGGTATAAACTCCCAAAAAATATAAATATGTATCATGAAACCATTTATTTACATTTGTTTCTATCCTTAGGAAAATTAACAAAAAAGATAAAAAAAAATTATTAACATCAACCACACATGATTTTTTCATGATTGATAGAAATTCACAATAAAAATCATTTAGTTTCCACTTTGAAATTTAGGAAATTGTGTAACAATGTTTTATTATCTTCAATTTGGAAAATTTCCAAAATTCCATTTAGGAAACATAAAATGATTTTAAAATAAACCCTAAATGTTTTAAAAAAAAATCTTCTCACTGTTTTAATTAAAATTTTGTTGTACAAAGTTATTTTGATTATGCTAACAAACCCTTTATTTTAAACCCAATAAAGGATTTTTATTTTTTTATAATTTAATTCTATAATTGGCATGACGTGATAATTTTACCTCTACTTTTAAATATACCATTTTATACATTTTTGAAATAACTACTCTTTCATTCTACACATTCAAATAACATTTTTAATTATGAAGATTTGATTTTTAAAACTATTTATTCCAAATTAAATACAATATAAATAATTTCATAAACACCCATACCCCTCTAAATAAAAAAATCCAATAAAACCATAATTTTCAAACTCCATTCATTCTATCACAATTTTTATACAAACTCTGGTTATTGAAATTTTTTTATAGTATAATGATCATTTTCCATAACTAAAAAACAATGATATTTTGGAATAAGAATTAATATAAAGCATATATATTATATTTAATTTTAATTTTGATATAAGGAATGGATCAGCAGATCATACATCACTGAAAATAAACAATTTAGTTTTTCTCATCCCATATTAGGTAATAATAAAAAAGAACCTAACTCAATTATGATATTTATTTACTTAATATCAAGACAAAACTAGTGACATGGTTATCGAAAAACCATATGTTGTATACGGATATATGTAATCTAGTTCCCATGATTTTATTTTATGTATCTATATCTTATAAAAAATCCAAAAGATCAAATATCTCTAATACGTGACATACAAAAACACAATCTTCTACATTCTCAAACATATGTAAGAGGTTGATGGAAAAAATTACGACGTAAATATTAAAATATGGGGATTTATTACATTATATAAACCATTAATACAGTCAATTTAGATTGACCTACAATACTAATAATAATTATATACATTAAAAAAATCCAACCCCAAAGATTAAAATTATTTTGACAAATAATCTAGATATTGTAGTCCCAATATATTTTTATTTAAATTAGTGCTTTAGCCTATACTAACATAATATTTATATTTTATATTTAAAAATATTTGAGAACACGAAGAAACTTACAATGGTAGAGTTCACCTTACAAATGAAATAATGAATAAAAATAATATCCAGAAAATAAGTAGATTTCGTAACCAATATATAACACAATGTTGATGAAATTTTCATAATACTATAATAAAAAAACTCTTTTCTCATTAAGATCTCTCACATATCAAACACCACACATTAAGATATCCATAAAATGATATTTCACCATTACCTACACATTTAATATGTTTTTTTAGTACATAAATTGAAACTAACCCATATGCATGTATAATGGGAGAGGCTAAATACTTTATGTTATTTTCCTAATTTCCAAAAATTAAATAATCATGTGGGGTAATTACAAATGCATGATAATATTTTTTCATCAAATAACATTAAACCAAACCTCAACATATTTAGAAATTATAAAATTACATTTTTATATAACATTCCAAAAATAAAATATAAATAATCATAAATTCATCTTTTAAATTTATCAGTGACACCCAAACCATCAATCCTTTTCACCAGATTGGGATTTATTTTTATAAAAACAATAGAATATTTACATTACCAAAACTATTATGATAATATCCTTTAATTTTGAATATCATCGATGAAAATTATAGTGTCAGTTTTCCTGAAATATGTTTTACTAAACCAGGTCCCGTGGTTATTCATAAATATTCTATGAATCAACCATTAATAAACCCAACTATAGTAACCCTTAATGGGTGTCTAATTTATTAAATTATAATTATATTCATGGAACTTAATCATTATGAGAAATATGCACATACGTGGTAACTTTCTCGAACCCTCTGGAACCATTGAAGTCATATGGTCACCGCCATTTCTAGGACAGATTAAATATAACTCGGATGGTGCCTCAAAAGTGAACCCCTGACATGATGGTTACATATTTTCTTTTATGGATAATAATAGTGATTTCTTAGAAGAATTTCATGGTTCATGTGGACAATCCACTGCTCTGTAGGCCGAAATGATGGCCTTTATCAAAGAGTTTGATGTCTCTCGTCAAAGAAATTGGACAAATATCTTATTTGAAAGTGACTCAACCGCCATTGTACATGCATTTCAAATGGGTCAAATTCATCTTTCATGGAAACTATCATCAAAATAGAGCAACTACCTTGATACTATGGCCTCAATGAATTACATCATCACGCATGTCTATCGGGGAAGCTAATCATCTTGTTGATTGTCTTGCGATCAAAGGATCCATGTATTTAATTCGGACACATTACTCTAGTATAACATGTGATTTTCTTCCCCTTATTCGAAGAAAAAAATTAGATTTCCATCCATTCGACTCTTGTAACACTGTTTTTATTATATGAAGCCTTATGGTTTGATCTTTTCAAAAAAAAATTGAACTTCATCCCAAAATAACCGATCGAATTATTAGTGTTGGAAAACAATACACTAACATTCATTCTCAATTACTTTAGAAATAAAATATAAAATACATATGGAATGTAAATATTTTACATCAATAAAATCAATCAAATATTCCAACTATATATCTTGGGGAAAGTGAAAAATAGGTGTGATCTCAAATTATTTGTAATTATTATATATAGAGGAATATATCATTAGTTTATACGGAATAATTAATATGGAAATGTATAAAACCAAAAACACATGAAATTTAATAAATAACTCAATCTCAAAATGAATCTATGTATAATATCAATTCCATAATTTTATACAAAATAATATTTGAATTATAAATAAAATAAATTAATAATATACGAATTTAGGTTCATTAGTATCATCAAATCATTACTTCTAAGGCATTGTGATGAGACATTTTAAACTAATGGTTGGTAAACAAAGAAACCACATTTAATAAGGCAATGTAATTAATTTGTCTCACGATACATGTTGATGCATAGTGGGGTTATATATAACTGTACCCCATATCACTAAATGTATAATGAACTCTAATTATATTTATTTAAAAAATTATTAAAAAAACATTCCATATCATTAAATGTCCATCACCAGTAATGAATACAGAATTTCACTATTTCTCTCTTCAATAAACCGACTACTATATTAAAAAATATTTTTAGAAATGCTATACAGTTTAGAAAATATGAAAATATATGATTCAAATAATATATATATTTTAAATAAATTTAATGTCCAATAAAAGGTAATCCCATGAAATTTATTTTGTTAATAGAATGTTAATGACCAAATAATTAACAAGAACTAAAATCTTAACCTCAATTAATAAGAATTATATGATTTCTCTTAAATTCATGTGTTTCTAAGAGTAAAAGAAAATGAAAACGAAACCATAGAATAATTATTCATTAAATTTTATTAATTTTGGGACTATGGAAATATTTTATTCAAATATAAATGTCATTAAATGATTGTGGTGATAGGGATTTCCAATTACAACATATACATTAAAAAGAATCATTACATTTAATTTTTTATAATGAACATAAAAAATAGACCAATCCAATAAAATTATAATTATTCCATAAAATATTTTAAAATTTTAAGGACAAAAAATATTACCTCAATAAATTATTTTTTAAATAAAATTTACTTTTGGAAAACAATTTTAATAAATATAAACATTTATAAAAATTTAACAAATCCAAAAGAGAAATAATATTGGTTTTTATTTCAAACATTTCTATGGTTGATTAAAATAATAGTAGAGAATGTTTAGAAGAAAAAAGAAACTCATTAAATATTAATATGATTAAAAATATAAAAAATTTCTAATTTGAAGATAATAAGAATCATTCAGCATAAAAAATATGAAATATAGGAATGATGAGTACATAAAATAAATTCAAACATCATTGGTAACATTTAAATTGAATACCATTGAAATAATAAACTTGAATTGTAAATTTATTCATCATGAATAAATATTTATTTATCATGAATAAATATCTATTCATGTAAAATAAATCAATGGGACTATATATATTTCCCATAAAATTGAATAGATTCATTATACTAAATATGTCTCAATGAACTAAGAATTGATGTGAAATCTCTTACATCATAATTATACATTATTGAACTTATTCTAGAAAAATTTTTAATTTTTTATATAATGTTACTAATATATAATATAACCATGTTAAATTTTATAATATCATATATAATCCATTAATATCATAATTTTCCATTTTCCCATAATGTTTCATGATTATCATTGTTTCGGGTGTCAAATAATTAGTTTTCTCATGCATGTTTCATCATATCTACTCAACATATTCTGTAAAGGATATATTCTCATCATATCCAGATTTACATAAATGATATAAATAATATATTTTTCATTTAATACATTTTTAATATCATTCTTTAATGGTGGGCATGGAATATAAATTACAATAATTAATAGAGAAGGTAAGTTGTAAGTACACCTGAAAAACATTATCAATTTTTAATGTATTAAAGGGTATGGAGGCATGTGATATATTAAAATTATAGAATAAATATTATTAAAAAAATATCATATATATTCCTCATTTAAATTCTTATTATTATCCATTTGATATTTTTATGGAAAACTAATTAACTCTTTTTGTGTGGGGGTAGTCCACCATACACATGAACGATTGTTTTACCATTTTTTGTAGAAGGATATGTATAAATATAACTCTATAAACATAATAATGTATCTTTATATGATCGATACTATTTTTATTATCTTTTAATTTTTAATACATAATTTATTCTGTTAAAATAAGTCTTATAAAATGTATGACATTGGTTAAGACTGGTACAATATGTTATAGAATCCTCCTTTGGGTCACATATTTGGATCCTATAGTAAGACTTTTTGGAGGAATTGTTCTTCTACAATGTGGATGTGGGTGTTGGGTAGAAATTTTGGAAGGTTTTTTAAATTAATTGATCATCAATGGTGATGATGTGATGTGATGTTGTTCCCATTTAAAATCGATGTGAGTGGAACACATATAATTTCTCAATGTTTTAATATATTACTTATCAAATTTCAAGGTAAAATTGTTTCAAAATGACTCTTATTAGTAATTTATAAGTTTAATTATTAAATTTCATTATCCAATGGTATTTAAATACGTTTTTTATATTTTATCCCTTCGGTTGTTATATTAACCCCAAGTAAACCAATTGTGTCACTAAACATACAAACACATTTTTACAATATAATTATTCATTATGAAAAAAATAAATATTCCATTATTTTATAATTTTGATAAATACTTGAAAATTAGGACACAATTTTATCAAATTTAATTCAAATATGTGGTGTAATTTAATTACAAAATCAACCCACATATCATAACAAAACCCAGTTTTTAAAATTTCATTTTTGAAGGATTATATGATCTTACAGTAACTATATAACTAGGAAAAAAATATTATATATATATAATTATATATATATATATATTATATAAAATTAATTTAAATAATTCATTATTAAATATTTATTTAGTTAATTTTTTATGGAAAAAACTTATTCAATTAAATTTTTTTTCTAAAACATATCCCTTTTTACCACCAAAAGACATAAAATTTGTTTTTATAATATTAATAAAAAATTCATGGTTAATTATATGTTCGAATTACATTATTATTATTAATATGTGGAATGAATTAATTAAAAAATTTATTTTTAGTAAAAAAAACTTCAAAGGTAAAATATAAAAATTTATTCAATACTTAATTTGAGATACTACATTCAAAATAAATATTCTTATTTTCAAATTATAATTTTTTTTCAATAAAATTATAAACATTTAATTAAATTATAGTTTATTAAAATTAAATATTCACTTAATAAAATTTATGATTGGGTGTTACGTGGTCTTACATCATCTATGAGTAAACTAAAATTCCATTGATTGTTATAAGAATAAATGATATTTAATATAAATAAATGTCAACATGCACAATTTGGAAGTTTTTCATAATAAATGAAATCATGAGTTACACATACCAAAATAGATACTCTTTTGGGAATTATGAATAATAAAAAATGGCCTAAAAATATATGATAAAATCATTATCTCATGTTAATATCATAGAACAGATTCTCCACATCTAATTGAACAAATATGATATACATGCAAGAATGAACTGGTTTGTAAAATTAATTTGGATAAACCATTGATAAAAAAATATATAATCAAGAAGAATGATCTATAGTTTTGGTGAATAACATTGGATTTTCCCAAGGAGACATTATCTTATTTGTGAAAAACTTTTCTTTATGTTCATATAACATGGCCTTTTTAACTAAAATACCTTCTGGATCCATCCAGTATAGAAAAATAATATTGTTATATACCTAGCATCAGCTCATTCATAATCATTAAATATTTATTAGAAAGACATACAAAGATTTTTTAATGAAAAACACTTTTAACAAGTATATATAGGATAAAAACAAAAAATTTACACATTCTCATCACCCCAAATGAATATAGAGAACATGGTCATAATCTAACTAATTTTTAGGTATTTTGTTTCTAAAATAAGTACCTATAAATCCCACTCAGTGGAATATGTCTAAAATTCACCATATGACGAGTGAATGACACCCATATTTTAATAAAATCAATACTTTCTTAATAATAATTCAATAAATCCATCACAAGGATCTCAGTAATGTAATATATCTATAACATGAAAAATATATAATTGAAATATATTCTCACTAATCATGACTTCACACATTGTTCATATTTTGATACCTCAGTTCACACCCTTATGATATGATTTATAACCAACCAAAGATCCCTAAAACAAGGAGTATAAATACAAAAGTACCATGTTTCTATATTAAATTTAAGATATTACTTTGTACAATCAACTAAAACTATACCTCAATCCGTTGATCAAATCTTTTAATTCCCAGTAAGAATCATTTTGGTAGCATGAAATTGGAATGATTCTTATACCTTATCCCCAAAATAATGATTCAATCGAAGATTTTCAAACTATTATTGATATATCATTTAAACATAGAAATCAAATCCATATCTACAACCCAATAAGCTAGAATATCCCCATCAAAAAAACTATTCCAACATTCTTTTCTCTCTTTTAAAAACACATGCCTTATCAGAACCACTCCAACAATCTAGTCATCATGCAAAACCAAAGAAAAATGATAAATATTCCATCTATCTCAATTACAAACACTCCTTTGGGGGAAAATATAAATTTTTATGAAATTCATGGGATACTAACAGTAGTAACACTATGAAAAACATTTATCTCAATTTAAGAGTTCAACACTTAACTTTACCAACAAATCTATAAAAAACCTTGTGAGTCTCCTTATACCTATTCTTATTAATTCTAGTATACTCACCCAATGTCCCTTATTTAAATGAAAAATTCATTGAAAATTAACTAGCATTGTTGATCTTTTATGAGATGATAACCTAATTCATGTACTTAGATATAGATTTCCTGTTGAAAATATTAACTTGTGATCAAATAGAATGTCTCAATGCATCCTCAAAGTGTTAGACCACATATATTTCATCGACATACAATTAAATTATAAACCATGACATATCAATAAAATATATAGAATAATACATAACTAATATTTATTTTTTAAAAAAGAATCAATAACACTATAACTTTATTTACCTTCATTCCCATGGGGGAAAAGTTGTTAAAATTTAAAACACAAAATCGATTATAGAATATCCAAAAAGTCATAATTCTATGACTATAAATTCCAGATATCATTTGGCTAATCCATATAAAATATTTTCAGTAAGGTTCTACCAATACATCGGGTGCGTCTCCTTATGATCAAAAAGGGTTTGAATATAATTTACACAATATTCTATAATTCGTACTATTTTATCCCCATAAATGTGATTTGGATACCAAAATGGGACACTATATCACGTTTCAACTAGGGAAAGTCAATACTTTGTTATCCATTCTCCATGAACAATGACATATTTAACTTATTATCATGGAGATATTGATCAATAGGTGGTATTGAGAATGTTATAGTTTGAAAGGCCACTATAAGTGGATACTGCTCTTTCGTACCCCCCTTGACACTCAATAAGTGTTCCACCATGTGGAAATATAACTACCATTACAAAACTATTTCTCAAAAATATTAAATAATCATAGGACATGATATCATTGTTTATATAATATATAAAAACAAGTCAGGATCTTATACATCCTAAAAACAACATAATAGAAAATGGTTCCATCCATCTCAACTAATGAAAATACAAACCACCCACTATTTGGTCATATTTAAATACACACATGTCCAAATAACCACTCATCATATGTCAATATAAACAAACCATCACCATTTTATTGTTAAGTAGAGTGTAATTGTTAGGTATTGTATGAAAACTCTTTATGAGTAGGTAATAATTTAACAAATGTACCCTATATAATAACCAAGTAATGAATTTCATGAATTCATATTAATGTAAGTGGATACCAACTTGTTGAGTATGATGTAAGGACACATTCCTTATTTCTATCGCCATCGCACTGTAAAACAAATAATTAATAATTAAATATAATATTATGAAAATCACAAAAACAATCATGCTCAAAAATAAAGTACAACAATACCATCCTAGATAACTTCATCTTACCCTATATGTTTGATTGATTCTCTTATGAGTATGGTCCATCAGAATACCTGACCATATCCTACCCCCAATCTACCGAATCAAAATATATTATGGTAATGAAATTAAATAATACTATAATAGTTCATAATTTCTCATAGAGTCTCACCCAAACAGTAGAATAATTATGGATCCCTTTAACATTAATCACACATACCAATATGATAAATCTTCTAGACTTGTTATGAGGTTTGATGAAAAAACCATAGTGAGAATATTACCTAAGGGATAAATAACCATAAATTATAATGAATGTAAAAAAAATCATCCATCATAATAACATCAATAAATTTATTTACAAATGCTAGTTAACCATAATTAAATAAGAAACAAATTATTGAAAAAAATAGTCCATCTTAAATTTAACAATATCACACATAAGAATTAGGATCTCTTATAGAATGATCATATACAAGGAAACTGATAATAATAATAATAATTGTATACCATTATAGTACTGGGTCTTTGTAACACCCCAGGTAAATAAAGTGTATGAAATTTTAACATTTATCCATATCTGTGAATAAAATATTAATATGATTTTAAAGGAGACTCTATGCTCAATGGCGTACCCAACACGCAACAACGAGTTTCTTGGGAATCTTACGTTGCACTCTAATAATAAAATAATATTATTTTAAATAGTAGTTAACACCTAGTCATTGTAATGGCAGGAATGAACAAGAATAACTAAAAAATTATTATATATGTTTGTCAAATATTTTTACTTTTTGCAATAAATGTCTGATGATTAAAAATGCGAATGAATCCAATTTTAAGCATAAGCATTCTAATATTCTTTAAAAGGTCGATTAACCACCTTTTGATGGAGAACCTCTTTTAAATCCACTTTTTAAAAATTTTATGTGTTATATTTGAAAAAATATAATTCTTTTTTATAATCGGGACATCAAAATTTACTTTGTGTAAATTTTTGGTATTTTTACGAAAAAGTTCAATTTTTAATGAATAGTGAAAAATGTTGTATTTTAATTCAAAACCTCTTTTTAATCTAACTTATTTTTATGATTAGATTATCTTTTTAATTGGTTTCAAAGTTAAATTAGAATATATTTTTACCATTTAATCCAATAGAGGTCATTGGAATTAATTTCACTTTGAGATCGGACTTAAACTAGTGTCAATCTTTTGATACATTTTGTTTCATAAAAACACGCTATTTATTTTGACAGCTGGAATTAATTATTAAATTAATTAATACAACTTATATATTTTTAATTTTTTAAAATAGACATCATTTTTGAATTCGGAATATCAAATATAGCTTAGGGTGAATATTTGGTAATTTTTTGAAACCATTAATTTTTGATGAGTAGTGAAACCACTAAGAGGTACTTATAAAAACTGATTTTCTGTTTAAATGTAATTTTGCCATCTTTGTGTTTTTAATTTCAAAAATCCGACATACATGGTTGTCATTAGGAAGTAAAATGTGGTTCAATGGGATTAAAATGATTTTTTTGGTGAATAGTAACTTATTAAGTTTTTAATCGCGATTAGAGGTAATTAGTGTAGTTTAAGGAAAAAATAATGTTTTAATAATATGAAATGACCTAGAAACATGTCCTACCCTCATTTTATGTGTCATGTCTGACCAATAAAATCCATGGGTCAACTTGGGGACCCCATGGAGCCACTTTTGTTGGAAAATGACATAAATACCTTTTTATTTAATGTTAAAGTAAAAATGACACAAACATTAGATGTTTTACTAAAAAAAAATTTACATGGGGTTATAAAAGTCATAATTTTAACTATAAATAGTCATTGGAAAGCTAAAATTATTTCCTACATCATAGTATATTTTTATAATTTTTAGAGATATAATATATTAAATTATTTATGACATCATGATTATACAGCGATGACCTCATTATTTAACGATTTAAATAAAATGGAATGAAAATGTAACATATAAGACCTACACAAGTCCAAAAACTTTTGGATGGGTGGATTTCGAACCCTTATAACCTTATCCTATAAACACATCAATGTAGGACCATTAAAATAGGAAACTCATTCTAAAATATAAAGTTACATTTCTTTACTTTCCAAGAGTACCCCTCCTCTCCTCTTATAAAAGGCCCCCACCTCTACCTCCATACCCACACTTACAAAGCCTTTGGCTCATCCAACCCCTTCCCATTGTGTCTATCCACATCCCAATATAACTCCATGAAGCCTCACATTAGGCAGAAGTCTTCCCAAGGAATCCTTTGAGCTCAAACCAAAGGGAGTTACCCGATTTTAAGATAATGTCTTCACTTGTGTCCTTTTGTTTTATTTTGCTTCTCCAACCCCCTACACTCTTTTTATTCAGTTATTTTGTAACAAATACAGTATATTAAATATACTAGTATGTTTTTATAATATGTATTCAAGCTACACTTACACACACCTACATCTAATGGTTAAAGAACATACTGTTTCTGTGGATGCCGACTTTCTGCCTCACGAAACGATGATTGTTCAACATTATTCTAACACCTTCAAAGGTGGCCATTAATATGACACAATATTTATATATGATATATAATATGTTTATGTTTTACTTAAGCTTCTGTATTTATCATTTATGGAATTCCTTTATGGTTTCCATTATAGGTAAACGTGATATCTTCATTTAAGGAAGTGCGGACTACCGCCCCCTCAAAGTGATTTGATTCGTTAATACCATATGTGCTATGTATAAAGGATATATTTAATGATATTATATATGATACCATACTTGAATTAAAATACTATTATGTATCATTATGTTTTAATTCCATTAAATATGAAATAGAAATGGAAGTAGCATTCATGCGTACGTATGGCTTACCGTCTCCATGAACGGTGCATTTCATTTCATAACTCTTAATGTTATGTAATATTATAAATGCATGAATATACTGGATATATATGATATATATGTTATATAAATCATGAATAAAATTCTGGATATAATGGATATTTTACCACATGAAAAACTTGTAATTATAAAGAGTTTATTTTTTTACTCAAGTACTAATGATCGTTAAAACGACCGTTATTAGCTTAAATAATAACATATTGATCATGACATGGTAATAAGTGATATAAAATTAATAAGTAACATGATAAAGGTTCTTAAGGAAGTATAAACTAACTCAAGTTTATTATTTAGGATATTAAAGAACGATCGAGTCAAGTCGGACCCATGGTAAGGGATCCTACTCCTCTCTTTCTTTTTAGGTACACTCTTTTATGTAATTCCTTTTAAAGCTCATCTTTCTTGTTATTGGGATGTTCTTTTATATTACTCTTACTGTAATTTTTATGTTCATATGATGAGAGAACCTATTCCCTCTCATTAATCCATTTTGGAAGTTTTGAGTGGTGTCGTTAGGCTGCCGAATTTTCGTAAGAGATCTAACCCCTCTTTCTTTTTAAGTACTATCCTTTATGTCACTTATTTTAATATCCTATTTGTTATGTTGGGGGATGTTATTTTATATTCATATTTCTATAAACTTTATGTTAATATTATTAGATAATCTATTTGATCTCATCAATACATTTTTGTATGTTTTAAGTGGCGCCGTTAGGCTGCCGAGTTTTCGTAAGGGATTTGTCATCTCACTTTTATTCCCGTGAGATTTATGCTACATTTGCCACAATTTCCTTTGAGTGGTGTATGTAATGCCCTTTATTTTACTCATTGTGTAATATAAATTCATTTATGAGTATTTATATCAATGTTTTATTGTCCTTCTTTCATGGGGTGTATGTCTCGAAAGATACCCATGTCGGTAAGGGAACATTTCACCCTCCTCTTTTTAAAAGACTTCTTTTGTTGGGTATTTTAATGTACATATTTTTATGTTGGGATATGTTCTTATATATCCTTATTGATTTAAATTTAATGTCCAAGTGATGAGATACCCTTTTATCTCTCATCAACTCATTTTGATGTGACGTCGTTAGGCTGTCAAGAGAACTTCTTAACCCAATTTCGATTTCTTTGGGTTGAACATGTAGTTATTGAATATGTCATCCTTGGAATATGTGTGAATGAAATTTGATTATTTTAAACTTAATATCCACTTATATTCGGTGTAATTATAATTTTCGCACATAATTATGAGATTGATTTATCTTTAATTTAAGGATACCATCTTTATAATGGATTTCATCTCAATTTACATTTCCATTGAGACTTCATTGTTGTTATGCACCAATTCACTCTTATATGGTGTATATACTATCCTTTGTAATATTATATCATGAATCCCTTTATTCTCATGATATTATAAATTTCTGATTAAATGTTATTCCTCAATTATTGTATTCAAGTGTCTCTCATTTTGTTAAACACCCTTTAACTAAAATATCATTTTAAATGTTTTAATGATTTATTCTTATAAATATTTCTCATTAATATACATGTTTAAAAAGTGGTTTTAAGGATTTATTTATATTTATATTAATGGTTTAAAATTTTAAAAGCTTCAAAGTGGTATGGGACACTTTGATTTAAAAATCACTTTATTAAATGTTTTAAATGGTTTTGAAAATGGTTTTTAGAATGGATTCATTATTTAAATATCTTAAAATGTTATATTGTTATTTCAATGGAGGAATGTTATCTTTCCTTTATTCTTAATTTATGTGATACGATTATGTTATGGTTCTTGGGCATTGTTATGAATATGGGAGGTTCCGTGATAAACTAAGGGGCGGGTGAGCCCAATACAGCTCTCCAATGCATTGGGTAACGTGAAGGAGTGATACATTAAGGTTTCTTCGAAGAGATTTAGGGAATATACTGTGGTGGGTATTCCAAACATAACCAATAGGGTTACTCCCTACGTAATAATGTTTTAATTCCTCAAGTTACCTTTTATGTCTTATGATTTATATGAATTATTCATGATTTGATGAGGTATATTAAAGTGCCTATGTTTTATGGGTAATGTATGATTTCATTCTTATGTATATATGAACTCATGTTTCCTTTCCATATTTTTATAACCCTTACTGAGCTTTTTATGCTCATCCCAAGTTTGTTTTAAATGATTTTCACAGTTCAAGGGAAAGGTACGTGATATGATGATAGTGTCAAGGAAGTTTCAAGGAACATTCCATGATTTATTTGTAAATATGTTTTTGTTGATGGAAAAAAATGAATACTATCTTTTATGTAACCACTTTGTTTAAATGCGGAATGTAATGCATGTTTTATGATCTAATTCTCTAAAACTCTAAACCTGAAAAGATCATCAATGTGTAATCTTGTAATAACTCAAGATTAAGTAAGGTTTAAGGATGGGGCCTTACAGTTGGTATCAAAGGTCGGTTTAGATAACTTTAGAGGTTAGGGTATTCATTAAGCATAAGTGACATTACCATAATGATTAGGATTTCCAGAAGAGTCCTAGTTCTAGATAAAGTGAATGAATGAGTATATCTTAGTGTTTATCTTCCTAATTTGTACATGATGGTTTGGATGATATACTCACATTGACCTTTTTGGTTTTAGTAAATGGATGTATCTAGAATGCACCAAAGTAACAGTGGATGTGAAGGAAACTGTGACAGTTTTTTGAGAAAGCAATTGAATGATATGGGAGCTGTAATGAGAACTCTTGTGTTTATCCTCAACCAACTATCTGGAGTCATGATTGACCACCTAAACCATGGTTATTTCTATAAGGCATCATATATGCGAGAAAAAAATCCCTACGGAACTACAGGTAATAATCATAAAGGTAAGGGTGTTCAAAAACCTATGTGTCAAAGATGTGGAAAGAAACACCTAGGAAAATGTTTCAAAGGGACAGAAATATGCTATAGATGTGAAAATGAAGGTCATAAAGCAAGAACCTGCCATGGAAAAAGGAAGCATCTAGTTGACTCGAGGAATGGGAAAGAAGTTCTTTCTGAGGGATCAATTGAATGTTTTAAATGCAGTGTGCATGGTTATTATGAAAACACATGTCCAATGAATATGTTTCGTGAATGGGATCACCAAGATCGTACAAATATTCATTTACCAATACCTAATGCCATTTTTATTGAGGATAAAGAAACTGACAACGACCATTAAAAGGTATGGATTATTTCATAACTTTTGTTTTCCTATTTTGGAATCTTAGGATATGATTCATGATTTTGTTTTTAGGAAAGAAGTATTTCAGAATAAGTTGGAAAGGAATGGTTAATGGATCATGAAAAATATTGAATGAGTAAGAAGTCAACATATAAGGGCATCAAGAGTTATGGTGAAATTATTAAGAGTATTAAGTCTCTTTTGATGATGGGGTTACATTAGAAGACTTTTTATAGTATGTGTAACCTTCATGTTTAATATATGAGAATTTTATTCAAGGAATAGTTATCTGTTATTTTGTGGACATAGTTATAAAGAACCATTTGGGTTTATATGTTCCTTACTTTTGAGGTAATTGTTGGTTATTATATGTTATGATGGAAGTGAAAGGCATGAGATAAAATTGAGGTTAAATTATGTTATTGTTATTTTCGATGATTTTATCTCTTTTTGGGTAATGATTTGAGAATTATATAGTTTTGGAAATAGGACAACACGCGGACCGTGTGACAACCCATCGCGCCAGACAATGCTGTGGGAATCGAACCCACAACCAAAGTGCAACTGGTATTTATCACCTACCACTGGAATAGTGAAGTCCCTGGTTAGTTTGACTAATTCTTTTTAGTTAGATGATTTTAGGAATCAAGAGTAAGTTTATTTTGGGTTATCTATGGAAATGATTAACCTATCATCGAGGATATGTTATTAGGTTAACTACTTTTCAATATGAGAATTTAAGAGAAACTGATGTTATTTGGAGATAAAAGTTAATTTGTACCTTGGAAGACAATGTGACTAAATCCTTCAAATATTTGGGTTTCAATCTTATTTTGGATTACTTTGAATAATTTTATGGACAATTTGTTTATCAAATGGTCCTCGTTGAACTTTGGGTATTGTTTGATAAATTTTGGAGATTAAGAATAGATTTTTTTTTTAAACGAATATTATTTTTGGGTATTATCTGATCATGTACTAACCTTTTTGGTTCTGGTTTTAATAAAAGTCTAATGATATGGGAAGTATATATGTATCTTTTGTGGATTAGGTGATTCTCTAGAAGTTGATTATAGAACTCTTAATGTAAACAAGTCTTCCTAAATAATCGTCTTTTGGGGAAAGTATGAGTTTGTGTAAGAAATCTAGTAAAAGTTGAAAGTCAACATGACAAATAAGTATGTTTCCTTAAGATCAAAAATAAATTTCTCAATGAAAAGTAACTTAAAACAAAAGTGTTGTCTGTTAACTTTTCCTACTGGGGAATCGAATACCGTTTAACCCATCACAAGTTTGTGATTCTCTTATGGTCAACTTTCTCCTAGACATGTTTACTATCACTCTCCATCATAACATGACCCTCTATTTTTTCCTCCATGTCCATATTTTCATACTTGGAATCCTAGAATGGGTTAACTCAGGTGATCTTTGTACTTATCTTTCTTTATTTTAAAGTGATTGTTTTACTGACTCTTGTTCCGATGTGATATTTTAAATGAAGTTTCCAAGCCCAATTTTAAAATTGCAAGGACGCAATTCCCAAAAGGGGGGAAGGATGTAACACCCCAGGTTAATAAAGAGTATGACATTTTCACATTTATACATATTTGTGAATAAAATATTAATATAACTTTAAAGGTGACTCTTAGCTTGATGGCGTACCCAACATGCAACAACGAGTTTCTTGGGAATCTTACGTTGCACTCTAATAATAAAATAATATTATTTTAAATAGTAGTTAACACATGGCCATTGTAATGGCGGGAATAAACAGAACTAACTAAAAAATTATTATATATGTTTGTCAAATATTTTTACTTTTTGCAATAAATGTTTGAGGATTAAAAATGCGAATGAATCCAATTTTAAGCGTAAACATTCTAATATTCTTTAAAAGGTCGATTAACCGCCTTTTGATGGCGAACCTCTTTCAAATCCAATTTTTGAAAATTATATGTGTTATATTTGTCCAAATAAAATTTTTCTTTATAATCAGGACATCAAAATTTACTTTCTGTAAATTTTTGGTATTTTTCCGAAAAAGTTCAATTTTTAATGAATAGTGAAAAATGTTGTATTTTAATTCAAAACCTCTTTTTAATCTAATTTATTTATATTATAAGATTATCTTTTGAATTGGTTTTAAAGTTAAATTAGAATATATTTTTATAATTTAATCCAATAGTGGTCGTTGGAATTAATTTCACTTTGAGATCGGACTTAAACTATTGTCAATCTTTTGATACATTTTGTTTCATAAAAACACGCTATTTGTTTTGACAGCGGGAATTAATTATTAAATTAATTAATTAAAATTTTATGTTTTGAATTTTTTAAAATAGACATCATTTTTGAATTCAGAATATGAAATATAGCTTAGGGTGAATTTTTTGTAATTTTCTGAAAACTTCAATTTTTGATGAATAGTGAAACCACTAAGTGGTACTTATAAAAACTGATTTTCCGTTTAAATGTAATTTTTCCATCTTTGTGTTTTGAATTTTAAAAATCTGACATACATGGTTGTCATTAGGAATTAAAATGTGGTTCAATGGGATTTAAATAATTTTTTGGTGAATAGTAACTTATTAAGTTTTTAATCGCGATTAGAGGTAATTAGTGTATTTTTAGGAAAAGATGATGTTTTAATAATATGAAATGACCTAGACACATGTACTACCCTCCTTGGATGTGTCATGGCCGACCAAGACAATCCATGGGTCAACTTGGGGACCCCATGGAGCCACTTTGGTTGGAAAATGACATAAATACCATTTTATTTAATGTTAAAGTAAAAATGACACAAACATGAGATGTTTTACTAAAACAATTTTTACATAGGGTTATAAAAGTCATATTTTTATCTCTAAATAGTCATTGGAAAGATAAGAAGATTTACTACATCATAGTATTTTTTTTATAATTTTTAGATATTATATATATTACATTATTTATGACATCATGATGATGAAGTGATGACCTCATTATTTAACGATTTAAATAAAATGGAATGATAATGTAACATATAAGACCTAAAAAAGTCCAAAACCTATTGGATGGGTTTATTTCAAACCCTTATCATCCTATACTTGAAACACATCAATGTGGGACCATTAAAATTCGAAACTCATTCTAAAATAAAGTAACATTTCTTTACGTTCCAAGAGTACCCCTCCTCTCCTCTTATAAAATGCCCCAACATCAACCTCCTTACCCACACTTCCAAAGCCTTTGTCTCAGCCAAACCCTACCAATTTTGTCTCTCCACATCCCTCTATAACTCCTTGAAGCCTCACTTTGGGATGAATTCTTCCCAAGGAATCATTTGAGCTCAAACCAAAGGGAGTTACCCAATTTTAAGGTAATGTCTTCACTTGTGTCCTTTTGTTTTATTTTGCTTCTCCAACCCCCTAAACTATTTTTATTCATTTATTTTGTAACAAATCCAGTATATTAAATATACTAGGATGTTTTTATAAGAAGTATTAGAGCTACACTTACACACGCCTACATTTAATGGTTAAAAAACATACTGTTTCTATGGATGGTGAATTTCTGCCTCACGAAACGATGATTGTTCAACATTCTTCTAACACCTTCAATGGTTCCAATTAAGATGACACTATATTTATAAATGATATATAATATTTTTATATTTTACATAAGCTTATATATTTTTCATTTATGGCATTTTGTTATGGTTTCCATTATGGTTAAACGTGATATCTTCATTTAAGGAAATGCGGACTACCACCCCCTCAAAGTGATTTGATTCGTTAATACCATATGTGGTACGTATAAAGGATATATTTAATGATATTATATATGATACCATACTTTAATTAAAATACTATTATGTATAATTATGTTTTAATTCCATTAAATATGAAATAGAAATGGAAGTAGCATTCATGCGTACATTCGGCTTACCATCTCCATGAACGGTGCATTTCATTTCTTATCTCTAAATGTTATGTAATATTATAAATGCATGAATATACTGGATATATATGATATATATGATATCTACATCATGAATACAATTCTTTATATAATGGATATTTTACCACATGAACAACTTGTAATTATAAAGAGTTTATTTTTTTACTCAAGTACTAATGATCGTTAAAACGAGTGTTATTAGCTTAAATAATAACATAGTGTTCATGACATGGTAATAAGTGATATAAAGGAATAATGAACATGATAAAGGTTATTAAGGAAGTATAAATTATCTCAAGATTATTATTCAGGAGATTAAAGAACGATCGAGTCATGTCGGACCCGAGATAAGGGATCCTACTCCTCTCTTTCTTTTTAAGTACACTCTTTTATGTCATTCATTTTAAAGATCATATTTCTTGTTATTGGGATGTTATTTTATATTACTCTTACTGTAATATTTATGTTCATATGATGAGAGACAGTATTCTCTCTCATCAATCCATTTTGGAAGTTTTGAGTGGCGCCGTTAGTCTGCCGAATTTTCGTAAGAGATCTAACCCCTCTCTTTCTTTTTAAGTACTATCCTTTATGTCACTTCTTTTAGGATCCTATTTGTTATGTTGGGGGATGTTATTTTATATTCATATTTCCATAAAATTTATGTTAATATTATTATATACCCTATTTGACCTCATCAATCCATTTTTGTATGTTTTAAGTGGCGCCGTTAGGCTGCCGAGTTTTCGTAAGGGATTTTTCATCTCACTTTTATTCCCTGTGAGATTTATGATACATTTGCCACAATTTTCTTTGAGTGGTGTATGTAATGCCCAATATTTTAATCATTTTGTAATATAATTTCATTTATGAGTATTTACATCAATGTTTTATTGTCCTTCTTTCACGGGGTGCATGTCTCGAAAGATACCCATGTCGGTAAGGGAAAATTTCACCCTCCTCTTTTTAAAAGACTTCTTTTGTTGGGTCTTTTAATTTACATATTTTTATGTTGGGATATGTTATTCTATATCCTTATTGATTTAAATTTAGTGTCCAAGTGATTATATACCCTTTTTATCTCTCATCAACTCATTTTGATGTGACGTCGTTAGGCTATCAAGGGAACTTCTTAACCCAATTTCGATTTCTTTGGGTTGAACATGTAGTTATTGAATATGACATCCTTGTAATATGTGTGAATGAACTTTGATTATTTTACACTTAATTTAAACTTATATTTGGTGTATTTATATTTGTCTCCCATAATTATTAGATTGATTTATCCTTAATTTAAGGATACCATCTTTATAATGGATTTCATCTCAATTTACATTTCCATTGTGACTTCATTGTTGTTATACACGAATTCACTCTTATATGGTGTATATACTATCCTTTGGATTATTATATCATGAATAACATTATTCTCATGATATTATAAAGTTCTGATTAAATGTTATTCCTCAATTATTGTATTTAGGTGTCTCTCATTTTGTTAAATACCCTTTAACTAAAATATCATTTTAAATGTTTTAACGATTTATTCTTATAAATATTTCTCATTAATATCCATGTTTTCAAAGTGGATTTAAGGATTTATTCATATTGATATTAATGGTTTAAAATGTTAAAAGCTTCAAAGTGGTATGGGACACTTTGATTTAAAAATCACTTTATTAAATGTTTTAAATGGTTTTGAAAATGGTTTTTAGAATGGATTCATTATTTCAATATCTTAAAATGTTATATTATTATTGCAATGGGGGAATGTTAACTTTCCTTTATTCATAAGTTATGTGATACGATTATGTTATGGTTCTTGGGCATTGTTATGAAGACGGGTGGTTCCGTGATAAACTAAGGGGCGGGTGAGCCCGATATAGCTCTCAAATGCATTGGGTAACATGAAGGAGTGAAACATTAAGGTTTCTCTGAAGAGATTTAGGGAGAATACTGTGGTGGGTATCCCAAAAATAACCAAGAGGGTTACTCCCTATGAAATAATGTTATTAATGCCTCAAGTTACCTTTTATGATTTTTGATCTCTATGATTTATTCATGATTTGATGAGGTATGTTAAAGTGCCTATGTTTTATGGGTAAAGTATGATTTCATTCTTATGTATATATGAACTCTTGTTTCCTTTCCATATTTTTATAACCCTTACTGAGATTTTTATGCTCATCCCAATTTTTTTTAAATGTTTTTCACAGGTCAAGGGAAAGGTACATGATATGATGATAGTGTCAAGGAAGTTTCAAGAAAGAATCCATGCTTTATTTTTAAATATGTTTCCATTGATGGAAAAAAATGAATACTATCTTTTATGTAACCACTTTGTTTAAATGTTGAATGTAATGCAAGTTTTATGATCTAATTCTCTAAAACTCTAAACCTAAAAAGATCCTCAATGTGTAATCTTGTAATAACTCAAGATTAAGTAAGGTTTAAGGCTGGGGCCTTACAGTCTTGATCACCCTCCTGATCATATCTAATAACTCCATCCCATGAAACCCATTCCATAAATCCATGATAAGACCCTTTTATTTAGAATCATATGAACTGATGTGATCATCGGACACACTTAGATACTCATTTAGGGTGTGTTTCTATATCTGTATTACACAATCAATATCCCTAAATATGTATATTATTTATAATATCTTTATAAATAAAATGAAATAAAATAATTATATTAAAAATAAAACAATTTTATCTTGGACCAATCAACGACCTTATACATACCATTATAACAATAATGTTTTTAGTTCTACAATCGGTCGATATACCCATTGTTTGATCATATAAAAGGGAAAAATTATAATTCCCCTTGTCTCGTAAACTATGGTGTATAAGATATCATTATATATATATTCAAAATATGAATGATATATCAGTAAATCAAGTCTTAATGAATAATGTATCAAAACAACCAGGTGGATGATTCCCACCATCTCAAAAAGCTAGTGGGTAATAAACTATTAAACCCAACATTATCTGGAAAATTCCCCTGTCACACCCTGAAATTTTTTTAAAAATATTTTTTCAAATTACTTTTTTTGTTTTTATGTTTTTCATTTCACACAAAACCAAAAATTGTTTTGGTATATATTTTCCTTCATTATATGCTAGAAAAAATTAATTTTTCACCACACACGTAATAAATTTTATCATTCTCTACATGAATCACTATTGTTATCTTATGTTACATGCAATAATGGATTTGCTCGATAGCTTATGAAACACACATTTCCGAGGTTTACAGAAAAATGATAAATTATTAAAAATAGTATTCATTAATATACCAAGATTTACCATAACCATTTAGTTGGTGGTTATTAATAGGATTATCTAACCAATGAATCTAAATGGTTGAATTAATTCCTTAAAAATTAATTGGAAATGAATATAATAACCAATTGAATATCTAGGGAATATTCTCAGAGAGATAACTTTTATGGTCACAATGGATTTATCATAATAAAATAAATTAATAATTATTGTTGAGTGATGTTAATAAAATATCTATTTTATATATTCAGTAAAATATTTTTTACATTCATCAAATCTATTTGATATTCATAGGATAAGAAAAAAAATTTATACAAAAACATATATTTTTACAAAAATATTTTTATTGAATTTTAATGGAGAACATATTTGAAAGAATATTTTAGAAATTTTATAAATTTTATATTTCAAAAAATCATGATTTTTTTAATAGGAACATAAAAATTATTTTAGGGTTATGTTATGGTATTTTTTTTAAAATTATATATTTTGATGAATAATGAAAAATTCTAAATTTTAATTCAAAATTATTTTTTCCTAATTTATTTAAAAGGATATATTATATTTATAATTAATTTAAAAGAATAATTTTATAAATTATACATCAATATTTCCAAATTTATTCATTGGGATCAATTTCAATTTTAAAGTATATATAAAAATGTAGAAATCATTTTGAATATTTTCAAATTAAAATAATGCATTATAATCCCTCCGGCTGAATTAATTTTAAAATAATTTCTTCTATTAATGTGACTAGAATTTGGAAAAATGAATTCCATATTTTAGATAATAAAAATTTATATTGTCTAACTTGTTCAACATGGTTTTTGAAAAAAAATTATTAGTGGATGTAATTTTAATTAATTATAGGGACAAATAAGAAAAGTATCTTAACAAGGGACAAGACCTTAAACTAAAGGGCCAAAAAGACCTGGAAACATTTCCAAAATCCATTGTCTTGATATATTTCTACTATATAATCAAATTTATCAATATTTTAATTTTATTGGATCCACTCTTGATAAGAAAAACATTGGTTCAATTCCCTTTTCAAAAATATAATAGAATTTACTCCTCCTCAAATATAAAAATAAACTAACCCCTCCAATTTATTAACACCTATAAAGCCATTTGGGTGGCAAATAATTTGATAAAATAAGCTTCAAAATCACTCTCTTCCTATTTGAATCCTTTATTTCGTAAAAACCCAACCAAGGAATCCCTTCTACGAAACGAAAACGGAGTCTCCAAAAGAAGAGGTAATATCCTTCCACAATCTAAGATTTTTTATATTCTTTCTCCAAAAGATAAATTATTATTATCAAATTATTATATAATAAAAAATGTATTCTAATTAAACTAATATGTTTCTATTCCTAGAGTTTTACCTTCTCTTACATACACTTACATCAATTGGGTAACGAACATACCGTTCTTGTGTATAATGAACTACCGCCTCACAAAATGATGTTTTTTTTTTCCATCACCACTGATCATGGGTGAGAATTATGATTGAAAATATATTTTCATATGTTATATATAATATTTATGGACTATTTATTCTTGAGTAATTATAATATAACACATTCCTTCAGGATTTCTATTTTTTTAATTATGATAATTTTGTTTGGGGATGTATAGACTATCTCCTTCTCAGAGTAATGTGATTTGTTAACAACTTAAATGGAATTTATTAAGGATTAATTTAGTAAATTTATATGATATATATTAACTAATAATTATATTTTAATTATAATGTTTATACATATATTTCATTTACATTCTTAATTTTAATGTAATAATAAATTGAATCTACGTTCATGCGTACATAAGACACATTGTCTCTGTGAACGCTATATTCCATTTCATACATCTATATTATAAATATATTTTTTATTAAAAATGTAATTAATATAAATAATAATTAAATCATTTTTTAAATTCTTCAATACATTATATAAGTATAGAGATAAAAAATCATAACAAATTATAGCATATATGAAATAAAAAGCATATATTACCCGAGACGTAACCTTTACATTGATGTTGTAATAAGTGTGTCATATAAACACATATATGGTATTACATATAAAAATATTTTTCTTTGGTAAATTTATTATAAACATATATTTTAATAAATAAGGTTTTCATGAGTACATTGAGATTGAAGACATAAGGTATGGGAATTTCATCTCGCCTTTTATTATCATGAGATACTTGCCAAATTCATCATACATTTACATTGTGTGGGGTGTATACTAACCCTGGATGTATTATATGCAAAAATTTAATTAATTAATTGTTATTTAACATTCCATTTTATGACATTTTGTTTATTGATTTTACGTTCCAAATGTTACCAAATCGGTAAAGTAATTTTTGTCCCAATTTTCCTTCTTTGAGACACATGTCATGTTATGAACCTATATTATTCATTGGAAGTGTAAATACTTATTTTAAAATTTTCTATCATGAATATCATTATTTTCATGATATTTAATGCTTCATTTAATTTTATTGTTTTCATTATCATTTAATGCTACTAACGTAGTAACAGTTTATTGCTTCAATATTATTATTTATCGATATTGTTTATGAGTATCATTCTAAAGATGAAATATTATGACCTATATCTCAAGAATAATCATGACTTTTCTTAACCTCTTGATATTAGTTGTACTTTATTTCCAATCCTAGGTAATTTTGATAATAATGAAAATATTTTTATGAAAACCTACCTTCATTTCCTGTTGCGGTTAGAAATCTATGTTCTTTCAGAACTGTGTTCTCCAAAAATGTTTTAAAGATTTATTTCTATTACCATATTATATTTCAAAAATATTTCTCCAATGTTTTATCTTCTTAAAAAATAATTAAAAAAATGAATATTCTCATTATTTCCCACTCATGGAACATTTCTATTTTTTATGCTACAAAATAAATTTTTTTTTATATACGGACATACCCACCATCATGATACTCATTCCTATGATGATTACATTAAATGTTTTAAAGGTTATTTATGAAGAATTATTTACCTAATTTTATAGATGTTATTAAATTTAGAGTGATTTCTAAATAAAATGGTTTTTAGAATTGTTTTATCTTCTAAAAACATTTATGTGACATTAAAATATTCCATTATATGTTTTTAAAAGGTTATATTCAAATAAATGCAGTTTACTAATTTCAATTTTTCTTTATATGTTTTAAAAAATTAAATAAAAAGGTATTCAATATTTTTTCATGATTCTTTTATATGTTTTAATGAAATAAAATATTCATGTTTATTTTAAGAATCATAATATGTATTCATGGCTATTTTCAAATAAAAATGTTTTTCAAGGGTTTTTTGGTTTAAAACATATATCTCAAGTAATAAATAATATTTTCCTCAAGAAATTTTTTATTGAAATGCTAAATCTTTCTTTATAAAAAATCATTTTTGAAATGGTTTTACGAAAATGGATATTCAATGAATGAATATTTTCTATAAGAAACGGTCCATCTGTACATTATAAATAAGTACCTATTTAATATGTCCTACTTTATGATAGGTAATTATTTTCTATGATATGATTTAATAATACCATTTATATTATTTCTTGAATGGTTTATGTTTTTATGGAATGAGGTTTATTCCATATGTTTCTCTTCCTTTTCTAATAAGCATTTGAAACTCGTTTCTTCTCATGGGTTAGGCTTTGATTGTGTGATTATGAAACCTATAGCCTTTCGATTGTTTATGTTGTCATAAAATGTTTATTATACCCATTTTATTTCTATTTATATGAAATTATTTTTATGAAATCCATCTCTATTTATGGGACATGATATGATGAAATTTTTATTACCTCGCGGCACATGTATGATTGGTTTAGTTATGTGATGGGTTAAACCTATATCATCCTCCAATGAATTGGGTAATTATTTCTATCTCACTAGAAAATTATGGGAATCAAGTGTATTGGTTTGATATACTATGGGTTGTTGGGGAGTCATGAACCCTTATAAGTAAAGGACAATGATTGGGTATTGTGGTGTGCACCATCTTGTATGCATAGTCACTACAATGATAAAGGATAAGGAAACCTGATCCACTATAGGGATATGAGGAAACATGTTACTTACGAGGAAGGAGCCACAATTGGGGATGGAGGTGCACTCCGACCAGTAGGTGTAGTCACCATGAAGTGACCTGATAAATTTTAAAAAATCTTCTTCATTTAATGTGAATGAAATTACATATTTATGATTGTGTGATAATTCTATGTCCTACTCTGATGTTATGATTTCTTGGCATATGCTATTTATTTCATTATAAATTATGCCTTATTAACTACAAACTATTATTCCATGATTAATGTGTTTGATATGTATGGTATGATCTTTTAAGGTTATGCTCATGTTATCAAACCCTTATGCTAATGTTTATGCCGACATATATTCCTTGTTTACCCTTACCGAGTATCTATGGTCACCCCTTTCAATGCTTCTTTCCCCAAGTTATGACAACATTTTTTGATTTTATATTTCTAAGAGGGTTTCTTTTCTTTGATAACATAGAAGGGGAAAATGTTTATTACTCATGTACTATTGTTTACTTTTCCATGTTTCCAAAAGGATCTAAACTAATATGGTCTTTGGGTATCTATTTTTGTAATTTATTATGTATTCCAATAATATTATTTGATGTCTATGTACAATAAGACTGTGATGTTATACTAGTAAATAGAAAAATGTTTTAGTAAAACTCTAGAATCTAGGATGGGAAAATTTTAGTGAGCTACATATGGATATTTATTGACATATTTATATATATCTCTCAAAGGATAAGTCTAAGGATATGGAAAAGTATAATAAAATTTCCCGGAATTCTGGTAAAGGATACAGTGAGTGGTTTCCTAGAAATATATCTATATCTAGATACTATAGGTGGATGTCGTTTAAGCACAGAAGTATCTATAAGTAAAAACTCTGACAAGGTGAGTCGGGGCAGAATCGAGAATAACATGGTATATAGAAACATGCCTTAAAGTGCACCTAGTTTGACACTCCCCGGAGATATGATATGGGAATTCACAAACATATCATTAACCATAATTAATGAAACAAAATAAGTTTTATATTAATAACCAACAGTAAAACAAAGGTTTAATAGATTAAATAATTATTTTTCATTACTTTAACATCCAATATGTAATTTTTCTTGATTATGTTTTTTTTTATGATAAGTAAGTTTCACTTTATTATTTATCATTTTATAAAATAGAATTAATTAGAAGTAACAAAGGTAAAAACTGAATGTTTCATATGTGTAATGAATTGGTATGATGAAAATCAATTTCCTAAATGGAAATATCATGAATATAATTATAATTTTTCACTATTATTGGTTATAATGCTACATATAAACTGAATGAAAATGAATTGTGAAATGTATGGAATATTATTCTAGAATTGTTTACATTAAATTTTAGAAACTTGATTAGATTGAGGTTGGGAATCCATAAAACATTATTCATATTTCATATTCTTGGAAATAAGTATTAAGAAATAATTTCATAAATCCTGAGTAATGGTTTAAGAATATAGTTTGATGTTTTAATTATATATTTTTTCGAATTCAAAGATTATTTTATATGAATCAAAAAATATGTGTGTTTTTATGTATATTTTTTCATAATAGATATTTTGAATGTTTATTAAGACTGAGACCAGTGATTTAATGAAAAGATGATATTTTGATTAACAGAACGTAACACTTACTGAGTTCATGATATAAATAAATAATTTTTATCTAGGATAAATGAATTCTTGTTTTGGATAATATAAGTTGGACAATATCAATAACCTTAAATTAAATTATTTAATTGTTGAAATAGTGGACTTTTTAACTGTGGATGAAATTTACAACCTCATGGAATTAAGGAATATATCCAGTCATCATTTTAATTAGAGAGCATTTATGTTTTCCAAAATTATTTATAGTAATTCAGTTTTTTACCATGATTCAAAAGAATATAAAATGAATGTATTCACATGATTAGAAATTGAAAACCAAGATCTAGTTTCTAATATATAGTGGATCAATGTTATGATAATTTCAAGAATATATTTATCATGTATTGTATTTACATCTTTTGTATGGTTAATAAACATAAACATTTACAAAAAGTATAATATAAAATTATGATGATGTTTGTGAGATTAATGTTTTATAAATCCACTTGAGGATTAAGTAATATTGGATAACCATTTCCAACCAGTTTTTGTATGTGGTAGATTAAGAAATATGGGATGGAATATCATGGATATCATAATCTCTTAAATCTACAGAAATGAAATAATCAACTTTCTTTCATTGAGTGAGAAATGATGTGGAAGATGATCACGAAAAAACAAATGGTATTTTTTTATGAAATCATGTAACTATTTATTTTCATTAATATTATTCAACTATAGGATAATGGATCTTGAAAAAAAAATTATCCTACTACCTTTTTTTATAATGAATCAAATAACACCTTAAATCATAACTGATTTATGGTTTTTTTACTTCATCCTAACAATGTTATATATCACTATCCAAAAAAACATGATAGTTATATTTCTCTTCCATACCCATGTTTTAACTTCCTACCTCAATTCTCTTATTTGTAAACCCAGTAATATATTATTTCAGGTAACCTTAACATTCCATTTATAATGAATGTTTTAGTAATCATGTTTACAGGGAGGGTTTCTATGAAAATAACCTTCATGTATGAATCCATTGATAAACCAGATGAAGTTAAACTGTGAAATTAATTTTATGGGGGGTAGAATGTATCACCATTGGATTTTTTGAAATATTTTATTCTAATAAATTATTTTTGTGATATTTTTAATTTCAAACAACACTAAAAATAGTTTTGTTATTGTTTTGGAATTCATTATATGAAAAACCATGATAATAATGTACAAAATGTAACTTAATGTTTTTCTCCAACTACATGAAACACTGGTGTTATCTTACATTACACACAAGACTGACTATCCTAGATGGATTTTGTAGTACACAAGACCAAGTTTTACCAAACAATGATATATTATTTTAAATATTATTATATAATATAATAAGATATAACCTATAATTTAAGCTGATAGTTATGAAATGGATTAAATAAATTTGGAAAAACATTCTTGAAATCAGTCAATACAAATTAATTATAATTGAATATATATGGAATGTTCTTTTAAAAAATTTATTCACACAAATGAATTATACTAATAAGTTGAATTAGTTAATATTGGTGAGTGATATTAATGAAATATTTTTTATATGTTCAATAATTTTTTATAAATGCATTGAATATATTTGAAACGCAGGAGATAAGAACAAACACAATGTTACATATATAAACCTATATTTTTATAATAGAAGTTTTAACACTTATTAATAGAGAACATATTTTAAATATAAATTTTGGAAATTTTATAAATTTTATATGATAAAAAATTTATTATTTCCTAAATGGAATTATAAATAATATGATAGGGTATATTTTTGTTATTTTTCTATGAAGAATCATTTATTGATGAATAGTGAAAATTAAAAACATTAATTCCAAACATCAATTAATCAAATTAATGTATAAGGATAAATTATATTTATATTTTGGAATAATGTATAATTTTGTCAATTGGAAATCATATAGTACAATTTATTTCATTTGGATCAATTTCACTATGAAATTGGGTACTAAAATAAGGGAATAATTTTATCATTTTTTACATCAAAAACATGTGTCGTCATCCTGCCTATGGGATTAATTTTATTTTTTTAAGTTATATTATTTTAATTTGGAATATTGATTCCATGTTTGGAATCATAATTATTTATCTTATATAATAATTTCATATTAGTTTTTGAAAAAAATACTGAATCTAATTAAATATAATTACAACAATTAAGAAGACGATTTGCTTATCAGGGCACAAAGCCTTTAACGTAAGGGTCAAAATGTCTTATAAACTAAAAAAGTCATTTCATTTTCATATTTTAAGAATATATTAACCTTATTCTTATATTTACCATTATTTTATCCACTTTCAATATGAAAAATGTATGTATAATTTCCTCTTCCCAAAATTACAATAATGATGCTCTTTATCGAATATAAAAATCCACTCACTATCCAAATTATGCACGACTATAAATACCAATGTATCTATTAAAAAATTCTCAAATAATCATCATAAATCCCTCATATTTTCCTTGGATACTCCCTTTGGAATGAAATATAACCATGGAAGCCCTTTTGTGCAAAGAAAAGGGAGTATCCCATATAAGAGACTATATCCCTCTTAAATATCATTTCTTTCCTTTTCATTCTCCACCACATAGATTCTTCATATTAAATGACTATATAAAAACTAAAATATCATAAATATACTGAAATTTTTTTTTCTATTTTTCTAACCTACTCTTATACAAACTTCTATCAAATAGGTATTGAACACACCATTCTTGTGTACGGAAAACTACTGCATCACAATATGATGTTGCTCGTATTTTCTTTAAAACTATTAGGGGTGTGAATTATATTTATGTTTTTATATTTTATATATGATATTTATGATGTATTTATTATTATAGAATTATTTTATAACACATACATTACTGATATTCATTTTTTGTAAGTACGATAATTTTTTGGGGAAGTGTGGACTACCACCTCCTCAAAGTGAGGTGATTAGTTCATAACATTCATGTATTATAGATAAATTTAGAGAATTTATATGATATATACGAAATAAAAATTCCACTATAATTATACTATATATATACATGTTTCATTTACTTTCATACTTTCAATACAATTATAAAACAAATACAATACTCATGTGAACGTAGGACGTATATTCTCCAATAATGGTCTATTCCATTTCATAATTTTATAATATATATATTATTTTATTAGAAATATATTTTATATAAATTATATTTATATCATTTTTAAAATTATTTTAATCATTATATAATTAAAAATAAAAAATTTAACAAATTAAGGAATATGGAAAAATAAAGGGGAAATTACCTGAAATGTAACTTTAACTTGGAAGTGGTATTGAGAGAGTGATATAATTCCATATATGGTATTTGATATACAAATATGGTTTATCTTAAGATTTATAATAAAAATCTATTTTATATATAATAGTTGTGGATGAGTACAATGAGATTCATGACATAAGGTATGTGAATTTCATCTCACTTTTTATTTCCCTGAGATAAATGACTTATTAACCACTCATTCCATTTATATGCTATGTATAATTCCCATGGTTGTA
The DNA here is from genome assembly GCA_963277665.1 of Viscum album. Taxonomy (NCBI): domain Eukaryota; kingdom Viridiplantae; phylum Streptophyta; class Magnoliopsida; order Santalales; family Viscaceae; genus Viscum; species Viscum album. Next base: position 1,257,733,365 of record OY728142.1, on the reverse strand, counting down.
TTGTATGATTCCTATAATTAAATTTAAGAGTATTTACAAATTCATTTTAGGAATTTTCTTTCATTGTTTTTATTTTTTATAAGTTACCAAATCGGTAAATTAATTGTGTCCCAATTGGCCTTTAATGAGACACATTACATGTAATGCATGTATAGTTTTTAATTGGGGTGTATATAAATCATTTAAAATTATATATATATATATATATATATATATATATATAATTTTTTTAATTATATTCAGTTATTAGTTTAATTTTATTATTTCTATTATAACTTATTATTAATAATGTGTAATGGTTTATAGCTTCAATCTCATAATTTATATAGATTGTCTATGATTATGCTTACATTGAAGATATTTTTTTATACACATCTCAAAAAATCTCATTAATTTTCTTAACATATAGATATGAATGTTATATCAACATAATGGGGCATTGTTTCACACATTTTTAATTAAAATAACTGAGAAAATGTTTTTATAAAAATATGACTTCATTTCTTCTTTCAATTGGAAATTTGTGTTCTTTCTACAAAATGTTTCACAAAATTGATTTAATTTTTGTACTATTTCCATATGATTTTTAAAGGAAATTTTTAACAATGTTTTATCTTTATCAAAAAGGATTTTATGAAAAAAAAATATTCTTGTCGTTTTTCAGTGAAGGAATTCTTCTAAGGTTTTAAGGTACAAAAGTAATGTTCGACATGTATGGACTTACCTACCATCATGAATGTCATTTAATTGAAGAAAAATTTATAAGATTTCTAGTTTATTTTTAATGAAATGATTTTATTAATATTATTGAAATTTGTTGAATTTAATGTGGGTTTCAAAGAAAATAGTTTTCAAAAATACTTTATATTCATACATTATTTAAATTGATTTTACAAGATTACTTTATATGTTTTAATAAGGTTATTATTATCGAAAATGGTTTCACTGATTTCAATATTTCATTATATATTATAAAATAATTTTCAATTTTATTTATTTCAAAAGGTTTACAATATTATTTTATAAGTGTTCATAGAAAATTTATATCAAAATCATTTTAGCTTGTTTATAATTTTTCATGTATATTCTCAAAGAAAAAATACCTTCAAAATTGGGTATGTTATAAAAATAATATCTCATAGAATAAATGATATATTCATCAAGAAATGTTTTTAATTAAATATTCAATATTTTATTATATGAAAAGGATTTTTTATATGGTTTTATGAAAAGTGATTTTCAAATAAAGGATATTTTTTAATAAATTTCCATGTGATAGGAATCCTCATCCATATAAAATGGCATACATTATGATATTTTATTCCATAATAGGATATGATCTAATAATAACATTCATATTCTATCATGAATTGTTTATGTTTGGATGGAATTATTTTTATGAAACTAAATCCTCGTGAATGGGTTATATGATTTTGAAACACTTTTAATTTCATGGGATTCTATTTGATGAAAATATTATGAAAAAAGAATATTTTCTATATGTTATCATGTGATAAAATTTCAATGATACCCATTTAATATCATGGGTTATTATATGATGTCTATGAAACATATCACTCTTAATGGGTCATGGTATGTTGAATGTATTATGAACACATGGAACATGTGTGAATGGTTTAATTATATGATGGGTGAGACTATATATCCCACCAATACATTGGAAAAATATTCATATCACATTATATAATAATTGAAATCAATTAAATAGTCTTAATGTACTATGGGAGTATGGGGAATCCCAATTCCTGAAAAGTAAAGTACTACGATAGGGGATGGTGGTGTGTGCTGCCCTAAAGGTGTGTTCACCATGAAGATAGAATATGGGAAAACTAGATACTCTATGGGAATATAGGGAAACTATATCTGATATGGGAAGATGGGGAAACCCAGCACACTATTAGAATAAGGGGAAACCTGATCCACTTTTTGAATATGGGGAAAGCAGTTCCATTACAAGGAAAGGATATAGATTGGGGATGCAGGTGTGTCCTAACTAGAAAGTGTAGTCCCCATGAAGTTCCATTATATGATATATTAATGTGTCTTGACTTATAGGGAATATTATTACATGTTAATGAGTATGACACAATTCCATTCTTACTCCTATGTTTTGAATTCATTTTTTAATCTAATGATTTAATTATGATTCATTTTATATGAACTATTAACATTTATTCAATGATTAATTTTAATTTTATGTAGGGTATGATATTATAATGTTATTCTTACATTATCATGTCAAAATTTTCTTTTTTATGCTTACATATCTCTCATATTTACCCTTACTGATCATTTGAGCATACCTTTTTTATGTTTTGTTCCCAATAATAGGAGAAAATATTTTTTGTGTGATATTTCAAAGAGGGGGGATTTTATTATAGAACCTAATGGAATAAAATGTATCTCACTCATGTACTAGTGTTTACATTTTAATTTTCTGAATTGAACTAAACTAATACATTAATTGGCAGTATATTTTTTATAATGTATTATGTATTCTCAAAAAATGATGTAATGTATATTTATGTTGAGACTAGGGTTTTATATCTCTATACATTCAACTTTATGTATATTATTCACTGCCATTACATATATCAGGTTTTATAGTGCACACCTGCTCACATACATGGTGGATAATGTACCACAATCCCAAAAAGAGTACAAAATACAACACTATTATATATTTATAGGTAGATTGTGTGTCTCTATTTTATATACTGGGTGGGGGATATACCCCCAATAAAACTCTTGGTGGACGATTAAGAACTTAATTAACCTCAAGGTGGATAATATTCCTCAATTTTAGTATTAGAGGGTGAAAAATATATCACCAAATCTGCAAAAATAAGGGAAGAAACCCATTTTAATTAAGAACATAGTGAAAAAATTAATATTTAGGATTAAAAGGGAAAATTGAAAATTTATGGATTAAAAGTGTTCAATATGTCACATTTCATAATGGGGTTAATCTAACTATGTTATCAACATAACCAAAGTCAAATTTTGGGGTTAAAAGTCCCATAATGTATTTTTCTCCCATAATTACCACCATCAAGGGATAGTCTAGGAAACCCCAAACAACTTATATGATCATATATAATTCCTAGTCACCCATATAGAGTTATGAAATCACATTTTCTAAAAAATTTACACAAGTATTATTGGCATACATGCATCCAGAGGATATCGCTAAATCATTCCAATGTGATCATATTTGAAATTTATAATATCTGGAAATTCACTAACTACCATGGTGTTGTAAATTATTTGTAAGGGGCCGATCACAGAAATAGTAGGGAAAATAGTGATGAATTTGTTTTACCAAAGGTTAGTTCATCTAGATATTGAATATATTAATTAAAACTAATAAAATGATGAAATTTCAAAAATTAAAATTCATATTGAAATATATGAAAAGGATGATCGGAGGAACAATAACTAAGTTGGGTGGTTTTGCAAAAATTAAATCCTAAATGAACAGGAAAAAGATAATACACATTTTTTATTAAATAAATAAAATTTATCATTAAATGAAATTATTAATACCTTTAAATCATCTCAAAAACCCATATTCTTACCGACAAGATCAATAAAAATACCAGGATGCTTTAGTATATGATTATAATAGAATAAAAATGATCAAATGCAGTGGTCTTGAATTTATTAGCATTATAAAATTATGTTTATTCTAATAATAACTATAATTGGTATGTGATTTAATTCAAAATATTAATATAATGTGTTTAAACATAATAAAAATTGAATAGATTCATTGAACAATTGAGGATGGAAAATAGATTAATTTCCTACACAGCTATTTCAAATAATTTTTCTATCCCCTATTAATTTATCAAATAATTATAGGGGGATCTCTAAATATGAATAATTCCAAAACTATATGAGAGATAATAGAAAATTTAGGAAAAGAAATAAATAAATAATAAATATGAAATTAGAATTAAACTAATTAGAATGGCATGATACATCAATGGAAAATAAATGAATAAAAAAACAATATATAATGGGTAAGAAACTAGTGGCATCCTCCCGGTGGTTAAACCTTATTTATAATTATCTACACCTTTATATGTTATAAAACAAAAAAAATAAGCCCAGATTATTCCCTTAGGATTCCTCGGGTTGGACACTAAATTCAATGTATGTTCACCAAATCATATAGTTGGATCCACTCAAGAAGATATATAAAAATGAATGCTTTTGGGTCTATACAACATTTTTTTCATGTTATGTAGCTTTGAAAAAATGTTTAATTTACATGCCTCATGATATTAACGTTTTTTAAAGAAATGGTTCTTATTTCATGTTGTATAATGTTTTCACCATGAGTAATGTGCGCAGCTGAATTCCATAACATTTTTCTCACATCAAATCCATTTAGTTTTTAACACCTTTTATCTTTTACACCCCAAGTATATAATAAATGATGTGAAATAGGTTTTCCAATGATATAAACTAAATTATTCTTTATTTCATCATATTTTATCTTCTAGAACATAATTTGATCATCTAAAATCCTAAAATTCTTTAATTTAATGTGTGTCTTGATCTGTTTGGCATAAATCATCAATCCGGGCCTTATCATCATTTAATGTTTCCATGGATTTTGTCTTTCTATTTTCACTTTCCATTACTATTAGAAGAATATATGAAACATTAACATTGGGAATCAATACTATATTCATTCAATTAATATTCAATTAAAATTTATATAAAAACACATTTATATATGGGTGAAAATTATAGATATCGGTAATCAAAAACCATATTTCCAAAAAAATTTACTAAAATTTCCATTCATAGCTCAGCCAATATTTATCAATCTATTTCAAACCAAATAACCAATTCACAATGAGTTTTAGGGAATGTCATTATATTTTTAAATTCATTCATAACACATTATAAAAGAAACACGTATAAATAGTTGAAAATGTAGTCATTGTCTACCTTATCCTAGTAGAGCCATACATATTGGATATGGTTGGACAATTTGGCTTCAAGATGTTGGTTTCTTATAATATGAATAAAACCCAATAATTATAGTTATTTTGTTATAGAGAAATAAATAGATAAGGAAAAAACAATATATTGGGGAATAGATATATAAATTTACTAAAGATGATCCCCTGCAATAAATATCATGAACAAATGGGAATAAACAATGAAGATTCATCATTTTGAGTGGAATAATAGAAGGAAAGAATAATTTGAGGAATGTGGCTAATATAGGAAAGAAATGTCAAGAATATTAGTTTGGAAAAATAATTTTATTTAATTAATATTAATAAAATTTAAAACCCTTCTAGGTTCTAACATGGTACCTACCATTTTTTGATTAGGTATAAGATACCCATTGGGTACTAATTCCAAGTCCATATCAATCTAGTGTCCCTTCAATAGCCACCCCTCCACCTTGGGGACACCATATACCCAATACTAGACAATTGAGTACCAACTTCTTTCTTCCAATAATGAACACCTGAACAGTAGGAACAATATCTAGAAATAAACCTTGATCTCCCTATAAGGACTATAACAACCAAAACATATCATAGTGCACATGGTTTACTAAATATTTAAATGAATTTATACATTCAAATAGACATGTAGTTAAAATATCCCCCTCTATTAAATAAGAAAAATTTTATCAACTAATTTTTGTTATTATGTCGATAAGATACGAAACATATTAAAAACTCAAATTCACTTTCGATATATTTTATCCATGGAATAAGGTAGTTATAATCCACCCCAACAACCTATCAAAGGAAATATAATTTCATTGAGAAAGTAAGTTATTGAAAATTTGAGTTGGATAATATTTAAAATACCTTATTATTTAATTGACTACCAAGTACCCTATTTCTTACAAGGTCTTGTCTATTTATATAAAAGTTACACTTATTAGTGAGATAATAATAAAAAATATCTAAATTTTATCCTTATTCCCTAGTATATAATATAATTTATAATTTTTATTTATTTATAATATTTTAAATATCTATACTACATTTTTCAAACAAATTTTATTTATATTTGGTTATATTTTTACTAGAATAATGTGATAATGTACACTCACAAATATATCACAAGTATATTCATTTTCACATATTATTATGGGAGTTTTTTAATAGTAGTTCATATTATCTAATTGAATTTTTTAAAAACATAAAACATGTGATTAGATTAAATAATATATATTTATGTGATCATAGAGTAGAGTATGTAACTTTATAAGGGTATTATTATTCATATACTAAATTTTTAATAATTTTTTTAGTATCAATTTAATCCATTTTTTTATAAAAAGTATTTTAAAAAAGATAAACCATAAGGTTCAAAACTATATAATGTTTTTAGTTTTTCATTTTTTGGAGGATTTAATAATTACTCATACTATCCCTTATTATATCCCATTTAAAATTATTAATTTTTAAGAGGATACATAAGTATTTCTAAATAAAATAATTTAAGTTTATTTATATTAAATTATTTTAGAAAAAATTATAAAAATTTATAAACTAAAAATATGATCCTAGATAGTTTGGAATACCATTTTTCAACACCAAATAGAACCATTACACTACGGTTACTATATCATAGGAATGGAACCTAAGACATTATCATTGTACTAATATACACCATTATAATAAAATAGTGTATACCATTAAAAATAGATGCTATTTAATATTCTCAGATTTAATAACAGTTTTAGGTGACATCCTCACAAAAAATACAAAAATCTATTTCAATTATTTATATCTTTTTATTTCTTGTTTAATTCACTTTGTTTTTTAAAAAGAACATCAATCATTAATCTCATTTTCACTTTAAGAAACAAACAAGTGAAATATTGATCATAGAGAATACGCAATATATCACTGAATCAATATCATATAAATTATCAAATACAGTGGACTATTTTATGATCAAAAAAATTAATTTTTTCAATTAAAAATTCATCTCTGTAAGTTATTATTATTTTGATGTATTAATGCCTTGAAATTTTACATTATGGATAATGTTAAGTTTCATATATATGGGATTTAAATATATTTTCACATTTATATTTTGTTATCCTCGTCATTTTGGTTGACATTAGTTAATAAAAAAAATTTCAAATTTATTAAAATGTTTTTTTATTGGTTTTAAAAAAAATTAACATATTTATGGTAGAATGTGAGTGATTTAGTATAATTTAATTACAGTTCAAGAAAATTTTCATGTTTAATAAATTATTTTTTTCAAAAAAATAATTCTGGTAAAATTATTTTACTTATATAGAACATTAAATAAAAAGCTAAAAATATTATAAATACTGATATTAAAATTTATATTATAAATTAGTGACATGTGTGAGTCTGTATTTAAATAAATTATTTTATGGGAAATTATTATTTTAATTCACCATGTATTAATACACCTCTCATTATAATGACATCTCAATGTTGATAATTATATTTAACTGATTTATTATTATTTTATATGGTTTTTTTGTTTGACTTCACAAAATTATTGGATTGACCAATGGTTTATGCAGAACATTTAAATATTAAAAATATTAAAAATTTATTAAAAGTATAAGAAATGGATTTTGATAGATTTATTATATTTGAAAAGGTATTAATTGATATAGAGGATTCAGTTAATACAAATATTATGAGGAGGTTTTATATACATTAAAAAACAAATAACTCTATGTTTGTGAGGGTGTTTAATTTTAATTTTGTATTATGGACCACAAAATACAACAAAATGTTTCTTATTATTATTAATTCTATGGTAATGATAAAGATAATATTATGAATTTTTTAACAGAAAAGATTCATCCTTTAATTTAAATAGAAGATGACAGAGTATTTTTTCATCAATTAATATTAACTTTTTCAATATTTTTTTCATTATATCAAATAGATTGTATTCTAAATTTCACTCAAAAAATTTATATTAATTTATTATTTTGATAATTATTTAATTAGTTATTCGAGATATAAAATATCACATCCTTATCATAGTTACATAGAAAATAATTTTTTTTGAACTTTTTTAGTGACTATAACATCCCCGGATCCGGATATCTCTCACATGTCCAAATCAAGTTAGTTCTGAGACATCAGGTATTCTTCCTTATAGACTAGTGGCTACCGACTAGAAGAAAGGATGTAAAATATATAGGGGTTTCAATACCCTTATGTATAGATTTATATGATAATTAAAATTAATTAATATGGGAGTAAAAAAAATTAGGAAACTATGTATCATACATATCAAAAGTCATGGATAAAATAAATAAATAATTGGTGATAATTTAATGAAATGTATAAATTTTTCTAACAATAAAAGGTATTTTAATATAGATAAAATACCATACTGACCCAAATAAAATCAAAATACATTGGTCTAAAATCCCTTGATGGCCCCATCTCCTTGCTTGAACCCTTCCAAAATAAATAAATCAACTACAAGGTGTCTATACCTTATCTAAACCTACTTCTATGTAATATTTTCAGGTACTAATGGATAACTAATTTTGGTGTTTATAAAACATAGTAGGTTAACGTGACCATTTCTATTCAAAACTAGTCTTATCAATAAATTTATTCAATAAGTGATAAAAAGTTGTATTAAAAATATTAATACAATACAACAGCCATTAATTATGGATCCATGAAATAGTTTCTATAATAATGTAGCACAATCATGCTAAAAATAACCACAAACGTGTTTCATAATCATAGATAATGGAAAATACCTACGTATAAGCAATACATCATAACTAATCCAATCCCTATAAGAATTAAAATATAACTAGGTGGAGCCCTTTATGTAATCTTTTCAACATAATCATGTCAATTTTTATAATAATTATAGCATAACTGGGAATTCCCATTATATAATAATTTGATCATAACATATTATTGACATATAACCATTATAATAAAACTAGTCTAATACATATATATAATAATTTCTGCACCACCAAGGATTAACTATAATATAAGAATTTCAGTATCAATGAAACAAGTCATTACAACAAGAATATCATAAAACAACATCCATTTATATGTTATAATGGATAATTCTACCAACTACCATTTCCATTTCAATTAAAAATTCATTTATGAAATTATTTATTAATCCATTTCCATGAATAGTTTCACACAAATTAATATCAAATCATTAATAGTCATTTCAGTAATCAATTAATCCATTTTTTCATGGTTAATCTATCACATGTTGTCTCATGAAGTCTCATTTTCTGAAAATCTTAATTTAACCAATTTTGGAACTATATATTATTCAAGGGTAATCTCACCATAAGAGTAGCTTCACGCTTGGTCACAACACCATTTGTTTCATAAGAAAAAATGTAGTAATCCAACACATGACATATCAATACAATTATTCGATTAAATTAATGACTTCATTATGTTGATGAAATAAAAAAATATTTCACACACATATTATTTTGGAAACATGCCACAAGGATTGGTTTTAGAACACCTACATTAATATGTAAATGAAAAAAACACTTCCAAAACGTATGACTAATTATTAAATATTTGAAAATTATTTCAAGAAGAATCACATATCACAAAAGTTCATGATAAATACCCAAAAAAAGTTTTTAAGAGATTCCAACACCATAATAATGAAGAATCATAACAAGTGGTAAAAACAATGTGAAATAACTAAGAAGGAACCATTAACTTGATGTAGATGTTAGGAAGGGATAATATCACTCTAAAATATCCTGATGTCAAATAGGGTATGAGGGAGATGACTAGATGTTGGATGAGGAAATAAATCATATACGTAATAGGATTTAAAAAAATCTTGAGAATTACAGGGACATTGATTATTTCATGTTTTAAATTTTTCAATTTATTAGTTACATTAAAAATTGTGCCAAATCATGCTATATTAATTATAATTAACTATTTCAAATGGTGTAACTTATTCATGTAATGTAACCAATTCATGTTTTGAACAAGTTCATGATGTATCTCTAGTGGTAGTTTCACATCATGTAACATGTTCATAGTCATTATTCATTTTATTACAAGAAATAGTTTATGATGTCCACCTGTTGAATTTTACATGTAATTGAACATGTTCCAATTGTGAAATTTTCTATAATATACATCTAAAACTAGTTTTGGAAAAAAAATCCCAAACCACATCTGAATACTTCCAAACTCATAGACAACCCTCGTAATCCATTGTAACGTTTATTAACTGACTCCATTAATTTAAAAAAAACTAACATCCCCAAACAATATGTCATTTTATCAATAAAATTATATCCATGATTAAAATAAATATAAAACCAAGGATTAGTTAGAAGAAAACCCCAAAAAAAATAGATTTAATACTAAACATAAGGAGGATCATACCTAGAAAAAGAAGATAAATTCTAACCACCACACCATATAAGATCTCATACCATAGATTCTCTACGATTCCCTGTGGGGGATCAATAAACTTGTATGTCCAATGTTCTCTCATATTATACTACCTCTCCCAAGCATCCTCTTTAACACCCCCATGATGCCACTATAGTCGAACTGAGGTATAGCCCTTCCATAGAGATAATTATCACTATGGTACACAATCCAAATCAGATTCTCCTAAAAGGTTGGATTTAACAAAGATCAAATTCATTAAAATCTACCATAGTAGAAGGGTCAGGATGATATCACTAAAGATTTGCCAAGTGAAAATTGTTAGATATGGAAGTTTTTCATTTTTGAAGTTCTAATCAGTATCCCACTAGACGAAACATTTCCAGTATATCAAAGAACTCAATAAAGGCATATAGGTTTCCCAATTTCTTGATATGGTGTTTTACCTTACTGGGAAACACCAAAAGGACATTTGATTCCCAAAATAAAAGTCAATAAGCCATCTTCGATGGTTAGAGTATGATTTCCACCTTATCCTCACCATTACCAACCACCTCCTTGAGAACAAATCCAATAATACATCTCTTACAGAAGACTAGGTCCAATATGAATAGACATGACTATCTACAAACTAACAAATAAGAAATAGAATAGACTACCATACAAATTATTGAATGGTTCTATTTGGATTGATTCCTGGAAGATACTATTATATGTTAACTCCATGGGTGAAATATATTTCTCCAATGAACCTCTTAAATCCAAAACATAGTCTTATAACATATACTATAGAATCTTAATTTTTTAATTAGATTTTACAGTTGTATAAGGGTGATAGGCCATACTCATAAGAAAATTCAATCATATATTTTTCAAAGAAACTTCCAAAATATAGATGTAAAATGAGGATCTCTATCATAAAAAGTTCTCCATGGAAAATTATCTAATCATACAATCTCATACATATATGGGATTCCCATATTATCATCATGGAAGGTCTCCCTAATAGTCAAAAAGTGTGATACATTCACAATTCAATCTACAATCACCCATAAAACATCTCTGTTAAGGGTTTTCCTAGGTAATCCTATCACCAAATCACTAGAGACGTCATCAAATTTATTTTGGGAAGTGGAAAAGCCAACAATAGGCCAACATGCCTCTAATGCAAAAATTTCACCTATATAAAGGTGAAACATAGCAACACAAATATCAGTACCCATTCTTCATTGATGTCCACTATTAATATATATATATATATCATGATACATATTTTCATAACTGAATATACCACCCATTTAGAAGCATTAAACTCTCTTATCAAATCCTCTCTCAAGCTCGTAGGAACATGCTCTAGGTTTTGGATAAGATGATAAACACCACTTCCAAGATGAAATATTAATTGAAGCTCCCTAAAATATTAATTATCCCTAAAAGGTAATCCAATTAGACCAAATATCTACCCTTTCATGATCCGGTCAAGAATCATAGGTATAAACAATGTCATAAGCATAGCCACTCATCCATGTGACACCAAAACATCTATATGCATGTTTGTAAAGATTTACAACATATTCTATTCATCATAAGGCTCCTACACTTCTTATTTCTGCATCTCCTATCTCAAAAAATCAGCACTGATGATTCCCTTTCCAGGTGTACAATCCAACTTGATATTGAAATACTGCAGATAATTAAAGAACCTATTTTTCTAACGTTTCAGGACCCACTATGAAAAGATGTACCAGAGGGCCTTTTGGATCATGTATACTACAAATATATCACCAATAAGATAATTATTCTATAATATGAGGTCATATACTACTAAGTATAACTTAAGATTAGGATTATGGTAATTCATGTCATTTGGTATTAGCTGTATGGTGCCACATGCAACCACTGAATCCTACTACATCGGAACTACCTTGATACTCACTAAAAATGATTCACAGTACAAGTTATATATCGTAAAAACATAATTAAAGTCGGAAAATGGTTATGATGTTAGACTTCCATTTAGTTATCATAATGCTCTCTATTTATACATCAAAAAAATGAGCATCTCCACTTTCTTGTTCATCTTATAAATTGGTGATGACATACCAAAATATTCATATGTAAAAATCTCAAAATAAATTACTAAAAAAAGAAATATATGAATCGTTATTACATTCTCATGATTATATAATTATAACATGGAGATATCCTTAATTGGGTCAACTAAAGCATCACCCTATAAGATGACATGACATATGAAATTTGATTTATCAATTTATAAACTACATTTGGTTATCTTGGTGAAAAGATAATTATATATCAATATACTCAAGAAAATTTCATCACATTGGTAATGATATTCCACTGAATGGAATTATATTATGATACCTCTGAAAAAACATCAAAATCTAATCCATATAAGGATGCATGATCAAATTTTTTATATCCTTTAATACCACAGAATCATTTTTCAAATCGAATGAAATCACCATGAACAATTATATTCCATACTAACTCTGAAATTTTGTCCATGGAATTTCCAATGGTCTCTACCTTAACTGGTGATGTCCTAATATAAAATAGAACTTTTAGAATAACTTATCACCTCCCGGCCAATTGAAATGATCATCTATACATTGAATGGATACATGATTATGACCATCATGTAGTTCAATATATAATAATCCACACATAAGTAAAACGTTTCATAATCCTAATTTGGGAAATGAATTGAAGAACCCATTGAATATGTACAATGATATATGAACACATTGTATTCTATGACATCCTAAATAAATTTCAATTCTATAAGATCTTCCAAATATATCTTATATTTTTAAATTGAAACAAATTTTTTCCCGACACTAACTCGATCATGAACATGATATACCACTTAGGTGATAATCTGTAAAACACATTAGTAAATACTTTTAAAAATGTTCAAACACTAGCTGAAATATATAATGATTCAATTAACCATGTTGTTGATAAATATATACAATATAATGTAGGATTTAATCTAATATACATTTAATCTGTTCAACATGACTAGTATGTATATCCCACTCACCATAGTGAAAATAGAAACCTCTTTATGGGTGCAATAAGATAACTCTCCACCAGTAACAATTGATATGGTACTGGTAAAGATCATTCCAATTGATAAAATTATCTAAATTGAATCCTTCCATTTCCAACTCAAATTTTCCCCAAATGAAATAGCAACCACGGATTTCTAGAGAACATTATTTTCAAAATATGATATTATCTAACTACAGTCCTAGCCTTGTAACAGTTTTCAATACACCATCCATTCATTCCAAAACAAGGCCCAATTATTTTTTCAAAAATAAACGATATAATGGTTTTTTATTTTCTTATATCAAAAAAACAAAAATATATGGTAGATGAGACAATAATTATATCTTTAATGATAGAAGGTCCTCCTTCCAAACTAGTTGTAGTAGAATTCATAGTGTAAAGGTTACTTTCCCAAGTACCCTGGGATCCTATCTGACTCACTTATGTTGTTCCATTTGTCTTGTACATCTAAAACTGCATTGGTGTAATGTATCCCCTACCTCAACCTGCATATCCAATATGACTCTATATATCAGCCTATTGAGTGGTCGTTCAGTCCTTCTCGGAATGTACTATATGTTATGATCTCCATCCACCAATATGCTTATGTATTCCCCTACAAAACCTCTATTTGGGTCAATGAAATCCACAATACCAACACTCTATAATGGGATACATGAATTTAATCCACATAATTCAAAACATTGCTCAATTATATCACTTCATAGAAACATGATCCTGACATGGCTACTAAAATCAGTGTATCCATTTCATACTACTACCTTGGAGATAACTTGTATATTGTTGATTCATACCAGAATAATAAGAGTTTCTAGATCTATATTATGATATATCAGGGATGATTATTTGTTCCTCTCTTGGATATCCTTCTGTGATTAGTTCTTTTTTCTACACTTATGAAAACAAACTCTATAGAAACATGTTAAACTGTGATCTAATATCGGAGTGAAGATCATATTGGGAACAACATCCCTCAAAGATATCATCAGTTGCTAAATATTTTGTAAAGTGATGCAAGTTAGTGAAATTCCTTGTGTATACCATCACTGATATTGCGTCATGTGTTTTATGGATGAACTCATTTGTCTTTTCATCCATTAATTTATTTATAAAAAACTGGATGAACAACCTCAACTATAAGTCCTTCCAGTAAAACCTCACCTACATCCCAACTTCCTCTAGAACGACCTAACAATACATGGAGGGTCTATGAATCATGTATATAGAAATATTAACCCATCAAATCTACAAGAATATCACAATATATGATGATCATCCGAACTAAGTCAATCTAGAACTTGGATACCTATGTGCCTCCCTCACTAGTAAACATACAATTATGATATAGACATAACTATCATTCATAGTCAATCGTTGAGGGACTGATATAACCATTCTTACTATCTTAGGATATCATCACCCTATGGATGAAATCATGAAGGTAAACACCTATCAGATACTTATGATACATTGGAATCTCCTATTTATCTTCATTAGGAGAGTGGTAATTTTATCTATCTTGATACAAATAAAAGGATGATAAGGGCACAATTTTCCTACAATATAAAAATAATCGTTAGAATACTATATTAAAATATATTCCACCTATGTTGTCTAAAAGAATAGAAAACCATCAGCTCATGGTCCCTATGAACATGAAATAAAAATTTAATTATCATGAAATGACATTTCTTCCATTATATTTAACATCTATATAAGGTATTTCATTTCACTATTAATACGAGTAAATATATCTCTAGTAATAAATATGTTCATATCATGAAAAAATGCATATAAATATATATCCCTATGTGCATATCATTATGCATGCATTCTAATCCTACATGATACTATTCCAGAAGAATAAATATTAATGAAAAATAATATCACAAAATATGTGAATATAACGAGGTGAAATAACATCAACCAAAACCTACGATCATCATGGAAACCAGTCCTATACAAAGGGAGATGTGTTTCCCCCATGCAAGGGTTAGATAATCCCATGAACAGTATCATTAAAAAGACTTGAAATATGCTATTACACTTCCAAAAATTACCAAATAGTAAATAAACATAAAATAAAAACCCAATTAATCTAATACAACATTTTAATGTTCCGTGATCTAGCTCTCTCTCATGTGGACAACTCAGTTTGGTAAGATGACATCAACTGTGCCTCCTTGTATAATAGAGGCTATTAACTAGGAATGATGGTGTAAATGATATTTGTGGGAGATTATACACCATGCTACTGAGCCATATTATTGAAAATTTAATAAATACCAGAGTAATAGAAATAGAAGAAATAATAAAGAACATGATGACAATGTAATGTCAGGATGAAATGTATATATAAATAAATAAGATTATAACAATGTAATATCAAGATTAAAGGTTTAGAAATATAAAACTGATATTAATTTAGATAAAATAACATTATGAAACAAATAGACTCAAAATACACCAATCTGGAATCCCTGGTAGGTCCCATGTTGGATCCCTAACACATCCAACAAGAAAAAGTTAACAACATGTTTTGTTTCCCTTTCCCAAAAAATAAATACATTTAATATTATTGGGTACCAAAAATTTTCCCAAATAGGGTATGAGTAAAACTAAATAGTTCAACACCTCCTTGTCTAAACCAAAATGGTTTTATTAATAAGGTCATGAAATGTAACAATAACAAGGTGTATTCATTAAATAATTAATAGAATACAACAAAAAAACTACATAAACACCAAGATGAAATTTATATGAGCATGTTGTACAAAAAATTCCAAAAATAACCATAAATACAAGGTGTAATAACATAAATTAGGAAATCCTTATGTATAATCATTACAACATAATTATGGAAATCCTTATAATCATTACAGTATAACCATCCCAATCCCTTTATATATGAATTTCAGAATAAATGAAATCATTCCCTATAAATATTAAATAATAATTTGTCCAATCCCTTTATATATAAATTTTAATATAAATGGGTCATGACATATCATAATTATATTATTAATAAGAAAATACATTTATATAATAAGTTCAACATCATTGAGTATATCCCATTATATACATATTTCAGCATCAGCGAAAACACAATTTAAAACTGAAAGGATATCATAACGTAACATCCTATTATATTTCATAATGGATAATTGTACGAGTAAATAGTTTTATTTAAATTACCCATTAATTCATTATATTCTATCTTAATCTTTTTCCATTCAAATCTACACACCAATTAATATCAATTAATCTTCATCAACATTAATAATCAATTTATCCATTTTCCCTATGTAAATCTATCACAAGGAATCACTAATGTTCTCAGGTCATGATAAAAATAAATTAATCCATTTAATTTATTTTATTCTAGGGTTGGATTATCTTATGGTTACCCACAATCCAGGACTCAACACCATTACATCAAAATGGGTTTAAGTATTAATCCAAAAAACTATTTCCAATTACCATTATTATGTTAAATTAGCATGAATGTTATTTCAGTGACTTGGAAAAATATTTCACTTATAAAAAATTGGAAATAGAATATATTTCTTGGTTTTGGACCACCTACCTTAATTTGGTTCTCAATACAATGCTTTTAAAAAGTTAATTAAAATGAGAATGTATGTGAAGAATATAATAAAATGAAACCTAGATCACACATTCTCCATATCAAACCCCAAAACTGCTATGGTTAATAAATTCCCATGCTAAAAAGGAATATAAGTGGAAGAGAGTAAAAATACAAATCAAGAAAACTAAATGGGGATCAGATACTTGATGAAGTTGTCTATAATGAATAAAATCACTCCAAAATCATCAGATGTATCCTAGGGTCTAACAGAGAGGGTCTCTTATAGAATGAAGAAATAAATTGTATGTGCATTAGGCTATAAAACTATTGATATGAATAATTGTATAATTTAAAATTATGTCAAGTAATATATGTCTCATTTTATGAGTTAAACTAAAATCTCATCTCTTCATGTTCCATATCATATATTTCAAATCATTTAATTATTTCATAGAGTGTAATGTTATAAATACATAAACTAGTCCACGACGTGTTCTTTCTATGAGTTATAATATTTGTACAATGTTCA
Source organism: Viscum album (assembly GCA_963277665.1). Taxonomy (NCBI): domain Eukaryota; kingdom Viridiplantae; phylum Streptophyta; class Magnoliopsida; order Santalales; family Viscaceae; genus Viscum; species Viscum album. The sequence goes on along the minus strand of OY728142.1, from coordinate 1,257,715,703 downwards.
CATCATGTATTCATATCACACCTTGAACCAGCTCTTCAAGTCTTCCTAGTGTCAGTTACCCATTATGTAACAATTTCACAACATGTAATTGTCAAGCAAATAAATCTCTGCCCAATTCAACTAAAAAAGCATGAACTACCTCTAGATCATATAAACTATTTTGGAACCCTCATAATACATAACATATTTATTCCCAAAATCCATTAATGCACAAAACATATATATATAAATTAGGTCTTTTCCCCAAGAAAATTATCTCCTCCATCAAAAGAGCTTGTCCACAAAGGTTTAAAAATAAGGGAAACCCAAACAAAAGATGTTCAATAATAAAATACAAGAGGTGAATGCATAGAAAAATACGATAACATACAGTGACAATTAATAACCTCTGTATAAGGGGAATGATTTTTTAAATATATTATATATTTATTTCATAATATTTATATATCAATTTTTAATTATTATTAAAATCTATCAAAATAAATCAGTTCTATTAATGAATAATACATACATTGGTTTTTTCCATAGTTGTTAATTATTATATAACATCATCATAATGATTAATTATTAAATTTTATATAACTATAGTAAGATTAAAATTTATTTTATTTTATCTATATTTCAAATTATATTCTTATAATATAATCATGGAAAATTTCTTATATCTGGAATCCCATTTGGATTTTATAAGTACATAATATTTTTATATGTATATTATTGGTCTATGAATTTCTAATTAAACAATTACATGATACATACATTAATTGAATATAATGACTAGGTAATGTTTTATATATTTTTAGAAATATAAAAGTCAAAAAAAAATTTATTGTTTAAAAGTTATATAGATAATATTTTCCAATGATGATGATGAATGATCATAAATAATATCTTATCAAATGTTAAATAGTTCATAACATTCATCACATATATCAAAGTTCAATTATTGAAGAAATTTAATGACATTAGACAAAATATTTCATCATTTTATTAAATCATCCACAACTATGAATCCATTTTGGATTAAAAAATTTTAAAAAATTCTACACGTATAATCTCTTAGAAACTATAATACAATGTTATAGATATGGACGTGTATTTGGATCTACACATTAATAGTATATTTCAAATGTCATGGATATCAAATGGAAATAATTTTAATAAATTTTTTAAAGAATAACAAGGTTTGTTTAATAAATGAAACAATTCAATGTGAAGAAAAATAATTCATCACTTGAGGCCACTCATATTTTATATTTTTATATTTTAAAATTTACAATGTTAAATTTCCAAATTTTCGGAGTGGATTAATTTTCATATAATTAATATATTATAAAAAAAATTAAAAAAATTGGTCTGATTTTGGAAAAAAATACCAACATATAATGATTTTCTTATCCCAAAATTTTTGTTCAATATATTTTTATATTAAATTTATATTTTGAATCCTTAGTTTCTAATATCAAAAAACTATATAAACCCTATATATAGATGTTAATCTTCTATATTTATGTTTCATGGTAACTTTTATTTTTATATTTTTAGTTTATTTAAAAAAATATTTCTATTTAAATTAATGAATTATAAAAATAAAATTTACTTTTTTATATTGAATTAATAATATTAGTTCCTATTTTACAAAAAATATATAAATATCCTAACCATAATAAATTCATGAAATTATTATCTTTTAAATTGGTGTGTTATTTTAATTTTATAAATTTGAAATAATATAATTAAATTCACAGTGTTTTAGTTCAATCCTCATTGAATAAAAATTATTATAATAATTCCCTATAGATATTTTGTGATACACCACTTCATCATAGTATTATTTTGTAATTATCTTTATACATATTTTATGGGTATGTAATACTTTAGAAGAAATATTAAGAATGATTATTCTTTATAAATTAGTTTTATAATGTTGGATTTTAAAAATTGTAAAACTGATTTCCTTTATAAACTATTTATTTGATTGTCCACTACTTCTGTAAAATTCATTGTAGAATGTGATGTATCATTTACAAGAGTTGGTGACATCTTTTTATAAGAAGTTAAAGTTCATAGTAATTTTTATTTCATTAAATTTCTCTACCTTTAAATAATTTGACTAATTAACATGTTAATTTATGTATATTGAAAAAATAAATATCCATTAATTTTTATTATATTCCATGTGTTTTAAATAAAATAATTTGAATTAAAATATTTTCATATTTTATTAAATGGTTTGGTGGGTGAAACATTGAAATGGATTATATAGTTTAAATAATCAATAGTTTTATATGGTAATGGGTTTATGGGCCTATATTATTAATTTCATTTGAATTTATATTTAGATATGAGGTATTTAAAAAATTATGAGGTGTGCTGGTGAAAGATAAGTGAGGATGGGTACTTACCAAAACAAATTATAAGATAAGTGTCATTTTGTAGAGTATGAAAGGATACCCTTTTTATATTAACATTAGTTTCTCCTCTACCATCGATAATATTAAAAAACTCAATGATCCAAAATCTTATATTTTTTACAACAATACTCCAGGATCCCTATATATTCTCTCATTTTAATCATATCTTAAGTTGTTGGATTCATTTTTGTTGGATTATCATTGCAAGAATTATTGGTTATTTTAATTTAAAATTATTGTGTGTGAATGGATTAAATAAGATATATTTATGTTGAATTGTTCTATTCCATTAATTATTTTCATATTGAGTTTGTCAAAAAAATAAACTCACTTCTCTAAAAAATGATCTGAGTCATTTCAATATATGATACGAATCAAAGTCATGTAAATTGTTTTTTATTTTATAATATCGATAATGATTATGATGAATGATAATATTTATATTAATTCTCATTGAATGTGTCAGATTAATTTAATTCTGAATATTCCTTGAGAAAATATAGGCTATGATTTTTTATATATTATTTTATAACAAGATTTAAATATTATATGGTATTTGAAAAAAAATATGTTTTGAGTAAATAATATTTTTCCAATAAAATTTACACACATCATGTCTTTTATAAAATGATTGAACTCATTTTTGTGGGAAATTCCTAGACATATTGGATTGGTAATATCATAATACTTAAAAATGAATTTCAAAAAAATTGGTCACAATAATATTATAGATTAATTTAATGAACTAATCATCATGGGATAATTTTAATTGATATGAGTAATAAATTAACTATTTTTATAAGCAATGGGTCTTGTTTGGAATATTTATTATTTATTATTGGATTTATACATATGGTTAAATTTTATTGATTATTAAATTGTATGATGGATTCTAAATTGATAATTTAAATAAGAATATTTTAATCATGTATAATTTTTAAGGTATTGTTTAATTATTTATAATGAATAATTCAATAACATATATACAAGATAACAAAACCATTAAAATTCGAATCATAAAGGTATTGTAAAAAATAAATTTAATAAATTTTTTATTAAATTAAAATGATGATTTATATATTATAATATCATTGATATTTTAGTGGGTAAAGGATGGATCTTAAATTATTATTCAATTAATTAATATAATGGTTATGTAATGATTTGTGAAATATAGATTAAATAATGTGTAATCTAAAAAAGAAATAATTATAATGAAAATCAATGTTTACTCATTATTTTTAATTTTTGTTAAATTATAAATCAATAAATTACAATGTAAAACATGTAGAAATTTTGTATCAATGGAATTTTTCAAATATATGTGGAAATATATTGTAAAATATATATGTATATGATAAAATACATTAGAAATTTATAATTTCATAGATTATTTATGAAATGTCTCAAATGTTTTGTGTAATTATTTTAATTTATTCAGAATTATTTCGAGATCGTGAAATTTGTCGGCACATGATTCTGAGGCCCAGAGAGCCCAGAATGTAATTTTTAACTTTTTTATGGTATGTTTAGTAAAAGTGAGAGTGAGCTTTTATCTCTTTTGGACCGGTGCTCAGATTAAAAATCTTAAGGTGTGGTTGAACTCAATTTGCTAAGATTCTCTTATAAATGACTTAACTTCAGCTAGAAAGGGCCAAGAGGAAAAGTTATGTTTGATAATTTTCGATAAAGTATGTTAAAATAATTTAAAAAGTTATTTTATATTATTTCTCATCCATTGAGCTCTGGATGAGGACGTTGTGATGCTGCAACGAAGTAGCAACATGGCATATTAATGAGACTCATTAATGGATCATATCATGCAACGTAATGAAGTAATAATGGAAGTGTAATGAATATTCATTGCAATGTAACTAAAACACTTCGACATGTATCCTTTTAATTGTTTGGTTTTGGAGACGACATAAGATTACTTGGATAGGAATCCTTCGACGCACCTTCATCAGTTCTGGTTCTACAATGAATAACGAAAGCCAATGAATGCCAACATATTCAACGCCTCTCAAAGATAAGAGCTGGGAAGAAATTTCGATGCGTTGATTTCTTGAAGATGATCTCTATGACATCGAACATCAAAGAGGAAAGGGTTTGAGTTTTATTTCAAATTTCGACCCCATTATTTCCTTTCTTGAAACGACAAACACCGATCAACTGACGAATAAGGTAATCCATGGTTCATTTTTTTTTGAGGGAGGGTGAATTCTATGTGGGATATATTATCTATGATTATGTTTATCACTTGATATGATGGAACAAACATCCCTGAGCCTTTCAATATTTAAATCTTATAACACTGAGGGTGCGGGATTAGCCAAAAAATTGCCCTAACCACCCCAAATGTGTGATTTTGTGAAGGGATCATCTGAATCAACGAAAAGGTGGACACAAGTCCTTCGTAGTGATGAAGGCAACCCGAGAGAACTGTCGGCATAGATGGCACAAATAATGTACCACCGGAGCACATCTGGGGGTCCACTGAACATCTTACAGGCGGTAGTGGCCTACAGTGGTGGCCACAGGTGGTGGAGGTGGCACTCCCATCAGCGCGCCTCAGTGATAGGAAACACAGTGCCAGGAGGACTCCACGTGAAAGGAGTTGGCCCACGTATGGGCCACTTAGCTGGATGGAAGTTTTGTAGTCCGTTGACCGTGGATTGATATGTAGGCCCCGCGACATCCCAAGGTTTAGAGGGGCCAGACGCGGCCGATCACCGCATCCTGGCCAGGCAGCGCAACAACGGCTGCTCCAGCATCCTGTCCTCGGTTGTCGGGCTAGCCCCATGCACCGTGGGTCGGTCCCACACCGATGACCCTGATCCATGTCGGCGGGCTGGTCCGACACCCAGTAGGTCGGACCGGCGCCCATCGGTCCGGGCCAGACAAGACTGGGTCACCGGGCGACCCGGTGGGTTGAACCCCTAGCCAAACCGGGCCGAGTCCGGTAAGGCCTATTGAGCCTGGCCCACTGTCCAGGATGAACTATACCGACTCTGACCCAAACTAGGTCAGTTTTTGTACATCTAAATGAACTTGGTATGTGGGACCCCCGGGCCGGGATGGTCGGGTTGGTTCGATTGGTTCATATAGGGACATGTCACAACCGGTCCCCTAGTTTATAAAACGCATGTATCTTACAAACCACGTGTCTGATTAACGAGTCGTTTGCATTGTTGGGACCCTCCTGACCAGTCAAGTAATTTTCCATGCTTTTTTGTGACATTCGTGGAAGTTGAGATGCAACTGATGGGTTCCCGAGTTATTCTCTCAATTGCGAAATGTATAGAACCCTACAGTTAGCTGAGACCTGATTAATTCTCGAAGACGACCTAGGAGGAAGCGTCTCTGGGTGACCCATCATGCCCACAATGGAGAGCAGCTCTGTGTGAACCAGTAGACCTGTGGTACTCGACTGGAAGAGTAACTCAGTTTGACCAAGGTGGGAAGCCACTATCTGTGACCTAGCAGGCCCAGGGTGGGGAGCGGATCTATGTGACTCAACATACCAATGGTACTCCTCATGGACGAGTAACTAAATAATCATAGGTCAGTGGGAAGCGGATTTGTGTGACTCGGCATGCCCACTGTACTTGATAGAGGAGGATTTCACTTGTAGCTGAGGAGTTCAATGATATGACTGATGATTCTACTATAACTACCTTAGAATATACCTACTATGAGATGCCAAGTGCGTCGTGCTTATGATTTGTGTTTTTCTTTGTGGATGTATTTGTGTTCATTAATTTGTGATTTGGGGTCCCCTAATGAGTATTGTTATAATCACCCTACACAGTCTTCGCACACATGTGTTGTTCCGGGTTCAGATGATCGACGCTTCGATAGAGGTGCTCTGGGGGACGAGAGTGATGGACACTGTAATGGAGGACATGGCGGCTTAGTACAGTGTTGGGACTATAGGACTAGGCAGTCATGAGATACTACTTCAACATCCATTAGTTTCAATACTCTTAATATCAGGTGGGTTTTTTTCAGATGGCACTCATAGCTCTATTTTTTACTTGATGTTTTAGTTCTTTTATTGGGTTTGTATTCTAGCCCACAAGATTTCAGTTGTATTTTGGTACTTAGTCATGTTATTGTATACATGTTTTCCCCCTATCTATGTCTTGATACATGGTTGGACGTGTGTGTGTGTGTATAGGTACACATGAAAATTCATCCCACTTGAAGGTTGAAGCCTTCGACACTAGTTGCTAGCACCTGGCCTTCGGGAGGCGATCATGGAGTAGTCACAACACGGTCCCTTAGGGACGGGTCGTGAAAAAGTGGTATCATAGGGAAGTTGTCACTCCCTCACAGAACATGAGTCTGTGTTTTGTTTTTGGGGAATAAATTTAAGTGTTACGAGTCCAACTTTCAGATTTGGGGAGTCCAGTGTTGGTGTGGCGGTTGAAGTATCCATACTACAGGACATTGAATTCTTCTGTTTGGCTCAATACATGAAAAAATTGGTTTTATAAGTGTCACTTTATGTTCTTTTGAATAATATCCATCTCACTAGGTATAAATATTTTACTGTGGTACATATTCATCTATTTTAGGATGCCTCCACATAGACGACATGTCAGGATCCCGATACGAGGTCATGAGGACCGCCCGCCTAGCGAAAAGACATCTGTTCGAGGACCGGTTCTAGGGATGGCCCTACTAGGTGGTGCACCAGTGCTACCACCACATGATGATCAGCATCTACTACCGATGGTTCCAGCAGAGTACATTCGTAGGCTCAGTTCCCTCTATGAGTTTAAGAATCAATGACCTCCCATTTTCAGGGGAGAGACGGATCCTCTCGTCGCTCAATACTGGATCTAAGTTTTGACACTGCTCATTCTCCTAGTAAGGACCCCTCTTGTCCTGATTTCGATCATAGTAGCAAGACTTCTATAGGGATTTTCAAGGAACATGTGGAGTTTTACCTCCCAAACACATGATGAGATGGCCCTTACCTAGACAGACTTCAAGAATATTTTCTGGGAGGAGTATTTTACTGCGACCTTATGCTCTGTGCACATTTAAGAGCTGTTTCACCTTCATCATGGAAGCATGATGGTAGCCGAGTACTCATCAAGGTTAACCATGCTATGTCACTAATCCATAGATATGGTGAGAGACCCATTAATCAGGACTGGAGCCTTTTAGTAGGGAATAAAGTGGTAGATCAGGGCAACCGTGTTTTCTTTCAACATCCCTACCCAGGCCTGGGTGATAGAGGGATCCATTCCTGTGGATAGCTTCTTGGAGGAGAATGTGCTGACATCTAGAGCTACCAGTATACTCATGGTGGAGAAGTCTCTAGAAGTTATCAGAAAAATGACACGTGGTCCCATGTGGTCCAGGTCATTCGGAGGCATACACCAAGACTCTAGGTCGGTAGTGCGGGGTTCTCAGCCCAGGGGTAGTAATCAGGGAGCCAGGCAGTGCTTTGCATTCAGCCTGTAGGGACACATGGAAAATTACTACCCCACCCACATTACAGATGAATATAAGATGGTCAAGGGGCCACCCAAGGCAGTAGAAACGGTTTTATCGAGGAGGTATGTAGGGTGGAAGACGTAGTAGTGGAGCTGACGGAGTGGTAGGAGGTGGGTGAGAGTTTGAAGTTTTACCACCACCATCCCTAGGTGGTCTACCCCGAACTTAGTGAGAAAAATGACATAGGAAATCTCATCATCAGGAAGAAGGGGATTATGACAACGAACCTCCAGAGATGATCCAACATACGATCTATATCTTCTCCACCCTAGCTATTGTTTTTATAGACATATGTGCTAGTCACTCCTTCCAATCCATAGTTCTTGTTCAGTGCTAGGAGATTCTGCTGGATCAATTGTCTTGATCCATATCGCTATATACTTCTTGAGGAAAGGATTTGATGATTACGCACTGGTGCCAGCAGTATGAGCTTACTCTATGAGGTTATAGCTTCGGCTGAGATCTCAATGTAGAAGCATTGAGGCCTTAAGACTTCATATTGGATATGGAATGTCTATACACATTCAATGATTAGATCAACTATTTTAGGAATATTATGTGGTGTTTCCATGGATATGGGATAATTATTTCCTTCACCGGCTAGAATGAGACCCTTGCAGTGCAGTACAGACTCCCTTGGAGGAGGGTGCAGCTAATCACTCGCTAGTTCGCTAGCCTCACCCTTTGTGCAGTGGATGGGAGGAGTCCAAGATTCCCTATAGTGGTGGATGATTATGAGGATGTTTTTCTTTGGGATGTTCTGAGACTACCTCCTCATAGAGAGGTAGGCATTTTCATAGACTGGTACCACGTGACAGCACCGATATCCACACCGACATATTAGATGGCCACCATGAAGCTTCACGTTATGAGGGTAGAGTTAGAGGTCTTGCAAGATAAGAGGTTTTTAATGCCCAAAAATTCACCTTTGTATGAGCCAATACTTATTTGCTAGAAGGAAAACAATTGTTTGAGGTTGTGCATGGTCTTTGGCGCCTAAACTAGGAGACTGGGAAGAACAAGTATTCACTGTTAAGAATTGATGTCTTCTTCGACAAGATAAAGGGATCGAAGTGGTTCTCAAAGATAGACCTCAGATCCAGATATCCCAAGCTTCGGGAATGGGATGAGGATGTACCAAAGATAGCCTTCATGTGACATTACGACCAATATGAGTTCTAGGTGATGTATTTTGGTGTGACCAATGCCTCAATAGTGTTCCTAGGCCTTATGAATAGTATCTTATAGGCTTATCATACCCGGTTCATTGTGGTATTCATAAATAACATCTGGGTGTACTTCATGTCAGAGGAGGAGCACACTACACACCTACAGATTGTCCTGGATACACATTGAGAGAAATAGCTTCATGGTAAGTTCTTGAAGTTCTACTTCTGGATTCAGGGGGTCCACCTTCTAGGAAACATCATCTTAGAGGCTAGAGTTGTGGTAGATCCAGAGAATATAGTGGTAGTTCTTTCCTGGGAGGCACCCAATAGTGTGGCTGTGATGAATAGCTTCTTGGGGTTGGATAGTTACTATCGAATGTTTGAAATTGACATTTCTAGAGGATAAACACCTTTATATGCCTTCAAACAGAAGGAAAAACCCTTTGTGTAGATGGAAAAATTCCAGCAGTGTTTCCAAGAGTGGAGGCATAGACTAAATATTGTCTCCATATTGAACTACCAGAGGTTGGAGTTCGGTATGTAGTATGCAGTGGCACATCAAGGACTGAACTCCGTTGTGTCTAGATGTAGGATATAGCATTGATTACCTATGGATCCTGACATTTGATACAACATGAGAATAACTATTTTACCTCTGATTTGGAGTTAGAAACAATGGTCTTTTCACTAAATATGTGGTATCACTACTTTATGGGTGAGAAGATAATGGTTTACTCTGACCATAAGTGTCTCATGTGTATGTTCTCCCCGAAAGACCAAAACCACAGATAGAGGAGCTGTCTAGAGTTCCTCTAGGACAATAACTTTTAGATAGTCTATACTCCATGGAAGGTGAATGTGGTGGAAGATGTGCTCAGTATGTGGACATGTTTGTAGCTGCTGAGTGAGGCGATATAGTAGTTAGTCATGATCTAGATATACTTTGTGGATAATGATGGAGGATCTTACCTTCGGTTGATGACTATTAATCCCCCACTCTTACAGAAAGCTAGGGAGGCACAACTGGTTGATGTACACATCAAGGCCTGCCGGGCTTAGTTATCCTCAAAATGGTCTCCTTGTAGTTTTTCAATATGTGTAGAGCACACCATCCTTTTCAGATGATCAACCATAGTGTCATTAACATTCAGAGAGGACGTGTTGAGGGAATTGCATACTTCCTCATTGGTGGTACATCATGAAGTGGTGAAGATGTACCAGGACCTCTGACTTCAGTACAGGTGGCCAGGGATGAAGAAAGTGATTGTCGAGTTTGTTTCACTATGCCTCACTTTTCAGCAAGTGAAGGTAGAGCATCAGTTTCCTGAAGTCTTGGACCAGCCACATGAGGTACCGGAGTGGAAATTAAATGATATATTGATCAACTTCATGACCGAGATACCATGTATTTCTAGAGGCCATGATTCTTCTTTAGTGATTGTTGATCGACTCACCACGTCATCCCACATCCTACTGATATAGGAGTAGGTACCAGTAGAGGGCATGGGATGCCTCTACATCCAGGATATAGTGAAACTTCACAAGGTTCTTTCAATGATCGTTTGAGATCATGGTGCCTAATTTACATCCCATTTATGAAAGGGATTGCATGATGTGTTCAAGATGCATGAATGAGGTTTATCAGACCTTCTTAGATCCTGATAAAAGTTGGCGTGGTTCCATACCACCTATATTTTCACCCACCGATGCACTAGGTGCATACTGCTTTCCACGTGTCACAGTTGAGGAGGTACGTGCATGACACATCACACGTCATCGATTGGGGTGAGCTACAAATTTCCGATGGGGAAATGTTTTCGTAGTTCCCATTAGAGATAGAGAACTCATAGGAGTGGTTACTACAAGGACGATAAATTCCTCAGGTGCAGGTTTGGTGGAAGCACAAGAATCTCTTAGATAGAAAATGGGAGTGGGAGTCTCAGATTCGTGCTCAGTACACCCATATTCTTGTTTATATTTTGTTTTGACTTTTGGGGAGGTAAACCCTAAGTTTGGGAGAATGTAATATCTCAGAAATTCTGTGTAATATTTTTTATTTATATGAAATTATTTTGAGATTTCCAAATTCGACGACATGTGATTCTGAGGACCAGAGAGATTGAAATGTAATTTTAAATATTATTTAAGGTGAGTTCAGTAAACGTGTCATAAGAATTTTCTATCTTTTGAACTCGTGATTAGATTGAAAATATAAGGGCACAATTGAACATGCAGAATCAGGATTCCCCATGAAATAACAAAACATTGGCTAGCTAGGGCCGAGCAGAAAAGTTATTCTTCAGAATTTTCGAGAGAGAAATAAAATAATTTAAGAATTTATTTTGTATTCTTTATCATCTATTGAGTGGTGTTTGGTGATATTATGATGCATCAAAGAATTAGAGAAGAGGAATATTAATTAGTCTCCTTAATGGCCCATATCACGGAACGAAATGAAGTAATTAAGGAAGCATAATAGTGACACTATTTCACAAATGAAACATCATAACGACGTAACGTCGTAGCCTACCTAAAATGTTGTGACATGTTTCATTTTAATTTGTTTTATTTGAGATGATGGAGGATTAATAAGTGGGGAATCCTCTAATGCACCTCCATTAGTTCATTCTCTCTAATGATGAATGAACTCTAAATAATTCCAACATCATCGATGCCTCTTGAAGATCAGATCCAGGAAGTGTCATTGATGCCTTGAATTCTCGAGGAGAAACTCTACGTTAATGAACATCAAAGAGGAAAGTGTTTGAATTTTAATTCAATGTTCTACCCCATTATTCTCTTTCTAGAAATGATGAAAATTGATCAACTAATGAACAGGTTGATATGCAGTTCATGTGTTTATGTAGGGGGGTTACTTTTTTTGGGGATTTATCATATGGGATTATGTTTATCACTTGATATGATTGATGAGACATCTTTGGGCCTTCCCCCATTGGAAAACTTCTTACAGGGAGGGTTCGGGAAAATCCAAATAAAGGCCTAGACCACTCCACCTATGTGCTATTGTGAACGGATCATCTGAATTGATGACAGGGTGGAAAGGAGACATTTGTGGTGAAGATGGAAACCTAAGAGGACTGCCGAAAATGAAGGCATGAAGAAGGTACAACCATAGCACGTTCGGAGGTCCGTCGATAATCATGTCGGTGAGGTGGAGCTGGGGGTGCCAGCGGCGGTGATAGTAGGAAGTGGAGGTGGCATACCTGCCAGGGCATCTTGGCTTTAGAAAACATAGACCCAGGTAGGATCCATGTAAGGGGAGGTGGCCTGCGTCCTAGCCACTTGGCTAGCTAGATGAGTCATGGTCCATCAACCACAGCTGGAGGTGGAGGCCTCATAGCGTCCCGTAGGGCAGAAGCATCCGAACATGGCCGGTCATCGCATCCTGGTCAGACGGAGCACCACCGGCTATACAAGAGGATGGTCCTCAGTGGACTGGTTGATCACCCATTGGGTTGGATCTGCGTAGGCAAGACAGACCCACACCCATCAGGTAGGACCCGCACCTTTCATGTCAGGCCAGACATTACCGGGCTGCTGGGAGAACCAGCGGGCTGGACCCCAACCAAACTATTCCAATCCTAGTGGGGCCTATTGGGCCTGGCCTACTGGTCCAGTTGGACCATACCGACTCTGAGTTGAAATAGGTCAGGTCGGGTCCATCTAATTGAACTGGGGTATATGGGACCCTCAGTTTGGGTTGGTCGGGTCGGTCTGACCGGTTCAGACATGGCCTTGTCACAATCGGTCCTTTTGTTACTAAAATTCCTATATCTTGCAATCTGCCCCTCTGATTGAAAATTCTTTTATGGCAGTATGACCCTCTGGAGGATTGGTATATTTTTTCATGATTTTTTATAACCTTAATGGATGTTGATATGTGATATATTTCTTGAGGAGAGGTACTCTCAAGCGTGGTTCATACAGAACCCTGCGGTTGGCTGATTCCTGATGACTGCTTGACGACAACCCAATGGGAAGTTGATTTATGTGAACCTACATGCCCATAGTGGGGAGCGACACTATGTGACCCAATAGACCAATGGTACTCATCAATAGGATTACCTTAGTTCTTCCAATTTGTGAAGCATCCTTGTGTGACCCGGAAGGCCCATGGTGGGGAGCGACTCTATGTAACCCATCATACCCACGGTACTCATCTTGTTTGAGTACCAAAATAGTACAAAGTTCATGGAATGTGGCTCTATGTGACTCGAAAGGCCCATTGTTCTCGATAGAGGATGAGTTCTTTAGTAGTAGAGGTGTTCGATGATATAACTAATGATGCTACTATCACTACCCTAGAATATACCTAGTGTGAGATGTTTTTTGCTTTGTTCTTATACTTCATGATGTTCATTGAGGATTGATTTTTGTTATTTCCTTTTTGTTTTAAGTACCTATACTGTGTATTAATATACTAACCCTACACGGGAGTCTCCCACACGTGTCGTTCCTGGTGTAGATGATCATTACTTCGATAGATGTGCATAGGGGATGAGACGGACGGACACTACAACAGTTTACTTGGTGTCCTAGGACAAGGTGGGGCCTAGTAAGACCAAGAGGATAGGAGATAATACTTAGGCTTTTAGTAGCTTCACTACTGTTACTGTCATGTGTGGTTTTCCACATATAGCTATCAGTGATCCTTTTTGTACTTGTTGTTTCAGTTCTTTTGTTAGGTTTGTATTTTGTCCCACTTTCTTTCAGTTGTATTTTGGTACTCAGTTTTGTTATAGTATACTTTTTTAACCTTTCAATATGTTGGGATGTGGTTGGGAATGTTTTTGCATACAGGTACATGGAAAAATTCCCCCCACATACAGGTTCACACCTTTAGCACTAGATTATGTCCCCTGGACTTCGGGAGGCGGGATTGGTGTAGTCACCACATGGACCATAGGGGATGGGTCGTGAAAATTTAGCCTTTGGGAAAATTTTCATATTGAAGAATATATTTATGATTCATTTTAATAGTGACTGAAATATTTCATGCTTAGCAGACCATGCATTACATTTATATATTTTTATAGAATATCTGAAGTGACTTTTCGTAGTTAATCCTTAAAATGGTATTTTTTTTATATCATACCTTGTATATGAGTGAAGATATCTAATATAAATAACTTAATTTTGATAATGAATTTTTTATGTAGTATTATAATATTTTAAAAGACAAATCAGATGTACACATGGGTGAAATGTTTCAATTCTGAGGACTCCCATGAAGATGGGTTGAATCTAATATCGGCATGCGGTTTACCTAGTTGTACTGAAAATGTTTTTTAGGTTGGATATAAATGAATAATTTATCATTATCCTAATCATTTAATGTGTTATAATGTTATTAAATTAATGATTTTCCTATAAAACCTATATTTTATATTCTCATTGTGTATGATAAATGTTTATATTATCTTTGGTATTTCATAATTATAGTGTAAAATGTAAATTTTGAAAGTTAGTAAATGAACATCATAGGGATCCATTAGATTTATAATATGAATCATACACTATAATTAAATTTTGTTAAGAATAAAATATTGTGTTATTTATGATAATATAATTCAGGAATTTATACATTATTAATTATGTTACTATGGAAAAAAAATTTACATAAATTTATTCTTTTTTGTGATAATGGAATTTAAATTGAAGGTGGAATTTTATTTTGGACCACAATTAGATTATTGTGGTCATGATAATTATTAATATTTATTTAGGAAATGATCCAATGCTTTCAACTGAACTTTTTCTATGAAGGATAATTAATATTACAGGAGGATATTTCAATTCCTATGGTGAAATATTATGAATTTTTTATATTAAAAAAATTATAATATCCTAGATGTAACACCCCGTGATTCTAAAATAAATTACTATAGAAATAAATTAAATTTATTTCATTGATTTTATTACATAAAACATTGAGTTTAAAATAATATTGACATATTATTGAATATTGTTTATTTAAATATGAATATTATAACATAGTCATTGAATTGGTGGGTATGAGTATGAATAAATTCGTTATGAAATATATGTATAATTTCACTAATCAATAAAACTAAATAGATTTCAACATAAGAAATAAGATATCGATTTTAGTAAAGTCTTTTAATGGTTCAAGATTAGTTTTTCATTAAAAATTATTTATTTTCATTTATTAAATTAAAAATATCAATAAAAGGCGAATTTTTACAAAACAATCCATACCACTAACATTTTTTTATCAAATAAATAAAATATTTTCTAAATGGTTATGGTTCAACAAAATTTTCCCACCAACATTACTATTATTATTTATCTAGATTTTTTTATTGGTTTTCTTGGTTTTATAAATAAAATACATTGTCTATTTTTCATAGAATTTTTTTTAAAATTGTTATCAAAGGAATGGGATGTATTTTATTACTTTTAAATGAATATTTAAAATAATTGTTTAAAACTATATTACATATATTTTGACATAACTTTTGTAAGGACTCAGCCATAAACATCATATAATCTACATTATTTAGACTATAATTTACTTTTTTTCAAATATTTTTTTTATTTAGAGTTTTATAGAATTGGGATGAACACATACATAATAAATAAATACATTACAAGTGGAATCTTCCACATAGTATCTATTTTTCACACAAAAAAATTAAAACAAAAATGGATTTCATTTCGTGAGAAATCATCATGACATTCAACATGACTTCTTCTTTTTTAATTACATATCCAAAAACAATGTGAAAAAACATTTTAAAATATTTTGTTACCATAAAATTTTCAATATGGGAGAAAAAATAAGGAATATCATTTTTGTAGTGAAAAATATGAAAACCCATGTAACTTTTACCTTTATCGTCATGGTTTTCCAATTAATATAATAATATTACACATGAAAATCACACACTTTTTCCTCAATATAAAACATTAAATCCAAAATGAAATTTTTAATAAAACATATATGTAACATGGATAATAAATTTCTTATTGATCATTCACATGGAGTATGTATCATGACTAAAAATAGAGTAAGCATCCCGATTACATATGAAATAACCCTCATAGTTTTTCATGAAATGACCATCATAATTTTAATTGGAATAACCTTTAATGTAAACATCAAACATAGCTTATTAATTGAATGGATATCATACAACCTCCCATACGTGGTTCCTTATTTAACCATTCATCATCATAAACAATTCCCTCAAACCCTAACATAGACATAACACATGGAATCTTGTATTCTAAAATCATTTTAATGAAAATGACCTTTTAATTTTCAAATATTTTATTATTTTTTAAAACCAGACACATAAAAATGAAAGTTATATCATTAAAAATAACCATATAAACATTTAATGTAAACTTCAATGAATAAATTACTCATTATGGTGGTATAATATAATCATGTGATATAAGATAAAAAATCAATTCATACTTTTGTCAAAAAATTCACTAATTATCTCATTTAGAAAATGGAAAAGTATTATTTTAGAACCATTTCCCAAAAATTAAAGCATTGGTACAAATTATATTATAAAATAATATGATAATTTTTAATACCACTCTACAAAACCATATTTCAAAATATATATATGGAAGAAAATTAAATTTTTAAGGGAAACATTAAAATTTTATTTTTAATAGAATGTCCCTTACATTGATTCTGAATCATCATGTCATTATTTATAATACTAAATAATAATAATAGTATAAATTTTTACCAATTGTTAACCTTTTTCATCTATATAATTCAATTTTTTCACAAATCATACGAAATTCAATTATTTAATTGATGAAATTCATGTGGGTTGTTTTGATGTTATTCATTCCAAATGTCTAAAATGGATTCAGAAAGTCAACTATTGTAAAAGTGGTTATTAATCCATCATATCCATAATAGTAATAAGGTCATAATTATATTTTTTACATCAATTATACCACTAAATATATTAATTAAATATGCATATAAAAAATGAACTATGTTACAATCATTGAGATGGTAGGCCGTATGGGGACATGAGTAAAGTTTCCATATTACAAAAATAATTACAAAAAGATGGTACAAATTATTTTATTATTAATAAATATAAATAATATCATAAAATTCACATTTCATATTAAATATTTTTATATATATTATCCATTTTATGTAACGCCCCGACCCCAGTTACCCAGAGTCGGTACATTATTACATAACATTGACATGATCAAAATGGATCATGTCCTGATAGACCGATTAGTTTAGTAGTCTTGGAAACACTAGATACATTCATAAAGTTTATATTACATCATAATGTAAAAAAAACTACAACAAAATCTTGTATTCATATCCCCTCATACTATCCCTAAAGGTCATTCATATATTACTTCTTTATATCCTGGGAAAAATAAAACATTGAACGAGGTGAGCTCTGATGCTCAGTATGGATAAAAATATAGTGGAAACTTTTATATATAAGAAAAAACATTTAAGTCAATGTATAACTAAAACAAAAGCCTTTTAAACATGAACTTCAGGATAATATGGCAAAGATAAAATGAAATAATGCAAATTACTTATTCACATGGATATTCTACTATTTGAATAACCACATGCAATATCAATAACCACTTTCGTAATGATGGAATTCATAATTCCGGACTATCATAACCACATAGTAATGGAATCATGCCAAAACAGCAAATAAGATATTATCAAGGCCTTCTGCCAAGAAACTATTTTGTCTCATTAGATCTACCAATGCATCGAGAATCTATATCGGGCTCTACCTGTCACTTACTAAGTCCAATTCATTCCTCATATGAAACATTTGAAGCATAACATAAACATTTGTATTAAAACTGGCATACGAAATGTCAATATATTATCCACAAACCATGAATGGTGTAAAAATAGCACATCCACAGTCAAACATAACTCATTTGATACAATATTGAAGATTGTATTGTATCATATAAACCTAAATCAATAATGATGAAGGATATTGACATAGATGAATATAATCATGAAAACTATTAGAGAGAAATATCCCCCTTTTTCTTGTAATCATTTAAAAGTCACACTATTTGTCCACAATATATTTAAAAATATATTTTTGAATCAAAGTGTACCATACCACATAAAATCTTTTAAAAGTAATTTTATTTTTAAAACCGTAATGTCCATATAAATGTATCCTTGTAACCATTTTTAAAACATAGACATTAATGAGAAATATTTCAATGAATAAATCTTAGAAATATTTAAAAATAATATTTTAGTTAGAGTTTTTAACCAAAAGAGAGACACTTGAATTCAAATAATTGAGGAAATAAAAACCTTTTAATATCATTATAATAAAGGTATTCATGATATACTATGTCAATGTACAGTATATACACCATATAAAAGTGATTTGGTGTATAACAACAAAGGAGATTCAATGGAATGTAATTTGAGATGAAACTTCTTATAAAGATTGTATCATTAGGTTAAGGATAAATAAATAGAAAAATTATGTGTGACAAATATAAATACACTCAATATTATTAGATATTCAGTGCAAATCAATCATATGACGTTCACAGATATTCTTGTAAGACAACACCAATGAATTGGATATCTAACACAACAGATGGAGATTGAGTTAAAATTACTCTTATCATGTTCATATAGATGACTTGAGAAATTATAAATGGAGTGATTATGTGTATCAAAATTATATCCATAGAAAAGGGAGTGGAAATTATGACATAATCAAATGAATAGTGATTCCACACATAATCATGGAGTAAAAAATCAATGAATTATGCTTAAAGCCGAATGAAGCGGAATTAAAATTTCAAATTCCCTTATCTATTTGGTAACATAAATAACATAAAACCATGAAATAAAGATCATATAATTATGATTTAGATATCCATAAATTAAATTATTTTACACAATGAATACAACCATGGGCAGTACACACACCACATGCAATAAATAAGTGGTGGACAATGGAAATCTCATGAAATTAAAAGTGAGATAAGAAACCCCTTACTTTGTACTTTTTCCTTGGTCGAGGGTAGGTTAGCCTCCTTTATAATGTTGAAATAATTGTTATTAAATTATACAATAATCATACACATTAAAATGATATCATATATGATCTTTTAAAATTTCATTGTTAATAATATCTTAGTATTATCTTCGTTTCCGGTGTTAACTTGCTCGTTTTATTTTATATGTTTTTTTACATAAGTCATGTTTTTTATGGATAGGTTGTATCATATTAATATAAATAATTATATAAAGTACTTAAACATTATTTTCAATCATAAAATTAGAATTATACTTGTATGGATACAATGGGGAATGAATCACATCGCGTTCGTGGAGACGGTAGTCCGTACGTACGCACGAGCGATAATATCATTCTTTAGATTTTAAAATCATATATAATTGGATGTTATATAATATATACAGAATAATTATAATGTTATATTTATTATTTACATGAATTAAACATCATTATTATACCCATCTAAATAATAATGTTTTGAAAACAAATTACACCACGACGTGGAGACAGTAAGTCGTACATACGCACGTATGGTGACATATCATTCAAAGGATTGATAGAATACTGAATATGGTTGTACCATATTTATAATAACATAAAAATATATATAAGATACTAGAGTTACTATTTTATAATGGAAATAACAAATAAATAAGAAGTTTAAGAAAAAAAGAACTTGAAAGAGGGTGGTGAAAACGTTACCTCTTCTTCGGGTTCTTCCTATTGATTTGATCAAAAGGGATCCATAGGATGGATTTTTGATCAAACTAAGGCCTCTAGGGTGAAGTGAGGGAAGTTGGGATGATAATTGGGAATAGTTTGGCCGTGAAAAATGGCTTTATAGGTGTGAGTAATTGGTTAGAAGTGGTGTTCTTTTATAAGTGGGGGGGAGGGGCTCTTTAGGATAAACATAATGTATTAATTTATAATAAATTCATATTCGGGTTATAATGGCTCCAAAGTGGATTATTCAATGTCAATTGTGGGGATGGGTCGAACACCACCCTACCAATATATTTTAGAAAGTTTGGGGTCACAATAGTAACCATATATTTTAGATTTAACTCTTAGTTAAATAGTTTGACATTTACCATGTCTCTTTGTATTTTTATATTATATAATTAATAAACGTAATATATTCATACAATAGACCACCAAGTGGTACTTTAATGATACACCTATCATTATATAAGTCCTTTTACCGATCCTTATATTTTTAAAAATATAATATCAATTAATAATATAATATTTGTTATCAAAACTCTTTTACGTCAATTTTAACACTATTGGGTATATTGTTTTTGATAAATTCATAACAGCGTTATTACTTAAAATTAAATTAATATAACTAATAATAATATGTCATATTAACCTAAGAAATTATTTTAATTCATCAAAAAGTCTCAAATTACATTTATTTTGATAATTATAATATCAATTATTTTAATATTTCATTAATTCAGTAATTACTGCATCCCCATTGTGACATAAATAAATTAAATTATATAATGTATAAAAATTATAAATAAAATACCATTATGTATAAAATCTTTTTATATTTCTAATGAATATTTACAATCAAATTTATCTTATATATAACCCTGTATTAAAAATATTCTAGTAATTAATCTTTGATTTTAACTCTTTTAACTCTTCTTTGAATTATATAATAATAAATGTCCTAATCTAATCCAAGTGGATCTAAATGATAATATTTTATTCATAATGTTGTTTTTGGTTGAGATAAACTTGTACAAGATGATTAGAACATGTGTTAGGGTAATATTAATATCATTTTTACCCTTAATTACCCTATTTACTTTTAATCGTGGTAAATAAAAGTAAAAAGATACTATTAACCAAAAATTATTTTTATCTTATTGAACAACATTTTACTCCTTGATATTTACCATGTGTCTCTAATTTTGGAAATTTGACTCATATAAGCGGAAAAATTAAGTTTTACGTGAATTTCCAAATTCTCCTAGGAGGTGGGTAAAAGACGGTGAAAAGTTCCAAAAAACTTTTATATATCTAAAATTATTCTAAACTAACTATAATGAATTACATTGAACTTATATATGTATTATGTATCTATTTTGACCTTAATTAAATTTAAATAAATTAAATAATTTTTTACATAAATATTCATTTTTAAACAATAACTCAGTGTTTTTTCACTATTCATCAAAAATTAAAAGTTTTCAAAAAAATACCAAAAATTCACCCCAAGAAAATTTTGATTTTATGAATTCAAAAATGAAGACCATTTTGAAAGATAAAATTTATAAAATTTCAAAATGTTGGTATTACTATTCTGAACAACTGGTTTGATTAGTTGTGGTGGGTGTTAGAACTCAAAGTTGCGTACAACACACGCTATTGCATTATTCAAAGGAAACATATCATGGAATATTGGGGTGTTAAAATCTACTCTCCTTAAATAAAGTGAATCCTTACAATTTTTAAAATTGGGATTGGGAATATAATGGAATGTCCCACATCAGAAAAAGAGTTAATAAAGCTATCACTTCAAAACAACGAATGAGAAGTACAATGGTCACCTAAGATAACCTAGACTAGCATTCCATGTTGAAAAACATGGATATAGATGATAAAATATGTGTAAAGATCCGATGGAGAGAGATAGAAAACATGATCAGGATAAAGTTAACAACAAGAAAACCACAATTTTTTTATGGAACAAATGGGCATTAGTTTCCCAGTAGGAAAAGTAAACGGACTACATTTATATTTTTTTATTTTTATGTTTCAATACATAAATATGAGGAATTAATTTCTGAGATTGACTAAGAACATAAAGAGATATACTAACTTTTATGTGAAGTTTCATTCTGTAATAAATTTCTACTACAAACTCCTTTTTAAATGATGAGTACTCCAGAAGACTTGGTCAAAATAGAAGAACTAGAATAAAATTCTTATAGAATCACATGAGCCACGAATAATAAACTATATATTTACCTTGTCATTAGAGATTAATAAAAACCAAAATGTCTCGTATAATATCTAATGATCCCCCAAAAGGTTATTCCAATAGAGAAAGAAACACTAATCTTAATTTCTAAAATTTAACCAACAATACCCCAAAGTTAAATAAATAGTAATCAATAAAAAATTGTCCTTAAAATATTTCAATATAATCCAAAATAATATTGAAAACCAAAACATAGAAGAATTTGGTTATGTAGTCTTCCACGTTAAACGATATCCCCAAATGCCATCAACTACTCTTAAAGTCACATACATAATAGTAATTAACCTAATAACATATTCTCTATTATAGGTTAATCATTTCCATAAATAACCCAAATCACTATAAATGCACAATAAAAACATATATAAAAATCCACCATTACTCCTCAAATGAAATCCCATAGTATTCAATTTTCCTTGGGCATATAGTGTTCCCAACAAAGAGAACATCTTCCAAAATAACATTTATCACTTAATCACCAAATCATTTACCTATAATAAGGGTATTGATTTGATAAGACATAATATCCCAAATCGACATATTATTGATCAATAAAATCATTTAACTAAAAATAATAGTCACACTAACTAGGGAATTTACGTAGTCCAGTGGTAGGCGATAAATCCCAATCACACTTTGGTTGTGGGTTCGATTCCCACATCTTTTTCCAACGTGACGGGTTGTCACACGGTCTGCGTGTTGTCCTTTTAAAAAAACTATATTTTATAACATTACCAAAATGAGATAAATTCCTTAAAATAAATATATCATAATTTAACCACAAATGATATCTCATACCTTTCATTTTCATTCCAAAATATAATAAGTGGTAATTTCTTCAAACCCAAATATCATATAAAACCAAATGGTTATTTATAACTATATTCACAAGAGAAAAGATATGGATTCCTCAAATATCATTCTAACATGATAAATTAGAGGGTTACACATATAAGATAAAATTCACCAAAAGTAATCTCAACAACAAAGAGCACTAATACCTTTAAACATTTTTCCAAACATTTATTTCTTCATAGGTTCTTCCATGACCAAGAGGTTATCCTATATAATAGGGCATTCACTCAGGTAAGGGTCAGGTCCCCTACATTTACTGCAAATGACGGTAAATGGATTCCTAGGACCATTTTTATTTTCTTCCATATTACTCTTCATTTTTCCTTGGAAATTATTCACTTTATGTCCTTTTTTCCCCCACGTAAAGCATTTCTTTATTCCGTTGAGACACTTTCCTGGGTGTCTCCTTCAACATTTCCTACATGATGGAAATTTAGGATTCATTTCGCCATCATCTCCACTTCTATATATCTTATCATTCTTCTCATTCTTCTTCATTGTGGAGTCCGATAATTAGTTAATATATATATTGTTGATCCTATTTTTAGAAAATTGATTTTTCATGAGTAGGATATCTATTACACATATCAACATTCCATTTTGATGCTGATTTCCACCACAGTTCCCAACTTTTACATCATTCTCAAAGTCACTATGAGTTCCTTGGAATCCAACTATTGACTAAAACCAGAAAGCATTATGTGAGTAATAGTAGTCATAAAATAATTAAGATAATATCATGTCACCATATTCTCAATTTGAAACACATTAGGATTAACCGAGGTCATTTACTCTCATATTATATATCATACTTCAAATAGGTTTGTAAAGAAAATGTATATTATCATAAGCATATCCCCCGGGAGTGTCGTAACCAAGAGTGCAGTAAGGCCTGTTGTCGTGCACCAGTTCTCGTTCAAGTCTAGCTCAAAGCGGTGTTTTTGGGTTTTACCCCTTGGTAAAAATGTTCCAGAGCCACCTCTACATGATTTTATCCATAATGGGATGTATTTCATGGATGACTCACAAAATCTATACAATACCAAAATTCTATGAAGTTCTTCTATACTAATACTCAATGTATTTCTTAGGGATATGTGCTCTAATCAGAGTTTATCTAAATCTAGATTCCATGGTTTGTACAAAACATCCTCTAATACCAACTGTAACACCTTGACCCCAATTACCTAGAGTCGGTGCATTATTTCATAATATTGGCATAATCACAAAGGATCATGTCTCGAATGACCGATTAGTTTAGTAGTCTTGGGAACACTAGATACATTCATAAAGTTTACATTACATCATAATGTAAAAAAAAACTACAACAACATCTCTTCTTAATATCCCCTCATACTATCCATGCAGGTCATTCATAAATTACTTCTTCACATCCTGGTAAAAATAAAACATTGAAAGGGGTGAGCTCAGATGCTCAGTAAGGATTACAATATAGCAGAAACTTTTATAGATAAGCATAAACATTTAAGGGATTGTATAACTTAAACAAAAGCATTTTAAACTTTAACTTAAGAATAATATGGAAAATATAAAATGAATTAATTCCATTTACTTATTCAAATAAATATTCTACGAGTCGAATAACCACATGAAATTTCAGTAACCACTTTCATAATGATGGAATGCATAATTCCAGACTATCATAACCACATAGTCAAGGCCTCGTTCCAAGATGAGAAATATTATTTTTTCAAGGAATGTTCCAAGACACTAGTTTGTCTCATGAGACCTACTTATGCATTGAGGAGCTATAGCGGGCTCCACTCGTTACTTACTAAGTCCAATGCATTCCTCATATGAAAATTTTGAAGAAAAACATAAACATTCGTATTAAAACTAGAAAACGAAATGTCAATACATTATCCACAAACCATGAATGGTATAAAAATAGCACATCCACAGTCAAACATAACTCATTCGATATAAAATGGAAGATTGTATTATATCATATTAACCTCAATCGAGAATGATGAATGATATTGACATAGATGAAAATCATCATAAAAACTGTTAGAGAGAAATATCCCCCTTCTTCATGATATCATTTAAAAGACATGCTATCAAGAATCCATTTAAAAATATATTTTTGAATCAAAGTGTCACATGCCACATTGAAAGTATTAAATGTAATTTTAATTTTAAAACCATAATGTCTATATATATAATTCCTTAAAACCATTTTTAAAACATGGACATTAATCACAAATATTTAGGAGAATAAATCTTCAAAACATTTAAAAATGATATTTTAGATAGAGTTTATAAGAAAATAAGAGACACTTGAATATAAATAAATGATGTAATCAAAACTATTTAATATCATGAGAATAAATGGATTCATGATATACTATGTCAAAGTACGTTATATACACCATATAAATGTGATTTGGTGTATAAAAACAAAATAATTTTAATGGAATTTAATTTGAGATGAAACTTCTTTTAAAGACCGTATCATTAGGTTAAGGATAAATCAATGGCATAATTATGTGTGGAAATTTTAAATACAGTCAATATGATTGGATATTCGGTGTAAATCAATAATATGACATTCACACATATTCTTGAAAATACAACAGCAATGAATTGGATATTTAACAAAACAAATGGAGATTGAGTTAAAATTACTCTTATCAAGTTCATATAGATGACTTGAGAAATTATAAATGGAGTGATTCTATGTATCAAAATTATATCCACAGAAATGGGAGTAGAAATTATTATGACATAATCAAATTAATAGTGATTCCATACTTAATCTTTGAGTAAAATAATCAATGAAGTATGCGTAAAGATGAATGAATGGAAATTGAAATTTAAAATTCCTTTATCGATTTGATAACATAAGAAACATACACCCATGAAATAAGGATAATACAATGATGATGTAAATATCTATAAATTAAATTATATTAAACAATGAGTACAATCATGGGCAGTACACACACCACAAGCAATAAATAAGTGGTGAAGAATGGAAATCTCACAGAATTAAAACTGAGATAAGAAACCCTTTACTTTGTAAATTTTCCATGGTAGAGGGTAGTTTAGCCTCTTGAATAATGTTGAAATAATTGTTATTGAATCATAAAAGAATCATATAAATTAATATGATATCTTATATGATCTGTTAACATTGCTTTGTTAATAATATCTTAGTATTATCGTCGTTTCGGGTGTTAACTTACTTGTTTTCTTTTATATGTTCTGTTACATAAGTCATGTCTGTTATGGACAGGTTGTATCTTATTCATATACAGAATTATATTAACGCCTTAAATATTATTTTTAATCATAAAATGAGAATTAGCCTTGTATGGATATGATGGGGAATGAATCTCATCGCGTTCGTGGAGACGATAGTCCATACGTACGCACGAGCGATAATATCAATATGTTCATATTAAAATCATATATAATTGGATTATATATCATATATACATAATCATTGTAATGTTATATTTATTATTTACATGAATTACACATCATTATTATACTCATCAAAATAATAATGGTTTAAATAACAATTACACCACGATGTGGAGACGGTAAGTTGTACGTACGCACGTATGGTGACATGTCATTCAAAGGATAAATAGAATGCCGAATATGGTTGTACCATATTTATAATAACATCACAGTATATAGAAGATAATGGAGTTATTATTTTATAATGTAAATAAAAAAGATTGAAGAAGTTGAAGAAGAAATGAACTTGAAAGAGGGTGGTGAAAATGTTACCTCTTTTTCGGGTTCATCCTATTGATTTGATCAAAAGTGCTCTTTTAGTTGGATTTATGATCAAATAAAGGCCTCTATATTGAATTTAGGGAAGTTGGGAGGATATTTGGGTAGAGGTTGGCCGAGAAAAAGTCTTCAGAGGTGTGGGTAATTGGTTAGAAGTGGTGTCCTTTTATAAGGGGGAGGAGGTTCTCTTTAGAAAAATCATAAAGTATTAATTTATAATTAATTCATATTCGGTTTTTAATGGTTCAAAAGTGTATTAATAAAATTATAATGTGGATATGGGTCGAAAAACCACCCAATAAATTGATTTTTGATAGTTTTGGGTCACTATAGTAACCTTATATTTTAGATTTAACTATTAGTTAAATAGTTTGACATTTACCATGTCTCTTTGTATTTTTATAATATATAGTTAATAAGAATACAATATACATCCAAGAGACCCTCAAGTGGTATTTTAATGATACAAATATCATTATATAAGTTCTTTGGCCAAACCTTAGATTTTTATAAATATAATATCAATTGATAATATAATATTTGTTTAAAAAACGCTTTTATGTCAATTTTGACACTATTGGGTTTTTTTGATAAATTCATAACAAAATTATTACTTCGAATAAAATTCATATAACCAATAATAATATTTCATATTAACCTAAAAAATTATTGTAATTCATATAAAGTCTAAAATTACTTTAATTTAGATATTTATAATATCAATTATTTTAATATTTCATTAATTCAGTAATTACTACATCACTATTGTGTCATATATAAATTAAATTATATATTGTCTAAAAATTATTAAAAAAAAATTATGTAGGAAATATTTTCAGCTTTCTAATGAATATTTACAGTCGAATTTATCTTATGTAAAACCCTATATTAAAAATGTTTTAGTAATTAAACATTAATTTTAACTCTTTTAACAATTCTTTGAAATAAATAATAATAAATGTCCTAATCTAATCCAAGTGAACATAAATGATAATATATTATTCCTATGGTTGTTTTTGGTCTAGATACACTTGTCTGATAGAATTAGGACATGTTTTAGGGTAATATTAATATCATTTTTACCCTTAATTACACTATTTACTTTTAACCGTGGTAAATAAAAGTAAAAAACTACTATTCACCAAAAAAAATTACCTTATTGAACCACATTTAACTCCTTGATATTAACCATGTCTCTCAGATTTTTGAAATTCCACACACAGAAGCAGTAAAATTATGTTTTATGTGAACTTACAAATTTTCCTAGGAGGTGGGTAAAAGAGGGTGAAAAGTTCCATAAAATTTTTATATATCTAAAATTATTCTAAACTAACTCCAATGTATTACATTGAACATATATAGGTATTATGTATCTATTTTGACCCTAATTATATTTATATAAAATAAATAATTATTTAAATAAAAATTCTTTTTTAAACTATAACTCAGTGATTTTTCACTATTAATCAAAAATTGAAAGTTTTCAGAAAAATATCAAAAATTCACCCTAAGTTAATTTTGATATTATGAATCCAAAAATTAAGTCCATTTTGAGAGATAAAATTTATAAAATTTGAAAAGGTGGGTATTATTATTCATAACAGCTAGTTTGATTGGTATTTGTGTGTGTTAGAACTCAAAGTTGCGTACAACACACACTATGATATTATTCAAAGGGAATCATACCGTGGAAGCTTGGGGTGTTACATTCTCCCATCCTTCAATAAATTGTTTCCATGTAATTTTCAAATTCAGGCTTTGGAATATAATGGAAAGTCCCACATCGGAAAAAGAGTCTATAAATCTATCACTTTAAAAGAATGAAAGAGAAGTACAAAGGTCACCTGATATAACCTATACTAGGTTTCCATGTAGAAAAACATGGATATAGATGATAAACTAAGTGTAAATTTCTAATGTAGAGAGATAGAAAACATGATCATGAGAAAGTTAACAATAATAAAACCACAAACATGTGATGGGACAGACAGTCATTAGATTCCTAGTAGGAAAATTAAATGGAATTTTTTTTTAATTTTTATGTTACATTACATAAAGATGAGGAATTCATTTCTGATATTGACTAAGAACATAGAGTGATATACATACTTTTATGTAATGTATCATTCTTTAATAAATTTCTACTACTAACTCATTTTTAAATGATGAGTACTTTAGAATAATTGGTCACACTTGAAGAGCTGGAATAAACTTCTTATAGAATCACATGATCCACAAAAAATAAACTATATATGTACATTGTCTTTAGAGATTAATCAAAAACAAAACGGCTAGTATAAGATCTAATGATCCCCCAAAAGGTTATTCCATTAGAGAAAGAAACAGTAATATTAATTTCTAAAATTAAACCAACAATACCCCAAAGTTAAAGAAATAGCATTCAATAAACAATTATCCTTAAAATCCTTCAATATAATCCAAAATAATATTGAAACCCAAAACTTAGAAGAATTTGGTTATGTAGTCTTCCACATTAAACAATATATTCACATGACATCAATTACTCTTAGTGTCACATACTTAAAAGTAATTAAACTAATCATATATTCTCCATTATAGGTTAATCATTTCCATAAATAACCCAAATCACTATAAATCCACAATAAAAACATAGATAAAAATCCACCATTACTCCTCAAATGAAATCCTATAGTATTCTATTTTCCTTGGGCATATAGTGTTCCCAACAAATTGAACATCTTCCAAAATAACATTTATCACCTAATCACAAAATCATTTTCCTATTCTAAGGGTATTCATTTTATAAGACATAAGATCCCAAATCAACTTATTATTGATCAATAAAATCATTTAACTAAAAATAATAGTCACACTAACCAGTGACTTCACGTGGTCCAATGGTAGGCAATAAATCTCAATTGCACTTTGGTTGTGTGTTCGATTCCCACAGATTTGTCTGACACGACAGGTTGTCACACGGTCTGTGTGTTGACCTTTTTAAAAAAAATTATATTTTATAACATTACCAAAATGAGATAAATTCTTTAAAATAACCATAACATAATTTAACCACAAATCATATCTCATTCCTTGAATTTTCATCCCAAAATATAATAACATAAAATTTCCTCAAACCCAAAGATAATATAACACCAAATGGTTATTTATCACTATATCTTCAAGAGAAAAGATAAGTCTTACTCAAAGATCATTCTAACATGATTACTTAGAGGGTTACACATATAAGATGAAATTTACCCAAAGTAATATCAACAATAAAGAGAACTAATACCTTTAAACATTTTTCAACGATTTATTTCTTCATAGGTTCTTCCTTGACCAAGAGGTTATCTTATAGAATAGGGCATTCACATGGGTAATGGTCAGGTCACCTAAATTTATGGAAAATGAATGTAAAGGGATTCTTGGTACCATTTTTATTTTCTGACATAGTACTCTTCATTTTACCTCTCCAATTATTCACTTTATGTCCTTCTTTCCCACACGTAAAACATAACTTTGTTCTGTAGAGACACTTTCTTGGGTGTCTCCTTCCAAATTTCCTACATGATGGAGATTTAGGATTCTTTTCTCCATGGTCTCCACTGCTGTAGCTCTTATAATTCATCTCCTATCTCTTCTTTGTTGAGTCTGGGAATCGGTTAATATATATATTGTTGATCATATTTTTGGAAAATTGATTTGGAATGAGGATGATATCTTATACGCCTATCAACATACCATTCTGTTGCTTACTGCCACCACCATTCTCACTTTGTACATAATTCTCAAAGTCACTGTGACTTCCTTGGAATCCAGCCATTGACTAAAACTGGATAGCATCATGGAAGTAAAATTAGTCATAAAATCATTTAGATAATATCATGTCACCATATTATCAATTTAAAACACATTAGGATTAACCAAGGTTATATACACTCATCTTATATACAATACTTCAAATCGGTTTTTAAAGAAACAGTAAATTTTCCAAAGCATATCTCCTTGGAATGTCGTAACCAAGAGTGCACCAAGGCCCGTTGTCGGGCACCAGTTCCCGTTCGATTCTAGCTCAATGTGATGTTTTCATGTTTTACCCCTAGGTACATAAATACTAGAGCTCCCTCTACCTGCTCATATCCATATAGGGATGTATATCTTGTAAAACTCACAAAATCTATACAATATCAAAATTCTATGATGTTTTTATATACTTATCCTCAAAGTCATTCTTAGGTCTATGTGCTCTAATCAGATTTTATCTAAATCAAGCTTCCAAGGATTGTACTAAACTTCCTCTGATACAAACTGTAACGCCCCGAGCCCAGTTACCTAGAATCTGTGAATTATTACATAACATTGGCATGATCACAAAGTATCATGTCTCAAATGACCGATTAGTTTTGTAGTCTTGGAAACACTAGATACATTCAAAAAGTTTACATTACATCATAATGCAAAAAAAAACTACAACAACATCTTGTCTTCATATCCCCTCATACTATCTCTGCAGTT
This sequence comes from Viscum album, assembly GCA_963277665.1. Classification (NCBI taxonomy): domain Eukaryota; kingdom Viridiplantae; phylum Streptophyta; class Magnoliopsida; order Santalales; family Viscaceae; genus Viscum; species Viscum album. The sequence continues at coordinate 1,257,684,418 of OY728142.1, read as the reverse complement.
CATTCATAAATTACATCTTCACATCCTGGGAAAAATAAAACATTGAAAGGGGTGTTCTCAGATGCTCAGTAAAGATAAAAATATAGCGGAAATTTTCATAGATAAGCATAAACATTTAAGGAAATGTATAACTAAAACAAAATCCTTTTAAACATGAACTTCATCATAATATGGAAAAGATAAAATTAAATAATGCCATTTAATTATTCAAATGGATATTCTACTAGTCGAATAAACACATGAAATATCAATAACCACTCTCATAATGATGGAATGCATAATGTTGGACAATCATAACCACATAGTCAAGGGCTTGTGCCAAGACTACAAATAAGATTTTGTCAAGGCCTTGTTCCAAGACACTAGTTTGTCTCATGAGACCTACTGATTCATCGAGGATCTATAGCAGGCTCCACCGGTCACTTACAAAGTCCAATTAAGTCCTCATATGAAAAGTTTGAAGCATAACATAACCATTCATATTAAAACTAGCATACGAAATGTCAATAATTTATCCACAAACTATGAATAGTATAAGAATAGCACATCCACAGTCAAACATAACTCATTAGATACAATATGAAATATTGTATTGTATCATATTAACCTCAATCGAGAATGATGGAGGATATTAACATTGTTGAAAATAATCATCAAAAATATTAGAGATAAATAACCCCCTTTTTTGAAATCATTTAAAAGTCACACTATTTGTCAAGAAGCCATTTAAAAATATATTTTTGAATCAAAGTGACCCATACCACTTTGAAACATTTAAATGTAATTTAAATTTTAAAACAATAATGTCCATATAAATAAATCTTTAAAACCATTTTTAAAACATCGACATTAATGAGAAATATTTAGAAGAATAAATCTTCAAAACATTTAAAAATGAAATTTTAGTTACAGTTTCTGACCAAAGGAGAGACACTTGAATAAAAATAATTGAGGTAATAAAAACTTTGTTATATCATAATAATAGAAGTATTCATTATATACTATGTAAAAATACATTATATACACCATATAAATGTGAATTTGTGTATAACAACAAACGAGTTTCAATGGAATGTAATTTGAGATGAAAATTCTTATAAAGACCGTATCAATAGGTTAAGGATAAATAAATGGCATAATTATGCGTGAAAAATATAAATTCACTGAATATGATTGGATATTCAGTGTAAATCAATCAGATGACATTCACACATATTCTTGTAAAGGAATTTAACACGAAAAATAGAGATTGAGTTAAAATTACTTTTATCAAGTTCATATAGATGAATTGAGAAATTATAAATGGATAGATTATGTGTATCAAAATTATATCCACAAAAAGGGTAGTGGAAATTATGACATAAGTAAATGAATAGTGATTCCACACATAATCTTGGAGTAAAATAATCAATGAAGTATGCCTAAAGCCGAATGAATGTAAAGTGAAATTTCAAAATCTTTTATCGATTTGGTAACATATGAAAAATACACCCATGAAGTAAGGATCATACAATGATGATGTAGATATCCTAAGATTAATGTATATTACACAATGAATATAATCATGGGCAGTACACACACCACATGCAATAAATAAGTGGTGAACAATGGAAATCTCACGTAATTTAAAGTGAGATAAGAAACCCCTTTCATTGTACTTTTTCCTTGTTCGAGGGAAGATTAGCCTCCTGTATAATGTTGAAATAATTGTTGTTGAATTATAAAATAATCATATGCATTAATATGATATCATATTTGTTCTTTTAACATTGATTTGTTAATAATATCTTAGTATTATTGTCGTTTTGGGTGTTAACTTACTCATTTTCTATTATATGTTTTGTTACATACAACATGTTTGTTGTGGATAAGTTGTATGTTATTCATATAAAGAATCATATTAAGTCCTTAAACATTATTTTTAATCATAAAATGATAATTATACTTATATAGATATGATGGGGAATGAATCTCATCGGGTTCATGGAGACTGTAGTTCGTACGTACGCACGAGCGATAATTTCATTCTTTTGATATTAAAATCATATATAATTGTATGGTATATCGTATATACAGAGTCACTATCCTGTTATATTTATTATTTAAATGAATTAAGCATCATTATTATACCCATCTAAATAATAATGTTTTGAATAACAATTACACCACGACGTGGAGACGGTAAGTCGTACGTACTCACGTATGGTGACATGTCAATCAAAGGATGGATAGAATACTGAATATGGTTGTACCATATTAATAATAACATCACAGTATATAGAAGATACTCGAGTTATTATTTTATACCATAAATAACAAATAAAGAAGATGTTTAAGAAGAAAGGAACTTGAAAGAAGGTGGTGAAAACATTACCTCTTCTCCGGGTTTTTCCTTTTGATTTGATCAAAATGGCTCCGTTGGTTGGCTTTCTGAACAAAATAATGCCTCTAGGTTGAATTTATGGATGTTGGGAGGTTATTTGGGTATAGGTTGGCTGATCCAAAGGGATTGAGAGGTCTGAGGAATTGGTTAGAAGTGGTGTCCATTTATAAGGGGGAGGAGGGGCTCTTCCGGAAAAACATAAACTATTAATTTATAATAAAATCATATTCTATTTCTAATGGCTCTGAAATATATTATTCAATATATAAGGTGGGTATGGGTATAAAACCACCAAAAACAGATTTTATATAGGTTTGGGTCACTATAGTAACCTTATCATTTATATTTAACTCTTAGTTAAATAGTTTGACATTTACCATGTCTCTTTGTATTTTTATATTATATAGTTAATAAAATTACTATATACATCAAAGAGACCCCCCAAGTAGTCTTTTAATGATACACCTATCATTATAGAAGTCCTCTGGCTGAGAATTTGATTTCAAGGAATATAATATCAATTAATAATATAATATTTGTTTTAAAAACTTTTTTACGTCAATTTTGACACTATTGGGTATTTCGTTTTTGATAAATTCATAATAGAATTAATACTTCGAATAAAATTCATATGACCAATAATAATATGTCATATTAACCTATAAAATTATTTCAATTCATAAAAAGTCTGAAAATAAATTTATATAGATATTTATAATGTCAATTATTTTAATATTTCATTAATTCGGTAATTACTGTATCATCATTGTGTTATAAATAAATTAAATTATTTATTGTCTAAGAATTATAAATAAAATATTATTATGTAGTAAATAGTTTTATATTTCTAATGAATATTTTCAATCGAATTTAGCTTATTCATAACCCTATATTACAAATGTTTTAGTAATTAAACATTGATTTTAACTCTTTTAACTCTTCTTTGAATTAAATAATAATAAATGTACTAATCTAATCCAAGTGGACCTAAATGATTCTATTTTATTCCTAATTGTGTTTCTGGTCACGATACAATTGTAAAATAGAATTAGGGCATCTGTTAGGGTAATATTAATATCATTTTTACCCATAATTACCTTATTTACTTTTAACCGTTGTAAATAAAAGTAAAAAGTTACTATTTGCCCAAAATTATTTTTACCATATTGAACCACATTTTACTACTTGATATTTACCGTGTCTCTTGGATTTTTGAAATTCCTCTCGCAGAAGTGGTAAAATTATGTTATACATGAATTTCTAAATTCTCCGAGGAGGTGGGTAAAAGACGATGAAAAGTTCCATAAAATTTTTATATATCTGAAATTATTCTAAACTAACTCCAATTAATTAATTTAAAAATAAATAGGTAATATGTATCTATTTTGACCTTAATTAAATTTAAATAAATTAAATAATTATTTAAATAAAAATTCATTTTTAAACTATAACTCATTTTTTCACTATTCATCAAAATTTTTATTTTTCAGAAAAATAACAAAAATTCACCCTAAGATAATTTTGATATTCCGAATCAAAAAATGAAGTCCATTTTGAAAGATAAAATTTATAAAATTTCAGAAGATGTGTATTACTATTCATAATGGCTAGTTTGATTGGTTGTGGTGTGTGTTATAACTTGAAGTTGCGTACAACACACACTATTTCATTATTCAAAGGGAAACGTACCGTGTAAGCTTGGGGTGTTGCATTTTATTTGGACATAAAAAACAAATCACATCGCATCATGGAGGTTGTAGTCTATACATATTCCCATACGATGTTTTAATATTTCTTTGAATGGGATTGTAAGAAGGTAAATGATATATTACATTTTCATAATTATAATTATTTTACTAATATAATATATTAACATTAATTGAATCATTATAATACTTCTAGAAGAGATAATTTTTTAAAATAAATTACATCATTTCGTGATGTGATAGTCTACAGTACACATGATTAACAGTTTCATTTCCCATTTGATGAAATAATAGATGGATTTAGTTTGATAAATAAAAAAGAAAAACATATATTTAATGGTAATATAATGGTGTTATTATTTAGTAGGGTTGAAGAATAATTTAGTAATGTGGATTAATAAATAAAACAGAAACGGTTTATTAAAAATGATACATCTTCTTAAAAAATTGTCTATTTTTTAACACCACAAGATCACTTTTTCAGGTCTTGTACCTAAACCAAGAACTATAGAATGAGGGTCTGGGTTCTGGGAAGTTATTTTGGAAGGTATTGGGCTAAAAAGTTGGTTTATAAGTGAGACTTACTAGAATAATTGGTGACCTTCATAAAAGAGTGGTGGTGACCTTTTAAAATTTCCCAAAATATTAAATTATTATAAATTAATTTTCAAATAAAATTTTATGAAAACATATATATCTAAAATATAATAAGAATATTTTTAGAAATTCAATTAGAAAATATTTTTTAGACATGTTTAGGAAAATATTGCCCCTTTTCTGATTTGATTTAAAATGTTCATTATCAGTTTTTGAACATACTATGAAAAAAATGTTTTTACACATTTAGGGTCAATAATGTGAATATAAATTGAATAAAATTATCACAAATACACCTCAAATTATAATATAATACATATGAAAATAAAAAATTTTAATATTTTTTTTTTGAATTTTATTTCATTTAATTAAATATTAATTTATAATAAAATATCAATAATGTCAATTTTTAGAACTATTCAATAGTTTGAAATTCATAATATGTAGATAATAAATATTACTATAAAATTATTTTAATAAATCCCTAACATGTAAATTATATATATATATATATATATAATTATTTTATCACATTAATTATATTAAATTATTTCTATGTTATTATTTTTAATATAGTTATTTTATTTTTCAACAATTGTTTTATCACTACATCAATGTTTTATGAGAATTTAATGAAATTATATTTTCTCTAAAAAAAGTATATAAATTACCATGATCAATAGAAATATTATATATTTTATATGAATATATTTACTAGAACATATCTATTTGATAACCCCATGTGACAAATATTATAGTTATTAAAAAGAATATTGTGACTTTATTGACTTTTTTTGAGATAAAATTATATAATTTCTATAAACTCATCCAAATAGAAATAAATTTTAATATAAACGAATATTTTATGAGTATTGATAAAATTACCTCACCCAATAATACTATTAAATTTATATATTCATGTAATAATCCATATAATTTTATTTTTAACCTAAATAACCAAATTCACCCCATCTTCGGTGATAAAATTGTTATTTGTACTATTAATAATGATAAAAATAAATGAAGAATATTTACAAAATTTAGAACAACAATTTAAAAATACGGAATAGAATTTTTATGATTCAACTCAAAAAAGTTACATTATTTAATTTAAAATAATTTCAATGAAATTAAATGGAAAACATTTTTCTACAAAAAATATGTCTATAAGCCCAAAACAAAAGATATATAAAAATTATCTAGATGTATTATTAAACTGAAATTAATTATATAAAATCTAAATAAACAATAATTTAGTTTCATTGAGATATAATTAAAATAATAATGGTTCCTTTAACAAAAATAAAATGGAGTAATTATAATAATCTATACTTTATATTATTCACTGAAAAATTATTCTTTTTTGATAATTCTCGAAAAAATCAACATAAGATAATTTTTAAATGAGGAAATAAAAAATTAATCTCATTTTGTCAAATATTTTTGAGATAATTTTCATAAAATAATTATAATAATAACCAAAAATTCAATAACATTAAAATTTCAAGAATGTGCATTTTTTCATGAAATAAAATGATTTTTTTTAAAAATAGAGTACTCAATTTAAATATAATTAATTAATTTATTCTAAATGAGTAGAACCATAATATATTTCATATTTTGGATAATAACATTTATTACTACAAATTTAATGGATTAGATATAGTGATCACAATTAATTAAAATACAATTGTTTGTTCAAGCTCGTTATTTTGTATCACGTACTATCTCAAAAATGTATTTCCTATTAAAATATATATATGTAACATTATCTCCACTTTTAATAATTTATTTACTTGAAATTATAAATTTGTATCATTAAAAATGGTTTTACTAATCGATATATTTGTTCTAAAATCCCATGTCATTAAAAATATTTAAATAAAACATCCATTAGAAAAGTATAATGGAAGTATGAAGGTTATATTAAATAATACCTACCTCGGTTTCAAAATATGATTACATTTTTCGTAATTGATAAAACTTGGAATAAATAAAATCCTTACTCCAATGTACGGATTGAGAGTAATAGGGAACATGGTCATGATAAATATAACCATCAAATAACAATAAATCAATTATGTGTTAAAACGACATTAATTTGAAGGTATGAAAAGTAAACATATAACAATAATTTATAGATATGATTACTAGAGTTGAGTAATTCCATTTCCATCTATACAAACTAAAAAGATAATATAAATTTATAGGTAGAGTTTAATCCATTAATTAATTTCCAATAGAAAATCATTTTTTTAGTGAAAGGTGGGTATTAACAATGAATTTTTCTACCTAAACATTTAGAATAAACTTCTATGGATCAAAAAAATTCATAAAACAAAATAATAAATTCCTTTTATTTTTAATAATTAATAACAATTTTTTATCATAATGTAAGTTAGTACCGAATGGAAGAAACCTTTTAATGGTGAAAATTGACTTTTAATCTCCGAAATTCAATAATCATTCCCATAAGCCAACACATATTGATCAAAAAATAGCTATCCTTAAAATATTTAAAAATATTATGTATTAATATTGAATCCCCAAATTCATAAGGATTTTATAAATTATTATTCTATGATTAATTTTACAATTTACTCTTGATATCATATATTAGTCTTGATGTTTCAAACCATAATGCAATTTCCCAAACAACATAATCTCAATGATGTTATAGTAATTAACATATCTTGAATCAGCATAATGCCATTATAAAATCTTATATGTGTTCTGAAGATAATACTACCGTTGTTTCTGAAATAAAATCCCATTGTATTCTATTTACCTTAATTATATAATTTACTGAAAAGTTATTGTGATCTTGTTCCAAAATAACATTAAACACTTAATAACTATATCAATTTTCAATCCCATTATTATATATATATTAATAAATTTGATATAGAATTTAACATAATCAATATCAATAAAACTATTAAATTAATGAATGGTTGCAAACTAATTATGTCATCGTATAAGAAAGTGTTAGGTGTTACACCCAAAAATACATTTGGTTGTGAGTTCAATCCTCACATCCTAACCAGACATTATGGGTTATCACATACCAATGAGTTGTCCTTTAAAAAAAATATTAATATAATTCTAATAACATTCCAAAAAAATGATAAAAATCCAAAAAAATGTAACAACTCATAATTACCTCTTAATTTGAGTTCTTATTGACCTAAAAGGCTAAGAATAAGTTTAAGCATATGTGAAAAAATGAGTTGAATTTTTCCAAAAGTATCATTTTAAATAAAACCTATACTAGACCAAAAGTTTTAATTATGATAATGTCTCTCGAAATACACTTAATCAACTTAGTCATCCATCACATAAAACCTCAAACTCAGTTTTTATGGAATAGAACATAAGAAAAACAATGAACATGTAATAAAATTATGTTATTAAACACTATTCATATTAAAATAATCAAAAAATCATAATCTATTAATTAATTTATTCCTTTATCCGATACCTATTGTATGAACCCTCCTATAAACCTCAAACGATCTGTTTTCATTAAAAAATAATAATTAAATCTATTTTCCCAATAATATTTTCTGAATATAGTTTTTGAGAATAATGATAATAAATTACATAGAAAAACCATGAATCATAATTGAAAACTTCTACTCAAAATTAATTTTTCCCATAATACAAAAGTCCTAAAACTGAAACATGATTTATTTTACTGAAAAATAGTAATAACATTCATCTTGATTACATAATTTCTCATACCAATCCATAAAATACTTAAAAAAATATTTTTAATTTTTAGTGCACAAAAACATCTAAATAAGGGTCATAAATAGAAATAAAATAATAATTGAAATAAAAGATATTAAAACCCATGTAATTTAAAAAAAATTCTTCAATGTTATTTAAGCATAATGAATCATTTCCTTATGAAAATCACGCAATCTTTTTTTCTCAACGTAAAAAATCAAAACCCCATAGGAGACATAAATATATAATATAGGTAACTTAGGGTTCAAATTATTATCATAAATGCACATGGAGTAATATTTTCAGATAAAACTGGAGTAACCCCCATGTTTACACATGGAATAACTGTAACACCCCAAGCTTCCACGGTACGCTTATCTTTGAATTATTCATTAGTGTGTGTTGTACGCAAATTCGGGTTATAACACACCACAACCAATCAAACTAGCCATTATGAATAGTAATATCCAACTTTTGAAATTTTATAAATTTTATCATTTAAAATGGACTTCATTTTTGGATTCAGAATATCGAAATTCACCTAGGTAGAATTTTTGGTATTTTACTGAAAACATTCAATTTTTGATGAAAATGGAAAAACACTGAGTCTTAGTTTAAAATCGAATTTTTATTTCATTATTTATTTTATTTAAATTTATATAAGGTCAAAATAGATACATAATACCTATATAAGTTGAATTTAATTCATTAGAGTCAGTTTATGATAATTTTATATAGATAACAATTTTATTGAACTTTTCACAGTCTTTTACCGATCTCCTAGTAGAATTTGAAAATTCACAAAAAATGTAATTTTACCACTTCTATGAGTTGAAAATAAAAAATTAGAGAGAAATGGTAAATATTAAGGAGTAAAATGTAGTTCAATATGAAAAAAATAATTTTTTTGAATAGTAACATTTTACTTTTATTTACCACAGTTAAAAGTAAATAGGGTAATTAAGGGTAAAAATGATATTATTATTACCATAACACATGTCCTAATTCTATTGGATAAGTATAATTTGACCAAAAACAACCTTAGGAATAAAATATGAACCTCTTTGGTTCACATGGATTAGATTAGAACATTTATTATTATTTAATTCAATGAAAAGTTAAGTGTTAAAATCAATGTTTTATAACTAATTTTTTTTAATATATGGTTAAACATAAGATAAATTTGATTATAAATATTAATTATAAAGATAAAACGATTTCTTAGATAATGGTATTTTATTTATAATTTTTTTTACATTAAATATTTTAATTTATTTATGACATAATGGTGATTCAGTAATTACTTAATTAATGAAATATTAAAATAATTGATATTATAAATATCCAAATAAATGTAATTTGAGACTTTTAATAATTTTCACTAATTTAATAGGTGAATATGACATATTAGGGTCGATTAGATGATTTTTTTTCGAAGTAATAATTTTTTTTATGAATTTATCAAAAATAAAATAACAAATAGTGTCAAATTTGACATAATAGAGTTTTTAAAACAAATATTATATTATTAATTGACATTATATTCCTAAAAATACAAGGATCATCCAAAGGAATTATATAATGAAAGGTGTATCATTAATAAACCACTTGGGGTTCTCTTGGAAGTATATAGTATGTTTATTAACCATATAATATAAAAATACAAAGAGACATGGTAAATGTCATACTATTTAACATAGGGTTAAATCTAAAAGATAAAGTTAATATAGTGACCCAAACCTGTCTAAAACCTATTGGTTTAGTGTTTTTCGACCCATAGCTAGTTTATAATTTATATAATCAATTTTTGAGCCATTAAAAACCGAAAATGATTTTATTATAAAATAATATGTCTAGCTTTTCCTAAGGTGCCCCTCATGCCTCTTATAAAAGGGCACTCCCCCTTCTCTCTAATTTACACCTTCAAATCCTTTGGTCTTGGCCAACCACAGCCCATATATCCTCTAAACTTCCCTAAATTAATTCTAGAGTCTTCCTTTAGTCATAATTCCTTCTTAAAGATACCTTATGATCAAATTAATAGAAAGAACCCGAAGAAAAGGTAATAATTTCACCACCCTATTTCATGTACTTTTCTTCATACACTTATTTTTTCTTTGTTAATTCAATTATAAATAATAAATTCAGTATCTTATATATACTATTTTGTTTTTATAAATATGGTAAATCTATATTCATTATTATATCCATCATTTGAATGACATGTCACCATACTTGCGTACGTACGGATTATCGTCTCCACGTCATGGTGTAATTGTTATTCAATACATTATTATTTGGATTGGTATAATAAAAATGTGTAATTCATGTAAACAATAAATATAACAAGATAATTATTCTTTATATATGATATACCATCCAATTATATATTATTTTAAAATCAAAAGAATGATATTGTCGCCCGTGCGTACGTACGGATTACCATCTCCACAAACGGGATGAGATTCATTCCCCATAGTATCCAATCAAGACTAATTTTAATTAGATGATTAAAAATAATATTTAAATACTTGATATAATTCTGTATATTAATAAGATACATCCCATCCATTACAAATATGACTCACATATCAAATAATATAAAGTAAAATGAATCTGTTAACACCTGAAACGACAATAATACTAATATATAATTATCAAAGCAATATTAAAATATCATATATGATATCATATTAATGTATATGATTCTTGTATAATTTAATAACAAATATTTAACCATTATAAAGGATGTTATGTTACCCTTGACCATGGAAAAGTACAAGGTGAGGGTAAACTCTACAATCTCTTCATTATCCGTGGTTGTTTATATGTAATTATCTACAGGGACCTCTTTATCATCCACATATATGTTTCATAAAAATGTATTTCAAAATGTTATTACTATTTACTAGACAAAGGGATAAATTCATTTATACCCTTATGTGATTTTAAAGGAATCATTCTATCATTTTCCAAACAAGATACTTTTTGACCTTTTCGACAAATTTATGTTATGAATGGTTTTTAACTTATACGGTGGGTGCAACTATTTTCTGCCAATATAAAATCATCAAAGCATCCTTTAAAAGCTTATAAGAATATTTTCAAAATAAATGTTTCCTTTATAATTATTTTACTCTTAAATGATTTCAAAATAGAAAGAGTTATTTCTCTAAAAACGGTTTTTCATCATCTATGTCAACATCCATTAATGGATTTTAAACTTATTCGAAGTTTATTTATTTTGATACAAAACTACCATATTGTATTTAAGGTTTTGTGTTATGTTTTAATGTGGATGTGCTATTTTTATACCATTCATGGTTTATGGATAAAGTATTTACATTTTGTATGCTAGTTTTAAGATGAATGTTTATGATATGTTTAAACCTTTTCATATTAGGAATGTATTGGACTTAGTAAGTGATGGGTGGAGCCCACTATAGATCCTCGATGCATCTGTATGTATATTGAGACAACTAGATTTGGAATTGGATGAGGCCTTTCCCAATTTTGATATATTTTTTTGGTCAAGGCCTTAATCATTTCTAGACATCTTGGTCGAGGCCTTGAAGAAATGTTTTAGAATGTCCGACATTATACATTACCTCAGTATGAAAATAATATTGATGGTTAGTGTTTTCATTATACAAGTAGAATACCACTGATTATGGTTTATTATGGAATTATTTACTCAGGTCATATTCCTACGATAAAAGTATTCATGTTAATTGTTGGTAAATGAATGTGGATTCAATTATTCAACATGCTTAATATTTATTTTATTTTCCGATGTATTAATTACCCTTATTGTGCGTTTGTGCTCACCCCTTTCTTACGTTTCATTTTCCAATGATATGAAGAAGTTAGTTATGAGTGACTTGTAGGCATAATCTAAGATGCTTGGATGTTTCTAATGAAATATATTCATGTTTTATTTCTCTTCAAGATGTAATGTTGAACTTATGTATGAATCAAGTTTCCAAGGATACTTTACTAATCAGTCTTTTTAGACTTGATCATTTGTAATCATGCCAATGTTATGAAATAATGCACTGACTCTAGGTAAATAGGTTCGGGGTGTTGTAGTTTCTATCATAGGAAGTTTAGTACAACCCTTGGAAGCAAGATTTAGATAAACAATGATTAGAGGATATAGACCAAAGATGGAATTTGAGGATTGGTATAGAAGAACGCCCTATAATTTTGGTATTGTAGAGATTTAGTGAGTTTTCTGAGCAAAAAATATTTGTCTAGATACGATCAGGTAGAGGTGGATCTAGCACAAATGTACCAAGGGGTAAAACCTGAAACCACCGCTTTGAGATAGAACAGAACGGGAACTAGTGCACGATAATGGGAATTCTTCACTCTTGGATAGACACTCCCCAGGGGATATTCTTAGGATAATTCATATTTTCTTTACAAACCATTATGAAGGGTTTATGAGTATATAATTACTCAAAGAAAACCTTTTTTTATGATTATGGATTATATCTATAAACTGTTCAATTTATGTTAAGTGTTTAATAAGTTTGGATTTATGTATTGTGATTCATAAACTAATCTAGTGTATGCCGTTGGTTATAAATGGTGCATAGTGGAAGGAATGGAATATGTACCAATGTACGCACTCCATGTAGGGATTTCCCTCATGTTCAAGATAATTATAGTGGAGTTGGTCATAAAACTGCTGCTAATCAGCTTATCACCATACTGGGACAACTCGCTCAGGTTAAGAATAGTAACCTTACCCGTATGGAGCACCCTGATCCATAGTGTGGAAGATTAATGTTAGATTTCTTCATGAGGAAACAACCACAGACATTCAATGGTAGTTCAAATACATTAGTGGCAGAGTGTTGGATAAATTCCATAGAAAAAATATTCCACGCTTGGGGAGTAGCGAAAAGGAAAAAGATGTCATGGCAGTTTACCGCCTCATTGGAGGTGTGGATCAATGGTGGTCATTAATTCAAAACACAATGGAAGATGATAAAGTACCAAATATGGAATGGAGGGAGTTTAATGAAATTTTCATAGAAAAATACTTTCCTCATTACCATCGAGCAGATATGGAATGACAATTTCTGAGTCTGAGGAAAAAGGAGGATGATAATGTCGCAAAGTATGAAGTTAACTTTACAAGGTTAGAAAGGCATGCAGAACAATATATACATAACCCAAGAATTATGATGGATCATTTATTTTATGGGTTAATACAATTTCACCATTGAGCATTAGTATCCCAATCCTTCTCATCATACGAAGATGTTGTCTCGTGTGCTATCAAGACACAAAAAGGAATTCTCTAAGACATATGAATTCAAATAAAAGCATGAGAAGAATAGATCTTATAAAAACTCATGTAATAGAAATAAGGAAACCAGGAAGAAGGCATGAACTGAATTTTACACCCTATGATAATTGCGAAAGGAAACACCCTGGTTCCTGTCTAAAAAAAGAGTATTCTAAAAATGTGGATAGAAAGGCCATATTACTGGGGATTGTATGGGAAATAAAGAAACTAAAAATGTTCAATTTTACAATTGATGGGAGATGGTACATTATGCAAATTAATGTCCTAAGTTTCAGAAAGACATACATCAGAAATGGAAAAGGGATCAAGGCCAAGCTTTTGAGATCTCTACTACTAAGGTTGAAGCTTCGAATGATGTAGTGGAAGGTAATTTAATGGTTTCCTAAAATTTAGAAATTCTATTACTTGATTTTGGATCATCTCATTGTTTCATATCTTCCCAGTTTTCTATGAAAATTAGATATTTCCAATTTTATTTAACAAGGGAGTTGTCAGTAAAAACTCTTATGGGAAGTATCATATCTACGAATTTTTGTGAATTAGTTCCAATTATGGCATATAAATATTCTTTATCTTCTTATCTCCTCATCAAACCCATGATTTAATTTTATATAATACTTGGTATGCATTGACTTTCATACCATTATGTAAAAATTTATTGTAAGAAGAATAAGTTTACAATTTTTGATGATGATGCTAAAAAACACCTTATCTTTAGAGAAGAATCCTCACTACCTAATTCATATCAAGATACACCCCCAGTAGCTCAACTAAATTCAATTATTGGGGAGGAATAGAATGAATAAACTGTAGGTGAGGAAAGGAATATTCAAATAGAGGATGTATCTATTGTGAAAGAATATGATGAAGTGTTTCCAGAAGATTTATCTCGACATCCTCCCGAGTGAGAAATTGAGTTTTTCATTGATTTAATTCCACGTTCAAGGCCCACATTGAAGACTCCTTATAGAATAGACACCGTGTAATTAGTGGAACTGGAGAAACAATTATGGGAATTGAGTAATAAGGGATTTATTCTCCCTAGTGTTTCTCCATGGGGAGCCCCTATCCTTTTTGTGAATAAGAAAGATGGATCTATGAGGTTGTGCATTGAATACAGGGAGATCAATTCTATAACAATAAATAAAAAGTATCCCCAACCTTGCATTGATGATTTATTTGACCAAATTAATGGATCTTAATAATTTTCAATGATTGGACTTCGATCTGGATATCAGCAATTGTGTGTAAAGAAGGATGACATTCCGAAGACAGCATTTTGAACTATGTACGAGCATTTCGAGTTTACAGTAATGCCTCTTGGATTGACTAATGAACCCTCTATATTCATGGATCTAATTAATAGAGTTTTCAAGGAATATCTCGATGATTTTGTGGTGGTATTTATTGATGATATCCTGGTATATTGCAAAAAGCTACGAAGATCATGAAAATCGCATTCGCATTATCTTGAAAACTATTAGAAGACATGAATTATATGGGATGTTTAGCATGTGTCAATTCTGGCTTCAGGATATTTCTCTTCTTAGCCATATTGTTTCCAAGGATGGAATATCTATCGATACTTCTATGACCAAGGAAATCCAAGAATGGATAGCACCGATGAGTATAACTGAGGTACGCAGTTTTATTGGTTGAGCAGGTTATTATCAATGTTTCATCCAGATTTTTGCCTGATTGGCTAACTCATTAACTAAAATCACAGGTAAAGTGGTTAAATTTGTTTGGAAAAAATAGTATGAAAAATGTTTTGAATAACTGAAGAGAAGATTAGTCAATTATACTAGTTTGACTCTACCAACGGGGAATGATGGGTTAGTTATTTATAATGATGCATCAAAGATAGGACTAGGTTGTGTCTTTATGCAGAATGATAGAGTTATTTCCTATGCATCACGACAACTGAAAATTCCTGAGAAAAACTATCCTACTCATGATATTGAGTTAGAATCTCTAATATTTTCTTTGAAGATATTGATAAATTATCTCTATGGTGAAAAATGTGATATATATACTGATCACAATATTTTGAAGTATATTTTCTCACAGAAAGAACTCAACATGAGGCAAAGTAGATGGATTGAACTACTCAAGGATTATGATCGCACCATACACTACCACCTAGGGAAGGAAAATAAGCTAGCAAATGCTTTGAGCAGAAAGGATCATGGAGTTTTGAAAAAGACAAGAGTTGAAAGAGATCCTATTTTCTTGGATCTAGTAACGATGTATATGGTAATAAACATGGATGGTGATACATAAATAATTTTTCAAATGGTTTCCGAACCATAATTACTTGAAAGGATAAAATGTTCTCAAACCTATGATGAATAGTTTCAAAAAAGACATTAAAGTTGTCAATGATAAGAGATTGTGTGACTTTGTGTATGAAGATGGAATTTTAAAATTTGGGAAGAGACTTTGTGTTCCTGATATACCTGGTCTGAAAAAGGAATTGTTGGATGATGCGCATAGTTCCAATATCACTATACACCCTGATTTCACTAAGATTTATAGATATTTGAAAGAACATTTTTGGTGGGACAACATGAAGAGAGAGATTTCTGATTTTGTACCATGATTTATGGTTTGTCGACATGTGAAATATGGAAATCAACAGCTTCGAGGAGTCTTGCAACCTCTTCCCATACCTGAGTGGAAATGGGATAAATATCACAATGGACTTTGTCATGGGACTACCAAAGACTCCTAGAAGGAACGATGCAATATGGGTCATTGTTGATCATCTTAACAAGTCAGTACAATTTCATGCTATAAGAGAAGATTTACCACTTGAATGTCTATAAATACTATATAATAATGAAGTTGTAAGACTTCATTGAGTACCACTATTGATTTTTTCTATTCGTGATTCCTGTTTTACATCAAGATATAGGAAAAGTCTTCAAAAGGCCTTGATACTGAACTTTGATTGAGCACTGCCTACCACCCTCGAACTGATGGATAATTAGAATGGACTATTCAAACCATAGAATACATGTTGTGATCATGCTCACTTGACATTCAAGCTATGTGGGATCAATATTTACCTCTATTATAATTTTCCTATAACAATAGCTTCCATTAAAGTATTCAGATGGAACCATATGAAGCGTTATATGGAAAGAGATGTCGCACACCAACCTGTTGGGATGATGTTGGTGAAAGAAAACCGGTAGGCCCAGATCTTGTGGATGAAACGATAGAATAGGTGAAGGTAATCCAAAACCACATTAAAGCAGCTCAAAGTAGGCAGATGATCTATGATGATAATAGAAGAAAATATTTTGGAATTTCAGGAAGGAGATCAGGTTTTCATGATGGTATCTCTATGGAAGTGTGTTATACATTTTGGTAAGATGGGAAAATTGAGTCCTAGGTATATCAGACCTTTCGAAATTGTATAAACAATTGGGGAAGTATCTTACCATTTGGCAATTCCACTAAGTCTCTCCAAATACCACGATGTGTTCCACGTATCACTGTTGAGAAAATACATGTCATTCCCAACGCATGTACTCACTTATGAGGAATTAGAACTTCAACCCGGTATTTCTTTTTGTGAAGATCCTATCAAGGTTTTTGATACAAGAGAACAAGTGCAGAGAAACCTGACTAATTGTATGGTAAATGTTCTATGGAGAAACCATAAGATGGAATAGGAAACGTGGGAACCCGAGGAACTTATGATGTATAACTACCTGAGTCTTTTTATGCAGTAATATTCCAGAAATTTTGAGGATGAAATTATTTGAAGGGGGTGAATGTAACACCCCAAGCTTCCATGGTACTCTTATCTTTGAATAATACAATAGTGTGTGTTGTACGCAACATCGAGTTCTAACACACCACAACAAATCAAACTAGACATTATGAATAGTAATACCTACTTTTTAAAATTTTATATATTTTATCATTAAAAATGGACTTCATTTTTGGATTCTGAATATCGAAATTATCCTAGGGTTAATTTTCGTAATTTAACTGAAAACATTTAATTTTTTATGAATAGTGAAAAACACTGAGTCATAGTTTAAAACCCAATTTTTATTTAATTTTTTATTTTATTTAAATTTATTTTAGGTCAAAATGGATACATAATAACTATATAAGTTCAATGTAATTTATTGGATTCATTTTATAATAATATTATATATATAAAAATTTTATTGAACTTCTCACCGTCTTTTACCAATCTCTTAGAAGAATTTGAAAATTCACATAAAACTTAATTTTACCACTTATGTGAGTTGAATTTATAAAATCCAAGAGACATGGTTAATATCAAAGAGTAAAATGTAGTTCAATAAGATAAAAATAATTTTTGGTGAATAGTAACTTTTTACTTTTATTTACCACGGTTAAAAGTTAATACGGTAATTAAGGGTAAAAATGATATTATTATTACCCTAACACATGTACTATTTCTATTGGATAAGTACAATTAGAACAAAAACAATATTAGAAATAAAATATGAAACTCTTTGGTCCACATGGATTAGATTAAGACATTTTTTATTATTTAATTCAAAGAAGAGTTAAAAGAGTTAAAATCAAAGTTTAAAAACTAAAACATTATTAATATAGTGTTACACATAAGATAAACTCGTTTATAAATATTCATTAGAATGGTAAAATGATTTACTAAATAGTGTTATTTTATTTATAATTTTTAGACAATATATAATTTAATTTATTTATGACACAATGGTGATGCAGTAATTACCTAATTAATGAATATTAAAATAATTGATATTATAAATATCCAAATATAGGTAATTTGAGACTTTTTATGAATTAAAATAATTTTTTAGGTCAATATGACATATTATGGTTGGTTAGAAGAATTTTTTTTTGAATTAATAATGCTGTTATAAATTTAGAAAAAACAAAATGCCAAATAGTTACAAAATTGACATAAAAAAGTATTTAAAACAAATAATATATTATTAATTAATATTCTATTCCTAAAAATATATGGTTTGGAAAAAGTACTTATATAATGATCGGTGTATCATTAATGAACCACATGTGGTCTCTTGGAAGTATATAGCATGTTTATTAACCATATAATATAAATATACAATGAGACATGGTAAATGTTGGACTATTTAACTAAGAGATAAATCTAAAAGATAAAGTTAATATAGTGACCCAAACCTATCTAAAACCTATTGGTTGAGTGTTTTTCGACCTATCCCCACCTTATACTTTAAATAATCCATTTTTTATCCATTAGAAATAGAAAATGATCTTATTATAATATAATATTTCTAGCTTTTGATAAGTTACACATCACCCCTCTTATAAAAGGGAACTCCCCCTTCTCTCTAATTCACATATTCCAAGGCCTTGTACTCGGCCAAAACATGACCAAATATCCTCTCACCTTCCTTAAACTCATTCTAGAGTCCTTAAAGTTTTCATAAATCAATCTTAAGGAGCCATTTTGATCAAATCAAAAGGAAGAACCCGAAGAATAGGTAATAATTTCACCACCCTCTTTCAAGATCTTTTTTTCTTCCACTTATTCTTTCTTTGTTATTTCCATTCTAAAATAGTAACTCTAGTATATTCTATATAATTTGATGTTATTATAAATATGGTACAACCATATTCATTATTATATCCATCTTTTGAATGACAAGTCACCATACGTGCATAGGTAAGGATTATCGTCTCCACGTCATGGTATAATTGTTATTCAATACATTATTATTTGGATGGGTATAATAACGATGTGTAATTCATGTAAATAACTAATAAAACATGATAATAATTATGTATATATGATATAACATTCAATTATTTATTATTTTAATATAAAAAAAATTATATTTTCGTTCGTGCGTACGTACGGATTACCGTCTCCATGTACCCGATGAGAATCAATCCCCATCGTATCCATTCAAGACTAATTTTCATTAGATGATTAAAAATAATGTTTAGATACTTGATATAATTATGGATATGAATAATATACATCCCCTCCATAACAACTATCACTCACATAACAAATAATATAAAGGAAAATGAATCTGTTAACAACAAAAACGACAATAATACTAAGATATTATTAACAAAGCAATGTTAAATGATCATATATGATATCATATTAATGTATATGATTGTTGTATAATTTAATAACAATTATTTCACCATTTTACAGGAGGTTAACCTACCCTCAACCAAGTAAAAGTACGAGGTAAGGGTTTATTCTACAATCTCTTCATTATCCGAGTTAGTTTATACGTAATTATCTATCGGGACCTCTTTATGATCCACGCCCATTTTTCTTAAAAATGTATTTCAAAACATTTTTATTATTTACTAAAAAATGGGTTAAATCCATTTATTCCATTATGTGTCTTGAATAAAATCATTTCAAAATTATCCAAACAATTTTACTTTTTGACATTTTTCAAAAAAAATTAAGGTAAGAATGTTTTTTATCTTATACGGCAGGTGCAGCTATTTTCGGTCATTATAACATCCTCAAAATTCCCTTACAAGCTTATAAGAATATTTTCATAATAAATGTTTTCTTTATAATTATGTGACTCTTATATAATTTCAAAATATAAAGATTTATTTTTCTAAAAAAGGTTTTTATTTTATCTATGTCAACATCTTTTGATGGATTTTTAGATTATTTGAAGTTGACTTATTATGATACAAAACATAAATATTGTATTGATGGCTTTGTGAAATTTTTGACTGTGGATGTGCTATTTTTATAACATTCATGTTTTATGGTTGAAATATTGACATTTCGTATGCTAGTTTTAATACGAATGTTTTTGATATATTTAAACCTTTTCATATGAGGAGTGTATTGGACATAGTAAGTGACATGTGGAGCCCGCTACAGCTCAATGATGCATCGGTTGTTCTCATGGGACAACTAGATGTGGAATTGAATAAGGCCTTTCCCATTTTTGATATATGGTTTTGGCTGAGGCCTTAATCATTATTAGATGTCTTGGCCGAGGCCTTGACAAAATGTTTCAGAATGACCGATATTATAAATTCCCTCATTATGAAAATAATATTAATGGTTCATGTGGTCATTCAATTAGCAGAATACCCATGATTATGTTTTAGTATGGAATTATTTACTCCGCTCATATTCCTTCCATAAAATAATTCATGTTTATTATTGGTAAAGGCTTGTAGTTTCAATTATTTAACATGCTTATTATTTATGTTATTTTCCTCTATATTTATTACACTTACAGAGCATTTGAGCTCACCCCTTTCTTATGTTTTATTTTCCTAGGATATGATGAAGTTAGTTATGAGTGACTTGCAGGCATAATCTAGGAGGCTTGGCTGTTTCTAATGAAATATATTCATGTTTTATTTCTCCTCACGCTGTAAAGTTGATCTTATGTATGAATCTTGTTTCCAAGGATACTAAACTAATCGGTCTTTCGAGACTTGATCATTTGTGATCATTCCAATGTTATGTAATTATGCACCTACACTGGGTAACTAGGGTCGGGGTGTTACAATAACCCTCATGGTTATATATGAAAGATCCCTCTTTATTAGATATGGAATAACCATCACATTCTACATCCAACATAAAAAAAAGAATTGGGGGGATATCATATAACCACCCATATCTTTCTTATAACAAAACCACCCATCATCATAATCAATTCTCATAATCCATAAGAAAACCATAAAACAAGAAAGTTTGTATTCCAGATACGTTGTTGAGAGAAAAAACAATTTCAAATAAAAAAAATAGTTTTTAAAAATTGAAAACATTAAAAGGAAACCAAATTAATTTGAAAATGACTATATAATATAGTAAATGAAACTTAAATGAAAAAATTATTCATCTAGTACAGAAAATAACTTAATTTCACCCATGATAAAAAACATTCCATTTAGTCTTTTCTTGAAAAAAATCACAAATACCTTGTTTGGAAAATGAAAAAATATTCTATTCAATTTTTAAAAAAAATTAAAAACAAGGTTAAAATGAATTTAAAAGTATTAGGATAATATTGAAAACCATTTTTTAAATCCATTCTACACATATAGATAATGAAGACAAATTGAGTTTTAATTGAAACATTAATATATATTTTTTAAATAAAATTCCCTTACCTTGTTTTTGAAATATCATGTATGTTATTAATAATAATAAATAATAAACATAAGTTACATATTTACTTGTTTACGAAAATTTTCCAATTTCATTTTTCCTATTATTTTATTTCTTGACATTCCATATTTAATTGTTTAATTAATTATTTCACATTGATTGTTTTGACTATATACGTTTCATAAGTCCAAAATGGCTTTGAAAGTCATCAATGGTCAAAGTTTTCATTACTCAACCATCATTAGAATAATAATCCTAAAATAATTGTAAACATTAAACAACAATTATAATTTTAAACTCACCCCTTAGAAATGTTTATGAAAAATGAACTACGATACAAAAATGGAGATTGTGGGCCATACATACGCATGAGTATGGATTCTAATTTCAACTATCTTTATGATGTGAAGGTATATACTATTTAACAATTATAGAATTATCGTAATAACATATAGATTATATTATTTATTTATGTATACTTATATATATCATCTCTGTGATTTTGTGAAGATCTAATAAATCAGATCACATTGTGGACGTAGTAGCCCAAACATATGAAAAAACAACATTCTCATTTTTCAATGAATAAAAATTTAAAAAAATGATATATAATAATTTAATAAGGATAAATAATTCATTAATATCATATATATATATATATATATTAATCATATCATTATAGTCAATCCATGATAGATGGTGTTGGAAAATGAAATACCTCATTTTTCATGGCAGTAGTCCACCATACACGTGAATGATAGTTTCATTTAAATTTTTATAGAAGTTTAGATTAATATATGATGACATAAATGTACCTAAGAATATTTAATATTTTTTTAATATTTTTTTCTAAATTTTTTAGAATATTTTATGGTTTTGGGAGATGAACTAAATTTTGAACGCTTTATTATGAATGATTACTCTTCTTCCGAAATCCACTTTTTATTAACAACTTAACAGCACTAAGATTGATTTTTTACGTACAAAAATATCACTAAAATGAGTTTGGCGGTTATAGGATGGATTTGGGAAGACTGTTTCTAGTAATAACAGGTTTTTAAGTGTGGTAGATTTAGAATAAGATGTATCCTTTGATAAGAGAGAAGAGGATCACTTGGGGATTTCTAAAAATATTAAATTAATATAAGTTAATTTTCATCTAAAAATGAATAAAAACTTCTTTATTTTAAATATTTGTTTATTATTTGTTTAAGGAATCCGTTATAATAATTTTGAACATTTTTTGTTCACATTTATAGCCTTCTCATTTGTTTTAATCTCTTATTAACCCTTTATAAACAGTATGTGACAACAAATATCTTCACACATTGAGGGTCATTGTGGTTATTTTAAACGAATAAAATACTCATAAATAGACGATGAATGATATTATAAACTTCAACCTAATAAATTATCAGAATATAGAATTTTTAGAAAATTTATATTGTTTAATAAATTTATATTTATTATAAAATATAAATAGTGTTAATTTTTAGAACTATTCATTACATTAACTATAGTGATATAAACATAAATCATATAATTCAAATAAATTATACTAATACATAACTATAATGTTAATGTAATCTATAATATCTCTTTTATTTTAATTACATCAATTTATATTTATTTTAATATTTTTGTTATCAATTTTTTGGGTTTTGAAATAATTGAATAATTAGTGCATAAGCATTATTCATGTAATTAATGAAATTATTTCTTCACAAAAAAATTAATATAATTTTCAATGATGAATATTAATATTTTATATTATAGATTAATTTTTCCAATCAAAAATATCCTATGGATTTCCCCATATTAAAATTAAACATAATAATTGATTACAAGAGTGTGACATTTATGAATTCTTGAAATAAAATAATATATATGTCTTAATCTCCTCCAACTGGCCATAAAATGAAATATAAAAAACATTTACTAGTATTTATGAATTTTAGTCATCAAATAAAAATAATCGAAGTTTTAGTGTCATTTTATTGTCCATATAATTTTATTGTTAACATAATTTAGAACATTTACACTTATATTAATAATAATATTACTATAGTTATTGTTCATAATTACAAAAAATAAAGTATTAATATTTACACAATTTTGATCCATGGTTTCGAAATATGGACTAATTTTTTAAATATTCATCTCACTTATGTCTAATAATTTAATATAAAATTAATTATGTTAAACACAATGACAACCAATTTTCTTCAAAAAAATAACTTTTAAGCCCAAAAAGTACTTACAAAAAAATAGGTTATAAGGTATATTATAATTTAATTATATATATCATATCTAAATTAATGGTAAATAAGATAATTTCAGATGAAAATAATATCATAAAGATACTTTTCATTATAAAAAATGATAGTTTTAGAAAAATCAATATTCTTCATTATTCACTGAAAAATTATACTTTAAATGAAATCCCCCATAAATAGTCCTAATATAATTTTTACACGATTAACTTAAAATTATATTATAATTTTACAATAAATTTTCAATAATATTCAAATATTATTTATAATAATCATTGATAAATATAAATAATTTTTTTCATGAAAACACATTTTTAGAAAAATATCATTCATTTACTAAAAATAGACCATTAATATGAAAATGATTAATTTATAAATTATAATTGAGTAGTACCATTATAATTTTTATAACACTGATATTATTACTCGTTCTTACTAATTTAACTCATATTTTAGGATAGTCACATTTAAATAAAAACATTTTTTGGTTCTTTTACGGTCGGTGTTATGTATCTTATACTCTATCGAACATAGTTTTGGTAATGTCCCAGACCCTCATGATCCATCGTTTTTTCAAATTCTAGGATTCTAAGGGTTCACACCTCGTCGGCGCGACTGATCGGTGTTATCCAGCCTTTTCGGGTTTTCCTTCTATAGTTTTTCATGTAACACCTCTTTCAAGCCCTTTTGACCTTTTAATGCATTTCAAGGCCGTTTTTACCCATAATTAAGATCTAAAAATTCCCGATAAACCTCCATATTAAATAAAAATTAATTCAGTCATGTGTAACCACCCAACCACGTGGTAGAACCATGATCCGACATCGAAGGCGTTCAAATTTCATATCCTATAACTTTGGGATCTCATCTTCTTATCAAGCTGTTTTTTCTTCTCCTTTCTCTTGGATAGTGTCCTCCTTTTCCTTGTGCGTTCGAAGTCCTTTCTTTCCCAAGTCAAGTGGTGCACCTATGCGGGAGCCCTACGAGTCACACTTCCCCTGTTTTGGCGCGTGGAGAAAATCATCGATCTTTGATCAACCAAGTAGTGATTTTCTCCTTCACCTCTCCTTTCTATGTATCATGCGGGGTGGGCATGCTTTTTACTCTGTGAAATTGATGAAACCGAGCGTAAATAAGATAATGAAATGAATTTTAAAGATTGAAGGGGTGGTGTGATCGATGTTCTACAGTACTCTTTGTGTTGTTATGTGTTGTGAATTGTATGAGCCTATACTCATTGAAAATCATGGCCGTTGGTGGTCATTCACTATGAAATAATGAACCTCAGTTCTCCTGGATGTTTAAATAACTGTAACATGGAATTGGTTAATTACGTATACTCGGTTAAATAAATTAAAAGCACCAGGATCAACCCTTTTCTATGATAACACCTGTTAATGAACAGTGGAATTGAAACCAAGGAGTGTGTTAAATATTTTAAATCTGAAAATACCTTCATGGTCCTACATTGTGTTGGTGGTAGAGGTTTGGTTGTTTCGTTCACGTGCTGATTGCTGGGGTGATACGGGTGGGGATGGGATCCCATGTTGTTGTAGTTTTGATGGTTGTGAATTTGAGGTTGTGTGGTTACTCTACTTATATCATGAATTGGGGTGGAATCTTTTGTTGTTGGGAGAATGTTGGATCCTAGATTTTTGGAACATGGGGAAATATCTTGGGTTTTTCTTTGGTTCCAGTACTTCTTGGGGTCTCACTTATCCCTTTGTTGTTGTGACTTTGCAAGGGAACTGGGTGTGAATGCTTAAATTGTCGTTAGGCTTTTTCTTTCTTTTTGGCTTGTGGTTATGCATGTTAGTTGCCCAGTAGTGAAAAATTCACCGTAATGGGATCACTAGAACATGAAAACAAGAATGGTTGAGTGGGGAATTAGTTTGGGAATGATTTGTGACATGGCTTTGAGTGACGCGACTCCTTTTGTGAATGAATAGTAATAAGGGTGTTTGTGCTTAGGTTTTTGGAACCCCTAGGTTGGGATGAGTGTTTGTTACCTATACATATATATGTATAATTTATGTTTCTTATTCACGCCCCACCCACGTTGAGCACTTAGTATCGAACAACCCATATCATGGGGAGAGTGTTTTTTCCAACACTACTATTAGTGTCTGGTTATTAGCTCCTTTTAGACTCCCTTTCCTGAATAGACCAAGACTCTTTAGGCAGGCTGTGATGGCCTGAGGTCCATTATTAGCCCAAAAATCTTCGGGCAGGGTAGTTGGGGTGGTTGGCACAGGTGTTTGTGGGCAGGTTGTTTCCCAAGTGTCTTCAGGATGAGTCCCAGGTGTCTTCGGGCATTGCAGTAGATGTTCTGACCTAGGTGTTTGCAGGTGTGGTTACACGTGGTGGTTTTGGCCCAGGTGTATGTGGGAAGGATAACAGTTATGGCTCTAGTGTCTGCAAGCGGGGTTTGGAAGTGGGACTGAGGTGAGGTTATGGACAAGGTGCATGCAGGCGGGGTTTGGCCATGGGACTGTGGTGAGGTTATGGCCCAGGTGTCTGCGGCCGGGGTTTGGCAGTGGGACTGCGGTGAGGTTATGGCCCAGGTGTGTGTGGGCGGGGTGTGGCAGTGGGACTATGGTAAGAATGGAGAGATTGGTTCGATGCGTAGGATGTCTTCAATAACCAGGGTAAATGTGGCGCGGGGTACCCAAATATCGATGTGCTAGTACTATATGTTACTTGACGTGCGTTATTTGTGGAGCGTCCCTTGCTGAGGTTTGGGTGGATAGCTATTCCTTGTTTGGTGTTTTGTTATCTCTTTTTTCACGGGGCATCAGTCCTTTGTTTTACCTACTGAGTGTACTTGTATGCTCACCCTACTTATATAAAACTATTTTCAGGTTTCCAGGAGGATTTCAAGGATCATGTTGCACCGTACTAGCGCAGACTTTGGGGCAATTTCTGTTGTCATTTTCATTTTTCTTGGTACCTTACCATTGGAGTTTTGTGGCTTGTATCTTTTACATTTGAACATGCATATGGAAATGGTTTACTTTTGTATTTACCTTTACTTTCAGCTTGGGTGTTGTTGGGGTTTCTATCTTATCCCTCGATCCTATAAAAATAAAAAGGGAAATTCCTTCCATTTTGTGTGAGATTGTATACCCTTGGCACTGGTCACCACTCCAGGAACTATTGAAGGTGGGTTTTAGGGTTCATCATCTCTCCATCAACTTAATGTAGGAATGGCTTGGCAATCTGCTGACCCTTCCCTCCCTTTGGTGAAGGCGGGTCGTGACAGTTTTTTCATTTAAAATCAAAGGATGTTACATTTTATGTAATATTATACATTAGTATATATTTTATCAATTGTTAAAATTCAAATTATTTATATGGATCTCTTCTTATGATGACGTTATAATGATGTTTTTATGAAAAATGTTACTTTGCTATTGATTAATGATGTTTTGATGAAATGCTGAATTTTTTTTAGATCATGTGCCAAAAATATGTATTATTTTTATTTTTTTATGGTTGAGTCATGAATAATATGCCACAATAACTTATTTATTAACTTTTGGAATCTTTTTAGATAATATAAAATTTAATGCGGTGTGAACTCAATCCTCAAATGATTTTCAAACTATGTTCATGGTATTGTTGAGTGAACCCAATCCACTATAAGAATCATTCCACTATGTTAATGGGAATTTGGAGTGAACCCAAAACAATATGGTACAAATTTTTCTATAATATTCAATATTGGTATATACCCATGGCAATGGAATTTTTTTTTATATTCTTATTTTTTAGTAAAAAACATATTTCATTTTTTTATGATGTTATATCATGGATAAAGAATGGATATTAATGATTTTAAGATGTTATGAATCATATACATCATTATGAAAAAACCTTATTCCTTGACTCATGAGTTATGATCTCAAACTTATTTGATATGATTTTATATGTTAGTATCCTGTTCACATACCATTATGATATTGTAATTCTCACTTATGACTGTCAATTGACGATTAGTGACGAATGACCTTGGGGGCCCGATGGCTTCGTCATTGAGTTTGGATGCACTCAACGTGCTGCCTCCCCCTCCCTCACTATTTTCATATTCTGCGGAGAATCCCCTAACGCCTCTGGCTCCCTTCCCCCATGCGGACTCAGGGGGTGTCGGTTCCTCATGGCCCTCGTGGAAAGAGGTCCTCCTCAAAGCCTCGCCAGGTCTAGCGGCCTCCCAACCCTCATTTCCTCTAGTGCCTCCCTCCCCACGGCTTCCACCTGGGGATTCCGGGGGCCCGTGGGGAGTTTCTTTAGTGTGTGTGTCAGAGTCAGACTTCAAGGAGGCCTCGCTGCAGCTGATCTGGTCCCTAGTGGCTCGAATAGAGTATTCCAAGAATTCGTTCACGACTGGTCTCTCATCCGTCCGGCTAGGGTTTCATCCCTCAACCGTAGGTCGTTCCTCATTTTCCTGGAATCCCAAGAGGACTTCATCTATGCATGGGCCAGATTCCACTGATCCTTCAGTCACTAGAGGATCTTTCTCTCCTGTTGGTCCATGGAGGTCCACTGGGATCGGGAGTCGCCGGTCGCTGCAGTCTGGTTATCCTTACCCAGCCTTCCCTTGCCCTTCATGTGCGCAATGTTTCTGGAATTTATTGGAAACTCCATCAGGGAGTTTCTCTGTGCGGATGATCGAAACCTCTCCCTCCAGAGTTTGGTGGTTGCTCGAATTTGTGTGGCGATGGACATATCTTCTCTCCCGCCATCCAAGATCCATCTTAGTGTTGGGGAGATCCTGGTTTGGAGATAGGATATTGTGTTCTCAGTGGTGCCCTGGTTCTGTTATGCATGTATGTTGGTTGGCCATGCTGTTCATGAGTGCAAGAGATCGTTGGCTTCCAGACGGTCCTCTTAGGCGGCGTCCAGCGCCCAGCCTTCTGGAGGGCGTGTTTCCTCGGTGCAGTGGGTTTCACCCCCCTCGACCCCTAGCATGAACCCAACACCCCTTCCCCCTATTATTTCCCCTTCTCCTAGTTTTCCATCTCCGGTGGCCCCCAGGCTCCTAGCCCCACTCCCTCACCCCCCACCCTTAATTTCCCCTTCCCCTCTCCCATCTCCCTCCATCCCTCCCGCTCTCCCTAACCCTCGGCCAGTCCCCATCACCCTCCATCTTCCATTCTGGGTTATTGTTCCCTATGTCCCTCGGGGACTCCCCCCTCTATCTTTCTCTCCCCCCTCCGCCTTCCTGGGCAGTGCTAGTTGGCTTGCCATAGAGAAAGTTTTCCTCTTCTGTGATCCTCCTTGGCCCCTCCCACAAACCTGTGCTTCTGAACTCCCAATCCACCCTATATCCTTGACCAATTGCTTTAGTACACTAGTGCATGCCTCCACCCCCTCCCCCTACCTCCTGCTTGGGCCCTCCTCTCTGTCCCCGCCAAAGTCTGGTCCTCATCAATCCCCCCTGCCCAGCCCTCCTTCCCGACCCTCTACCTCGAGCTGGTCAGCTCCCCTGCTTGCTTCTTTTTCTCCCTATCTTGGCAGCCCGCTCCCCTTCCCCCAGTAACCCCTCTGGCAGGATGTGTACCCGTTCAGTGGAAAAATCCCTTCTCCTATCTTCAAGGGAGCTCCAACGCGGACCTTCTCCTAGGGTCAGGACCACGATCCTTTCTCTTTAATGTTGTCACTAATTATCTGGAATGCTATGGGACTAGGATCCCATGTCAAAATGGACTTTCTCTCCAATGAGGTGTCTAGGAGAAATTCCTCCCTTGTGGTTATCCTTGAGCTCAAGGTGAACTCTTCCAGAATTGGAGAGTGTGCTAGAAGAGCAAGGATCAGGTTCTCTTTACATGGTGAGCCAAAAAATCATCATATCTGGTTTTTTTGGAAAGAATCTATTCTGGTGGACAAGTTGGCCGGGTCTGACCTACGTCTCTCAGTCAAGGTGGACTTGGGGCAGTTTATTTGCTTCTTATACTTTGTCTATGCTAAATTTGTGGTGCGACTCCGTGAGAAGTTATGGTTGGACATTAGTTCCTTCAATCCTAGGGACGATCCCTGGCTAGTTGGGGGTGATTTTAACTGCATCTTGGACCCGTCAGAAAAGAAGGTGGGGGGATCTCCCTCCCTCAGAGCGATATGGCCCTCTTCTCTTCCATTGTGGCCCAAGAGTGGCTTTTTGATTTGGGTTTTTCTGGGGACAGATTCACGTGGTACAACAATGAGAGAGGAGTACGTAGGGCATGGTGCAGATTAGACCGCTGCTTTGGGAACCTTCATGCTATTTTCGACTTCCCCAACTCAGAGGTCATCCACTTGACCCACACCCTATCAGATCAGTCCCCCCTTCTTGTCCACCTCATGTCGGATTATCCCTGGGGTGAGGCTTCTTCTTCAGTAAATGTTGGAAAGATCTCCCTGACTTTCTTGAGCTGGTCCGTTCCTCTTGGGTGGAACCTTGTGAAGTGGGGCCCAAGAACCGCCTCCATAATAAGCTTCAGCGCCTAAAGTCTACTCTCAAAGGCTGGTCGGACTCCCTCCCTGTTGTGCAGAACGTTCTGGAGGCCTTGAAGACTGAGATGGAGAGGGATGAGGCCAGCCTAGATGTCCGCTGGGATGAGGGAATTTTTTCCTCTCCAAGTCATAAGAAGCAACAATTTAGTGAGGGTTTTCTGGAGCAGGAAAGATTCCTTCATGAGTGCTCCCGGGCCACCTGGATCAAGGAAGGTGACCGCAACTCGGCTTATTTCCACACTTGCATTAGGTAGAAGGAGCGGCGAGAGACTCCGAATATCCTGCGTAATGACGGGTCCTTTACTAGAGACCTGGACGACATCAGTTGCATGGTTGGATCTTATTTTACCTTCTTCCTGTGTAACAATAATCCCCAATGGAATAATGTTTATCCCCAAGATCAGACTTATCTCTTCACCACAATCCCAAGGGTGGTCTCTTCTCACACCAATGAGGCCATCAGACAAGCTCCGGTTGAGAATGAGGTCTAGGAATCAATTACCTCTTCGAATCCGGAGAGTACCCCTAGACCTGATGGGTTTCTGGGCTCCTTCTTTGTTAGTGCTTGGGGTATCATCATGGAGGAGCTTGTTAGGTCCATTCAGGACTTCTTCTATGGAGGTGGGGTGTCGCAGGCTATTGTTGCTACTGCCCTGGTTCTTATTCCCAAGGTTAGTGACCCAACTACCATAGCGCAATATCGGCCTATCATCATGTGCAACTTCATGTACAAGGTGCTGGCAAACCTCATCAACAGAAGACTTTCCCAGTTTATCCACAACTGGGTTGCGAAGGAACAACATTCCTTCATACAGGGGAGGTCCATTCAGGGGGAAATGGCTATTGCACAAGAGATGATTGGGGAGATCAATAGGAAGGTCCAAGGGTCCAACATCGCGATCAAGGATGATATAGAAAAGGCCTATGACAAATTGGAGTGGGGGTTCATCATCCGTGCCATGAGAAGCATGTGGTTTTCTGAATGGGTTATTGACCTCATGTTCCGCTGCTATAGCTCGTCGTGGATCAACATGGTCTTTATGGGGAGTCAATGCGGCTTCTTGAAGACAGTTAGAGGACTCAGGCAAAGTGACCCTCTTTCTCCCAGCATCTTAATTCTGGTGCAGGAAGTCCTAAACAAGTTCGTGTCCTCCACTATACAATGTGTTCATATTCTTCCTGATCACTTTGAGTCCCGTGTTTCGGGAGTGTCTCACCTTCTCTTTGTGGATAACATGGTCTTCTTCATCAATGGGGGTAGCGCCTCTATCAGGGTATTTATTAGTATCATGGATGAATATGCTTTAAGGAATGGTCAAATGATGAACCGGGATAAAAGCGGGGTTTACTTGCCCTCTTCTTCCCCGGCCAGCAGAAAGGACAACATTGTCCCCACCCTGGGTATTCAGAGTATAAACTTCCCTATGTTCTACCTCAGAGCTCCAATTTCCCTGGGTAGGATTTGGGCTTGGTTTTGTGAGGGTTTGGTTGAAAAAATTACCAATTATATTTTCAACTGGAAGAACATGTTCCTATCCTTTGGAGGAAGGATCACCCTCGTCAATTGGGTCCTTTCTTTGAAACCTATACACATTCTCTCCACCCTCAAGGCCCCTAAGTATACCATTATACAGATTGAGAAGATCATGATTGGCTTTATTGGGATAGCCAAGGGGAGGGGAGATGTCGGTGGTACTCGTGGAATAAGATTGCAGGCCAGTAGACTTGGGAGGCATTGGGGTCAGGGATGTGGGTCAGTCCATGTATATCCTCTAGGGCAGGCTCGCATGGGAGGTTATTGAGGGAAACTCTTTGTGGAGTCAACTTATTCGAGGGAAGTATGGCTATGGCCTTTGCGATAATGGTAAATCGCCTTCAAGCCTATATAGATCTCTTCAGGATCACCTCCCCATGATTTTTTATCACTGTCATGGGGTCCTAGGTCGGGGGGATCTCAACTTCTGGTAGTGTGATTGGGGGGGGGCTACTGGACTTCCCTGGATGACCTGCACCAAACATTTCCTTCTTGGAAGACAGTGCTCACCCATCCTTCATCCAAGCAGTTCTATCTCCCTCTCAATAGGCATTCTTTGATAGAATTTTCTTGAATGGCTCCCAGGATAGATGCATCTTCACTAGTTCCCCCATAGGGAAGTTATCGGCTAAAGACTATCATCGTTGAACATCTGCCCAGTCTGTGAGAGACCATTGGGGGAGGCGTTTATGGTGAAAAGCCACCCAAAATAAATTCTCCTTCTTTCTTTGAAGAATCAAAAATATGGATCTCCCTTCAGACATTCTGATTAAAAGGAAGGGGGTCCAGTTTGCCTCCAAATACGCTTTCTGATTGAATCCCTCAGATGAATCCACGTTGCACCGCTACTTCCAAATTGAGTGGGTCGTGCAGATCTGGAGCGAACTTGGGGAGTTCCCTCTACCCCCAAGCGCCATGGCTTCCCCAGAGGCTTTCTTCTTGAGATAGTTTAGCGGCTGCCTGGATAACAGCCATGAGGTTGTGGTCAGGGAAACCCTTCTACAGGCGGGATGCTAGTTCATTTGGCAGGCGCATAACCAGGCGTTCCATGGGACTCGATGCTCTTCTCTAGAATTATTGGTCAGAGCCAAGTGCCTCGCCTCAGAGCTTATTGGACTCCTCCACCACCATGATGCAGAGACTTCTCTCTGCCACTTCTCTTCCAGGACTGCTTCTCTAGACCGTAATAGCCCCAGGCAGCGGGGACGATGGGTCCGCTGGATGCCTCCCCGTTCAGGCCTGAAACTCAACGTTGATGGAGCCTTTGGCTCTGGCACCATGCGCGGTGGAGGCATGGTTCGAGACATAGCGGGCTCGATTATTTTCACCTTCAGCGCCTTCTATGGACCAGGGAACTCCATTAAGGCAGAGGCATCGACACTGCTCAGCGGCCTCTCTCTTTGCCGATCCAGAAACCTTCCCCTGTCCTCTGATGAAACAGACTCCAGTATTGTGTGGAGATCTCTCACTGGAACCTCCTCCTCCCCCTGGCATATCTCTTATCTGATCCGTAAGTGCATGGATCTCCTCTTCAGAAACATGGAGGTTCTCCATACATGGCGTGAGGGCAACCGGGTGGCTGACTTCTTGACACCCTTTGCTTCCCCAGAGTGCCCCCTTTAGGAGTTTTGTTCCCTTGGATCCCTTCCCCCTTGTGGGGTGGCCCATGTTATCAGTGTTGCTCTTGGACTCCATTTCATTAGGCCACCATGAGTTGTACTGCTCTTATTTCACCTTTTTGAAATAAAATAAAATTTATTTTTGCATTATCAATTGATATCTACCATGTTTTCCAATAATGGGAATTTTATCTCAATCATTGTATTTTATATTTTACCTAGGATATTCAGAATGGTTTTATGAATGATATTTCAAAAAAATTTACAATCAGAGAAGAAATTTTTTTGAGGTGTTTATGATCTTCTATGAAATAATTTGAAAAATTATTTAGACTATTGGGATAGTTAACTATTGGTATTAAGGGAAGTGTAATATGAGAAAATGTATTGATTATTTATCTCATATAATGTAATATGTATGTATGTAATTCTCAATTACCCCATCCTTTTTAGGTTCTAATTTATCTATTGATGTAAATATATTGAAACTTATTACTACTTGGATTATGTTAGTTTTTTATTCAAATTATTTTTTTTCATATCATGACTTGATTTTTCATTTTTAATTAATTTTCATATAGTGATATTGTTATTTTTGTAACCCATGAGGGTGTTATGAAATTTTTTATATGGTTTTTTGACATGGATTAAAGCATTTTCATGTTTATTTAAAATTAAAATTTTGTAAAAGAATATTAATTCAAGATAATTTATTAAGGAGACAAATAATATATATATTTTATACAAGTATTATTAGTAAGGGATTGTTTATGACATTAGGATGGGTTTAAATAAAATTTTATATATAAATCAATGGGAGTCTTGTGGAATATGTTTGTTTTAACCAAATTAATCGATATTTGGAATTAATAGTATCATGTTGATTTTGACAAATTATTGAAGGAAAATGTGGATTCTAAAATTAATTCTCGTATTATTTTTTCATGGTTTTGTTTTCAAAAGAAACTGAAAATAAATTGTAATCCTATTAAATTTTAAAGGTACTAATAAAACAATAAAAAATTTGTTTCACTTACTATTTTCATTATGTATTTTTTTTAGACTGGGGTCTATTTGTTATTTCATGTTGATCATTTTCCAATAATGGGGTGCACTGTTTGATGCACATATTATGTTAAATGGGTTTTTTATTGAGGCAGTTTTGTAGGTGATATGTGTAATTCTTGTAAAGTTTTATACGTTATGGGTGTAATTATGAATATGATTTCTAGTTTTGTCACCTTAGTTTGAGATACATCATGGAGACCCTTGAAAGAAAAATAATACATCTGGATACATGTTATTATATTTTTTTCTCAAAATTCTCTCAAATTCCATTAGAATGATTCACCCTCCGATGTTATTTTATTATACAGAGTGAGACCTAAAAGGGAAGAAAAATGAGTTTTTTGAGATATAAAAAGGTATTTAGTAATCTAGTGAAGCATTTCAAGTGTCATTTCATGTTATAAACTAGTTAGTTCCCTATGATTCTTTATTTATGATGGATATTCCTTAGGTGATTCTATTATGATCCTCTAGTTCCCAATTTGATGTTATAGAAACATTATTATTATTTATTTATATTATTCTCTATTAATGTCTTTTAAAAAAATTAGTTTAATTAGGAATTTTTTTACATTGAACATGGTTTATGGAATGGTTTGGATGGTTTAGTTTTGAATGAAAATGTAATGATTATTTAGAAAATTGGTCTTGTGGAATGTTTTTTGAAAATCAATTCAAAAAAATTGTTTCATTGAAAATAGTAATTATTGATCTTTTAAATGGTATTTAGATAACCTCTCATAACTTAGAAAAAATGTTTTAATTTATTTCTAAATTCTCAATGTCCTTCTTTTGAGATAAAGTCTATTTTCACTTACTATTTGGAAAACCTAGTTTCATTATTAAGGACAAGTGATATCCTATATATAGTAAAATCATGTTGATTTATTTTATTATATTATCATATGTTGAAAAACTAATTAAAATATATTTTTAAACTAATATTTTTGAAAAATTTTATGAATGGAATTTCATAGACTCTTTAGTGAAATTTTACTAGTCCTGTTTTTCTCAAAACATTCAACTGCCCTCAAGTGTGCACGTACAACTCTTGTTTTCACACCTATTTATAGGCTTTAATATTATATAGTTTATAATTAATGTAGTTTTTAATAGATAATGTGGAAATGATGAGATACCATATGTTACTAGGAATTATTTATTTTCATTCGGATAAATCTGTTTTAATTTTTGGTTGATTATGTATCACTTAATTCAACAAGGTATATTTTCATTTTATTCATTTATTTTTTTATTAATTATTTATTTCATATTTTTTTATATACCTGAATTATTTTTCATATATTAAGTGGTTTTAAAAATATGAATTATAACTTCAAATTGATTTTGTCTCAGTAATTTTTTAATTTTTGTTATGCATGTTTGTATTTTTTTATTTATTCTTATTTATTTCTTTTTATAGATATTAGTAATATTTATAGACCAACCTCTATTGGATATTTGTTTTTCCGTATTATTGATTTTCTTTTTACATAAGTTTTAAACCATTCTCAATGGTTTATGATAAATACCTTGGCACTATTCATCATTATGTGGTGATCGATAACATGATACGAGCTCATTAGTGAATAGGGTTGTGTGATGGGTCCAGTTGACTATGTCTGGTTCATTATACTATTTGAGTTACATGATAATATTATCCTCCATTAACATAACATAGAAAAAAAGTTTAATAACATATATTGTTATATATTACAATCCCATACCACAAGCTCCCCCATAAGGATTACCCTTGCGTGGTCAAATGTGATCCATGTTGTTGACAAATCAATATCTTCTTCTATTTATACACTACATTCATTCTGAACTATAATAATTGATATTTGTAGTCATGATCGTTGAAAATTATATCCTTTCATTACCTTACTACATGAAAAGTTGACCCACCATTGGAAATAGTTACATATAATTAATCATAGGTTCTCCTATATAAACCTCAACTCCCATTAGAATGATAATATTTCTATTATATATCAAACCAATGACCTATACATATCACATTGTTCTCTTTAAATTTATAAAACTATATGCATAATTATCAAGGACCCTTATGTGTGTCATAATATTGACTTATCTCCCACCTCCTATAGATATTTTATTTTTTATTTTCTACTACCTATCTGGCTATATTACACAATATTAATATGCATGGATACTTTGAAAAGAACATTTATTTGGATGTTCCACCTTCTCCTTCACACATTTATAAACTAAATCATCTAATTATTAATAGTATCAAGAAACATCACCTAATATAATTATACTGAATTAAAATTTTCTGAAACTATATAATGGATCTATTTTTAACTTATATTTTCATTATCTAATTTCACTATATTTTATTCCCTGAATATTACTTATATAAATTCCAATGCATAACCATTAAATAGTTCAAAATAAATAAAAATAGATATATACTAATAATTATATTTTAGATCACTTAATGTTTGAAATTAATTCTCATGGTCTCAATTCCATTTCCACATATCCAATTTCCACCTCTGAAAAATCACTACCACAATTTAAAACATTCGGTTTAATAATTTCATAATATTATCCAATATTTATTCCTAGAATGCAACTAAAGGTAGATCCCCCATGTTAATACAATACTAAATCCCTATATTCCATGGGATACGGACTATCCCTTAGAGATTAAACCAAATATGGGTTTACTATTCCTAAAAAACAAGTAAGGTCAAATAAAAATTCATTCGAAATTTTTGCACGATAGGGCTGTACATTGAACATAAAAAATGTATACAAATAAATTTTTGGGAATGTAATTTTATATTTTAATTAAATATATAAAATTGTAACAATATTGTATATGATATATATATCCAAAATAATATTACTAAAATAACAAATTAATCGAAAAGTATTAATACACAGTTTGTATTTCCCTATGAGAGATACATATGCACCATGGTAATTATATAAATCTATACATACCTTCATCAAAATCACTCTTAAGTCATCTATAAATCATTGAATCCATTATTATGCTCATTCCAGGTTATACCTCGGACAATAATTTTGAAATAGAATTTAAAATAAAACATGTGTTTCTATTCAAACTTAAATACTCATGTTGTATACACATGTTTGGGGTCATTACAATTACATAATTGGATTTCCCTGATCACCACTAATTAAGTATTTCAAATGATCAAATAGATGAATATTCATGTCTTTAATTATATCAACCCATCCCATATGAGATATGATTTATTCATTCCCACGAAATATTATTATAATTTTTTTATTGTGTAATAGATGTTACATGCACCCTTAATGATACACATAAAATAATAATCTAAAATAGTAATGTAAAAATATATATTTCATCAATTTCAGACCATTCATGGTCCCTTATAAGGACATTATAATGTCACATCCTCCAAAAAAATCGAAAACTATCATCAAAATGTCTCACATTATACCAACAGTGACTCTCACTCAAGTAGTCCCAATACAACCATTATTCATCTTTATACATATAAACGTCAAAAATGAAATTTTTAGGGTAATTAAATATTATAACAATAAATTTAAAATTTGACAACTAAATAGTTCTCAAGAATAAATATGAAATAATGAATTATAGATTTTAATAAAAGGGTTGTTATTAAAGGGAAAAAAATTTAATTAAAAACTAAGAAACATTCTTATGATAAAGAAAAATATGAAAACAAAAAATACATCAAACCAGTATGAAATAATATAGAACTTATCTCTTTTAACATCCCCCATATCAATCAAAATTCATTCTAGAGATATATTTCAAATTATAGAGAGGTCAGATCTTGCTCTATCAAATGAATCATAAGATGTCATAAGAGACAGATCCCACTACACGATTATATAAAATTATATATAAAAACTTATTCCTTTTTTGGAGTAATAAAATTATTATCAAACATATCCTTTGAGATTTCATGGGTCTTACTATGGTGTAAAATAGAGATAAAATACATCATACCAGGTATGTTCAATCCCATCTAAAAGATGATTCAGATTTCACTCTTAACATCTAATCCACCACTACATTGTTCCTACTATCTGATTAGAAGTATAATCTCTTTGGGAGGATCAGTAATGAAGTGAACACAGTAGTATTCATGCATGTAAATCATGAGGGTATATTTTATATGTGTGTGGATAATTATTATTTCATATTTTTAATTAATTTTTTTTCTATATTTTAATAAAAGAAATTAATTCCATTCTATATGAATTAATTAGAAATATTAATATTTTTTTTTGTGAAAATTTTATTTTTTGTACTTGAAATAATTTAATTATGGATATTTGATTAAAATATATTTATACTGTTTTCTAATGTATTGTTCTACAATTACCATAATATTTTTTCATAAATAATATTTTTTTATTCAGTTTAATACAAAAATTTTATTGGGATAAAATAAATTGACTATTTATAAAAAAAATTCTTGTTAAAATAAATAAACACTTTTTCTAAAAAAAAATTATATGTCAAATTTATTACAAATAAATTGATGGAATATTATTCAATGTAAATAATTATGATAAGTTAATTCAACAGAGAGGGGAAGAAATATGTTCCTACAATTTTAATACTTTATGAGAGAGAGAGTACTAATCCATTTTTTTACTAAAATTGTTAACTATATAATATTTTCTTAAGAAAATTAAAGATTGTATTAATATATTTTGATTCAACGTCCCCGCATAAAAAGTAATCATTATTTATCATAAATATCTTCTTATTTTGTATCATTTTCTTTTTCTAATTTCATAAACTAATATAATTTCCAAAATTTAATTCATTTTTTTATGTCCATTAATTTTATATCTAATTTTCATTCACTATTTTCTTGACATTTAAACACTATTTCTAAAATTTGGTAATGAAAAATTATGAATTGTACAAGATATATTAGAGTTACATTTCTAATCCAATCATACATAATAAACATCACATTTTTTAGGACATAATTTACAATACTACTAAATAATTACTATATATTATTAATTTTTATAATCACAATTTACAATGAATTGTGTTAATCCAAATTTTTCATCTTTGATAAGGATTCATAAAAATTTATTGTAGAATTGTTATTGAATTTTTCATAGGTAGGATGATTAAAATAATTTACCCAAAAAATATCATTCCCAAAAATTGGTAATCATTATATATTTTTTATAAAAAAATTATTTATTTGTATTAAATGTTAATTTTATTTGATTTTATTTAAATATATAACATGTGTAATTAGATGGTAGTATTTTTTTAATTTTAATTATTAGTTTTATTTTAATTATTTGAAATTATTTATTATGATTTAAAATTTAATATTATTCAAATAAGTCAAAGGATATACCAAAATGACACAATAAATTAAATTAACAACATTTATTTACCAATTTCATAATAAATATATTCATACAAATTTAATTTTTTTGGAATTGTTAATTTAATATAGTATTTTTAATTGATCTAATTTTATTTTTATATTATGCATATTTCATGTGTATGGGCTGGGTTAAGATAAACTACTGGTGTGTGGGATGATTGGTAGGGAAACCACATCAGACTATATTAAACATACGTTCAAATCATAGTGTGAGATAATTTTTGAGTACTACAATAGTCACTATAGCAGTGATATAGTATTGCAGGTGATGTACTATAGAAATATTGTAGTTTTTAATATAATTGTTCTGTATTAGTGGATCTATTAAA
Organism: Viscum album; assembly: GCA_963277665.1. Lineage (NCBI taxonomy): Eukaryota > Viridiplantae > Streptophyta > Magnoliopsida > Santalales > Viscaceae > Viscum > Viscum album. The sequence goes on along the minus strand of OY728142.1, from coordinate 1,257,643,802 downwards.
AAAATGAGACCTTAGGTAAGTATTTGGCCCTTTGGACCACAAGGCAATTGGGCTAATAGGCCTCCAAGTCTGGATGAATATAATGATTTTATTACTAGAGAAACAACATGATAATGTATTAGATAAGAATCAGTCACTAGGAAGAGAATTACTAACATCAGATAAATGGAGGGATATGGTTAAAACCATCAATCTTATTTATCTTCAAAAATCCAATTGAAATTAATTTTCCACATTAGAAGATGATAGATATAATAAATCAAAGAGGTATTGGTGATATATTTTTTCAATCTAGTCATTTGATTTAATAATTTTAGTTATTGTTCCCCTAGACATCTAGGACATTTAATTTTAGATTTAGATTCTTGGTCTTAGAGTTGTGAATGGATTCCCACTAAACCTTGTTAAAAATATTTATTATCTTATAATAAAAAATAATTTATTTATAATATTAGAGAAATGTTTGAATAAATGATTATATTATTTATGTAGAAGGACAATTTATGTAATTTTTATTAACCAATCACCCAATCATGTAAGAATAATCTATTGAAATGGGATATTTATGAAATTATCCCAACCCTCACCCTCAAATATGGTCAAACTAATTAACAAATAAATTCCATTGGGAATTTTTATTTAAAATATACATGTAAAGAATAAATCATCATTAGTTACATAAGAAAAACCATTGGAACACACAAGATAAATCAATAATAAAAATTATTTATTATTAAATAATTTTGATATAGGATTCATTATGGAATTTCTTCTAATCAATCATCATATGAAAAAATAAATGGAACAAGGCGATGTAATTTTTAGGGATATTTATTGAAACTAGTGTGTTAGAATAAAAAAGATATTTAACATATATTAATATTGAGGCCAAAATCTGATTATTAGGTTGAGATTTCTTTAATAAGATGAGAGAATAGAATACAATAGGTCAAATGATAAAAATTAAATCAATTTCATCAAGTATATGTTGATGTTGGTAGATATTGATCCACTAGAAAATAATAAAAAATAAAAATATTCATCATCAATTTAAGGAATCACTTGTGAATGTTTTTTAAAGGATGATACATGTACCATCAAAGTCATTTTAGATGATTTACTATTCGATTATATTATTCTATAGATAAAAATATATATTCTAACATTGATTGAAAAAATAAGATAATATTAGGCCAAGTGTCCATAGTGATTATATTTTCCTAAGTCCTCGAATATGAGATATCATTATTCAATATAGTTTGTAGATGATAATAGAGTCAATGTAAACCCATTATCCTATCATATCCTAAATACAATGTTATATTAATGAAATGTATTTTGAAATACCATATTATATGATAGGGTGACACTTTGAAAATATTGGGGTTCTTTGAAATTACACTTAATCTTTAGGGAGACCATGAGATACCGGTGTGATGTGGGGAAAGGCTACAAAGATTGTAAGATAAGAGGTGCATAAGAGGGACTATTTTCGTTGAATTAATTTCTAGGGCCTAAGTGGGACATAAATGGTGTAGGGATTATATCATGATAATGGAAGAACTAACTATAGTAAAAAATAAAAAACAATATATTATTAGCTCATTATTGTAGAATTTGTATTTTCAATAGTATACGGGGAAATATTTAAATTTAAATAGAAAAATAAATCATTGATTTTATGGTTTAACAAAGGTTAAAAATAAACTATAATTTCAATTTGTGGACTCAAAAAAAAGAGATCTAACAACCTATAATTTCTTATCATTGAATGAATGTTTTTTCTGTTATTTTATAATTCATCTTCTACACTAAAATGTCCTAGCCCGACTTACCCTCTAACTGGTAATTGAACCAGTCCCCATATGACCTCAAGTGCATCTCCCAATATGCCAGAGGCTTCCAAATAGTAGCGAGAGTTCAAGGATGTCCAGTGGGGAGACTATACCCCCATATTCAGAGTGCACAATGGTACTATATAGTAAACTCATATAACAGTGGAAGGACATGTAAGAAATAATCAACAGAACAATTGAAATGGACCAAAACAATTTCTAAATGGCATGCATGTAATTGTGACACATATTTGAATGAATTAAACAAATCATCATTCCATACATCTCATAAAAGATATAAATAAATGACTAAAATCCCCATGGGCGATCTCCAGGAGCAGCCTGACATCCTTCTCATACAATTTCTCCCTAATCCCAAGTATAAGGAAAAAAAATTTAGTCCCCAATCTTGCCAAAAAAAAGTTCTGCATGGGTGCCCTATAGAAATGGCTACCCAAGTAGTGTGTTAGATATACGTCTCAGTAGGACGGGACCGCCATTTCTCTAGATCAATATAGATAATTCAATATAAAAAAAATAATATGCAGATATAAAACTACAATAACTGAATGGAATAAATAACCAACAACACTTCCTGGATCGAAAGGGACACCTGACGACGATACCTGATTTGGACTGTAGTTGGAATAAGAGTATACATAAAAATCATACAAGCATATTTATCAAGCATAATATCCAGTTAATACTTTACCAACTATTCTCAATTTAATAATTTAATATCTACAATGTTCTTGTGGTTACCTGTAATTAAATACTATCATTGCATCATGTTGGAACCTATAGTGTTCCCTAGTAAATTCCATAACCTAGTGCCTACATTAAATCTTGTTTTAATTCTAACCATTTTGAACCACTACTTAAATCACATTTAATTGGGGCATAAATCATGTCCCTAGTTTTATTCATAATTCTTTATTTCCATTAATTTGATGTTGAACTCCATTTGAAACTCCCCAAATCTCAATAGGTGTAAATCACTATGTCTTACACACCACTTCATAATTCATTGTAGATCTCCATGTCTCACACATGACATTATCAAACTGTGTGAATCACCATCTCTACAACCTCATATTGCACGCACTTGCATCACTATTGGGGTAGAAATTCTTGTCGAATGACCCATCCTCTCAACTGGTCTAAACCTCCATGTCTGGAACCCACTTTCACAATCTGTCTATAATGGCATGTCTGGAACCCAATTTTCATTAACTAATTCAAAAATTAATTAATCCAATCCCAATAACTAAATTTTCATGAATTATCCACATACATTCCCCTACATATCAAACAATTAGTGAGACACATGAATAACCATAAGTTAACCCCAAATTTAACTAATTTTATAATTCCATTATTTAATTCATCAATTAATCAATATATTAACTCAAATATCATTCCATAATTAATTCTCCCCAATTAATTATCCAATAAAAATATCAAATCGTCATAATTAATCTTGAAATCAATCATCCTGAACAAACCTTAATGAACATAATTAACCCACCATTAATTATTTTAACATATCTAATTACACATATCACAATCAATACCTTCATTAATTATATCTTTTAAAACCACAATCACACAACTAATTCATAATTAATTATCACATTATAAATTTCATCCCTCCATAATTAATTTCAACAATTATTTATCTCAACATATCTCAAATCAATATATCATAATTAATTCCTTAATTAATTATATCAATTCGCCAATTCAATATCTCATAATTAATCCCTGATTAATTATATGAATTCCAATCTCAATGTACCCATTTAATTCCCCATTAGCACTCTCAATATAGATCAAGTTATGAATTCATAAGAAATCACCTTGATTAATTATCTCAATTTCAACTCTCAAATCACATAATTAATTCTCAATTAATTATTACTACTTATACTGCCCAATACTCATAATTACCACTTACCCAAGTGTGTCAACATATAAATGGATTAAATATAAAATCACATAATAGTAATCTAAAAGAACATACTATTATATACATTATGATTTTATCTTGAAGTAAACTCACCTTCGTTTGAGGGGTTTTATAACAAAAATAATATTCAGTAATCCAAAAATTCATTTTATACTGATAAACAACTCAATCACCATTTGAAGCCAAACATATCTACAACAATAATTAAAAAATAATTTTTTTTATTAATTTAGAAAATTTGAGGACCCTACCTCAATAAATTGGCCAAGACAATGTTTTTTAACTTATACTATCATCTATTCATATACACACTCCTCCAGAAAAGTGTTTACGCACTCAGAATTGGTCTCATCACCCCGAATATGATGGTGGTCAGACAAATAGTTCCTAACCGCTCCTCCTTCAGTAGAGGTCATCAGAATATGGACCAATTGGTCCCGAGAAATCTGCTTCACTTCTTAAAGATGGGGGAAAAGAAGAAACTAAATTGATCCCTTAGTGTATGTTTTCACTCTAATTGAGACCAAGCAACAGATATCTAAAAAAACTGATGCAAATAACGAAACAACTGGAGAAGTACATACCACCCTGAGAGGGATGACATTATTGAAATAAATATCACAATACAATGTGTGGAGAGGGAGATGGGAGGAGTGGGTGGTGCGCCACCCATGGGAGAATAAGGGGGGTGTGCCAGGCCTGTCGTGCACCTCACCCGATCTTTCTCTTCTCTCAATTAATTAAAACCTTGAAATAAAAATAAGGTTTAATATACTCTTAATAATTATAATAATAACACTAAAAATAATCACAATTGAATTATTATTATTATCAATTAATTTATTCTCTTCTTAGAAAAATTCCAAAATCCCCATTTAATACATAATTTAATTAAATTCATCACAACCAAATTTATTTTAATAAATTATCCAACTCATCATCAATTAATTAAATTATTCTAAACCAAATTTAATTAAACAAAAAACTCATTTTGCATCAATTAATAAAATTTATCTTATCTTGAAATTTAATTAAATAAAAACCCTCATTTAATAGCATTTAATTAAATCTCTCTCTACCTAGAATTTAATTAAATAAAATAACATGTACCCCAAAATGGGTAAGCCGCACAGTTTGGCCCAAACAGATTGGAAAACCATGTACCAACCATGAGTAACCTTCTGTCTAAGAAACCCACCTCACACAGTCTATCTTGAATGGTTTTCCTAACCATGTGTTGATCGTGTGAGCATCTCTATTTAAGACACTCACCTCACATTGTTTGTCCCGCAAGGTTTGTCTAAGCGTACACATACTGTGTGAGTAGCACTAAATCCTAGAATTAAGTAGCACTGTTTCCTGAAGTAAGCCACATGGTTTAATAGGTCATGGCCAACTTTTCACTCTTAACAGTTCCTTAAAAACCAAAATTTTCACGATCTAATGTTCCTGTATTCTAGTCATCCTTCCTGGAAACTACTCGAGCCATTAACCAAGGAAGATATAAATACATTTAAATGATCCCAACTCATATAACATCTACTCAATTATTCGTTCTAAGAGAAACCATCCCAAAAAATGAAAAAGTTATTAAACATTCATATTTTAACCTGGTAAAAAAATATTCTTATTTTAACCCATTTTAAGAACATGGGTCTATACAATCTACCATCCTTAAAAACTAATCATCCCCCAAAATCGACCAGGAACTACTACAATATTAACCAACCCACAAGAGGTCATGAAGTCTCATTTAAAGGATATAATTGTGTTCACAAACACCAAACACACATTTATCTAAAACAAAATCCCAATGGACTAAAAAATTAACGACACGATCCAGTGCTCAGAATCCAACCCAAAACATCGAAACTGCACATAACTGATCCCACACAACTATAGAAATGGTTCATTCATCATCTCCTTAATAACCTGATCATGGATTCATTCCACCATTAGTCTTATAATTTAATAGTAAAAATCCCACATCACAACTCTTTCTTTGAAAGACATCGCCACTATAAAAATCCACACTCACCCTTAAAGCTGCGATGTTCCTTTAAAAGGATTCCATCACTCAACACTTGTACTCCAAAGTCCTACTCGACATCCAGTGTCCTTCGCAAGTCAATCCCTTTCATGGAGACATTAAAAATTTTGTTCCCAAACATGAACTAAGGTGTATCCCAAAGGACCAAAAATCACATGTAAAACACAAATAACAACAATATATCATGTAAAAAAATGTTTACAAATTTAGAACGATGTAAGACCGACTCTATGTCAGTGCCTCAAAGATGATGTTCAAATTGTGGATAGTCTTGTCTCATTCAGATGTTCACACTAAGAATTAATGCAATTCACTAAAAGATCATTCAAACTATTATTGGTTGAATCATTACAAAAAGATTCAGCTTCTCATGTCAATGCGTCATCAACCAAACCTCAATTCATGTACCACCCAATGAATCCTTATTCTTTCAATGTATCCTACTAAAACTATTCCAAAAACCTACCGATTCATCTGTACCTACCATAGTATTGTCCATTTCATCGATGAAAATACTAACCTCTCTCAATAAAACTTTTTTAGAAACACATTAAAGACACATGTGATGTTACACAAACCATGACCCCCACGTCAAAATCCCACATGAAATTCGAAACATAATCCTATCAGCATGTTAAAACACCATATTCCCTAAAATTACTCATAATCAGTGGGATAAAAATACATTAATTCCCAAAAACACTACTCTATTGTTATCCCAAGGATGTATTTAACGGTGTACCATGCCCGAGGCAGGTCTATAATTTTGAAACAAGAATTCCCCAATGTCTATTCGCACATCAGGAGTCAAGATACTACGACCACCCCTCAAAATAATGATATCGAAATTTTAAACCCAAAATTCCAACTAGGGATAACAAAACTCAACAGTACTAACATTAAAATCTCACAGTAGAAGTATGGAATATAAAGCTCTAAGGGTGCTACCTACTACGGTCTAGTTCTTTATGAAGCATATGTGTTGAACATATCACTTGGTCATAAAAATTAGAACTCACTAGACTCAGAATCCCCCCATTTAATTTTATACATTTCACTAATTCATATCAAACAATAATAATTTGAAATAATTTTAACCATCCCACAAGTTCTATTCAACATCAAGGAACATTGTTTTCAAACAATGCACCATAGAAAACATAGGTAAGATATAACAAACTTTCAATTTTATATTCAACATTCAACATCATCACAATTTAAACATGAAATTTATCATCTAAATTCTTTTTAATAGAAAAGAATCCTCCAAGGGTCCCATTTATTCAAACACAGGATCATCAAAAAGCAACCCTATAACAGTTCATTTCAATCAAAATCAATAGTTTTACTTTTAAAACCATTATCAAACACACTATGGTTATACAAAGATCAGTAACATGGGTTTCCCCCCACCGATCGATAAGGTTCTCATAAACCTTACCACTAAGATTTGGATCCCATTTATCAAATAAAATTTTCATTTATCAGTTTAATTTTAGTAGCCACTTTTTAATTCATTTGAATACACGGATTACAAATTTCTAGTTATATTGAAACATTTAACTTTCCAAATTAAATTGTATCCCATTGTAAATGAAATCAATATATTTCTACTAATGGATCGATTTAAACATTAAAACATGTCTAGAATCTTATCATAAGAAGGACACAACAGCATGTTATAACCGAGAAGCGTGGAACAACAATACAACATGCTAATAATGAAGGAAACATGGAATATAATCATCTAACAATGTTATACAAGCAGGATTTCTAAAGAAGATCAAAACATGGAATTTCACAAAAGGAACACATTCAATTTTTTTGTAGTAATCTAACTATTTCAACTACATGGCATGTGATATACATGGAATGTGAATCTTAAAGCTTGTAAGATGATGCATGTAATGAAATTTATATGCCATATTAGGCTAATGAATATTTTAAAAAGTCTCTAAATTAATAATCAGAGAAAAATACACCAGTCACTCATGTTGAAATCATATCAACTGTAACCTCAAACAGTATAAACATAAATTCCCATCCCTAGACACTTGGTCATTTCTTGTACATGGGGTGATCAATCCCAGGCACAACTATTAACCGAGGACCATCACATTACTAGTATCCAATCTACAAACAAAAAATAGAATAACAAAGTAAAAAAATAACAAAAGCTTAAACCTATGATACAACTTTGTAATGGTCTAGCCTAACTTACCCTTGAATCGTTAGCTGAAATTGCCACCACATGACCTTAAGTATGTCTCCTCATACCCTAGAGGCTGCCGACTAGTAGCGAGGGTCTAGGGATAGTTAGTGTGGATACAATACCCTCATATTTAGAGTGAACAATTGTAACAAATAGTAAAATCATATAAAATCATACGAATGTATAGGAAATAATCAACTGAACAATGGAAATGGGAAATACCAATTTATAAAGTTCACACATTTAATGGTGATACATATATAAAATATGTAAACAAAATAAATGGTATACTACTCATAAACGAAATAAATCAAATACTCAATGCCCTAGGGGCGATCTGCACGAGCATCCTGAGCTCCTACTCAGTCTTTTCCTCCTACCTCTACTGTATAAGAAAACAGAAATCTCTAGTCCATAGTCCTACAAACAAAAACGTATACTCAGGTACCCCAATGAAATAGAGTCCTAATTAGGGTGTGATATATACATCTCAGGAGGCTGGGACCACCAATTATCTAGCCCAATCTAGATAGTGAAATATAACAAAACAATGTGGATATTTAACAAGGAAAAAATATAACTGAATAAATAACCAAAATCCCATATAGGTTCCAATGGGACACCTGATAGTGATACCTACTTCATACCATAGCTAAAATAAATGTCTACACAAGAATCATAAAATAATATTTATCAAGAATAGACACCTTTTAACACATTACCAATTATTCTCTATCTTATCATTTACTATCCCTAAGGTTCCTTTGCTTACTCGTACCTCAATACTGACATCAGATCGTGCCAGAACCCAATGTGTTCCTGATGTAATTCCATAACCTAGTACCTAAATTTGATATATGTTGGAATTATATCCATTATAAACCTATATTTAAATCACATTTAACTCTCAATTAACTCATGTCTCATGTCCAATTCATATTTAACTATTTCAATTCATTTGGTGTTGAACTCCATTTACAGTTCCCCAAATATAAATCAGTGTAAATTACTATGTCTCACACCCCACTTCATCTATAGGAGTAGATCTCCATGTCTCACACTCGATTGTATTAATATGTGTAGATATTTATTTCTATTACCTCATATTTAATGTTCTTCCATCACTTTTGGGTTATAACACCTTGTCTAACGACCCAACCTCTCAATCTTTCTAAAATTCCCTATCTAGCACCCACTTTATCAATCGATCTAGAAAACAATGGTTAGAACCCAATTCTCATTCACTAATTATTTCACAAATAAATTAATCCATTCCCAATTACTAAGACCTCAATAATTATCCACATAGATTCCATTACTAATCCAATGATTAGTGAAACACATCAAAAACCATTAGTTAACCCCATAATTAACTAATTCAATAGTTACATTACTGAAATCATCAATTAATCAATCTATTAACACAAATATCATTCCATAATTAATTATACACAATTAATTATTGAATCCTAATCTTAACTTATCATAATCAATGTCACAATTAATCATATTCAACAAACCTCAAGGGACATAATAAATCCACCATCAATTGTCTCAACATATCCAATTTCATGTCTCAAAATTATTCCCCCTATTAATTATATATATTACAACCTCAAGTACATGGTTAATTAAAAATTAATTGTCCCACTCAAAATCTCATTATTCCATAGTTAATTTCGACTATTAATTATCTTAATTTATCCCTAATAAACATATCACAATTATTCTCTCAATTAACTATCTCAAATATCCAATTAATTGTTTCATAATTAACCCCACAAATTAATTAACCAAATTCAAATTTCAAAACATGTAATTAGTTCTCCATTATCTATATCAATATATAACCTAGTAATTAATTCATTATTAATCCTCCATCTTAATTATCTTGATCTCAACTCTCAATGAACATAATTAATTCATAATTAATTACAATAACATATCCCTTCAAATAATCATAATTACCAGTTAACCCATGTTTGTCAACATAAAAGGGAAGAAATATAAAATCATATAACAGAATTCTATAAAAATATATCAGTCTAAAAATTAGGTTTTTATCTTGAAATAAGCCCACATCCATTGGATGGGTATTATTAAAAATACTTGATTTTATAATCTAGTAAATCATTTTATACCAATAACCCACTCCTTCAGTGTTTGTAGTAAAACTTATCAACAATAGTAATTTAAAAAATACAATGTCTTATTAATTAAGAAATGTTAAGGAAATTACATCATGGAATTGGCTGAGCCAATCCTTTCTAACATAAACTATCAACTTCTCATGCACACACACATCCAAAAAAGCGTACGTGTACTTAGAATTGTTCTCATCACCCCAAATATGATAAAGGTGAACCAAATCAAGCCAAACCTATTCATATTTGGAAGAGGAAATCATAATTTAGACTAATAGGTCCTGAGACATCTTGCACCACCTAAAGTCATGAGAAAAGTAGAAACCAAATTAATATAGTGATTTAAGGACATGGCCTAATTTAGATCAGGTGGTGGAGATCCCAAATAGTATAATTGGATAATGAAATGAATAGAGAAGGACCTTCCTCAATGATATGAACAACATTCGTGAAGGAACCATCACAATCCTTCATGTAGAGAGGGGGCCTAGAGGAGTGGGTGTTGCAGTACCAATGGGAGGAGAAGGGGGGACACCTTGCCTACTATGGGACTCTCTCTCTTTCTATTCACTCACTTAAAACTCTAAATAGAAAATATGGATAATAATAATAATATCCACAACAATACTCATTATATTATTATTTTAAATTAATTTAAACACCTCTTAGAAAAACCCCAAACTCCCCATTTAACACATCATTTAATTAAATTCCACATAATCAAATTTAATTAAATAAATTCTCCAACTCATCTGCATTTAATTAAATTATCCTCAACTAAATATAATTAAAAAAAATCAAATTTCACATCAATTATTTAAATTCTTCTTACCATTGAATATAATTAAATGAAATACCCATTTAATAGAACGTAATTAAACCCCACTCTACCTCAAATTTAATTAAAATAAATAAAACGTATCCCAAAACTGGGTAACCCGCACGATTTGGCTAACACTGTCTGGAAAACCATGAACCAACCATTCATGAACTTATGTCTAAAGAACCCACTTCATATGATTTGTCCCACGCAGTTTTCCAAGCTATGCACAGACCATGTGAGCATCTCTGTTTTAGACACTCATTTTTTCCCACATGCTTTTCCCAATTTCATCTATATATTGATTTCATTAATTTTAAAAATAATACATGATGTATTTAATAAATATGGACTAATTCATTTATTCAGTATTTATTTAGATGTTTAAAGTAGTAGGTATTGGAGAATTCCACTCCAGAAATAATTTTCTATGAAATTTTACATTTTATATTAAAAAATGATTGACTATTATTCAATGTAAATTATTAAAATAATTTATTCGATCTTCAACTTTGTGAAATTATTATAACTAAAATTTTTAATGCTTATCAGTGGGTAGTATTGTCCATTTCATTTATAAACATTCATCTCTTGTGATATTCTATCGTGAACGTTTAATATTCATTATAACATAATAAAATAAAATTCTAATATTAAATAATTTATAATTTCTCTCTTATTTTTTTTGAAATGTTTATTTACATTTTTTAAATTTCTAATCATCAATCATTTACATGGTTATATTCTCATTTAAATTTCCATTGATTTTATATCTTTTTTCATTATATTTATTTATTAAATTTATTATTTATTTTGGGTTCGTGGATGTGTAAACTTTTTAACTGAACAATGATATATATAATATTCTATAAAATCCATTAAAAATGGATGAATCATCCTAGGATCAATTATTCAAAAATATACTACCCAGAATTTTATAATGTTTTATAAAATTTTATTTTTATAGTCGATAATGAATTTAATAGAGTGAAATATTACATAGTTTTTTATTAAAGTGATATCAATTTTTCAATAGAGATTTTAAAATTTATAATGTTATTTTGGGTAACTATATAAAAAAACATGTTTTGATAATATTTACTGATAAATTATTATTAAAATATTTAATAAAAATGATTGGTTACCCAATTTAAATAAAATAATTTCATTTTCATTTTTATTTATAATTGAAATAAAATCTTTTTAACTTTATTTCTTTACTTTTGAGAACTTCAAACAGTATTTATATTTTTTATATCGAATTTAGTTATTTTTGGTAATTTAATCGTTTTTTGTTTACTGATAAATAAATCTATTGATATTATTATTGCATGCATAGTAGGAAAACACTATTTTTTGGAATTTAAATATATAACAAATAAAATGAAAATTAATTTTTGATTATTATGTGAAATTAGATGTTAGTCGAGGTAGATTTATGAGATAGAAATGTTAATCAATGTTGCCATTTTTTGTCACCTAACATTAAGAATGATATTTTCAAAGTACATGTCTTTAGAAAGTTAAAATCCCTATTATTCATTGGAAACCCATAACATATAAAGGTCCCTAAATATTCTAGGTCCTTAATATTTAATTGTCAAACTTATCATTTTTGGATTTATTTAATTGAATTATAATGAGTAAAACATTACCTATATTAAGGATTAATATAATAATATTTATAAATTAACTCTAATAGTGTTGATGGAATTTGAGAAAATATTTAATAATTTGAACTAACTTTAATATTTATTTTTCATAATGTTTTACCCATAGATGATAACATGGGATTTTATAAACAAAAACATTATTTTTATTTATAATGAGAGATATAGATATGTTGTGTGGATTACGATAGATTTTGGGACATTTTAGGGAAATTTATTCATGTGAAATTTCCATCGGAACTATTAAAAGAGTTAATTTATAAATAATTTCTTCCATTGATCTAGATTTTATTTAACCAATCTTATAGTAGTGAATCTATTAACAAGAATGAAGAATAAATTAATGTACTTTACAAATCCCTTGCCCAAAATTATCATTACCAAATTTTTGGTAGATGGAACATTTTCAGAAATGAATAAAAAATTGTTTGGATCAAAATAATATTATAAAACATGTTGTAATTTAAAAAATCAACTTCAATATTTAATGACATAAAATTATTTTCAAATAAATATTCAATATCAGGAGAAATTTCATAATTACTATTGTTTTAATTTTGTGATGTACGTCCACTCCAAAAGAAATTATCTCTAATTTTATATTCCATTAATGAATATTTAAAATAAAAACTATAATAGATTTATAAGGAAATAAAAAATGAATCATAGTGTAATTTTCATGTAATTACAATTTTTTTACACAAGACACTCCAAAATATGATTGATAGAGTAAGGAGTGAGTAGTTCTAATTTTAATTTTATTTTCTGAAATAAATTTTTAATATAATAGTCTTTGAATAGTGTGAGATAGAATGAAATATTATTTAATTATAAAATTTTTAGTAAAATTATCAATTTACATTAGGTTAAATGGATATTACATTAGGGGAGATGTGAAAAATAATATTAAATACTAAATTGAAAAGAATTATAAGGATGAAATCACAGTTTTCCACAATATTTTTTAATTTAAAATACATAAAACTAAATATAACAAACCAAATATAATAAAAAATTTAAAAAAAAATGATGATCAAACACCAAAAAAATTTCAAAATATTTACCTTCAACATTAATTTCTATTTAATTTTTCCTCACACCAAAAGACAATAATATGAAAATTACATGAATAAGATTACATATATAGGAGAAAATAAAAAAAATTGTTAAAGGATTCAAGATAAAATATTAAAAATTAGAATCTAAATGTTACATTCCATAAAGACTCAATAAATGATCAGGAACCAAATTTCATCATGTCTCCTGAGTAAATTAATATGATTGAATTTAAAATATAAGTCAGTAAACATTTTACTAAAATCCCATCATATATGATATTTCATAAAAAATTAATACAAAATAATACAAAATGGATTAATTATTCATATTTCAACATACCGTTGAGAATAATAAAATTTTCATAATAAAAATACATTCTATTTTTAACTATAAATTTGTTTATTCACTATTTTAAAACATGGCGAGTATATATAGAAAAATTATTCTATGATATATTATTAAGTGTAAATTAATACAATTCTAGTTATATCAAAAATTGATAGAAAAAGAACCCAATACAAGTACTATTTTGATTGATATTTTTTGAAGTTATTATATATTATAATGGTAAAGGTTGATGATCTTTTATTGAGAGATACTGATAATTCTCCACTAAAAAAATAGTCCATGAAATTGAGTGTGATATTTAATTTCATATCATGTTTGGTTGGCCATTATTAATTATATGTAGAGAAATCAATAATATGTATTATTCAAATATTTTTTTCAATTATTGTATATAAATGAGAATTTAAATTTAATAAAATTTCTTAAAACCCCATACTAAATAAAGGTTTTTCTAAAATTAATTTCATATGGAATAATTATAATATTTCACAGTAGATTTTTCAATGAAAATATTTCAAATAAAAGATATCAATGTTAAAATTAAAGAATATTCTATTAATGATGGTGGATAAAAAACTACTAAAACTACTTTATAATATGTTAAAACATATTATACTATATAATAAAGTGTATTATGAAATAAATCATGTATTTTTTAATAAACACTATCAAAACAAATATTAAAGGGACTTTTCCTAAGAATATCTGTATATTTTAATAGATTTTATGGATGATAATACAATTACTCATTTAAAATAGAGAAAATAATGAATTGGTGGCATGTATTTTTTATAACATCCATATATAGTTGAATAACTCATTGACTAAAATGTTTAGTTCCTTGTGGAATATAAACCTAAAACCACATACTTTTCAAATTACGAGAATCTATAAATAACTTAAAACCATTCATATATATTCCATGAGACATAATCTTATTTATACCCTAGATGATGGAAAACATAAAAGGGGGTGATATAAATTTCATATTAATGGAAAACATATCAATAAAAATAACAGTAATATACTATTGAAATTAATTTTCACTAAGAATTAAAAATATTTTTTTAGAAAATGAAGTAATATTAGTAACCCATATAAATGAATAATATACATAAAATTTCAATTGATGAATATTTTATTATAGAATGGGAAAAAAACATCAAGAATTTAAATTGACTATGAAAGGTTGGACAAAAAATAGAACAATAATATACAAAAGAAATCTTATTTTTGTGAACATGTGTACCGACAATCCCATTCACTCATAAAATTTTGAGTATAGGTAAACACCATCACACTCACCTTTTGTGAACCTATATATATCAAAACCCATTTACATAAAAATTTTATATAACAATGTATAATCCTTTACCCACTGAATTGGAGGGAGATATAGGTCCCTACCATCTCATAATCTTTAAATTTGGGTTCCACTAGAGAAATAAAATCAAAAAATAATAAAATATCCCATTGAAATAAAAATGGATTCCATTAAATTTAAAAAGAATAAAAAGTTGATTCAATAGTAATAAATGATATTTTATATAATATCTAACTATAAATATATCAATTTTCAAAAGGAACCCGTGAGATAATTTTATATTCATAAAATATCCACATAATTTAACAATTTAAATAAATTGATAAAGAAAATATTATCAAGAAAATAAATCATTGAATAAATAAATAACATAGGTTGAAATATGATACATGACTCGATTAGTGGTATGTCACTTGTTTTTCTATTTCAATCCAAATCATCAACATAGATTTTTGAAAACATTTTTTTCTGCATTGTAAAAGCAATCGTTCTGCGTATCTATTAAAAATGTCTACTTTTTTTGTAAATAATGAAAATTATACATTTCATGAAAATATTTTGTGTTCAAAAACTATTCATACAAGAAATAAATAATATAACCACATTTAAATAATAATTTCATCGAAAAATTCTGATCAAATCAGAAATTGTATAACATAAAGAAATGTGTTTGAGATAATATCACCCTTACTTTTACTCATGATTTTCATAGAAGTTAATTAACCTCATGTATCATAAAGATAATAATCATAATTACCCATGTAATAATCTTATTAGTATACATATACAGTCATAACAGTTATTAATAAAAAATATCTTAACGTATTAGTTTTTCAGAATCTCTTTTCTACATCTGGTGTTAATAATATTGGGCATTTTGAACTCGATTTTTGAAAGTGGCGTCAATAATCATTTCTCTCTAAAATATCATTTTTAAAACTAATAAATGTCTAATATTTTATGTTTTATAAATAATTATAATATTTTAATAACATTATAGGGTAGTTTTATTCATTTTTCATGAATAATGTAATTGTGACGAAATCATTTTGGGTTATTTGCCGATACGAATAGTTTACCTTATAATTATTTTTTTATATTTCCAAATATAATTGTTTTAATTTAATAAATTATTTTTAATTATCCAATAAAAACCAAACACATCCTTTTATAGAAGTGAAGGAAAACACACCCCGTTTATTCATAATGTCGGTAGTCTACAAAATGCATGATTCACATTTATGTTACCCAAAAAATGAGAGGTGTGAAAATTTATAGTATGTTAACATTTAGGAATAAAAAATTAGTTATAAAAATAATATTTATTTATCAGAAACATCATTATAATTTTCTATTTTGGGTGGTGATAAAAATACTAAATTCTCTCTTTGTAGAGGAAGTAATTCACACACACACACTGAAAAATATTATTGTTTTACGTAGTAAATGGAATATAATAAATAATTGATCAAAAATTATTATCATATAATATCCACATAATAATTATTATGATATTATTAGTAAACTACATTTATATTATGTTTAATAAATAAATAATATGAATGAACTATTACGAAAAATGGTATATCTACATTGTGACATTAAATATCCTCTCAAAAAAGACCATAGATTAGTGGGAATAAGGATAATTATTGGTGACTAAGGGAATTAGAGAGTGTAAATGATATCAAGGATTTAAAATTTTCATAGGGTTTCAAATTAATTTTTCAATATTAGTAGTTTATTGGAAGGTTGAAAGTGGTGTCCTATTACACTAGAAGAAAAGGGTACATTTGGAATAACAGATAATCTTATATAATTCTAGGAAAAAATTCATGGTTCATTGAGAAAAAAACAATAAAATGTTTTTTATGGGAAATGATTGCGGTGAAACTAATCTGAACCACTCATTTTAAATAATTTGATATTATTTTTTCCCAATTCCATATGGTAAAAAACTTTTTATCTTTTTTATCAATTATATGGGTATATATTATTAGACTTATTAATTGATTTTTTTAACTAAATAAAACATTATTATCGTTAAATATTTTAAACATTATATTTTTAAATTAGAAAATAATTTTATAATATCAAATTTCTAAATGAGTGAATAATTTATATTAAATTAAATGCACTTAATCATCTTCAAATAGTTTTTTTGAGAATAAGGTTTTCCAATAGTAAATTTATATATAATATAGAATAAAATTTATTTGTAATTTTAATGACATGAATTGATTTTTTTTAAATTAAATGATTGCTATGAAGCTTTCCATAAATTTCAATACTGAATTTCACCTTCTAAATACTTCATTAAAATAGATGTCTAAAAATAGGTTTTAATAAAATAGTGATTTTTTAGTTCTATAATGGTTGGATATAGAATTCATAAGTTCAAAAAATATATAAAAATATATAATTTTATCCCCTAAATATTTATTTATTACATAAATATTTTTTAAAAAACTCTTTGACAGGCTCACATAGTGATGAAATCAAAAAAAAATTCCAAAAAATCATATTTTTAGATTTTAAAATAAAAATTTTGAATAAAAATCTGTGAATATTCATTCTATGAATATTTACTTCATATTAGTGAAATTATTAATTTTAATTTAATAAATTTTCATTTCATGGTTTTGAAATTAATTTTTTGAAAGAAAATAATGTCTAATAAAGACAGATCTTATTAAACATTATATATTCTATATTGATTAATATTATTTATTTATTTACTGAGGATAATATATTTTACTACTTTATTAAATTATTTGTTGTTATTGATTTAATAACAATGACATTATAATTTTCTTTGGATCATTTGTGTTTGGTATAGCATGTAACACAAGTTATCATTCCTAATAATTATATAAGTTGTGAAAACATAGGTTGTTTTATTCTAATAAATAAAAAGGATTTACTACTTGTTGTTTTATTACAATGAATAAATCAATTGGGGGTAATTTCCTATAATCACATAAATAGGTTCCCACAAAACCGTTTCAAACATAATATTTCTTGATATAACATTGACAAAATTCATACACTTCTTATACATGACCTTATCAATTGGATGAAAATTCTCCACATGTTCTTCATAGGATTATCCATATTCCTATTTCCCAATATTTGAGTTTAGTACAAGCGATGGATCTGGTATGTACATTCTCAAAAATGAAACTTGGAGGAAATAATGAACATGGGAGAGGTGAGGAGGGGGAACTAATAGCTATGTTATTCATATAAGATGATCAAGGATTATGAATGGATTGATGTATCATTTTCAGAGATTCCTATTCCTCCAAAATAGGAAAAATGATGATATTTAAACAAATACATTATCACTAACACCAAACACTATATCTCATCAATGATTATGTTTAGAACCATTCTATTGAATATCCCTCATACATATCCCACTGAAGTGTTTGCACAATCATGGTTATTTCATTAATAATGTTAGGACCTATCAGTTTCCTATCAAAAACATTATCACATTCTATTGGAGTCATACATATCTTCCTTTATTGAGCCTCATATAGTTCCATCTGAATTCTAGATTCAAAATTGTTTCTATATGAGATCTTTATAAGGGTGTGGTGTTGATCCCAAAACCCTTTGAAATACATCATATGTGAACTCAGTATATCATCTTGAGTTTGAAGGGTTATCTCAGATTAACCATATGTATGAATGTGATATTAATTTCAAAATCTAAGATATTTCAACAATTCATCCCAACTACTACTATATAAACACTTTGTACACATTGAATCCCAGTCAAATATAGTCGAGGTTGGTACATTATGAAAAATTATCACTTCCCTTATATATAATTTTTTATATTCTTTGGTCAAGGGATAAATATTATTTAGAGAAATAAACTGAGTCTACATTGTAAGGTGATAAACTACTACCCATTTAGTTTTATGGCCTTTAAAAGATTTCGGGAGTCTGAGGGTGATGTACCTGGTGATTTTTTCCTAGTTACACACAATTATGGGTCATTTTTTCATCATACCTTTAGGATTGTATTTTTCATCCTTTAGTTACTAACATTTCAACCATCGATATATATTCTTAATGATATCTATATTCATTTGATTAAATCATATATTTTGTTTTCTATATTTATACATCATTATGCCTCTAGGATGGATAGAGAAGGATGAGTTGTGCAAATAATCTAAAAGATAATTTTTTAGATCCAGTAAATATAATATCTATTTCAATTTTCTAATTCATTTAACTATATCATTATCAATAATGATCTATTGTGTTATCACTACCATTTTATATAGCTCTACATTACCATTCCTGCATTTTTTGATCTTCATGTGATTGTATGTTTAAATAGTCACATGGGTTTTATTGGATCTACCTACTCTCATTATGACATCATCATTCATCCTTTGATGATCCATGAGTATTGGGTATTTTTAAATTATCATAATTGATGGCGTTGTAATGTCATTTCTACTCAGTGAATCAGACACCATTTTTTTAATTTATGGGAGATAATTTAACTCTCAATTAAAATATTTTATTAACAATTAAAATATTCTTTGGTGAATGGTTAAATCCTTCATATATTAATATATATTTCAATCTATTGTGATCAGTGTATATATAACCCTTCTCAAAAAAATCTAATTCCAATAAATTTTATATTATAATATCGACACCACTAATTCAAAAGCACGTCCTTGGTAATATATCTCATGAGTTTTTAATTTGTGGAATGACTATCAAATTATCTTTTAATTTTTGATAAAGATGTATCCCTAGACATATAGTGAATCTTAAATAAAAAATAAAAGTATTTCACAGAAATAGATTAATTCATGGAAGGTTTGTGTGATAAATATTTACATAACATCATTGAATACTTCCTCGTGTTCTTATATTGATATAAACATAACATTGTTCCATGTTGACGACATTAATGGGTATGATGTAAAGACACTCATTTTCAATTTATTTTTTAAAATTATATTAATATTCCCTGGTTGCGAAATCTTACGATGTTTGATTCTGATGCCTGGTGTTCTCAGAAAGTAATTTTAGTCTTTCTTAATGTACATTCAGTAAACCTGCGAGCTGGAAATCCTAACATTTGAATTGGTTCATGGAATTGAAATCTGAGGGCACCGTTGAACTGGTAGCGCTGGGATTCACTTATGGGAGCCTTAACCTCGACCATAATGGGTTGAGAGAGGAAGTTGTTTTATGGTTTTCATGGAGGATTAATAAAATAAATCTAATTTATTTTAAATATCTCCCACCTCTCTTTAGTGCAGTATTTTAATTTCTCAGATACCAAAAAAATGTGTAACCACTCTACATGAAATTAACTATGTTCCTTAATTTCACCAATTAATGAACCTTTATTAATTATGTGGTGTAAGGTTAATTCCATAATTCATATCTTTTGGAATTCATTGGAAAGAGGAGTGGTGTTTTGGGGAGATGAGTATTTGGGAAGAGACTCTTGAGGAAGAACAGATCCACCAAGAAAGAACAAATGGTCTTCATTTGAGTGGCATCAGTGGAGCCTTGCATCAGGATTGACGATCACCGAACCATCTTCAAACGTGAGATCCTCTCCAATGATTCATCAGGTAGGGTTTTTTATTGTTTAAATTTCAAGATTTGTTGAATCATTTATCTTCTCCCTTGATAAGATGATAACGTGGAGGGTGCGGTCCAAACGAACAAGGCCTGCCCCCTCCACCTATTGTTCAATCATATCATTGTACACGGGTAAATTTTTGGGTTGGACAGAAACGAAATATGAGGGTCAAGAAGTGCAGGAGATGACTTGGGAAGCCTGTAGGTGTGATCATATAAAAAAAGAACCACCAGAGCTCACCTAGTGGCCAACAGAAGACCGCTGGCGTGCCACCAACGCAGCAGAACTGTCGACTGATGTCAACTGGTGATGGTGGCAGCCAGCACTGTCCGGCCGTGGTGGTGAAGCCACACCATTCAATGCTGCAGTAGGAGGCTATGACACAAGTCCGTGATGGTCAGTTGGTGTATGACACCAGCCGGTCGCGGAGTATGCGGCGTGTCATCGCATGCCGTAGGAGGAGGAGGTCGTGCAATTTGTGCTGCGGTGGTTGAGCAGGGCTGCTGGCACCGGCCAACTGCAAAGGTGGCGTGGCACACTGTTGCAATCCCCGAGAGGTGTCTGGGGCGCAATGACATGGTAGAGAAGGGACTTTATCCCTACGGGTCCTGCAATGTCCAGGCGGCACCTCGTGGCAGCTTCATTTTAGGTCCCGAACATCTTAATCATTCGAGTGAAAGGGGGGAACACCACCCCCCATGCCATCCTATACGGGCCTCTTACCCTTTGGCAGGTGGAACTGCACCACCATGCGTGTCATGATGCACCCTCCAATGGGCTAGGCTGGGATGCACCTTTCTGCGGTCCGGGGTGTGCCTCCCTGATGGTTGGGTCCCGCCCCCATTCAGGTTGAGTTGCACCTCCTCACAAGATGGGATGCGCACCTGCTGGTTGGGTCAAGCCCCCCAATGGGCCGTGCTAGACCACGACAAAGCCCACCGGGGCCCAGACCAAGTTGGGCTAGGGTGGACCGGACCTGGACCTATACAGGCCTCGTTTCCCTTAACATGCTATAACATGAAATAATGACACCCATTTAATGATCTCTCTACTGTGCTAGGATCCTTGGAGCAAGATGATTCTATTGGTATACTCCACTCAAATTTTATAGAATGTTGGAGTATGGTCGAGATGGATCGAACTCCAATCCAACTACAACCTCAGTAGTAAAACACAAATAACTCACAGATCGGACGTCTGATTGACGCTTCGTCTATCACGTTGGAACCCTTTTGACATGAAGGTCATCTAGGTTACTCCTTTGTGGAGCTCAGTGTCGGTCAAGGTATGACCAATATATCAAGGATTATATTTTATAGAACACGAGTGCACCAGGTGAGGGGAACCTTGTGGCTAGATGTCTTGGAAGTAGTGACCATGTTTTGATCATCATCATAGAAACCATGTGTGGATCATCATCTTAGCTACCCAAAGAGGACCAGTTTTAGAGTAGCCTGTCGACGATCAGCACCTAGAGACCCTGTGTGGATCAACATCTAGAGAACCTGTGTAGATCAACATCTAGAGACCATGTGTGGATCAGAATTTGAGTGACCCTGTGTGGATCAGCATTCCATCAACCCTATGTTGATCATTATTCTAGTGATCTTCAGTGGACCAACATTCTAGTGACCTTATGAAGATCAGTATAAGCGTGACCCGATGAGGACCATCCAGACAATGGCCCATTGTGGAACAGCAACATACGTCCAAGAGTGGATCGATAATAGAACAACATCCTTATGGATGAGTTATGGAACTTCTAAAAAGAAAAAAATTATATAGATTAATACTAATCATCTATATTCATGATCATTTATTTGAATACCTGGTTTGAGCTGAATATTGCTTGATGCTTCGTGATTGAGGTCTTTCTTTGTGGTTTTTCCTTTATGGAACTATGGGATTCCTTCGGGGGTCTCGGGGTCCCTATTGAGTATTTTTATACTCATCCTTGCATGGGCTTCTCCCACACCATGTTGTGTTTTATGCAGATGATAGACAGCTTTGACAAAGTTTTGGGATCCAAGACTTGATGGTGCTCAGAGGTGGACCTTTAGACATGACATGCAAATGTGACAACTGACTGTGATCTGTACCTACTCTTCATGTAGGTACAATGGAGGAATTCTCTTGGTTTTATTTTTATGTTTTTGTTGTACTTTTTAGTTGGGCTTGTATTCTGGACCCCTTTACATATAGTACTAACCCCATTTTACATTCAGTACACATGTTTTTACTAATACAATTTTATTACATGGGGTGTTCTTGTTGAATTCTTGGACTATGTTTTAGCATGTTTAAAAGGAAACCCCTTCCCATTATTCAGTTATATTCTTTATGGTGCTATTCACCAACCACTGTTCTATGGAAGGTGAGCATGGGGTAGTCACGACATGAGTCTCGGGGGACGGGTCATGAAAAAATGCTATCATAGGTGGGTTCTACCGAAGAACTAGGACTCTGGTCATTTTAATACAGCAATAGTGTCAGTGTTTTGAGACTGGTTTTTAGTTTGGGGAGTTCAGTATTTGTTTGGAAGATGACTTATCCATACACTAGGACCCTGAATTCTAATTTCTTACACGGTGGATGAAAACATAGGTTGCGTGTCTTTTGGAAAATTTTCTACTTTGAGCTCTTTGATTCATATCACCAGGTATAAATTATTGACCATGTCACATCTGTTTCCTTTTAGGATGCCTCCACGTAGAGAGAGAGAGGATTCCCGAGAGAGTACATGATGACGGCCCACAGAGCGACGAGGATTCGGTGCAGGGCCCTCTTACTATGTTAGCATCTTTAGGTGGTGTACCAGAAGAACCACTACCCATTGGAAAACCGTTGACACCATCCCCACTGTCATATGGTTCACGCTGACTGATCATGGTGCATGAGTTTTAGCGGTAGAGGCCTCCGATGTTCCGAGATGAAACAAATTTGTAGGTGGCTGAGGACTGGCCGGAGGTTGTGGCCACAGTTTTTTTCTGGATGGGACACCAACTAACCAGATGATGATTCTAAAAGCTATTCTATTCTATGGATAAGCTGGGAGATGGTAGAGCCTGACGCTCCAAATACACGACGAGGTGACCCTCACCATTGCAGATTTCAAGGGCCTCTTTAAGGTATTTTTCATTCTAGCGATTATACGCTCTGTGTGTTTATAAGAGTTGCTACACCGATAGAAAGGCATCCTGATCATGGCCCAGTAGTAGACGTGGTTTACCGACCTCTCACGCTACTCTACAGACATGGTGCATAACCCTTTCTTTAGGGCCTGAACCTTTTATCAGGGTCTCCGAAGGGAGATCAGAGCATCTATGGTATCTCTCAACATCCCAACATAAGCTAAAATTTTAGAGATAGAACTCTTGGTGGATTATGTCATTACTGAGAAGACACCGACCGTGAGGCCCACCACCTAGGAACATGTCACAGAGTCATTTGTGACTGGTAGTTGGAAGATGAAACATATTTCCATGTAGACCAGACCTTCTAGTGGGGAACCCTGAGACGTAGGGTCGTATGTGTGAGGTTCATGAGGTATTGTAGGCCAGCAGAGGAGAAGATTGTGCTTCATGTGTGGTGGGCAGGGTCACATGACATGTAACTGCCCGACCATCCACACAGTTGACCAGTACACAATCAAGGGATAGTCGAGGTAGATGCCGAGATTATATCAGGGAGGTCTGTAGGAATCAGGAAAACGTGTAAGAGGAATTGGTCATGCAGCAGGCAGTGAGCGTTGATTCGATGTTCTACCGCCACCACCTACATTTGGTCCAACCCGACCATAGGGAGGAGGTGGAAAAGGATGAGCTCAGCTCCAAGCAGTTGAGGCCTATGACCACGGTGCTCTAGAGATTATGTTAGTTATGATCTTTGTCTACTCCATATAAGATGTAGTGGTTATAGACATAGGTTCCAATCACTCTTTCATTATCATTACCCTCATTCGAAGTTCTGAGATTTCGGTGTATCTGTTGGCTCGATCCTTGCGATTAGAGACTCCTACAGGAGAATATTTGATGATTAAACACTGGTGCTGGTAGTTTGAGCTTACTCTATGGGGACAAATCTTGGGCTAGGATCTTCATGTAGAGGCCTCATGTCCTTACTATGTCATCTTGGGTACAGACTGGTTATCTACAGTCCATGATCAAATTAACTGCATTGGGTGCAAAGTGTGGTGTGTCCATGGGGATGGGACCCAGTTTTCCTTCACCAGCGAGAAGGGAACCCTTGCATCACTATATGGACTTACATATATGAGGGAGAAGAAAAACTCACATCAGCTGGATAGACATACCTCAAAGAAGTTTACGTGAGGAGTCTGAGTTTTCCTCTATTGATGGACCGGTATGCTGATGTCTTCCCTGATGATGTCCCAGGACTAACTCCTCATAGAGGGATAGACTTCTACATCAACTTGTACCCCGCGACGACAATAATATCTACAGCAGAATATATTATATCTCTCACGGAGCATCTTGAGTTACGGGTATAACTGGATTACTTACATAGAATGGGGTTCATAAGGCCCAATGTTTCTCTATGGGAAGCCCTGATTTTGTTCTCTAAGAAGAAAGATGGGAGTTTTTGGTTCTGTGTGGATTATCAGTTCCTGAACCAGGTGAAGGTGAAAAATAAGTATCCACATCGGAGGATATATGATCTCTTTGATCAGCTAAAGGGAGATCGTTGGTTTTCGAGGATTGACCATAGATCAGGTTATCATCAGCTTAGGGCACAAGATGAGGATGTGCATAATATGACCTCCAGAAGTCAGTATGGCCACAATGAGTTCTGGGTTATACCATTTGGTGTGACCAACACCCCATTAGTGTTCATTAGACTCATGAATAGGATCATCCTAGAATATCTCGATCGCTTCGTGGTAGTCTTCACCAATGAAATCTTGATATACTTGGCATCAGAGGAGGGGCATGCCTATCATTTGTAGATTGTTATGGATAATCTCTGAGAGCAGTAGCTTTATGGTATGATCTTGAAGTTCCAATTCTAGATTTGGGGGGCCTATATTATAGAACATGTTATCTTAGAGGTTGAATTTTTAGTCGATCTAGCGATGATAGAGGTTTTTCTTTCTTGGGATCCACCCAAGAGTGTGACCAAGGTGCGGAGTTTCCAAGGGTTGGATGTGTACTACAGGAGGTCTGTACCTAACTTTTCTTGAGTTAAAAAACACTTTTTATCTTTAAAGAAGAAGGTAAAGTCTTTCCTCTGGACGATGAGATTCCAACAATGGTTTCAAGAGCTGATAAAGATACTAATGAGATCCCCTATCATGAGGCCACAAAAAGATGGTATTGGGTATATAGTTTACTTTGATGCATCATGGACCATACTTGGATGTGTCCAAATATAGGATTGAGAAGTTATCACTTATGTATTATGATAGCTGAGACAGGATGAGCATAACTATGCTATGATTGACCTAGTGTTAGCAGAAATTATATTCCCCTAGATGATGTTGCGAAACTACTTGATGTGAAAACGATTTACTGTTAACTCTGATCACAAGAGTTTCAATTATATCCTAACACAGAAGGACCTGAACCATATACATTGATGTTGGCTAGTGTTCCTCCAATACTATGACATTGAGATATTCTACACTTCTGGTAAGGGGAACGTAGTAGCAGACGCACTCATCAAGAGGTCTAGTCTACAATTGTTGAATGAGGCGACACAGTAGGTATCCAGGTGGAAGATATCCTTTATGGATAGAGATGGAGCATCTTACCTACTATCTATGACTATCACTCCCCCACTACAGTAGCGTGTTCGGGAGGCACAACTTGGGGACATTGATTGCGAGGCTCGACGTGCTCAAATATCCTCAGGATAGGCACCTGAGGAATTTATTAACGGTGGGGAGAATGTCATCCTCTTCAGAGGACACACTATGGTACTTGTGGCTCCATGGGAGAAGGTGTTGAGGGAGTTCCATATGAACCATCTGGAGGTACATACTGGTGTGGCGAAGATGTAATAGGACCTCCAGTGTCAGTACTGGTGGTAATGTATGAGGAAATTAGTGGTAGAGTTTGTTTCACGATGCCTCACATGTTAGCATGAAAATGCCAAACATCAGGTTCCAATAGGTTTAGTGTAGCCATTAGAGGTACCATAGTGGATGTGAGATGGTATTTCCCTAGATTTTGTCACAGGGCTACCACCTACGTCAAGGGGCAACGATTCTATCTAGGTGATCATTGACCGACTCACCAAGTCAGCCCATGTCCTACCCATCTGATAGAGGGGATCAGTATAGGGATTGGGATTCCTCTACTTACAAGAGATTTTAGGGCGTCATGGTGTTCCATAGATGATTGCATTTGACAGTGACACATGTTTTACATTCTGGTGGTGCGAGGGATTATAGGATTCATTCAGGTTCAACAATGTTTGAGCACCACCTTTCATCCACAGACGGATGGTGAGACGGAGCGGGCCATAAAAACACTCGATGACATGCTCTGTGCTTGTGTCGTAGATTTTGGCTATGGTTGGGAGGATCACTTTCCCTAGGTGGAGTTCACGTAAAACAACATCTATCACACCACCATTGGTATGACACTGTTTGAGTCCTTGTATGGTCGACCATGCATAGCACCTCTATACTGGATGGAGCCAGGGGAGTCAAAACATACGTGACCAGAGTTGGTACGGGCTACCACAAAGAAGGTGCAGATCATCGAGGAGCGGATGAAGACTGCACAAAGAACGATGAAGTCTAATTATGATAGGAGACGTAAACCTTTAGAGATAAAGTAAGGAATCCATGCCTTCCTATGGGTCTCACATTGACAATGTTTGTAGAGATTTTGATGGGGATGCAAGATATCTCTGAGGTTCATCAGACCGTTTAATTTTCTTAACAGATGTGGAAAGGTGGCGTATTTCTTGGCTCTTCCTCCACAAATACATTGTGTGCATGATGGTTTCCACGTGTCGCAGCTAAGGAAGTACATGAATGGCCCATCACATGTTATCGACTGGGGAGAGCTGGACATTAATGATGGTGTGGAATTTACAGAGGTTCTAGTAGAGATTGAAGATCAATAGGAATGGTTCCTTTGTGGATGGTTGTTACCTCTGGTGTGATTTCACTGGTGGCACGAAAACCTCCCAAAGAGAACATGGGAGTGGGAGGCTAGATTCGTGCCCAGAACCCCCAATTTTCTTCTTAGTCTATGTTTCGGAAATCGAGGACGAAATTCTCATTGGTGGGGATAATGTAAAGACTCAGATTTTACACATAATTTTTTTAACTATATGGAATTATTCCGAGGCTGAAAAATCTGACAGTGTTTGATTCGGATTCCTGGTGTGCCCATAACGGAATTTTTAAAATTATTTCAGTATGTTCAGTAATCGTGCGAATGGGAAATCCTAACATTTGAACCAATGCTTGGAATAGAATTTTTATGGCACCGTTGAACTCGCAGCGCCAAGATTCACTTATGGGATCCTTATCCTCGACCAAAGTGGGTTGAGAGAGGAAGTTGATTTTTGTGGTTTTCAAGGAGAATTAATAAAATAAATATAATTTATTTTAAATATCCTCCATCTCTATTTATGTTTAGGTGATAGGGACCTCAAGGGGTGTTCAGGAATATAATTCATCTCATTAAATTCCTGGTTACACAAAAATGTGTAACCACTCTACATGAAATAGAGTAGATCCATTAATTACACCAATTAATGAAACTCTCTTAATTATGTTTTGTATGGTTAACTCCCTTCAAATATATCTTTTTGAATTCATTGAAAATATGAGTAGCATTTATGGGAGTGGAAGAATTTGGAGGAGTCTCTTGATGAAGATTGTATCCGTCAATCAAGAACTGCAGATCGTCATTTGGGCGGAATCATTTGAGGATTTCGTTGAGATTGATGATCACTTACCCATATTCAAATGTAGGATTCTCTCCAAAAACTCATGAGGTAAGGTTTGTTCTTGTTTACATTCCTAGAGTTTATGAAAAAAATTTATTCTCCCTTGATAAGATGATAATGTAGAGGGCGTGGGGAAAACAGACAAGGCTTGATCCCTCTGCCTCTTGTTCAATCGTATCATTATACGAGAGTGAATTTTCGGGTTGGATGTATCCAAAATCTGAGGGAAATAAGAGAATGAGATGACTCGGGGAGCTAGTAGGTGAGATCAGATGAAAAAATATACCACTGGAGCTCACCTGGTGGCCCGTGGGAGACCTCTAGTGCGACACCAACAACCAGAGGCGATAGGCGAGGGTTGCGGCTGGCACCAGCAAGCTGTGTGGGCAGTGGTGCACCATTGTACACTGTAGGAGAAGGTCACGACCCTAGGTAGTGGTAGTCATCAGGCGTCCGACACTGGCCGGCTGCGGAGGAGAAGGTGCGCCGTCGAGCACCGTAGGAGGAGTAGGCTATGGATTATCAGCAGTGAAGGTTGAGCAGGGCAGCCGACACCGGCTGACGGTAGAGGTTGAGCGGACGCCATCACATGCCGCTGGAGGAGGCCGCAACTCGATGTCGTGATAGAGGAGAGACCCGCTCCATGTGGGTCCCTCCACAACCATGCTGCTCCATGTGGCGCCACTTCTTCATGTCCTGAATGACAAAGTCATTTGGGAGAAATATGGGAAGCACCTACCCCATGCCGTCAATGGCGAGCCTCGTGCCCTCCCGCTGGCTAATCTCGCCACCCTGCGGCAGGGCTGCACCCTCCTTCGCGCAGGGGTGCACCACCCTGTTGGCTAGGTAGCTCAACCCTGTAGGCCGGTTTTCACGCCATGGGGGCCGAGCCGCACCCCCCCCCCCCCCCCCCGTGGGCCAATCCCACCATGGTTTGGCCAAACAGGGCCGACCCAGGCCGGTTCGGGCCGGGTCTGTCCGACTGGGTCAAACCGAACCTAGACCCATCTAGGCCCAGTTTTGCTTAAAATTCCATAACATGAAATCCAGACATTCGTTTAACAATCCATTTACATCACTCTGATCCTTGGATAAATATTTCCCTTTTATTAAAATCCAATAAAAATTTGGATAATGTTAGGCTATGACAGGGTTGGATCGAACCTGAATTCAACCGGGCCCTCAGTACTACAATGCTTATAACTCACAGACCGTATGATCGATTGACGCATCGTATGCCATGTTAGAACCCTTACAACATGTTTTTCCTTTGAGTTACTCTATGGTGGAGCATAGTGGTGGTTGATGAACAACTAATATCTCATGGAGCAGATTATATGGAACATGAGAACACCAGGTGCGGAGAACCATGTGGCTGACTTTATGGGATGTAGCCACCCTTTGTGGGTCGGCAACTTAGTGAATCTGTGTAGATCAACATCGTAGCTACCCAATGATGAATTGTTTTAGAGCGGCATGTCGATGATCATCACCTACGGACCCTGTGTGGATCTGCGTCTAGTGACTTTATGCAGATCAGCATCCATCGACCTTGTGTGGATCATCGTTCGAGCGACCTGATGTGGATCAACATTCCAACGAACATGTCTAGATCACCATTCATGGGAACCTGTGGGGATCAGCATTCTAGTGACCCTATGTGGATCAGTAGTAGCATGACCTGACAAGGACCAGCCTTATGTTGGCCCATTGTGGGACGTCGACTTATTCCCAAGAGTGGATCAATAATTGAACAGTATCCATGTGGATGATTTGTGGATCTTCTTAATGGAATAAGATGATATAGCTTAAGACTAATCATCTATATTCCTTATCTGTGAGTTATATATATATAGTGAGAAAACAATTTCCTCGTGCATTGTGATTGAGGTATTTCATAGTGGGGTTTCCTTTGTAAAACTTTGGGAGACCATCGGGGGTCTTGGCATCCATAATGAGTATTTTTATACTCACACCTACATGGGTTTGGCACGGACTTTGTTGTGTCTTGTGTAGACAATAGACAGCTTTGACTGAGGTTTGGCAGTGAGGACTAACTGGTGCTCAGAGGTGGACCTTAAGAGGTGACATGACGCTATGAAGACCGACTATGATCTGTACCTACCCTTCAGGTAGGAACCTTGGTGGAAAATTTTGGGAGATGTTTTTCTATTGCTGTTTTAATTTTTAGTTGGGCTTGTATTCCAGTCATCTTTACTTACAGCACTCACCCCATTTTACTTTCAGTACACATATTTTTACTATTTAATTTTTACTATGTGGATTGTGCTTGTTGTTTTCATGGATAGTGTGTTTATAGATTTAAAGGTTATTCCGTCCCATTTTTCATGGATATGCTTTCTGGTGCTAGACTTCAGCCCTTGCCCTATGGAAAGCGGGCTTGGTGTAGTCATGGCCAATGCCCCAGGGGATGGGTCTTGACATATGATTTCAATGTTAAATTCCTTAATAAGTGTCTTTAATATCCTATTAAACCATGGTAACTATGGTTTTTAGTCACTATAGAAAGTTTGTTTCATTGGTCAATAACATTAGTATTTGATTATATATATAAATATTCAACCACATGTGGTGAAATTTCCCATAAATGATAATTTTTATGGAAAAATATTAAAATATACATATTTTTCCATAAATATATATTTATTCATGTTCTTTAACTCGTACATTAAGTGATCATCATTACATTCCTAAATTTGGTAATATATAATAATATAATCTATAAAGACTACACCAAATTGATCTAGTCATATTCTATAGAATATATTCATATGTTCCATGAAGACAGTGCTAGAATTGGTATGTCCAAATGGAATCACTAATAACAAATAGTCTTTATACCTTTTCTATAATTTTGTCTCTATAATATCATCATTTTATACATTTGGAAGATAATATCATGACCTCTGGTAAATTACTAAGAATTATTGATCTCTACTAAGCTGATTGAATAGCTTATCGTTATTGGAATGTGGATTCCTTTTTCTAATTTTGGTTTTTCAAAGATTGGAATAATCAATGTAATGATTTTTTGATCTATCAATCATCATTAAAAATAGGATATATGAAAACCATCTTGAAGAACTATATAGTATTAAATCCTTGTCATGATTCTACAGTAAATCCTTCTTCAAAAACTCTAATTCAAAGGAACCCGTTCTGTATATAGTATTTGGGATAAGAATATAACAAAATATAAGTTTGATTGAGAACTACACTTTATTTTCAATGGGTAGACAATTAAATTCATCGAGAAATACAACAATATAATCATGCTCAAAAGGCATGTTCTCAAAATTTCATTTCTCCCTAAAAACTAAAGATAGGATCCTCATGTTGTTTTTTATCAAGGCACATATTATAGAATTTTTATACAGCGAAGGTGAAGGAACACTATATAATTTATACATTATTATTTGGTGATTTGGGATATGAAAGGATATTTGAATTTCCAGGTAATGGATATGATATTTATATAAATAAGTCTAGTTCATGTCTAAAATTATGTCAAACTCAACTATAAGGAGAAGAACCATATTTTCTATAAGGACCACTCTATAAATCTCGGTTGGGGAATATTTACACAACTTATATTTATTCATCATCCCAAAAGGTGTTTTCATGTATAACTCAATATTAAATGTTTCATGTGGTGAATCCATTTAATTTTCATAAATATAGGATATCAATAAATGATAGAAGAATGAATCAAATATGTAATTCATTGTTATAAAGAGGAGAATGAGTGTAATATTCAACAATTCGTTATTACGGTCCATCTATGAATTAATGATTTTATATTCCCTACCCTTCACTGTTGTATTCGAATGTTTCTCCATCGTAATCCCTTAAATAACATATGGTTTGGGGAATTAATTCAAAATCATCCTATACACCTAGAATTTTAAGCAAAAGAGAGTGGGTGGAGCATCTATTGGGGACTGTTTCACCATTGTGGA
Source organism: Viscum album (assembly GCA_963277665.1). NCBI lineage: Eukaryota > Viridiplantae > Streptophyta > Magnoliopsida > Santalales > Viscaceae > Viscum > Viscum album. Next base: position 1,257,610,827 of record OY728142.1, on the reverse strand, counting down.
GTTATATAGCCTCATTACACTGAACTAGTAGTTACAAGCTATGTTTCATTCTTTACCAAATATACAATAGTTTATAGAAACCTTATGGATGTTACAATTTTTTCCCTCTAAAATATCATATATTTGGGTAATTCAACATTCTTACCATGGCAAGACTCTTTGTTAGTACTTCAATGATTATCCATATATGTTTCCCATTCTATAGAATCACATGGTTCAGCATATTAAATTTTATTAACAACAAAAAATTATCCCCATACCATCAAAACTCACTAATAGATATTGGATTTATGTTATTACATTTAAATCCACCAACAAATATATCAATATTTTAATGAGGCTGAGATATATACTCTAAGGTATAAATTGTGAGTACTGTGATGATTTCATAATATGATCCCACAGAATAATAATTATTTGTTTATAAATTCATTGGATTCTTAATCATATTAGTGTATAATTGACAAGTTAAATATTTATTTGTTAATATACACATAAAATTCACCAATGTAATAGAATATAATCACCCCTTGTAGTTGTTTTCCAAAATATATTCAACAATTTTTCAGCCTCACCATCCAGACGAATGATAACATAAATAACCATATCATGATACCATTGTTAAGGGGAATAAAATATTTTTTCCATCACACTAATCCATTACACATAAATCAATGTCTATGAAGGACACTTAATAGATTTTGGATATTGAAACATAAAAGATTCAAAAGAAATATTTTTCCATTCTTGGTGAATTAGGAGCTCTATCTAATTCATGTTATTATTTATAAGATGAATGTATTGAGTGATCACTTATAAGAGATTTCAAACAACAGTTCCCCTCACATTTAGATAATCACAACATTTTCCTTTTCTTCTTTTAATACCTATATTCAATATTTTTTCATCTATATAATTGATAGAGGAAGTTTTTTTTGGAAGATTATTAAATTAATGAATATATAAATAAAGAAATTTTGGTCATAAATGAATTTAATAAAAAATAATGATTATATTTTCCCGTAAAATATCCTTATGATTCAATATAATGTTTCCATTATTATTTCCAAATTAGTATTTTTGTAACCATTCTTGATAACATGAGAACAAAATCTATCATAATTTTTCATATAGGAAATATAAATTTACAAAAAAAATCCCTTATGAGTTTCCCACTAGGCATGACGTAAATTGTCAATCACTATTAACTAGAAAGATCAATGAGATATACTATGACAACACATTTTAGTGTTATTATAGCTAGATTAATATACACTAAAAAAATATCCACCTATATTATCTATAAACTGATTTATATACTAAAAATTCACACTCCATTATTTACTAAAAATTATGATGATCTACAATACATAGGATTATCCTAAGGGTTATAACTAAAAAATTTCATCCAATCACCAAAATAACTAAACTATTCCTTTTATAACAACGAATGTGACACAAAATAAACACACATAAAACATATGTTCATTAAATGATTTAATTGTTACACTAACTAATAGTAACCCAAACCAAAGACCGGAAGGATTTGTTTATTGGAGAATAGAAACATGAAGACACTAATTTCTCTTGTTGTGACCATGTTTCCATAAACTAAATCTGTTATTATACATTCCTTGGGACACAATTCTTCTTAAATCGTAGATAACAGAAAAAGGGGTGAGATTAAACTATCATTAAGGGATAAACTATTTTTTATGTTGAAAACAAATATCATCCCTCATAATGAATGGGTTTTCTTATACTCTATGGAAAACATATCATGTGGAACAATTTTTGGGTATATTGGTAATTTGAGTATAACATTGATAATTTTTAAATAAATCCTAATTTTTTTAAATTATTTTCACAAGGATTTTGACATAAAAACATACCCCTATTTGAACACCCCATAAAAAACATAATAGAGTCACATAACCCACAATTACATGACCCAGAAGAAATTCATTGAAGAAAATGATGTTTAATTACCTCGTACCTTGAATAATAAATTTTATATTAATAAATAATCATTCCCCTAAAATATTTTTTTTGTATTGACATTTGGATGTTTAATCATTAATCCCTCACTCACATGTTTATTTCTTTAAAGAACTCATGAAACCCCAACCTTCCCATGGACTTTTACATCCAGATTATATAAATTATATCATTAAAATAACCCCTAAAATACTTTTTATTATATTATATATGTAATCATACTATTTACCTTGATGGTTTGGTCGGTTCCCACAATATTAACATTACTTTATAAAATCCCATGATTTACCCATCCATTATAGTTTTAGACAATTATTCCTTAGGAATCCTTTCCCAAAACATATTCTATAATCCTTTTAATACACACCAATCAATCTATGAATGAAATCCTTTTTCCTACACTTGACCTGATCCCACCTTCCACCAAACATAGATTCACGCATGTCAAGTGCTCGAGTTCCCTACATCCATACCAAACAGATTCACCTCTATAGACCATACCTACAAAAACGGTATCATCAAACCTCTTGTGAAGGCCCTTTACACCAATAAATGAATAAAAAAAATTTCCCTATTTATCCTATGAATATTTTTAATATCCCATGGAACCATGAATTCTACCACAATAACAAGATAATCATTAAAGAATGATTGTTGATTTTACCTTTGAGGGAATTTGGGATCCCCATGAACCCTATATGGGAATGGTCTCCAATGTGGTTTATTAAAATTATATTCAAACCTACCAAACAATAAAACACATTTAACCAATAACATAACCAAACTATGGTGATATTCACAATAACATCCAATCCAATGACGCTAAATTGTATAAAAACATCCACATCACAGATCATTAAACTGTATCATTACCTTGTATGAAAAAACATTATGGAATATGTGATAAGAATGAAAAAACACCATAATTGATGAAAATTCCCTAAATAATTCCCACACTATCAAATTTTTACTCAATTTGTGACACAAGTTTCCTTACGCATTTTGTTAAACTTCAGGTATCTATCCTACATCATGACTTTAAACTACGAACTCAATATATATGGTGTATTATCCAAGTCAAAAAAAGGTAATGGATTCTGTCTCCCAAAGGAACAATCCTAATATCCAAACATCATCGTAAATATATAATATTTCCCATGGGATGTTATAACACAAATGTGTGATCATTAAATCTAGAACACAATTAACCTCACCACCAAAACATAAGGTCCCCATTGTACCTTGGTGTCCCTATGAAATGATACCATATATTTCTACTAGTACATAATTACACTATATCGAAAATTTGCACAAAAAAATTTATACATATTAAGTGTCCCCACAAGAGCATAAACCAATAATCATGTCCTAGAAAGACCCATAACATATCACTATTTACCCCAAAACCATAAAATTTATATATTTTTCACATAAGATCTTAACCATTAATTATTACCCCATTACACTAGAAAACTATGATCATGTTCCCATAAGACACTAAACAACAGACTATGTCCCCATAATACATAAAACATGTGATAATGTCCAAATAAGATCCTAAACCATTGATTGTGTTCCAACAAGACTATAAAAATAATATAGTGACACCCTAATACCATACACCATTTATATTATACACCTCATAACATAAAAAATTCATCCCTCTTGATTCAAAAAAACCTCTTCCTTATGTACCAAACATGATATTTTCTGTGAAATAATCCTATAAAACCATGTGTTAAGATCATAAGCCTTTTTACTTGAAAAGTGATACATTCCTTGAATAAACCCTAATAAATTTACTTTAACTTATCAGGTACACATTGGGTAGTTGAAATAATGTCATTTATATTCCTTCATCCCATAGTTTTTGTTTCCCCATGGTGGACACATGATTATTTGGTTTATAAACCCATGATTTATCAAACATAAGAGTGCCTGAAAATTATGTGAGGAATTCATTTGTAGATTCCCAAAAAAACATAATATCTACATATATTTATGCATATCCATCATCACTATAATCTCCAATAATATTTATCTACCATGTGATAACTTCAAAAAATAATATTATCAATTGAGGACTATATGGTGGGACCAGGAATGTGATTCTGAAACATGTCTCATATCTATGAGGGATATCTAGATTGGGAAATAAAATCCATGTAGGAATAAATATAAGGAGGAATTGACATCAAATCATCTCATTTTGATTTGGGAACCAACATAATCAATCATATTGTTAGAATCTATCTGATGTTGGAATGTGGGATTGTAGGATAACCCCCCTTGACTGGTCATGACCAGTCCAAGGGGGTGGACCATACTAGGGTAGAAATTTGCACACGATGTATCATTAGATGTATGTTTTATATATTATACCTATGAACATAATGGTTAGATCATAAAAATATATAAAAACATAAATATGAAAAATAAATTAATTAAAAAAATTAAAACAATAAAAGATAACCATAATAATAAAAGATAAATAAAACCCCGTAAACAATAAGAAATTGAATATGGAAGGAGAAAAACAAAACAAGTGGAATATAACATAGACCATAGAATGTAGTAACGAGTTTTTCACAATCATAATCATAGTATTTTTTATCATTGTGAAAAAAGATACCCACCAACCCATTCACTATTAAAATTGTGAGTAGAGCTAAACACTACTATACTTAAACATTTTAAACATTGCTGGTTTCTAACCCAAAACCATATAATTTCTCTATCATATGATATAATCCATTATAAAGTTAATTACTGGGAGAATAATTATATCTTCTATCTCGTATTCAATAAATTTTTGTTCCTCATGGGGTAAACAAAAATCAAATCATAAAATACACAATATAATATATAATTAGTTCCACGACACTTAAATAACATAATATAAAGAACTAATTTAAATAAAATGGGTTTAACAAAATATCCAAAATGAAATCATTTAATTTTCAAAAGAAACTTATAAAACTATTGTATTTTTTAAATCATACAAACAATATAATAAATTATATTATGAGATAGAAAAAAACATGAATACCCAAAATAATCACTTAATGAAATAATATAATTGTATGAATCATCAACTATATTCCATTAGAGTTATATCACATTAGATTGAAATGAAAAACTATTCATAGAAATAGATTTTTTTACATTTCATATTAATCGTTGTAAAACCCATTATTATGGGTCAATTTTATAAAAAATCCAATATTTTTATGAAAAATGATAAAAAAAATTAATGGAAATGGATTGGGTTCAAAAAATATTTTTACCAGAAGTAAAATACATAAATTCATTTAAAAGGTAAATTATTGGAGAAATGATGTTCAAATAAATATTTATAACACAAATAATGGATTTTTTTATTCAATTTCCAATTACATTAACCTTGATTTCCATGGATGTTAATGAACCTATTGTATCAAAAAGAGAAAAATATAAATTACAAAATTTAAAACCTTATTCCAATAAATTTAATTCATAATCTTCATTAAAACAATTGTCTTCACATATTACATTATCATAATTTTTTTTCAAAACCAAATGTTTAAAATCCTGAAAATTCTAAACAACATTTGTAAAATATGTATTGATATACCTTATCCACATATATTATAAATTAAAAACCATTTTAGTTACTTTGAATAATGTTATATAAGGACTCAAAATTTAAATATACCATAATATGGGTGTTTTACTCAAGTTTTATGAAAAGTATAATAGTAGTGAACTAGTGTTAGGTTATTTAACTATATTTATGGATTACCTTATGAAGGTAATTACATTTTATGTTATCTAAAATGAAATATACTATTGACATATCAAATATATATAATATATACTAATCCAATATAAATTAAAACCATACATGTTTGTCTTTTAAGGTAAAAAAACTTGTTTATTCATGAAGGTAATAATCAACACAATACATGATTATACTTTCAATCACCCAACTAATGATAGGGGTTAATTTATATATTAATTAGTAATTTTATAATAAAAAATTAACAATATAAATCATATTTATTCATAATTTAAATTAATATGACCAATCAGGTGCATGGGTGATGATAACCCAAAAGTGTCACCTCTAAGAGGTGATAATATACGCACCCACACTAATAACAATTCATCATTTTCATAGTATATAAAAGAGAAAAAATAATGTTTATATAATTTTTATAAAAATATCTAATCACATGAATGATGGGGATTTTATAATTTTAAAATGGTTATGGTTTCATTAGAAATAGATATTAATAATGACCTTTTAAGAAGTATGTGTCACCTTTATTGAGACCGGAATCCTACACATTAATGAGGATATTAAATTTGAGGTAAATTGGCTCTTTTTGGAACAAGATATGCCAGAATCATAGAGGAATTATTTGAGATCAATTTTTAATTGGGTTTGAAATAAATTTCTATATTTGAGTGGAGTCTTGAAATATTTTAAGGGTTTTAATTTTATTGTAGAAGATAATGTTACTTTTGCGAACACAGAATATATTTCAATAATCCCACAAAACTATTCAAGGCTAAATGGAGAAAAGTGTAAAAAGAGGATTATAAGACAACATAAATTCTAAACTCATCTGAAATTAATATTAAAAAAGATGTTTATAACCTATTTTTCCCATTCACACATATTAAAATTCTTATTACAATTTTTAGATTTTCAAATGTAACTTTTATTAAACATAATAATAATTTATTATATAAAAAATTATAATTTACCATTATTTTAAATATTAAGCCTCATATTTTATAATTTAAAATCAATTTATCATATCAATTTTCAAAGAAAATTAAATGAAAATTTTAAATCGAACACACTTATTGGCATATTAACAGTTGTTAGAAAACTAATGTTTTTCATATATAAATTTATAGATAAGTTAAAATTATCATTAATAATTAATTTAAGAAAAATAATGGTTTTTTAAAAATATAATGACAGGTATGTGTCATTCATGGAAATCCAGAACTGAATATCACCTTGAAAAATAAATAATTAAAAAAATTATATGAAATCTAGTTTTCATTAAGCTAACATTTTTATTTAGTTCAATAAATATTTGGAATATTATTTATAAAATTAAATAATATATAAGAAATATTTATGATATTCCATAAAAATGATTTTAATTTTTTATTTTGTTTTGAACTTCATGGATATGCTCATATAGTTATAAAAATATTAATTTTCACAAAACCAGATTTTTCAACTAACAAATAAATATTTTCATAATATATATATATACTTTAATAATAAAATTCTTAATAAAAGAGTTTTTAAAAATAAAAAATATTTTAATATAGAAATAATGTACATTATAAAAAAATGAGTTTATTGAAAAAACCATTGCATAATTAATTTTAATAAAATATAAGTCATATATGGTTAATAGATATTAATTTTTTACTATATCAGTATTAATTATATCTTTTCTAATATATTGATTTTATTATGTTTTTGTTTCTTTATGTTGGATATATTTTGTAATAGATTTTATTGGACATGTAATTTTTTTAAAATATCATTTCATTACAGATCTAATGGGATCTGATGCTATTAAGATTTTATGAATATTGGAAAATTTTGATAGTAGTTTAAAAAAATTATATGAATATTTTCCAAACAAAGGGATTATCAATGAGAAATAATATTTTTTTCTACTATATTATAATTTCTACAACATGTCACCTTTAAATATGGATTTTATAGTATTATATTTTTTATGTGAATATATTTTTTTTATAGAGGTTCAAAAAACATTTATGATTTTTTTACAATTTATAAATGTATCAACCAACAAGTAGTGGTTATAATACATGAATATATATTATTGGAATGATTATGGTTCATCCATGAGTAACCTAGTTTAGTTATAGACTTAAAACACATCATTACATATGATACAACACATGATTTATTTGATTTCATGAAAAGACATTCATTTTTCGTTTTCTTTGGTTTTCATATACGTTTTGTTTTTGTGTACAAAATTAAATACCAATAGACCATCAACTTATTAACAACCTTGAATGATATATATATTCATGTACAATCCATTATTTTATATGGATGAAATCCACCACAGAAGGTGTACTGCTGATTTTTATATATTTTTTTGGATGGTTTACTAAATAATTACAAGGTATTTAATAATTATCATAATTTATAGATAATGTTGATAGTATTTCTATAAACCAAGGAATTTTTTAATATATTATCTACATAAAAACATAATTTCGTATTATGGAATTAAATTATTATTTTTCGTTTTTAATTTTTGTTCTAGTATGAGCACGAATAAAAATAACCATGATGATTTACCTATTAATAAAGTGGTATTACAATTATTAAAATATATATATAAATTCATAATTTAGTTCCTTCCTTTGAAAAAAAATTTACTTTCTATATAACTCATCAAAAAATTTCTGAATATGAGTATAAAAAATATTATATTTATTCCTCCTTATTTTCACACTACATTTAACAGAAAATAAATTTTAATTTAATACATATAGAAATCTTTAATAAGTTGTTTAAATAAAATAATATATATAATATTTAAAGTCATTGTTGCCTCAATTTAAAAATTTATCATTACATGTGAACATATGTCAACTACAAACTATTCAATCCTTAGTTTTTACTTCCATAAGAAAAAACTATTTCATATTCCCTGTGATTTAGAGTTAATTACATTATTTAAATATTTCTTTTAAATTGCATATACTTTAATGAAACTAAAAAGTTACACACAAGAATGATCATTTATTTAATATTTTACTTTTATTATATTTTAAAAACTTTTGTTAATTGGGTGAGTAATTCTTCTCTAAAACATGTTTTTCATTACACCATTTAATACCAAAATCCATGTTGATCTACCTATTATTTATTAAATACTACGTTCTTTTTTGTGTTGCAAAGTGGGAAATAATTTTTGAAAAAAGTTTAATAAATATAAACCCACCATAAGAAACAACATATATGGTAATTTATTTATAATGTATTGGGGAATGGATTATCATTATTTTTTATAATGCATTATTTTCCCACAACTAAAATGAGCCTAAAATTATATTAATTTTTTTTGTTTTATAATTTCATGTCATAATTATTAAGAAGTGAATCATGATATTTTATATAGGTTTTTATTTTATTTTATAAAAAAATTTCTATTATCTCTTATAGTTCATTTTTTATGTTTTTATACCATAAATTCAATATATATTTCTGATGAAAATGTTTGTGAAAGATTGATGTTTTTGAATTAAATATGAATATTTTGATGTGAAACCAAGGAAAAATCCATGGATGTATCCTCAAGAATATTAAGTTGTATAATTTGTTATGTGAGATTTACACGGTGTGGAATTTCCTGAAATTCCATAACCAAACATAGATAAAGTCAACTGATTAAACAATTTTATTTTTTTACAAGACAAATGAAACTAAATATAATTCAAAAAATGGTTAATCCTAAGAGGTTCCCCACACCAATATAGAATAACTCCCTAAGAACTACACTAAACTCAATCTAGGACTCTAGTACCTTAATGTTATCCACAAAAACATATTTCAACTATATCTTAGATTTTATAGGCCAAATTAATCTTAAGAAATACATATTTCAATAAAATAACCTTTCCAAATTTAGACATGAATTTAAATATTTTGGTCATATCTAATGAAAGAAACAATTATATTGTAGCCGATCCCACGTTTCTTGAATAATTAATTAATTCACGCAAAATCCCATTAATTAGTATAAAAATAAAATGATTTTCTACAAAGGTGAATATAAATAATGGGAACATCATGAATAAAGAACACCAATTCCAACATATGACAACTTAGAGTCCACAATATAATGTGGGTCAGGTACTAACATAGATCCCCTACATGATTTTTGATTATCGTATCTTGTATATACCCTATCTCAATTCACGTAAAATATAATAAAAAAGTTTTTGGACCTTGTACAATAATATCATTGTGTAACTCCCTGACCAAAAACATCATGTCTGAGTGGAGATTCCACAAGACTTAATGCACACCTTCCCATACCTAGGATTTTGTCAACTATATGTGAGGACCGAATGGAATTGTGCGGAGTCTATGACCATGGTACCTTTAAAACACCATAGTAAGATAAAGGATGTGAAAAAAATATAAATAACTAAAAAAATGGATTATCAAATAATAAACATATTAGGTTAAAAAAAAGTTCAAACCATGTAGTACAATTTTGTAATGTTAGATTTATAAACCAAACCAAAAATATACATATCTGTAGATAAGTTTGATAAATTATGATGAAAATAAGTTTAATAGAAAATATAATCACAATTCCTCCTAAGGACCATACCACAAAACATTAATCTTTATACTAAATCTTCTCAAGAATCCACCACGTAGACTTTTCCATTTACAAAATCCCTAAACATGAAATCTGCAATCATAGTAAAATATCTGAGAATGGTGTGAATACAAAAATAAATATAACCCCACCAATGACCCTTAAAAATTTCATAAGTTATAAATGTTAATTATATAAAATTAAATAGTTTATAGATAATATATTGTACATCAAAAAATTAAAGTATATCTATTAGTCCTTTAAAAATTGAATCCACCTTCTTCTTGTCCATGTTTAATGGATCATTAAATATCCCACCTAACACATCATCCTATATTGAATAATTTTATAAAATATGTGATATATCCAAATAGTTGTGATCTCAAAAATACATCCCATCCAATAATTAACACATCCCTCTTTGTGTAGAGTCAAATATGATCAAACCACATGATCAATCAAAGATGGGAGAATATTAGGACATAAAATAAATGATAAGAATTTTTTATCAAAATAACATTGTATTATGAAGGAATCATAACCATAATAATCCCCATTCATGAAAAAACAATTAGTATCAACGTCTAAACACACAAACCATTACAATGAGAAAAAACATAGGTTTGAAATGGCTACATGTGAACAAAAATAATCAATCCAAGAAAAAATATAAAATATTTTCTATATTCATGGGCTCTCTACCTTAGGTGACACGAAAATTGATAGATGGGGTCATCTTCGGAGTCCAAGACCACTAATAAATCCTATAACTAAAACACAATAGACATTATTTGTAATCCTAGGAATATGGTTGACTATAAAATACAATATATATTTAAATAAATGATAATTATATAGATGAATAATATCCATCAAAAATGATATTGCTCATATTGATGCACAAACACCAAATCCATAAATTTAGATTTTGGTTCTTTCAAAAATCCACAATCACTTATTAGATCAATCCAAAACAACTGTCTAAAATTAATATATTAGTGATAAATTTTTCAATTTGGGATATAATAATTTGATCAATATAGAATGAGGAAGAACAAATAGTATCATCAATTCTTGATCAAGCTTATGTTCGAGCATCGAATAGAGAAGATGGAATGGGAGGACAACACACCAAAATCACTAATAGTTGGATCCAATGTTTTTGGTAGTTGTATTTGGACTAAGAGAATATTTAAAATTATGTTGAGGGTGATTTTTAAAAAAATTAATAAAATAATAATTCTTGTTGGGCTCCGAAAAATTCTATTAGAGAGTCGGAGGAGGCCAGAAGTGAGGTTCTCCAGAAGTTAATGCTTCATTATGATATATAAAGCTCACCCTCTAATACTTACTCTATATGAATCTACTTGGAAACCTCTAACCAGCCAAAAAATCACATAAATAATTCCCACAATCAACGTAGTTAATTGAAATATGTATATATTAAATAGATACATAACACTACACACAATCATCCACTCATTCATTAGACGAATCATTTTATTTTTATATAATTATCAATAGAAAATATTCTATTAAATTAATAATTACAAAAATATTATCTTATATAATAACTTCCTTTTCTCTTTATTATTAATAATACAAGTAAGCACTATCATTAATCAAATTTAGTAATAGAAACAACTTAGTATAATTTCCATTTCAATATAAATAACAACATTCAATATACCATGAACTACTTACCATGTTCTTCTACATTCCATTGAAGAAATAAATCACCCATGAAAACATTATTGTAATTTATGTTATTATATATAATAGATGTTAAATATGGATTGAACATTTTTCTATCAACATAGTAAAATCATTGAATCCACCTTAACATTTATAACTCTATAAAAATACTGATTTCTCATATCATCCACATTTCATATTGCATGCCATTAATAAAAATTTTCTTTGACCATAGCCGACACTATGATGTTTTGTATGAATTTTAAATTCATATAGTTTTAAATAATTTGAATTTGAAATTTCATTTCCTAGGACCATTACATGATTTCAACTATATGATTTTATAATTGTTCCCCTTATTTAACCATGATAATCCTTTTGGTATCAATATTCTTGTATTGAAATTTATAAAACTTCCATGAAATTACAATTAATGGGAACATGTAAACCAAATAATATAAATACTTCTCAAATTTTTCATGAATGATGCATCATGGTGGAATGATCCCTATTGATATTCCTTGACATGAAATCAATTTTATTCACCATGGATAATTCTACAACATGTTCAAGTATCAATATTTACCATTGAAACATAATTCAGCCACAAAACCTTTTGGAATTCTTGTGGTTCTAGTGATATTATTATTTTAATGATATTTCATATTCTACATATCATTGTGGTAGAGTCAAAAACCACCTACCCAAATCATTACCAACAAAACAAATGATTTATTCTAATATCCAATCTGATTCCAATTTTCATAATATATCTTTTCCTATTTTTAATATATTCTTAGTGTAGTTATGTATCATCCATGTAAAAAACAATCATTTTAAGATAATAATTGAAACCACATGGAGTGAGCCTCAAATCAAATGATTCAATGTTAAAAACATTTATTTAAACCTGATTTATGTATTGATAATAATATTAAATAATTAAATCACTTCTATTCCATCTATCCTACAACTTATTTCCTTCCAATTATTATTGTATTTCTAATCACCCAAAATATCTATTTTTATAAAAAAAATATCCCTAGTAAGATGTTGTTAGAAAATTAAAAACATAAATCACATTCTAACTCATCACACTTAAAAATGATTCATTTTTCGATAATTTTAGTCCAAGGTAACAAAACACATTAATGAAAATAATTAAATTGACCAAAAAAATCATTTCATCCAAAACAAATGTGACTAGTGTCCACTTTCTCATGTCCATTGAAACCTATTAATAAAAATACCTCTTAAATACATCTATTAATCCACTAGATATTTTTAATTTACTATATATCTTCTTCCATTTATCAAAAATGATGCCTGAAACTGTGTTTAATAATTTACTTTATTCATGACCAAAAAACATGTTATAATAGTTCACATACTAAATTACAATGTTTATCGTTTAAATAAGTCTCTTTAAATTAATGTTCCCTATAAATAAGAGATCTTATCTCACATTAGGTGAAACAAATATCAATGGATTACTATATTTATATATTCATAGTCTCCCTTAGTGAGTTAATAATGAAATATATGTTGAGACATGTTCTTTTTCTTTCTATCCCCCATTAAAAAAATATGAGAAAATAAATATTCAAGAGGGATTTAATCATTATAGATTATCCATTGAGATGGTTATGAATTATTATTAAACCTCTATAGAATTTTAATTTTCACCCTCATTAGATGAAATCAACTCTGGTCGGTAAAAAAATTCTTGACCTCACAATTTTTATTTTGAAAACTTATTCCCTCTTTTCATTAATAGTATAAGATGTTATCGATGGTTTATTATTTTTGATCATCGCTTCTTTTTATAAAATTAAAATATTTTTCATTAAATCATAATATATTCTTGTTCATTTAATCTTGTGACTATTATTCATTAGATTACATATTTATATTATATTATGTGTAGAGATGTTTTCCCCTATCATTATAGTAAATGGGCTAGAATGTATTCATAACAACTTCCTTATTATTCATAGTGGGAATAATAATCATACCAATTTAATCTACATGAAATTATTTTCCTTGAGTATTATTTTCTCTCATCATAGAAATATCATCATTAAAAATCATTTGAAAATATTTATTCATATAAAATAAAAATATTGTGGTCCCCGTCACCGAGTTGAGATAAACATATTAAATTAAAATTCAACCCGTCAATAAATAATGTAATCATCAATTATTACTTTTCTTATTATATGACTATTTGTCCCAAAATAGTGACATTTATTGACATATGATTATCATTTATTATCAATGTTTTTAGAGACATTGTAAATTACTTTAGGAGATGCATATCTCGTATCATATTTGAGTATCATTTATTATCCATGATCTCCAAACAATATTTTCTAGATTGATTATGTGAAGCATTATAAAATCATATTATACCATTTATTATAATTATTCATATAATTTTGAGTCTTATAATTAACTCCTACATGGGATGGTAGAATAGAAACACACTGATTATTATGGTGATCTGATTGGGAACACATTACACATAATATTTAAATTGATTGGAATTTTTTCTTAGTATTTATTCTATAAATATTATATTAATTCTTAAATTTCATCATTTCATATTTAAATCTCCCTTAAATATTATCTTCCATATTTTTAGGACATCTAGAAAAATTAATAATTAAGAAAAAAATTTCATTTTTCGTTCCCCAAACCTACTTAGTGATAAAATAATTCATAACCTGAATAAATCCTATAAAAGAAAGTGTTCTATACAAATTAAAAAATTGTATTCATCTTTATTGATTCATAATTAATATCTGTTTTTTATGAAAAAATAATATATAATATAAGAACCTACTACTTATTTATTGGATTATTTATAGCCTTCCAAGATTCAATATTTTTAGATATTTCTTCTTTCATATGGTAATCTAAAAAATGTCTAGAAATCAGAGAATTACATTATTAACTATAATCATGGATTTATTATTTTACTCATTAACCTCCATCTATTCACCAATAGTTTTAAGTTATTTACCAACTATTTATTGGGAACATTCGTGATATTTTTTAAATTATTAATATTTAGGTTTCCTTGAGTTTTATTTAACATAATTAACAGAATTCATAAATTTGTAATTTAATTCATCCACTTCATTTTATGAACTGATAAAAATTTATTGACAAACATCACTCTCCATATCATTTTCATTGAATTTTATTTACAAGCCAATATTCTACTTATTATGTTCAATAATAATCTATAAAAAACTATAAATAACCATATTTAACCCCAAATAATATTTAGAATGAAAAACATTATTTGATGGGTCACTCAAAACCCACCTTAATATTATTATTCTCTTTCTCTAGTTAATAAATATTCAATTGAAACTTATTTAGTTCCAAAATTAATTGGATATTCAAATAATTATCTTCCTCGCTCTCTCCACTATTGGTTATATTAGTTTTCTATTTTTTTCAACATTATAATAAACATACTTTCACCATCATCACTCAATTACTATACTTAATTATCCGAATATATATCACTTCAATCATTCATTGATGTGAAATTTTTATTCTAATATATAGATAAATTATTCCCCTTCATCTAGAAATATTAATCTAAAATATTTTTCATTAAAGAAATTTATGTATATTTATCCTCGTCAATATTACCTCAAATTTACCTTTTATTTTCCTTTGGTTAGCTAGGAACAAAATTTAAAATACCCCCATTGTTGAAACTCATCCAAGTAAATTAACCAAAAAATATAGAATTTCCACATAGAACAATTAAAGATATTAGTTAGAATAAATTTTAAAATATCACATTAACATTATAATATAAAAAAAATACTTTTTCATTAACATTAGAAAAATTCAAAAAATTCACCCTATTTAAATATTTTAATAGAACTACATTTTAATCCATGAATTAAGATTAAATGACTCCTCCGTTAAATATATAATATGCACTAAGGATTTTAGGATGATATGAAATTTAATTCTATTTAGATCATGGCCATTTGGTGATGAATACTTTAAATTTTATCTATCTAATGTGGTGTGAAATTACATGTCCACAACCACACTATCTTCAAAATTCTAACAAAAATAATTGATGGTTCTCTAAATAAAATTTACATGACTGCATTATTCATGTACTAATCTATCATCATACAACTTGTGATATTTATAAAAAAATATATAAACTTTTATTTTTTATTTATTTTAATTTTATTGACTTACCTAATATTTTTCCACCATATCCCAAATTCCCTTTGTTAAAATTATTCCTTCAACATTAACTTTTCACGCCCAAAAAAATGAAAGAAGTATGTCATTACTACCACAACTATAATTCTCCCAATTCATCTTATATAGATTTCTCTTAATATTAGCTTTAGTATAAAGAATAATTACATTGATCATATGCGCTAAAAAACTCAAACTATTTAATATAAAATATCACATCATTTGATCTTTTGAGATTTATTTATTGTTCCCATTAAAATTTGGAATCCAATTATAGTATAATTAACTGATATTATTTATAATAATACATGAAATTCAATGAATAAAAAAATCAACTAGGGATATGGATTTAAATGAGGTAACTCAAACACTATTGAAGATACAAATTTAAAATAAATAAACTCCAAAATTGTTGACCTTGAGAGGAAATGTGTTTCATTTATACCAATTATTGTCGCACCGTGAATAGTAAATTGAATGAGAGGGGTGAATCCATCCATAATATGAATTTCCTTTATTTATGATGATATTCTATAAAATAATACTCCATCACGTTAAAGATTTATTGATATCACTAAGTTACTCAAACACATCAAACAAAGTAATGAATATGTACTGTCTATGAATACGTTTCTCATCGCAAATTAAAAATTATAATCTATGGAATGATAATGACAAATATGAGGTATTATGGTCTTCTAGAATCTAAATTAGAGCTAAAATGAGTAGTTAATATCCATAGTCTTATGTTTACAAGATAATCTGCAACGTTTTCTCATAACATAGATATAAATGGTTTCCACCTAGACCTAGATTGTTTCACTATTTTATTTTAGTGATAAACTAATGAATACACTTTTTCCTCATATAATTTCATCCCAAAAATATTTTACATCTAAAAAAATTAGAATCATTGTTGTAGTTTGTGTAAATAATATCATTCTTCTATGAAATTTTTCACTATTGTGAATATCAAAAACAAAGTCCACTCAATTTCTCTTCATCTTCAAAAACCTGAACCACTATATGCCTTCTTCCACATCTTCCTTTGTGAACTAGAACACCCAAAATATTCCAATCCCTTGCTAATATAATACTTTGATAATTATAAATATATTTTCAATAAATCATAAATAAAATCCTAAACACATAAGACAAAATATTCTCTACTAACATTTATTTATATATCCACTATAAATATAATTATATATTATAATTAAAATTTTATAGTTGTTAAATAATACAATTTGATTTTATATTTAAAATTATAATTAAAAAATACACTATCCCTCAATCACATATCAATTTCATATCTCCTTTTTATCCATTGTATAACATATAACCTCTTATAAAATAGTTATTTGTTTAAAAATATGAGAGATAAAATATTGAATTCTCTTTTATACATCAGTATATACATCTCATATTAGTCACAAAAAAACATCTAGAAATCTCCTAAGACCATTGATTATATGATCATGACCACATCATTTTTTATTTATATTATAAAAATTCACTAACCACATACTACGCTATGATCCAATGCATTAAGTTTTAGATCATTTATTTTAAACCATTTTGAATCACCTCTCAACATGAGAAATAACACAGCATGTTTTTCACATTTATTTTCATATTTGGATTTTTTTCACTAACAAATACATTCATAAAAAATTGAGATCCCTATTTGAATCACAATAAAATAGCCTTGACATTTTATTAATTGGAAAATTCACCCCCGTAATACTTAAGAATCCTCTAAAAAAATTCACCAAATATACACCATAGATTGGATATCCCTATTTTTATTTATATACATCATCTGTAATAAAATAAATATTTTTATCAATATATTTTATAAAGTACCATTGTTTCAAGAATATGATACATCATCCAAAATAACTAATGATGTTTACATTGTATTAGGGATCCATGGATTTTAAAATTGTGTTGTTTTCTCCATAACGCCAATGAATATTTAGAACTACTTCCTTGTTCCACATATATCCAAAACGACCATGTTTTTAATATGAAAATCATTTCCTTTATTTATTCAATATGTATTCCCATTTTGTATATTGAAATGTTGGGCTTATGTAACCTTCCCCGCCAAACACATCACATTTTATTCAAATCATTATAAAATTTTATAATGATGTTCATAGAAAATGAATCAATATTGAACATGTAATTTTGATCATGATTCGAGTTTTGAAATTACTAGATAACACCAAATTCACATCCATTTCATCACTTCTTCACATTTATCATTGTTCATGAATGGGTTATTATTATCATAAAAAATCCATTTTTATGAACACTATCATTTCATTATTTACATCATTTTTTCATATCTTTTCTATTTTTATTTTTATATAAATTAAAACAAAATTTATATAATGCTGTGGTGAATTAAATGAATTTAATGCCACCACATTAAATTATTTTTTGAATAATTTTTAACACACCCTACTTTATTTGTATTTTACCATTCAGTACTACACAACTAGCATTTATTGTAGGATATTAAATGATATTTTGATAACTGATAATGAATTTTTTATATTACTTGCGTTGTGTTAAAAAAAATCATCCCCTTTAATCTAATAATAATTTGTCATTTTATTCTAGTTTTCATCTATGTACCTTAGGTATATTAGTAAAACATATTAACTTACTAGGAATAATTTATTGAATCTCTATTTTATAGAAAAAAATTACTCCCACGATATTTAGGGAACATCTTATATTATATATGATGAAATATATAAATCAAAACAACATTACTTCCAATAAAATATATGGAAAAACTAACTAAAATTATGGTATTTAAATAACTCAATCATCAATTTCTCAGTAAAATATCTATCACTCCTTCCATAAAGTCATTTAATTACCATATAACAATATCTGTGTAATTTCCCATTGATATCCCATTGAAACCACATGACCTGACACTATAAATTATTAAAAAACAAAGAGTTATAAACTATATCAAAATCCTAAAGGGTATATTAATTACTTATACAAATATATTGTAATCATGAATTTATAATTGGAATGATAAACCACATGTAGAAACTACCACTCAAGATATCAATTTGGAAAACATTTTAATAATAGTTTCAACACCACATAAGGTAAAATTAAAAAAAATACTAAAACCATTATCTATAAATATTTCTTTAGAAACACTAAAATAATCATTTTAAAATAATTTAATATATATTTTATATCATGCATACACACCCAAGATCATTATAAAAAATCGGCTCAAATACCTCTTTGAATTTTTTTTCATAACCCTTCTCTAAAAAATTGTTTTAAAAAATATTTTATTCCAAAGTCCATTTTTAAATATACATTTAATAGATAATCCAAATGTAAATTTTAATCTCGTTAATTTTATAAAACTAAAAGAATTATTTACTATCACATCCCAGGTATGCTATAAAAAGAAACACTAACACTTTCTCATTTTTTGATCTAAAATAATACATTATTTAGCCTATATATACCATAATTTAATGATAAATAATTTTTTGAAGTTAAATAAAATGTTACATAGATGAATTTATCTAAAATAGCATTTCGATCAATATAATAATCACATACCATCAAAATTATTCTGGCATGAAAACCATCACATGCTGTAAATTTACGATATGTAATTACTAAAGCTACATACATGTAATGACATTAAATTTATTATCTTACCCCCATAACAAATAAAATTAATGAAACTTTCTACCTATCATATCACAATACTCAGAAATTCATAATCCAAAATATTAATTAAAAAACTCATAATCAACAAAATTCCCAAAAATATAATTTTAGATGTACCAATAATAAAACCACCAGTAATTTTATCCTGAGGTGCTATGAATTCTATATAAAAATCCAATGTGAAAAATAAAATAATCCATAAAACCAATAGCTAGTAAATATGACTTTTTAATAATATAAAATGAAAAATCATCTTCTATATTACTACAATAAAAATTATATGTTTCTATTCATCTTTGGGATCATAAATTCACTAAAAATAAATACCCATCATTTTTGTGTGATATACATCTTATTTATTGAAATATTGATAGGAATACATAGATGAGATTTAATGAATTTGAAAATTGAAAAATGATTATAGGAAATATACAGGGATTGGGAGAGTAAAATTTCTCTAATCATTGAAAATAAACCTCTCAATCAACTACAGATTAATGTGAATTTGGGGGAGAAAATACATAAATAATCTCTAAGGGGTTTATTGTAATTGCTCATTATAAATATTATCACATGAGTATATGTTTAAATAGAAACCCCTAATGAGAAAAATTAAACACACAAAATATTGGGTTAGAGCATCGGTATCATATCTCTAATAGATCTCAATAGAGGTTCAGTAATCCATAGATATTACAAATACCTTCAAATAACATTCTTATTGAAGGAGAAATGGTAAAACACCACTAGTTTACCATCAATGATTTTGGTGTGACTCAAATTCGGTTTCTGTGATTATAATAGTATCCTATAAAATTCATTTTAATATAATTCATGACAAATTACCCATCCCAACATCTCAACAGTTATTTATATATTTAGATACAATCTGTAATCCTTTAAGAAACAAAAAAAACATATCTCATTCAATCTGAATCAGAATTTCTAAATAGTTTATATTTTATTCAATTTAAATGAATCTCCTATTTGTATAAATTGATATGTAATAATGAGGTCTGTTATAAATGTGTCATTTTTTATTGGATGATTACTCATTGTGATTATTTATTTTATATTTTATTTGGGTGATTAAAGGTGTTAAATAATTTCTACATGAACAAATCCTTTATGCACGTACACCTTAGTTGGAGGGATCATATTGTTTATCTTGTTTTTCATTCATGATTCATATTATATGTTTTGTTTTATGATTTTATTTATCTTAATAATTATCATTTAAATGTTTTTCTCATGAAATTATTGTTTTACAGAATATTTATTCAGATCACTATCCGTTAGGGTTACTCTATTTTTTGATTGGATAATTCTATTGTGGTGGTTTATGATAGTTCTAGGTCACCTATTGATGATAATTCATCCCATGAGTATGTTCAAACATCCATTACATGTCATAGTGTAACAAAACACCATTTTAGTATATATTCATTAAATAAAAAATTTTATAAAAATTTCCCACAATAAAAATTGATCTAAAACACATGTTATATATATATATATTAAATATGAATATTATAATACACTCATTTAATATGTGATTATATATTAAAGTAATTAAATTATGAAATCTATTTATATTTCAACATTAATTATTAGTATTACATACATGGATGATTTTTTAAATATTCTAATTGATGTATAATCAGTGTGGAATTCTATAGATGAATCCCATTAGAACTTAAAAAAATATGAATAGCGGAAAATCACATGCCAATAAATTTCAAGATCATGGAAATTAGTACATGATATCTCATAAAGAAGTTTCCAATTTTGACTACCAAAAATTCATATGTTACCATTGTATATTTTTTTTATAATTTAAGACCATATAAATATGTAAATTTTAATTTCATAAATTATTAATTTTACCTACACATTTTGATTAATTTAATGCAAAAAAATAATATTTCTTCAAAATGATTTTCTTCATTAAGAGTTCCAATCATAATTTTTTTTGCATTGTAGAATTTTAATTTTATAAAATGAAAAATATTGTTGGACTAGTTATATGACACATATCATAGGAGGAATATCAATGAATTTTTCAAAAAAATTGATTTTTAAAGTGAATAGGGAAAATATAGTTTTTATAAATACACCATTTTTAAAAATAAATTAAGACATAATAAAAAATTTGAAACCTTTTTCAGGAACATAAAATAATTTAATATGTTAAATAATTCATTTAAAATAAATATTTTTAATATATAAATTTGAAAATTACTTCTTCCAAACTATGATATATTTCATTCTAATAAGAAAACTTTTTTGGTCATTTTCCATTAATATTATTCTAGAAGTGATACATTTTAATTTTTATTTACATTTTTGTTAATTAAATGTTATATCTTGGTTATAATGGAATAATTTCTATGGATTTCAATACTATACAAGACTTTTGGGTAAACACTTATTTATTATTAAAAGTGAATTTTTCTAACCACTTTTTGGTGTTTTTGGAATAATTTCATTAAAATTTATTTTTTCCACCTATTTGAAGTGAATATTCTAAAATTGATTTATCATTTGAAATAGTATTTTTGAAATAATAAAATAAGTTTCATTTAATTTTTATTTATAAAAATGAATAACCACGATAAATGTTCGTTAACTTGTTAAAATGAAGAATAATGTTAGGGAGATAAATAAAAGTGTAAAGATTTAAAATATCATAGTATATTGTAGATATGTGGTTTTATTGTTGATATATTGACCAAACAACCATCTATTTTAATTTTTTATACATTTTGGAACCCATTTCCTTTAGAATTAATACCTTTTTAATATGAAAAAATAAATATTTTCAAAAATCCACCCCATTCATTTATAAAGGAATCCCTCCACCACACAATAAAATGAACACAAAAAATACTAATCCATAGGTTCCCAATATTGTCATACATGAATATAAAATATCTTAATAAGAATACTAATTATATTACCCAAACCTATTCCTGAAGAAAATAATATATTAGTGCCTTTAGAAACATAGAACACAATCTTTTTAATTTATAAAGGATATTTGATATCTCTCATAGAGAAATTCCCCTTTAGTGCACCTACTTAGGGACTTTATTCATAACATATGGAATGGATACATTATAATGTGTTAGCTCATGTTCTTTGAAAATGTTAAAAAATAGGAGATATGTAATAATAAGATAGTGATATGAGTATAAAAATTGGAAACCATACTTTCACCAACCAGCATGGGTACCCTGATAACCCAATAATTAAGCTATCCTTAACATAGACTAAAGGGTGTTTCTTATCAGCATGGGTCAACCACTAGAACCTTTCATCATACAAAGTGAATGTTGGAATGGGTTTTCCAAAAAAATGTTAAACTAAAAGAATCAATACAATATAAATACAAAAAAAATCCATTGTTAGTATTCAACCAGAAGTAAAACATGTATAAAAACCTAGTGTACTAAAAAAATAATACCAAAAAAAGGAAAACAATATCCCATGTCCCAACAGATAAAACACTACATATCCATTGATCATCATTTAGAACCCACTCTAAGAGATCCTTTTCCCTTTCTCAAACGTGGAAGTACATAATCTAGAAACACAAGAAGACACAAGTTGGGTGAGAGACAAATCTTAGTAGAATTTAACCAAAATATTTTATAAGAGGATACTAATATCAAATTACCCATCAAAGTTAACTTAATTTTCAAATAAAAATATCTCTATTTCAAAATAATATTTAATCAAATTATGCTGTATAATTCAAAAAGTTGAAAAACATTAGAAAATCATGCTTCATATTTTGAATGATTGTAAGAATTTTTAAATTTTGGAATTACCTTTAAGAAATGTTATTTACACAAATGGATATTTATAAAAATTTATTAAATAACAACTTTTATACAAAATAGTTTTTAAAATTTTAAAAGGCATGTAAAATTGATTAAAACAATGGAATATATTAATCTGGAATACAAAAAACTGGGAAATAAGGTCATTTTCCTATTAAGGTATGATAGTTTCATGAAAAACTAAACCCATAGTCAAGGAGAAATTAAAAATATGTACATACACACTTTTGATCCAAGGACAAATAAGACTCATCACCATCGCCTATGGGATTTCATGTGTTGATATGATGTTTTAGAATAATGTAAATTGAAATGTTCCATAAAAATATATCAATAATTACATAAGGATTATATGATATTTATTATAAAAATGATAGGTTTTTTGGAATATATAAAATATAATTAATCACAGAAATCATTTATAATATGACAATTTTACATTAAAAAATTGGTTTTTAATAAGAAACATCATTTTCAACAATCTAAAACCCTAATGTTTCTATGAAAACCATCAAAAATAGGGATTTGAAATAAATTCACTGATTAATTTCACAACCCAATTTCATAATTAAATTCAATAATTATATTTTCAAAAAAATCTAATCAATTTCATAATAAACCCCTAATTCAGTGTATTTTGGGGACCGATGCACGAGACAATATGGGCGTAACCCTAGCAGCTCTCTTCTCATGGTGATGGCCGCTACGGCCGCCGCCCCCTTGCCGTAACTGAGGGGGATCCTCCCTCGTCATCTTCTCAGCCTTCACATTTCCTTCGTTTCACCAATCCTTTTTCCCTTCCTGATTTTCCCTCCATCCTGCTAAGCCCTAATGTCCCTCACTCGAAGCTGGGATTCCCCATCTTTTTATCTCCCTATAAGAGTTTACCCGGGCTTCGGATCCCCTTCGCCTCTCGCTGGTTGCTCATTTTGGCTGGAGGTGTCCATCGATGGACTCCTTCGACCGTATCGGCAACAACTTGTGGGGTTTGAAGCTCCGTTCTCTTGTGAGTCTTTTGGACTCCCACCACATGATGATCTGATTCGCTGATGAAGATGAGCTCTCCTTATCCCGGTCCCAATCATTGCGGGTTGTTTAGGGCTTCCGCTTCTCGCCCTTCAGGTGGACATACGAATTTCATATGCAGAATGACCCTCCATCTACTGCGATTTGGGTAATTTTTCCAGCCATGCCTCTCCCCTTCCAAAATCCATCCATCCTCTGTATGCTTGGAAACCTGGTTGGTCATTTCATGTTCTTTGACCGTCGTACCAAATCCATTGGCCATCCCATTTCACAACGCATTTCCATTGAACTGGATGTGTCCCTGCCTCCTGTTGAGGCTCTCCAGAATGAAGTTGGATAGTATTTCTGATGCCATCAAGTGGTTGTGTTTGAATCATGGCCTTACTACTGTGACAATTTCTGTAGGATTTGGCATCTGCAATAGGTTTGTCACCGAAGGACTCGTGGGGGACCTTCGGTACCTTCCTTGAAGCCTCAGTCCGAAGCTGTCGGGTCGTCTCCTTTACAGACCACATTCCTGGAACCCCTTCCCCGGAGAAGAAACTCAAACATCTATCCATCCTTTGCTGATATTGTGAAATTAGATAGTTTTCCTCTTCATGATATGATAGAGGTAGATTAGGGGCCTTTGTTGGGGGCTGATCTTCCTGGTATGAAGGCGGGTAGTGGCATGTGTAAGGCATTGGATGGCATCTTTGTTAAGACCACCAAGCCTGATAGATCCACAAATTAAGATCCAATGGTTTATGATATCTTTAAGCGTCTAAGGATCGATTTGGGGGTTTCTGCCACCATTGCGAAGGCAGAA
Organism: Viscum album; assembly: GCA_963277665.1. NCBI lineage: Eukaryota > Viridiplantae > Streptophyta > Magnoliopsida > Santalales > Viscaceae > Viscum > Viscum album. Next base: position 1,257,585,085 of record OY728142.1, on the reverse strand, counting down.
CTTGTTGCAGGGGAAGTGCAGTCAGAATAGTAACCTATTCCAGGTAGCAACTGTGAGATCGAAGAGCTAAAATCACCAGTGACAAGCCCCCCTTACCTAGGTAGGGAGCTGGCTCGTCAGACTACAAGTGGACTGGGTAATGTGAATGTGAAATCTAGTTATACTAGTGGTGTTTGAACACTTCTAGTAGAGAAACATGGTTCTACGGAGGGAAATAAATGTTTTGTACTTGAATCAAGGGGGGCTGATGCATCAAAGGATATCAGGACCTAGAATCGCTTGTCTGTTTTAAGTGGATATGGGAAAGAGAATGCAGATCTAGAAGGATGGAAATTTCATAATCCAAGATGGAAGCAGAAATAGCTTGGTTCAAAGCATTCAGATGAAAATAAGATCCATGATAGAGAAGTGGAATCACATCCAACAGCGGATCATGAGTAGGATTCCCAAGAGAGCAACATGGTAGGTCTCAGACCAAGGAATGGGAAACATTAAATTACACTTCCTGGGATCTTCCTAGTCCATAAAGGGGGGAAAATAAATACCTCGCAAAGACAATTCGAATACTCCAAATTATATAGTGACTAGATCATCTGGTAAGGCAAATAGCAACGAGATATAAGTAAAACGGGCAGAGGTATCAACAGTGGAAGGGGTCAAGCAGGTCTTTGACAAGATGGGAAAGCACTCTCCAATAGCAGACAGTAAGGCTCTTGATGGTTTATTGGATGCAGACAGAGGGGGGTGTCAAAACCCATTCATCAATCAAATGAATAAATGCTTTAAGGAGTCATTCGGATCGACGCTACAAGATAAGAAATTAATAGAATTTATGAGAGAATTATTCGAGTTGATGTTACAAAAGAGGATCAAACCGAGTAGATTCACAAACAAGACCGAAACATGGATAGAGGTTTCAATGATCATAAAATCAATGTGGATTAATTCATTCAGACATGGGACAAAATAGATAATCATCTTGAAGAACTCTTGAACAATGACCCGAATATTCAGGTAAATTCTCTACAATGGGAACTCTATTGGGTGGCTGACTCTAGCAATTTTAGTCTAGTCTTTGGAAAATCTGTTTGTTCCTTCAGTAGGAACTGAATTATATTTTGTTCTGTATGGTTCCCCACTTATTCCTTAAAGTGTCTTTGAAATAAAAAAATAATTTTGGAGGAGTGTATTTTGGGGGTTTTCACAATTTTCCATCAAATTCGTTTTGATAATTAAATTAAAATTTTTAATTTAAAAAAATATTAATATAAATTAATGAATTAAAATTCCCCCAAATTCCATAAACACTCCCTAATTTATTGGATTTGGTGGTAATTAAATTTCATTATAAAAAACCCATTTTTCTTAAAACCCCCAATTCAATGGAATTGGGTTTTTTAAACATTCAAATTGAAATCCATTTTATAAAAACATGAAATTATATTTAATTTAAATAGTTGAAACTATATAAATCAATCTAGGGTTATTGTGAATTGAGATTCATGATGGAACAACCTACCTAGAAGTCCCTAGATCATGAAGCATCAAAATCTAATTTAGATTTTCTGAGGAAGACAAAAATTAACGAATCTGGGGAAACGAGGAAAAAAATAAAGTTTATATCCCCAAAATTGTGGGTTTTTAATCCAAAATTTTCCACATGGATAAAAATAACAATACGGAGTGGATAGATATTATATGAGTATAATATTTGGAGGGGAAAACTAAATAATAGAGGATCAACCATTAATATCATAGCTTGGTATTACCTTTTAAGAGGGTGTGAGGGATAAAAATTCTTTATCGAGAGCTCTAATGAAGGGAGAAATGGTTTCTAGATCATACCGATCTCTTGGGGGCATTAAATAGGGGTTAAAAAATTTTAATTAAAATTTGTCTCAAATAAAATCTTGCCTACAAGGTTTCTTGGGAAGAGGCGCACAGTTTAGAAAAACCATGTGCATGTCCTGCACTTGAGTTAAATATGCCTCAAATTTTCTCTAAGAGGGTGCATGACATGACTAACGTTGTACTAACCTTGAAAATTTTGATTTCTTTTGGTTATTTAGTATTCTAAATTATGGTAAACTGTTTTGGAAAATAGTTCCCCAACCGTGTAGTAGCCTCAAATTTTTAATATTCTTAATCCATTAACTCGAAATTACCTCAAATAAAACAGAAACAGAGATCAGTAAAAATATTTCTTTATAAATACCAAAAAATATTTACATGATATAACAACCTCACCTCAATTCAATATTTTTATCCCCATAAAAACTATAAATAGTCCCACATGCGAAAAATATAATACCACTACATTATCATCAGTGCCTCCTTATCACATGTCTTATAGCTATCCAAAATGTGAATCCATATAACTCAATACAAAAGTATAAACCTCTCTCAATGTACCATGGTTTTATAATAAACTATCTAGTCTGGTCATTCAGTCATGGATATATCAGGTTCAAACTCAAGATCATGCCAACTCAGAACATCAGATTGATCAGATAGATACATTCGTATTTCAGATCCATGGAACAATTTAAATATTTACATTATCTATGTTGGAAGTTATAAACAATAATAAACATTCAATATATGATGAATAACCTCTTAAAATCACTCAAAATGAGGATAATGTTTCCCATGCCTCCCAAGACATAGATGAACCAACTATGAGAACATCTTGTCTCCAAATGATAATTCTAAAGGTCTACAATGGAGATCAACATATGATTTATAACTAATTTTTTATATAATCATCTTCTCATGAATTAAAATTATCTTTTCTATTATCACATGGAAAAGTCCTAGTCCACCATAATAACATCCCCTAACCTTCGACTAAAATATTGGAGAACTATAAGGTTGAATACACATAGTCTAAAAAGGAGAGATCATGATCTTGAATGGGTGACTGTTATTATATGAAAAATAATCTAGCCCTAATGTATCATCCCAAGCCTCCCCAAAGTCACTAAAATAATATATAAGAATATCCCCAAGAATTTTTGTAGATCTTTATGTTTTTCCATCCAACTATGGATGGTATGCAGTACTCAAATGGATGTGAGATCATAGTGCCACATAATTTAAAATCAAAATACTAAATGTAGACCAAGGATAGCTATTAGATACTATATCAGATGTAACTCCCTTAAAAAATATATTTTACAGAGATATTTCCCAACTCCTCAACAGTAGTTGTATAATTACATTATATAATGTGTATTTATTTCTTCATCTTATCAATCACAACCCATATCACCTTTTTTTCTAGATATTAGGAAAACTAAAAAAAGTCCATAAATATCTCAACCCGCATATATGAAGGGATCATAAGTGGTTGAAGAAAAAACAAAGGCTTTTGGTGCTCTTTATTTACCTTATTCCACATACAAAAATAAGAGACAAACTCATCAACACCTTGTCTCATAAATGGATAACAGAACTACCACTGCATGCCGTAGAAAATATTCATGGTTCTTGGGTGGACATCCCACTAGGAATTATAAAAATCCACATCTTATCATTCATTTCATCTATCGGCACAACAATGTGATTTTGGTAGCATAGAATGCCCTCATTGTAGAATGACCAATTAACAATAGTATCCCCACCATTATAGGTGTATCAAATTCAATGAATTTCATTATAAATATTTTGTTCTTAAGGAATCATTTTAGGAAGATCAGATGTCAACTGGGAATTAGAGAAATAAACCACATCCCCTAAATCTTGGCCTCTATGATGAAACTATGAAATGAGTTCTATAAAGTTCCACACTTCTAATGATTCATTCACTGCCTAGTTCGAATGTTTACTACTCTAAGCATCTAAACAACATTCACTTTTCCGAGGGTATATGTGATGTTTAAATCAAAAGACTACAGGAATTACTCCAATGGAAAATGTTTTAGATTCAAATATTTTTTAGAGAAGATAAAACTCAAGCACTTGTTTTATTAAAATACGGTAAACATTTTTTTTGTAATGGTAATGATTCCATCTAGCAAACATGTGCATCGCAGTTGGATGATCAAGGTCATGGGATAGATAATTCTTCTTGTGTGTCCTAATATTTTGTGATCCATATGCAACAATATTATCAACTTTCATTAGAGTGCATCCTAATCCTAAACATAATTTATTACAAAAGGCTGAATATCCCTACCTTGCCTTTGGATGAGTTAGTACATGCACATTATTCAAAAAAATTCATCTCAACAAAAGAATTATAAAATTTCTAATTCCCAGTAAAAATTACCCCTTTAGAGTTATAGTTGAATCAGAGAATCCAACCTTTACAAATACTAATGAACCACTGGTAATAAACATTTAAAGCCAATAATATTCTGATCATCAAAGACATTTTCTGTTTTCTACCAAGTCATAAAAACCTTCTCCTTTTTAGGATAAAAATATATTTATTGGTTCATCCCCACATTCCCCATGAACATCACTTCCCAAAAATTAAAATCACATTTCGATAACATATCATAAATATTGTGATTTATCAGCAAACATAGAACATTTCATGGTTTATGCGCATGATCCTCCTCAAATAGAGAGTAAATAAGGATTTAATCCACAAAGACTACTAAAATTTCATCTATATACTAATTTAATATCCTATTCATTAAATCCATGAAAACTGCATGATCATTTATTATAACAAAGGAAATCACATGGTACTCATAACTGTCGTAATGTCTCCGAAATTAGATTTTATGAATGTCAGATTCTTTTATCTAAAACAAATGGTAACCAGAGTAATGATAAATCTTTGAGAACCACTTATACCCTTAAAACTAATCAAATAGAATATCAATCCTTAGTAATGAATACTTTTTATTTTATATCAATTGATTTATATTTTTTTAATCAACACATATGTGAAGTGAACCATCTGAAGTCTTATTAAAGATATCTAGTGTTTCCCATAGTGTCACACTCTGGTGTATAAATCATTTCTCAATAGGATCATATAATTGGGACATCCACTCATATATTTCATTAGTTTCCTAGAAGTAAGAGGGAATATAAAATGGTTGACTTCTAGTCTTGAACTCAATAGAAAACTCAACCTCCATTTCCTGTGGAAAACTTGGGAAATCAGAGGGAAACACATCAAAATAATTGATGAAAATTAGAGGGATATCAAAACCCAATGATTCTATCTCTTGATCAATAAAAAAACATCCATATTAATTTACCTTTCCCTTGATAAGAAGGTATCTCTCTACTCGAACTTGGGTCCCATTTTATTTGAAATACACATCTCATACCTTTGGGTGTAGTAAAGGAGACCTCTTGAAGATAAAAATAAATCCGGGATTTATTAGAAACTATCCAATAAATCTCAGTAATAATGTCAAGAGGATTCATGTAGATAAACTTAACACACCCATAATCCTCTTCATATATGAAAAATAAGCTTCACACGGGACTATGGAGACCCTTATCTCTCTTTGTTCAGAGGGGTGTATTAATATACATAACATTTTACAAAACCATTATAGTAAGATTTATCACATTAAAAAATTTGTTGAAATAAAAAAAGAGGTGCACTAGTATAAAAAAGTGGATTCACTAATGAATAAGATATCATAATGTGACCACTCATGGTCACTTGACATGTATCCGCTTCCTCCAGAGACTCTTCTACTGTATGAAGTAGCTTCTTTCTGGGTGAATGCGGATAGAACCCTTTAATACAAAAATCATCTTATTTCCCCATAGTTTTAGGATGAACCAATGAACATGTTCAAAAATAAAGAGTATAGTAGATATAGAAAAAATAATTTAGTGCCATGAGCATTCATTTGAGTTACAGTTCTTGGGTACATCTATGAAAACACTCTTTGAATATCATGGATTTCCATATAGATAGAAAAAATATGGATGGATCTTCATTCCCCCAGCTCACTCTACTCTCATGTTTTCAACATCCTCGTAACATACAGGGTTTTCCCTTGATCTCTCCATTCATGCATCTTTATTTTTCTTTTCCTCCCTTGTCATTCCCCAACTTATTCCATGGATTATCCTATTGATGATTCCACTCCTCCATTGATCATATTGTCCACACCGATTTTCCCTTTGGAATCTTCGATTTTGACTCAACGTAGGTTCTTTAAACCCTAGGTTTATATTCCAAGTTCTGACCTAACATTCCAATTCTATCACCGAGGTTGGATCTGAGTGTCAGATACTCAGAGGTTTTGGGCTGAGGCTCGGCAGTTTTGGGTTCTCCAAGAATCTTCTTGCCTTCTCTTTTTGAGTATCAGCCCAGTTTTTCTTTATGTTAACTGGGTTATTGGTCCCCTTGGGCTCCATCCACATTATTCCATTATTCCCATAAGGACTCATTCCCATTTTCTATGTTCTTTTTTATTTTTTGGGTACATTAGTTCCATTTTTTGGGTCTATTTTTGGGTGGTCTAACAGATGATATCGGACGTGGTCTTTTCCCTCCAGTTTCTATAATCTTAATCCCGGTCTCCATCACTATCTCTGAGGTGGATTTGTGTGATTTTCACACTATTAATTTGTGATGTGAATTAATGTGGTCATGCGACACATAGTGGTTTCATATTCACTAGCCCCGAGAGGATGAATGTGACCTTCTGTTTTAATGGCATGGGGAATTTTGGTTCTCTATGTGTTTTTGTCGATGATAATGGTTATCTACGATGTTGATGATGATTTCTGGAGGTTTCTTATTGGCGTTAGGTTGGTCTATAGAGTTACATTCTGGTTTTTGATTGTGGTTATGATGGACTACAATAGTGATGGTATATGCGCCAATTATGACTCTATTGATGTAATCTGTTTCATCATAGTGGGTGTGGAGAAGTGAAGACTGGATCTGATTAATCATTTTTCTAATGTACGGGTGTGATGATGGAATGAAATAATAATCAAGATGATATTTTGACATCAACAATATGTGTCAATCAATATGCAGAATTCAAATCTCCAGATGATGCAGATCCTCATGGATTGAGGCTCAATGGATTATGGGTTGTTGATTTGTTTTAAATTTTGAATTCTGAATCTAGAATGTGTGATTTGTATCCCACTTGTGATGTTTTGTTTCCTTGTTAGCCTCAAAGAGGTACATTTAAAGTAAGAAAAAACCAAATTTGGATGATATATATAGAAAATAAAAGGACCACTCCATGGAATCATAGGAGTTCTATAATTACCACACTATTGAGACCTGACATGACAATAATCATTCATCAATTTTCCATTAATGGAACTCAAGCTTCCACTAGGAGATAAAGAAACTCCCACAAACCCTAAATTACATTCTAGCTCTATTTCAACCATAATAAATCTATCCATTACATCATAATTAAAATGAAACATCAATAAGAAAACATAATTATGAATATACTGAAAAATTTCCAGCTCAAAAATTTGATCCATCATATTCTCATTCGATACAATCTCATGTGTGAATTGCATGATATTAGAAAAATAGTTTACACACTCTTTCACATTACTGTCAGCCTGAACGATTTTGAAATACTCAATAGTAATATCCAATATCATTGAATTGGTGTGCTAAATAAACATTTATGTCTTCCAATATATTCCCCCATTCTTCTTCACTGTCACCATCGTGTCCCACCATCTCCTTCATGGACTTATTTACACGAATGTGGAAGAAGTAACATTGATTTCCTCAGGTGTGTCCAAGAACCTAAAAAATGTTTTATCACCATCCAACATTCCTCATGCTCTTGAGTATCATTTGATCCTTTGAAAAGAGTTGTATTTTGTTGAAGGATCTATTGAGAAAAAAAATTAGAATTTCCCTATGAGGATCCACATTTGGAAACTAAATAGTAACTGGAGGTGGTTCCTATTTCAGAGCTTTGATAGTGCGCACAATAACCACTAATAGATTTGGATCTACTGATGGATTTTCTCAATGATATTCATCAATATCTTCCTCCAATATTTTATTTGGATGTCTTAGTGGAAGCTTGATTATAAATAACATTTGCAGACAACATAGACGACATTAGAATTACACTTGAATAGTGGAGTAAGGAAAATAATCCGAATAGATAGAACAAACAAGATTCGGATTTCACTTTATCTATATGAAAATAATGTAATGGCTATAAATAATCCACAACATGTCATTCCCTAACAACCCCTGGTGATTTTAGGTTCATTGTGGTGAGATTTGTCCCAGAACTCAATCATAACTACCTTCTTTGTCCCGATATGATTTCACAAATACATACTAACTTAAAGACAATAACTAATAATTCCTTTAATAAGACTTTGTCACAAAGAATCCTATTAATCCTGGTAACCTAATAACCATGCCATCCATAAAATATCATAAATGAAATTCTTGATCCCAATTGGTCAGTAACTAGCTCCTTGTATCATACAGAGTGAATGTGGGAATTGTTTTTTCACAAACAATGCACAAGTAAATGAATCAAGACAATATGCATACAAAAGAAACATCAATAAGAGTAGTTTACCTAAATTAGAATATGAAAAAAAAACTCAGAGCACTAGAAAACAATACTAAAAATATGAAAAAATATCCATGTCCCAAAAGATTCAACTCTCTAAGTCCACCGTTCAACAATTAAAACCACCTCTAAGATATCATTGTCCCTTTCTCGAACTTGGAATGAGATAATCTATTAACAACTGAAGTCATAAGTAGGGTGCCAGCCAAATCCCAGACGTATTTCACTAATAAATTATATAATAATATACTAATTTGAAATTAATAATGATATTTATTTCAATATTTATATAAAAAGGCTTGGCACGTCGAAAGCATATTGAAACAAATCATTCTTTACAATTCAAAAGATGTAAATACTTTATAAATTCACGTGTCACATTTGAAATGACAAAAATAATTTCCAAATGGTGAAATTACCTTAAAAATGTACTTTACATAAAATTCACTTTTTTTAAATTTCTTAAATGATATCTTTAATATAAAAAAGTTTATTTAAATTCACAAGGTATGTAAAACAGTTTACAACAATTTTATATATTCATTTGAAATAATATTAATTGATAAACATTGTATTAAGTCTACTAAGGTGTGATAGTTCATGTTTATAGGGACCCCAAACCCATGGTGAACCATAAAATATGTACATATCGCTATTTTATCTAAGGCCAATGAGGAATCATCCCAATCCCCTAAAGGATGTGATGTACTAATATGAAGTTTTAAAATTTTGTAAATCATTATGTTCTTCCATATATATTACAAACTAACAAAGGATTGAATGAGATCTAGTACAAAACAATAATTGTCAATTTATTTTATTAATTATTAATGTACAATTAATCCCATTCTACAATTCAAATATGCCAATTTTTATTCTAAAAACCAAAAATATATTTTTATTCAAAAAAATTAATTTAACCAATATAAACCCTAAAGAATCTAGAATAAAAAATTATTCCATTTTGACAAATAGAGATTTGAAATCAATTCACCATTAAATTTCAAAATCCAATTTCACATTTAAATTCAACACTATAATTATTAAACAAATTACATAAATTTCATAACAAACCCCCAATTCAATGAAATTTTGGGTTTTTCACAATTTTACATGAAATCCTCTTTCCATACATAAATTAAAAAATTTCATTGATGCAATTTCTTAATTGAAATTAGAAAATACAAATTCCACAAAATTTAAATAAATAAACCAAATTCAATGGGATTGGGGTTTTCCAATTTTATTCCCAAAACCTATTTTTCTTAAAAATCTCAATTAAATGGAATTGGTTTTCTCCAAAAAAACAACGGATTGCCATTTAATTAAAAAAGATATTTTTTATTAAAAATTTTGAAATTAAATAAAGAAATTTAGGGTTAACATGAATTAATAATCATGATAGAACCACCTACCTTGGAGTCATTAGAACTCAAAGCGTCAAACCCTAATCTGGATATCCCACGGAAGAATGAAGAAAATAGAATCTGGTGAGATGGGAACAAAAATAGGTTTATAACATAAGAATAGTTAATATTATATCCCCAATTTAACACTAGGATCCACAAAACCTTAGTGAGTAAGAGTGAGATTTTCAGAGAAAAATAATGGGGGTGGAAACTAATTGTAAGAGGATCAACCACCTTTCACCTAGATTTGAATTAATTTATGGAGATGTATGAGTGGCCAGAAACTTCTTTTGGTTTATCAATGTACGTTATAAATAAATTATAGGTTGTAATGGTCCATTGGGTGCATAAGAGTGTGGTTCAGAAATTTTTAATTAAAATTTGGATCACATAGAGTCATATCTGCATAGTTTCCTAAAAAGAAAAGAATAGTTTAGAAAAACGGTGCACAAGCTATGTACCTATGTTAAATGGGCTGAAATTTTTCTATAAGAGGTCATATGGATTAACTAAACATATGATAGCCGTGTGAAAACCCACTAACTTGTGTTTCAAGGATTTACCAGTTTGGGCACACAGTTTGGCATAACCGTGTTCCAATCATGAACTAGCCCATAATTTTCATAACTCTAACAAACAGTTACAAAAAATAAACCCAAAACACACCCATCCAAATATCAACAAAAATAGATGTTATCAAATACCTAAAAAGGTTAATAATATTTTATACATAACCTAATAATCAATGATTACAGTCCTGATTCATGTCATAAATATTATAAGTTTATTAGATATGAATAATAAATAAATTAAATTACATGAGATATGGTATAATAATTTTGGCATCAGAAATTTAATTATGGAACCCACATAACATTAAAAAATATAATTTCAAGATTATCTATCAACTCATTCATATATTTGTTGCCTTTGTATTATCACCCAAGTTCTTACTTTTGGCTTGTGATATCCTCCCATATACCCTATTGATTTAGTGTGTGGATAACCTCTCATATATCATTTTCATTCTCTAATGGGTTAAATTCCTATTTATCAAATTAATTTGGTCATGGGATAACCTCTCATGTTCTCTTTAAGCTCATATAATAGTTATCCTTTCAAAATTCATTGGCGGGAGATGTCGGTCCCACCCATCTCATAATGAAGATCTTCAACTAGTGTGCCACATGATCATAAAACAATCATCATATCATAACTCATAAAATGAATTGGGTTTCCTAATTATTTAGTCATAACATTAAATTTTGAAAAAGGACATGTTTCGTAATAATTTCATCATTTCACCAAATAATTACCCATGTAAAATGAAGTAGGTTCCATATGAATATTACTGTGGTATAACCAATGAAAGGGAATATGGTTTTAGAAATATCTTTTCATCCAAAATATTAAAAGAAATTATATTAATGGTATCCTTGGTTCATATCCCATAAATTATATGTTACATCAAATGATATCAACTTATATAGAGAATTATTTTGAAAGATAACAAGAAAAATTTCTTGAAAAAAATTTCTTTTTAAGTCAGTATTTGAAATCTAAAACATTTTGGAGATCATATTCTTTGAAAATAAACAAGAAATCTAAAAAATGAATCATTCAGAATCTGTAATGTCTCGGATTTCTCTGTATTTTACTTTAATATTATATGGGAATTCTTTCGAGACCAAGCTTTGAGACAACGTGCAGTTCTGAGGCTCGGTGAGCCCAAAACAAATATTTGATTTTAATTAAATAATTTAATTACGTGCACAAGAGGTTTTCCTGAAAATGTAGAATAAATCTTGGACGGGTTCTCGGATCAAGAATCTGATGGCACTGTTCCGTTCAGAGTAGTGAGTTTACCTTAGGTGAGGCCTAACATCGGATGGCTTGGGTCGGTGGTGAAATCTTGTTTTTGGACTTAACCATAATAAAATATCTGATAAAAATATTTTATTAAATCCATGCTGAAGTGAAAACTTTTAATCCTCTTAAATAAGGATTTCACAGGGGATCGGGGTTACAGATAAAAAAACCCTGAGTTTCCCCTAGAGGCTCTGGAATGCTCTGAAGGAAACCTCCCAACGCAGCGACGACGTTCATGATGAATTTCACCTGCAACAACGATGTGATGACCGTATCTTGGGTAATGAACACTGTGGATCGAGGTTGGATGTTTTATTTTTTGGTTTCATTCCTCGTTCTTGATTCCTACGACGAACACAGACTAATCCACGAACAGATTAGCCCGCAGATCGATCGTATTCACGGGATGGGCTTTTTGGGTGGATTATGGGGAAGATATTAATCCTTGTAATCTAGATCTGATAATTTTTAGATGACCATTCTTATGGGGACAGATTGAGGCAGGAACGAACAATATATGAGGTTCGTTCCTCGGGTTTTTTCTTTGTGAATACTTTTCCTCATTATTTTTCTATGTGTTCATTATTCATCACGGGATAAGAACAACGATCAATTGCACCTTTGATCTACGGCGTAACGATCCAAAATTATATATCTGACACCGAGATGAACCAATGGAGCTGTGATGTTGACAACGAGAGATGGATCTAAGCGATTTGGTCAAAATCTCACTTTGAGCGTATTTTTATCGGAAGATCATATATTGTTCATCGAGCCAATCCATAGGCCGAAAGGCAAGTATTTGGTGATAGGGTGTTGGGATAACCCCTATTCCTTAGTTTCATGGTGAAACTATCATGGAAACAGAAACCAGAAGATCGGCCGAGGCGCCGAGGAAGAAGACGGTTCTAGAAATTTCGCGACTACTCGGCGTGTAGTATGGGCTACACGACTTGTGTTCATCGGCGGACCACATGGCGTGTACTCCAGGAGTACATGGACAAGGGTTGGGACAAATCCAAGGGAACAACATGTATACCCTTCCACGTCCAGACTCAGCCAGATACACGGGATACCCTGTGTACTGGTTCACGGGCATGGCGACACGGATAGCAACCGTGTACGGGCATACAGACCAGGTACACGAGTGTTTTCCAGTTGACAGTGTAACATCCCAGGTAAATAAAGAATAAAACATTTTCATATTTACTAATATTTACAAATTAAATATTAATTTTACTTTAAAGGGGTTGCTATGTTCGATAGCATACCCGATACGCAACAAAGAGTTTCTTTGAAATCTTATGTTGCACACTAGTAATAAAATAATATTATTTTAAATGGTAGTTAACACGTAGTCGTTGTATTGGCAGGAATGAATAGAAATAAATAAATATTATTATATATGTTTGTTAAATGTTTTTACATTTATCCAATAATGGATAAAGGCTTAAAATAAGAAAAGAATTCAATTTTAGGAATAGATACTCTAATATTCACTAATGGTTCACTTATCGCCTTTTGTTGGAGAACCATCATTAAATATAGTTTTGGTCAGTATTATACATTCTATTGGACCAAATATAACTATCTTTTAGAATCGGGACATCAAAATTTACATTGTGTAATTTTTTGGTATTTTTTCGATAAAGATCATTTTTAAATGAATAGTAAAAAATGTTGTATTTTAATTCAAAAACTCTTTTTAATCTAATTTATTTATATGATTAGATTATCGTTTTAATTGGTTTTAAAGTAAAATTAGAATATATTTTTACCATTTAATCCAATAGTGGTCGTTGTAATTAATTTCACTTTGAAATCGGACTTAAACAAATGTCAATCTTTTGATACTTATTGTTTCATAAAAACACGCGATTTGCTCTGACATCGGGAATTAATTATTAAATTAATTAATGAACCTTATATGTTTTGAAATTTTGTAAAATAGACTTCATTTATGAATTCGTAATATCAAATATTTCTTAGGGTGATGTTTTTGTATTTTTCAGAAAAACTTCAATTTTTGATGAAAAGTGAAACCACTAAGTGGTACATAAAAAACTGATTTTTCGTTTAAATGAAATTTTACCACCTCTGTGTTTTTAATTTAAAAAATACAACATACATGGTTTTCATTATGATTTAATATGTTGTTTAATGAGATTATAATAATTTTTTTGGTGAATAGTAACTTTTATGTTTATTAATCGCGATTAGAGGTAATTACTGTAGTTTAAGGTTAAAATAATGTTTTAATAATATGAAATGAACATAACAAATTTCCTACCCTTATTTTATGTTTCATGGCAGACCACGATAATACATGGGTCAACTTGGGGTCCCCATGGAGCCACTTTGGTAGGAAAATGACATTAATATCTTTTTATTTAAAGTTAAAATTAAAATGTCACAAAAATGAGTTGTTTTACTAAAACAATTTTAAATGGGGTTATACAAGTCATATTTTTTACAATAAATATTCATTTGAAATCTAAAACGATTTCCTACATCATAATATTTTTTTTATTAATTTTTAGACATTAAATAAATTAAATTATTTATGACATCATGATGATGCAACGATTACCTCATTAATGAACGATTTAAATGAAATGAAAATATAATGTAAAATCTAAGACCTACACATGTAAAAAACCTATTGGATGGGTGAATTTCAAACCCTTATCACCTTATCCTCTAAATATATAATTTTTGGATCCTTTATATCTGAAAATCATTTTATAATAAAGTGTCTTTTCTTAACTTTCCAAGAGTGCCCCTACTCTCCTCTTATAAAATGCCCCAAACTCTACCTCCATACCCACACCTCTCAAGCCTTTGGTTCGGACAAGATCTGATATTTTTGTCTCTCCACATCCCTATATTACTCCTATAATCCTCACTTTGGGCAGAAGTCTTCCCAAGGAATCCTTTGAGCTCAAATCTAAGAGAGTTACCCGATTTTAAGGTAATGTCTTCACTTGTGTTCTTTTGTTTTATTTTGCTTATCCAACCCTCTAAACTCTTTTTATTCATTTCTTTTGTAAAAAATCCAGTATCTTTAATATACTTTATTTTTTTTATAAGAATAAGTAGTGCTAAAATTACACACACCTACATTTAATGGTTAAAGAACATATTGTTTCTGTGGATGGTGAATTTCTGCCTCACGAAACGATGATTGTTCAATATTTTTCTAACACCTTCAAAGGTGGCCATTAAGATGTCACTATATTTATATATGATATATAATATTTTTATGTTTTCCTTAATCTTCTATATCTTTCATTTATGGCATACCTTTATGGCTTCCATTATGGGTATACGTGATATCTTCATTTTAGGAAGTGCAGACTATCGCCCCCTAAAAGTGATTTGATTCGTTAATGCCATATGTGGGACATATAAAGGATGGATTTAATGTTATTATACATTATGTTATACTAGAATTATCATATAACTTTATATCCTTATTATTTCTTTCCATTAAAGTATAAGATAGAAATGAAAGTAGCGTTCATGCGTACGTACGGCTTACCGTCTCCATGAACGGTGCATTTCATTTCTTATCCCCAAATGTAATGTAATATTATAAGTACATATATATAATGGATATATATGATGTATGTTACATCTAAATGATTAATATAATTCTGGAATTAAAATATACATATCTCTCATTTAGTTTTAATTCCATTAATATGGCATAGAAATGAATGTAGCGTTCATGCGTACGTACGACTTACCGTCTCCATGAACGGTGCATTTCATTTCTTACATATAAATGATTATGTAATATTATATTTACATGTATATGATGGATATATATGATATATATGATATCCAAATCATGAATACCATTCTGGATATAATGAACCTTTGACCACACGAACAACATGTAATTGTAAGAAGTCCATTTTCGACTTAAGAACCAAATATCAACAAAACAAACATTATTAACTTAAATGATTAAATAATGCTTATAACATGGTAATAAGTGATATGAAAGTAATAATTAACTTGAAAAAGGATCTTAAGCAAGTAGAAATTAACTCAAGTTTATTATTCAGGACGTTAAAGAACGATCGAGTCAAGTCAGACCCAAGGTAAGGGACTTCGTCTCAATCTCCTTTCATTGAGGCATATTTCATTTTATACACAACGTTCATTTATACGGTGTATAAACCCCTTTGACTTTTACTTTTATACAAAATGAATCTTTTTCTACGAAGCGTTTTACTAAACGACAAAAAGGAATGTTTCCTTTAACGTACGCGGTGACAATGACCTTTTCCGTCGCCGCGAGTATTATTTGGTCTTTGGCTTCCTCAAAAAGTTGTAATGTTTTTAAAATGAAATAAATACCATATAATATTTTATGTATTTTGGTATTGAAATTGGTTTTTATAATGTATTTGTTATGTTAATATATTTATGTGATATATTGTGATCAAAGTGTGGAAATGTTTTCTTTCCATTATATTTGTTTTATGTCTTATGATTTTATAATGGTACTTGGACATTTGACGGGTGGTTACATGATAAACCATATGACGGGTGGTGCCGTGAATACTAGGATGGGTGGTTACGTTATAACCTCCAATGCATTGGGTATGGAAGCCAGTCGTATGGCTATTCCATTAAGTGATATGTGTGGAAGTCGACCATATGGTTATTCCATTTAAGTATGTTTATGTCCCGAGATACCTTTATATGTTATGTGATCTTTATAAGGGTTTTATGGTAATATTTTGGTTACAAAAGGGTAAATAATGATCTTTTATTCAGTGAAGAGTTTTTACTACTTCATAAAGGTTAAAAGTATTAGTTTGATAAAGTTTACATGGTTTACTTGTTATTTTGAAAAACTAACAGTTTTCATTCATTGTGTATCCCTTACTAAGCTTTTTGTTCTCACCCCAAGTTTTTTTGAAATGTTTTTCACAGGACTTAATGTGGAATGGGTTCAAGGATGGGATCAAGGGAATGTCATGCTATCTAAAACATGTAAATAGACATGTTTCTTTTTAAGATTTTTTATTTTATGGAAACTTATTAGAAGTGTCTACTTTGTAATATTTGGAGATGTAATAGTTATGTCCTAATTATCTAAAACTCTAAACCTGAAAAGATACTCAATGTGAATTATTCATTCATTTAAATATTAAGTAAGGTTTAAGGTCGGGGCCTTAATGTTGGTATCAGAGGTCGGTTTAGACAGATTTAGGAGTTAGAAAATTATAAAAATTATAAATTAGATTATGGTATGATTGAAATGATATAGAATTTATAGATTATCATGTTTCATCATCTAAGACATGTTTGTTCAGAATGGTTTTTCATAGAGGAAACCGAAAATCATTTCGTGGAAGGAATACAGAGGGAAATGTCCTTTCAAATCAGTACCCTGAGGTGGTCAGAATCATAACTAAATAGTTTGTTGCAGTGATGGCTCAGTTGACTTAGGTTTAAAATGTTGGTTGTGTTTATTAATGATATTTTGGTGTTTTCTAAAAGTAAAGAGGAACATGAAAGTCACTTAAGGTAATCATTAAAACATTAAAAGAAATAAAACTGTATGGAAAATTCAGTAAGTGTGTGTTTTGGTTACAAAAAATTTATTTCCATGGTCTCATTGTTTCAGAAAATGGCATAACTGTTGATCCTGCTAAAACAAAAGTCATTGAAGAATGGCCAAGACCCAAAAATGTAACCAATATCCGTAGTTTTCTTTGTTTGGAAGGTTACTACCGAAGGTTTGTTGAACATTTCTCACAGTTATCTAGTCCAATGACTAAGCTAACTCGGAAGGGTGTTATGTTTATCTGGATAAAAGAATGTGATGATTGTTTTCAGGAGTTGAAAAGAAGATTGGTGAATGCTCCAGTTTTGGAACTTCCTTCCAGGAATGGTGTGTTTGTTATCTATAGTGATGCTTCATTGAAGGGACTTGATTTTTTCCTTATACAGAATAATCAGGTAATTTCAAAAGCTTCATGTCAGTTGAATATTCATGAGGTAAATTACCCTACACATGATTTGGAATTAGCTGGTGTTGTTTTCGCTTTAAAAATTTGGAGGCATCATTTGTATGGAGTAAAGTGTGAAATATATACTGATCACACAAGTTTAAAGTATATATTCACTCAAAAATAATTTAACTTGAGATAGAGGAGATGGCTGGAATTAATCAAGGATTATGATTGTACAATTCATTACAATCCAGGAAAAGAAAATAAAATGGCTGATGCTTTGAGTCGAAAAAGTAATGCTTCATTAACCATGCTACGTTTGGAACGAGATCCTTTGGTTTTTGATTTGATGAACTTTGGCATAAAAGTTATTGGTGCAGGATGTTCTTCTGTTTTGTTTAAGGTATCAGTGAGATCATCCCTATCAGACAAAATTAAGCAAGCAGAGAGGGAAGAAAATGAGTTGTAGAAAAAGGTAGAGCTGGTTCAGAAGGGTAAGTTTCCTGAATTCAACATTGATAATGATTGTGTTTTGAAGTTTGGGAGAGATTATGTGTTCCTGGTGATTCAAAGGTGACAAATGAGTAGTTATTTGAGGCTCATAGTTCCCAGTTTTCAGTTCATCTTGGCAGTACTAAGATGTATAGAGATCTTCAGGAATATTACTAGTGGATTGGAATGAAAAGAGATATTGCTAATTTTACTGTGAAGTGTTTGACTTGTCAGTAGGTTAAATCAGAGAGGCAGTAACCGAAAGGGATGCTTCAGCCTCTACCAGTTCCAGAGTGGAAATGGGAAAATATATTCATGTAATTCGTTGTGGGATTACCGAAGACATCTCGAGGTAATAATGCAATCTGGGTTATTGTTGATTTCTTGACTATATCTTCTTATTTCCTTCCTGATCGAGATACTTTATCTCTAGATCAACTTTATCGTTTATATCTTAATGAGCTATTCATGTTGCATGGAGTTTCCCTATCCATTGTAGTTGATCTTGATCTAAGGTTTACTTATAACTTTTGGAAGGGCCTTCAGAAGTCGTCGGGTACTGAATTAAATTTTAGTACATCTTTTTATCCTCAATCAGATGGGCAGCCAGAACGAACAATTTAGACCATAGAGGATATGATAAGAGCTTTCTCTATGGATTATCAGGGAATTTGGGACCAACATCTTTCATTGGTTGAGTTTTCATATAATAACAGTTTTCATTCCAGTATACAGATAGCTCCATTTGAGACATTATATGGGAAGCGGTGTCGATCTCCAGCTTTTTGGGATGAAGTAAGTGAATGGAAGCTGATGGGACCAGAATTGGTAGAAGAGATGGCAGAAAAAGTTCAGTTGATTCAGAAACACATGAGAACAGCTCAGAGCAGATAGAAAAGTTATACAGATTACTGGAGGAAGGATCTATCTTTCGAGGTAGGTGATTATGTTTTTTCTCAAGGTTTTCTCCATGGAGATGTGTGATGCGATTTGGAAAGAAAGGAAAGCTGAGTCCAAGGTTCGTTGGACCATATGAAATTCTGGAGAGAGTTGGATCAGTTGCACACAGAGAGGCATTACCTCCGAGTTTATCTCAGGTACACAATGTTTTTCATGTTTCGATGTTTAGAATGTGTATGTCAGATCCATCTCATCTTTTGAGCCCACAGGTAGTTCAGTTGGAAGAGAATCTCTCTTATGAAGAACAACCAGTCCATATTCTTGACCGAAGAGAGCAGGTGTTGCGAAATAAGGTAATTCACCCGGTAAAGGTTTTGTGGAAAAACCATATGGTTGAAGAGGCAACGTGGGATTCTGAAAATTCTATGAGGGATAAATACCCCCACTGATATTGATAAGTGAATAAAATTGCTAGGATGCAATTCCCAAAAGGGGGAATGATGTAACAACCCAGGTAAATAAAGAATAAAACATTTTCATATTTATTAATATTTAAATATTAAATATTAATTTTACATTAAATGGGTTTCTATGTTTGATAGCATACCTGATACGCAACAAAGTGTTTCTTTGAAATCATACGTTGCGCACTAGTAATAAAATAATATTATTTTAAATGGTAGTTATCATGTAGCCGTTGTATTGGAGAGAATGAATTGAAATAACTAAAATATGATTATATATTTTTGTTAAATGTTTTTACATTTATCCAATAATGGATAAAGGCTTAAAATAATAAAAGAATTCAATTTTAGGCATAGATACTCTAATATTCACTAAAGGTTCACTTATCGCCTTTTGATGGAGAATCGTCAGTAAATATAGTTTTGGTCAGTCTTATACATTCTATTGTACCAATTATAACACTTTTTTAGAATTGGGACATCAACATTTACTTTGTGTAAATTTTTGATATTTTTCCGATAAAGTTCATTTTTTAATGAATAGTGAAAAATGTTGTATTTTAATTCAAAACCTCTTTTAAATCTAATTTATTTATATGATTAGATAATCAATTGAATTGGTTTTAAAGTGAAATTATAATATATTTTTACCATTTAATCCAATAGTGGTCGTTTGAATTAATTTCACTTTGAAATCGGACTTAAACTAGTGTCAATCTTTTGATACTTATTGTTTCATAAAAACACGCTATTTGCTCTGACAACGGGAATTAATTATTAAATTAATTAATGCAACTTATATGTTTTGAATTTTTTAAAATAGACTTCATTTTTGAATTCGGAATATCAAATATATCTTAGGGTGATGTTTTGGTATTTTTCTGAAAAACTTCAATTTTTGATGAATAGTGAAACCACTAAGTGGTACTTAAAAAACTGCTTTTTCGTTTAAATGAAATTTTACCACCTCTGTGTTTTGAATATCAAAAATCCGACATACATGGTTGTCATTAAGAAGTAAAATGTGGTACAATGGGATTAAAATTATTTTTTGGTGGATAGTAACTTTTAAGTTTATTAATCACGATTATAGGTAATTAGTGTAGTTTAAGGTTAAAATAATGTTTTAATAATATGAAATGAACTTGACACGTGTCCTACAATTATTGGATGTGTCATTACTGACCAATACAATCCGTGGGTCAACTTGGGGACCCCATGGGGCCACTTTGGTAGGAAAATGACATTAATATCTTTTTATTTAAAGTTAAAATTAAAATGTCACAAACATGAGCTGTTTTACTAAAGCAATTTTTAAATGTGGTTATACAAGTCATATGTTTGAAAATAAATATTGATTATAAAGATAAAACTATTTCCTACATCATGATATATTTTTTATAATTTTTAGACATTAAATAAATTAAATTATTTATGACATTATGATGATGCAGCGATTACCTCATTAATGAACGATTTAAATAAAATGAAAAGATAATGTAAAATCTAAGACCTAAACATGTCAAAAACCTATTGGATGGGTGGATTTCGAACACTTATCACCTTATACTGTAAATATATAATTGTGGGACCCTATATATCCGAATAATCATTTTATAATAAAGTGTCTTTTCTTAACTTTCCAAGAGTGCCCCTCCTATCCTCTTATAAAACGCCCCCAACTCTAACTCATTACCCACACCTCTCAAGCCTTTGGTTCGGCCAATATTTGATATTTTTGTCTCTCCACATCCCTCTATTACTCCTATAAGCCTCACATTGGGCAGAAGTATTCCCAATAAGCCTTTGAGCTCAAATATAAGAGAGTTACCTGATTTTAAGGTAATGTCTTCACTTGTGTTCTTTTGTTTTATTTTGCTTCTCCAACCCCCTAAACTCTTTTTATTCATTGCTTTTGTAACAAATCCAGTATCTTAAATATACATGGATGTTTTTATAAGAATAATTTGAGCTACACTTACACACACCTACATCTAATGGTAACGAACATACTGTTTCTCTGGATGGCGAATTTCTGCCTCACGAAACGATGATTGTTCAATATATTTCTAACACCTTAAAAGGTGACCATTAAGATGTCACTATATTTATATATGATATATAATATGTTTATTTTTTCCTTAAGCTTCTGTATTTTTCATTTATGTAATACCTTTATGGCTTCCATTATGGGTATACGCGATATGTTCATTTTAGGAAGTGCGGACTACCACCCCCTCAAAGTGATTTGATTCGTTAATTCCATATGTGGGATGTATAAAGGATGAATTTAAAGTTAATATATATGATGTTATACTGAATTATAATATACATTTATATCATTATTATTTATTTCCATTAAAGTATGATATAGAAATGAAATTAGTGTTCATGCGTACGTAAGGCTTACCGTCTCCATGAACGGTGCATTTCATATCTTATCCCCAAATGTAATGTAATATTATAAGTACATATATATAATGGATATATATGATTTATGTTGAATCTAAATTATTAATATAATTCTGGAAATAAAATATACGTATCTATCATTTAGTTTTAAATCTATTAATATGACATAGAAATGAAAGTAGTGTTCATGCGTACGTACGGCTTACCGTCTCCATGAACTGTGCATTTCAATTCTTACATATAAATGATTATGTAATAATTTAATTACATGTATATTCTGAATATATATGATATATATGATATCCAAACCAAGAATATCATTCTGGATATAATGATCTTTTGACCACACGAACAACATGTAATTGTAAGAAGTCCATTTTCGACTTAAGAACCAAATATCAACAAAACAAATATTATTAACATAAATGTTTACATAATGCTTATTAAATGGTAATAAGTGATATAAAATGAATAATGAACTTGAAAATTTTTCTTAAGAATGTATAAATTAACTCAAGTTTATTATTCAGGACTTTAAAGAATGATCGAGTCAAGTCGGACCTGAGGTAAGGGACTTCGTCTCAATCTCCTTTCATTGAGGCATATTTTGTTTTATACACAACATTATTTTATACAGTGTACAAACCCCTTTGAATTTTACTTTTATACAAAAGGAATCTTTTTCTATGAAGCGTTTTACTAAATGACAAAAAGGAATTTTTCTTTTAACGTACACGGTGACAATGACCTTTTCCACCGCTGCGAGTATTATTTGGTCTTTGGCTTCCTCAACAAGCCGCAATGTTTTTAAAATAAAATAAATACCATATACTCATTTATGTATTTTGGTATTGAAAATGGTTTTTATAATGGATTTTTTATGTCAATATATTTATGTGATATATTGTGATCAAAGTGTGGAAATGTTTTCTTTCCATTATATTTGTTTTATGTAATATGATTTTATAATGGTACTTGGACATTTGACGGGTGGTTACGTGATAAACCATATGATGGGTGGTTCCTTGAATACCAGGGTGGGTGGTTACGTTATAACCTCCAATGCATTGGGTATAGAAGTCGGCCATATGGCTATTCCATTAAGTGATATGTGTGGAAGTCGACCATATGGTTATTCCATTTAAGTATGTTTATGTCCCAAGTTACCATTGTATGTTATGTGATCTTAATATGGGTTTTATGGTAATATTTTGGTTACAAAAGGATAATTAATGATATTTTATTCAGTGAAGAGTTTTTACTACTTCATAAAGGTGAAAAGTATTACTTTGATAAAGTATACATGGTTTACTTGTTGTTTTGAAAAACTAATAGTTTTCATTAATTGTGTATCCCTTACTGTGCTTTTTATGCTCACCCCAAGTTTTTTTGAAATGTTTTTCACAAGACATAATGTGGAATAGGGTCAAGAATGGGATCAAGGGAAAGTCATGCTATCTAAAACATGGAACTAGACAAGTTTCTTTTTAAGAGTTTTTATTTTATGGAATCTTAGTATAATTGTCTACTTTGTAATCTTTTGAGATGTAATAGTTATGTCCTAATTCTCTAAAACTCTAAACCTGAAAAGATCCTCAATGTGAATTATTCATTTAATTCAATATTAAGTAAGGTTTAAGGTCAGGGCCTTATATACAGGGCATGGTATGTGCATTGAATTACATGTCCTCTATATAATTTTCTGCATGACTTAGATTTCAGACATGGGACGTTTACACGGGCAGTACCCAGAGTCAAGGAACATGGCGTGTGATCCTTCTACACGCTGTTTAGTTGAGTTTTACATAGATTGGACGTATGACACAGGCTATTTACATGGGCAGTACTCAGGGTCATGGAACACGGCGTGTAACCATACTGCATGTTGTGTAACATGTTTTATACTGCTTCAGATATTTTTCTTCTGTGACATGGACTACCTTTCGTAGGGTTCATACCCTTGGCCATTCCCCTAAAGGTTTCTAGTATCATTTCTTATGTACAAGAGTATGATCCCTTCAGCAGGACTTCCTAAATAGAGTTGTTGGAATCCCCTCTGTGAGACTTAGAGTTAGAACCTCTATTAATTTCAAGAACCCTATATAGAGTTCTTGGTATCGGCTTGACCTACTTTACCTGAGCGTTGATCCTCTTCTTAGCGGACTAGTTCAAACTGAGTTGTTGGAATCACCCCATGTCTATTAGTTGTGATCCTCATCTGAGCATCATATTCTCAATTACTTGTGGAGTGTGTTCTCCCGAAATGAGTACTTCGTACCTCTCTCTTCAGAACAAGGTGTTTGTTCTCCTTGTTACGTGGTTAGTAGAATCTTCGAGCTGGATCTTAGTGGTGGTTTCGTGATGGTCGATTGTGTATGCGTATATCTGGATATTCTTTTTATATGATCTGTAAACATATAATATGTAGAGATGAATGAATCATTCCTTCTTCGTATTTTCCCTTGTTGTATTACTTTTTGGTTTTGTGGTTTCCTACTTGTTATTATTATACTCACCCCTTCATGGGCTTTGCCCGCACATGTCGTGTCTTGTGCAGACGAGAGAGCCTTTGATAGGATTCTAGGCCGACCAGGACTGGATGGTGCTCTGTTAGATCAGGCAGGCCGAGGTGTGTTCCTATGGCTACAAATTGCAGTACCAGTACCAATATATACATGTTGGATTTTGTTACAGACTTTCTTTTGGTGGGATTGTAATTTTGGCCCAGGGATTTACATTAATGTACTTTACTTTCCTATCGTACTCTGTTGGTTGGGATTTTATTGTATGCATGCATTTCCTTTTTTAGTAGCTTTTACATTTTCATATTTGTGTCTTGGTGATGTGTGTGCATGTGTATGGGTTTTTAGGCAATGCCTCCCATGTTAGTAACATGCCTACTCGGTGCTAGTCACTAGTCTCTAGCATATTAGAGGTGGGCTTGGGGAGTTGTAGCTCGCCCCCCCTGGGATGGTTCATGACAGAGTGCTATCAGAGGTGTTCGTTTGTACCTTAGGACCGAGAGTCTGTGAGTTGGTTTTGGGAAACAATGTTAAGTTTTTCGAGTTCGGCTTTCAGGACAGGGCCGACGTATCCATACACTATTACTCTGATAACATGATTTTCGACTCAGAACATGAGAACACTAGTTGTAGGGGAAAATAATTCTACATGAATCATATAGGAATGGGTTGTGGTTGGAATGTCCTTCTTGATTAAGCTCTCCAGATATACTCACTGACTGATATACATCTTGTTTCTTTACCGGATTCCTCCGCGACGTGCACCCACTAGGATCCAGTAGCTCTATCACAAGGATGACCCCCTCAATGATGATGCTTTGATATAGGGACATGATCCCCCAGTTTTACCATCATGTGGTGTGCCAGTTATTCCACCACCTGTGAGCAGTGTTTAGTGCATATTGTACCAGTAGAGGAGGAGCGCAGGCTGACCGCACTCCACAAGTTTCAGAGAGAGAGACCCCTCAGGTTTCAAGGCGATCCTGACCCTTAGGCAGCAATGCCATGGCCTGAGGCAGTGGCCAGAGTCTTCCGTTTGGTTAGGACACCAATAGACCATATGGTGATCCTGGAAGAAATCCTTCTACAGGGCTCGATAGGGAAATGGTGGAGTTTTGTTATCCAGACTCACGAAGAGGGGACTCTTGCATGGTTAGAGTTTGAGCATCTCTTCAGGGAGGATTTTTCACCAGATACCCTGAGAGAAGTATGTATACATGATCTTCTTCAGCTCCAGTAGGGAAACATGATGTTGGATGACTATTCATCGAGGTTTGCAGACCTTTCACGGTACTCAATGGAAATGGTCAGGGATCAGTAATTCAGATCTCGGACTTTTGAGTGGCGCTTGCACAGAGACATCCCAGCTAGCATAATCCCTATGAACATTCCAACTTATTCTGTGGTGCTTGGGAGGGATTTGGTGGTTGAGAGATTTTTGGCAGAGTAGAGACAGCCGGTAGTTGTCAGTAGTGAACGAGTTGGAGCAGAGACATCGGCAGTAGGGAGCTGACGCCAGGTACCCAGAAGTGGGAGTCGTTTCCAGAGGAGATCCCAGGAATGAGTATCTATCGTACATGTTTTGTAGGGTGCATCCAACCAGCCTCAAGAGAGGCGATGCTACTATTGTGTTGGAAGGGGACATCTCACTCGAGATTTTCCGACCCGCCATACTACTGACAAGGGAGTGGTGGATGGAACACCGAGGTAGAGGCAACGTGTGCACCAGTAAGATCTGCTGGGCGGCGGACGTGGTAGAGGAGATGGGAGAGCAGCTAAAGGTGGTCATCATTTTGACCTTTTACCACCACCACTCCCGAGAGGTCCACCCCTGGCTCAGGGAGATGGTGGATAGAGGTAGGGACAGTTTCATGCAGTGGAGGCTTAAGACCTAGGTACTCCTAGAATGATTAGATGAACAATGTAACTCTTTTCTACTCTGGTTTCCGTACTGATAGAAACAGGTTCTAGTTATTCTTTTCTGGAAGCTAATCTTGCTCGAGACCTTGATATTCTAGTTGCGCCGTTGACTCGACCCTTACACAAAGAAACACAGACTGTAGAAGATTAAAAGATCACACACCATTGTAGACAGTGTGACCTGACCCTTGGAGGCGAGAGCTTCGACTGGAACCTCTTTGTCGTAGTGTTGATGCCTTACGATGTCATTCTTGGTACGGTTTGGATATCCACAGTTCATGGCACGATTGACTGTTTTAGGTGAAGGGTTCGGTGTGTCCACAGTGATGGAATGAGGTTCTCCTTCGTTGGTGAAAAAGAGACCCAAGCAGTGCAGGATGGACTCGTGTGTAAGAAGGTACAACCGATTTCACATCAGTTGGCTAGACTAGCCCTTGGCGCAACAGATGTAGTGATTTTAATGCTTCCAGTAGTAGGGGCTGAGTATGATGATTTATTTCCAGAGGATGTCCTCGGACTACCTCCATGTCGGGAGATAGTTTTCTTCATTGAGTTACAACCCAGGACGACACCGATGTTAGAATCCGCATATCGGATGGCTCTTGTAGTGCTTCGTGATCTAAGAGTGAAGCTAGAAGACTTGCAGAGGAAGGTCTTCATGAGACCTAGTGTTTCACCTTGGGCGGCCCCAGTGTTGTATTTCAATAAGGCAGATGGGATCATGATGCTATGTGTGGATTACCGGCGCTTTAATCAGGTGACCGTGAAGAACCGGTATCCACTTATGAGGATCGATGACCTCTTCGACCAGTTAAGAGGGGAACGATGGTTCTAGAAGGTTGATCTACGATCAGGCTATAACCAGTTGCGAGTACGGGATGATGATATACCGAAGACAGCTTTTAGATGTCGCTACGGTCATTATGAGTGCTTGGTGATGCCCTTCGGTGTGACGAATGACCCTAAAATGTTTATGGGACTCATGAACTAGATATTTCTGCCCTATCAAGATCGGTTCATGGTGGTATTTATCGATGATATCCTTGTGTACTCTGCGTCTGAGGAGGAGCACGTGAGGCACCGAAGGATGGTTATGGACACACTTCAAGAGCACCAGTTTTATGGAAAACTCATGAAGTGTCAATTCTAGATTTAGGAGGTCCACATTCTAGGACACGTTATTGCAGTAGATAGTGTAGTAGTGGACCCAGCCAAGGTAGAGGCACTGTTAGCATGAGTGCCACCCCAGAGCGTAATGGAGATGAGGAGTTTCCTTGGGTTTTCAAGCTACTATTAGAGATTCATTCTTGATTTCTCAAGGATTTCATCACCCATGACAGCTTTTACCTAAATGGGTCAGACTTTCATGTGGACTGAGTGATGCAAGCAGGCTTTTCAACAATTTAGACAGAGTCTGACAAGTGCCCTAATCTTGAGACTACCAGAAGAGGGTGTCGAGTACATAATATTCTACGATGCATCAGGAACCAGGATTTGTTGTGTCCTGATGTGGTGACAAGAGGTGATTGCCTATGGCTCAAGTCAGTTGAGGCCAGACGAGCAGAACTACACGACCCATGATCTTTTTTTGGAAGCAGTAGTCTTCATGTTGAAGATGTGGTGGCACTACCTATTGGGTGAGCGGTTTATCCTCTACTCTGATCACAAGAGTCTCAGATATATCTTTTCTCAAAAGGATCTGAATTTGAGATAGAGGCGGTGGCTTGAGTTCCTCCTGGATTATGACTTTGAGATCGTTTATAATCTTTGTGAAGGGGAACATTGTGGAAGATGCTCTCAGTAAGAAATCCAGTTCGCAGTAGCTGGATGAGGCAATGCGGCAGTTGGCCTCTATATTGTTCTAATTCAAGGATAGAGATGAGGGATATTACCTTTAGTCGATGGTTTTTACCCCTCTACTCGTATAATGAGTCAGTTATGCACAACTCAAGGATGCTAGTAGTGAGACTTTATGTGCCCATATATCCACAGGCGATGCTGCTGATGGATATTCAAAAGGTGGGGAGCACGTAGTTCTTTTCAAAGGGTGCACAGTAGAACCATTGACGTTGTAGGAGTAGGTTATGAGGTAGTTCCATAAATATCCATGGGTGGTGTATCCAGGCGTTGAAAAGATTTACCGGGACCTCTGACGTTAGTTTTGGTGTCCAGGAATGAAGAAGAGTGTTGGAGAGTTTGTTTCCTGGTGCCTTACTTTTCAACATGTAAAGTTTGGGAACCAGGTTCCACCAGGCTTGACTCAGCTATTTGAGGTGCCAGAGTGGAAGTGGGATGAGATATCCATGGAAATCATGATAGGTTTACCACGTACGTCAATGGGACACGATGCCATCTGGGTGATCATTGATTGACTCACCAAGTCTGCCCACTTCCTAGCCATATGAGAGTAGAGTTCAGTAAAGATCATGGGACACCTCAATGTGGAGGAGATAGTTCGACTTCATGGAGTTCCATCCACGATCGTCTAAGATTGAGATGGTAATTTCACATCCCGGTTTTGGAAGGGATTGCATGATGCTTTTGGTACTCAGTTATGCTTGACCACAGCATTTCATCCTTAGGCTGATGGTCAGATAGAGCAGACCATCTAGGTTCTAGAGGATATGCTACGAGCTTACATACATGACTTCAGACATAGCTAGGAGGATCACCTACCACTAGTGGAATTTTATTATAACAATAGTTATCATTCCACTATTGGTATGGCACCATTCGAGGCTTTGTACGGGCGACCCTACAGGTCACCACATTCTTAGACTGTCCTAGAATAGTCAGAACACATGGGGATAGAGATGGTGTGAGATACTATAGAGAAGGTGCAGGTCATCGAGGAGTGGATGAAGACTACCTAGAGTCGGCAGAAGTCTTGTGCCGACAATAGATGGAGGCCCTTTAAGTTCAACGAGGGAGACCATGTGATCCTTCGGGTCTCTCCTTGACGGGGATTGCAAAGATTTGGCTGAGATGGCAAGCTATATCTAAGGTTCATTGGAATTTTTTAGATTCTGAGTAGACTTGGAGAGGTGGCATACCGCTTGGCTCTACCTCCTTAGATGGACCAGGTACACAACATCTTCCATGTGTCACAGCTGCGGAGGTACGTGCATGATTTATCGCGCGTTCTCGACTGGGGAGAGCTAGACATTGATGATGGAGTGACCATTGCTATGTACCCAGTGGAGATAAAAGATCATAAGGAGAATATCCTTCATGGTTGAGCTATTCCCTTGGTGTGTGTTCGGTGGTAGCGCGGGGATCTCTAGGAGAGTATGTGGGAGCAGGAGGCTCAGATTCATGTGCAGTACCCACATCTTTTTGAGTATCCTTTGTTTTTGATTTTCATGGATGTTAAATCCCTAAGATGGGTGTGATGTAATGTCTCTGATTTCTCAGTATTTTATATTAATATTATATAGGAAGTCTTTCAAGACCAGTTCTTCAGACGGTGCGCAGTTCTAAGGCTCGATGAGCCCGAAACAAATGATTGAGTTTAATTAAATATTTAAATTACTCGCACATGTGGTTTTCATGAAAAAGTAGAATAACTTCTGAACGGGTGCTTGGATCATAAATCTGAGGGCACCGTTGTGTTCAGAGTAGTGATTTTACCTTAGGCGAGGCCTAACATCGGTTGGCATGCGTATGTGGTGAAATCTATTTTTTGGACATTACTGTAATAAAATATTTGATAAAAATATTTTCTTAAATCCATCATGCATCAAAATCTTTTAAACTTCTTAAATAAGGATTTCACAGGGGACATCATTACAAATATCATAACCATGTGATTCCCCTGGAGGCTCTGGAAAGCTCTAAAGGAAACCGACCAATGCGATGATGATGTTCTTGACGAGTTTCACCAGAGATGACGACGCGATGACTGGTTCTTCGTCGATGAACGCCGCGAATCCAGGTAGGATGTATGATTTTTTGGTTTCCCTTCACCGTTCCTGATTCCTACGACGAACACAGGCTAATCCACGTACATATTAGCCCGTGGATCGATCTAATTCACAAGATGGTATTTTTTCGGGGATTCTGGGGATGATCATAATCCTTGTAATATAGATCTGATTATTGTTTAGAGGATAGTTCTTACGGGAATAGATCGATGTCGGAACGAACAACGGTCGAGGTTCATTCCTCGGGTTTTTTCTTTGTGAATCCTTTTCCCCATTATTTTCCTACGCGTTCATCATTCTTCACGGGAGAAGAACAATGATCTATTGTGCCTTCGATCTACAGTGTAACGATATGAAATTATAGATCTGACACCGAAATGAACCAACAGATCTGAGATGACAACGATGATAGAAGAATCTAAGCGATTTGGGAGAAATAGTTCTTCAAATGTATTTTCATCGGAAGATCATATGTTGTTTGTTGCGTCGATTCAAGGACCGAAAGGCTAGGATTCGGTGCTAGCGTGTTGGGATGACCCCCGATCTTGAGTTTCGTGGTGAACAGCTCATGGAAATGGAAACCGGAATATCAGCAGAGGTGCGGAAGAAGAAGATGGTTCTGTAAATTTCCCGACTACACGGCGTGTAGTTTGGGCTACACAGCGTGCATTTGTCAGCAGACCACCTTTCATGTACTCTAAGAGTACACATACACGGGTTGGGTACACGGCCAAAGACACAGCGTGTATACCCTTCCATGGCCAAACCTGGCCAGATACATGGGATACTAAGTTTACTGGTACACGTGCATGGCGACACGGAAAGACACCGTGTACGGGCATATGGCCAGGGTACAGGTGTGTATTCTAGTTGACAGGTCACGACATGTTAGTTAACTTTCATGTAGTGTATATACATTTATGTAAGACTTTGATTTTAGATCAGGGCCATTTACACGGGCAGTACCCATAGTCAAGGAACACGACGTGTGATCCTTCTACACACCGTGTATTTGAGTTTTATATAGCTTGGATGGATGACACGGGTTGTTTACACAGGCAGTACCCATGGTCAAGGAACTCAATGTGTAACAATACTACACACCATGTAACCAGTTTAAAAGTCTTGATCCATTTGTATTATGTGACTTTGACTAGATTTCTTAGGGTTTGTACCCTTGTTCTTTCCCTTGAAGGATTCTGGTATCATTTCCTATGTACAGAAATATGACCCCTTCAGCAAGACTTCCAGAATAGAGTTGTTGGAATCCTCAATGTGAGACTTAGAGCCAGATCCTCTATTCATTTCTTGAACCCTAAGTAGAGTTCTTGTTATTGATGTGTCCTACCTTACCAAGTCACTAATCATCTTCTTAGAAGATTAGTTCATATTGAGTTGTTTGAATCACCCCATGGCTATTGGTTGTGATCCTCATCCGAGTATCATATTCTCAAGTACTTGTGTAGTGTGTTCTCCCAGAACGAGTAATTCGTACCTCTCTCTTCAAACCTTGGAGTGTGTTCTCCTTGTTACGTGCTTAGTGGAATCTTCAAGCTCGATCTTAGTTGTGGTTTCGCGATTGTCGATTGTGTATGAGTATATCTGGATATTCTTGTTATATGTTCTTTGAACATGTACTGTGTAGAGATGAATATATCTTTTCTTTGTGGTATTTTCCCCTATTATAATCATTTGTGGTTTTGGGGTTTCCTTCTAGGTATTGTTATACTCACCCCTATACAGGCTTTTCCCGCACGTGTCGTGTCTTGTGTAGATGAGCTATCCTTTTACATGATCCTAGGTGGACCTGGACCGGACAGTTCTCAGTGAGATCAGGCAGACCAAGATGTGTTCCTACGGCTATGGATTGTAGTCATAGTACCTTTCTTTATAGGTTGGACTTTGTTATAGACATTATTTTAGTGGGATTGTACTTTTGGAATAGGGTTTTACATTACTGTACTCTACTTTCTTGTTTTACTCTATTGGTTGGGATTTTAGTGTATGCATGAATTTCCTTTTGTTAGTAGCTTTTACTTTTTCAGCTTTGTGGCTGGGAGATTTGTGTGTGTGAGTGCAAATTTATAGGCAATGCCTCCCATGTTAGTAACATGCCAACTCGGTGCAAGTCACCACCCCCTGTCCTATTGGAGGTGGGCTTGGGGAGTTGCAGATCGAGCCCCACTAGGACGGGTCGTGATAGAATCATTTAAAATATTTCTTATGGAAAATAAATTTTCAATTAAAATCACATTTTATAGAGTAAAACATTTTGTAAATCCCTATATTATAAAATAAACATGAAAAAATATAAAGGAATATTTATAAATCATTCAAATCATTTCATGATGAAAATAACATCCATCCAATGGCCCGAAGGCCTTCAATTTTTTATATTTATAAACCACCCATTTATGGGAATAAGGGGGGAAACAAATAGAAATCAAGGACATATGAAAAATAAAACGTTATGAAAAAATGGGTAAAAAAACTAACAACCGAAGGTTCCCCTCCCCATCATATGATCATGATGAAATTTATCATCGTTTCAAGGCTAATCATATAGTAAGTGTCTTATGTCAAAGCAGATGCCTGATCCGATGGCTGACGCCATACCCTCTCAAAAACCAAATTAAAAAAGCACTGTAAGGATAAACATGCCATCTTTGAATCCTTTTATAGGGCCTCTTGCAATTGAGTCTGGCTACACTACCCAGCTTTGACTTCAAAATGGACTCATAAAAACAAAACACCCACCAATAACATAAAAACTTAACAAAACATTATATTAACTTCATTATCATCAAACAAAACCAGCAACAAAGATTCGAAAAATAATCCATTCCAACATCAACTAAAAAAATCTATATTTAAATTAAAATTAAAATTTATATTACTATTTATCAAAGAGATAATATTTTTTAATAATTCAAAAAAATTCACAATATAAAATTAATAATATGATTATTTAAAAAATGAATGTTATATTTAATAATAAATTACTTGAAATGTAAAAAATTATTTTTAAAATAGTTACACAAATGGTGAAAAAAACCTTATAGAAAAAATTATGACTTTTATGAATATATTTGGATTGATTCTTTTCTATTTTATAGATAACATATAAGATGAATCCTAATTATTTTGTTTAATATAAAATATATAAAATTATTTATAACAATAATCAAAATTTGTTTGTAAAATTTATGGATGTAAAACAATATTTTACATAAAAATATATTTAATGAAAAATATTTCCTTTATTTTCAAATATTTTTTATTTTAATATTTCAATTAATAAGTAACCAATAATTCCATTCTATACATATGTGTAACCCAGATATTTTCTTAATTTTTTTAATCCTATTTGTAGCCACAATTACAATTTATAGGTGAAAATTATCATACTAAAAAACAATATTTTAAAAATGATTCTTGTTTCATTTAAAACTATCATTGTGTGTCATGAAAGATAAAATAAGTGTTGTTTGTAATGAAAATTATAGAAAATGCTAAATTTATTTCAAAATAATTCAAAATAAAAACTAGGTGCAACATTGTACTCAACTTAAGATGAATTCGTACAATGAAAGGCATAAATTTGGTGTTAAAACAGAGGATACTTATTCATCATTACAACCTGAGGTTCCAACATAACTCCCTTAAGATAAAATTTTCACCAAAAAAATTAACATGGTCAGTGACCTTAATCAAAGAACATTCTATATTTGATCTGAAATCTCAATTACTTATTCCTCTTAATAAATATCACACTACTTTTTTATGACCATTGAGTTTATTAGATGTGTGGATCACTTATGTACTTCCTCATGAGTGATACATTGAAACCATCATGAAACTATTAGAGGCTTGGGAAATCTTCCAAAAAATAAGCTCTTATCTTGATATGATCATGTATTTTAAAAGAGATGATATATTTTGGGTCTGGTGGTCCCTTCATTTTTCAAATGTTAAACTAGTATAATGAACACATCATCAAATTTAAATTATAATCATGTCGACAATTACCATTATAAATTTTTAGACAACATTTTGTTGTCCTAATGGGTTTTTGAATAGATATATCCTTCTCTTACATAGTATCATGTTTCTCATGTCCCACTATCTTTATTTCTAAAAATTAATTAATGTACATTGTATTTCTACAAATACTTCCATAAAGGGATTCAAATGAACCCATACAAATGATTGAGTGAAATATATTTTTGTATTGATAAAATACATTAGGGTAGTGAAAATTCCAAGCAACTTTGAAATCCATAAAAGGGTCTAAGAATATCCAAAGGGTTAGTAACCATCTACATCATCAAAACATAACTCTATATTAAGATCGAGCTAAATACTTCATGAAAAAATCTACGTAATCCTAAAATCCTGATCAGATAAAATTTAATGTGGTATCCCATGAAACATTAGAACTTCCCAAATGTATTTTATGTCATGAAGATCCATATATAAATTTTATTAATATCTTCTATCTGTGGTTTCATCATATGGTGGTAAAATAAAACATATAAATACATCAATAGTAATGATAAGATATACCCTAAATATTATAAATACATTTAATCATATATCCACAATTTGTAATATAATTTCACTAGAAATGACCTTTTCACTATAAGATATACAAAACCAATGTGTTTTATTGCAAAAAAAAATTCATTTAGTATTGATAAAATCTCATCACATAAATCCCCAATAGTTGTTTTAATGAATTTTAACATATTATCATCCTTAAACTCAAAAACCTATAACTGTATCCATAACACATAACATAAAATTACCAAGGGACCTATATGATTGCAAAGGAAAATTCATCATTTAGTCTATAAATAATCAATATTCTTGTATAGAAAATCATTCTATAGAATCCTTTGTTTTACCATGTAACGATAAATATGAAATGTGATTTCATTATTCCATAATCCATGTTTGTGGATATAATAAAATCTCAAAACAACATAAAATTTCCGGAAATAGAAACAATAATATTTTCATATGGCTTATTCATACAAAATAAAACAAAAAAATACCTACTTTGGATTGGATGATATGTGTGCCCAAAATATCATGATTCACATAATACATTAAAATTACATAGGGTTTCCCTGTATCCATTTTCTTCAGAGTTATCTTTTTATTTATTATCATCATTAACCCATGTATTGGGGAATTTATTTTCATAATTGCCACATTCTGTGAATTTCAAGAACTATATATTGTGTTGTGCATTCTATGTAGTATTTTGTTTATTTTCATCAATATAAAACTTCTACCAATAATAACATCATTCAACATCCTAACGAATATCCCATTAAAAAATAAATCATTTAGTAGTACCTTTAACATAATTTACTCTAATTTCCTCCCTCTCATTGAACATAATGAAAATAACATCTTTATTTGTCCAGGATTTAATATTTTCCATTAAATTCCATTTTTCTCTTTTGTAAAAACCTTGTGATTGATAAGTAACTCCATCCATTATTTCCACAATGATAGAAAATCTAATAACCTCTCCATTTTTCTAATGTCTCTTATGGATAAAACCCTTCGGAGACTACGTTTTCATCCTATGATGAATCAATGAACCATATATTCAAGTTGGATGATGATATAAGAAACATACCACACATGTCTTGAAAACATTGTCCCATAGGTACCAATATATTCATCATCTTTTTGGTTTACCTCAAGGAATACCTTCTCTGTTATTGTATGAATAATACTAGGAATATACATATTGGAAAATATGTTCTTGAACTCATCCCAATAGATGGATTCAATTTCATACTATTCTATAATATTTAGAAAAATATTCCACCATTAATCTTTTTGACTGACTGAATGGTAGATATCTATAATTATTTTTTCA
The DNA here is from genome assembly GCA_963277665.1 of Viscum album. Taxonomy (NCBI): domain Eukaryota; kingdom Viridiplantae; phylum Streptophyta; class Magnoliopsida; order Santalales; family Viscaceae; genus Viscum; species Viscum album. Next base: position 1,257,548,787 of record OY728142.1, on the reverse strand, counting down.
TCATATGATAAATTGACGATGAAAAATATATTTTTAGTTGTTCAGTTCTTTTTTTAAAGATATAGTAGATTATAAAATCCCCTAAAATAATGTTCATGTTTTCTCTTGATGGAGTCAATATAATGTTGTTCTCTCTTTTTCCCATTTTATGTCCATGATAATTCATATCTATAGAAAATTGTGTGACCATTACAAATATATTTCTTATTCTATATCTAAACTTATTTGTTTTCACTAGAGTACAATATTTTCATTTTTCATAAAATTTAGAATTAAAGGGATTTCGTCTGGTTCAATCCATCGACTAAAACCAAATGTACAGTGTGAAAAATATTCATCATAGTATGGAACCACATAATAACAAACAATCACTCCTAGTATGTATAAATAATGTAACTTTATTTTTAATATATGAAAAATTATGTTTATCATGTTTTATTCATATTCATAATATATAAAAAACATTCATGACTATTATTTAAGGGGTTTTAAATTTCCAAAGAATATCCCTTGAGAGTTCCAAACTATATGTGCATCAAGGCCCATTTTCATGCACTAGGTGATGATTAAGTAATGATCAATGCACCCTTTTTATATTTATTACCACTAGATACTTCTATTCCGAAGACATATAAACATATAGTATCCACAAAAAGATTTATTTTCTTGGGGAAAGCATACTTTATCCTTTACCCAAATTATAAGGCATTTTCTTATAGTTTGTATCATCATTATACATTTATTTAGAGACATCCCTAGAAATATCCTTATAAAAAACCATATGGATGTCGGTATAGGTTTATCATCATGGATTTAAAATCATAAATAATCCCTTAATTTATTAAAAACTATATTAAACTAGTCTTCTCATATGAGGATCTTATATCTTTTTAGATGAATATTCATTACATTCCCCAAACATATGCCTGAGTACTATGATATTTTGGTTCCTTTTGAAAATAGGAACACAATATTATTAATTCATGAATTATCATCATGTATCACATAGATATGTTCACAATTACTGCTCATACATAAAACTATTCTTTGTGAAATGTATACATATGAAAGGGTGACATAAAATGAACAGTAAGGGTAAACAATGGAGATATTTAAGCATACCACAAGAATAATGGAATTGTAACATTAGTATAACATTTGAAAACAAACCCTTCAAATAAAAGATCATAATCTTGTGTTTTGGAATAATGATTGGTCATTCCTAAGACATGATTCATAATGAAATAAAAGAACATAAGAAATGATGATATAAAATTTCAATTATACATAGAATTATAGAATACATATAACCATATAGAATCATATGTCAAGGAAATATACAAAGATAATCATGACATTATATAATTGGGATAATCACATGTGTACCTACTTTAGGCTTAGGATAACCTCTCGTGTTACCCTATTGTTTCAGGCATCAAACAACCTCCCTTGTCCCCTCTTATCTTAATCTTGGGATAACCTCATGTGTACAAAATTTCATAGTCATGTGATAACCTCTTGTGTAACCATCTTATTTAGGTCTTAGGATAGCCTCACATATACCATTTAATCCCATATATTTTTAATCAGTAGCCAATTTTCTAGATGGATGTTGGTCGGGGTGGATACTTAAGAGGGGGTGAATTCAGTTCCAATTAAAATTTTTGTAAAAAAATATTTCTCTTCAAATCCCCCAATTTAAAAATAATGTTAAACTGTAGTGAATATATACAGAGTGTAAAGGTTCAATTAGTTTCTCAAAGATTGATTAGGTCTATGTTAAATTAATTTGAAGATTAAATTAACTTTTGAAACTAAATTATAGGTTTACAATAAGTATAAACACTTGCTAATTTAACTATCAAAGTAGCTTTATAATATTTTTTTATTTCAAATCAATAAACAACAGAATATATAAAAATGTAATACTTATAGACTTAAAATAAAAGGACATCAAAGTTAACCAAGAGGTTCAGTCTCAATCTGAGACTTAGTCTTCTCAAAAAATTATATAAATTTATCCACACCATGGATCAGAGGTAAACAGTAGTACCCTACTATCTAGGTACAAAGACCTCTACAATAGTTCTTCGTCGGAAAAACAAACAACAGCTCACAGGCTATTCAGGTCTTACTCAACATCTACCACAATTCACATTGGGAAACAAAAGAGTTATGGAGTTTAAGGGAGGATTTAAGAATCCTCCAGTTTAGCACAAGAGACAGTGTCTGTGTGTGTAAATTAAACAGGATACACATGTTGCTCAAAATGTAAAGAAAGAATAACTAAGAGAAGTATGATTGAGTTTAGAAATGCTTTAGTGATTATCTGTGCAGCTTTGGACTCGTTTGGTTTATCATAAAAGCTTCTGAGTCCTCTGGTTTTTCTAAGAAAACAGAGTGTCGATTTATTCTTTGATTCATTGTCCAGGTTAGCAGCCTGAGTGCATGAAATGTTTATTGTAGCTCTTCACTCAAGATGAAACTTTTGTTCTCTTCTACAATAAGTATCTTTGTGTATGTCCATGATTCCTGGAGTATGGATGTATACATAAGAAAAAATGCTTCACATTTGAATGCTTGTTCAGCTCTTTCTCATTTACCCTTCGTGAATCTTCTTTGTTCTTTCAATGAGTGTCATATGCATGTGTTTCTTCAATCACAATATATAACTGTTCTCTTTCCATAAATTTATAGCTTTCATCTTTGGCAGATGAGAACAATCTCTTTTTTGCATGGGTACTAGGTACGATTCCCTAACATGCAACAGAAATCATTAAAAAACCTTAACTCCATTAAAACAATCAAATGTAACCGTTAGCTAAATAAATAAATACATAGGGTTTGACTGGATGGTCAATCATTAGTAGCATTCTATTGGTTGATGTGCATGATGGTCTTTGTATCGCAGAACCTTCCATCGATAGCTATTTAGAACTTTCATCGGTAGCTCATATACTGGTGACTAGTTCTATCGATATCTCTTGTTAGCGGTATCTGTCTCTTCATCGGTAGTTGTCTCTTCATCGGTAGATGTCTCTTCATCGGTAGTTGTTTGATCGTATTGGTAGACTTACACTACAAGCAAACTTCTATCGGTATCTCGATATATCGGTGACTATACTTGTATCTGTAACTATCTAGGAACTGGATCTATCGGTAGACTTCTGCCTATCGGTACCTCTGGTCTGTTCTGTATCGGTAGCTCTGGTTGTCTATTGGTAGCTTTGTACGTATCGGTGACCTTAGTGTATCGGTGAATCATTCTATCGGTAGACTATGTCTACCGGTAGCTTAAATGAAGATTAGTGACTAAATACTTCTGTTTCGTACACAACATATCCGAATGGGTTAGAATTACTTCAGAACTTATATAAACATGGATAAACAAAGATTAAACTATCTCAGGGATTATTTCAATATTATTATCATCTTCAACGCATATTGAAAGAATTAATATATAGAGAAACATTATATTGAGATTGTAAAATTATATGAAATCATTATTGTGATTATCAAAACAGGTGAGGTCAAAAATCTCCCCCTTTTTGATAATCACAACTTATGATATTATCCTTTAAATAAAATCAGAGGATATGTATAATTTAGCTCAATTTTCAGAGAGAAACCAGTATGGTATAAAACATACCTTATCAGAGATAGAATTAAATGTATCATAGATAAAAGAAAAAAACCATGATATCAAAGGTAAAATTTAGTGGTATCAAAGAACATCAAAGAACATTAGAGAACATCAAAATATGGTATAAAATTACTCCCCCTTTCATTAATATCTCTCCCTATTTTGATACTTAGAGAGTATTTCATCCCTCATGTAAAATATTTCTCCCCCTTTGTGACTATCATAAAGTGGGAAATAATAAAAATATGGGAAATAATAGGAATAGAAGAAAACCACTTGTATTAAATGTGAAAAATAGGTACAAAGACTGAAAACAAAATACATAGGATTCCAATCAAATAGTCCAGATACTGGATCAATCCACATCCTCAATGTGAGATTTTTCCTTGGGGTTAGAAAAGGATGTAGGTGGGGAGGATTCTGGTGCAGGCTTAGGAATTCCTAAAAGGACCACAGGAGGTTGAGCAAGTGACACTGTGCCTGGCCTATATTGAGTAGTCCTTTGTGTGATCATAGGTGTGAGGCTTCGAATGGATTGAACATGACAAGCATCAACATGCAGAATGGGAAGCAAAACATTCCTGAAATCTATAATGATTCCTCCCCCTCTCTCCATTTTGGATATGAAGTCATCCTTATTTTCCAAAAACATGTTCAAAGATGGAGTCAATTCTATTAGCTTGCTAACTTGTTCTCTAAAGGCTTGATTGATAGGAGGCAGTTTCATATTCCCAATCAGAAGCTTAAAATGACTGTTCATTTGGGTATTTGTGTAAATTTTAGAGAAATAGGAGTCCACTTTTCTATTAATTCATTTTGAGAGGAAAAGGCTTCTCTCATGTAGTCTTGGACTAAATTCATAATTTCTCTGGCTGAATATCTAATAGGGAGAACAACTCTGCTCAGTTCAGGTGAGTCTATAGAGCCACTGGTTGAGGAAAAACCATGCTCCTATTTCATCTTAGTTCGAATTTGATTCAAGTCCATCGAAGTTTTATATGCTCATTAACCAACATAGAAATATATATTCTCTTTTAAGCTTTTGGTCATACCACTGATAATATTTTGAACATTGGATTCATGGGTTTTAATATGATCTTTCCTAGAATTTTTGAAACCATCAAATATTGAAACCATCTGACTTACAACAATTTTTACATAAGATAAGTCCTTATCTTCTTGGGATTTTGAGATCATGTAAGAGTCTAAAGAAAAAATAGATTCCTTTAAAGCATCAAGATCTGCATCTGGTCTAGAAACTTGAGCCTGGCATTATTTAACTTCATCAACTATTTCACCCATAAAAGTTGATAAATTGCAGGCAAGAGATAGTTCAAAAGATCTTTCGAGCATAACCATTTCTTCATCAAAACGTTGCTTCATCTCAGCAAATGAGGCTCGAAATGATTATTTCAGCACATACCTTAAAATATCCATATCATATTTGGTAAGAAAATCAGTAGGTGCAACTGCTGCAGATGCTCTTTCAAAGGATAAACTGACCACATCATCAATCATAACTGATTGAATTGAAGATACCATATAAACATAAATTTTCTTTACCTCTTCCACAAAACATTCCATTAGCTTTTTCTTTAATGTATCCAGGTCATGCATTCTGACCACATCTTCAGGTAGCAATTCAGACTCCACATCATAAGAAATTTTTAGTTCTATTGTGAGATGGCTCATTATCTAAATCTGAATGGTCTAAACCACAGACTATAAAACCAGGGTCTTCTACCTAATCATTAAAACCAACAGCCACTATGACACTTCCAAACATAGATCGATGCTTCCCCTCAATGGGTGCATCCTCAATTATAATAACAGCATTCTCAACCTCATTCACAGCAGAATCTTTAGTAGGTCTTTCATCCTGAGGAGAATATTCCGCTATCAATTCCATTACTGAAGCAACAGGAGTGTCTTCTGGATTAGGTAAGGGTGTGCCAACATTATTTTCTTCCTTAGTAGGTACTAAAGATTGTCCATTCACTCGACTCAGGCTTAAATCAACTGTCAAAGATGATTCACTCTCATGAACATCTTCTTTATTTTTTACAGCAGCCACTTCAATAGCTTAATCCTTATCTGATATATGTTGAAATGGATTTTTAGGAACTGGGCTAGGAGGGAAGTCAGGGTCTCCTCATTCATCAGCAGAGGACTCTTCCTCTTCTGAATCATCACGGCATTCTGTATCATATTCATAAGGTCCCAAACCCGGATCCATCATATCCATTGGTCTTAAAGGATGAGTCACATGATTAAACTTGGTATACATCCTATAATCACCATTGACCCATTCTTCTCTCCAAGTGTTTCAATTTATCTTCATGTACTTACATACTGTGGTTGTGATGCAGATGTTTTTCTTCACTACCACTGTCTCATCTTGATACTCAACAACCCCTTTCACCATGATCATCACAGAGAATAATTTAGCAAATAATAGGGAATTTTTCTTTGATTTCAGTCTTGTCATATCTTCCATCTGGAGCATCAGCAATCTGCATAAATTAACCTTTACATAATGTCTTAAGAGATTCAAGAGATAGATATCCTGATTTTTCAAATTGGAAAAGTCTCCTCTCCTCGGTATCAATACATGTTGAAAAATTTGACCACCAATCTATTCTCTCCATCCATCTCTGTAGCAACTACTAGTCTTTGACTTCAATCACCAGTCAGTTCTTCCAAAGGAGTCTCATAATCGAAAATTTCACTGGTAGGTGGCATGGCTCTCGCGACATATCCAGATACTCCTTCATGTGTAACTTTCAATAACTCATCCCATTTAACAGATGATAACGACATCTGTGTTCCATTTACAAAAGAAGTTACTTGATTTTCATTCTCTGATTCTTCAAAGGTTACAAAATAGTAAAACTGTTCCACTAATTTTGGAAAGTAAGGACCATTGTTGTTAGAAAAACACTCTACCCATTTTTGATCATCAAGAACTTCGAGAACCAAGGACCTTCTAGGGATCTGCTATTCTACACATGGGTTCTTTTTCAATCACAATAACTCGATTTTGCAGATGGGGATTCACTGGTCGTCTCCCCGACCTAGTTCTAGCAACACCTCCATTGCCCCTTGAATCTTGCTTGGTCCTTGGCATATTCGCTTTCATCTCAACAGATTCATCTTTGATGATAGGAAGATTGATTCATTCCATTGTTGGTTTGAAGGATTTAGGGTTCTCTAAGGATTCGGGAGCTAAGGTTCGAGGGTTAAGATTTGAGACTCGATGGATTTTGAAGTACCTCGGACTTTAGTTATATCATTTAGGAATTATAAAATAAATAAACAAAATGAAATAAAGTAAACAATTTAGATTCGGGCGACAGACATTAGTTTTAAAACAGTGCGCACATCGGTGAGAATTTCTATCAGTGAGGTTACATCGGTGAGGTTACATCGGTGAGGTTAGCTACCGATTGAGATTAAACATTCCTAACTCATGTCTAATGTAACTTAACCTATCCGAACTCAAAGGTTTAGTGAAAATGTCGGCTAATTGATGTTCATTGCCTATAAAATCAAGAGTAATATCACCATTTTGGTAATGATCTCTCAAGAAATGGTGCCTTACATCAATGTGTTTGGTCATAGAGTGAGACACAGGGTTCATCAAGATATTAATTGCACTAGTATTGTCACAGTTGATTGTCACATGCCTAAAGTCGTATCCATAGTCCAAAAGAGTGTGTTTCATCCACAGAATTTGTGCACAGTGACTACCAGTAGCTATGTACTCTGCTTCAGTAGAGGATAATGCTAAAGAATTCTGCTTCTTACAACACCAAGACATGAAGGACTTTCCTAATAAATGACATGTTCCTGAAGTGCTCTTTCTATCCAACTTGCAACCAAAAAAGTCATCATCTGAATAACTCATTAACTCAAAGGGTTGTCCTTTTGGGTAAAACAAACCAAAGATTACAGTATGTTTAAGATATTTAAATATTCTTTTAACATCAATTAAATGCGATTCTTTTTTGATTAGCCTGAAATATTGCACACATACACACACTAAACATAATATCAGGTCGACTATCAGTAAGGTAAATTTATCTTCCAATCATACCTTTGTAATTGGTTTGATCCACCGATTTCCCAGTTTCATCTGCATCCAATTTACAAACAGTACTCATAGGAGTTTCACTTTACTTAATACCATCCAAACCAAAACGTTTTAAAAGATCCTTTGTATATTTACATTGATTCAATACAATACCATTTTCATTTTGAAACATTTGAAATCCAAGAAATTATTTATGTTCTCCCATTAAACTGATTTCAAATTAATTTTTCATACTCCTTGAAAAATCAATACATAAAGATTGTTTAGAAGATCCAAAAAAAATTTCATCATCATAGATTTCAACTATTAAAACATCTTTATAATTACTTTTAATAAAGAGAGTTGGATCAGAAATCCCTTTAGTAAAACATTTTGAAATATGAAAATTACTAAGTCTATCATACCAAGATCTTGGAGCCTGTTTTAAACCATATAAAGCTTTAGAATGTCTAAAAAACTGATTTCGAAAATGAGGATTATTAAATCAAGGTGCTTGTTCAACAAAAAAATCTTCAACAATAAAACCATTTAGAAAATCATTTTTGGCATCTATCTGATATAACTTGAAATTCAGATGAGTAGCATATGCACATAATATCCTAATGGCTTCTAATCTGGCTATAGGTCCAAAAGATTTCGTATAGTCTATTCCTTCTTCTTGACTATATCCTTATGCAACTAGTCTAGCTTTGTTTCTAACTATGTTTCCAGACTCATCAACTCTGTGTCTAAAAATCCATTTTGTGCCTATTGTTAAAGTGTCCTTAGGTCTGTCAACAAATTCCCAGACTTTGTTTCTTTCAAATTGATTTAACTCTTCTTCCATATCCATTACCCAAAATTCATCATTGATAGAATCATTGATATTTTTAGGCTCTAACTGTGAACGAAAGGCTTGATGTTCAACCTGATTTCTTAGAGAACCTCTTTTCTGTGTCACTATATCAAGATTACTAACAACAACATCAAAAGGATGAGTCTTTAAAATCCTTGTTGATCTAGTATAGGTAGGACTAGAAATTTCAGGTTCATCTATAGGTTCCAGTTCTATAGCAGCAGATTTTGGAATATGTTCAGAACTGGATGTTTTTACAGAAGGTTTATTAGATTAATTATTAAGGTCCATAATACTTAAATCTTCCTCAAGATTTTCAAGAGAATTTTTAGGCTAATGTGGATCAGTTTCATCAAACGTGATGTGAATAGATTCTTCCACACATTTGGTTCTTTTATTATAGACTCTATAGGATTTTCTAGTTATAGAATAACCAAGAAAATTTCCTTCATCACTCTTAGAAGCAAACTTGTCCAGATTATCCTTTGTATTAAGAATGAACACTTTGTCGCCAAAGACTTTAAAGTAACTAAATTTTGGTTTTCTATTATTCCACAACTCATAAGGGGTATTCTTAAGAACTGGTCTAATTAAGACTCTATTAATTATATAACAAGCCATATTCACATCTTCAGCCCAAAAGTAAATAGACAGGCCATATTCATTAAGCATGGTTCTAGCTATTTCTTGAAGGGTTCTATTCCTTCTTTCTACTACTCCATTCTACTGAGGTGTTCTAGTAGCAGAGAAGTTGTGACTATAGCCATTGTGTGAGAAATAAGATTCAAATTCATGATTTTCAAACTCATGGTCGTGATCAATTTTTAGAGTTTTAATCTTAATTCCACTATGATTTGCTACAGATTTGGAGTATTTAATAAAGTAAGAATAGACGTAACTTTTGTGAGCTAAGAGGTATACCCAAGTATATCTAGAAAAGTCACCTACTAGAACATAAACATAGTGCTTCCCATTTAAACTAGAAACTCTTGATGGTCCAAAAAATTCCATTTAAACCAACTCGAGAGGTTGAGAAGTTGATACTTCTCTCTTTGATTTAAAAGAAATTTTATATTGCTTTCCCTTTTGACAGTGATTGCACACTTTGTCATTTGGGAATTCATGTTTGGGTAGGTATCTAACTAAGTTCTTTCTAGTTAGTTTTCTAAGTGAATGGATGTTTCAGTGTCCTAATCTTATGTGCCAAAGCCAAGACTCTTTATGAAAGGCATTTAAACAAGTAAAATTTTGTTTAGATAAATAATTTAAATCAACTGCATAAACATTTTCATTTCCTAAAGCAGAAAATACTAAAACATTTTTTGGATTAAGAACATTGCAAGAATCATTTTCAAAATTCACATTAAATCCATCGTTACATAATTGAGAAATAAATAACAGGTTATACTTAATCCCATCAACAAATAAAACTTTAGAGATTAAAATTGAATCAGTGTTACCAATTTGACTTAGGACGATGATCTTTACATTAGAATTATCACCAAAGGTGACATGTCCTCCATCAATGTTTATTAAACTTTTGAAGCATGAATAATCTCCAGACATATGTATTGAACATCCACTGTCCATGTACCATACCTTCTTGTGAGAAATCTTTAAGCTTGATTCCTACAACAAAGGTTTAGATAGAAAATTATTTTGGTACCCAGATCTTCTTAGGTCCAGAAAGGTTAGCAATCAAAACATTAGGTACCCATATTTGTTTTATGGGTCTCATATAATTTATAGACTCAATAGATTTTGAAAGACAAACATTATTTGACCTATAACCATATGAACTACTGGTTAATGAATATGAATTTCCAAAACTAGAATATACATAATTTTATCCAGACTTAGGAATAAATCGAGTTTTAGTGAACTATCTCTGTTGAGGTTGATATCCCAAACCAGTAGTGTATTTAGCTGTAACATGTTTACCTAACATTTGAGTAAGTGTGTCTTTTCCATTTGTAAACATCTCTATGTCTTTTCTATGTTACTCATTTGAAATTTTCAATTCTGTATTTTCCTTAAACAGTTGATCATTCTTCTCTTTTTCAATAGTAAGTTCGGTTTTAACATTAGTAGTGAGAGAATGTTGTTTCTTTAATGATTTGTATTTATCCTTATGTTCATTGCATGTCTCTTCTAACATATTTCAGTATTCATATAATTTATTACTAGTCATGTTTTCTGAATCAGAATCAGATTCTGCATCATCTTCAGAATAAAAAGAATTTATGACAGGAGTATCTAAGGTTACCTCTGATGTGTTGGTCATGAAACACATGTTGGCATGATTCTTCTCAGAATCAGAAACTTTAGATTCACTTTTGTTGTCTTTAGATGCACTCCAGGTAGCCTTCATATCTTTCTTGAACATCTTGTCTTTATAATCATATTTCTTTTTGACTTTTAACTTTGGACAATCAGCCTTTATTTGTCCTCATCTTTTACACTCATAGCAGACTATTTCATCATTCCTGTCAGCTTTCTTCCAATCCTTCTCCAGTGTCTCTTGTTGTTATACATTCCTTTGTAGTTAGATTTCCTAAAGAATTTCTTCTTCCTATAAAACATCTTGAATCTATTGGCTATTTGAGCCATCTCAGCATCACTATTAGAGTGTGAGCTTTCACTTGTTGAACTGGCAGTCTGTATTTGAGATTTTTCTTGGTCTTTGTTCTTAGAAGCAGTAGTCTTGAAAGCCACTAATTTCCTTTTTGGTCCATCCTCTTCCTCTTTATTCACCATGAGTTCTTCCTTATACATCATAAGCTTACCAATGAGTTATTTGACATGTGGAGCAGCAATTTCACATGATTATCTGATTGAAACAGATGTGCCTCTCCATCGTTCTGGCAGACATCTTAGTATCCTCATAATTTGTTCCTTTGTTGGAACAACTTTACCAAGTGAACTCATTGTATCAACTCTCTCATTAAACCTGAGATACATATCATAAATAGGTTCATCAGTTTTCATTTTAAAATTTTCATATTTAATAGTATAAGTATTCAATCTCATTTCATTAACATTGGTGGTTCCTTCATGAGAAACACCCAAAGTATCCCAAATTACAAAGGCAGTTTTACAAGAATAAATTATATTAAACTCTTCATATCCTAAAGCATAGTACATAGCAGTCATGGATTTACAATTATTAATGAAAGCAGCCTTTGTATGTTCATCCCAAGTTGTTCTTTCAGTCTCTGGAATTTTATATTGAGACTCTATAGAAGTCCAAATATCAAAACACAAACTTTCTAAATGAATTTTCATTTTCAGTTTCTACCGGGAATAGTTTGTGCCATTGAAGAAAGGTGGTCAGTTTGTAGCAGCACCCTCTAGTCTATTATCTATAATTATATTTTAGAAAGATAATTTGCAGAGATAAAATTTAGAACTAATAGAAATTTACGATCTTTAAATGTAACAAAACTCATAGTGTAAAAACAGAGTATTTCAAAAATCATTAAACAAAAACAAATCCTCTGATACCAAATATTGGTCGAAGTGGATACTCAAGAGGAGGGTGAATTGAGTTCCAATTAAAATTTCTGTTAAAAAATATTTCTCTTAAAATCCCCCAATTTAAAAAGAAAGTCTAACTGTAGTGGATCTATACAGAGTGTAAAGTTTAATTAGATTCTAAAATATTGATTAGGTCTCCGTTAACTTAATTTGAAGATTAAATTTACTTTTGAAACTAAATTACTGGTTTACAATAAGTATAAAGACTTTCTAATTTAACTATCAATGTAGCTTTAAAATAGTTTTGAATTTCAATGTAATAAGCAGCAAAATATATAAAAATGTAATACTTATAGACTTAAAATAAAAGCACGACAAAGTTAACCAAGAGGTTCAGTCTCAAGCCGAGACTTAGTCCCCTCAACATTTAATATAAATTGATCCACACCCTGGATCAGAGGTAAACAACAGTACACTACTATCCAGGTACAATGACCTCTACCACAGTTCTTTATGGGAAAAACAAACGACAGCTCATAGGCTGTTCAGGTCCTACTCAACCTCTAACACAATTCACAGTGGGAAACAAAAGAGTTATGGAGTTTAAGTGAGGATTTAAGAATCCTCAAGTTTAGTATAGGAGACAGTATGTGTGTAAAGTAAATAGGATACACACACTACTCAAAATGTAAAGAAATAAACACTAAGAGAAGTATGATTGAGTTTAAAAATTCTTTAGTGTTTAGCAGTGCAGCTCTGGACTCGTTTGGTTTATCATAAATTCTTTTTAGTCCTTCTATAGTTTTTCTTAGAAAACATATTGTCGATTTCTTCTTTAATTCTTGGACCAGCTTAGCAGCCTGAGTGCATGAAATGTTTGTTGTATCTCTTCACACAAGATGAAACTTGTGTTCTCTTCTAGAATAAGTTTCTTCGTGTATGTCCAAGATTCTTGGAGTATGGATGTAGACAGAAGACAAAATTCATCACATTTGAATGCTTGTTCAACTCTTTCTCTTTTACCCTTCATGTATCTTCTTTTTGCTTTCAAGGAGTTTCATATGCATGTGTTTATTCTATCACAATATATAAGTGTTATCTTTCCATCACTTTATAGATTTCATCTTTGGTAGGAAATAAAAATCGCTTTTTGCATGGGTACTAGGTACGGTTCCCTGACATGCAACAGAAATCATTAAATAACATTAACTGCATTAAAATAATCAAATGTAACTGTTAGATATATATATATATAGGGTTTGACTAGTTGGTCAAGCATTAGTATCATTCTATTGTTCGACGTGCACAGTGGACATTGTATCACAGAACCTTTAATCGGTAGCTCTTTGGAACTTTCATCGGTAGCTCATATACCGGTGACTAGTTCTATCGGTAGCTCTTGTTATCAGTAGTTGTCTCTTCATCGGTAGTTGTCTATTCATCGGTAGTTGTCTCTTCATCGGTAGCTTTTTTCTTGTATCGGTAGACTTATAGTACAAGCAAACTTCTATCGGTAGCTCGATATATCAGTGACTATACTTGTATCATTAACTATCTATGAACTGGCTCTATCGGTAGACTTCTGTCTATCGGTAGCTCTAGTCTGTTCTGTATCGGTAGCTTTGGTTGTCTGTCAGTAGCTCTGTACATATCGGTGACCTTAGTGTATCGGTGACTCTGTCTATCGGTAGACTAAGTCTATCTGTTGCTTAAATGCAGATTAGTGACTATATATTTATGTTTCATACACAACATATCCGAATGAGTTAGAATTACTTTAGAACATATATAAACATGTATAAACATATATTAAACTATCTCAGGGATTATTTTAATATTATTATCATCTAGAGAACATATTGAAAGAATTAATATATAGAAAAACATTATATTGAGATTATCAAAGTATATGAATGTATAATTGGGATTATCAAAATAGGTGAGGTCAACAATGGAGATATAGGTCCCACCAATCACATAATGAAAATAATACACATGTATTCCAATAGATCATAAAATAATAATTATATCATATAAAATTAATAATTTTTTCATAAATAATTCATCAAATCATAATGGTTTGGATAAAGAAATGTTCCATACTCTTTCAATCATTTCATCATAACATAACCCATAAAAATATAAGTGGTTTTCATAAAAATATTATCATGGTATAAATTATGGAATAGGAAAAGGTATCATAATCATCTTATTAATGAAATCCATTCATAAAAATAATAATAATGGTATCAGCGATTCATATCCTCCAAAAAATAAATTATATCAACATATGTCATCATATATGGAGAAAAAATTTGAATGATGACTGGAAACATTTCCTTTGAATAATAATATTTCATTGAAAGTAGTTTTTTAAAATCTAATTTTTTTTAAAATAAATTTACATGTAAATATTCTTGTTAGATAATAAATGAATATTTAAAAAAAAATTATACATTTGTTCGAGAAAAATATCTTATTGTTGAAAGTAACTATTTAGAATGTTAAAAATTGAAATATTTTTCAATTTAGATAAACAATCAATACATATAAATGAATATTTTGAAATCATTTATAAAAAATCATGATTAAAATAACATTTTGTGGAATTTTTTTAAAAAAAAATACATTTTTAAAAATTCTTTTAGGACAATTAGTATGAAAAAAAATAATTAAATAATTAATAATAATCTAAATCATTTTTTAATGAAAATATCCCTTCCACAAATGAAACCAATTTTAGAATATAAAATTATTTTAAAATAATTTCCTTTGAAAATATCCTTGAAATTTATTAAGTAATATTCATTTAAAATAATTTTACTGATGTTTGGAAATCCCATTAACTCTATACACAAATATTTCGTTCATATTTATGTTAAAATAAAATGATATATTTTTTAAAACGAAAATATTGATCCATTTAAAAATATTTGGAAAAATTAAAACATCAAAAAAATAACTATACAAAATAATTTTAAAAAAATTATTAAAAAATTATTCAAATATTTTCTAAAAACATTATTTTGGAGTAAATGTTTTCCCCCCAAAAGAATATTATTATAAAAAAAATATTTTTTTTATTAAGTACATAAAGAGTGAAATTTTATGGGGATAAATTATTTCTGATAATGTAAATAGAGGATAATAAATTTCATGTGTTTCATGTGCGATATATAATAATATTTCATCATTTAATGTATAATAATAAACAGTCTTGATTATTGAATAAATTTTAACATAAAACTTTTTACCACATTGGTATCATTGAATTTGAGTCATGTGAATAAAAAAAATTAAATTAAACATAAATTGTAATTAAAATAATTAAATTCATGATTTTACATTTAAAAGGTTATGTATATACATAATAATGAAAAAGATAACGCCATAATATGACATAAGTCATAATGAATGAAAATTATGAAAACAATCATTTTCCTCATTAGTAGTCATTTGAATCATAATTCACTATATGTAAAATATAAATTGAAACATTAAATATCATTAAAATATTTGTATTCATTATATAACATGTAAAAAGGGTTGTATATACACTACTGAAATGAAACGAGCGGTGCATTTTAATATGTCTTTTAGAAATAAAAGAGAGACTATAAATGTCTTACATTTAGTATTAAATCCCTTTATACATGTAAAAACCTCTAGTACACAAAATATATTTCTATTATATATATATTATAGAAACATAAATATATGTCCTTCCATATATGATTTATTTATTACCTTTTATTAACGGTTTATTAATATTTCAATGTTAAAATTACAATTCGAGTAACAACCTCTATGTTGTTCATATATGCTTTTATTTTCTCTTTCTTATACTCTTAATATGATCATCGTCAAATAATGCCTATAAAAATAACAATAAAGAAATAATTATCAAATTGATAAAATATTTATTAGTTTTATACCAATCCTAAAACATTTTTTTGATAAGTTGTGTAAGACATAATAATGGAGATGGTAGGGCATACATACACATGAGTAATGTTTCGTTTTTTTAATTATAATTATGGGAAGGATGAAAGTAAAATATTAAAATAATTTAATTATAATAATATCATAAATTATATTTTAACTATTTAAATAAACTTATAGATATAATCTATGTGGTGGGGTTATAAAACAAGAGTCACCTTGATCCATGAGGGTGGTAGTCCACAGGTACCAGAACGATGCTATAATCATTCATAGAGTGAAATGATAATAAAAAAATTATATATTAACATTTTTATAATGTAAAATATGTAATAAATATAATAATTTTTTCATTTATATAAAATTTATTTTTCCTTCTTATCTCCTATGGAAATAATTTTAAAAAAATTAATCACATCACTTCTCTAGCTAGTAGTCCGCCGTACACATAAGAAACATTCTCATTTACAATATAGAATGGTAATTAAAAGGCTATATATGATATAATGACTCCATAAGTATATATATGTTATAAATTTAATATATATACTTTATATACCTCACTATATAGAACAGTTAGAGTTGTTAATGGAAAATGGAATGACTTCGGTTCGTGAGCCGGTAGTCCTCCGTGAACACGAATGATAATTCTATATCATATTTGATGGATGTAATTATGGTTGCAGTTAATTAAAATAAAAATAGTAACATATCATTATATTTATGACACTAGAATTATAATAACATATTTTTTTAAATAATATTTTAAGGTGGTGAATAAAGGAATAAAATAAAAATACTTGTTGAGGAACATTTCCTGTTTATCGGGTAACCTCCTTAAGATTGACCCAAAATAATTTCTCTATTGAATTTTTTAAGACAATAAGGATTATATTATGATATTAAGTAATTTGGTATGTTTTTTTTATTTATTATCCAATCAAAAATGTTTTAATGGTTTTAAGTAGAGAGGATAGGGGAGGCCTTTTATAAGGGTGGTGAGTTGCACACTTATATGTTTTTGAAAAGAATAAGATGTACCCTCATTTTTATAATGAAAAAAGTATAAAAAATTGACTATTTTTTTTATAATTAAAAATCGAAGTGTTATAATATTTACATATAATATTTTTTTAGTAACGTTTTTCTGGTCATTTAAACCATTATCATTTTAGTTCATCCCCTGATAAACCCATTTTTTACTTAACCGCTATAATAAACTTTTTATATTTTCACTACTAATTTTGGTTAAAATAAATATGACCATATAAGATAATATAAATTAGTGTTATTATAAAATTTTAATCCATTTATATATATTGATTATTAATATATTTGGATAAAATATATTGAAAATTAATCATATAGACATGATTAGAAAATCGGGTTTCAAAGGGATTTTTTTCAAAGGTTGATAAATTATTTATATAAAATTTTAAAATAAAATTGATTACAATGAACAAAATATTATTTATAGATATATATATATGAAATAATTTTACTTTAAAATAATTATAAAAAAAATTATTTTATATAAAATTTAAAAAATTGTAGATTTCAATTACTATTTAGTATTTTTCACAATTCATAAAAAATTATCCTTTTCATGGAATTAAAAAAACATTCTCCTTAAAATAATTTGATATGATTATTGAAAATAATATTATTATTTTTTTTCAAATAAGGTTTATAATATTTTCAAAAAAAATTTTTGAAATAAGTGTGAAAATTAGAAAAAAATGCATTTAATAAAATATAGTTGTTAGACATAAAATTGGATTTATTATTACGTCTTGTCTAAAAACAAATAAGTATAGTGATAATCATTTAATTAAATATAAAAAATTTAAATATTATTAAATTCTTAAAAATATTTTTTAATTCATGGGGGTAATATGTGTTTCCTTTCATAAAAATGTTTTTTAGATAAAAAATCCATTATTTTCAAATAGTGTCAATTTTATTTATAATTAAATTTCTTTAAAGAATAAATTTTATATACATGTTCAAAAAATTTAATTTTTTTTAATCATGTATTTAAACTCTATTACAATAATAAGTTGATACCTATTCTGTTGAATATTAAAATTTAATTTACAAGCCACCTTTTGTTTAAATATTTCATTACATGTAATAGAAGATTAACATAGTGTTACATGTAATGAAAATTATAAAAAAATATATGGTAAATTTTAAAAAACTGAAAATATCATGGTTTTAAATTATACCAATAATTATAATTACTTATTGAAATATATTCAAAAATGTAAAAATATAATGATCTTCTATTTATAATAAGAATTCCTAATGCTCTCGTTTCAATCATGTTACTCAAGAGAAGTATCAAAATAATTATTATATCAAAAAATTATCTATTTATTAGTATTTTTATTTCATTTTTACATCCTTGATACATGATTCGTATTTTGAAAACATTTTCCTTTATATTATTTATATACAAATGCATTAACTTATTATAAAACAACTGGATTTATTATCAATGCATTTTTTGTTCCATCTCACATTCATTCATTCAAGGGTATTTTTATTTTGAAAGATGTACATGAATTTTTTAATTATTTATTTATATGGTTTAATATCATTTAGAATTCTATAGTTAAGTGTTGTTGTATAGGAGTAATGATTAGGTTATGTGACCAATATTGATGTTTCCAAGGGTAAAATTTTCATATAATAACTATTTCACTTATATAATCTTAAAGAACAATATGGATCAATATATGGGAAGAGATGAAAAAATATGACCAGTTGGGATGTGGTAGGACAAATGATTTTTTAGGACTTGATATTGTGTAAGAAGTTATTTAGAAGGTTGAAACCATTTTGTGATTTATAAGGGAAACACAATGATCAAAGACTAGATATGATAATAATCATCAATGTGATATTTATTTTGATGTTTTTGATGTTGTACCCCTCTATATATCATCATGAAATCATATTATACTATTTAGGAATAAGGGGAAATTGTGTCATATGCATATCAGTCCCTTTGAGACCCTTAATCATGTATAGATTATATATTATCGCCTAGAAATTCCAACATATATCTCAAAAGTACATAATGTTCTCCATGTAATTCTTCTAAGGAAGTGCATACTAGAATCATTATATATAAGAATTGAGAAGGCTATGGAACTAGAACAGAAACTCTCTAAAGAGGAACAACCAAATGAGTTCCCTGGTTGAAGAGATAAAGTACTATAAATTAATAACACCGAATTATTAATACTTTTATGACTATATCTTATTCATGATGAAGATACATGGGAACCTATAGTCTTAATGAGAAAAAATTTCCCCCCTCAGTATTTATTAGAGTATTATAATTTCACAGATGAAAATATTTTAAGGTGTTAGAATATAACATGCCACAATTATGTTGTATATTACTAAAACGAATATTGTTGGATTTCATATTTCTCACAAAACACCAATATAAAACAAAACCCTGATATATATTATATTTATTACAAATGTATATTATTATTTTCATTGGATTGGTGACTATAAATATACGTAACCACACTATAAAACCTATAGGATTGGAATCATGTAGTTGAAGCCTTCCTTGTGACTCTAATTTTTGTATTGTTAGAATGCTGGTGGAAACACTAGGGTTTTCCCAAACTAATAAAAACCTAATCATAAACAAATACTATATCAACAAACACATATGCATGTAAATTCCATGCTTTGGAGAATCATTATGTGATACATGATAGATGAACCACCACCGACGACTACCACCAATATATATCAGATACATATAACTTATGTGTAGGTTTTGTGTGGTATTATTATTATTATTTATGTTGATATATAAAATTAAATATTCATATAATAAATTATTATTTTCTTTAATTTTCATTTTGATTTATTTTTTTATTAAAACATATTTTCTAAAAATAGTTATCCATTATATTATTTATTATATTAAAATTAATATTTTTAACTTTTAGGATTTACACAACATAAATATCACATATTTTTTTTATTAATAGGGTCGATATTATATTTAAATTATTCATCATAATATTTCCAAAAAAATTATTTTTATGTGAATGGTGAAAATATTGTTTATTAAAATAACATATCTTATATAAGATCATTATGATATAAGAATGACAAAGAAATAGTTAAAAAATACATATTAATGAAAAATTTATTTAAAGGGGAAAATAATGTACTTAAAATTTATATTATGAAATTATAAATATGGGAATGAATTTTTCAAACCAAAATTAAATAACATCCACTTAAAAACATTTTTTTGGATTTTTCCATGAATTATGTATACATAATTATAAATTTGGTTATGGATTTAAGTAAAAGTAAAAGAATTAAAAATTTTCAAATAATAATGATATTTTTTTGGAATAAATACCACACATCTTATAGGTCTTAAGTCATTTTTATGTGAAAAAAGTGAAATTTTTATAAAAACTATTTTGTTTGTGTTAAGTGTAAAATAATGAAAATAAATTTTATCACCTCTGGATATTTAATCTTGTAAATTTTTTTGGAAATAATAATCAACATTTTAAAATTTTGTACTGTGATCAAATTCATTTTTAGTCATAATAATAATTTCTTATAACAAATGTTAACCCCCCCAATGATGGCTAAAATATGGTAAATATATTACATAAATGGAAAAATCACTAATAATAATCCCATATTAGAGGATAGAGGACAAATCTGTATCCCCCATATCCATTTTTAATATTATTTAATTGGGGATCCACTTTAAATAGAAATGAATCCCTTATTATATTAATAAATAATATATCAACAATTAAAAAACTCTCAATTATAAAAGGATCAGTCCACTAAAACTTCATTTCAACCCATAAAACTAGAATCCATCTAATTAAAAATCATTATTTTTATACATAATATTAACCCCCATCATTAATTAGAATCTCATTACAAGAACGTGTCTTACACATCTCATTTAAAAGAGTCTGATTAAGATAAGGTTCAATTTCCCGATGTAAGTGATACATGATTATTGATTATTCTCCTCATCTATCTACCACTTCGTGAATCATATTTATCACTTTAATAAATTATATTTTGAAAAACATTTATATTACATAAAAATTATATTATCCCTAAATAATATAGAAACCCATGATATTTTATGAGGTTTCTCTGGAATATATTTAATACATTGGATTTTTTTTATAAAAGGATCACTAAGTTTACCTTTTTCTACAAAAAACACTAAGATTATCTTCTTTAATAGGAAACATTGATTTTATCTTTCATTAAACGAAAAAATAATTTTAAAAGAAATGTGGCATACTATTAAAATATTATTATTTAATATGATTTTTCTCACTATTATGTTGGAATGGTGTGTATGAATATAATTGAAAAAATTAACAAAATAAATGGTATACATATGAACATATAATAAATTCTAGGGTGACCAATTAATTCAAAATGAAATTAAAATTCATTTGAAAATATAGGTAATCTTTTTTTGAAAACTTTTTTTAACCCGTAAAAAATGCTTTAAATAAAAGAATTAAATAAATAAACTATGTGGTGTGATTTTATGGAATATTTATTATTATAAATTCAATAAAAGCTTCTACATTTATCTAATTTTTTTCAATAGATCATGTAATAATATATCTAATTTTATGCTTAAATTGTATTTTTTTCTACAAATTAATTTTTTTCCCATTTTTCTCAATAATTTTAAAAAAATATTTGGGGACCATAAAATAATTAAAATATTAAAAC
This sequence comes from Viscum album, assembly GCA_963277665.1. Taxonomy (NCBI): domain Eukaryota; kingdom Viridiplantae; phylum Streptophyta; class Magnoliopsida; order Santalales; family Viscaceae; genus Viscum; species Viscum album. Next base: position 1,257,527,019 of record OY728142.1, on the reverse strand, counting down.
TCATTTTTCTAATAATAAATTAAAATTAAATTATGGTGAATTTTTGTAAATTTTCTATAAAGATAATTTTTTCAACTAATAGTGAAAAAACATCATTTTATAAAGAATCTGAATTTATTTTAAAGCATTTAAAAAATATTTTTTATATATGTTTTGAAGATAAAATTATTTCAAAGGGATTAAATTACATTGTAAGTGCTCGTAGGAGGTGACATGTCATTGCATCGTTAACTTCTTTCCCTATATGTGTCATTGAATATTGCAAATTACTAACCTTGAACAATGGCAAGAGTTCACCTAATGCCACTAAGAATGAGACCTAGAGAGTAACAAAATAATTGTGTCTGTGTTTCTTAGTTAAATATTCATTTAACATATTGAATAAATATTATTCCTAGTTGTGGGTTAATAATTATTCAAGGATAGCTGATCATATTTATTTCAACACTAATTATTAGAGATAATATATTGTGGATGAAATAATATACTTATTAGTGAGTAATGAGGTGATATTTGTTAAAGAAATCAATAGTAATTGTTCAAGATCTAATAAAAGTGGTTAAGGAAATTAAGGAAATGCAAAAAAAAAAGAAATACTCGTTATATGTATTAGTATACACAAAATTTAGTTTTTCTAGTGATTTGAAAGAAATAATTTTATTAATTTAATTAAAAAAATTTAGGTGTAATATGTTTGGCTCATGAAAAGTGATAATAATATTCTACTATTATTATTAGACTTTGGGTCCTACTAAGAAATAAATTAAATGAATAAATGATCTCAAGTAATTAGTTTATTTTTTATTATTCTAAGAAACAAATTTCCAATTACATTATTCTAACTATACAAGTTATTATTTATGGTTGTGCGCAAGATATTTGTAAAAACCCCTCAATCCAAGATAATATTATTTTCTTCCAAGAATGATCTCGTGTTACGAGGACGATCATCCTCCACCAGATCTAGGAAAGGGATTTGGAATCGTCTCTCAAGGATATTGAAAAAGGACATCACAAACGGAGGCCCTTATGTGATTTCACTCCGAGATACCTTTGGAAAAGTCTAGATATATGTGGAGCACATGTTGATCACTTCTAGAGGAATCCTACACTTGGATTATTTGATAAAATGACAGATCACATCAGATCATGACTATGAACATCAACAAAGAGAGAATTTTATCAGAGTAATTTTTTCTTTTAATTAAATTAATTATAACAGACATATTATGATCCTCTCTAGAGTTCCATGACTCCCCACTTTTTATTTTTTTTCATCGTTATATTCCAATGATCTCACGTTTTATCATCATGACATATCTCAGATTGATCATTGTTAATGGAAAAATTTACGTTTGGTATACCTTTACACGAACTTACACTGTTCTCGGAACCTACATGTGGTATCAAATGGATGTTGTATCATTAATTATAATTATTTATATTTTCATTAATGATTTATGCATTTACTTATTTAGTTTTTTTATTCAAGTTAATCATTCTCTAAATTTAAATCTCGCGATCAATTCCTCGTATTTCGTATCTCATTCACCTTATAGAAATGATATTTTATTTTAATGTTGATTAAAATAAAATAGAAGATCTCATACGAAGGACCCAAAGGTTATTGGACGTACAGAACTAGAACACACAAAGTTTATTTGGTAGTACACGCATTGTAGTCAAGGTTCCATGTATCGAGACTCGTCTGCCAAACCAAGACATGTGTTAGAGTATATCTAGGTCTAAAATGACTATGTGTGTTGACCTGGAATAGGTGGCACGCGGTTTCCAGATTACACACTGTGTGGCCCACTGGACACGGCATGTAATCCCTTTAGGTTAGGGTTTTACTGTATACCCCGTACATGGCTTGCCAGGTGGGAGACTATGTAACATGGATACTACACAGTGTGTGGCCCACTGGACACACCATGTACTCTTAGTATTTCTTATCTAATTATACATGTTGTCTCCCAAGGTGTGTACTTTCTAAGGATGGTGAATGATAGTACACTTCATGTAGTTGGAACTACACATCTTGTAATCATCTGAATTATGCAGATTTGTTAAAATTTATCATTATTTTATATAAACCCTTGATACATGTACCATGGTGCAGGCATAAATCTAAGGCACAACACATGATAGGTGTTCTATATATATGATTTTAAATTAACATCTACATAATGTTCTTTTCTACAAATTGGGTAGTAATGAACGAGAATTCTCCATGTTTCTTCCAAGTTAAAAGTTACATACAATGATAACATTAAATTATTATTTTTGTTTAAAATTATGATGGATATGTTTCTAAAAAAATTCAAAAAAAGGGTTTAAGATAATAGGATTTATTAAGTAAAGGTAATTAATTAATATGAGCGTGATTTATATTAATCCATAATTATTAAATAATTGAATGCTAGTTTTATTTATGTGTAAATATTGTTTCATGTATGGATGATCATGAGATAGACCCAGACCTTTTATGTTGATGATTTATTTTTAATTTAGTTATATAAATTAAATTTCTTGTCATGCGAGCCTTATACTCATTAATATCATTGGCCTGAGTGACCACGGTTTCTTTTATATGAAACCCTATTTTACCCCTCACCTGCAAGTGAGATAAAAGAATATGTAATAGATAGATCTCCTAAGCTAGTTAAGGCGGCTAAAGTTAGAATCAAAGGTGAAACCAATCTGAGGATATACAAAGGAGGACAGGTGGTAAGGTGTAAACACAATCCCAAAAGGTTAAAAGTGGTTCTCCCTTAGGTCATGGGTCAGATTATCAACCACTAGATAAAAAACCCATTAGAACTATCTTATGATCAGACCATTAATTTTTGTTTTTTGTTTTTTTTTGTTTATTTATTGTGGTTGTGTTTTCACGATCACACAATTAATGAATTAATCAATCATAAAAGATGAAATAGAAATAAAGACCGGATTATTAATAAATATTATCTTAGACATGGTAAATCACTTAAGTAAATCCCAATTAATATTAACAACCATATAATAAATATAATAAAATGGAAATTTATTTATAAGTTTAAAATCAATAAATGAAATATTAAGTTGGTACAACCCTCCATAATCTTAGTTTGAATCAATCCATTGTTCAAAATACATGACCAACCCTAGTTAGGGTGATTTCAATTATAGGGGAATTCTAATTCATGGTTTTTGGATGACATAACATGGTTCACATCAAGGGTTGACTAACAGAGTAGGACTGGGTGTGACCTAGAGGCAAAGGTTGAGGAAATCCAGAATAAAATAATATTAGGATTGGGGTGTCCACTTATAAGATCATGGATCTGTGAGTTAATGCAGTTGGTATTTGGAATGCCTACTTAAAACATTTAAAGATGCTTGAAAACCCATAGTTGGGATAATAAAAATGGAAATATGGATCCTTTACACAAGAATATTCGTGAAATATAATATTCTAAAGTCAATGGTGGGGGATATTGGATTTCGATAAAATAGTGGGAGATAAATATTATTAATTTTTTATTTTTCATAGTTTTATCATGGTAAAGTACTAAATCATTTCTTATATTAATTTTTATAAATGAAAAGAAAAATTAATTAAAACATATCATTCTGAACCATAATTGAGAATGAAAACCTTCTCACCGACACCAATTTCTAGGAGTGTCAGAGGTGTTTAGACGTTATCTTTCACTATGAGAGGACATTGTATGTGCTAGAGGATCCTATTCCAGTTTGGCTAGGAAAAGAGGCTAGTGATAAGGAACATTCTCTATATATCAAACATAGGTAAGATTCCACATATGCCCACTATTTCATTCTATTAGTCAGGTTTAATGATCACTTAAAACAATAAGAAAACATGGATGCACATATCTTGATGTCTCACCTTAAGGATATCTATCAAGATATAGAGAGACAAGAGAGATATGAGATCTCCAATAAATGGTTCAAAACTAATCATGGAGAGTCTACACCAACCAGGCCTCATTTATTCATGCTTATTGGCTACATTGAACACCTAGACATCTTAGGGATTAAGCTCCCAGATGATTTTTGTACAGATCTCATCCTATAATCACTGTCCAAGACCTTCACTAGATTCATTGTCAAAATCAAGATGGGAAATAACAAGAATAGTCTATCAGAACAATTGGCCTTGATTATCCATGTTGATAAGGAAATGGGGCGTTACAAACCCACATTCTTAATGGGGAATTAGAAGAGAATATACAAGGGGAAGGGGCCAATGGTTTATAAAAGGTACGAATCCCCCATGAACCATCCCTCCATGAAGGGGATGATTCAAATGCCAGGAACAGAATGAGAGGTGGATTGTTTTTCATGTGGAAGGGCAGGCCACTAAGATCAAGAATGCACTAAGAAGTGTGGGGATGAAAATGGTGTGTTCATTATCGAGTCAAATCTTTCCATTTATATACATTTGTTAATAGATTTATCTTGTGGGGATCGCATCTGTATTCAAATGTATGAACCAAGTAGATTTATAAAGTTTGCTAGAAAAGATGTGGGTCATCAAGTCTCGAATAGCCTGAGGCTGGATGCATTAGCCATTGTTGATTACCATCTCTCATTTCCAAGTGGGATGCTTTTGGTTTTACATTACTGTTATTATGTTCCTAGAGTTACCAAGAAAAAATTTTCAATATCATGTTTGGATATGGACGGATTTAATTTCAAGTTTGGAAATAAAGGTTTTTTATTTTATAAGAAAGATGAATGTTATGGTATGGTAAATTTAATTAATGATTTGTTTGTATTTAATTATTAAAATCAAGTGTTGGAAATTGATAATGAAACAAATTTACATGACTCGTACGACACCAAATTGTGGCATCACTGTCTTGGTCATATAAAGGAGAAGTGCTTGACAAAGAACTTCTAAGATGGTTATTTAGACTCTACTAGTCTAAAACCACTTTATATATTCTATTCTTGTTTACAAGGTAAAATAACCAAGCCGGATTTTGGTGGATAGGGTAAAAGGGCCACAGAGCTTCTAGGATTGGTACACACATATGTGTGAGGAACATTTCTAGTAAATGTTGGAGGTGGATATTCTTACTTCATTACTCTTACTGATGATCTGGGAAGATATGGATATATCTATTTAATGAGGTATAAGTCAGAGTCCTTGGGGAAATTCAAGAAATTAAAAAATGAAGTAGGGAATCAGCTTGGTTAGAAGATAAAGAAGATTCAATCGGATCGAGGTAGAGAATATCTGAACCAAGAGTTTATCGACCTTTTACGGGTGTTTGGGAATCTATCTCAACTCACTAATCCTTATACACCATAGTGTAATGGTGTTAGTGAAAGGGGGAACCAAAACATTTTGGTCATGGTGAGGTTGATTATGAGTCATTCATATCTTCTATTATCCATTTGGTGGTATGCATTAGAAACTACAACATTCACATTAAACCGAGTACCAACTAAGGCATAAAATAAAATTCTTTCTGAGATATGGAATGGAAAAAACCCATTTTTTCATACACATTTGTATGGAGTTATGATAAATTTGTATGGCCTTCTTAGGAAAAAAACTAGCACCCCGAGCCATGAAGTGTATCATTATAGATTATCAGATGGAAACAAAAGGAATTTACCTATGTAACCTTTCACAAATGAAAGTCAAATTCACAAGAAAAGACATCTTTCTTGTGAGGGATAATGTCCTAGAAATGGATAGTGTTATAATGATTGAATTAGATAATATTTATTATAAAGACACATAAGAGTTGATACGTGAACAAGTTCCACAGGTCCTCTTGGAAGAGGTTCCAGAAACACAAGTACTATGTAAGAGATCCAGAGAGGTAAGGGAACCAGAGAGATTTGGTTTCCCATTCACTGAGGATGAGGAATCATTATTATTGAACAATTTTGAACCTTTATACTATATTTATGAAGAAGATATCATAGAAGAAGTAGGATGTTTAGAAGCTATGAATTCTGAGATGGTTTCTACATATCAGAACCATGTTTGGGTTATGGTCGATGATCCAGCTAATGTAAAGCGTGTTAAATGCAAATGGGTATTCAACAGAAACCTAGACAAGGAAGGTCATGTTAGCACCTATAAAGAAGGCTAGTGGATAAATGATTCAGAAAAAATCAAGTAATTGACTAAAATGAATATTTATTTCCTGTTTCCATGTTTAAATCCATAAGAATCATAGTTTTCAAATAATCTTACCCTAACTACAAAATTTGGATAATTGATGTCAAAATATTATTTCATAATGGGAAAATTTTGGAAAATATATATATGAAACAACTAGAAGGTTATGTGACACCAGGTGAAGCCAACCAAGTTTATAAGTTCCATAAATCCATTTATGTAATAAAGAAATCATCTAGGTCATGTAACATTTGAATTGATGAAGCCATAAAGGAATTTGGTTTCATTAAGAATGAATGTGAGCCATGTGTTTGTAAATGGTTTAATGGGAATGTGGTCATTATCCTATTAGTATATGTTGATGACATATTACTTATTGGAAATTATGTACCGTTCCTATAGTCAGTTAAGGAATAATTGAAAAATTGTTTCTCCATGAAAGTATTAGGTGAATCAACCAACATTATAGAGATCAAGATCATTAATGATAGATCCAATAGGATGCGTAGACTATTTCATGGTCATACATTGACCAGATAATAAATTGATTTAGTATTGAACAATCCAAGAGGGGATTGGTTCTATTATTACATGTCCTACATCTTTCTATGAAAATGTTTCCTCAGAAAAAATTCGAAAATGATAAGATTTGTAAGATCACATGTTCTTTAGTTAGAGGAACCATCATGTATTCGATGTTATGTAATAGGATTAATGTTTCCTATGCACTGAGCATGGTAAGAAGATATCAATTAGATATAGGAGAACACCATTTGACTGCTGTTAAAACTCTCCTTAAGTATCTGAGAAGAACTAAGGATATATGTTCCTGGTGTATGTAGGAGACGAGGATTTTTTCATTAGAGGGTATGATGATGATGGTTTTAAGAGAGGTAAAAATGTTCTATAGTCGCAATCAGGATGTTTTTTTCTATCTCAATGGAGGAGTAGTGAGATATAATAGTTTGAAGTAGCCAGTTGCCTCTGATTCTATAACAGAGTCCGAATATGTAGTGGCTTCTGATGCAGCCAAGGAAGCCTACTAGATTTCAATCATTTTCCAGGAGCATGATGTGGTGCATATAAGTAATGATACTATTACATTGTATTGTGATAATACTACATGGGTGGATCTATAAATATAACCAATGTCACATCAATGGACAAAGAACATTCTCATAAAATATAAACTATTAAGGGATTTATATCAAAGGGGTGATGTTGCAATGAGTAGAGTTTCTATAGAAGAGAATTTGTAAGACCACATGGCTAAATACTATCTAATCAAAAGAATGAGTACCAGATGAGAGATAACTGTTTAAAGGTAGTTAGTAGTTGGATCTATTCTATGTGGTATTCTGTTGGAGTTTTTGGCCTAGAACCAACTATTTTGTACTTTATGATAAACTTATATCAATAATAACTGTATCGCATTCTGATTATTATTCAATTTGAAAATTCATATGATAATTCCCTCAGGATATATTATTCACTAAAAGGTCATAGAGGATCTCTACTATAATGAGAAACTAGAAGTACCATAACACTATTATTTAACGGATGTTCTATGGATGGATGATGTTATTTTAGGGACACAAATAATATAGGTTATTAGGGGCATAGAGACATAAATATTTGTGCACCTTATCATGGTGTGTGCCCTTGGTAGTATCCGGATGGATATAATGATAACAAGACCTGCCAGTAGGAAATCCACATTTCATAGTGTCATTGGATGTTCCTATCTTCATATGTGACTGATGGTCATTAGATTTTAGGATTACTATTAATGAGTATTAAAACTTGCACACATATATGTATTGAAAAAAACTATGATGAAAGACTCTTCGTAGTGAGGTAGGATATTTTGGGTGTGTCACTAGTAATACAACAGTAATAGACAATGCGATAAAGGATTTATCCCTTCTTTTCCATAACATAAATTGATATATCATGCCCTTTGATGGAATTAAAATTCCCAAAACAAAACCATTTCCATGGTAAGGAATGGAAAATTTCAATTTTGAGAAGTAATAGAAATAATAACTGAGCACATGGGTTGATGGAAGTATCTGGAAACCCACTTTATTGGAGATATCATGACAAATAGATTACATTACATGATAAGAATTAGTAGGAGGTGACACATCATTGCAGTGTTAACATCTTTCTCTATGGGTGCCTTGGTGTGTTGTTATACACTAACCTTGGGATTTAGGTCGGATCCGCCTAATTCCACTAAGATAGAGGCCTAGAGGGTCACACAATAAGTGTTTCCAAGTATCTCAGTTAAATATTCATTTAGCAAGTTGAATAAGGATTATTCCTGATTGTAGATTATTATTTATTCAAGGTTTCATAATTATATTTATTCTGACAAAAGTTATTAATGAAAATATATTATGGGAGAAAAAATATATTTATTAGCGATTATGTAGTTATATTTATTTAAGAAATATATAGTCATTATTCAATGTATAATAAATGCGTTGGAAGAAATGATGAAAATAGAAAAACAAAAAGTCATTCCATGTATATTAATATAAACACTGTGTAGTTTTCCTAGAGATTTGAGAGAAATAATATTATTTATTTAATTAAATAATATTAGGTGTAATTTGTTGGGAGTATGTCAAGTGATAATAATAGTAAAATATTATTATTAGACGTGGCATATTACTAATAATTAAATAAAATAAATAATTTTTTTGTGTAATTAATTGATTTTTTATTATTCTATGTAATAAAATCCCAATTTAATTATTCTCATTAGCTTATCCTTATTTATGGTTGTTCACAACAGATTTCGAAAAATCTCTCAAGACAATAGATAATTTTTTTCTTACTAGAAAAATATCAAGTTACGAGAGAGATCCACCTCCACTGGAACAAGGAAAGCACTTTGGAAGTGGCTCTCAAGGCGATCGAAGGTGGACAATGCAAGTAGAGGATGTTCTATACAAGCACACATAGATCCCTTAGACGAAGTCCAGAGGTACATGGAGCATGTGTGGATCACCGCTAGAGGAATACTACACTTGGATTCTATGACGCAGTGAAGGATCATTTCGGATTGTGATCGAGTATATCAATGAAGAGATAATTCTACCAATGTAATTCTTTCATTTTAATTAAATTAATTATAAATTACATATGATTATCCTCTACAGGGATCTAGGAATCCACTCTATTATTTCATTCATCATTTTATTATAAAGGTCAGGGGTTTTATCATCATGAAAGATCTCAGATAGATCATTGTTAACAGAAAAATTAATTTTTGGTATGCCCTTATATGCACATCCATTGCGCCTGGAACCTACAATCAATATTAGTGTGTACTGAAGACTACTAAGTTTTGAACTGATGATATTCATTTTCCATAAACGACTCTCACATATGGATTCAATTGTGGATTTATTGTCTATATATGAAATTAAAGATAATATTATTTCTATTGGATTTTAAAATAATAGATTTTCCTTCATACCTTCAATTCTATCGGAATATGAATACTTTGTTCATGTGTATAACAGAAAACTACCTCACAAAGCAATTTAATTTGGTCATGTTTTTTGTAGAAGGAAATAAGGATAGTTTTAAAGAAAATTTGTGATATATATTAAATAAAAATACTTTTTGAAGGTAATATAATATTTTAGCTTCTTAATATATTTCCATACAGAAAGAACAATCATAATTTATGAGTACGTACAACATATCATCTATATAAATGATTTATTTTAGTTTATATCTCTAATTTTTTTAACTCCAAATCTATATATAAAAAATATATAATATATTTGTTTCATGGTTAATATTCAAGTCAATATGAAAATATTATAACCTCCTTATAGTAATTTTAAAAAATAAGGATTATTATGTTTTTAATGATATTAATTTATTTTGATTTTGACTTTTTGTCAATAAATTTAGCTATGTATAGATCAAAATTAAGTTATGATTATCCAATACTATTTAAAAACGAGCTACCTCCTAACATGTGCTACAATTAGAAATTTTATTCCTTCAGAAATGTGCTACCAACATACAAATATTATCACCAGAAATGTTGACACAATAAATTCTGCCATTTGATATGCTACTAAAATATGTTCTTATTCTTTACCTATTAAATAATAATATTCTATACCAATCCATTGTGTTTCCACCATATTTTATGTACTATTTATAGATTTAATTTTCATCATATGAACCATTAGTGCATTTAGTCCTCAATTTTAATCTCTATCGATGGGAAATGTTATTGTTATTCTATTATACCATTAGTATATGTTACCAATATTATTATACAATAGATTTAAATATAATTATTCCAATGTATAGTTTATGAAGATAAATTATGAAAACCTCAAATGGTTTATTAATCATTATTTTTAAAAACACAACATGAATTCATTGAAAATAAAGTAATTGGTTTGTTGATTTGACTCCCTATATGAGGTTTTAGAATATCATTATAATTATTCCTAAATGGATAATTCTAACATGAAGAGATATTTAATTTAGATAAATCCCATGTTCCCATGTCTGGTCATATACAGAGATATTTTAAATGTGTGAAACGGTGTAATATGTTTAATTTTATGAAAATTTCATACACTTAATCAAGGGATTTGTGTAGAAATATTGCAAAGCATCTATAGACAAAAAATCTGAACTCTACAACACTAGGTTTTCCTTGTCTTTTAGAATGTTGTGTTTGATATTCTCATAAAACCAAATACACTGACCCTCATGAATTTGAAAATATTCTGTTTGAGTAACACCAAATATTTATATCTATTTTTATTTTTTATATCCCTTTTGTTTTTTATATTTGAATAGTGTACTTTATTAATCTGTTAATACGGGAAAACCCTCTTCTGAACTCAAACTGGAGTTTCTTTAACACAATCTCTCATTTTCCTCTTCTCATATATCCATTAAAGCCATGTATGTTGTCCTATATGGACACCATTTCTTTTATTCCCATATATAAATTTCTAAGATGATATGTGCCTAGATGGACTATGTGTTTTTTTTTATAAAATCCTAATCCCATTTGGGGATCATATTAGTTTAAAAATAATCTTTTTAGAATCACCCCACCCTCTTGACTAACTCATTACCACCAAAAGTTGGTATGGTTTCACAAAAATATTTCTTCTATTATTTATTTATCATTTATAGATCTTAAATTTATATTACTTATCAATTTAATTTCTTATATATAATAGTATATAAGAGTGATCTGATACAAAAGAGCTCATTATTTTAATGTAACAAACTATATTTATTAGAATATTTAAATGATAATCCGTATTGAAATGATGGGTTTTGAAATAAATACTATCTTTGAAGAAAAATATGATTTGACCAAAACATCATAGGATACGAGTAAAGAAACTAAGAATGGATAAAATAATAACTATAATTCCATTATTTCTATATATTGTTCTCTTTTTTCTGAGGAAATTAACATATTTTTATCATATACCACTTCATTTAAATTAAGATGTCTTTAGCTGTTTCTCAAGTTAGAATATATAATGTCAAAGAAATGTGTTTAAATATATATAGTATTAAACAGGTTACTTTTTGAAATGAAACTTTATAAACCCTTATATCATATTTTATCAGATTTAATGTGATCATGAATACAATTTATTTACCGGGAAAACCAATTCTTAAAAACGATCAAGTTATTATATCATTAATGTGTTTTCTAAACATATAGAGATGAACCTTACTATCGATATGATAATCATATGAATTAAATTTATTCCTCGATAATGTTTTTATTGTAAATTTATTGATTCTTATGGAGGAACATAAGGTGAGAAGTGAGGATGACGATAATCCAAATAGAAAATATGTTTCTATTAAAAATAATTCATTAAAATAAAATTAAAAGATCATGAGAGATAGGTAATGTGATGAAGATTCCCTGAATGACAGTGGTGATGAAATGTACCATATATCCAATATATTATAAACATTATAGAAATTGAAAATTTTCTTTTGGAACCAGAACTATATAGGGATGTATGATAATAGGATAAACTAGATAAATTAGGAGAACCATTATGATTCAAAAAATTAAATAATATGTTATGAATGAAAAAAGAAAAAAATCAAATATGAAATTCCTAATATAATATTCAACAGGAAGTATGATGATAAGTAAAATTGGTATAAGAAATCGATGAATGAATCTTGGATTGATTTCAAAAGATGTTCGAGTGATTCAAACTCAACCCAAGATGATAAGCATTATAGATAGGACATGTTTTTTATGACAAACACATATGATCTATCTAAATATTTTCACACTTATGCTACTAATATTTATAATTATTATGAATTATATTTTTTTTTTTAAATGTATAAATTTTTTTTTTCTATAATACTGCAGTATATTGGAGGATACATTTAAGCAAATCAATGAAAAGTATAATATTTTAAAAAATATCATGTATTGGCTGCTAGTTTTAAAACATATATTACTATTGAGAGGGATAAAAATGATAAAATATTAAAAGAGTTAAATGTGATAAAATTTTATAGATATAATTAGTATAAATATATTGGATGATTTATAAATGGTAGAAATACTCTTACACCGATTCCTAGAAATTAATTTGGTCCTAAATATTCTACTAGTATATGGAATTCACCACGATATATAATGATCTTTATGAATATTTTTACTCCTTATTCCAGTTCATTTAGTTGTATTTATAATATTAATTCTTTTGTTCCTAATAATTATTTTTTTAATTATGAATTCTTCTTATACGAAATCGGTTAAGAAATTATGGATTCCAAAAGCAGTAATTGAATATTATTCTAGGCTCAATACGATTTGGGTTCAAATGTCATTTATAGTGTAAAATTAGTTTTTAGGGAATCCAATTGAAAATCTATGCTATGAAATTATTTGTTATGGATAGTGGATATTATGCGTACATGAATAGAAATTGTTGTCTTTTCTAAATTCTGATCATGTTGGATGGTAGAAATTTCACTTTTGGTGAAAATTCCAAAATTAAAATTATTGGACATGGTCAAATCGGTAACTCTAAATTTTTTTAATTTATAACGATTGATTTTTAGATGCTTTAATATATAATATTATTTTCATTTCATGGAAATGTGATGAAATTTATAATGTAAAATTCTAAAATAATTCATGAAATGTTTTTTATTCAAAAAATTCTTCAGGTTTTTCCTACATTAACAAATAATAATGTATATTTTATTAATTTAGATTCATTATTGGTAAAAAATCCTTTCTATATTCCTTTCACAAAGGGTAATGTATTTTGAATAGGGGACTATAATATTTATATATTCATTCACATAGAAAGATTACTAGGAATGGTTAATCCATTGATTTACCCAAATTAGAATTCCCAAATGGAAATGTTTGAAACCCTTTTCAAAAAGAAAAATAAAAAAAATTATTTTTTAAATAAAAGAAGGAATCTTAGAAATATCAGCCCCTAGATTTTGTTTACAAGGATTTATTTAGATCTTATAGGCTTTCATTTTTAAATTGAAATCCCTATTCTTTGGTTATTTCAGTTGATTGTTTTTGATATATATGGGTAATCTTTATAGATCACAAAAGTAAAGCCTAATATAATTTTACCATGTATTCTAAAAATGTATGAAATCTTATTAGACTCAGAATTAAGACCTTATGAATTGATCGTGGACATGACTTTTAAAATAAAGAAATTGAATATTTATTCTCGCTATTTGTATATAATAATTAATTTTATTCTCATATGACTGCACAAAATAATGGATTAGTGGAATGAAGAAATTTACCACTTTACAAAATTCCCTAGAATATTCGCAATGAGTATACCTTTCTTGTTAATTTTTAGGCAGAAGTTATAAAAAATATTTTTATATAATAATTATTGTTTTATCTAGAACTATACTATATAAAACACCATATGAAATATGTATTGATAAAAAACCAATTGCTAATCAATTTAAAATTTCTGGTTTAAAATTATATTTTTTTCATACTAAGGATAACATTGAAACATTTTCTTACAATAGTAATGAAGGCGTTTTCCTTGGTTATTCAACATATAATAAAAAAATATAGGTTGTTTAAAAATATAAAAATATCGTGGATGATGTTTTCATGTATAATTTGATGAAATAGATCCAAATGACACTAGGATCCCCTTAGAAAACACTGAAGACAATTTTTTAAAATATGAATATAAATTCCAAAACATATGCCAATTTTATGAAACAATAAGAAAAATCATCCAATTCTGAGGAACAAACTGAACACATAAAAGAAAAGTTCATTTAAAGAACTTATTTTACTAAACTTATAGGGATTCATTGGTACCTTTATATATATTTTGTAGTTGGAGACCATGATAGAGGTACACAAACCATAAACTCTCTAAAAAATGTTTAATATCAATAATTCTAGTTATATCTTCAACCTAAAAAACATAAATGATGCCGTCAATGATGAATTTACGGTGATGTAAATGAAATAAGAAAATAATAAATTTAAAAGGAATAGGGTTTGAAGACTATAATTTATACATTTAGACACTCTAACTATTGGTACTAAGATGGTGTTTATAAACAAAGAACATATGTCAAGCACTATAGTCAAATATAATTATAGATTGGTTTCATATGGATATAGTAAGAAAGATGGTAGTGAATATGATGAAACCATTTCACTATTTTTAAGACATGAATCCATTTGAATACTTATTTCCTATTTATTATATTTATTATTCAAAGACTATAAAATAGATTGAAATATTTCATTCTTAAATGGTTATATTGTTGGTAATGTTTTTTTGGAAAACCTCATGGATTTCGAAATCATCATTTTAAGAATAATTTTTTTAATTAACAAAAGTTTTATAATGTTTAAAACTAGATCATAGAGCTTGGTCTGATATGATCTTTAAATAAATAATTTCAAATTTTTTCATAATGACATAGCTAATTCTACTTTATTTATAAAAATAATTTCAAAATTAGGTTTGGTTGTTCAAGTTTATTTTGATGATATTTTTTGTGCCTTATAGAAGTTATTTGTGTACAGGTTTTTCAAAAATGACGCAATGTTATTTTGAATGTATTTTAATAGGAGAACATAAATTATTTCATGGTTTTAAAATTTTTGAAAATAAATATTGATTAATTTTAATTCAATGAATATACACTAGATACATTTTAAATCTTTTTATATTGGAATATCACTAGATGTAGTGATAATCTAATAACTATAACTTTTAAGTTTAATCATACTGAATATGAAATATTATAGATCAATGTAGTAAAAGAGGCATGTTTTAAAGATTATTATAATTAACTTGTATTTTACCAGATTGTAAGACCCCAATATTTTTCATAAATTCATTTTTAATAATTTTATTTCATTGATGTCTTGTGATACACTCAACAATGAGTTTTTACACAAAATCACATTATTACTATAATTATTTGAAAAATAAAATTATAACCTAACTGTTAAAATAGATATTATTAATATGATTAATTTTATTATGAAAATATAGATTATACATGTATATATAATTAATTATTTGGTGGAAAATTAATTATAAATTGAAATAAAATATATCTAAAAACTAAAGAAAATGTTTTTCTTTAAAGCTATTTAAATTGGAAGATGTGTTTTTTATACCAATAAATAAAAAAATCACCTGTTTTGATGGTATAGATAAAATATATCTAATTTTTGACATTTATCTTGTTTTTTTATCTCAACATGATATAAGAACCATTCCAATTTTACATATAATAGTTTTATTTTTCTAAAATAATAGTTTTTCCACATTTTGATGTTGCACTTATTTTAAATAAACTATGTGACACATTTATAAATTATATATTACAAAATAAAATTATTATTCAAAAAATTAATATCTTAATTTACATGGATTAATTTTTGGTATTTTTTCTGATAGGATTAATGTTTTTTTGAATAGTGGATAATATAAATTTTAATAGAAAAAATAATTTTAATATATGTAATTTATATTGTTAAATTATTATTTTTATTTGTTTAAAGTTTAAATATGTCGATTTTTTATCATTTAATCCTATTTAGGGCATTGTAATCAATTTCTCATTGCATTTTAAAATAAAGATATTTCATGATTCAGAATGTTTTCACATTAAAACCCACTATTATAACCCACTCCATGAGATTAATTTTGAATTAATTTTAACCATTTATGTGTTATTATAAAGAAAACTGGATTCCATATTTGGAATAAAAAATTACAAAATTAATAAAAAAAATTCTTTTATTTTTTGACAATATGAATAATTACATTAGTATTTTTTATTACAATAGTTTTGGTTAAAATGGGAAATAAAGGGTAAAAATATTATTATAAATATTATAAAATTACAGTAAAACTTTACCAAAAGTTATTTAATGAAGTTAATTCCAATTATAAAAAAAAAATTCAAAATATAATTTTTTAAAGGACAATTTTACATGAACATGACTTGAATATTAATAAAATCGAAGAAAATGGAAATACTCCAAACTCTTTATTTTAATAAGTATATTATTTTTAATATTTTTAAAATTTGAATATATGAAAAAATATATATAATAATGAATTATAAAATCATTTTTACACAATGGATTTTTATTTCTCTATTTTATTGAAGAAATAGTTATCATAAATTATTTTCGAATGATGATGTAGTAATTTTAAAATTAATGAAATAATAAATTATGGGATAATAAAAATACAAAAATAGATACAATTTGAATTAATTAAGGTAATCCATGGATTTTAAAGATTAATATGACATATTTGGGGTGTATTAAAATAATTTGTTTGATGTTTTTGTACTATATTTAATATCTTTTGATCACTATAATGAATACTTTTAAAATTTACACTAAAGATATATTATAAAAATAATAATTTATTAATTTAGTTAAAAATAATAAAAATACAAAATAAGGAATAAAGGAATAAATTATAGTCTAAAATATCATATTTTTACAATTTGTGGTTTAATGATGAGTTTACAAAAAAAAATTATCATCATATTAATATTGAATAAATGTATACCATAGTTAAAATAAAAATAGGTTAACTAAGAGTTAATCAAAATCAGAAGGATTAAAATTAATAAAACATCAATAAAATCTATTTTATAATGGGATTACCACCTTATACCACCTTTATTTAATATGACATTCAATTTGGAGGAATGTTTTCTGAGATTTATTTTATTATAAACTAATGTTTTAAGAAATTACAAAAAGTACCCCTCCCATTCAATATAAAAGGACACATCACCCTTATATACTTTCACCAAATTTAGTCTTAAATATCTACCAAAATATTTCAAATAGTGTTATCCAATTCCCTGTCCATATTATAGTTTTTATTATCTTCCCAATGGAAGAACTCTCGATTCATTTAGTAGAGATCTAAAAAAATTTGAATAAGAGGAGGTCATTCTAACTGATCACTCTATTTTTCTACTCATATATACCTTATCTTAATATATGATATTAATCATATAAACCAAAATTTATCATATTAAGTATTCTGAAAAAAATTTTTTATCACACCATTATACATCCCCTTTCCCTTAAACAAGAAGTGAAAGTATCGCTCATGCGTACGTATGACTTACCCATATCACATAGCGATACAATTCATTCTCCATCCCCAAGTTTGATGATTGTAAATTATGATAGGTTTAATGTTTATATAAGATTATTATGAATAATTATACTTCTATTTATTTATATCATATATACCTTCATACTATCCATTTTTAGGAATACAATAACATCATTGTTGTGTATAGAGGACTATAGCATCACGAACAATGTGATTCATTCACACATTACATAGAATGTATTAAGAGTGGTTTAAATAATAATTTATGATATATGTGACATAAAAAATATTATTTAATCATAATATATAATATATAATTCATTATATTAGTATGATAAGAAAAAGGAATCATCGTTCATATGTACGTACGACCTATCGTATCCATGAATAGTGTATTTTATTTTTTAACATTAAATTTTGTGAATCATGAAAACTATATATATTGAATATATATATATATGATATTTATATCCTGGTTATCATTTTGGAAATGATAAAATTATGATCTATATAATATTGTCATGAATGAAAATTCAAAACATGTTTAAAAAACAAAGGGTATACATTAACATGTTTTTTTTAATAATCGAGTAATATAATGTAAATATTAAATCTTGTATGGTACTATATATATGAATATGGGTATTTGGTAGATGAATAATAATCATATATTAATTTTATATTTTGTTTCAATATGTATAGTGGAATTCAAGACTAAATGTAATAGGATTTCTAGCCTCACTTTTTTTCTACGAGAGTAATTCCATATTCACCAATAGTTTCCTTTGAATGGTCTATATAATACATGTGAATTTAATATATGGTCATATTTATTAAATTTATGGGTATTAACATATCTATTTATCCTATCCCATTCATGGGATTTACGATTCAAATGTTACTAAATTGGTAAGGGAATTTGTTTCTCAATCTTCTATCATTAAGACAAATGTTATGTTTTCACATATATTATTTTATGGGGTGTATATACTTCCCTTTGAAATGCTATTACTTTATTATTTAAATTTTTATGATATTATTAGTCTCATTTAATGAAATTCTATCTTTATTAAAAAATCATGGTTCCATCAATATAATGATTTATAAAATAATTTAAAAAACGTTTCAAATTATCTTATATGAATTTTAATGGAAAAGTATTTAAAATATGTTTAGAATGGTTTTTCAAATAATAATTTATTTTTTTTCAAGGTTATTTTCAATGAAATTGTTTTGATAAATATTTTATGATATAAAATGTTTTTTTCATGGTGGAAAGTTTATTTTAATCAAGAATTAATTCAAATGATCTTCCAATATCATTTTCAATTTATGATGACATTACTTGATGTTACATATTCATTTCTAGGTTTATGATTCAATTAATCTATCCATAGTCTTTCTATGTGAAGTTGATGTTTATGAATGATTTATATTCATGTAAAATGCATATTTATGGTATTCATTATATTTTTGGTGGACTTATATCTCCCTATAATGCATTGGGTAATGATTTATATCTCGAGAGATATCCATACATGAAATGGGAAGTGAACCTGGTTCAGTATAAGAATATTTATGCGATGAGAGAATTGGGAGATAGCCTTAATGTATAAGAGGGTATTTAGTGTGATCCTTGACTACTAATATGGTTTATTTAGTCAACCCATTTCACCATGATGGCCCTGGTAGTAATCCTTGACAACTATGTAAATTCTTTAATATATTTATATCTGTTCCACAATTGTATTTCTTATTTATTGGTTTTGCATTATTGGATTATGCTCTTGACTCCTTTGTGATTCATATCTTATGAAATACACATATTGATTCCTTGAATCATGTAGATTATCTTTATTATAAATGGTATGATATTCAAATTTCATATTATGTTCTTATACTCTTATGTTCATTAGATTCTTATATATCTCCATTGTATACCCTTATGAGTTTTTATGCTCACCATATCATATGTTTCTTTTCGCTATGATATGAAGAATATTATTACAAATGATATTTAAAAATAAATATAGTTAATAATATATAGGTTGTAGAATTTTTATATGTATGATGAACAAGTTATTTATTCTCCAATGATTCTGAATGCACTAATGTTATATAGTCTTTGAATGTGTGTTTGTGTAATGTTTGAAAGATTATACAAAAAGGATTTAATTTGAATATATGATAATATTATTTCATTATTTTTATTATTATGGAAGTGGATTAGTCAACCATTTAAAACTTTAATGAGAAAACATTTGTACGATCTCTATGGACAAGTCTATTTTCTGGTTACAATGAGCAAATTTTTGTAATGATCATTAATAACAAAAGATTATACATATGATTTTATAAATTTAAGTTAATTTAGTTTTATTAGGATGTTATCGTAGAATCATTAGTGTTTCCTACATTATTATATTTTTTTGTTTTAATCGTTGGATGGAAGATGGAGGAACAATTTCAATGATGAATTCATTGGGAAGTGAAATAATATTCATCCTGAGAAACCGAATTTTATTGGGGCTATACTGTGAAATCATGTCTCTATACTCACACATGATATAAATCATCATCATATTATGAACAATAATAGGAAGAAAAAATTTTCTATTGAGTAATCCATGAGTTAATATCCACTATCATTTAGTGGGACTCATAATCCACTCTTTACTAAACAATAGATCAGTACCACTAAAATGATATTTTATATCTTTCAGTGTTCGAAAAATGAAAAAGTCATTTTTTGATTTATTATTTAGATGGAAAATAGAAATAGTGGTGTACTCTAATTAAGAATTCTTTTAAGGAAAATAAACTTAATATATGGATATGGATGACTTCGAGAGCTTATTCATCAATACATGTTACCATCATGTTATTTGTACTATGGTGAAGAAATAGTTTGTTTTGTTAAAGAAAAGGGATGATGAGTATGTTGGTACCTACCAGGATTATTTTATAATACATCCAATTTATACATCAAGTATTATCATCCAAATTCAATTTAAGGTTGATATATTCCTTGGTTAGATTGAAACCAGGTATTCAAAGTGCATTAACCACAAGATACTTCATTAACTATAATTATATTGTGTGTCATGATATCAAGGTGGAAATAAAGGTTTGAGATGAAATTAAATCCCATGGATTTTTTAAAAATGGATATGGAGAATATAGGAAAATATAACAATCATTCAGAAAAGAAGATGATTATTTATTTAAGCTCAATGTGTTGAAAGAAACATGTATGAAATTTTTATAAGGGGACTAGTAAGTGTCTTAAGTGTCATAAAGAAGGTTATGGGGACTTTAAATACCGATTTTATTGGAAAAGTTATCTACTGATGTGATTAGAGATATGTCTGCATTGAATTCACCCCACACTTCATTACATCATGTGTAAGGAAAGTATGCATTATTTTAATTATTTCCTTAATCTATGAGCTATTTATTATGATAAATTTCAGCAACATCTTAAAGACAACGATAATTGGAAGTCTCAGAAATCACTATTGGTGATTTGGAGTTTCAAAATGAAGTGGTGGAATGATTGAGTTCTTATTTATTTTAATTCAGGAATAATATTATATAAGTAAATTTTTGGTAATTATAAATAATGAAACTTCTTAGGATTGGACCACTGTATTTTTTCATTAAGGATTTGAAATAAAATGTTCAATAGTTATAATAACAATAAAACTTTATTGAATTGGTATGGTTTTATTTTTTAAAAACACAATATTATGAGAAATATAACCCTTAATATGTGCTTGATTATGGGATAATTATTATATAAAGACATGTTTTATTGTGATTAAATAAATGGTATATTATTGACAACATTGGAATTGATGACATGTAAAGACCTGGAAATTTCAAGGAATTTTTTTTTGTAAAATTCTTTCGATTTTTATGTGTACGCACTTTCTGATGGCACCAGATTCTGAGGCCCGGTGTGCCCGAAATAAATTTATGATCTTTAGCTCGGGTACGTTCAATGATCGAACGAGCGGGTTTTTTTATCTTCTGAAGTAGCGCTCAGAATTGAAATCATAGGGCACCGATGAACTCGCAGCTTTGGTATTTTCTTAAGGGGTCCTTTACCGTAGTTGTGTTTTATGCAGGATGATAGTTAAAATTAGGGCTAAATTAAGAAGTTAAATAAAATTGTTAGAACAATTTTTTTATATCTATATAATTATTTTCTCCCATGGGAAGTTATTTCTTGGGCCCACACCCACACAACATCCCATGTATCGGTATTTGAGAGGTGGGGCCCACTTGAGCCCCAACCCTTCATCTTCCCATAACCTCCCTTAAACCCCAATTAAACTCCCTTATTTAATTCTTGACAACCCCCCTTATTTATGAGTAATATCCCTCTCCCACACTCCCTCTCTCTCTTTATTGTTTTCCAAAACACCTTAATTAATGAATTCAGCCTCTCAAATTTATTAGTTGTGTGATGTGAAATTTGAATTTCAAGTGTTAATAAAATAATAGCCATAGATATTATTTTATTTTTTGGCACACAATCTGTTGGGGGGATATTTTTTAGAGTTCTTGTGTAAAAGAAGTAGGGAGTTCCTTTTTCATTGAAGAACACCATCCTTCTACGAAGAACGATGCCTCTACGATGAAGAATTCCAAATCCACAAAGGACTATGACACGCCTTCTTTTCTTTTCTCTGTTACAAGAGAGGAGACACCAATTCTTCTTTGGGTGAACTTCGACGATGACGTAATCGGTAACTTCATCCATGACGCATGACTACTACAAATCTTTTCCAAGGTTGGGAGACTTTTATACAATTTTAGTTGATTAAAATTGTTCTTGTTCTTTGATTAATTTTTTCTGAAACGAATTCGGCCAATTGTTACAACCTAACATGGAGGGCACGGGCCGAACGCACACGGCCCGATGACCCTCTGTAGTTTCTTTTATTTGCGGTTGAGATCATGTCAGAATATTGTGGTGGTGATTAGAGGTGGTGGAAAATGAAGGTAAAACCGAGTGAGGAAGAATAACGGTCTGCAACCGCGGGCTGCTCGACCGGGACCGAAGGGAGGAACCGCGGCGCCCCATTCCATCGTGCTATGGAAGACTGCAGCCCACGTTTTGTGGGCCTCTTCGGAGGAAGAATCGGTCGGCCCGTCGGACGACCGAGCGGAGGAGAGCCGCGGTGCCGGGAGGGCGCCGCGCTAGACGAACTACGGCCCGTCCGTGCGGGCCGCTTGCTCCAAGATGCCGGCCAGCTTTGGCCGGCCGGTTAGGGAGAGCGGCGCCGCTTGTCGCAGCCGGTTTGGGAAGCCCCCCCCCCCCCCCCGGACCACTGGGACAGATGGCCGAGCCAGCGGGGCCATGCCCGGCCTGGTCGGGCCGCACCGGGACGGGCTGGGGCGGGCCAGGTCGCGCCGCTCTGGGTCACGTCGCGCCCTTCTGGGCTGAATCGCGCCACTCCAGGCCGGGCCGTGCCCTACGGGGCAGACCGTGTGTTTCACTGGGTCAGTCGGACACCACCTGGGTCAGACCGGCCAAGATTGGGTTGACCTGACCCATCAGACCACTCAGCATAACGGGACGGGCCCGTTTTCACTTAAAGGTGAATATCTTGAAGACCGTGTGTTCGAACAATGCGCCGTCTACGGAATTGGGACCCTTTTCGTGAGGAAGTCATTTTGCAAAACTCAATGTGATTTTTGGATGACTTTGGATAACGGCCGGGTTTGAAACAAGCTTATTTCTAACCGGGTCCCTAAATGAATAAGCCAATATCTCTTAGACCGGGCGTCTGATTGACACGCCGTCTTTTGCGTTGAGTTCCTTTTAAAGATACGGAACATCATGATACATCAACTCTGGACTTTATGACAGTTGATATATTTAACCACTTTACTTGAGGAGAGGACCCTCCTGGAATCGAGCACGCTGTGTGCGGGAACCCTAGAGCTTTATGCGACTACGACGACTACCATGCTGTGAAACTCCGTGGGTTCGACGACGATGACTACTGTACTTGGATCCTCCATGGGTTCGGCAGTGAGGATGACAGTAATTGGATCCTCATGGGTTCGTCAGCAACGACTACTCTACTTGGATCCTCCATGGGTTCAGCAGCAGTGACGACTGTACTTGGATCCTACGTGGGTTCGGAAACGACCACTTCTGTACTATAATCCTATGTGGATTCAGTAGAGAATATGATTCAGAGGCTACATATAATCATCTCCAACCTTCTTCTTGAGTAGTATACCTGTGTGAGCTGAGTCTTACCATGAAATCATTACCAACGGTGTGATTGACTTCTTTCGTGTGTGGACTGGGTTGTTCTTGGGCTCGAGAGTTGGAGAAAAATTGGAATTTATGACTTAGGTATATGTATGGGAATATACCAAAGTAGAGTCAGTTGATACTGCGTGATTGTATCATTCTTTTGTGGTTTATCCTTTGTGGATTCTGGGAGACCATCGGGGGTCTCAGGGTCCCTACTGTGTATCGTATACTCACACCTACACGGGCTATGCCCGCACTACTTTGTGTTGGATGAAGACGATAGACAACACTGATCAAGGTGGAGGCTTGTGGAGCTGGATGGTACCCGGAGGTGGACCACTTGGTGGGACGTACACGAGACGGATGACCGGACCCGAGGAGCTGGGGAGACCATCTGTACCCACCCTTTAGGTGGGATATCTTTAGGAAGACTTAGTGGTTTCCACTTTACTTTTCTGTTGTTGTACATTCTTTTCAGTTTTATTTTACCGTACTTTAATTTGGGTATGTATACTGGACCATTTACTTTTCAGCACTTACTTTTGTACTCAGTATTACGTTGTTCTTACTTCAGCTTGTGTACTCTATTGTGTTTGTTTACTATCATAAAGGCAATGCCTTCCCTTTAATCGTGATTTACACATTTGGTGCTAGTCGACAGCCCCGGGCCTATGGAAGGCGGGCTTGGGGTTGTCACGACAAGGTCCCTGAGGACGGGTCGTGACCAATTGGTATCAAAGGAGTCAGTTCTACCATAGAACTCAGGAAACTGATAATTTCTTCTATGTGAAGAAATATTGTTACGAGTATTGAGTGTAGTTATCTATCCAGGTAGTCCAGTGTTGGTGCGGGGCCGACGTATCCATACACCAGGACCCCGACTTCTGATTTCTGACTTAGTGCACGAAAACATTTATTACATGTTTGTTTCTAAAGTTTTCTTTATGATTACTTTGTGTCATCTCCCCAGGTATATTGTTTGACCGTGGAACACCTGTTTCTTTTTAGGATGGACCCATGAAGGCGGCCAACTAGTGTTCAGAGTCATGTGCGAGATGGCAACCCACCGGGTGATGAGGCCTCGGTGCAGGGCCCCATCATGGTAGAGGCACCAGCGGTACCACTACCCGCTGAGCCACCTATACTACCAGACCTAGTATCAGTGATTTCATGCCTACTGAGCATGTTTCTTAAGTTATAGCGATAGAGTCCACCCAGGATCCGTGGATAGACGGACCCTCAGGCAGCCAATGATTGGCTGGAGGCTATCGTCAGAGTTTTCAGATTGGTAGGGACACCAGCCGAACTTATGGTCATCCTTTCCATGTGTATCCTACATGCAACAGTAGGTAGATGGTGGAGCTTGATGCTCTAGGTGCATGACAAGACATCTTTACTTTTGACGGACTTCGAAATCCTCTTTCACTTGATGTTTGTTCTAGCCACACTTTGTGCAGTGCGGATCCAGGAGTAACATCATCTTCGACAGGGCAGTATGATAGTAGCTCAGTACTCAGTGATATTTACCAACCTCTTGCGCTACTCCAAGGACATGGTACGAGACCCATTATTACGAGCCTAGACCTTTGAGCAGGGATTGAGGCATGAGATCAGGGCTTTGACGATATCCCTCAGTATTCCAATGCAGGAAGGAGTGTTAGAGCGAGCCCTTCTTATGAAGAGCTTTCTTGCTGAGCTTACACCATAACTGAGATCCACCGCAGGGCGAAATGTACCAGAGTCTTCTACAGACGGTAGTAGACAAATTTCATAGAGGTCTAAGCTGACCAGGCCATCAGGTGGGTGACCTTAGGATAATGGTTCAGATGTGTGGGGTACACGAAGTAGATCCAGCCATACGAGGGGAATGAAGTGCTATTTAATGGTGGGTAGGCCCACATGGCTCATGACTGCCCAACCTGCCATGCAGATGAGAAGAAGACAGTACAGGGACCTCCCGGGGAGAGGTAGAGGTTCGACCGTGGTGGTCCGAGGGAATAGGCATACGAGGCAGAGGAGCTGGCAGATAGGGGAAGGCTCAGCTCAAGGCAGTCGAGGCCTATGACCATGGAACACATGATATGATTCGAGGTACTATCTGTGTCTACCCCACCCATGATGTAGTTCTTAGAGAAACAGGAGCGAGTCATTATTTTATTTTCACAGACTTTTTTCAGAGCTTGGATATTTCGACGGAGCAGTTGGCTCGATCCTTATGGCTAGAGACTCCTACGGGAGAAGACTCGATGATTATAAACCAGTTATGGTAGTGTGAGATTACTCTAATGGGCTATAACATCGACTGTGATCTTCTTGTAGCGGGGTCAAGGCCTTACGCCATCATCATGGGTATGGACTTTTTTTCTATAGTCCATTCTCAGATTGACTACATTAGGTGAAAAGTGTGGTGTATCTACATAGATGGGACCAGGTTCATCATCACTGGTGAGAAGGGAGCCTTTGCAGCACAGGATGGAATTATACGGAGGAAAGGGAATCCGATCACACATTAGTTGGCAAGTCTTATCCTAGTAGCTGTTGATGTGCGGAGTCTGAGTTTTCTTGTTGTGGTGGATCAGTATGCACACATTTTTACTGGCGATGTTCTAGGACTACCTCCTCGTAGAGAGTTAGACTTATACATAGACATGTACTCCTAGACAGCACCAATATCTACTCCAGTTAATAGGATGGATTTCGTCGAGCTTCGTGAGCTGTGGGTACAACTGGAGGACTTGCAGGTAAAGGGATTCATCTGACCTGGTGTTTCACCCTGGGCTCCTCCGATTATGTTCGCCAAGAAGGCAGATGGAAGCTTACGACTATGTTTCGACTACCATCTCCTGAATCAGGTGACCATAAAGAACATGTACCCACTCCCGTTTATTTATTACCTCTTTTATCATCTCAGGGGAACACGATGGTTCTCGAAGATAGACCTCATGTTTGGCTTTCATCAGCTCAGAGTTCAAGACGAGGATGTGCAGAAGACAGCCTTCAGGTGTCGATATGGACACTATGAGTTCTTGGTTATTCCCTTCATCATAACCAACACACCAGATGTGTTCATGAGTCTCATGAACAAGATCTTCCAGCCTTACATTTATCGTTTTGTCCTAGTTTGCATTGATGACATACTGATATACTCGACTACTGAGGAGAAGCAAGCCTACCACTTGTGGGTTGTACTAGATACACTCTGAGAGCACCATATTTATGGTAAGCACTCGAAGTTCCAGTTCTAGATTCAAGAGATTCATTTCATGGGACACGTCATCTTGGCGGCTGGGTTTTCAGTGGACCTAGCGAAGATCGCGGCGGTACATGCTTGGGAGCCACCCAAGAGCGTGAAGGAGGTGCAAGGTTTTCTGGGTATACCTGGTTACTATCAGAGATTTGTGCAAGACTTCTCCATAGTGGCATCACCAATTTCAACATTGACGAAGAAGGGGAAACCCTTAGTGTGGTCAGATAGATGCCAGTAGAGTTTTCAAGAGCTGAGACAGAGATTGACAAGTGTTCCCATCTTGAGGCTACCAGAAGAGGGCGTTGGGTACGTGGTTTACTATGACACATAAGGGATCGGACTCATGTGTGTCCTAATATAGAAGTGGGTAGTGATCACATATTGTTCACAAAAGTTGAGGCAGAATGAGCAGAACTACGCTACTCATGACCTGGAGTTTGCAGTAGTGGTCTTCGCCCTGAATATGTAGCGGAACTATCTGATGGGTGATCGCTTTATAGTCTACACTGACCACCAGAGTCTCGGGTACATTTTCTCAAAAAAGGACATGAACATGTGACAATGACGATGGCTTCAGTTCCTATAGGACTATGACTTTGAGATAGTCTATAATACTAGGAAGGGGAACATAGTAGATGATTCTCTCAGAAGAAGATCGGGCATACAACTGCTAGGGGAGGCGATGGATCAGCTAGCCGCATTGCAGATATCCTTCGTGGATAGAGATGGGGTTGCCTTTCTATAGTCTCTCATAGTCACTCCTACACTACTTCAGTGGGTCAGAGAGACACATCATGGGAACATTGACTTTGAGACATGATGTGCTCAGATTTCCACAGGGCAGGCGCCTGATAGATTTTCCGAAGGAGGAGAGCACATCATCCTCTTCAGGGGACATACCATCGTACCAGTTTCACTACAGGAGGAAGTGCTGAGGGAGTTTCACACTTCCCCTCTAGCGGTACATCGAGGAGTGGTGAAGATGTACCAGGACCTTAGACGACAACACCAGTGGCCGGGTATGATGAATGTTGTAGTAGAGTTCATTTCACAATGCCTCACTTTCCAGCATGTGAAGGCGGAGCACCTCGTACAAGCAGGCTTGGTACAACCCTAAGTGGTTTCAGAGTAGAAGTGGGATGGTATATCCATGGATTTCATGAAAGGGCTTCCACGTACATCCAGAGGAAATGACTCCATCTAGGTTATCATAGACTGACTCACCAAGTCGGCCCACTTCTTACCGATCAGAGAGAGGGGATCATTAGAGATCATGGGATGCCTCTATGTTCAGGAGATCGTATGACATCATGGTGTTACATCGTCTATAGTCTCCGATCGAGATTCTCTCTTTACATCCCGGCATTGGAAGGGGTTGCAGGAGTCATTTGGGACGCAACTACGCCTGAGAACCGCCTTTCATCCTCAGACGGATGGCCAGATGGAGAGGACCATTCAGACTCTCGAGGAAATGCTCCGTGCATGTGTCCTTGACTTTGGTCGTAGCTGGTATGATCATTTACCCTTGGTGGAGTTTGAGTACAACAATATTTACCACTCCACCATCGGGATGGAACAATACGAGGCACTTTACGGTCGACCATGCAGATCACCTCTATGCTCGACTGACCCTTGGGAGTCAGCACTTATAGGACCAGAGATGGTTCAGGCTACGACAGAGAAAGTGCAGATATTCCAGGAGTATATGAAGACTACACAGAGCAAACAGAAGTCCTATGCTGATAGAAGACGGAGACCACTAGAGTTCGAGGATGGAAACCATGTTTTCCTACGGGTCTAACCTCGAAGAGGTCTATGAAGATTTGGCTTGGGTGGAAAGTTATCTATGCGCTTCAATTGGCATTTCCAGGTCCTCATCAGGGTAGGTGAGGTGGCTTACCACATAGCCCTTCCACCTCAGTTGCACCGGGTGCATGATGTCTTCCACGTATCTCAGCTGAGTAGATACGTGCATGACCCATCACACATCATCGATCACAGGGAGCTGGTCATCGATGATGGGGCGATATTCACGGAAGTCCCGATAGAGATCGAGGATTGATAGGAGCGGGTCCTACATGGATGGTGGATTCCTCTGGTGTGCATTCGTTGGCAGCATGGGAACCTCCCAAAGAGCACATGGGAGTGGGAGGATCATATGCATGATCAGTACCCTCATTTTTTCACCTAGTCTATGTTGTAGAATTACGAAGACGTAAAGCCCTGAGTTGGGAGTAATGTAAAGACCCAGAAATTTCAAGGAAATTTTTTTTCTTATATTCGTTGGAATTTTATGTGTACGTAGTTTCTGACGGCATCTGATTCCTAGGCCAGATGGGCCCAGAATAATTTTCTGATGTTTAGCTCGGGTATGTTCAGTGATCGAACGAGCAGGTTTTTTATCATTTTATGGGGTGCTCGGAATTGAAATATGAGGGCACCGATGAACTCGCATCACCTGTATTTTCTTAAGGGGACCTTTACCACAGTTGTGTTTTATGCGGGTTGAAATTTAAAATTGGGGTTAAATTAAGAAGTTAAATAAAATTTTTAGAAAAATTTTATTTATATCTATAGAAGTTAATTTCTCCCATGGGAAGTTATTGGTGGGGCCCACACCAACCAAACATCAAATATGTGGATTTTTGAGAGGGGGGCCCACACAAGCCCCAACCATTCATCTCCCCATAAACTCCCTTAAACCCCATTTAAACTCATTTATTTAATTCATGACACCCCCCTAATTATGAGGACTCCCCTTCTACCTCTCTCTCTCTCTCTTTATTGTTTGCTAACACAAATTAATTAATGAATTCAACCTCTCAAATTTATAAATAAAGTGATTTGAAATTTGAATTTCAAGTGTTAATAAAATAAAAGTTGTAGATATTATTTTATTTTTCGTCACACATTGTGTTGGGGGGATATTTTTTAGATTTATTGTGTAAAAGAAGAATAGAGTTCATTTTTCGTTGAAGAACACCATCCTTCCTCGAAGAACTATGCCTCTTCGACAAAGAACGCCAAATCCACAAAGGACGACGATGCACCTTCTTTTCTTTTCTTCGTGACAAGAGAGGAGATGCCACTTCTTCTTTGGGTGCACTTTGACGACAACAAGATCGATACTATAATCCACAACACATGACTACTGTGAAGCTTTTCCAAGGTAGAGTGACTTTTATACAATTTTAGTTGATTAAAACTGTTCTTGTTCTTCGTTGTATTTTTTCTAAAATGAATTCGGCCAACTATTACTACCTTACACATAG
This sequence comes from Viscum album, assembly GCA_963277665.1. Lineage (NCBI taxonomy): Eukaryota > Viridiplantae > Streptophyta > Magnoliopsida > Santalales > Viscaceae > Viscum > Viscum album. Next base: position 1,257,496,385 of record OY728142.1, on the reverse strand, counting down.
GGCACGGGCCGAACACACACGGCCCGATGACCCTCTGTAGTTACATTTATTTGTAGTAGAGACCATGTTGGAAAATGGTGGTGAAGATTAGAAGTGGTGGCAAACGAAGGCGTTGTCCGTGTGAGGAAGAATAACAGTCAGCAACTGCGGGCCGCTCGACCGGGACCGAAGGGTGGAACTGCGGGGCCGCATGGCACCGTGCTACGAAAGACCATGGACCGTGTTCCGTAGGCCTTTTCGGCGGAAGAACCGGCTGGCCCGTTGGCCATCCGGGCAGAGGAGGGTCGCAACGCCGGGAGGGTGTCGCGTCGTTCGAACCGCGGCCCGCCAGTCCGGGCCGCTTGCTCCAAGAGGCCGGCCGGCTTCGGCCAGCCGGTTAGGGAGAGAAGCACCACTTGGCTCCACTAGTTCCCCCCTAGACCGCTGGGACAGTCGGTCGAGCCGGTGGGGCCGCACCCTGCCGGGTCGGACCGCACCGGGCCGGGCCGCGCCCTGCCAAGCCGTGTCGTGCCCTTCCAGGCCAAATCACGGCACTTCGGGCCTAACCGTGCATTTCACCGGGTCGGTTCGACACCACCCAGGTCAGACCATCCACGAGTGTGTTGACCGGACCCGCCAGTCAACTGGGCTTAACAAGCAGGGCCCGTTTTCACATAATGGTGAATATCTTGAAGATCGTTCGTCCGAACAACATGCCGTCTGCGGCACTAGGACCCTTTCGACGAGGTAGTACTTTTGTAATACTCTAAGTTATTTTTGGATGAATTTGGATAACAGCCGGGTTAGAAATGAGTGTATTTCTAACCGGTCCCCTAGAACGAAAAAACCAATATCTCATAGACCGAGCGTCTGATTGACGTGCCGTCTTTCACGTTCAGTTCCCATTGATGAGACAGAACTTCAGGATACATCAACTCAGGACTTCGTTACAGTTGATGTATCGACCCCCTTTACTCTAGGAGAGGACCCTCCCGGAATCGAGCACGATGTGTACAGGAACCCTATAGTTGTCTGTGACTATGATGACTACCGTGTTGTGATTCTCTGTGGGTTCAACGATTATAACTACTGTACATGGATCCCTCGTGGGTTCGGCAGCGAAGACGTCTCTACTTGGATCCTCTGTGGTTTCGGCAGTGACGACTACTATACTTGGATCCTCTGTGGGTTCGGTAGCTGTGACGACTATACTTGGATCCTATGTGGGTTCAGCAGCGATGACTTTTGTACTAGGATCCTATGTGGTTTCGGCAGAGAAGAAGATTCAGAGGCTATATCTTATAATCTCCACCCTTCTTCGTGAGTAGAATACCTGTGTGAGCTGAGTCATGACTTGAAATCATTACCAACGGTGTGATTGACTTATTTGCTGTGTGGACTGGGTTGATCTTGAGCTCAAGAGTTGGAGCCGAATTGGAATTTATGACTTAGGTATATGTATGGGCATATACCTAAGTAGAGTCAGTTGATACTTCATGATTGTATCTTTCCTTTGTGGTTTATCCTTTTTGGATTCTGGGAGACCTTCGGGGGACTCGGGGTCCCTATTGAGTATCATATACTCACTCCTGAATGGGCTATGCCCACACTACATTGTGTTGGATGCTCATGACGGGCAACACTGATCGAGGTGGAGTCTTGTGGAGCTAGAAGGTACCCGGAGGTGGACCACTTGGTGGGACGTACACAGGGCGGACGGCCGGACCCGAGGAGCTGGGGACACCATCTCTACCCACCCTTCAGGTGGGATATCTGGAGGACGACTTAGTGGTTGCCACTTTTCTTTACTGCTGTTGTAATTTCTTTTCAGTTTTATTGTACCGTAATTTCAGTTGTGTTTTTATACTAGACTATTTACTTTTCAGCTCTTACTTTTGTACTCAGTATTACGTTGTGCTTACTTCAGCTTGTGTACTCTGTTGTGTTTATTTACTATCATAAAGGAAATTCCTTCCCCTTAATCAGGATTTACGCCTTTGGTGCTAGTCGCCAGCCTAGTGCCTATGGAAGGTGGGCTTGGGTAGTCACGGCACAGGCCCCGAGGACGGGTCGTGAGATGACAAGTTGGTTTAAAATATCAGTGATTGATTTTATAGAATTTTTGTATTTATGTTATTGGGAAGGAGTTCATTTTTGAATTAATTCATTCTTTCAATATGGTTTTATGGTAATTCATGTTATTACCAAGATCTAATAGAATAAATGAAAATGGTATTCTAATGTTTTGTTTATGACAATAAGGGTAAACACCATGTTTTTTGGGTGATTAATGATTTGTTGATTTTTGAAATTTAGTAACCTTCTTTTGAATGTATTAGATTCATATATTTTAGAATTTTTATAAAGGTATCCATTTATTTTTTATTCTTTTAGGTCTTAGAGAGTAATGTTTTACTGAACTATAGAAATATATATGAATATTTGATAACATGTGCTAACTAATTTTTTTAAGATAACTAGATACATATGTAATAACATTTCATTCCATTATTGATCTTAGGATCCACTATTTATTTATACATTACTATTGAAACCTAATATCATAGATTTATAGATGAAAAGGAAATAGATCAAAGAAAAAACAATGGATGAGATAGTGTTTACCAAATTTCATGAAATAATATATGTATATATTAAGGTCAAAATTATTCAACTTCACTAAAAGTATCTTGAGAAAAAAAATTATTTTTGTACCCTCATTTCCGATGAATTAAATAGTCCCTTATATGATCACATATTTGTATTTATGTGATACATAAATTGATAATAACCATAATCCCCATCACTATATATAAGAACATGATAGTTTGAATTCTCTACTATGTACATGTTTTTAATGTCTTTTAAGGTTCTTTAATCTATATCCTAGTTATGTGGTGATCTTCCCCTTTTATATTACCTCTGTGTTAGTGGATGTTTTAATGACCCTTTTTATGATGTGGGTTTAACACAAATAAATTTACAAACATCAGTAATTTATTTTCGAAGTGAAATTTCAAATTGGAAGGATCAGATTTCATTTTAAAATTATTTATTGTATTAGAATAGTATCTTATCTAATCGATCTACAACAAATCACTGTCAAGTTTTTGATGTGTTTTGTGTATCTATTATAAGGATATACATACCTGATCCATCAAATGAACTATAAATATAGGTCATACCACTGGATAAATATTTTTCTTATGATGGAAAACAAGTATAAATTCTTTATCATTGAGTAAATGTTTTACAAAACTAGACGACTCACCTGGTTAATGTTTTTTAGAGAAATCTCCATTTTATAGAAGCTGTGTGGGGACATGAGAATATGATAATGAAGATTCATCTTGTTTTTTTATAGAGGGATTAATTTCAATGGTAAAATTAATATTAACATGGGTATAATATTTCACCATAATATTTTTATTAAATATATTTTCTAAAAATTATTTGTTTTCTTTGATGTCTTTTGTTAGATAAACCACTAGGTTTCTATGAAACATAATTTCATTATTATAATTATTCAAACAAGGTAATTATAAACTAGTAGTTATAATGGTGGATATTAATCTTATTAACTTAATTATGAACATATGGCTTATAAATTTATATGTAATTATTTATTTACTGACCAATTAATTATAAATGAAATTTAAAAAAAAATAAAAATAAAAGGAAATTTTTTTCTGGGGATATATTTAAATGCACACAAGTGTATTTTATATAAATAAATAAACTAATAACTCAAATTTGATTATATTAATGAAATATATATAATTTATAACATTAATCATGTGTTTTCCCTAAACATGATATAAGAACAAATCTAATTTTACTAAAAAAGACATTTTTTCGCACTTTTGATGTGGCACTTGTTTTAAATATTGTCTCTGACAATTTGATAAATTAAATATTAATCAATTATCTTCTTATTGAAATTAATAATCTCAAAATTTACAGTGTTTCAATGTTTTGTATTGTCTGATAATATTCATGTTTTTATGAAGTGGAAAATATTAAATTAGAATTGAAAATACATTTTTTCGTCTAAATAATATATAGTGTAAAATTAAATTTTTGATTGTTTATTAAGTATAATTATATAAAATTTATATTATTTAATCCAATTAAGATCATTTTAATCAATTTCACTTTGATTTTGGATATAAAAAGAATTCAATCTTTTGAAAGTTTTCACATACAAAATCAGTTTTGCCATCCTCTCTTCAAGAATTATTTTAATTTATATTTAAACATTGTATGTTTTTTAATTTTTAGAGATATATTCCAAATTTAGAATCAAAATGTAATTTTTTTAAATATTAACCTTTTCTTTTTTAATAATATTAATGTTGACTTTAGTAATTTATATTACCACGGTTAAGTGTAAAACATAAAATTAAGGCTACAAATAATATTATGAATATTATAAAATTATAATAACCCTTTCCCAAATGTCATTGTATTATATTAATTCAACCCTTAACACATAAGCTTATAAATTTAATTATTTAGTGGACACATTAACAATAAAAAGACTTAGATATTATTATAATCAAAGAGAGTGACAAAATATCACACTATAACTTTTTATAAGTATAATATTTTTAAAATGTGGATTAATTGAAGAGATTTTGGAATCTATATATTTTTCTTAAATATTAATTTATTCTATGTATCATGGAAATTTATTTATAAAATTTATTGAATAAATAATTATCAAAAATAATTAAAAATGATTATGTAGTAATTATTCAATTAATGAAAAACACAATAAGTGATATTAAAAATATTAAAAGTGGTATAATTTGAATTACATAAGGTTCTCCATGAATTTTATAGGATACTATGACATATTAGTTATGTATAACATTAATTTCTTGTGTTGTCTCACAGTATTTATTTTCATAAAGTAAATGTAATGAATAGATTCAAAAATCAGTATAATGATATTTTATGAAAATAATATATTATTAAATTAGTTAAAAATATTAAATATCTTATATATGGAAAAAAAGATAAATATTTGTCTAACATATATTTATTTGACTATTTTTGGTTAAATTGTGCCCTTATAAATAAAAATATCAACCATTAAGTATTAAAATATTTGTTACCCTAGTAAAAATTAGGATAGGTTGACTATGGGTAAATTAAATTGATATGGATTTTAATTACACCAAACATTATCTAAATTGTAGTTTTAATGATATTACCACCCTATTCAAAATTATATTCTAATACTTTTCAAGTTGGTGGTATATTGATTAATATTTAATTTATTATAATTTTATATTAATGGGAATTTTATAAGTGCCCATCACCCTCGTTATAGAAGGTCACCTACTCCCTAATCTCATTTCACCTCATTTATTCTTCTAGATGGAACATAAACTAAGAAATTATATTCTAAACATACCTAGTCATACTCTATAGGTTATTTTATTCCTAAAATACCAACTCTAGATTTCATTAGCATAGATCTAAAGGAGTTGTTTTGACGATGTGATAATCATTATAACTGGTCACTCCCTTTTTCTAATATTATATACCTCCACTAAATATATTATATATTTAATTTAATAATAAATTAATAATAAATAATATTCTTAAATGTTATTATGATCATGAAAACACTATTGTACATCTCGTCTACCATCGAATAAGAAGTGAATGTATCGCCCGTGCGTTTTTACAACTTACATTATCCACATATCAATAAAATTCATTTTTCATAATTAACATTCATGAGTCTGAAATATGATGGTATTAATTTTTATATATGATATTTATGAAATAATTATTTTTTTAACGTTCTATATCACACATACCTTGAAGCATTCCATTTGTTGTGAATACGATAACATCGTTCATGTGTATGACGTACTACTACCTTGAGAAAAAATTTGATTCATTAAGACATTGCATAGAATGTATTAAAAGTTGTTTTAATAAAAAAATGTGATATATTTGACAAAAAAACAAATTTTTATTGATAATATTTGAATAAATATTCATTCATTTTATATGAATTGTATAAAGAAACAATATTCATTAGTGTGTACAGCTTACTGTCGCCATGAACAATGTTTTTACATGTATACCTTTAAATTTTTTGAATAACCCTAACTAAATATATAATAAATAAATATATTATATTTTTTAATTATTTATATGATTACTTAATTTTCTATATTAGGGGGCCAAGAATAACAAGTCAAAACCTGTATAAAATAGAATTAATGTTAACATGGGTTTGTTAATAAATGAGTAATTTAATGTCATATGTAAATCATATATGATATTATATATATGTGATTATTTTTTTGATAGATTTATAATAATATTATATTTATTATATATGTTGTTTTAACCTCTATGATGTAATTCAATACTTAAATTAGGTGGTTTTTAGGTTTACTTTTTTTCAGTGAGACTTATTCCATATTCACCACAAATTTCTATTATGTGGTTTATATAGTACCCTCAATTAAATATATGGATACATTCCTTAATTATATAATTATTTACTTATCCTTTTTATCATCTCTCATTCACATGATGTACTGTTCAAAATTTACCAAATGGTTAAAGTAATGTTCTCCCAATTTTCCTTTTTTGACACACATGTTATGTTTTCTACCTATATTCTTATATGAGGTGTATATAATTCATGTTGACATGTGGTGCAATGACTCTAATTTTTCATGATATTATATATTTCATGTAATGTTTTTATCTCTTTGGTATGAAATTTTTGTTTCATCCAACTTTTTCTTAATAAAAATGTATTCAATGGGTCTTAATTTTTCTTATATGAATTTCCAATGAATATTATTTAAAATATTATTCAAATGGGTTTCAATACTCCTTTATATTATGTAAATGTAATTTTAGATTAGAAGGGTTTTCTAAAAGTTATATGATTTAAAAAGTGTTTTTCAAAGTGGGAATGTTTTTTTTGAAAATAATAATTTCAGTTGAACATTCAATGTTAATGTATATTTAAAATAAAATTATATGATGTGACTTATTCCTTATTTAGGTTATGTTAAAAGGATATTATCATTATTATTTCATTGGTTAGTTTATGTTTATGAATGATTTATTTTCTTGTGGAAGACATATTTATGGTTTTAATTATTTGATGGGTTGGACCTATATCATCCTTTAATGCATTGGGTAATGATTTATATCTCATGATATATACCTAGATGAAATGGGGAGTGAACCTGTATCTGTATAGAACATTGTCTCTTAGTATGGACATGGAAGTGAACTGTGATAAAAAAATATTGTCTTGGGAGTGAACCTTGACTTACAATATGTTTTTTCGAGTGAACCAATTCCACAAATATACTAATGGAAGTAATACTTGAATACTATAAAAATAATTTTATATATTTATGTATCTACCACAATTCAATGAATTATTTATGAGTTATTCATTCAAGTATTATTCACTTGAATCCATTATGATTCATGTCTTATAAACTACAAATATTTATTCTGTAAATAAATTATATGTTCTTTGATATATCATCTATGTTCTAAAAATGTTATGGTGCTGTTTTTATACCCTAATTTTTATGTTATATATATGTATCACCTTGTTTACCCTTAATGAGCATTTTATATCAACCATTATTATGTTTCTTTCCTCCTAAAAAAATTAAGTATGCTTTTTCAAAAATGGTTCTAGTATTGAAGAAATAGGAATGATAATATGTATATGTATTATAAACTTCTTTTTTATGTTCCCTAGATTAGAAAGGCCCTAAACTAAAATGTTTTTAGTATGTTTTCCGGTAATGTACGAAATATTCTGAAAAAATGATTTAATATCTATATACGTTAGTCGTGGGTCATTAGAGTTGGTATTAGAGATATTTTTATTCAACCATTAGAAACTAGGATTAGAAAATAATTTGAAATATCATTAAGGATATTTTTATGTATATGTTCAAATCCATGACTTTTTATAATGATCATGAATAACCTACAATGAAAAATATTATGTTATTTATTGTAGTTAGTTTACCTTGATTAGAAGGATTTCCTATTATTATTAGTGTTGATAAAAATATTTTTAGTTTTAGTTTTAGTCAATTGTCGGGATTGATGGAACCATGTTAATGATGAATACAAGGGGCAGTGTAATGAGTATCCTCTATAGAAACAAAATGTTATGAGAGCTAGAAAGTAATATCTTATTGTTATAATCACACAAGATATGAGTCATTATATTTTTTGAAATGAGTAGATGAGGGGACAAAATTCTATTTATTCCTTTATGAGGCAATACCACCATCATTTAGTAGTTGTTTTGATCCAATTATTTCTAAACAATAGATCTTTACCACCAATATGATATTTTCCATCCATAGAAGTGTGGATGATAAAAGAGTCCTTTTGGGTTATTATCATTTGTATAGTGAATATAACTAGTGTTAAAATCTAATTAGTAATTAGAGGCAACATGATGAAATAAAATCTATGTATATAGATGAGTTCAAGAACATTCCCTTCAATAAGTACATCCCTCGTGTACTTCTTATGAATATAAGGAAATAGTTCCTCAACTTAAAGGAAAGGGATGATAAGATATTTGGTATCAATAATGAAAATTTTACAATAATTTCAACGTATTATTCTGTTATTATCATCCAACATTAAAATTACGCTTGATAGATTCTTTAGTGGACATAAAATTAAGACTTTGAGTGTTGTTATACCCATGAGACATGAGTTTCTATGTAGAGATTTTGTGTTGTGTTACGAAGGTTGATGTGGAGGTGAGAGTTACATATCATTATCATTATTTTGATACGAATTAGATGATATATATTAAAGGAAAATATAAGAACTATTTATAAAATAACATGATCTTTCCTTTTTCTCAAGTTGTTAAAACAAATATACAGGAAATTCTCATAAGGGGACTAATAAATGTTTTAATTGAGGGAAGGAATTTCATCGGAAATTTGACTAATGTATTTTTGGTAAAATGTTATCTAATGATCCAAATATAGAGAAGGATACACTAAATTAACCCCCAAACATCAATGGCTCATGTCTAAAGAAAATGTGCATTATTATAAATAGTGACCAAATCTTTGATTTCCTAATGATGATCAAACTCATAAATCTCATAAAAAAGGAAAAAATACATCTCAGGTGATCACTATTAGGGATGTGTAGTATAAGAATGATGTAGTCGAATGATTGAGTGATTAGTTAATTGAAATAAATAATAATGTTGAAGATGTAATTTTATGGTATTATTCTATAATGTAATGTCTTAGGAGTGATCCACTATGGTTTTTCCTTAATGATTTGAAATCATGTCCTGAATGGTAATAGTTTTCATGGAAATTGATTGAGGTGTTAATGTAATATTTTTCAAGAATACGTTATAAAAAGAAAGATACCCTTTAATATGTTCACGATAATGAGATAATAATGAGATAAATAGATGTTGGATTTTGAGAAAAAAATGGGTTATTATTTATGACTGTGGAACTGATAACAAGGTGGCCTATTATATTATGTATGGATATTTTAGATTATTCAATTTATGGTATGAGGAAGGAGTTATGTTTTTAAATAATGCATGGTTTTACTATTTTTTTATAATTCATGTTATTATTATGTATGAAGAGAATATATAACAATGGTATTAACATGTTTGGTGTGTGATAGTTAAGATATTAATAATAATTTAGTGGATTAATGATATGTTGATTTTTTAATTTGAGTAACCATATTTTGAATTATTTGGATTTTTATATTTTGAAGCATCATAAGGGTAATAATTTTTTTTTTCTATTAGGTATTAATGATTAATGCCTTTCATAATAATAAATATATTTATAAATATTTCATAACCTTTTCTAATCATTTTTTATGATAACCATAAAAAGAAGGAATAACATATCATTCTATTATATATCTTATGATCCACTATATATTCAAGAATAACAATTTAAACCTCATTCCTTATAGTAAGTGATGAACGATAAATAGATCTAGGAACAAAAAATGTATGAGGTTGTTCTTATAAAATGGACGAAAACCAAGTAAATATATATTATTATTAAAATTATACAATTTTATGAGATGTATCTTGAAAAATATGTGAACATGGTACCCTAATTTTCCGATGAATCAAATGGTTACTTCGGGTTTCGCAGATTTATCATTCTATGATGGTTAAAATTATAATGAACATGATACCTATCTCTCTCCATACGATCTAAATAGATTTTTTTTCACTTCAATGTCCATTTATTAAATTAGCTATAATTCTCTTCTAATCGTAATCATTGTGATGTGGTGATTTTAGTCTTTTGCTTTCCCTCTTTATAAGATCTAGTTTTATGTAATGTTTTTATGATGTGGGTTTCCCACAAATAAATTATAAAACAACCACTATTGGTTTTGGAAGTGAAATATCAAATTTCAAGGATATGATTTCATTTCCAATTATTTATCGAATTTGAATGATAGCTAATCAGTTAGTGCTACCACCAAATCAGTCCCATATTCATGGTGTGCTTCATATATCTCTTCTGAAGAAGTTTATACTTTCTCATTCATATGTACTATCCTCAATGGTTATTCCATTATAGAAAGATATTTCTTATGAAGAGAAAACATTATAATTTTTTGATCGTAGAGATAACGTTCTAAAATAATGACCACTCGCCTAGTTAAAGCTATGTAGAGAAACCACCAGTTTGATGATGTTGCATTGGAACATGAGGATATGATGTGGAAGATGTTTTCTTATTTTTTTATTATAGTACAAAGTTATAATGTTTAAATTAATTTTAAGGGGTATATAATCTAACACCCTCCCATTTTTATTACATAAATATTTTAAAAAAAATTATTTTTTGATGTCTTGTGTTACACAAAAAACAGAGTTTCTATGATATAACATTTAATTATTATAATTATTTAAAAACCCTAATATAAAATAAGCATTATTATAGAGGTTATGAACATGATTAAGTTAATTATAAAAAAAATGTGTTATATATGTATATATAATTAATTAATTTTTGACAAATAAATTATAAATTAAAATAAAACCCTTTCTAAAATAATAAGAAATGTTATTTTAAAAAAAATGAAAAAGTTTTTTTTATTCAATTAAATTAAAATATTACTCATGTTAAATATTATTAATTAAATATATCTAACTTTTAATATTAATATTATGTTTTTATAGACATTATAGGAAAAAAATCCAATTTTATGCATGAAAGATGTATTTTTCAAAAAATTAAATTTTGATGCCTTTTGATAGAGAACATTTTTAAATATCATTTTTGAAAAATTTATAAATTATATTTGAAAAAAAATATTCTTTAAAAGTGGAATATAAAAATTCACTTTGGTTAATTTTTGTTATTTTTCATAAAAGTTTCATGTTTTCATAAATAGTGGAAAATACATAATTTTAATAGAAAAAATATTTTTCATCCAAATAATTTATAGTTTCATATTATATTATTTCATCTTTTAAATTATAATTACATATATTTTATATTACTTAATCCAATTTACATCATTTTAATCAATTTCTCATTGACATTTTATAGATAAACATTTCAATCTTTTGAATTTTTTCACTTATAAACTTATTTTCTAACCTTGACTATGTGATTAATTTTTAAAAAAATTATACATTAATTTTAGGAGAATTTATAATATTGGGTTCCATATTTGAATCATAAGATTCAAAATTATTAAATATTCCCATTTTGTTTTGGGACAAAATGAATAATATTTTAGTAATTTTTATTACCATCGTTGAGGGTAAAGATTGTTATTAAGAGTAAATATAACATTATAAATATTATAAAATTACCCTAAAACATTTCCAAGCTTATTGGTTTATTTTAATTCGACCATTAACACCTATGGTTCGAAATTGGATTACTTAATTGACATTATTCCATGAAAATTACTTAGATATTTTTAAAAATAAAAAGAACGACAAAATGTCACACTCTTACTTGTAATAATTTTAATAATTTTAATCTAGGGTTAAAAATAATTTATTCTTGAGGATAAATATTATTATGGAATATAAAAGTATTATTTACATCATTGAAATTAATTTGTAATTTTTAGTGAAGATATAATTTCCATAAATAATTACACAATGATGAAATTATAATTATTAAATTAATTAGAAACTCAATTATTTGATACAAGAAATATTAAAAGATATAAAATTTGAATTATTTAATATTATAAAAAACTTTTATATGTGCATATGACATATTAGGGGTGTGTTAAATTAATTATTTCAATTTTATATCATTGTATTGGTTTTCTTAATGTCAATATAATGGAATGTGCCAAAATTTACTATAATGTTATTTTATAAATAAATTATTGTATTAAATATGATAAAATAAATAAAAAAATATAAATAAGGTAAAAAATAATAATTTTTTTTCCAAAAGATAATAATTTTTCCATTTATGGGTCAGTTGAATGCTTATATATATAAATTATATCTTTTTTATATTAAAATATGTGTTATCATGGTAAAATTTAAATAGGATAACTAAGAGGTAATCAAAATGACAAGGATTAAAATAACAACATAACATATATAAAATATATTTTTTATTGGATTAAAACTATATTCTACATTATCTTGGAATCCCATTCCATTTGGTGTTATTTTTCATGAGAATTAATTTATTATAAAAGAATCTTTTAAGAAATAACAAATATACCTCTCACCATCATTAAAAAGGGAAACCTCCTCCCTTGTCTCATTTCACCACATTTAGTCTTATATATCATACAAACTATACCAAATTATCTTCTGCACTAACCAAGACACATTTTATTTACGTTTCTCTTCCTATAACATGAACTCTATATTCCTTTAGTAGAGATCTAATAGAGCTATTTCATAGAATATGTAATCACTCTAACTGATGGAACTCTTTTTATACTTTTCTATACCTTCTTTATATAGATTATATATATATATAATATAATATTAACATTATAGTACTAATTATTCATTAATTTCATTATTATTTTTAACACACTGTTATACATCCCCTTTCTCGCCGATCAAGTAATGAAAGTATAAATTGGGTGTATGTATGTCTTACCATCTCCAAATGGATGTACTATTACTTTTCCTTCACCATATTAAATAATTGGAAAATATGATTTGTTTAATTTTAATATATCATATTTACAGAATAAGAATAATTCTAAAATTTTTATTATACATTCAACCATAATTTCTATTTTGAGAATACAATAACATCAATCGTGTGTTAGACTACCACCTCGTGAAGAGATGTTATTCGTTCACAGATTACATATAATGTATTAATAGTGGTTTTAATAAAAATAAATGTTATGTACATTTAATAATTATTATTATTTAATGGTAATATATCATCTATTTTTATTACCTTTAATATGAAAAAAATTGAAATAACATTATTACGTACATACAACTTAACAACACTAAGAAAGGTGTATTTTATATTTTGATATTAAATTTTATAAAAGACCATAAATAAATATATACTCAATATATATTATATTAATATCATTCTTATAATTTTTTTAAGATTAAATCATTATGTATGTAGGAGTACCATGAATAAGAAGTAAAAACATGTTTGAAATACAAAGGGTTAACTCTAACATGGATTTGTTAATAAAAAAGAAATATAAACACATGAATAAATCATATATAGTATTATATATATGAATATGGTTTTCTAGTAGATATATAATGAACTAATTTTTTTATTTATGTTTTTTTAACACGTATTAGGTAATTTAGTACTTAAGGTAAGATGATTTCGGGTCTCGCTTTTATTTCTGTGAGATTTTTTCCATATTCACCGCCTGTTTATTTTATGTGTTGGATACAATGAACATGAATATAATATTTGATATTATCATTATATTTATTACCGTTTACATATCAATTTTATGATCTATCATTGATGTGATTTTTTGTTCAATAAGTACCATATTGTTAATGAAATTTTGTCAAAATTTTCATTTAAAGAGGCACATGTTATATTATTATCCTATATTATATTATGAGTTGTAAATATCATCCATTGATCTATATAATCATGAATATTATTATTTTCATAATATTATACATGTTATATAATTTTATTCTCTATTTAGTTGGGAATCTCTGGTCCATCAAAATAATTTTTAAAAAAAATTTAAAATTGATTAAAATGATCCTATATGGATTTTAAATGAATTGTATTTTAAAGATGGTTAAGATAGTTTTAAACTAATATTAGAAATGTTTTTAATGTTTTTTCAAGGAGAAATAGTTTTGAAATGTGTTATTATATAAAAATATTTTCTCAAAGAGAAAATGGTATTCTCAACCTAAATAATTTCAAATAATCATTCAACCCCATTTTCCATTTATAATAACATTATTAAATGTTATTTATTATTTTTTGGGGTTATGATTCAAGGATACAATCCTTTTTCTTTTAATGGTATTTATGTTTATGAATTATTTATGTTCTTTTAGCACAAACATGCGTGGTTTTAATTATTTCATGGGTGAGACCTATATCTCTATCCAATGCTTTATGTAATGCGTTATATCCCATGAGATAGACATAGAGGAAATATGGGGTGATTCCTGTTCAGTATAGAAATATTTCCATTAGGATGGTCTTATGAGTAAACCATTACTAAAAATATTTTTGGGGAATAAAACATGACTACTAATATGGTTTGTGCGATTGAACCCATTGGACTATGATTTTTATTATAGAAAACCTTAACAACAACAGAAATAATTTTATATATTTATGTGTCTTCAATATTTCCATGTCTTATTTAGTGTTATTATTTCATATCTTATTGTATTTACACCATTACGATTAAAGAATTATGAACTAAAATTATTTTCATCATGACTCATGTATATAATCAATGATATTTCGGTTATGATCATTAAGATTTATGATTATGTTCTCATACCCTTAAGTTAATGTAAATCCTACTTATCTTCCTTGTTTACACTAACTGAGCGATTTATCTTTCCCATTTTTATGTTTATTTTCCCCATGATAAGAAGAAATATGTTATGTATGATATTTTAAAAAGGGATAGAGCTATAAAAATAAATCTGGGAGAATATGTAGATGTATTGTCTTCCATCTGTTTATCTTCCCTTGATTCTAATGGTACTAAACTGATACGGTAGTTGGGTATGTGTTCGTGTAATGTATGAAGTATTCTCTATATATTATGTAATTTTTATTTTTTTTTAATATAGGGTTGTTATAAATTCAATATTTTTAGTGCATGTATGTGTGAATATTTCATTGAAAATCTCAAAAAATCACATTTACTTTCATTTTAAACAATTTACAATTACCTCACATATTCAAAGAAATTAAGATTGTTCTATCAAAGGGAAAATCAATTGATGTAGTGAATTTTTTTGAGATGAATAATTTTATGGTTATTAGACAGAAGAATAACCACTAGAACTTGTCACCTTTTTATTAAGTCATGAATACCTTGGTGTAGTAAAAAATAAAAATTTTATTGCACAATCCAATGTAGATTTTGAGTAAACTACTGTAGGATGTTTTTGCTCATATAATTTGTAGATAGAAAAAAAAATTCAAGAATATGGATATCAATATATACATATTCCTATAAATATTAACATGAAAAGTGTGATAATTATTTCCAATAATATAGTATCTTATTCTAGGAGAATGAATATTGAGGTACAACATCAACATTAGAGAGATGAATTTAAAAATGGTTATTCAAATATTGAATTCATAGGAACTGAACATCCATATACTGATATTTTTAAAAATACATTAAATTTTTTTAGTTTATACTATATCAAACATGAACATGGAATGATAAATATTTGTGAATCCTTAATCTTTAGATTTCCATCATTGAAAAATTCACTTTTTGGTGATTTTCCAATATAATATCCAACTTTGGAAGATCATTCACTAGTGATCCACAATTAGAAGATCCACCATTGGAATATGAACCATTGTTGATAAATTGTTTGGTCGTCCAATGATGGATATCCACAATTTGAGATAACCACAATTTTCTAATCTACAAAAAGATTATCTGTTTATTTTATCTTGTTATCCTATTTTGTGTGTTAATATTTTTATTTAATTTATTTGTTTTAAAAATATATAGTTTTAAATATCAAATCCCTAAATAAAAAATCCAATTAAAATAATATTTTGGAACACTCTCTAACTTTTTGTATCCCTTTGAACCATTTCAACATCCCTTATTTCATGACCGTCAACCTTCTTTATACTCTTCATCCATCATTCAATTTAGTAAAATGGTTAGAGTGAATAACACTTATTAATCATCTCTTGACGGATCTCAACATGTGAATAAATCACATATAGAATCAACATTTGTTGTTGTACAACTCAAAACCCCCCATCCTTTGAACTATGTAGTTGTTGTAGATAAATAAGTAGAATTTTATTAGAAGATTTTAATTGATTCATTGGTTCTAACATTGTAAATTTAATCAAGATATCATTATATAATAACCTTAAGAAAATAAAATAATATTATTATTTAATATTCATTGGGGTCGTATTAATATTCATATTACTATTCATTAGGGTATGTTACTATTCAAAAAAATCATGTTGGATATATGAAACTTCAAATAACTTAATGATCACAATAGTAGACGTTTTCCTTTGAAATTCAAAACAATGAAGAGGTAACATTATGTTTAATGGTTAGTTTATAAATATCTCCTTAAAAGATTCATTATGTAGATACTCAGGGATTCATGCATTTTAATTTATTTATAAAACCATGGCGTGTTATGTTAACCTCAGCTTCTCAAAATTGTATCCTCAAATTTTTTATGACATATTAAAAAACTGAGGGTACCTTTCCCACATAGAATTTTTAGATTCCCATGTTGCTTCTTCAACCATGTGGTTTCTCCCATAAACCTTTACCTGATGGATTACCTTATTATACAATATTTTTTCTCTTAGATTATGAATATGAAGAGGTTTCTCATCTTAGGAAAGGATCTATTCTACTTGAACTGATTCTGGTCTCAAAACATGAGATGAATCTGGTACATACTTTCTCAAAATTAAAATATGACAAACATTGTTTACATTAGATAAAATAGGAGGATAATATACTCAGTGGGTGACTGGTCCAATATTTTCAATGATTTTATAATGCCTAGTGGACAATAGACATGTCAAGATCCAACCCGAGTCGACCCTGAAACAGTCACCCGAGTCGGTCTGCAACATGGCCCAAAGGGCGTTCCTGATCCCCACGGGATGGCAACCAGTGTCGGGCATCAAAATTTTAATCATTGGGAACGATTTGGATGATTAACAAAAACAAATAAACAAGAAAATAAATATATATAAACAGCCGATAAACATATTTCTAACAGCGGAAAGAGATTAGAACCGAACATACCTCCATTGACCCTTTAGGTCACCTCCTGACCAAAGGCTGACTTTTCTCCAATAACGAGCAACTCAGCCAAGAAAACATGAGAAAGGAAAAATGAAACTGAAATAATAAAGATAGGTGTGGGCATTAAAGATGCTTAGTAGTGTGGCCAAGACAAACCACAAAATCCAATGACTCTTTTCTCGAAACCATCCATTAATGCAAGTTTTATATAGAATTATAAAATTAAGGTTTTCACATTAGAAAATAAGAAACATGTTTTTTCATATTTAAAAACCTAACAAACGCTACATACCATTTTCCAAAATCATTTTTCATTTTATAAATAAAATCCAAAACAAGATATACAAATGTTGTGCTAGAGTAAAACGAGTAAGAGTGAAAGCTAAAAATAAACTAGTGCCCAAAAATTAAACAAGATTAGTGCATGGAAAGTAAACAAGAAATGAAAATTATCAGGTAACCATGAGTGATCCTAAAAATACCTAGAACACCCCTAGACATACTCGGTTTCAGAACCACCTACCGGAGTATGGTGAGGCTCCTAAGTCTATAACCAACTTTCCGCCCAAACTGACCAATCCAGTGGCAAAACCCGCATGGCCTATGCACAAATCTAGGGGGTACCAACCCGTCTAATCATGGTTGGTCAGCAACCCTCACTCGATCTCTAAAAGATGGCCAGGAACCCTTGGGGGATACAATAATACTATGTAAGTAGGAGGCCCTTGCCCACGTGACTCATTTCACCACACTTTCCTACCCCAAACACTGACACTCCATACGAAAACCCATAAGGAATATCCCTCATATAGAGGTGCCCGAGTATATATACACACATATATATATATATAACATATCATTAATGGTTCCAATAGGGCCTTCATTCCATGAAGTCATTAAAATGATTTCATAAATTTTATAAAATACTAATGTTGTTAAATAGGAATACAACAATCAAAACGTTGTCATTTCAAAGAGTCAAAACAAATATTACATTAAATATGAAAGTTCCAAACAGGACTTTGTGACACAGCCATGTATAAATCATTATTCTAAAAACATTTAATCTTCCAACCAGGCACACCCAATTTTCAAACAAAAATTATTCTAAAATTTAACACAACTACACCCATGAGTTAGAAGATCCAAATGGGACATTAAGTCCAAAGTATCCAGAAGCATTACCCAACCATCACCTTTTCATTGAATGTGCCAAATGGGCCTTTGAGATTACATGTCTAAATTCATTAACCAAAACATCTTACCAATACCACTTTTAAATTTATAAAGCCAAATGGGCCAAAACCATGAGGAATGCATTTAAAACCCAGCTTTCCCAAAACACTTTAATCAACCCTTTATCAAAAAACCATTTAAAATATTATTTAAAAGTCACCAATGGGATCCAACATTGTTTAAAAACAAATAGTCATTTTAGAAATTAGGATTTCGTAAGAATAACAATTTTCAATTGTAATCATCATTTAAGGGAACATCCATGTGTTCTCATAGTGCACCCATCTATGTTCCAACATCCAATGTAACCCCTTTCTTCCAAGAAACCATTTGAAAACCAAATCAACCATTCATTATTCAAAAGGAAACAACCATCCCATTCTTTCCATAAAACCCCTTTCATATACCTTTAAACCCAAATGTCAAGCAAAACTATTTCCAAATTACACACACTAAACCATGTTCAAAACCAAATAAGCTCCATTGCACAACATAAGAGTGACTAATTTCATAAAACACTTATTTCCACATTAAAAGTGAAAGGAATTTCAAAAAAGGCACCATATAATCCTTAAACTTAAACATTTCACACAAATCTCTTGATGAAACCATTCTAAACAAAATTAATCCAGACCAAATAACTATTTATATCTATCTAATTGGTATAATAGAGGTTTGAATAACATTTAATATGAAAATGAAAAAATGCATGTGCCAAAGGATTATTCAAGAATGGAAAACATGGATTCTCCTATCTTATCTATGGGTGGATGGAATATATCTTCAAGGAAATGGATATCTAAGCCCCATGAAAAATCCTCATACCCTAGCCACAAAAAAACCACAATCAGCCATCCCTAACCCTAGGGTTCGGCCAAATGGGTTCTAAGCCAATAGAGAGTGAAGAAATGAGAGAGGGGAAAGAGGAGAAGTGAAATGGGGAAGATTTTAATGAATAACCACTAACCTTTGGTGATAAATCCCCCAAACATGACCCTAATAGAAAGAGAATGATAGGGGAGGCTCCTATATTCAATTCCCAAAAGATATGGATTAACACTGGATGTGTAATCACCAAAATATAATATCTATGTCAAAAGTTATAAAGCCCTCATGTGGCTGCACGTTTTGGTTGCACGGTTTGTCATATCATGTGAAAAACGTTTGAGGGATACTAGAAACTAAAAAAACTTTTCATGGTTAGGTTGCATGATTTGGACAGGCCGTGATCAAACTGTGTGACCCCAATAATTTGCTGAAAACCCCCCAAATTACACCCCAAGCACTAGGTATGTTCACTCAAAGATCCATGAATGTTTTAAATAAAATGTAGTGACACTGTGGGTGTCACAAAATCCCCAACATGCCACATTATTCCCAAAACATTCACAAAAACCATGATTTGGGTTATAAGAAAAAAATACCACCAAAACACAAAAACATTTATTGCACACCCAACCCAAACCTCAACTGAAAGATCCAACATCATGATATAAATAAAATGAAGGAGTGTCTGAGGTCGGGGTGTGATAGGACATATATTTCCTTTTTTAACAAAATTTATAAAACTTTTCCCATGTGAAATTCTATGGAATACATGATCACCTACCTCCAATGAAAATTCTTTCCTCTTTCTATATACAAAACATTTATTCCTACCCCAAGCTATTCTCACGTGTTTCTATATCATATTCACTTTCTCATCCACCGCCTCAAATAAATCGACTCCCACTAACTTCTTTTCCCAAACTTCATTCCAAAATAATATAGTTAGATACCACAATCCATATAATTCCTCAAAATTTTCCATCAGTATACTTGAATAAAAACTATTATTATAAAAAAATTCACATAAATAAATATGTTGATCCCAGCTTCCCTGATAATCCACTGAACCAGATAGAATCATATCCTCCAAAGTATGAATCATTCATTTTGACAGGCCATCTTATTGAGGATGAAAATATGTAGTGAAATTTAATTCTATTCCTAATGAAAACTGAAGGCCTTTCCAAAAATTTTAAGTGAACCTGGTATCAATGTTAGGTACAAAGGAAATAAGAACTCTATGAAACTTGACAATAATTTTGTGGTATAGTTTATAAAGTTGTTACAGTGGCATAATATCATGAATATAAAGTAAATGAGTTGATTTAGTCAGTCAATCAACAATAACCTAGATTCCATTTTTACCTCAATAATCTTTGGTAGCCCCATAATTATTTACAATGATATATTTTACCATATATACACTAGAAATAGTAACAGATGAAGCATCCCCTTCGATAAATTCAACTCTTCTTTAATTTATTGACATGTCAAACATTTCAATGTAAAATATGCAATATCTCTTTTCATTTCATCCCACTAGTAGTACACCAGATGATCTATTTTCATATTTTTACGTATAAGAAGAACATAAAATGGATAAATATGAGCTTCACACAATAATTCCTTTTTAAGCTTGTCATCACAACGAACACATAATCTTTTTTCAAATAACAAAATACAATATTTACCATCGGTAAATTATGTCAAAATACCAATTTTAACCAATTACACCTTTTTCTATAAGTCACATGCATCCTTCTATGCTCTCTTAATTATATCTATCAAATATGAATTCACTAAAACCATAAACAAAATAGAAGAATTTCTTACACCAACAACTTCCAAGCAAAAATTTATCAAATCATTAAGCAAGTGGTCATTTTCCAAATAAAACATGGTTAATGAAGCATGATGTTTTCTAATTATGGAATATTCCATTTTTTTATTTTCATGGATATTAATTGATCATGAAATAATAATCCTTTAACAAATCTAGCCATATCCTATTCATTGTTTCTTTTTCCTTCAATGTGAAAATATACATCAGAATTTTTTAGTCAGTATATATTTCTCATTTGGATTCGTATAAATGATGCCTCCAAATTTTCAAAGAAAAACCCCTAGTATCTAATTAAAATCATGTGTGGGATAATTTAACTCATGAGGTTTTAGTTTTATAGAAGCATATGCAATTACTTTATCATTCTACATAAAAAAAACCATTTCCCATAAATGAAGCATCGTTTTAGATCACAAACTCACCATTTCTAGATGGCATGGGCCAAAACTGGAGCATTGACCAATATCGTTTTCAGTTCCTAAAAAAATAGCACATTATTTTATCAAAAAAAATTTAATTACATATTGTTTGAAAATAGTTAAATGGATAGATAAATGTGTAATTTGTTTTAGAAATTGTGGATAATAACCTACTAGTTCAAGAAAACTGTGAATAAGTTTTAATATTTTTAGGTCTTGTCCATTCACTAACAACTATTGTTTTGGAAGGATAAATTATTATTCCATCCTTATTTAAAATATTCCCATGAAAATAAATATTTTCAACTGAAATTAACACTTTATGTATTTTACTTAAAATTTCTTTTCTTTTATGGTTTTCAAAACAACCCTTAGATGTTTTTCATGATCCTATTTACTTTTAAAATATATAAGAATTTCATCAATAAACACAACCAAATACATATCCAAGAACTCATAGAATATTCTATTAATAAGATCAATTTATACAGTAGGTGTATTAGTTAAACCAAATGGAATGACAACAAATTCATAATTCCCACATTTAGTACGGAATATAATCTTCGATATGTTTTCTTCCATTCCATTCAACTGATAGTACCCTTACCTCAGGTCAACCATCGAATAATATTGTTCTCCCTATATCTTTTCAAATAAATCAACGATATGAGACAAATGATACTTGATTTTAATATTTATTTTAGTCAAGAATATATAATCAATGAAAAGTCTCATTAAACCATATTTCATTTCAAAAAACTAGACATGATCACCCCATAGTGAAGTTCTCGGTTGGATGAATCCTTTTTCTTGTAATTCTTGCAGGTCCTTTATCATCTCCTAATATTTAATTTCACCCATTCGATAATGGGGTATGAAATTGGATTAGAATTAGGAACAAAGTAAATTGGGAATTCAACATCCCGGTCAGTTATAACACTAGGTAACTCATTTGGAAATGCATCATGATATTCATTTACCACTAGCAGGTCATTAATCTAAATAGTTCCCTTGTTTTCAACAATATGAGCAAGATAAATTTTATTTAAATATTTTAAAATTATATCAACTTCATGATTTGTTATTGATTGTATATGTTTATACTTGTATTCAAACTGAAAATATTTCTAGAAGACAACTTCTTTTGTTCTATAATCAATCTTAACAAAATATACAAAAATTAAATCCATACATAGAATGACATCAAACTATACCAAGGAAAAAACAACAAGGTTATTAGGTAAATTATTTCCACATAACATAATAGATATAATCTTATAACTCCACTTTGATATAATTTTTCCTCCCAGGTGTTTTAGAATTAAGTTCTGGTCCCTCTTTTTATGGTGGTATTTCCAATTTATATGAAAAATGTTAAAAAAAAGGAATGTGTATACCATGTATCAAAGAAATCAAAAGAAAAATATGATTAAGTAAACAAGGTACCTGATACAACATAATTGGATGGCTCAACATCTACTGATGTAGTTTCAAAGGATCTCACTAAAATTTTGTTCTTATAGTCTTACATCTTTATATCATTTGAATCTTTCATTGGAAAAGCATTTTCATAATGACCCGTCTCACCACATTAAAAACATGTTATATTTTTCTTATCAAGAAAATTCATAGGATAACTTTCATTACAATATCAGTCCATATGTCCAATCATATCACATTGAAGACAATTATTTTTTTGGTAATACATTCTTCAATATTTTTTTACTACACTTTTGACAAACATGAAACTAATCTTTTTTACCATTAGATTTATTTGATTGATTCTTATCCATAGATTTACATCTGGAAATATTCTTATATTTTTTTCTATGTACATGTGATCATCATAAAACTCTATTTATAACCTCATCGCACATCAGACAAGATTATCATAACTTTTGAATTCACAGGAATCCAATTCCCTTCAATATCATGGATACAGTATTCAGTAAAAACTATTGATTTTTTAATCATGATCTAGAATAAGATTTAAAGCATACCTTGTGAGTTTTGTGAAGTTTTTTTTCATAAACGACAACCGAATATTCCTCCTTATAATTCAGTTTATGGAATTTCTTCTCTATCCTATGTTGAACCACCTTTGGAAAATAATTTCCAGGGAAAAGACTTAAATTAATCCCACACTAAGGCATCAACATTATCTATATCCATTATAATATTAACCATTGGAATGAACTGAATATCTTTGCATTAGAAATGATAAAAGGAAAGAATGATCTTTTTATAATCTAAACATACTGTAACATCGAATATCATTTCCTAGGATTTAATACATCCTTCAACCCCTACTGGGTAAGAAGATCCATTGAATGTAACAGGTTGTTGCCTCATAAAATGATTCATTGTCATCATGTTTCATTGTGATTCCTCTATATGGTCTCATGAATTAATTAAACTTCCATTTATTTTCTATTTCATATGATCCATTACAATCAAAAACTGATTGGTTCTAACTACCACTATTCCCAGTTGCAGATTCAAAAATATATCAGCCTCTTGTTTCCTTACTACTTCATCATCCATGTTTCTTCTATAGAAAATAGTTATGAAAAAACATATCATAGATTAATTAACAGGGTAATATTTAAATTCTATACTATTTCAACATAAAAATGACGTAAAAATCATTTATGGTATTCTATTAACTGCATCCAAACCAGTAAAATTATCTAAACCATTCTCAGAAACCAACTATATGGAAAATGCCTTAAAAATTACATATTCATGTTATTTTAACTATATTTCACTTCATTAAATTCCAAAATATATTTTCAGTTTATATTTTTAGAAAGATAGGAAAAAACTCATATATATCAACCTATATGAATACATTGTGGGAACAATTAAAACAATATCTATTTCTTCCAAAAACAAAAAATTCTTAACACAAAAAAACAACATGAATTATTTTTAAATCTTCATTAAATTTAACATTAAATAATGCTTTCTCTTATACAGAATTATAACCAATGAAAATATATTAAAAACATGGGATGAGCATAAAAATATTAGGAAGGTATATAAAAATAAGGACAGAAACCATCAGTCCATGAATACTTATAGACATAATAAATTATTTTCACAAATATATTCTTCTCACCCATAAGAAATAATATACTCACTTTGTAAAACATGATATTTCCATACATAATAGTAATTATAAATAGATCATATTGGTATCTTGGAAAATTAACAACTAAATTTTTTAATCATCACAGAAACGTTATGATTTGTAACCCTCACGACTACCTTGAAATGTATCCCTCAGGGCTACCATACGGTGTAACCATCATAGTTACACATGGAGTAACCATACAGTTGACATCCCACTTATACATAACCAATGAATTATAGAGAGATATAGGTACCACACTCAATCATAATAAATTCCCAATAACCATAACATAACCATAAAACAAGAATAATTACATATAAACATTTTTTTGAATTATGTATAATAAAATTTTAAAAGAGGATTTTAAAATGAAGGTCCCATAAAATATCATATAATTAATGTTAGAAATTAATTGAATGGAAAGAATATTTGTATACACTATAAATAAAAATAATATAACATAATATAAAAAATCATGAAACAAATTTTCTTAGTACCATTTAATTAATTAAGTTGATGGTTAACTGAATGAATGGAAATTGGGTTATGAATTCCCTTACCCTGGGTTTGCCTTTCTTGATACATGTTTAAACATCATGTATAATGGTAAAATTAGTTTATTAACATTTTAAATAAACATATTGATTCTTATAACACATTATATGTTCATTTTATACCATCATTCCACCAATTAATTAAATTTTTTTTGTTTTTTCCGTTGTTTGGGGTGCGTTCTTTACATGATTTCCAAGATCTATTCGTAAATAATTTTCTTTTCAAATTGAAGAGAAACTATAGAAGTGGAATTATATTGTATTATTTTGTTTATATAATATTAAATTATTCTATAATCAATTTTTTATATGGTTTTAGAATGAATCATTAGATAAAATAATAGTGATATCCGTTTAGATTATTTTTGTGGTTCTTTGATAATCACAAACTAGTTTAATTATAAAACATAATACTATGTATAAATGTTAATTATAAAAAATTAAAGAGTATATATCATACAATTTTCAATATGTTTCAACCATTGAAATGGTTTTATAACTAATTTTGAGGAAAAAGTGGAAATTGAAAACACATCATCAATGATTTTTGGTAAATCGATACATCACATACGATGTTTTTATTTTTAGAATAAGAGGATTAAGAGAAGAAGAATGATGATGAATTAAAAAATAAACATGATAAAAAATTATAAGATTCTATATCATTCATACATCATGGATATTTGGAGGATAATAAATTAAAATAAAATAAAATAACTTAAAAGAAATAACATTAAAATAAAAGAGGGTTTTTACATCTTGATCTCTTTTCCTTAATAACCTCCATAAGGGAATTGGTTTTGGAATTATGGTGAGAGAATAAGGTCTTTTATGTGGGGAGATACCTGTAAAGGGTATTGGAACAAATTTAGTTATTTATCAAAGCTTTAGTGGTGTGAGAGGAAGAGGGGGTGAGGGTCAAATTTACAGTGGAGGTGAGGAGGGGTTTTCAATTTTTTTAATCCAAATTTAATATTTTTTTCTCAAAAATACAAATAATATTGATTAATGTAACCCAAAACAGTAATAAGTGAATTTTATTTATAATAAATTCTAATTTAAATCATCCATTACTTAAAAATGACGTAGAAATACATTTATTTTTTATATTGTGTAAATTACTACATTTCACTATTCAATATTTTTTAATGTATTTCAGAAAAACCCCAAAAACTCACCCAAACCATTTTTCGATGTGTATAATTTAAAAATGAACTCCATTTTTTGAAATTAATTTTTTAATTATGATTAATTTTATTTTTAAATAAATCATATTTTATTCCAAAAATAACAATTTTAAAACTATAGGTGATTTTATATCACCTTTAAAAATTTGTCAAGATCACATTATCTTATAACCTTAAAAAATAAAATAATAATAAAATTGAATATTCATTAGGTTAATATTACTATTCATATTACTATTCATAAGGTTATGCTACTATTCATCCAAAATCATGTTGGTTCTATTAGACTCCACATAACATACGGATCTAAACTATAGATGTCAATTTATTTAAACTCAAAACATTGAAGAAAAAAATTATTTTTATTGTATAGTTTATAAATACCTCCTTAAAAAGATTCATTATTTATAGACTCAGTGTGTCATGAATTTGAATTTATTTTTAAAACCATGGGGTGTTACAATTTGAATACCCTTAAAAATCATGGACGCGGACCTGTGTGGACAATATAGGTATTTATACCTATGTATTACTATTGGGAATCACTAATATTTGAAAGACCATGTGTTGTTATTTTCAAACACCTAACCTAGGTTTTGCATCATTTTATTATTATAATAATATCTATAGAAGGAAGTTTAATTAAAAGTGGAAGGGATTATATATCGACAGTATACTAAATCCATTTTTCATTTCATAGTGTGTTTCGATTTTGTTCATTATTTCAAATCTAAAAATACATTTATTATTTTAACCTCTAAACATAACATCAAATTTGAAAGTTAGTTTTAACTTTGTTTATATAAACTATTTTATTATATAATTTAATTTCAAAAGTTAATTTAATTTCTTATATTGTTATTATATATCCCTAATCGAGATTTGAGGAATATTATGAAAGAAGAAACCTATATAATTATAAACTTTTAATTAATTTGATATTTTAATTAACATAAGGGATTTCATTAAAAATTATTTTAAACATAAATATTTTTTGAGAACACATTTAACCATCCCTTCTTGAGTTATTAACTCTTACTAATAGTTACTAAGATCAATATTGGAGGGCCAAAACAGAAAAATCAAAAAGTAATTGAAAAAGGCCGTTATTCTTCAAAACATGACAAAAATTGAATTTTTAATAAACAAGTATAAATGTAACAAGTAAATCCTATATGGTATGATATATATAACTATGGTTCAATAATTTATTTATAAAAAACTTATATTTATTATACAAGAGGTTTTTGCAAGAAATAAGGAATTTGAGACTTATGGTAATGGATTTTCTTGTCACTTTTATTTTGTTTGAGACACAATCCATATTCCCTGTACTTTTCTTTTATGTGATGTATTTACTTATAATTATTTTTCATTATGATTCTTCTCTGAATAATAATTTATATTTAAATATTGATTTTAGGATCTCAATTTCATGTGGTATATAGAAAAAAGTTATCATAATAGTAAGGATTTTGTATATAATTTCATTGATCATAGGGATTTTTAATGTTTATGCTTCCAATTATGAAATTTTATGACCTATCTATTAAGGAAATATTTATATTTATTATCATCTAGTTATATCATTATAATAAATTTTTTCCATTAGATTCCCACTCTTTAATTACAAAAGAGTTCAAAATAAAGTTTTTATAGAAAAATAACAAGTTTTTTTATTTTAATTAAAATTATTTGTCTTAAAAAATAATTTTATTTATGTTTAAAAAAATTAATCCAAAATAATTTTTTAAAGGAATTTTCACCATTTTCAGACCTTTATAAAATAAATTATTATTGTAATCTACATGTTTTTATCTAGAAAATAAACTTTTGTTTTTAAAAAAATGTAAAGAGAATAATTTTTTTATTTTAATGGCATGAACGATGTTTCATTCTTCATGGTCATATCATTTTTCTACGGTTATTATATATAGTTAAATGTTGAAATAAAATATCTAAAAAATGTTTTATTTATTTTTTTAAGAAGTTTTTTTCAAAAAGGAAATGATATTTTACTCAATAAATCTTTTAAATAAAATATTATCCTTCCATTATATTTTTCAAGGTTTATTTTAAATGAAAAGGATTCTGAAATACTTCTTATGAAAATATATTTTTTAAATGTAAAAGATATGTTCCTAAATAAATTTTCTATGTGATCTTTTGAAATCATTTTTCACATAGTTGGATATCTTTTTATGTTACATGTGCATCACTACAGATAAGATTTAATGATATCATCAATATTATTTATTTTGATGGTTATTATTTATATTGATGTAATTTTTTAAAAATCATTTATTTATCAAATATTAATCTATTTTGAATTTTTTAAAAAAAATTGAAACCATTTTCTTTAAACGATATATATTTTGATTACATGTCGAATATATTATGATTTGTTCAATAGATATGAATAGTTTTCATTGTGGCATTGGAATAACCTATATCTCTCTCTAATGTATTGGGTAAATCTTTATTTATCGTGATGTTGTAATGGGAAACATGTTAATGGGATTGATCCCCTATATGAAATAGGGGCATTTTTATCCAAAATGGGAAACTAGTGCATCCTAATCCACAATAGGAAATAGGTGTGTCCTGCTCAATAATAAGAAATATGTGATAAGTATAGATCATAATGTTGATTTTCTTGGTAGGTAACCATGAGATATTAACATTTATCTATATATTTCTGATGGTTCCACAATTTTATAAAATGATATTATGGTTATTGATTTCTATATATTTACTTCCCACTTTTATGGGCCATGTCATCTAAAATGATAATGGTTTATGACATGAATCATTATTATGATGAATAAAAGGTTGGCTATGAACTTCCAAGGTTATGTTTGTAAAAAAATTAGTTTAGTCTTATCTTATGATTTCCTTCCCAAGGTTATGAATAACGGTTTAGGTAGTGTATGCCAAATTGGATTACTATATGAGAATATAATTGGTTGATATGTTGAATAAATTTCATGGAATATGATTATTATAATTTTTGTCTCAAATGACAGTAAACCATTATATTCATTGAGCATGTAATTATGAAATGTTTTTAATATTCATCTAATAATATGTTATATTTATGTATAAAATTTTGGGTCACTAAAGTTGGTATCCAAGGAAATTTTTTTCAATAATTATAGATTAGGATTCGTAAAAATTTATTTATATCCCTAGAGATTATAAAATTTATATATCTTGGGATATATATTTTCATATCTCTAAGGGTCAAATATGGATACAAATACGTATAAGAAAATATCGGATAATTTATATTAAATATATAGAATGGAGTTTATAATAAATAAAATTTATGTCTAGATAAAACAATTTTATGTGGTTATTTAATTGAGCTACATATGGGAATTAATTCTAAAAAGGGTAAAATGACCTAAAAGTTTTCACTAATTCAAAAAAAGTTTTCATGATTTAGAATCTTATAAAATATTTTTCATGATTATGTTTTTTTCAAATATGATTACTGAACTGAATAATACTCTATGGTTTTAGTTAATGAAAGGAATCCAAATGAATCATGTTAATGTTGGGTGCAATTGAATTCAATTACTTTTTGCATGAGAAACCAAACCTTAAGTGTGATTGAATTGGAAATCAAGTTTTTATTTTACGAAAATTTTATCAACCAACGAATCATGTTGAACATCTTATCAAGAAAAAAGGGAACAAAATTTTGTTGATTCATTCATTAGGAACTGTCCAACTTATTTTAGTGGTTCCACTAATCCAATAGTTGTTCATAAAAAGATTAGTAAAATATGAAAATATTTTTTCTATACCTCCGTGATCAGAGAATGAAAAATAATTTTTGGTAATTTATTGTTTGTAAGTATTATCATATAAGTTTTGGAATTTTATTAAGATCATGAGGGAACACGAATAAATTCAATCTATGTATTGTGATGATTTTTATGGGATATTTCATAGAAAATTCATCCCTAGTATTCTATGAAAAATTATTTAGAACACATTCCTTGAAATTTATCAAAAGGATGATGAATCTATTGCCACATATGAAGCTAATTTTAAAAAACATGAATGGTATGATTCAGGATTAATAATTATAATTAAAAGAAAAATTATTCCATTCCATTCTATTAAAAAACCATGTCTCAAAAAGTCCATGTTTATAAAATAATTTATTAGCTATAAAGAAGTCACTTTATTTGACTTGAATGTTGAAATGTAATTTGGATATTCCCACCATTGTTATAGTAATAATTTGAAAAGTAGGGTCCATTCTCATGAAAAATAAAATGGTGGACTTAAATTCCATCCATATGTATGCCAAAAATGTGGGAAAATAATCAAGGGAATTTATTTAATGGAACTATGAGGTTTTTTTAATTATTAAAATAATTTTATTAGGCTCGTGATTCTAGAGATGAAATTAATGTTCCAATTAATGGAATATAGGAGAAGTGGGAACCATATAATACACAACTAACACTCTGGTGCATAATGTTCATAGAGTTTGGAAATTAGGCAAATCAATGCCCATTTAAAGGGATAATGTGGATGAAAATCCATAACAACCTCTTAAGATAAAAATGATAACACTTATTTAATCACAATGGATAGTGTGAATATTGATAATTTGGGGGACACATATCATCCACTCCTTAAGTGGGAATTTCATGTTTTACATTATATGAATGATCCATTTTAAAATTTTATTATTCAACCTTTAGGGAAAATTTGTGTGACTATCTCCCTCCACATGGATTCTAAAATAAGGAAGTCAAATTGTATATTTTATTTTTACAATCATGATTCCATTATTCCAATGAATATTATTTATAAGATTATATATCATATATATAATAAATATTAATTAATAATTGGTGGTGTATTTGTCTTCATTTATGATTCACTTAAGTGTTATGGTCACCATAATGGGATTATGATTTTAGGGTTGATCATTTGTTCAAAATCATTAACACCCATTTTGAGGTTTTAGGTGATGGTAGTTTATCAAGATTACTGATTTATAAAGAGAAATATATAGAAATACAACCCTTTATTTTTAATATGTTTTATTGACAAATTTTTTAAGAATAAATCCATATACACATTATTTAAATTTGATTCAAGGTTATGCAATTATTTAGGATTTATCTTATATTTTATGTTGAGGTATTCATGGGTTGTAGTCAATAAACATATGAAGTATGAAAAAATAGTTTCTATCCAAAAAGATTTCACATTGGCTCTTCTTCTTAGAATATAAATTAAGGAACTGGTAATGTTATATATAGTACAACATTCAATTGAAATTGATTTGTATCTGATGCTTGCCTTGATTTTTTTGAAAAGTATTAAACAATATCTTGGTATAGAGTTGAGTTCTTTACTGCACATTATGCTTGTGTATATTTCTAGTCTAGGAGAAAAATTCAAACACAATTGGATATATTGTGATATTGTTCATGGAATTTCATTAGTCGTTGGGATTAACACCTTCCTCTAGTTCTTATTTCATGAAAAAAATAGATTTTATTATATCAATTTGATGTCTACTTAGGAATCCATATATATAAGTAAGTGTAAACAAAAATGTACTAGAATGATGTTAGAAAAATCCAGATATTGGGATTTGATAGAGATGATGAGATAAAACAGAATGTCAAATCCATTAAGTGGAATGGAATGAAATCACAATGTTTAAAAAAATATTATAATGATAATCATTGATGAAATATATAATTCGAATTTGGTGACATGTTATTTCCATGAATTATTCTCTGTAGGAAAGATAGGAATACTATGACCTAGTTATATTAGTCCCTTTAAAATAAATTGTCATATCGTGATAGTAGCTTATCATTTTGAGCTTCCACCAAAACACTATTACGATTATGATTTATTCAATGTATCTCTCCTGAGGAAGTACATACCAAATATTTAACATGTAATGAACTCTGAGGCCACAATTTTAGATTTTAATTTTTGTTTTATAGAAAAATATATTATGTTTCGGGTTTATATAGAAAACATTCTAGGAAATAAGACTACTCATAATATCAATGTTTTGTGGGGAACCCACCAACTCATGGATTCAATGTGGGGACCTACGGTTGTAATGATGCAGAAGTAACCTTAGTTGTTGGTACCTATATGAAAAAATCACGAGGAGAAATTAATTTTAATGGAGTAATATATAACACACTGAGTAATTGTAAACTATTTTTGTCTACTAAATTTATTCTTTTCAATATTTTTCATTACACGCTACATGGAGTTTATCTTTTCATGCAATAAATACAATGTTTAGCCTCTCTTAGTTGTAATTATGTGGTTATCTTGCATCAAATGAAACACCACGTTCAAATGGTACAACACATAATATTAAAATATTAGTATTCAATATGATAATTATCACCTATCCATTAGAATAGAGGGTATGAATAAGAATGAATAAATAAATAAAATATTCATTTTTCACATGTGTATAAAATTAATTAATTGATGAATAATTCTTTATAAATAAAAAATCAAATTTAAAATAAATGGATTCATTTTAAGAAAACTACTCTTATACGCAAAAACATATTTTATTTCATATATTAATCAAAAAAACCATTTTTCAATGATTCTAATGAAATGTCTATGTTATATATTCAATAAAAAATTAATGTATATTCTTTCTTTTCTAAAAAAAATATAACAACAAATCCAATTGTGTGCTACATATTTTTCTTCTAAAAAACATTTTTATTCATCATTTCAGCATTTATTTTATAATTAATTGTTGACATGTTTAGAAAATTATTACAATTAATGGAGTTATTTTTACAAATAATCTTGTTAAAATTATCATTTGATGAACATTTTATAATTTTCAATGAGGAAATATTTTTGAATAGTGAAATGTGTAGGTTTTTATTATGAGTTTTTATTTATTTTATGAAATTTATAAAATTTAAAATTGTTTAAATATGTAATTATACATAATTTTAGTTCAATTATATATGTAATAATAGATTTTTTTTCATTTGAATCAATTTCCTAATGAATTTTGATATAAATTCATTTTAAACAATACAAAAAATTCACATTGAAAAGCGTCTCTCTCACCACGTCTATATCATTTATTTTCAATTAAACATTTCCACCTCTATTATTGGAATATGGAGAAATTTATTCCATATTTAGAGTCATAATAATTTATATTACCTAATATTTTCAACTTATTTTTTAAACATAATAAATATTAAAAATAATAACAGATATTTACGAAAATTAAGATAAATATTTTTTATAGGGAGGTCAAACAAAAATTATACTGGATAAAAAGAGATTTATTTAATATATAACACCAATTATAAGGCCACATATAGACCTTATATATTTTTATTCTCTAATAGCCCATTTTTGATCCTTACAAATTGTCAAAAACATGGGTAAACCGTTTTCTTTTCAACAATTTCAAGTTTTCCAAAAACCTTACTAATAAAATGTCACCCCCTCTCCTCTACTCATAATGCATCCAAAAGCCATTGGTTGGGAAACAATAATAAAAAATAAAATATTTAGTTCCATTATATTATCATATAAACCTTATATTGGACAAAATTACAACCTAATAAGACTTTTTTAGTAAACTAAGAGATGTTATCTAATGATGGGGTAACATCCCTAACCGACCGTTTTATTTTATTAAAAGACCCACAACCTTAAATTAATAGGAATTAATTACAATAAAAAAACAATGTATCATAAATATAAATATTTTTTATTTTTTTATTGTAATATCCTAAATCCTTTACATCGTCCATCAAATGGGTGACGAAATAATCATTCATGTGTATGGTGGACTGCCGCCTCATGAACCGATGTTATTAATTTTACATCACCACCTCAAGTGGACGGATATAAAAATATAATTACTATTTTTAATTTTAGATATTTATGATATTATTATTCTTATTGAATAATTATATAACATTTTCCTTCATACCTTTCATTCCGTGAGAATACGATAACATTGTTCATGTATACGGCAGACTACCGCCTCCCGAAGAAATGTGATTTATTCACTCATTACATTGAATTTAATAAGGATGGTTTTAATTAAAAAATAGATATGATATAATTATTATACATTAGTGGGGATATATTATTTAATATTATTTTTTTATTCCTTCAAGAGAAGGGAAAGAGTTTTCATGCATACGTAAGTCCTATATTCTCTTGGAATAGTGTATGTCATTTTAGATCTATAAATTTTGTGGATCAGTGTATATAAATTTATACAACAAATATAAGTTACTTATATCATTTCTAAATTATATTAATGATTTAACAATGATTATTGTTAGCGGAAGAATACTTAAAAATCAAAATATTCAAGTAATCCAAACTTGTTGTTCCCATAAACTATACTTTAACATGGTATTGTTAAGAAATGAGTAATAAAATTTCATAAGAAAATAATAGATTATATTATATATATAATTATGGTTATTTAATTTATAAAGGATAAAATAATATTTACTGTAAATTATTTTTAATCATTAATGAAGGATTTTGAGACTTATAACAATGGATTATTATCTCACTTTTATTTTAAGTGAGACACATGATGTATTCACCACATGTTTCATTTTTGTAGTATATTTAATTGACATGAATTTATTGGATGATATTTATCATGAATATATATATATATAATTTAGGTCCACTATTTCATGGGGTTTATAGTAAAAATCATAATAATATAGAAAGGGAATTGTGATCCAATCTCATCATTTATCAATATTGTTTATATTTATGATTCTGATGATTAAATCATATCATACATCTCCCAATAAACTAATGATATTTTTATCATCTTATTAATTAATAATAATACATTTTTCCCATCATATTATTCTATTTATGTATTCATGTGGTTAAAATAATGGGATTTAATGAAAATTGAGGTTATTTATATTTACAATAAAAAAATCATTTCACTTTTAAAATATAGTCTTCTAAACATGATTTAATTTATTAAAATCATCAAAATTATATATAAATTAAATTTATACCCAAGTTCAACATTTAGAAAATTTCAATGTTGTATTCATGTAATTTTTTAAACAATGATAATTTTTATTTTATGAAAAATTTGAAAGATATTATTGTTTTACCATATAATACATGAATGATACATTCTACTATCATGACATAATAATTGTTTTAATGATTCCTAAGAATGAAATTTTATTTTCAAGAAAAATTTATTTCAAAATTGATTTATGAATTATTTGTTTTTAAAAATGATTCTCCAAATATACAGAATAGTTTGTTAAAGAATTTTTTAAATGATTTCTTAATATTACTTTATCTATTTCCTAGGTAATTTTCAATGAAATGTGTTTTAAAATGTTGTATGTTTTGAAAAAAAAATACAAACCAGAGGGGATATATTCCTCAATAAATGTTCCAAGTGATTTTGGAAATAATTTTCTATCCATCATGACATCATTTCATGTTACTTATACTTTATATGGATAATATTTAGCGATATTGTCTTTATTATTTATTTGGATGGTTAATTTTTATGTTAATGTAATGTTTATAAAACACATTTATTTTTCTTTGGTTATGCTAGGGTGAAATAATGAATTGTTAATTGAACAAATTTAATTTACATAGATTATGTTATGGGGATATAATAATTGTTTTATATTGTTTTCAAACACATAATTATGGTTTTAATTGTGAAATTGTTGGGACCTATATCTTTACCCAATTAATTTGGTAAAGCATTATATCTATTGAGTTAAAAATGGGAAAAAATTATTGGATTAATCCAATATAGGGAAAAAGTTAATCTTAATCAATTAATAGAAATATATGGGTCCAAATGCACTATGTGAAGTAAGTGCATCATGATCCACAATTGAAAATGGGTGATAAATCTCAATCCACTATGTTTTTGGTCTTAGTAGCTAGCCTTGACATACGAGAATATTATTCTATATTTATGGTTTCTCCATTCATTTTTGAAATGATCTTATGGTTTGTTATTTTTTCATGATTATATATCAAACATATGGACCATGTCTTCCAAAAATATACATTTTTATTCCCCAACTCATGTTTATGATCTATAATATGATTTGTATGAAAATACTATCTTATGTTCAATATCACATACCCTTATTCATATATTATGATTTCATATAATCATATATTGATATCAATCTATTTTTACCCTTACTAAGCATATGATATCACCCTTTATTATTTTTAGTTCCCTAGGTAATGAAGAAAGGTGATTGTAGGGTATTTCTAAGAGGAATAAAATTTGAGAATATCTTTATTAAAGGTGCTAAAGAACATTCATGAAATAAGATGTTTTGTTATAGTATTCAAAGGAAATAAACGGGTATATTCCTTGATAATTTTTATGATATGTAAATAATATTCATCTATAAAAATATGATATTTATTTATAAAATCCTTGTTTGATATACAATAGATTTTTCATACTCATTCAACTACTATAATTTTTTCTTATTTCAGTTAGTTTTACCACATACCGAAACTTTATTGAAATATTTATATCATTAATGACTATTAAAACATAAAAACAAGAAATAATATTTTATAATGATGAATATTATTTTATTCATTATTCTATAATAGTTATTTTAAATTGTATATTTACAACTATATTTAATTTTTTAGTCCATAATATTATGAAAGTGTAATTTTCAGTCATTGAATGTGAACCATCACAATAAATCCAATGATGATTATATATGAATTTAAAATTCCCTCAAATAAAATTATTATTTTGTTAAAATGATTTTTTAGGATTTTAATACTCAAATAGTACTAATGAAATTTATCTTCTAAACTGAATCATGTAAGGGAAGGTGATTGGTTAACACCAAAATGAAAAGTTTAAAATATAAAAATTTATATATGGTTTATAAGGAAATATAAATGGGTGGGAAAATGTATAATAACAATGAATTATGTTTATATTCATATAAATAGTAAATATAACTTCATTATATAAGGAATTTAGAGTACATCCAACTACGAATAATTTCCCGGGAATCATTATTATTAAGTAAAATAATTTTTATTGAGTAATAATATCTATCCTTTAACTTCGTTCTTCAATTCACGATATCATAACCTAGGAAAAAGAAGAGTTTTTCATAAAAAATAAAGAAAATAAAAAATAACCAATGAAATAAATAAAAAGGTTGGAATCACTAAATATTATCTCTATTATTTTATAAGTAACATCAATAGATGTCATTATATATGAAAATTGATTTTAAAAATCGCTTGGAAGTTTTTTGGAGGATTATATCTTATCCACTTTGAAAAAATATATTTTTAAAACATAAAACATATTAAAATACAATTTCATTGAAAATAACCTTGCAAAAACATAATGGAAACGTTATAAATAATTTAAAATATTTATTTAGGAATCTCTGCTTTTGATTTTGAAAATAACATTTTAAAACTAAGAATTGAGAAAAAATCATCAGAAATATATTTATTTATAAATAAAATTTTCTTCTTATAAAAAAACATTAAAAAAATTATTTGGTCATGAAAATAGATAGTATGATTCATATTGTACATGTTTAAAGAATAATATATTTTAAATTTTTTATAAAATATAAATTATTGTTGTTTTAAAAATTAAATGAATATTACATTGAATTTATTTATATGCCTATCATGGGTAAAATTTTCATTTATAAATAATTTTTTAGATTTTCAAATATGGGAACATTATTAGAGTACATGATTTTTGAAGAAAAATTATTTTTTGGCCATATAGATAAATAATGTCAATTTTCATTAAAATCCCATTATTCTATACTCATGAATACATAAATTGAATAAAATTAAGGGAAGAAATTTATTTTAATGAAATAACTAGATGATAATATATTTTATTATTTTCTTCAGGGATAGATTATATAATTTAATCATCATAAGAATAAATAAAAACAATCCTGATAAATGATGATATTGGATCATAAATCCCTTACCACATTATTTACATTTTTAATGAAACCCCCAAGAAAAAATAACCCTAAATTGTATATATAAATTCAAAAAATCAAGAGAAAAATCCAAAAATATGTCATCACTATTATATATACAATACCGAAGTGCCCAATGATTTATATGGTTCCATAAATATAATTTCACTAAACACAAGGATTTACAATGTTCAGTTCAAAGAACTACTCGCTGCATTGACAATTCCACAAAACACATATTCTCTTATATAATCTTATTATCAATTACAATGGTTGGTTCATAGCCTGAATATATCTCTCCTGAGTCTCATATGAGGTTCTTTATACTGCATCCCATTGTGTTACCAGAGTTCACTGGCCAGCTCCATAGTTCCACTAAATAATTCATCTCCTCCCTAAATTACACAGGTTTCTTCTAGTTCTCGAGTCACATAATAAAATTCCTTCTTTTAGTTGTCTTTCAATAACTAAAGATATTCTAATTCTCTTTCCCCGTATGATTTCTAAATCCCACATTCCAATGTATATCTTTAAGAATTATCCACAACCTTTAGTATGGTCTGTTTTCCTTGCTCAATATTTTTTATTACCTTTGTGATTAGTCCTTAGTGAAACAATACTTAGGAAATTCTTTCTTCATTGGATGAAGAACTAACCACACTTATATATTTGAAAATAGTGCACACAACTTCTTCAATAATATTGATAGTTAAGAATGATCGTGAACTTTGTCATCTCTATCTGTCTTAAATACTAAATCATTGTCAACATTCTTATATGATCTTCTTTAACTCTCCCCATATTTAGTCTCAATTCATATTTACTTCATGCATGGATTTCAGGGCACTAAATAACTCTTCTATTTGGTATCTCAAATAATTTTCACACGTGTCTGTTATTATTCATGTTTTCATGCATGTAACTTGTCAACCCGAGCACACACTATTTTCTTTTATCAATATTTTACTTTCAATGTGTGTGGGTTATTAAATTACACATGCACTTTCCACATGTTTCTTCTCTCAATATGAACACATTCACTTTCCTCTTTTTGATTTTTTACACACACTAGTTCCTTTTAATTTGGGTTCAATGTATATGTGTTATGAATGTACATTCACTTCCTTAACATCCTTTTGCACTAACTTTTTAATAGATGTTATTATATATATTTCATTGGATGATTACATCGGAGTATTCCCTACTGCCTCTTTGCATGAAAACATGAAAGGGTAAAAAGTTTTCTTCGGTTCTTCTTTTTCTTTCACACAAACCCCAAAATGGGTATATGTTTGGTGTCAACTGGATTTATTCTTCTCCATATTAAGTGTGTATTATAATTATCTCCAGGGATTCTCAAACCCTCTACCTCATGAATTATCCATCTTCTTCAAAAAAAAACCATGAAGAGCCTCAGGATTCTTCAACTAAATCACATTTGGGCTTTCATGTGGGTGTTTTCCTTCACCATTCACTTCATTATTCTTCTAAACATGAATGCCTTCATGAAACACAATGATTGTTTGATAGAACAAGTTGTATACTCATGATATAAATTTTCATAGAGGGTGAAACTTCTCTTCTTCGCAAGGAATATTCAGGAGTTCATTACACTTGTTGATCACCTGTAGATTATATTCTCCTATGAGTATCAGAGCTGCGCAAAACCATTTCATCATGGTGCTCTATTTCTTTGAAAACTTGCACTTCCTGAATATTTCAAAATCATATTTAGTCGATGGAATCCTCCTTTTTTAGGAGCGGATAACAGCATATATCCACTTTCAAATACCACATGATATGACGCGGTGTTCAAATATTTGAATGCCTGAGATCTTCTGTGTAAAATATGTCAAACATGGGATAAATGACACACTAAATCCATCAATTTGTTTATATTTAAAGTTTTATCATTATATCATGGTTTAATCTTCCTCACATGGATTCATTGTTAATAAATTCGAAGCATCTCCAAGAACATTGAATGGTCCAGCCTGTAGAAACTACATTTGCCTCGGCCCACACTCAATATTTGTGTTAAGTTTAATGCATGAAATTATATATACATGCATGAGTTTGTTAAGTCTATACGACCATAATGTATGAGGTTTGGATCATCAATGATGGACGGATTTTGATCACGGTGGAGAGGCTTCATCGGTGGAGAGAAACGACATTTGGATGACCAGAGGTTCAAGAAGATGATGGGGACTCTCCAAGGGCATTGTATCAACTCAGATCAGTCACATGCAGTGTGGATTAGATCATGTGATGCGGGGTGATAGGTTCACCTATTATATCTCGTGATATCAAATAGACGACAGGGATTTACTCCACATTTTTAAAAACCTTTATCTCATTGAAATGGATAAGAGAGATTCATTTAGTTTAAATATCAAACTGCCTCAACCCAATGCTAGATTACTCCTCATCTCATCACAGTACCTCCTCATATAGTGTTCTCCTTGTGGGTGCACTCTATTCCCACTCTGTTCTCCCTTCCACTATGTCGTCGCACACTATGTCTCTCCCATGCTCCCATGTAGATGCACATCTATGTGTCCTATGCACGACTGCGGACAGTCACGCTTGATGGCTGGCTAGGGTAAGCTTAGCTACCACTGATGTGGTAAAAGATGGTACCCAGTCTTGGCTGGTTATCAGGCTATCCAAAGTCCCATATTTTTTATATAAACCCCATAAATAAATAATTTTTAAAAACCAAAGTATATACATATAGTATTTCAATATTAAATTCATGAAACGTGGCCTTCTTATTATCATTATTCTCAACTGCAGCCTTCTTCTTCCTCTATTATTTGGTGAACTCTTGATATGAATTAAATATCATCTCAATATTCGCAAACACTTCAACCAGTTCATCCAATTATAAACTAGTCAATGAATCTTCCAAATGCATCATGCAATATGTATTTCATGTCCTTCAAATGGTGTGACAAGGTGTCATTCATAAAAACAAGTCTTAGAATATAAGACTAGTTCAACAATCATTTGATTTTGTACATACAATTTTCAATCATGAGATCTAATGAAAAATAGTAACTCTCCAGGTGCCACTAGTTGTGGAACAAATTCATCATAATTAATGTGGGCTCTTTACTGAGTTAACAACATCACTTTAAGAATCACCACAACAATCATCATCACAACTTCAATCATGAAATTTCCATACACATATATAATCCATATTGATAAAAAATTAAACACTATTCTCAACCAATATACAACACATGGTGAATACAGCATGTGTCTCACATAAAATAAAAGTGATACAAAAATCACTTACTATGAGTCTTAAAGTTCGTCATTAATTTTTGAAATTAATGCATAATGAATATGATTTTATTAGTTGTATATTAAATAAACATATTTATATAAATATATATATAATTACATATATTATTTTATTATAACAATTTATTACTCATTTATTTACAATACCATGCTAAATTCATGATTTAGGAAATAACTTGTTTGTTTTACTTTTATATTTTTATTTTTTATTTTTGTTACTATTAAATTAATCAATATTTCATCATATATATAATGTTATTGATGATATAAATATAATATATATTTGGTATAAATTTGTTTATAGTGATCCATAAAATTTATAGATAGAAAATGAAATACACCATTCATAGAGATGATAACCCTTACGTATGCATCATCATAGTTTCAATTTTCATGAAGAAATGAAACAAATAATTTTAAATAATATATTTAAAATAATTAATCCTGTTTATATCATATTTAAAAAAAAAATTAATTAAATTAAACCTTATTAACTTCAATATATATTGTGGATAAATCACATTGCTTTTTGAGGAGGTACTCCACCGTACACACGAACGATGTTATCATATTCTCAAAGATGGGAAGTTAAGAAAGAAAATGCAATATAATTATTCAATAAGAATTATAATATCTTAAATATCATATGAATATAATAAATATATCACTTTATCGATCTTATTTTGGTGATTATGAAAAATTAATAACATCGGTTCATGAGGAGCTAGTCCACCATACACATGAATGATAATTTCATTACCCATTTGATGGAAGAGGATAATGATTTAGGTAATTTAATTATAAAAATAAAATTTCAATATATTTAAGATAATGATGTTATTATATTATAATTAATTAATCTTAATGTAATGATTTGGGTTAGGAAATAAATTAAAACACTCGGTTATGGATGTTATCTCTTTTTCGAGACAACTTTTGTTGGTGGCCCCAAATGACTTCTTAGGTTTTAATTAAGAACAAAATATTGATTATATAAAGAGATAAGGGATGTAAATATTTTATTATTCCTTTTTTTCCAATCCAATCAGTTTTTGAT
This sequence comes from Viscum album, assembly GCA_963277665.1. Lineage (NCBI taxonomy): Eukaryota > Viridiplantae > Streptophyta > Magnoliopsida > Santalales > Viscaceae > Viscum > Viscum album. The sequence goes on along the minus strand of OY728142.1, from coordinate 1,257,453,264 downwards.
GTGTTATGAGGAAAGGATAAGGGATGAAGTTTTATAAGTGAGGTGAGTGGCACACTTATAATTATTGAAAATAAAAAGGCGAACCCATGTTTTTAACATTCCATATGGCACAAAAATGGGTTGTTAGTGAGAATAAAATATATAAGGTCTAAATTTTCTTCATATTTGGTGTTTTATATTAATTGCGTCATTTTTATCCCATATCATTTTATATTAATCTCCCTATAAAATAATTTTTTGGTTAATTGCAGTAAAGAATTTTTACTGTTTTTAATATTAATTTTGATGAAAAATTAAGTTGAACTTATTGGATAATATAAATTATTCTAATTATAAATATGGAATCCATTTTTTCATATTCAATTAACAGAATTGGAAATTATAAATTTTAAATTATTCCTCAAGATGTGGTGAAAGGGGAGTTTGTCATAGATAAAATGATCAAATGTTTAACAATATTATATCAAAATTTAACATGAAATTTCTTCTAATGTTTGAAATTTGATTAATATATATGTAATTGAACTAATTTTACCTTTAATTCCATCTTGAAATAGTTTTTTAATTTGATAATTTATTTAAAATAAATTAAAATTTATAATAATAAACATCATATTTCACTATTCATAAAAAAAATTCATCTTCTTAGAAAGTTATATAATGTTCACAGAATGATAATTTCAGAATGGTTATTTAAAAAACTAAAATCATTTTTTCAAGTAGTTTTTTTAAACATGTAAAATAATTATTCTGAAATAAGTGATGAAACAGAGAAAAAACTAAATTTTATAAAAAATAGTATTAAATCGTAAATAAAATTATCATTTGTTTAGAAAACATATAATATAAATTAATAAAATTTTATTGAATAGGTAATATATGAATTTTATTAGAATCATTCAACCAAATAAATTTTATTAATATATTTACATATACTATGTTTTTTCACATAAAAATAGTTTTCATAAAATTATTCCCTTAATTTTAAAATGGTGTTTATTTTCATTAATAATAAACTGGTCAACATGGAATTATTTATATATATATATATATATAAGAAATATATAGATTCATAATTTTGTTATTCTTATTCATACCCTACAGACCAAAGGCTGGGTGAGAAATATCATATTAAATAAAAAAAATACTATGGTTAACTTCAATTAAACCACTTGTTTCTTGTAACAAAATATAACCAAGGTGTTGCGAATAACACAATGTAATTTTTTTTCAATTTTATCACAAGATAATATCTATGTAGTGTGTATTGATAAATATTACAAGATTAAATTTATTTGAAAAAAAATTACAATATCTCTGGGTGTTATATTTTATGCCCATTAATATGATTTTATCCATATAAATTTCTCACATTGGTACCAACAACTGAGGATACATCAACATCATTACAACCACAGGTTCCCACCTATAATTCTCGAGATGGGGGGTTTCCCACAAAACATTGAGTAGATGAATGGTCTTTTTTCCTATAAATTTCACTATATGAACCAGAAACTCTATAGACTATTCCATATAAGAAATATCATCCTATAATAGTGTGGACTCTAAGTTTTGTACTTGTTAATGATCTGTTATGTACTTAATCCTGAGAGATTTTTAGAATGAATCATAAAACTAAGAGACTATTGGGGAAATATATAAATGATAAGATACTATCTTGATACGATAAAGTATTTCAAAGGGGATAATATTCCTATGGATTATTTTTCCCTTATCTCCTACACAAATATATTCCTAGAAAGAACCTATCACCAACTTCAAATTATATATTGCTTCAATGAATATTATTATAAAATTTCTGTAATCATTATGTTGTCCTCACATGTTACTTAATGGATTTAACATTCTCTTCCCTATCATCATCTTAATCGTGTCCCAATATCATTGTTTCTGAAACTTCATTCCAATATATTTAATTTACACTTATTTTTATAAATGAATTCATAAGGAGACTTCTAAATTCTCGAATAAAAGATATTGTTGCATAGAAACTAAAATATAAGACTTTTTAAATCACAACCTCCAATGATATATATTGAACAAGATCACAATATATCCCTTTGTGTTTGAATTTTCTCTCAGACTATAAATATGTATCATGATAATATACAGTACTAAAACTCAACTATATACCCTGATCTTATTGAAGACTTCACCAAAACATAAAGTATAGAATCATATTCCAATTATATTCAATTAAATTTTATACTATATAAAAAAATTACCAATTCATTAATTTATATTCTAGCTCAGAGATCCATAGTGAAGTCTTCTATTATAGAAACTATTTCTGATTACTTCTTATGGTTATTGAATACAACCCAAAAACACCTCAACATCAAATATAAGATAAATCCTAATAGTCACATGTACCGTTAATGAGATTTCCACAATGTTTAAAAGGATTCATTCATAAATAATATTGTCAGTAAAACATATTAAGAGCAAAAGGTTTTATTTACATAAATATCAGTTTATTTGTTAGTAATCATGATAAATGACCATAACCTATGACCTAAAAAAGGGGTGTCAATAAATTTTAACATATAATCATATATAAACTCATAAACTCATAATTTTATCCCTAACACTTATGTAAATATTAAATAGATGCATATGAAGTTACAATAGTTAATTACACGTTATTATATACATTAGATCTAGTCATATAAAAAATCATTAGAATATTTAATTCTTAATGGTAACAATATAATATAAAATTTTATTTCCATATTATAGAATCCATGTTGGTGGACATAGTCAACTACAATTTCATTTAATGATGTACAATAAAATTTTCATATGGATCTTTAAAAAAATGTAAAACAAGAAATTCCCAACTAAGGAGGAAAGGATTAGTGTTCCCAAATTATCATGATTGACTCCATCCACTATGATTTCATAAGGGTTCCCTTTTTATTTATCATAAGAGGTTGTTAAGGATTATCAACCACATTATCTCTTGAATTGGGGCATTGATTTTCCTAATTCCCAAAATCCATTTACATAAAACATCTGCGTGTGGGTTTTGCATTAGGCAAAATCATCATCTCTTGTATTCCATTAACTATCCCATTAATTTAATATCATGACTCACGAGCTTTATGAAATTATTTTAACAATTTAAATATCCTATTATTTTCATTCAATAAATTACCTTGATGATTTTCCCACATTTCAAGAATACAGATTGCTATAATTTCAATCCATCATTTGAGTTTTCATGATAATCGATCTTCTATTTAATATTATAACCATAACAATAGTGGAAATATCCAATTTACATTTCTGCCTTCAATGAACATAAAATTACATATTTGTAGTTACTAAAGTCTTTTATAGACAATCCCTTTTATAGAAATGGTATTCTTCTAGAATGTAATCAATCAATTTTTCTTTTAGTTATGATTATTTAACATGAAGCATACCAAACAAGTCATGTGAAATTGGATTTATACTTACCAATAGATTCACCATCCTTTTTATAATTCTAATGAAATTTTTTCTCTATCATTGTTTTTATAATACAATGAATCTACTTACTATGAAGTTTACCTTTAAAGTATTCCCATTCTATATATTCAATTTCTTCTTGTTCCTTCCTGTTCTTAATAAAACTCCAAACCGGATAGGGTTCTCCATCCAAATAATAAATAACCAAAAATATATATTCACTTTCTGAACAGGGAGGAAAAAAATATATTTTCACTTATACTGAACCATTTATAAACAACTAGTGAATCAGTGGAACCACTAAAATAAGGTGGATGGTAGCTCTTGATGGACTCAAAAAAAAAATTTCCCTCTTTTTCATGTTATGAATTTCATCATGATTCATAGGTTGATAAATATTTGTTAAAATAATAACATGATTTATCATTCCATATCCTATAATGTTTGGTTTCTCCAGAGGAAAATCATTGAATTTAAATTAGGCCCAGCATTACCATGATTACGTCAGGTTTAATAAATTGACTGAGACAGAAATATTATTATGATAAACACTAATCATATTTAAAAACCACATAATCATGAAAAATAATTAACAAGACACTAAATCATGAATTGTTTTTGAATATATGAAAACTTTTTCATAAAATAGATCATTCATGGTTAATTTTTAAATCATTTATGATAGTTCTTATTGATTTTTTTAATTTTCAATGCGTATCCCCTGGGGTTGTTAGACTAGTTGTGTATAAAAGAACATTTTCGTGCACTAGGTAATGATTGATTTCTTCTCATTTCACCTGTTTTAGAATTATTACCCCGAGTTAGTTGAGTTCAATACCCACATCAACTTGTAGTATCTTGAGAGGGATATAATTTCTTTGAAACCGCATTCTATATCATTCACCCAAATTCACATAAATTTTCATATACATATAATTATCCTTACTCTAATCCTTGTATATATAACAAGATGTATCTTAAGATATAAAACATTTCATATCCCTAGATATATCAATAAATATTTACTAATAATAATTTATAATTATTGAAAATCCTTTCCTCGGATACCAACTATAGTGAACCATGATTTTATATATGAATATCATATATTATTAGATAAATATTAAAAAAATTATAATCACATTATCAAGGAACAGAATAGTTTAGTATTATTACATACTTAAAAAAAATATTCATATTTCAGGGAATTTATTCAACAGCTAAAAAAATTGTTCTTAAATAGTATTCCAATTAGGAATACACTACCAAACTTGTTATTAAAGAACCATTGGAAGGAAACATTTGAAAGGGTGATCTTATATTCTCAGCAAGGATTAACATTGGTGATAAGAATCTATGATCATATAAAATAATAAAATAAGAATATGGAAATTTTCTACTAAACATAACCTAAGATGTTCATACCCAAACTATCATATATCATAAGAATAATACATTTCATAAAAATTATTATTTTAGAAAACCTTTCCCATAAGAGTTGGAAATCAACATAGATAAATAAGTAACCATTATACCATTTTATTAAATTGTAGAACCGTCATAATTATACATAATAATTAATATATCATGGTTAAATACTAACATAATAAATACAGTGAATCAGTAAATATCGCATATTTCTCATAATGGAGCAGTATACACCTATATACTTTAGTGGATTAGGATGCCCATATTTCCCATGGTGGATTACGATGAACCTATTTCTTATAGTGGAACAATCCCGTAAAAATTTTTTCCCATTAGGTCCTCATAGGAAAGAAAGATTTATCCAATTCAATAGAGGGAGATATTGGTCATTCCAATTTCATAATAAAAATAATAATAAATCCATTGCACGAAATCACAAAACAGTCAACATATCATCACATTTTATATCATGTAAATAAAATGGGTTTCAAAAATATTTTAAAATTCAAAATAAAGTATCAAATGAGAAATAAATGGTTTTCATAAAAATTTAATCATCATAAAAATTACTCATCATGGTAAATAATAAGGATCATATCATTTTATTTTATCCCCAGTTATTCATAGGTAACATTGAAATATGTCCACCTTTATGAAAAATGATTTTAAAATATAAATTAGATCATTTATTTAAGAAAATTGTTATTACATTGTGAAAAAACATCTTTAAACAAAAAAAATTTCCAAAATCCTTTTCAATTAATATATAATTAGAAATATATAATTGAATATTTAAATAGGATCTAAAATATCTCATGAGGAAAATAACCTTTCTGTTATGAAAATATCTTATTAAAAATTAAAATTCAAAAAAACATGGAGATACATTTTTTATTTAAAATTTGAAATATATTAAATTAACATTAGAAGAATGATATTTCCATGAAGTAAAAAACAATATTCCTATAATACAAATTAAAATAAATATTCTATTAACTATTCTGTTTAAATACAAACATTATTTTTTCTAAAAAAACATGGAGATTTCATTTAAAATACATTATATAATGGTTAGAAATAGGTGAAAATTCCAATAATAAATCATTTTGAATATTTAAAAACAATTTTTAATACATTTTTAGAATAATAATATTTTTAATGAATTTATTTTTTGAGACGATGAGAAAAATATGTCATTTTTATATGAAAAATATTATTTTGAACTCTTGAGTGACTGAATATGAGAAATTTAATGGAAATAGTGTATTATTTTGACATAACTAGTGGGTAAAAAATATCATCTGTTTATTGATAGGATGTTCCTATGATTTTATCATTGGAATCACAATCATTATAAATCCATATGAACAATGAGAATATATCAGAAACCACTACCAAAATGGTAAAAATGTTTCTACAAACCCCATGACAGATAGATCCAAAAAAAATTTAGATGAAAATTTTCATTAATATAAGGATAAAAAATAAATTAAAGGCTATTATATTCACTATATAAAAGAAAAACATGGTGAATATGGCTAGTTTATCAATGAAAATTAATGTGAGACGAAAATTCCTTACCATAAGTCTTGACTTCTTTATTTCTTGTTCAAACCTATGGTATAATAAATATATGTTTATTATAAATAAATTATTACATCATAGTTATATATAAAAAACCATATAGGATTAATGGGTGACCTTTTATTACCTGTTTATTAAAATTTACATGTTATAGTCACGTTTTGTGCAATAACTGGTTTTTTCATATATGAAATGATTTTTTATTTTTTGTTACTCTTACATTGATCTTAATTAATATTGGTAAAAGTTAGTAACTCAAGAGGGTGGATTAATTGAGTTCCCAATAAATCATCACGTTCAAATTAATTTTAAATTAAATCCTCTATGTTAATTAAAAATAAAATGTTAATTAAAGTATTATAATTACATAATATTCATCATTCATAATATTTCTCAAATATACATTAGGGATCAGTAAAAACATAAGAAAATAATCTAACTTTTTAAATTAAATTACATAATCAAATAGATTATATAGTCACATTAAAAATAATAATCGAAGAAGAATGTATGTCTATAGGATAAAATAAAAAATATAATTCTAGATTTGAAATAATGAAATAATAAATAGAAATACATTGTGGAATGACAAAGGAATTATATACCATGCCGATATAATCCCCACTAATTTTAATTAATCATGCTTCCATATATATTATTGTAATAATAATATGATCCAAACCCATGATCGGTTGTTTAGAAATAATATCACATATGCTATCAAGGCTTAAATACTCTCAATAGTTAGACAAAATAAGAAATACCTATATATTCCACACATGACCACATCCATCGTTTCGAAGGGTATACAAATTTTTAATGATCGGATAGTGTGTCAAGTACAATGTAGTTTGATCATATGAGATAGTGTGTACAAATAAACAAATTAATATAGCACACTACTCCAATATAAATTAAAAAAATAGATAGTGATAGGTTAATAAAAGATATATTAATGTTGTTATGGTCCATCTTACTAGGATTATTTTGTTGTAGTATTCGTGGATGATATCATAGTGTACTCTCACACTCGACACGACTATGCTATCTATATTGAATTGTTTTCAGTGCTCTAAGGGATAATCAGTTATATGATAAGTTTTCAATGTTCCACTTTTGGATGGATCATATTCACTTCATAGGTCATGTAATCTCAGATACGAGATTATATGTAGACCTAGAAGAAGTAAGAGTGGTAGTTTCCTAGGAGTAGCTGAAGAAAATATTTGAATTATAGGGTGTTTTGGGGTAGGATGGTTTCTAAAAACTCTATATACAAGACTTTTCATGGGTACCACCTCCAATGACATGCCTAAATAAGAAGGGTGTGAAGTAATTATGGAACGATTATTATGATTTATCTTTTTAGGAGCATAATGGGAGGTTGACTTCAATATCAATACTGAATTTTTAAGAGCTATCCAAGACATACACAGTTTACTGTAATGAATAATGTATCAGTCTGGGATCAGTTCATATGTACGGGAAGGATTAATTGTATAATGGTCATGAAAATTGATGCCACATGAGAGGAATTACCTAATGCACGACCTCATGTTGGCTATAGTTTTTCATGATTTGCGCTATTGGATACATTATCTTTTGGGAGAGAATTTTTTGGTATACACTGTGCACAACAGAATCATGTGTATCATTACTCAATGGGAGATGAATTTAAAACAACAAAGATTGGGTGAGTACCTTCAATATTTTGCCATTGAGATTTCTTAAATGCCTGGGAAAGGAAACACAATAGATGATGTGTTGAGTAAGAGGACCAATATACAGGTGGTTCAGGAGGCCAGTAGTGAGTGGCAGCTTATGGATCTATTCTCTGATATGCATTTGGAGGTGCATGAATTATAGAGGAAGACATTTCTATCTTCTATAGCTATTACCACTACTCTAATTTATCAAGTGTGAATTAGGTATATATCAGATTCCAAAGGCCTAGTCTAAAGGGAGATTGTGTCAGGAGAGCATCCATCTCTTTGATGTACTGCAGACGATGATGAGTTTTTGTGTTTTCATGGATATTTATGGGTGTCTGTAGATATACGTGCAGAGTTGATGTAAGATTTTTATTCCTCAGTTTAGGAAGTTCATCATGGTGTCCCCAAGATGTATAGTTATTTTCACCATCAATATTGGGGGCCATGTATGAAGAGGGATGTAGTTGGTTTTTCTATAATATGTTCCACCTGTCAGCAGGTGAAGGCGGAGCATTAGCCTCCGGTAGAGCTTTTTCAGCAGTTACATATTCTCGAGTAGAAGTGGAATGATGTCGAGATGAACTTTTTTAAGTATTTACCAAGGTCTCCCAGAGGAAATGATGTTTTATTGGTTGTTTTCAATAAACTCGTGAAGGTTTCACATTTTTTTCTCATGAAGGAAATCATCAGTGTTGATAAGCTTTGGAAATCATGAATCTTTGAGATTGTAAATTTTTATGGGGTTATGCACTATATCATTCCAGACCAGGATTCCATGTTTACTTATCATGTCTTGCTGGGACTATAGAGGGATTTGGGTACAAAATTTCTTCTGAATATAGCTTTCCATCCCCAGTCAGATATCTAGTCTGAGCACATGATTCAGTTTTTTAAGGATATGCTACGAGAATGTGTCCTGAATTTTGGGGTTCATGGGAGAGACACATACCCCTAGTATAGTTTCCTGACAATAAAATTTTTCATGAAATGATTCAGAAAACACCTCATGATGATTTGAATGGTACGTCATGCTGATCACCCCTATTTTGGCTAGAGGAAGGAGAAGAATCTGTGTTAGGACCTTGTATAATATAGGAGACCATTGACCAGGTGTAGTTGATTTGGAATAAGATGTCTCTTGTAGAGTCATGGTAGAAATAGTATGCTGATAGATGGAAACGACCTCTAGATTTCGAGTTGGGGGGTCATGTTTTCATACTTATCACACCACAGTTGGGACGTAGGAGGATTAAGAGATAGTGGAAGCTTTCACCATGATATATCGAGAAATTTTAGGTTTTGGGGAGAGTCGAGCCGATTTCCTATCAGTTTCAATTAACACATAGGTATCAGTCTATGCACAATTTCATTCATGATTCTCAGCAATGAAGTTACTTTTTAGACTTGTACCTGGTTTTTCAACCTGAAGAGGTTGAGTTGGAGGCAGAAGCATCTTTTGAGGAGCACCCTTTTCAGATTGTGGATGAAATCACGAAGGTTATCCTTGGTCATTTTGTTCCTCTGGTACTGCTGTTATCATAGAATAAGTGAGTACAGAATAAGACTTGGAAGAGGGATGTTGATGTAAGATCATAATGGTCAGAGTTGTTTTAAGAATCCTCTTCACCGCCCTTGGATGGGAAATTAAGGGATGAATTGCATAAATGGGGGTTTTGCAAGAACATAGATCATCATTTTAGTTATTGATCTTGATTTTAGGTTGTTTTTTAGGAAAAGGAAGAAATGAGAATTAAATAAGTACACATCGTGTACTTATGAGTACATTCTATATATTTATGTTCCACATACAACCACATACTAGTCGTTTAATTGCTGATTACATGGTCGTGTAAATGACCTGGAAGACCACTTAAGGCGGGGTCGGGCTAAGGCTACTATATGTCGTGTACATTTAATGAACAAACAGTGTACTTTTATCTTTATTTGATAAATTAGAGGGGGTCACGTCTCATCTTCAGAAACATATTCTTCTTTCCTTGGTTCGTACAAGAAAGAGACAAGGGGGCTGATAAACTCTAAACCCCTCCAAATTTTCTATTCGATCCCTGATTGAGACAATGTTGGGATCTTTGGAATCCCACTAGTGATTTTTCAATTCTTCTAAATCAATTATTCTTGATTCCCCTTCACTTGTGAGTTATTCATGGTTGAGATCTTTCACTTTTTTATTGATCTATTCCAATCTAGGTTAATACCAAGACCAAAATTTATGTGTATTAATCATATGAAATTGATGTAGGTGGTTTTTCCCTTTCTTTGTTTCTATTTAGATTATATGTGCTAAAAGTGCCACATACCCACATTTGGGGTATTTATTGATTTGGAATATAACAAATTTTAATACCTTCTATGGTTTTATTGACTAAAAAATAGTTGTTTATTTTGTTTTAGGTTATGTGCATTGTATTTCCTTTCCTTTTTGATTAGAATGATGTTTTTTTATTATATGAAATGAATGTGATATGCTTCGTGAATGTTTATCCATATTGTAGTTATAGATTACATGTGCTGCTTGATATGATATGTGTGCTATTTTTCAAATGGGTTGTGGGATCCTTGTACCTAGAAAAACTATGGGGGTTTCCATGATTATTTACACCGGACCATTATAGACATGGTGTAGATATTGACCCATGGGTATTGACCATGAGATCTACCCAGGTGGTTGTTTATAATTTGTCTATTCTAAGTTGACCGAGGGGTATTGACTATGAGACCTATCGATTAGGTCATTTATTTGTTTACCTAAATCGATGTGGGGATAGTGGGGTTAGACCATGAGATATTTACCAAAGGGTTTTTTTTTAATTTTTGGTTTCTATGTTAAACTATAGATCTTAGACTGTGAGAGATTTCTCAAAGGGTTGTTTTTGAATGATTGAATGATTGTGGCATGTTTTCTAACACAAAGCATAGGATTGGTCTGGGCCTTACCTGATTGATTTGATGGTCTTATGAGATGTCTTTTGGATACTATTACACAGGGGATACAGATCTTAGGCTAGATCCCATGGTGTAAATGATTCAATGGATTGAATAAAAAATATAAATGAATGTAAATGAAAACTTTTGGATTTTTTATTTTTGAGTACTTTTTAGTTTATTACTTCATTTTTTCATTTTACTTTCTATATATATTCAATTATAGTTAGGAACATATATTTTGGTGTTTGCCTAATGGGATTCGTCTCACACCCTGTTTGGGTCTTGTTTTGGACCCAAACAGGTTATATTTTTACAGGTATATATATTAGGGAAGTCACTATTCTTCATCAGGTAATTGATTGATGCTGGAGCTAGAGATCATGGGACAAAGTTAAGGCTTGATATGCTTTTGGGGTTTACTTTATTTTCAGTACTTTGGTTTCTGTATTATATTTCTAGCATTGTGAATTATTTTTCTAATTTCCTATATACATGTGATATACATCATTACTGCATGATCTATTTGTTTCATTACCATCAGTCTTCCGCCATTTAATTCTGTTGCATGGTATTACCACTTTCTAGACTGTTTCCATTTTATTTCCACTATGTATACTCTTCCACTGAGGGAATAATTTCCCAATTATCACACCACGTCCCTCACTTCATGTCGGCAGCCTCTAATGTTTAGGGAAATACAGTTGAGGTTATTTGACCAATCGGGCTCGACTAACCTTTGGGTGACAGCTGGATTTGGGACATTACAATTGACACTATATTTTATCTATGTTCAAGTAACAATGGATTAGTTACCTGGTTTTTACCCTATTTTTTTATTACATTTTAAATAGATCCTCTAACTCTAATAACAATGAAATAAGAGATTTTAAATGTGGTAATAATTATAATACATCCCCATTCCCCCAAAATAATTTTGAATATTTCATTTATTTTTATAGGATTTATTTTTATGGTAATAAAGACTCATCACAATATTACATTATTTAATAATGATTGTTTTTTTATAACATTGATATGAAATCATTTATTTCATAGGAAAAAATATTAGGAAAAAACTTAATCTCACAAGGAAAGGTTGAGAAATAAAAATCCCATCATTCTAAAAGGTTTTCAGATACCTACAAATATTATTATATTATACTATGGTGGGATTCTAAAATTCCATCTCATTAAATAAAGGAACCCCTTATGTATATCATACTACATTTTAATGAAGTTACAATATTCTCTTAAATTACTTGATTAAAATTTCAATATCCCTCATATCTATCAATAGTAAGATCATTATATTAAGTCTCACTATGTGATATTGAAGTGAATAATATTGTTATTTCATAAAGAATATATAAAATGAGAATGCATTTTCATATTAATTCTCTATGATCTGAATCTAAGACAAGTTTTCATTGAGTAAATAGTTGAAGATAATGATCGAATAATAATTTTAATCTCATAATGAATCAATTTTTATTATTAATATATTCAAAATTAATATTTTAATAAAAATGAATTCAAATAAATGTTATTAATGTCTTTAAAAATCAAAATAAAATAAAATAAAAATAAAATAATCTAGGAATAGATCAATAAAATATTATACATTCCTAATTTTCATAATGAAAAGAGACCAGTATAAAATATCAATCCATTATATTTATTCATTAAATAAATTTTAATATACATGATCCTCCAAAATACTTATGTATTGTGGAGTTACCATGATGAATATGTTAGATAATATTTAAGTATAATGTATCTAGATTACATTAGAAACCTCATTTCCTCTTTTATGTTTTTAACAAACTATTGATTATGTGAACCATTTATCATGATGATGACGTCCTTCAATCACACTGGTTATGTGTATAATCATATATGAAATGTTTTTTTCATATTCTTTTCAAACAATAAGGTTTTTGTTTGATTTTATAAAAAATGGTTTTTTTGAAGACAATCCGGTAAAATATGTGATCACGTAAAACCTAATATATGATTATCTATGTTTCAATCATGATCACTTTGGGGTAAATTGAAAATACCAAATCCATTAATAGAAACTCTCTCACAATAAACAATTAATTTGACTTTGTAAATGATAATCTCAGATCATACATAAGATTTTTACATTGCATTGATGGTGATAATTATTCACTGGGAAATTTTAACTTATTTCAAAAAAATATTAATATATTAAAAATTAATATTAAAATATATTGATTGTTAAAATATTTATAATAATTACATAAAAATATATAACAAAAAAAGATGAATTATTATTTTGGTAACATAATATAAAGGTTATTTTATTAAAATATATTAAAATAAATACAAAAATTTGAGTCATTTTATTTTTTATTTTCATGTTATTTTTTTGAAACAATACTACAATCCTCTTTTAAATCATTAAAAAATCCTTTATCTAGACATTAAAATGTTTATTTTTTTGAATTAATTATTTTTATATGTAAATTCATCAAAAAAAATTAATTAATATTTAATGAATTTTTAAATATTCCTCTATCATTTAACCAAAAAATCCATATTTTATTTTAGCTAAGATGAAATTTATTTTTTTAATTTGGTTATTATTATAACAGGATTTTAGATAAAGGAAGAGATGTTTCATATTGTTTAAAACTACACTACTCATACTAATGTTAAATAATTCCATCAGTTCACAAGGATCATGATATATTATCATTTATTATCTTAAATGAGGGATTATTTTTTAAATAAAATCTTATAGTGGCCATTATTTATAGTATAAATCATTCTATTTCATAGGGTGGGTTTTGGGGAATAATTTTAAATGATGGAGATAAATCACACCTAGATCCTTGATAATATTACTATTTTAGATTCTACCAAAATTTTCCCATGATCCATCAATATTTTATGAATATAAAAAAATTTGAAAATATAATTGGGACCCTAATTAATACATTTTGTTCCTATTGTATTAGATAAAAATAAATTACATAGAAAATGAAATAATTGATGAAAAATAATATTCATTGAAAAACAAAAATAAGAGAACTCAACTATTAGATAACCTAATGTTTTTTAAATGTCTTATGACCCAAAAAGTCTCAGGTTTACTCATTATTCTAAACAAAAATGGTAACATTTTAATCTAAAATATATATTTTATGATCTAACAATTATTATTATATATCTAATAAAGTTATTAAACATATAACAAAAAATTATATAATGTTCCAAGGTTGGGAAGTATGGTTTCATAGTAGGATTTCTACAATATCATTAAGAACCCTGAGTGAGGGTTATAAATTTTTATTGATGTTTATTTTATTTTAGGAATCTATAATATACATACCTTAATATATAGATAAGTAAACATATTTTTGAAATATTCACCAGAATAAAAAAAATAAAAAAATTCATTGGAATATTCTCCATAATTCTATTTATATTTTCCAAAATCAAAATATCAATTCATTATACAATGATTATGATGAATAAATATTCGTACATTATAATTTAAATATAAAAAAATATTCATTTATTTAAATAATACATTCAATGTAAAAATATATTAAACACAAGATATTCCAATAAAATCATAATTCAAAATGTGCTATCCAAACCAATATCCTGATTGGATGATTGAAATTTAAATTGTATTATGAAATGAATGCTAAGAGAGAGGAAATATATAGAGAATGGGAAATATATTTATTTTTTATGATAGTGGTGGACTAAGAGGGTATCTTCTTGGTAAATATTTCTAAAATAATGTGGTAAACGTCCAATCACTAAATATGGAATCATTTCTTCTCCCAGATATCCTTTAGAAGAATAAAGATCAACCAGATTATTCCTCTTTTTTTATGTGTAGTGAATATTAAACTTATTAATTAATTAATTTCTAATGATTATGATTATCCATGAAATACTCTGTGAATCAATGATTAAGCCAATCTAGAATTGACCACCATGGAAGAGTTTATATCAACATCAAAGATATTAATGTAATTTAAAATTCAATGAGAGATAAAAAAAATCCAATGAATGATATTCTAAATTGAAATAACTACCCTTCCCATAAAAAAATAAATTCAAAATGTTATAGAGAATATATTCATGGAGGATTCATGAACCACACATGAATTTATGGATGCGAGACTCGTCAATATTTAGCTAATTCCACTAAATGTTTGGTATCTACTTTTCCATATTCACTAAAACACCACTAAAAGTAATATTTACTACAAAATACCTACATATATGGTTTATGAGGGTATGTGATTGAATTAACTACATGAATATAGAGTTATGATAGGAGACTATAAGGGTGAATATTTATTTGAGTAAACAGTCAGTGGGTTTCATGGACCGGTGGAATGAGGCATAGTGAGCCTCCCATAAGATCCAAAAACCCATAGAAACAAAATATTATGCCCCTATCAGTCTAATGATAGAAATATATGGTCATTCAAATATGTTTCTAGAAATATATTCTTGTATTTGAAATAGAAACTTACTCTGTCTCAACATATGATATTACAAGGCTCCTGATTTTCCATAGCCCTTCCATTGTTATTCTAGAGTGTTTGATAGTTCATGAGGATTTTTATTGAATTTATTACTTGTTTTAAATTGGTTTTTGAAATTATAGAATTTACTTTTTAAAGATGGAAATTAGATTATGTTTTTAATAAAATATATTATTAATGACTTAATTATATTAAGAATGTTGTTTTATTATTTAAAAATATAACTATGTACAACCCATGGTTTTTATATCATGTAGGGGTGTGTCAATTTTTATAATGGTTAAATAAAGTTAATAACACCAATTATATAATTATTAAGCATAAATAGATTTTACATACCATAACACACCCCTTATCCATAACGGTATTGAATTTTTTAGAATACAATATTTTTTTATAGTGTCCTTCAATAACATGACCTCAAAATTAAATAAATAAATAACTAACTAAAATCATTGTTTTAAAATCTTAATATTTTGGATGAATATATATTGGACTTCATTAGATTTATTATTCTTCCAATAGGATTATATAAGGATTAAATTGGAAATTAATATTTTTTTTAATGAAAGGGAGAGTTTAATGGGTTTTATGGAAATACTTCAAGATAGTATATAACTTCTTAAAACTCTATAAGATATCTATAAAATAATTTATTTTTAATTTTTCATAAATTAATTACGATTCAATGAATCTATTATAAATATCAAATACTTGTTTTTTTATTTATTCAATGATTTTGTTTTTGTGTTTTATCCTATAATGAGAAAACTCTATCAACTTTTTTTGGTTGATACACACATAAATATTCTTCCTTTTACATAAAATAATTTATTATTAACGTATATTATTGTGAAAATGTTATTATATTATTATATCGTTACTTTTTAAAAATGAATGTGAATAATTCAATAAAAAATAAAATAGATTCTGGATTATTAAGGACTTTGTAAATATTTCAGAACTTCATAAAGAAAGTGGAAGATGATAAAAATGTATGTATCAGAACATAGTTACTAATATTTTTTATTAATATGGTTTTTTAAAATACTAAAAATGAAAATATGAGAACTCTATAATTGGGGAATTATAATTTATTATATGATTATTTCAAATATTGATAAATATTAATATCCCATACTACGATGGTAATACATGAAACTCTGTACAATCACATTTTATAGACTATTTCAAAAATATAACCTACTAAAATTTCAATAATTGATACAATTTTTTATCTCATGTTGTAGTACTATTATTTATTGAATAATTATTTAATGTATGTTTTTATTATTTTCATAATATAAATATTAAAATATATAATGATACTGTCATGAAAAATGGTTATTATTATTGATTTATAATAATGAAATCAGAATGATAGATTGAGGAATGTTATTACATATAGTTCAGTAATTCAATTCTATTATATATAAAAATATAAGAGATAAAAATCATACCATCGTATGTTTTTAGAATTAATTTTCATATAATATTTCATCATTTGAATTAATGATATTATTTTGATGTTATCTAAAAAATAGACAACAAATAATAATATGAGGATTACTAAAAGATAATTAGATTATCGGATGAACATTATCCTAAATTATAATCATAATTTTAAAATATTTTATTATTTTAATTGTAAGTATAATACTAAATATAATTTAAATTAAATTATTTTTTTCAAATTTTTATATAATTAATATCCGATAATAAAATGATTAAATAATTTTTTGAGCTATCATGATCATGTGTGATTTATGTTTTTTCCACATTTTTTACTAGATATAGTGTATTATGTATTATAGAATTTTTTATTATTATTTATAATGGTTAATTGGTATAAAGTATTAAACAATATAAATTAAGATGATGTTACAATTTAAGGAAATATTTATGAGAAGAAATATTATTTCGCTTAGTGGGAACGATTTGACAAGGAATTATGGCATAAAACATGTAATGATTATTTATATTTGTTATTTGATACAAATTTATGTTTATTTATTGAAGTGGAGATATATATAATATAAAAGTTAATTCATGATTTAATTCAAATGGACTATTGTTAGGGGATAAACTATCCCAATATATATTATTAGATTATTATATTTCATGATTTTATAGCCTTAGTGAATTTTATTTTCATAGAAAAAAATTCAAAATGTATGTATAAATGGGTTTTTAGATCATTGTGATGATTTATTGATAACTATATATGGTTAGAATGATTTAAGGAGAAATGGGATAAAGGTATTAGGCTATGGTTTATTATATATTTAGATATTGGATGAGATCCTTGGCTATAGTGATGGTCATTGTTGGTGATGATAGGACATATTGTAATATTCATCATGGTGTGATATAGACATTGGGGGTTATGGAATATCTCATTGGGGTACTTTATCATTGATATAATTTTTCTTAATTATAACTTTCATTAGGGTTATATGGATGGATGTTATTTATATGTTCTATTTAGAACATGTTAACATAGATGGACACAATATACTACATGTTCACCATTGTTGTTTTAATTTATGATGAGTCCAGGATTACATGAAAAATTTATGAATTGTTAAATTAAATAATAAATAATTTGGAATGATTCATATGGATTAGAAAAGATTATTCCACAATTTATAATATAATCAATGAATAAATAGTGATAACAGTACTTGACTTATAAGATTATAATGTTAATCATGGAAATAGAAATGGAACAAAATTAATTAATGTATGATGAGTTATTAAATATTGATCATGAGACTTTTTTTATTATAATTACTATATTAGATATTAATATTAGTCAAGGGTCATGTGTAATGATAGAGGTAGATGAGTCCAGGGATTAGTAGATTCTCTTAATGTTGATGTGTGTGAATTTATTTATATTTTTAAATTTTATATTCTAACTCACATTCTATTAGAGGGAAACCAGCAAACAAATATGTCAGGGTTGTTTTATCTAATATCCATAATGGTGAGGGAAAATATGGATGAATTCTCCCTCTTCAACATTCCCTATATCTCACTCTATCTCTTTT
The DNA here is from genome assembly GCA_963277665.1 of Viscum album. Taxonomy (NCBI): domain Eukaryota; kingdom Viridiplantae; phylum Streptophyta; class Magnoliopsida; order Santalales; family Viscaceae; genus Viscum; species Viscum album. The sequence continues at coordinate 1,257,434,529 of OY728142.1, read as the reverse complement.
GATAAATGATTAGGTGTATCTGGGGATATAAATGTTTTAGTATAGGGTTTTTTTATAGATAGGTTATAATGTAAATCATTTTTACTAAGAATTTATATATAGTATAATAGGATGAGGTATGTACCATACATATATTTGAAAATATATTTCTTTGTTTCCCACATGTGTACAAGAATGTATTGTGAAGGATTAAGGTATAATTAATATACATAGGTTATATATGATTTGATGAATACAGTTAGTATTGGGATATGAAGTTGATGAGATTTCATGCAACAAATGATGTAGTAATAGTTTTGATACTATTGCATGTGGAACAAAATTATTTGTAAAAGGGATGATTATGGGACATTGGTATTGGGGAATGAGAGTGAAAGACAAGTTGAGAAGTGGAAGCAGGTTACTTTAAATTAAATATTTATATATATATCTATATATATGATTTTGATATATAATGTTGTACTTTTATTCTCTACATTCTTATAAAATCTAGTGGGTATTGTAATAAGGTATTACATATTTAAGTTATGAATTACTTTCATTTTTTAATATATTGGGATATTTTATTCATCATTTTCATTCATTAACAATATGTTTCATAGTGGATCCTAAAAGAATATTCCTGGTTTACTCACCCTATCAATAATTAATTTTATTTTTTGTTCATTAGGATCGAGTTAGTTATCAAGTCATGTGTTACTATTTTGAGGCGTTGTTTTGGAGAAATATGAGTTTCATAGTCACCTTAAAGAATTTATCCCTTCAATTTTCACTTTAGTTGTATTGTATTATTTATAACACTAAATTGTGTATTATTATTACTTAGCTTATTTATTCATAGTGTTTCTTGGTTTCATTCACATATTATGTATTACTCATTAATTATTTATGATGATAATGTCCCCAATGTGTCTAATTTATATACCATTGTGGAATTCACAACTCATGGAAAATTGGAGGTGGGTTACCTTTATAGCTGGTTAGGAGATTGAGATATTGAGGCTGATGGTTAAGGGATGGAATGATGTTAGGAGTTATAAAATGGTGAGGATATAAAGGATGATATGGAAAAAATGCAGTTTGGGCTTAATATATGATGTAATAAAGAGATAAAAAAAGGATGTTGGAGATTTAAAACACCCGGGACTAGACATAAGGGACATTACATTTACATAAATTACTTGGAGAAGTGATTATACATTTGGAGTAGAAAAATAAGATAGCATCATGGGTATTATTTATCTCTTATTATGATTGAGGTAAGTAGAAAATGGGAAATATTAAAAAAAATGAGTGAATTAATTGACCATAAATAATCTATATCTCAATAAAAGTGTCCAAATGGTTTTTATTTCAAAGTAATGTAACTATGTCAATATTCCTATCATGTTCACACTTTTGAAATTCAAAATTATTTCTTAGTTAATCATTGTAGAGTAGTGATCTACAATAAAAATATTTTAAAAATAAACTCCAATATTTTTAGTACATGTTTCATAAAAATTATGAAGGATCTATTTCATTTCATGATTTATAGAATAGTTTTAGGAGGCAGTTATGGGATTTAGATTGATTTAGGTTTGTATGGAGCACTCTGTTTTCTTTGGCTGTGATGGTACATCATGGTATAGATCGATTTTGGAGGTTCTTATTCCTCAAGTATTGTGAGGTGATAACTATTTTTTAGGGCTATTTTGTAATCATTTCTAGGGTTATTTTTATATTCTACAGTAATGGTACCTATTCATATCATTATTATTTCTCTCCACTTTGTAATTTTTAATCTCCTTTCTTTAAATGTTTTAAGATCAAGGAATTACCTCAATGATATTGAAATCAAATTATTATTATCTCATTATGTTGAATAACCATGAGCATCAATATTCATCAATTTATATACATTTGGAATGATTATAGTGAAACAACCTAATTTAATCAATTGTATCCTTCTTATTAAATTATTGATCCATGATTCTTTACACCATTAAAACATTTACTGCCTAGCCCGAAGTAAATTTACATTTTATTTGGTTTTTATATAAAAATACCCATGCTTGGTATTGGGATGGATATATGTTTTTGGGAAAGGTTTCTCAAATGTTTTTTTGACATTCCATACCATTTTCCTTGATCATAGAGTGGAGAAGATATATTCTGGGGGTAGTTAAATTTGATTTTAATGTTTGAGAAATCACTGTTTATTTGAATGTAAGTGATTGTTATGGTCAAGTAATATAATATGGTGTTATTTTTAAAATCATATTGTTAATTAATCTGAAATAAATTTTAAATAAAATTTTAAATATTCTTGGTATTACATGGGAGTGTTATTGGTAAGTTAAGATTTGTTAAAAAAATATTAATTCTAGATAATGAAAATTATTACATTTTCATGTTTTGTTTATGTTGATTAACATAGTTTAAATTAGGTTCTACAATTTTGTTTTTATTTTTGTAATTATTAGCTTTATAAATACAATGGAACATTTTTATTACTCAAATTAATCTAACTTGATAAGAATAATTTTAAATAATATTTTTCTGCCATTGTTTTTGAAATTATTTAATTTATACCATCTACAAATTCGGTTAAAACAAAACTAGAGTCTGTATTAAAACACAATAGTTGGTTGATTAATTAAATATAGTTATGAAAGTTTTATAATAACAATTAATATACTAAAAATTTGTCAGTTATAATTAATGTTGAATTGTTTTTTGGGAGAAATTTAATTTTTCTAGGTTATTAGTGGGAATTTTCTCTATGATGTATGATACTATGAAAAAAAATATTCAATTACTCAGTTAGAAAATATTATTTATCATAACTTTAATTTCTAAATAATTGAAATCAATAATTTTTTTTATATATTCATTAGTTTTAAAATATTTTTTCACATGATGAATTGAGAGTGGTTAGATATAACATATTTTTATAGAAAATTTCAATGAAAAAGAGTTTAAAGAATTATATTTAATAGAATTTTTTCCTATTGTATATTAAATTAGATATTCTTAGTTAAATGTTTTTAGTAACATTATTTTATAAAATTTATTGTTTAAATAAATTATTTTCATTCATTTCTATCATGTAATTAGTGAAACATGAGGTTGAAATATATAAAATGAATAATTTATATTGTATGAAAAGAAAGTAATTGTAAACATCATGTAAAAGACTATTACTAACATATTGTATGAACAAGATAACATATATTCCATGTAAATTATTGCTATAGTCAAGTCATAATTATTACTATAAACTTTTTTATAATCATGAAAATGTAAATATTTCATGACATGCTTATCATATTAGGTTTTGGATATTCTAAATAGTTTTTTTTCATGATTTACTATTCATCTTATTATTGAGATGAAATCAGGAATGGGAAACAAGTTGAAATTATGTGATGAATTTAAATTCATGTAAAGAATATCATTCATGATAATTCTTAACAAATAGGATAAGTGTCAAATATGATAATATAATTTAAATGAAATTCAATGACCCCTCTGAATCAGTATGAATTGATTGATTTTTAATATCCTACAATGTTATTACATAATGTACTATTTAGTTATGTATTGATTGATATGAATTTCTTGTTATGTATTTCCTGTTATTTTTATTCCCCTTTTTAATTTTTTTGAGATTAATCAGGGATGAGAGTCATTTATGGGACCTAAATATCCTATGATATCTAATAATTAAGGTATCAAATGATTTATTAATTGATGTGTTCATGTTTTAGTGGTATCTCCCCCAATAAATTTTTTGGAGTTTGATTGATGATGTTTCTTAGTTATGATATTATTTCATAAAGTATGTTTGGGTGTTATAAATATTGTTATATATTTTATAGGCATATTATTGGTTCGTCAATTTTGTTACCCTTCTATTCTCCATCCTTTCTATATTTTCATTATTTATAGAGGATCATAATATTTTTAGTGGTATTTAATGGAAGGGTAAATATTTTATTGATCAAATAATTTTTTATTTTATGTTTTCCATTGGTTTGGTGTGATTTTTCATTGAATTTTATAATTTTTAAAATTTTATTAAAATCGATCTAATGTCCTTTTGAATTTTGGGGATAGTATTTTTTTAAATAAAATACAATGCTTATGAGTTTATTATGATGGAATTTAATTTAATAATTTAAAATATACTGTTATATAGACAACTATTCTTATATGAAGGTAATGTTTTTTTTCTTTATGCTCTATTAGTGTAAGAATTTTTTTCATCTAACTGTGTAATGTTAATTAGTGTTTACTAAAGGTTGTATAATGTTATCATCAGACTTGTGAATGGATAATCCCATGGTTCTTCGTTCTTGTATGGGTAAGACCATTTTACAAATGGTTTCATAAAGTTAACCTCAACAATTCTATATAGCATAATTGTAAAAACATTTATAGTACCACAACCCACCACTCTTACATGAGGGTATCATGTTTTGTAAAAACATACCTTTTTTTTATGGTTTCCTTCTACAACATGACTTAACCATTAATTGAATAATAAAAACATAAAATCAAGGTTTTAATATAATAATTTTTTGATAGGAATATATATATGACTGAATTCAATTCATTGGTACGGAAATGAGTCATGAGAAGGATTAAAATAGAATTTAGGATTTAATGTAAATGGAAGAGAGAGTTTAATAGTGTTTTCAAGATAACCTCTTATAATGTTGTGTTATTTCAAAACCAAAATAATATCTATATAAAATCATTTTCTATTTTTTTACATTATATTTGGATTATTCACCCTTTCCACTGGTGATCATAAAGAATTATTTAAATTTTCTTAGTGCTCTAATGTTAGTTATATTATGAATGAATGGAATTTTCACTCATATCTTTGGTGTTTAATAATTAATTATTATTCATTTCTTATAGGATACTTGATTGTTATCTTTTTTTCTTGTACGATTTTTCGAATTTAGATCCCTTTTTAAATGGATATTACTAACCTAATAATGTGTTAATAAAAAATATGTTTGAACATATGTTATTTAAATATGCTTGAAATTGATGAAGAAATAGGGATAAGACAAAACCCCATGAATCAAAACAATCATTATTAATATTTTTTTAAATATTCTAAAACAATGGAATTGAAATAAATTACAATACAATACATGAGGAATATTATTTCATGATATGATAATTCTAAATGTGTGAGAACAATGATAATCAAATGTTTCGTAATTACTATTTGATATTCTAGACTATTTCTTGTTATATAATTTTCATATCAATAAAATATTAAAATTTCATGAAGTAAAATAATGGATTATCTCATGGTATAAAACTATTATTTGTAGAATAAATATGTCATTTTGAATAGTAATATATTTTTAATATAAAACATTCAATATAGAAAAATTATTACATGTTGATTGATTATTATAATTACTATATTATAATATGGAATTTGATGTGATACATTGATATATTTTATCATATATAATTGACTATTAACATTTCATATTATTGAAAATATCTATTAGAATGAATTGAAACTATAACATGTTGTTAGATTTTATTTTTTGATATTATGAGATGTTTTGAAATAATGAAATTATTCTGGAGTTATATAAGAAATAGGAACTAAATAATCGTATGATCAATACTTGTTGTTAAATTAGTTCATAATAATAAAGTAATCACTTTATCTAGTATTAGTTGTAATAAAATTGATTAGTATCATATGAATAATTTTTTATATAAGGGAACATAAATGGAGATTATCACATGTTGAGATAATTAGTATTTTATAACATGGATATGAAATAACTATAATGGATACAATGATTGTTTCTGTTTTATGATTTTTCCTATAGATTTACTAGATTGTATGTTATCTATTTAGAATTATTGGTGATAATTTTTTGGCATTTTCAATTTCAGGAAATTAAAATAATTACTATTGAATTATGAAGATATAATTATATAAAATAGGATTGTGATGTATAATCACTACTCTTATTGGGATTGAATAAACATAGAATTAATTCTTGAATTATGTTATGTTATATTATAGGTATTATTATCCACTGCCATATGATTCCTTATTACAAGATAACTAGTCAAACAAAATGGGTAATTCAAGGTATAATTAAAATGGTTATATTCAAAATTATAAATCTTGGTTTTTTATGAGGACATTATTGAATGTGGTAGACATGAATTCCTTGATGTTAATGACTTGGTGCATTTATTATATGTGTAAAATACATTATAAATGTGTGTATTATCTAGTAATTTATTTTCTTGTTTTTATTAATAGATAACCTATTGTTCTTTGAATTATTTCCCAATAATGATAACATAGTCTTTTGGATATGGTTGATTATAAGTTGAGTAATGGTAGAGGATATTGGGTTGTTTTGATGGTCAATAATGATAATGGTAGGGGAGGTTATAATATGTTCATTACAGTATATTGAGTTTGGTGGAGATGTGATGAGTTAACAGTGTGTATTTATGATCGTTTTAATGATTATTTCTCAATGATTCCCTAATGTAATGATAGATAGATGTTATTAATAATTTTTTATTCCAACAACTATGATGTATTCAGACTCTATGAAAAACATGTGTAGCTATGATGTGCGAGAAGAAGATGGATCCTAGAATACCATGGATAATTTATAAAATGATTAATTAATTGTAATGGTTTAATGTGATTCAAACTTATAATGATATACAAGACTCATTAATAAAAATAAATATATAAAACCATAAATATTATGATAAGAATATTTAAATATTTATCAATTAAATAAAAAATAAATAATATTAATATATTGATAAAAAAATTAATTACATGCTTGATGCATGTATACATATTTGATACCTAAACCATAGTAGTGGAAGTCAAGGGTATTGGGTGATGATATTGGCAGAGTATTAGGCTTTACATTTTCCCTTAGAGAGCATGTTTATGATATGATTAATAGAATGATTTAATATACTACCTTGCAAGTGTGGGTAGGGAAACCATAAAAAAAGTTTCTCAGTTTTAATTGAAAATATCTAGGACAGTGATGGAATGTAAGGGTAACTTTTACCTCTTCCACACATAATCTCTATATACATTGATTTGTATTCCTGTCACAATATATAATAGCTTTCTCTATATGGTGTGTTTTTATCAAGATTCGATGGATCATGGTTTTACTATAAATTTTTCTAAGGGCTCTAATGGAATGAGGTATAGATTATATTTATAAATATGGTGTTTTAAAATTACCATGGGTGTAAATGCATATGTTAAGGTGGATTGAGATATAATTCACATGAACATGATGTTTTTTGCTTTTGGGAATGCCCATGGTTACTACTCGAACATTATAATGATAGAATTTCTGGATACAAAGTTATAGCTTGTGATAAATTTAATTATATATGAGATGACATATAAGAGGGGTTAAAATATTTTATATTCATTGGGGTAATGGGAGAGAAAAACTATTGTTGCATAGTCTATGGCGAGGATGGGAAAAAAGTGTTACATATTTTGGTGATATGGTAGTTTCATATTTTATTCACTATCTTTTAGTATGATTATTTATCATTTTTATCAAACATTTTAGGGATTATCATACTATGTATATATTATATCATAATACTAAAAATATTTAAAGAAATCAGGTAAGTAGGAGGTGATTATTGATCAGAATGGGAGTAACTATTCTAAGACATCGTTCAGAAGTTGTTGTAGCTTTATGGTCAGTGTGAATGATTTATATTTTCTGCCTTTTTTTGTGGTATCAAGTCCTATGTAACATTAATTCATGTATTTGGATTTCTTATTTTATTTATATATAGTTTTATTTGGTGTAATTATCATCTTAAATTTTATACCTTCAATATTTATGAGGGTCATGACTCACATATGTAAGATTTATATACCCTCAATGCAAGTCACCAACTCATATCCTATTGAAGGAAGGATTTAGGGATAATTATTCAAATTCATTCACTATATCCCCATGGGGGGTACCATTAGAGGGAGTGGATCATGATAGTGAGAGTTCTATATGGAGGATTCCTAATCAACATTAGTATAGAAATGAATAACTATTTGTATTGTACCTTTATCCCAATAAAAACTTCTAAAAGTATGTTTGATACATTTATTCAAGATCATGTCATTAGTGGAGATATAATGATTCCAAATTCACCAAATAGAACATAAAAATTTGTGCACAGTAATTCATTACAAATATATTGGGCTCGTTAATTAGAGATGACATATGTATAAATTAATTTTTCATAATTAGAATAACTGATGTGACCTGAGGTAATGGGAGTAAAAAATGTCCTTGGTTTATTCACCAAACAAATTAAAAGATCATTTGATTAATCTTTTAATTAATTGATACATAATTTCTAATTACTATTAATTTTATTATAACAATTTTTATAACGCAACACCAATATAATATAGTCAAAAAAACACAAAAACATATAAATGATATAAATATTCATGAAATTTTTTTTATTCAAAGTATTATCTCATAATATTTATAAAATTTTTGGAATAATACCTTTATAATATTTTATTATTATTTTTTATCTCCGATTATCTCATAAATATCATAAAGAGAAGATCATAAAAATAGAAAACTATAAATTTTATTGAAATTAAATTCCTAGAAAAATTACCAAATGATTTAAATTTTAAAATCATTATTGTGATGTTATTTATCATGAAAGAATATTATAAAAACCTTAACAACAGTGATCTTTATTACAAACATAAACATGATTCGTTGTATAAATTAAAACATAAGGTAACTTTGAGGATCAAGTGTTCTAGTGTCTTTTAAAATTTGAAACATTATACAACAACATAGAATATAAAACAGAACATATTTATTGAAAACATAATTTACATGACCACATCATTCCTTATAACTTATCAATTAATGGGATAACCTTAAGACATGCATAAGAAAAGGGTGAGATATAAAGACTATAAAGGGAGTAAGAAAGTAATTACATTAAGAATAGAGTACATGATATGAAATAGGCATTCAATGGATCAAAATATAAACATGAACATAAAGGCATGATATATTATGATTATAATAACATAGAAATGTTGGAAAAACATTTAACATGATAATAACATGATCAAAGGTTCATTTCACATTGAGCATGAGTAAACCCTCATAGTAATTGAATTATCATGATTAAACCCTCATTTTATATTAATTTGCATGAGTAAAACCTCGTTACACTTGATGTATCAGAATACAAATCATTACCTAATGCATTGGAGCACTATCAGGGCGAACCCTTCTTAATCATTTAATTTAATACATCAGTGTGACACATAGATCGAAAAACATGGATTCATTATACATCATCATTTATTACATGATAAAATAATTTGGAATTAATACATTATTATTTTTAATAAATAAGTAAATGTGTGTAATGGTGAATACCCTTGATAGATAAATGGGAATGGTATTCACTACACAATGACTTTGGCTTTGAAAATCTCAGTGCAATTTCGGCAGCATAACAGTGTGACATAAGAATTCATAAAAATGGTTGATAAGAGAGAAATGGTATCTCATCATTCTAACCTGAAATAGATTTTAAGGGGATTATATAGATACATTTCCCAACATATGATATGGAATTTAGATGCATAATATAAAAGAATTACATGAATGTAAATGTAAAGAGGAAAATTCCTTATAGAATTTCGGCATGGTAATAGGTGTGCATGGGAAGAATTAATGAAATATTAAGAGGAATCTAATCATTAAAAAATTAAGAGGGAAGTATGGGGGAGGAGAAAAATCGTACCCCAACATTTGTAATTGAAAAGAAAAGGGTATAAAAATATAAAGGAATTTGGGAAAAATGAGAAAGGATGAAATCCCTCACTTGGATGTGTGATCCCAAAGGCTTGGGATAGGTTTGAGATAATATTATAGGGAGAGTAGGGATCCTCGGGATGATTATATATAAAGTAAAGAAGATTTTAGTTTAGCCCAAATGGTTTTGAATAAATATAAGTGGGAGCTTGGGTGGGATTATATATGAAAAGAGAGGAGAATTCATTAATATTTAGGTTTTGGACACTACATATTAAACTAATCGAAAACAAAAACCATCCAATGGTTTTTCCCAGGGTTTTTTCCAAAGGGAAGTTGAAAACATTACTTTATACGGCCAATGTCTAAACATATTGATATATTGTGCTTGTTTATGTTGAGGTGAGTCACACTCTCAAGGAAATCATTTTAAAAAGATAAAATATTTTATATGTCTTGGATGGTAAACTAAGGCATCATAAAATTAAACAAACAAATATAAAATGTATATTATCTGAACAAACCTTTTTTTCTTAATGTATTACATCACTATTAGTTCTAAATTATTCCATATAACGCAATATATATTTAAACGGTATATAATTTGTACCCAAAAAATTTGATGTCTCAAAAAATTATTAAAAATTATCTATTATATAATTTTGACATCCTAATTCCAAAAATAATATTCATTTTATCTAAATAATTTTCTAAATATGTGAATTTTTTATTCTAAAATAAAAACAAACATTTATCAAAAATTCATTGGTTTTGACAAAAACTTCTTTCAAACATTAATAAAAATTAAATAAAAAATCATAAAAATTATATGATCCTTTATATATAATAAAAATTATTTTTATAGTAATGTTTTATTAAAATATTATTTTATTCAAATTAGATTTCTTTATTTAATTTAAATATTAACTAAAAATACTATTTGTTCTTTAAAAACCATTTACAAAGTAACAATAATAAAATTTTTGTATATTAATTATACAAAAATAATAAACATAATAATAGTGATAGGGTCTTCTAACATAAACCCTTATAAAAACCGCATAAGACCTAAGGGTAAAGTGTGAAAAGTTTATAGACTCTTGGGGTGGCTCAAATAGCATCTCTTGGGTGCTAATATCTATTAACATTCACTTCTCAAATAGGCTATTCCATTCAAGCATAACGTGTTGAAGCTCATCGTTGTCTTATCCAAGAGAGAATCTGTAACACCCCAGGTAAATAAAGAATATGACATTTCATATTTATCCATATTTGTGAATAAAATATTTAAATAACTTTAAAGGGGACGCTATGCTCGATGGCGTACCCAACACGCAACAACGAGTTTCTTGGGAATCTTACGTTGCACTCTAATAATAAAATAATATTATTTTAAATGGTAGTTAACATGTAGTCGTTGGAATGGCGGGAATGGATATAAATAACTAAAATATGATTATATATGTTTTTAAATGTTTTTACATTTATCCAATAAAAGATAATGGCTTAAAATACGGAAAGAATTCAATTTTAGGCGTATATGCCCTAGTTTTCACTAAAGGTTCACTTATCACCTTTTGATGGCGAACCGTCATTAAATATAATTTTGATCACTCTTATACATTCTTTTGGACCAAATAAAACTCTTATTAAGAATCGGGACATCAAAATTTACTTTGTGTAAATTTTTGGTATCTTTTCGATAAAGTTCATTTTTTTTAATGAATAGTGTAAAATGTTGTAATTTAATTCAAAACCACTTTTTAATCTAATTTATTTATATGATTAGATTATATTTTTAATTGGTTTTAAAGTGAAATTAGAAAATATTTTTACCATTAAATCCAATAGTGTTCGTTGGAATCAATTTCACTTTGAAATCAGACTTAAACTAGTGTCAATCTTTTGATACTTATTGTTTCCTAAAACACGCTATTTGTCATGACAGCGGGAATTAATTATTAGATTAATTAATGTGACTTATATGTTTTGAATTTTTTAAAATAGACTTCATTTTTGAATTCAGAATATCAAATATAGCTTAGGGTGAATTTTTGGGATTTTTCTGAAAAACTTCAATTTTTGATGAATAGTAAAACCACTAAGTGGTACTTATAAAAACTGATTTTCTGTTTAAATGAAATTTTGCCATCATTGTGTTTTGATTTTCAAAAATCCGACATACATGGTTGTCATTAAGAAGTAAAATGTGTTTCAATGAGATTAAAATAATTTTTTGGTGAATAGTAACTTATTAAGTTTTTAATCGCGATTAGTGGTAATTAGTGTGGTTTAAGGTAAAAATAATGCTTTAATAAAATGAGATGAGCTTGACACATGTCTTACCCTCATTTGTTGTATCATGGCCGACCAAGACAAGCCATGGGTCAACTTGGGGACCCCATGGATCCACTTTGGTTGGGAAATGACATAAATAACATTCTATTTAATGTAAAAGTAAAATTGACACAAACATGATATGTTTTACTAAAACAATTTTTAAGTGGGGTAATACAAGTCATCTTTTTGAGTATAAATATTAATTGGAAATCTAAAAAGATTTCCTACATCATAGTATTTTTTTTATAATTTTTAGACATTAAATAAATTAAATTATTTATGACATAATAATGATGTAGCGATGACATCATTATTTGATCATTTAAATAAAATGAAAAGATAATGTAAAATATATGAACTACACATGTCCAAAACTTATTGGATGAGTGTATTTAGAATCCTTATCACCTTATCCACGAATTATATCAATGTGGGACCTTTTGAAACCTAAACACATTTTCAAATAAATTAATATTTCTTTACTTTCCAAAAGTGCCCCTCCTCTCCTCTTATAAAAGGCCCCCACCTTTACCTCATTTAACACACTCCTCAAGCCTTTGGCTCGGCCAACCCCTACTCATTTACTCTCTCCAAACCCCTCTCCTCATCCTAGAGGATTCCCTTTGGGCATAATCCTTTCAAAGGAAGCCTTTAGGCTCAAATCAAAAGGAGTTACACTTTTAAAGGTAATTCAATCTCTCATGTTCATTTGTTTTATTTTGCTTCTCCAACCCCCTAAACTCTTTTTATTTACTTCTTTTGTAACAACACAATTATATTCAATATACTAGGATGTTGTTATAAGATTTATTTGAGCTACACTCTTACACAACTACATCAAATGGTTAAAGAACATACGGTTTCCGTGGATGGCGAAATTCTGCCTCCCGAAACGATGATTGTTCAATACTCATTTAACACCTTCAAAGGTGGCCATTATGATGTCACTATTTTTATATATGATATATAATATGTTTATTTTTTTCTTTAAGCTTCTGTATTTTTCATTTTGGGCATACCTTTATGGTTTCCATTGTGGTTAAACACGATATCTTCATTTAAGGAAGTGTGGACTACCGCCCCCTCAAGTGATGTGATTCGTTAATGCCATATGTGGGATGTGTAAAGGATGGATTTAAAGTTATTATATATGATGTTATACTGGAATTATAATATACCTCTATATAATTATTATTTCGTTCCATTAAATAATGAGATATAAATGAAAGTAGCGTTCATGCGTACGTACGGCTTACCGTCTCCATGAACGGTGCATTTCATTTCTTATCCCCAAATGTAATGTACTATTAAAAGTATATGTATATAATAGATATATATAATTAATGATACATCTAAATGATGAATATAATTCTGGAATTAAAATATACATACCTCTCATTTAATTTTAATTCCATTAATATGACAAAGAAATGAAAGTAGTGTTCATGCGTACGTACGGCTTACCGTCTCCATGAACGGTGCATTTCATTTCTTACCCCTAAATGATTATGTAATATTATAAATACATGTATATGCTGGATATATATGATACATATTATATCAAAATCGCGAATTTCATTCTGGATATAAAGAACCTTTGACCACACGAACATCATGTAAATTGTAAGAAGTCCACTTTCGCCTTAAGAACCAAATATCGACAAAACAAACATGATTAACTTAAATGATTAAATAATGTTTATAACATGGTAATAAGTGATATAAAAGGAATAATTAACTTTAAAAAGGTTCTTAAGGAAGTATAAATTAACTCAATTTTATTATTCAGGAGATTAAAGAACGATCGAGTCAAGTCGGACCCGAGGTAAGGGATCCTACAATTCTCTTTCTTTTTAAGTACACTCTTTTATGTCATTTATTTTAAGCTCATCTTTCTTATGATTGGGATGTTCTTTTATATTAAATTTACTTTAATTTTTATGTTCATGTGATGAGAGACCCTATTCTCTCTCATCAATCCATTTTGGAAGTTTTGAGTGGCGTCGTTAGGCTGCCGAACTTTCGTAAGAGATCTAACCTCTCTCTCTCTTTTTAAGTACTATCCTTTATGTCACTTCTTTTAAACTCCTCCTTGCAATGTTGGGGGATTTTCTTTTATATTCCACTTGCGGTAAATTATATTGTAACATGATGGGATACTCTATTTGATCTCATCAATCCATATTCGGAAGTTTTATGTGGCACCGTTAGGCTGTCGAGAGTTCGTAAGGGATTTTTCATCTCACTTTTATTCCCGTGAGATTTATGCTACATTTGCCACAAATTCCATTGAGTGGTGTATGTACTTCCCATTATTCTACTCTTTGTGTAATATAATTTCGTTTATGAGTATTTGCATCAATGATCTATTGTCCTTCTTCATGGGGTGTATGTTTTGAAAGATACCCAAGTCGGTAAGGGAACCTTTCACCCTCCTCTTTTTTAAAAGACTTCTTTTATTGGGTCTTTTAATTTACATATTATTATGTTGGGATATGGTCTCATATATCCTTATTGATGTAAATTTTATGTCCAAGTGATGAGATACACTGTTTATCTCTCATCAACTCATTTTGATGTGATGTCGTTAGGCTGTCAAGGGAACTTTTTAACCCAATTTCGATTTCTTTGGGTTCAACATGTAGTCATTGAATATGTCATCCATTAAATATGTGTGAATGACCTTTTATTGTTTCACACTTAATATACACTTATATTGGGTGTATTTATATTTGTCACACATATTTTCGAGATTTATTTGTCCTTAATTTAAGGATACCTTCTTTATAAGGGATTTCATCAGATTTGACATTTCTATTGAGGGTTCATTGTTGGTATGCACCAATTCACTCTTGTATGGTGTATATACTGTCCTTTGGAGTATTATATCATGAATCCATTTATTCTCATGATATTATAAAGTTCTGACTAAATGTTATTCCTCAATCATTGTATTCAAGTGTCTCTAATTTTGGTAAAACCACTTTAACCAAAATGTCATTTTAAATGTTTTAATTATTTGTTCTTATTAATATCCATGTTTTAAAAATGGTTTTAAGGATTTATTTATATGGATATTAATGGTTTAAAATTTTAAGCTTCAAGGTGGTATGGGACACTTTGATTCAAAATCTCTTTATTAAATGTTTTAAATGGTTTTGAAAATGGTTTTGATAAAGGATTCTATTATGATATATTGTGATGTAGAAATGTTATCATTCCTTTATATTGGTTTTATGTTTTATGATTTTAAATTGGTACTTGGACATTTTAACGGGTGGTTACGTTATAAACCATATGACGGGTGGTGCCGTGAATACCAGGACGGGTGGTTACGTTATAACCTCCAATGCATTGGGTATGGAAGTCGTCCGTATGGCTATTCCATTAAGTATGTATGGAAATTGGCCGTATGGATATTCCGTTAAGTGATATGTGTGGAAGTCGACCGTATGGTTATTCCACTTAAGTATGTTTATGTCCAAAGTTACCTTTATATATGTTATGTGTTCTTTATATGGGTTTTATGGTAATCCTTTGGTTACAAAAAGCTAAGTAATGATACTTTTTTTTTCAGTGAAAATTTTTTACTACTTCATGAAGGTGAAAAGTATTACATTGATAAAGTATTCATGGTTTACTTGTTGTTTTGAAAATCTAACAGTTTTTATTCTTTGTGTATCCTTTACTGAGCTTCTTATGCTCATCCCAAGTTTTTGAAATGTTTTTCACAGGACATAGCATGGAATAGGGTCAAGGATGGGATCAAGGGAAAGTCATGCTACCTAAAACATGGAACTATACATGTTTCTTTTAAAGAGTTTTTATTTTATGGAAATTTAGTATAAGCGACTACTTTGTAATCTTTTGAGATATAATAGTTATGTCCTAATTCTCTAAAACTCTAAACCTGAAAAGATACTCAATGTGTAATCTTGTTATAACTCAAGATTAAGTAAGGTTTAAGGCTGGGGACTTATAGTTGGTATCAAAGGCCGGTTTAGATAACTTTAGAGGTTAGGGTATTCTTTAAGCATAAGTGACATTACCATAATGGTTAGGATTTCAGATAGAGTCCTAGTTTTAGATAAATTGAATGAGTAAGTGTATCTTAGTGTTTACCTTCCTCATTAGTACATGATGGTTTTGTTGATATACTCACACTGACATTTCTATTTTTAGTGAATGGATTGATCTAGCAGGCACCAAAGAGACAACAGGTTTGAAGGAAACTGTGGTGGTTCTCTGATTAAGATACTAGATAAAATGGAGGATTCAATGAGGAAACTCGTGGTTGTTCTAAACCAAATATCAAGGAGTCATGATCAACCACTTCAACCTTGGTGAGTTCTCTAATGCATCATGTACGAGATGGCCAACCCGATGTGGAAATTCAGGTAATAATTATTAAGGTAACCATTAGGGTTTATATGATACTTAATTTTTAGGTAATTATGGGTTACTCTATGATATGATGGAAAATGAAAGGAATGAGATAAACTTGAGGTTAAAATATGTTATGAATTATTCTTGAAGATTTTATCTCATTTTGGGGAATGTTTTAAGAATTATATAGTTTTGGAAAAAGGACAACACGTAGACCGTGTGACATCCCGTCGCGTCAGACAAAGCTGCAGGAATCGAACCCACAACAAATGTGCGACTGGTATTTATCGCCTACCACTAGACTACGTGAAGTCCCTGGTTAGTTTGACTAATTCATTCTAGTTATATGATTTTATGAATTAATAGTAAGTTGATTTTGGGTTATTTATGAAAATGATTAACCTATCATGGAGGATATGTGATTAGGTTAATTACTTTTCAATACGGGACTTTAGGAGCAACTGATGTTGTTTGGAGATAAATGTTACGATTTAACTTGGAAGACTATGTGACTAAATCCTTAAAATTTTTGGGTTTCAATCTTAGATTGGTTTACTTTGAGGAATTTTTATGGACAAATTTGTTTATCGGATGGTCCTCGTTGAACTTTGGGTTTTGTTGGACAAATTTTGGAGATTAAGAATAGATTTTATTTTTATAAAGGGTTATCCTTTTCTGGATTATATGATCTTGTACTAGACTTTTTGGTTTTGGTTTTGGTTAAAGTCTAAAGACATGGGAAGTATATAGTTCTATTTTGTGGATTAGGTGATTCTCTAGAAGTTGATTATAGTACTCTTAATGTGAACAAGTCTTCCTAAATACTCGTCTTTTGGAGAAATATGAGTTTGTGTAAGGAATCTAATAAAAGTTGAAAGTCAATATGATAAGTGATTATGTTTCCTTATGAATAAATTCCTCAATAAAAAGAAACTTAAAACAAAAATGTTGTCTATTAACTTTTCCTACTGGGGAATCGAATACCGTTTAACCCATCACAAGTTTGTGATTTTCTCGTGGTTAACTTTCTCCTAAACATGTTTTCTATCACTCTCCATCAGAACATGACCCTTTGTTTTTTCCTCCATGTCCATATTTTCATACTTGGAATCCTAGTATGGGTTAACTCGGGTGACCTTTGTACTTATCTCTCTTTATTTTAAAGTGTTTGTTTTACCGACTTTTGTTCCGATGTGGGACTTTCAAGGATGTTTCCAAGCGCAATTTTAAAATTGCGAGGACGCAATTCCCAAAAGGGGGGAAGGATGTAACACCCCAAGTAAATAAAGAATATGACATTTCATATTTATCCATATTTGTGAATAAAATATTTAAATAACTTTAAAGGGGACGCTATGCTCGATGGCGTACCCAACACGCAACAATGAGTTTCTTGGGAATCTTACGTTGCACTCTAATAATAAAATAATATTATTTTAAATGGTAGTTAACATGTAGTCGTTGTAATGGAGGGAATGGATAGAAATAACTAAAATATGATTATATATGTTTTTAAATGTTTTTACATTTATCCAATAAAAGATAATGGCTTAAAATACGGAAAGAATTCAATTTTAGGCGTATATGCCCTAGTTTTCACTAAAGGTTCACTTATCACCTTTTGATGGCGAACCGTCATTAAATATAGTTTTGATCACTCTTATACATTATTTTGGACCAAATAAAACTCTTATTAAGAATCGGGACATCAAAATTTACTTTGTGTAAATTTTTGGTATCTTTTCGATAAAGTTCATTTTTTTTAATGAATAGTGTAAAATGTTGTATTTTAATTCAAAACCACACTTTAATCTAATTTATTTATATGATTAGATTATATTTTGAATTGTTTTTAAAGTGAAATTAGAAAATATTTTTACCATTAAATCCAATAGTGTTTGTTGGAATCAATTTCACTTTGAAATCAGACTTAAACTAGTGTCAATCTTTTGATACTTATTGTTTCATAAAACACGCTATTTGTCATAACAGCGGGAATTAATTATTAGATTAATTAATGTGACTTATATGTTTTGAATTTTGTAAAACAGACTTCATTTTTGAATTCAGAATATCAAATATAGCTTAGGGTGAATTTTTGGGATTTTTCTGAAAAACTTCAATTTTTGATGAATAGTGAAACCACTAAGTGGTACTTATAAAAATTGATTTTCCGTTTAAATGAAATTTTGCCATCATTGTGTTTTGATTTTCAAAAATCCGACATACATGGTTGTCATTAAGAAGTAAAATGTGGTTCAATGAGATTAAAATAATTTTTTGGTGAATAGTAACTTATTAAGTTTTTAATCGCGATTAGTGGTAATTAGTGTGGTTTAAGGTAAAAATAATGCTTTAATAAAATGAGATGAGCTTGACACATGTCTTACCCTCATTTGTTGTATCATGGCCGACCAAGACAAGCCATGGGTCAACTTGGGGACCCCATGGATCCACTTTGGTTGGGAAATGACATAAATAACATTTTATTTAATGTAAAAGTAAAATTGACACAAACATGATATGTTTTACTAAAACAATTTTTAAGTGGGGTTATACAAGTCATCTTTTTGAGTATAAATATTAATTGGAAAGCTAAAAAGATTTCCTACATCATAGTATTTTTTTTATAATTTTTAGACATTAAATAAATTAAATTATTTATGACATAATAATGATGAAGCGATGACATCATTATTTGATGATTTAAATAAAATGAAAAGATAATGTAAACTCTATGAACTAAACATGTCCAAAACTTATTGGATGAGTGGATTTCGAAGACTTATCACCTTATCCACGAATTATATCAATGTGGGACCTTTTGAAACCGAAACACATTTTCAAATAAAGTAATATTTCTTTACTTTCCAAAAGTGCCCCTCCTCTCCTCTTATAAAAGGCCCCCAACTTTACCTCATTTAACACACTCCTCAAGCCTTTGGCTAGTCCAACCCCTGCCCATTTACTATCTCCACACCCCTCTCCTCATCCTAGAGGATTCCCTTTGGGAATAATCCTTTCAAAGGAAGCCTTTAGGCTCAAATCAAAAGGAGTTACACTTTTAAAGGTAATTCATTCTCTCATGTTCATTTGTTTTATTTTGCTTCTCCAAACCCCTAAACTCTTTTTATTTACTTCTTTTGTAACAACACCAGTATATTAAATATAATAGTATTTTGTTATAAGATTTATTTGAGCTACACTCTCACACAACTACATCAAATGGTTAAAGAACATACGGTTTCCGTGGATGGCGAAATTCTGCCTCCCGAAACGATGATTGTTCAATACTCATTTAACACCTTCAAAGGTGGCCATTATGATGTCAATATTTTTATATATGATATATAATATGTTTATTTTTTTCTTTAAGCTTCTGTATTTTTCATTTTGGGCATACCTTTATGGTTTCCATTGTGGTTAAACACGATATCTTCATTTAAGGAAGTGTGGACTACCGCCCCCTCAAGTGATGTGATTCGTTAACGCCATATGTGGGACGTGTAAAGGATGGATTTAAAGTTATTATATATGATGTTATACTGGAATTATAATATACCTCTATATCATTATTATTTCGTTCCATTAAATAATGAGATAGAAATAAAAGTAGCGTTCATGCGTATGTACGGCTTACCGTCTCCATGAACGGTGCATTTCATTTCTTATCCCCAAATGTAATGTTCTATTAAAAGTATATGTATATAATGGATATATATAATTAATGATACATCTAAATGATGAATATAATTCTGGAATTAAAATATACATACCTCTCATTTAATTTTAATTCCATTAATATGACAAAGAAATGAAAGTAGTGTTCATGCGTACGTACGGCTTACCGTCTCCATGAACGGTGCATTTCATTTCTTACCCCTAAATGATTATGTAATATTATAAATACATGTATATGATGGATATATATGATACATATTATATCCAAATCGCGAATTTCATTCTGTATATAAAGAACCTTTGACCACACGAACATCATGTAAATTGTAAGAAGTCCACTTTCGCCTTAAGAACCAAATATCGACAAAACAAACATGATTAACTTAAATGATTAAATAATGTTTATAACATGGTAATAAGTGATATAAAAGGAATAATGAACTTTAAAAAGGTTCTTAAGGAAGTATAAATTAACTCAATTTTATTATTCAGGAGATTAAAGAACGATCGAGTCAAGTCGGACCCGAGGTAAGGGATCCTACAACTCTCTTTCTTTTTAAGTACACTCTTTTATGTCATTTATTTTAAGCTCATCTTTCTTATGATTGGGATGTTCTTTTATATTAAATTTACTTTAATTTTTATGATCATGTGATGAGAGACCCTATTCTCTCTCATCAATCCATTTTGGAAGTTTTGAGTGGCGCCGTTAGGCTGCCGAACTTTCGTAAGAGATCTAACCTCTCTCTCTCTTTTTAAGTACTCTCCTTTATGTCACTTCTTTTAAACTCCTCCTTGCAATGTTGGCGGATTTTATTTTATATTCCACTTGCTGTAAATTATATTGTAACATGATGGGATACTCTATTTGATCTCATCAATCCATATTCGGAAGTTTTATGTGGCACCGTTAGGCTGCCGAGAGTTCGTAAGGGATTTTTCATCTCAATTTTATTCCCGTGAGATTTATGCTACATTTGCCACAAATTCCATTGAGTGGTGTATGTACTGCCCATTATTCTACTCTTTGTGTAATATAATTTCTTTTATGAGTATTTGCATCAATTATCTATTGTCCTTCTTCATGGGGTGTATGTTTTGAAAGATACCCAAGTAGGTAAGGGAACCTTTCACCCTCCTCTTTTTTAAAAGACTTCTTTTATTGGGTCTTTTAATTTACATATTATTATGTTGGGATATGGTCTCATATATCCTTATTGATGTAAATTTTATGTCCAAGTGATGAGATACACTTTTTATCTCTCATCAACTCATTTTGATGTGATGTCGTTAGGCTGTCAAGGGAACTTTTTAACCCAATTTCGATTTCTTTGGGTTCAACATGTAGTCATTGAATATGTCATCCATTAAATATGTGTGAATGACCTTTTATTGTTTCACACTTAATATCCACTTATATTGGGTGTATTTATATTTTTCACACATATTTTCGAGATTGATTTTTCCTTAATTTAAGGATACCTTCTTTATAAGAGATTTCATCAGATTTGACATTTCTATTGAGGGTTCATTGTTGTTATGCACCAATTCACTCTTATATGGTGTATATACTGTCCTTTGGAGTATTATATCATGAATCCATTTATTCTCATGATATTATAAAGTTCTAACTAAATGTTATTCATCAATCATTGTATTCAAGTGTCTCTAATTTTGGTAAAACCACTTTAACCAAAATGTCATTTTAAATGTTTTAATTATTTGTTCTTATTAATATCCATGTTTTCAAAATGGTTTTAAGGATTTATTTATATGGATATTAATGGTTTAAAATTTTAAGCTTCAAGGTGGTATGGGACACTTTGATTCAAAATCTCTTTATTAAATGTTTTAAATGGTTTTGAAAATGGTTTTGATAAAGGATTCTATTATGATATATTGTGATGTAGAAATGTTATCATTTCTTTATATTGGTTTTATGTTTTATGATTTTAAATTGGTACTTGGAAATTTTAACGGGTGGTTACGTTATAAACCATATGACGGGTGGTGCCGTGAATACCAGGACGGGTGGTTACGTTATAACCTCCAATGCATTGGGTATGGAAGTCGACCGTATGGCTATTCCATTAAGTATGTATGGAAATTGGTCGTATGGCTATTCCGTTAAGTGATATGTGTGGAAGTCGACCGTATGGTTATTCCACTTAAGTATGTTTATTTCCAAAGTTACCTTTATATATGTTATGTGTTCTTTATATGGGTTTTATGGTAATCCTTTGGTTACAAAAAGGTAAGTAATGATACTTTTTTTTCAGTGAAAAGTTTTTACTACTTCATGAAGGTGAAAAGTATTACATTGATAAAGTATTCATGGTTTACTTGTTGTTTTGAAAATCTAACAGTTTTCATTCTTTGTGTATCCCTTACTGAGCTTCTTATGCTCATCCCAAGTTTTTGAAATGTTTTTCACAGGACATAGCATGGAATAGGGTCAAGGATGGGATCAAGGGAAAGTCATGCTACCTAAAACATGGAACTATACATGTTTCTTTTAAAGAGTTTTTATTTTATGGAAATTTAGTAGAAGCGACTACTTTGTAATCTTTTGAGATGTAATAGTTATGTCCTAATTCTCTAAAACTCTAAACCTGAAAAGATCCTCAATGTGTAATCTTGTTATAACTCAAGATTAAGTAAGGTTTAAGGTTGGGGCCTTATAGAATCCCAGTGATACTACCTACTTTTAGAGCTCTGACAAATGGGATTCATATGGAGAAATTCTACTGGATGAGGCCATCAATTCCTTTTCCTGAGTAAATGGAATTTCTTAAAGCACATTGTTTATAAAAATCATGTGATCAATGTTTAACAACAATATTTAAAACGGTAACAATTCATAACTATATTTTAAAACAAAAAAACATAAAACAATGGATGTTCATATGTTTTATATAACCATTTTATATAATAATACATTCAATTAGATCAAGTCAAATTTAATTAATACAGGTTTGGGTCATTTCAAAAACACTTGATTGCATTAAACATTCATGCTAAGAATAAATCATAAAAATAACTATCCATTAAGTGGATAATACCATTTTTTATAAAATACATTGTAAAAATATGTAGAGTAATAAATCATTCACTTATAAATTGATGAAAAAGGGAGAGGACATAGAGAGGCTATATGATATTGGAAAGAACCTTACATCATCTGATATTATTCCTTGAATGATCCATACCTTGATTTAAAACAAAGGTTTAAGGATGGGATAGGTTCTCAGAGGATCACATATAAGACACAAATGTAAAGTTAATGGTACAATTGAAATCCCAAGTCTAATTGGTCATTTAGGATGGAATAGTTTCGATGCACAATTTTGAAATCCATCGATAGTAAATATTATCTAAAATAAAGATAAATTGTTTTGGGAAATAATTTTCCTAACTGTATATATTATGAAATATAAATTACATTTTTTATTTACATAAATAAATTGTTGATAATTCTAAAACATAATATTTTTTGAAATCTATAATCCATTATTATCTTTATAAACTCAAAATATATTTTTAAATGATGATTCTAATAACCTTGAATAAAATTTCAAATAACTTCCCATTTTTTTAATCATTATTCTCTGTTTTAATAAAATATTCAATTTAATTTATTACTTAAAGAGAATTATATTAAAATTATCAGTTTAATCATATTTTAACAAGAAAAATCTTATATATAGAAATTTACAATATCACTCCAACAATTTATATCCACAAATTTATCTCGTTAAATAGCATATATTTATATATTTAACCTATACAATTTAATATTTTTAATAAAATAATATTTTATTTCATAAAATTCACCATAAAAACATGATCATTAAATTTTAAACCATAAAATATTATTTAATAACACTTGAAATCATTCACACTCATTTTTTGATGTTATAATGATCAACATGATAAATTACTAATTTTTCTCATATATGAAATTTAAATTCCATACAATGATTTCTTTAATATAAAATCCATGGAATTTATTTTATTATCATGAAATATCTAATTAAATTACATAAATATCTTTTTAATGTTAGGATAAAAATAAATTGTTTTGTTAATCATGATCACACAATAATTTTTTATGACTGGTAGAAATTCCCAATGAAACTCATAAGGTATGATTTTCACATTTATGATATTCATTTATATTTTTTTATTATGTTATATTTTGATCATTTTGAAAATACAATAAAAAAAGAACCTAGACCTATAAAATATAAGCATTATATATAAAACCCAATTGGTCTCCACTAATTGAATATATCCGTTTCTTATATATCAAATTTTATAAATTATAGTTATAAATACAAAAAAATGATATACATTTTCTAAAAATACTTTACAAGAAGAAACTAACCACACATCAAAGTCATGCTAAAACACCCTTTTTATTCTTTTCATTAAATGAAAATAATCAGTTGGAAAAAACCTTTTCCCAGATGAAGACCCTTTTTTCAAAACATCATTTTATAGTTTCACTTAAAAAACCATCTCATAAACTCCAACTTTATCTTTAAAATAAAAATTTAAAATCCAAAAATATAGTTTTTAAATCTACATAGCTTTTTAAAACATTTAGAAACCCAATTTTTAATAAACTGGGAACCATTTTCTAATAATAAGATTTTAAAACTCACACATTGGAGTTTCAAAACAAAACCATTTAACTTACAAGGAATTACACAATTCACAACCCATTTATAAACCATTTTTTAAAGAATAACAAAAATAACACAAAAAATGAGAAAGTAAATCAAAACTAGAATCCAAATGATCAATAAGAAGGTAAAAATATAAAACCAATAAAAGGGTTTCATGGAATCACACAATAAAAAAATGGATACAATCAAGGAAAGTAAATAATTCCATTAATAAATCCTAAAAAATATCCTAATATCAAAGGAAAATCCCAAGGAATCTTGTAATAAAAGACCCAAACTAGGATGAGAAACCTTGCTTGGTACTAATCAACCTATCCATGTCCCTAGTAGTCATGTCGGACTATCTAGAGATATATATAACCACCCACAATCACATTGATACATTGGGCCACAATAACTCCTGCTACTCATATTTTTCATCATTGACTCATATTTTCTAGGAAAACAATCCTTAGGCATCACATGTTATACACCAGGTATTTCACTCATACTGGTCACCTATATCTTCTTAAAATTAACATGACATAAAATAATGGTTGTGAGTAATAAATCAACCATATTATTAACACAAGAATCAAAAAAATAATTATAAATAAACCACACCTCACCTCCAATACCTTTTCAAAAAATATCCCCTTATATCATCACCGAATCACCACATACTTGATGCACCACCCATTAAAGATAAAGTTTTAAAAAGGTCAAAAAAAATTTGTCTCACCACTTTCATGAGAAATAATTTTTAATAAGGTTCCAAATGGGACCTTTAAATCATTTTTGGGATTCCAAACCAAGTCACACTTTTTTAAAACTCATTTCAATCAAACTTGAAACCAAATTAATAAAAAATTCGTGTAAATCTACTTAAAATTCAATAGTCCCTTTAAAACCACTATTGAAATAACCAAATCCATAAATTTTCTTTCAAATAAAACTCACTTGGGAAAACACAACACTTTTCAATCAAAGAAACCCATTTAAAAAAATAGAAATGATTTAATTAAAATCATACTATGTGGAAATCACTATAATTATAAACTAGTGTCCACCACCCTTTTTAAAACATTCAATACCTTTGAAAATACTCTTAAGAATTTTTAAAAACACTTGGCATGGAATCCAATTCCATTACAAGGGTTAATTCCATTAAAAAATCAAAAAATTTCCCTCAAAGGATGTATACACAGAAAAAAAATTAAATATGAACTATTTTAAAAAATAAATCATCAATAATCATGGAATATAAAGTAGTTTGATAGAAACACCTACCTCAAACTCATGAAAATAAGTAAAAACACATCACCATCAATAAAAAATGAATGACAAAGAAAATAAACATCCTCCACAACCCCTATATAAAAAATCATGATTAGTATCACCCTAACCCTAAATTTTGAGATTTATGGATTTTAGAGTTCATGGGAGAAACTAAAATTAAGTTAAGGGGGAAAATAGATGAGATAATGGGTTTATAGAAACTTTCCAAGAGATAATACTATTGAAACCAAGGAGAAATTCCATAAAATTGAATGGAAAAAAGTGAGAAGACTCCCATGGGGGTATTATTGGTTCATTATAGAGAGAGGTAGAATATAGGGTGGATTTTAGGGTTAAAATTGGGTAGGATAAAAATGAGAATTTTAGGTTTTAATGAATCTGGGTAGGTTGCACGGTTCAACTGCATAATTTGACAAACTATGTGCCAACCATATAAAAACCACTATCTAGGCCATACCACTATTCATGGTTACTCCTAGGGACTTCTCATGGTTGTAAAAACCATGTAATAACAATGATAAATGAAACTATAAAAAATAATACAGTGTAATTTTAACCACCCAGTTTACCCTAAACTATTCTGGTAAACCATGCACAAAAGGAAAAAAATTATATTTTTTATGTTTTGGGCTAAAACTCTTTAGAAACATAAAACTAACCTTAATAACATAAAAATATACACTATAGTGACATGGTGGTTTTCATAGGAACAGACATAGTGAATAGTTCCTAAAACTATTTGGATCTTCAAGTTAGGTTGTATAAAACCTACAATATATTGTAGGTGTGTTTTTCATGGTTAGAGCATAGTTTTCCCAAGAAAGTGGGCCAACCTTTCATGGTGTTGTTCTTAAAATAGTGGGAATAACATAGTTGGTGAATAGTTTGAAAAACCATATGACCAAACTAAGTGGTCTTCCCAATGAATTAAAATTTGGGAATTTACTAAAAATGAAATTTATAATTTTAAATTCATAATACCTATATTTACCCCCACTAAATTCAACTATCATCCCCTCCCTAATGTGCCTCTCCTTCTCTTATCCATTTATTTGATGATTTCTCTCTCATTTCTTGGTTAAATCTAGTGTCACATGTTCATACATTGAGATAGAGGTAAGACTATCCTTAATTATTTAGTATTTCTTGATTTCATTCATTGTCTATAATTCTAATTCTGGTTTTAGTTATTATTCCCTATTTTATAATTTTCATCTACTTATTCAATTTCTTCTATATCATCCCAAACCAATGGTTGATATGGGATGAGTATACCTCCACAAACCTACGGTAGATGGTTCTTGAATTATACCTCAAGTCTCACTTTTTATATATATATTTTTGATTTGAGGATAATATAACACCCTTATATTTTTAAGAAAAAAAATAAAAATATATTTGATAGCATATACAACATGCAACACCGAGCCGAAATGAACCATGAAATATTATTATTTAAATATGATCATTATAACCTGGACGTTAAATTTGTGGGTATAAATAGGATTAAATTATTTTTGAAATATGTATAAATTTCCTACACAATATAAATTTATTGATAAAATTATATTAAATAAGCACTTAATTTTTAGTGAAGTCATTTTGTACTTCAAAAAAATGTTTTCTTCAAAAATGGATTTTATTGATTTTTAGAAGAAAATGTTATAAATAATTTCTAGAAATTTTGGAAATTTTATTTGGTAAATATTATAAAATTTTTTAAATCATAATATTAAAATTATCTTAGGGTGAAATTTTGGGATTATTCAGAACAGGGTGATTTTTCAGTGAATGGTGAAAAATACTATTTTTTTGTAAAATTGTTGATTCTTTTTAATAAATTAATTAATTTAAAAGTACCATTATTATTAGAATTTTATTTAAAATTAACATAATTATTATTTAGTTATATTTGATCTAATTAATTACACTTGAATCATATTTATATCAAATTTTGGTGGAAGTTCATTTTTTGACTTAAAAAGGCATTTTTTTGAAAAATTGTTTTTCATCGCATCTCACAGGTCTAATTTTAAGTTAAATTAATCCAATTATGTGAATTAAATCTTGAAAAATAGATTCCATATTTTTAATCATGAGTTCTAAATTTTTTAAATATGTTTCTTTTATTTTTAGTCATTGTGAATAGTAACCGCAAAAAATATTTATCATCATGGTAAGGGTAAATCGGGTAAATAGTGTTAAAAATAAAATGATAAGGACTCAAAAATAACCCTAAAACATGGATTTATTCTATTATATGAGTTTAATTATTCTATTTACATCCAATTATTTAATATATGGCCACTTGGTTCCATATTTCTTTGATTGTTAACTTTATAATATTTAAGTAAAAGATAAAGAACAAATGTCACATTTTTGTTTTTAATAACTAAAATATTTTTTGAAGAGTGTGAAAACAAGTTATGTTTGATTATTAATATTAATTTTAAATTTAAATTATTTTTTCATCATGGTAATTTATTTCTAATTTTTATTAATGAAATAATTACCTTAAATGCTTATGAAACACTGACACCGTATTTATTCAATTAATAGAAAAAATAAAATTATTGATTTTAAAAATTTTAAAAGTAATATAAATTGATTAAAATATTGTGTTACATTAATTTTTTAGATAAATATAAAATTTTAGTAATTTTTTAAGTATTATATTTAAATTTCATTCTTTTCATTTTGTTTTCAAAGTCAAATTAAATAAATAGTTCCAAAGTGACGTTAATGATATTTTATAATAAATAATATTTTATTAAATTATTTAAAATTACTAAAAAAACTATATCCATAAAATTGATTAGTATATAGTTTAAAATATCAACCATGGTCTATTTATTGTCTAATTTATATTTTATTGTGATGATCTTTACCCCAAAACAGTAAAAACTTTATAATTACAGTAATTTCCAAAAAGGGTTAACATGGGTTAAAACAAAGAGATAAGGGTAAAAATATAATATAAATTTTTTTTAATTTTTATTGGATGATATTATTTAGACCCATAATAATCCTATATTATAATTATATTATTTTTTAACCTTTTTTCCATAAAAAATAATTTATACTAATTTAATATTTTAATAAATTTCAAAAGTTCCAATCCCCTCACTTATAAAATAGATTCTCCTATCCTCTTTTATTCACGCTTCAAAATCATTTTAGTTCATCCAATACCAATAATAATCCATTAATTAATTCTATTAACATGTTATAGATGTATTTTTTATTATAAAACCCTTTTAGAAAACTTTTAGTGTAAACTAAAAGATGTTTTCCAAAGAAGATGTTTCATTCTTAACTAAGTGTTTTTTGTTTATTTATTATTCCAAATCCTTAAAATATTATTAAACCAAGATGATATAATAAAATAAATATCTCACATATACTTAGATATTATTATGTTAATGTAATAACCTACATTCATCTCTTATTCCATCAAATGGGAAACAAAACCATTGTTCTTGTGTATGGTGCAATACCACCTCACGAGCCAATGTAATCAATTTTACATCTTCACCTCTCAAGATGGATTATAATTATATATTTAATATATATATATATATGATATTAATTAAATAATTATATTTATTTATAATTAATATTTCATATATTTTCTTACCTTTCCATTCATTGAAAGATGATAACATTGTTCATGTGTAGGTGTGGATTAGCACCTCCACGAAGTGATGTGATTCATTTTTTATTACTGCATCACATGGATGGTATATATAAGTATATTTAAATAAATAATATGATATTTATTATATAATTATCATTTTATAAAGATAAAATATCACTTAACTACTTTCCATTATGATCAATGAAAAAATGGAAACATTACTCATGCGTACGTACAACATACACTAGTGCAAAAACACTTTTTCGCGTCGGTTTTTTTTTAATTTTTAACGTCGGTTATAAACCGACGTCTTTATAGGCGACGTTAAAAATAGAGTTTTCGCGTCGGTTCATAGAAACCGACGCGAAAAATAATTCTCTTATGAGCTTCGGCGTCGGTTTTTTATAAAACCGACGCCGAAGCTACATTTAGACATTATTTTCCGCGTCGGTTCATTAAAAAACCGACGCGGAAAATATAGTCGAATAGGTTTTCCGCGTCGGTTTTTCTAAAAACCGACGCGGAAAACCCTATCGGCGTCGGTTTTTAAAAAAACCGACGCCGTAAATAATTTTTTTTTTAAAATATTCAGCGTCGGTTTTTAAAATAACCGACGCCGTAAATTTTTTTTTTTTTTAAATAAAATACATATATTTTCTCCTCCAAACAAATCGGAACCCTGAAAAAAAATAACGAAGTATACAAAAACAATTAAACAGCTTTAACAGAAGTACTTCAGAAAACTCAAAGTAAAGCAGAATTAAAATACACGTACCTACATGGTGCATTTTCTTAATCTAACCATACTCAGTATCAATCATTGTAAGTTTCCTCCCATAGATAGCACCAATCCTGTCAAAACAGTAATGAAACTAAGGAGATGTGCGTGAAAAAATCAATCCAAGTTATTAGTGCAATGAATAAACATTAAATGAAAATGTGTAATTTATTTGAATCATTCATTTTTTCACAAAGTAAATTACCAAAATGAAATGTTACGACTCCTGATCAAAATTCCAGGAACACTCAGCCGATGCAACCTCTTCCTCACCTCCCCCACTGAAGATGTTGGGGGTGTCTTTTCACCATAGGATCCCCACCACCCCCAACCTCAGTTTTTTATATTTTCTCTGTATAGACGTGCATTACCCAATCACTATTGTTATTTGTTTAAGTTATGGAATAACAGAGAAATAAGTTTGAGTGCAAAAAATAGGTTAGAAAATTGAAATCAAATGCAGATTGAAGAGACATAAAGAAACATACCTTAAAAATTGACGCCTTCTATTTTATCTTTGTGCAAACCCACTAAGCGCTGTTTCAGGTATTATGTGATATGCTTCTCGGCAATCATTTTTCGATATTTATTTGCATAAAAAATAAAAAGGCCTAGAAGATATTGTTGTGCATTCAAGGGAGACAATTTTTAGTGTTTGTGAATGTTATTTCGCTATATGAATCTCTATGTTCATGATCCAAGTACCACCCTACAGATTTGTCACTGTACAGACAAATTATTTTAAGAAATAACAATGAAAAGAAATATAATAACTAATTCTGAATTAAAATACACGTACCTGAAATATACGACATGCTTATTGTTGGTTATTGTTGAAGGATTCATTTGATTATTAGTAGATTCAATAAAACAGTTTTTGCAGAGGCACTTGAGAAAACTCAGTAAAGCAGAATTAAAATACACGTACCTGAAATATATGACATGCTCATTGTTTGTTATTGTTGAAGCATTCATTTGATTATTAGTAGGTTCAAACACCTAATATATCATAAGAGTTAGTTTTTTAAACCCATATATAATATTATTTATAAATATTAGTATACATACCTCAAATCTTAATCAGACTTAACAAATAGTCCGCAAAAGTAGATTGAATATGAATCATATCAGATTGAGAATATGACTGTGAATCATTGAATACCTACAATAATATTGAATGATATGAAATTAATAAATAGAAGAAAGTGGATGAAAATATATAAAAAAGTTAATACAACTAACCTTATGAAAATCAGTAGTTTCCCCAGTTGTGATTATCTCGTACATAAATCGTAGAATATAATAACCACATTCAACGCTTCCATTTTGACGATGACACTGTAGTTATAAAACATTTAACTAATAATGAAACCCAATATATAACAAAAATATAAAAACTAATTACCTGTACTTCCACATATTTGATTTTCGTTGGTTTCTTTTCATTTGTAAAATGTTTCCATGAACTGCATTTTTTTATATAAGAACTAATAAAACTTGTGTAAACAATTAAAATTAAACATAACAGACTTCTAAAAATAAAAAAACAACTTACCTGTTTAATAAGTTGGAAAACGGTTTACGCACTTTTCCTAATAAAGAGCAAAACCAATATAAGGTGCATTCATTTGGGCAAAATACACCTAACATCCAATGCCCCCTATAATACAAAAAGTTCATAATTAATGACATTATAATGATCATGAGTTCAAAATTATGTTGATATTCTTACTTATCAACAAATGGCAAAAACCAGCACTGAATCTCTGTTTGTGATAATCTCTCGGATATATATTGAACTCTTTCATCATTTTTCACATGTTTGACTTCCAAGGAAATGTACTCTGGATCTATAAAGCTATAAATGCTTGTAGTTTCATTTTGTAAAATAATCCTGTATAGATACCTAATTTAAAAAGAAAACATAGTTAGTCAATGACATAACAATATTTTAGTAAAGAAATAGCAATTCAGACGTCAATTTACTTACATGGAAAACAACTGCACCACATTCAGCCCGATCTCTTCAAAATTAACTAAATTCATGATATCTTCTTTCAATATTCTCAATTTATAATTTCTTCCACATATATCGGACGTCATCTGAAACTCATAGATAAAATTCAAGGAAGAAGAGCACTGAGATAATCTTTTCAACCCAGAAGAAATATCAGAAGTATCTACAACCGACTGTTTCTGAACATTTTGCTGCATTTGTACAGTTTCTTTTGCTTTCAGATATTCCTATATAAGTTAAATGTCAGAAAACATTATAAGTAATTTGGAATCATTTCTAATTACTAGTTAAAAAAACTCATACCTCATGTGAAATATAACGAAGAAGTGCAGTTGGCCAAAGTAAAAAATGGCCCATGCATTCCCCAACACTGGTGATCTCCGCAGTAGGAAATGGTAGTAGAGCAGTAGGATCTATAATAACAAGTACTGATACTCTAACCTGACCCATCTGCATAGGCTTATGATTTACCGAGTCCCCCAAAAAATACACTTGTCCTAACGCAACAATATGTACATGAGGATCTCCCGCAAACAACTCACAATATAAGGTTCGATCCGATGGAGGAGGTGGAGGCTCAAAGTTAGCAGGTGGGGCAGGGTAGTCAGGGTGAGCAGGCTGAGAAGTCAGAAAAATGAAAAGGGTATATTAGTGTTTAAAATTTATAACATAGAAAAATTGATTAAAAATTAAATAAAATAATATACCTCAAATGGTTGCGCAGACGGGGCAGGGTAAGCAGATGAGGCAGGGTAGTCCGGGTGAGTTGGCTGAGAATGTTGAAAAATGAAAAGGTTATATCAGTGTTTATAATTTATAAAATAGACAAATTGATGACATTAAATAATATACCTCGGAAGGCTGCCTAGACGGTGTTGGGTAAGCATATGAGGCATGATAGTCTGAGTGAGTAGGCTGAGAATGTTGAAAAATGAAAAAGTTATATCAGTGTTTATAATTTATAGAAAAGAAAAATTGTTAACAGTAAATAATATACCTCGGAAGGATGAGCAGACTGTGACTGTCTTGCCAAGTGTTCTAATAAAGCCTTCTGTACTGCTGCTTGAATTTGATCACCCATAGACCGTTTCATATCCTGCAGCTCTTCTTTTAAGGATTCAATTTCCGGGTCTCTTGGTTGCTTACTCTTACCAAAAACCTTC
Source organism: Viscum album (assembly GCA_963277665.1). NCBI lineage: Eukaryota > Viridiplantae > Streptophyta > Magnoliopsida > Santalales > Viscaceae > Viscum > Viscum album. The sequence goes on along the minus strand of OY728142.1, from coordinate 1,257,400,701 downwards.
CGAATACTAACACCCGCCTGATATCCTCTAACACGGCCGGGGTGTTCAGTCTTTCCCAAAGCAGTGTCTAGGATATCCATCCTACCCTCAGGAATAAAAGAGCCCTGTGTCTCTTTCTCCTGAAGTTCATCCTGAAATGAAAAATAAAAAATTTATATTAGTGTTTATAAATTATAAAAAAGGAAAATTGTTAACAAAGAATTAATATTTACTTACAATTCTATCAGCCACTTGATGAGCTTCGTCTGTAAGATATTGTTCATTTTTTCTTCTTCTTGCTCGTTTCCATTTCTCATGGCGAGTGGGAGGAGATGGAGGACCATACTGGACCTCTTCTGAACCACTACTTGATCGAGCTCTTAATGCTTCAAATTTTTCTTCAATAATTTTCTGCTCCAAATACGAGTATCCTCCACGTGATAAAGTATGAGGGTATACGTTTTTCAACTGGATCTCCTGATGAGATCTTCTGGAGGCTTGTTACATAAAAATAAACACATAAGTAATAATGAAAATATAGCATAAATTTTAAAATATAAAACAATTACAATACCTGAAATTTCTCTTCCTGACGACTGTCAACAAATCGCTTCCATGTTTCTTCATCTATATATGGATACTTAAGACATGGGCTTTCAAACCTTCTCTTTCCAAAAACATAATCTTTCGTCAGTTTGTTTTTAAAATCTCTCCATCGAACCGCCGCTAAAGAGAGATGTCTTTTCCTAATTTCTTTGGTTTCCTCAAAATTAAATGTCATCTGTAATTGAAAAAATAAAATATGTCATTTAAACTATATAATATTAAAAAATGAGATAAAATAAATAAATAAAGATATTTTACCGTCACGGCCTCCCAAAGCTGTTGCTTCGCCGTCCTGTCCACTGACTTCCAATCAGGATATAAAATACTAATCCTGAAACGGCTCTACATCGCTATATAACTGACAAACTGAACTGCATTTGGGCCAACTGCATTATTATTATCATCAAAACGGATGTGTAATTTGTTATCATCACGAGCGAGTGATAGTTTTGGTAAACGTGTAATACCACGTTTACCAACTAGAGAACTTGATTTTTCAGTAGTAACTGGAGAAGTCTCCTCCGCCGAGGACGCATCAGTAGTCCTGCAATTTTTTTTAATAAATTAACAGTTTTATTTCATTAAATATGTATATTACTGAATATTTAATAATATGTCAAAATAGATATACCTCAGTAACTGCTCATCTCTATTTGTATTTGACATTGCTACTAGAAAGTGTAATGAAATTTTGGGTACCTGCATATCATTAGAAAACTGAATAATTAGAAACAAGGAAATGAAAAATAAATATGTAAAAATAGAGGCATGCATTTGTAAGTTTTAAAAATAGACACAAAATATAAATATTTACCAGAAAAATTAGGAGACTAATTTAGTGTTTTCCCACGTCCCTTCATCATGATCGGTACGTACTGCATGCACTATGTCTGTCTTATATTCATTGTAATCATCTGAAAATTGCATAATAGATGAATAACGCTCATGTAAATCACTAGCATCATCAGAATCATCATCATCACCCAAATGAGTTTTATAATAGGGAACTATGAACATATGATAACTCAACTCCCTCAATCCATGAGTTTTATAATAGGGAACTATGAACATATAAATTCATTATGGAGGGACAAAAATTCCATTGCATATTGTAGGTGACAACTTACACCCCCATCCATGGGTCTATTGCAGCAAAACATGTCAAGGAATGGATCAACATGAAGAGAAATATATTATCCATCCATGAAAGATTAGATCATGAGAATGTTTTATTTGCAGCCTATGACTTAGAGGGAGAAGTAAATCATTTCATGACTATTATTTAGAGGGAGAGAAAGATGAATAAATATAATCAATGGAATGAGATTAGTTTAAGAGTACATTTATTAAAAATGCATGAATCTAACCCCACATATGAAAGTGGAAAGGTATTTTTGAACATTAATAGAGGGATAATGATTATATTATTATCTACGAAGATTACAATAAATTATGATTCTAGTCGTATTATGGACATTGCAAGAAAAATTATTTATTATATAATGGCATGAAAATAATTATTCAAATTTTTTTAACATAATAGATAGTGGTAATTATTCATGTCTTAGTTAAATGATGAGAACCAAAAAGAATTGAGAAATTTGTCATGGTAAATCTCAAGAAGTAATGAAATAACAACAAACTACATGCAAAAATGTGAGTGAATTCATTTAACACAATAAAATTATTTTTTTGAAGAATAATTTATTAAAATGGAAATGGAATTAAAAATATAGTACTTCATAATGTAATGAAAGATCATTTTAAACAGGAATAATGATAATATAAACAAAAAATTTGAAGTTCAACCCGAATGGAGATGTTAAATCCAAACTGCGACCGGTATAATTACTTCCAAAAACAAACAATATCAAATCTACACCAACAATGATAATACAAACAAAAAATAATGATAAATTACAACTAAAATCTAACCAATAATCAAAATCACGCAAAATAGGGTTATTGATAAAGAAATAAACAATGGGATATGAAACAAGAGATAAATAGGAAGAACACATACCCAAAATCGTGCAGACGACAAAAAACCTTCAACAATGGCCGTTCAAGATCGCAAATCAAGTTCGAAGGTCGTCGGGAGTCCGAAGCGCCACAGCGGAACTCGATTTCGACGGACGAACAAAATGAGGGTTTCTGACCGTGAATATTTTTAAAAGACTTTTCGCGTCGGTTTTCATTAAAACCGACGCGAAATATATTTTTTTTATGAGTTTCGGCGTCGGCTTTCATGAAAACCGACGCCGAAACATTTTAAAAATTTATTTTCCGCGTCGGTTCTCAGGAAAACCGACGCGGAAAATATGTATACTAATATTTTCCGCGTCGGTTTTCTTAAAAACCGACGCGAAAAATCAACGCATAATATTATTCGCGTCGGTTCTCAGGAAAACCGACACGAAATATATTTTTTTTCATGAGTTTCGGCGTCGGTTTTCATAAAAACCGACGCCGAAACATTTTAAAAATTTATTTTCCGCGTCGGTTCTCAGGAAAACCGGCGCGGAAAATATGTATACTAATATTTTCCGCGTCGGTTTTCTTAAAAACCGACGCGAAAAATCAACGCATAATATTATTCGCGTCGGTTCTCAGGAAAACCGACGCGAAATATATTTTTTTTCATGAGTTTCAGCGTCGGTTTTCATAAAAACCGACGCCGAAACATTTTTCCACGTCGGTTCTCAGGAAAACCGACGCGGAAAATATGTATACTAATATTTTCCGCGTCGGTTTTCTTAAAAACCGACGCGAAAAATCAACGCATAATTATTTTTGGCGTCGGTTTTTTGTAAAATCGATGCCAAAAATTCCCCGCATATACTATTCGCATCGGTTTTTAAAAAACCGACGTTATTATGACGACGTTAAAGCCCGTATTTCCACTAGTGATACCATATTCATGATTGTAATGTTGTTCATTTTTCATAACCATATTTCATGGTTGGTTTTAAAATTATAATTTATATATAAAAATTATAATTATGTCATTATTATTATTTTTTAGATGATTAAATAATGACCTCATTGACCATAGTCAACCTTCCGAATCCATTTTTACTTATGAGTTGAATATCATCAAAATGTCTGATGTGAACTAAAATGATTAAGTAATTGAATATAACAAGATAATAAATAAAATAAAAGGTATAATATATTTAAGAAGTTTATTAATCAATTAAATAATTAAAATAAGTATATTACTCAATAAGATGAAGAAAGTTCATGGAAAATCATACTCGAGGTAAGGGACTTTTTAAAAAAATCCTCTTTTAAAGTTTCTTTTCCAACACATTTTCTTATAGGTCCATGTTATTCTAAATGTTTCAAGAAATTTTTTATTTATATTTCAATAGATGATAAATTTCATTTTTTACCATATTTTAACTTATCAACAGTTTTTTTTAAAAATAATCTTTTTAAGGTTTTATGTAAGGGACACTTTTCTTTAAAAACCTCATTTTAAATCTTTTAAAGATTTATTTTCTAAATATTTTTCTTACATGTACATATTATTAAAAAAAATTATTAATTTATTTATGTGGAAATAAATTAATTATACATTAAATTTTGTATATCTTGTTTATTTCTTTAAAAGGTTTTCAAAAGGAATATTTTTACTTATTTTATAGGAAGTGTTTTGACAATCTTTACAAAATACAAAAGGAATATTTTATTTTAACGCATATGGAATCAATGACTTTTCCAAACACTATAAAAATTATTTGATACTTAGATTTATTTATAATATTCCATCTTTTATTCAAATAAAAACCCTATTTCTCTTTTTCCTAAGTATTTTTGAAAAGGGTTTTAAATTGAATGGATATTTTTATATCTAGAAATGTTTTTCTTATGGGTGGAATGGGTCTCTCTAAACCACCATTTTATTTGGTTTATGACCATTCTCTTTATAACTCACTTTATCTCTCTATTTAATGTTACTTAATGATCTAAATTATGTATATATTTCTCTCACATATATATACCTATCTTTTTCTATATTCCTTTTATGGGGTAATACGTGCCTTATTTTAATTTCTCAAATGCCTTCATTATGGAATTTCCTTTGATTATTATATGAGACAAGATTATGCAACCCATTTATTTACATAGTTAATTATTATGATCATGCATTATGATTGATTTATTTTTTAGAATACACAATAATGAACATGTTTTTATGGGTGTTCCCAAATATCACTCCAATTTATTAGATATATATTTTGTCTCATGAGACATTATATATGGTATTAGGGAGTAAACCTAATCCACTATGGGACTCTGTCCATCATGTGATGTTGTCTTGAAAGTTATCCTTCACTTATGATTATGTAATTTTTTGTTTTTTTGTCACATTTTAATCTTTACATGATCTTATGATACCATGTTCTTTATGTTATACTTCTATATGATTACTCACGAGCTTAAGTTCAGAGGAAATTATATGATACTTTATAAGGGTGAAATGTATAAATTTTTTTAAAAATTTTTTATAAGTTTTTCATGATTTTAAAGGAAATATTATGAGTTTTATTTTACCTTTAATATTTATTATTAAATGTTTTATGTAAATATTTTTATATAAAAGTTTTTTTCTTGGGTAATAAAATGTTTATTTTGAGCTCAATGTTTAATTTTGAAAAGGAAAAAATTTGATATAAGTATTCATGAACTAACAGGTTTCTTTATTTCTTTTCATATGTCCCTTACTGAGATTTTTGTGCTAATACCATATTTGAAAATGGTTTTCACAAGGTTTTAATGATGATTAGGTACAATTATGAGGTCAATATGAAAATTATAAAGATATTTCAAGAAAATAAAAAAATATATATCATAAAAGTTTTATTTTGTGGGAAAAATGGATACTAATAAGAAGTGTCCACTTTGTGAAGAGATATTTATTTATGTAAGTTTTATGGAATAATTATCTAAAAATATAAACCTTAAATATTCTCAAATATAATAAAATGAATTCTTAACCTAAAACTCAAGATTATGTAATTTTTAATGCTAGGTCTTTACAGTTTTTATCAAGGAAAAGTTTTGATAGCTTTGTAGATTGTGATGTTTTAATGTGAGGCTAACTTAAGAGTTATAGATGCCATTATGGGTTTATGAGTTTAAGGTTTATCATAATTTAAAAGTATTAGAAACACGTTTTTAGGTTTTAAGTTATGGGATTTTAATTTTATTTTGGGATACATTTTATTGGGTTGAAGTATATGTAACCCTTAGGTTCAACATAAAGTATTATTTCATGAAGAATGCTCTTTTAATAAGTTTAAAGGTATTTATAACCTTCAGGATTTTTATGATATTTGATGATTAAGGTTATTTTTAAGGATTATAATCATATTTCTAGGGATTTTATAAGAATTTTATTAATATAGTTTTAGTAAAAATGATAGTTTTTTGCATCTAGAAAGGTTGTGGGGATTGATCCCACAACTGAAGGGCGACAAGGGTGAAATTACTACCATTGGTCCACATTATTTCTTGGTTAGTAAGACATTTATTTTTTAAAAATTATTTTATAGATAAAGATTAAGTTTATTTTTTTTAAAAATGTTTTATCTTAGAGATAACCATGGGATTGAAAAGTGATTTAGTGATTTAGTGATTCACTACTTTTAACCTTATATGATTAAATTAAATAGAATATTATGGGATTTTATTTGATTAATAGAGTATGAATTATATTTTGGAATAATATATTATTTTAATGTTTATTTATAGTGATTCAGGTTATTTATGGAAATGATTAGCATATCATGGAGATTATATGATTATGGTTTATACATTTTTGTATGATACATTAAGAGTGATTAATTTTATTTAGAGATAAATATTAAATTTATCTTGGAAGAATATGTGATAAAATCATTCAAATATTTAGGTTTCAACATTATTCTAGAATATTTTAAACTAATTTTAAGGTCATTTATTTATCAAATGATATAAGTTGAACTTTGGGTGTTATTTTTGAGGCTTTAGTGATTAATGTTTCATTTCTTCATATGATGGTTTATTAATTTTTTGAATTATATTGTGCTAACAATTTTGGTTTTTATTAATTTATAAAGATAGTGGGAAGATATTTTTATCCTTTTTTTGATTATGTGTTCTATTAAAAGTTTATTATAGTACTTCAGGAATGACAAATTCAACTTGAATAGCCATTGTTTGGAGAAAAATATGAGATTGTGGTGAAAATTAATTAAAGTATTAAATTATATATATAAATTAATTATATTTATTTATTTTATTCAAATATATGGTAAAGGAATTATTAAAATATAGGAAAATGATCTTGAAACAAAAAAAATATCCCATTACCTTCATTTTGGATGAATTAGTGGTCTTTTTCACACCTCATGGTTTATGGTTTTGTGGTCCTCAACTTTATATTAATCTTTAACTTTCTAGTGATAAAAGAACTATATCACTCTCCATAATTATTTGGATATTATTTTTTTCTCCATGTCAATTTTTTTACTTTCCACTAGTGTTATCCTATTTGTAAACCTAGTTATGTGACGACCTTCAAATTTTTTTCACTTTTCAAGAGGAAGTTTTATTAATCCTTTTTATGTTGTGGGATTTCAACAAAGGTATTTTCAGATGTAAAACCCATATTTAAAAAGGATGAGTTAAAATTTAAAGGATTCCATTTATAAAAGTGGGTAATAATTTAACATCCAAAAATATTTTTTTAAGAAAACTATGTTTGATAGCATATATGACATGCAACACAAACCCTAAATAAACTGTGAAATATTATTATTTAAATATGAACATTATAACATAGATTTTAAATTTGTTATTATAAAAATTATTAACTAATTTATGAAATATATATAAATTTTTTACTTATTTACAAAATTCTTAATAAATAATCACTCAAATTTTAGAAAAGTCATTTTACTCTTCAAAAATAGTTTTTATTTCTCTTTGTGAGAAAATATTATAATTAATTTTTAGAACTTCTAGAAATTTTATTTTATAAATAGGATATCATATTTTTATATCATCATATAAAAATTATTTTAGGGTTAAATTTTGGGATTTTTTTGAAAATAGTGATTTTTTAGAGAATAATGAAATATATGACTTTTTGTAAAACTGTCATTTATTTTCAATAAATTAAGTAATTTAAAAGTAAAATTATTATTTGAAATAAATTTAAAAGTAACATAAGTATTATTTATTTATATTTAATCTAATTAATTACATTTGAATCATCTTTATACCGGATTTTGGCATAAGTTCATTTTTTGACTTAAAAAGACATTTTTATAAAAACCCATTTTTTAACATGTATCATGAGTCTAATTTTAAATTAAATTATAAAACATATATGAATTTAATATTGAAATTACATATTTTTAATTTATGAGGTCCAAATTTTCTAAATAGTTCCCTTTTATTTCTATTCATTATGAATAGTAACCATAGTAAATATGTATCACCACAGTGAGGGTAAATCTGGTAATTAAGGTTACATATAATATGATAAGGACTAAAAATTGACCCTAACACTTACCTTTTTCCTTTTATATGAGTTTAGTTCATCAATTTCCATCCAATACTCTAATATATGGCCACTTTGTGCCATATTTCATTGATTTTTTCCTATATAATATTTAAGTTAAAGATAAAGACAAAAATGTCACTTTATTACTCCTAATATCTATAATATTTTATTATGGGGATAAAAATATCTTATGTTCGGTTCCAAATATTAATTTTAAATATAAATTATTTTTATCTCATGGTAATTTATTTCTAATTTTTATTAATAAAATAATTACCGTAAATGCTTATGCAGTGCTCACACCATATTTATTCAATTAAAAGAAAAATAAAATAATTGATTTTAAAAATATTAAAAGTAATCTAAATTGAATTAATTATTGTGTTGCATGAATTTTTTATACAAATATGGAATTTTATTTATTTGTTAAAGTATAATATTTTAATTCCATTTTTTCATGTTATTTTCAAAGTCAAATTAAATTAATAGTTCTAAAAATGAAATTAATGATATTTTATAATAAAAAATATTTTACTAAATGATTTAGAATTCATAAAAATAAAATATTTGGAAAATGGATTATGATATTGTTTAAAATATTAATCATGATCTATTTATTTTCCAATTTTACCTTTATAGTAACTATCTTTACCCTTGAATAGTAAAAACTTTGTTATCATAGTAATTGTCAAAAATGGTTAATGCGAGTTAAAACCAAGAGATAAGGCTAAAAATATAATCTAAACTTATAAAAATTTTATTGGATAATATTATTTAGACCAATAATTAACTTATCTTATAATTATATTTTTTTTATTTTTTTCCTGAAAATTAATTTATCTTAATTTAATATTTTATGAAATTCTAAAATTTCTCATCCCCTCACTTAAAAATAGAATCTCCTCTTATATTTTATTCACACTTAAAAATAATTTTTGGTTCATACAATTCCTATTTACATAACTTCGTTACTTAAATTCTTTTTTTGATTATAAAACTTTCCTATGAAGGATTTTTGTGTAAATCTAAAGAGGTTGTTCGAAAAAGAGGTATCGTTCTTAACCAAGAGTTTTTGTTTTATTTCTTCTTGAACCTCCTTAAAATATTATTCAACCATTATTGTATTATAAAATAATTATATAACCTATAATTATATGTCATTATATTGATGTAATTACCTACATCCATCTCTTATTCCATCAAATGGGAAACAAAACCATCATTCATGTGTACAATGGATTACCACCTCGCGAACTGATGTAATTTGTTTTACATCATATTCTCTTATAGATATTTATAATGATTTATTTAATGTATATATATTATATTCATGAAATAATTATAATTCTATAAAATTAATATATTATATATTTTCTTTGCTTTCTATTCCTTGAAAGATGATAATGTCATCTGTGCATACGTGTGGATTACCACCTCCATGAAGTGATGTGATTTGTTTTTAATTACCTCATCACATGGATGGTATATATAGGTTTATTTAAGGAAATAATATGATATTTATGATATAATAATAAATTTGGAGATATAAAATAATAATTATCTTATTTCCATCATGATCATTTAAAAATGGAAATGTTACTCATGTGTATGTATGACATACCTTCTCCATGATTGTAACGTAGTTCATTTTTTATGACCATATTTCATGGATGGTTTTATAAGTATAATTTATGTATAAAAATGAAGACAAAATAATTATTATTTTTTAGATGATTAAATAATGATTTTTTTAACCATAGTCAACCTAAAAAATTCATTTTGAACTTATGAGTTTAATATCATTAAAACGTCTAACATGAATTTAAATGATTAAGTAATTTAATATGAAATAAAAATAAGTAAAATAAAAGGAATAATAAAATATAAAAATGTTATAAAAAATTAAATAATTAAGATAAATTTATTATTCATTAATATAAGTAATATATGTGATGAATCGGACTCGAGGTAAGGGACTTTCTTTTTAAAAAATCACCTTTTACAGTTTCTCTTCCAACTCTTTTTCTTCCATGTACATGTACTTATAAATATTTCAAGAAAAAATTTATTTAGGTTTAAATAGATGATATAGTTAATTTTTTAAATATTTTAATTTATTTAAATGTTTTTAAAAATGAATCTTTTTAAGTTTTTTATATAAGGGGAACTTTACTTTAAAACCATCATTTTAATGGTTTTAAAGATTTATTTTCTAAATATTTATATTTCATGTCCATATTCTTAAAATTATTTTATTGATGTATTTATATGGACATAAATAAATTATAAAGGAAATTTTATATATCTTTTGACCTTCTTTTAAAGGTTTTAAAAAGGAATCTTTTTATATATTTTATATGAAATATTTTGAATTTCTTTGAAAAATACCAAAGGGATGTTTTATTTTAATGTATACAGCATTAACGATTTTTCCTTCCACCATAACCATTATTTGATAATTGTATTTATTTATAAGATTATTTTTTCTTTTAAAAAAAACTTTTTCCCATTGTTATAATTATTTTCAAAAATCATTTTAAATGGGAAGGATATTTTTATATCTGAAAAACAGTTCTTATGGGTGTAAGGGACATCTCTAAACCACCCTTTTCTTTGAGTTATGACCATTCTCTCTCTAAATCACTTTATTTATCTATTTAATATTATAGAATGATAGTAAATTCTATATATATGTCTCTCACATATATACATATCTTCTTACTATAACACCAAAAGGATTTACAAATAAATTTAATATTGAATGCATGAAAATGTTGAGTCTCTATGAAACAAAACTTTTTTTAACCTAGCCAATAAGCATAATTTTTCTAATTCTATGATTTGAATTTTAAAAAACTAACATACACGGTTGCATTCAGTAAGATATTTAGAGTCTGATAGAATCAACTTACTTTTTTGGTGAATAGTAACTTGACCCTTATGAATAGTAATATACCCTTATGAATAGTAATGTTATCCTTATGAATAGTAATATGGCCCTTATGATTATCAACCTCATCCATGAAAGTATAAATAAAATTTAGTCACATTATAAATGAAATAGAATATTAATAATTAAGTGTTGGTATTTTTTTGACTAATAAATATTTCATTAAAATTTTATAATTAATAAATTTATTTAAAAGAAAATTCATTTTAATAAAATTTATTCATAAATCAATATATTTTTCCTATGATTTTAGGATAATTTATTAAGACCTTAGTTAATTTTTCAGGGTGTTATAAAATCAATTTTAATTTTAAAAACTATATTTTCCAAGTAAATGATGATTTTAATTAAAAATTAAATTTCTCATATTTAGAAAATTATTTCCATAAAATTTATTTCAGTTTTGAATTATAAATATTGAACAATGGTTTGGATAATTTTTTTGTATTTTTATGAAATAGTTTATTTTTTAGTGAATAGTAAAAATACTGTTTTTTATAAAATATAGTATTTTTCAAGAAATCATCATGAAATTATTATGATATAAAAATATATTTTAAATATTTAATTACTAAATAATTATATTACAAGTCTAATATTTTACATAATTAATTTAGAGCATGAAAATAATATTTTTCATGGTAACTATAAAAATCGTTGTCAACGCCGACGCAGTCCCTCCACAGCGTTGATAAAGTCAAAATTGGTAACTTATATACAATAATTGAGTGCTAAAAATTATTTTCATGACTTGTTTATTAATTATTATGTATTATTTATTTCTTTGGTTGTTAATTTGGAATTTTAGTCTTATATAACATTAGTATTATCCAAATGTATGTGCAGTGCTTGTGTAGGGAAACAAAAGACAAAATAACAAATCTAAGAGGATGTCTTGTTATGTATAAGAATGAATATACAAAATGAATAAATTTAGAATTTTATTTTGAACCTAATTTATTTAATTATTTTATATTAATTCATTTTTAATTTTTATACAAGGAATAATTAAAATTAATTCTTATGAAACGCTGATGCAGCACTTGTGTAAGAATAAGAAAAATAAATAAAAATTTTTTAATTAAAATTATTATAATTATTAAATGACCTATATTTTTTCTAAAAAAATTTCTATAAGTAATTTACGACCATTATATATCTTTTATTCTATTTGGGGACACTTTGGACCCACAAGAATCAATTTAATACCTTTAGAATATTTTATTTAAAAGTAAGATAAGGTATTCAGACTATAAACTTTACTTTGTTTAACATTTATAAAGAAAGGTTTTCTCAAGTTTTATTCAAAAAAGAATATTATTTGTAAATATAATAAAATTATTTTTCACATGGATTTTTTATTTATTTTTTAGACAAATAATGAATACCATAATGGCTTTCACAAAGATGATATAGTATTAATTTAATTAATGAATAAATCAAATTAATGATATTAAAAATAATAAAATAAATATAATTTGATATTTTTAAGCTTATTCAAGAATTTATTAGATTTATATAATAATTATAGGATATAATAAAAAATTGGATTCGAATTTGAAACCTTGTTTTGTTGTTTTAAATTAAAAAAGTTATGAGTAGTGTTTAATTTGACAAAATCATTTTTCATGAATATAACTTAAATTAAAATATTTAAAAAACACAAAAATATTGAAAAAATCCAAAAATAAAAATATTTTGTCGACTATGTGATATCCTATGATTTTTATACCATTTAAAATTCTTAAATCCTATATTATATTTATTATATTTTAATAATTTGAGTAATTCCTAAGTTACCCTTCTCCTCAAATATAAATAACCCCTCCCCCTTCCTTTAGAAAACCACTCATTCCACCATTTACAAATCCATATATCTATAAAAGTACTCCCTTTTAAGCCTATTATAATACCTAGATACATTATAGAGACATCTAACTCCAATCACCGAGGTAGTTATAGGGTTATGCAATAGAAGTCACACCGAGGAAAGAGTAAGTCCCCATTAACCCCTCCCTCTTTTCTTCTTATCCTTCTTCTCTTCCCTTTCCTTTCAAAACAATATACTCTAAAAATTATTCATGGAGTAAGTTAACATTATTTTAATTATTTTAAACTATTTAATGTATTATATATATGACATATATAATTTTTTGACTCCCGCTCTTACGACAACGTCCTGTTAATGGTCAGTTAACCGCCTATAGAGACATTGCCAAAAATAGTTCTTATAACCACCTTCATGGATGGAAAATATGGATTATATATAATATATGAATATTTAATTACATTTATTTTATACTTATGGAATTATTTAAACTAATGTATAAATTACATTTAATAAAATAGTGAAATTGGTGCAAGGCGGGGAATTTTTAAGTAAAATATGATATCAAAACGCTTCAATTTCATCAAAAATAATAATAAATATAATACAATGATTATAATTTATAAATGTTTTTATAAAATGACTATAATTGTATTCTAGATCATTATTTTAATAAACATAAGTTTATTATTCAGTAGACACAAAAGCGACATAATTAAGTGGGACTTTAGGTAAGGGAATTCTGTCTCACTTTTAATTTTCGTGAGATATAAGCCATGTTCACCACCTATTTCTTGTGTGTGGTGTATGTACTACCCTATTATATTTTATATCAAGAATACACTTATCTTCATGATATTTAAATATTCATTTTAAGATATTGGGATTATTATTTAAATGTTCAAAGTGGTATGGGACACTTTGAATGTCTAAAGAATTAACCCTTTCACCATTTCAATATTCTTGATATTATCATACATATTTATTTATATATACATAAAGTATCATAAATAGAATTTCATGTCTATTATGAATTTAATTAAAATGATTTCAAAAGGAATATTTTTAAGGTTTTTAACTAAAATATTGTTTTAAATATTCAAAAATTTATTCTTCTAAATATTTCTCATTAATGTACATGTTTTCAAAATGGTTTCAAGGATGTATTTATATGGAAATAAATTCTTTAAAATGTTAATTCCTTTAAAAAGTTTCAAAGTGTTATGGGAACTTTGATTCAAAAATTCCTTTTTTAAATATATTCTTTTATAAATGTGTGGCTTTTGAATAAATGATTTCAAATAAAGAGTATTTGTCTCAAGATATTTTTAATGATTTTAATGGAGTATTTTCATCTATGTTAACATCATTTGTTGGATATTACGTTTAATTAAGTTTTATCCTTTCATGATATCATCTACCATATTGTATTGAATGGTTCATGGTTAGTTTGATTATGGATGTGTTGTCTTGATATCATTCACCATATTACTCTGAATGGTTAGTATTTATGTTTAATGATTGGGGAAAGTTATTTACATTTCATATATTAAGTTTAAATATGAATTTGTATGTTGATGATGTTTCACCCCTTTCATATGAAAAATTCATTGGACTTATTTTGTGACAGGTGAGACCTTCTATAGCCTCTCAATGCATTGGTAGGTCTCGTGAGACAAACTAATGTCTTGGCACAAGGACTTGTTGGTATGATTATGTATGGTCTTGGCATGAGGCCTTGATGGTGTAGTTATGATGTCCAGAATTATTAATTCCATCATTATGAAACTAATGATTAATATTCCATGTGGTTATTCTACTAGTAGAATACCCATGGTTATGTTTTATTATATATTTTTTATTTAACTCTTATTCATTCCATATTAGTTTCAAGTTTGTTTTAATGGCATGTGTACTTTTAGTTATTCACCTTGACTTATTATTTATGTTTCTTTTGTATTGTTTACCTTTACTACGCATCTGATCTCCCCCTTTCTTATGTATTATTTTTTCCTAGGATGTGAATAATTATATTATGAATGACTTGTAGGGATAATCTAATAGTTTTAGATGTTCCCAATGGAATTTATATGTTGTATTTCATTTTAAGTTATAATATTGAACTTATGTATGTATGTAGTCTTCCAAAACTACTAAACTAATTGGTCCCTTGGGATAAGATTTTCTTGTAATCATTCCAATTTAATAAAATAATGCACTAACTTTGGGAATATTGGGTTGGGGCATTACAGTTGGTATCATAGGAAGTTTAGTAGAAACCTTGGAAATTGGATTTAGAAAACTGTATATTAGGGAACAAAACTCTAAGATAGACTTTGAGGATAAGCATACAAAAACATTCTAGTATTTTGGTAAGGAAGAGATTATGTGCATATTCTTAGAAAATTCATCTTTTTCTGGATACTACAAGTGGATGTGGTTCTGGAACAGATGTACCTAGGGGTAATAACTCTAAAAAGGTGTTTTAGGATTGACTCGGGGTAACCTGGTACATGGTAATGAGCCTTACTGTGCACCTAGTTTGACACTCTCGAGGGATATTCTTAAGAAAATTCACAGTTAATTTTCCCACCATTATGAAAAACTTATGCCCCCAAAGTAACCAAAGTATATGGTTCTAGGATTTACAATGCATAAATTTATGTTATTTTCTATACCATGTTTAGAGTTATATAAAGTTCATAATTTTATGAACTAATATAGTTTATGTAATTGATTAGAAATGTAACCTATTAGAAGGAATGAGAACATCACCAATGCATGTGATTCAAAGAGTAAGTAGTATCATATCTCTCATGTTCTTAAGCCATCATTTTTAAGGGAGATAGTATCCTAAGTATCCTTATCAAATGAGGAAATATTATCATGTGTTAACAAGATGTGTACATAATTATCTGGGTACTACGGCTTTGAAGGGAAGAAAGATAAAAAAGTATGGCAGAGAAAAATATGGATAAAGGGAATAAGGGAAAGAAAGGTTTTCCCACATGTGATAACTATGGAAAGAATCACCTTGGTAAATACCTGAAGGGAATGATAGTTTGTTATAAGTGTGGAGAAAAAAGAAAAAAAGTTCATGATTATAAGGGTAAGAAAAAAATTCAATGTACAATTCTTAAACTACAAGGATATGGGACACTATGTGAATCAATGTCCTAAGTTTCAAAGGAATATACCCAAAATGATGTTACTGGATAATGATCAAGTTATGATCGTGACACAGATGAAGTAGAATGATTAATATGTCAAGTCAATAATCATCTCATTTGAATATTTTATCAACAATGTATTGGTTATAAGAATTATGGAATATATAAGGATTGTACTAAAATACTTTTTCATTAAGGATTTGAGACCATAAGTTGAATGGTACCAAAAAAATATTTAGTGGAAAGTTAAATTTTTTGTAAAATGTATGATTAAGGGAAAAGAAAACCTAAAGATATTTCTGATGTTTATATAATGATGAAGAAATGATTGGTTTGGATATGTGCTAACTACCTTGGAACTAATTAATGACTTGTCGACAAGTGGTATATACTATCACTGATGTAGTTTACAATACTTTTGGATATAAGGAATATATCTAATAAGATGTGTAAGGATGAATTCATGTTTCCAATAAGGTTTTATGGTAATTTTATTTATTACCATATTTCAAGAGGACACGTGATGAAGTTGTTCACATGTTTGGAATGTGAAAATTTATAGTTGATTCATGATGATTGAGGGAAAATAAGGTAGTTTATGCATTGAGTAGGATGGATCATGGAGTTCTAAACAAAATGAGGATTTTTAAGGACCTTGTGTGCATAGATCTAGCAAGTATGGATATGGGAATTATCAAGTAAGGGTGTTATAAGATTTGGTAAGAAAGGAAAATTGATCCCTAGGTACATTTGTCCTTTTGAAATTCTGGAGAGAGTTGGAGTTGTGGATTATCATTTGGAAACTCCACCTAGCCTTTCTAAGGTACACAATGTGTTCCAAATCACTTTGTTAAGGAAGTACATTCCACAGCCAACACATGTACTCATTGCCGAAGTAATATAATTGGAACCTGACTTATCTTACTGTGAAGAGCATATCTAGATTCTAGACACTAAAAAACTGATGTTGAGGAATCTGATGACTCAACTGGTGAATTTACTTTGGAAAAATCATAAAATTGAAGAGGCGACATGGGATCCTGAGGAACTTATAATGAAGAACTACCCAAATATTCTTATGAGGTAACATTATAGAATCTCAAGTATGAAATTTTTCTAAGGAGGGGAAAATGCAACACCCCAAGGATTTATAAATAAATTTAATATTAAATTCATGAAAACACTGAGTCTCTATAAAACAAATTTTTTTTAACCTAGCCAATAAACATAATTTTTCCACTTTTTTTATTTGAATTTCAAAAAAACTAACATACACGGTTTTGTTCAATAATATATTTTGATTCTGATAGGATCAACTTACATTTTTGTGAATAGTAACTTGACCCTTATGAATAGTAATATACCCTTATAAATAGTAATGTTATCCTTATGAATAGTAATATGACCTTTATGAATAGTATACTTACCCATGAAAGTATAAATAAAATTTAGTCACCTTATAAATGAAATATAATATTAATAATTAAGTTTTGGTATTTTAGGGAGTAATAAATATTTAATTATATTTTTATAATTAATAAATTTATATAATATAAAAAAAATTCATAAAATTTATTCCTAAATAAGTATTTTTTTGTCCTATGACTTTATGATAATTTATTAAGACCTTAGTTAATTTTTTAGGGTGTTATAAAATCAGTTTTAATTTTAAAAACTATATTTTCCAAGTAAATGATGATTTTAATAAAAAATTAATTTTCTCATATTTAGAAAATTATTTTCATAAAATATAGTTCATTTTTTAATTCTACACATCGAAAAATGTTTTGGATGAATTTTTTGGATTTTTATGAAATAGTTTAATTTTGGGTGAATGGTAAAAAAATACTGTTTTTTATAAAATGCAATATTTTTCATGACATCATCATGAAATTATTATGATATAAAAAATATATCTAAAATATATAATGACTAAATAATTATACTATAAGTGTAATATTTTATAGAATTAATTTAGAGTTTGAAAATTATATTTTTTTCATGACAATTAAAAAATCATTGTCAATGTCGACGCAGTCTCTACGCAGCGCTAAGAAATTAAAAAATGGTAACTTATATATAATAATTGAGTGATGAAAATTATTTTCATGACTTATCTATTAATAATTATGTATTATTTATTTATTTTTTTGTTAATTTCAAAATTTAGCATTATATAACCTGAGTATTATCCAAATGTTTGTGAAATGCTTGTGAGGGGAAAGAAAAGACAAAATAACAAATCTAAGAAGATATCTTGTTATGTATAAGAGTTCATATAAATTATGAATGGATTTATAATTTTATTTTGAACATAATTTATTTATTTATTTTTATAGTTATTTATTATTAAATTTTATATATGAAATAATTAACACTAATTCTTATGAAACATTGATGCGGTTCTTGTGAAAGAATAAGAAAAATAAATAAAATGTTTTTAATTAAAATTATTATAATTATTAAATGACCCATAATTTGTATAAAAAATCTTTTATAAGTAAGGTACGACCATTATATGTTTTTTATTCGATTTGAGGACACTTTGGACCCACGAGAATCAATTTAAGACCTTTAGAATATTTTATTTAAAAGTGAGACATGGTGTTCACACTATAAACTTTAATTTGTATAAAATTTTTAATGTAAATTATTCTCAAGTTTTATTCAAAAAATAATAGTATTTTGGAATATAATAAAATTATTTTTCTCATAGAATTTTATTTTTAATTTTTAGACAAATAATGAATACCATAATGGCTTTCACAAAGACGATACAGTGTTAATTTAATTAATGAATAAATCAAATTAATGATATTAAAAATAATAAAATAAATATAATTTGATATTTTTAAGATAATTAACTGATTTATTATATTTATATGATAAATATATGATATAATAAAAAATTGTATTCAAATTTGAAACCTTGTTTTGTTATTTTAAAGTCAAAAGTTATGAATAGTGTTAAATTTAGCAAAATAATTTTCATGAATATAATAATTAATTAAAATATTTAAAAAACACAAATTTATTTAAAAAATCCAAAAATAAAAATATTTGGTCTACTATCTGATATCCTATTCTTTTTAGACCATTTGAAAGTATTAAACCCTATATTATATTTATTATATTTTAATAATTTTAGTAATTCCTAATTTACCCTTCTCCTCAAATATAAATAACCCCCCCCCCCCTTTCTTTGGAAAACCACTCATTCCACCCTTTCTAAATCTAAATATCTATCAAAATTCTCCCTCTTAAGCCTCTTATAATGCCTAAGTACATTTTGGAGTCATCTAACTCCAATCACCAAGGGAGTTATAGGGTTGTCAAAGAGAAGTCACATCGAGAAAAGAGTAAGTCTCAATTAACCCCTCCCTCTTTTCTTCTTCTCCTTATTCTTTTCCATTTCCTTTCAAAACCATATACTCTAAATGTAAGAACTCGTGTTTTTTGGACTATCGTTTTGAGCATAAATTTGAATTTTTGTTGTTGGATGCTTGTGAGGGGTAAAATGGTCATTTTCCCCCAATAGTTGATCTCGGATAATTTTTCCGACAACTCCGTTGGTCCCAAAATAGGGTTTTTACCCTAGGATAGGGGTTTGGTGGAAATCTGAGTTGTTTGAATTTTAACGAAATATTTAATATTTAATATTATTAAATTAAATATTAAATTATTCGTGAAATCTTTGTTTGGAAATAAATTTTAAATGGAGAATTGGATTGAAATTGTGTCTACGCCTTTGAGTCCAAAGTGGGGAATTTATCCTAGGCAAGGCATAAACTCATCTCGGGCACCAGGGCCGACCTGAGCCCCTTTTTCTTCTTTTATTTTTCTTTTCTTTTCTTTCATTTCTCTTACTTCTTATTTATTGTGAACACTCCATGTTTGGATCCTCCTTGTTCATTTACCCTTGTATAAATTGGAGTTTGATAAAAAAGCGAGATATGGAAGGTAAGAGTGGTACTGATTCGAAGCTCTCGACGCGTTGAGTCGGTGTGCGGCAACCGTGAGCCGTGAAATCAACCGAAAATTTGGTGGTTTCCACCCAAAGGTAAGTAAGTTTATGTTTTCTCAATATATCCCCTTTAAAAAAATTGTGTTTTTAAAGCCTTATATTTCTTACTTTTAAGCCCATGGGGCTCAATCTTTTGTTTCAGGGGCGAAAATGGGTGTTTCGGGCATTTTGAGGGATTTCCCGTTGGGAAACCCAGGTTACATGGCATGTTTTCTAGGGGAACACGCCATGTGTTATTCCCATTTGGGGAATACAAATTTTTCTTAATTAAATTCCATGTACTTTGAGTATACTTCGTGTAGTGGATGGTCGTTTGACCGGTCGTGTGAAATAAGACACAAAATAGTGGTTTTTTAAGGAGTACATGTCGTATACTAGGAGTACATGCCATGTAGTGGTACATGGGAATGTTTTCGGGTGAAATCACACATGGAATGATATTTTTTGAATAGTACATTCCATGTACTACTACACAGGCAGACCCCATGTGTTCTGGCTATGTGTCCAGGCCATGTACTTCTCCAGCTTAGTAGTTTTAGGGTATCTTGTGCCCTGGAAGTCAGAATTGGGCATTTAAGTAGTCCATTCTGAGCGTTTTTCATGTAGATCGCAATGGTGGAATCATTTAAAAATTTAGAGGTCATATAAATGGTTTTTTTGGGGTTTCTATCTAAATGGAGGGGTTCTTCCTCTAGTTATCAAGTTCAGTTGTCACCTGAGATTGAGACTTGGAGTGGATGATAGGTTGGGTGTTCAGACCAACTTAGTTGAGGACTTTGAACTGAGATGAGCTATGAGATATCTCTTGTGACATATTCTTTTGAGGAAATGTTCCTTGTGAGATATTCCCTTCTGTCCTACAAGTCCATGAGACTGGATACTTTCAAGGATCCCCTGAGGGATGCCTTTACTTATGTGTTGACCTAGGGAGTCCCTTGTAGGATCTCTCTCCTATTTTCATTTGAGAGGATCTATGTTGTAGGATGCCTATTTTGTTCTTCTTTATAGGATACCATGTAGAATTCCTCCCTTACTATTCACTAAGGATCTCGTGTAGGATGCCTTCGCTCGTGTTTACCTAGAGGATCCTGAGTAGGATGCCTCCTCAGTATTTAACTTGAGGGACCCAGTGGGTGCCTGTTGTTTGATCAACCCTAAGTTGTTATGTTGGTCATAGTTAGAGATGGTGTTCGGGTGTCACCTAGAACTCATGCCAAACATTTAATACCATGGGGTTATAGCTGTAGTGTTGGGTTGGGTGTTCGAGCCACCCTCGCTCGTTTGTTTATATCTGAATTGGTTTTTCTGATGCAGT
This sequence comes from Viscum album, assembly GCA_963277665.1. Taxonomy (NCBI): domain Eukaryota; kingdom Viridiplantae; phylum Streptophyta; class Magnoliopsida; order Santalales; family Viscaceae; genus Viscum; species Viscum album. The sequence continues at coordinate 1,257,379,271 of OY728142.1, read as the reverse complement.
AGTGGTTACCAAAGGTACTACCTAAGACTTGGATATTGATCTTGAATGTGTATATGTATATATTTTGATGGATATGTTGTTGGGATGACCAGAGGTGATCCATGGTATTTAGTTGTTGAGCCTTACTTTATTATTTCCAAAGGACCGTGAGAGCCTTAGACCAGAAATACTATGGGAGCTTCTAGAGTATTTACATAGGACCGTGAGAGCCTTGCTGTAGTTGAATGACCAGAGGGTTTCAGACCATGAGATCTTCCCAAGTGGTTGTGTATTAATTTGGACCCAGGGGGTATTGACTGTGAGAGCTACCCAAAGATCATTTATAATTTATATGATGCTATGTTATACCCAAGGGGTTCAGACCATGAGAGTTACCCATGTGGTCATGTACTATGTTGGACCCAGGGGGTATTGACTGTGGGAGCTACCCGAAGGTCATTTATAATTTATATGATGTTATGTTAGACCTAGTGGGTATTGACTATGAGAGCTACCCAAAGGTCGTTAGAATTTATTTGGTATTATGTTAGACTTAGGGGTATTAACCATGAGATCTACCTAGAGGTCATTACTAATTATTTGTGTGCTATGTTAGGAATGAGGGGTTCATACCATGAGAGCTTCCCTGTTGGTGATGAGTGGTGGGGATGATTACACTCTCCTCGTCCTATGATTGGAATGTTTACACTCTTCCAATTTTTTCAGGATTGACCATCGATATATGGTATCCTTCTACATAGGATTGACCATCAGTATACGGTATCTTTATTTACAGGGTTGACTGTCAGTATACAGAAATATAGTTGTGATTGGCGGTGAGTATGGGTGAACCCAGGTGTAGGATCAGTTTTCCTCTGTGGTGACGTAGCTTGGCCAGAGATGTATTTCTGGCATTGGCCAAAGCAGGTACATGTCGATGGAATTACGAACCCATAGATCGACTAAATAATACACGGCTAGAATTTCACAACATCCAGCTCAATTCCCTTTCACAGGATGTCTAGGAGATTGGGCTTATGGACCCAAGGATTAACTGTTGATGTGGTTTCTTGTTATTTGACTCACAAACTCATGAATATTCATATTTATGTATATGTGTATAGGTATGGTTTTATACATGTATACATATATATATATATGGACATCCATGGTGGCACTTTCCTAGTTGAAATGGATTACAGACCTTGAGTTCGACTATGGTTGCACATTTGGTTTACTTCCTTTTGTTGTGTTCTATCTAGGATGAACATGTTGCTATTGCATACACTTTTAGCAGTACAGTTATAGGTTGCTTTTCGGGGTGCCCTACTGAGATTATTTCTCACCCCTGCACGTGCACATAGGTTTACATTTATACCTTATGTATTATTTTCATGTTGAGTATGAGTTTCATGGTGGATAGGGCTAAGGCCCAGTGTTTCATGATTGAGCAGAGCTGCTCGAGTGGTTCTACTAATCGGGCTGGTGCAGTTCGACAGTGTCTGGAGATTGGGTAACTTGGTTGGCTCGGAGTTACTAGTTGATCCATGTACTTTTACTTTCAATTTATTTTGTACTTGTATTTGTATGGTTGGACCAGTGGGTGACCGGTGTTGTATTGTATTACATAGATGTTCGGGATTTTACAACATTTTACTATTACAACTTGTTCTATTTCAGTTTTTTAGTGATTCTGCACTCTGTTTACTTTATATTGGGTATGATACTTAGTTATTTCTGTTATTTTCTTACTATGGTATGAGAGAATAGTCTCCCCACAATCACATCCTAGGCCCTCACTATTAGTCGACAGCCTCTGGCATATGGGGAGTCACGCTTGAGGACTTGTGGCGAACCGTCTCGGATCACTGGTTAGTGGATTCCGGGTCGGGACGTTACACTAAAAATTATTTATGGAGTAATTTAAAATTATATTAATTATTTAAACATACTACATGTATTATATATATGGAATATATAATTTTTTCACTTCCACTCTTACGACAACGTCCCATTAATGGTAAGTTAACCGCCTATGAAGATATTACAAAAAACAAATCTTATAACCACCTTTATAGATGGATAATATGGATTATATATAATATATAAACATTTTATTACATTTATTTTATTATTCTAGAATTATTTAAACTAATTTATAAATTAAATTTAATAAAATAGTGAAATTGGTGCAAGGTTGGGAATTTTTAAGTAAAATATGATATCAAAATGCTTCAATTTCATCAATAGAAATTAAGAAATATAATAAAATGATTATAATTGATAAATGTTTTTATAAAATGACTATAATTCACTTTTGTATATTTTTTTTAATAAACGTAATTTTATTATTCAGGAGGTGCAAAAGCGAGGTAATTAAGAGGGACTTTAGGTAAGGGAATTATGTCTCACTTTTAATTTTCATGAGATATAAGCCATGTTCACCACCTATTTCCTATGTGTGGTGTATGTACTGACCTATTATATTTGATATCATGAATACACTTATCTTCGTGGTATTTAAAGATTAATTTGAAGATATTGGGATTATTATTTAAATGTTCAAAGTGGTATGGGATGCTTTGAATGTTTAAATAATTAACCCTTTCTCCATTTCAATATTCTTGATATTATCAAACATATTTATTTATATTTACATAAAATATTATAAAGATAATTTTTTTTCTATTTTTAGTTTCATTATAATTCTTTCAAAAGGAATGTTTTTAAGGTTTTTAACTAAAACATCGTTTTAAATATTTAAAAATTTATTCTTCTAAATATTTCTCATTAATGTCCATGTTTTCAAAATGGTTTTAAGGATATATTTATATAGACATAAATGTTTTAAAATTTTAATTCCTTTAAAAGGTTTCAAAGTGGTATGGGACACTTTGATTCAAAAATCTCTTTTAAAATGTCTTCTTTTATAAATGTGTGGCTTTTGAATAAATTATTTCAAATAACGATTATTTTTATCAAGATATTTTTAATGATTTTAATAGAGTATTTTCATCTATGTCAACATACTTTGTTGTATATTATGTTTAATTGGGTTTTATTATTTCATGATATCATCTAACATATTGTATTGAATGGTTTATTATTAGTTTGACTGTGGATGTTCTATCTTGATACCATTCACCATATTACTATGAATGGTTAGTATTTATGTTTAATGATTGGGGAAAGTTATTTAAATTTCATATGTTAAGTTTCAATATGAATGTGTATATTGATGATGTTTCACCCCTTTAATGTGAGGAATTCATTGGATTTATTATGTGACGGGTGAAGCCTCCTATATCCTCTTGATGAATCAGTAGGTCTCATGAGACAAACTAGTGTCTTTGAACAAGGCCTTGATGGTATGATTATTTATGGTCTTGGAACAAGGCCTTGACGGTGTAGTTATGAAGTCTGGCATTATGAATTCCATCATTATGAAACTAAATTTTGATAGTCCATGTGGTTATTCGACTAGTAGGATACCCATGGTTATGTTTTAGTATGGCGTTTTTTATTCAGCTCTTATTACTACTATATTATGTTCATGTTTATTTTAATGGCATGTGTACTTTTAATTATTCACCTTGCCTTATTATTTATGTTTATAATGTATTGTTTACCCTTACTGAGTATCTATGCTCACCCCTTTATTATGTTTTATTTTTCCCTAGGATGTGAAGAAGTATATTATGAATGAATTTCAGGGATAATCTAATAGTTTTAGATTTTCCCAATGGAATTTATATGATGTATTTCTTTTCAAGTTGTAATTTTGAACTTATGTATGTATGTTTTCTTCCAAAAATACTAAACTAATTGGTCCTTTAGGATATTAATTTCTTTTAATCATTACAATTTAATAAAATAATGTACCAACTCTGGGCAACTAGGGTTGGGGCATTACACTTTTACCTTTCATTGATAGGGTAATACATGCCTCATGTTCATTTCTCAAATGCATTTATTATGAAATTTTATTTGATTGTGATATGATGTAATATTACGAAACCCATTTCTTTCCATGGGTAATTCTTATTATCATGCCTTATAAATTATTTCCTTTTGTAAAATGTATAATCATGATGGGTGCACCCAGATAGTGCTCCAATTAATTGGGTAAATATTTTTTCTCATGAGACATTATGTATGGGATTATAGAGTAAAACTAATCCACTATGGGACTTTATCCACCATGTGATGTTGTCTTGTCAATTATCATTGACTTATGCTTACATCATTTTTTATGTTGCTTCCACATTTCCTATTTTTTCATGATCTTAGGATACCATGTTCTTTAGGTTATTCTTCTATGTTATTACTCATGATCTTAGGTTTAGAGGAAAGTATATGCTACTTTTTAAGGGTCAAATGTATAAATTTTTTGAAAAAAAATTCATAAGTTTTTCATGATTGTTAATGGACCCTTATGAGTGTTATTTTTCCATTAATATTTATTATAAAATATTTTATGAAAATATTTTGGTAGAAAAGTATATTTCTTGGGTAACAAAATGTTTATTTTGATCCCAAAGTTTAATTTTAAAAAAGACAAAATATTGAATAAGTATTCATAAACTAACAAGTTTCTTTCTTTATTTTTATATGTCCCTTACTGAGAATTTTTTCTCATACAATGTTTTAAAATGTTTTTTATAGGGTTGTAAGGATGATTAGAGACAAGGATGAGGTTAAGATGAAAATTTTGAAGATATTTCATGAAAATAAAACTTTTTATATCATAAAAGTTTTTTTGTGGGAAAAATGGATACTAAGAGGAAGTTTCCACTTTGTGATGTAATATTTATTTATATAAGGGTAATGGCCTAATTCTATAAAACTATAAATTTTAAAGATCCTAAAATATAATAAATGAATTATCAACTTAAAACTCAAGATTATGTAAAGTTTAAGGTTGGATATTTATAGTTATGTTGGCCTAACATTCACTTGAAAAAAACTATAAATAAATTAATTGATTCCCTATTTCATATAATTAGACCTTACCATAAGTTTCAACTAGTCCTTTGGTGAGCATATATTGATACCCTTATATTGATTTGAAATTTATACTTACTACTTTTACATTCCTTAGTTTTGAAAATTACAAACACGTTAACACTTTCTTAAAAATATATTTTAATAACTTTATATATCCCAAGTATTTTAGAATTTTTTTTGTATAAAACAAATTTTTATACCAAACCTATAAATGTTTATAATAAAAAACGAATATAAATTTTATTATTCAATTTGATCCATCAGACTGAATATGAGTCTGGTCCATCAAACTAACTAGTGTTTTTTCAATTGGATATACCAGTGTTCTATCTGCCAGACTGACCAAAGTCATATCCATTGAACCGATAGTAGTTATTCTCTACCGGAGTGACCGAAATTCAGTTCATTAGATTAAAAAACAATAGTATAGTCCATTAGACTATCCAAAGTTTATAATCAGAGTAATTAGAATTATTTCTATTGGGAAGAATTAATAACAGCATTTTAATGGTACTAATCAAACTGATATCAGATGAAAACATTTTTATAAGTTGTTAAGTGAACAAAATCAAAGGTAGTTTCAACCAACTCCATGAATCACAAAAAAAATATGACTGTTGGATAAATTCATATAAATAGGAGTTCTTTTGAAGAGTTGGGAGATGAATCATTTGGAACTCAACACGTATGAGATTATCTTCATGAACATCACATTATTATACTTTGTAATTTATTAGAGATTTGTGTTATAATAAATTTGAGTGAGGAATTATAAAATTATTAGAATATTTTTTAATTTTTTATTCGTCTATATAATCAAGGTTTAGATCAAGGGATTCCGAGGATAGGAAGACGAATGGTTCAAAAACATCGGATCAAGGGATTATGAGGCTAGGAAGATAGAACTAACACTGATCATCATATCTATGGATTCCAAGGTTTTGGAAGATAATTTCGTTCTGATATTCTTATCGATGGATTTCCTAGTAAAGAAAGACATACCTTTACAGTTAGGTTTAAAACTGTGGATATCTTAAATCAGGATTTATGACTTCATTAACTATTAAGGATAAAGAGTAGAATTACTTTTATAAAGAATTTGATTCATTATTACTTTGTTATAATATTTTATATTAATTATTTATAACAATTATTTTATTAGAATATTTTTTATCCCAATTAATAAATCTATTTTATTGGACTATTTTTTGATCTGATACAAACACTCTAGTCATCAGTTGAATTCTGAGTTTGGTCTTTTTAACTAAAGTGGTTTTGGGTTTTTTTCATAGTTTAAATTTTTAAACAAAAATTCACCCCCTCACTCTTGTAGCCATCATAAACTCTTGTGATCCAAAAATTGGTATTAGAGGAGGTTTTACCGATTTACTTGTTTCGTTTTTACTTTTGTTATATACTTCAAGTTATTAAGTTTTTTATAAAATTCTTGTTTATAAACTCTCTTTACACTAACGTGTATTATAGAAAAGAGTTTCAATTTTCTATAAGATGGAATTATTGAATGTTAGTACATTTGATAATTTGAATCTAAGTATACCATCTATCTTTGATGGTAGTTATTATGAATACTATAGAGACAGAATAAAGACTTTTTTTTACAAACACTGGAGTGGATAATTGTTTTATGTTGATTGGTAAATATGTGATTCTAGAGAAAGATGTTACAACTTTTAATAATCAAGAGAAGTTAAAATATCAACTGAACTATAGAGTAAGGAATACTCTTTTATGTTTTATGACTAGAAATATATATAGTCAGGTATCTTCATGTGAAGTAGTAAATATTATTTAGAATAATTTGGAGATAACTAATTTTGAAACTTCTAAAGTTATTGATATAAGAAGAGTTATGCTTAGATGTGATTATCAAGATTTTTATTTTCTACCTGGATAGATAGTTTCTAAGATTCACCAAAGGCTTATGGATATTTTTAATATTTTAAAGTCACTTGGAGAAAAATATTTAATGGATAGATTATTACTAACAAATATAATTGAAATAATTCCTGGTGAATGGTAATCAAATAGAACTACTTTGGATGAAACAATAAGGATTAATAATCATAATCTTAATGATATTATTGGAACCCTTATATAGTATGATGGAATAATAAAAATGGATGTAGAGAAAATGGAAAAGAAAAATGGTGGAGTTTCTTTTTCAAATACTTCTAATGTTCTTAGTAAGGTACAATTTACTGAAAAATTTGTGAAGTCTTCTAAGAAGAAGAAAGTTGTTATTGAATCAGATAGTATTTAATTGAAATAATCATAAAATGAACTAGATAATCTTGATAAAAGTATGAATAAAATCATTGGGGAAAAGGAATTTCAGAATAGAAATAAGAAAAGTCACAAGGATAAAAGTTATAAGAAGGAATATTCAAAAGTGATATGTTATGAGTGTAAGAAAGCAAGACATATTAGACCGGATTATGCTAAGATGAAAAGTAACGATAATAATGAAATAAATTATAATAGGGATTCTAAGAAGAATTATAAACACAAGATCAAGAAAATTTTGAAAGCTTCTGATACTTGGAGTGCAAGTGGAGGTGATGGTTCTTCTGAGAATTCATCAAACAATGAAATTTCTGGAAAAAAACATCAGAACCAATACAGATATACCAAATGTTAAAAAATGTTTCATGGATAAGGTAACTAATTCTAAGTATCTTACAAACCTTACTTTAATGATAATTACCCTAATAATAATGCTGATAAGTATTCTATATCTTCTGGTGAATAATCTTCGTCATATGATAATGAAAACAATTATTTACTATGTTTTTAAGTAGTTTCAAGATTTTGTAAATTACTTGAAAATTAATATTTTAATGTTTCTAAAAAAATAAAAGTTCCTTAAACAAAACTTGTTAAAGAAAATTAGATATTAAATACTTTAACAAATTAAATATCATATATTTCTAAATAAATTGATGAATATAGTATTAGAAAATATAATCTTTATAAAGATCTTGAAAAATATATTTTTGAGAAAACTAGATTACGAAATGATTTTGTAAAACATAGTTTGAATACTAAATCTAATGAGGATAAAAATTTATTTGTAAAACTAAATTCTAAAATTTATAGTTTGAAGAAACTTTTATCTAAGTTTTCCACTAGAAATAAAAACTTAAATAAAATTTATAATCAAATTATACCTCATAGAATGGGTTTTACAAAGAGAAAACCTATTTTTAGTAATAACCACTTTTTTCCTAAAAGTATTCCATTTTTTAATAAGTGTTAAAGTGGTAGAGACTGGAAGATAAAATATTCTTTAAACAAATTTCAATATATAGGTTTTTATAAAGATTATTTTTCAAAAGAATTTACATTTTACCAAAATAATAAATTTTTAAAAACATGGATTCCAAAAAATTTACTTTCTAAGAATACTGGACCCTATAAGGTTTTCTTTCTGAAACACAAATGTTTTTTTTAGGAAAGTGAATAATATACCAACAAAAAAAATATTTGGTACATGGATGGTGGTTTCTCCAGACATGTCACTAGAAAAAAATCTTTTTTAATAATATTATAAAGTTGAAAGGTAGAAAAATAACTTTTAGAGATAATTATCAAGCAGAAATTATTGGTATAAGAAACATTATTCTTCTTGGAAAATAATTAATTTAAAATTTTTTATTTGTTATAGGACTTAATTATAACCTTATTAGCATAAGTAAATTATGTGATGAGGGTTATCTTGTAAAATTTAGGAATGATAAATGTATTGTTTATAGTTCCAAATATGATTTTATTTTTTCTTCCAATCGGCATGATAATTTATACACATTAAGAATATAATACCTTAGGATACAAGATCTACCTTTTCTTAGTGCAATGGAAGATCAATATTGGTTATGGCATATAATAATAAGATATTTTAATCTTATAACTTTAGATAAGTTGTCTAAGGACTAGTTAAGGACCTACCAAAACTTAGGTTTGATACTTCTAAAGTCTGTGATCCTTCTTAATTTGTAAATAAACATGAGTCAAGTTTTAAATCTATTAGTTAAGTATCAACTTCTGATTATCTATAGTTAGTGCACGTGGACTTGTTTGGTCCTACAAAAACAAAAAGTATGGGTGTCAAATACTTGTATATGTTTTATTTGATTATTACACTAGATATACATGGTTTTATTTTCTAGAAAATAAATATGAATCCTTTTTCTGTTTTAAAAAATTTTCATCCAAAGTTAAAAATGAGAAAACCCTCTCCTTGATAACTATTCATAGTGATCATAGTGAAAAAATTTAAATTCTGATTTTGTAACATTTTACAGTAAAAAAGGAATTATGCATAACTTTTTGGAACCTAGAACTCCACAAAAAATGGTCTAGTTGAAAGAAGAAATAGATTTCTTTAAGTGATTACTATAACCATGATGAGTAAATACTTAGTTTCTAAACACTTAGGTTGAAGAAATTAAATCTAGATTTTATACTATAAATCAAGTTTTCATAAGACCTTTTATTAATAAAACTCCTTATGAGTTGTGGAATAGAAGGAAACTAAAACTTTATTACTTAAAAGTTATTGGATGCAAAGTATTAATTTTGAATACTAAAGATAACTTAAATAAATTTTCACCAAAATATGATGAAGGAATATTTTTTGGTTACTCTATAACTTGTAAGGCATATATAGTTTTTAATAAAAACACAAGTACTATTGAGTAAATAATATATGTTAAGTTTTATGAAATTGGTACTTTTATTTTCAAACAACCTCAACCTACATCCTTTAATATTATTTATAAACTGATTTTCAACCTATGTTTGAAAGTTATTCTCATAAGAGAATAATTGAAGAATATTTTTCTAAAGTTTTAACTTAAGAATATTTTCAACCTATTGTTGGATAATAGAGTTTTATAAATTCAAGAAATCAATTGTTTATTAGGAATCATCCTAGTGATAATATCATTGGTGATGTAGATCAACCAGTTAAAACTAGAAGTTATTTGAGAAATAAAATTAAAAAAAATTCATTTTTGTCACAATTTAAACCAAATACTCATGATGAGGATTTAGGAGATAAATATTAGATAAAATCCATGAATTATAAACTCAACTAATTTAAAAGAAATCAAGTTTGGACTTTGGTTGGATAACCTAAATATACTTCTTTAATTGGGATAAAATGGGTTTTCTAGAAAAAATGTGATGAAAATGGAATAATAGTTATAAATAAATTTAGTATTGTTGTTAAAGGATATAATAAACAATAGAGAATATATTATGAAGAATATTATGATCAAATAGGTATACTTTAATCTATTCGTATAATTCTATCTTATGTAGTATTCTTAAATGTAAAATTATTTCAAATGGATGTTAAGTGTTTTTTTATTAATGGTTATGTTCATAAGGAAGTTTATACTGAAAAACCCCCTAGTTTTTAAAATAAAAAACATACAGAACATGTTTTTAAACATACTAAGTCACTTTATGGACTCAAACAAGCCCCTAGATTCTTTTATGATATGTTAATTAGATTTTTGTTACAAAAAAACTTTATTAAGGGGGATACGAATCCAACTCTTTTTAAAAAAATAAGTTAATAAAAAAATTATTATTGTAAAAATCTATATTGATGACATTATATTCGGTTCAACTCAAAAGTATTTAAGATATTCTTTTGTGGATCTTATGAAGACTAAGTTTTAAATGAGTATGATGGGTGAGTTAAAAAAATTTCTAAGTGTTCAAATTTCACAAAAATCAAAATGAACTTTTATATATCAACATAATTATATAAAATATCTTCTTAATAAATTTGTATATGACAACACTAAAATTATTATTACTCATATTGGAAGTTAAAATACTTTAGATATTGATGAATCTGGGAAATCAGTTGATCAAAATATTTTTAGAGGAATGATTGGAAGTTTACTTTACTTAACATTTATTTGTCTGGATTTTTTTTATATGGTTGTGTTCTCGGTATCAATAAAATCCAAAATTTTACCATGTTAATTTTTTTAAATTAATTTTTCATTATCTTAAGGGAACATTGGATTTAGGTTTATTTTACTTTTCTGAAAATGATTTTGAATTAGAAAGAAAAATCAGATTATAAATTTGGTGAATGTAGAATAAATTGGAAAATTAATTCCATAAATTTTCATTTATTAAGAGAATATTTAGTTTCTTTTTCATGTAAGAAACAACACTCAGTAACACTTTCCTCTACTTAAGCTGAATATGTGGTAGCTATAAGTTGTTGTGCTCAAGTGTTGTGGGCGCAACACACACTCACTGAATATGGAATGAGCTTTACTAAAACTAAAATATTGTGTGAAAATAAAATATCCATTTATTTAAGTAAAAACCTAGAACATCAATAATAAACTAAGAACATAGATATAAGATACCATTTTCTTTAGGATCACAAAATAAAAGGAGATATCATTTTACAATTCATCGGAATACAATAATTACTTACTGATATTTTTACTAAAACCCTTAGTTTCGATAGATTTTAATATATTAAATAGAAGTTGTGAATGATCAATATAAAATTATAATTCATATATATTTCATGTTTAAAAATCTTCTTGAATTAATTATCTCCTTCTCAAAGGGGGAGAATATATGTTTTTATTTTCTAAAAAACTTTTATTTTCTAAAAAAAATTATGAAACTTTTTGTTTTCTAAAAAATTTTCAAAACTTATTAGTTTTCAGAATTCAAAATTTTTAATAAAATTTTTCTAGATTCAAAAATATTTACTAAAGTTTTTTAGAATCAAAATTACTTTCAAAAATTTGTTAAAAAAATTGTTATAAAGTTTATCAAATTCAAATCCTTTTATAAAAACCAAGAACAGATTACTCGTACTAAAAGAACATTTCTGCTCTAAAAGGTATTATTATATTCTTTTAGTTCTTGTAATTATCCATTAATTTTATTATTCTATGATGTTTTTTACATTTTATTTAGAATTTAAAAATTATTTTTGTGCTTAAAATATTAATTTCTTCATAATCGGATATCTAATTAATCTGATAAGTAGTTTTCTTAAAAATAATTTAAGAGCTCAGAATAACTTTTAAATATTTTGTGGTTTTAATATCAATCATCAGATCAAATTATGGTTTTGAATATAATCCATTAGATTTTTAGAATAGAAAGTGTCTCCCCTATGCCTTTATAAAAGGGGTAGGTCACCTATGTCCGACATCGATCTTCAGAATTTATTCTCAACCCTTGCCAATTATTATATTTATCATTCCAAAAGTTTTGGATTCATCCAATCAGATTATTTATTCTAAGTTCTAGCATTAGTTTATTTTATATGGCCATAATATAAGAATTTTAGAGGATATAAGTCATAATATAAAGACTGATTTAAAAATACTAGTATGAAAAGTATGATTCTTTGTTAAAAAGAGTTACTAAATTTCAAAGTTGGTAGAAGATATGTGTGGAGAAAGAATATTTTGACAAACATTATCCAGAAATTAGAAGATATTTTTATTCTTTTATGGAAATTAATACATAAGAGGATTCATATGTGACTTTATTCACTCCTTTTTGTGAGATATACAAATTAACATATCAACAAGTTGTTGAGTTTCTATAATTTACCTTATAGGGAGAAGTATGTCCTCTATCTAATAAGATTCTGGATAATCATGGGAGTTTTGATAAGTCAAAAGTTATGAAGGTATGAAACTTTTTTCATCTCACTTTGTATGTGAAATTATTAACTCTCTAGATTCAAGCTTATTTGATCCCAAGAAAATTTGGTATGGATACTTTTAAAGTCCTCGACATTTAATCTTAGATTTTATTTTTAATTTCTGGTATATTAATTTGGTTAAGTTTATTTTACTTTATATTGAATTGATTAAGAAGGTGTTGATGAAGTTTTTAATTATCATGTTTCCTTGTTTTATAAACAAGATGTTGGTCAATTTTAAGGAGGTTTTTCAGATCAAGAATCAGTCATATGATCTAAGAAAAAATATTTTTCTTATTAGATAGGAAACAAAGGCATGAATAAAATTGGTTTTCAATCCTAAGTTGAGGAAATTATTATATAAATCAGAAAAGGATGCATCTGATACTGAATAGGTTGATGTAAAATAAGTAGTGAAAGAGAATATTAAAGTTGATTCCTCATCTCTAAAAGTCTATAATAAAAAAATCTGATGAAAAATTTTAGAAGTTTATGGATTTTAAAGCTTAAAATAAACTAGGATATTCATCCTTTGGACTTGATAAGGATGAAGCATTAGCTTTGAATATTAGAATTGTTTATTAAATGAAAGAGGATGAGAAAAATAATAAGAAAAGGAAAATATTATCTGAGTTAAGAATGATGGAAAATTTTATAAAAGGATTTTAAAGATAATCAAGTGATCAACCTATATCAGTTTCTCCTTTATCTGTTTATCAAAAAGTTCTATAATCAAGAACATCTTTTGATTCTGATCAAACACTTCCTTCTATTAGGTTATATATTGTTAAAAATTATATAGTTCCAATATCTATGGACAAGGTAAAAGTTAAATAAGTTTTTTAATAAATTCAAGTTAAAAAATCCGAACAAAAAACAGTTAGGAAGTCTATGAAGAATAAATTTCAAAAAATAAGTTCAGAAGGTGGGAAAAGGAGTCTTAAGAACTATGAGGTGGTTGGAAAAATAATTATAAGAATATGATGATGATGATGATAAAACAAAAGAATAAGAAGAAGAAGGAGAAGGATAATAAGGAGAAGAAGAAGGAGAATAATGTTCATCGGAATCATCTCCTTCATCTACTTCAATTTCAACTCAATTCAATAAGAACCCTATTCATTATGTCTTAGTGGATGTTCATTCATCATCACAAAAAGAATAATTTGAATCTTTAAATTCATATACAAAATTATCATACAAGGATGATACTGATAAATAATTTGATATTGTAATAATTTTAGAAGATGAAAGATTTAAAGTAAAATAAAAGTCTGATATCAGACCATCATAAAACACATTTTAGAGGAATCATCAAAGTTATCAAACTCATCATCCATATAATCATAGAAGAGTATTTATTGCATCTATTGGACTCTGAAATAAATAACTAACCCAATTTTATATCTTTATTCTATTGAATCAAGATGTAAAAATATTCATAACATTATGAATGAAAAATCAGAATCATTGAAGTTGTTGAAAGAATCAATAGTTCACAATGAGGTTGAAATTAAGTGTTTCAAAGAAAAATCTAACATACAAAAAATGAGATTCAATAAAATGGCAAAGTTTTCAAGATGGGTTGATTTTAATTTAAAGGATCGTGATGATCAAATTATAAAATTAAAGAAAGTTTATCTTGACATAGACAATTTCTTTGAAAAGTTTTCATCTGATGTATCTTATAGATTGAATTTTTTCAAACAATTTAGAGATATAATAGATAATCAGAATGAGGAAGTCAAATAATTTCAAGAATAAATTCATAAGTTTAAAGTGAAGAATATCAATTTCTGGTCTTTTGAAGATGAGTTTCTCAAGTTGTAAGAGGAAAGTAAGAAGATAAGTATTATTAAATAATAAGTTTCAATTTTAAACGTAGATAATTAGAGGCACTTGGTAATGGAATATAGGATTTTAAATTTTGAAACTTCAACATCCAAAACCAAGAAGGATCACAATAACTTAATAAGTTAAAATTCATTTTCAATAAGATGTATAATAAAGAATGAACATTTTTTTACATCTAAACTATTGATGTATTTAAAACTTTTTTAATGAAATTTTAGATTGAATGACTTATTATACAAATACATTTTGTTTTAATGTTTTCCAATTTCATTTGGATAAATGTTCTTTATTATTTTCCTGGATGAATAGTTATTCAAACACAATTGTTTCGTATTATGTTTCTCTAACTTTTCAGGATATTACTTTAATTTTCCAATTACTTTTTGTAAATAAAAAAGGGGGAGAATTTGTTTAAGGGGAAAATTTATCTAAAGGGGGAGAAATAGTTCTAAGGGAAAATAATCTAAAGGGGAGAAATATTTCTAGAGGGAGAAAATTGATTGAAGGGGAGAATTAAAAGTTATAATATTTCCAATCAGATCAAGTATGATGAAAAAAAATAATACTTCAACATAAGGGAAGTTAATAAGAATTACATTAAAGTTCTTAAATGAACAAATGGTTTTAATTTTTCAAAGTTAATAAATTTTTCATTTTAAGCGTTGTGTTTTCTGCTTTCTAAAAAGGGCGATATTTTTACGTCAAAATTTATACTTTATAATTTTATATTACTTAGTTTTAAAAAAACACTTTAGAAATTTATTAAAAATATATTTTACTAACTTTATATATCCCAAGGGTTTTAGAATGTTTTGTATAAAAAATCATTTTCTACCAAATGTAGAAATAGTTCTAATATAAAACAAATATAAAAATTTTATTATTAAATATGATCTATCAGACTGAATGTGGGTCTATTCTATCAAACTCACTAGTGTTATATCCATTAGATAGACTAGTTTTATGTCTATCAAATTGTCTAAAGTCATATCTATCATACTAACAATTGTTATGATCTATCGAACTGAGCAAAGTTCAGTTCGTCAAATTTAAAAACAATAATATAGTCCATCAGACTTTAAAATGTTTATAATCAGAGTAATTGGAATTATTTCTATCAAATTAAATTCATAATAGCATTATAATGGTGCTAATAAAAATAAAATCAGATAAAAATGTTTTGCTGAGAATTCAAGTTAAGAGCATCTGAGGTCATTGCAACCAACTTCAAAAATCATAGAAAATATGAATTTTGGAGGAATGATTATAAATAGAATTGAATTTGAGGAGTTAGTAGACGATTTATTTACTACTCAACACATATATTATTTTTATCTACCTAAGCATCTCATTCTTACGCTTTTTAATTTCTTATAAATTTGTGTTCTAAGGATTTTGATTGAGGAATTTTAAAATCTATATGATTGTTTTTTATTTTTTATTTTTTTGTACAATTGAAGTTTAGAATAAGGGATTTAGGGGATAGGAAGATAGGTGATTTTGATCCATCGAATCAAGGGCTTCTAAGGATAGGAAGACAGAGCTGACACCGATCATCATAGCAATAGATTAAAGGGTTCTAAAATACATAGCCATTCTGATATTCTTATCAAATTATTTCCTAGTAAGTAAATGTGGACCTTTACCATTAGGTTTAAAACTATGGATATCTTAAATCATGATTTCTCACTTACTTAACTCTTAAGGTTAAAGATTTTAATTACTTTTATAAAGCTTGTGAGTCATTATTACTTTGTTATAAGCTTTATTATTACTTTTTCTACAATTTTACATTCCGATTTTCATTTACATTAAAAAAATTACTAATATTTCTACTAATTGTTTTATCAGATTTTCTGTGAGCCTGGTTAATAAATATATTTTATTAGATGATTTTTGGATTTGATACACACACTGTAATCATTGAATTAATTATAAGTCTGATATTGTTAACTAATTTTTTTTGGGTTTTTTGTTAGTTTAAATTTCTAAACTACAATTCACCCCTCCCCCTCTTGTATCCACTGTAAACTCTTACGATCTAACACCTTGGTTATTTAATTAGGTGACCCCAAGGGTTACCCCAAACTAATTGTGACTGAGTAAGCATGTGTGGATTCCCAAAAATTAACCTAGGATCTGTTGAAATAAAATGAGGTGTAAATCATGTGGTAAACTCGATAATTAACTTAAACAACCCTAAGATACAAGTTATAAATGAATTAAATAATTCAAATGGACTAATGATACACTTTATGACTATTAGATGTTGGGTATTACCTCCCTAGGATCAATGATCCCTAAATATTTTAGTATACCGAGGATTATGTCCCTAGGATCTAGTGGTACTTGATGGTTGTGGGATATTTGGAATTACCTCCCTATAATCTATCGGTATTTTATGTTTATGGGATGTTGAGGATTACCTTCATATGATCCATTGGTAACTTATGGTTGTGGGATATCAGGGATTAAATACCAAGGATCTAGTGATCCATGATGGTTGTAGGATGCTAGAAATTACCTCCATAGGATCCAGTAGTACTTGGTGATTTTGGGATGCCAAGGACTACCTCCATAAGATCTAAATATTATTGGTGATGGTGGGATGCCAGAGATTACCTCCCTAGGATCTGAAGATGGTTGATGAGTTGGGATGCTTAATATCACCTAATAGGATCTACTATTATGGGATACCTTTGGTTCTATTATGTTCAGAGACATCAAAAACTAGCTGAAGTAGGTATGATCGGTCTATATTGTCACCTTAGAACCCAAGAGCTGATGGTAGTTTATTTTTTATGTTTTATTTTATTGATATTGAACATCATCATGCACCATTACTCATATTAGATATTTTTATAAATGTATTTGGTGGTGAAATATTGAGTCATACTCATACCCAACTTGTACTTTCCTTGGTACCCAAGTATACTTTATGGTTTTAGGACAGAACAAGGGAAAGTGCATATGACTGATGCTTAATCTATTAGCTGGTATAGATCATGATACAGGATGAATCTGGGAATTGGGAATAGTCTTATAGAGTTTTCTAGTTTTTAACTTTTAAAATTTTTAGGATATTTTCATATATGATCTTTATTGTATGTATGTATTACGTGACATCTATATAGATTCATTTTGATATCTCATGAGTTAGGTGATTTTTTTGGAACTTTTCATGGTTTTTTATCCTTTATTTATCTATTTATATATGATTATAATTATTTAAATTGTTATTATACTATAATATAAGGATATAGTCTCCCAAATACACAATCATAGTCCCTCTCTGTTAGTCATAAACCTATGATGTACGAGGAGGCACACTAGAGGTCTAGTAATACCACTAGTCTTGACATTGCAGAGCGGTCTTGAGATGGGGATTTTACACTATATGATCTCTCTAATATTCATAATCTCTAACATCAAATATCATTGGTCTATTGGGATTTATATTTTAAATTGAACCAACATGTATATCTACTAATCTATAAAAAATAGAAGATGTTTTTTCTTATATATGTTACTGTAAAAGAATATTTTATGCTCTGATAAAAAAACCCATTATAAAAATCAAGAGAATGAATTATAAGTACAGTTAATATTAGATATCAATAGACTTACTCTAAAACCAAGTGTTAATACCAAAAGGTGTGGTGATGTATAAATGAAATAAAGGTTGAATAATAGTATAAAATGTGGCTAGAAATTTTCATCTCACTCAAATTGTTTGTTCATTAGGTCATATATCTTCCAATAAAATAATATTAAATAAAGAATAAATGTATTGAATATAAAACTATAGGTAGTTAGACTAATTTATGATAAATTCAAAAATAATATTGGAAATTAAAAAATACAATTCAATGCAAAATAAATTCTCAGATTCTTGAGTATAGCTAAAATATCTTTAAAGAATATTATTTACCAAAATGTTTCCAATCCATAGGAAACATTGAATTTTATCCAAAGTTGTAGTAATATCTTTAACCTAATCCTAGGTATCCTCATTCCATGCTTGGAACATCCTTAACAGTAAACTCATAGAACGGTATCTGTCTTCATATCCCCATAATCCCTCAATCACAATGATCAGACTCAGTAAGCTTAATCACCCTAATATTAATTGGTCATAACCCTATAGTAAGGGTTCTATCTTCTTATCCCCAAAATCCATTGATCACACTGCTTAGACTCAATGTAATGACCCCAAAATTTTATCAGTGGAATTTCTCCCTTCTTATAGTAATTTCATATAGTATAAATCACATAAAATCACTTATAGACCATAATAAATAATTTATAAATGAATAAATGATGAAATAATAAGTATTTCTAGAAGTTAAGGATCCAATACTGAAGAAATAGTAACTTTACCTTAGAAATAGTAATATGACCCTTATGAATATTAAAATGTCTAAATGAATAGTAGACTCACCCATGAATTTATAAATAAAATTTAGGCATCTTATAAATGAAAGAATTGTATAATTATATCATAGTCTAAGTAAATAAATGTTTTAAAAATTATTAATTAAGTTTTGGAATTTTTGTAAGTCATAAATGTTTAATTAATATTTTATGATTAATTTAATAATTTAAAAGAAATTTTATTTTTATAAAATTTATTCATAAATTAATATTTTAATGTCTTATGATTTTAAGATAATTTTATGATACCTTAAGTAATTTTTCAAAGTGTTATAAAATTAGTTATAATTTTAAAATCTGTATTTTCTAAGTGAATGATGATTTTAATTAAAAATTAAATTACTCATACTTAGAAAATTGTTTTTATAAAATGGATTTCATTTTTTAATTCTAAACATCAAAAAATGGTTAGGTTGACTTTTTGGAATTTTTCTAAAATACTTGAATTTTTGTTAATAGTAAAATACGGTAATTTACAGTATATATACATTATAGGTTAAATAAACTATTAATTTAATCATGGATTATTTAAGCACCATTGGTTAGAAATAAAATGATCTTATTACTTTATTTATTCTTAATAATCAACACTACTTCTTATCTTGAGAAAAATAATAAACTAATGAATTAAATAATGAGAAAGCACCCCTCTCCTCCACTATAAATACCACCCCTCACCGCCTATTCTCCTCACACCTCTCAATATTTGATCCTTGTCTAAATTCTACCCCATACTCTCCCCATTCTTATATCCCACGTTTATGATCTCTTGGTCTCATCAAAATACCAAAACCTTTTCCCTAAAGTGGTTCTTAAGGAGGATAGATTTAAGAGGTAAAATCCTCTTACTTTTTTCTTTTAATTTCTTTTCAATTTCATTTCTTGTATTCACTTTTAATCGCCTTATCTTATCTAAAAGTCATGATAACTCTATTATATTTGATATAATATAATTATATCATTTTAATTTAAGATCCATATTCAAACTCCTTTCTCTCTCTCTCTCTTATTCTAAAAATGAAATTGTCACCCATGATGTGTCAATTTACCGACATTATGGGCGATGCACTTTTATTTTCTTTTAACACCTTCAAGGTTGTTGATAAAACCATTGAATGGTTTAAAACATACTTTAATGTGTATTTTATAACCCTTTTTATGTTCTAGAACTAACTTATATACATAGTACTAAATGATAAAACAAAACGAGTTCGTTGTGATTGAAAACCCACCAAAATTAACCTAAAACAATCATCATTAACTTTTATCTAATGATTCATCCTTATGATATATATCCAAATTATTTATAATATCATTTAAAATTATTTAATATCATTAATAAAAAATAATAAAAATTCTGTATATTTATCCACATTTTACATGAACTTTCATTCTTGTATACAAGCAAACTAATCATGAAAATCATGGAAACAAATGCTCCTGAACGATGAAATTAAACTCTATAGCTCATATAAAATGCCATAAATGACTTAATAAAACCATAATGAATAAAATTTGTTTATAAAAGGTTCTAAAATGTTAATTAATGAATCTAATATGATTATATAGGATATTAAATTGAAGAAATCATTTAGAGATAAGGTGAGGGGAATTCTCGAACCTAACTCTCTTTATTTGGGTTTTCCATCTTTCACCCCATTTTCAATATAGATATTCCTTAAATATCATTTATTCGTAATTATCTTACCTTTTATGGTATATAAATGTTTTCTACTTGAGTTTACAACAAACACAATGTTTTCTAAAATAACTCTTCTTTCAAAAAACAACACACCTTTTACTTCTTGAGATTGTTTCTTCTTCAATCAAGGTTAATGATTATTATATCAAGTATTTTATTACCTATTTAATTTGGTAACCCAAATTTTATGAATTTATGATTATTAAATTAAACTCATTCCTTTCCATGGATTATTTTATGTTCAATATTTATGTGGCATGCATGATAATGTAAATTTTGTGATGTGATGAGTGTGCCTGGAATTATATAGTGCAATGTAAATGTTATAATGTGATGGGTGTTCTTAGAATTATATAGTGCTCTAATGAATTGGATAATATGATGTATCTCATGAGAAACGTGAATATTCATGAACACGCTACTATATTTGTTCGCAACTATTTGTGGTAGTTGACCACTAAGACATGATGCTTCATTTTTATGCATTTCCATATTCCAAGACATTTCTTAATGATTCATATCATGATTATGATCCTATTTCTATGTTATGATGATGATTATTATGTTCACCCCATGTTATATTGTTTTATTTTCTTATCTATCCTCTTACTAGTCTTTTATCTCACCCCTTTTTGATGTATAACCTCATGTGATTACTTGTACTATAGAGAATGTGAAGACCTATAAGAAGCTAGAGAAGAAGGAATTAAATAAATGTTTATGTTTTATTTTGTAAAATTTGTGTATGTTTCTAATTTTACCTAAACGCTAAACCTTTGGATCTTTTTTGTGTAACTCTTTTATGTTGTTCATCTTTAAAATGGTGTAATAATAATGTTGGAAAGGTAGGGTCGATATAGTTGGTATCAGAGCACAGTTTAGTTAATTTGGGAATTAGGATTATAGAGCCTTAGTAAAAACCCATAGTATGAGACTAATTATAAGTAATCACCCAAGAAGATTTATTTTATAAAATTATAAAAATAAGATATGCCTTTAGAGTTAATTTTATAAAGGGATAAATTATTTATGACTTGTTGGCTTATGTTTTGTTCTAACCTTTTCTATTTTAGAAAATTATGGGAACCAGGAGAAACCATGCCAACAACCCATGTGAGGGACAATACAGAGATTGCTCAAATGACATCCCCAATGCTTTGGGAGGTGGATTTCAAAATTTCATAGTGATTCTTACCCAGTCATCTCATATTTTGAATAATGACATGAATAATGTAGAACATAAGCCTTCATCTAAAAGGGATAAAATGGATATCGAGTGTTTTATATGGAAATGACCACCGACATTTAGTCGTCGATCATCTGATCCATTAGTTGTGGAACAGTGGGTCAACCCGATGGAGAAGATCTTTTCTATTCTTCATTATTCTGAGATGGATAAGGTGAATATTTTTGTTTATCGTCTAGATGTAGAGGCCGATCAATGGTGGGATTTTATTAAGAACACCAATATGAAGGATAAAATTGAAGAGATGGAGTGGGAATAATTTAAGATAATTTTTCTTAACAAGTATTTCACTCGAACTCTTCATACAAAGATGGAGAGAGAATTAATAGATCTAAAAAAAAGGATGGATAATATATCACAGCCTACAAATAAATTTTCACAAGTCTTGCAAGTTTGGCTTCGGGTTTTGTTATCAACAATGATAGAAAAATTGATAGATTATTTAGTGATTTAAAACCACACCTTTGAAAGGCTCTTGAAATTTGAGAATTTTGTATTTATGAAGAAGTTGTTTGATGTGCTATCAAAGTGAATATGGAGTTTTTATAATGGTCCCATAGATATGGTGATAAGAAATGAAATATGGATTTTCAAGATGGTGGATATCATGAGAAAGGTGGAAAGAAATCTCAACCAACCACATGTCAAAAATGTGGGAAGAAGCCTCATGGTAATTGCCTAAAAGTGATGGGGAAGTGCTTCAAGTGTGGTAGATAAGGTCACCAAGATCATTAATTTCTAAAATACATGTGGAATTAGGATAATGTGGTGAAGGAAAGGAGAGAACCACCCATGGTCCAATGATACAACTATAGGGAACAAGGGAACTATGTATGCTAGTGCACTAAACCTCAATTCCTCTAGGGTAATCAATTCCAGCATCCAGAAAATCCAAATGAGAAAGTCAAGGCTTATTCCATCACTAATTATTAAGTGTAGTAATAAAATGAACTAATAAACTTAGTTGATTCTAGTTCTACACATTCCTTTATATCTTTAAAGTTTGATAAAACTATTTAATCGAAGCCCTAAAACCTTTAAGTAGAGATATCTATAAAAAATCCTAGTGGTGAAATCATTTCAACCCAAGTGTTGGACTATTCTCCTATTGGAGTATGTGGAAAGATTCTTCCAATGAATCTTGTAATACTTCCTTTGGTATAATTTGATTCTATACTAGGGATGGATTGGCTCCTGTTATATAGATCACATATCAACTATTGGGAAAAGGAAATATCTTTTCATATTATGAACCATCCCATGATCCTCTAAAAATGAAAGAAAGATCATGAATCTATTTTTTAAAATACTTCAATGGTGTTGGCATTGATTCCTTATGAATAAGCATACCTCTCTCAAATGGTTGAGTCAAAAGAAGTTATTAACCTAGGGGAAATACCCACCATGATGGAATACGGTGATTTATTTCCTAATGAGTTACTCAGAATCCCCCCGAATCATGAGGTAGAGTTCTTAATAGAACTCATACCCAGAGCTAATCCTATCTCAAAGTGTCCCTATAGGTTGGATCCTATTTAACTGGAGGATTTAAAGAAGAAAGTGTAAGAGAATTTGGACAAACAGTTTATAAGCCCTAGTACATCACCTTGAGGTGTGCCGATGATCTTTTTCAAGAAGAAGGATGGATAAATGCGGTTATATATTTATTATCAAGAAATAAACAAGATAACCATAAATAACAAGTATCCTCTTCCAAGTATTGATGACTTTTATAATCAGTTACGAGGAGCTTAGTAATTCTAAAATATGGATCTTCATTCTGGATATCATCAGCTAAAGGTTAAGAACAAAGATATTTAGAATATTTCCTTCCATACAAGGTATGGGCACTATGAGTTTCTGGTGATGCCCTTCGTGTTGGGGCTCTAAGCCTAGTGTCATAGTGGAATTCATTGCAGAAACACATAAGAGAATATTTACCTAAAGGCCTTTTATCACCCAAAGTCATTTTATCACCCGAAGGAATTTTACATCACTCGAAGTATTTTTAACATCACACCTGAAGGCCTTTTACAACGCAACACCGACACCCATGAATGTACCATTTTTTTTGTACCACCGATCACCGCAACAGGGACATGCCACTTGATCTCCACAACCAAGAGGAATTTCAATACATGGAACCTTCATGAATATCTTTCCATGCCATCTTCAACGATTCTCTCACCGTAGTCTCACGTAATCATCTTCATTATCTCTTTGTCCGCCATCATCGGCACTTGGGAAACCGCAATGGTGGCACCCCCTTCCACATTCTCTCTTGCACCGGCTAAATCTTGTCGGCCCTTCTATTTCAAAACATGATATCACATCCTCTTATATAGACACCCATCCCATATCTCCAATTAATGCAGTCAACATTCATTATTCCATAAATTAATATTTGGAATAACTCTTCATTAATTTTGGGATAAAATCCTCCATTAATGTTGAGAAAATCCCTCCATTAATAATTTTCTCTCTCCTTATTATTTAAATTTTAAATCAGAAATCCCAAAAATCTCCACAGTGATTTAAAATTAAACTACTCCACATTCATCTCCACTATTTGGGTCAATCTGATCATCGACTCCACTAAGCTCTGAATGCCACCCAATGCATGTAACACGCCGCATGACACCTACAACAAAGAATACTTTCGATATTCCAGCAACACCGTTGATACTGCCGCCATTTTCTGATGACATTTGAGTACTTGATAAGATGCTCCACCATATGCTTGCCACTGTGTTCTATAACCGATCACTTCAACCAAACCCTCTTATACCACTATTGGGGCTTAGATCCCAGGGTCGCAGCAGAAGTCGTTGCAGAAACACAGAGGAGAAGATTTACCCGAAGGACTTTTATCACCCGAAGGAATTTTATCACCTGGAGGAATTTTACATCACCTGAAGGATTTTTAACATCACACCTAAAGGCCTTTTACAACGCAACACTGACACCCATGAATGTACCATTTTTTGTTGTATCGTCGATCATCGCAACCGAGACACGATTCTTGATCTCCGTAACCAAGAGGACTTTCGATACATGGCACCTTCATGATTCTCTTTCCACACCATCTTTGACGATTCTCTCACCATCGTCTCACATCATCATCTTCATCATCTCATTGTCTTCCATCATCAGCACTTGGGAAACCGCAATGGTGTCACCCCCTTTTTTTTCTCTCTTCCACCAGCTACATCTTGTCGACCCTTCTATTTCAAAACATGCTACTGCATCCTCTTATATAGACACTCAGCCCATATCTCCAATTAATGCGGTCAACATTCATTATTCCATCAATTAATATTGGGAATAACTCTTTATTAATGTTGGGAGAAAATTATCCATTAACG
This sequence comes from Viscum album, assembly GCA_963277665.1. Classification (NCBI taxonomy): domain Eukaryota; kingdom Viridiplantae; phylum Streptophyta; class Magnoliopsida; order Santalales; family Viscaceae; genus Viscum; species Viscum album. The sequence continues at coordinate 1,257,353,955 of OY728142.1, read as the reverse complement.
TTGAGAAAATCCCTCCATTAATAATTTTCTTTCTTCTTATTATTTAAATTTTAAATCAAAAATCCCAACACTTCGGACTTACTAATTCCCCAAAAATCTTCATGGATTTGATGAATAGATTATTTATACATTACCATGAAAACATTTTGGCAGTTTTTATCGATGATATTATCATCTACTACAAGATCAAGGAGGAAAATGAAGAACATATAAGGCTTGTATTGGCAACATTAAGGAAGGAGAAGTTGTATACCAAGTTTATAAAGTGTGAATTTTGGATTCATCAAGTCACATTTTTGGGACATGTGATCCCAAGTGAGGAAATTTTTATGGACCATTCAAAAAAAAGGAAATTGAGAAATGGCCCAAGACCTCTAGTGTCACATAAATTTGTAGGTTTCTTATCATATCAAGGTGCTATCAACATTTTTTGAGAAATTTCTCATGCTTTTCAATCCCTCTAACTATGTTAACCTGAAAATGGGTAAATTATGTCTGGATGGAAGAATGTGAGTAAATCTTCAAGGATCTAAATAATAGGATAATCACTGAACTTGTACTCATATTACTAAAAAATAGAGAAAGTTGTTTGATATACAGTTATGATTCAAAGAAAGGATTGGGTTGTGTACTCATGAAAAATTATAATGTGATATCCTATGCCTCACAAAAGTTGAAGATACATGAGAAAAACTACCTGATTCATGATTTGGAGTTAGTAGCTGTGATTTTTTCCTTTAAATTCTAGCAACACTACCTCTATGGTGAGAAGTGTAACATATATACCGATCATAAGATCCTAAAGTATATATTCACACAAAAGGATCTCAACATGAACCAAAGAATATTGTTAGATCTAATCAAAGACTACGATCACACTATTCACTATCATCTTGGAAAGGCGAACAAGGTAGCTAATGATCTTAGCATAACATAACCTGTTACTATATCCATGTTTTGGATTGAGAAATACCCTATCTTCATGGATATGCAATGGATGGATTTGGAAATCATAATGGTGGGTAATAAATCTTACATTTCCCAAATTATTTCTCAACCATCTATCTAAGAGAAAATTAAAGAGGCACAAATGGATGATCCAGAGTTACAAAATAAGGTGAACAAAGAAAATGAAGAGAAGCTTAAATAGTTCCATATTGATGTTGATGGTGTGATTCGGTTTGGAACGAGGCTATGTGTTCAATCATCGCCTAGGATAAAGAAGGATTTATTATACAATAAACATATCTCAACTTTATCTATCCATCCTAGGAGTACCAAGATGTACCATGATCTACGAGAACACTTATGGTGGGACAACATGAAGAAGAATATTGCTGAGTATATCTCAAGTTGCTTGATATTTCAACAAGTTAAAGTCAGGATATAGAATCCCAAATGGATTATACAATTATTGCCTATATCCATGTGGAAATGGGATAACGTCACTATGGACTTTTTCACAGGTCTCCCAAAGACATCTAAAAGGAATAATGTGACATGGTTTGTGGTGAAATAACTCACCAAGACTACCCACTTTATCAATATTCAGGAAGAACTCTCGATTGAACAACTTATGAAAATATATGTGAAGGAATTGGTGAGACTGTATGGGGTTCCACTCTTGATTTTCTCTAATTGTGATCCAAGGTTTACATCTAAATTCTGGAGGATTATTCAAAATGATTTGAGTACTTAATTAAGTTCTAGCACGATCTATCACCCCCAAACCAATGACCAATCTAAAAGGATTATTCATATTCTCTAAGATATGTTAAGAGCCTACTATTTGGAATTCAAAAGATGATGGGATCAGCATATCACATTATTTGAGTTCTCATGCCAAAATATATTCCACTCAAGTATTCAGATGGATCCATATGAAGATCTGTATGGAAATCTATGTAGAACTATAACCTGTTGGGATAAATTTGGTGAAACAAAGCTACTTGGACCTGATCTTGTGCAAGATATGATATAGAAGGTCCAATCCATCCAACAAAATATCAAAGTTTCTCAGATTCAGAAAAATATTTATGCTTAAAACCATTGAAGGGACTTGGAGTTCGATGTTGAAGATAAAGTCTTCCTTCAAATATAACCATGGAATAGAGTCATACAATTTAGAAATAAAGAGAAGCTAAGCCCAAGGTACATTGCCCCCTTTGAGATCATTGATCTCAGAGGAGACTTGTCCTATCTTCTTGCAATTCCACTGAATATGGATCAATTTTATGATATGTTTCACATATCAATAATGAGGAATTACATACCAGATCCCTTACATGTATTGAAATCAGTGGTGGTACAATTGGAAGATTATATCTCTTATAAGGAGCATCCAGTAAATATTCTAGACTGGAGAGATAAGGTTCTACGCAACAAGACAACCCACCTTGTCAATGTTAGAAACAAGGATTGTCTTTGTTGTAAATGGAGTATAGTTTTTGTTTTTTTTTTTCAATCCTCAATGTAAGATCAGGTAGTTTACAAGGGAAGAGATCTTATAGTTCAAGTAGATAATAGTATTGAAGGTGTCATAGTTTCCTAGTGTTTTCCAAATTTTTGGGGTACAAAATTTAGAGGATGGATTTCAACGCAAAAAAAAATTCTTGAAGTTTTAATGAAAATATAGAAAATGTATGAGTTTTGAAAATATTGGATATGTGAGTTGTGTTTCATGAAGGATTGAATATTTCTAATAGTGATCTATGTGATTACGATGAGCATCATTAATGATGGATAATTGGAGCATCATGATCGGTGATGATGATCTCTACAATTATAAGAATTGGATAATTATGGTGGAACTAAGGGTTTGATGAAAATATTAATGACAACGTCAAATTTCACTAGTGCATCACGAAGGTAGGATCATCATGAAGAAATTTTTGAAAGATCTGAAAATCTATAAAGAGGTGGTGGAGCTTCATGAACGGTAGAGCCTTTAAATAAGAGGATACCCCTCTTCACTTCTAATGAATTTTTTCAAGGAAAATTTGGAATTTATTTGATTTTGTGAAGCCAAGGGAGCTCCATGAAACTAACATTCTATGTGAGCTTAATCATTGTGAAAAGACTTATTGATTCTTAACTGATGCTAATGCTTTTGGTTAATGAGTACTTTGTGATGAAGGGGTATACTACATTGAAATAGTGAGCTTCGCTAAGGTGTTTTTTCTGTGAAGGTAGGGGTGCTTTACGAAGGCAGTTTGTTCTATGAAAGTAGGGAGCTTAGATAATGCAGTGAGATTCGCGAAGGAGATTCATAAAAGGTAGTTTTGAATATTAGTTTTTTATTGGATGGGGCTTTCAAAGTGCATAAACTCAGGTATACGGTGCAAGAAGAGTCTCGTGCTAAGTTAGGGACAAAGACTTTAATGAAAAACCATTGAGGTGACCTTAAAGTTAATAAATTGATTTAGACTTATCTCAAAGTAGTGAGATAAGGGGGAGTCGATGGTAGTGTTTTAATGGACATAGTGAGCTATCCCTAAAACCTTTTAAATTCATTGTGTCTATCATAGAGTGATTGTGGCTGAAATTCTTTATTCCGCAACTAGTGAAGATTAGTGGATTTAGGTATGACTGACACATTGTCAGCATATGATCCTTGGACTAGCCTTTAGTGGTGAACCAAGTAAAATTTATGTGTTTTCACTTTTTATGTGAATGTTCGATTATTGATCAAATCTATCATACAAGTTTAATGAGTACCTACTAATGTGGGAACAAGATCCGTCTCTTTAGAAGAAAAAGTTGACACCCTAATTCACCCCTCCCCTCTCAGGGTGCTCTGGGGTCCTACAGACAAAGTGTTGTGGGGGAACCATAAGTATTAAGAAGAAACTTGGGAACTAGAGGAGGGGATAAAGGAGAATTACCCTCACCTATTTATGTAAAACAAAATTTAAAGGGTGAAATTTCAAAAGGGGGGAAGAATGTAACTACTCAAAATTTTATCAAAGGAATTTCTCCTTTCTTATAGTGATGTAATATATTATAAATCACATAAAATAACTTATAGACCATAATAAAGACTTTATAAATGAATAATTAATGAAATAAGAAGTATTTCTCTAATTTAAGGATCTAATACCGATGAAATAGTAACTTGACCTTATGAATAGTAATATGACCCTTATAAATAGTAAACTAGAAAAATGAATAGTATCCTCACCCATGGATATATAAATAAAATTTAGGCATCTTATAAATGAAATAATGGTATAATTATATCATAGTCTAAGTAAATAAATATTTTAAAAATTATTAATTAAGTGTTGGCATTTTTGTGAGTCATAAATAATTAATTACAATTTTATGATTAATTTAATAATTTAAAATAAATTTTATTTTCATAAATTAATATTTTAATGTCTTATGATTTTAAGATAATTTTTTGATACCTTAAGTAATTTTTTAAATTATTATAAAATCAGTTATAATTTTAAAATATGTATTTTCCAAGTAAATGATGATTTTAATTAAAAAATAAATTACTCATATTTAGAAAATTATTTTCATAAAATAGAGATAATTTTTGAATTGTACATGTTGAAAAATGTTTATGGTTAATTTTTCGGATTTTTTTGAAATACTTAAATTCTTTTTGAATTGTAAAATATGGTAATTTATGGTATATGTACATTATTGGTTAAATACACTATTCCTTGAGTCATGGATGATGTAACCACCATTGGTTAGAACTCACATGATCTTAGTACTATATTTATTCTCAATAATCAACACTATTGATTGTCTTGAGAAAAATAATAAACTAATGAATTAAATAATGAGAAAACACCCCTCTCCTCTACAATAAATACCACCCCTCACCCCCTATTCTCCTCATACCTCTCAAGCTTTGAGACTTGTCCAAATTCTAACCAAACCTCTCCCCAATACATTATCCTACATCTAGGATATCTTGGTCTCATTAAAATACCAAAACCTTTTACCTAAGGATGTTCTCAAGGAGGATAGATTTAAGAGGTAAAATCCTCTTCCTTTTTCTTTTAATTTCTTTTCAATTTCATTTATTTTATTCTCTTATCCTCACCTTATCTTATCCAAAATTCATGATAACTCCATGATGTTTGATATAATTTAATTATATCATGTTAATGTAATATCTATCAGTAAACTCTTTTCTCTCTCTCTTTTATTCTAAAAATGAAATTATCGCCTGTGATGTGTCAATTTATCGACATCATGGGCGATGCACTATCATTTTATTTTAACGACTTCATGGATATTAATAAAACTGTTAAATGTTTTTAAAACATAATTTAATTTGTATCTTATAACCCTTTTTATGTTCTGAAAATAACTTATATACATAATACTAAATGATAAAACAAAACGAGTTTGTTGTGATCGAAAAACCACCAAAATTAACCTAAAACGATCATCGTTAACTTTTATATAATGATTCATGATCATGCCATATAACAAAATTATTTATAAGATAATTTAAAATTATTTAATATCATTAATAAATATAATAACAATTCTGTATATTTATCCACATTTTACACGAACTTCCATTCTTGTATACAACCAAACCAATCATGAAAACCATGGAAACGAATGCTCCCAAAAGATAAAATTAAACTCTATAACTCATATAAATGGACATAAATGAACTTAATAAAATAATAATGAATAAAATTCATGTATAAAATGTTATATAATGTTAATTAATTAATCCAATGTGATTATATAGGATATTAAAGTAAAGAATGCATTCAGATATAAGGTTAGGGGAATTCTCAAACCCAACTCTCTTTATTTGGGTTTTCCCTCTTTAACCCCATTTCCACTATGGATATTCCTTAAATATAATTTATTCATCATTATATTACCTTTTATAAGATATAAATTTTTTCTACTTGAGTTTATGAAAAACACAATGTTTTACAAAAGAAATCTTCTTTCAAAAAACACACATTTTACTTCTCGAGATTGTTTCTCCTTCACTCAAGGTTGATGATTATTATATAAAGTATGTTATTCCTTATTTCATTTGGGAATCCAAATTTTATAAATTTATTATTATGAAACGAAACTCATTCCTTTCCATGTTTTATTTTATGTTCAATGTTGATGTGGCATCCATGATAATGTAAATGTTTTGATGTGACGGGTATGCTCAAAATTATATAACACAATGTAAATGTTATGATGTGATGGGTGCATATATATTTATATAGCGCTTCAATGCATTGGGTAATGTTATGTATATCATGATAAAATTAAAATATGCATGAACATGATGTTATCCTTTTTCACAACTATGTCTGGTATTTGACCACTAAGACATGATGTTTCATTTTTATGCATTTCCACATTTCATGCCTTTTCTTAATGATTCATATCATGATTATGATCCTATGCCTATGTTATGATGATAATTATTATGCTCACCCCATGTTATATTGTTTCATGTTATTATATTTCCCCTTATTGGGATTTTATCTCACCTCTTTTTGATGTATATCCTTAGGTGATTACTTGTACTAAGGAGAATATGAAGAACTCTAAGAATCTAGAGAAGAAGTAATTAAATAAATGTTTACGTTTTATTTTTTAAATATTTTCTATGGTCTTAATTTTCCTAAGACAATAAATGTTTGGATCCTAGTTGTGTAACTATTTTATGTTTTTCATCTTTAAAATGATGTAATAATAATATAAGAAAAGCAGGGTCGTCATACTCAACAAGCTCAATCACCCTGAGCTTCATTGATTGTAACCATGTCAAAAGGGCTCTATATTCCTATCCCTAGAATCCATCGATCTCATTTATCAAAAAAATCACCCTGGAAGCTTCTTGATCTCAATGATCATAAAAAATAATAGTTATAATAATAAAATCTTATAGAAACCACAATGAAAACCTCACATAAAAATTCTCTAACAAAAACTCTGAGTAAAATAAAATAGAAAGTTCTCTAGGAAAAAAGTTTTTTTTAGAATTAAAAATGATTTAAAACAATTTATCTCACACATGTAACTGTTATCATTCCTCAAATCCTTGGTTTTAATTTATAAACATCCATTGTAACAAACTATAATGGTCAGATTCCAAGTTCTTTGAGTTTAGTTGCAACAAAATCATATTAAATACTCCATTATTAGATGGATGTATCACTACTTATAGAGTCCTATGTGTTCAATTACATTATAATGTACTAATTTATATTTAATGTACTAAGTTCGTCGATTTTTAAAATAATATCCAATAAATCTTCACATCAAAAATCTTAAATATGATATTTCAAGTTAATAAAAACTTGTATAAAGTGTATTATGATTTTTAAAACAAAGGATATGAAAGTGGTGTTAGGTTGGTATGGAGTATGATATTCTCCAATGATACCAATTGTAGGATTGAAATGATACTATAGATGCTCAATATACAAGAGGGGGTGAATTTTATACTTTAAAAATTACTTTGGAACTTTTAAATATGAATATGTTTAACAAGGTTAAACAAGATAAATTCACAAGACCTCTAAGTTCTATAAACATGCTTGATTCCGGAAATGTGATTCTGAGAATGTAATTCCAAAAATGTGTTCCTGGAAATGAAACTCAGCAAAATTTTACAAAGATAAAGGTTCTACCTTAAAGTGTATAAAATCTCACTAAATTAGAGTGTAAAATTATAAGGAATTATAAGATAGATATACTTTCCTCTATAAACAAAATGAAACGAAAAACTTAAAACAAAACAAGTAGCAAGTAGTAAATCTTTTAACCCAAAGAGAAGGGTATCCAACAACCTTGGATAAAGGTCCCTTGATTTATACTTTCAAGAAATTCTATCTTACCCACACCAGGGTAAGCCCTCGATACAAAGATCGGAGTCTGTCTTGCTATCCCCGCAAGCCCTCAACTTCAAGGTAGTCGGCACCTCTGTCTTCCTCAGCAAAGAAGTCATTGAACTTTAAGGTAGTCGGCACCTCTATCTTCATATCCCCAGAAGACCTTGAATTTACTCAGCAACAGTCAGAGTTTAACGAAGTAATTCTGAACAAGATGTTCAATATGCACAAAGAAAGAAAGTCTCTCTCTCTAGAAATCACTTCAGCAGCATGTAATCTCTAGATTGATCAACTTGTTGTGAGCTCTTTCAAATGAGCTTCTATTTATAGGCACAGCTTCAACGGTCGGCTCCCTCCTCCAACAGTCATATTTTTCCTTGAATTTCAGAGGGACCTATACACGTGTCACTCAAAAAATATTTAGTTAGTAACTAAATGAATGACATCATTTTATAACAAAAAAATGAGTAAGAAAAAATATGATTGCTTAACCAAATTCATTTTTAGGAGTGTAAGAAAAAATGTATGTTCGGAGTCTAATCAAAAACTATTCGAAGTCTATAATACATGGATATTCGGATTTTTTTTATCAAGGAATTTGGAGTTATAATTCTATAAACTTCAGAGTCTGAATTCATAAGAATTCAGATTCTGAGTTTATAAGAATTCGGAGTTTGAATTTATAAGAATTAGGAGTCTGAACTCATAAAATTTTGGAGTCTGAATTCATAGAAATTCAGAGTTTGAACTCATAAAAGTTTGGAGTTTGAATTCAGCGAACTCAGAAACTGAACTCATAAAAGTTCTGAGTCTGAATTTATAGGAATTCAGAGTCTGAACTCATAAAAGTTCAGAGTCTGAATTTAGAGAACTGAGAACCTAAACTCATAAAAGTTCAGAGTCTGAATTTAGAAGAATTCGGAGTCTAAATTCATAAAAGTTTGGAGTCTGAATTCAGATCCTAAAAACATAATTCTTCATATTTAATTATATATATGATTCCAATGTTGTGGATACGAAACTGAATTTTATACTTAGAATAAAATATGAACAATGAAAAACATGTTAAGGATAAATTTCCTTGGGGAAGGAAAATTTTACTTATAAAATTAAATCATAGGATAAAAGAGATTTTCCTTAAGATAAGGTGTTTATGATTTTCAAAACAAGAAGTAATGGAAAATTCATAAGGAAACCTTATTGACTAAACAATCTCCCCCTTTTTGGAAAGTGCAAACATCCTTACAAAAAAGAATATAAGGACTTAGAAAATATTTTTCTAAACTTTGAAAGTAAAAAATTATCTCCCTTAACACATGGGAAATGATGAATATGACTAAGTCCCCCTTAGTCTTTGGATACACTAAGGATCATATTCTATATTTCCAAAATGAGATTCTTCGTTATCTTGAATATGGAAATCTTTATAATGAAAACTCCCCCTTAGATGAACACCCCCTTACTTAGGGAAATTTCTTCTTTACTTAGTATTCTTTTTTACTTTCTCCCCCTTTTTGATTTTCAAAAAGGAATATAGGGAATGGAAAAGTAAATATGGTACCTGAAATATTAGTATTAAACATCCAAAAGACAGGCAACCAAAAATTTATTACGATTGGAAAATTTTGCACAAGGAAAATACAACAAAATATCAGAATTGAAAAAAAAATTATCCTTCCTTCTACTTGGGCATCAGCTTCTTAACTATTGTTTTTAGCTTCTTGAGATCCTTATGATCTTCCTCTGCTCACTTAAGAAGTTGATCATGATCCTCTTCTTTCTTCTCTAAGGCTTTGATCTTTTCTTCTTGATCCTTAAGAACCTCTGCCTAAGCCTTCAAGGCTTCTTCCTGCTTGTCAAGATTTTCCTCTATCTCAATCCTGAGATCCCTTTCTCTCTTCCAACTCTGGGAAACTGAATACATCTTTCTATTCAGATCTTTCACTTCTTGAATCTGAGAATTATGTTCCAGAGTTAGCTTTTTTTCAAAACTATTTGTGAGATCCTTAATCTTACTATCTTCTGTGTCAAAATCATCTTTGAAACTTTCTTGAAACTCATCAAGAATCCACATATCTTCTATAGTTTTCCTTGACCTACTAGTCACTTTGTTGAAAGATCTCTTGTGGGATTCGTAGTTTATGAAAAAGTATTTGAAGTATGCCTCCATATTGACACACTTATCCATCACCATGGATACTGAATCTGATTTTTGATTTAGGGTGTGTTGGATTATTTGGCATCTCGAGTCAATGCTTGGAAATATCAGAATAGTCCCAACAAGCTTCTTCAAATATTGAACTATGAAATCATGTCCTAGGGATGATGATTCTGAATCAGAGACTTTACTTGGTGAGGCTTCTTTCTCTATTTCAACTGGTTTCTCTTTGAAGAACCACCAGCATCTTTCTTCTTAACCATAGCTTTGGTAGTTGTATCAACAACCACCTGTTTTCCCTTATCAGGTTTTGGAATGGCTTCCTCATTAGGGGATTCATGTTCACTATCAGATAGTTGAACAATTCTGTCTTCATCTACCTCTTCCTTTTTCACTCCTACCTGAACATCCTCTAGATGAATGAAATCTTTATTGATGCTTTCTTCTTCATATGGTTTATCCACTTCTTCTGTAGCCGTCTCTTTATCCTTACTAGGAGTAGAAATCTTTGATGATTCATCTTGAGAGGTTCATAATGATAATTTCTCAGAAGATATTTCCTTCTCATGAAACTCTTCAACTTTCTTAATTAGATATTCAGTATCACTACTTCCTTCTTCTTTCTCTTCTTCTTCATCCACTACTTTTTCTTGAGATTTTCTTGGAGTCAAAAATTTCTTTCCCAATGTCTCTGTTAAAGATTCTACTAAGAAGGATTGTGGTACTGGAATATTTATAGATGATATCTCTACAGCCTTCAGAATAGATTGCACAATCTCTGCTTCAGTCATCTTCTTCTTTTGTTTCTTTTCTATTGCTTGCTTCTCAAGCTCATCAGTAGTATTCTCTTTTAATGATTTTGCTTCAGCAGGATCCAAACCAAAACTAGGCTCCCCTGATTTCTTATTCTTCTTTTCTTCCCTCCATTTAGCTACTACCTCATCCGGATAAGCTTTTTTCTTCTTAGTTTTTGGAGGTTCGGGTTGTATTTCTTTAGGCTCTGGGTTTTTTCCTTCCTCTTCTACTTCTTTCAACTTCCTCTTCCTTCCATCATTTTTAAAAGGTTCATCCACCTCTTGTTTCTTCAGTATGGATTCAGCTTCTTCTTCTGGCAAGTCATAAAATTCTTCGGATTCCTTCAAAAAGTTGAATTTCATCCTTCTCAAGGTATCATCACTAACCAGCATGACTTTGAAATTCCTTGGATTTTAACTACAAGGAATTTTGAAAGACTCTAAGAACTGAACAATCAGCTTTGAAAGAATGGCTGGATACATAATAATCTGAGCCTTCAGATTTCCATTCTTTATATTCTCGATTGTGATTAGAATATGATTAACCAAGTTGATCTTTCTCAAGTTCACTAGAAAATCCAAAATATACATGTCACTCTTCTTCAAAGTATCCTTGTCACCTTTTCTTGGAATGATAAATCCTCAAACCCATAATTTGAGAATCCAGAAATTTGTAGACATATGAGAAATCTTCAGAGTCTTTACTTCAGGAATTCCAAGACAAGCCATAGCCTTAAACTTATTGAAACTTCCTTGATCATCAGGTAGCTTATGAGAACAAAACTCATCTTCTCCTTCAAATGTAATACCAATCAAGCTAGCAGCCTTGGTGTATGAAAGAGCATAAGTCTTCCCATAGCTCTTGAAAGAGAACTTATATTTTCCTTCTTCCTTAAAAAAACTTATTGTTTCATAAAATTCAACTAGCAAATTCGGATACACTAAATCTTGATCTCCTGGATTCAATACGAAAACACTCTCCCATACATTCAGCTTGATGTTCTTCGAGATTATGGAATCATACTTGGCGAAGAATTTTGGATGCACCAACCTTTCTCTATAAACTCGCCACTCAGAGATTGGCTTGACAGTTGACATGCCTTTCTAAGAGGATTCTTTGACATTCATTCGGATTTGAGCAAGATCTGAAAAGTTTGGAATGGTCTTAAGTAGAAGGGCAGGGCTTCAGCACGCGAAGGCTTAAGTTTCGATGTCGGACAACCATCGGGGGTCCAATATATAGTAAAATGAGACAACAGTTCATCTTCAAAACTCAATCTAATAGCTAAAAAGTTTTATAATCATATCTGATAGTTGAGATGATAGTTGTAAGTAAATATTGGTAGGATCTGATATTTTGAGTTTTTTAAAGAAAAACATTCAGATTTAAGGAAAAGAGAATCCGAAAAATTTTAAAAAAAATGAAAATACCAACAAGTAAAATATGATTACGAAAATTCAAGAAAGGAAACATACCTTTCAGATTACTAGGAAGATTATTCGTAATGAAGAAATTTCTTCTTAAATAACTTTAGATTCCGAAAAATTTTGTTTACGAAAATTTAATACAAAAATCTCCATTATGAAAATTTTAAGTACAAAAAATATTCATTACGAAAATTTTAAGTACAAAAATCTTCATTACGAAAATTTTAAGACTAAAAAAAAATTTAGAAATCTAAAAAACAAATTTAATCCCCCTATGATGATTTTCTTACTATAAGAATATTGGTTTCAACAGGAAGTTAACAAGGAATATTACCTTATGTTTATAATTCCTAACTTCTATTTAATGTATTCAAATCTATTATATGGTAAAGATTTTGTGAAAATATCAGCAAGTTGATCTTGCATTCCAATAAATTGAAGAATGATATCCCCTTTTTGTGCGTGATCCCTAAGAAAGTGATGCCTAATATTTAGGTGTTTTGCACGAGAGTGATGTGTAGGGTTTTTACTAAGGGAAATGGAACTGGTATTATCACACAAAATCTGTGTTTTGGTAAAACTCATACCATAGTCTGTGAGTGTGTGTTTCATCCACAACACTTGATCACAACAACTTCCAGCTACTACATATTCAGCTTCAATAGTGGAAAGTTCTACTAAGTGTAGCTTTTTTCATGACCAAGAAACTAATGAATATCCTAAGAAATTACAAGTTCCGGATGTACTTTTCCTATACATTCTACATCCACCAAATTCATCATCCAAAAAACTTTTTAAAACAAATTCACTTTCAGAAGTATAAAAGAGTCCAAGATCCATGGTTCCCTTTAAATAGAAAAAAATTATTTTCACTGCCTTTAAATGAGATTCCTTAGGATTGGATTGATATCTCGCACATAATCATACTGAAAACATTAATTCTGGACAACTAGCTATCAAGTAAAGTAGACTACCTATCATACCTCTAAAAGATGTTAGATCTACTAGTTTCTCAGCTTCATCTAGATCAAGTGAATTTGAGGTACCAATGGGAGTACTTATACTATTAGTGTTGTCATATCCATACTTTTTAAGAATATTTTTAATATACTTATGTTGAGATATATAGATTCCTTCTAGTTTTTGAGAAATTTGAAAACCAAGGAAAAATGTTAAATCACCCATCATACTCATTTCAAACTCATATTTCATTAGATCTACAAAGGAATCAGTTAAATATTGTTGAGTCGAACCAAATATAATGTCATCAACATAAATTTGAACAATCAAAACATTTTTCTTATCTTTATTTATAAAAAGGGTTGGATAAGCATTTCACGTAACGTAATTATTTTGAAGAAAAAATCATGTAAGTGTATCATACCAAGCTCAAGGGGCTTTCTTAAGTCTATACAAAGCTTTGGTAAGTTTTAAAACATGTTCAGGATGTTTTTTATCTTCAAAACTAGGAGTTTGTTCAACAAAAACTTCCACGTGAACATAACCATTAAGGAAAGCACATTTAACATCCATTTGAAAAACTTTGAAGTTGAAAAATGCTGTAAAGGCAAGTAGAATACGAATAGATCCAAGTATGGATACTGGATCATAGGTTTCTTCATAGTATATTCCTTCTTGTTGATTATAGCCTTTAGCAACCAATCTAGATTTATTTCTTAATATGATTATATTTTCATTATACTTATTTCTGAAGACCCATTTTACTCCAATAATAGAATTTTCCTTATGTCTTTCAACCAAGATCTAGACTTTATTCCTTTTGAATTCATTTAGCTCATCTTGCATAGCTTTTATCCAATCATCATCACCTAAACTTTCATTAGTGATTTTTGGTTCTAATTGAGAAAGGAATGCTAGATTTTCTACTTCTTTCCTTAAGGAACTTCTAGTACTTATAGGTTTATTCACATCACCAATGATTCTATCACTGGGATGATTCTTAAGAAACAACTTGTAAAACTTGTTCATCAATGTAGGGTAGGAAATCTTCTAGGGTAAATGTCTCAGAAATATCTTCTTGAATATTTTCCTTATCAGGTGGATCTTCTATCATGGGTTGATAATAAGTTTTTGAAAACACATCTGAAGATATAGGTTGGGGTTGTTTAAAAACAAAGGGATCAGTTTCATCAAATTTGACATGTACTGTTTCTTCAATAGTACAATTATTTTTATTGAAAACTTTATAAGCCTCAGAAGTTGTAGATTAGCCTAAGAAAATTCCTTCATCATATTTTGGTGCAAATTTTTGTAGATTGTCTTTAGTATTCAGTATGAATACCTTGCAACCAAAAACCTTGAAGTAGGAAATTCTAGGTTTTCTACCATTCCATAACTCATAAGGAGTTTTATTAAGAAAAGGTCTAATCAAAACCCGATTTATAGTATAACAAGCAGTACTTACAGCTTTAGCCCAAAAAATTTTGGCTACCGAATACTCACTCAACATGGTTCTTGTTATCTCTTGAATAATTCTATTTATTATTTCAACAACACCATTTTATTGAGGTGTTTTGGGTGCTGAGAAGTTATGAGTAATGCCTTTTGTACTACAAAAGGTTTCAAAAACATAATTTTGAAATTCTCCTCCATGATCACTATGAATGGTTATCAAAGGAAGGTTTTTCTCATTTTTAACTTGGGCTCTAAAACTTTTTAAATAAGAAAAATATTCAGATTTATTTTCTATAAAATAGACCCATGTAAATCTAGTGTAATAATCAAATAAGAAAAATACATAATATTTTCCTCCAATAATTCCAGTTTGTGTTGGACCAAAAAGATCCATATGTACTAACTGTAATTCATCAGTGGTTGAGACTTCACCGACTGACTTAAAACTTGATTTATGTTTCTTTCCATATTGACAAGGATCAGAAACTTTTGAATAATAAAATATAAGCTTTGGTAGATCCTTAACTAGTATTTTCTTAGAGAGTTTTCATAGGTTACTAAGGTTACAGTGACCTAACCTTCTATGTCATAACCAAGAATGATATTCCATTGCACTAAGACAAGGAAGATCTTGGCTCCTAAGCTCTTTTAAGTTTAGTGTGTATACATTCTCTTACCTATAGGCATAAAGAATAAATTCTTCCTTGGAATTGTGTACTAAGCACTTTTCATTCCTAAAATTCACAAGGTAACCTTCATCACATAATTGAGTTATACTAATGAGGTTGTGCTTAAGACCTTTAACAAATAAAACATTTGAAATCAAATTTTTTCTAAGAAGAAAAATGTTACCTACACTAATAATTTCTCCCTTAGCATTATCTTCAAAAGTTACTTTTCCTCCTTTAATTTTGATAATATTTTCAAAGAATTTTTTGTTACCATTCATATGCCAAAAACATCCACTATCAATGTACCATGTATTTCTGTTGGTACCTTCTCTATTTTCCTGAAAATAAGAGTGTTAGATTTTTAGAATCCAAACTTTCTTGGATCCAGAAACTTCAGAAAGAAAAATGTTAGGAATCCAAATTTTCTTTGAAAAATAAGCTTTCTTAAATCCTAAAGACTGGGTTTTGTTTAGGGAACAATTTTTTTCCCAATTCCCACCACACTGACACTTAGTGCAGAAAGGATCACTTTGAGGAATAAATTAATTGTTGTTAAAAATCGGTTTTGAACTAGTATAACCAAAACCAGAATTATTCCTAAGAGGTCGGATTTGAGAATACATCTTATCAAAATTTTCCTTACCTAAGGTAAAGTTTGACAAACACTTCCTCAAGGAAAAAAATTATAACTTCAGTCTAATAATTAAGTTCTTGTCTTCCAAAACATTACTTTTAGAACTAGATTTAGGCTCAAAAAAAATTCTTAGGAATTAATTTTTCTATATCCTTAGAAATTTTAGCCTTCTCAGAATTAACTTCCTCAAGGTCTTTTGAAATAATTTCAAAATCAAAGGTTTTCTTATCAAGATCTTTAGAAAGATCTTATATTTCCTTAGTAATAATAGTATTTCTAGAATTTGTTTTATCAAGATTTTTCTTGAGTTTTGAATTCTCATTCTTTAGAAGATTAGAAAACCTATAAACTTCTTCATAGGTAGGTAAAGTATTATCTTCATCAGAAGAAGATTCTTCATCCAAAGATTCATAGTATTTACTATCACTATAATTAGTATTCAAAGATACATTAGTCATGGATTCAGCATTGTGTACCTTAGCCATTAAGTAATGATTTTCAATAGGTAATCTGGATATTAAACCAAGATTATTTTGTCTATAAGATTAATAATCTAATGATTCATCTGAAGAGTCACCACCACCGGCACTCCAAGTGTCATTAGATTTTATAACATTATTATCTTTAGCTTTGTAGTACTCTTTCCTATTTCTCTCAGAATGCTTTTCCTTTCTTTCTTTTCTATTTAGCATAGGACAATCTGGCCTTATATGTCTAGCTCTTTTACATTCATAACATGTGACTTATGAATCTTTCTTATATTTCCTTTCTTTGTTCTTGTATCTAGATTAAAAGTTCTTCTGTCCAACAATCTTGTTCATCCTTCAGGCAAGATTGGCTAGTTTATTTTCTAAAGATTCACTTCTACTAGATTCAGATTGAATAACAACCTTCTTATATTTGGATCTAGTAACTCTATCAGGAGTCTTGGATTTCATATGATTTAAAGTTTTTGTAAAAGCAACACTTCCATTTTCATTCTTCTTCTTAATATTATCAACATCTCTTTTCATTCTAGTCTCATGTTGAAGAAGAGTTCCAAAACGTTCATTAAGATAAATCTGTGTAACTTTTATATTCTCATCTATAGTTGTCCTCTTAGATTCCTACTCATTGGGCATGATGTCTATGATCTTATCCACAAGTTCTTAATCATCTAATCCTTTCTCACCCATAGATTATAAACTGTTGACAATAGTCATAAATCTCTGTTGTACCTTACATATAGGTTCTCTATAAGAAAAGAAAAAACCATGATATTCATATCTGAGCATGGCTCTTCTAGTTTCAATAACTTTGGAAGTTCCAAAGTGAGTAACTTAAAGCTTATTCCAAATACAATTTGCTGCTTTGCAAGATGAAATTTGGCTATATATATTCCTTTTCATAGAACAAATCAAAGTATTTTGTACCTTATAATTCAGTTGATATTCATGCTTTTCTTGGTTGGTGAAGGTACTAAATTCCTTGTCAGGAATTTTGTATCCTCCAGTAAGTATGAAAAAATTGTCTACTCCAGTATTGATAATGAATTTCTTCATGCGATCTCTCCAATATTCGTAATCATTCCCATCAAAAATATGTGGTCTAGTAGGATTCAGGTTGTCTATGGAACCAACATTGATTCCTGCCATCTTAAAGAAAATCTTTCCATAACAAACTAGTTAGTAATAAAAGTTTGTAAACAAGGAAAGTATTCCTCAACAAGGAAAATATAGAACAATGAAAAACTTGAGCAAGAAAAACTTATATGTGAATATAAGTATTTTCAGATACCTTCTCTGATACCAATTATTAGGTTGGTATGGATTATGATATTCTCCAATGATACCAACTGTAGGATCTAAATGATATTGTAGATTCTCAATATACAAGAGGGGGTGAATTGTATACTTTAAAAATTCCTTTGTAACTTTTAAAGATGAACATGTTTAACAAGGTTAAATAAGGTAAATTTAGAATACCTCTAAGTTCTATAAAATTTCTTGATTTTGAAAATGTGATTCCGAGAATGTAATTTCGAAAATGTGGTTCCAGAAATGAAACTCATCAAAAGTTTACAAAGATAAATATTCTACCTTAAAGCATATAGAATCTCACTAAATCAGAGTGTACAAGTATAAGGAAGTATAAGATAGCTATATTTTCCTCTAAAAACAAAATGAAGTGGAAAACTTGAAACAAAACAAGTAACAAGTAGTAAATCTTTTAACCCAAAGATAAGGGTATCCAATAACCTTGGATAAAGGTACCTTAATTTATACTTTCAAGAAATTATATCTTACCCACACCAAGGTAAGCACTCGATATGAAGATCAGAGTCTGTCTTTCTATCCCCACAATCCCTCAACTTCAAGGTAGTTGGCACCTCTTTCTTCCTCAGCAAGGAATTCCACGAACTTTAAGGTAGTCAACACCTCTATCTTCCTATCTACGGAAGCCCTCGAATGTACTCAGCAACATTTGGAGTCGCATGAAGAAATTATAAACAAGATTTTCAGTACGCACAAATCAAGAAAGTCTCTCTCTCTAGAAATCACTTTAGAAGCATGTAATCTCTAGATTTATCAACTTGTTGTCAGCTCTTTTAAATGATCTCATATTTATAGGCACAACTTCAACGGTCGGCTCCCTCCTCCAATGGTCATATTTTTCCTTGAATTTTAGAGGGACCTATACATGTGTCACTCAAATAACGGTTAATTAGTAACTGAATGAACGACATTGTTTTATAACCAAAACATTAGTAAGAAAAAATATGGTTGCTTAACCAAATTCATTTTTCGGAGTTTAAGAAAAAATGAAAGTTCAAAGTCTAATAAAAAACAATTCAGAGTCTATAATACATGGATATTCAGATTCTTTTTATCAAGGAATTCGGAGTTAGAATTCTATAAACTTCAGAGTCTGAATTCCTAAGAATTTGGAGTATGAGTTTATAAGAATTTGGATTCTGACTTTATAAGAATTCAGAGTCTGAACTCATAAAAGTTCAGAGTCTGAATTTATAGTAATTCAGAGTCTGAACTCATAAAAGTTCAGAGTCTGAATTTAGAGAACTTGAAACCTAAACTCATAAAATTTCAGAGTCTGAATTCATAGGAATTTGGAGTCTGGACTCATAAAAGTTCAGAGTCTGAATTCAGTGAACTCGGAACCTGAACTCATAAAAGTTCGGAGTCTGAATTCATAAAATTTCAGAGTCCAAATTCAGATCCTGAAAATAGAATGCTTCATATCTAAGTATATATATGATTTCAAGGTTTTGGATATGAAACCAAATTTTATACTTAGAATAAAATATGAACAATGAAAAACATGGTAAGGATAAATTTCCTTGGGGAAGGAAAATTTTCCTTATAAAAGTAAAGCATAGGATAAAAGAGATTTTCTTTAAGATAAGGTGTTTTTGATTTTCAAAACAAGAAGGAATGGAAAATTCATAAGGAAACCTTATTGACTCAACAAGTGGTCTTTGAACCAATTTAAATATATATATACTTATAAAGTACGTATGATGTGATTATCTACTTAGATGAGGGATATGTGGTGTGATTATCTGCTAGATGAATGACATGTGATGCATTCATTGATCTAGTCAGACTATACTTGGAGAGTCGATAGTATATGAGGAGTTTATATGGGATTGTCATACACCATGTCATATAGTTACTCAATGTCTTAAAAAAGGGATCATATGAAAATATATTCTAACATGTGATGTTGTTGGTGGACACATGTATAAGGTTATATGTGTTTAATGAAGATCTCTTCAAATCTATTTGTATATTTAGTAACATTGATGTTTTTCTATAGCATTCTCTTTGCTTACATTTATATATTTGATGATTCATATTTGTTTTCAATACTAAAAAGGATTGTAGAGTCACACTTTATGGTTGATCAGATGAGGATTGAGTATGAATCAAAGAGATGCTCTAAAAATGTTTTAGATGTTACCCAAAAGGAGTTTTTGATAGTTATTCATAAGGTATTTCATATGATGTGACACACAGTGAAATTGATGATAGCATTCCAAAAGTATTTTTGATGATATCTAAAAGGATTTTTGGATATGGTTTCATGATTTATCATATATTATATGATATAAATTTAAATGAAATGGTATCATTTTAATCTTGAGTTCAAGTGATATATTTAAGGTAATATTCCCTAAATTCATGTGATATTTTATGGTACTATAACAACCCACAGATTTCTGGGTTGTTATTTTAAGAAGGAATTTAAATTTTTCCATTTAGTGGGGGGGTATAGTTCAAGAATTGGGACTCTGATTGGGAATCCAAGTGTTTATACATCATAAAATGATGTTTTTATATGTGGTTTTGGGATCAGTGGATGCCTTGGAGGTCTGTCCATGCATCGGAGGAAGGATGGGTGATTGGGATGCTGAAAAACAATAGTAGTAACCAATTTATAGTGTGAAAAAGTGTTCACAAAGTGAGATTCTCAGGTACATGGGGGGATCCCCCTTTCTTATGTGTCTTGCAATGTGAAACAGAGGTTCCTTCCATGAAAGGGGTTCCAGTGGTTGTTTTAAAAAAATAAAAGGGGGTCGGACCCCCCCCCTTTGGATAAGGTGATCACATTGGGTGGGCCTTATAGTTGGATCCTCCCCCTATCCTCCTCCCCTCCTTTCCCCTTGATTTGGGGTGGTTCCAGGTTCATTCTAAGAGTAATTTTCGGAATTTATCTCCCTCAATTTCCCTTTTTTTCATTTCTAATGGCCATACCTAATTTTAATGTAATTTTTTCTATGGTTTGGTGATGATTTCACTTAATCATGGTGAAATCATCTGTTTTTATGGGGGGGTTTTTGTGTGGTGGCTAGAGGAGGACCTAAAATATTGATCTCATGCCATTAGAAGTGGTTTTGGTTGAGGTAATCCACTATGCTAATTTATTCAGGGTTTTTATTAAAATTAGAAGAAAAAATTGATATTTTATCGGGTGTTTACTGATAGGGGTTTGGGATATAACAGTGTCAAGGATGTTCCAAGGACCTTTCGTGGGTGGCTAGTCATGGTTTTGGTGCAAAGAAGATGCTCATTGATTTTTATTATTATTATACATTTTTTTAATTTAAATAATTAATTATAAATTGTTATAATTATTTATTTATGGTGTATAGAGTGAGGTATGATCTCAGGAGTTGACACGGGCTTAGACGATGCATGGATGGGCTTGGTCTAGGCTCAGTAGGGAATGGTATGAATGTTAGCTCCTTAACAAAGATAGGTGGTCCCTTTAATAAAATATCATATTCCTATTATATATGGGTTTCCTACTGTATTCATATTTCTTGGTTTTGGGTAAAAGGAATGGGACTAGGGTGGATGAGAGAAAGTGGAAGGATGACATTGGGTCTCCTATACTCGAGTTAAGTGGTCTATATCACATGGGTAAGTTGGAACTGTCTGACGAATCTGTTTCCAATGGGAAAGAGAAATAATTAGGCTAACATGAGACCTTGGGTGGCCTTAAGATATGAGATATGATTTTAGTATCCTAGGTTTATTCTCCTAGGGATAGTGAGTATATTCAATAATGATTATGCCCTAGGATGATGGATGAGATGGTCTCATGTCTCGTGTGTGATAGGGAAAATCATTTTGAGGGTAGAGAAGGCTTTTGGTGAGTGTTGGGATTAGGGTGAGTCCTCTGGGGAAAGATGAGGTGTGATAGAGATAGGTTTCCTATGTTTGATGGGTTGATATCTTCCTTATGATATGTGATATGGGACCCAATGAGGTTCATGGGATTTTCTTGAGGACTTGGTATGATATTTCCAAGGGTTATTAGAGCGTATGGATTGGGTCCTTGGGTAACTGGACTGGGAGTAATGAGATACCATAATGGGGTGGAACATATCTTAAGGTCTAGGTCGATATGAGACCACGAGCTATGGCATCACTAAGAGATTATGGGTAGGAGCTATTATATGTGATCTAAGAATGTGGAGAATTTTGATGACCCAGTGGATGCCCTAACAGGTGATATTAGGTGTGTTAGGAATGAGGGTCTATGTCTTCAGTTATTATCTCTCTATGATTAGTTGGAGAGTTGTGTGATATGTTTTGGCCCTATGTGCTTGATGTGACCTCTTCAAAGTCTATGGGGAAGATTCAATGTGATTTTGAGCTCCCTATAGTCTGTGGGGATGGTTCAGTGTTCTTGTGACATCCCTTGAGTGTACAGGGATGGTTCTATGTTGAAGACGAACCATTCTATGAGATTCTTGGGTTGATGATTGCCTTGGGTACTATGTCATGTGCATGAATGGGAACCTTCCCTAAGATGATTGGGTTACGATAGTGGACTGACCATGAAGGTTGGGTCATGGTATGACATGATACAAGATAGTTGAAACTTTTATTGAGTGATAAGGTAGTGGGATGAGATGTTGTTGTGTGAATATTCCCAATTTCTTTAGGTAATGGGTTGAGTTTTGGATATCACCCTACCCTGAGTCTTCAGGTACGGGATGGAAATTGGTATGATGGAACGAGAATATGAGGAAATGTGGTGGATTCTGGAATAGCACTGAATAAGGTTTGATCATATTTCATGGTGGCTTGGTTAGATAATAGTGACTTGATGCATAGGGAGTCTCAGTGGCTTGGTTAGTACACAATGTCCAAGAATATTGAGTGATATATTTTTTATTCCTCATGCATACATGTATATGATGGTGTATACTAGGGGTACTTTGTGAGACCTTGTTAAGATGTATTTCTCACACCCTATAATGGCACTTTGATGCATGTGATGAACTTATGTCTACTTTCAAGTTGAGCACAGTATGTGCAGCTGATTAGGCTAGTGCAACTTGAGGTTATTTGATGATAGGGTTTCTGAAGCCCAAGGATGGGATAATGGCTAGTGTGATTGTGTTATATATATTTTTATTTGGTATTTTGAATCATACTAGTGGGATATTAGTGTATTTATGACTATATGAATTCCACATGACATGTATTACAACATTGTTTTATTTATTTATGTGTACTATGACTATGTACTATGGATTTTTTTGGTTGTTTTTTCTATGTTGTATGAATTCGATTTGATGGAATAGTCTCCCAAATATGTGGATTGGGCCCTCTCCACTAGTCGACAGCATCTGGATTATGGGGAACCATACCTGAGGTCATTTGGTAACCTCAACTCAGGACCTAATGAGTGGAATAGGGATGGAACATTAGAAAATGGCATCATATCTTTTATTTTTTATCTTACTATTTTAGGAGATGGTAGACAAGTGGTTTAAATATGTTTCAAATCTTCTAATAGATCTCAAACTAGTGATTCATGACACCTTTTATGTGTTAATTTCTAGTTACCAGGGTATGGTATTATTGTTCTTAGTTTTCATTATTATGGATGAGATGTTTATTAAATATGATATATTTACAAAAGATGTTATTTAATATTTTGGATCTTGGATCATTAGAATAGGAATGTGATCATGTATCATATTTATCACATAGGACTCACATGATGTATCCCTACTTGTGTGTGATTAGATTTTCAGATGATATGGTTTGGTTTTTTAAAGTCTCAACAACAACTTATATGGATTTTCCCATATAACTTGTTGGTGGAATTATACTCAGTTGAACCATGATATTTTATTTGATGTTAGGTCATGTGGATCCTATTAAAGGACATTATCCAATGATGTAAATGTGTTACCTTCATTAAAGGGTGTATGGAGACCCTTAGTGGGTCAGTGTAGGTATTTGATTCCTCGGTAATGGAATGTTGATGGGTTTGGTACATGCATGGAATGCTTGAGAAATGGTCTGAGGATGGGTAAAGGTTTTCATAAGGATGTGTAGCCTTAATGGGTTGTAAATTGGTTTGGTTACTTAAAGTTTTGATAAAAACCTATATATAATTTTCCTATATAGATTCTTAGTGAAATTCTACTTAACCGGATTAGATAGTTTTGTAGATACCCTAATCGGGTTATAGAGAAATGCATGAGTGATATGTATTGGGTTGTGGCATAAGGAACATGAGTTGATATTGCTATTGAGTTTGGTTTTTATAGGGTAGAATTGATTGGATACCTATCCATGTGATTCTCAGGATGTGCTTTTTTGTAATCCAGTGAAAGAATGGGTAGACTCCATGGTTCTAGAACAACACATGTGTGGTAGTTTATCATGTGGTTAGCCTTGGAATGGGTGAGATTCCATATTATATTGGTTGTGATTTACATGTGTATATGGAATTTTCAATAGGTTAGGTTTATTAGCCTAGGTTTAATGGGACATGACTCATGGGAGCGTGAGTTAGGTT
The DNA here is from genome assembly GCA_963277665.1 of Viscum album. Classification (NCBI taxonomy): domain Eukaryota; kingdom Viridiplantae; phylum Streptophyta; class Magnoliopsida; order Santalales; family Viscaceae; genus Viscum; species Viscum album. The sequence goes on along the minus strand of OY728142.1, from coordinate 1,257,329,695 downwards.
GTGTGATCGGGTGTTATGGGAGCATAAACTTGTTAGGCCCAAATGAGACTGAGTATAGTCCAGAGTGAGAACTGGTAAGAGGGTTCCCGATGTATCACTCTACCCTTTAAGGAAGATAGTGATCATTGATGTGGTTTTTCATGGAAAGGTATTGATGTGTGAGGGGGTGTACACTAGGTATGCACAGTGCCTGGTTATGTTGTGGACCAGTGAACAGTCCATCTGAAGGTATGTTTAGAATTGTTCAGGTTGTGGATGAACTTGATAAATGTTGTGGTGGTAATACAGTGGTCAAATGTGATCAGGCATAATGGTCTGGGGTTTCAATCCTTGGTAGGGGTGTTTTCAAGGAGTTATGTTTCTTGGACCAATTTGGTTTGATGCTCAAGGAGAAGAGTAAGGGAAGTCATATGGTGGGGAATGAACCATTATCTATTGGGGTATGTGATCCATATTGTGAGTTTATTGTTGAACATTGATAATTTCATCTCTAGTAAGTTAGGAATGGGATATGGTTGATGTTTGGTGCTAGCACTCGGGTATGAGCAAGATGGTCACATCTAGTCATTATGTGTGGTAACATATAGATCATGAACTATGGATTTTTGTATTTTTTTATGGATAAATGATAATGATACTCTAACGGTATGGATCACTATATCAGTCATGAGTGAATGACCCTCATATCGGATGGGTCATCGGTGCAATAATACCAGTTGGTGGATGGTCTAGGTGGCACAGGGGAACTAGTTTGTGATAAGATCCATTGATATTTTATTGTTTGGGTAATACTATATTTGAAGTTCGAATTAGATTTTAGATAGATTCGATGTATTTGTATTGAGATTTGGGTGGATTTGGTGTGATCTGATGCCGGCTTGGATCAAGGGTGAGCCAGTGCTTGATGTGGAATCTAGTGAGGTTATAGAGTGATTCATGGGCATAAACATTAATTTTGAAATTATTCATGGGGTGAATCATGATTCATTGTGTGACTTAGGGGTGAATTGTAATTTGGGTCATGATTCAGAGGGTGAATCATGTGGTGAATTGTAGTGATGGTGTCTATTGGGATGAAAATTCTTAGGGGAATAAGGGATAAAGTAAGGGAAGTTTGTGAAGTTTCTCAGTCAGGATCCAAGTATCACTGAGAGGGGGGTGAATCAATGATATCTTTTTCTTTTATGTTTTCTTATTTTTGAAACAACCTTCACCTCCTATTAAAGATTTCTTTCCCTACTGAACACAAACCAAACACACATCCACAGGAACATAAGAATTTACAAGGTTTACTACTCAACAAGAGTAGCTAAATCCTTGGTATGGTATGGTAACAATCCAATATCAAACAATTCACTAGAAAATAATCATTTTATGTGGTATACAATGAGTAGTATATACCCTTACACTCATGTAGGACTTTGAAAAGAATACAATAGTTTGTGTGCTCCCTCTTAGCTCAAATAGGGTAAAACAATGTTTCTGTGCTTCTTGATGAACTTTCAAAAATCAAATCTCTCAAAACAATTCTTTACATTACTTCCCAGAAGATGGTAAGAACCTATTGGTGAAAATAGCTTGCACATCACTCCCTGCTTGCGTTCCTCCCTGCTTTTGCACCTCCCTACTTGCGCACCACTAACTACTTACATGCCACTATTGTACACAACTCACAATTTTTTCACCACTTATGGATTTATACACAACACACTTATTACACACAACTCCATGATTGCACGCAACTTAAAACTTGTGCACCGCTTCTGCTTGTGTGCCACTCTTGTGAAAAAATACACAACTTGAGTAACACTTCAGATTGTGTGCCACTTTCTACTACTTGCATGAGAAGAGATCAAATTTTATCTTAAGTGTTGAGAATTTTTAAAATGGGGAGTGTAGCCATCTATTTATAGTCATTTTGGTGATCTTGTGTGTGAGTCATGCAACTCATCTTGCATGCCACTCTATGACTTTCACGTCACTCCATGACTTGCACACCACATACACTTGCGCACCATTCCTACTTGCACGCCACTTCCTATTTTCACACCACTCTTTAACTTTAATGACACTTTATTTCCTTTGCCATATTTTGATGTGATGATTTTGAAATATGACTTGTGCAAAACATACACTTATGTTCCACTTATACTTGAACGCCACTTCCTACTTGCGTGCCTCACTTTAACTTGCATTACACCTTCTTTACTTTGTCAAAAAAACTTCTTTAATCCCCATATATTTCATAAGGATTACATCAAAAGTTCTCCAAACTTATGATATTTTTTAAATAAAAATCATCAAAGAATTATCATAGTTTCCAAGACATTTTACAAAGTGAATTTATTTATTAGATTTGACAACAAAAGACAACACCTTCTCTATCCAACTTAGTCCCAACAATCTCCCCATTTGGATTTTTTTTCAACCAAGATTCATAAATCACTGAACCTTTTAAACTCAATCAATTGATTACTTATCAATAATTCTAAGCCTACGTGAGATAACTCATTATAAGAAAAAATAATTTTTTACAGCAAAACCATGCTATCCAAAAGTAGTGACTACGAAACCTCTTGAGCTTTTCTTTCCTATACTTCATCATTCCCCAAAACATAAACAACTTTTGTATGTAGAATTCTTCCTCATCATTCTTTCTCAACTTTCTCTGCTTCTTCAAATTTTCTAGAATACAAAAAAAAATTCTACAAACACTCCAACAAATAGTTCTAATAGTTCACACACATACATGTTGGATTCAAAAATTACCCACAAATCCCCCTTTATGAATGCTTCCATAAGGATAAATTTATGAAAAAATTATCCCCCTTCAAAACACTATCCAAAGGTAATATAAGAGAGGGGAAAAAACACATACCTCGACCTTGATGATAAGGAGGTTGGATACCCATGTTCAACCTCAATTTATAAAATGGTTCCTTTGGTAATCATTTTGTGAAAATTCCAGAAACTTGTTCCGATGTTGGAATGTACTCCATCTTCAATTCATTATTCTATAAATTCTAGTTGATGAAGTGGTACTTTATGTCAATGTGTTTTTAAATAGAATGTTGTATCGGATTCCTTTTAATATTGATTGCACTCTGATCACCACATCCCAAGAGTAAGGGTAGCTTCACTTCAACAAGTAAGTATTCCAACTAAGTCTGAATCCACATAAGTTGAGTAGTAGCATGAGTGGAAGAAACATACTTGAATTCAATCTTGATAAGAGTTATTGAATAATATTTATTTTTATTCCAACTAATATAGATTTTCATTAGAAAGAAAACTCCACCATATTTGGATCTTTTATCATCAACATTTCCTACCCAATCATCATCTGAATACCCAAACAAATCAATATTTTATGCACCATCATACCTAATTCCAAAATATTTTGTGCATTTGATATATATATGATAATCCTCTTTCTATATATTAAATTCGATTCTTTAGGAGAACTCTAAAACCATTCACATAAGGTAACAAAATAAAAAATGTCGGGTCTTGAGGCAGTCAAATATAATAAACTTTCAATCAGATTTTGAAACTCTCTCTGATCAACTTCCTTGCCTTTTCTATCTTTAGACAACTTGGTTCCCACTGAGATTTGTGTAGAAACCAGTTTCTAATTTTCCATGCCAAACTTCTTCAGAATTTCCTTATCATAATTTTTTTGAGAAAGAAAAATGTGGTTCTTCTGTAAGATTTTTAAACCAAGAAAGTATTTCATTTCTCCCAACATAGACATATCAAAAAACTTCTTCATCTCTTCAAAAAATATTTCACAAGATCTTTCATCATTTCCAGTAAAGATAATGTCATCAACATAAACAATTATGATGAGAGAAGACTCCTGACATTTCTTGATGTAAAGATTGTTGTCAACTCTTCCTTTCTTGAAACTCATCTTCCATAAGCAAGTATCCAGTTTGGAATATCATACCCTTGGAGATTTTTTTAACCCATACAAGGATTTATTCAGCTTACCCACATAACTTTAGTCTTTACCAAAAACAAATCCACAAGGTTGTTCAATGTAAACTTCTTTATAAATATTTCCATTAAGAAATTAAGACTTTACATCCATTTGAAAAAATTTGTAACCTCATTGTGCAGCAATAGTAATAAATATTCTAATTGTTTCCAATATAGCCACTAGAGAAAAATTTTAATCAAAATCAACACCTTCAATCTATGATTAACCTTTGTACACTGATCTTTCCTTGTTCCTTATCACTTTTCCTTCTTCATTCAACTTGTTTTAAAAAACCCATTTTGTACCAATAACATTTTTGTTATCCGTATTGGGTACAAGTTCCTAAGTATCATTCTTTTATATCTGATCAAGCTATTAATTCATAGTTAAACCCATTTTGGATGCTCAAAATCTTCATTCACATCATTTGGCTCCACTTTTTAAGACAAAGAAGTATGTGTGATAGCATTTTTTGTTCTTCTTGTTTGAACCCTTTGATGTTGATCACTAATAATGTTTTGAGCCTCTACTTTCTTCCTCGCTTAGGATGAACTATTTGAATTTCATCCTCATCACTTGAAAATGTTGAGTCTGATTCTTCTTCTTGAGTAGGTTTACCACTGTTGGCAGCATTATCGGAATCATTAACAAAACTTTCCTTATCCTTCTCAACTTCTATATCGGAAAATCTCTACTTTTCTTTCTCAACATTTTCAACAACTTTCACATCAGTAGAATTGAATATTCTTTCTATTTATTTTTTGAAACATTTGTATCCTCTTCCTTCTAGATCATAGCTAATAAAAATTCCATCATCTCCTCTTTGTTAAAACTTTACAAGGTTTCCACCCTTTTTCTTTATGATGCATGGACTCCAAAAAACTATTAAGTGTTTCAAACATGGAGTTTTTTCACAAAACATTTAATATAGAGTCATATATGAACTTGGTCTATAGAAACATTGGTTTTGAATATACACAGAAGTAGTCATGGATTGCCTCCAAAAGTAATGAGAGAGACCATGTTTAAGCAACATAGTTCGCCCCATTTTCACCAGACTTCTGTTCTTTATTTCAGCATCCCCATTTTATTGAGGTGTGTATGGTGAACTGAACCCATACCAAATTCCATGCTTCTTAAGATAATTTTCAAATTATTTATTCTTGTATTCACCACCATTATCTATTCTCAACTTCTTCATTCTTGTATTCACCACCATTATTTGTTCTCAACTTCTTCACTGAATACTCACATTCCTTCTCTGCTTTCCTCCTAAAACTCTTAAATATTTTCAAATCATTTGACTTATGTCTCATGTACATAACACAAGTAATGTGAGTAAAGTTTTAAATGAAAGTGATTAAGTACTTATATCTATCTGTTTATTTTTTTCTCATTGGCCTATAGATATCAGAATGAATAAGTTCCATGGGTCTTTTTGAACTAATGTAAACTTTCTTATAAATAGAATTTTTAATCTTCCCTTTTTGATGATTAATGCAACACCAATCTATTATTCTTGACATATCAGAAATATCTTAGATACTATCTCACTTTGATAGCTTTATCATGTTTCTCTGACACATGTGTACCGGCCTTTTACGTCATAAATGATTTTCTTCCACCATACCCATGTAACAAGATTTTTGTATTTCACTAACTTGGAACAAGTTTACTTTTTTCGTTGGCCTCTTATAACTATATTTCCATATTCTTTATTTTTCAAAAAAAACCCATATTTCCTAAAGATGAATTTGTTACCCCCATCAAAGAGTTGTGAAAAACTCATTAGGTTGTGATTCATCCCATCAACATGTAATTTTTTTCTGGATTTCATCTTTTCTTTCCCAATGATGGTTGATCCAACATCTTTGATCCTTAGAGATTAATCATTGACAAATTACATTGTTTCTTATTTGAATTCTTTCACATTTTTTAAAAAATTTAAGTCTCCTTTCATATGATAAGAACACACACTATCAATAATCAATGGACATTCTCCTTTTCTGTCTTTCAAATCGGTTTTGACAATAATATATTTTTGTTCTTCCTTTTCATTCTTCACCTATAACTTTGGAGATTTGTTAAGAACCATTTGTTGTGATGGAAACAAAAAAATACATCCCTTAGCAAGATGTCCATTCTGTTCACATATTTCAAAAATAGTTTCAAATGGTTGGAACCTATTTTCAAATGTCACACCATCCTTCTTAGATTTCTTCTGAAATTTTTTCTCATACTTATTATTTTGAGAGGTTTGACTCCCCCTAAAACCATGTCTTCCATAACTTGTAGAATATTAGTAATGTTTCTGGTTGAACCAACACATACTTTCCATGTATCTGAATCCACCACAATACTAGCAGTATCCATATAATGAATATTTCCCTTTGAAACATCCATACTAACCGGATTTGTGAGCATGCTTCTCAAAACTCTTTTTAACAGATTTCTACTGACCATCAGACATCCTATTTTCAATTATAACTTTCTTCTTCATCTTATATTTCTATTCAAACTTATCAAAACTAGAAGTTGTATAAAAATTTATGAACTCAGTATTTTTAGATACTTTTTATTTTACAACATTTCTAACTTTGGCCATATACAAAGAATTTCCATCTTTGTTCTTATTAGAACCAGTCCCATATTTCTTCTCAACCTTTGATGGTAAATTTTTTTTATCGTTATTTGGCTCATTATTACTAGAACTTTCACTAGATTTAGAGATAGATTTTTTGAAACTTATATTCCTTTCTTCAAATTTATAAAGTTTTAGTTGGACAAGTTCTAACTCTTCTTCTTTTTCCTTCAACTTTACTTCCAGATGTTCATTACGATTCTTTTCACTCTCAAGATAATTATTCATATCATCAATCTCCTTTTCTAACTTCACTTTATCATCAGGAAAACTTTCTTTATTTTTTGATGAGGAATCTTCATTTATAAACTTCATGTTTTCATTCTCAAGCCTTCTAATATTTCTCAAACATTCTTTCAACTATTCTTTCAGATGATATTAAAGTTGAGTTTCTTATTCTTCAGAATTGTTTCTCCCATAATATTCATTATTCACAGCTAAAATAAAGTTATTCTCTCTATATTTCTTAGAAAAAGTTTTTTCAGATTCATCTTCACTATCCTCTTCATCTTAATCTTTGGACAAAAGGCTTCTTCTTTTTGATTTGAAAAACTTTTTATTTTTTCCTCTAGAAGAATATTTATATTTATCACTTTTTTTATTCCATAACCTTCTTGGACTTATATCTTCTTCATCATTGTCTCCATCTTTCCCTTTTTGAGGTCAATTGGCTATAAAGTGGCCAACATATCCACATTCAAAACATTTCAAGGGAATTTTCCCCTTGTATTTCCATGTACCTCTTTTCACATTCTTAGAAAATAAGGATAAAATTTCATCAAAAATTTTTACATACCTCATCTTCATAATCGTATTCACCGGCTTCATCTTCAATGTGAATCTTCTTTGAATTCTCTTTCTTTGCATTCTTGAAAGACATTTCTCTATCATATTTTGTTTTTCTCTTCATATTATTCTCCCTTATCATTTCATAATTGATGAGAGTGATATGAAAATCATCTAGATATAGTGTTTCAGGGTCTTTTTCTTCCAAAGATGAAAGTTTATCATCAAACCTATTGGGAATAATTCTTGATATCTTTTTAACAACTGTAGAATCATCCAAATTTTCACTAAGACATCTGATTATGCTGAAAATGTCATTAACCCTGGTAAAGAATTTCCCAATAGATTCAGACTCACCCATTTTCAAGTCTTCATACTTCATCCTCCATATTTTTAGTTTTTTCTTCTTCACTTTCATATTTCCTTCATAGATGTTCTTTAGCTTATTCTAGACTCCTTTAGCTGTAGCGACACCTTTCACTCTTAAAAACTCACTCTCAGAAAGAGATGATATTAATTCATTTTTATCCCATCCATCATTCTCAAGATTCTTATTATCAATAGGTGTAATAGGAACCTTGTCATAAATAGTAGTAAATCCATCTGTTATATCTTCAAGAACTTCATACCCAAGAGACATAAGATAAGGAATCATTCTATCTTTCTAGATATGATAATTATTCCCATTAAATATCGAAATCCACTTACTATTCACAAAAATCAGATTTTCCATCATAACTTATCTTCAAAACTTCAGTAAAGAACAAATGAAGGGAACTTTTCCCTCTAATACTAATTGAAGTTTCCTAGTCATGATCCAAGTATCACTGAGAGGGGTATGGGTTGAATCATTGATATATTTTTCTTTTATGTTTTCTTCTTTTTGAAACAACCTTCACCTCCTGTTAAAGATTTATTTCCCTGCTGAACACAAACCAAACACACATCTACAGAAACACAAGAATTTACAGGGTTCACTACTCAAAAAGAGTAGATACGTCCTTGGTATGGTATGGAAACAATCCAATACCACACAATCCACTAGAAAATAATCCTTTTTGTGGAATACAATGAGTAGGATATACCCTTACACTCATGTAGCACTTTGAAAACAATATAATAGTGTGTGTGTTTCATATTAGCACAAATAAAGTAAAATAATGTATCTGTGATTATTGATGAACCTTCAAAAATCAAATCTCTCAAAACAATTCTTCACTTTTCTACCCAGAAGCTGGTAAGAACCTCCCGGTGCAAACAGTTTGCACATCACTCCCTACTTGTGAACCTCCCTTCTTACGTTCCTTCCTGATTACACGCCACTAACTAATTTTGTGCCTATATTGTGCACAACTCACAATTTTCACGCCACTTCTAGATTTATACACAACACACTTCTTGCACACAACTCCATGTTTGTGCACAACTTACAACTTGTGTTCCACTTCTACTTGCGTGCTGCTCTTGTGCATAACACAAGACTTGTACAACACTTCATCTTGCATGCCACTTTATACTACTTACATGAGAAGAAATCAAATTTTATCTTAATTTTTGATAATTTTTAAAATGAGGATGGTATCCTTATATTTATAGGTATTTTGGTGACCCTACGTATGAGGCATGAAACTCATCTTGCATGTCACTCCATGACCTACATGCCACTCCATGACTTGCACACCACAAACACTTGTGTGTCATTCCTACTTGACCACCACTTATACTTGTGCGCCACTTACTACTTTATCACCACTCTTTAACTTTCATGTCACTTTCTTTACTTTGTCATATTTTTATGTGATGATTTCGAAATATGACTTGCGCGCAACATACACTTGTGTGCCACTTATACTTTCATTCCACTTATTACTTGTTCACCACTCTTTAACTTGAGCACCACTTTATTTCCTTTGTCAAAAAAACTTATTTACTCCCCCTATACATCATAAGGCTTTCATCACAAGTTCTTCAAACTTATGATATTTTTGAAATGAAAATAAGAAAATCATCGGCATAGTTCCCAATACCTTTTACAAAGTGAATTGATTTATCTTCATTGATAACAAAAGACAACACCTTCTCTATCAAACTTGGTTCCAATATTTTGTTTCATGTTTTAGGGTATGAGTGGGACCCTATGTGTGGGGGTTTAATGAAATTTCTGAGTTAGAGGTAGCATTTTTTTTGTGAATCCATCTCTAGGTGAGACCGAGTGTTTTTGGTAAAATTTATCCAGAGGAAGTATCACGAGTGATTTTGTGTGGATTTTGATATGGTGAGATGAGAACTATGTTGGTAGTGTCCTTTTGGAAACTATTGAAGTGGTTCAGGGATTTTATTGAGAGTTTTTAGAGAAAATTCAGTGGATTTAGGCTTGGTATTTGGAGTTGTGCAGTGGTATCATGTTTGGGCATTCAAAGATGGAATGTGGCTATTAGAAGGAGAATTTAAAACCTGTTTAGGTTGGGAGACATGGTTTAAGGAACACCATAGATTCTCTGGGATGAGAATCATTATGGTGGGGATTTTCTAAGGACTCGTAGATTTTTTGTTCATTGTATTAAGAAGGAATTTGTTTTTTTTTTTTTTTGTGAGGGGTCTAGATCGAGAAATGGGACTTGGAAAAGGAATATAAGTGTTTAGAAATCCTAAAATGATGTTTTTGGATGTGGTTTAGGGTTTATTGGATTCCTTTAGGGTTCAAACAAGCATCAGAGGAAGGGAGAGAGGTTGGTCTGTTGAAAAATAGAAACAGTATCCCATTCATGGCATGAATAGGTGTTGATTCCATTAAAATATTAGGGCAGATGGGAATACCCCCCCACCCAAGTGGATTACATCATGAACCCGAGGTTCACGCCATAAAAATGGAGTCATGTTGAGACCAAGAGGTTTTGAGTTATTATTGGATTTTTGAAGAAGCTGGTGAACAAGATGTTGAAATGCTTATGGTGTTGTTTTTTTTCAACCCATAAATCAATTTTTTTATAAGAAGAGTTCTAAAAATGATGATGAAAATTAAAGTTTTATTCCAAGATTAAAATATCATGGTTTTGGTTATCATGATTCTTGAAATAAGTTTTTAGATAAATTTTAAAATAAGGAAGAAGGTCAAAAGGGGGAGAAAATGAAGTTTGACTACTAGTTGAAGGGGTGTAGAACCATGTATGTGAATGTATATATCCACATATGGGTTTTTCTATATAGTAGAATCTATTTAGTTTAATTCACTACTATGTATCCAAATTTATAGATAATCATATCTTCTCATACTTAAATTTGGATTCATGGCCATTTACATAGGTTAATCTATGCACCTGAATTTTCTTCTATGTATGTGAATTATGTAGTGTCCCACCCCAGATTCTACTTAGCGATGCCCCAAAACGGTATCCATAAGACCTCAAGTGTGCCTTGTAAGAACCTGGGTTTTTGATCCTGTAAAACTTTGAATTTTTTTTTCTTAGTGTTATTCCAGAGCAGGGCATTCAGACGGCGTGTGATTCTGATCCCCGGTGTGGCCAGAATTAAATTTTAAGTGCATTCACACTAGACACACAAAATAAACAGAATAACTCCTACACAGTTTCTTGGATGGGAAAACTGAGGGCACCGTTGATTCTGGATCATTCTGTTTACCCTAGGAGGGGTGTAACTTTTGTGGGCACGTCCCTTCTGTGGAAAACACCACTAGGGGCATTTTAGTAATTAGCGGCCCCAGGTGTGAACTTTATAACTTCTGAACGGAGGCTCAGATTAAAATTATGAGACCACCGTTGTGCTTATAAAATGTATTTTACCCTAGGATCAGCTTAACCTTGACCCCATCAAGGGTTTGGGTAAGAGCCTACTGGTGGGTGTTTAAAATTAATTAAATTTTAATTAAGTTTTCCCTACTTAAACACATCCACCCCCCCCCCCCTTCTTCCCCCTTAGAATCTCTCTGGCAGAAGCTCTCCCAACAAAGAACCTCCACCTTCTTCAAGATCCTCTCCCCACCTCTCCAAGGTGGTTAGGGCTCCGACGGATCATTTGTGAAGCGACGGGTTACGCCCTACGACATAGGATCGTTGTTTTTTCGTTTTAAATTCCCACATCTTCTTTGAACTCAATTTATAGCTTCGAAATGCTGTTTAATTATCGATCAAAGGCCATATTTGATTAGGACTTGATCCGATCTTTCCAAAAATTCTTTCGGATCAAAATTTCGAGTCTCGGGGTGTTCGGGGTGACCCCAGGAAGTTTTCCGGCCAAAACCCATGTTTCTGGTGGTACCAGGGTGGTCCGGCGGCTCCGCGTGGCGGTCTGGCGAGTCCCGGTGGTGGCGGCTCCTCAGGTGGTCCAGGACAGCGGTGGCATAGAGGCTCCCCAGGCAGTAGCGCGGGCTCCCCAGGCAGCGGCGCAGGCTCCTCGGCGGTCGGTGCGGGCGAGCGGGACGGCGGCCCGGTGCAGCGGCGGTCCGAGCGAGCGGGGGTGTGCTGGTCGGCTTCACCGGTCAGCGTGCGGCGTGAGATCGGGGTCGTCGCAACCCCGAGAGCGGACCAAGACCCGTGAAACGCGGGTCTTGTGGGGGAAAATCTAGATCAGATCATGCCGATCTGGGTGAAGCAGCACGGCCTGTGAGGTGAACCACATGCCACAGTGGACCGGGCGGTCCGGGCGGTCGAGCCGCAGACCGCCGGTCTAAAGGGGTGGATCAGCTGAACTAGTCCGGCCCACCCCATCTCTGTATGTTGGCATTAAAACGCCTCTAACTCTCAAAACGAGTATCGGATTTGCATGTTGTCTGTGGAAACGCAATACTCAGATTGAGACAGAGGTTTTGAGATGGTCTCGGAGATTTTTAATTCCCAAGATGGGGGCTCGGTGGAGCGACACATCTGTTAAGTGTTATTTAGCGACTCGCTGAGATTTTTTTTCAGATGGTGTGAGCACATCTAGAGTCTGTTTTAGGAAACATCAGTGGCGTTGTGACCCTAGCGTCGAGAAGAAGTTGTCCAGGGTGGTTTCAAGCATTGAAGTTAGAGTTGAGGCATGGGCCCACGGGCCTTCATTCAAGCTGTGTGCAGCTTTTTGTGACTTTTTCACCAGATGTCCATTCAGGGTGTATGAATTGTCCATTCGGTGTGTTTTTCTGATAGAATCACGAGGGTTCAGTTCTCCCGACCTTTTTCAGGATTGAGGTGTGGGCCCCACAAGACGCCGTATGGGCATAAAGCGGTGTTGAATAACTTTTTCTTTGGGAGTCCGTTTCAAGAGAGTAAATAGTCTATCTCGCATTTTTTTTCGTGAGGATTGCAATGGTGTAATATTTTTGGGCATGTGGATCCTCATTAAAGATCTCATTAAATATGGAAGCATGAAAGGGTGTTGTTCAGAGGTTCATTTGACGCACTCCGAACCAACGCACAGTAGCGATGTTAGTGACACCCAGTGATGGCACGGGCAGTGCGGAGTTATCAAACCAGTTCCAGGTTTACCCTCCAATGGGGCTGGGTAGTGGGTTACCCACCGACGTATCATACCCTCCAGTGGATTTGGGCAGTGGGTTACTCGTTGACCTTAGGGTTTACCCTCCAGCGGGGTTGGGCAGTGGGTTACCCACCAGAGTATCAGGGTTTACCCTCCAGCGGGGTTGGGTAGTGGTTTACCCATTAACCTTAGGGTTTACCCTCCAGCTGGGCTAGGAAGTGGGTTACCCGATGACCTCTTAGAGTTTACCCTCTAGATGGGCTGGGCAGTGGGTTACCTGACGACTTCTTTCAGACTCAGCACTTTCTATGAGGCTAGTTAGTGACTTTTCTCCATGATTACCGAATCGGGACCCTTGGTTGTACGGTTCAGCGATGAGACAGCTTTGACGTGCGGGACATTTGGGCATCATTGATGGATATCCTTAGAACTGTTGGTAACTTTTTCTAGGTTGATCTTGGATATGGAGATCCCCTTACACACTCATTCAGGTTTCTTGTTGAGTATATATATATATACACCCTAATTTTGTTCCCACTCCTTGGGTTCAATTACTCTCCTTATAGGAGGGGCGGAGATGCGCAGGGTATGCCACGTGCCTTCTATGTCTAGCTACTCTTGGTTGGATGAGTCTACTCTCCTTCTATAGGTAGTGAAGACTCGATGATAATTTCGTCTTCTCACTGTTTCTAGCTCCTTGAATTTGGACGAGTTTGCTTCCTTTCTCTTGTTGGGTTGAGCTGCACTCTATTTACTATACTATTTCACTATTCTTTGTTTTGTCTACTACTCAGCTCTTTAGTGCCTCCTTTATTGCTCCCTTGAGCTTTTAGGGCATCTTACTGAGTATCTTTATACTCACCCCTGCTTGGGCTTTGCCCACACCTAGTGTTCCCTTGCAGACGACGAACAGGTCGATTATGACTACAGAGGAGCGTAGAGGGCACAGGATCTTGGGCCGCGTACCAGGGTCACAGTAGAGTTTTTAGGTGTGGGACTCTCCATTTATTTACTTTTGTTTACCTGCTGTCGGTTTGTGGCACCTTTCGGGTTGGGTGCATGTTTTTCCCTTTTTCTATTCAGTTTCCTTGTCAGTACTTTTCATCACTTTACTTGTTCTATTTAGAGGTCGATACATGCTTTGGTTGGGATATTATAGTCTATACTTTGGTTTCCTTTTCACTCTGCACTTCTGCATTGAGTGGGATATGTGTGTGTGCACAGGTACTTAGGAAAAGGCCTCCCTGATATTGTTATTCCTTCGGCGCTTATCGCCAGCCCCTGGCCTATGGAGGCGGGCTTGGGGTAATTGCGGCTCTAGACCGGTAGTGTTGGGTCATGACAAAGTGGTATCAGAGGATGGTTCATTCCTTGGGGTGTTGTTCGGACACACCTAAAAAGGAATTGGTTGGGATTTAGGGAAATAGTTTTGACGTGTCTCGAGAGCATCTCTCAGGCCAGGGAGTCCATTGATGGTACGGGCGGCCGACGTATCCATTCACCAGAACCCTGATAACCCGCTTGTCGACTCGGCACACTAAGACACTGATTGCAGGGAACTTTGGAACATGCATCCGGTAGGATTGAGTCTTTGACTGTCCTTTTTGAGTTAGCTCCCCTTTGTTATTACTGTTATATATATATTCTCATCTGATCATGGTAATCCTTGATAATTTTTAGGATTCCCCCACGACAGCAGTCGGCCAGGTTACCCTCTCTAGTTCATGACAACAACCTGGAGAGCGATGAGGCGTCAGTTTAGGGACCCTCACATGATCCCCTTCCACCCAGTGGTTCAGCAGTAGCCCCTCCTTCTAGAGAAAGGCAGTTAGTACCAGCAGGATAGGTCGAGGTTGAGCGCAGGCTGAGTGCGCTCCGAGACTTCCAGCATCAGTGGGCGCAGAAGTTCTGTGGGGACCCGGATCCCCAGGCAGCGGAAGACTGGCTAGAGTCTGTGGACTGACTTTTCAGGCTAGTACAGACACCAGCGGACCAGATGGTAGCCCTATCTTCTATCCTTTTCCTCAGGATGGTCGGGCTTTGGTGGGGGTTGGTTACGTAGACTAATGACGAGTCATCTCTCACGTGGGATATCTTCTAGCAGCTCTTCTGGGAGGAGTACTCCCCCTCTTGTTTACGCTCCATTTGGATTCAGGATCTTCTGAAGTTAAAGTAGGGGGGGTGATCGTGGCACAGTACTCGGCCTAGTTTACCGATCTGACATGCTACTCGCAGGATATGATCCGTGATAGTTACTTCCGGGAGTGGAAACTTGAGCAGGGTCTTCGCAGGGAGATTTTTTCTAGTGTAGTACCCCTATGCATCCCTACTTATTCTAGGGTGCTAGATCAGGTGCTCGTGATAGAGAGATTCTTGGATGAGGGACACCATCTGGCAGGGCCTAGAAGTGGCTGCTTCAGAGCAGAGTCTTCGATAGCAGGCAAGCGGCAGAGAGAAGAGCCTCAGTCTATGAGACCCTTCCGTGAGAAGACTTGGGGACAGGGTCGTACACCGTAGTGGAACCGTAGAGTAATGGGGAAGTCAAGAGAGATCTGGTGCTATACTTGTGATGGATGGGGTCACCTAGCACGGGATTACCTGACCAGGCATACTGAGCAATCATGGAAGGCAGTGGGCGCACCGCAGCAGCAGAGGCATCACCGTGACCAGGGATCTCCCAGGAAAGGACAGGGTGGAACTCAGGGAGGTGGCGCAGGCAGAGCAGCAAGACCTAGAGGTGGGGGACGGCATTTCGAGATCCTTCCACCGCCACCACCGGGCGGCCCATGCCAGGCTCAGGGAGCTGGCAGTAGGGGCCACGAGCAGCTTTGATCAATGGGTGTTCGTGACCCCCAGCACACGAGATGGTCCGAGGTATGCTTTGTGTTTACTCTACGCTTGCTTCAGTACTAGTAGACATAGGTGCCATCCACTCTTTTATATCTCTACTTTTGGTATGGGATTTGGAGCTCCCAGTAGAGGCACTGACACACGCTCTTAGACTCGAGGTTCCTACAGGAAGTGCCTCGTTGGTGACCTTTATCTATAGACAATGTGAACTGTCGTTTGGAGGAGAGAGTTTCATGTGGGACCTACTCGTCATCATGATGGAACCTTATGACGTCATCTTGGGTATGGATTTGATTTCCATGGTTCGTGCCCAGATTGAATATCAGCGCAAACTAGTCAGATGCGTCCATTCTAATGGTATGAGGATCACCATTCTAGGTGAATGAGGCCTCGTGGAAGAGCAGACGGGTACTCTGAGTAGGAGACTGTGGCCTTTTTCTCACCAGTTAATGAGCATGGCTCTCGGAGTAGCAGACTCTACAGGCACATGGATCCCTACCATTATAGAGGACTATATGGATGTTTTTTCCAAGGATGTCCCGGGACTACCTTTGAGGCGAGATATGGAGTTCTGCATTGACTTGCAGTCGGGGACTACCCTGATATCATGTGCAGCATATCAGATGACACCCACAGATCTTCGGGATCTATGACTTCAGTTGGAGGACCTTCATGATAAGGGATTCATCAGGCCCAGTGTGTCCCCCTGGGCATCTCCAGTTTTTTTTTTTTTTTTTGAAAAAGGCAGATGGGAGTATGTGACTTTGTGTGGATTATCGTCACCTGAATCAGGCCACAATAAAGAAAAAGTACCCTTTGATGAGGATTTATGACCTCTTAGACCAGTTGAGAGGTGCGATGTGGTTCTATAAGATTGATCTTCAATCTGGATACCACCAGTTGCGGGTTTGTGAGGCTGACATCCCAAAGTTGTCTTTTTGTTGTCGTTATGGGAATTACGAGTTTTTGGTGATTCCCTTTGGCGTGACGAATTCCCCCGTTGTTTTCATGGCTTTGCTGAACTAGATCTTCCAGTATTACTTGGACCAGTTTTTGGTTGTCTTTATTGATGACATACTCATCTACTCTGCGACGGAGGAGGAGCACACTGAGCATTTGAGGATGGTCCTAGACTTACTCTGGGATCACCAATTGTAAGGGAAGCTCTTGAAGTGTTAGTTCTGGATTCATGAGGTTCACTTTCTAGGTCATGTCATTACGGAGCAGGTATTGGCCATAGATCCCACAAAGATAGAGGCAGTGCTTGCTTGGGAGCCACCCAAGAATGCGTCAGAGCTTCATAGCTTCCTTGGTTTGGCAGGGTACTACAGGAGGTTCATGGAATATTTCTCTAGGATTGTTGGCCCTTTGACCGCATTGACGTGGAAGGGACGACCGTTAACCTGGACTAATCATTGCCAGAAGGCCTTCGAGGAGCTGAGATCGAGGATGACTAGTGCTCCAGTGTTGAGGCTTCCATAGGAGGGCATCAATTTCATGGTATATTTCGACACTTCATGAGCTGGGCTTGGGTGCGTGCTGATGCAGCAACGGGTAGTGATTGCATATGGGTCAAGGCAGTTGAGGCCCCATGAGCAGAATTATGCAACTCACGATTTGGAGCTATCAGCAGTGGTCTTCTCCTTGAGGTTATAAAGACACTACCTTCTGGGTGATCGTTTTGTGGTCTACTCAGACCACCAGAGCCTCAAGTACATCTTCACTCAGAGGGATCTGAATCTGTGGTAGAGGTGTTGGCTGGAGTTTTTACAGTACTATGATTTCAAGATAGTCTACACTCTAGGGAAGGGAAACAGAGTAACATATTCCCTTAGTAGTAATTCTTAGGCTCATCTAGTGCGGGAAGCTTCAGAGCAGTTGGCTTCCCTATAGCTGACCTTAGTGGAGTAGGAGGGTACAACTTTTCTACAGTCGATGATGCTGACTCCTTCTCTCCTTGAGTGTGTGAGAGAGTCCCAGCTGGGGGATATCAACAGCGAGGTACTACGTGATCAGATATCCACACTTCTCCTTTGGTTGTACATCCCAGGGTGGGGAATATGTACAGAGACCTTTAGTGGAAGTTTTAGTGGTCTGGCATGAAGCAGAGTATAGCTAAGTTCGTTTCTCAATGTCTTACCTGTCAATAGGTGAAGGTAGAGCATCAGGTTCCGGAAAGGTTATTGCAGCCCCTTGATATCCCGGAGTGGAAGTGGGATGGAATATCTATGGACTTCGTCACAGGGCTTCCACGCACAGTGAAGGGCCATGATTCCATTTGGTTGATAGTGAACTGACTCACGAATTTGGCGCACTTCCTTGCCATCAAGGAGCAGAGCTCGGTGGAGAGTTTAGGGTAGTTGTACGTTCGAGAGATCGTCCGCCTTCATGGAGTACCCTCAACGATCGTCTCTGACCGTGATGTGTAGTTTACATTGCAATTGTGGTGAGGCCTGCAGAAGGAATTTGGGACTCAACTGCGGATGAGTACATCTTTTAACCCCCAGACAAACGGGAAGACTAAGAGCACTATCCAGGTGTTAGAGGATATTCTTAGGGCATGCATTTTAGACTTTGGCCTAAGCTGGGAGGATCAGCTGCCCTTGGTGGAGTTCGCGTATAAAAATAGTTACCACTCTACTATCGGCATGGAACCTATTGAGGACCTCTATGGAAGACCCTACAGGTCACCATTGGGCTGGAAGGAGGTTGGAACCTCCCCTGTGCACCCAGATTTGGTGCGGGCGATGACAGAGAAGGTGAAGGTCATTCATGAGAGGATGAGGATGGCTCAGAGCAGACAAAAGTCCTACACAGACCGTCGTCACAGGCCTTTGGAGTTCGAGCAAGGGGACCATGTCTTTTTGAGAGTCTCCCCGCGATGTGGAACATGGAGGTTCGGCTGGGGAGGCAATCTATCCCTGAGGTTCATCGGGCCTTTTGAGATCGCGCGCAGGGTTGGTGAGGTTTCCTACCATCTTTCTCTACCCACATAGCTAGAGAGAGTGCATGATGTCTTCCACGTGTCACAGCTGAGAAAATACGTGCATGACCCCACGCACATCATCGACTAGGGAGAGTTGTACATTGAGGATGGAGCAACCTTTGCAGAGAACCCAGTAGCGATTGAGGACTGGAAGGAGCAGACTCTACGTGGACGGACCATTCCTTTGGTTCGAGTGTTTTGGCAGCACGGGAGGGTGCAGGAGAGTACCTGGGAATGGGAGATCCAAATGTGGGCTCAGTATCCCAAGTTTTTTTGTAGTTTTTTTTTCAAGGACAAAAAACTTTAAGGAGGTAATGATGTAAGAATCCGAGTTTTTGAGCCTATAAGACTTTGAATTTTTTTTCATGATGTTATTCCAGAGTAGGGCGTTTAGACGGCGTGTGATTCCGAGCCTCGGTGTGGCTGGAATTAAATTTTAAGTGTGTTCACACTAGATACGCCAAATAAATAGAATAACTCCTAAATGGTTGCTCGGATGGGAAAACTGAGGGCAACATTGAGTCTGGAGCGTTCCGTTTACCCTTGGATGGGTGTAACTTTTGCGGGCGTGTCCCTTCTGTGGAAAACGCCACCAGGGGCATTTTCATAATTTAGCGGTCACTGGCGTGAACTTTATAACTTCTAAACAGAGGCTCAGATTAAAATTCTGAGACCACCATTGTGCTTAGAACATGGATTTTACCCTAGGAGTGGCTTAACCTCGACCCCGTCGAGGGTTCAAGTACGGGCCTACTGGTGGGTGTTTAAAATTAATTAAATTTTAATTAAGTTTTCCCTACTTAAACACATCCACCCCCCCCCCCTTCTTCCCCCTTAGAATATCTCTGGCAGAAGCTCTCCCAACAAAGAACCTCCACCTTCTTCAAGCTCTTCTCCCCACCTCTCTAAGGTGGTTGCAGCTACGGCGGATCATTTGTGAAGCGACGGGCTATGCCCTACGAGGTAGGATCGTTGCATTTTCATTTTAAATTCATGAATCTTCTTTTAACTCAATTTATATCATTGATATTCTGTTTAATTATCAAGTGAATTACATATTTGAGTAGGGCTCAATCCGATCTTTCCAACGATTCTTTCGGATCAAAATTTTGAGTCTCGGGGTGTCCGGGGTGACCCCAGGAAGTTTTCCGGCCAAAACCCCTATTTCTGGTGGTTCCAAGGTGGTCTGACGGCTCCGCGTGGAGGTCCGCCGAGTCCCGACGGCGGAGGCTCCTCAAGTGGTCCAGGACGGCGGCTGTAACGACCCAAATCCGGAGCCCTTCCACTGGTTCCCCATACCCGGTTCGCCACATGACCTCAAGCACATTTCCCCAAACGCCAGAGGCTGCCAACTAGCAGCGAGGGTCTTGGTAAGTTATTGGGGAAACTATGCCCTCATTTGGTAAGGTATACAAGGCAAGAAAAACAATAGTCAATTGCGGAATCAGTAAACAGTATACAAACACTGAAACTAAACAATGGAATCAATGAACACATAATGATAATGATAATGATGCAGTAGGTACAAGTATCTAAGGAAAGCAGAAAACACAACAATGTGCTGAAATACAACTGAAAAACAAAGTACAAAAGTAAACAGCAACTCCAGCAGCATCACAAGCCTAATCTCAGTCCTATTCTCTCCAGCTCTAACCAGGAATCATATACCCGAAGTAGAAGGGACACAATCCCTATCCACACCTGCAACCATATAACCTATTTGGGTCGAAAAGCAGGACCCAAATAGGGTGTGAGAATAATCTGAGTAGGCAATCACCACGAGATCCGTGCCCTACTGTCAGTGAGTAATATAGTAAAATTAAAGGAAATAAATGTAGCAGAGAAACAGAAATACACTAAAGTAAACAATCCTACAAATCTCCATTCACATTTATTTAGCAGTTCAGTACAATCGTTTAGCTATCAACCAAGGAACTTAGCAACTGCTCTATACTCCCAAGGCAAGCAAGTAATCACAACAGGTAACTCAGCAGTCTACCTAAACAGCAAGCAGTACAAACCCAATCTTGTTCTTTGTCTTGGTGGACTCGTTACAACCAACCAAAAAAATCACTGACTCTCTGGGTGGATCCTACTAGCAAACCCCTCTAGTCAAGTAAACGTACAAAGGCACAGACACTCTGGGAAGCTCTCACCATCAATTCCCATGTGGTTTTGCAATGAAAGATATAGACTCTCTGAGGAAGAACTTACATCTAATTCCCCCTATAGTCTCGCTATGTAACTAAGGACACTCTGAGGAAGCACAAAGTCCCATTCCCATAGGTCCTGCGATAAATACTAATTATAACAGACTCTATAGGGAAGCCCTAATCGTCAATTCCCCCTTTAGTCTACCACACCAGGTTCACTCAACCCTGAGTAGTTTAGTCATGCGTAAATGACTGTTAGAAGCCTGAGTATGTTCAGAAACTACTTGGCTAATAGCTACAAATGAATCCACAAGCATATACATAGTAGGCAATACATGAAATCAAGTCAACAGGCATACTAGCAATGTGCAATAAGGTTGACTCATAGGCAAACCGTGCCAAACGGCAATCAACAGCCAAAACGAGGGGAACACCCATGGGTGATCCTCAAACAAGCAAACAAGCAATTATTAACCAACTAATCACCTCAATAATACAAGCAATCTAAGGCAGATAACGATACAGGATCAAAACCCTAACCCGAGATACCCGATACATGGGTATCCGGCACTTTTTGCACCAAAAACTCAAAGACATTCAATGTAGGGCAACAAACCACCTACCTCAATCCCAGTAGATCGATATATGTGAACCACGATGATATATTCCCATTAGAAAGACGTAGATCTGAGAAAATGCAACAAACTCTCAACCTATGATAACTTCAAAATGAGGAGGAATCAAGAAACAAGGATAAAGCAGAACGGGGAACTCACCGCTGTGCTTCCAACACAATTGACGACGGCTGGAATGGAGGTCGGACGGAGGCACGGTGGGTCGGAGAAGATTCGGTCGTATGGTCGCTCTCAGATGAACGAAATATGGAGAAGAAGACACTTATGTGCGTTAGGCGCGACCCCAGTCCGTTTAATGAAAAAAAAAAGTACACGGCATGTACTTTTAGAGTACACGGCGTGTACTAGGTCTTTTCTATACTCCGCCAAAATCGTCCTCCACGTCACCCTTACACACCATGTGTGTGGCCCGGACATGGCCAGCACACGGCTTCGGCGGGAAAAGAGTACACGGCGTGTACTCAGAAAGTACACGGTGTGTACTTAAAAAATTTCCAGAAACTTTATTTTTTCAAAAACTCCTGAAAAAGGAAAAGCGTACATGAAACGAAGATTCGGGTTCTTATAGCGGCGGTGCGGCGGTTCCCCAGGCAGCGGCGCGGGCTCCCCAGGCGGCGGCGCGGGCTCCTTGGCGGTCGGCGCGGGCAAGCGAGATGGCTTCCCAACGCAGCAGTGGTCTGGGTGAGCGGGAGCACACTGGCCAGCTTCGCCGGTCAGCCTGCGGCGCGAGACCGGGGTCGTCGCGGCCCCAGGAGCGGACCGAGACCCGCGAAACGCGGGTCTTGTGGGGGAAATCCAGACCAGCTCATACTGGTTTGGGTGAATCAGTGTGGCCCGAATGGTGAACCGCAGGCCGCGGTGGACAGGGCTGTCCGGGCGGCCGAGCCGCAGACCGCCGGTCTAAAGGGGTGGACCGGCCGAACCGGTCCGGCCCACCCCATCTCCGTACGTTGGCATTAAAACACCTCTAACTCTCAAATAGAGTATCGGATTTGCATTCCATCTATGGAAACGTGATCCTTGGATCGAGACGGAGGTTTAGAGATGGTCTCGGGGATTTTTAATTCATGAGATGGGGGCTCGGTAGCGCGACACGCCTGTTAAGTGTTATTTAGCACCTCATTGAGATTCTTGTTTCGAATGGAACGAGAACATCCGGAGTTAATTTTAGGTGTCGTCGGTGGCGTTGTGACCCTAGCATCAAGAAGAAGTTGTCCAGGGTGGTTTTAGGCGTTGAAGCTGGATTTGAGGCATGGGCCCACGGGCCGTCATTCAAGCTGCGTGCATCATTTTGCAACTTTTTCACCAAACATCCGTTCGGGACGTATGAATAGTTGATTTGGCATGTTTTTTAGAGAGCATCATGATGGAACAGTTCACCCGGACTTTTCGGGACCGATGTGTGGGCCTCATGAGATGTCATATGGGCATAAAGCGGTCTTGAATAACTTTTTCATCGGGAGTCTGTTTCAAGCGAATAAATAGTATATCTCGCGTGTTTTTTCACGAGGATTGCAACGGTGTAATCTGTTTGGGAGTGCGAAGCCTCATTCAAGATCTCATTAAATGTGGAAGCATGAAAGGTTGGAGGTTGGAGGTTCCTTTAATGCACTCTGAACCAACACACCGTAGCGATGTTAGTGACACCTAGTGATGGTATGGGCAGTGCAGAGTTATCGGACCAGTTCCAAGTTTACCCTCCAGCGGGGCTGGGCATTGGGTTACCTACCTGCGTATCAGGGTTTAACCTCCAGTGGAGCTAGGCGGTGGGTTACCCGTTGACCTTAGGTTTTACCCTCCAGCGGGGCTGGGCAGTGGGTTACCCACCGGTATATCAGGGTTTACCCTCCAACAGGACCGGGCAGTGGGTTACCTGTTAACCTTAGGGTTTACCCTCCAGTTGAGCTGGGCAATGGGTTACCCAACGACCTCTTAGGGTTTACCCTCTAGTTGGGTTGGGCAGTGGGTTACCCAATGACTTCTTTCAGACTCAGCCCTTTCTATGAGGCTAGTTAGTTACTTTTCTCCATAATTACTAGAGTGGGACCCTTGGTTGTACGGTTCAGCGATGAGACAACTTTGACGTGCAGGACATTTGGGAATCAGTGATGGATATCCTTAGAACTGTTGGAGACTTTTCCTGGGCTGATCTTGGAGATGGAGATCCCCTTACACACTTTTTTAGGTTTCTTGTTGAGTATATATATATATATATACAGCCTACTTTTGTTCTCACTCCTTGGGTTCAGTTACTCTCCTTCTAGGAGGGGTGAATGTGTGCGGGGTATGACACGTGCTTTCTGTGTATAGCTCATCTTGGTTGGATGAGTATACTCTTCTGCTATAGGTAGCGAAGACTCGACAAGAAGTTCATCTTCTCACCATTTCTAGCTCCTTGCGTTTGGACGAGTCTGCTTCCTTTCTCTTGTTGGGTTGAGCTGCACTCTATTTAATGTACTCTTTCACTATTCTTTGTTCTGTCTATTGCTCACCTCTTTAGTGCCTCCTTTGTTGCTCCTTCGTTCTTTCAGGGCATCCTACTGAGTATCTTTATACTCACCCCTACTTGGGCTTTTCCCGCACCTGGTGTGCCCTTGCAGACGACGGACAGGTCGATCGTGACTACGGTGGAGCATAGAGGGCACAACATCTTGGGCTGCTTACCGGGGTCACAATAGATTTTTTAGGTGTGGTAATCTCTGGTTATTTACTTTTTTTACCTGTTGCTGGGTTGTGGAACCTTTCAGGTTGGGCACGTGTTTTACCCTTTTTCTATCCAGTTTCCTTGTCATTACTTTTCAGCACTGTACTTGTTTTATTTAGAGGTCGATGCATGCTTTACTTGGGATACTATAGTCCATACTTTGGTTTCCTTTTCACTCTGCACTTCTGCATTGAGTGGGTTATGTATGTGTGTACAGGTACTTAGGCAAAGGCCTCCCCAATATTGTTATGCCTTCAGCGCTTGTCGCCAGCCCCTGGCCTATGGAGGCGGGCTTGGGGTAGTTGTGGCTCAAGACTGGTAGGGTTGGGTCATGACATGCCTCACCAAATGTGATAGGCTTCCAACTAGTAGTGAGGTCCTAGGGTGTGTCTGTGGGGAGACTATACCCTCATTGATCAAATTGGAGCACAAAATATATATATATATATAATAAGTAATAGAAAAAGACGACATTATAAGACTGGACTAGTAACCCACCATAATGGAAGTAGTAGCAATAGTAAGGTAGCAACAGAAAAATAATAATCAATCACATAAGATAAGTAAACAATTGGATGAAGCTAATAATAATAATATAAAAAAATGGTGATGATCATGAAGACATGTATCTATAAAAAATGAGTGCATGGGGAATAGGGGATATAGGTATATACTACATTCTATACAAAATTAAAAAAATTAAAAAGTTTCTACTATAATCATCTCGAGCATAGGATCATTCCTCTACCCCCATACTCCATCATAATTTTTTAAGTCAAAAATAATAAGATGAACACTTCCCTTTATAAATACATAAAACCATGAAGTATTCTTAGTTACTAAAGGAATCCCAAGAAGGGTGTCAAATACAATCCTATTAGGCCACCACCAATGGTTTCTAGATCAATCCAGTTCATTCTATATATAAATAAATAGTGTGTCGGTAAAATAAATTCAAAGCAATGGATAAATAAATAAATACTTCAATCTAGGTTCCTTAATGGACACCCAACTAACACCACCACCTTCATCCTAAGTTGAATGTCTGAACAAATGTTACCTATGAATTATAACTAAGGTGTATACATGGTTCGTGATGAATGAGTCATCATAGGTGGACCGACCCTAATCTTCTGATTTGGTTTGGCGGATGCATCACATTCACATTAATCAAGAAATTTCATAAGTGATAACAAGGAAATACACGTAAACCAAAAAAGGAATTCTTCAAATATAGTATAGCATCCTGATCCCATCTAAGGAGATCTATAAAGAATCTCAATGGTCGCTACAGGATTCTCCGATATAACCAATCACTACAACAGAATCACATATTAGCGGTGGTTTTTTTATTTGGTGATGGTTTAAACCACTGCCAATTGTTTCTACAATAGTTTCCAAATACCTCCACTATATTTGGTGTCAGAATCCAACACACGTATGTTCCTTCCATTTAGCAGCGGTTTCTATGAACCATCGCAAAAAGTCTGTTTAGTGGTGGTTTTTTTGGTTTTAGCAGTGGTTTCCCCTCCCAAAAAATATTGAAGATGTAACAGTGGTTTTAACTACCACTAAAACAAGAAAACCATCACTATATAATATCAATATTATTTAGCAGTGATTGAAACCACCACTAAAAAAATTGGAATATTTAGCAGCTTTTTAAACTGCTGTTAAATATCGCTTTTCAAAAAAAATGCAACTGCAAAATCTGTAGCCTCAAAATATCCAAAGAAGAACATAAACCAATATATCATAACAAGATTTATCCATCCCACCTCCAACACCCGTTAACAAAGATCCCATTTAAAGTACATAAGAATCAATCCATTATCTAATTATATCACAATACACATGATCAAGAACAAAAGATAATCAAGGGGATCAATAAGGTTGTAACCATAACCTTTAAAATCATTATACATAAAGTTCCAATTGGGACTTTGGTTTATCATAATAATCATATAATTTAAAATTAATTTTTAAAACCAAATTGAAAATAAATAAAAATATAAATAACACATAAGTAAAATCAAAACTTAATCAAATTCATGTAATGAATTCCCTAAAACCATCCCATAGACCAAACACACGCCTTATTACTTGGGAAACTTAATAAACTATGAAACGACCAACTCCATAAATCATGTTTGTTTCATAACACCATGTATAAATCATTCTATTTGAGAAAACCCTCATTTAAATGTTATAAAACACATAAATAGAATCAATTTATAATGACATTTTGATGTTGATTGTTAGTGGGGTCAATGGTGTACTGTGTATCATAGACCAACAAATGGGTGTTGCACTCACTAGTTGTATCACGGACAATGAAAGTAAATAGATAATCTCTACCACCATGAACATGGAAATGTAGCTAGGAATAAGGGAAGGAATGAAGGTTCCTAAGGGGAATCGTATTGATAACCTCCTGAGAAGTTCCTGACCACCTATCACTTTCCTAGCTATTGGAATGAAGATGGTCATAACCATTCATGGTACCAAATATATCAGTCTTTATAACTTTAATTCACCAAATAATTAGTGTATTTCATGGAATAACTCATGTTTAAAATTTATAAAATTATATCATGACTTTAAAAAATCAAAACACACTCAAATTAGAAAACTTCCCCTTTATGTGAAAAGTAAATTAATGGAAAATGATGAGTATTCTTGATAAAACTACCATAAGTAACTTATATTATATTTTCATAGATATGAAAATAAGTTTGAAAGTACTAAACACCCATGAAACACTCAAATAAAAGGAATGGAATGAAGACACCAACCTTAATCAATGGAACCATTTCACCTTTAATGAATACCACATGAATAAGTCACAAGAACACCAATTTAAGATATCCCTAGACATGATACCCAGCCACTATGGTTGTTATGGTTAGAGAGGAAAGGAATAACATGGAATAAACCAATATAAATAGGGTGGATAATGAGAAGTAATACATTGCCTTAAGATCTGGATGAGAAATCCCTAATAAATCTCTTTAGAACCACTAAGAGAAGAGTGAAGAGGGTGAGAATTATCTAGGAGGAGCATGTGGGATATATAATTAGAAGTGTGTGATATATAGAAGGGAGACCAAAATTAAAAAACTATAAATTACTAAAATTCCCATCCCCATTTAGGTTTTACAATTCAACCATATGGTTAGAAAAATCATGCGGTAACCATTAAACCTCCTCTAGAAACTCAAGGTGAGTCAACATGGTTTCCCAGAAGTCATGTATAGTCATTGTTAACCATATGAAATTACACTAGGAAACTAATTCAGGAATGATGGCCTCATGAAAGAAAACAATGACATCATCCTAGACTATATGAACCAAGTTCATGTAAGTGATTTAATCCATGAATCATCAATTTCCATACATTCCACTATCTTATCACCTAGATACATTTGAGTTAATACATCATAACCAAATTGATCATAAAAAATCATACATAATAATATAATTATTTACTAATGAAAGATGTGAGAATACAAGAATAGGGATCTAAAAATAACCCACTAAGCACATATGTTGTGATTCCTTGAGTTTTCTAGAATGTATACCATTAACACATTATAAGAAAACCGTTTACACATTTAGAAATAAAGTGATATAAACATGTACTCAATCACACCCTAGAAACAAAAAATGTGGTTACCCATACAAAAAATACTCGAAAATAACCAAGCATATAGATTTTCATGAAATGTAAGGAAAATAGAGATATACCTACCAGAAATGATAAAATGGTTTCTGAATCACCAAATTAATGTTAGTTTTTCATAATTTTAGTTTCACATAATCTTGGAATCCAAAGTGAACCCTAATCATAACCCGATGAACTTTGTTCAACACCCTATTTATCTCTGTCTCCACTACCTACTACCAACACCTACATGAAAATTATATTGAAAATTAAATAGTGTAGTATATTTAAATTTAAACTTAAAACCAACAAATTTTTGTGTACTAAATGATTTTGAAGTTGTGTGATTTACCTTCTCACTACCATCAATCGATGAAATATCACCAGGGATAGATCCAATAATCTTCTAATATAATTCAATCAACACTTTATGCAGAGCAATGACCTTTGAATCTTGAATCTTACTCCTTGGAATTAATGTCATTTAATCAAATAAAATTAACTTCAGAACATATATTTCAAAAAAATTATACAGAAAAAAAATTATAAATGATAATAGATGCACAGTACTAACAAACAAAATATACATAGCTATGATAATGAATGGATGAACATATAACATAAGTGGTTGATAAATTAATGGATGAATGCACATAAAATCATTTTTTCCTTCAATAGTGTCATTTTCCTACTCCATAATTACTTCATATCCTTCATCCACCCTTGCAAGACTAATATTTTCAATATCATGATGGAAAAATAAGTTCTGTTGTTGATGGGATTCAATGTCAGAGGTCAAATATTCCACTTCATCACCCATATCATGCAAGTATCTTTATTTTACATGAACAACTACACTCCACCCTTTATCCATGACATCTTCTACATAATATACCATTTTCACTTATGATGATAAGATATATGGATCAGGTGATTTATGGTCACCGACATCTATCAAACAAGATAAGTTCAAAGAATTAAATTATAAGGAATCTCTTTTAACACCACTAATAATACTGATTCACTTTCATTTGAATAAATTAATTGAAAAAATCTTGTGGTAGTTTAATTTGATAATATCAGTCAACTTTCCATAGTATCCCAATTTGGAAACCATAAATATTCCACTAATATATATTTTCAAAATCTCTTCTTGATCAATTTTATGAAATTTAAAACCATTCACATTGTAAGCGTTGAATTTTCTAGCCTAATTTAGAGGACATAGAGCCATAAAATTCAAATATTCTAAAAAATTAGCTCTAATATCAGTATTCATGATCTACAAAAATTAATATGAATTATTAGATTTAAAAAATATATGTGTCAAACTAATATTCGTATTGATTTCAATATTTATGAACTTACATGTCTGGAAAACCATTCTACAGTCTCTTTATTAATATCTTTTTCTATATCTTTCTTATTTCATGTTTGGATTCTCATTCATCACTTTTTCTATATCCTCAGATCTTCAATAAATGGATCTACAATTTCACTATATAGAATCACATATCTATGTGCCTGCAATAATTCCATTTCTATCATTGTAACATTTGAGCTCCTCTTAACTGATTGGCCAATAGCAGGAAATATTTTTGATTTCCCATGTAGTTGAGATTGAGTTGATGTTTTGTCAACATTTCCAACTCGGTTGAATCTTGTCTCAATATCATCCAAGTATCCATACCAAAATATAAGAAACTTCTATTCCAAATAGACATCAGAAATAGATACTTTAGGTTGAGATTTATTTTTTTCATAGGATTTCAAATTCCTAATATATCTATGAAATAAAATAAATAAAACATAATTGTGTATTTAATGAAGTGCCAATAATTTCTTACTAAAGATGAAAAACATATAAATAAATTATCTATCAATTATATACATCCATTTATAATGTATAGGGCCTACTAATTTAGCTTCCTTGACCAAATTCACAGTTAAATGCATTATGATAGTAAAAAAAGGAGGAAAGATCATCTCTATTGCACAAAATTTCAATAAAATTTTATCCTGAAGTTTATCAAGCTCAAATGGTTATAGAATTTTCTCACATAATTTTCTGAATAATGTTCAAAATTGGAGTACAAAAGTAGTACCCTTTTCAGGTAATAATGTACGCAATGTCAATGGTAGTAACTGTTGTAACAAAATATGTGAATCGTGACTTTTCAATCCATGTAACCTATGCTAATTTAAGTCAACACACATTTATATTTTACTTGAAAACCCATCAGATACATTCACATGTTTTAAAATTCAAAGGAATGTATCTTTATCCATATTTTTTATTACAAAAAAACCAGAGTATACTTTCCATTCTCATTTATCCATAGATCATGTTTTATGTTCATTATTTATAAGTCCTTCTGAGCATTAAGATGGTCCTTAAATTTTCCATTCTCATTAAGAAATTTGAAGATTAAATTGTCACAAACATTCTTCTCAATATACAAAACATTAAGATTATTATGAAACAAATTAAATTCCTAATACATAAGTTTGAATAATATACTTTTTTCTTCCATTGTTTCATTCCGATTTCACTTGACGATGCACTTAGAACTAATTTCCCACTATCATTCAAATGATTAACCTTCCCAAATTCTATTTCAACATTTCCAAGTTGTTCTAATATTTTAGAACCTGTAAACAACTTTAGAGGTATTATATGATCAATAGAACCATTTAAATTTGACTTGTTCAACCGAAATCTATGAGATACATCAATAAATCTTCAATGAAACAAGAAGCACCATTTTTTACTATGAGGTAGTCATTCAGGCTCAAAATAAAAGTTACAAACAAGACAAGATAAACCCATGTAAGTGTTCTAAATAGATAAATTCCCAAGTCCAAGGAAGTTACTAATGGTCCACATTATATCATATTTTATTTTGAACATTGTTCTAGAAGATACATCATATTTATCAACACTGTTGCTCCATAACTCCTATAATTATTCAATTAGAGGCTGTAAGTATACATCAATATCATCTCCATGAACTTTTTTCTATTAATCATTATTGAAATGATAAAATAATTCTGTTGCATACACATTCATGGAGTCAGGTTGTAATAGATCAAAACAAATGGCCAAATTATATAACTAGTGATCAAATTACCAAATTGGTTGAATCCATCGGCAGCCAATCCCAATCACACATTCCTAGGATCAGATAATAAATATGGATGTAATGAATCAAATTTCTTCCATGATTTTGAATCTCTTAGATGTCACATTATCTCATCATTTTTATTATCTATAGAATGACACTTCATGTGATTGAAGGTTTTTGATGACATGAATAATCTTTTCAATCGAGTATTTAAAGGAAATTAATGCAAAACCTTTACAGGTGTGTTCATTTTCTTCTTCTTCAAAATAGTAGGTTGATTTAGAATTATAATGTTTCCCATTAACTACCATATAGAGAAAAAAAATTCAATCATGTCTACTTAAATCCTCTCCCCAATAAAGAATTCAATCATTAGAACAATAATTTATTTTTGTATAATTCAGACCAAGCTTGTTTGCAACTTTTTTCATATCATAAAAATGCTTAAGGGTATTAGCTTCAGGAAATGCATCATGCAACAATTCCAATATCATGGACATAACCTAATTTATACTTCCACATAGGCATTTGATATGGTAAAACATTAGTAGAAAAGAATGTTTTGAATATTTCAAACATACATCATACAGATCTTGACTTCCATCATCAATTAAACCATGAAATGCATTTGTATACTCAGAGAAGTCGTCTCTTACATTATTCTCCATAGAATCAATAGGAGGATTTAATGATATGTTATAATCTTTATCTAGTTGTCCTATAGTCCCAAAAACATCACTTGCAAAGTTTCTATTTATAGCACCCTCAACTGGTTGTTCTGATATGTTTTGATTTTGATATTGTTGTCTTGGAATGTAAAATTCATTGTTTATAAGGTTTTTCATTTCATTTTCCATTATCAATGAAGTTGGGTGATCATTCTATTAATTGAAATCAGTGTTCAAACTTTCTATAATATTCTATTCTCCATTAAAAATCAAACACAAATATTGAGTAGGGGATTTCTACAATATCAAGTGTTCATAAACTTCATCTCTCTTCAACCATCTTCTAAATTTACATTTAATAAATAGAAATATTATTCTCCCATAAATGGATTGATTGTAAATTTATCATTCTAAAAACTCCTCCAAACCCTTAACATACTGAGGTGTGTTCCTTAGTAATGTGATCTAGCTTTTATTCATATATATCATAATGCTCCTACACTTTATTAAAAAAAATTAAAATATATAAGTCAACTGATATCAAGCACTCATTTTTTAAGACCAAACGGTCACCTTTTTAAAACATTTTAAGACACCGTGAGACTTATGGTCTCAAAACCATTTTAAAAAATATTAAATTACAACTACCATTAATTCCTAAAACATGCCTCTAAAACAACAGACACACATTTTAAAGAAAAAACTAGTGTCGAACACCCCTTTAAATATTCAATTACCATTAGAAAATCCATTGGGAATTTTAACAACCACTTGGAATGTGATAATTAAAGAATAATTATCATCCCTTTATGTGGTAATCCATTGCATGAATGGAAATGTTTAATGATGATATAGATAATATATATATACTATTTATTTTTTATATTAATTTTATAAAGACATTATATTATTTATATTATGTTTATATAATTCTAATTTATATTGGTAAAGATATAGAATAATAAGTGAATTAATAATTAAATAGAAGTGTGGTAGTTTCTACATCATATACAAAAATAACTTTTAACCAAATATTATGGAATCAGACCAACATAGGCTAACAAAAAGATTATACTCTTCCCAAATAAGTACATATGCCTTTATCCCAATCCCCTTTAAAACTCTTTTCACATGAACAATCATTCATAGGAAATTAAAAATATATATTTTGGTAAAAAAACTTTTTTAAAAATTTACATTCCCAAGTAATATTAATCAAATAAAAACAATAATGATTTCAAAATAACAATGTCTATCCATAAATTTCATTCTCTTTTACATGATATATAAAATAATGATTTACATTTAAATGTGTTTAATATAACTTATGATATAAATTAGATTAACTACCTACTTTAGACAAAAACATATGTAGTTAAAACTACTCAATTAATAAACTACTCAAAAACATTCTTTAAAACATTAGTTTATATGCTATGAAATATTTAAATAAATAATTTAAGGCTTAAAGTACTAGTCTCCCCAAACAAAATGCATGGAAAAAATTGGATTAAAATCATAAATCTATGGTCTACATAATATAATCCAAAGATAAACACCCATGAAATCCCTTATAAGCATTAAATCTAAATAAGAAAGTCAAAAATTAATAAATTGATCATGTTGTATTCAATTTAAAACATCAAAATTATAGGAATAATTATAAAAAATCACTATAAAAATATATAATATGAAGTATTCCAATAAAAGAAAAATAAATAACACATCTAAGGTAACACACAAAATATATTTATTTTCCAACTAGTTATAAAACTCATTTAAATAGAAGCCTCTACTTATTTCAAAATACCCCCATTAGTTTTAGAAAACCAATATATATTAGAACTTTATAAAACCTGTAAGATTTAAAACATCCAGTCAGTTTAAAAATGAAATAAATGAAATATCTACAACTCAAAACAAATTTTACATCCCATAAAATATATAAATATCCGACTATGATGAATTAATTTTGGGAAACACCTTATATCAAATTTTTCTTATAATTAAGACACATAAATAATTATACAAAAATGAAACATGAATATTACACTTATACTTTGAGACCCATGTGATGTATACAAGTAGGATACTTTATGATTGACCCAATAATAAACCTCCTCTACCTAGAAAACCAAAATCCACATCATTAGAGCTTCCCAGGAGTAGGTAGGAATAAGAAAAATTGAGAGAGGGGTAAGGGAAGAAGGGACCAGAAAAAAATACCAATAAGGGAGGGCTTACCACTGGGGGAGTTGGGGGAGAAGGGGGAGAAGGGGGTTGGCTGGGATGGCTTAGAGTTGACTGTAGCTCTGGTGTGGGCTCGAGCAGAGGTAAAATCTCAGGGGAGGGAGAGGTCTTGGGAGAGGTCGATGGATCGGGTGAAGGAAAGGGCAGGGCAATGGGTCAGGGAGCTGTGACTGCAATATCGACGAGGGCTTGGGGGGCTCAGGAGATACCTAAGCACCAGTGAGGGGGGAACCATAGTGGTTCTAGGGCTTGGGGTCGGGGTGAGGGGATATTAGGGTAGAAGGAAGGTATTTGTGGTAGAATGATGGGGTGTGGTGAATAAGTGTCTTTTTTTAATAAAAACATAATATTTAGAAACAGTTTTTAAATAACTTTTGTGAAATCATTTATTTATTTTTAGTGTCGGTTTAGTAAATTGCTGCTAAATAATGAATTTTTTTATAGTGAATACCACCAATTACATCCAAGGTGACACATAATGACATCCCTTGTATCACTCATGGCATGTTAAACTCTGATTCTATACCAAGTATCTCACATAGGGGGCCAGGTATCACCCGTGGCATGGAATATCTATATTTCTAACGAGTCCATCCACTATTTCTCCCCTAGTTAACTAGTTTCACTCACAGGTATAAGTAATATTATTATAGATTCCTTCCTAGGATATCCAAGGGTCTCTCCTAGTGCATAAAGTAGAACCGAACCTAAAACAGAGAGTCTATACATGATGTCCTTAAGTTGGGGCATGTGTTCTCTCTTAGCCTGTAAGAAGACATGGTATAGTAGTCATAATCACATGTCATCAACAAGAATTATCAATATCACATTCTAAATAAGATATACAAAACATTTATTCAACCCCATAAAATATTCCATAAGGAATTAATCATAAGTCACTAATCATAAGCATAAGCACTAGGTTACCAGGCATGATCAAAAGGTAACATGCTTCAAGAATAAGCAATAAAGTATAAATCATAATCATAAGGTAATGGAATAGGTCACTAAGAAGCATGCATAAAGCATAATTAATGAAGTATAAATTGTGAGAAATAAATATACAAGGTATGGGGCATCAATATTAAGGTCCCTACTCATGGATTATAATTCATATAAATTTAATTCATAAAATTTTAAGTCATTTTTCATAGAGAAAAACATGCATGCACATGGTGGTTAACAGCTCAAGGTATGGGAAAATAGTCTATTTAAGGTGGGGACACCCAAGGGTGTATTCTGATAAGTCTAACACCCCAACGATGGGTTCTGTCATAATCTAAAGTCACTAACAACATGAGAAAACAATTAGATCAATTTATTAAATGTATTTGAGGCATCGCTGGAAAGGTCCAGTGTGCGGCACAATGGCACACCCATTAAAAATAAATGAAACAAGTGGTAGATACCTAGACCACCTACCTTAGTGTAGTATCACTCCACTAGTACATTTTTTATGCTTTAATTAATATATAATGAGATATATTGAAGAAATCATATAACTCCCAGAAAATAGGGTAAAAGAGGTCACTCCAAAATAGTGAAACATAGGAGGGAATCAAAGAGAAATATGAGTGAGAGGGGTGTAAATATTACCTAGATATTTATGATGCTTTTGACAGTGAGATATTTGGTTACCGGATGGGGGAGATATCAAAGGACCTAGGAGGATAGGAGGAGGAGGTTCATGTGGCTGCTGGAAGAGAAAAATTAGGGAGGAAGAGGAAAGGAGGTTTAAAACATTTTTAAGAGAAAAATCTGAAATTAACCCACATAGGAAGGGGAGCATGGTTTGGCTTCATGGTTGGTCAAACCATTCGCCAACTATTTATAAGTCCACTATCTAAGTGTTCTGAAATCCCATGTGTTTATACACCTAGGGTTTCATGGTTATAGACAAACCGTGTAGCCCCCAGCACCCCACTGTCTCAAGTCACATAGTTTAGGGAAACCGTGCAGACTGGGTGACATTGTTTCTCCTAACCATGTAGCTCAGTCCAACTTTTTAAATATTTGGGTATTTGGGCACCTAACGAACCTCAGAAACCCCTGAGACCTCCACAAATTACTTAAGCAACATTATAAGATCCAAAAAAATTAATTTAAGTTGAAAACTAATGGTATATACCTTTGAGAAAAGATGGGACATTACAACCTTCCCTTATAAATACAACTCATCCACAAGTGTCCCTTCTCAGGGTGGTAACATGTCATCTATGAAAAGTTTCATACACTTTTCATGTACATTGACCCCTCACTCCCAAGTCTCATCTTGCATGCGTTCATGCTACCATAACACCTAGACTAAAGGAAATGACCTACCTTAGAGAGCCTTCGTGCTCTGATCAACAATACATATTGGATTCTCCTTGAGGGATGCATCCTCCTC
This sequence comes from Viscum album, assembly GCA_963277665.1. Lineage (NCBI taxonomy): Eukaryota > Viridiplantae > Streptophyta > Magnoliopsida > Santalales > Viscaceae > Viscum > Viscum album. The sequence goes on along the minus strand of OY728142.1, from coordinate 1,257,293,390 downwards.
CATCTCGATATCCTTAGATTCAAACGAATGATATGGATCATTATGGTACCTTCAATGATGGGATACATAGAATATATTGTGCATGGCCCAGTGCCTCTGAGGTAACTACAATCGATAGCCTACTGGCCCAACTCCTCTACTATCTCAAGAGGCCCGACACATTGAGGTGATAACTTGACCTGTCTCTGGATTTGTATATGACCCAATCTAGGTGATACATTCAAAAGGACCTGATATCCCACCTCAAACTTAAGAGGTCGACAGTGAAGATCGGTATAAGACTTATGCATGGGATGAGCTATAACCATACGCTTCTGAATCATTTGTACTTTCTTTTAAGTCTCGTGAATGAGATGAGGACCTAGTAGAGATGCCTCACCTACCTCTAACCAGCATATAGGTGAATGGAATAGCCTAATGTAAAGGGCCTCATACAGATCCATCTAGATCATTTCCTGAAATATTTTCTTGTAAGAAAACTTAATAAGAGGGATATGATTTTCCCATGAACCTGAAAAATCAAGGATACATTCCCACATCATGTCCTCTAACACCCATATCATCTATTTAGACCTCCCATCGATCTGAGGGTGATATGTTGTACTCAAGTGCACCTATGAACCTAATGTCTTATATAATCCTTTATAGAACCATGAATTAAAATGGGAATCTGGGTCCGAAATGATAGAACGTGGTACACCATGAAGGTGCACTATCTCCCAGATGTAAAGAATCCCAATATCATAAATTGAGAAGGTCTATCATATTATCAGTAAATTTGAAACCTTGTTCAAACTATCAATGATTTCCCATACCGCATCTCTACCTCAAGGGGATCTTGGAAATACCATCACAAATTCCATAGTGATGTCATTTAATTTCCACTCATGAATGGATAGAGGTTGTAGAAGTCCAGTAGTTCATTGGTTCTCCACCTTCACCTGTTGATAGGTGGAACACTGAGTAATAAAGATTTCAATCTACCTCTTCATATCTGGATACCAGTACTAACGACATGAATCTCAGTGCATCTTGGTAAGCCTGGGGTGAATTACAAAAATAGAGGCATGATATTCCCGCATTAACTCTTATTGTATATCATAATGAACCCATCACTACTAGAAAACGAGGTTATAGCCACGGACCTATAGCCATGGTTTTATAAGTTTGTGTCTATAGCTTAGTTTATAGCCACACTTCTATTAAAATTGTGGCTAAATCATTGTTTATAGCCATGTTTAATAAATTCTGTATCTAAGTTTTTTTTTTTACTATCCATCAGGCTCCTCTGCAATTCCTCTCCCCAAACCCCTCGCGACCCAGCATATCCCCACGATTGCGGCCCTCTCTTCTCAGTGCGACTTCTTCTCTCAGCCTCCATCCTCCACCCTTGTGACTTATCCTCTCTCGGCGGTGACCTCTCCTCTTGGCGGTAACATCTCCTCTTGGTGGCGACATCTCCTCTCAGCGGTGACCCTTCTTCCCCGATGGCCTTGGTGGCCTCTCCTCTCCTCGATCCTCATCCCCTGATAGTTCCCAGACGGCCTTCGTGACGCTACCCCATCCTCATCCCCCTCACGATGCTGCCTGTCACTACCACAGAACGAGGCAACCCGGTCTACTTCATGGTAACATCTCACCTCTCGTACCTCAAAGTTGATCAAATTTATCTGAATTACATACACATATTTCTCTCTGCTGGAATTATCCAAACTAGAAATTAATTCCAATAGGCAAAGGATATTTTCATATCTTGTTGAAATCGCAAGAGGATCTATAGAGATTTGGGAGGAATGAAAAACTCAATATTAAACTTGGTTTACTCATAATTTCTAATTGGGACTCTAACTTCAATCCGCACACGCATAGGAATACATTGGCCAAAGTATGGGTCAAACTACATGGTCTTAATTAGTTCTTTTGGCACCCAAAAATTCTGAATGATATTTTATTCTCCATAGGAACTCCCCTCAAAATTGATCATATAACATTAAATACCGACTTGTGTCTCTTTTCTAGAGTTATGGTGGAAATTAAACATGATTCAAAGCTTCCCACCACAATTAATTTCAATTCAAATTACTACAAAACTGAAATTAGAATTTAATATGAGAGGAAACCTCCCTTTTGTGAACATTGTAAGATCCTTGGTCATACAATTTTCAACATTAGAGTAATTAGAAAACAAGTAACACAACCAGTTGAAAATTATTGTAAGGAAATTATAAGAAATAAAAAAGGATAAATCCCCTATGATAGATATACCTGTACCCCCATCAAAGAAATATAAAACTTGGGTGAAATAGTCAAATAAAGTGATACACATAGGGGATAACTCAAGTACTAACTGGGCTGATATGGATAAATAAGAATAAAACTCCATTAAATATAAAGGCCTCTTAGAAGAAATTTAAATTTTGGTGTTAGACACTATTAGGATATCCAATAAGGATAAATCTAATACATGCTCAGCTGAACAAATTTCAGAATCTTACCAAAATTCTGAACATAGCCCAGGTAAAAACTTGAAGTGCAATGAATGAAATGCATTCACTACACCCCCTCATAACTATGTGTGAACTAGATCATTTCATGTTTAATATGTGGATGATCACTCTTCATCTTTAAGTACTTGAAAAATCGAGGACCCCTCCCTATTAAATGCCACTATTTCATTAGGGAAAAAGATTCAGACCAACAGTAAAACAAATGTACCTAATAATTTCTCTAAAACTATAGATTCAACTAGCCATTCTATATATTTTTGGAATCTATTGTCTATCCCAAAATCTGTTCAGGATATCACACATACTAGTAGTATGACTGCAACTGTTTCCATGGATTTGGAAACTGTTAAATCAATGAAATTAAGTACACCCTCGGTATAGGTGACTAAAATACAGGATCTCATTGGATCCATTTAGAAGATTCAGCCCATGTAGGATACTGGGTTGGAGAAAAAAAAGGATCCAGTTATAACCTCTTCTTCTACTTTATACTCTTTTTATGTTTCACAACCTTCTAATAGTGTTGATGTCATTAGTTCTCTGATGCTTTGTAATTTGAATCCTACAGACCCAACCATTAAAACTTCATTAACTCATGCTGCTATGACATCTGTTAATCACTTCTCTATCATATCTAATAATAATACTACTCTTGAAATGAAGTTGGTAACCAAAAATTTAGATAAGGATTTAGCTCCTTCTCCCCTTGCTCACTCTAAATCTATTACCAGTTATGTAGAATTAGGGAGTTAGATGAGTATTTTTAAGGTTGTTTCAACTGAGACACATACAATGACTTCTAAAAATATTAAAAATGATGTATAACCTATCAAAACTACTTTCACCTCCTCGGTACAAGACCCTAAACATATGTAGGCATGTAATATTTCCTTTCCATTAAATCTGTACCATCCAACAGATCCGGATACCGCCTAACAACAGACAGTGGATACTTAAATGTTTTCAGGTACTCATATTTCTACATCTATAATTAATGATGATTTATCTATGAAATATAGAAACTTTAATTCTAAATATAATATCAATTCTTTGTTGATATGTTCTAAGAATTCTGTAGACTCACCTATGAATGATCCAATTAGTAAACCTACAAAGAAGATTCTAGTCACATCTAGGAATGAACAAGAACATGCCACTAAAAATAACCTAAAGGTTAGAAGGACTACTAGAAAAAAGGCTCTAGAATAAAGAGAAAAGGGTTTTATAACTCCAAATTCAGGTTTAAATGATGATACCCTTTTGGAATTGTCAGGGTATCGCTAACTATGACATGTTCATTGTTTTAAAAAGACCATCATCCTATGTTATTTTCCATCGCTAAACCTAAAATTTTGTTTTCCTCTGTATAATGACATTTATGCCAACATAATTATGTTTATATTGGTGCAATCAATAATACACTCAATGTTGATTCTTTATATATTTTTTCACACTTTTATTTACACAATGTTAGTGTTTTCAATATCTCTGTCCAGATATTTACTTGCAACTTTAACATTTATGGCACACATAATTTATGCTCCTTTGTCAATTCTAAAAATAGATACCAAGAAATAAGAACTATTTGGAATGATCTCTCATCCCTAGGCACTAACATAACTACCCCTGGTTTCTAATTGGCAACTTTGATGCCATTCTTAACTCAAGCAAGAAAATTGGACCTTCTCATGCTTCAATTTCAATGAAATAATTTAAAGCCTTGATTGAAGACACTAATATCATTGAAATTAATCTCACTAGTGTAAAATAAACTTGGTATAGAAGACATTACAACAAAATTGTTGCCTCTAAATTGAATAGATACTTCATAAATGTCCATTCTATAGATTTATGGGACACTATCTCCAGCACCACTCTTTAAAAGATGAATTTTGATCATCATACCATCTTGGTCAATGTCTCCTCTAATGTCATGAAACTCCGATTTCCTTTTATATTTAACAATGTGTGGTTCTCTGATGATGATTTCACCCATATCATCTAGAAATATTGGTCTTTAATGACTCATAACAATGATTCCTTTGCCTGAAACCTCAAATTGAAACATCTCAAACAGACTCTACAAACTTGGTGTAGCTCTAAAGCAAAACAAGTTAACAATGACATCATGATTCTTGAGAAAGTCCTCAATGATATGAAAAACAAAAACACCAGATTCAGCCTCATCACTAATCCTACTCAAAAACTAAACACTATAGTCAAACTCAACTCTTTGCTCACGTTCAAAGAAAAAATGAGAAAACTATCATTTAAAGTTAAATGGTTAACCGACGGTGACGGAAATACCAAATTCTATAACTCTCTTCAAAGAACCAGGAAGGCTTGTAGGTTGTTAACCTTTTTAAAGGATAGGGACAACCTTCTTGACAATGAGGGTCAGGGGGTGCAAGGGGAAGGGGGGCTATCTAGGAGGGGGTGAAGGGGTCTGGGGGAGCAATGTGCAGGGGGCAGGGACGGGGGCAAGGGGTGTGGGGTTCAGGGGTAGGGGGGCTGTCCAGGGGGTCAGGGGGCTGCCTTGGAGGGAAGGGGGGTTTCCAGGGGGGCGTCCAATAGGGAGGGGGAGGGGGTGCCCATCAGAGAATTCTATAAAAAACATAATAGGTCATTGTTCAAACATCTAGGTTTTAATGTGGGTGTTAGAGGTACACCAAAATAATATTATGTGGTCATAGAAATGTGTAACTATTCATGATTTTTTTTAATTTGAAACATTTATGAATTCTCTTAACCATAATATTTGTTATGATTTTTTTATTGACATGTTATTGATGGTTAATTATTATCTTATGAAACAATACATATAATGTTAAGTCATTTTCTTGATTATTTATTTAATGTATGTTTATATGCCTCAGAATGGATAGATATTGGATGTACAACGTTGATCGGATCACTGATAAATTTCAGAAGGTGTTACGACATTTCTTGGAATTTTCATTCACTAATGATTCAGATGGCGGATTGATTCGATGCCCGTGTTTTGATTGTGTTGGAAGACCATGGTTAACTCGTGAGGAAGTGAGTTATCATATCACTAAACAAGGTTTCCAAAAAAAATTATCATGTGTGGTATCACAATAGAGAAAAATCTCAAGTGGTGAATGACATCGATTCATCAGAAAGGATTGGTATGAAAAATCTGATTTCTGATCGGCTTCCTTTTGTTTCTGAAGCCAGCTCCTCATGTAGACTAGTGCAAGAGGAAATGAATACCGGAATACATTTTTTATATATTAATCAGGATGATTATGTTGAGAGTGTTAGAAAGATGATGGAAGATTCAAATACTCCAGTATATTAGGCATGTGGAAAAATGATGAAACTTGAGTTTTTAATGCGATTATATCATGGAAAATCAATGTATGGATTTAGTAATACTGCGGCCAATTATCTCCTTAAATTTATTAAGTATTTACTGCCTAATGATGCATGTATTCTAGAAAATAATTACATGGAATAAATTTTGGTTGAAAATTTTGGATTTTCATCTATTAGGATTCATTCTTGCCCCAAATATTGTTGTCTGTTCTTGAAGAAAAATGCATAGTTAAGTCAGTGCAAATAGTGTGGTGCATCAAGGTGGAAGACTAATAAAGACGGAACGCAATCTCGCATACCAGAGAAAGTGATGTGGCACTTCCCTTTAATTCCCAAGATTCAAAAACTTTTTATTTCAGAACAAATGGTAAAGAATATGAGATGGCATGAAGATGAAAGAAATAAAGATAATGATGAAATATTTCATCCTGCAGACGGGTTGGCTTAGAAGAAATTTGATAGGTTACATCCTGATTTTGCAACCAACCCATGAAATGTTAGATTGGGATTATCCTGTGATGGTTTCAACCCATTTTTTCAAATGAATACTGCACATATTACTTGGCCTGTTTTCATTCACATTTATAACTTTCTTTCATGGATGTGTATGAAGAAGCCATTTACTATCATGAGTATATTGATATCTGGACCTATTGATCCTAGAAATGATATTGATATATACTTACAGCCATTAATAGAGGAGTTAAAGGAGATTTGGATTGTTGGTGCACAGGCGTACAATGTATTTAGGAAGGAGTAATTTATGTTTTGTGCAGCTTTATTATGGACGATAAATGATTTCTATGCCTACGGAATGATGTCAGGTTGAAGTAATAAAGGGAAATTATCCTACCCTATTTGTATGAAAAATACACGTTTCCGAAGATTAAAGTTTCAAAGAACTTTCATCTTCATAGGGCATCGACGATTTCTACCAATGGATCATCCATACAGGAAAAATCAAAGACAGTTCGATAATGCCATTGAGATAGATGAGACACCTCAACGAATGTCAGGGAAGGATATTGTTAAAGAACTTTATGATTTGAATTATGTTCTTGGCAAAAGTCAATCAAATATTAGAAATCAAAAACATGTTAATTCGAATTCCAATAACAATTGAAGAAAGAAAATCATATTATTTGATTTGCTGTAATGGCCATCGAATTTATTGCGTCATTGTTTGGATGTAATGAATATCGAGAAAAACATGTGTGAGATGTTACTTGCTACTATTTTAAATGTTAAAGGCAAAACAAAAGATGATTTGTGGTCTCATCATGATTTGATGGATTGGGGTATAAGAGTAAAACTTCATCCTGAGTTAATTGGTCAAAATAAGTGGAAAGTCCCTATTGCATGTTATTCGATGACAAATGTGGATAAGAAACAATTTCTTCAGGTCTTGGAAAGTCTGAAGGTTCCAGATGGTTATTCAAGTAATATTTCAAAAAGGGTGAATACAGAAGATGTGAAACTAAAATCTCTTAAAACCCATGATTATCATGTCTTGTTACATGAGTTGATTCCTATTTCCATTCGACATTTACTTTCACATAATGTTAGAGTTGTTGTGATTAATTTATTTCATTTTTATCGAGAACTTTGTGCCAAAAGACTGAGCAGAAGTGTTGTTTAGAAATTGCAGAGAGATGCACCGATTATTCTTCGTGACTTGGAGAAAATTTTCCCACCATCATTTTCCACATGTATGTTACATCTGACTGTGCATATTCCCACAGAAGTTATTTTTGGTGGTCCTATTTCGAGTCAGTGGATGTATCCTATAGAAAGAATGATGTTTACATTGAAATATTATGTGAGAAATAAATATCACCCCAAAGGCTCTATTGTGAAATGTTATTTAGCACAAGAATGCATGGATTTCTATTCATCGTACTTGGCTAACGTCACCACGAGGTCTAATCGACTTATGAGAACTGAAGATGAGCAATATCATCCCATTGAGCCTGTATTTCCTTCACTTCCCCAAATAGGGGGGATATCTGGATCGTACTTATTGTGTACTTTAAGCAGGGAAGAGTGGGAAATGGCTCATCGTACAGTATTATTCAACTGTGGTGTGCTTGATGATTATATCAAGTAAGTAAACTAATAATTATGCATTTTTTTCATTATGTTATTTCTTCATATCTTATGAAATTTTTAAGATTTCATATTTGTAGAGAACATTTAGAAATTATAAAAAAGAGGCATTGCTCTCTATCTATTAAGAGGAAGGAACTGTTGCACAGTAAAGAATTTGCTGCTTGGTTAAAGTCAAAGGTAATAGATTTTTTTTTCTTATAACATAATCACATGTCTCTGTTTAATATTAAATGTTGGTATCTTTTAGGTTTTAACTTTACCAATGAATGAATTATCAGATGAATTAAGAGCATTATCCTTTGGTCCAAATGACGTGGTATGTGATTGTAAAGCAATAGTTTTCAATGGATTTAAATTTTTTATAAATAGATGTGAAAAAAAATGGCAACACAGCATGATGGTGTGATGATAAGCACCACAACATATTGTTATGCGAGTGCATCAGATAGACAACCTCGTTCATAAAATATATCATATTATGGTGTTGTTGAAAGAATCATTTTATTAGATTTCTATGCACATGGTCGCGTCGCAATGATGAAATTTAAGTGGTTTGATTTAATGAAACGACAAGGAATTCATATTGATAACTGTGGATTTAGAGTGATTGATATAAATCTCCAGCTTCACACTGATGAACCTTATATTCTTGCATCACGGGATAGACAGGTTTTTTATGTAACTGACCCATTACAACAACAATTTGGTGTTATTGTTGATGTTATTCCCAAACATATTTTTGATGAAGACATGGATGAAAATGATGTTGTGGATGAACCTGTCGGTATTTATTCGAATATTGCATTTAATGACACAGATGACTCAATTTCTAGAACAGATTGTGAACCAAAAATTGTCACAGACCACACAGAACGTTGATACATTTGTAAGTATTTACCTGACATTATCGTAATATTGTATGTGTTTTTTTAAACTTCCATACATGATATAAAATTAACTAGTATATTTTATCAATATAAATATCACATTGAAAATGTATCTCATTGTTTTATGATACAATTGTATTATTTAATATTTTGCATTATTTCTATTTATTTGAGAATATTATTTTAAATTTCTAGGTCAAAATGTCTGAATATGATGATATTAGAAGAAATAGAAGAATATGAAGAAATTAACAACATATGTCTCATTTGGCCAACACTGTAAGTGCAATTTATTTTTGAATATTATGGTTTTCATATTATTTATCTTGTTATCATTCATTTAATTTTATCATATATATTATTTTAGACTACTTCATTGAGGAGATGGTTGAATTATACTACCGAGGCTGATAGTATGGCGGGGGGTATTGATTCTAAAGTTCAGCCTACTACTATGCCGCTTGAGTCACCAGAAGGTCATCCTCCTATTATTCCACCTCCATATTATCCATACCCACATTATCCATATCCATTTCTACCCATACCCACATCGGATGGTAGTTCTCAGACTCCCATCCCTCCTTATTTTCCATTCCCACCATCCACTGTACAGGGCACTGCGCCCCCATATATCCCACCGCTATATCCATATCCATATCCACCCTCATCTGTATAGGGTTATCCATATACTGTACAGAGTAATCCTACTGTAGATATCCCACCTACCACATAGGCTACTCCCCCTCTAGATGTTGCACTTCAGGGGTCAACAAATCCCCCATATACTGGTATGTGTTTACTATTAGTGATTAATGATAAATTCATATATATTATTATCCTTTTTTACCTTTTTTCATGATTAGCTCCAGTATCCACCAGACGACAAGGCCGCACAAAAATGCGAGAGGTTTGGAATTGACACACACAAATCATGGTTGAATACAATGAGGACAAAGCTATAATTAAAAAAATGGTACATAATGTAAAATCTTTATGGGAACACTTTCTAGACACAGCAATATCATTCCGGTTCAACCAATAAGTTGGAGGGAAGTTGGAGAACAAATAAAGAACAATGCCTAGGCAGATATCTAGGTAAGTAATGTTAATCACCTTTTATATATATTAATTTATAATATTTTCTTAACAAATATTTTGTCTATTGTAGCTCCGATATAATTTTCCTGATGGAAAAAATGCCAAGGCTGCAAGGTTAATGGATTTAGGTTAAATGTGGCGAGCGTACAAGTATGACTTATATCTTGGTTGGAAAAAGAGAGTTGGCACAGAGCTTGAAGAAGTACCAGTGATTCATGATTTCCCAATATCACAATACAAAGAGATGATCAGCTATTAGAAGAGTCAAGAGTTTAAGGTGTTTATTAAATTTATATATATATTCATTTATTTATTTGAAAATGAGTTTTATTTATGTTAATGAAATTATATAATTATTTTTTTATAGGATAAATCAGACAGAAATAAAAGAAATAAGAGTGGAATGAAACATGTTTATACTCGTGGACACACTTCACTCCCAGATCCTGAGCAAACACGGGTAATTTAATATTTAAAATATTTAGCTTCGTTTAGTGTAATTTTTTTGACTTCCAATTTTGATTTATTTCTTTGTTTTTCCTAGAAAAAAAGAAATAAATATCGAGGGTTGTGTTCCTCGCTCTACTTTGTTTTGTATAAGAAGAAAAAAGAAAGATGGTATTGTGCCAAATACTGACACCGAGAAGGCGATTGTAATTATATTTCAATTTATTTTATTTTGACTGAATTTAATTCCTTATATTATTTTATCATATTAATTTATTTTATATATCAATCGACAGAATGCTTTGGAGACATTGGCAGAAAAAGAGCCTGACAATTTGGGTCTGAACGATCATCTACATCAGGTATTAGGAGATCAGAATCAAGGCAGAGTGCGTTGTCGGCCTGGGAAGAAGATGGTACCATCTCGATACTGGTCTAATGACAAAGTTTATTCGAGTACCGGTTCTGGTTTGGTCACAGTAGAACAGATGAATTCCGCAATCAAAGAAGGAACTCAAAAATCAGAAAAGGCGATATTTGAAAATATGAAGAAAGTTATGTCTGCCATTTCTTATACACTTTCACCAGAATCAGCTGCAGTGGTTGATGCATGTTTGATGTCGATGAGTTCTGATAGTGGAGTTGAAGATGTAGCTGGAGCCGGAGCTGTAGCCAGAGCCGGAGCTGGAGCCGGAGCTGGAGCTGTAGCCAGAGCTGGTCCCAGTGTCGGTGCCGGTACCGATGCTAATGTCGATGATGATGTTGGTGGCGTGAGAGGTGCTGATGGTGTTTCTGTAGGAGGCATGGATGAGGGTTATCATGAATCTGATGATACTGATATTGAGACTCACTATTGATGTGAATTGTATTTTTTGATTGTTAATATGTGTAATTTTATTATGCAATGAGGTTTTATTAATTTAATACTGAATTTTATTGTGGTGTTTCTAACTGTTTATACATATTTTTTATGTAGTAGTTAAGTTTTATTATTATTATATTGAATTGTATCCTCCTCGGACGCGACCGTTGTACCTCCTCGATGACGCTGCTATGAGGCAGCCCCTCTATCTCCTCCGGCACACCTCCGACGGTATGTAGTCCAATTTTCCATTTTTTGCTTATTGCAACCCCTATATTAGTTTCACTAATCATATTGTGAGTTTGATGACTTGTATTGGTGTGCAGGATAGGGATTCTTTCCATAGCAGAGAACCAAAAAGAAAACATAGCTGATGCAATTGATTTGTTCCCACAACTTTCAATCAGGATTGATGTGAATATAAAATTTAGGAGGTAATGGTTATTTTATACCATTTTTTCCATCACGATTTCCATCGGGTCTTTCTACGGTACCAACTATAATTTTTAACTTCTGTATACTCCATGCCCTACTTCGGCATTTTCGACTCACGATTTTTGTCAGGACTTGCTACGACACCCACTAGATTTTTACTACTGCTCCACACCCTCCTCTGACATGTGCAATAGCCATATTTTTATGGTAAATCGACTTTCGTCTGATCTTCTGCTCCACGCCCTCCATAATGGTGTCGACTTATCCGTTGTCGCCAAAGGTATGGTTTTACCACACCATTTTTTACATCATGACAAGTTTTCATTTTTACTCAACTGCATCCTCAAATATGCAATTTAACCCCAGACTCACATTTTTATAATATGATGCAATTTCATGTTTGGTTGTTTAATTTTTTCAATGTATGGGTGAAATCTCCAGTTTAGGTGATGCTGATTCATCTTCCAACATCAATGGCATTGAAAAGGGTAAAATTTCGATATCATCTTATTTGCAAGATTAAAATTAATATGTATACTCTTTTAATTAATGAACACATGATATTGTTATCATTTCATTAATTTGATTTATTCTTTCAGGTCAAGCATCGTTACAAATAGTATTGACAACGGCATTGCAATGTGCCTTACAAAAGGGTTGGGTGGGGAGAATTTTATAAAAGGTGTGTAGTTTGACTATTTATCAATTATCAATTACTATTTATTATAATTTTATCCATTTCAATCATTAAAATTGTCAAAATTATTTTATATTAGTTTAATGTTTTATATTTTCCATTTCTATTTTAATTGATTTCATTTATGAAATCTATAATTTTCACGTTTAATTCTACAGTTTAGGTGATTCTGCTTCATCTTCCAACATCAATGGCATTAAAAAAGGTGAAATTGCTATATCATCTTATTTTCTAGATTTAAATTAACATGTATACTCTTGTAATTAATGATCACATGGTATAGTTATCATTTCATTAATGTGATTTATGCTTTCAGAACAAGCATCATTGGAAATAGTATTGACAACGCTATTGCAATGTGCCTTACAAAATGGTTGGGTGGGGAGAATTGTATAAAAGGTATGTAGTTTGACTATTTCTCAATTATCAATTAATATTTATTTTAATATTATCCATCACAATCATTAAAATTTTCAAAATTCTATAGGATTCATTTACTGTATACATGGCTGTATTTTTCCCTCTTGACTTTTTGGTTTTATCGCTTCTCGATACAGGTCCTCAATTGGAATTGTCTATGATTGATCGCACCCACCTGAGTTCTATTCACTGGATGATGATGATCATTGGTTATTCTACCATGGATGTTTCTTATCTATTTATCCACATATTGACATGTTTTTTTTTTATTTTTTTGTTTAAAAGTGAAAAATCAGTTGAAATTTTGATCAGTAGTGCTTTTTTTTAATGAAGTTTTTTGCAGCCATGTCACAACACACATGTTGTAGTAACTGGTTTTTGCATCAGTCTCTTACACCTTAGAATCTATACCAGAGGTCGATTCTCCTTCATGAACTACCTCGATGCAACCAAGACTCACAATCCCAGTTTGATAGTTTCCTCTTGAAATATACAAACTCCATCGTCCCTCAAACAACTGGAGGTTGATGTTGTGGATCGGGATTACCTATAAACATGCACAGTGGATCAACTCCTGACATAAGAAAACTATTTCAACAAGTGGATCTGATATATCCAATTCGACATAGATTTTTGGGGCAAATGGATGATGCCAAGATTAAGATATACTGTCAATTTATAAAAAAACAAACCCACAGGATTGCCAATAAATTTTATAATATTTGGACTATGAAAAGGAGAGGAAAAACTATAATGGAAACCTAGATGGGTTAAACAGAGGGGTATCACCTCATATAAAACTTATATATCAGCGCAAGGATTTCTTTTTTATTTTAAGAACTGATGAAAAAACCAGTTACTAAAAATTCAACCTTTCACGTTGAAAAAGATATACTGTCAATTTATAAAAAAACAAACCCACAGGCTTTCCTAGAAATTTTAAAATAGTTGGACTCTTAAGATGGAGAGGAAAACCTGGAACGGAAAACTTGATGAGTTAAATAGAGGGTTCTCACCTCATATAAAACTTATATATCCATCTTAATAGGGAGAAGTAGTTTACATCAATGTGATAATAGGCATTTGACTGTGAAATCCAGACTATCTGCATCTGCAAATTGTAGCATCATGTGCCTTGAGGTCAGCAACCCACCAATCACAAAATTATTCAAACCCAAAAATCTATTAACCATTATATCAAATGAAACCAACAAATATTGATTATGTACAATGTAATCCACTGGAAAGAGATTAATGAGATCCAATGATTCATTGAACTCTAGGAGGGAAATAAGAATACACACCTCATTGATTTACGATGGGACCAAGGGGCCAATCGAGATAAAAGGGAAAGATGGAAACTCTTTAGGGGAGTGAATGGAATAAAACCCCCAATGAGGTTTGAAGATGAACCAGATGGGTGATCATCCCACCAGTGGTCCATGCTAGAAGATGGATGAGAGGCACGGGTTCAAAACCCCTATGAAATCAACTTCAACTATATATACTAAAGCTGGGTGACTTCTTCATACATTTCACCCAGCTATGATTTCACGTCATCCAAAAAAAGATATCCACCCTCAAAAAAATGGAAACCTACGACTCTCTGTATCCCTATAATATACCCGATCATGTTTTTAGCCATGTGAAAAGCATTATTTCTCCTGCTTTTGTAGCAGAAATGAGTAGAAAAATATGTAGGTCATCACTACTAAAACCCCCTTCAACTTGGAACAATATTTGAGCTAATCTAGAATAGCAATCATGTATTTAAGGTAGTTATAGACCAACCTTTTTGCAATATGATAGACAATGATTTCAGTATCTCCAGTTATGTGGAAGTTCACGGGTGCGTATGCATCCATGTCACAACACACTGCTTATTAATATATTTTCGAAAAGGTTAGTATTGGTTTACAAATTTGTAATGAGATGAAAACATTCATACATATAAAAATGGATATTTTGAGAGGAATACAACCATCATTGGGTCCTTTACTGTCTAGGGTTTTTCTATTTCTTTTTACTATAGTATCTTCATTCTTTCGATTAAAACAATGATTGTCTTATAGATGTAATTAGTTGCATTCTTCATTTATTTTTTACTATATATTGAATGGTATTTTTTAATTGGAATTAATGTAAAAAATGAAATGTCTTACATATAATTATGTTATGGTTCCATAACATTAATATGCAGTTTCAATATGTCTTTGTTATATCATGTAAGAAGTAGTTTTTTTTGTATCATTTCAATATACGTAGATATACCTAGAATGTTTAACCATGCAACATTATGTGGTTTCATGTTTGTAATTCTCATTTATAGGTCTAACGAAACTGCTAATATTTATTTTCCTTCATTTATTGGGTAAGATTAGTTATGTAACTCTAACATAGGGTTGTTTTATAATATCTCAGTTGCACTGGATGTTTAGGAGTCTGCTGCAATAATGGCATAGGATTTGTTACAACAACTACAAACGTTTCCTCCACTAAGGTATTAAGATATTTATATTTATTGTCTTTTATATTCATTAAATCATTGGAGTGGACATTACTGATTTTTTCACTTTCATTTAAATTTACTATATCATAAAACAAACTTAATTTGTCCTCATTTCAAATTGGTAAATATCAGATTTCTTCTTTAATTATTACATTTGTCAAAAAAAATCTACTTATTCATTGAAGTCATTTGTTGATGTAGAAAAATATGTTGAGTGAGTTTAATGCTGATGACGCGGTACAACTAAATGTTAAAAACTCTAGAGACACTAGTAAAACAAGTCATGTTAATGATGTGTATCCCTGTTTTAAAGGAAAAAAATAAACAAATAAATTGACAATATTGATTGAAATGTGATGCTGCAATTTCAAGGTAATAGAAAAACATTATTGACTCTATTATGTTCATATTATATTTTTCATTTATACTTCCACATTTAACTCTAATATTATTATAGTAAACATAAAACATATTATAACACATATAAGCCATAATTTTATCCTTTATGCTGATAAATGGAAGTACAGAATTTTATCTTTTAAGTATCATTTTACATCATGTTTTTTTCTTTTAATTCATATTTATTTATAATTTATGATAGATGTTCTTATTCATTATTTCTTTTCATTATTATCCATAATTAAATATATAAATTTAACATATCTGTAACTACTACTCATTATTAACTACTCAAACTCTTAATACATTTTTGAAAATTAGATTTGAATTATAGTGCTGTGTGTATGCACGGGTGAGGTACTAGTACATATCAATATAGTTTTGACCCTTCCTTTTCTTATTGTATATTTCAATTAGGACATAGAGGTACTAGTGGATTCCCCAGCTTGTCTCCATCTAATAAAGAATCATATTGGGGGTGGTCATCTTCTCACCTACATTCTCTATAGAGGGAGGTTCGATGGAAACCTTTGGAGGGGTATTCATTAAAAATATGAATGATGAATTTTGTATAAGTACAGTCCACTGAAAGGTATACAAATTGGTTCTTTATTTAATATACATCATAGTGTTGGGTTTCATGCATGGTGTTCTTAGAATTTTGGGATTCTAGTTGTTTCCTATAAGATAAATAAGGGTCTTTTGATCATTTCAACCCCCTTAGCGGTATTAGACCTATGTTGTGTGCTTGGTTCACAAGATCATGTTCTAAAATGAAGAAATTGTAGGAATCGTTCATGATGTTGTAAAATAGAGCACCATGTTTTATAAGAGATATGGTTAATATTGTTAAATATGACTAGAAGATGAAGTAGTTGGTATTATGACATTATAATTGGTGCTTAATGATTATTACATGGTATAACCACATAACACATAATATTAACCTAATGTTAATGTCACACAAGTCATGTGCAATGAAGATAATTATACATAGTGACTTTTCATAAGCCGACATTTCTATCTCAACTTATACACGACCACACATAGATAATTATAGGTAGTGTATAAAATAATTTGTAATTTTTTTAACACTTTATTGAAATAGTTTGTACCAAACATTTATGTTTTCAATATATTCAGTATAATCAATATTCATGTAGGGTTGTGATCCTGCTTACAAGGTGACATGATGGAGTAACACTCGATTTTGGAGAAATACAACATCATGGAAGAATGGAGCAAGGGTATATTTTCAAGCAGTGAGTCATTTTATTTTTTTCAGTTAATAGTTTCTTTTACTTGTATTAAATATGATATGTGCCCATGTATATATATATAAATGCATATTCAGGTGAGTGGAGACTGGTATATGCATATAAGCATATGTGCAAGGATCCCCTTACACATGCTCATGGCCATGCGGGTGTGTGCATAGTGGATAGGTGTCCTTGAATGTGTGTGAAGGTGCATATAGCCAGTGGGGGAGCAGAAACTATTAGTTAGAAAGCTCCAAGAGCCGAAGTGGACGGTTTGGTTCCACCTTAAGGTAGGATCCCTCTTCCATCCTCTTTAATTCAATAATGATTTAAATTGAATTTATCTTCTTTCTTAATTCTGCTTAATTATATTGAATTGCATATCTTGAATAAATGTTCTTTAATATAATTGTATCATTTGATAAATAAATTCATGTTTTTATAATAAAACCCCTCCAATGGAGGTGTGCTGTCTGCAAAAACTCACAGTGATAGTTATGTTGATCTAGTTGCTTAAATTATTGCATTTGATTTTTGTTGAATGAGTTTTAGAGTAAATGTAAAAATATAATTAAATGAATTGTGTGATGAAGCAAAGCCATGATTTTATAATAAAACCCCTCCAACAGAGGTGCGTTGTCTTCTAAACCAAAGAGTAGTGATAGTTATTTGTATCATGTTTAGATTTGGTTTGAGTCTTTCATATGCCTCTTATTGGTGTTTTTTTTTGTGTCTAGTTAGTTTTTGTTTTCTTTGAATAATATAAATTGTCTTATCATACTCGTTTAACTCAAATGAAATTGTCTCTTTGACCATGACACTTTCCTTTTCATGCTTTAAATATTATAAATAAAATTTCCATGTTTAGGCGAAGTGAATGAATTTTTAAATGGTTTGTGTAGGGTGTATGATTCTTTTCCATCATTTTTTTTTCTTTAGACGTTGTGTCATTGTACCTCTCTCTACAACCTTCTCTAGAAATCCCTTGTTATAGCATATTAAATAGTTGATCTGTTCTATCATCTCCCGGTAGGGCGATGGTCGGAATGTTGCCCCGCCTCCTCCCGCTCCCTTCGCTCCTAGACGGAAGATGTTGCCCTATGGATGTCGCTGGATCGGGCCAACATGTTGTGGTAACGCCACGGTCACGCCACGGTCACGCCGCAGTCACGTCATGAATTGGCCCTGCTCCAGGACGACACCCCACGGTGGTTTGCAGTGATAGTATTCCATGATTATTGTGATCAATGTTGAGACTGACTAATCACAATTTCTACCGGTGGGGTGACGACAGAAATGTTGCCCCGCCTCCTCTCGCTCCCTTTGCTCCTGGCCGGAAGATGCTATCCCGCGGATGTCATTGGACTGGGCCAACACGCTTCGGTCACGCCATGGTCATGCCGCGGTCACATCGCGGTCACACCGCGGTCACGTCGCAGTCACGCCACGGTCACGCCGCAGTTCGCAGTGATAGTATTCCATGAGTCATGTGATTAATGTTGATACTGACTAATCACAATTTCTATCAGCGGGGTGACGGCCGGAATGTTGCCTCACCTCCTCATGCTCCCTTCGCTCCCGGCCGGATGATGCTGCCCCGCGGATGTCACTGGACCGGGACAACACGTCACGGTCACAACGTGCTCACACCGTGGTCACGCCAAGGTCACGCCACGGTCACGCCGTGGTCATGCCGTGATTTGGCCCTGCTCTAGGATGAAAACCCATGACAGTTCGTAGTGATAGTATTCCATGAGTCTTGTTATCAATGTTGAGACTGACTAATCACAATTTCTATCTGTGGGGCGACGGTCGGAATGTTTCCTCGCCTCCTCCCGCTCCCTTCACTCCTGGCCGAAAGATTCTTCCCCATGGATGTCGCTGGACCGGGCCGACACGCCGCAGTCATGCTGCGGTCATGCCACGGTCACGTCGCGGTCACACCGCTGTCACGCCACGGTAATGCCATGATTTGGCCCTGCTTCAGGATGACACCCTGCGGTGGTTCGCAGTGATAGTATTCCATGAGTCTTTTGATCAATGTTGAGACTGACTAATCACAATTTCTACCGACGGGGCGACTGCCGGAATGTTCCCCTGCCTCCTCCTGCTCCCTTCACTTCTGGCTGGAAGATGCTGCCCCACGGATGTCGCTGGACCGGGCCAACATGTTGCGGTCACACTGCGGTCACGCCGCGGTCACTCCGCGGTCACGTCGCGGTCACGCCGCGATCACGCCACGGTCACACCGCGCTCACGCCATGGTAATACCATGATTTGGCCCTGCTCCAACCACATCCATCCCACACCAGCCCCCTTCCACCTTCATTTCAGCCCGCTGCCACCAGCCTTCCAGCCCGCAACAGCCCCCTTTCCACCTTCGAAGCAGCCCACGCTATCCCCCCAGCACCTGCAACGAGCCCCCTTCCACCAGCATTCTAGCCCCCTTCCACCTACATTCGAGCCTACACCAGCCCTCGGCCACCTGCAATCCATCCCGCACCATCCACCACACCAGCCACCCCCCCCCCCCCCCAGCCTCCTGCAAAACACTCATGCCAGCCCTCTGCCACCTGAAAAACAGCCCCAACCACCAGTTCTAGCCCTCACCAGCCCCCGGCCTCCTACATCCCAGCCTGCACCACCTACATCACATCCCGCACCAGTTCCAGCCCGCACCAGCCCCCCTCCACCTTTATTCAGTGTTAGAGAACCAATCATTGTTAAACCTAAAATAGAGAGGGAGTTTCACAATTTTTTTGGACACATTAAAAAAAATAGGATGATGATCATAGTGGAGATTGTGGAGGGTGGTTCTGGAGATGGTTTCTCATTTATCTAAAGTAATAAATTCGTAAAGGCTATATCCAATTTGGATGCAACCACCATATTTTAAACCTTTTTATACCAAGTTTATTTGGAACCTGTAATATTTATTTAAATAACATTTCTATCTTCAATAGAGGTTTTGAATTCTCTTGTGGAGATCATAGCATGTGAGGGACCAATTTTATCACTTGAATTGGGTATAGCATTGAAGTCCCCGATTATAAATCAATGTGTGCTAATACAGCAACCTAGATAGGTAAGGTCATCCCACAGGGGCCTCCTATCTTGATATTTATGCTTGGAATAAACAAAAGATAAAAAAATAATAGTGCCATAAAAAACAAAATCACATACGAAGGCTTACTCCAATATGTTAAAAATGTTAACATTTTGGGTAGAAGAGTGCGAAAAAATATAGAGAGAATCGACATAAGAGGAATTTTTTGTTGTGCTAGTAAAAGAATAACCATGTTGACAAAAATGATGGTATCTAGAAGAAAAATTAAATTTTTTTTAGTGATAGAAAACAAAATTGGACAGTGGGTGTTAACCATTCTTTTTAAAACAGTAATGGTGTTAGATATAGAAATACCCTGACAATAACAAAAAAGGATCTTCATTTAAACCTAAATTTGGAGTAAGAACTCCCTTTTTAATTCGCAAACCCTTACATCTAGAAGATATTCTGATCTTTTTAGTAGTGTTTTGGATCTTTATATTTTCCTGATTTAATTTATAAGAAGTTGGGGAACTATTTGAATTTCATATCTTATTATTACCCTTGGAGGAATCAATGCAGGGGTTATTTACAAGTAAGTCCATATATTCCTTACTAATACTGGCAGTATGGTCAACATCTTGATGAGTAATTAGGTTCTCAGATTTAGTAGGCATATTAATGTTATCTGAAATCTAAGAAATACCAATATTATGATTAAAAAAAAGGGGAGGAGATGTACCTGAAATATTTGTAGCAAGGTTTTCATGTGAAGTACCTGAATGTTTTTCCAGCTTTTTTCTAGAACTTGGGGGAATCTGTGGTGTGTCCACCAGGTTCGGTTGCTCTTGATAAGATGAAAATATACACCTCTAATTCTTGACCAATTCAATAGGAAGATTTGGGTTGGCATCTTTCCAATCTTGCAAACCCGAGGCAACCAAATTTTGATTTGGGTAACTGTCCAGAGTAGTCTTTGAAACACCCAGAACTTCAGGTGCCATGGCTATCTCCTTGGGAGATGCACTGTCCTAACTAAGTGGGGGTTAAGGGGTCTGTTCAAAGCTAAAGTTATTCTCCACATAAGTTTCACTGCTCAAGTGTAAACCCCCAAGAGGGTTGCATTTGTTCTACTTAGAGTCATTATTCAAAATCGGCTTGGTCTGTTCATCTTGTCTATCAAGTAGTGTGTCAACCTGTTTTGATTCACAGCCCAAAGAAGAAGAAGGGTATGAAGATTTTCCATTTTCAATCTTCATGCCATTAAAAAGATCATTATAAATTTGATGTGATTTATTACCTTTAGAGGGGTCCAAAATAGTATCCCCTGCAGCTAAAACTGCCAAGGCAGGGTTTGTCGTAATATGCAGGTCTCCAGGCAGTGATGAGCATGTATGATCACATACATTCAAAGACGATTTAATATCCCTATCCAGACTTAAAGGTGGGTTTGAGTGGCCTTGCATGCTGGGTGAATTGGTAAACATGATCTAAGGTATCAACAAGTTCTATAAACTATAACATCATTTAGTAATTCAGTCAGTTGAAGCGAGTTCCATGCCATGAAATTATTGAATTGAAATGTATACAACGTCAAGATATTCACTGGGAACATCATTGATAGAAACATCAATAGCAAGGGATGTGGGGGGGGGGGGGTTGTTGTCCAGCAGGGGGGGCTGTCCAGGGGGTCCAGCAGGGGGGGGGGGGGCTTCTGTCCAGGGGGGCTGTCCAGGGGGGGCTACTGTCCAGGGGGGTGGGGGGTCCAGCAGGAGGGGTGGGGGGCTGCTGTCCAGGGGGGTCCAGCAGGGGGCAAGGGGTGTGAAAGGGGGTTCAAGGGGGTGTGTGCAAGGGGTGAAAGGGATGTGGGGGTGGCTGTTTTCCAGGGTGGTCCAGCAGGGGGGGCTTCTGTCCAGGGGGGGCTACTGTCTAGGGGGGTCTAGCAGGGGGGTGGGGGCTGCTGTCCAGGGGGGTCCAGCAGGGGGGCTGTCCAGGGGGGTAAGGGGGTGCAAGGGGGTGTGTGCAAGGGGTGCAAGGGATGTGGGGGGTGGCTGTTGTCCAAGGGGGGTGCACTATTCTTATTTATTGAGTTATATTCTTTGTGAATATTCTAAGATGTTTTGTTTTACCATAATTTTAGGGGATGAGAACTACTATGTTTTACCTTGTTTTGTAGGTACTTTTGAGATGTTCCGGACTTCTTTTATAGTTTTTCTTATAGGGAGACTCATGTAAGTGCAGTTATGTGTTTTTTTTTTGAAAAGGGTGGGGAAAATCCCTTATATTGAAAATGAAAAAAGTCTGGAAACAAGAAGATGCATAGGAAAGTTCACATGAGTCATCAAAGGACTCGTCAAGAGGGATCTGTCCAGGGTCTGGGGGGTGTCCTGGGTCTGGGGGGGTGTCCTGGGTCTATCTGGGGGGGTGTCCAGGGTCTATCCGGGAGGTGTCCAGGGTCTGTCTGGGGGGTGTCCAGGGTCTGGGGGTGTCCTGGGTCTGTCTGGGGGGTGTCCAGGGTCTGTCTGGGGGGTGTCCAGCGTCTGCCTGGGGGTGTCTAGGGTCTATCCGGGGGGTGTCCAGGGTCTCTCTGGGGGGTGTCCATTGTTTGTCTGGGGGGTGTACAGGGTCTGGGGGGGTGTCCTGGGTCTCTCTGGGGGGTGTCCTGGGTCTGTCCGGGGGGTGTCTAGGGTATGTCTGGGGGGGTGTCCAGGGTCTGTCCAGGGGGTGTACAGGGTCTGTCCAGGGGGTGTACAGGGTCTGTTTGGGGGTGTCCAGGGTCTGTCTGGGGGTGTCCGGGGTCTTTCCAGGAGGGGGGCTTTGCAGGGGGGCTATCCGGGGGGGTTTATGTAGGGTGGGGGTGTCTAGTGTCTAGGAGGGAGGGGTCTGCAGGGGGTGTTCTACTGCAGGGGGGGTGTGTAGGGGGTGGGGGCTATTTTTTATGGTTTTCCAGACCCTATAGTCATGGTTTTTAACCATGGATATAGGTCTATTTCCATGGTTTCTAACCATGTCTATAGGTCTAATTCCATGGTTTCTAACCGTGGTAATAAATTGTTTCCCTCCTCTAGTATAGACACGGTTCTAAACTATGGCTATAGAGATATTACCACGGTTTGAAATGTGGTTGTATACCTATAGCCACGGTTTGGAACTGTGGCTATAAGTTTAGGCCAATAGCCATGCCAAACATAGCCACGGTTTCTCAAACTATGGCTATTACATATAGTCACAGTTTCTCAAACTGTGGCTATTACATATAGCCACAGTTTGAGGACCTATAGCCACGGTTTTAAACCGTGGATATAGCCCGAATTTCCAGTAGTGCATACACGCCCACAGAATAGTAATTTCTCATTCTCATCAACTACCCAACCAAGAGTAGGGTTCTCTCCTGTGATTCTCTCTCTTGAGACGAGGCCCTCAAAATCTGACAACTACCTCATCCGAACCCACTCTATAATGGAGGAAGTCACCACTAGAGTCACTAAAATATGTTGTTTTTGTTATAACTAAACCTAAAAATGCATCTTAGAGAATAGATCCATCAACTTCCACTAACTACTGGCCTCCTTGATGGATTGTGTCTGATTCTTTTGGATCAAGGAATCAGCTACAACATTACTCTTTTGGGTTTGTAAGAAAGCTCAAAATCAAACTACAAGTACTCTACCCTCCTTTACTTCTTAAGATTCAAGTCTCGTTGTGTGGATATATATTTGAGACTTTTATAATTTATGTAAATAATGAATTTATCACCCAAAAATTAGTGCCTCCAATAGTATAGAGCGTGAACCAAAGCTACTAGCATGAGGTCGTGCATAGGGTAATTCCTTTCATGAGGTCACATCTGGAAGGACCCATATGTCAAGACTCAATCTCCATGTATCAGAATTGAACCCATCATGATTCCTAGAGCATCATAGAAAATAGTATAGCCTCTACCTGGATCAGGCAGAATCAGGATTGACATTGAAGTCAATCTTCCCTTTAACTCCTGAAAATTTGTCTCACAAGATTTATAATAGATGAATTTCACACCCTTCTTAGTTAGGCTCATAAGAGAAATTTACAAGAGGGATAATTAATTAATTAATCTCATGTAATATCCAACTATCCCTGAGAAGATAAGCATTTCAAACACATTATTGGGCCTCTTCCAATAACCCATGGCACTCACCTTCTCTAGGTCAACAGATATGCCTGCCTCTAAGATTTTTTTACCCAATAAGTGAACCTTATTGATCAAAAAGTGTAATTTATTGAGCTTCACATATAGGTAGTGCTCCCTCATTGTATTTAACATGATATCAAGATATTTTTCATGGTCATTTCTAGTATGATAATACACTAAGATTCCATCTATGAAAACTACCGCAAAGGAATCAAGATATGAGTGGAAAACCTAATTAATCATAGCCATAAAGACTATCGACACATTTTTCAGGCCTAAAGGCATAACCAAATACTCGTACAAGTCTTACATACTTTTTAATTATGTACATGGTATTTCTGATGGTATCACATGAACCTGATGGTAGTACAACCTCAAATCAATCATATAGAACATTGTCACTCCTCAAATCTAGTCTAAGAGGTTGTCTATACGAGGTAGTGGATACTAGTTCCTCACCATAAGCTGGTTCAATTGAAAGTAATATATGAAAAATATAATGGTAACATTATCCTTCTTGTAAAAAGGATAATTGAACCCCAAGTTTATGTAATGGGTCAGATAAAACCTTTTTCCTCTAGATCTTCAAACTACTTCTTGAGTTCCTGGAGATCTATAGGTTATATCCTATAAGGAGGAATGAACACTGGTTTCTCACTTGGAAATTTCTCTATGGTGAACTCAACCTATCTATTAGGGGGTAATCTAGAGAAATTATTAGGTAAAATTTCCCTAAAATGTTCAAAAATGGGAGGGAATTCGACGAACTGCATCCCTTGATCACTCATAAAGAGACTCACAATTTGTTTTGTCACTTTTTTTAACCTAGTATGCTTGGGAATGGCTCAACTTACCTAGATATCATGTTCACCCTTATGTATATCAATTCTTCCCTCAGGTGATATAAATGACACTCAATACTGATAGCAATTCACCTGGTCTTGATAAGGAACAAGCCAGTCCATACTGAGAATGACATCGAAGCGGGTCATCTCAAGGATGAAGAAATTCTATAGGAAAAAATACTTACCTATCTCAAGGGGAACTCCTCAAACTGGTGAATTCCCTCTATTCTGACCCCTATAATCATATCAAGAGACATGATTCCACAAAATTACTCAATTATAAGTCCCATACCTTCCACAATCGCAGCATATATAAAAGAGTGTGATGCACCTGTATTGAAAATGGAAAAAACTAAATTAGAGGCTACCAAAATAGTACCTCTAACAATAGATGGACTTGGACTCTTCTCCTCAAGAGTAGTTTGTACTGCATAGATATATCCCAAACCACGGCCTTGAGATGCTTCCTAACTATCCTGGGTAAGTCCACTCTGTTTTTGCTAAACCTCTAAATCCTAAATACCATGGCCATGACCACCACCACCTCAGCATGATCGGACGATAGAAGAAAAAATCCCATTATGACATGGATTTTTAGATCCTATGCCTAATATAGGTGTTGGTATGGATCCCCTCTCACTATATGGTGGAGGAAAATGCTGGAAGAACCGCTAAAGGTGACCCATTCTGCCATAAGCTCAGCATTCAATCAGGTTTCTCATTTACTGAGGCTTCTTATAGTCTGGCCTTCCACACTGGTGACACACCACATGACTATCGGTGTGTGTCACCTGGATGACACCACCCCCACATGAACCCTCAAAATGGATCTTCCAACTGCCAGATAAACCATTTCCCTACCTTGAAACTGAACTTACTTGGATCACATTGCCATATTCTCTCAGATTTAATTATGTAATAAGGTCTTGGTTTACTATCTCTATAACAATATTCATTTGGAAGATGTTCATCTATGATCATATAGTGTATACAATCCCATCTTTGAATCAACTATCAGTCATAAAATCACCATCATTCAGAGATGGGGAGAAAAACAACTTAATTCATTAAAATGAGTAGAATACTCTAGCATAGTCATAGTCCCTGCTAAAGATGAATTGACTCCATAGCACGGTCCACTCTCTGATTATGTGGAAATAAGTGATTATATAAGGTTGTATAGAAGTATTCTCATACTATTACCTGATGGTGCTTTTCCTAAGATATGATGTCCCGCCAATGTCTGGTGGAATCATGCAACATATAGGTAGAGAGCTTGACCCTCCACTTTGGAAGAATCTCTAGATGGTCAAAGATTGACACCATGGATTCTAACCATGACTTAGTAACTTAAGGTTCACCATACCCTAAGAAGGTGGGAGGATGATACTACTATAAATCTTGAGTCATCTCTATCATGGTAGGGAAAGGATGGAGAGCACCCTGCACTGACTGCATTAACTAGAATAAACTATCATGGAACTGAGCATCGGTGCCTAGTGGAAGGTCTGTATGAGGTGCCTCAGGTAGCACTACAGGAGGTACCACAGGTGTCTTAGGGCCCACAACCTCCAGAGTGTTCTCATCACCACTTTCTTGGAGTATATAATGATGAATTTTTGGTGGCATAAATCTAAAATTTTCCAATCACACTCCTCATATAGGATTCATAAAATATAGAGAAAGTGGTAAAGAAAGGACAGATACATCACCCTTCTAAAAATGAAACACACCTCTCTTATAGCTCTTAAATCCAGGTTTATGTGATAATAAAATGTCATGGACGGATCACAAGAGGCATGGCCTACTTCCCACTACTAAGTTTGGGTCAGGGTTAAGGTCATGTACAACACAGGAGAGGTTCTAGTATATGGAAGGTCAAAGGCATGGTATAGAGTAAAACACCCTTTAATTTTCTTTTAACATCCCATCTAATGGTAACATTTTTATTATAAAACTTTAATTCATTTTTGTTCGTTCTTATTTATTTTGTTATCAATATCACGATCCAGTTAATTGAGTCACCAAATACAATTTATAAAGGATAATACTCTTTATAAATTAAAATCAGCACATCAAGTAACTATAACCCAAACTTTACACCAGGAAATAGAGTGTAACAGTCCATGTTTAGTGATTTTATTGAATGAACTATCACCTCCAATTAATAGAAGTACTCACTCCTTAAATTTCCATTGTCATTATTCTTTCAAACCAAATAATGTGGAATAATTAGTCAATTGAACCAATTATATAACCATACAAACACTAGAAAAAATCAATACATAACAATCAAGGCACCAAAATAACCACATACAATCCAGTCAATGCACACTGATAATTAGATATGGCATGTCATAATTCATGACACTTAATTTTTAATGGTTCCTAATATCATGCATGAATTTAATACGCCCTCATATCATTGGTCCAAAGATAAACAACACATTTCAAAAACATCAACATTAATAACAGTATAAATAAATTTTGTCACCCAATAGTGAAATCCATGAAATTATAACAAGTGTAAGCAATAACAGTGTTTACCCATCTTGGGTAATTTGGGTTTCCCCTGTACATGGGTTAGCTACTATCAAGAACATGCTCATTACCAAATTCCAATATCCTAGTATATTTTCTAAACTCAACAGGTAATAAAAAAGTAAAAGGGCCTCTAATACCACTTTGTAGAATCCCACCCTAGATGCCACTTAGTGGTGCCCCGAGACGGTGGCCACAAGACCTCAAGCGCGCCTCCCCAAATGTCAGAGGCTACCGACTAGTATTTAGGGCCTAAGGTGTGTCCTTCGGGAGACTATTCTCTCATTGATCATAGTAGAGCATATATATATATATATATATATATAAGAAACAGAAGAAGCAGACACTATAAGACCAGACCAATAACCTGCCATAGCAGAAACAATAACAACAGGTAGGTAGTAGTGGAAAATAATAAAAAATAATGAAAAGTAAAAAACTAGAATAAGATAATAATAATAAGATAAAAAATGGTTATGATAATGATGACATGTATCTATACAAAATGAGTGCATAGAGAATAGGGGATACAGTCATATAGTACATGCTATAAAAAATAAACAAAAAGGAAAAGGTTGATACTACA
This sequence comes from Viscum album, assembly GCA_963277665.1. NCBI lineage: Eukaryota > Viridiplantae > Streptophyta > Magnoliopsida > Santalales > Viscaceae > Viscum > Viscum album. The sequence continues at coordinate 1,257,265,233 of OY728142.1, read as the reverse complement.
AGAATCTCGAGCATAGACCCAGTCCTCTAGCCCCATACTCCATACTAATGATATAACTCAATAATAAGAAGTTAACTGCTTCCCTTTATTAATACCTACAAATATGAAGTCTTATTGGGTACTAAAGGTGGCCCAATCAGGGTGTGAGATACAATCCTAGTAGGTCGCCACCAACGGTGTCTAGATAAATCTAGTTTGTGTTATATATAAATAAAAAATTTGATGTTAAAATAAATGAAAATAAATTAATAGATAAATAAATACTTATATTTGGGTTCCTCAATGGATACCCAACTGATACCACCTGCTTCGGTCTAATACAGATGTTTGAACCAAGGGTACCTGTGTATTAGCAATAAGGTATATACATGGGCCATGATGAATGAGTCATCATGGGTGGATTGACCCCAATCTTTTTATTTGGCTTGGAAGACACATAAAATTCACATTAATCAAGAAAATTAATAAGTTATAACAAGGAAATACATGTAAACCAAACAAAGCATCCATCAAATCCATTATGGAATCCTGATCCCGTCTAAGACAATCTATAATGAATCCAAAGGGTCACTACAGGAGCCTCCGATGTAACCAATACCATTGAGTCTGTCCAAGCCAACCCATAATGGCATCCCTCGTATCACACAGTTCATGGTAAAATTTGAGTTTGTAATAGTTATTTCACATAGATGACCGGGTATCAATCACGAGTATAAGTAATCCACCTTGAGAGATCGTCATAAGTAAGCCAATGGTCACTCCTAACATGTAAAGTAGAACCAATAAAAGCATGGTGAGTCCATCCATGACATCCTTAAGTTGGGACCAGTGTTCTCTCCTAACCCACAAGAATACATGTAATAGAAATAACAATCACATGTCATCAACAATCATTATCAATATCACTTTCTAAACAAGTTAGCCAAAACATTTATTCAATCCCATAAAACATGGAATAAGGAATAAATCACAAGGATCTAAGCATAATAATAGTCACTAGGCTACTAGGAATGATCACAAGGTAGCATGCATCAAGCATAAGAAATGAAGTGTAAAGAATAATCACAATGAAATGGCATATGTCACTAAGAAACATGCATAAATCATAAGAAATGAAGTATAAAGCATGAGGAATGAAAATAAAAGGCATAGGGAATCAAGATTAAGGTCCCTAATCATGGATTATAATGCATATAAATTCAATTTATAAAATTTAAGGCATTTTTTATAGGGAAACACACACACACACACACATATGGCAGTTAACAACTCAAAGTATGGGAAAATATACAGTTTAAGGTGGGCATAACCAAGAGGTATCTTCCGATAAGGTAAACACCCTGAAGATGGGTTTATTCATAATCTAAAGTCACTAATGACATAATAAACCAACTATATCACTTTATTAAATATATTTGAGGCATCATCGGAAAGGTACAGTGCTCGGCACAATGGCGCACCCATTAAAAAGTGACGAAACAAGAGGAAAAGACCTAGAATACCTACCTTAGTGTAGTAGCACTCCGCTCATACATTTTTTATGATTAAATCAAGCTAGAACGAGATAAATTTAAGAAATCATCCAAATCCCTAAAAATAGGGAAAATAGGTTTCACCTAAATAGCACAACAAAGGAGGAAAGCAAAGAGAAATAGAAGAAATAGGAGTGTAAAGATTACCTCAAGCTTTTTGATGCTTATGATACTGAGATATTTGGTTGATGGGTGGGGAAGATATCAAAGGACCTAGGAGGATAGTAGGATGAGGATTTATTGGCTTCTAGAGGAGAAAAATTAGTGAATAAGAGGAAAGGGTGTTTAAAATATTTTTAAGGCCAAAATTGGAAATTCACCCACGCATGTAGGGGTGCACGGTTTGGCCGGACGGTTGGCCAAACTGTGCACCAACCATGTGGAATACCACTATCTAAGTGGTCTATAATCCCACATGGTAGTGTGATTGGGGTCACATGGTTGTAGATAAATCGTGTGGACCCTAACACCCCATTGTCTCAAGCCGCACAATTTTGTGAAACTGTGTGGGATGGGCGATGCAGTTTCTCCTAACTGTACGGCCTAGTCTGCCTCTTCAAAACTTTGGGGCTCCGGGCTCCGAAAAATCCTCAGACACCCCCGAGACCTCCAAAAATTCCTTAGGAAACATTATAAGGGACAAAAAAAGATTTTAAGCCAAAAAAATAGTCTTTTACTTTGATAAAATTTAGGAGGTTACAAATGGTTCACGTAACATCCCTGCCCCAGAAACCACTAAACGGTGCCCCAGGCCAGGTCACCACATAACCTCAAGCATGACTCCCTGTATTTTAGGGGTTTCTTACTAGTATAAAGGTTCAAAATAAGACAATTGGGGAGACTATACCCTCTTTAACAGAGTAATCCATAGCAGAAAAATAAATAGAATAGCAAAAACACCATACAATAACCAATAAACATTCTTAAAAAACCATCTCCCAAAACTGGGTACAACCATATACAAGAGTAAATATTTCATGACACGCTAATAATGCTAAGTGAACAAAACCCAAAATAAAGAAAAACTGAGGAATACCCAAAATGGTCATGACTCCACGTCTAGAACCTCACCCATGCACATCCCAAGCCTAACTCAACTTCCAAGAACTAAGCCCTTTCCCTTTTCCTGACCTAAAACCATGAAATCTTCTCAGGTTCCCAATAGCGGGCCAAGAAGGGTATGAGTACAGCTCAGTAGGACACCACCAATGGTTTCTAGAAAATATCTAGTATAAGAATATAGTGCATGTAAATAATAAATAAATGACAGGTGAATAAAAGATAGTTTGGGTGCCACTAGTTAACCATATTTACATTAACCATTCCTAACATTAGTCCCATTTCATCATTTACAGCATCTTATTTACTTTTTCCATTACCATCATGTGTCCCATTAGTCAACCATTTACAAAATTTACACAAGGGTTAAGTATTTCTACATTAAGCATAAAGAAATAAGTCAATACCCCATATCACTAGGGATAAACACATTACAAATTACCTTGGAGCCTCCGTCCAATAAATATCATTGAATGAAACCATTAGGGCCATATATAATCAATATGATTCCCTAACCCATGCATTCCTGGGTGGGGTTAGTGCATCAGTCTAACCTGACCCGTGGGAGGATCCTTAGTCCTTTATCCCATCACCAAGCCATGTGCACATGATTACATACATATCAAATTCATCATACATACCAAATCAAAACCACACTTTCACAATATACATAACCACCACAATACATCCAACTCAACATGGGAGTCAATATTATTCCATAACCCATTATCACATTACCATTTAAATTACATTTCCATTTATCCCAATTCCTATTTCTTATGCCTAAACTCATTGAGCATATTCACTATTTTCCATACATCAACCCATTTAACATATTCAAAAATTACCACATTTTAACTCACATAACTCATTAATCATTTCCCATGTATTAACACCCTTATGCATTCCAATATAAACCAAAAATAATTGGGCACATTCACATTAAATTCCATTTATCCCATTTTTATGTCAAGCCAAACAATCCCTTAACCATTAACCACCTCTAAACACAACTATACATTTTATTTATTAATAAATAAATTAATAATTTAACATTTTTATCATGGGATATATTTAATCACAAGTCAATATTTCACTTAACATTTCTGTTAACCATGTTCGGGAAGATCGGTGCACCCCATGGGTGGCCCTAAATTGGTCAATTCATCCTCCATGCATCTGTTAGGTCCACAAGGCTGAATACCCTGAGAGGGGGGGTGAATCGGGGTATGACTAATTTAAACTTAAAGCCGATTCTGATCTTGTTTTTCTGTTAAGAAAAACACTCTTCTCTCTCTTTCATGTTGCACAATGTAAACAGAAAGTAAAGCAAGCATAGGACACAACAATTTTACTAGGTTCACCACTAACGGCTACGTCCAAGGAGCATACGCCGATAGGTTGTCGGTCGTACCAATTCCACTAAACTTCACTAGCTATGGATTACAAGGTTTGGGCTAGATCACTTATAAGCCCAGGATAACTGCCTTTACAAGTTTAGGGTTATCTCACTGCTTTCACAAGGGTCACTCCCTGTTTCTCTCTCTCTGGCTCACTTCCAGTGGAGAGGATCACCTTCTTTCTCTTTCTTTGCTCACTACTCTTGGAAGGAATCCACTCACAGTTTATAGACCTGTAGGTCTCTTCATTTTCATGAAGGAATGCATCTTCCTCTGTAAGTAGATGCTCTGTTGAAGCCCAATTTTCACCCATAGATGAATCTCTCTTCACACCGAAGGTATCGGGAAAACTTCCAGCTTCCAGGAAGCCCAAAAATCACTGCTAGAAATAAACCTTACTTGGCACGCAATTCTATCTCGGCGCGTAAGTATCGGCGCACAAGTCACAACGAGCACACAAGTCCACCTCAGACACTTGTGCGACACAATCTTCCCCAACTCCAAACTTGCGCGACTCTCTTCCTTTTATGCCCAAACCAATATTGGCGCACAACTGTCAACCGGCGCGCAACTTCTCACACTGGAGCGCAACTTCAACCACTAGCGCGCAACTTCACTTGCGCGACCCACACACCACATGCGCAACCACCACACCTGCACGACGGGAGCTCTGATTTCTCAAAGTATTGAACTCCGGTAAAGAATGAAGAGGGGTGGTCCAGTATTTATAGGCAAATTGACCACCCTGTGCGACGGCGCGCAACTCTCCCTTCAGCGTGCAAGTCTCGGCGTGCAGGTCCCTTCTCCTGCAAGTAACTTGCGCAACCCACTTCCAAACTTGCGCGAACCTCTTTCCTTTGCCATATTTTGATCTTAAGATCTTGTAAAACCATAGGCATGCAAGTTCTCCAACTTCCAAGGCATCGGCGCGCAAGTATCTTTCACGGCGCGCAAGTCACCTGCGCGACCACACCAAAACTTGCGCGACCCTTATCCATTTGCCATATTTTGATGATATGATCTTGAAAAACATATGGAACGCAAGTTTCCAAGCCTTAAAGTACACAATGCGCAAGTCCCTTTTCCAAAAACCACTTTTCTTCATTTGTCGATTTTCAGGCCCCAAAATTTGGAAAACACTGGAAAACGGCGCCACCTTGTATCTGTTCTTTTGTACCGCCTCCAGATCATCCATTACTTTTGTCGACGTTCTTGAATCAAACATGGATCGTTGACCTCAGCTCTTGAACTCAACATTCCATCATGAAATCCCCTTTATCAACAAATTTGTATGGCATGGTTTTCATTGTCAACAATCACAACACAAATGATCACTTTGTCAACAAACACAATCACCTCAAAAATACTTCAATGATGCCTTGAGGGATTTTTTCCCAACAGCATCCAATGGGGATCATGAGGGTTTTGATTCGTCATTTATACACTCATTTTACCAAAACTCACTAAAAACCAAGAACGCGACAAGGGAAATCAAGGACACAGTTTTATATGCATAAATCCTTATAAAACTATGGTATATAGCATGTAAACCATCTACCTCGAATCTGTTGATGAACGCAATCTTAATCGAATCCTAATATCCATATACAAGTACCCCTTGAAGATTTAACCTATATTCCACCAAAAAAGGAAATTTTTTGGTCTTTGTAAGAATATTTCTCAACATACAAGCCCTAATCCAGAAAAGATAATAAATGAGAGGATTAGACTTACCCGGAGCTTCGATCTGAAACCAACAGTGCTCCAAATGGCCTAGAAGTGAGGCAGATTGATCCTTGGGAGATCTTACAGATTCTAGTTCATCACTAGGGATAGAGGTAAAAGAAAGGGGAGAAATTAGATGAGGATTTAAAATCCCATAATGGTAAGATTTTAAATTTTCAAAATTTTAAAGGGTGTACGGTTTACCCGCATGATTTTCCAAATTGTGCACAAATTGTGTGCAAGGCACTGTCCATGGGGATTTGGGTCACACGGTTACCTGGGAAAGTCGCATGATTTTTCAAAAAATGCACCAATAGTGTGATATGACACTATACAAGGTTGCACGGTTTTTCTAGGTAGGTCGCACGGTTTAATTAATCATGCGCAAACCATTCGCCTTGCACAGGTTGGCCCGTTTTTCCTTCCTTTCATGCCTGGAACCCCTAGAACACCCATGAGTCCCCTCATACTCCTCATAAGCATTTCATTAACCAAAAAAACAATAAATTGAAACCAAAATTTAAACAAGGACATACCTATATAAAGTTCGGGATCTTACAACCTCCCCACCTTATAATGGATCAACCTCAAACCATGCTCCTAATCATCAATGGGTTTCTAAATAGAATAGATCAGGTCACTGGGACCACATATCCAACTCCCTTTCCCAAGTTTATTTCTAAACATTTCCATGTTTCCATAAAACTCAAACCAATGGCACAATCTTTCCTCACAAGACTTTCTCACTATGATCCATGATACAAACCAGGTGCTCCTCAAAGGATGCACCAGCCTCAAGTTATATATCTTCAACATCAATCACATGATATGGGTTAGGTTTATACCTCCTAAGATATGACATGATAAAAAAATTATGCATTCCACTATACCATTGTGGAAGAGCCAATCGGTAAGCCATCAGTATGACCCTCTCCACAATCTCAAATATCCCCATGTACCTGGGTGCCAACTTTCCCTATTTCTGAATTTGAAGGTGACCCAACCTTGGAGACACTCGAAGAAACACACTGTAACCCACCACAAAATCAAGAGGTCGATGACACCGATCTGCATACAAATTTTTCCTACTATGATCCATTACCATGCATTTCTAAATCAACTGAACCTTTTCTGAAATCTCCTACATGAGACTCAATCTCAATAGCTTGGATTCCCTAGCTTCTATCCAACACAATGGAGATCTGAAAGGACTCCCATAGATAACCTCAAATGGTTCCATTTGAATTTTATCCTAGAAACTATTGTTATAGTAAAAATAAATAAGGGACAAGTGTTTTTTCCATGAACCACTAAAAACTAGGACCAAATCCCTCAACATTTCCTCTAACACTTGAATCGTACTCTTAGACTGCATGTCTGTCTATGGGAAAGGTCATGCTCAAAAACACTTGGCTACCAAGCACCTTCTGTAATCCCTTCCAAAATCACAACATGAAACACAGATCCCGATCTGAAAAGATAACCCTCGATACTCCATGAAACTACACTGTCTCCAAAACATATAACTCACCCAAATGATAAATGTTCAAATTCTCCTAGATCAGTAATAAATGAGACACTTTATTCAACTGATCAACAACTACCCAGAATTCATCACTCTTTTAAGGCATACTCAGAATAACCACTACAAAATCCATCGTTACATCATCCCACTTCCATTCTGAAATGGTAAATGGTTATAAAAAACAACCTAGGCATCTATGCTCATCCTTCACCTGATGATAGATAAGGAATTGCACCACAAAACCCGCAACCTCTTTCTTCATTTTTAGCCACCAATATTTCCTACGAAGGTCATGATACATATTATTCAAACCAGGATGAACTTCCCACTTTGATTCATGTGACTCACACATCAATTCTCCTAGCATACCCATTGGCACCACAACATGTCCATGAACACTAACAATCCCATCATCACCAATAGTCCAACTCGAAGGTGAATCCCCACAATTAAGACTTTCCTTTATATCCAAACATTCCATATCCTTAAGATGACTCTCCTCGACCTGGCTCAAAAGCACAGACTTGACTACTATTGATGCAAGATTCAACCGTTTGTGCCTATTATACACCTCCAGGTGCATCTCAGTAAACAAGGCTATCATTATCCACTTGGAGCTAGATTCATGAACCATAAGATTCTGAGTCTTTTAACTCAAATAATCCACAATTCTATTTCCCTTTCTTAGGGTGTAAACCAACTCAAAGCTAGAAGAATTAATATATTCAACCCATCTTCACTACCAAAGATTAAAATGGTGTTGAGATAATATATAATTAATAATTTTATGGTCATTAAACATCATGAACTGCTCTCCTGGTAAGTAATGACTCCAGCACTTTAAGTCATATACCACAGCAGCCAAGTCAAGATCATGAGTAGGGTAATTTATTTCATGAGTCATCAACTTCCTTGACCCATATGCTACAACCTGGTCATACTACGCTAATATTGTCCCAATTACAACACCGAGTGCATCATAGAACAAGGTGTACCTCTTACCTGGCTCAGGTAAGATCAGGATCGGTGCAGTCATCAACCACTTATTAAACTCTTGAAAAGAATTTTTGTATGCCTCATACCACACAAACTTAACTCTATTATTGGTTAATCCTGATAGTGGTGATTCCAAATGGGATAGGTCTTTAATGGACCTCCTATAGTAATAGGCCAAACCCAGAAAACTCTGAACATTAGAAGCATTCTTAGGTTACTCCCAAGACACCATGGCCTGCACTTTCTCTAGATCCATTGACACTCCTACCTCATAGATTATGTGACCCAATAATTGTACCTTATCAATCCAAATATGAAATTTCTATGTCTTTTCATAAATCCTATGCTCTCTTAGTGTACTCAAGATGATGTCAATATTTTTGGCACAATCATCAAGATTTTAAGAGTACACCAAGATTTCATCAATGAAGAAAACTATGAACTGATCCAGATATGGGTGAAATATTTGGTTCATCAAGTCCATGAACACATCTAGTGTATTGGTTAACCTAAATAGAATCACTACAAACTCATACAACCCATACCTTCTCCTAAAAGTTGTATGTGCTACGTCAGAAGGTCTCACACTCATCTGATGATACCTCAATCTCAAATCAATCTTGGAAAACACTAAAGCACCTCTCAACTAGTTAAACATATCATCAATTCAAGGAAGAGGGTATCAATTCTTGACTGTCATATAATTTATCTTTCTATAATCCACACACAACCTCAACGATCCATCAGCCTTCTTGGAAAAAAGCATCAGAGATCCCCATGGGGATGTGCTGGGATGTATAAACCATTTTTATCTAATTCCTCTATCTAGGTATTAGGCTCTTGAAGTTCTACTGGATCCATTATATATGGTGGAATGGAAACTGGATCTGCCCCGGTAGCAACTCTATCATGAACTCAACATCCCTATCATGTGGAAGCCCTGAGAAATCCTTAGGAAACACATCCTAAAACTGATCCACCATGGGATTAAATATAGTCTACTCCACTCCCCCATCGTCAAGCATGAGACAATCCACCTGGTTTGTGAGTTCACCCAACTATTGAAAAATTGTCCCTGCATGGCCTGATCAAACATCCCATTTTCCAGAAAGGACATAGGTGTCTCCTTCCAAAGTTTTAAATGTCACCCTATAACGGTAATAATTGATGTGGTCCTATTACAACACTAACCAATCCATAACTAGAATCAAATAAAAAATGGAAATTTCAAGCATTAACAAATCCCTTAAGAAATGGTACCCACCGACCTCAAGATAACAACCCTTAAACTATCTAATATCCTCTATTATCACCCCTAATGGTGTATCGATCAACATAATCCCACTCAAATTCTCCACCTTTAGACCCAACCCAACTACCAACTATGTAGAAATAAAATAATGTGAGTCACCTGTATCGAATAAAACACTAGAAATCATGGAAGCAATAAGAATAGTACCTCTAATAGTTGATGGTCCTGACTCACCACCTCTTGGTGTATACTGGACTGTATGAATTTTACATATCCCTCTACCCTAGGCCCCGACCTAATTTCCTAGTGTTTTACTACCCTGCTGATATGGAAGATCTCTCCCAGGAGTACCATGTTTTCCACCTCTACTGGTATGGACGATTGAGCTCTAACTACCTGCCAGGTATGGGGTAACTGACCCCCTTTCTATACTCTGCACTAGCCTCATCCCTTAATCATTTCCCGAATGTTGTAGGTTCCTACAAAACCTCTGTACATGACCCAATCTATCGCATGATCGGCACTCAACTGGTAGTAGGAAACACTGACTAAGCATGTGCCCCAGCCTATAGCACTGATATCAGTAAGCTTAATCACCAACCTAAGAGGATGGATCCTTTTTATGGTTTCCCTATCCACCACCACCCTGATGAAAACTCATTAAGCGACGCTTCCTACTATTATAAGTCGCACCACCAGTTTTCCCAACTGAAACCACATGTCTACTTCCAGAAGCCTCCTTGAGGTTTACTTCTGATATAAGGGCTTGATCCACCGCTTCAGTGACCCTCTTCAATCAAAATATATTCACCTATGACTTGGCCTCATGCTTGAGTCTATCATGGAAACGTCTCACTATGGTCTCCTCATCCCCCACCAAAGCTAGAACAAAACATTGAAAGTCGGTGAAACGACTAGCATATTCCATGACCGTCATAGACCCCTGTTTCAACCTCATAAACTCTAAAACCTTCTCTTGACTCAAGGTTTCAGGATAAAATTGTTCTAAAAAATTATCCTAAAAATATTTCTAACCCATAATATCATCTTGTTGGGTCTAAACTAGAACATCCCACCAGTAATTCTCCTGGCCTCATAGAATATAAGTTTCTAGCTTGAACCTCTTCTCTGTAAGAGTCTCCAAGTGATCCAAAATTGTCTGAATAGACTCTATATAGAATTTTGTATCCTTGGGTCCACCCTCTCTAGAAAACATTTGAGGGTGTTTCAGCTAAAACTCCCTGGTCATCTCAAACATACTCGGCACAACCCACCCTGGGTCCCTTTCCATCATCTGTATTAAACGAGCGAATTTCTCATAGAACTTATCTTCTCCCCTATTTTCCTAAGTCTCCATGTTTTCTTGATCAACTTATGGAGGATCATTCTCCATGAAATCATCTTGCTTCTCAACTGGAACATTTCTTCATGGTGTCATTTTCCCTATAATTCCAAGCACACATCTCAAAACACATAATAAAAGGCTTTCACAGTTCATATGAAATAAGGATCTCTACTATCCATAAAAATCTCATTACATACACTATCCCAAAGGTCATCATCACATTCCAAACACTACCCTCGACCATCCCTACTGAGGTTCATGGATAACATGGGTAAACTAACATAAACAGTTACAAGTATTACATTAGACATTATTTCAAAACCAATCCATACTTATAATGTGAACCTTTACTCCTAGACACATTTCTCATTTTACAATTCATTAAAATCAACATATTAACTCATTTTCAACATTTCGTTAGACATGATTATTTAACCACTATTCAATATTTTACTTCCCTTTTTCCAATTTGCATCATTTTATTAGACACCATTTTATTCAAGTTGTTCGAGAAGGTCAAATCCATTCTACCATTTATATCTCACACAACTGTCTCATGTGTCTACTTATCATGATGCATGCCACCCATATCCCTAGGTTTATAAAATTATTCAAGAATACATAATCCCTCACCATTCCATCCATGAACAAAATATCATAAAACTGCCACATCACACAATAAGTGCATCACCTGATAGTGAAATATCATCAATTGTAACAATGCAAAATAAGAACAACAATCCCCACCCTAGGTGACTTGAGTTTTCCCTCATACATGAGTTAGGTACTCCATTGCATGAGATCGTTACCAAGGCCCAGCACATCCTACTCTCCTTTTTACCATCCCAAATAATAATACCACAGAAAATAACCTCCTCTAATACCACTTTGTAATGTACCTGTCCCAGAAGCCACTAAATAGTGCCCCAGGTCGGGACACCACAAGACCTCAAGCACACCTCCTCATACACCATTGGTTTCCGACTAGCAGTGAGGGTCTAAATAAGCCATGTGGGGATACTATACCCTCTTTACCAGAGTAATCCACAGCAAAAAAAATAGAATAGTAGAAACAGCATGAAATAACCAATAAACATGAATAAACAACCATATCCCGAAAACTGGGTACAACCATATCCAAGAGTAAATATGTCATGACATGCTAATAAAGTCTAGTGAACAAAACCCAAAATAAATACAAGCTACAGAAACCCCAAAATGGTCCTAACTCTAAGTCTGGAACCTCACCCATGCACATCCCAAGCTCGAATCAACTCCCAAGCACTGGGACCTTTCCCTTGTCCTGACCTACAACCATGAAATATGTTCGGGTACCCAACGAAAGCCCGAGAAGGGTGTGAGCACAACTCATTAGGCCACCACCAATGGTGTCTATAAAATATCCAGTCTAAGAATATAGTGTATTTAAATAATAAATAAATGAAGAGTGAATAAAAGATAGTTTGGGTGCTACAAGTAAACCATATTTACCTTAAAAATTCCTAACATTAGTCCCATTTCATCATTTACATCATCTTATTTACTTTTTTCATTATCATCATGTGTCTCATTAGTTAGTCATTCACAACATTTACACAAGGGTTAAGGTCTTATACATGAAGCCTAAAGAAATAATTCAAGACCCCATCTCACTAGGGATAAACACATCACAACTTACCTTGGAGCCTTCGTTCAAGCAATCTCATCGAATGAAACCATTAGGGGCATAGATAATTTGTCCAACTCCCTAACTCATGAATTACTGGGTGGGGTTAGAGCATCAGTCTAACCTGACCTATTGTAGGATCCTCAGTCCTTTATCCCACCACTAAGCCATGTGAACATTCTTACATACATATCCAATTCATCATATATACCAAATCATAACCACACTTTCACAATATACATAACCACCAAAATACATCAAACTCAACATGGGATCCAATATTATTCTATAACCCATTATCACATTACCATTTACACTACATTTCCATTTATCCCAATTCCTATTTCTTATGCCCAAACTCATTGAGCATATTCACTATTTTCCATACATCAACCCATTTAACATATTCAACAATTACCACATGTTGAATCACATAACTCATTCATAATTTACCATGTATTAACCCCCTTATGAATTCCAATATAAATCACAAACCATTGGGAACATTCACATTAAATTCCATTTATCCCATTTTCATGTCAATCCAAACAATACCTTATCCATTAACCACCTATAAACACAACTATTTTTTTTCCTTATTAGTCAATAAATTAACCATTCAACATGTTTATCATGGGATCTATTTAATCACAAGTCAATCTGGCACTTAACATTTTTGTTAACCATGTTCGAGAAGATCGGCGTACCACATGGGTGGCCCTAAACTGGTCAATTCATCCTCCATGCATCCCATGGGGATTGTGAGGGGTTTGATTCATCATTTAAACACCCATTTCACCTAAAATCACTAACATAACCAAGAACACAATAAGGTAAAATCAAGGACACAAGTTTATATGAATAAATCCTCATAAAAACTATGGGACATAACATGTAGACCACCTACCTCGAATCTATTGATGAACGCACTCTTAATTGAAGCCTAAGATCCGGATTCAAGAACCCCTTGAAGATTTAACCTATATTACACTAGAAAAATAAATTTTTAGGGATTTAGAAGAATATCTCTCAAGATACAAGCCCTAATACGGAAAAGGGAAGAAATGAGAGGATTAGACTTACCCGAAGCTTCGATCCACAACCAACGGTGTTCCAAACGTCCTAGAAATGAGGAAGATTAGTCCTTGGGAGGTCTTTAAGGTTATAGTTCATCACTATTTCTGGAGTTATGAGAAATGGGGAGAAAATCAGATGAGACTTTAAAATACCATAATGGAAAAATTGTAAATTTTCTAACTTTTAAAGGGCGCACAGTTTACCCACACGGTTTACCAAACCGTGCACAAACCATTCACAAGACACTATACATGGGGAGTTGGGTTGCACATATACCTAGGTAGACTGTACGGTTTTTGATTCTCTCTCAAATTTACCCAAGAGATGAAGTTAGAACGGTCCTTGTAGTTTATCTTGGGTTATCGAATCCTCAGAGACCTAAGAAGAAACCTATATACATGTACATTCTATGGACTGTTTTTGGATATGAAGTGGCCAACTTGGGTTGATTTTATATGGGTTTAAAGGATAACTAATAGATTTAAGTGAATTCAATTTAAAATAATGAGTTGATCCTAGGTTATCGCTCGGGGTGGATTGGATGAATTACTTTTTTAAAGATTTCAATTTCTTATAATTGAGATGGATTCATTTAAGAAGATCAAACGAAATCATCACTTACTGGTTTAATTCCTACACACCCTAATACTAATCACCTATAAACTTTAAGGATAAAAGTTTTGAGCACTCCAAGGTAGAGGTTCGTATTAGCACTTGAAATGTGTGACCTTAAATTCAATAAGGATGAAGATGTTTTAAAATCATCAAATAAAAATATCATTTAAAAGAAGTGATTAGCCATTAATGGAGTGATAAATAACATCCAATCCAGCCCCTTGATACTCCCTTGGATAAAACCATAAAATATTTAGCCCTCCATTGATGACATGTCTTCAACGGAAGTGGGAAGTAGACTTACAAGGGTGGAATTGAAGAAGTAAAAACAACAACAAAAAAAGATCACTTCTCCATTGTGTGATAAATATCACAAAGTATGGTGTGAATTAATTCACACCTTGAACCAACGGTATCAACATGATAAATAGAAGAACATAATAAGAGTAAATGAAGAACTTTTATTAAGAAACTAAGGTGAATTAAACAACTTACATGAGGAAGAAATGCGATTACAAACACAAAGCGGCAGCATAACACTACAATGAAACCAAGCACCCAATATCCCTAAATCCTCCAATGCCACTGCCTTAAATAGGCATTATTGAGCCCTTGTGTCTATCCTCCAACAGTAAAAAGTATCTAAATTAATTTTGGTAGGCCATAGGTGGTGGAAAGCTTGTGGAATTTGGACTTTTCCACATTTGACCCGAGGTGGAAGCCAGGTTTCATCCACATAACAGACTCGTTTGGATGACCTTCTATATGGCCGAATCAGAGTGTTCCATAGAATAAGAAAATGGGTATACATATGTCTTCTAACCTCATGTAAAATTTGGGCCCATTTTGAGTTATTTATTCCGATATATGATCAAATTATTGGACTGTTTTTCTGGGCCGCAGAATCTGGCCCAGAATTTTATCTCTAACTTGGGCAGCCTTAATGACCACCATAAAGGCATAATTAGCATTATCTAATGAATAGTGATTTGTTCCTCAACATGTCTTATATAATCTCACAAAATTTGGGATTAATTGGTCCTGTATGTTGGGCCCCACAGTATCATAAGTGGGATGGTGTCCAATCTGTCTTCTCTAGAATTGCTTCCATTCATCTCCAAATATCTCCATCATCGTTTATGAATCATCCATTGATCCCTGAATGAAAAATGTTCACATTTAAGTTTATATATAGTTCCCTAAATATCAAATTAAAATATTTATAATTACATTCCTTATAATCAGATGACTCATTGGGCCTAAATTGGTGTATATTAGGCATGAAGTGCACAAATGATGAGAATGGATGTTCATAATGAAAATGCACTAACTCAGGCTCATAAGATCAAAAATGAACATTTAATACCATTAAAATGTAATTAAAATATATGTTTTTATTATATAATCACACCCCCCAACTTGAGATTTTCTAGTCCCGAGCAAATAATTCAATGATTTTATTTGAATTCCTTTCTTCAAACACATTATAACAAACAGTGCTCACAATGTAAATTGCACACAAATATATCTTTATAACCTATCAAGATAATTTAAAAAAAGATGAATTTAAAATAATATCCCAATCCAAATCCCATTCCTTTGATCAAATCCATCATCATACTTCATCCAACTCAATTAGGTGTAATGATGTGTTGTGTATCACAATAGATATGGGGGTTCATTTTCATTCAAGGGGGAAATCATGGAAGCGATAGGTGGAATCACATTTAATCCTAATATGAGTATTCTTAATTATTTATTTCTTTTTTTGGATTTTTTTTTTCAATATTTCCATAGTAATTGAGATTTCAGTTAATCAAATTAACCCATGTAGCAAGACTTTGTCGATGACTCCGAGACTCAAAGGCCTTAGGGCACCAAGTGAAGCCCACATACTCAGGCATCGTCTCGAGTTAACTTAATCAAAAACAAAGTCATATTACCATAAATATAGATAGATTGAAAAACTCAGGGCTAGACAACTCTGGATTCACGATCCCCAAGTGCCGAAATCCTCGCATTTTATCAATCCACTGCTCTACACGCAAAAAAAAAATTAAATTTTTTTAATTTTTTTTTTTTTTTGAATACTCATATTATTCATAAAAATCAAACCAGCCTATGCTATTTATTATGGGACCCCAAAAATTTAAATTAGTACCCCACATTCTAGAGGACGTGCATTGTGGCATTTTGATTTAATGGATGAAAATAAAAATGATGAAAATTTTCATTGGACAACCAAACTTCCAAAATCAATGATTTTAAACTTAATCATGAATTAAATTAAGAGTCAAGGAAATAAAAAATATTTGATATATAGTTTTAATGTGAGAAAATATGTTATTATATGAATGATAAAGGAATTTTACTTCTTTTTTTTATTATTGTTTTTTTAAAACAAACATTTTGTTTCCACACCCCCCAACTTAGAATGAAACTGTCCCTAGTTTCATAAAAATAAAATTTAGAATGGGGTAGAGGAATAAAAAGGGGAGTTCAATAAGGAAATTGAAATATGAGGATCATGGAATTAAGTCACCTGGTGGTTGAAGTTTGAAGTTCTTTCCGCCTGAATTTAGTCCTTTGATATCCATGTCGCTTGCAAAGTTCCCTAGTGGAAAAAGGAAAAAAACAAACAAAACAACCAAAAAAACCAATATATATATATATATATAATAAAGGAAGTAAAATATAAGTATATATATAAAAATTATAGAATAAGGAAGCACAAGAAGTCGTAGGTCAGTGGTAAGCGCGCGCCCCTGTCTCCCTTCGGTCCCGGGTTCGAGTCCCCGCGGCTTCGCCGGTTGTGACGGGGTTTTCCCCACGACCTACGATGTGGACTTTTTTTATTATTATATTTTTATTTATTTATTTTTGTTTTTTAATTTTTTAACCTACAAACACATTAAAAAACAAACTGATGATACATTGTCTTCTTTTTAAATTTCTGGGTAAGGTATTACTCAAGGATCACACCACGTGACACAGATGAATATGGTGCTCCCCTTTCGTACCCATCCATACTCATTATAGAAGAACAGGTCAACAGTTTATATTTTTTTCGAAATATCAAAATGTCTCATTAACCCTATTTAAAATATAAAGTTGATTAAAACAAAAAAATTATTGGAAACTTGAAAACCATGGGTTGCCTCCCATTCAGCACTTTGTTTAACATCGTTAGCCCGACATGGACCCTAAATATATTAATTTTTTCCTGGTTCATAGGTTGGCTCAGTTAACTCAACCTCTATTTCCTGTTTATTGAATGATTCAATGAATGGTTTTAACCTTTGACCATTGACCTTGAAAATTTAACCACTTGTGGGATCTTGAATCTCTACTGCCCCATGGGGGTACACATAATGCACTATGAAAGGTTCTGACCATCTAGACCTTAACTTTCCCGGGTGTAAATGAAGTTTTGAACTATACAAGAGCACAAGTTTTCCCGGTTCAAAATGTTTGACCTTGATATTCCTAGATTGGTAGGCTTGAACTCTAGCTTTATTGATCCTTGAATTTTCATAAGCCTCCATCCTTAGTTCCTCTAGTTCATTGAGATCTAATTTCCTTTTTGTTCCGGCCAATGAGAGGTCATAATCCATTTTCTTAATTGCCCAAAAGGCCTTATGTTCAATCTCCACTAGAAAATAGCATGCTTTACCATAAACCAACCTATATGGGGACATTCCTAAAATGGTTTTATATGCAGTTCTATAGGCCCAAAGAGCATCTAAGAGTTTCTCAGACCAATCTTTCCTAGAGGGGTTGACAGTTTTTTCAAGAATTTTCTTAATCTCTCTATTCGCTAACTCAGCTTGACCATTGGTTTGAGGATGGTATGCAGTGGACACTTTATGAGAAATACCATACTTAGACATGAGTGAAGCGAATGGGCGGTTGAAGAAATGGGTTTCTCGATCACTGATTATAGCCCTAGGAATTTCAAATCTTGAAAATATGTTCTCTTTCAGAAATCGAATCACAACTTGATGATCATTGGACTTAGTGGGAATGGCCTCAACCCATTTTGAGACATAATCAACAGCTAAGAGTATATAGAGGTATCCCCGAGATTTTGGTAAGGGACCCATGAAATCAATTCTCCAACAGTCAAATATTTCAACCACTAAGATGGGAGTGAGTGGCATTTGATTCCTTTTTGTGATGGACCCTACTTGTTGACACCTAGGACAACTTTGACAAAATGTGTAGGAGTCCCTTGAGAGGGTGGGCTAGAAAAGACCACATTGAAGAATCTTAGAAGATGTTTTCTTAGAGGAAAAGTGACCTCCACATGCCTCACTGTGACAGAATTTAAGGATGGACTCTTGTTCAGATTCTGGAACACACCTCCTAATGACTTGGTCAGGGCAGAACTTGTAGAGGTATGGATCATCAAACACATAGTGTCTAATATCAGAAAGGAATTTCCTTCGAGCTTGAGTCCCTAAGAATTTTGGAATGACTCCTGTCACTAAGAAATTTGCTATGTCAGCATACCAAGGGCAGTCACTCACAGAGTATAGGTGTTCATTAGGAAATGATTCAGACATAGAAAGGTGATTTGAGTTGTCTTTGAATTCCATCCTAGAGATGTGATCAGCTACAACATTTTCAACTCCATTTTTATCCTTGATTGTGAGGTCAAATTCTTGTAAGAGAAGGACCCACCTAATCAGTCTAGCCTTAGCATCTTGTTTTTGGAAGAGGTATTTTAGTGTAGAATGGTCAGTGAACACAGTGATGGGGGATCCTAAGAGGTAGGACCTAAACTTCTCTAAGGAAAAAAATAGAAAGTAACTCCTTTTCAGTGGTGGTGTAGTTGATTTGGGCATCATTTAAGGATTTTCTTGCATAAGCAATGACATAAGGATTTTTATCACAATGTTGTCCTAACACAGCTCCTACAGCAAAGTCACTGGAATCACACATAAGTTCGAAAGGAAGGTTCCAATTTTGAGATTTCATAATGGGAGGAGAGGTGAGAGAGGATTTGAGGGTTGAGAATGAACCCTCACAGCTTTTGGTCTAAACAAATGGATCATCCTTTACTAGCAGAGCACAAAGGGGACGGGATATTGAACTAAATTCCTTGATGAATCTTCTATAGAATCCAGCATGTCCTAAAAAATACCTCACTTCCTTGACAGTTTTGGGTGATGGAAGGTGACGAATGATGTCAACCTTTGCTTTATCAACTTCAATCCCCCTACTCGAGACCAGATGGACTAGAACAAGTCCCTCTTTAACCATGAAATTGCATTTTTTCCAGTTTAGGACTAGATTCTTTTCTTCACATCTTGACAAGACTCTCTCCACATTCTGAAGACATCCCTCGAATGTATCCCCAAACACAGAGAATTCATCCATGAAGACCTCTAGAAAATCCCCTACCATGTCTGAGAAGATTCCCATCATGCACCATTAGAAGGTTCCAGGGGCATTGCATAACCCGAAGGGCATGCGTTTGAAAGAAAAGGTTCCAAATGGACATGTGAATGTAGTCTACCCTTGATCCTCTAGGGAGACCTCAATTTGATTGTACCCCGAGTACCCATCTAAGAAACAGTAAAAGGCATGACCTGCCACTCTCTCAAGGAATTGGTCAATGAATGGTAAGGGTAAATGGTCCTTCTTGGTGAATGAGTTTAGCTTCCTATAGTCAATACAGACCCTCCATCCACTACTCACCCTTGTTGGAAGAATCTCTCCATCCTCATTGGTTATTACTATGATTCCAGCCTTTTTTGGAACCACTTAGATTGGACTCACCCACTCACTCTCAGCTATGGGATATATGATACCAGTTTTTAACAATTTCATAAGTTCCTTCCTTACTACCTCCATCAGATTAGGATTGAGTCTCCGTTGAGGTTGACGACATGGCTTTGAATCAGATTCCAGAGCAATCCTATGAGTCCCAACAAGTGGGCTAATCCCGGGAATATCAGAAAGGGTCCAACCAATGGCTTTCTTATGCTTCCTAAGGACATCTAGAAGCATCCTCTCATGATTGGCTTCAAGAGAAGAAGAAATGACAATAGTATGTGTTTGATTGTCCCCTAGGAAAGCATACTTGAGTGTAGCAGTAAGTTCCTTCAATTCAAGATCAGGTTGGTTCGGAATTTCAGCAGAATATTGGGACATTAGATCAAGTTCAATTTCTTTTTTTAGAGTTTCAGATAGGATTGATTCCCCATATGTAGAAGTTTCAGATACTAGATTGTCTTGATCATATTTAGGGAAGGAAATTGGAGTGGTCTCCATGAAAGTGGTTTCTTGAAAGGTTTCACTAATTGTTGGACCTAAGACTTCATCATAAGAGCAATTTTAAAATGATTCAAGCCAAGGAGATAAACTTCCTTCATATGAACAAAGGAAATCAATCTCATCCTGACTTAAACATTCATCAAATATTCCTTGATGTTCCATGGATTCATTATCAATGCTTCCTATCATGTTTACTTCATGAATGTCCTCGTCATCCCCTATTTGTGAGCTTGCATTATAGATTTTCAAGTCTAGACTCATGTTCCCAAAGGTGATGGTCATGTTCCCATTTCGAACTCGGATAACAGAGTTTATTGTTGCAAGAAAAGGACGGCCAAGGATGATTGTGGTTTGTTCCTTATTTCCTAAGTTTGGATGGTTGTCAAGGACAATGAAGTCAGCAGGGTAGATGAAGTTTTCAACCTTTACCAGAACGTCCTTTAAAAACCCCTTTGGAACCCTAATGCTACGATCAGCAAGCTGAAGTGTGACAGATGTGGGTTGGAGCTCTTCTAGGCCTAACTGGCAGTACACAGCATATGGGATGAGATTGACACTAGCACCTAGGTCACACAAGGCCTTGACAACTTTTCTCTCTCATAGTTCAACGTTGATGTAAGGGCAACCCGGGTCTTTCAACTTAGGAGGAATGGTCCCTTGAATGGTGGTACTCACATTAGCAGCCAAAAGGACTTGGTTTTTATATGAAAATTTTCTTTTAAAATTGCACAAGTCCTTAAGGTACTTTGAGTAGGAAGGTATGGTTTGGATTTCATCGAGAAGAGGAATGTTAAACTTGACTTGTGAGAAGATTTCCCTTAATGTTTCACTCAGTTCAGGCTTGGGTTTCCCCCTCATGCGTTGAGGAAATGGTGCAGGTTGTGGGGTTGTTTGTTGAAGAGTTGTTTCTTTCACATTGTTATCAGTTTCCTCAGTTTGATCTTGTGGTTCATTTGAATTTTCATCCAAGTTTGAATCTTCAGGTGGGTTCTGAATTAGTTGTTTAGGTTTCTCAATTGATTTCCCACTTCTTAAAATAGTCACAGCCTTTAGTTGTTCATGAGTTGTTTGAGTGAAACTTGACTCTCCCCTTGAAGTTGAGGATGGCACTGCCTGAGTAGGCATGGGTTCCTTTCCAGTTTTTATGGTTTGAAGTTCTTGTTTAAGGGAAGAGACTTATGAGTTCATCCTTTCTATTTTTTTTTCACAGTTGTTCTAGTAGGCTTTGTGGAACAGTTTGGGTGGGTGCTTGAGTAGGTTGGTTTATCCCAGGGGGATATTTTGGAGGTGGGATGGTTTGTTGAAAATGGACTGGTGGCTGTTGGTATTGGATAGGTTGGGTTTGGAACTGGTTATGGGTTTGGTAGTTCTGATGGGGGTAAGGATTTTGTCCCTGTGGTTGTCTAGGTTGTTGGTTATCTTTCCAACGGAAGCCTGGGTGGTCATTATACCTTGGGTTGAAGGTGTTTTGGTATTGAGGCTTTTGAAAGTTCAAAGCATTTACTTCTGTTGGGGGTCCTCCTAAGAGAACATCCTTGATGGATGGAATGGTTGGGCAATTGTCTGTCTTATGGTCATGTTTTTCACAAATTGTGCAAACAGGGTCAACCGTTTGGATTTCATGGACTTTCCTAAGGTCTATCTCTTCAATCTTCCTAGAGAGTGCTGCGAGTTTAGCCCTAAGGATTTCCTCTTCTCTAAGTGTACGAATTTCAGTAGTTCTTTGTGTCTTTTCAGAATAAGGTGAAGTTCCCCATGTTTGGTTTTGTTCAGAAAGGCTTTCTAGATACTCGCAAGCATCATTTGGGGATTTGTTTTTAAAGGTTTCATTACACATCATGTCAATGAATTGTTTGTTCCCCGGACCCAAACCTTCATAGAAAATTCTCACTTGTTCAGGAATAGAAAAACCATGGTGTGGAACCATGTTTAGAGTGTCTTTGAACCTATCCCATGTTTCATAGAATGACTCTCCCTCTTTTTCAAAAAAGTTTTGGATACTCTTTTTAAGTGCAATTGTTTTGTGGTGGGGAAAGTATTTTTTGTAGAATTCTCTTTGTAGTTGGTCCCAAGAGTTGATGGATGATGGTCTCAAATTGTTTAGCCAATTTTTAGCTCGATCCTTTAAAGAAAAAGGAAATATCCTCATCTTAGATGATTCTAGTTGATGTGGGGGACACGTGGTTTCTACAATGTCATTGAACTCCTTAATGTGCAGGTATGGCATCTCAGACTCCATTCCATGGAATGTGGGAAGGTGGTTTAGGACATGCGGTTTAAAGATGTAGTTGGAATATCCTAGGGAATTGTGTCTAATGCATGAGGGGGAATTGGTTCAGGAATGTGTGAGGTAGTCATTCATGGTTTGATCCATCGCATTCCCCAAGTTTGGGGCTTCCTCATTTGGGTTTCCATTTTGGTTCCCACCTGGGTTTATGAGTTGGTTTCTTTGAAGACCTTCCATTGAAATTGGCTCAATTTTGGAGTCTAGAGTATTAGTAAGATTAGGATCTAATGGAATGAGTTCCCTTGGTGTACTTGACTCCCCAACCCCAGGACTATCCACCCTAACTAGACGGTTTGATTGATCGTGGGTGTAGGCGGACATGCGCCAAAAGAAAAAAAAAACGAGAAAGGGACAAGATAAGAGAATTTGGATGAGAAAAGAAGAAATGGGGGATAATAGAATGGGTGTTTAGATGACTTACTTGGGTCCCCGGCAACGGCACCAAAATTTTATTCTCGTTTAAATTTACCCAAGAGATGATGGTATAACGGTCCTTGTAGTTTAGCTTGGGTTATCGAATCCTCAGAGACATAAGAAGAAACCTATATACACGTACATTATATGGACTATTTTTGGCTATGAAGTGGCCAACTTGGGTTGATTTTATATGGGTTTAAAGGATAACTAACAGATTTAAGTGAATTCAATTTAAAAGAATGAGTTGATCCTAGGTTATCTTTCGGGGTGGATTGGATGAATTGCTTTTTTAAAGATTTCAATTTCATATAATTGAGATGGATTCATTTAAGAAGATCAAACAAAATCATCACTTACTGGTTTAATGCCTACACACCCTAATACTAATCACCTATACACTTTAAAGATCAAAGTTTTGAGCACTCCAAGGTAGAGGTTCGTATTAGCACTTGAAATGTGTGGCCTTAAATTCAATAAGGATGAAGATGTTTTAAAATCATCAAATAAAAATCTCATTTAAAAGAAGTGATTATCCATTAATGAAGTAATAAATAACATCCAATCCATCCCCTTGCTACTCCCTTGGATCAACCCATAAAATAGTTAGCCCTTCATTGATGACATGTCTTCAACAGAAGCGGGAAGTAGACTTACAAGGGTGGAATTGAAGAAGTAAAAACAACAACAAAAAAAGATCACTCCTCCGTTGTGTGATAAATATCACAAAGTATGGTGTGAATTAATTCACACCTTGAACCAACGGTATCAACGTGATAAGTACAAGAACATAATAAGAGTAAATTAAGAACTTTTATTAAGAAACTAGGGTGAATTAAACAACTTACATGAGGAAGAAATGCGATTGCAAACACAAAGCGGCAGCATAACACTACAATGAAACCAAGCACCCAAGATCCCTAAATCCTCAAACACCACTGCCTTAAATAGGTATTATTGAGCCCTTTTTTCGATCCTCCAATAGTACAAAGCATCTCAATTAATTTTGGTAGGCCATAGGTGGTGGAAAGCTTGTGGAATTTGGACTTTTCCACATTTGACCCGAGGTGGCAGCCAGCTTTCATCCACCGAACAGACGCGTTTGTATGACCTTCTAGATGGCCGAATCAGAGTGGTCCATAGAATAATATAATGGAGATACTGATGTCTTATAACCTCCTGTAAAATTTGGGCCCATTTGGAGTTATGTATTCCGATATATAATCAAATTAGTGGGCTGTTTTTCTGGGCCGCAGAATCTGGCCCAGAATTTTATCTCTAACTTGAGCCGCCTTAATGACCACCATAAAGGCCTAATTATCATTATCTCCTGAAGAGTTATTTGTTCCTAAACATGTATTATATCATCTCACAAAATTTGGGATTCATTGGGCCTTTATTTTGGGCCCCACAGTATCATAAGTGGGCTGGTGTCCAATCTGCCTTCTCTAGAATTGCTTCCATTCATCTCCAAATATCTCCATCATCGTTTACGAATCATCCATTGATACCTGAATGAAAAATGTTCACATTTAAGTTTATATATAGTTCCCTAAATATCAAATTAAAATATTGATAATTACATTCCTTAGAATCAGATGAATCATTGGGTCTAAATTGGTGTATATTAGGCATGAAGTGCACAAATGATGAGAATGGATGTTCATAATGAAAATGCACTAACTCGGGCCCATAAGATCAAAAATAAACATTTAATACCATTAAAATGTAATTAAAATATATGTTTTTATTGGATAATCAGTTTTTCAAACCATATGCCAACTATGCGATATGCCACTGTCCAAGGTTGCACAGTTTTCCTGGGAAGGTCGTACGATTTACTTAACCATGCACAAACTGTGCGCCTTGCACAGGTTGGCTTGGTTTTCCTTTATTTCATGCCTCAAACCCCCAGAATACCCTTGAGCCTCCTCATACTCCCGATAATAATTTCATTAACAAAAAAAGATATTAAAACCAAAATTTAAACAATGGCATACCACCACGAAGTTTGGGATCTTACAGGTCATGTGTGCAAACTGGTCTCATCAGCAAATTGGTTATGTACATGAATGGATCATGTAGTCAAATGAGACTTGTATGTGAATGATCCATGGATGAGAAATTTCCTATGGAAGATAGAAAATAATGATTTATACAATTGGAGCTCTATGTATGTAGTTGAACTATGAGTTATGTGCCACAAAATAAGGGATCCATTACTGAAACCCATGAATATTTAAATACAAACATGGATATATTAATATTTTAATATACATGATTTGTGGAGCTGATTTTGGTTCATAATTTTTGGAACAATTTAAATGGAAGGGTTCATAATATTCCACATATTGTGAAAGGAGAGAAAGGAAGGTATCCTAGTCTTCAGGAGATGTTTTAAATACTGGAAAATGATGATCATGGATGTTTTTAAGAAAGAAATATCTGCAGTTTTAAATGGTGATTCTATCGAGATATTTAAATTACTAAAAATTTTATTAATTCAAAATTATTGGTTCACCTGTTATTGTGAATATTGAATAAAGAGAAGAAGAATTTAGTAAGTGATACTAGATTTTATATATATATATAGAGATTTATTGTAGATTGTGTATTGTGTGTGGGGTTAGAGAGATTTATAAAGGAAATAAGACAAAATAAATTGGAAGAAGGAAGAAAATTTTCTTTCTCGCTATTGTGCATGAAATCAAAGAAGAATAAGACATAACATGTAGAAGCGCAAGTGTTCCAAAAAACCTATACTCGAGTAGTAAAGGCTACTGCTTGGAATCCAAAAGATCTAGGATCAAATTCGGGCAGGGGTGGAATTTCTAATTTACTGTAACATTCACTAGAGCCAGTACTATAGTAGTTAATGTAGTAGAAGAACTATTCATATGATTTGGACCTTCATACCACCAAAGGACTTTAGGCCATATGGCCTATGGGCCACCACATAGCAATGGGTGACGCATTAAATGACCAGCCAATTGGTGCATCGCATTTGGTAGGAAGTACATCTTAGCTTCAAGTAGCATCATCAGGTGGGCAACTCGAAAGAGAGATTGGTGTGTTGGAACCTATTATCTATCCCTCTAACCTCTTGGGACAAATGGGTGATTTTATATGTCATTTCAAAGAGTTTCACAACATGTTTGTACTTGTAAGAGGGGTAGATGCATCGTGTGAATGGTGAAGACCATACAAGTGAAGTGGCGCATCTTGGATACAGTGTGGCATGGATACATGCAGGTGTTACTGGGTGAGCATATCAAAAGAGTGATGGGTGTGATGGAATCTATCATCTATACCTCTACCTAGATGTGGGTTAGAGAGGGGTGCTCTGTTAGGTTTTCATGGTGGGGTATTTCAATGCAACGGATGATGGTAAGGGGACATTACAGAGAGAAGACTGGGATCATGATGTGAATCTTGGCTGCTCAACTTGGGCCTTCAGGGTCACAAGACCTTTGGGCCATCAATTATTGTAATGGTCCTTCGATCCACTAGGCCTTTAGTTCATGTAAGGTTTACCTCTAAACCCTATTGAAAAGAGGTATATCTTTCCTTAATAAAAAAAGGGGTATTTTCCCCCTACCTGTTAAAAAATGTAGAAGTGCAAGTGTGAATAATCTAAGTAGTACAATACAAATGTGTTGAAGCCTGTTGGTGAAGTTATATTCCATTGTTGAAAAATCATTATTATCATATCAATTATGTGATAATCACGTGCATTTTCAAAGGACTATAGTGAAACATAAGTGATGGATATACCATGCTTATTCTAAACTACAAGGATTGTTTTCTAGTGGACTGTGTGATCTCAGATTATTTCCAAGCCATGCTAAGGACTAGATACTCTTATTGAGTAGTGAACCTTGTAAAATTATGGTGTTCTTGTGCTTGTATTTGTATGTTTTGTTTCAAAAGATTCATTTCTATCTAACTTAAGGTGAAGGTTGTTTTAAAATAAGAAAACGTAAAAATAGACGACAACTGATTCACCCCCCCCCCCCAGTGGTCACATAGATCCTGGTTGGACCTTACAATTGGTATCAGATCCAAGGTTCCATAATTGAATCTAGATATTTTGAAGTTCATATAATAAATAGTTTTCATTGGTGTTCAGAAATTAGTTAATAGTAAGTTATTTATATCTTTGATAGTAATAACTATCATATCTTGAAGGAAAAATTATTACCATATCTATTATCCATTGGCTATAAAGTTCTGGAGGTTTCTACATTGGGTTTTATTCCATGTGTGGAAGGTTCTCCCTTAACAGATATAGATAATATGAATCTAGAAATTGATTGATAATAAATAAATTCTATAATATTCTCTCTCTCAAAAATTGAATTCTTGAGGGTTAAAGGAATTGGAATGGCTGAAGACATATAAGATAATTTGAAGATTATTTATGAAGGGAGCATGAAAGTGAATAAACCCAAGTTGAAAATTTAGATATTTAAATACAAATATATAATAATGGGATATGATGGATTTTTTTCTGAGTTATTTACAAGGGTTAATGATATTGTATGCCCCATAAGAAGATTTGGAGAAAAATTGGAATAATCTACAGTTTTGGAGAAGATCTTGAGAATTCTTCAAGACAGATTTTATGGAAAAGTATCAACATTAGAAGATAGAGATCCTAAAATGATCTCTCTATATGATTTTAATAGTATTCTAATTAGATATGAGATAATAAGAGATAATTATATCCAAAGGAAGGTAAATTTTGATCATGGAATCTCTATCAAATCCACTAAGAAAGAAAACTCAAAGGAAGTTGTTATTAAGAAAGAAGCTGGTGATTTTGATTCAAAAGATAAAATAAAAAAGGTTTAATGAATTCATGTCTATATATTCTAGAAAAGTGAAAAGAGGCACACAGGATTATAAAGAAAAGTTTTCATTAAAGTGATTTAACTATGGATCTATTTGAAATTTTACAAAAAACTATCCAATCATAAAGTAATATGTTAGGAAACTATCAAAGGGACCATTTTTGTAGCTAAAACAAGAAAATTCTAGATTTCTATAATTTTTCAGAAATCAAACTTTTATAAAAAAATGATACAAATGGAGAATATATTAAGGTATATAAGAAGTGTGATATTAACACTAATATTTTAGGATTCCACAAAAATTTTGGTTCACAAGAAGGAAATAATATAGTTGGTCAAAATCTTGATAGAATACTAGTTCACAGTTTCAGATAGTATATTGTTTTCAAAGGTAGATATGTTTTTAATGGATATTTTCGGAACTTTGGAGGATTTGGGCATACAAAAAAGATGACATGGTTTAATCACCAACACTGCAATGGATATAAAAAGAATTGTAAGTAGAGTTTGAGGGAGATTCAACCCACTCAAAGAAGGCACACTCAAATACATCCTAAAATATCCAATTTGAAAACTAAAAATAGATTTCAACCACTAGAAAAAATTTGTGAAATATGTGATCATCCTCATAATATTACTAAATGGTGTCTTTTGATGCTACCATATTAATTAATCTTTAATGAAAAATCTTAAAATCATTAAGATGAGTAGGGAAAAGGAGAAAAGGCCCTTGTTGTTGAAACTGCCCTTAAGACCATAAGAGGTGAATGACCCTAAATATTGGATAGTCGGTGTTCTTCACACATGAATATAGATTTGAAACTATTGAATAATTTGAAAGACTATAAAGATAGGATAGTGAATTTTTGTAAATGATGAGTCTCTTAGAATCAAATTCATTGGATCTAATATCATTAGAAAAAAGAAAAGTTGAAATTTAGAAGTTCCTTATTTATTGATAGACTGGATCATAATTTTTTGAGAGTTTCATAACTTTATGATAAAGTAAATGAAGTTATCTTTAGATGATATGGATTTATTATTAAAGTTCTTGAATATGGGAAAGTTTTTAAAATAGGTCAATGAACCAAGGGAAACTTGTTCTAGGTTGGAGATGCATAGAATTTATGTTATTTTAGTATGAAGGAATAAAATCGATTATAGCATAGAAGTCTTGGACATATATTTCAGAGAAATATGAACAATTTGACACATATATTTCCCTGATATGATAATAAGTGGAGATTTTTGTTGTTCCATGTGATAGAAAGTGAAATTTTTAAATTCTACACACAAGAAGGTTGAGATGCATACATCTCATCCCTTGGATATTATTCATTATGATATATTTGGGCCCAAGAGAAACTAATCAACAAATGGATATAATTGTTTGATTTCCTTTATTGATTATATCACTCGTATTACATGTATTGAGTTTTTAAAACAAAAAATCATATTCTTTCAATATGTTCAAAAGTTTTAGGAGAAGTGCTAAAAAGGAGTGTAGCTACTCTTTAAAGAAGATCTAAACTGATAATGGTGCTAAATACATAAATGGATGGTTTAAATATTATCTTGATAAGCATAGTATTCATCATGAGCTTAGTGAACCATACACACCATAACA
Source organism: Viscum album (assembly GCA_963277665.1). NCBI lineage: Eukaryota > Viridiplantae > Streptophyta > Magnoliopsida > Santalales > Viscaceae > Viscum > Viscum album. The sequence goes on along the minus strand of OY728142.1, from coordinate 1,257,235,578 downwards.
GAATGGTGTGTATGAAAGAAAGAATAGAATCTTGGTTGAGATGGATCAAACCATGTTAATTGAACATCATACTTCTCAGTTCTTTTAAAGACAAGTTATTGGTATAGAAATCCACATTCAAAATTAATTCTTCTACATACCAAATTCCAATATGATTTCATATGATGCATATTATAAGAAGACCCCAAATTTTAATCACTTAAGGGTGTTTGGAAGACCCTATATTATCAAATTCAAAGGTTAAAATCTTAAGAATTTTGATCAAAGAGGTTTTGATGGTATCTTCCTTGGAAACCCTCCAAATGGTATAGGATACATATGATATAATAAGGATACTGTAAGAATCATTGATTTAGATTCTGTGAGAGTGATAGAAAACTCATAAGGGGTAATTTCAAGTGAAAATATAGATTTAAAGGAAGGAGAAGATGAATATGTCCCTACTAAATAGCAGGATGGTGTCATTGGTAGAAAAGAAAGTGATTATATTGTGCAAGGAGTATAAGAAGACTTGGATGTTTCAAGTGATGAAGAATAACCTTGTTTATCACATCTAAGGCTGAAAAATCAAGTAGAGATTCTGAACATCATTAGAGATCAATAATAACATATTCAAACCAGAAGAACATTAAGGAAAGTTTCATATATATCATTATTTTATTAGGTTGAGCTGAGATACATTGAAGAAGCATTGGAGCATCAAGAGTGTATTGATATCAATAATTAGGAATTGGATTAGATTGAAAAAAAAAATTGACATGGGGGGCTGGTACCCAAAACTAAAGATAAAAATATGATTCAAACCAATTGGATTTTCCAAAACAAGCTTAATGAAAAAGGTGAATTGGTCAGAAACAAGGAAATACTAGTTTATAGGGGTTATTCATGGGTTGAAGGCATTAATTTTTATGAGACCTTTACACCAGTTGCAGGAATTGAAACTATTAAAAACTTTCTTGTTATTATTTCACAAAGGAAATATGATATTTTTCAAATAGATGTAAATTTTTTCTTTCTTAATGAATAATTTGAAGAAGTCTATATTGAGAAACCAAGTGGTTTATTTCTTGTAAAAGAAAATAATTATGTGTGTAAGTTGATGAAGGGTTCTTATGGGTTAAAGAAAGCCTAAAGAGATTGGTATTCCAAGATGGATTCTTATTTAAAGAAGCTTAACTTCAAGAAAGGATTAGTGGATTAAAACCTCTACATAAAATAAAATCAATAGGTTTTTCTCATTGTGATTGTTTATGTTGATGGTGTCATATTTACTGGGATTAATAAAAAAGATTGTGAATAGTTTTCCAAAGAGATTAAGATGTTTTTTGAAATGTATATACTGGGATAAATGAGGTACTTTCTTGGATTGTAAATCTATAAAGAGAATTATTTCATTTTCCTATCATAAGAAAAATATGTTAGGAAACTGCTTAAAATATTTTTCATATAAGATTCAAAACTTATTTTTGCACCAATATCAGTGGGAAAAGATCTATTTAATAATTAAGTTGTAAGGGATGTTGATTATAAATAACTTAGGAAGTTGACTGGAAGCATCCTATATTTAATAGCATCTAGACCAAACCCAATTTATGATGTTACCCTTTATGCCAGATTTCAAAGTTCATTAAAAATGTCACATTTTTTTGCTAGAAAAATAATTCTTAGATACATTAAGGGCATTATAGATTAAGGATAAATCATGAAATTAAGGGATAGTTGAATATGTTTGGCTATATAGATATAGACTAGGCAGGTTGTGTCAATGAAATAAGATTCACATATAGTGAAGTATTCTTTTTGGGAGAAAGATGCGTGAGTTGGAATACAAAGAAGAAAAGTGCAGTAACTCTCTACACTGCAGAAGCTAAGTATGTGGTTTCCACTCATGATATAATGAAATTGATGTGGATGATGACATAGTTTGAAGATTTTTTGGTTGATGTGGATTTTTCACTTCTCTTCGATTATGATAATCAAATTTCTATCAATCTCACAGATAATACGGTGCAACATTCAAGGTCATAGTGCATTGATATTAAATATCACTTCATCAAGGATCTTGTTGAAAAAAATGAGCTGAAGTTGAAGTTTTTTCCTGTAATGGAGCAGGTGGATTATATTTTCACTAAACCATTTACAAATGATACATTTCAAAAGATGAGGTTGATTTTGGGATTTCAACCTCACCCTATTCAAGGATAAGGTATGTGATTTATGTCCCCACTCTTCTTGTCTTTGGATATTATTTATAAAGGGGGAGAAAATATGAAAACATAAATCTCTTAATACTTGCTTCTTAATGTAATTGTTAAAGGGAATAAAAGTATACATAGTTTTATCCATTTATATGTGCTTAACCTATTTAAGGAGAGAATATATTTAGGGTTATTTAAAAGGGGTAAGTTTTCATGTTTAAAAGTGTTGTTTGATCGATGTGAACTATTTTAACAATTTATTTAAGGGGTACTGGAACTATTTCTTACAGGTTGCATTCGGTTTTGGTTATGAAGATGTGATGATGGTGTTTTCAGTAAATAAAAAAGTTAATAATGATTGTTTTGATCACTACTTTATAGAAATCATGGTATTATTGTTCAATTATTCTTATTTCCTACACCAATCTAGCTCACATAGACTTGGGTAGGTTGTGTCGATGACAAAATATTCACATATAGTTAAGTATTATTTTTGTGAGAAATATGTGTGAGTTGGAATATAAAGAAGCAAAGTATAGTGACTCTCTGCACTGTAGAAGCTAAGTATGTGGTTTCCACTCATGATACAATACAATTGATGTGGATGATGACATAGTTTGAATATTTGTTGGTTGGTGTGAATTTTTCACTTCTCTTCAGTTGTGATAATCAAAGTGCTATCAATATCACAAATAATTTGGTTCAACTTTCAAGGTCAAAGTACATTGATATTAAATATCACTTCATCAAGGATCTTTTTGAAAAAAAAATGAGCTGAAGGTGAAGGTTGTTCCTATAATGGAGAAGGTGGCTGATATTTTCACTAAACCATTTCCAAATGATACATTGCAAAAGATGAGGTTGATTGTGGGATTTCAATTTAACCCTCTTCAAGGCAAAGGTATATGATTTATGTTCCCTATTGTCTTGTATTTGGATATTTTTTTCAAAGGGGTATAAAAGATGACAACATAAATCTATTAATACTTGATTCTTAATGTAATTGTTAAAGGGAAGAAGAGTATATATAGGTTTGTACATTGATATGTGCTTAACCTATTTTATGAGAATATATATTTAGGGGGTTTAAAAGGGGTAATTTGGGATGTTTACAAGTGTTTTTTGATTGGTGTGAACTATTTTAATAGTTTATTGAAGTGGGTGCATGAATTGTTTCTTAAAGGTTGCAATCGGTTTCAGTTGTGAAGATTTGATGATGATTTTTTCAGTAAATAAAAAAGTTAGGAATGATTGTTTTGATCACTGATTTATATAAATCATGTTATTATTTTTAAATGATTCTTATTTCCTACACCAAGCTAGCTCACGTAGACTTGGAATTATTGGATAGTGATTTGTATCTTAAGTTTCAGAGATTCAGTGATTTATATTCCTTGGTTGACAAAAAAATACAAAGGGGAAGATTATTGAGACCAATATTTTTTGAGATGTTGTTGGATTGGTGAAAAGGCTGATGAACAAGAAGTGGGAATGCTTATGGTTTTGTTTTTTGTTGTCAACACATAAACAGTTTTTTTAAGGAAAAGTTTTAAATCTAATGATGCGAAGTGAAGTGTTCTTATAAGGTTCAAATATCATGGTATTGGTTTTCATGATTCTTGAAATAAGTTTTTGGATGAATTTTGAAAGGTGGCAGGTCGGAAAGGGGATAAGATGAAGTTTGGTGTCTGGTTGAAGGAGTGCAGAACCACATACGTGAATCAGCATATTCATGTACGGGTTTTCCTGCATGGAAGAATCTATATAGATGAATGCACTACTATGTATCTGAATGTTCATAAAAGAAGATCTCCTCATACATAAATTTGGATACGTGACCGGTTACATAGGTGAATCTCTGGAACCAAATTTTTTACTACATATGTGAATTGGTCACATAGGAAAATTGTTCACATAGGTGAATTGAATACATACGTGAATGGATCACATAGTCAAATGGATCGTGTATGTGAATGAATGAGAAATTGGCTACACTAGAGAGTAAAGAGTGATGTATGTAATTTGAGCTCAGCATATGCAGTTGAACTATGAGCTATGTGCCACAAAACAAAGGATTTGTGACTGAAACCCTTACATATTAAAAATATAGACATGGATACATGGATATTTTAATATATGATATTTTTGGTGCATATTTTGTGGAATGATTCAAATTGAAGGGTTCTTGATATTTCCACATATCATAAAATAAAATAAAGGAAGGTGTCCGAGTATCAAGAAATGTTTTAAAGACTAAAAACTGATTATCGTGGAATTTTATAAGAAATATGTGTCTTTAGTTTTAAATGGAAATTCTACATAATAAGTTTTCAGGAAATTTGAATTATCGAAAATTATTGGTTCACACAGTATTGTGAATATTGAAGAAAGCGAAGAAGAGGAAGGAAGCTGGCGTTGCATGTTTTATTTAAATACAGTTGTTGCAGATCATGTATTGTGCGCAGAGTTAGAGAGAGTTATAAAATAAAGAATAAAGAAAAAGGTGGAAGAAAGAAGAAGTGGTTCTTCCTCATTGTTGTGTATGAAAGTGAATAAGAAGAAGAATTGACTTGTAGAAGTGCAAGTGTGAAGAATCCAAGTAGCATAGTGATGGCATGTTGAAGCTTGTTGGTGAAGACCTATTTTGTTGTTGAAAAATATTTATTATCATATCAACTGTGCAAGAAGTGATGCAGAAATTCCGGGAGTCGCAACGATAAAACAACGATTCAAAGAAGAGTAAAGGGGAAAAAAGAAACACTCATGACACAAAGATTTATGTGGTTCAGGAAATGATCCCTATATCCAAGGAGAGGTAAAATAAATTCACTATGAAAAAATCTGGGAGCACAATTTATAGGAGTTTATCAGAGTTTTTCATACAAGAACCCTATCCCAAAAATGGGCTACAAAAAGAGGAAGATGATCCACTATTCCATCAACCGTACAGGAATTCTGCATCACTACAGTGAAAGGCGGTCACCCAACTCAAAAGTACTAAAGTGGATGTCGGCTAGAAGTCTAAGGAGCTACAGTGAATGGCGGTTGGAAGTCTGCATCGCTATAGTGCTATGTCGGTGTCGGTCGGTCTGCTCTGCTACAGTGGTCAGCATTGCTACTGTTTTCCAAAATTTGAGTCGGGGGGATTCAGCCCCTGAACCACTAGAGTAGGGGCGTGTTGCCCCCTGGAATCCCCAACAAGCTCTCTGTAGAGCTTGACCTGTGGAAGTTGTGGCCTGGTGCACAGTACAAGCCACAAGCATTCGGCCCAAACATCCAAACTGGATCGGGCTACACCAATCCAATAAGAAGCACATGCACTTTCAAAGTACTATAGTGCAACACAAGTAATGGACATGCCTTGCTTGTTATAAATCATAAGGATTGTTTTTTAGTGAACTATGTGATCTTGGATTGTTTCCAAATCATGCTAAGGACTAGCTACTCCTATTGAGTAGTGAATAGTATAAATTTCAGTGTTCTTATGGGTGTGTTTGTATGTTGTGTTTCACCTCCTCCCCCTCTCAGTGGTCACACAAATCCTAACTAAATCTTACGGGTCAACCCCCCCCCCCCATGTTTTTAGATGAGCAACATGCAAGTGGAGGGCCTTACGGCTAACACCTCCCTCTCTCCTCCTCCCCTCCTTTCCCCTTGATCTAAGGTGGTTTTGGGTGCATTCAAACGGTGATTCTAGGTAAGTATCTCCCTTTGTTTCCCTTTTTTGGTTTTTTTGTGGCTAGCACTAATTCCAGTCCGATTTGGGCTAGGGTTTGGTGAGAAATTCACTAGATCATGGTGAAATCATCTATTTGCGATGGGGATTATGTGGGTGATGGCTAAAGGGGGGCCAGTAATGTTGATCGCACATCATTGGAAGCGGTTTCGGTTGAGGTAAGACAATGCCCTAATTTATTTAGGGTTTTTGGTAGAATCATAAAAAATGGATAGTTGATCAGGTGTTGGGTGATATGGCTTTAGGCCGAAAGAGTGTTGAGTGAGTTTCACGGACCTTCTGTGGGTGGTTGGTCACTATTTTGGTGCAACGATAATGCTCGGTGATTTATTTAGACATTATGCCTCTTTGGTAAAATTTAAATAATTAATAATAAATTGTTATAATTGATTTTTTATGATGTATGGTGTAAGACAGGAGCTCGGGAGTTGACCTGAGCTCAGACGAGGCATGGACGGGCTTGGTTGAGGCTCGGCAGAGCTTGGCGTAGACTGTAACTCCTTGATAGATGGAGGTGGTCCCTTTAATACAAGATCATATGCCTATTGTTCATGAGTTTCATGTTACATGGGTTCATCTAAAATGACTAAGGACCGGGGGTGGCCAAGAGAAAGAGACAGGGTGATGTTGGGTCTCATATGCTCAAGTTAAGTGCTCTTTAGCACTTGGGTAAGTTGTAACTACCCGGTGACTATGTCGCCAAGGGGTGAGAGTGACGTTTGGAATGACAAGAGACCTTGGGTGGTCTCGAGATGTGATATGGGACGTGGGTAATCTAGGTGGATGCTCCTAGGGATAGTGAGGAGACGTGAGAGGGCTTAGGCCTTGGGATGATGGATGAGACGGTCGTACGTATCATGTGTGATAAAGAACACCCTCTTGAGGGTGGATTGGGCTCTTGGTGAGAGTTGGGAGTAGGTTGAGTCCTCTGAGACTAGACGAGGTGCGATGAAGATGGGTCTCCTTTGGGTTATTGGTTGAGATATCCCATAGGAGATGTGAGGTGGGACTCAGTGAGGGTCATGGGCTCTGCTTGAGGACTTGGAATGAGGTTTCCAAGGGGGCTTAGAGCGTATGGCTTGGGACGACCCCTTGGTAGTGAGACCGTGAGTGATGAAAGACCATGACGGGGTGGACCTAACATTGTGGTCTTAGTCGAGATGAGCCAATGGGTTGTGGCGTCACTAAGGGGTGACGGGTATGAGCTGTTATTGGTGAGATGAGACTGTGGTAGGTCTGGAGGACCCATTGGGCACTATGACTGGTGAGATGAGATGTGTTTGAGATGAGGGGCTAGGCCTCAAGCGATTAGCACTTTGGGATCAGTCGGAGAGCTATGTGATGGGTTGCAACTCTGTGTGCTTGATGTGACCTCCCTAGAGTCTATGGGGATGGGTTAGTGTGGTTGTGACCTCCCTATAATCTGTAGGGATGGGTTAGGGTAATTGTGACCTCCCTAGAGTGCACGGGGATGGGTTAGTGTGGATGATGGACCTTGTCGTGAGAGGCTTGGGTCGAGGACCGCCCTAGGGGCTGGGTTGTGTCCATGTATTTGACCTTTCCTTGAGAGGCTTGGGTTGTTGGTGTGGACCGCCCATGAGGGATGGGTCATGGTACGATATGAGATGAATTCGATAGACCCTGCCTTGAGTGATAAGGTAGTGGGTCGAGATGTGGACGTGTGACTGTACCCAATTCCTTAGGGTAACAGGTCCAGGTTTGGACATCGCCCTACCCTGAGTCTTTGGGTACAGACTGAGCATCGGTATAATGGCATGAGATGATAAGGCAACTTGATGGATTCTAGCATGGTGTTGAAGCAGGTTTGATTAGGTGTCATGGGGGGCTAGTTAGCACACAGTGACCTGATGCGCTGGGATTCATGGTAGCCTAGTTAGCACACGGTGTCTAAGGCGCGTGTGTGGCATGTTTTTTTATTTCTCATGCATATACGTATATGATGGTGTATACTGGGGCACTTAGTGAGACGCTACTGAGATCTATTTCTCACACCCCACACAGGCACCCTGGTGCGCGTGCGGACCTTATTTCTACTTTCAAGTTGAGTACAGAACGTGCAGTGGATCATGCTAGTGTAGATCGAGGGTATTTGGAGACGGGGTGTGTGAGGCCAGGGGATGGCAGTAGGGTCAATGTGTGTGTGTGTTGTATTTTTGGTTTATTTGGTATTTGGAATCGACCTGGTGGGCGATCAGTGTATGTATGGTTGTATGACTTTGGCATGACATGTATTACAACATTGTCTTTATTTATTTATGCATACTCTGATTATGTGATGTGAATGTTTTGGTTATTCTCGCTATGTTGTATAACTTTGATTTGAGGGCATAGTCTCCCCACTATATGGATTATGCTCTCACTGCTAGTCGGCGACCTCTAGCATGTGGGGAGGCGCGTCTGAGGTCATGTGGCGACCTCGGCCTGGGCACTGCTGAGTAGCCTAGGGCTGGGGCATTACAAGTACGATATGGTATGTCATAAAGTATAGCATACATATGGAAAGCGAGTTAGATATTTAAGCCTTTGGGTATATCGTATTTTATGAAATAGGGATATCGTATGCAGATTATTTGAGCATGTCGTATTGTATGGCATGGTTGAGTCATAGTGCCATTAATCAAATTGTTCAATTCATTTGGCACTACTACGACTCACTTAGCCATTTGAACATAAGGAGTTAACATTCGAATCTCCTACATGTAGGCTATCATTGAGTAGTTGTTTCATAAGACGAAATGAATGGGAGAGTATGTGGCCAAGGGTTACATGAGATTTGACGGTAGGCATTTACTCATGCGTTTATGAAACGCGTGAGTAAATGCTTGGGCTCAAGGAGCATCTTCGTGGCCTATATAAAGGAGGTCAGACTATGAGTCCGGTACACACATGTATATGTGATCCTCCAGCAAGCCTCTGGTCAAACACTCCCTCTCGAAGCTCTCTTCTTCCATCCTCCACAACACCACAAGATACTAGCATGTCATGGAGGTTCGGAAGGTCCTACCCAAAGCATTTGGATGATTCAGTGCTTCCCATGGATACACCTCGAAGGGAAGATCTGTTTGGTTGTTCTTTGGTGATCTTCATCAGCACTGATTGAAGACGACGACAACAGCATACTACAGAGTAAGGTACACTTTTTTCATTTATAGTTTTATCTGATTCCAATTTCAAAGGTATGATGATCTTGGGCTTTATGGTTTCTATTCATTTCCATAGCTTTGATTAATCGTTAATCATACCTTAGAAGCCTTTTAACCCATTAAATAAAGTGCGCATTATGTTAATTGACTTGTTAGCTTCATGTTTATATTTGCTCCTTGAGGCTTGTTGTATGACTTGTTTTGATATTGTTTACATTTATCATATGTTGGGATCATGTATATCACAACCACTAACACATTCACACAAATACATTGGTTTTACGCATGAGTTTTTGGGAACCTCCTAGTGAAATACTCACCCCCCACGTGTTAGGATTTGGATGGGCAACCTCAAATCCAAACATGTAGATTTTGTTTGTCAAGCCACATGTAGAGACAAGACTGCCATTGTGGAGGACCATTGTTAACCTCTTTTTTAGATGTGTTTTCTTTTGCATAACCACGAGGCCTTGGTTTGCTTTGAGATTTTTTATGTGGTATGGATGTGTATGCATTACATAAAGATGGTTGGTAAAATACTTGTAGTTTGAAGTTAGGGTTTTGCATAGCGGATATGATATTGTCCATGTAATGTCTATACATACTTGCAATTCATCCCTTAAATCTCATCTGTATACTACAAAACATATTTAAATCAACAGGAAACAGCCATCCTCTTATCAACAAAACAATCTGCCAGCCTTATTGAATTCATTACACAGGCTGCAGCATCCATATCCATATCTGGCTTAGGCCACACACACACAACAGGTGACCAACTTTAGCCCCCAAAGTGAAGACCAAAAGACCACTTCTATTTGGAACCGCCATCTTCTTGGTCTGCTTCTTCATGGCCATCCATGGGAGCACTGGAGTCCTCTGATGTCACAGAGCCATTGCCATCGCCATCAGTGGCTCTCGCCAGAGCCCCAAAGGAGAAGGGATTGTACGTGGAACTTGCCTTCTGAAGGCCCTGCACAGCTCTCATGGCAGCAAGGGTGCTGCGATATATACCTGTGGTTTCTTCCCCCACTGTCGGGGGCTCCTCGCATGGGATGCTTGCAGGCACGGAATCAACAATTTCAGCTTTTAAAGGGAAGAGAAGCTCGAGATTGGCCTCGCACTCATGGACTAGTCTTGTGAGAGGCTCGGTTGTGAAGAACGGCTGGTGTAGGGCAAGCTGTGTGAAGGGTAAGCGCAACAACCCCCCCGTTCTTTTGTCGTACTTCTTCAGAATTTTGTTAATACCTGATAATGCAAAGACAAAAAGAATCATCTCAAAACAAGCCGATCTGGATTCCAAGGTAAGGAAAGAGCATAAGTTGCATTTGACAACGCTTATTGGTAACTGTTTATATCACTTATCGCTTATACACTTCAGTATAAGTATTTTTTCAGAAACAGAAAAAACACCGCTTGCTTTTCCAAACAGCTTGTCATAAGTGATAAGTGCCGCAAGAAGTTTTCAGTGATGTCAGATGGACACTTACTGAAAAGGTGTTTTCCATCCATTTATTTAAATGATTTTCTTCTGAAATTTAAGTGATTTTTTTTCAGAAATACCACTTATTTTTGCAAACTGCTGATCATAAATGATAAGTGCCATAAACACTTTCAATAAGTGTTGTCAAACACAAAGTTAATACAGTAGAACTACCTACAAAGTTTAGGGAGCTGTAACTTTTCAGAAGCACCATCTCTCCATGGATGCTGACAAAGTCCTTGCGAATGTCCATTTCTTCACCGAACTCACCTTCGGAGGTGGAAACTCCACCTTGGTTGCTCTTTTCTTTCAATTGCTCAATTCTTTGCTTCAACTCCTGCTAAAATCACGGATGTCAATAAGAAGTCCCTTGTGTGGCAGGGAGTATATCCCCACTGAAATTACTGATGTAATAATAGTGAGAGCGGGCGATTAATACAACTTCGTAAATGTACTTGAAAAAAAGACATCAATTTTGATTTCTCAAATCTTCACATACAAATGCCACCCTGGAATAGAATCAGTAAAATGCAACTTGCAATTTTTTCAATACCAAACCCTTGGGAAGACGTGTTTTTGTGCGTTCAGGCAGAATCCTTAAAAGGATGATACTAGTAAGCAAAAAACACACGCACCAGAAGGATAATCAGCTATGCCATTTTTAGGCCAATACCTTTTACATCCGTGTAAACTCTGAACAAAAGAGTTTCTTCTTAATATAACAAGATACTCGTGCAGTTTTGTTCCCAACCAAATGTGAAAAACATTACAGTATTCGCACTGGATGGACAATCAGCCATAGATATTAATGGCACGCCATTTCAATGTGGCTCGCGCCAGGGCCCCTCGCGCCATGCAATGCCTGCACAATAGCATGGTTGGTATGTCGTGTCGTGGCATGCACAATACTGCGCCATGACACAGTGTGGCGTTGCGCACGCTCCACAATCTTCTTCCCTTTTTTTGCGCTGCTGTTAACATGTTAGGACCAGATCCGATCGTCTGACCAATTTTGTTAGTAAAACCTGTTCTGCCGGTAATAGAGTCCAAGACCTCCCTGGAGAGTGGGTCTACTCTCGAAAGGGCAAAACCGGCAATGCAGGGGGGAGCAGGCCGTTGGGTCACGTGAACAGCAGGTACGTGTGCAGCGGTTATTAAAGGGAATGAGGCCGTTAGGCCGTTCTCTTTCTATTGAGAACGGTTCGGCTGTTGTTGTGAAAAACATCAGAAGTCGCAACGACATAAATGGTTTGCAGATGAAGAAAAGACAGAAGAAAGAATCGCACATGACACAGAGATTTAAGTGGTTTGGAAATAATCTCTACGTCCACAGAGAGGCAAAAACACTTTACTATGAAATCTGAGAGGACAATTTTACAGAGTATCTCAGGGTTTCTCACACAGGAAACCCTAACCCGAAATGGGCTAATAAAAAGATGAAGCACTATTTCACCAACCGCACAGAAAATACGTTATGCTACAGTGAAAGGTGGCCGGAAGTCCGCGTCGCTACATTGTCGCGGCCACCTAAGTCCAACTCCTACAGTGGTCGACGGCTGGAAGTCCGCGGAGCTACAGTGCCAAGTCGGTGTCGTCCGGCCAGCTCTGCTACAGTTGGTCAGAGCTGTTACAGTGCCCCAAAATTTGGATCGGGGGCCTTCGACCCCCGAAGCAGGGGCGCGTTGCCCCCTGCAACCCCCAACGAGCCCACCGCGGAGCTCGACCCACAAAGTTGTGACCTGGTGCGCAGTATGGGCCGCAAGCATTTGGCCCAACAACATTCAAAGAGGATCGGACTACACCAATCCAACAATCTCCCACTTGGAGCCTGTTCCGCTACGCTGACTTGCTTCGATGCCACTGACTTATACAACTTACTTAATCTGAGCTTCTTCTCTTCTTCACTCACCATTGGCATATTTTTCATTCACAACTTCAATTTCAAACTGACAATTCATAAAATACCAGTTGTTTTCCCTTTTGTGCTCTCATGGTGTCCTCCCATATTTTGTCTCTCATCCTCCGTTAATTAGTAGAGACCAACAAAGGCACAACAAGGCCTCAACTTCTGTATTACCATCGGCTTCGTCAACATATCTGCTGGATTGTTTGTTCCACAAATTTTCTACAATGTCAGCAACTCGTCCTGTATCAACACTCTAATAAAATGGTACTTCAACTAAATGTGTTTCATCCAGGCATGAAACACTGGGTTCTTTGGCACTCTGACTGTCACAGTGTAATACATTTTCCTCTCGCTTTCTACTCAGCTCATCCAAGAAGTTTTTCAGTCAAACCATCTCTTTTCCAGCTTTTGTTACAGCGATGTATTCTACCTCTGTGGTGGATAAAGCCACCACCTTCTGCATTTGTGATATCCAACTTACGACAGTTCATCCACATGTAAATACATAACTTGTGGTACTCCTGCTGTCGACGTCACCTCTAAGGTCATCATCCACATACCCCTACAATGAATTTCATTTCAGTATCCACTCCACAGCTTCTCAATGTTGTCTTCAAAGGTTAGTTATGTACCTGCTCACAACTCTCACCGCATGAATAATGTCGGGTCGAGTACAAACCATGGCATACATCAGGCTTCCAACAGGTGATGCGTATGGAACCTTTGTCATGTACTCAATCTCTTCTAAAGTCTTCGGTGATTGCTCCTTTAATAGTTTGAAATGGTCCACCAGGAGAATAGAGACCGGCTTTGCTTCCAGCATACTGAATCTTCTCAGAACCTTTCCAATGTAGTCAGTCTGTGATAACATCAAGGTTCCAATTGCGCGATCTCTCTTGATCTTCATCCCCAAAATTTTGTCAGCTTCTTCAAAATCTTTCATTTCGAACTCCTTAGCCAACTGCCCTTTCAGCTCATCAATTCTCTACATACATGATCCTGCAATAAGCATGTCATCCACATATAGAAGCAATGTAATATATTCATCAGCAAAAGACTTGATGTAGCAACATTGATTCATGCCACATCGTTTGCATGCATTTTAAGTCATGAATGCATCAAACTTTTTGTACCACTACCTGAGTGTCAGCTTCAACCCATACAAGCTCTTCTGGAGCTTGTACATCAGGTCTTCCTTCCTAGACTCAACATATCCCTCTGGCTGCTGCATGTAGATGTCCTCCTCCAGATCTTCATGAAGGAAAACAGTCTTAATATCAAGCTACTCAAGGTATAAATATTCTGATGCAACAATACTGAGAACCACCCAAATGGTGGCAAGTTTCACTACAGGCGAGAAAATTTCAGTGAAGTGCACGTCTTCCTTCTGTTGAAAGTCTTTCACTACCAGCCTTGCCTTGTACCTGTTGCAGAAGCGTCGGGAGTCGCAACGACAGAAACGAGATACAAAAGAAAATGCAGAAGAAAGGTAAACACACGGGACACACAAATTTACGTGGTTCGGGAATAATCCCTACGTCCACGGAGTGGCAAAACTTCACTATTTCGGGAGCATAAATTACAGAGATTTTCAGGTAAGAAACCCTAGCCCGAAATGGGCTACATATGGAGAAGACGATCCACTGTTCCGAACAGGAAGTCCGCGCCGTTATAGTGAAAGACGGCCACCTTTGTCAAAAGGGCTACAGTGGCTGCCGGCTGGAAGTCAAAAGTGCAACAGTATAGTTGACTCCGAAGTTCGCACTGCTACAGTGCATGTCGGTGTCGGTCAGTCAACTCTGCTACAATGATCAGAGATACTACACCAATCCAACAGTACCTCCTCTTGTCGTCATGTTCTTCTTTGACCCGATATACCCATTTGTTCTACAATGCTCTCTTTCCTTCCGGTAGAGATGTCAACTCCCAAGTATTGTTGTCATGTAGTGAAGAAATCTCCTCCTTCATGGTCAACTCTCACTTGCTCAACTCCTTCAACTGCACTGCCTCTTCAAAACATTCTGGTTCTCCATCGTCAGTCAATACAAATAGTATAATGATGGTGAATATCTTTGCACAAGTCTTCTCACCCTTGTTGATCTCCTCAAACAGGCTCCACTGGTTCCGATATCTTATGCTCAAGTACACCTTCAAGCTCCACTTGCTCTTTGCACTCTAATTCTTTGTTCCCGCTTTCATCTTCAACTGCATGGCAATCCTTGTACATGACACCTTCATTAAAAATCAAGTTCTGGTTCCTAATGACCATCTCGTTGAGATCATCCCAAAAGCAATAACCAAACTCATTAGCACCATAGTCAATAAAGAAACATAGTTTGGACTTAGCATCAAGTTTTTCTCGTGCATTAGCATCAATATGTACATATGTCAAACTGTCAAAGACTCATAAATGTGAGTCTTACCTCCTTACCAGACCAGACCTCCTCGGGTAGACATTCTCTCATTGGTACAGATGGACTTCTGTTAATAAGATATGTTGTCATGTTCACTACATCAGCCCAGAAGTTCTTAGGTAACCCCGAGTGCAGCCTCATGCTCCTGGCACGTTCATTCAATGTTTTATTCATCCTTTCAGCTTCACCATTCTGTTGTGGTGTTCCTGGGATACTCCCATCGAATTCCATTATTCGAACAGAATTCTCTGAACTCTTAACCGTCATACTCTCCACCGTTGTCAAACCTCAAGCATTTCAGCTTTAATCCTGACTCATTTTTCACCATGTTCTTCCACTTCTGAAACATCTTAAACACATCAAATTTTCTTTTCAGAAAGTAAACTCATACCTTGTTGAGTCGTCAATAAATGTCACGTAATATTGTGACCCTCCAGGGAATGTACTGGTGCAAGCCCCCAAACATTTGTGTGCACCAGGTCCAGCTTTCCAGCCTTCGGTGTTCTGCCTCCTTTTGCAAATGATATATTCTTTTGCTTTCCAAGGATGCAATCTTCACATAAACTAACTTCCACCGACTTCAGCTCCGGTAGCATTCCTTCTGTCGTCAGCACTTCCATCCCCTTCTCACTTATGTGGCCTATGTGGCCTAGCCTGTAGTGCCACAGATGTGAATCTCCGACAAAACTTATTGATGCAAACATGTTCATGCTTGTTTCTGTCATGTTGTACAATGTAGCACTCTTTGCTCCCCGAGTTATCCCTTGGTAATCTTCCAGGCACCACCAGTAAATGTGGTACTGAAACCTGTATCAGCAAGATGTACCTTACCAAAATTTCTAGAAACATAATTGTTCAGGAAACCTTTCTCCGATGTTGAATGGAAAGACGCCTCATAGTCTAAAATCCAAGACTCCATTGGGCTATCCGCGCTCAGCAGCAGCACATCATCAGTTCCTTCAGCCGCCGTGTTTGCTCCACTGGTTTCAAGTGTTTTGTTTATCTCTGCACTCTTTCTTGACGTGTTCTTTCTTCCTACAACAGTAGGTAGGATGAGCCCCCTTTGCCTTGTTTCTGCTCTTTCCTCTTGACTTTGATCCTTCTCTACGATTGTTTCGCTGTGGATATTTTCCTCTTCCTTCTACATTCAGAGCCGAACCAAAGAATCGACCCGATTCACTTCTTCAGATATCCTCACTGAGAATTAGGTCTCACACATCCTTCAGAATCAGCTTGGTATTCCCCGAAGAACTGCTCACAACTGTTACAGTTGCTTTCCAACTGTCAGGTAATGAAGATAGTAAAACCAATGCACATACCCCCATCACCAAGCGCAATTTCCACAGATGTCAACTGACTTATGATGGTATTGAATTCGTTAATGTTAACTGCAACAATTCTCCCTTCAACCATTTTCAAATTGAACAATCGTCGCATCAAGTGTGCTTTGTTTGCCGCAGAAGGCTTCTCGTACATATTCGAGAGAGTTTTCATCAGTCTAATCGTCGTCTTCTCCTCTGATGTTGAACGCCACGTTTTTTGCCAATGTAAGGCGCACAACTCTCAGAACCTGTCGATTCAACAGCTCTCACTATGTCTGCTCCATGCCCGTTGGCTTTAAACCCAGAAGCGGCAAATGCATCGTTTTCTGATAAAGATAATCCTCGATCTACATCCTCTAGTAATTGAAGTTGGTTTCATCGAAGCTGTTAAACCCTCTTTTTATTATTATTATGGGTATTTCCGAGTCCCACATTGGAATACTCCTTTGTACATTCCGTCTTCTCATTCTATAAAAGAAGGGCCCCACCTCACCTTAAAGGTAAGGGGGTTTCTCAACCTACATGGTATCAGAGGGTACCTAATCCCGACCTCTCTTTTTTTTTCTCCTCCCCGCTCTTATTTGCGGTTTTCCGGCTACGTCCGGCCCACCTCCCCGGTGCATTTTTTGCACCCTCTGTCCCCGGCGCCTCCTGTCCGGTCCGGCTCCCCAGTGCGCCCTCCCTCACGGCGGCTGCTTCTCCTGCGCGCGAGCCCTCCTCGCCGCGGCGCCTCCCCACGGCGACCCTCCCGTCGCCTCGTCCGGCTTCCACCCAAGCGCGACGTTGCTCCGTCTGGCTCCCGCACACCCTACCGGTCCTTCCCGGCGCCTGCGGCCCCGCCACACCTCCCGTCGCTTCCCGTCGCCCACATCCTCAACGACTTCTGCCTTCCCCGGCGAACGTTTCGGCTCCCGCACCTGCTCGCACCGGCTCGCACCGGCTCCCGCATCTCCCGGCGACAGACCCGGTCCGCAGCGCCTCTCCTGCAACTGCTCGCACCGGCTCCCGCATCTCCCGACGACGGAACCGGTCCGCAGCGCCTCTCCAGGTCGTCCACCTCTGCGCGCAGTATCCCCGCCGGCCATCCCCCCTGCCTGTGTCGCTTCCTCAAGCATCGGCCCCGCCCTCCTCTGCACGCAGCACGCGCAGCCATCCCAGCGGCCTCCTCTGTGCACGGCTACCGCCCAGCCGCGACCCGGTCCACGAAGACCGGCCCCGGCTCCTCCCTCCAACTGAACCGGCTCTGTCCAGGCACATCGGGCTCCTCCCGGCTCTTCTTCAGCCCAGCGTGCTCAGCTTCCCGGCACGCCCGACTCCTCCCTAATTCCAGCGCTGCCCCCTGCTGCGTCTTCGACCGCTGCACGACGCCTCAATGGCCGACTCCTCCCCTCTGCCTCAGATGATTACCGCTTCTACCCGCCTTGTGGATGACCGGTTGGACTCCACAAATTTTTCCATCTGGCGGAAGACTGTGGTGATGTCCCTGACCGGGATGGACCTCGATCATCACCTTGAGGATCCTCCCCCGGCTTCGACTAACCCCAAATATCATACCTGGAAGCTTGCTGACAGCACGATCTTCGCTCTACTGGTCAATTCCATGGAACACTCGGTCAAAGATGTCACCCGCACGGCAAATACCGTCAAAGAGCTCTGGGACTCCTTGAATATCATGTATTCCGAGACCAACAACCTGGCTCGGGTGTCCGATCTCCTTCAGCGATTGTCCCATGTTCGACAGCAGGACCAGTCCTTTACCGCCTACTTCATGGAATGGAAAGGGCTTCGTGATGAATTGCAGGAGTTGTGGCCCATTCCACAAACACCGACAGAAGCTCAGACCCAGCGGGACCAACTCTGCATCTTCACTCTTCTCAGCGGCCTCGCTCCGGAGTTCGCCACCACGGCAACCGAGCTGCTCGTTAGCCCTTCGACGCTGGAGATCCCGCAGGTTTATCATAGGCTGAGCAAGGCCCAGCGGGCTCTTCCTTCTCCCGCCCCCATTATCGACCACTCAACTCTCGTCAGTCATGGCGGTGGCCGCTCGGGACCTCGTGGACGTGGTCGTGTGGAAGATCGTCCACGTCCCCTCTGTCAACATTGTGGCAAGGTTGGCCACTCGATTGACCGATGTTGGGTCCTGCATGGACGTCCAGCTCAGCGCCCGCGGCAGGGCCAGACAGCGATCCAGGAAGCGCCATCGGCAGTCGCCACTCTTCCTCATTCTCTGGACCTGTCTATGGCCGACATCTGGCTAACTCATGATCCTCGGGACTCTGCCGACCCCGGCCCATCCTCGGCTTCTCTGGCCCATTCTGCTCGTTCCGCTGCCTTTGTCGGACGTCGCTCCCCTGCATGGATGCTGGACTCAGGTGTCTCCGACCACCTCATCGGTGATGCTGGTATGTTGACCTCTTACTGCCCTTATGCCGGTTCCTCAGTCATCATTGTCGCTGATGGCTCCACTATCCCCATTGCGGGTTTCGGCGCATGCTCCCTGACTCCGTCGATTCACCTACCCTCTGTGGCACATGTGCCCCGCAGTCCATTTAATCTTCTTTCCATCAGTAAGCGGACAAAAGATTATAATTGTGTTGCCATATTTACCTCCTCTGGTGTTGTTTTTCATGAGCAGACAACGAACCGGGAACTTAGTAGAGGCCGACTTCGGGACGGGGTCTACATGTTCGATGGACCGGCACCCATCGCTTGCCCGACTACCTCTTCTCGCGCATTGGATCTTTATTCCCGATTGGGACACCCGCCGGCATCCACCATTCATCAGCTTTTTCCAGAATTTATTCGGAGTCTTTCTTTTCATTATGAGTCATGTACTTTTGCAAAACATCATCGCAATATATACATTCCTCGGGTGGATACACGGGCCTCAAACCCTTTTGATCTGGTTCATTCAGATGTTTGGGGTCCTTGTACCATTTCGAGTCATTTGGGATATAAATACTATATATCTTTCATCGATGATTATTCGCGAATGACTTGGTTTTACCTCCTTCGAGAACGCTCCGAAGTGTTTTCCACCTTCCAAACCTTTTACAATGAAATTCAGAACCAATTTTCCACATCTGTCAGATGTCTCCGCTCGGACAATGGGCGTGAGTATCTCTCCACTTCCTTTCGGCAGTTTCTCCAGACGAAAGGCATCCTTCATCAGACCTCATGTCCTGATACACCCCAGCAGAATGGCGTGGCCGAGCGGAAACACAGACATATTCTGGAGACTGCTCGTGCCCTCCTCTTTCACCGACAGGTGCCTCTGCATTTTTGGGGCGATGCCATTCTCACCGCCACCTACCTGATAAACCGTCTTTCGTCCTCTATCCTTCAGGGGGAGACTCCTTTTCAGACTCTGTTCTCCTCCCTCCCTCTTCACTCATTTCTCATTCGCGTGTTTGGATGCCTCTGTTACGTTCGCGACACACGTCCAGGTCTCTCCAAACTCGCTCTCAAATCTCTCCGCTGCATCTTTCTCGGCAACTCCCGCACTCAGCACGGATATCGTTGTTCTCCCCCGACCTACGGCGGTATGTCAGCTCGGCCGACGTTGCTTTTGTTGAGAATTCTTCGTTCTCCCTTCTCCTCATCCTGACTCTGTCATCAATGATTGTCTTCCTCTCATCATCCACCCTCCACCGGTGTCAACCCCTATTGACACCCATGTTGGTCAGGTCTACTCCCGACGTCCATCGACTATATCCCCCGACCCGGCCAATGACACCGATGCTCCTGCTTCGTTTGATGCTCCTGCTCTGCCGCCCGAGGACGTGCCCATTGCCCTACGGAAAGGTGCTCGCTCCTGCTAAAATACTCCTTTATTTGTATCTTCATACAGGGATTTGTCCGCTCTGAAGACAGTTTCTATACCTCGCACAGTTGGTGATGCCAAATCTCACCCCGGGTGGCTAGCTGCAATGCGGGATGAATTGCAGGCTCTGAAGGAAAACCATACTTGGGATCTTGTACCTCTTCCAGCAGGCAAACAGGCAGTGGGCAGCAAATGGATTTACACCGTCAGGCTGAATCCCGATGGCACTCTCCATCGCCTCAAAACCCGCCTTGTGGTCAAAGGCTTCGCACAGACTTACGGTGTTGACTACTTTGATACCTTCTCACCGGTTGCCAAGATGGCCTCTGTCCGATTATTCATCTCTCTCGTCGCCCATCATCATTGGCCTCTTCATCAATTGGATGTCAAGAATGCCTTCCTCCATGGCTTCCTTGAGGAAGAAGTTTATCTGCAGCAGCCCCCCGGATTTTGTGCCTCCGGCGCTGAATCTCGAGTCTGCCGTCTACGCCGCTCTCTTTACGGCCTCAAGCAGTCTCCTCGTGCTTGGTTCGGCCGCTTTAGCATGGTCGTCACCAACTTTGGGCTTTCTCGCAATATGAAGGACCACACTGTCTTCTACCGGACGACCACCCATGGCTGCATCTTATTGGTCGTATATGTGAATGATATCATCATCACCGGCAGCGACTCTGTGGGTATCACCCATCTCAAGGCTCATCTTCACCAGCACTTCCACACTAAGGATCTCGGTCCTCTCACATACTTCCTAGGCATCGAGATTTCCTATTCTTCAGACACCATCTCACTCTGCCAACGGAAGTATGCACTGGATATATTGCAGGATGCTGGGCTGACTCAGGCCACTGCGGTCGACACTCCTCTAGAGCCTGGGGAACGGTCTCTTTATGCCTCCTCAGCACTGTATCCACATCCCGAGCGGTACCGTCGATTGGTGGGCAAACTCAATTATCTCACCATGACTAGACCCGACATTTCCTGTGTGGTTGCCAAAGTGAGTCAATTTATGGAGCATCCGACCACCTCTCATTGGGATGTTGTCATCCGCATCGCCAAGTATATCAAGCGAGATCCTGCCCGTGGTATTCGCTACTCTCAGCATCTTCATCAGCATATTGAGGCCTTTTGCGATGCTAATTATGCTGGTTGTCTTGCCACTCAAAAATCTACCTCTGGGTTTGCCATATTCTTGGCAGGCAACCTCATTTCTTGGCGCAGCAAGAAACAGACGGTCGTCTCTCGCTCCAGTGCCGAGTCTGAGTATCGTGTCATGGTCACCGTCACTACAGAGATCCTTTGGCTTCGGCAACTCCTCCAAGAGCTTGGCTTTCCTCAGCAGACTTATGCTCACATATGGTGCGATAATCAGACAGCCACTAAAATTGTTTCGAATCCCGTCTTCCATGAACGCACGAAGCATATTGAGGTGGACTGTCACTTTCTTCGCCACCACCTGGAGCGTAATCATGTCAGCTTTAGCCATATTCCGACGGCGGACCAGCTTGCTGACATTTTCACCAAAGGCCTCCCCGGTGCTCGCCTCACCTCCCTCAGTTCCAAGCTGGGAATCCACAGCATCTGACGCCCAACTTTAGGGGAGTGTGTCTTGGTCTTGTATGATGT
The DNA here is from genome assembly GCA_963277665.1 of Viscum album. NCBI lineage: Eukaryota > Viridiplantae > Streptophyta > Magnoliopsida > Santalales > Viscaceae > Viscum > Viscum album. Next base: position 1,257,213,909 of record OY728142.1, on the reverse strand, counting down.
CATCTTTCTTTTTTGTGGGACTCGTTGTCCAAGCTGGGCATGTCCAGCTTGAGGGGGAGTGTTAAACCCTCTTTTTATTATTATTATGGGTATTTCCGAGTCCCACATCGGAATACTCCTTTGTACATTCCGCCTTCTCATTCTATAAAAGAAGGGCCCCACCTCACCTTGAAGGTAAGGGGGTTTCTCAACCTACAGAAGCAATGGATCTTCACCTCGCCTTATTCCATAGCCATAGTTCAAATTCAAGAAATTCGAACTCAAACTCTAATACCAGTTGTTGCGAAAAACGTCGGGAGTCACAACGATAGAAATGGTTTGCAGATGAAGAAAAGACAGAAGAAAGAATCACACAGAACACAGAGATTTACGTGGTTCGGGAATAATCCCTACGTCCACGGAGAGGCAGAAACACTTCACTATGAAATCTGGGAGCACAATTTTACATGAAGTATCTCAGGGTTTCTCACACAGGAAACCCTAGCCCGAAATGGGCTAATAAAGAAGATGGAGCACTATTTCACCAACCGCACAGGAAGTTCGTTGTGCTACAGTGAAATGTAGCTGGAAGTCCGTGTCACTACAGCGCCGCGACCACCCAAGTCCAACGGCTACAGTGGTCGATGGCTGGAAGTCCGCGGAGCTACAGTGCTCTGTCGGTGTCGTCGATCAGCCCTGATACAGTAGTTGTGCCAAAGTCCGCACTGCTACAGTGCTCTGTCGGTGTAATCCGGTCAACTCTGCTACAGTCGATCAAAGCTGCTACAATGCCCCAAAATTTGGGTCGGGGGCTTTCGACCCCAGGAGTAGGGGCGCGTTGCCCCCTGCAACCCCCAACGAGCTCAACGCGGAGCTCGACCCGCGGAATTGCGACCTGGTGCGCAGTATGAGCCGCAAACATTTGGCCCAACAACATCCAAAGAAGATCGGACTACACCAATCCACACAGTTGTAGCTTGGAGGGAGAACTGTGGGGTTGCTCTCAGGTCTGGATTGTTACTTCTTTTGTTTCTTCCCTCTCCCCCTCCCTCTTCGTACTTTAATTCTGGTTCACTCCATTTTTATGCATACCCGAAAGATCGTAGTTCTTAACACTTGGTCTGACCTGCCTCTCTCCATGGAAACCCGCAATCAATCACAATTTGAAGGGGAATGGATTGAAAGTGTGGCCTCGTCCCACTCGGACTTGTCCATGACCGTCAACAACCTTCAGCAGGGGATTCAAGAGTTGTGTCTGAACCAACGACATTGGGATCATGAGTTTGCCAAGCAAACATAGTTTCGGAAGCTCGTGATGTGCCGCTACGAGAAACAGCCCCACCAGGATGATTCTCACCCACAGGGAGTTTCGTCGACTTTCGGTACCACAGGAGACGTCTCTCTTCGTCAACCGCAGTCGGGACATGAGCTGTCGACCGACACCGCTCACCTGTTGCCCGATCCTTATCCAGCCTCCTGCTGTGTCGAGTTTTCGCCGTTTGATGGTTCTGATCCTCACGGTTGGCTTACCCATGCGGAATTATATTTCTGTATTCATCATACACCCAAGCAGTTGTGGATACAGCTTGCGCAGGTCAGTATGGATGGCATTGTCATCCATTGGTTCATCATCCTCACAGAGGTTTGGTCGGACTTAACCTGATCAGTATTCAAGCATGAACCCCTTGGAACGTTTTAGTGGTCTTGAAATCCAGAATCCCTACGAAGAATTAGCGGCGCTTCACCAACTTGATTCGGTTCAGGAATACATAGAACACTACAAATATTTGGCCTCCGTACTGTCGCGCCTTCCGGAACCACATTATCTTGGTTATTTTTTAAACGGTGTGCAGGAAGATATTCAATTGTGGGTTTGGATTCATAACCCTGACACCAGACTTCCGGTCATGCGCCTTGCACGCCATGTCGAACTGGCTCTCCGCTAAGGCTCCACCGGTTACACCATGGGGGGGAGGACCCCACGCGTTTGGGGGCGGACGTGATACCACTCCCTGGTAGCCGCCAACACATTCCAATTCTTTTCCATCGACTACTCCCTCAATTCGCTCGCTCTCTCGACCAGAAAGGGGGTACAGGGACTTCCCACGGAGGTACCCTGACAATTCCAGTATGCTGGTCGTGGAGGATGGGACAAACGACGCAAGAAGAGACTCTATTTTCGGTGTGGGTTGCCCTACTTGCCCACACATCGCTACACTGACCCGAAGCTTCAGGTCCTTATTCTGGGGGAGGGCGACACAAACAGTGAGGACAGGGCACTTGAACTAGGTGATCAACCAGATTCTATGAGCTGGGAGGAAGCAAAGTGTAAGGTAATGGAGTTTCATCATCTGCAACTCGGGGGTTCGCTTCGGGAGTCCCGTAGGGGAGGGCACTCTTCCATGGAAGTCGAGGGCCCTTTGAGAGGACTCCCTATCTTGCTTTTAATTGACAATGGGGCTTCTTATAACTTTATTTCGCCGTTATTGATCTGCTTCCTTGCAACAGAGGTGTAGGCTACTAACACAATGCGTATCAAGCTAGGAGATGGGCATCAGTCGTGGTCATTGGGGGTCTGTCCTCAGTTAACTTTACTTATAAGCGATTACAATTGCAAAATAGACGTGCATGTTTTGACATTGCCAGTTTGGATATCATATTGAGTGTTACTTAGTTACGCACTCTAGGGGAGGTCTATACAAATTGGCGGATGATGTTTATGAAATTTTCAGGTCGCGGAACGCGAATACTGCTTGCAAGGTGCACCCCCTCTTAGCCAAACATCGGTCTCTTTATAAGGTTGGGCCAAGCAATCAATGGAGCAAAGTAACCTTCGTTTACTATTAGAGGGAAAAACAGGCCAGAACCCTTATTTGTTGGTTGATCTGCTGGACTCGAATTTCTGCCGGTTAGCATCTCGGTTTGCGCGGGTTTTCAAGGATCCTACAGGACTTCCTCCAAAACGCCTACGGGACCATGCCATTCAGTTGTTACCTAGGCAAGGACCAGTGGTCGTCCATCCTTACAGGTATCAATACAAAAAAAATGAAATTGAACGACAAGTACACGAGCTCTTACAGTCTCAGTTAATTCAGTCCAGTTTCAGTGCATATTCCAACCCCATTTTATTGGTTAAAAAAAAAGATGATTCCTGACGTATGTGCATTGTCTATCGCTCCCTCAACAAGGCAACCATTCCAGATAAATTTCCTATACCAATGGTCGAAGAATTACTGGACGAGCTATGCGGGACCACATATTTCTCCAAAATCGAGCTTAAGTCAGGGTATCAGATTCGCATGCAAGAGGACAATGGAGACAAAATAGCCTTTCGGACCCATCAAGGGCATTCTGAGTATTTAGTAATGTCTTTCGGTCTTACTAATGCTTCGTCCACTTTTCAGGCGACTATGAATGCTTTGTTCCACCCTTCGTAAATTTGTACTAATATTTTTTTATGATATTTTGATCTACAGCCACAATTAGAAGCAACGCCAAGACTACATAGGTGCTTCCCTACAAGTCTTACTCGACAATAGTTTTTTTGTAAATCAACGGAAATGTAAATTCATTCAACATCAAATCGGGAGTACTTGGGCCACGTGATCTCAGGCAAGGCATGGCCATGTATCCAAACAAAATCCAAGTCATTCTTCACTGGCCACAACCGACTACAGTCAGAGGAGTCCGCGGATTTCTAGGTTTAACCGGTTATTATCATCAGTTTATTCAAAACTATGGCGCCATTGCCCAACCGCTTACGGCCCTCACCAAAAAGGAGGGTGTCCACTGGCCTCCTTCAGTTTAAACTGCATTCTGTCACCTTCAGCAGCTCATGACCCAGGCTCCTGTCCTCGTTCTCCCTGATTTTTCCACTGCCTTCGAACTCAAATGTGATGCCTCGGGTCGAGGCATTGGGTCTGTCCTCATGCAACATCAGTGACCTGTTGCTTTCTTTAGCAAGGCCTTATCCCCACGGAGCTTGGCTAAATCCAATTATGAAAAGGAACTCATGGCCCTTGTCCTAGCCATTCAGCACTCGCGGCCCCACCTATTGTGTCGTCCATTTGTGGTCTACTCGGATCAATGAAAGCCTGAAATTTATGATCCAACTAAATATCATTATTGTCGATCGACAATGTTGGCTAGGTAAGCTTTTGGGCTACCACTTCGGGATCAAATTTAAGCCGGGTTGCCAAAATTCTGTTGTCAACGCCTTATCCCGCTGCCATGATACACCTTTGTGTCACAACCCCCCTCCCCCCAAAGAGTACACCTCCTGCGCCGGAAATGAGAGAAGGGAGATGGTGATTGTCCGAGTCTCGACTCCAATAGACCTCGGGTTAGCGACTAGCACCGAGGGTATAATAATCATACAATGGGAGGCATTACCCTCTAAGAAAACATACGAAAGAGAGAGATAAGACAAATAAATTAATCAACACCTGCTGAGACATATATATAAAAGAAATCTCAAATTCATACATGCAACGTCATACAACACTAAAACTGAAAGGAAAACTACAAGTACCAAAAAGGTAAAGACGGCAGCGACCACAAAGCTCAAACAGCTCCTGCAGTACCACGAGCTAGTAATATCCAGCCCGATCTCCAACCTGCTCCGGCTGACCTGAAAAACGGTTTATATATACGTGGGGTGGGCATAATAGTATACTCAATAGGATCCTCCCCAAAACCTCTCGTGCAAAAGATAAAGAAAACATGTTAAAGCACAGTGAATAACAATGAAACTAACTCGTCACCTAAACAGGTATACTAAGTTCTCAGTCTCACTATGGCTAACTCTCACCAAGTATTGCATACAAGAGAGCATATAATATAGTAATGAAACATCAAGGGTACCCCACTACCGCTTCCTCACTGGTTTGTCGCTCTGCTCCAACGTCGCACGTCCTGAGTCATCTCTCTCCAAAATAAGTCAGCTCGTAGACACCTGGGTTAAGTATCACCACATGCACATCGTGCATCACATCATCTCATATCACATCTCCATATAGTAACCACGTAGTTTCCGAGAGCCACCACAACCCGTATGATGCGTATCATACATCGGGTATTATACCTCAAGTCATCACGGCTCATACACCGAGTAAGGTACCTCAAGTCATCACAGCCTATACGCATCATACCTATAATAATCATTTCGATACTATATCCGAGGATACATGTGTTTGAAATAACCACAAGCCATCATAGCCCTCTAGACACATATATGAGAAAACTAATCGTCGTGCATACCAGCACATATAACTATCAAGAGAAGAGAGCGGAGCCAGAGGGGGTAATCAATCATCCATCCTCCCATCAGGATGTTAGGGAAAACACCCTTCCATAGTCCATTGGGTGTCGGTCACCCTAACCGACATGGGTGGGGTAGCGTATGAAATCACAGAATATACATGATATAATATATCTCACAACCACACTATGGGCATAACCAAGCCCTAAGCTCAACTGCAACTATCGTCTCTCGGACACCCGGCTTTCACTGCTAGGGACTATATATCCTATAAGCACACATACATTTTTAAAAGTTACATTAAATTACTTCTTTTTCATTAAACAGTTCAATTTACGCTAATTAATTCATTAGCCATCAATTAACCAACAACATTAATCTGAATTAAATTACTTTAAATCATCAGAGTAAAGTTCACGCCTTCCAGGCATATTCCAAACCGAGTCCACGGTTTCTCAAGATCAATATCTTTCCGGCATTTGCATTCCATCAACACCAACCTCATGGGTTAAGTCATTTATTAAACATTATTACTTTCCATAATCGAGGTACTCTAGGAAAATCATCCTAAGCTACCATTAAGAAGAAACATGCAACCAAGCACATCCAGCTGCCTCAAACAGCGGGGAAAGAAATGCAGATAAAACAAGCAACCCGACCATCGGCCATTAAACATGTTGGAGTCTGCATCCCACATCGGACTTGTGGTCCAATGTGATCTTTATTATTCATTATAAAAGAACCTCAAGGCCTCCTTTAGAGAGTACCTTAGGGATTCGGGTCTACCTCTTTTTATCATTCTATATGGTATCAGAGGGAAACTAATCCTGAGGCCCTCCTGTTTTGTTTTATTTTTTCCCGTCGGCCTCTAGGGTTTCTCCCCGTTGGGGGGCGGCGGCCTCCATGGTCAGCGAGCCATAGGTATCTCCCGTCGCCCCCCCTGCCGGCTATCCCTCCCTCCCGGCAGATCGAGCTCCTGACGACTCCCATCCGGCGGAATCCTCCCACGGAGCTTATCCTCGACGGCGCTCCTCCCGCAGCGTCCCTCCCCGCGGCACACTCCCTTCCCGGCTCTCCAGCGGACCTCCCGCCCGCAGAACCTCTCCTGCACGCGGCTCTCCTGCGACTCTGACCCGCCTCCCGCTGCCGCCAGATCCTGCTGCGACTCAGCCCCCTCTTCAATGCGTTGCTCCTCTGCAAGGCAGCCCTCCCGCCGGTTTCATCCGCTCCAGTGCGGCGACTCTGACGACCGACACTTCCCCCGGCAACCCGTTGCTCCCTCCATGTCGGCCTCCTCCTGCGACAACCACCGCCTCCATGTCAGTCATCCTCCTGCGGTTTCCTAGCGCTTTGACGACCGGCCCGCCCGTGCGGGTTTCCCGGCGACTCTGACGATCGGCCCGCCTGTGCGGATTTCCCGACGCTCTGTCGACCGGCACCGCCAGTGCGGCTTTCTCGGCGCTCCGTCAACCGGCACCGCTTGAGCGGCTTGGCAAATCTTTTTCAGCAGCATCATCCATCACCTTCTTGAGGGGGAGCAGCAACCATGGCGTTTTATCTTCTATTCTGTTTTGTCTTGTTTTGTCATCAAGCTGGGTATGTCCAGCTTGAGGGGGAGTGTTTGCAGCGTCTGTTGATTTCTTTATTTTTCTTTATGTGTTCAAGCTAGGTACACCTAGCTTGAGGGGGAGTGTTGGAGCCTGCATCCCACATCGGACTTGTGGTCCGATATGGTCTTTATTATTCATTATAAAAGAACCTCAATGCCTCCTTAGAGAGTACCTTGGGGATTCGGGTCTACCTCTTTTGATCATTCTACAAAACAGATTCATGTCAAGTAAGCATCCAGCTTTATCACATCAACAGGTAAGCTCAGCTTCAACCTGTTTCATCATCTCTGGTGTCATCCCCGATACATCTCGCCATCACAGACATCAACTGTTGTCACGTCATTTGAGCCTCCCTGCCTCATAATCACATTAGTCATCCTAAGCTTAGTCATCCCAGGCTCATAACACATCGCATAGCAAAGCTCACATCCAGAGCACATCATAAGGCAGCAAGAAACAAACATAGTCAACAGGGCAATCTAGGCCCTAAAACATGGCATCCGACCTTCACATAAAAACGAGCTCTCACGGCTCCAAACACAAGACACTCGGCCTTCTCAAACAAACGGGCAACTCAAACCCTAGCAATTATTTTTATCACACAACCGGTTCTTATTCCATCTTGAATTAACCGATTCATTATTCATAGGTTCCAACTATGGGCAACCTAAGGCATCAAGCTATAGAAAGTTAAACATGCTCTTAGCATCAATTTTGGTTTCAACAAACCTAGAGAAGTAATGTTCACATTTAACATGCCTTTTCAATTCAACATTCTCAACGAGCATTATCATGTTTCACATTCTTTATCAATTTCATTATCGTGGAAGAACACGTTTAATTAAGCATGCGCATTGCATCAATTTGATCATCATCAAATATTCATTTAACATGCCTCATCTTAATTATTCTTAAGTCAATTAATCAATTAATTTCGTCTTTACGTTCTTCACCATTTTTCATCAAGAACGGCATGTTAATCCACAGTATAACAAGACATGCTAAAAAGCATAACATAGATAGCACACTATCTAGTAAATCAAGAGGCAAACCGTCATCACGGTAGAAAGCAACAACATACGATCGCTACAACCAATTCTTTATTAATCTGGTTCAATAATTACTAGGTTAATTTCATTGTCATCCAAAGGGCTAAACCACGCTAACTTTACAATTGCACGTAAATAAATAGGAGAAGCAACAAATCTCCTACCTCAAGGGCGTCAACATTCTTCGCATGAGAACGAACCAACGTCACAAATTCCGATCACTCCCGCAAGAAGCTTGGATCACTACGGAGCAAACACAGGAAGCTGAAAATTGATCCATGTTGAAGGGTTTACAAAACCCCTGAAGAGACAAGCTCCAAGCGATTTGCTGCACCAAAAACAAGGGCGCACGCAAGATGGAATCATTGCTAGAAGAAACTCGAACCAATGACAGCAGGGTTCCACGACGAAGGGCTTTGGAACCTCCAGCCTTGAGGGAAAGCAAGCAGGAAGGAACGAAGGATCTTCATTTTCGAGTCAACAGATACGGGAGAATCAGAATTTCATATCACAAAAGATTTAATGAACTAATTATTGCAGATCTCGTTAAACTCCACGCGGAAGGACTCGTTTACAGCCTCAGTCATCAGCGAAAATCAAGGATAACGAACGGGCTTTGAATGCCCTTGATTCACGCCGCTGAAAGACCCGCATGGCCGTTTTTACGTAACTGGCGGAAAACTCCATGTGGTCGATTCCACGTAGCCAAAAGCCCCACGTAACTAAAATCTCCACGTAACCGTTTCACGTAGCCGATTCACATAGTTGATCGCCTAGGTAACTGATAAAACACAATTTTGTTGAATATTTTATTGATAATAAATGACAAAATTTGCTCACATTGTGTTAAATATGTTTATTTATAAAATATGGATTAGATCATTCATTTGAAAATTTGGTGAAAATTTCAGTTTTACCCTTCAAAATTTATTGTAGCATTTCGAACATAAATATTTTGATATGTATTATTTGAACTTTAAATTTTGTGAGTATATTCCTGACTTAATGGGCTATAACTTTCATTGAGGACATTGGAGTTAAATCGTGCATTTGATGGGTGTAAAAGGGCCATGAAGTCAAAGATGGGCTGAACACGCTAGTTTGGACATCAGTTCTGTATTTGGGCCATATCTTCTTCATACAAGCTTGGATTTGGCCCAAATTTTGAGAAGAGCTCGGGGACCCAATTCCGAACATTTCATCCTTCTGGAAGGACAGCTAAATCACGCGTTTTAGAGGTCAAACAGGCGGTGCAAGTTGGCTTAAAATATTTGGACGAATTTCTCCATTCACACTTGAAACCACTTATAACCTAGCCTCCCTCCACTCTATAAATATGTATTTTTCTCATTTGGAGGAGTTGGGACGTGCATTAGGAAGTTGAGGGCAGAGGAGAAGTGGATCCACTCCAATTCTCCAACCATTTCAACAAGAATAGCTCTTGAAGCAGACGAAGCCTTCTTCGTCTTCTTTGTGTTGTAATACTTTTGTTTGCGTAATAAACTCATTAGTTCTTTAATTTCTTCTGTTTTCCTCTGTTTTGTTCACTTCTCTTCCTCATTAATCTTCCTCTTTGGGCTGGAATTCAAGAGTAGAAACGAGATTGGGTTATGCCCTTTCTAAATCTTTGCAAATGCAATCCGTTTCTACAATGACTACGCCGCCCATAGAAGAGTAGTTTTCTTAGTAATCGATCTACCTCTTACCTTCTTCATTCATTTATTTTGAATCAATGAGCTATTGTAATTCACTTAATATGATCTATTAATTGATTTTTCAATTTAAATGAAACTAAGCAAGCAATTGAACAATTGACACAAAAACGCACGAGGTCAAGATTTGTATAAATTGTGAGAGTGCGATCTTAATCGGTAATACAAGACCACAAGAAATAAATTTGTAGAGTTCAAATATAATCCATAAACTCAATTAATCCTCATTTCCAGAGTGGATATGTGCTCTAATTAACCACTGACCATAAGTTAACCTAAGAACATCAATCAAAGAAGGGTGTTGCGATTGCATGTTCCGAAGCTAACATAGGGTTTAAGTAATTTCATCTTTGTAGTTAAGTTAACTCCCGTAGGGCTCGAGGGTTAACAAATTAGGGAATTATAATTAAGTGAATGTCAATTTAAATAATAATGATAAATAATTGAGTGAAGAGCTAGAGTTAGATCGATTACGCCTTTTAAAATATTTTCTAAAAAAAACAGCTTCTTATTTTGTTTTATTAATCAAGTTTCATTTCAAAAACAAAAACAAAAAAAAATACAATCTTCTTTAACATACTTCTTCTTTTATAAATGGTAAAAAAAACCTCATCATTTTTAAGTAGTGTTTTTATTCTCTTTTATTTTATTTTTAAAATACCTTCAAGAAGTTTTAATTTACTTTCTCCTTTGAGAAACGACTTTGGTCAGCCACTCTGTTGCACCCAAGTACCCAAAAAATCACACTTCATTTGAGAGCACCCACGACAGCGCCTTTCAGTAACCGATTCACGTAGCTGATCGCCCACATAGCCGATTCACGTAGCCGATTCACGTTGTCGATCCATCCATATAGCCGATTTGACTGGCTGTGAGAAGATATAATTGACCATGCCAACCAACCAGCCTACCGCACGACCAACCAGCCAACCATGCCAACCGACCGCACGACCAACCAACCTACCGCACGAACAAACAGGCGACCGTGCCAACTGACCGCACGACCAGTCAGCCCACCGCACTTGCAAACAAGTGACCGTGTCAACCGACCACACGACCAACCAACCTACCGCACGAACAAACAGGTGGTCGTGTCCACCGACCGCACGTCCAAACAAGTGACTGCACGAAGGAAAATTAAAAGAACAAGAGGAAATGACTCATAACACCCTCCAACCACCAAAACTAGCCAAGTAACAGGCCAGGAAGGTACGGACCGTTAAACTTGGCCATTACTCAGTCCACCCCGCAGTGGACGGACCGTCAGGGCCTGCTTAAAGACAATCCCATCGATCCCCAACTTCGGAGGATTATCCATGTCTTGGAGAGCGGGTGCACTTCTTATCCGGGGTACACTTATCAACAAGGCATTTTATATTACAAGGGTCGTCTGGTGCTTTCCGCAACCTCCCCTTGGATTTCCACCCTCCTGGTCAAGTATCATTCCTCTCCACAAGGTGGACACTCTGGATTTTATCGCACCTATCGACGCCTCACCACCACTCTTTATTGGCAAGGCATGGAAGCAGTTCAAGAATTTGACTGACAATGTCCAGTCTGCCAACGTAGCAACTATTCCACCCTTTCGCCAGCAAGGCTGCTCCAACTTTTAGAAATTTCAGATGTCATATAAGCAAATCTCTCTGTGGATTTTATTAATGGTCTGCCCAAGTTAGGCAGCTTTGATGTCATCTTTGTTGTGGTGTACCGCCGCTAAGTATGCCCATTTCCTCCTGTTGAAACACCCATACACGGCTACTCGAGTAGCAGAAAAAAAAATTCCGTGAAATTGTATGTTTTGTGGCATGCCTACTTCAATAGTGATTCAATTTTCCTCAACCAGTTCTGGACAAACATGTTTCGACTACATGGCACTCAACTGCGCTTCAGCTCCACCTACCATCCACAAATGAATGGCCAAACAGAGGTGATAAACCGTTGCCTCGAGACTTATCTTCGTTGCTTCGTCGGGGAGCAACCAAAACGTTGGTACTATTGGGTTCTATGGGCAGAATTATCATACAACACCACCTGGCATGTGCGATTAAAACCACCCCATGTGAGGTCGTCTATAGCCGCAAACCACCAACATTACTCAGCTACCTCCCCTCTGAAGTTTGTGTCGCAGCAGTAGTCATTGCTCTACAGGACCGAGATGAGGCTTCAAGCACCACCTCACTCGCGCCCAAGACATCATGCGGCACCAAGCAGACCGACATCGCCAACCAGTCTCTTTTTCAGTCGGCGATCAAGTTTATATGGAACTCCGCCCTCACAAGCAGCACTCCCTCGCTCGCTGAATCTCTCAAAAATTGTCTCCCCGTTATTACGGCCCTTTCAAGATCCTCGGCCAAATTGGCCCGATAGCTTACCAACTGGACTTGCCCACACAGCCGCATCCATGCTTTTTTTCATGTTTCTCAACTCAAACAGGCAGTGGGACAACACGCCAGCCCCAACTCGCTTCCTCCAGGTCTGGACGGTGATGCCACGCAATAGCCTGAACCTGTAGCAGTTCTCTCCCGGCGCAATTAGCCCCAGGATGGCGTGTTTTTTTTTTTAAAGGTTGGGGCCGAAGCCTCAATTTATTATTTAAAGCAAAGACCTCTTTATACTGGGTAGAGGGAGACTCATTACATAGCCCAATGGCCCAAGGCCAAGTGGCTTGAATATAAGGCTTGAAAGCCCATTTTTTGGCCCAAAAGAATTCCTCGGTGAACAGTACTGCTACAGTACCCGCGCATCTACAGTACCTGGTACAGTACAGCCGCCACTACAGTGCCGCCGATACTACAGTTTCGCCACTGCTACAATACTGCTACAGTACCCGGGAATTCGCCCCTACCCGGATTTGATCCTGGGTCTTTTGGATGCCAAGCAGGAGCCTATACCACTAGGGTACAGGCTCGTTGGCAACTCCAGGATGGCGTGTTTCAACCCCAATTTTTGATTCAATGGCAAAGCAAGACACCTGATGACACCACGTGGGAAGATGAATTTGTACTCCAAAATCAGTTTCCCACTTTCAGCCTTGCTGAAAAGCCTGATTCTCAAGGGGTGGGCAGTAATAGAGTCTGCGACCTCCCTAGAGAGTGGAAGGTCTACTCTCGAAAGGGCAAAACCAACAATGCAAGGGGAGGGCGTTAGGCCACATGGACAATAGGAACGTGCACAGCGGTTATTAAAGGGAATGAGGGTCGTACTCGGGGGGGGGGGGGGGCTCTTTTTCTGTTTAAAACGGTTCAGTTATAACCTAGAGGGAGAACTGTGGGTTGCTCTCGGGTTCGGGTTGTTACTTCTTCTGTTTCTTCCCCCTCCCTCCCTCTTCATACTGTAATTCTGGTTCCCTCCATTTTTATACATACCCAAAGGATCATAGTTCTTAACAGTCGATGCAAGTGAAGCCTCGCAAATTCCTTCCTCCCCCCGACACATTGCAACGCGGCAAACAGGTGCAGCAATCAAGCAGAGCCAGGGACCCAACCACCTCAACCTCCTTCCCGCGATAGAGCGCGACAACCCAGCCAAGCCGCCATGACCTCCTTCCAACTGGCACGCGATCGCCAGGCATTCCGCGTATGACCGTTCTCCTCTAGCTTTTTTTTTTTACTTTTTAATTTGAATTTGTTATGTATTTTAATTTAAGTTACATAAACAATCTTTTTTATTCAATTTTTTTATTCTCTTTTCCTTTTGTTTTTTTTTGGAAAGTGCTTTTGATGGTTGTTGCTATATCTAATTGTTGATTGTGTTTTTTTTCCGATTCTTGGTTGACAGTGGTTGGTTGTCTTGGCTTATCAAAATGATTTGTTGTTTGAATACCAATGACTAATGATTATTTATTAATAGAATATTTTTCAAAATAATGTCACTGAAATTAATGAATATTTGTTGTTTTTTCACAATCTTATTATTATTGATAATTTTTTATGACTGACATTGCTTATTTGTTTTTAGATGTATGTAGCATAAATTATTGACATAATATTTTATATTTATGTATATGTTGTCTAATTTATTATTTGTCATTGTTATTTCCTTATATGCCCTTTGTGTGTCGTAAGTCAATATTGTCACACGTCATGCACCGCGCAATGCACTTTTTCACCGAGAACCCTTGTCGTCATTGTGCGCCATGCGCCGCAAATAACTATGCAATCAGCTATGCAATTTTTAGGCCAATAAACATCACATTATTCCCAATATCCTAGATATCTAAAGATTTTGAACAAAAAGCGGCTTCTTAATCTAACAGTTTTTTCCTTCAACTCCCTAAAGTGACTCAAGAACAAAATATGATCTTCCACCTACATCCATTGTTCACTATTGTCAACTACAGTTCTCTAGTTGTTACCTTCAGTTTATGAAAATATTTTCTCTACAAGGATATTTGTGAGCCGATAGCCAACCCTTCCATAGAAGTGGCAATTTTGAACCCGACACAACACGGCATGAGAAACAAGTTTGAGTCTAAAATAAATGGGTTTGAGTAATGACATGAGTAACATGACATGAGTAATATGATATGAATGATATTCGAGTCAGGTTCGGGCTGACCATTCTTAACCCGTTTAGCTCGTGTAACCAGGTTAAAAATATAATGATAATATAAAATATTAAAAATATAATGATAATTAATTTTATAATATATTTTATTTTTATAATCAACTTAATTTGAAATAATCCAAGATGTTTATAACACATTATTTATTTTAAATGGTTTAAGAAAATCCAATTGCAACATGGATAACATATGTTTCATATTAATTGGGTTATTTTTAATCTAAATGAGGTAATTCGATTTGTTTAGGCCATTATGTTTATGTAACATTGACTAGCACAACATGCTATGATGCAATCTATGATATATGTTTAAAGTTAAACGCACTGGTACGTCGGGTTAGGATTGACCCCTTCGTAAATGGATTAGATTAGGTCAATATGTTTAATTGAATGAGTCGGGTTAGAATTGAGTCTAAATGGGTTCACAAGACAACCACCCCGACCGGTGACCACTAGCCTCCAACTAAAGATAAAAGGATTTGTATATTCCTGAAACTTCAAAATACGAATAGCCTGTCTACTTGAAAGTGCTGATAAAAATGCCGTACCCAAGCAGTTCCAGCGTAGAAAGAGAACAACATAAGGAGGCGGACTAGGATTGATTTCTGAGAAAATTTGGCAACAACTTTTCCAAGAGGATAGAAGAAATGCAAGCAGAGGGAAATCCGTCAAGTACACAGCTTGAACCCAAATGCCCATCTGTCTCTGTATTTATTATTTGCCGGCAAGCAAGATTAACAATGAACATACGGGATACAGGGGCGGAAAATTGGAAAAATGTATGCGAAAAAGGTAATTCGGTAGTGCGATAGGATCACCTGCAAGCGTATGATGAACTCTTCCTCTTTATCCATATAAAAAACATTGAATTTATCGAGCTCTTCATTAAGAATCCCAACAAAACGGTCCTGAAGTTCCATTAAATACCGCTGGCTTCCTCCGCCGTAAAGGCCGGATTCGGCAGCGGCGAAGGTGCGGGCATCCTCATTCGGGGGGCACCACCATCGAGGAGGATTACGCAAGGAATTGGGTTCGAGCAGGAAGGGATCAGCGACGGTGGGGGGCAAGTGCTTGAGGAGCTTCTTGAGGGGTTTGTAGCAGAGGAACTTGTCCCGCCATTCGGGGAGGGCTTCTTCGAGGTGGTTATTGAACTCTTTGCCGAACTTCATCCCCCTGACGATCGAAAACCATATATGAAGATCCGGGAAACAACGACAAACAATGCAACAATCCAGAATCCGAGGGCCTGATTTCTTCGGCGAGGGATGGGAAAAGGACGAGAGAGAGAGGGAGGGAGGGAGGGAGAGAGCTAGAACCGTAGAGGGACGCAGATGATGGGAATGCGGCGCAGCCAATGAGGCTGGAAGGATGCGATAAAAAGCGGGATGGATGGGAAAGGGATTTGGCGACGGCGACGTTGTCTGGTGATTTTTTAGAACAATGCAATTCTATTAGTAATTTGTCAAAATAATGATGCCTGCCACCCGGGGCTTTCAGGTCAACTTACATTGTATTTTTCACTAACCGACCCTCAAATATAATGGTTCAAATCAAAGGTGAGGTCAATTACCACACAAATTATAGTCTCCGATCCATTTTTTTAGACCAAATTCCATTGAAACTTTGGTTCAAGTGGAACTAGTAAATCAAGCTCTACTCGAACAGTCAAAGTTCTAACAAAATTTGATCTGGAAAACTGAGTTGGATTTTCAGTTACAATAAACGATTTTGGTCCCTATTACCACACCTTTGTGTAAAATACCTTTATGAAGTCAAGATTTTATTACGAAGACACGGTCCTCAACCACCCTTTATGCAAAAATCCATAGGAAAACGTGATCATAGATCCCGATTTCATGGTCTTATTATAATTTTTTTCAATTCCTCTATTGTTATTTTTATTACGAATGGGCCCCATGCTCTAGGTGGCTCTCTTGGTCATTCTAGTCATCATGTGATACTGGTTTTGGTTATTGATTATATCTTTTGGTTATTGTCATTTATTTCTGTTATTGTGCTACGTTTATAAAGAAGGTATGGTCTCTTTATGATCGATATTAGACTTTCGCTACTAGTCGGCAGCTTCTGATGTACAAGGATGTGCGTCTGAGGTCATGTGACTGATCGACTCAGGTCATTGATGTGTGGCACCCAGGTCGAGACGTAACAAAGTGTTATCAAAGGAGTTTTTTTTTCTTGTCTTGCTATTTAGGAAAGATAAACAAAAGAATAGGATGAGTTAGACTTTGATTAAGAGCTTGTGCGTGGAAGTAGCTAACCCATGTACGAGGGTAAAAGCCAAGTGCCTAAGGTGGGATTGTTGTTATTAATATTTGTTGATACAGTTATATATTATTTCATCTCGAGTGATGCACTTGTTGTGTGATGTGGTTATTGTTTTTTAGATTTTCCGAGATTTGAATCACGACCCGGTAAGGCGTGAGAGTTGAGTATGCATGCATCATTCTAGGCAGTCAAGATTATTATGTAACGTGCATCATTTTTAGGGGCACACAGAAAAGCGGGTTTTGGGTAAGTTGTTGGTTTTGAAATGTTTTTCTTTGCTTGCATGAATTAAATAGAAAAAGGTTCCTGATATAAAATTGAGAACCGTAAATGATGAAAGATGTGAATAAATGAGTGTCTAATGAGAAACTTGAATAGTGAAAATGGGTTTACCCTTTGTTAACCATGACCTAGGTGTAGGATGGTTAAAAGTAGTGATAGTGCCTCAGTTTTGACCATGTGACGGAAAAAGGGGGAATGACATGTTATGGCCTTGTGTGAATCTCTATTGTTAATTGTGTTAATGTTGTGAAATGTGTCCTAAGACGCGTGTTTGGCATTGTAGAGATATGCCTCTGTGATGACGTGTGTTAATAGGACGATAGGAGGACATGGTTGAAAATGTACCTCCAGTGGTGGAACCTAAGACACTGATAATGTCGGGTGAGGGAGATTGAGAGCAGTTTTGTGATAACTTTTCTTGCTTCGTACAGTTTATGGAAAGAGACCCAGGACGGGTTGTGAAAAAATATGTCTGATCTGACACAGGAGTTCAAGTTGCAGCGCCCTCTGACATTCACCAGAGATGGCGGACCTAAGACAACTGAGTTCTGGATCAAGTTTATCCAAACGACACTTGACCACTTGGAGACTCCTGCTGAGAAGAGAGTCAAATTGACTGTTTACATGTTACGTGGTCAAGCAAAGTGTTGGTGAGACATCCAGACTCAGGATGGACAGCTGGAGAACATGGAGTGAAAGGACTTTCAAGAGAAGTTCCCAAAGCACTTTTATCTAGAGACGCTGGGGAGGGAGAGAGTAGCTGAGTTCATGAGATTGAATCAGGGGAATATGTCTGTGATGAACTATGTTGGACGCTTTACAGATCTGCAGAGCTTTGTTCCAGTGTTGGCGGGAGACGAGGCTACTGCGGAAAAATGGTTTCAAGATGGGCTTAAATGTGAAATTACATCCCAGGTGAATATCTTCACGCTGAAGAAGTTTTTAGAAGTGGAGAATTAGGCTCTCGTATTTTAGAGGATCCTTAAGGAGGCTTCCAGTGGAGGATGCACTGCTGCAAAACCGGGTTTCTGCAGCGCCACCCTTTAACAGCGCTAAAAAAAAGCGCTGATAAAGGGGGTGCCTTTATCAACGTTAAAAAAAAACGCTGATAAAGGGTGCTTTTAACAGCGCTAAAAAAAACGATGTTAAAAGTGACCACTAACCGACGCTTTTGTTTAGTACTGATAAAGGTCCCCCATTTATCAGCGCTTTTTTCAGCAATGTTAAAGGGGACCTCTTTATCAGCGTTTTTTTTAGTAGCGCTGATAAAGGGAGGGATTTATCAGCACTTTTTCCAAGCGCTGATAAAATGCATATTTCAAAAAAAATCATAAAAAATAATATATTGATATATAAGTATATTTATATTGATATAAATATAATATATATTTTTTAAATATGTTTTAAATAAGGATAAATGGAAATCTAAAATTAATGTATAAGATATTTAGTAAAAGAGGATTATAAAATATTTTAAAAAATATTTTTAATTAATAATTTTCTAATTATCATTGACTAATAATCATTTAATAACATTTTGAAGACAAAAAAATAAAAAAATTAATAAAAGGTCTAAAATAAGTTAAAAACGTAACTCAAACTTCAAACGGTCATAACTTTTGATCCGGGTGTCCGTTTGAGCTCTACAACATATCAAATTGAAGTCTGTGACGAGCTCTATGCGCTAATAATTAAAAGAAACATTTAGTCACATTTTTTGAGGCCAAAAAAGGTCCAGAAGGCATCCAAAACTGAGTTTTTAGTCCGGATATCCAAATTTTTTAACATTCAAATATAACTTCTGATCGAGATGTCCTCTAGGCCTGTATCACATATCATATCGAAGGTTCTTTCATTTTTTTCAATTTTACTGGTTGTGGAGTTGAAATTGACTTCAGGATCAGAAATTATGGTCGTTTTAACATTCTATGGCTTTTCAAATACACATATATATGTATTTATTCGTGTGTGTGCGTGTGTTGTATATATGTATTTATTTATTTATTTATAAACACACATAAGAAAACATATTTTATAAATGTATTTAAAACTAATCTTATAAATATATATTAATATACAAATAAATATACGGATAAAAAATTACAACTAAATATATATATATACAAATATATATAAATATTTATTAACACACACACACACACACACATATATTAATATAACTATATATATATTAATATGACTAAATATATATATATATATTAATATAACTAAATATATATGTATATATATTAATATAAATATATATATATGTTAATATAACTAAATATATATACGGATATATATATATATATATATTAATATAAATATATATATGTTAATATATATACATATATATATATTAATATACGAATATATGTATATATATCAATATAACTATATATATATATTAATATAAATATATATATGTTAATATATATATATATATAAATAAATAGATATATTAATAAATGAAGAGCAAAACAATATGGTGGAGTGATAAAGGTTTAGACGTGCAGGTAACCAGCCTCGAGTTCGAATCCTGGGGGTAGGTCGCGGGCGCAGGTGGGGGGAATAACCTAGCACTGTTAAAGGGGGGGTGGGAGCGCTGTTAAAGGGGGTGGGGGTGGCTAGGGCGTGCATGGGATACCATGGGGGGTGGGGCGCTGTTGAAGGGGGGCTTCAAGTGCTGTTGAAGGGGGGCTTCAAGCGCTGTTGAAGCCCCCTATAATTGCAAAAAAAAAAAATTATTTTTTTTAATATTTTTTTTACCTTTTATCAGCGCTTTTCCTTTAACGACGCCCCACCCCCATGGTATCTCACGCACGCCCCAATGCTAAAAAAACGCTGATAAATGACACTTTTATCAATGTTTTTTTAGCGCTGATAAAAGGGGCCTTTATCAGCACTTTTCTGAGCGCTGATAAAAGGGACCTCCTTTATTTTCGACTCGATTAACAATGATTTTTTTAGCACTGTTAATACCTTTTTCTAGCGGTGATAAAGACCATATTTGTAGTAGTGATAAATGGTTTCTGTTGGATGATCATGATGTACGACTTTCGAGAGCAGGAAGCATCGTTACAAGAATGTTAGTAAGAGCAGTGGAAAGTAGAGTGACCAGACAGAGGGGTCGGTTACTCAAGACCTTACTCGAGTGATTTGTCACTGGTGCGGTAGGTCATGGCACTTATGTAAACAGTGTCCCCGACCACCGGTAGAGTGTCAAGCCTGCGCCAGAATGGGTCATCTACAAAGGTTCTGTAGGAACCCATGACAGATGGGTAATGATGGAGCGACTAGGAGGAACTAGAGTACAGGAAGGGGACCATCTACACCGTACCAGTCTGACACTCACATTTCTACTGGTCGTGGAGGTATAGGTGGTGAATGTGGTAATTCTAGGAAAGAGCGTCCGTATCAGCAGAGTGGTACAACTTAGGGGACTCAGACCACATCATAAGGAAGAGGGGCAAGACAATTGCATGCAGTTCAACCTACACTAGTGGATAGCGAGGTTGGACCGTCGACAGTAAG
This sequence comes from Viscum album, assembly GCA_963277665.1. Classification (NCBI taxonomy): domain Eukaryota; kingdom Viridiplantae; phylum Streptophyta; class Magnoliopsida; order Santalales; family Viscaceae; genus Viscum; species Viscum album. The sequence continues at coordinate 1,257,193,634 of OY728142.1, read as the reverse complement.
AGGTACTATTTTTGTATATTCTATGCCTTGCTAGTGCCTTATTTGATACTTATGTTTCTCATTCTTTCATATCTTCAAAACTTGTGAATGGGATGAAACTGATGGTGGAGTTTATGAGCGGGGTTATGACAATAGATACATCGTTGGGAGTACGGTCTAGAGACATTTGTTTGTGCAAGGGGTGTTCTCTCGAGGTTGGGGAGTATCGTTTTCTATGGGATCTTTACATTCTTGACATTCTGGGATTTGACCTAATTTTGGGCATGGACTGGTTAGTGGCGTACCGAGCCTGAATAGATTGTTACCGCAAGAGAGTGGCTTTTACATCTCCTAAGGGTGACAATTATTTTTACCATAGAGAGTGGGATATCTAGGTAGGTCGTGCAGGGTTAGTTCACCAGCAAATGGGGGAGCTCACTGCCCAGGTTGTTAGTCTATTGTTGGATGATGGTGGCTAAAAACATAATGCTTTTCCACTCATAGTGGACAAGTTTTATGATGTGTTTCCTGAAGACTTCTCGGGGCTTCCACCTGAGAGAGATGTTGAATTTATTATTGATCTCGTACTAGGGGTTGAGCCAATTTCTATTCCACCATATAGAATGGAAGAACAAAGCTTCAAGAGCTTAAGACTCAACTAGAGGTTTTGGAGGATAAGGGATTTATCTGACCAAGTACATCGGCTTAGGGTTCACCAATCTTGTTTGTAAAAAGGGCTGATGGGACCTTGCACTTATGTGTTGATTATTGGAAGTTGAACTGGATGATTGTGAAGAACCAGTATCCTCTTCTGTGAATCGACGATCTTTTTGACCAATTGAGAGGATCCTGTGTCTTCTCCAAGATTGACTTGAGATCAAGGTATTATCAGTTGAGAGTTCAACCTTCTAATATACTGATGACTACTTTCAGAAGTATATACGGCCTATATGAGTTCGTCGTGATGTCGTTCGGGTCGACAAATGCACCAACAATATTTATGGTTTTGATGGACAAAATATTTCATTCGTACCTAGATCAGTTTGTGGTAGTGTTTGTGGATGACATCTCGGTGTACTCCAATGTTGGTCGAAGTAGGACACTCAAGAGGGGAGGGGGTGAATTGAGTTCCTATAAAAACTTCTATCTAACACCATTATTTAAAAATTATTTACAAGTTCCCCAATTTTAAACAAAACAGCCCAGTTAACCAAAGTAGCAGATTTATAAAAGTTTTGTTTGTTCAAAAGACTTCTCAAAGATTGATTAGTTCTTAGTTAAAACAATATAGTAAAAAGTATAGAGAAAACAAAACTTGAAATCACACAGTAGAAGTAAACAAGGGGTTCGGTCTCAAGCTGAGACCTAATCCTCTCCACTTGGTGATCACCCACCACCAAGAAATTTATATTAAATAAACTTGATCCATACCCTGGATTGGGGTAACAATAGTATACAAACTATCCAGGTCACTAAACCTCTTCCACATTTTTTATGGGAGTGTAAAACAAAAAAACAGACAAGCCACACAAGGACCTCTTCCACTGTTATCTGTGGGAGTGTAAATGTGAAAGTTTGTGAAGATATCTAAGTATCTTACAGTTTATCATAAGAGTCAGTATGTGTCTAAAAATAGAGACACACACTTCTAAAAATGTAAAATAAAGTACACAGGTAGAGAAAAAATATAAGAAGAGCTTATAATGCTCCATGTGATGTTCTACGAAGCTTTTAGACTCCTTCATAATGATATAAGTGAAGTTGTATTCACCTTCCAGAAACAAACAGTAAAAGAGAGAGTTGTGGTTGCTTTTGTGTTCTATTTCCATAGAGGTAAAAGATTCCTCAAAGTGTTCATGTCCTCTAAGTTACCGCTTTAGAGATTTGTGGACTTTTGGTTCTTAGTAGTGTCTTTGTGTAAGCACAGTAAGTAGCTCTTGTATTTTTCTCTAAGGTACATGAATAACTCTATGTGTTTCTTCTAGGTTGCCTCTTCCTCACACACTTCTCTTCTTGATTGAGATATTCCCTTTATACAGACAAGCAACATGTTCTCTGGTACCTTGTACCTTGTACTGGTCTCTAGCACCATTAAATGTTGTCTACAAAAGACAGAAAGGCTCATTAATATAATAAGCAGTACTAAATTTCATAAATATGACCATTAGAGGTAAGTTCGAATTTAATAGACAGATCATTGGTGACTCAATCTTTCAGTAGCTCATACTGTCAGTGTCTCATGCTTTTGGTAGATCATTTCTATCGGTATCTCATTCTATCGGTAGATCAAACTTGTATCGGTCAATTGCATTTTCGATGGATGATATGTCGATAGCTTGGTTGTCGGTAGCTCATACTTAGAAAATTTTTGAGTGTCGGTCAATAATTCTATCAGTAGGTCAGGCGTTGGTAGGTCAAGCTGTCGGTAGGTCAGACTATCGGTAGGTCAGGCTATCGATAGGTCATGGTGTCAGTAGGTCAAACTGTCAGTAGGTCAGGCTGTTGGTAGGTCGTGTATCAGTAACTTGTCTATTGGTAGGAAAAGTATCGGTATTTCATACTTAACCAAAATCTGTAATGTCGTTTTATGATGTAAACACTACCATCAGAGGTTTAGATTATAATTAAACACAATGTATCTTAATAAGGCATAATTAGCATGGTTAAACATGATTTGTGAGCATTAAAACTATAGGAGGCCAACAATCTCCCCCATTTTTATGATAAAAAATCATGGTATTATAGACCATAATAATTGATTTAATTTATGATGACCATGAAAAAAAATTACTTAACATATTGCACAAATTATTGAGATAAAATTTTAACAACAAAAGTACAGATTACTTGGTAAAACAGATTATTGGTTAAATGGTCTTTGTCAATTATATGTTCCATTTTAATCTTAAGTTTAATCTTAATCTCCCCATGAGATAGATTCCATATTATTTCTAACGCTTTTGGGATTACCAAAAAAGAAAACATTAAATAAAAAGAAAGAATAAAGAAGTAAATATCAAAGAGATGAAATCAGAGAGAGTATTTCATTAATCAAGTAGTACAAAGGAGAACACAAATAGTACAACAAAAAATGAAGTACATTAAATCCCTATCAAAAAGTGATCCAACTAATTATTGGGCACAATAAAGTCCATCACTTCCTTTCCTTTATTAGAAGTAGAGGAGGGAGGAGCAGAAGGTTCAGTAGAGGTATTAGTTAGAGGATCAGTGCAGATAGAGAGGGAAGGAAGAGGAACTCCTATGAAAATAGAAGAAGCAAGGCTGAGTCTAGTTGATGAAGCAGGTCCTATGAGTTCCTGTTGGATTACAGGTCGAATCTGATCGAGAGCTTGTGTAGGAGTCATGGTCAAAGGTTCCAAGGGTTCATAAGAAGAGGTAGGAGCAATCATGACTGATCTGATAGGAGTGGTAGGAGGAGAAACAATAGTTGTGTTATGATGGTGCATGTACAGTTTGAGCAAATTGATAAAGTCCCTGATGACCTCACCACCATGAGTCATTGCCTTCTCAAAATCATCCTTATTTTCCATGAACTTATCAAGGGTAGAAGTAAACACTTTCAATTTCCTAACTTTCTCTTTGAATGTTTGAGTCACTAGAGGCAACCTCAAATTCTCCATCAAATACTTGAAGTGACTGGTCAACTGGTTTTTGGTGTAAAATCTCTTGAAATAGAAATAAACTTTCTTGGTTATTTATTTTTGAGTAGCAGTAGCACCAGTGGAATAAAACTTAACCATGTCATAAATATGATCATAATTTTTCTTGATTTTGAAAATACTTTCTTGGTTAGTGCTACCCATCATAGTCTTAAGTTCCTCTCTAATCACATTTTTGACCATCTCAAAGTGATCAAAAAGAGCAGCTGAGCTGGAGGCACCTTGCACGGTATCTTGAATATCAGATCTCAACTGAGTTAGATCAAGAGTGGGAGTCTGAGAAGGAGTAACTTCTTTAGAATATTCAGAAGTGGTGTCTCCAAGAGCTTTCAAAAATCTGTCCAAAGATTATTTATATTCAGTTGTCAAATTGTTAATAGTCGAGACCATAACAACCAATTCATTTATCATTTTCTAATTGTTTGTGACAATTTCTTCCACAAGAGTGATCAATCTTGTCTCAACCTAAGATACAACCCTTTCAATAATCAACTCACCATCTCCTTCATTGACTTTGGAAATTGGAGCAGATGGCTATAAAGGAATTGATCAAACAACAACCAATAACTCTTCCTTGAAAGCATTAAAATAAACTTTGGTGATATAATCAATAAATTCTAAACCAACCACAAGAGTAATAACAATCCTATCTTCTACATCAGGATAATCCAATCCAAGAGTTACATACTATGGGTCTCTCCTCCATACAAGTACCACAATATCATTTAAGAGAGAAATCACATCAAACTTTTCTCTTTTAGCTTGTCTCTCCCCCTCAACTGATGGCCTCTTTCTTGAATAAATCAACTCCCTTACTGGATTCACAGAAACATCTCTTATAGCATGAATTTCCTTCTAAACATGAACAAAAGGATCTCTCTCTTCAACCACATCTAGCTCAACATGAGCATCAGGAGTCCTTTCCTCAATCACAACTTGTTCAATAGCCTCATGGGATTCCATAATAGGTTCCTATTCTACTATGGCAGGATCAACATGATTCTCATGTTCAACAGGATCTAGGGTTAGATCAATAATATTTCCACCAAGATCTTGGTCATCATCACTATGGTCTGATACACTATTTGAATAATCACTTTCTACATCTTCATCTTCATTTTCATCTTCTCCACCATCTTCCTCAACTTCACTTCCATTTTCTTCTTCTCCTTCTCCACTTCCATTTTCTTCTTTACTAGATTCTTCCTCATCACTACCATATTTTATCTCATACTCAGAATTCTTAGACTCTTCAGTATCATCACTATCATTCTCAGTCATAAGTGGTTCCATAAAAGGTAATGGTCTTGGAGGACTTGCAGGACCATAAGACATCCTTGCCAGACTATCAGAAATGTCAGGATCACTCCTGTCATCTATAGAAGACTCATTTCCTTGACCTTCCTCAGCCACATCCTCATCATAATACTCACCAGCTTCATCTGGTCCTAAACCAAGATCAACCATGTTCCTCGTCCTTGAGGGATGATCAACTTGATCGAAAATTTCATACAACTTGTCATTATCATCAACCTACATCTTCTTCCAGGAATTCCAATTTATTTTCATCCTTTTATAGATAGATTTGTTGAGGAAAAAACCATCACAAGAAGAGATTGTCTCTTCATATTTATTTAAAAATCCTTTATACTTCAACATGGCAGAGATAATTCTAGGATAAAACAAAGAACATGTCTTACAATAAGGTTTGATCATTTCAATGATATGAACTATAATATATTTGTACATAATTACCTTATAGCCTTTCTTCAATAGATTCAACAAGTAAACATCCTAAAACTTAATATAAGTAAAATCCCATTTCCTGGGATATAACTAATGTTGGATGAATTTAAATAAAAGCCTGCACTCACCATAAATCTCTATAGAAATAGGCTTCCTATGCTCTCCATTACCAGTCAGCTCAACGAAAGCCGCCTCATAACTGAAGATTTCACTTTTTGGAGGATCACTTCCCTGATGGTCATCACAAACACCCTCATGGGGTACTTTCAAACATTATTCCAAATGATTAGAAGAAAAGTACACTCTCCTTCCATCCACTATTGATTCATATCCTTCCAGTAGAAACTCAACATTCAGGTAGAACTAATGTACCAACCTCAGATAATATGACCTCTCATTGTTGGATAACCACTCCAACTACCCTTGGGTTTGCAGCACATTCAGTGAAAGAGACTTACTGGACAACAACCATTCCAAATGCACTTCCTTCTCAGGGGTTATGATACAGTTTGCGAGTTTGGGATAAACAAGTTTTGTCTTAGGCTTAGACCAACTAGGTTCATCTCTTTGCTTCTTGGATGAATGCAACTCATCCTTAGATCTTTTAGAAATGTGCTTGAGACAAGCCATTGAGATAGGTTTGTATGGATCAATTCAAGAGAGAAAGGTAGTAGCTCAGGAGAGAAAGGTTTGAGAGTAAGATCTAGAGAGTAAGAGTGAAGGTAAAAAGTATTGGATAAACCCTTAATTTGATTACTTAGGGATTTGAAAACATAAAATACTAAATGTAGGTTAAAATAAAATAAAACAAATAAAACAGGAACGTTACAAATTCTAGACATAAAAATAAAATAATTAAATATCAGTTGATGAGATACATCAGTGAGACACATCATTAAGTCACTATCAGTGAGTCTTATCGGTGAGATATCATTGGTGATTCACATCACTGAGACATCATCAGTGAGTCATGTCGGTGAGACATCATCGATGAGTCCTCAAAAATTGATCATACCTAACTCATATATGATGTAACTCACACTCTCACAATTTAAAGTCTTATTAAAAATATAAGCATGCTGATGTTCTGTGCCAATAAATTCAAGAGTTATATAGCCTTTTTGATAATGATATCTCAAAAAGTGATGTCTTACATCAATATGTTTTGTTCCAGAGTGAGAAACTGGATTCCTATAAATGTTAATAGAACTTGTATTACCACAGTTTATAGGGACATGCCTAAAATGTTATCTATAATTCAGTAATGTGTGTTTCATTCACAAAATCTAAGCACAATAATTACCATCATCCATGTATTCAGTTTCTATAGTAGATAATGCAACAAAATTTTATTTTTTACTACACCATGATACTAGAGACTTGCCCAAAAAGTGGCATGTTCTAGATGTTTTTTTTCTATATAACTTGAAACCACCAAAATCATCACCAAAATAAACTAACTAAATCAAAAGGCTGTCCTTTAGGATAGAACAATCCTAAGTTGATAGTATACTTGAGGTATTTGAAAATTCTTTTAATAGAAGTTAAATGAGATTCTTTAGGATTTTCTTGAAAACGTGCACACATATGCACACTGAACATAATATAAGGCCGACTAGCAGTCAAGTAGAGTAGACTTCCATTCATTCCTTTGTAATTGGTTTGATCAACAGATTTTCTACTTTCATCAAGATCCAATTTACTGGTGGTACTCATTGGAGTATCACTATTTTTTATACTGTCAAAGCCAAACCATTTTAAAAGATCTTTAATGTACTTTGATTTAAAATAATACCTTCTTTATTTTTAAAAATTTGAAATCCAAGAAAGAATTTGAGTTCATCCATTAAACTCATTTCAAATTCATTTTGTATCATTTTTGAAAAACCAACACGTAAAGAATTTTTAGAAGATCCAAAAATAATATCATAACATATATTTGAACAACTAAAACATCTCTAGAAATTCTTTTTATAAAAATATTAGGACCAACTATGCCTTTTTTAAAACCTTTTAAAATTAGAAAAGTGATGAGCCTATTATACCAAGCTCTTGGAGCCTGTTTTAAGCCATAAAAAGGTTTTGTTAATTTGAAAACATGATTTGGAAAATGAGGGTTTGTAAAACCAGGGGGTTGTTTAACAAAAACTTCCTCAACTATATACCCATTTAGAAATGCACTTTTAATATCCATTTGATATAGTTTGAAATTAAGATGTGTTGTATATACTAGTAGAATTTTAATGTATTCAAGTCTAGAAACTGGTGAAAAAGTTTCTTCATAGTCAATTCCTTATTATTGATTATATCCTTGTGCAACCAGTCTGGCCTTATTTCTCACTATGGTACTAGATTTATCTAATTTATTTCTAAATACCCATTTAGTGCCTATAGTCAAGATATATTTGGGTCTATCAACAAGTTTCCAGACTTTATTTATTTCAAACTGATTCAATTCTTCTTGCATAACCATTACCTAAAATTCATCATTGATAGCATCATTGATATTTTTAGGTTCAAGCTATGAAAAAAAGTCTTGATGTTCAACTTGGTTCCTAAGAAAAGATCTAGTATGTGTTCCCTTATATAAGTCTCTAACTACAACATCTAAGGGATAGTTCTTAAGATTTCTAGCATATAAAAAAATATGGGCTAGTTATTTCAGGTTCTTCTATAGGTTCGGGTTCACTATGGTCAGAGTCTAGAGATTTTCTAGAACTGGAGGATTTTGCTACTTGCTTAATAGCAGAGTCAGAAGAATTACCATTTATGTTCAGATTAGACAAATCATCCTCAATATTTTCTTAAGAGGTTTTAGGTTCATGTGGATCTGTTTCATCAAATTTGATATGTACAGATTCTTCCACACACTTGGTTATTTTATTGAAGACCATAGAGGATTTTCTAGAGGTTGAATAACCTAGGAAAATTCCTTCATCACTTTTGGAGGCAAACTTTTCAAGATTATTTTTTGTATTAAGGATAAAGACTTTGTAACTAAAAACTTTAAAGTAATTAACCTTAGGCTTCCTATTATTTTACAACTCGTAGGAAATTTTCTTAAGGATAGTTCTAATTAAAACTCTATTAATTATATAACCATATATATTTATAGCTTCTGCCCCAAAGTAAACAGGTAAATCATACTCATTGAGCATAGTTTGGGGAATTTCTTATAGGGTTCTATTCCTTCTTTCTACAACTCCATTCTTATGGGGTGTCCTAGGAGAATATAAGTTATAATTATATCTATTTTGTAAGAAAAATGATTAAAAATCTTGTTTTTCAAACTCATGACCATGGTTACTTATTAAGGATTTAATTCTAAGACCACTTAAGTTCTCTACCATTCTAGCATATTTGGTGAAGTAGGAATAATATTCACTTTTGTGAGATAAAAATAAATTCCAAGTATATCTAGAAAATTCATCTACTAGAACATAGAAATAATACTTCCCATTTAAACTAGAAACTCTATAAGGTCTAAAAAAATCCATGTGAACCAAATCAAGAGGTTGAGAAGTTGAAACTTCTTTCTTTGGTTTGAAAAATATTTTATGTTGTTTTCCCTTTTGACAAGGATTACAAACTTTGTCATTTGGAAACCCAAGTTTAGGTAGATCCTTGACTAGTCCTTTCCTAGTTAGCTTTCTAAGGGAGTGAATATTATAGTGTCCTAATATTATATGCCAGAGCCAAGACTCTTTGTGAAAATCACTCAAACAAGAAACACTTTGAGAGACTAAATAATCTAAATTCACAGCATAAACATTTTCATTTCTAAAATTAGTGAAGACTAAATCATTTTTAAAATTAAAAATATTACAAGAATAATTTTAAAATTTAACATTAAATCCATCATCACATAATTGTGAAATGATGAGAAGATTATACTTAATACCATTAACAAAAATAACTTTATAAATTAAAATTGAGTTAGTGTTATCGATTTGGCCAAGGCCAATTATTTTTCCTTTTGCATTGTCACTAAAGGTGACATGACCACCATCAATATTGATAAGGTTCTTGAAGCTTGAATATTATTTTTCATATGTCTTGAACATCCACTATTCAAGTACCATAAGCTCTTATAGAAGATCTTCAAACAACTTTCCTACAAGAATAGATCAAACAAAGAAAGATTTTAGTACCCATACTTTCTTGGGCCTAATATCATTAATAATTAAAGCTTTGGGAACCCACATTTGCTTCATGGTCTTCCTATAAACAACTTGCAGAGTGTTGTAAAAGTAAACTCTATTTGGTCTAGAAAAACTAGAAGCAGCATAGGAATTTTCAGTGCTGGAAATTGCAACAGATTTTTCAATTTTGGGCACAAAACCAAATTTTCTATATTTTGATACAAAATTATTTTTAACAAAATTTCTTTTTCCAGGTTGATAACCAATACCGGTAGTATATTTAGAAGCAAAATTTTTCCAAGAATTTTAACTAGGGTATCTTTACCATTTGTGAACTTCTATAAATATTTATTTAATTGCTCATTAGAAAATTTAAGTTCATCATTATCATGAAGTAGTTGAACATTCTTTTCTTCTTCAATAGTAAGTTTATATTTAATAGAAACAATAAGAGCATGTTGTTTCTTGATAGATTTATACTTATATTTCAATTTATTGCATGTGTCCTCAAGCATTTTATAATATTCAAACATTTTTTAATTTAACATATTTTCAAAATTAGATTCATCTCTAGAATAATAAGAATTCTGTACTGGAGACTCCAGAGTTACCTTATATGTGTTTTTCATGAAACATATATTGGCTTTGTCATCCTTCTCATCATGTGAAGATTCTGAGTCACTGAATCTATCCTCATAAGCACTCCAGGTGTCCTTAATTTAGTTCTTGTACTTTATATCCTTGTCTTAATATTTCCTTTTGAACTTTAATTTGGGATAATCAAACTTTACATTTTCTCTTCTCTTACACTCATAACATACTATTTCATTAGTATTTTCATTTTTTTTCTAATCCTTTTCCCAATTACCCTTATTTTCATATTTAACTTTGTAATTGGGATTCCTAAAGAAATTATTTTTTTTGTAAAAATTCTTAAATCTCTTGGGCAACTAAGCCATCTTCTCATCACTGTCACTTGATGATTCTTTATCACTAGAATTTTCAACATGAACTTGCAATTTCTCTTTTTGTTTGGAGGTAGTGGTTTTGAAATCCACTGAATTTATCTTTGGTTCAAAATATTCTTATCTATTAACCTTAATCCCTTACTTTTACATCATCATTTTACCTATCAGCTTCTTTACAAGTAGAGTGTTGATGTCATAGGATTCCCTATTTGACACTGAGGTTCCTCTCCACCTTTCTGGTAAACATCTGATAATTCACATTACTTGTTCTTTGGATGTGACTGTCTTTCCCATGGAGACCATTATATTTACAATTTTATTGAACCTGAGAAACTTGTCAGAAATAGGTTCATTAGGCTTCAACTTAAAGTTATCATATTTAATAGTATATGTATTAAGCCTCATTTCTTTGACATTAGTGGTTCCTTCATGTGAAACAACCTGTGTATCCCAAATTTCATGTGCTGTTTTACATACAGAAATCCTATTAAATTCTCCATCACCAAAAGAGTAGTATAAATAATTTATAGATTTATAGTTGTTATTGTAGGCTACCTTAGTGGCATCATCCCAAGTGTTCCTATCATTAGGAATAATCTTATATTCATCTACAATTGAAGGCCATATTTCAAAACCCATACTTTCCAAATGCATTTTCATTTTAACTTTCCACTGAACATAATTTATTCCATTAAAATAGGGAGTTATGTTGGAAACAACACCTTCTTATCTATTTTCCATTTAATAAATATTTTAAAGAGAAATAAATTTTGAATTGACAGAAATTTAGATATCTTTAAAACACAACTAAAATCACAATTGAAAAAGATTTTAAAAAGCTTTAAGACACCCTTTGATGCCAAATGTTGGTCAGAGTAGGACACTCAAGAGGGGGGGGGGGTGAATTGAGTTCCTATAAAAATTACTATATAACACCTTTATTTAAAAATTATTTACAATTTCCCCAATTTAAAACAAAATAGTTTAGTTAACCAAATAACATATTTATAAAAGTTTTGTTTGTTCAAAATATTTCTCAATGATTGATTAGTTCTCAGTTAAAACAATATACTTTATTATCTCAACTTTTGAAACCAGTTTACTACAACAAATTATGATATAAACACTATCTAAGATTAACTATAAAAGTGAAGTTAAGTTTTCTAAAATTGTAAAAAGAATAGAGAAAACAAAACTTGAAATCACACAGTAGAAGTAAACAAGAGGTTCAGTCTCAAGCTAAGACCTAATCCTCTTCACTTGGTGATCACCTAACACCAAGAATTTTTTATTAAATAAACTTGATTCGCACCCTGGATCGGGGTAACAACAGTATACAAACTATCCAGGTCACTATACCTCTTCCACAGTTTTTGTGGGAGTGTAAAATAAACAAAAAGATAGGCCACACAGGGACCTCTTCCACTGTTATCCATGGGAGTGTAAATGTGAAAGTTTGTGAAGATGTCTAAGTATATTACAGTTTAACACAGGAGTTAGTATGTGTTTAAAAATAGAGACACACACTTCTCAAAATGTAAAATAAAGTACACATTCAAAGAAAAAAGATAAGAAGAGTTTAGAATGCTCTGTGTGGAGTTCTATGAAGCTTTTGGACTCCTTTAGAATGATAGAAGTGAAGTTGGAGTTTCCTTCTAGAAACAAACAAAAAAATAGAGATTCTTTGTTTCTTCTATGTTCTATTTCTATAGAGGTAAAATATTCCTCAAAGTGTTCTTGTCCTCTAAGTTTCCTCTTTAGAGATTTTTGAATTTTGGTTCTTAGTTGTAACACCCCAAGAATTTAAAAATAGATTTAATATAGAATGCATGAAACATTGAGTCTCTACAAAACAACACTTCATTATAACCTATCCAAGTAAACATAAATTTTCCACCTTTGTGATTTGAATTTCAAAAAAATTGACATACACGGTTGCTTTCAGTAAGATATTTAGAGTCTGATAAGATAAACATAATTTTTTGTGAATAGTAACATACCCTTGTGAATAATAACACACCCTTATGAATAGTTATTAATATTAATGAATAGTAAATTTAAAAAAATATAAACTTCACCCATTAATGTATAAATACAATTCAGACATCTTATAAGTGGAAAAAAAGATCATAGTATAAGTATTAGTATTTTTGTATGTCATAAATATTTTAATTACAATTTTAGGATTAATTTAATAATTTAAAATGGAAATGTATTTTCAAAAAATTTAATCATAAATTTTTACTTTATTGTCTTATGTTTATAGGATAATTTTATGGGAGCTTGATTAATTTCTCAGGGTGTTATAAAATGAGTTATAGTTTTAAAGTTATTTTTTTGGAATACATTGTGATTTTATTTAAAAATTAAATTAAAAATATTTAGAAAATTATTTTCAAAAAAAGTATTTAATTTTTTAATTCTACATGTCAAAAAATTGTTAGGGTGAATTATTGGTATTTTTCTAAAATACTTGAATTTTTTGTGAATAGTAAAAATACAGTTTTGAGTTTTCGGTATATTTAATGAAATAATAAGAATGTAATAATTAATATAAAATTATGTTCGACTTTTGTACAGTAAAATATGATGTGAGGTGTTCCAAGTATCTAATACCATGGGTAAGCCCATGGTTTTGCAAAAACCACTAATAAGGTGTCCCTTTAAATTAATAAAAAACTTCCTCTCATTTACTATAAATACCCACTCATTGCTTCGTTTTATTTAATTAAAAACTCATAATACTATAATAACTAGTATTTTACCTCTTTATTAGTCCTCCCAAGGTGTCCTTAAGACCCCAAGGTCCCAAATTTCAAGTATTAGGAGTTACTCTACAAGGTAAGAGAATTCTCAACTTCTCTTTTCCCATCCAAGTTCTCTTTTATGTGGTATTTATTTCAAGTTTTCATACCATGTTTTTATTTACATATTATTATATCCCTATAATATTTTATTAGTCTTTTATTAATGGTTTACCCCTTTCACCTCTCTTTTTAATGTTTTCTAAAACCATGTTGCATAGCCGTTATGCTGCAGAATTTTCGTCTCAAAATCTCTCTCTTTTCAAACACTCTTATTATGTTATTATCTTTTAATTTAATTTTTCTTATGTTGGGATATGTAATTACATACCCCCCTTAATTTATATATTATTTAATAATGATTATATACCCGTTTTCTCTCATCAATATAATTTATGAATTTTTAAGTGATGCCATTAGGCTGTTGGATTTTTATAAGAGATTTCTCACCTTTTATTTTATTTTATGTTACTTTCTTTTTATTTCCTATCCTAATTTCTTCCAAATGTTGCGATGAATCCAATATCTTAAATGTAATGTAATTTTTTCCTGATAAATTAATAATTATTCATCATCTCTCCTTTCCCATTCTTTTATACTAAAAATGAAAACACCATCCGAAATGTGCTAATTTACCACATTCAAGGATGATGGGTTTTTAATTTCTATTTCTGTATTCAATTCTGGTCATGAAACCATTATTATGGTTGAAAAAGACTATAATATATGTATTATGTATCATATATGGTTCTTGAATCTTTTTTTACACATGGTTTTGATTTATAAAGCAAAATGAGTTCGTTGTGTTCAAAAACCGTCAATTAACCCGAACAGTTTTCATTAAATAATTTATATAATGATTCATCTTCACTCCAAGTAACCAAATGAAATTTACATCCATAAAACCTTATATATTTTCAATAATAACATATAACATCAATTCTGGATAACCATCCTCATTTTACATGATTCTCCATTCATGATATAAGTATACCGATCATGAAGAAAACACTCCCAAACAATAAAATTGAACCTCTTAAACCCATCAAGAAGTCCATGAATGAAATTAATAATTCTACACTAAATCAATTAAATAAAGAATATGTTATGAAAATATTAATTAATTAATTTAATTTTGTTATCCGGGACACTAAGATCAAGTGAAGAACACCAACAGACTTAAGGTAAGGGTTTCTTCATCTCACTTCCATTTTTGTGAGATTTTCTGTATTCAATACTAATACTTGTGTATGGTGTATTTATACTACCCATTGATGTAACATATCATGAATATATTTATTTTAATGGTATTAAATGTTTAATTTTAATATTATTAATTTTGGGGCATATGAATCAATTGATTACAAAGTGATAAGGGTTTTCTACCCAAACCTCCATTTTCATTCGGGTTACTTTTATTGTCTAATTACCTCACTTAAATTCTTATGTATTATTATGTACTCATAATAAATTATATTTGAGTGTTCCATATATTTTTTCCAACTATAATCCTTCATTATTTTATGGGTAATTACATGTTTTAAAAGGAACTTTCAAAATTATTTCTGAAATACAAACCCAATTCAAGGGATGTTTTGGAATTCTTACCCATTTTCAAGTGTACACCATAATCTATTTTAAGCCACCATTATTTTTATAAAAATACTCATTTTATCATTAAAAATTATCTTTGATCATTTTTTGATTTAATATAACAAACACGCCTTTCCACTTTAAAATTCTATTTAATACTTTCCTTAAAATGCTCTAAAATGATTTATTTATAAAGAATATTAAGAACTCTTTTTACATGATTTCACTTCAGTGGGACATCATTTATGCCTAAAATATAATTTCAAATTCCTATTATTTTATTTTCTGGGATATTCATGCTTATAATCTGATTTTATGGAAAATATAAATGATTTTTCAAAATAACTCCTTTTTCAAAAGTAAAAAGGATTTTTCTCATATCACATTAACTTTTTTGAGATATATGCCATGTTCAAAACTTATTTTTTTCTTGTGGTGTATGTACTTCCCTTTGGTATATCATATCAAGAGTCTACTTATTCTCATTATATTCAAATGTATTATGATTTGAATGTTTCAAGTTGGTATGGGACACTAGGAATGCTTAAAGATTATTTCCCTCAGGGATTTTTCAATGGCCTCATTTAAAAATATCTTCATCTATGTCAACATACTTTGTTAAATATTTTACTTCATTGAGGTATATCTATTATGATATCATCAAACATGTTTTATTTAAAGGTGTATGACTATTTTTATTATTGATGTTCTATCTTAAAACCATTTACCAATTTGCTCTGAATGGTTAGTGTTTATGCTTAAGGTTCAGGGAAAGTTATTTACATTTAATATGTTAGTTTCAATATGAATGTATATGTTATTTATGTTTATCCCCATTCATATGAGGAATTAATTGGACATAGTAAGTGTTGGGTGGGGCCCTCTATATCCCCTTGGTTTATTGGTAGGTCTCATGAGACAAACTCCGGTCTTGGCACATGGCTTTGACAAAATGATTATTTATGGTCTTGGCACGAGGCCTTGATAGTATGGTTATGATTCCCCGCATTATGCATTCCCTCATTATAAAAATAGTATTGATGGTTCATGTGGTTATTCGTCTATTAGAATACTCATTATTATGTTTTATTATGGTATTATTTATTCAGCTCTTATTCCTGCCATAACGTGTTCAAGTTTATTTTTTTAAGGCATGTGTTTTTAGTTATTCACCATGCCTAATGTTTATATTTATGATATCTTCTACTGTTTTGATTTCCCTTACTAAGAATTTGAGCTCACCCATTTCTTATGTTTAATTTTCCCAGGACACGAAGAGGTATATTATGAATGAAAAGCAGAAATAACCTAAGAGTTTTGGATTTTTGTCAAAGGAGCATTTATGTTGTATTTATTTTTAAGTTTTAATATTGAACATATGTATGTATCTGGTTTTACAAAAATACTAAACTACTCATTCCTCGAGGATTTGATTCCTTGTAATCATGCCAATGTATTAAAATAATGCACCGGCTCCAGGATTTTGGGGACAGGGCATTACAAATGGTATCAAAGGAATTTTAGTAGAAAACTTAGAAACTAAATATATAAAAAGTAGATTAGTGAACAAAACCCTAAGATAGACTTTGGGGATAAGAATACAAGGACATCCTAGAATTTTGGTAAGGAATAGATTATGTGGTTTATCAAGAAAATATATCCCTCTCTAGATACGAACAAGTAGAGGTTTCTCTGGAACAAATGTATCTAGGGGTAAACTGAAAACACCGCTTTGAGCTAGACTCAAATGAGAACTGGTGCACGACAATGAGCCTTACTGCACTCTTGGTTTTAAAATACCAAGGGTCATACTTTGGAAAATTCATAAGCTTATTAAAAACAATTATGAAGGATTTATACCCCCAAAGCAATCAAATTATATGGTTCTAAGATTTATGATGCATAAATTTATGTTATGTGTTATACTATGTTTAGAAATATAGAGAGTTCATAATTTTATGAGCTAATATATATTATGGAATTGATTAGAAATGATGCCTAGTATAAGGAATGAGAATTTCACTAATGCACGAAATGCGAAGAGTAATAAGGATCATATATATGATGGTATTAAGTGATTATTTCAAAGGAAGATTGTCTCCCAAGTATCCTCATCATATGAGGAAATAGTATCATGTGTTGACAAGGTATGTAAAGACTTCTCTGAGTCTTATGGTTTTGAAGGGAAGAAAAAGAAGAAGAGGATGGAAGAGAAAAACATGGATAAAGAGAAGAAGGGAAAGATGTATTTCCCACATGTGATAATTATGGAAGGAAACACCTTAGTATATGCTTGATAGGAAAAGGAGTTTTCTTCAAGTGTGGAGAAAAAGGCCACCATGCTCATAATTGCAAGACAAGGAAAGAATTTCCCTATATTCAATGCTTCAACTATAAGGAGATGAGACACTATGCGAATCAGTGTCCCAAGCATCAAAGGAATATACCCTAAATTATTATTTTGGATAATGATCAAGTTATGATGCTATTGCAGGTGAAGTAGAATGATTAATATTTCTAGTCAAGAATCATGTCATTTGAATATTTTGTCAATAATGTACTGGTTGTAAGAATTATGAGATATGCAAGGATTGTACTACAATACTATTTCATTAAGGATTTGAGGTCGTATGATGAATGTTACAAAGGAAAAGTGATTCAGCAAAAAGTTATTTTTTTTAAAAACATGATTAAGGAAAAGACAACCCTTAATATATATCTGATGTTGAGATAATGATGAAGAAATTATTTATTCAGATAAGTACTCACTAACTTGGAACTGATTATTGAATTGTCAAGAAGTGGTCTATGCTATCATCGATGGAGTTTACAACACTTTTGGATTTAAGGAATATATCCAATAACATGTATCTTACTTAAGGAATACGGAAGAATGCAAGTTTCCAATATGGTTTTTACAATAATTCAAGTTATTACCATATTTCAAGAGGATACATGATGAAGTTATTCAAATGTTTGGAATGTGAATTTTAGAGTTTCTTCTTATTGATTAAGGGTTAATGATAAGTTCATCATTGAAATTTAGATACCTTCAATATAATGTGTTGAATCATTATATTTTGGAATTTTTAACCATTTACGAAGTGGTTTAAGTTAATCATTGTATGGTGTTTTAGAGTTTAATGTCATTTCATGATGGTTTGATTATTATTACATAACCATGTTGTCCAATTAGAATGATTTTTTTGTAGTAACCGATGCATTTACCTTTCCTCTTATTAATAGGATATTTTAACTACATTCATGATGTGGGTTTACCATAAGGGAATTTTCAAGTATCAACCATTAACTTTTGAAGTTCAATTTCAAATTTCGTGGATGAAATTTTTGTAAGGAGGGGATAATGTAACACCCTAAGAATTTACAAATAGATTTAATATAGAATGCATGAAACACTAAGTCTCTACAAAACACCACTTTGTTATAACCTAGACAAGTAAACATAATTTTTCCACCTCTGTGATTTGAATTTCAAAAAGTCTCACATACACGGTTGCATTCAGTAAGATATTTAGAGTCTCATAAGACAAAAATAATTTTTGGTGAATAGTAACATACCCTTGTGAATAGTAAAATACCCTTAGGAATAGTGATGAATAGTAATTAATAGTAATTTGAAAAAAATATAAACTTCACCCATTAATGTATAAATACAATTCAGACATCTTATAAGTGGAAAAAAAGATCATAGTATAAGTACTAGTATTTTTGTATGTCATAAATATTTTAATTACAATTTTATGATTAATTTAATAATTTAAAATAGAAATGTATTTTCATAAAATTTAATCATAAAATTTTACTTTATTGTCTTATGGTTATAGGATAATTTTATGGGATCTTGATTAATTTCTCAAGGTGTTATAAAACGAGTTATAGTTTTAAAGTTGTTTTTTTGGAATAAATTATGATTTTATTTAAAAATTAAATTAAAAATATTTAGAAAATTATTTTTTAAAAATTTATTTTATTTTTTAATTCTATACATAGAAAAATGGTTAGGCTGAATTTTTGGTATTTTTATAAAATAATTGAATTTTTTTGTGAATAGTAAAAATACAGTTTTGAGTTTTTGGTATGTTTAATGACATCATAATGATGTAATAATTAATATAAAATTATGGCCGACCTGTGTATAGTAAAATATGATATGAGGTGTCCCAAGTGGATAATACCATAGGAAAATACCATGGTTAAGCCCATGGTTTTGCAAAACCCACCAATGAGGTGTCCCTTTAAATTAATAAAAAACTCCCTCTCATTTACTATAAATACCCACTCATTACTTAATTTTCTTTCATTAAAAACTCATAATCCTAGAAGATATGGTAGTTTTAACTCTCTATTAGTCCTCCCAATGTGTCCTTAATCCCACAAGGTCCCAACCTTCAAGTCTTAGGAGTTACTCTATAAGGTAAGAGAATTTTCAATTTCTCTTTTCCCATCCAAGTTCTCTTTTATGTGGTATGTATTTCAGGTTTTCATATCATGATATTATTTACATATTATTTTTTACCTATACTATTTTATGAGTCTTTTATTAATGGGTGACCCCTTTAACCAATCTTTTTAATGTTTTCTAAAACCATGTTGCATAGCCGTTATGCTGCAAAATTTCTCTCTCAAAATCTCTCTCTTTTTAAGCACTCTTATTATGTTATTATCTTTTAATTTAAATTGTATTATGTTGGGATATGTAATTACATATCCACATTAATTTATATATTATGTAATAATTATTAGATACCATTTTTCTCTCATCAATATATTTTATGAATTTTTAAGTGACGCCGTTAGGCTGCCGAATTTTCATAAGGGATTTCTCAACTTTTCTTTTATTTTGAGTTACTTTCTTTTTATTTACTCTCCTCATTTCTTACAAATGTTTTGATGAATCCATTATGTTACATGTACTGTAATTTTTTCATGAAAAATGAATAATTCTTAATTATATCTCCTTTCCCATTATTTTATACTAAAAATGAAAACACCATTCGAGATGTGCTAATTTACCACATTCAAGGACGATGCATTTTTAATTTCTATTACCATATTCAATTATGGTCATTAAACCATTATTATGGATGAACCAGAATATAATATATGTATTATGTCTCATATATGGTTCTGTAATCTTTTTTTACACATGGTTTTGATTTATAAATCCAAATGAGTTCGTTGTGTTCAAAAACCACCAATTAACCCAAATGGTTTTCATTAAATAATTTATATAATGATTCATCTTCAATCCAAGTAAACAAATGAAATTTAAAACCATGTAACCTTCTGGATGTTCAATAATAACATATAAATTCAATTCTAGATAACCATCCTCATTTTAAGTTATTCTTCGTTCATGTATATAAGTATACATATCATGAAGAAAACGCTCCCAAACAATAAAATTGAACCTCTTAAACCCATGAAGATGGCCATGAATGAACTTAATATGTAAGGAACCGACCCCAGTTGCCTAGATTCGGTGCCTTATTTGATTACATTGGCATACATACAAGGAATAAAAATCCAGAAGGACCAAGCAGTTTAGTATTATTGGAAACAAGATGCATACATAAGTTCAACTTTACATATGGAAAGGAAAAACAACACTAATTTATTCAACTAGAGTCATCACGTCTCCTAGATTATGCTTGTAATTCATTCATAAATTACTTCTTCATGTCCTGAGAAAATTAAACATAAGAAAGGGGTGAGATCAAACACTCAGTAAGAGTAAACAATACAATGGAAGATAATATAAACATTAGACATGTTGAATAATTGAAAACACATGCCTTTAATAATAAACTTGAACACATTATGGAAAAAATATGAGTTGAGTAAATAATTCCATAATAAAACATAATCATGGGTATTCTACTAGTCGAATAACCATATGAACTTTCAATTACTAGCTTCATAATGAGGGAAGTGCATATGCCAGACATTCTGAAACATTTTGTCATGGCCTCGGCAAAGACGTCTAGTGATTAAGGCCTCGGCCAAAATCCATTTCACATTGGGAAAGGCCTCATCCAATTCCACGTCTAGTTGTCTCATGAGACCTAACGATGCATCGAGGGGATATAGCAGGCCCCACCCATCACATAATAAGTACAATGAATTCCTCATATGAGCGGTTATAAATATAAACAACAAATACATTCATATTGAAACTATCATATGAAATGTAACTATCTTTCCCCAATCATTAAACATAAAACACTAACCATTTAGAATAATATGGTGAATGGTTTTAGGATAGATAATCCACAATAGAATTAGTAATAAACCATTAAATAAAATATGTTAGATGACTTCATAAATTATTAAACCCAATAATATAATGGAATCAACAAGAGTGTTGAATTAGATGAAAACACTCTTATAAAATCATTAAGCAATTTTGGAGATAAATACTCTTTTATTTTGAAAAGAAGAGTTATTTTGGAAAAATCTTTGTATAAAACCAGAAGTTAAGTAAGATAGTATTTTAATAATAAAATTAGTGATTTTATAAATATAATGGTTTACAAAAATAGATTATAGAGTTCCCTTGAAAATAGGTAAGAATTTGAGAAATTCCCTTGAATTAGGCTTGTATTTTTGAAACAATTTTGAAAGTTCCTTTTAAAACGTTAACTATCCATAAAATAAGGAAGGGTTATGGTTTGTAAACATATATATGATACTCAAATAGAATATATGATGAGTACATAACAATATATAATAATTAAATCAGGGTAATTAGACAATGAAAGTATCCCGAATAAAAGTGGAAGTTCGGGTGAAAAAACCCTTACCTTAACTCCAAACGTGTTCCGCTCTTGTACTTAAGCTCATGGAATATGAAATTATACTTGTTAATAACTTATTTAATAACCTATTAGACATGTATTTAGTTACCATAATTATGGTTAGTTCATTTATGTCTTTATTGATAAGTTATTGTATTGAATTTCATCGTTCTGGAGTGTTCATTTCCTTTATTTTCATATTCAGTTCACTTGCTTTTAAGTAATGAAGTGGAATGGATGTAAATATCCAGAATTAAAATTAAATATTATTTATGAACATCCATATTTTTTAATTTCCATTTCTATAATTTGGTTACATGGAATGAGGTTGAATCATTAGATGACAATCACTTTGATTATTTGGTGGTATTTGGATTATTATGAACTAGTTTTGTCATATAAATTAATAATATGTACATATACTGGTTCCTGAATATTAATTAGGTTTTAATACATATATTATAGTATGGTTAAGCCATAAATATGGTTTCATTACCAGTAATTAAGGAAATATTGAAGAACAAAACTTCGTCGTCCACGAAGGTTATAAATCGGAACCTCATGGACGTCGATTTTGTTTATAAAAATAAATGGGAGGGAGTAAGAATATTTATGATGATTCTTCCATTCACATGATATAAATATAGTATATAGATGTTACTGGAGTTATAATGGTCATTTGGACAGAGGAGGTGAGGAGAGGATAACAAAAGAAGATAAATTGAAATGAAACCAAATGAAAAAGAAAGGTGCTTTACCTCTTGAAATAACCTCCTTGAGAAACTCCTTAAGGGAAGGGGTTTTGGTCTTTTGGAAAGACCAGAAGCTTCTTGGACGTGGGGAGAGACTAGGGAAGGGTAATTTTTCATAACTTTGAGAAGATTAAAGGTTTATAGGAGTGAAGAGAAGAGGGAGTGGTGAGGGGTTTTTATAGTGGAGGAGAGGAGTAAAATTTTGAATATTTAATTCATTATTTTATTATTTCCCTCAAGACAACCAATAGTGTTGTTTCATGTGACCCCTAATAGTAAGAAGTGCATGCGAGTTTGAACCAAGTGTCCTTGCATCACTTGTGATGTCATGAATAGTGTATTTAACTGATAATTTGTATATACGGTATTTTATCGTATTTCACTATTCATAAAAAATTCTAGAATTTCAGAAAAATCCCAAAAATTAACCCCTACCATTTTAAACATGTATAATTCAAAAGTGAAATCCATTTTTCAAAAATAATTTTCTAAATATTATTAATTTAATTTTTAAATTAGGTCATAGTTAATTCAAAAAATAACAATCTTGAAGTGCAATCAGTTTTATGTGACATTGAAAAATTAATTAAGATCCCATTATAACATTGCCTTAAGAAAATAAAATAATAATATTATTTACTATTAATAAGGGTCATATTACTATTCATATTACTATTTATAAGGGTATGTTACTATTCACCAAAAATCAAGTTTGTTATATCAGACTCCAAATGACTTACTGAACACAACTCTAGATGACCATTTTTTGAAATTCAAAACATAAAAGAGACAAAGTTGTGTTTAATGGTTAGATTATAAAATTTCATTCTATATTTATTTTCAAAACCATGGGGTATTACATAATAAGTCTATAATAAATCAATTACATAAAGAATAGGTTATAGAAATATTAATTAATGAATTTAATTTGGTTATCCAGGACACTAAGATCAAGTGAAGAACACCAACAGACTTAAGGTAAGGGTTTCTTCATCTCACTTCCATTTTTGTGAGATTTTCCATATTCACTAATAATACTTGTGTATGGTGTGTGTATACTGACCATTAATGTAACATATCATGAATATATTTATTTTAATGGTATTTAATGTATCATTTGAATATTATTGATTTTGGGGCATACAAATCAATTGATTACAAAGTGATAAGGTTTTTCCACCCGAACCTCCATTTTCATTCGGGTTACTTTTATTGTCTAATTACCTCAGTGAAATTATTATGTATTATTACTTACTCCTCATAAATTCTGTGTTAGTGTTCTATATATGTTTTCTAACCAGAATCCTTCCTTATTTTATGGGGAGTTACATGTTTTAAAAGGAACTTTCAAAATTATTTCTGAAATACAAACCCAATTCAAGGGATCTTTTCGAATTCTTACCCATTTTCAAGTGTACAATAGAATCTATTTTAAGCCATAATTTTTTTATAAAAACACTCATTTTATCATTAAAAATTATCCTAGATAATTCCTCTGTTTAAGATAACAAACACGCCTTTCCACTTTAAAATTCTCTTTAATACTTTCCCTAAAATGCTCTAAAATGATTTATTTCTAAAGAATCTTAAGAAATCTTTTTACATGATTTCACTTCAGTGGGACATAATTTATGCCTAAAATATAATTTCAATGTACTAGTATTTTATTTTATGGTATATTCATGTTTACTATCTTATTTTATAGAAAATATAAATGATTTTCCCAAAGAACTCTTTTTTCAAAAGTAAAAAGGATTTTTCTCATGTCACATTAACTTTTATGAGATATATGACATATTCACCACTTATTTATTTATTGTGATGTATTTATTAACATTTTTTATATCATATCAAGAGTATTCTTATTCTCATGATATTTTAAGGGATTATGATTTGAATGTTTCAAGGTGGTATGGGACACTTGGAATGTTTAAGGATTATTTCCCTCATGGATTTTTCAATGGCATCATTTAAAAGTATCTTCATCTATATCAACATAATTTGTTAAATAGTTTACCTCATTGAGTTTTATATCCTATTATATCATCCACCATGTTTTATTGAATGTTTTATGATTAGTTTGACTATGGATGTGCTATCTTAAAACCATTCACCAATTTACTCCAAATAGTTAGTGTTTATGATTAATGTTCAGGGAAAGTTATTTAGATTGCATATGTTAGTTTCAATATGAATGTATATATTGTTTATGTTTATCCCCATTCATACAAGGAATGCATTGGACATATTAAGTGTTGGGTGGGGCATGCTGTAGCCCCTTGGTGAATCGGTAGGTCTCATGAGACAAACTACGGTCTTGGAAAAAGGCCTTGACAAAATGATTATTTATGGTCTTGGCATGAGGCCTTGATAGTATGGTTATGATGCCCCTCATTATGAATTCCCTCATTATGAAAATATTATTGATGTTTCATGTGGTTATTTGGCTAGTATAATACCCATGATTATGTTTTATTATGGAAATATTTATTCAGCTCTTATTCCTACCATAATGTGTTCAAGTTTATTTTTTAAGGCATGTGTTTTTAATTATTCACCATGCCTAATGTTTATGTTTATGATATCTTCTGCTATTTTTCTTACCCAAAATGAGCATTTGAGATCACCTCTTTATTATGTTTTATTTTCCTAGTACACGAAGTGGTATATTATGAATGACAAACAGAAATAACCTAGGAGTTATGGATTTTTGTCAAAGGATCTTTTATGTTGTATTTATTTTCAAGTTGTAATATTGAACCTATGTATGTATCTGGTTTTCCAAAACTACTAAACTAATCGGTACTTTGAGATTTTATTCCTTGAAATCATTCCAATGTATTAAAATAATGCACTGACTTTGGGATTTTGGGGATGGGGCATTATACTTGGTATCAAAGGAAGTTTAGTAGAAAACTTGGAAACTAAATATATAAAAAGTAGATTAGTGAACAAAACCCTAAGATAGAATTTGGGGTTAATAATAAAAGGACATCCTAGAATTTTGGTAAGGAATAGATTATGTGGTTAATCAAGAAAATACATCCATGTCTGGATATGAACAAGTAGAGGTGGTTGTGGCATAAATGTATCTAGGGGTAAACCCGAAAAAACTACTTTGAGCTAGAATCGAATGAGAACTGGTGCACGAAAACGGGCCTTGCTACACTCTTGGTTTGACACTCCCCAGGGTTATGCTTTGATAAATTCATAAGCTTATTACAAAAAATTATAAAATATTTATACCCCCAAAGTAAGCAAAGTATATGGTTCTAGGATTTATGATGCATAAATTTATGTTATGTGTTATACTATGTTTAAAGATATAAAGAGTTCATAATTTTATGAGCTAATATATAATATGGAATTGATTAGAAATGGAACCTAACATAAGTAATGAGAAATTTGTTGGGTCGGAACAAACGGGGAAAAGATGAAGGCAAGAGGGGGGGTGAATTGCCTTTTAAAAAATTGATAAACAAATTAAAATCAAAGTAAAGAATGCAGCGGAAATAAAGAAGGCAATCACACAAGAAATTGATAACGGAGTTCGGCCAAAACCCGGCCTACGTCTCCGCTCCCAACTCAACCGTTGAGAGATTCCTACCGCTTGCTTTTCAATGGTTTTATCAAGAAACCCACTAGGCTTTGAGGTAGCACTAGGACCTATTACAGCTTGCTTTTATTGGTTTAGCAAGAACCCACTTGCTTTTGATTGGTTTAGCAAGAACCCACTAGCCTTTTTAACGGGTGAAGGCTAGCTCACCGAGACACAAGACTTTTAAAAGGAAAGGCTTGAAGAAACCTCTTCACACCTTAATGGTGGTGTGAAACCCAAAAGAAAGGGGGATGAGAAAAGGGTTTGGGGTTTGTAGGCACAAACCCAATTTAAAGCTCAAAAACAAATAAAGAATGAAAAACCGTAATGGAGGAAGACTTGGGCGCCAATTGGATGATGGAGTTGATGTAGCGTGCTCTCCCAAGCTTCTTGAGGTGCTCCTTGGATTGGAAAATGGTTGGAGCACTAGTGGATCCTTGAAGGTGGAGCACCGGAGGTTCCCCAAATGTGCAACAAAATGTCCGGGCGCTTGGTATGTGATCCGATTAGGTTCCGGGGCTTCCTTGGCCTTTATTTATAGGCATGGAACCCATTGGGGGCCTTCGGAGCCGTTGGAGAAGTCCTCGGAGCCGTTGGAGGCCAAAAGAAGGTTGACTGGTCAAAGCCAACGGCTAGTTTGACTGGGCTACCGGCTGGCCGGTACAGTCCCACCGGCTGGCCGGTGCCTTGGCAGAGGAGAAGCATATTTGTCCAGGCTCTACCGGTCGACCGGTGGAGGAGCCACCGGCTGGCCGGTGGCAAGACAGTAGCAAATACTATTTGGGCTGGGTGCCACAGGTCGACCGGTGACAGAGCCACCGGTCGACCGGTGGAACCTGGTAGTGGGCAATCCCTTTGCCAGTTCCACCGGCTGGCCGGTGCTATCACACCGGTTGGCCGGTGGACTGAATTTCAGTCCATTTCTTGTCCATTCTTGGGCCAATCCTTTGGCAATCTTTTGCCTATCATCCACAACACTTAAAAACAAAGTTAAACATATATGAAAGTGATTGTGATCATGAAAATCAAATAGTGTGGGGTACAACAATCTCCCCCTATTTTGATGATCACAATCACTTATCAAAGCAATGTAAAAACTTAAATGAAAGGCATGCCTAAATGATAAATTGAAAATAAATACTAAGCATGAGAGAAAAGATTCTCCCCCAATCAATCAAGAAATTTCTCCCCCTTTGTGATTATCAAAATAGCGTGGGGCATAAAACTTGATTGAGGGAAAATAGAAAAACAAGATTTGAGATTTGAAAATCAATTGAAATTTTTGAAATTGAAATGAGAATTTGAATAACAGTTTGAATTGAAAGTTTTTAAATCAAAAATTGAATAACAGTTTGAATTGAAAGTTTTGAATCAAAAACCAATTGAATTTTGAAATTTGAAACCAAGAGTTGAAATTGAAAGTTTGAATCGAAAAATTTTGAAATTGAAAAGGGCTTAAATGATCCTAACTCCCCCTAAATAAAAACAACAAATCACCGGGGAAAGGAAATTATTTTTGGCCCGGAGAGACTCGCAAGAAGGGATTTTTCAATCCAAACTTGTCTCATAGCGGGTCTTCTCCTATAGAATTCGTCCGAAAAGTAAAAGGATTTGGGTTGACCGTACCGGGCGTTTTTACAATTGCATTTATAAATAAGGTGCCCGGGTTTCTTACAATAATTACAAAATTTAAAACTAGAGCTCCCCCTTACAAAAACAGTGGGTGCATAGGAGGAGGAAGCTTGGTTGGTGTATCCTAGCCCTTGGGTGGTTCTTGAAATTCGTTGAGAACCAAGCAATTTTGAAAGATTTTGTTCCCCTTGGGTGAACTTGGCTAAGGATTCTCTAAGGTCCTTGATGGTTGATTCCAAAGAATCAACATTTGGAAAATTTTGGATTTTTAGGGAGAGTTCCTCCTTCTCTTTGAGAAGTTGTTCTTTTTCGGAGGAAAGCTTTTTGAAATTCTTTTTCAAAGAAAAAAATTTTGACGATAAAGCATGAAAACCTTTTTCTAGTTGGTCTCTAGCGTGTGAGAGTTCTTCATAAGATAAATGATTTAAAGAATTTGAATTTGAAGAACATGAGGATGAAGAAGAGGAAGAGGATGATGATACCTCATGTTTTGCCATTAGGCATTTTGTACCTTGGTCGCTTGAGGAGAAGGAGGAGAAGGAGGAGCTATCACTCCAAGATGCCTTTGAAGCCTTCTTCTTTTTCTTCTTTTTCTTGGCCCTATTCTTGTGGAGTGAGCAAGCGGGCACGGATTTTTCATCGGGTTCTAGCTTTTGAATGGGTTCTTGCTCTTGAGCGGGTTCTTGCTTTTGAGCCATGCTAGTACCTTCATGGGTTAGCTCTAAACATTTCCAAATATCATGTGAAGTAGAGCAAGAAGAAATATGATCAAAAACATTACGATCTAACCCACAATGTAGAGCATTCATGGCTTTGCCATCAAGCTCAAAATTTGCAATGTCTACGGGGGTCCATTTAGACTCATCGGGAGAGGAGAGGGAAAATCCTTGCATAACAATTTTAAAAATTGGATAGCCAATACTTTTTAAAAAATTTGACATGCGGGTTTTCCAAAAAGTATAATCGGCTCCATCAAAGAATGGAGCACGATCCAAAGCATGTCCTTCGGGGGATTGAGAGGAAGAAGCGGTAGAAGCCATCAAAAAAACAGGATCTTTAATTTGAAACCGGTTAAGGAATTATTCAAAAACCTCCCTTTGATACCAATTGTTGGGTCGGAACAAACGGGGAAAAGATGAAGGCAAGAGGGGGGGTGAATTGCCTTTTAAAAAATTGATAAACAAATTAAAATCAAAGTAAAGAATGCAGCGGAAATAAAGAAGGCAATCACACAAGAAATTGATAACGGAGTTCGGCCAAAACCCGGCCTACGTCTCCGCTCCCAACTCAACCGTTGAGAGATTCCTACCGCTTGCTTTTCAATGGTTTTAGCAAGAAACCCACTAGGCTTTGAGGTAGCACTAGGACCTATTACAGCTTGCTTTTATTGGTTTAGCAAGAACCCACTTGCTTTTGATTGGTTTAGCAAGAACCCACTAGCCTTTTTAACGGGTGAAGGCTAGCTCACCGAGACACAAGCCTTTTAAAAGGAAAGGCTTGAAGAAACCTCTTCACACCTTAATGGTGGTGTGAAACCCAAAAGAAAGGGGGATGAGAAAAGGGTTTGGGGTTTGTAGGCACAAACCCAATTTAAAGCTCAAAAACAAATAAAGAATGAAAAACCGTAATGGAGGAAGACTTGGGCGCCAATTGGATGATGGAGTTGATGTAGCGTGCTCTCCCAAGCTTCTTGAGGTGCTCCTTGGATTGGAAAATGGTTGGAGCACTAGTGGATCCTTGAAGGTGGAGCGCCGGAGGTTCCCCAAATGTGCAACAAAATGTCCGGGCGCTTGGTATGTGATCCGATTAGGTTCCGGGGCTTCCTTGGCCTTTATTTATAGGCATGGAACCCATTGGGGGCCTTCGGAGCCATTGGAGAAGTCCTCGGAGCCGTTGGAGGCCAAAAGAAGGTTGACTGGTCAAAGCCAACGGCTAGTTTGACTGGGCTACCGGCTGGCCGGTGCCTTGGCAGAGGAGAATCATATTTGTCCAGGCTCTACCGGTCGACCGGTGGAGGAGCCACCGGCTGGCCGGTGGCAAGACAGTAGCAAATACTATTTGGGCTGGGTGCCACAGGTCGACCGGTGACAGAGCCACCGGTCGACCGGTGGAACCTGGCAGTGGGCAATCCCTTTGCCAGTTCCACCGGCTGGCCGGTGCTATCACACCGGTTGGCCGGTGGACTGAATTTCAGTCCATTTCTTGTCCATTCTTGGTCCAATCCTTTGGCAATCTTTTGCCTATCATCCACAACACTTAAAAACAAAGTTAAACATATATGAAAGTGATTGTGATCATGAAAATCAAATAGTGTGGGGTACAACAAAATTAACCAATGCACGAGATGTGAAGAGTAAGAAGGATCATATATCTGATGGTATTAAGCCATCATTTCAAAGGAAGATTGTCTCCCAAGTATCGTCATCATATGAGGAAATGGTATCATGTGTTGACAAGGTATGTAAAGACTCATTTGAGTCCTATGGATTTGAGGGAAGCAAAAGAAGAAGAGAACAATAGGGAAAAATATGGATAAAGGGAATAAGGGAAAGATGTATTTTACCACATGTGATAATTGTGGAAGGAAACACTTTGGTATATGCTTGATAGGAAAAAGAGTTTGCTTCAAGTGGGGAGAAAAAGGACACCATGCTCATTATTGCAAGATAAAGAAAGAATTTTCCTATATTTAATGATTTAACTACAAGGATATGAGACAATATGCGAATCAATGTCCTAAGCATCAAATGAATATACCCTAAATGATGATTTTTGGTAATGATCAAGTTTTGATGTTATTATAGAAGAAGTATAATGATTAATATGCCTAGTCAAGAATCATGTAATTTGAATATTTTGTCAGCAATGTACTGGTTGTAAGAATTATGAGATATATAAGTATTGTAATACAATGCTATTTAATTAAGGATTTGAGGTCGTATGATAAATGATACAAAGGAAAAGTGATTTAGTAGAAAGCTAAACTTTTTAGAAAAAAACACGATTAAGGGAAAGAAAACCCTTAATATATATCTGATGTTGAGATAATGATGAAGAAATGATTGATTCAGATAAGTACTGACTACCTTGGAACAGATTATTGACTTTTCTAGAAGTGGTCTATCCTATCATTGATGGAGTTTATAGAACTTTTGGATTTAAATAATATATCCAATAACATGTATCTTACTTAAGGAATACATAAGAATGCATGTTTCCTGTATGGTTTTTATAATAATTCAATTTGTTACCATATTTTAAGAGGATACATGATGAAGTTATTCACATGTTTGGAATGTGAATTTTAGAGTTTCTTCTTATTGATTAACGGTTAATGATAAGTTCATCATGGAAATTTATAGACCTTCATTATAATGTGTTGAATCATTATATTTTGGAATTTTTAACCATTTACGAAATGGTTTAAGTTGATCATTATATGGGGTTTTAGAGTTTAATGTCATTACATAATGGTTTGATTATTCTTACATAACCATGTTGTCCAATTAAAATTCATTATTTTGTAGTAACCTATTTATTTCCCTTTCCTCTTATTAATAGGATATTTTAACCATATTATTGATGTGGGTTTCCCATAAGGGTATTTTCAAGTATCAACCATTAACTTTCAAAGTTCAATTTCAAATTTTGAGGACAAATTTTTTGTGAGGGTATAATGTAACACCCAAAGAATTTACAAATAGATTTAATATAGAATTAATGAAACAATGAGTCTCTACAAAACACTACTTATTATAACCTAACCAAGTAAACATAATTTTTCCACCTCTGTGATTTGAATTTCAAAAAACTTTACATATACAGTTGCGTTCAGTAAGATATTTAGAGTCTGATAAGACAAACATAATTTTTGGTGAATAGTAACATACCATTGTGAATAGTAACACACCCTTATGAATAGTTTTGAATAGTAAATTTAAAAAATAGTAAATTCATCCATTAATGTATAAATACAATTCAGACATCATATAAGCGGAAAAAACGATCATAGTATAAGTATTAGTATTTTTGTATGT
The DNA here is from genome assembly GCA_963277665.1 of Viscum album. Classification (NCBI taxonomy): domain Eukaryota; kingdom Viridiplantae; phylum Streptophyta; class Magnoliopsida; order Santalales; family Viscaceae; genus Viscum; species Viscum album. Next base: position 1,257,161,885 of record OY728142.1, on the reverse strand, counting down.
CATAAATATTTCAATTACAATTTTGTGATTAATTTAATAATTTAAAATGGAAATGTGTTTCCATAAAATTTAATCATAAATTTTTAATTTATTTTCTTATTATTATAGGATAATTTTATGGGAGCTTGATTAATTTCTCAATGTGTTATAAAATGAGTTATAGTTTTAAAGTTGTTTTTTGGAATAAATTATGATTTAATTTAAAAACTAAATTAAAAATATTTAGAGAATTATTTTCAAAATATGGATTTTATTTTTTAATTCTACACATCTAAAAACTATTAGGGTGAAGTTTTGGGATTTTTCTAAAATAATTGAATTTTTCGTGAATTGTAAAAATACAGTTATGAGTTTTTGGTATGTTTAATGACATAATAATGATGTAATAATTAATATAAAATGCTGGTAGATTTTTTTATAGTAAAATATGATGTGATGTGTCCCAAGTTTATAATAACATGGTCAAATACCATGGGAAAGCCTATGATTTTTCAAAAACCACTAATGAGGTGTCCCTTTAAATTTATAAAAAACTACCTCTCATTTACTATAAATACCCACTCATTCCTTAGTTTTATTTCCTTAAAAACTCATAATAATAGAATATATGGTAATTTTACCTCTATAGTAGTCCTCCCAAGGTTTACTCATGCCCCCAAGGTCCCAATCTTCAAGTCTTAGGAGTTATCTACAAGGTAAGAGAATTCTCAACTTCTCTTTTCCCATCCAACTTTTCTTTTATGTGGTATGTATTTCAAGTTTTCATACCATGTTCTTATTTACATATTATTATGTCCCTATAATATTTTATGAGTCTTTTATGAATGGGTTACCCCTTTCCTATCTATTTTTAATTATTTCTAAAACCATGTTGCATAGCCGTTATGCTGCAGAATTTTCGTCTCAAAATCTCTTTCTTTTTCAAGCACTCTTATTATGTTGTTATATTTTAATTTCAAATGTATTATGTTGGGATATGTAATTAAATATCCCTATTACTATATATATTATGTAATAATTATTAGATAACCCTTTTCTTCCATCAATATATTTTATGAATTTTTAAGTGACGCTGTTAGGATATCAGATTTTCATAAGGTATTTCTCAAATTTTCTTTTATTTTAAGTTCCTTTCTTTATCTTTCCTCTCCTACTTTATTCTAAATGTTGTGATGAATCCATTATCTTAAATTTAAAATAATTTTTTCCTGATAAAGGAATAATTCTTCATCATATCTCCTTTCTCATTATTTTATACTAAAAATGAAAACACCATCCGAGATGTGCTAATTTACCACATTCACGGAAGATGGGTTTTTAATTTCTATTGAAATATTCAATTATGGTCATGAAACCATTATTATGGTTTAACCAGACTATAATTATATATATATATATATATTATGTATCATATATGGTTATTTAATCTTTTTGTACATGTGGTTTTGATTTATAAAGCAAAATGAGTTCGTTGTGTTCAAAAACTGCCAATTAACCCAAACAGTTTTCATTAAATAATTTATATAATGATTCATCTTCACTCCAAGTAAAAAAAATGAAATTTACAACCATGTAACCTTATGTATGTTCACTAATAACATATAACTTCAATTATGGATAACCATCCTCATTTTAGAGGATTCTCCTTTCATGTATATAAGTATACCGATTATGAAGAAAACACTCCCAAACAATAAAATTGAACCTCTTAAACCCATCAAGAAGGCCATGAATGAACTTAATAAGTCTAGAATAAATCAATTAAATAAATAATAGGTTCTGAAAATATTAATTAATGAATTTAATTTGGTTATCCAGGATACTAAGATCAAGTGAAGAACACCAACAGACTTAAGGTAAGGGTTTCTTCATCTCACTTCCATTATTATGATATTTTTCGTATTCACTAATAATACTTGTGCATGGTGTATGTATACTTACAATTTATGTAACATATTATTAATATATTTATTTTAATGTTATTAAATTTAACATTTTAATATTATTAATTTTTGGGCATACGAATTGATTGATTACAAAGTGATAAGGGTTTTCCACCCGAACCACCATTTTCATTCCGGTTACTTTTATTGTCTAATTACCTCAATGAAATTATTATGTATTATTAGGTACTTCTCATAATTTCTGTGTTAGTGTTATATATATTTTTTCCAACCAGAATCCTTCCTTATTTTATGGAGAGTTACATGTTTTAAAAGGAACTTTCATAATTATTTCTGAAATACAAACCCAATTCAAGGGATCTTTTTGAATTCTTACCCATTTTCAAGTGTACTCCAGAATCTGTTTTAAGACACCATTATTTTTATAAAAACACTAATTATATCATTAAAAACTATCTTGTATAATTTCTAGATTTAATAGAATAAACATGCCTTTCCACTTTAAAATTCTCTTTAATACTTTTCTTAAAATGCTCTAAAATGATTTATTTCTAAGGAATATTAAGAACTCTTTTTACATGATTTCACTTCAGTGAGACATTATTTATGCCTAAAATATAATTTCAATGTCCTATTATTTTATTTTCTTGGATATTAATGTTTAAAATATTATTTTATGGAAATTATAAATTATTTTCCAAAAGAAATCTTCTTTCAAAAGAAAAAATGATTTTTCTCATCTCACATTAACTTTTATGAGATACATGCCTCCTTCAACACATATTTATTTCTTGTGATGTATTTAATTACCTTTAGTATATCATATCAAGAGTCTTCTTATTCTCATGATATTCTAAGGGATTATGATTTGAATATTTCAAGGTGGTATGGAACAATTTGAATGCTTAAGGATTATTTCCCTTAGGGATTTTCAATTGTCTCATTTAAAATAATCTTTATCTATGTCAACATAATTTGTTAAATATTTTACTTCATTGAGTTTTATCTCCTATAATATCATCCAAAATGTTTTATTGAATGGTTTATGATTAGTTTGACTATGTATGTTCTATCTTAAAACCATTCACCAATTTACTTCGAATGGTCAGTGTTTATGTTTAATGTTCGGGGAAAGTTATTTACATTTCATATGTTAGTTTTAATATGAATGTATATGTTATTTATGTTTATCCCTGTTCATATGAGAAATTCATTGGACTTAGTAAGTGTCAGGTGGGGCCTGATATAGCACCTCGGTGCATCGGTAGGTCTCATGAGACAAACTACGGTCTTGGCAAAAGGCCTTGACAAAATGATTATTTATGGTCTTGGCACGAGGCCTTAATGGTATGGTTATGATGCCCTATATTATGAAATCCATAATTATGAAAATAGTATTGATGGTTCATGTGGTTATTCGGCTAGTAGAATACCCATGATTATGTTTTATTATGGAATTATTTATTCAGATCTTATTACTGTCATAATGTGTTCAAGTTTATTTTTTAAGGCATGCGTTTTTAGTTATTCACCATGCCTAATGTTTATGTTTATGATATATTACTATATTTTTCTTACCCTTAATGAGTGTTTGATCTTACCCATTTCTTATGTTTCATTTTCCCAGGACACTAAGAGGTATATTATGAATGAAAAGCAGAAATAACCTTATAGTAATGGATTTTTGTCAAAGGAGATTTTATGTTGTATTTATTTTCAAGTTGTAATCTTGAACCTATGTATGTATTTGGTTTTACAAAAATACTAAACTACTCGGTCCTATGGGATTTGATTCATTTTAATAATGCCAATGTATTAAAATAATGCACCAGCTGTGGGATTTTGGGGACGGGGCCTTACAGTTGGTATCAAAGGAAGTTTAGTAGAAAACTTAGAAACTAAATATAGAAAAAGTAGATTATTGAAGAAAACCCAAAGATAGAATTTGGGGATAATAATACAAGGACATCCTTGAATTTTGGTAAGGAATAGATTATGTGTTTTATCAAGAAAATACATCCCTGTCTGGATATGGACAAATAAAGTTGGCTTTGGCACATATGTATCTAGGGGTAAACCCGAAAACACCACTTTGTGCTAGACTTGAATGAGAACTGGTGCACGACAATGGGTCTTGTTACACTCTTGGTTTGACACTCCCATGGGTTATTATTTGGTAAAATTTTAAGATTATTAAAAACAATTATGTAGTATTTAGACCCCCAATGTAAGAAAAGTATATGGTTCTAGGATTTAGGATGCATAAGTTTATGTTATGTGTTATACTATTTTTAGAGATATAGAGAGTTCATAATTTTATGAGCAAATATATAATATGGAATTGATTAGAAATAGCGCCTAACATAAGGAGTGAGAACTTCACCAATGCATGAGATGTGAAGAGTAAGAAGGAATATATCTCTAATGGTCTTAAACCATCATTTCAAAGGAAGATTGTCTCCCAAGTATCCTCATCATATGAGTAAATAATATCATGTGTTGACAAGGTATATAAAGACTTCTCTGAGTCCTATGGATTTTAAGGGAAGCAAAATAAGAAAAGGATGGAAGAGAAAAACACGGATAAAGGGAATAAGGGAAATATGTATTTTCCCACATGTGATAATTGTGGAAGGAAACACCTTGGTATATGCTTGAGAGGAAAAGGAGTTTGCTTAAAGTATGGAGAAAAAGTTCACCATGCTCATAATTGCAAGACAAGGAAAGAATTTTCCTATATTCAATGCTTCAACTGCAAGGATATGAGATACTATGTGAATCAATGTCCTAATAATCAAAGGAATATACCCTAAATTATGATTTTAAACAAAGATAAAGTTATGATGCTAAGACATATGAAGTAGAATGATTAATATGCCTAGTCAAGAATCATGTCATTTGAATATTTTATCAGTAATGTACTGGTTGTAAGATTTATGAGATATATAAGGACTGTACTGCAGTACTATTTCATTAAGGATTTGAGGTCATATGATGAATGGTACAAAGGAAAATTGATTCAGTAGAAAGTTAATTTTTTTATAAAAAACATTATTAAGTGAAAGACAACCCTTAATATATATCTGATGTTGAGATAATGATGAAGAAATGATTGATTCAAAGAAGTTCTAACTAACTTGGAACTGATTATTGACTTTTCAAAAAGTGGTCTATGCTACCATAAATGGAGTTCAAAACACTTTTGGATTTAAGGATTATATTCAATAACATGTATCTTACTTAAGTAATATGAAAGAATACTTGTTTCCAATATGATTTTTACGGTAATTCAAGTTATTACCATATTTCAAGAGGATACATGATGAAGTTATTCAGATGCTTGGAATGTGAATTTTAGAGCTTCTTCTTGTTGATTAAGGATTAATGATAAGTTCATCATGGAAATTTAGATACCTTAATTTTAATGCATTGAATCATTATATTTTGGAATTTTTAACCATTTAATAAATGGTTTAAGTTGATCATTGTAGGGGGTTTTAGAGTTTAATTTCATTACATGATGGTTTGATTATTATTACATGACCATGTTATCTAATTAGAATGCATTGTTTCTTAGAAAATGATGCATTTTATTTTCCTATTATTAATAGTATATTTTAAACATATTCTTGATGTGGGTTTAACATAAGGGAATTTTCAAGTATCAACCATTAACTTTTGAAGTTGAATTTCAAATTTCAAGGATGAAATTTTTACAAGGAGGGGATAATGTAACACCCCAAGAGTTTACAAATAGATTTAATATAGAGTTCATGAAACATTGAGTCTCTACAAAACACAAATTTTTTATAACCTATCCAAGTAACATAATTTTTCCACCTCTGTGATTTGAATTTCAAAAAAACTGACATACACGGCTGCGTTCAATAAGATATTTAGAGTCTGATAAGACAAACATAATTTTAGTGAATAGTAACATACTATTTTGAATAGTAACATAACCTTATGAATAGTGATAAATATTAATTAATAGTATTTTAAAAAAATATAAACTTCACCCATCAGTGTATAAATAAAATTCAGACATCTTATAAGTGAAAAACAACTATAGTATAAGTATTAGTATTTTTGTATGTCATAAATATTTTAATTAAAATTTTATGATTAATTTAATAATTTAAAATGGAAATTTATATTAATAAAATTTAATTATAAATTTTTAATTTATTGTATTATGGTTATAGGATAATTTTATAGGATCTTAATTAATTTCTCAAGGTGTTATGAAACGAGTTATAGTTTTAAAGTTGTTTTTTTGGAATAAATTATGATTTTATTTAAAAAATAAATTAAAATTATTTAGAAAATTATTTTCAAAAAATTTATTACATTTTTTAATTCTACATGTCAAAAAATGGTAAGAGTGAAGTTTTGGGATTTTTCTAAAATACTTGATTTGTTCGTGAATAATAAAAATACGGTTTTGAGTTTTCGGTATGTTTAATGATGTAATAATTAATATAAAATGATGGTCGACTTGTGTACAGTAAAATATGATGTTATGTGTCCCAAGTGACTAATACCATGATAAAATACCATGTGAAATCCCATGGTGTTGCAAAAACCACTAATGAGGTGTCCCTTTAAATTAATAAAAAACTTCCTCTCATTTACTATAAATACCCATTCATTCCTTCATTTTCTTTAATTAAAAACAAATAATCATAGAATATATGGTAGTTTTACCTCACTATTAGTCCTCACAAGGTGTCATAAATCCCCCAAGGTCCCAACCTTCTAGTCCTAGGAGTTACTCTACAAGGTAAGAGAATTCTCAACTTCTCTTTTCCCATCAAAGTTCTCTTTTATGTGGTATGTATTTCAAGTTATCATAAAATGTTCTTATTTCCATATTATTATTTACCTATAATATTTTATGAGTATTTTATGAATGGTTTAACCCTTTACCATCTCTTTTTAATGTTTTCTAAAACCATGTTGCATAGCCGTTATGCTATAGAATTTTCGTCTCAAAATCTCTCTCTTTTTCAAGCACTCTTATTATGTTATTATATTTTAATTTCAATTGTCTTTTGTTGGGATATGTAATTCCATATATACATTACTTTATATATTATGTAATAATTATAATAAAGCCTCTTTCTCTCATCAATATATTTTATGAATTTTTAAATGACGCCGTTAGGCTGCCAGATTTTCATAAGGGATTTCTCAACTTTTATTTTATTTTTAGTTTCTTTATTTTTATTTCATATCATACTTTATTAAAAATGTTTTTATTACTCTAGTATCATAATTTTACTGGAATTTTTTCATGATAAATGAATAATTCTTCATCATCTCTCCTTTCCCATTATTTTATACTAAAAATGAAAACACCATATGAGATATGCTAATTTACCACATTCAAGGATGATAGGTCTTTAATTTCTATTAACATATTAAATTCTAGTCATGAAACCATTATTATGGTTTAAAAATACTATAATATATGTATTATCTCTCATCTATGGTTCTGTAATCTTTTTGTACACATAGTTTTTGTTTATAAAGCAAAATGAGTTCGTTGTGTTAAAAAACCGTCAATTAACCCAAATGATTTTCATTAAATAATTTATATAATGATACATCTTCACTCCAAGTAACCAAATGAAATTTACAAACATGTAACCTTATTGATTTTCAATAATAAAATATAACTTCAATTCTGGATAACCATCCTCATTTTACACGATTCTCCGTTCATGTATATAAGTATACCGATCATGAAGAAAACACTACCAAACAATAAAATTGAACCTCTTAAACCCATCAAGAAGGCCATGAATGAACTTAATAAGTCTATAATAAATCAATTAAATAAATAAGAGGTTCTGGAAATATTAATTTATTAATTTAATTTGGTAATCTAGGATACTAGGATCAAGTGAAGAACACCAACGGACTTAAGGTAAGAGTTTCTTCATCTCACTTCCATTTTTGTGAGATTTTATGTATTCACTAATAATACTTATTTATGGTGTATGTATACTACCCATTGATTTAATATATAATTAATATATTTATTTTAATAGTATTAAATTTAAAATTTGAATATTATTAATTTTTGGGCATACGAATCAATTGATTACAAAGTGATAAGATTTTTCCACCTGAACCTCCATCTTCATTCGGGTTATTTTTATTATCTAATTACCTCAGTGAAATTATTATGTATTATTATTTAATCCTCATAAATTCTGTGTGAGTATTCTATATATGTTTTACAACTGGAATCATTCTTTATTTTATAGTGAGTTATTTGTTTTAAAAGTAACTTTCAAAATTATTTATGAAATACAAACCCAATTCAAGGGATCTTTTCGAATTCTTACCCGTTTTCAAGTGTACACCAGAATATGTTTTTAGCCACAATTATTTTTATAAAAACAATAATTTTATCATTAAAAATTATCTTGGATCATTTTTATATTTAATAGAACAAACACTCCTTTCCACTTTAAAATTCTCTTTAATAATTTCCTTAAAATGCCCTAAAATGATTTATTTCTAAAGAATATTAAGAACTTTGTTTACATGATTTAACTTTAGTTGGACATCATTTATGAATAAAATATAATTTCAATGTCCTAGTATTTTATTTTCTGGGATATTCATGTTTAAAATATGATTTTATGGAAAATATAAATTATTTACCAAAATAACTCTTCTTTCAAAAGTAAAAATGTTTTTTCTCATCTCACATGAACTTTTATGAGATATAGGCCTTGTTCACAACTTATTTCTTTCTTGTTATGTATGTACTTCCCTTTGGTATATCATATCAAGAGTCTCCTTATTCTCATTATATTCTAAGGGATTATGATTTGAATGTTTCATGGTGGTATGTGATACTTGGAATGTTTAAGGATTATTTCCCTCATGGATTTTTCAATGGTCTCATTTAAAAGTATCTTCATATATGTCAACATACTTTGTTAAATATTTTAATTCATTGAGGTTTATCTCCTATGATATAATAAACCATGTTCTATTGATTTTTTTGATTATTTAGACTGTGGATGTGCTATCTTAAAACCATTCACCAATTTACTCTGAATGGTTAGTCATTATGCTTAGTGTTCAGGGAAAGATATTTACATTTCATATGTTAGTTTCAATATGAGTGTATATATTGTCTATGTTTATCCCCATTCATATGAGTAATGAATTGTATATAGTAAGTGTTGGGTGGGGCCTACTATAGCCCCTTGGTGGATCGATAGGTCTCACGAGACAAACTACGGTCTTGGTACAAGGTCTTAACAAAATGATTATTTATGGTATTGGCAGGATGCCTTGACAGTATGGTTATGATGCCCCACATTATGAATTTCATCATTATGAAAATAGTATTGATGGTTCATATAGTTATTCAGCTAGTATAATACCCATGATTATGTTTTATTATGGCATTATTTATTCAACTCTTATTTCTGCCACAATGTGTTCAATTTATTTTTTTAAGGCATGTGTTTTTAGTTTTTCACAATGCCTAATGTTTATGTTTATGATATCTTCTGATGTTTTGCTTTCTCTTACTGAGAGTTTGAGCTCAAAAATTTCTTATGTTTCATTTTCCTAGGACACGAAGAGGTATATTACGAATAACAAGGAGAAATAACCTAGGAGTTGTGGATTTTTTTCAAAGGAGATTTTATATTATATTTATTTTCAAGTTGTAATATTGAACCTATATATGTATCTGGTTTTACAAAACTACTAAACTACTTGGTCCTCCAGGATTTGATTCCTTGTAATCATTCCAATATATTAAAATAATACACCAGCTCTGGGATTTTGGGGATGGGGAGTTATAGTTGGTATCAAAGTAAGTTTAGTAGAAAACTTAGAAACTAAATATAGAAAAAGTAGATTAGTGAACAAAACCCTAAGAAAGATTTTAGGGATAAGAATACAAGGACATTCTTGAATTTTGGTAAGGAATAGATTATGTGGTTTATCAAGAAAATACATCCCTGTCTGGATAGGAACAAGTAGAGTTGGCTCTGGAATATATGTATCTAGGGATAAACCCGAAAAAACTAATTTGAGCTAGAATCGAATGAGAACTGGTGCACGACAACGGGTCTTGCCGCACTCTTTGTTTGACACTCCCGGTGGTTATGATTTGGTAAATTAATAAGCTTATTACAAACAATTATAAAGGATTTATACCCCCAAAGCAACCAAAGTATATGGTTATAGGATTTATGATGCATAAATTTATGTTATGTGTTATAATATGTTTAGAGATATATAGAGTTCATAATTTTATGAGCTAATATATAATATGGAATTGATTAGAAATGGAGCCTAGAAAAAATGAATGAGAACTTCACCAATGAATGAGATGTGAAGAGTAAGAAGGATCATATTTCTGATGGTCTTAAGCCATAATTTCAAAGTAATATTGTCTCCCAAGTATCCTTATCATATGAGGAAATAGTATCATGTGTTGAAAAGGTATGTAAAGAATTTTCTGAGTCCTATGGATTTTAAGGGAAGGAAAAGAAGAAGAGGATGAGAGAGAAAAACATGGATAAAGGGAAGAAGGGAAAGATGTATTTTTCCACATGTGATAATTGGGGAAGGAAACACCTTGGTATATGCTTGAGAGGAAAAGGAGTTTGATTCAAGTGTGGAGAAAAAGGCCACCATGCTCATAATTGCAAGACAAGGAAAGAATTTTCCTATATTCAATGCTTTAACTGCAATGAGATGGGGCACTATGTGAATCAATGTCCCAAGTATTAAAGGAATATACCCTAAATTATGATTTTGGATAATGATCAAGATATTATGCGACTGAATATGAAGTAGAATGATTAATATACCTAGTCAAGAATCATGTCATTTGAATATTTTGTCAGTAATTTAGTGATTTTAAGAATTTTGAGATATATAAGGATTGTACTACAGTATTATTTCATTAAGTATTTGAGGTCATATGATTAATGGTACAAAGGAGAGGTTATTCAGTAGAAAACTAAACTTTTTAGCAAAAAACATGATTAAGGGAAAGACAAACCTTAATATATATCTCATTTTGAGATAATGATGAAGAAATGATTGATTCAGACAAGTACTGACTACCTTGGAACTGATTGTTAACTTGTAAAGAAGTGGTATATGATATCATGTATGGAGTTTAAATCACTTTTGGATTTAAGGAATATATCCAATAACATGTATCTTACTTAAGGAATATGGAAGAATGCATGTTTCCAATATGATTTTTACGATAATTCAAGTTGTTACCATATTTCAAGAGGATACATGATGAAGTTATTCACATATTTGGAATGTGAATTTTAGAGATGATTCTTGTTGATTAAGGGTTAATGATAAGTTCATCATGGAAATTTAGAGACCTTTATTATAATGTGTTGAATCATTATATTTTGGAATTTTTAACCATTTACGAAATGGTTTAAGTTGACCATTGTATGGGGTTTTAGAGTTTAATGTAATTACATGAGGTTGGATTATTCTTCCATGACCATGTTTCCCAATTAGGATGAATTGTTTTGTAGTAACTGATGCATTTCCCTTTCCTCTTATTAATAGGAAATTTTAAACATATTCTTGATGTGGGTTTCCCATAAGGGAATTTTCAAGTATCAAACATTAACTTTCAAAGTTCATTTTCAAATTTCAAGGACAAAATTTTTGCAAGGAGGAGATATTGTAACACCCCAAAAATTTAAAAATAGATTTAATATAAAATTCATGAAACACTAAGTCTCTAAAAAACACCAATTTGTTATAACCTAGCTAATTAAACATAATTTTCCACCTCTATGATTTGAATTTTGAAAAAACTGACATACACGGTTGCATTCAGTAAGATATTTAGAGTCTGATAAAACAAACATATTTTTTTGGTGAATAGTAACATAACCTTGTGAATAGTAACATACCCTTATGAATAGTGTTGAATAATAATGAATAGTAAATTGAACAAATAGAAACTTCACCCGTTAATGTATAAATACAATTCAGACATCTTATAATTGGTAAAAACGATCATAGTATAAGTATTAGTATTTTTGCATGTCATAAATATTTTAATTACAATTTTATTATTAATTTAATAATTTAAAATGGAAATTTATTTTCATAAAATTTAATCATAAATTTTTACTTTATTGTCTTATGGTCATAGGATAATTTTATGGGATCTTGATTAATTTCTCAAGGTGTTCTAAAACGAGTTATAATTTTAAAGTTATTTTTTGGAATAAATTATGATTTTATTTAAAAATTAAATTAAAAAATTTAGAAAATTATTTTCAAAAAATGGATTTCATTTTTTAATTATACACGTCAAAAAATGGTAAGGGTGAATTTTTGGGATTTTTCTAAAATACTTGCATTTTTCGTGAATAGTAAAAATACAGTTTTGAGTTTTCGGTATGTTTAATGATGTAATAATTAATATAAAATTCTAGTAGAATTTTGTACAGTAAAATATGATATTATGCGTCTCAAGTGTATAATACCATGGGAAAATACCATGGGAAAGTCCATGGTTTTTCAAAAACCACTAATGAGGTGTCCCTTTAAATTAATAAAAAACTCCCTCTCATTTACTATAAATGCCCACCCATTACTTCATTTTCTTTCATTCCAAACTCATAATCCTAGAATATATGGTATTTTTACCTCCATAGTACTCCTCCCAAGTTTTACTCAAGCCCCCAAGGTCCCAACCTTCAAGTCTTAGGAGTTACTCTACAAGGTAAGAGAATTCTCAACTTCTCTTTTCCTACCAAAGTTCTCTTTTATGTAGTATGTATTTAAAGTTTTAATATTGTGTTATTATTTCCAAATTATTATTTCCATATAATATTTTATTATTCATTTATTAATGGTTGACCCATTTTCCTTCTATTTTTAATGTTTTCTAAAACCATGTTGCATAGCCGTTATGCTGCATAATTTTCATCTCAAAATCTGTCTCTTTTTCAAGCATTCTTATTATGTTATTATATTTTAATTTGAATTGTATTATGTTAGGATATTTAATTAAATTTCCCAGTTACTTTATATATTATTTAATAATTATAATATACCATTTTCTATCATCAATATATTTTATGAATTTTTAAGTGACGCGGTTAGGCTGCCAAATTTTCTTAAGGGATTTTTGAACTTTTATTTTATTTTTCGTTCCTTTCTTTTTATCTACTATCCTTCTTTCTTGAAAATGTTGTGATGACTCTAGTATCATACATGTACTGAAATTTTTTCTGGGTAATTTAATAATTCTTCATCATCTCTCCTTTCCCATTATTTTATACTAAAAATGAAAACACCATCAGAGATAACTAATTTACCACATTCAAGGACGATAGGTTTTTAATTTCTATCACCGTATTCAATTATGGTCATGAAACCATTATTATGGTTGAATAGGACTATATTATATGTATTATGTCTCATCTATGGTTCTGTAATCTTTTTTTACACATGATTTTGATTTATAAAGCAAAAAGAGTTCGTTGTGTTCAACAACCACAAATTAACCCAAATGGTTTTCATTAAATAATTTATATAATGATTAATCTTCACTAAAAGTAACCAAATGAAATTTACAACCATGAAACCTTCTTTTTTTTCACTAATAACATATAACTTCAATTTTGGATAACCACCCTCATTTTACATGATTCTCTGTTCATGTATATAAGTATACTGATCATGAAAAAAATACTCCCAAACAATAAAATTAAACCTCTTAAACCCATCAAGAAGGCCATGAATGAACTTAATAAGTCTATAATAAATCAATTACATAAATAATATGTTATGTAAATATTAATTAATGAATTTAATTTGGTTATCTAGGACACTAAGATCAAGTGAAGAACACCAATGGATTTAAGGTAAGGGTTTCTTCATCTCACTTCCATTTTTGTGAGATTTTTCGTATTCACTACTAATACTTGTGTATGACATATTTATACTAACCATTGATGTAACATATCATGAATATATTTATTTTAATTTTATTCAATATATCATTTGAATATTATTAATTTTTGGGCATACGAATCGATTGATTACAAAGTGATAAGGGTTTTCCACCCAAGCCTCCATTTTCATTGGGGTTACTTTTATTGTCTAATTACCTCAGTGAAATTATTATGTATTATTATTTAATCATTATAAATTATGTTTGAGTGTTCAATATATATTTTCCAACTACAATTTTTCCTTATTTTATGGGAATTTATTTGTTTTAAAAGTAACTTTCAAAATTATTTCTGAAATACAAACCCAATTCAAGGGATCTTTTCGAATTCTTACCCATTTTCAAGTGTACACCATAATCTGTTTTAAGCCACCATTATTTAAAAAAAACACTCATTTTATAATTAAAAATTATCTTGGATAATTTATATATTTAATATAATAAACACTCCTTTCCACTTTAAAATTCTCTTTAATACTTTCCTTAAAATGCCCTAAAATAATTTATTTCTAAAGAATCTTAAGAACTCTTTTTACATGATTTCACTTAAATGGGACATAATTTATTCCTAAAATATAATTTCAATGTAATAGTATTTAATTTTATGGGATATTCATGTTTACAATCTGATTTTATGGCAAATATAAATGATTTTCCAAAATAACTCTTCTTTCAAAAGTAAAAAGGATTTTTCTCATCTCACATTAACTTTTACGTGATACATGCCTTGTTCACCAGTTATTTATCTCTTGTGGTGTATGTAATTCCCTTTGGTATATCATATCAAGAGTCTCCTTATTCTAATTATATTCTAAGGGATTATTATTTGAATGTTTCAAGGTGGTATGGAACACTTGGAACGTTTAATGATTATTTCCCTCAGAGATTTTTCAATGGTCTCATTTAAAAGTATCTTCATCTATGTCAACATACTTTGTTAAATATTTTACTTAATTGAGGTTTATATCCTATGATATCATCCACCATGTTTTATTGAATGTTTTATGATTAGTTATACTGTGGATGTTCTATCTTAAAACCATTCACCAATTTACTCTGAATGGTTAGTCTTTATGCTTAATGTTTGAGGAAAGTTATTTAAATTTCATATGTTAGTTTCAATATGAATATATATATTGTTTATGTTTATCCCCATTCATACGAGGAATTAATTGGACCTAGTAAGTGTCAGGTGGGGCCCGCTATAGCCCCTCGGTGCATCGTTAGGTCTTATGAGACAAACTAAGGTCTTGGCACAAGGCCTTAACAAATGATTATTTATGGTCTTGGAACGAGGCCTTAACGGTATGGTTACGATGCCCCTCATTATGAATTCCATCATTATGAAAATAGTATTGATGGTTCATGTGGTTATTCAGCTAGTAGAATACCCATGATTATGTTTTATTATGGCATTATATATTCACCTCTTATTCATTCCATAATGTGTTCAAGTTTAATTTTTTAAGGCATGTGTTTTTTGTTATTCACAATGCCTAATGTTTATGTTTATGATATCTTCTGCTATTTGGATTACCCTTACTGAGCGTTTGAGATCACCCATTTCTTATGTTTCATTTTCCTAGGACACGAAGAGGTATATTATGAATGACAAGCAGAAATAACCTAGGAGTTATGGATTTTTGTCAAAGGATATTTTATGTTGTATTTATTTTCAAGTTGTAATATTGAACCTATGTATGTATCTAGTTTTCCAAAACTACTAAACTAATTGATTCTTTGGGATTTAATTCCTTGTAGTCATGCCAATATATTAAAATAATGCACCCGCTCTAGGCTTTTAGGGATAGGATGTTATAGTTTGTATCAAAGGAAGTTTTGTAGAAAACATGGAAACTAAATATATAAAAAGTAGATTTGTGAACAAAACCCTAAGATAGACTTTGAGGATAAGAATACAAGGGCATTCTATAATTTTGGTAAGGAATAGATTATGTGGTTTATCAATAAAATACATCCCTATCTAGATATGAACTAGTAGAGGTGGCTCTGGAATAAATGTATTTAGGGGTAAACCCAAAAACACCGCTTTTAGCTAGACTCGATTGAGAACTGGTGCACGAGAACAGGTCTTGCCGCACTATTGGTTTGACACTACTGGGGGTTTTGCTTTGGTAAATTTATAAGCTTATTACAGAAAATTATGAAGGATTTATACCCCCAAAGTAACCAAAGTATATGGTTTTAGGATTTATGATGCATGAATTTATGTTATGTGTTATACTATGTTTAGAGATATAGAGAGTTCATAATTTTATGAGTAAATATATAATATGGAATTGATTAGAAATGGCGCCTAGTAAAAAGGAATAAGAACTTCACCAATACACGATATGCAAAGAGTAAGTAGGATCATATATTTGATGGTCTTAAGCTATCATTTCAAAGGAAGATTGTCTCCCAAGTATCATCATTATATTAGTAAATAGTATAATGTGTTGACAAGGTATGTAAAGAATTCTCTGAGTCCTATGGATTTGAAGGGAAGCAAAAGCAGAAGAGGATGGTAGGGAAAAACATGGATAAAGTTAAGAAGGGAAAGATTTATTTTCCCACATGTGATAATTATGGAAGGAAACACCTTGGTATATGCTTGAGAGGAAAATGAGTTTGCTTCAAGTGCGGAGAAAAAGGCCACCATGCTCATAATTGCAAGACAATGAAAGAATTTTCCTATATTCAATGCTTCAACCATAAGGAGATGAGAAACTATGTGAATCAATGTCCCAAGCATCGAAGGAAGATACCCTAAATGATGATTTTGGATAATGATCAAGTTATGATGCTACTGCATATGAAGTAGAATGATTAATATGCCTAGTCAAGAATCATGTCATTTGAATATTTTGTTAGAAATGTACTGGTTGTAAGAATTATGATATATATATAAGGATTGTACTACAGTAATATTTCATTAAGGATTTGAGGTTGTATGGTGAATGGTACAAAGGAGAAGTGATTCAGTAGAAAGTTATTTTTTTTGGAAAAAAACATGATTAAGGGAAATAAAACCATTAATATATATCTGATGTTGAGATAATGATGAAGAAATGATTGATTTAGATAAGTACTGGATACCTTGGAACTGATTATTGACTTGTTGAGAAGTGGTCTGTGCTATCATCGATGGAGTTTACAACACTTTTGGATTTAAAGAATATATCCAATAAGATGTATCTTACTTAAGGAATAAGGAAGAATGCATGTTTTAAATATGGTTTTTACAGAAATTCAAGTTATTACCATATTTCAAGAGGATACATGATGAAGTTATTCACATGTTTGTAATGTGAATTTTAGAGATGATTCTTGTTAATTAAGTGTTAATGATAAGTTCATCATGAAAATTTAGAGAGCTTCATTATAATGCATGAATCATTATATTTTGGAATTTTTAACCATTTACGAAATGGTTTAAGTTGATCATTATATGGGGATTTAGAGTTTAATTTCATTACATAATGGTTTGATTATTCTTCCATGACCATGTTGTCCAATTAGAATGCATTATTTTTTAGTAACCAATGCATTTCCCTTTCCTCTTATTAGTATTATATTTTAACCATATTCTTGATGTGGGTTTCCTATAAGGGAATTTACAAGTATCAACCTTTAACTTTCAAAGTTCAATTTCAAATTTCTAGAACCATTTTTTTATAAAGAGGGGATAATGTAACACCCCAAGAATTTACAAATAGATTTAATATATAATGCATTAAACACCGAGTCTTTACAAAAAACCACTTTGTTATAACCTAGCCAAGTAAACATAATTTTTCCACCTCTATGATTTGAATTTTGAAAAAACTAACATACATAGTTGCGTTCCATAAGATATTTAGTGTCTGATAAGACAAACATAATTTTTGGTGAATAGTAACTTACCCTTGTGAATAGTAACACACCCTTATGAATAATGATGAATATTAATGAACAGTAAGTTAAAAAAATAGAAACTTTACCCATTAATTTATAAATACAATTCATACATCTTATATATGGTAAAAATGATCATAGTATAAGTATTAGTATTTTAGTATCTCATAAATATTTTAATTACAATTTTATGATTAATTTAATAATTTAAAATGGAAATTTATTTTCATAAAATTTAATCATTAATTTTTACTTTATTGTCTTATGGTTATAGGATAATTTTATGGGAGGTTGATTAATTTCTCAAAGTGTTATAAAACGAGTTATAATTTTAATGTTGTTTTTTTGGAATAAATTATGATTTTATTTTAAAATTAAATTAAAAATATTGAGAAAATTATTTTCAAAAAATTTATTTCATTTTTTAATTATACACATTGAAAAATTATTACGGTGAATTTTTGGGATTTTTCTAAAATACTTGATTTTTTCATGAATAGTAAAAATACAGTTTTGAGTTTTCGATATGTTTAATGTCATCATAATGATGTAATAATTAATATAAAATTCTGGTCGACTTTTTTACAGTAAAATATGATGTTAGGTATCACAAGTGGCTAATACCATGAGAAAATAACATCATCAATCCCATGGTTTCGAAAAAACCACTAATGAGGTGTCCCTTTAAATTAATAAAAAACTCCCTCTCATTTACTATAAATATCCACTCATTCCTTCATTTTATTTCATTTAAAACTAATAATCCTAGAATATATGGAATTTTTATCACCCTATTAGTCTTCCCAAGGTGTCCTCAAGCCACCAAGGTCCCAAACTTCAAGTCTTAGGAGTTACTCTACAAGGTAAGAGAATTCTCAACTTCTCTTTTCTCATATAAGTTCTCTTTTATGTGGTATGTATTTAAAGTTTTCATACCATGTTCTTATTTCCATATTATTATATCCCTCTAATATTTTATTAGACTTTTATTAAATGGGTTACCCCTTTACCCTCTCTTTTTAATGTTTTCTAAAACCATGTTGCATAGCCGTTATGCTGGAGAATTTTCATCTCAAAATCTCTGTCTTTTTCAAGCACTCTTATTATGTTATTATATTTTAATTTAAATTATCTTATGTTAGGATATGTAATTAAACATCCTACTTAATTTATATATTATTTAATAACTATTAGATAACCATTTTCTCTCATAAATATATTTTATGAATTTTTAAGTGACGCCGTTAGGCTGTAGGATTTTCATAAGGGATTTCTCAACTTTTCTTTTATTTTTATTTCCTTTATTTTTCTTTCCTATAATCATTTATTCTAAATGTTGCGATGAATCCATTATATTACATGTACTATAATTTTTTCATGATTAAGTAATAATTCTTCATCATATCTCTTTTCCCATTCTTTTATACTAAAAATGAAAACACCATCCGAGATGAGCTAATTTATCACATTCAAGGATGATTGGGTTTTTAATTTCTATTACCTTATTCTATTATGGTCATGAAATCATTATTATGGTTGAACCATACTATAATATATTTATTATATCACATCTATGGTTATGTATTATTTTGGCACACATGGTTTTTATTTATAAAGTAAAATGAGTTCGTTGTGTTCAAAAACTACAAATTAACCCAAATGGTTTTCATTAAATAATTTATATAATGATTCATATTAACTCCAAGTACCCAAATGAAATTTATAACCATTTAAACTTGGGTATGTTCACTAATAACATATAACTTCAATTCTAGATAACCATCCTCATTTTACATGATTCTCCGTTCATGTATATAAGTATACCGATCATGAAGAAAACTTTCCCAAATAATAAAATTGAACCCCTTAAACCCATAAATAAGGCCATGAATGAAATTAATAAGTCTATAATAAATAAATTAAATAAAGAATAGGTTCTGGAAATATTAATTAATTAATTTAATTTGGTTATCCAGGACACTAATATCAAGTGAAGAACACCAATGGACTTAAGGTAAGGGTTTCTTCACCTCACTTCCATTTTTGTGAGATTTTTTGTATTCACAAATAATACTTGTGTATGGTGTATGTATACTACCCATTGATGTAAAATATCATGAATATATTTATTTATATTTTATTCAATGTATCATTTTAATATTATTAATTTTGGGGCATATGAATCAATTTATTACAAAGTGATAAGGGTTTCCCACCCAAACCTCCATTTTCATTTGGGTTACTTTTATTGTCTAATTACCTTAGTGAATTTCTTATGTATTGTTATGCACTCATCATAAATTCTGTATGAGTGTTATATATATGTTTTCCAACCAGAATACTACCTTATTTTATGGGTAGTTACATGTTTTAAAAGGAACTTTCAAAATTATTTTTGAAATACAAACCCAATTCAAGTGATCTTTTCGAATTCTTATTCGTTTTCAAGTGTACACCAGAATATATTTTAAGCCACCATTAATTTTATAAAAACACTCATTTTATCATTAAAAATTATCTTGGATCATTTCTAGATTTATTATAACAAACACTCCTTTCCAATTTAAAATTCTCTTTAATACTTTCCTTAAAATGCTCTAAAATGATTTATTTCTAAAGAATCTTAAGAACTCTTTTTACATGATTTCACTTTTGTGAGACATAATTTATGACTAAAATATAATTTCAATGTCCCAGTATTTTATTTTATGGGATATTCATTAATACAATATGATTTTATGGAAAATATAAATTATTTTCTAAAAGAACTCTTCTTTCAAAAGTAAAAAGGATTTCTCATCTCACATTAACTTTTATGAGATATATGCCTAGTTCACCACTTATTTATTTCTTGTGGTGTATGTACTTCCCTTTGTTATATCATATTAAGAGTATCCTTATTCTCATGATATTCTAAGGGATTATTATTTGAATGTTTCAAGGTGGTATGGGACACTTTCAATGTTTAAGTATTATTTCCCTTAGGGATTTTTCAATTGTCTCATTTAAAAGTATCTTCATCTATGTCAACATACTTTGTTAAATATTTTTCTTCATTGAGGTTTATCTCCTATGATATCATCCACCATGTTTTATTTAATGGTTTATGATTAGTTTGTCTGTATATGTGCTATATTAAAACCATTCACCAATTTACTCCGAATGGTTAGTGTTTATGCTTAATGTTCGAGGAAAGTTATTTACATTTCATATGTTAATTTCAATATGACTGTATATGTTGTTTATGATTATTTCCATTCATATGAGGAATTAATTGGACATAGTAAGTGTGGGTTGGGGCCCGTTATAGCCCCTTAGTGCATCATTAGGTCTCATGAGACAAACTATAGTCTTGACACAAGGCCTTAACAAAATGATTATTTATGGTCTTAACATGAGGCCTTGATGGTATGGTTATGATGCCCCGCATTATGAATTCCCCCATTATGAAAATACTATTGATGGTTCATGTGGTTATATGGCTATTAGAATACCCATGATTATGTTTTATTATGGAATTATTTATTTAGCTCTTATTCCTTCCATAATGTGTTCAAGTTTATTTTTTTAAGGCATGTGATTTTAGTTATTCACCATGCCTAATGTTTATGTTTATGATATCTTTCACTATTTTTATTACCCTTACTGAGAATTTGAGCACACCACTTTCTTGTGTTTCATTTTCCCAGGACACTAAGAGTTATATTATGAATGACAAGCAGAAATAACCTAGGAGTTATGGATTTTTTTCAAAGGAGATTTTATGTTATATTTATTTTCAAGTGGTAATATTGAACCTATGTATGTATCTGGTTTTCCAAAACTACTAAACTACTCAATCCTCTGGGATTTTATTCCTTGTGATCATGCTAATATATTAAAATAATGCACCCAATCCAGGCTTTTGGGGAAGGGGCATTAGAGTTGGTATCAAAGTAAGTTTAGTATAAAACTTGGAAACTCAATATAAAAAAAGTAGATTAGTGAACAAAACCCTAAAATAGACTTTGGGGATAAGAATACAAAGAAATACTATAATTTTGGTAAGGAATAGATTATGTGGTTTATCAAGAAAATACGTCACTATTTGGATACAAACAAGTAGATGTGGCTCTGGCAGAGATGTATCTAGGGGTAAACCCGCAAACACTACTTTGAGATAGACTCGAATGAGAACTGGTGCATGACAACGGGCCTTTCTGCACTCTTGATTTAACACTCCCAGGGATTATGCTTTCATTAATTTGAAATCTTATTACAAAAAATTATGAAGGATTTATACCCCCAAAGTAACCAAAGTATATGGCTCTATGATTTATGATGAATAAATTTATGTTATGTGTTATACTATATTTAGAGATATAAAGTGTTCATAATTTTATGGGCTAATATATAATATATAATTGATTAGAAATGGAGCCTAGCATATGAAATTATGACTTCACCATTGAACAAGATGCGAAGAGTAAGAAGTATCATATCTCTAATGGTATTAAGCCATCATTTAAAAGAAAGATTATCTCCCAAGTATCCTAATCATATGAGGAAATAGTATTATGTGTTGTTAAGGTATGTAAATAATTCTATGAGTCCTATGGATTTGAAGGGAAGAAAAAGTAGAAGAGGATGGAAGGGAAAAACATGGATAAAGGGAAGAAGGGAAAGATGAATTTTCCCACATGTGATAATTGTGGAAGGAAAAATCTTGGTATATTCTTGAGAAGAAAAGGAGTTTGCTTAAAGTGTGGAGAAAAAGGCCACCATGATTATAATTGCAAGATAAGGAAAGAATTTCCCTATATTCAATGCTTCAACTACACAGAGATGGGACACTATGTGAATAAATTTCCCAAGCATCAAAGGAATATACCCTAAATGATGATTTTGGATAATTATTAAGTTATGATGCTACTAAAGATGAAGTAGAATGATTAGTAATACTAGTCAAGAATCAAGTCAATTGAATATTTTTTCAGTAATGTATTGATTGTAAGAATTATGAGATATATAAGGATTGTACTATAATACTATTTCATTAAGGATTTGAGGTCATATGATGAATGGTGCAAATGATAAGTGATTCAGTATAAAGTTACACTTTTTTGAAAAAAACATGATTAAGGTAAAGACAACCCTTAATATATATCTGATGTTGAGATAATGAGGAAGAAATGATTTATTCGGATAAGTACTGACTTCCTTGGAACTGATTATTGACTTTTCTAGAAGTGGTCTATGATATCATCAATGTAATTTACAACAATTTTGGATTTAATTAATATATCCAATAACATGTATCTTACTTAATGAATACGGAATAATGCATGTTTCCAATATGGGTTTTACAATAATTCAAGTTATTTCTATATTTCAAGAGGATACATGATGATGTTATTCACATATTTGGAAAGTGAATTTTAGAGATTCTTATTGTTGATTAAGGGTTAATGATAATTTCATCATGGAAATTTAGATACCTTCATTATAATGTGTTGAATCAAAATATTTTGCAATTTTTAACCATTTACAAAATGGTTTAAGTTGATCATTGTATGGGGTTTAGATTTTAATGTCATTACATGATGGTTTGATTATTCTTCCATGACCATGTTGTCCAATTAGAATGCATTTTTTTGTAGTAACCGATGAATTTTACTTTCCTCTTATTAATAGGATATTTTAACCACATTCTTGATGTGGGTTTCCCATAAGGTAATTTCCAAGTATCAACTATTAACTGTCAAAGTTCAATTTCAAATTTCGAGGACAAATTTTTTTTAAGGAGGGTATAAGGTAACACCCAAGAATTTAAAAATAGATTTAATATAGAATGCATGAAACACTAAATCTCTACAAAAAATTACTTTTTTATAACCTATCCAAGTAAACATAATTTTCCACCTCTATGATTTAAATTTTGAAAAAACTAACATACACGGTTGCGTTCAGTAAGATATTTAGAATCTGATAAGACAAACATAATTTTTGGTGAATAGTAACATACCCCTGTGAATAGTAAAACACCCTTATGAATAGTGATGAATAATAAATTGAAAAAAATAGAAACTTCACCCATTAATGTATAAATACAATTCAGACATCTTATAAGTGATAAAAACGATCATAGTATAAGTATTAGTATTTTTGTATATCATAAATATTTTAATTAAAATTTCATAATTAATTTAATAATTTAAAATGGAAATTTATTTTCATAAAATTTAATCATAAATGTTTAATTTATTTTCTTATGGTTATAAGATAATTTTATGGGAGGTTGATTAATTTCTCAAGGTGTTATAAATCGAGTTATATTTTTAAAGTTGTTTTTTAGAATAAATTATGATTTTATTTAAAAATTAAATTAAAAATATTTGAA
Organism: Viscum album; assembly: GCA_963277665.1. Taxonomy (NCBI): domain Eukaryota; kingdom Viridiplantae; phylum Streptophyta; class Magnoliopsida; order Santalales; family Viscaceae; genus Viscum; species Viscum album. The sequence continues at coordinate 1,257,137,704 of OY728142.1, read as the reverse complement.
AATTATTTTCCAAAAACTTATTTCATTTTTTAATTCTACACGTTGAAAAATGGTTAGGGTGAATTTTTGGGATTTTTTTAAAATACTTGATTTTTTTATGAATAGTAAAAATTCAATTTTGAGTTGTCAGTATGTTTAATGAAATCATAATGATGTAATAATTAATATAAAATCCTGGTCCACTTTTTTATATTAAAATATGACGTGAGGTTTCCCAAGTGGATAATACCATGGGAAAATACCATGGGCAAGCCCATGGTTTTTCAAAAACCACTAATGAGGCGTCCCTTTAAATTAACAAAAAACTCCCTCTCATTTACTATAAATACCCACTCATTAATTCTTTTTATTTAATTACAAGCTCATAATACTAGAATATCTGGTATTTTTACCTCCCTAGTAGTCCTCTCAATGTGTCCTCAATCCCCCAAGGTCCAAACCTTCAAGTATTAGGAGTTACTCTACATGGTAAGAGAATTCTCAACTTCTCTTTTCCCATCCAAATTCTCTTTTATGTGGTATGTATTTCAAGTTTTCATTGCATGTTCTTATTTATATATTATTATATCTATATACTATTTTATTAGTCTTTTATTAATGGGTTAATATTTCCCCTCTCTTTTTAATTTTTTCTTAAACCATGTTGCATAGCCGTTATCCTGCAGAATTTTCGTCTCAAAATCTCTCTCTTTTTCAAGCACTCTTATTATGTTATTATCTTTTAATTTCAATTGTCTTATGTTAGGATATATAATTAAATATCACCCTTAATGTATATATTATTTAATAATTATGAGATACCCTTTTTCTCTAATCAATATATTTTATGAATTTTTAAGTGACGCCGTTAGGCTGTCGGATTTTAGTAAGAGATTTCTCAACTTTTCTTTTATTTTGAGTTTCTTTCTTTTTCTTTCCTCTACTCCTTTATTAAAAATGTTGTGATGAATCCATTATATTACATGTACTGGAATGTTTTCATGATAAATGAATAATTCTTCATCATCTCTTCTTTCCCATTCTTTATACTGAAAATGAAAACACCATCTGAGATGTGCTAATTTACCACATTCAAGGACGATGGGTTTTTAATTTCCTTTACCTTATTCAATTCTGGTCATGAAACTATTATTATGGTTGAACCAGAATATAATATATTTATTATGTCTCATACATAGTTATGTAATCTTTTTTGTACACATGGTTTTGATTTATAAAGAAAAATGAGTTCGTTGTGTTCAAAAACTGCAAATTAACCCAAACAGTTTTCATTAAATAATTTATATAATGATTCATCTTCACTCAAAGTAACCAAATAAAATTTTCAACCATGTAACCTTATGTATGTTAAATAATAACATATAACTTCAATTCTATATAACCATCCTCATTTTCCAGGATTCTCCGTTCATGTATATAAGTATACCAATCATGAAAAAAATGCTCTCAAACAATAAAATTAAACCTCTTAAACCCATCAAGAAGTCCATGAATGAACTTAACAAGTCTATAATAAATAAATTAAATAAATTAAATAAATAATAGGTTCTGGAAATATTAATTAATGAATTTAATTTTGTTATCCAAGACACTAAGATAAAGTGAAGAACACCAACAGACTTAAGATAATGGTTTCTTTATCTCACTTCCATTTTGTGAGATTTATTGTATTCACTACTAATACTTGTTTATGGTGTATGTACACTTAACATTGAAGTAAAATATCATTAATAAATTTATTTTCATGGTATTTAATGTATCATTTTAATATTATTAATTTTGGGACATATGAATCGATTGATTGCAAAGTGATAAGAGTTTTTCACCCAAACCTCCATTTTCATTCAGGTTACTTTTATTGTATAATTACCTCAGTGAAATTCTTATGTATTATTATGTAATCCTCATAAATTATTTTTGATAATTCTATATATTTTTTTCAACCATAATCCTACCTTATTTTATGGGGAGCTATATGTTTTAAAAGGAACTTTCAAAATTATTTCTAAAATACAAACCCAATTCAAAAGATCTTTTCAAATTCTTACTTGTTTTCAAGTGTACAGTAGAATCTATTTTAAGCCACCATTATTTTTATAAAAACAATAATTTTATCATAAAAAATTATATTGTATAATTTATGTATTTAATTGAACAAACATTCCTTTCCACTTTAAAATTCTTTTTAATACTTTCCTTAAAATGCTCTAAAATGACATATTTCTAAAGATTCTTAAGAACTATTTTTACATGATTTTACTTCAGTGGGACATCATTTATGACTAAAATATAATTTCAATGTCCTTTTATTTTATTTTCTAATATATTCATTTTTAAAATTTTATTTTATTGCAAATATAAATGATTTTCCAAAAGAAATCTTCTTTCAAAAGTAAAATGGATTTTCTCATCTCACATTAACTTTTATGAGATATATGCCTTGTTCACAACTTATTTCTTTCTTGTGGAATATGTACTTCCCTTTGGTATATAATATAAATAGTCTCATTATTATCATGATATTGTAAGTGATTATGATTTGAATGTTTCAAGGTGGTATGAGACACTTTGGAATGTTTAAGTATTATTTCCCTCAAGGATTTTTCAATGGTCTTATTAAAAGTATCTTCATCTATGTCAAAATAATTTGTTAAATATTTTACTTAATTGAGTTTTATATCCTATGATATCATACACCATTTTTTTATTTAATGGTTTATTTTTAGTTTGACTATAGATGTGCTATCATAAAACCATTCACCAATTTATTCCGAATGGTTAGTGTTTATGCTTAATGTTCGGGGAAAGTTATTTACATTTCATATGTTAGTTTCAATATGAATGTATATGTTGTTTATGTTTATCCTCATTCATATTAGGAATTAATTAGACATAGTAAGTTTCAGGTGGGGCATGCTATATCCCCTCGATGCATTGGTAGGTCTCATGAGACAAACTACAGTCTTGGCAGAAGGCCATGAAAAAATGATTATTTATAGTCTTGGCACGAGGCCTTGACGATATGGTTATGATGTCCCTCATTATTCATTCCATAATTATGAAAATAGTATTGATGGTTCATGTGGTTATTCATTTCGTAGAATACCCATGATTATGTTTTATTATGGCATTATTTATTCAGCTCTTATTCCTGCCATAATGTGTTCAAGTTTATTTTTTAAGGCATGTGTTTTTAGTTATTCACCATGCCTAATGTTTATGTTTATGATATATTTCACTATTTTTCTTACCCTTAATGATCATTTGAGCTCTACCCTTTATTATTTTTCATTTTCCGAGGATACAAAGAGGTATATTATGAATGACAAGAAAAAATAACCTAGGAGTTATGGATTTTTGTCAGAGGAGATTTTATGTTGTATTTATTTTCAAGTTGTAATATTGAACCTATTTATGTATCTGGTTTTCCAAAACTACTAAACTACTCGGTCCTCTGGGATTTTATTCATTTTAATCATTCCAATGTATTAAAATAATGCACCATCTCTGGGCTTTTGGGGATGGGGTGTTACATTAGTAGTTTCTTCATGTAAGTACAATAAGTAACTCTTGTATTTTTCTCTAAGGTACATGAATAGCTATGTGTGTTTTTTCCAGGTCATATTTTTCTCACACACTTATTTTATTGATCAAGATATTCCCTTTATACAAACAAGAAGCACGTTCTCTAATACCTCGTACCACATACTGGTCTCTGACCCCATTTATTTTTGTCTACAAAATATAGACATGCTCATTAATATAAAAAATTGTACTAAATTTCATAAATATAACCATTAAAGGTAAGTTCGAATTTAATAAAATGATCATCAGTGAATCAGTATTTCAGTATCTTAGACTTTCAGTGTCTCATACTGTTGGTAGATCATTTTTATCAGTATCTCATTCTATCAGTAAATCAAACTTGTGTCAGTCAATCACGTTGTCAGTAGATGATGTGTTAGTAGGTGATGTATCGGTAGATCAGCTGTTAGTATCTCATACTTAGTGTAATTATAAGTCTTAGGCATGTAGGTTCTGGGCACAACTGAAGTGTATTTGGGCCGACGCACAAATTTAATTTTTACCATGATCAATGATTATTTCGGGATCAATAAAATGATGAATGCCACTCTCCACAGAATAGAATCAAAGATTTAGATAAAGAAGGAAGAGGCCTGAAACCTTTAGAGAGGATCTTGCACATCATGTTTATAATTAATTTAATTAATTTCATAAAGAAAAGAATACATGTATCTTTGGTACTTTTTTGTTGATGATGTTGATCATCTGGAATGACCCTTCTAGATTGTCTCGTTATGCTTGTGAGGATCCAAACCATAATCCCTATAGTAGTGATCCACATGTGCTCCGATGGCCTCTGATTGATACCACTCGTTCTCCAGGTGCTATCACAGTGAAGCAAGTGTCTTGTGTCGGTCGTTCTTTATCACTTGTTCTTTAGTCTTGAAGAATGTATCTCATTCTTGAGAGGTGTGGGAAGGGGATTCGAGAGAGAAATCGTTTAGATCAACAATTCTCAATTCACCGGGCATGCAGTTCGGTACATGGCACAATAGACGTATGTGTCTATTTATCGACATGGTGCTTGAGTTTCAATATTTAATTGCATAATAATAATTAAATTCATTAAAAACCTTAGAGAAAACCCATGATTTTAATAATAATATTGTGTCATTATTTATGGTGTGCCAACTTGTGCAAAATGGAATTATAAATAAAATTCCACATCACAAAATAATAGCAACGTTATTATTATTTTAACTTGTGCCAACTAGTTAAATAATTATTTACCATTTTGAAAATAATCATTTTACTACCAGACCGAACTTGGTCTGCTTAAACTCTACTTCCATTTATTGAACACCTGAATAAATAAATAAATAATTTATTCTCTTAAATAAATATTTTATTTAAAAACCAGTAAATAAATATTTATTAAATGTTCAAAAAAATAAATAATTATATTTTACCCAAAATCTAGTGAATAAATATTTATTTATTTTATACAATCATTTTAACTTAAATAAAATTATTCCACTGTCTTGAGAATAATATATATTCCATTAATTAAATTCAAATAGAATTTAACTAAGACCACCAGAAACACTTAGTGTGTGACCCTCTAGGATTCTTTCTCATTTACATTAGGTGGTCTTTCCTAAAGTCCAATAGTACTATATAGAAATGGGTCAAGGCACCCAAGAGAAATAATTTAAAGTCATAACAACAACATCCACATAAAAACGCTCACTGTGTAATATAATCCATTTAAGTCAATATATCATCAAGCTAGTTTCATGATAATGTCATCAACCTTTTTTCTTAATATGTTGTTATTTGACTACCTAAAATAAACTCATAATTACACCATGGATATGGAATTTCATGTGACGGTTCTATTTTAATCAGAGGTCTGAGATATTAACTTCCTTAAATGGAAGGGACACATCCTTCCTTGACTTATCCATTAATAACATGTCATTCATTACGTACACAATGTACCCTACTTCCCGCCAAATTTCTGTGTGACAGTTTTCATCAGCAAATCAAAGTGTGCGAGTCATGACACGAAATAAAGTCTAAGTATCATTACACATGATCACATTTATGAATATCCAATCATAGAAAAACATGCAGAATTCCTACTGGTGGGTCTGTTCTCATAATCTTTCATCTTGGAGATTACCAAGTGAGAACCTCATGAGAAGAAATATCATCTGCTTACGAGTACTCACACCTGAAGGTCTATATACTATGTGTCCCATTATAACATTTCATCCAACCACAGAACTATATTTAAGAATATTGTTACAGCACTTCAAGGTTATCATCATAGCGTGGAACTACTATGACCTTGTTAATGCGACAAATACTCCAGAAAATTATTACACTATAGTCATGCAGAATAATGAAAAATATGTAATTTTTTTAATATTTAAATATATTAAATATTCATGTAATTAAAGTAAAAACAGTTGGTTCTAGAACACCAAATCTTACAAACTACCACTTGTACTAGAGCCAACTTCCTACGACTTTCAGTCTGCTAGATCTCTCATGATGATCATGTTATCACTAAGTCAAGAATTTAGTCAAGGGGTCCTCCATGTTATCTTCCATGGAAATACTTCTCACTATAACTTCACCTCTCTGAGAAAAATCCCTCAAGAGATGATACTTTTGAAGTATGTGCTTCATCCACTGATATGACCTTGGATATTTTGCGAGATCCACTCCTATAGTATTATCACAATACAATGTGATGGGATATTTACTACTAGGTATCACATCTAGCTCCTAGATGAAGCTTCACATCCAAACTAATTCTTTAGATACCTCAGAAGCTGTAATATACTCAGACTCTATTGTAGAATATGCAACCACACTCTGTTTTGAGATCTTCCATCTCACTAAACCTCCATTAAAAGTGAAGATGTATCCTTTTTGCAACTTCATGTGATCTTGATCTATCTGGAAACTAGCATCTGCATATCCTCTAATGACTAGTTCCTTATATCCTCTATAAACTAGGAACATATCCTTAGTACACCTCAGATACTTTAGGATAGTCCTGACTACCATCCAATGGAGATCACTTTGGTCAGCTTGACATCTTCCTACCGCACTCAATGCATAGGAGACATCCAGCCTAGTACATAGCATGTCACACATGACTGACCCAATATCTGATGCGTATAGATTCCTTGCCATTATCTTTCTTTCCTCATGTGTCTAAGGACACATTTTCTTGGAAAGATGAATTCCATGTGACACTGGCGACAATCCCCTCTTGGATTGTTCCATACTAAATCTCTTTAGTATCTTATCAATGTATTTAATTTGACTTAGGCCCAGTAGTCCCTTGGATCTATCACGATGGATCTTGATCCCAAGAATATATGCCGCCTTTCCCAATTCCTTCATGGAGAAGCATTGATTCAACCATACCTTAACTGACTGCAAGACTAATATCTCATTTCCAATAAGTAATATGTCATCAACATATACTATTAGGAAAACGACTACACTACCACTAAACCGTTTGTAGACACAAGGCTCATATTCATTCTTTATAAAACCAAAATTTGTTATAGATTCATCAAAACAAATGTTCCATGATCTAGATGCTTTCTTTAATCCATAAACAGATTTCTACAACTTGCATACCTTATTGGCATCCTTTGGAGTCATAAAACCTTCAGGTTGTGTCATGTATACATCTTCCTGAAGGTTATCGTTAAGGAATGCTATTTTGACATCCATTTTCCAAATCTCATTATCATGGTAAGTGGTAATGGCCAATATAATTTTGATAGATTTCAAAATTGAAACTGGTTAAAAGGTTTCATCATAGTCAATGCCTTGATGCTGCTTCAACCCTTTTGCAAACAGTCATGCCTTATAGGTATTAAATTTTCCTTCCATGTCTAGTTTCTTCTTGAATACCCATTTTTAACCAACAAGCTTTACATCAACTAGATGATCTACCAAAATCCAGACTTGGTTTTGGTATATGGAATCCATTTCAAAATTCATGGCTTCTTACCACTTGGAAACATCTATTCCACTTACTACTTCCTTTTAGGTTAGAGGATCATTATTGTCAACAATAATGAGTCACCATCCTTGGTAACTAGAAAACCATATCGTTCCATTTCTCTAACCTTTCTTATACTCCTACGCAGTTCTTGTGTCTCTGGAATAGTTCTTTCTTCCATGGGACTTTGTGGAATCTGTTCCTGTACCAACTCATGTGTACTTTGAGCCTTGACTTCATCAAAGTCTATCTCTCTCCCACTATCTCTTTTGGAGATGTTCTCCCCCTCAAGGAATATGGCATGTCTTGCCACTATAACCTTTTTTTTGAGGGGTTGTATAGTTAATATCCCCTTGTTTCCTTAGGGTATCCTATAAAGGTACACTTTGTGTCTCGGGGGGCAAGTTTGTTACCCGAAGAGGCCTTAACAAACGCTTCACTTCCCCACACATGTAAATTTGATAACATGGCTTTCTTTCCACTCCAAAACTCATATGGAATACTATTTATTGATTTTTTGGTACTTAGTTTAGTATGTGCACTACTTTTTGTAATGCATATTCCTAAAAGGATAATGGAATAATTTCATGACTCATCATTGATCTCGCCATGTCCAACAAGGTATAATTACTCCTTTCGATCACACCATTCCACTGGGGTGTGTAAGGAAGAGTGAGTTGGGACAGGATCCCAAACTCTCATAAGTAATCAATGAAGTCTTGATTAAGATATTCTCTACCTCAGTCTGAGCGGAGTTTCTTAATATTCTTACCAATATGATTATCAACTTCATTCTTGTATTCTTTTAACTTATCAAAATAATCCTACTTATAACTCATTAAGTAGATATATCCATATCTACTAAAATCATCAGTAAAAGTTATGAAGTATGAGTACCCTCCCCTTTATTCAACTAAAAATGGTCCATAAACATTGGTATGAACCAATTCAAGAATATCTTTATCCCTTTCACCTTTCCCACTAAATGGGGCTTTGGTTATTTTGCCTTGTAAACATGCATGACATATGCCAAGTGGCTTTAGTTCAAAAGAATCTAAATATCCATCTTGATGAAACTTTGTCAAGAATTTCTTGTTTAAATGAACTAGTTGGTGATGTAAATGTTGGGTGCGGTATGAGTCATGTGAAGTATCTTTATTATCGATTTCCATTACTTGGTTTGTGTAATACAATACACAAATACTATTGTATAAATGTGCCCTACCAAAACAAATGATATCTATGTAAAAGAAGAAACATTAATTTCCAAACTTGAAAATAAATCCATATGTATATAATATGGATACAAAAATAATGTTTTTAGTAATATATGACACATAATAACAACCCTTTAACACCAAGATCATCCTAGTTGGCAATGTGAGGTGGTATTCCCCAACAGCTATAGTAGAAAGTTTGGATCTGTTGGTTGCTCGTAGATCTACCTCCCCTTGGTCAATCTTCCTAAATCTACTTGGTTCCTGTATTTGGATACATATGTGATCACTACAAGTTGTATCTGATACCCAATTTGTAGAAACAAATAGATTACATTTGATAACAAATGCACCTAAATCCTCCCCTTGCTTCTTAGGCTAGGTGAAGTTCTTCTTCCAGTGGACCTTCTTTCCACATGCAAAACAAATAGATTTCTATTACCTTGCCCCCTTTTATATTCTTTTTCTTGGAAGGGAATGAAGATGCTTTGAGCTTAAAGCTCACCGCCTTCCCTTTTCTCTTATTCAGCATAAGGACAGAAGTATTTTCGTGCTTTATATATTTTTCCACTTGGAAAATAAGGATAAGAAGATCACATAGAAACTTCTCAATGTTGTTAATATTGAAATTAACAACAAATATGGAGAAGCTATGAGGGAGGGATGCAAGAATGAGATCGGTACCCATTTTTTTGGGGAGTTTAAACCCTAGAACCTATAGATGCTCAATGTAGCCAATGAGCTTGACTATGTGAGGACCAACTGGGGAACCCTCTCTAAGATTACTCTGAAAGAGTGACTCGGAGATCTCAACCCATTATTGTATTTCTCTCTCCTGGTAAAGAACATGTAACTTCTTGAGCATGCTATATGTTGGACTCATCATGTACTAATCATGTTTTAATGATAAAAAATCCTATTAAACCATGTTAAATCCTATAAATTATATCAAATCATGTGTATTATTGTTTAAGTATTATCATGCTTTAAGAAGAGCCATTTAAGATCTTAATTTCTCTATATTAAGTTTAATTAATTTATAGTATCCTTGATTTACTTTTATAATACCTTCTTTGATAAATGATTAAGTATAATCCACTCTATGATCATCATTGCTTAAGTCTGAATACAGTTATTTTGAAAAGTCTTAGACACCATGACAATCAGACATCGTGACAATTAGTCACCGTGAAGTATCAGACACCATGAAAATGATACACTATGAACAAGAAGACACTGTGACCATGAGACACCGTGAACAAGACACCGTGAACAAGCAAACACCGTGACCATGAGACACCGTGAACAAGACACTGTGAACAAGACACTGTGAACAAGAAGACACCATGACCATGAGACACCGTGAACAAGACATGATGAAAAAACAGACACCATGACCATGAGACACTGTGAACAAGACACCATGACATCCAGACACCATGTGAAGGAGACACCATTTCCATGACATACTGTGACACCATTTCCTAATATATTTTTTCATCTTTCAATTTAATATCTAATGGTCATATTTGAAGATTTTAATGCACTGACATAATTAATGTTTCTTTATAGACATATCATCGGATAGTACGAGGTAAGAGGTTCAGAATACATGAAACCTGTCGGCTCCAACACATGAACTCCAAGATAAAAAGAGTAGTGTGGCCTGGAAAAAAAGTGCGAAAATCTTGTAAGAAAAACACGATAAAAAATAACAAGCTGGTGGGAATGGGCGTGATAACAGAATACATTTTTTTTGTGAATTGGTTCATGCAACCCGACTCTATTGAAGAACACAAGAAGCATACTAGAATCCCAAGAACATCTTTGCACTAGAAAACACCACAAAGAACACAAGCTGAATATATCTAACTTGAGACACTCTGTTTTCCATAAGAGGACTTGAGTTCTACATCTGCCTCATCTCAGAAGTCTAGAGCTGCAAAGATCAACACTCAGAGCATTTTTAAACCTATATCAACATTACTGCTATATTGTGTATCATTTTATTAATTTTCGAGCAGAGTGTGTATCTGTATAGAAACACACTCTTTCTCCTGCATTAAACTAAAGGATACAAGATATCCTTACTCAAACACTCATTTACTCTTATGTATAACCATATATAAGTGTGGAAGTGGTCTTTGTGTGGCCTGGTAGTTTGTACCCACGAAGAACTGTGGAAGAGGTCCTTGTGCGACCTGGACAGTCCTGTGTACTATTGTTTAACCCTGATCGAGGGTGTGGTTCAAGTTTATTTATATAAACTTCTTGGTGGAATGTGATAACCAAGTGGAGTGGATTAGGTCTCAACTTGAGAATGAACCACTTGTTTCATATCCGCTGTGCTGCTTACTTTAGTTTTCTCTGTTTTATTACTTTACTGTATAATTCAGAAATCTCTAAATTCACTTTGATAGTTAATCTTGGAAAGAAGTTATAATTGTATTTCCTTAGTATAATAGCTTCAAAGGTAATATTAATAACTGATATTAAGATTATTGAGAACTAATCAATCTTCTAAGAAGTTATTCAAACAGTCAAACTCTTATAACAGTATAACCTTGATTAACTGGGTTGTATTTAATCTTTTGGGGAAAATTTTTAGAAATACCTTTTAATCAGAAATTTTTATAAATACTTGATTCACCCCCCTCTTGAGTAAACTAATATAACCAACATTTAGTATCAAAGGAGATTTTATTAAGACTTTTTTTAATCTCATGCAATTGTGATTGTAGTTGTCCTTTAAAGATATTTAAATTTCTATAAATTCTAAATTTCTAGATCTTTAAACCTATTCTGTTATTATGGATAATAGATTGGAAGGTGATGCAACCAGAAAACCACCATTATTTAATGAAACCTACTATGCTCAATGGAAAATTAAAATGAAAATGCACTTAGAGAGTACGAGCTTTGAGATTTGGTCATCCATTATAGATGAATAAAATATTCCTGCTACTGATAGAATTACATGGGATGAACCTATCAAAACTACCCAAAATAAAAATTGCAAAGCTATGAATTCTTTATACTTCTCTTTAGAAGATGAGGAATTCAATAGAATTTATCCTTGTAAAACTGCCCATGAAATTTGGGATACCCTGTCTGTTTCACATTAAGGAACATCCAGTGTAAAAGAAATGAGACTTAATAATTATACTATTAAAAATGATAACTTTAAAATGAAACCTGATGAACCTATCTCTAACATGTATCTTAGGTTCAATGAGAATGTCAACACAATTATTTCTCTTGGAAGAGAAGTCACTGCCAAGGAACAGATCATGAGAATTCTCAGATGTCTGTCTAATAGATGGAGGGGAACCACTATCTCCATTAGAGAATCATGTGACATCAGCAAACTACCTGTAAAATAAGTCATTTGTAAACTGATAATGTATGAATAAGAGTTGAAATTCAACAAGGAGGAAGAGAATGAACCAAAGAGGAAATCTGTTGCATTCAAGACCACCACCTCTAAACATAAAGACAAAGGAAAATTGGAAGCTTCTGTAGAATGTTCCAATAGTGAACAATCATCACCCGATAGTGATGAGGAGATGGATCAACTAGCCAAAAGATTCAAAATATTTTACAAGAAGAATAAATTTTTCCAAAATCCCAAATTCAAGGGAAAATATGACCAAAAAGAATGTTGGAAGAAGGACTGGAAAAGAAGTGACAAGACTGATGAGATTTTCTGCTATGAATGTAAGTTCAAGGGACATATCAATGCTGAATGTCCAAAGATAAAGTACAAAAATTGATATAAGGACAAGGACATGAAGTATAAAAAGGAAATGAAAGCAACCTGGAGTTCCTCTGAGGACAGTTCAAGCGACTTAGAAACATCACATGATGAATAGGATAAAAAATCCAATATGTGTTTTATAAAAAACACATTTTAGATAACATTGGAATCTCATGTACATAATTCATACTATTTTGAAAATGAGAGTGACTATGAAAAAATGAACAATGAAGAAATGTTTGAATAGTGTAACTTACTTGAAGAAGCATGCAATAAACTAAAAGACAAATATAAATCATTGAAGAAACAACATGCTCTTAATGTGACTATTAAATCTGAACTCACAACTAAAAAGGAGAAAAATTCCCAACTTCTCAAAGAGAACAACGAATTAAAAATGTCTAATGAGTAATTGAAGAATGACCTATAAAAGTTTACCAATGGGAAAAATACCCTTAACCAAATTCTAGGAAAACAAATTGCCCTAAATACAATACTGGCATTGGTTATCAACCTAGAAAAATAAACCTTGGTAGAAAAAAGTTTGTTTCTAAATCTAGGACATACAGTTTTACCTCCAATTTTGAACACAAATCATGTAATTCAAGTTATGATACACTGTCTACTCTTTCAAGTTTTTCCAGACCAAATAGAGTTTATTTTTCAAGTACTTTACTCAATGCTTATAGTAAACCTATGAGACAGATATGGGTTCCTAAAGCAATTATTACTAATGTTACTGGACCCAAACGAGTATGGGTAACAAAATCTGTTTTTTCTTGATCATTTTGTAGGAAATCTACTTAAAGAGTTTCTATAAAATTCTATGGTACTTGGATAGTGGATATTCAAGGCACATGACAAGAGACTACTCATTCTTCAAGAACCTAATCAAAATAGATGGAGGACATGTCACATTTGGTGACAATGACAAAGGAAATATTATTGGCCTCATCCAAATTGGTAACTCTAATTTAGTATTGATTTCTAAAGTACTATTTTTTGATGGATTAAAATACAATCTTCTCAGTATCTCAGAGTTATGTGATGATGGATTTCATGTTTTATTTGAAGATGATGCTTGAAATGTATTTTATTCTAAAGAAGAATTAGTATTTTCTGCATTAAGAAATGAAAATGTTTACTTCTGTTAACTTAGATTCCTTAGCTTCTCAAAATGCTTCATTCTTAAGTGTATTTCATAAAGAGTCTTGGCTCTGGAATAGGAGACTAGGACACTATAATGTTCACTCCCTTAGAAATCTAACTAGAAAAATCCTAGTTAAATACTTACCCAAACTTGAGTTTCCAAATGAAAAAGTATGTAATCCCTGTCAAAGGGGAAAACAAAACAAAGTTTCCTTCAAACCAAAGAAAGAAGTGTCAACTTCTCAACCTCTCGAACTGGTTCACATGGATTTTTTTGGACCATCTAGAGTCTCTAGTTTAAATGGGAAGCACTATGTTTATGTTCTTATAGATGAATTTTCTAGATATACTTGGACCTTCTTTATGGCTCACAAGAGTGAAGCCTGCTCTTATTTTACTAAATATGCCAAGTCTGTAGAAAATCTTAGTGGACTTAGAATTAAATCCTTAAGAAGTGATCATGTCCGTGAGTTTGAAAATGAAGAGTTTGAATCCTTTTTCTCACAAAATGGTTATAATCACAATTTCTCTGCCCCTAGAACACCTCAACAAAATGGAGTTGTATAGAGATGAAATAGAACCCTGTTAGAGATTTATAGAACAATGCTTAGTGAATATGACCTGCCTATTTATTTTTGGGCTGAAGCTGTCAATACAACATGCTACATAATCAATAGAGTATTGATCAGACCTATTCCTAAAAAGGACTCCTTATGAGTTATGGAACAATCAAAAACCCAAGGTTAACTACTTCAAAGTTTTTGATTGCAAAGTCTATATCCTTAATACTAAGGAAAATCTTGACAAATTTTCATCCAAAAGTGATGAAGACATCTTTTTAGGATATTACATGTCTAGTAAAGCCTATATAGTGTTCAATAAAAGAACTAAATGTGTGTAAGAATCTGTCCATGTCAAATTTTATGAAACGAATCCACATGAGCCTAAAAACATTCTAGAAAATCTAGAGGATAATCTATTGAATATGAACATTAATCCAAAATATTAAAATCAGTCTGTGAAAGAATCAGTCAAAACTTCCAGTTCTGAAAATTCCTTAGAACCTGAACCTGCTGATGAACCTGAAATCACTAGTCCCTCTTTTACTAGAGATGTTAGAACTCTTAAGAACCATCCCTTAGATGCTGTTGTAGGAGACCTATAAAAGGGACTCAAACTAGACCTTCTCTTAGAAATTAGGTTGAACACCAAGTCTTCTTGTCACAACTTGAACCTAAAAACATTAATGATGCTATCAATGATGAATTTTGGGTGATGGCTATGCAAGAAGAACTTAATCAGTTTGAAAGGAACAAAGTTTGGAAACTTATTGAAAGACCTAAGCACACATTCACCACCGACACTAAATGGGTGTTTAGAAATAAGGTAGATGAATATGGTAACATAGTTCGAAACAAGGCTAGATTGGTTTCACAAGGCTATAGTCAAGAATAAGTAATTCACTATGAGGAGACCTTTGCACCAGTAGCTAGACTTGAAGCCATCAGAATCCAGCTTGGTTATATTGTACATATGAATTTCAAACTATATAAAATGGATGTTAAGAGTGCATTCTTAAATGGGTATATTGCTGAGGATATCTTTGTTAAAACCCCCCCTGGTTTTATAAACCCCCATTTTCCAAATCATATTTTTAAATTATTAAAATCTTTATATGGTTTAAAAAAATATCCAAGAGCCTGGTATGATAGATAAAGTACTTTTCTTATTTCCAAAGGTTTTAAAAAAGGAATAGCTGATCTTACCCTTTTTATAAAATGAATTTCTAATGATGTTTTAGTTTTTCAAATATATTTAGATGACATTATATTTTTATCCTCAAAAAATTATTTATGTTTTTATTTTTCTAAAATGATACAAAATGAATTTGAAATGAGTTTAATGGGTGAACTAAAATTCTTTCTCGGATTTCAAATCGTTCAAAATAATGATGGTATTATTTTAAATCAAAGTAAATATACTAGAGATCTTTTAAAACATTTTGGATTGGATAAAACTAAAAGTAATAACACTCCCATGAGTACCACTTGTAAGTTGGATCTTGATGATGATGGAAAATCTGTTGATCAAACCACTTATAGAGGAATGATTGGAAGTTTATTCTACTTAACTGCTAGTCGACCTGACATTATTTTTAGTGTGTGTATGTGTTCTCATTTTCAATAAAATCCTAAGGAATCTTATTTAAATACTGTAAAGATAATTTTCAAATACCTCAAGAATACACCCAATCTAGGATTATTATATCCTAGAGGAAAATCATTTGAATTAGTTAGTTATTTTGATGCTGAATTCGGTGGATGTAAGTTAGATAGAAAAATCTCCTTTGGAACATATCACATTTTAGGCAAGTCACTAGTATCATGGTGTAGTAAGAAACAAAATTCTATTGCATTGTCTACTGCAAAAGCTAAATACATAGCTGCTGGTAGTTGTTGTGCAAAAATCTTATGGATGAAACACACATTACTAGATTATGGATATCAATTTAGGCATGTACCTATAAATTGTGACAACACAAGTGCTATTAAAATCTAAAAAAATATTGTTTCACATTCTAGGACAAATCATATTGATGTAAGACATCACTTTTTGAGAGATCATTATCAAAAGGGAGATATCACTTTGGAATTAATTGGTACTGAGTATTATCTTGTTGATATATTTACCAAACCTATAAATTCTGAAATAATAGACTACATCATACACGAATTAGGCATGATAAATATTAAGTAAATGTATTACTATTGTATATCTTACTATTTCATGATTACGGTCTCACATTTAGTTCTTCATGACTACTATCTAATAGTTACTGTCTCACCGTATTACTGTCTATCTGTAACTCTCAGTTACCGTCTCACCATATTACTGTCTCACCGTAACACTCAGTTACTGTCTCACCGTAGAATTCATTATCTGCCTCACCGTAAAGACCTGATATGGTCTCACTGTAAATCTTTTCTTTAATTTTTAATTATGAATTAAAAACTGTATTGCGGTAATTATTCATTTCACCTTTTTGTTTTCCCACATTTTTACTTTTGCGATGTTTGGTATTCCTAAATGATAAAATAAAGAAAGTAAGACTCAATTCTTCACTCGAGATTTCTTCTATTCACTCATTTCGAATCCTTCTTCAACCCTGCAACCCTTTTCTCTCTATCGAACCTTCAGTAGATGCCCAGGATGAAACACCCTTCATCATCGACTCCTGAGAAGAGCAGCTCAAAGAAGAATAAGATTTCACCTAAGCTAGCACCCGAAGTACCTCTAAATTCAAATCTAGTAAAATGAGTTGTAGTACCTGAGAAAGAGGTTTTCCTCAAGTGGATTCTATCTAGTAAGTCTATAGTTTTGATAGTTTTAGAACAGCAAGGCTGGTTAGAGTGGTTTTTGAAGGAATATAGACCTATATACCCTAAGTTAGTGGATTAGTTTTATTAGTATGTACAGTTCTATTTTGATTTTGGTGATAGATATGTCGTGATAAGCTGGATAAATGTCCATAAATGCTCATTCTCGCAGAGGTTATGGGCTGCATGCCTTAGGATACATCATGAAGGAATCTGTGAGTATTATCAGAGAGGACACCCACCTTCAACTGAATTCTTTGATATAGAGGATTCTTTGAAAGCCTTAACTGGAATAGCACCAAGAGGAGAGCCATTACTACTGAAATAGATGGAGAATAAAGGCTTCTGTTCAAGTTTATTCAGAATCTGGTTATCCTCAGAAAAGGTGATTTTTTTGTTTTCAAATATCTGGATGTGTGTCTGATCCACCTTATGAAAAATGGGCATAAGATCAACCTTTATAAGTATATCATTCACCACATATGTGAAATGATCAAAGACACATCCAAGTCAACCTCCCTGTTTTACTCTCAGCTTATCTCATCCATGCTTCTTGCCAAAGGTATGGTTGAACCTAATGATAAAGTTATAAAGGATTGTGAGTAATGCCTTCCAAAATTCACTATCAACAGGATGAAGATAAATTGGAATCCTTGGAAAAAGTAATGGGTGTAATACAATGATATAATTTATGAAAAATTCAATCCTATGGAACATACCTCAAGACCAAGAGATATCTTTGATCCTATTTTGGAACTAGATGAGGTTGTTGAGTATTCTGAAGAAGAGGAAGAAGAGGCTGCTGTTCCCCCAAGGAAACTATTTCTATTAAGGAAGACAATACTCCTATCCCTCTTATGGTAAGTGAAAAATAAGTCCCTGCACCTATAGAGGTTGTTAATCTGGAAGATCAACCCGAGGCTGAAACAAAATCTGCTGTCTAAGAAACCTAGAAGAATACTGTAGAAGAACCTATAGAGGAATAATTACCTACTATGCAAGGATCTTACTTTGAGGAAATCCCAGTGGAACAATCTGTTCCCAAAGTCATTCCTTCAACTAAGGAAAGGATGGAGCTAGCTTTTCAGCTGTCTAGGCAGGTAATGAGAGAAGAACTAAGAGATGAGTTTGTGGAATTAGATTAAGATCCTAAGCCTCTAAGTCCTGAGAAGGATGCAAGTGTTGAGGGAGAGCAAACCCCAAATCTAGAATCTACTAAAGAACCAAACCTGATTGTTTAAAGGCCTGTAGAAACTCAGTATAAGTTCCCCAGTTTCTATGATGTGGATGACTCTCAACAAGTTTTAGTAAAAGGCATTGAATTTTCTACTATGTTCCAACTGAAATCTATATCTAATCATTCTCTTGAGAAGGAACCTGAGCCTGTATCAGTCCCTATTTATGAACCATCATCAGAACAACCATCCTTTGTGATTAAGGATGATCTAAAAGAATTCGGTGCCACCCTTTTGTCTAGTGTTGAAAAATTCATGAATTCCCAACCTACTCTTGTGACACATCTCAATGAGAAAGATGTCTCATTGTTGTTGGATAAAGTTACTTGGAAAGTACAACCCAAAATGCTTCATGAGATTCAGGAAGTCAGAGTTGAAAATAAACTGCTTAGTGATGAAGTGAATACCCTAAGAGGTACGATTAAAGACATGAAGAAAGAGATGCATTCGAGATCAGAGCTTATTTTTCATCCTGTGGAACCTGTTGTTCCTCAAACCCCACATAATGTTGTCTTTGAGATTCATCCACATTTATCTTCCTTAGCTGAAAAGGTTACAGAAAGTAACAAAAATATTTTGAAAGAAATGTGAGATCTTGTGGTTAATCTAAACAAACTCACTGATGAGTATACGAGGTGTCTTCATAAAGTGCTGAATCAACTGAAATCTCTCACCACCACTATCAATGCTTCTAAAGCCTCTAGTCAATACTATCAACCCTCTTTAGAAAATGATATTCTCTGAACAGTGGTCAAAGAAGAGCTTTAGACTATGATTAGTGGCTTCAATAAAGATTCTCTCTCTACAATTATATAGAACAGTGACAGAGTTCTTGACCTGGTCCAAATCCATTCTAAAATTTCTAATGATTCTCAGAAAGAGATTTCCAAGAAAGTGGATTTCTACTTCAACAAAATCTTCTCCAAGACTGACATGAATAATCATTTCAAGTATCTTGTAGAAAATCTGCAGATTCCACATGTTACTCAAGTTTTCAAGACTCAAGTCCAAAATCTCACAGATTTCACTCGATTGTTGGATAAGTTTATGGAAAACAAGGATGATTTTGAGAAATCCATGTAGTATGGTGGAGAGATCATTGCATATTTAATTAAGATTCTGAGGCCTTACCTTCATGTACAGAGTACTGCCATTGTTTCTCCTACGACTGCACCTCTAAGACCTGGATTGCCTACCTTCACCTCTGCCCTATCCTCCACTACCATGTCTGTCAGCCAAGCTCCGAGTCAGATCAAGCCTGTGATCCTTGATCAACACCTACCTAGATATTCTATTACTCCTACTCTGGCTCTATCAGTCTTTGAAGGCCTTCCTTTACCTTCTCTATCAACCACCTCACTCCCTTACTCTACCTCGGCCTCTTCTCCCATGGATTCCTCTTTTGATACTGCTTCTAAAGGAAAAGAGAAGTCCAAACCCTGAAGAAGAACTATGATTACTCCTTTTTGATAGGAATGATGTTTCTTTTATTTTTCTTCTTTCTGTTTTTAATGGATCTTATTTTCTTTAATGAAATGTTCACTTTTCACGACTTCTCTTATTCCATCTTTTTGATAATCTCAAAAGGGGGAAAAATCTATATATGTTAGAAATTTATCTCTATATCTATTGTTGAATTAAATATACACTTTAAATCTACATGATTTGTGATCATCAGAAAGGGGGATATTTTTGGACTCCTCATGTACTAATCTTGTTTTAATGATCACAAATCCTATTCAACCTGGTTAAATCCTATAAATTATATCAAATCATGTGTATTATTATTTAAGTATTATCATTCTTTAATAAGAGCCATTAAATATATTAATTTCTCTACATTCAGTTTAATTACTTTATACTATCCTTGATTTACTTTTATAATACATTATTTGAAAAATGATTAAGTCTAATCCAATCTATGATCAACATTGCTTAAGTTTAAATACAGTTATTTTGAAAATTCTCAAACACCATGACAATCAGACACCGTGAAAATCAGACACCGTGAAGGATTAGACACCCTGACAATCAGACATCGCGAAGGATCAGACCCCGTGACAATCAGACACCATGAACAAGTAGACACTGTGACCATGATACACCATGAACAAGACACCATGAATAAGTAGACACCGTGACCATGAGACAATGTGAACAAGACACCGTGAACAAGCACGCACCATGACCATAAGACACCGTGAACAAGACACCGTGAACAAGCAGACACCGTGACCATGAGACACCGTGAACAAGACAATGTGAACAAGACACTGTGACATCCAGACACCATGTGAAGGTGACACCATTTCCATGACATACTGTGACAATGTTTCGTAATATATTTTGCCATATTTCAATTTAATCTCTAACGGTCATATTTGAAGATTTTAATGCACTGACATAATTAATGTTTCTTTGTATACATATCATCGGACAGTACGAGGTACGAGGTTCAGAATACATGAAACCTATCAGCTCCAACACATGAAATCCAAGATGAAAAGAGTAGTACATCCCAGAAAAAAAGTGTGAAAATCTTGTAGAAAAAACAAGATACAAAAAAACAATCTGGTGGGCATGAGCGTGATATCAGAATACATTTTTTTGTGAATTGTCTCATAAAACCCGACTCTACTGAATAACACACGAAGCATACTAGAATCCTGAGAACATCTTTGTGATGTAAAACACCATGAAGAACATAATCCGAATATTTTTAACTTACGACACTCTATTTTCCATATGAGGACTTGAGTTTTTCA
Organism: Viscum album; assembly: GCA_963277665.1. Lineage (NCBI taxonomy): Eukaryota > Viridiplantae > Streptophyta > Magnoliopsida > Santalales > Viscaceae > Viscum > Viscum album. Next base: position 1,257,116,643 of record OY728142.1, on the reverse strand, counting down.
TCTGCCTCATCTCAGAAGTCCAGAGCTGCAAAGATCAACACTCAAAGCATTTCTAAACCTATCTCAACATTACGGATTTGTTGTGTATCATTTTATTAATTTTTGAGTAGAGTGTGAATTTGTATAGCAACACACTCTGTCTTCGGCATTAAACTGAAGGATATAATATATCCTTACTCAAACACTCATTTACTCTTGTGTATACCCACAAATAAGTGTGGAAGTGCTCCCTGTGTGGCCTGGTAGTTTGTACCCACGAAGAACTATGGAAGAGGTCCTTGTGAGACATGGACAGTCCCGTGTGCTTTTGTTTAACCCTGATCCAGGGTGTGGATCAATTTTATTTATATAAACTTTTTTGTGGTAGGTGATCACCAAGTGGAATGGATTAGGTCTCAACTTGAGATCGAACCACTTGTTTCATATCCGCTGTGCTGCTTACTTTAGTTTTCTCTGTTTTACTACTTTACTATATAATTTAGAAATCTCTAAATTCACTTTGATAGTTAATATTGGAAAGAATTTATAATTATCTTACCTTAGTATAATATCTTCAAAAGTAATATTAATAAATGATATTAAGATTTCTGAGAACTAATCAATCTTTTAAGAAGTTATTCAAATAGTTAAACTCTTATAATAGTATAACCTTGATTAACTGGGCTGTATTTAATCTTTTGGGGAAACATTTTAGAAATACCTTTTAATCAAAATTTTTTATAGATACTCAATTCACCCCCTCTTGAGTAATCTACTCCAACCAACACTATATGAATCCACGTTTTTGTAAGACTTCATGAGCTCACTAGACATTAATGATAACATCAAACATTGAATGTTGACCGCATCATTCATATGTTTCTCATAGACAAAGAACTCTTCTTCACTCACCTCTTGGGTAGGTGAATCAAGTAATACTGACTCCAGCATGTAAGACTTCCGTTCATGGCATAGAATAACCTAAAGGCATCTAAACCATTCTTGGAAGTTACTACTAGTGAGTATGTTGTCTTTATCCATAATTGATTATAGGGATAGTGTGGTTAAAGAGTTTTTCATTTTATTCTACAATTAAAAGAGCAGATGATTAGAACTTTCTTTATTACATTTTATGAGAGATAATAAATTTTTTAAGTCCAATTTTATCAAGTCACAATGGCCCTCACCATTGAACTTGAAATGTCCAATTTTCATGAAATTCTAGTGACAAGGATCCATATTCCCCTTTTTATAACCCCAATAAGGGTTGGTCAAGATATTTAAATATTTTTAGGTAGGAAAGTCTTTTCCAAATGTGGGTTTGTAGCTCCTTGATCCGTTGAGTGGACTCCCCAATCCTAAAATCCTGACTTGGATTTCCTCAACACTTGTCTCCAATATTACACCAAGTCTAGCAAGGGATACTCCTCTTGATGTAATATGGTTAAGTCAAATAGAAACCTTTTATAATGGATTTATGTATAAAATTAAGTTTCCCAATAAGGGTTGGTCAAACACATAGTTTTATTGAGTCTTTCCCTTAATCAAGTAATGGAAGTCTTAGTATAACTTAATATTTTATTAAGGGATTTTTATATCTTATGCATAAATTGTTTTTATACCCATGAAATATATTTAGTGTCAGGGAAATTTCACCAATGGTTAGTAGATCCTATGACCTAATACAAGCCAATGGGTTGGGATGTTAGTAGGGAGGGGGACTGGTAGAAACGGGGTGGAGGGGGACTGGTAGGGGATGGGGGGAGGGGAAACTGGTAGGTAGAGGGGGGGGGGGAGGGGGGCTAGGAGGGGGTGGGGGTGGGGACTGGTAGGAGTAGGGGTGAGGAGAAACTAGTAGGGGGAGGGGGGAAACTGGAAAAGGGGAGGGGACTGGAAGGGGGGTGAAAGGGGGACTGGAAAGGGGGTGCAAGGGGGGGATGGTAGGGGAGAGGGGGACTGGAAAGGGTAGGGGGAGGGGAAATTGATAGGGTGGGGGGGGGGCAGAACTGGAAGGGGGGTTAGGACTAGCAGGGGGCAGGGGGAACTGGCAAGGGGAGGGGGGGGGGGACTCGCAGGGGGGAGGGGGTGCAAGGGGAAGGGTGGGTGGGGGTGCAGGGGGGGGGGGGGACTAGTAGGGGAAGTAAAAGGTGGGGTAGGGGGGGACTGGTAGGGGGGAACTAGCAAGGGAAGGTTGTGCTTGGTTATTTTGCAAGGGGCAGGGGTAGGGTTGAGGGGGGGAGGGGGAACTACCAGGGGGAGGGAGGTGGAAGGGGCAGGGTGGGTTGGGGTATAGGGGGGTACTGGCAGAGGGATGGAATGGTGGTGGGGGGGGAATGGAAGGGGTAGGGGGGAGGGGAAACTGGCAGGGGGAGGGTGGAAACTCGCATGGGGGAGGGGAATGGTAGAGGGTGAAAGGGTGGACTAGAATGGGGGTGCAAGGGGGGACTGGAAGGAGGAGGGGGGCTGGCAGGGGTAGGGGGATGGGAAACTGGCAGAGTGGGGGGGGGGGGGGTAGGACTGACAGGGGGAGGGGGGGAAATAGCTGGGGGGAGGGGGAATTGGCAGGGGGATGGGGGGGACTGACATGGGGGGAAGGGGGGGTGCAAGGGGAAAGGTGGGTGGGGGTGCGGGGGGGGGGGGACTAGTAGGGGGAGGACAAGGTGGGGTGGGGGGACTGGTAGGGGGGAACTAGTAGGTGGGGGGGAGGGTGTGCTGGGTTCTTTTGCAAGGGGTAGGGGCAGGGTGCATGGGGTGTGCTGGGGGTAGGGGCAGGGGGGTGGTGCAAGGGGGAGGGGGAGGGGTATAGGGGGGTGTCCAGGAGGGGGGTGGAGTTGCAAGGGGGAATGGGTGTGTAGGGGGTGTTCAAGGGGGCTGTCCGGGGGGGGGGGGGGAGGGGTGCAAGGTTAACTTAATGAATTGAATGAGTTAAATGGAACCGAACATGGTTAACTTGGAACATGAGAGGTAATTCCTCATGTAGTGAATTATGTTACATGTATGCCTCCTTTCTAAAGTTTAATTGGATGACATGACACTAGATATCAACCCAGTATCCACACAACTGCGCCAAACAGTTTGGTAAGTCTTCCACCATATTGGATTCATGAATAGGTATGGGGGTGGGCTACCGTGGGGGGGGGGGGGGTGCAAGGGGCTGTCTAGGGGCATGGGGGTTCTAGGGGGTGTTCAAGGGGATGCAAGGGGGCTGTCCAGGGGGGGCATAGGGGTGTTCAAGGGGGTGAAAGGGGGATGTATAGGGGAGTGCAAGGGATCTGTATAGGGGGGAATGGGGGTGCTGGGGGGGGGGGTGTTCAAGGGGGTGTAGGGGGATGTCTAGGGGGTGCAAGGGGGCTGTCCAGGGGGTCATGGGGGTGCAGGGGGGGTGTTAAAAGGGGGTGCAAGGGGGCTATACAGGGGGCACAGGGGTGTAGGGGTGTTCAAGGGGGTGTAGGGGGGTTGTATGGGGGGGGGGGGTATAAGGGGGATATCTAGGGGGGCATGAATATGGGGGGGGGGGTGTTCAAGGGGGTGCAAGGGGGCTATCTAGGGGGGGCATGGGGGTGCAGGGGGTGTTCAGGGGGTGCATGGGGGCTGTCCATGTGGTGCAAGGGGGCTGTCCATGGGAGGAATGGGGGTGTGAGGGGGGTGTTCTAGGGGTGAAAGGGGGGTGTCGAGGGGGGTGCAAGGGGGCTGTCCAGGGGGATGTCCAGGGGGGCATGGACATGTGGGCGGAGGGGGGTGTTCAAGGGGAGAGGGGGAGTCCAGGGTGGTGGGCGGGCTGTCGAGGGGGGTAGGGGGTGTCCAGAGGGTGGGCGGGCTATCCACGGGTGTGGGCGGACTGTCCATAGGGGTGAGGAGGGGGGGGGGGATCCGGGGGGTACGAGGTGTCCAAGGGGTGGGTAGGCTATCCACAAGGGTAGCAGGGCTGTCGAGGGGGGTATGGGGTGTCCAAGGTAGTGGGAAGGCTGTCTACGGGGGTGGGCGGGCTGTCCACGAGGGTGAGGGGCTGTCTAGGGGGGCACGGGGTGTCCAGGAGGTGGGCAGGGCTGTCCAGGGGGTACGGGGGGTCCAGGGTGCGGGCGGGTTGTCCACGGAGATGGAAGGGCTATCTAGGGGGTAGGGGGTGTCCAGGGGGTGGGGTGGGGGGGGGGGGGGGGGGTGGGGGTGGGCAGGCTATCAACGGGGGGTGGGGTGGCTATCCATAGGGGAAGGGGGGTGTCCAAGGGGGTGGGCAGGCTATCCACATGGGTGGTGGGGCTATCGAGGGGGGTAGGGGGTGTCCAGGGGGTGGGCGGGCTGTCTACGGGGGTGGGCGGGCTGTCCACATGGGTGGGGTGGGGGGGGGGTGTCCAGGGGGTACGAGGTGTCCAGGGGGGTGGGTGGGCTGTCCAGGGGGGTGGTGGGGTGTCCATGGGGGTACGGGGTGTCTAAGGGGGTGGGCGAGATGTCGATGGTGGTGGGCGGTCTATCCACGGGGGGGGGGGGGGGGTGTCTAGGGGGTACAGGGTATCCAGGGGGTGGACGAGCTATCCACGTGGGTGGGGGTGGGGGGGGGGGGGTCCAGGGGGGTACGTGGTGTCCAGGGGGTGGGGGGGGGGGGGCTGTCCACAGGGATGGAGGGGCTGTCCAGGGGGGTCATGGGGCTTTTTAGGGGGGTGGGTGGGCTGTCCAAGGGGTATGAGGTGTTCAGGGTGTGGGAGGGCTGTCCACGGGGGTGGCAGAGCTGTCCAGGGGGGTACGGGGTGTCTAGGGGGGTGGGCAGGCTATCCATAGGGGTGGGGTGGGGGGGGGGGGGGTGTCCAAGGGGGTATGAGGTGTCTAGAGGGTGGCGAGGCTATCCAATGGGGTCGGGGGGGGGGGGGGGGGCTTTCCAAGGGGTTTATAGGGGGTACGAGGTGTCCAGGGGGTGGGTGGGATGTCCACGGGGGTGGAAGGTCTATCTAGGGGCTGCATGGTTTCTAGGGGGTGGGTGGGCTATTCATGGGGGTGGTGGTGGTGGTGGGGTATCCACGTGGGTATGGGGTGTCCAGGGGGTGGGCGGGCTATCCACAGGGGGTGGCGGGGCTATCCAGGGGGTCGGGGGGGGGGGGGATTTCTACGGTGGTGTGGGGCTGTCCAGGGGGGTACGAGGTGTCCAGGGGGGTGGGCAGACTGTCCACGGGGGTGGTAGGGCTTTCCAGGGGGTACATGGTGTCTAAGGGGGTGGGCGGGCTATCCACATGGGTGGGGAGTGTCCAGGGGGTACGAGGTGTCCAGGGGGGTGGTCGAGCTATCCACGAGGGTAGTGGGGCTGTCTAAGGGTTCGGGGGGCTTTCCAGGGGGGTGGGGGGATGTCCAAGGGGGTACGCAGTGTCTTGGGGGTGGGCGGGCTATCCACAGGGGTGGCAGGGATGTCCAGGGGTTACGTGGTGTCCAGGGGGGTGGGCGGGCTGTCCACGGGAGTGGGGGGATATCCAGGGGGTATGAGGTGTCCAGGGGGGTGGGCAGGCATCCCACGGGGGTGGAAGGGCTGTCCAGGGGGGTACGGGGTGTCTAGGGGGTGTACAGGCTGTCCACGGGGGTGGCGGGACTGTCCAAGTGGGTAGGGGGTGTCTGGGGGGGGGGGGCTGTCCATGAGGGTAGGGAGGCTGTCCAGGGGGTATGGGGTGTCTAGGGGGTGGGTGAGCTTTCCACGGCGGTGGTGGGGCTGTCCAGGGGGGTTGAGGGTGTCCATAGGGGTGGGCGGGGCTTTCTAGGGGGTAGGGGATGTCCAGGGGGTGGGCGAGCTGTCCACGGGGGTGGTGGGCCTATCTAGGGGGTACAGGGTGTCCAGGGGGTGGGCGGGCTATCCACGGGGGTGGTAGGGATGTCTAGGGGGTTGGGGGTATCCATGGGGGTGGGTGGACTATTGATGGAGGAGGGGGGTGTCCATAGGGGTGGCAGGGTTTTCCATGGGGGTGGCTGGGCTTTCCAGGGGGTTGGGGGTGTCCAGGGGGGTGGGGTGGTGTCCAGGGGGGTGGGGGTTGTCTAGGGGGTTGTGGGGGGGGGGGCTGTCCACGAGGGTGGGGTGGTGTCCAAGGGGTGGGGGGTGTCCGTGGGCTTTGGGGGAGGGCTGTCTAGGGGGTTGGGGTGGTTGTGCAAGGGGGTAGGGGGTGTCCAGGGGGTGGGGTGTTTTTCTAGGGTGGGGGTGTGTCCAGGGGGGTGGGGGGGGGGATATCCAGGGGTTTGGGGGTGTTTTCCAAGGGTAAGGGGGTGTCCAGGGGGTGTGGGGGCTATCTAGGTGACATTGATAATGAAGAAGCACAATTTCATAACACTATTAAACTATAATTACCACTGGAGATGGGTTCATGACTCACCTGTCCAACACAAACCTATCACAATATAATTATCTACAAATATTAAGAAAAATAAAACACTCTAATATTGATTCCTAATGCCCATAATAAAAGAAAAACAATATAATCCAAGCAAGTGAACAACAACACCTCAAGTGCACCTCTATAGACTTCCAATACTACCAACTAGTGGTGAATAATTACGTGCACATGACCATGCTATTTTGTTTTGTGAGATATATATCAGAGAGTAAATAACGTGTAGGCATGAACAACATTGGTGAGTTCTATGATGGTTATACTCCTTTATTATGGGTGCCTTCCTAGGATAGAAAATGATATAAATACCTTAATAATGCTTTATAACTACCTAAGAAAATTGTGACATGAATTCCTAACACTCATTTTGAATTTCAAAAAATATTACAAATATATGACCGAACCGCTTAATGGAGTAGGAATAAATGATCATGTAATAGAGTAAATTTTGGTTTTATCACCATTCACACATGAAAATGACCCCAAACCCACTCTATTGGTTCAGGTGGAAGTTCCACTTCATTAAATGACTTATAGTGTGGGTGTCATCATTTTAAAGTTAGAGTGTGATATTTCAAAGACAACATTTAGGGGTACATTCATAATGCATGAGTATCTTGTCGTTCCTCTTAGGATAAAAAATTCTATAACTGTATTTATGCCTAACCAACGAAATCATGTCAATAAAACTTAAATTTAAAATAAACCAAGGATAAAATAACTCATGATCATATTGAACTCTTCAATATCAATCAAAATTATTATATACAGATAAATGATAAAAAAACCGCAAACTAAAATGATATATTTCTTGTGTTCATAAGGGGATCATAATACACAATACATTGCATTGAAATGGAATGAAAAAATATAAAATAAATGAAGGCACAAGTACTGATTTAAAATGGAAGAACAAAAATTACTTGAATCAAATATTGATTCTCAGTTGGAAATTAGAGTTAGCACCCTCGAGATCAGGTTGGGAAGTAGGGTTCGAATTGCAACCTAAAATGATATATGACTTCTTTTCATAAGGGGATCATAATACACACTACATTTCAGCAAAATGGAATAAAAAAATCTAAAATAAATGAACTCACACATACCAATTTAAAGCGGAAGAACAAATCATTGGAAACCAGACTTGTTGTGCTGGGAAGTAGTGTTCGCATCGAGATTTAGGGACAAATATTTGAGATGGTTGAGGTTTAGGGAAAAATATTTGAGATGGTGTGTCGAGATCTTGTTTAGGGAAAAACCTTTGAGATCTCTGAAGTTTGAGATCCCTGGAGGCATCGATATTTGGGGATTTTCTTTCCCAACAATTTTTAAAACCATTGGGAATGTAATGCTATCCCAATGGTTTACAACTATTGGGAAAAAAATCTTCAAAACTATACCCAATGTTTTAATCAAACCGTTGGAAAAAAAAATCTTCATCAACACTATACCCAACAGTTTCTTTAAACCATTGGGAAAGCAAAAAAACCATATGAATATACCAATGGTTCTACATAACTGTTGGTATAGTAGCCTTTTCCCAATGGTTTTTTAAACCATTGGGAATATTGTGTTGGTATAGGTGGGATTTCCACCAGTGATTTGATACGTGTGTTGGATCATAGTGAGAAAGTATTGTGGGGGAAGTCCATGCTGATAGTTTGTATATTGTGGCAACATATCCATGTTCAAGAGGAAACATGAGTGAGATAAGCGGATATGCAGGTTCAGTGGCCTGATATTTTTGACCTAGAATCTTAGAGATGCTTGGGAGTACATCTCAAGGGTGAGCTGTTATAAGTTGGGGGGATCGTAAGATCCCAACCTTTTCTAGAGATGTCTCCAGCTCATTTATAGGTACCTTTTTCCCTTGTTTTGAGTAATTTTTGTTTGGGTTTTACCTCAGGTGCATTTGGGTGAAAATTAGAGAATTTTGGAAGGAAAAGGGTTGTGCACAGTTGGCACATGGTTTTCTCACACCGTGTGCCCAGTCCAAAAAACCGTATGAACCCAAACATAAGGGATTCACATGGCTGGAAAACGGTTTGTCAAACTGTGCACCCCTACCCAGGAAACTGTGCACACATTTTTAATTAGATTAAAAATTATATTAAAAATATCCAAACCTCCATATTTCACCCTAAATCAACCCTAACTTGGAAATAGATGATTTCTCTCATTTTTGAGGCCCTCAGATAGATTCCAAGCCCTTTAAACCTTTGTTCTTAATGATTCAAAGCCCATATTGAAGATCTACACCTCCTTCAGTAAGAGATTATTATCCTGCGTGATTTCTTCTCTCTCTATCTCCTGTATTTCTCCCATACTTTTAAGGGATGTTTTCCTCTTTTTGTGATGTATCTATATCTAGGTTTGTTTGATCTTGATTCATTTTATTTTAGATCTAGGTTTCAGATCTAGATATAGTTCTTTGTCATGTTTTTGATCGTTCCACTCAATTGGGTATTTCCATTGGTGAGTGTTTATCAATGATATTGAGGTAGGTGGTCTAAATTTAAATCCCAAAGTCTTGATTTCAATTACATGTATTTAATTTAATAATTTCTATTGAGGGTTTAGTAATTTAATTTCTTAAATTGAATTAATTTATTTGGTTAATTAATTAATATTGGGATAGTGAAATTAGATTAATTAATTGGAGAATTAATTAATGGGATATTGGTATTGTGGAATTGGATTAATTAATTGGTGAATTAATTAATGGGATACCGAGATTATGTAATTGTATTAATTAATTAGTTAATTAATTAATGTAACATTGTGATTATGGAATTAATGAGAAATTGAAATTGTGTATTTGGTCAATTAATGTGAGTATGAATTAATTGAAAATTGAGAATTATGAGATGTTTGGATTAACCTTAATGTGTTAATGGGATGTATTATTAAATGATGATAAATGGAATTTTTTATTTATCATATTATTTCTATGTGATTAGAGAATTGACTGTGATTTGTTTTGATAACTGAAATGACATGCCATGATGTGAAATGTAATAAAAGGGTTAATGTTGGTTAATCTTGATTGATGTGATATATGGGATATTGTGATATATGTGATATTATGATAAATGTGATATACGTGTGTGGGACATGGTCTGATGCATCAAAATCCCATAGTGATAAATGTGTGTGAGACATGGTCTACTGTATCAAAAGCCCATAGTGATAAATGAGTGTGGGACACCGACTGCTGATTCAAAATCCCACTTGTGTGATTGTTTGATAAATGAGTGTGGGACACAGACCACTGCTTCAAAATCCCATGGGGTGCTAGACATGGCGTACTAGACCCAAAATTGATGCCATTGGACCATGGTTCCAATTAGCCATAATATTAATTGAAATGAAATGGATAATGAAAGCCCATGTGTTATAATGAATTGTGAATTGAATATATGATATGGTTTAGACTCCGACATGGGACAATGTAGGTATTGACGGTTCAGGTGTCCTTGGGAACCCAAGAGTTTCTGTGGTTAAATAAATAATAATTGAATAAATGTAAACTGTTTACCTTATTGCTTGTATTTAATTATTTATACAACTGCATACACTATTTTTATGGGATATTGTTTTAGACATTATTGGTGGTGGCCTACTGAGTTGTAATCACACCCTAACTAGGATTCCTGATCGGTACCACGATAGATTTCATAGTTTCAGGATAGGTTAAGGGTAAGGGCCCTATATTAGTTGGCTGATATGGGATGGATCATGGATGAGGGAACCAAACTTGGTGTCGATCCCCACTTAAGAGTTATCAATGCCTTTATTTATTTTGGGTTTTTCATATTGAAACATGACACATATTTGGAACAAAATATATAATATTAGTTTTAGATATTGTATTTCCCATTCTAGTCATCATGTGATACCGGTTTGGTTATTGGTTATATCTTTTGGTAATTGTCATTTATTCTCACTGTTACGCTCCTTTGATAAAGAGGGTATAGTCTCCCCATGATTGATATTAGACTCTCACTGCTAGTTGGAAACCTCTAGAATATGAAAAGGTGCACCTGAGATCATGTGACTGACTGTATTAAGGCACCAGTGTGTGGAACTCGATTTAGGACGTCACAATTTCTGTGCACCATTTTTTACTAGATGATTCACATCATTTCCAACCAAATGTTGTCATTTTATAGAAATATTGAATATTTTTAGAGTTTAGTATTGGGAGGGATGATTAGAATTCCCATGCGGTCATAAAAAATCCTATAAAACTAGTGAAAATGTTCAAGAATGTGACTGAGAATGGTACCCCTTCCTCTATTGGTTTGAATTTATCTAAGAATGCTGGCTCTCAGAAGCAGTGAAATATAAAGGAAATGCAAATGTGAAATTACTCTATTTAAACCGGAAAATCTAGTGTTCCAAAATGATGATTTTTGGTAATGATCAAGTTTTGATGCTATTGTAGAAGAAGTAGAATGATTAATATGCCTAGTCAAGAATCATGTCATTTGAATATTTTGTTAGCAATGTACTGGTTGTAAGAATTATGAGATATATAAGTATTTTACTACAATGCTATTTAATTAAGGATTTGAGGTCGTATGATGAATGGTACAAAGGAAAAGTGATTCAGTAGAAAGTTAAACTTTTTAGAAAAAAACATGATTAAGGGAAAGAAAACCCTTAATATATATATGATGTTGAGATAATGATAAAGAAATGATTGATTCAGAGAAGTACTGACTACCTTGGAATTGATTATTGACTTATCGAGAAGTGGTCTATCCTATCATTGATGGAGTTTACAAAACTTTTGGATTTAAATAATATATCCAATAACATGTATCTTACTTAAGGAATACGGAAGAATTCATGTTTCCTATATGGTTTTTACAATAATTCAAGCTATTACCATATTTCAAGAGGATACATGATGAAGTTATTCACATGTTTGGAATATGAATTTTAGATTTGCTTCTTATTGATTAAGGGTTAATGATAAGTTCATCATGGAAATTTATAGACCTTCATTATAATGTGTTGAATCATTATATTTTTTAATTTTTAACCATTTAAGAAATGGTTTAATTTGATCATTGTATGGGGTTTTAGAGTTTAATGTCATTACATAATGGTTTGATTATTCTTACACAACCATGTTATCTAATTAAAATTCATTATTTTGTAGTAACCTATTTATTTCCCTTTCCTCTTATTAATAGGATATTTTAACCATATTCTTGATGTGGGTTTCCCATAAGGGGATTTTCAAGTATCAACCATTAACTTTCGAAGTTCAATTTCAAATTTTGAGGACAAAATTTTTTTAAGGAGGAGATAATGTAACACCCCAAGAATTTACAAATAGATTTAATATAGAATGAATGAAACAATGAGTCTCTACAAAACACCACTTTGTTATAACCTAACCAAGTAAACATAATTTTTCCACCTCTGTGATTTGAATTTCAAAAAACTTTACATATACGGTTGCGTTCAGTAAGATATTTAGAGTCTGATAAGACAAACATAATTTTTGGTGAATAGTAACATACCCTTGTGAATAGTAACACACCATTATGAATAGTGTTGAATAATAAATTTAAAAAATATAAAATTCACCCATTAATGTATAAATACATTTCAGACATCTTATAAGTGGAAAAAACTATCATAGTATAAGTATTAATATTTTTGAATGTCATAAATATTTTATTTACAATTTTATGATTAATTTAATAATTTAAAATGGAAATGTATTTACATAAAATTTAATCATAAATTTTTAATTTATTTTCTTATGATTATAGGATAATTTCATGGGAGCTTGATTAATTTCTCAAGGTTTTATAAAACGAGTTATAGTTTTAAAGTTGTTTTTTTGGAATAAATTATGATTTTATTTAAAAATTAAATTAAAAATATTTAGAGAATTATTTTAAAAATATGGATTTTATTTTTTAATTTTACATGTCAAAAAACGGTTAGGGTGATTTTTTGGAATTTTTCTAAAATACTTGATTTTTTCGTGAATAGTAAAAATATAGTTCTGAGTTTTTGGTATGTTTAATGACATAATAATGATGTAATAATTAATATAAAATTCTGGTAGACTTATTTACAGTAAAATATGATGTTAGGTGTCCCAAGTGTCTAATAACATGGGGAAATACCATGGGAAAGCCCATGGTTTTGTAAAAACCACTAATGTGGTGTCCCTTTAAATTTATAAAAAACTACCTCTCATTTACTATAAATACCCACTCATTCCTTAGTTTTATTTACTTAAAAACTCATAATAATAGAATATATGGTAGTTTTACCTTCATATTATTCCTCCCAAGGTGTCCTCATTCCCCTAAGGTCCAAATCTTCAAGTCTTAGGAGTTATCTACAAGGTAAGAGAATTCTCAACTTCTCTTTTCCCATCCAAGTTCTCTTTTATGTGGTATGTATTTCAAGTTTTCATACCATGTTCTTATATACATATTATTATGTCCCTATACTATTTTATGAGTCTTTTATGAATGGTTTACCCCTTTCCCATTTATTTTTAATGTTTTCTAAAACCATGTTGCATAGCCGTTATGCTGCAGAATTTTCGTCTCAAAATCTCTTTCTTTTTCAAGCACTCTTATTATGTTTTTATATTTTAATTTCAACTGTATTATGTTGGGATATGTAATTAAATATCCTTATTACTCTATATATTATGTAATAATGACGAGATACCATTTTTCTCCAATCAATATATTTTATAAATTTTTAAGTGACGCCGTTAGGCTATTGGATTTTCTTAAGGTATTTCTAAACTTTTCTTTTATTTTAAGTTCATTTCTTTATCCTTCATCACCTACTTTATTATAAATGTTGTGATGAATCCATTATATTAAATGTAAAATAATTTTTTCCTGATAAAGGAATAATTATTTATCATCTCTCCTTTCTCATTCTTTTATACTAAAAATGAAAACACCATCCGAGATGTGCTAATTTACCACATTTGCAGAAGATGGGTTTTTAATTTCTATTTCCGTCTTCCATTATGGTCATGAAACCATTATTATGGTTTAACCAGAATATAATATATATATATTATGTCTCATATATGGTTCTTTAATCTTTTTGTACATGTGGTTTTGATTTATAAAGAAAAACGAGTTCGTTGTGTTCAAAAACCGCCAATTAACCCAAACGGTTTTCATTAAATAATTTATATAATGATTCATCTTCACTCCAAGTAAAAAAAATGAAATTTAAAACCATGTAACCTTATGGATGTTCAATAATAAAATATAACTTCAATTATGGATAACCATCACCATTTTATAGGATTCTCCTTTCATGTATATAAGTATATTGATTATGAAGAAAACACTCCCAAACAATAAAATTGAACCTCTTAAACCCATAAAGAAGGCCATGAATGAACTTAATAAGTCTAGAATAAATCAATTAAATAAATAAGTGGTTATTTAAATATTAATTAATGAATTTAATTTGGTTATCCAGGATACTAAGATCAAGTGAAGAACACCAACAAACTTAAGGTAAGGGTTTCTTCATCTCACTTCCATTATTATGAGATTTTTCGTATTCACTACTAATACTTTTGCATGGTGTATGTATAATTCCAATTGATGTAAGATACCATGAATATATTTATTTTAATGTCATTAAATTTATCATTTTAATATTATTAATTTTTGGGCATACGAATCGATTGATTACAAAGTGATAAGGGTTTTCCACCCGAAGCACCATTTTCATTCCGGTTACTTTTATTGTCTAATTACCTCAATGAAATTATTATTTATTATTAAGTACTTCTCATAATTTCTGTGTTAGTGTTATATATATTTTTTCCAACCATAATCCTTCCTTATTTTATGGAGAGTTACATGTTTTGAAAGGAACTTTCATAATTATTTCTGAAATACAAACCCAATTCAAGGGATCTTTTTGAATTCTTACCCATTTTCAAGTGTACTCTAGAATCTATTTTAAGACACCATTATTTTTATAAAAACACTAATTTTATCATTAAAAACTATCTTGTATAATTTCTATATTTAATAGAACAAACATCCATTTCCACTTTAAAATTCTCTTTAATACTTTCCTTAAAATGCTCTAAAATGATTTATTTCTAAAGAATCTTAAGAACTCTTTTTACATGATTTCACTTCAGTGAGACATAATTTATGACTAAAATATAATTTCAATGGCCTAGTATTTTATTTTATTGGATATTAATGTTTAAAATATGATTTTATGGAAAATATAAATTATTTTCCAAAAGAACTCTTCTTTCAAAAGAAAAAATGATTTTTCTCATCTCACATTAACTTTTATGAGATACATGACTCCTTCAACACTTATTTATTTCTTGTGGTGTATTTAATTCTATTTGGTATATCATATCAAGAGTATCCTTATTCTCATGATATTCTAAGGGATTATGATTTGAATATTTCAAGGTGGTATGTGACACTTGGAATGCTTAAGGATTATTTCCCTCAGGGATTTTCAATGGTCTCATTTAAAATAATCTTCATCTATGTCAACATAATTTGTTAAATATTTTACTTCATTGAGTTTTATATACTATAATATCATCCAACATGTTTTATTGAATGGTTTATTATTAGTTTGACTGTGTATGTTCCATCTTAAAACCATTCACCAATTTACTCCGAATGGTTAGTGTTTATGTTTAATGTTCGGGGAAAGTTATTTACATTTCATATGTTAGTTTTAATATGAATGTATATGTTATTTATTTTTGTCCCTCTTCATATGATAAATTCATTGGACTTAGTAAGTGTCAGGTGGGGCCCACTATAACACCTCGGTGCATTGGTAGGTCTCATGAGACAAACTACCATCTTGGCAAAAGGCCTTGACAAAATGATTATTTATGGTCTTGGAACGAGGCCTTAACGGTATGGTTATGATGCCCTAAATTATGTAATCCATAATTATGAAAGTAGTATTTATGGTTCATGTGGTTATTAGACTAGTAGAATACCCATTATTATGTTTTATTATGGCATTATTTATTCAGATCTTATTACTGACATAATGTGTTCAAATTTATTTTTTTAAGGCATGCGTTTTTAGTTATTCACCATGCCTAATGTTTATGTTTATGATATATTACTATATTTTTCTTACCCTTAATGAGTGTTTGAGCTCACCCCTTTCTTACGTTTCATTTTCCCAGGACACGAAGAGGTATATTATGAATGAAAAGCAGAAATAACCTTGTAGTTATGGATTTTTTTCAAAGGAGATTTTATGTTGTATTTATTTTCAAGTTGTAATATTGAAACTATGTATGTATTTGGTTTTCCAAAAATACTAAACTACTCGGTCCTCTTGGATTTGATTCATTTTAATAATGCCAATGTATTAAAATAATGCACTGGCTTCGGGATTTTGGGGACAGGGCGTTACAGTTGGTATCAAAGGAAGTTTAGTAGAAAACTTAGAAACTAAATATAGAAAAAGTAGATTAGTGAAGAAAACCCAAAGATAGAATTTGGGGATAAGAATACAAGGAAATCCTTGAATTTTGGTAAGGAATAGATTATGTGTTTTATCAAGAAAATACACCCCTATCTAGATATGGACAAATAGAGTTGGCTCTGGAACATATATATCTAGGGTAAACCCGAAAACACCGCTTTGTGCTAGACTTGAATAAGAACTGGTGCAAGACAATGGGCCTTGTTTCACTCTTGGTTTGACACTCCCAGGGGTTATTATTTGGTAAATTTATAAGCTTATTAGAAACAATTATGTAGTATTTACACCCCCAAAGTAAGAAAAGTACATGGTTATAGGATTTATGATGCATAAGTTTATGTTATGTGTTATACTATTTTTAGAGATATAGAGAGTTCATAATTTTATGAGAAAATATATAATATGGAATTGATTAGAAATAGAACCTAGAATAAGGAATGAGAACTTCACCAATGCATGATATGTGAAGAGTAAGAAGGACTATATCTCTAATGGTCTTAAACCATCATTTCAAAGGAATATTGTCTCTAAAGTATCCTCATCATATGAGGAAACAATATCATGTGTTGAAAAAGTATATAAAGACTTCTATGAGTCCTATGGATTTGAAGGGAAGAAAAAGAAGAAGAGGATGGAAGAGAAAAACATGGATAAAGGGAATAAGGGAAATATGTATTTTCCCACATGTGATAATTGTGGAAGGAAACACCATGGTATATTATTGAGAGGAAATAGAGTTTGCTTAAAGTGTGGAGAAAAATTCCACCATGCTCATAATTGCAAGACAAGGAAAGAATTTTCCTATATTCAATGATTCAACTCCAAGGATATGGGATACTATGCGAATCAATGTCCTAAGAGTCAAAGGAATATACCCTAAATGATGATTTTAGACAATGATAAAGTTATGATGCTACGACATATGAAGTAGAATGATTAATATTCCTAGTCAAGAATCATTTCATTTGAATATATTATCAGTAATGTACTGGTTGTAAGATTTATGAGATATATAAGGATTGTACTGCAATGCTATTTCATTAAGTATTTGAGGTCGTATGATGAATGGTATAAAGGAAAAATGATTCAGTAGAAAGTTAAATTTTTTAGAAAAAAACATGATTAAGGGAAAGACAACCCTTAATATATATCTTATGTTGAGATAATGATGAAGAAATGATTGATTCAGAGAAGTGCTGACTAACTTGGAACTGATTATTGACTTTTCGAAAAGTGGTCTATGCTATCATCGATGGAGTTTACAACGCTTTTGAATTTAAGAAATATATCCAATAACATGTATCTTACTTAAGGAATACGAAATAATGCATGTTTCTAATATGGTTTTTACAGTAATTCAAGTTATTACCATATTTCAAGAGGATAGATGATGAAGTTATTCACATGTTTGGAATGTGAATTTTAGAGCTGCTTCTTGTTGATTAAGGTTTAATGATAAGTTCATCATGGAAATTTAGTGGCCTTCATTTTAATGTGTCGAATCATTATATTTTGGAATTTTTAACCATTTAAGAAATGGTTTAATTTGATCATTGTATGGGGTTTTAGAGTTTAATTTCATTACATGATGGTTTGATTATTCTTACATGACTATGTTGTCCAATTAGAATGCATTGTTTCATAGTAAACGATGCATTTTACTTTACTCTTATTAATAGTATATTTTAACCATATTCTTGATGTGGGTTTAACATAAGGGAATTTTCAAGTATCAACCATTAACTTTTGTAGTTGAATTTCAAATTTCAAGGATGAAATTTTTGTAAGGAGGGGATAATCTAACACCCCAAGAATTTACAAATAGATTTAATATAGAGTTCATGAAACATTGAGTCTCTACAAAACACAATTTTTTTAATAACCTATCCAAGTAACATAATTTTTCCACCTCTGTGATCTGAATTTCAAAAAAATTGACATACACGGTTGCGTTCAGTAAGATATTTAGAGTCTGATAAGACAAACATAATTTTTGGTGAATAGTAACATACTATTGTAAACAGTAACATACCCTTATGAATAGTGATAAATAGTAATGAATAGTAATTGAAAAATTAGAAACTTCATCCATTAATGTATAAATAAAATTTAGACATCTTATAAGTGAAAAAACGATCATAGTATAAGTGTTAGTATTTTTGTATGTCATAAATATTTTAATTAAAATTTTATGATTAATTTAATAATTTAAAATGGAAATTTATATTAATAAAATTTAATCATAAATTTTTACTTTATTGTCTTATGGTTATAGGATAATTTTATGGGATCTTGATTAATTTCTCAAGGTGTTATGAAACGAGTTATAGTTTTAAAGTTGTTTTTTTGGAATAAATTATGATTTTATTTAAAAATTAAATTAAAAATATTTAGAAAATTATTTTCAAAAAAATTATTAAAATTTTGAATTCTAAATTTCAAAAAATGGTAAGGGTGAAGTTTTGGGATTTTTCTAAAATACTTGATTTTTTCGTGAATAGTAAAAATACAGTTTTAAGTTTTCGGTATGTTTAATGATGTGATAATTAATATAAAATGATGGTAGACTTGTGTACAGTAAAATATGATGTTATGTGTTCCAAGTGACTAATACCATGATAAAATACCATGGGAAAACCCATGGTGTTTTAAAAACCACTAATGAGGCGTCCCTTTAAATTAATTAAAAACTTCCTCTCATTTACTATAAATACCCAATCATTCCTTCATTTTTTTTAATTAAAAACAAATAATACTAGAATATATGGTATATTTAACTCCCTATTAGTCCTACTAAGGTGTCATAAATCCCCCAAGGTACCATCCTCCAAGTCCTAGGAGTTACTCTACAAGGTAAAAGAATTCTCAACTTCTCTTTTCCCATCAAAGTTTTCTTTTATGTGGTATGTATTTCAAGTTATCATAAAATGTTCTTATTTACATATTATTATTTACCTCTAATATTTTATGAGTCTTTTATGAATGGTTTACCCCTTTTTTCTCTCTTTTTAAGGTTTTCTAAAACCATGTTGCATAGCCGTTATGCTACAGAATATTCGTCTCAAAATCTCTCTCTTTTTCAAGCACTCTTATTATGTTATTATCTTTTAATTTAAATTTTCTTTTATTGTGATATGTAATTATATATCTCCATTACTTTCTATATTATTTAATAATTATGAGAAATTATTTTTCTCTCATCAATATATTTTGTGAATTTTTAAATGAGGCCGTTAGGCTGCCAGATTTTCATAATGGATTTCTCAACTTTTATTTTATTTTTAGTTTCATTATTTTTATTTCATCTCATCCTTTATTAAAAATGTTTTGATTACTAAAGTATCATAATTTTAATGGAATTTTGTGATGATAAATGAATAATTATTCATCATCTCTCCTTTCCCATTATTTTATACTAAAAATGAAAACACCATCAGAGATATTCTAATTTACCACATTCAAGGATGATAGGTCTTTAATTTCTATTAACATATTAAATTATAGTCATGAAACCATTATTATGGTTTAAACAGAATTTAATATATGTATTATGTCTCATCTATGGTTCTGTAATCTTTTTTTACACATAGTTTTTATTTATAAAGCAAAATGAGTTCGTTGTGTTCAAAAACCCCCAATTAACCCAAACAATTTTCATTAAATAATTTATAGAATGATACATCTTCACTCCAAGTAACCAAATGAATTTTACAAACATGTAACCTAATTGATTTTCAATAATAAAATATAACTTAAATTCTGGATAACCATCCTCATTTTACACGATTCTCCGTTCATGTATATAAGTATACTGATCCTGAAGAAAACACTCCCAAACAATAAAATTGAACCTCTTAAACCCATCAAGAAGGCCATGAATGAACTTAATAAGTCTATAATAAATCAATTACATAAATAAGAGGTTCTAGAAATATTAATTAATTAATTTAATTTGGTAATCTAGGATACTAGGATCAAGTGAAGAACACCAACGAACTTAAGGCAAGGGTTTCTTCATCTCACTTCCATTTTTGTGAGATTTTCCGTATTCACTACTAATACTTGTGTATGGTGTATGTATACTACCCATTGATGTAACATATAATGAATATATTTATTTTAATAGTATTAAATGTTTCATTTGAATATTATTAATTTTGGGGCATACAAATTAATTGATTACAAAGTTATAAGGGTTTTCCACCCAAACCTCCATCTTCATTCGAGTTATTTTTATTATCTAATTACCTCAGTGAAATTATTATGTATTATTATTTAATCCTCATGAATTCTGTGTGAGTATTATATATATGTTTTACAACTGGAATCCTTCTTTATTTTATGGCGAGTTATTTTTTTTAAAAGTAACTTTCAAAATTATTTATGAAATACAAACCAAATTCAATAGATCTTTTCGAATTCTTACCCGTTTTCAAGTGTACACCAGAATATGTTTTAAGCCACCATTATTTTTATAAAAACACTCATTTTATCATTAAAAATTATCTCTTATCATTTCTAT
This sequence comes from Viscum album, assembly GCA_963277665.1. Taxonomy (NCBI): domain Eukaryota; kingdom Viridiplantae; phylum Streptophyta; class Magnoliopsida; order Santalales; family Viscaceae; genus Viscum; species Viscum album. The sequence goes on along the minus strand of OY728142.1, from coordinate 1,257,096,273 downwards.
ATTTAATAGAACAAACACTCCTTTCCACTTTAAAATTATCTTTAATACTTTCCTTAAAATGCCCTAAAATGATTTATTTCTAAAGAATATCAAGAACTTTTTTACATGATTTCACTTCAGTTGGACATCATTTATGCCTAAAATATAATTTCAATGTCCCAGTCTTTTATTTTCTAGGATATTTATGTTTAAAATCTGATTTTATGGCAAATATAAATTATTTACCAAAAGAACTCTTCTTTCAAAAGTAAAAAGGATTTTTCTCATCTCACATTAACTTTTATGAGATATAGGACTTATTCCCCACTTATTTATTTCTTGTGATGTATGTAATACCCTTTGTTATATCATATCAATAGTATCCTTATTCTCATTATATTCTAAGGGATTATGATTTGAATTTTTCATGGTGGTATGGGATACTTGGAATGTTTAAGGATTATTTCCCTCATGGATTTTTCAATGGTCTCATTTAAAAGTATCTTCATCTATGTCAAAATACTTATTTAAATATTTTAATTCATTGAGTTTTACCTCCTATGATATAATAAACCATGTTTTATTGAATTTTTTTGATTAGTTAGACTGTGGATGTTCTATCTTAAAACCATTCACCAATTTACTCTGAATGGTTAGTCATTATGCTTAGTGTTTAGGAAAAGTTATTTACATTTAATATGTTAGTTTCAATATGAATGTATATATTGTCTATGTTTATGACCATTAATATTAGGAATGAATTGTATATAGTATGTTTTGGGTGGGGACTACTATAGCCCCTCGTTGCATCGATAGGTCTCATAAGACTAACTATGGTCTTGGCACAAGGCCTTAACAAAATGATTATTTATGGTCTTGGAAGGAGGCCTTGACGGTGTGGTTATGATGCCCCGCATTATGAATTTCATCATTATGAAAATAGTATTGATGGTTCATATAGTTATTCAGCTAGTATAATACCCATGATTATGTCTTATTATGGCATTATTTATTCATCTCTTATTTCTGGCATAATGTGTTCAGTTTATTTTTTTAAGGCATGTGTTTTTAGTTATTCACAATGCCAAATGTTTATGTTTATGATATCTTTTGATGTTTTTCTTTCTCTTACTGAGAATTTGAGCTTACCCATTTCTTATGTTTCATTTTCCTAGTACACAAAGAGGTATATTACGAATAACAAGAAGAAATAACCTAGGAGTTGTGGATTTTTTTCAAAGGAGCTTTTATATTGTATTTATTTTCATGTTGTAATATTGAACCTATATATGTATCTGGTTTTACAAAACTACTAAACTACTTGGTCCTCCAGGATTTGATTCCTTGTAATCATTCCAATATATTAAAATAATACACTAGCTATGGGCTTTTGGGGATGGGGCATTATAGTTGGTATCAATTTAAGTTTAGTAGAAAACTTAGAAACTAAATATAGAAAAATTAGATTAGTGAAAAAAACCCTAAGAAAGATTTTAGGGATAAGAATACAAGGAAATTCTTGAATTTTGGTAAGGAATAAATTACGTGGTTTATCAAGAAAATATATCCCTGTCTGGATAGAAACAAGTAGAGGTGGCTTTGGAACAGATGTATCTAGGGGTAAACCCGAAAACACTAATTTGAGCTAGAATCGAATGAGAACCGGTACACAACAATGGGCCTTGCCGCACTCTTGGTTTAACACTCCTGGTGGTTATGCTTTGGTAAATTCATAAGCTTATTACAAACAATTATAAAGGATTTATACCCCCAAAGCAACCAAAGTATATGGTTCTAGGATTTATGATGCATAAATTTATGTTATGTGTTATAATATGTTTGGAGATATATAGAGTTCATAATTTTATGAGCTAATATATAATATGGAATTGATTAGAAATGGAGCCTAGAAAAAAGGAATGAGAACTTCACCAATGCATGAGATGTGAAGAGTAAGAAGGATCATATCTCTGATGGTCTTAAGCCATCGTTTCAAAGGAAGATTGTCTCCAAAGTATCCTCATCATATGAGGAAATAATATCATGTGTTGACAAGGTATGTAAATAATTCAACGAGTCCTATAGATTTTAAGGGAAGAAAAAGAAGAAGATTATGAGAGATAAAAACATGGATAAAGGGAAGAAGGGAAAGATATATTTTCCCACATGTGATTATTGGGGAAGGAAACACCTTATTATATGCTTGAGAGGAAAAGGAGTTTGCTTCAAGTGTGGAGAAAAATTCCACCATGCTCATAATTGCAAGACAAGGAAAATGTTTTCCTATATTCAATGCTTTAACTGCAATGAGATGGGGAACTATGTGAATCAATGTCCCAAGTATTGAAGGAATATACCCTAAATGATGATTTTGGATAATGATAAAGATATGGTGCTACTTAATATGAAGTAGAATTATTAATATACCTAGTCAAGAATCATGTCATTTGAATATTTTGTCAGTAATTTAGTGATTTTAAAAATTATGAGATATATAAGGATTGTATTGTAGTACTATTTCATTAAGTATTTGAGGTAGTATGATAAATGATACAAAGGAGAGGCGATTCAGTAGAAAGTTAAACTTTTTAGAAAAAAACATGATTAAGGGAAAGACAACCCTTAATATATATCTCATTTTGAGATAATGATGAAGAAATGATTGATTCAGACAAGTACTAACTAACTTGGAACTGATTATTGACTTGTCAAGAAGTGGTATATGATATCATATACGGAGTTTACATCACTTTTGGATTTAAGAAATATATCCAATAACATGTATCTTACTTAAGGAATAAGGAAGAATGCATGTTTCCAATATAGTTTTTACGGTAATTCAAGTTGTTACCATATTTCAAGAGGATACATGATGAAGTTATTCACATGTTTGGAATGTGAATTTTAGAGATGATTCTGGTTGATTAAGGTTTAATGATAAATTCATCATGGAAATTTAGATACCTTTATTATAATGTGTTGAATCATTATATTTTGTAATTTTTAACCATTTACGAAATGGTTTAAGTTGATCATTGTATGGGGTTTTAGAGTTTAATGTAATTACATGATGGTTGGATTATTCTTCCATGACCATGTTGTCCAATTAGAATGAATTATTTTATAGTAACCAATGCATTTACCTTTCCTCTTATTAGTATTATATTTTAACCATATTCTTGATGTGGGTTTCCCATAAGGGAATTTCCAAGTATCAACCATTAACTTTCGAAGTTCAATTTCAAATTTCAAGGAAAAAAGTTTTTCAAGGAAAAAAGTTTTTCAAGGAGGGGATATTGTAACACCCCAAGAATTTACAAATAGATTTAATATAGAATTCATGAAACACTAAGTCTCTACAAAACACCACTTTGTTATAACCTTTCCAATTAAACATAATTTTTCACCTCTATGATTTGAATTTTGAAAAAACTGACATACACGGTTGCGTTCAGTAAGATATTTAGAGTCTGATAAAACAACCATATTTTGGGTGAATAGTAACATAAACTTGTGAATAGTAACATACCCTTATGAATAGTGCTTAATAGTAATGAATAGTAAATTAAAAAAATAGAAACTTCACCCATTAACATATAAATATAATTCAGACATCTTATAAGTGGTAAAAATGATCGTAGTATAAGTATTAGTATTTTTTCATGTCATAAATATTTTAATTACAATTTTATTATTAATTTAATAATTTAAAATGGAAATTTATTTTCATAAAATTTAATCATAAATTTTTACTTTATTGTCTTATGGTCATAGGATAATTTTATAGGATCTTGATTAATTTCTCAAGGTGTTCTAAAATGAGTTATAATTTTAAAGTTGTTTTTTTGGAATAAATTGTGATTTTATTTGAAAATTAAATTAAAAATATTTAGATTTTTTTTCAAAAAATGGATTTCACTTTTTAATTATACACGTCGAAAAATGGTAAGGGTGAATTTTTGGGATTTTTCTAAAATACTTGAATTTTTCATGAATACTAAAAATACAGTTTTGAGTTTTCGGTATGTTTAATGATGTAATAATTAATATAAAATTTTGGTAGACTTGTGTACAGTAAAATATGATATTATGTGTCCCAAGTGGATAATACCATGGGAAAATACCATGGGAAAGTCCATGTTTTTTCAAAAACCACTAATGAGGTGTCCCATTAAATTAATAAAAAACTCCCTCTCATTTACTATAAATACCCACCCATTCCTTCATTTTATTTCATTAAAAACTCATAATCCTAGAATATATGGTATTTTTACCTCCCTAGTACTCCTCCCAAGGTTTCCTCAAGCCCCCAAGGTCCCAAACTTCAAGTCTTAGGAGTTACTCTACAAGGTAAGATAATTCTCAACTTCTCTTTTCCTATCAAAATTCTCTTTTATGTAGTATGTATTTCAAGTTTTCATACTGTGTTATTATTTCCAAATTATTATTTCCAAATAATATTTTATTATTCATTTATTAATGTGTGACCCCTTTTCCTTCTCTTTTTAATGTTTTCTAAGACCATGTTGTATAGCCGTTATGCTGCAGAATTTTCATCTCAAAATCTGTCTCTTTTTCAAGAATTCTTATTATGTTATTAAATTTTAATTTGAATTGTATTATGTTAGGATATGTAATTAAATATTCACCTTAATTTATATATTATTTAATAATTATAATATACCATTTTTATCTCATCAATATATTTTATGAATTTTTAAGTGACGCCGTTAGGCTGTCGAATTTTCCTAAGGGATTTTTGAACATTTCTTTTATTTTTCATTCCTTTATTTTTCTTTACTATCCTCCTTTATTGAAAATTTTGTGATGACTCCAGTATCATACATGTACTGAAAATTTTTCTGGGTAAAGTAATAATTCTTCATCATCTCTCCTTTCCCATTCTTTTATACTTAAAATGAAAACACCACCAGAGATAACTAATTTACCACATTCAAGGACGATAGGTTTTTATTTTCTATTACCGTATTCAATTATGGCCATGAAACCATTATTATGGATGAAAAAGACTATAGTATATGTATTATGTCTCATATATGGTTCTAGAATCTTTTTTTACACATTGTTTTGATTTATAAAGCAAAAAGAGTTCGTTGTGTTCAACAACCACAAATTAACCCAAATGGTTTTCATTAAATAATTTATATAATGATTCATATTCACTCAAAGTAACCAAATGAAATTTAAAAACATGTAACCTTATGGTTTTTCACTAATAACATATAACTTCAATTCTGGATAACCACCCTCATTTTATACGATACTCCGTTCATGTATATAAGTATACTGACCATGAAAAAAATACTCCCAAACAATAAAATTGAACCTCTTAAACCCATCAAGAAGGCCATGAATGAACTTAATAAGTCTATAATAAATCAATTAAATAAATAATAGGTTATGGAAATATTAATTAATTAATTTAATTTTGTTATCCAGGACACTAAGATCAAGTGAAGAACACTAATGGATTTAAGATAAGAGTTTCTTCATCTCACTTCCATTTTTGTGAGATTTTCCGTATTCACTACTAATACTTGTGTATGATGTATTTATATTACCCATTAAAGTAAAATATCATGAATATATTTATTTTAATTTTATTCAATGTATCATTTTAATATTATTAATTTTTGGGCATACAAATCGATTGATTACAAAGTGATAAGGGTTTTCCACCCGAGCCTCCATTTTCATTGGGATTACTTTTATTGTCTAATTACCTCTATGAAATTCTTATGTATTACTATTTACTTATTATAAATTCTGTGTGAGTGTTCTATATATGTTTTCCAACTATAATTGTTCCTTATTTTATGGAAATTTATTTGTTTTAAAAGGAACTTTCAAAATTATTTCTGAAATACAAACCCAATTCAAGGGATATTTTCGAATTCTTATCCATTTTCAAATGTACACCAGAATCTGTATTAATCCACCATTATTTTTATAAAAAACAATTATTTTATAATTAAAAATTATCTTGGATAATTTATAGATTTAATATAACAAACACTCCTTTCCACTTTAAAATTTTCTTTAATACTTTCCTTAAAATGCCCTAAAATAATTTATTTCTAAAGAATCTTAAGAACTCTTTTTACATGATTTCACTTCAATGGGACATCATTTATATTCTAAGGGATTATTATTTGAATGTTTCATCGTGGTATGGAACACTTGGAACATTTAATGATTATTTCCCTTAGAGATTTTTCAATGGTCTCATTTAAAAGTATCTTCATCTATGTTAACATACTTTGTTAAATATTTTACTTAATTGAGGTTTATATCCTATTATATAATCCACCATATTTTATTTAATGTTTTATGATTAGTTAGACTGTGGATGTTCTATCTTAAAACCATTCACCAATTTACTCTGAATGGTTATTCTTTATGCTTAATGTTTGAGGAAAGTTATTTACATTTCATATGTTAGTTTCAATATGAATATATATATTGTTTATGTTTATCCCCATTCATATGAGGAATTAATTGGACCTAGTAAGTGTTATGTGGGGCCCGATATAGCCCCTCGATGCATCGGTAGGTCTTATGAGACAAACTAAGGTTTTGGCATAAGGCCTTGACAAAATGATTATTTATGGTCTTGGAACGAGGCCTTAACAGTGTGGTTATGATGCCCCTCATTATGAATTCCATTATTATGAAAATAGTATTGATGGTTCATGTGGTTATTCAGCTAGTAGAATACCCATGATTATGTTTTATTATGGCATTATTTATTTATCTCTTATTCATTCCACAATGTGTTCAAGTTTAATTTTTTAAGGCATGTGTTTTTTGTTATTCACAATGCCTAATGTTTACGTTTATGATATCTTCTGCTATTTGGATTATCCTTACTAAGTGTTTGATCTCACCCATTTCTTATGTTTCATTTTACCAGGACACTAAGAGGTATATTATGAATTACAAATAGAAATAACCTAGTATTTATGGATTTTTTTCAAAGGAGATTTTATATTGTATTTATTTTCAAGTTGTAATATTGAACCTATGTATGTATATCGTTTTCCAAAACTACTAAACTAATCGATTCTTTGGGATTTAATTCCTTTTATTCATGAAAATATATTAAAATAATGCACCCACTCTAGGATTTTGGGGATGGGACGTTATAGTTTGTATCAAAGGAAGTTTTTTAGAAAAGGTGGAAACTAAATATATAATAAGTAGATTAGTGAACAAAACCCTAAGATAAACTTTGAGGATAAGAATACAATGGCATTATAGAATTTTGGTAAGGAATAGATTATGTGGTTTATTAATAAAATACATCCCTATCTATATATGAACTAGTAGAGGTGGCTCTGGAATAGATGTATTTAGAGGTAAACCCAAAAACACCGCTTTTAGCTAGACTTGACTGAGAACTGGTGCACGAGAACGGGTCTTCCGCACTATTGGTTTGACACTCCTGGGGGTTATCCTTTGGTAAATTTATAAGCTTATTACATAAAATTATGAAGTATTTATACCCCCAAAGTAACCAAAGTATATGATTTTAGGATTTATGATGCATGAATTTATGTTATGTGTTATACTATGTTTAGAGATATAGAGAGTTCATAATTTTATGAGCAAATATATAATATGGAATTGATTAGAAATGGTGCCTAGTAAAAAGTAATGATAACTTTAACAATGCACGATATGTGAAGAGTAAGAAGGATCATATATTTTATGGTCTTAAGCTATCATTTCAAAGGAATATTGTCTCCCGAGTATCCTAATTATATTAGTAAATAGTATCATGTGTTGACAAGGTATGTAAATAATTCTATGAGTCCTATATATTTGAAGGGAAGCAAAAGCAGAAGAGGATGGCAGGGAAAACATGGATAAAGGTAATAAGGGAAAGATGTATTTTCCCACATGTGATAATTGTGGAAGGAAACACCTTGGTATATTCTTGAGAGGAAAAGGAGTTTGCTTCAAGTGCGGAGAAAAAGGCCACCATGCTCATAATTGCAAAGCGAGGAAAGAATTTTCCTATATTCATTGCTTCAACCACAAGGATATGGGACACTATGTGAATCAATGTCCCAAGCATTGAAGGAATATACCCTAAATAATGATTTTTGATAATAATCAAGTTATGATGCTACTGCATATGAAGTAGAATGATATATATTCCTAGTCAAGAATCATGTCATTTGAATATTTTTTAAAAAATATACTGGTTGTAAGAATTATGAAATATATAAGGATTGTACTGCAGTACTATTTCATTAAGGATTTGAGGTCATATGATGAATGGTACAAAGGAGAAGTGATTCAGTAGAAAGTTAAACTTTTTTGAAAAAAACATGATTAAGGGAAATACAACACTTAATATATATCAGATGTTGAGATAGTGATGAAGAAATTATTGATTCAGATAAGTACTGGCTACCTTGGAACTGATTATTGACTTGTTGAGAAGTGGTCTGTGCTATCATTGATGGAGTTTAAAACACTTTTTTATTTAAAGAATATATCTAATAAGATGTATCTTACTTAAGGAATAAGGAAGAATGCATGTTTCCAATATGGTTTTTACAGAAATTCAAGTTATTACCATATTTCAAGAGGATACATGATGAAGTTATTTACATGTTTGGAATGTGAATTTTAGAGATTCTTCTTGTTAATTAAGGGTTAATGATAATTTCATCATGGAAATTTAGAGACCTTCATTATAATGTGTGAATCATTATATTTTGGAATTTTTAACCATTTATGAAATGGTTTAAGTTGATCATTGTATGGGGATTTAGAGTTTAATTTCATTACATGATGGTTTCATTATTCTTCTATGACCATGTTGTCTAATTAGAATGCATTGTTTTGTAGTAACCAATGCATTTCCCGTTACTCTTATTAGTAGTATATTTTAACCATATTCTTGACGTGGGTTTCCCATAAGGGAATTTCCAAGTATCAACCATTAACTTTCAAAGTTCAATTTCAAATTTCTAGAACAAATTTTTTATAAGGAGGGGATAATGTAACACCCCAAGAATTTACAAATAGATTTAATATATAATGCATTAAACACTTAGTCTTTACAAAAAACCACTTTGTTATAACCTAGCCAAGTAAACATAATTTTTTGACCTCTATGATTTGAATTTTTAAAAAACTGACATACACAATTGTGTTCCGTAAGATATTTAGAGTCTGATAAGACAAACATAATTTTTTGGTGAATAGTAACATACGGTTGTGAATAGTAACATACCCTTAATAATAGGGATAAATACTAATGAATAGTAAATTAAAAAAATAGAAACTTCACCCATTAATGTATAAATACAATTCAGACATCTTATATGTGGTAAAAACGATCATAATATAAGTATTAGTATTTTTGTATGTCATAAATATTTTAATTACAATTTTATGATTAATTTAATAATTTAAAATGGAAATGTATTTTCATAAAATTTAATCATTAATTTTTACTTTATTGTCTTATGTTTATATGATAATTTTATGGGAGGTTGATTAATTTTTCAAGGTGTTATAAAACGAGTTATAATTTTAATGTTGTTTTTTTGGAATAAATTATGATTTTATTTAAAAATTAAATTAAAAATACTGAGAAAATTATTTTTAAAAAATTGATTTCATTTTTGAATTATACACGTTGAAAAATGATTAGGGTGAATTTTTGGGATTTTTCTAAAATACTTGATTTTTTCATGAATAGTAAAAATACAGTTTTGAGTTTTCAATATGTTTAATGTCATCATAATGATGTAATAATTACTATAAAATTATGGTAGACTTTTGTACAGTAAAAAATGATGTGAGGTATCCAAATTGGATAATACCATGAGAAAATAACATCAGCAGTCCCTTGGTTTTGCACAAACCACTAATGAGGTGTCCCTTTAAATTAATTAAAAACTCCCTCTCATTTACTATAAATACCCACTAATTCCTTCATTTTATTTAATTTAAAACTAAAAATCCTAGAATATATGGTATTATTATATCTCTAGTATTCCTCCCAAGGTTTCGTCAAGCCACCAGGGTTCCAACCTTCAAGTCTTAGGAGTTACTCTACAAGGTAAGAGAATTCTCAACTTCTCTTTTCTCATCCAAGTTCTCTTTTATGTGGTATGTATTTAAAGTTTTCATAGCACGTTCTTATTTACATATTATTATGTACCTATAATATTTTATTATAATTTTATTAAATGTCTTAACCCTTTAACCTCTCTTTTTAAGGTTTTCTAAAACCATGTTGCATAGCCGTTATGCTGGAGAATTCTCATCTCAAAATCTCTGTCTTTTTCAAGCACTCTTATTATGTTATTATCTTTTAATTTAAATTATCTTATGTTGGGATATGTAATTATATATCCTCCTTAATTTATATATTATTTAATAATTATTATATAACCATTTTCTCTCATAAATATATTTTATGAATTTTTAAGTGACGCCGTTTGGCTGTAGGATTTTCGTAAGGGATTTCTCAACTTTTTATTTTTATTTTTATTTCCTTTATTTTTCTTTCCTATACTAATTTATTAAAAATTTTGCGATGAATCCATTATCTTAAATTTAATAGATTTTTTTCATGATAAAGTAATAATTCTTCATCATATCTCTATTCTCATTCCTTTATACTAAAAATGAAAACCCCATCCAAGATGAGCTAATTTATCACATTCAAGGACGATGCTTTTTTAATTTCTATTTACTTATTCTATTATGGTCATGAAACAATTATTATGGTTGAACCAAACTATAATATATTGATTATTTCACATATATGGTTATGGATTATTTTTGCACACATGGTTTTGATTTATAAAGTAAAATGAGTTCGTTGTGTTCAAAAACTACAAATTAACCCAAATGGTTTTCATTAAATAATTTATATAATGATTCATATTCACTCCAAGTAACCAAATGAAATTTATAACCATTTAAACTTGTTTATGTTCACTAATAACATATAACTTTAATTCTAGATAACCATCCTCATTTTACATGATTCTCCATTCATGTATATAAGTATACCGATCATGAAGAAAACTTTCCCAAATAATAAAATTGAACCCCTTAAACCCATAAAGAAGGCCATGAATGAAATTAATAAGTCTATAATAAATAAATTACATAAAGAATAGGTTCTGGAAATATTAATTAATTAATTTAATTTGGTCATCCAAGACACTAAGATCAAGTGAAGAACACCAATGGACTTAAGGTAAGGGTTGCTTTACCCCACTTCCATTTTTGTGAGATTTTTTGTATTCACTAATAATACTTGTATATGGTGTATGTATACTAATCATTGATGTAAAATATCATGAATATATTTATTTATATTTTATTAAATGTATCATTTGAATATTATTAATTTTGGGGCATACGAATCGATTGATTACAAAGTGATAAGGGGTTTCCACCCAAACCTCCATTTTCATTTGGGTTACTTTTATTGTCTAATTACCTTAGTGAATTTCTTATGGATTATTATTTACTCCTCATAAATTCTGTTTTAGTGTTATATATAGGTTTTACAACTAGAATCCTACCTTATTTTATGGGTAGTTACATGTTTTAAAAGGAACTTTAAAAATTATTTTTGAAATACAAACCCAATTCAAGGGATCTTTTCGAATTCTTACTCATTTTCAAGTGTACACCAGAATTTATTTTAAGCCACCATTATTTTTATAAAAAAACTCATTTTATCATTAAAAATTATCTTGGATCATTTCTAGATTTATTATAACAAACACTCCTTTCCACTTTAAAATTCTCTTTAATACTTTCCTTAAAATGCTCTAAAATGATTTATTTCTTAAGAATATTAAGAACTCTTTTTACATGATTTCACTTTTGTGAGACATCATTTATGACTAAAATATGATTTCAATGTCCCAGTATTTTATTTTCTAGGATATTCATGATTAAAATCTGATTTTATGGAAAATATAAATGATTTTCTAAAAGAATTCTTCTTTCAAAAGTAAAAAGGATTTTTCTCATCTCACATTAACTTTTATGAGATATATGCCTAGTTCACCACTTATTTATTTCTTGTGGTGTATGTACTTCCCTTTGTTATATCATATTAAGAGTATCCTTATTCTCATGATATTCTATGGGATTATTATTTGAATGTTTCAAGGTGGTATGAGACACTTGCAATGTTTAAGGATTATTTCCCTTAGGGATTTTTCAATTGTCTCATTTAAAAGTATCTTCATCTATGTCAACATACTTTGTTAAATATTTTTCTTTATTGAGGTTTATCTCCTATGATATCATCCACCATGTTTTATTGAATGGTTTATTATTAGTTTGACTGTATATGTGCTATCTTAAAACCATTCACCAATTTACTCCGAATGGTTAGTGTTTATGCTTAATGTTTGAGGAAAGTTATTTACGTTTCATATGTTAGTTTCAATATGATTGTATATGTTGTTTATGATTATTTCCATTCATATGAGGAATTAATTGAAAATAGTAAGTGTGGGTTGGGGCCGTTATATCCCCTCAGTGCATCATTAGGTCTCATGAGACAAACTATGGTCTTGGCATAAGGCCTTAACAAAATGATTATTTATGGTCTTGACATGAGGACTTGATGGTATGGTTACGATGCCCCGCATTATGAATTCCCTCATTATGAAAATACTATTGATGGTTCATGTGGTTATATGGCTAGTAGAATACCCATGATTATGTTTTATTATGGAATTATTTATTTAGCTCTTATTCCTTCCATAATGTGTTCAAGTTTATTTTTTAAGGCATGTGATTTTAGTTATTCACCATTCCTAATGTTTATTTTTATGATATCTTTCAATATTTTTCTTACCCTTACTGAGAATTTGAGTACACCACTTTCTTGTGTTCAATTTTCCCAGGACACTAAGAGTTATATTATGAATGACAAGAATAAATGACCTAGGAGTTATGGATTTTTGTCAAAGGAGATTTTATGTTGTATTTATTTTCAAGTTGTAATATTGAACCTATGTATGTATTTGGTTTTCCAAAACTACTAAACTACTCGATTATATGGGATTTTATTCCTTGTAATCATGCTAATATATTAAAATAATGCACTGGATCTAGGCTTTTGGGGAAGGGGCATTAGAGTTGGTATCAAAGTAAGTTTAGTAGAAAACTTGGAAACTCAATATAGAAAAAGTAGATTAGTGAACAAAACCCTAAAATAGACTTTGGGGATAAGAATACAAGGAAATCCTAGAATTTTGGTAAGGAATAGATTATGTGGTTTATCAAGAAAGTACATCACTATTTGGATACAAACAAGTAGATGTGGCTCTGGCAGAGATGTATCTAGGGGTAAACCCGCAAACACTGCTTTGAGATAGACTCGAATGAGAACTAATGCACGACAACGGGCCTTTCTGTACTCTTGATTTAACACTCCCATGGGTTATCCTTTCAGAAATTTGATATCTTATTACAAACAATTATGAAGGATTTATACCCCCAAAGTAACCAAAGTATATGGTTCTATTATTTATGATGCATAAATTTATGTTATGTGTTATACTATATTTAGAGATATAGAGTGTTCATAATTTTATGAGATAATATATAATATGAAATTGATTAGAAATGGATCCTAGCATATGAAATTATAACTTCACCACTGAACGAGATGCGAAGAGTAAGAAGGATCATATCTCTAATGGTATTAAGCCATCATTTCAAAGAAAGATTATCTCCCAAGTATCCTCATCATATGGGTAAATAGTATTATGTGTTGTTAAGGTATGTAAATAATTCGTTGAGTCCTATGGATTTGAAGGGAAGAAAAAGTAGAAGAGAATGGAAGGGAAAAACATGGATAAAGGGAAGAAGGGAAAGCTGAATTTTCCCACGTGTGATAATTGTAAAAGGAAAAATCTTGGTATATGCTTGAGAAGAAAAGGAGTTTTCTTCAAGTGTGGAGAAAAAGGCCACCATGCTTATAGTTGCAAGATAAGGAAAGAATTTCCCTATATTCAATTCTTGAACTACACGAAGATGAGACACTATGTGAATCAATTTCCCAAGCATCAAAGGAATATACCCTAAATGTTGATTTTGGATAATGATCAAGTTATGATGCTACTTCAGATAAAGTAGAATGATTAATAATCCTAGTCAAGAATCATGTCATTTGAATATTTTTTCAGTAATTTACTGGTTGTAAGAATTATGAGATATATAAGGATTGTACTACATTACTATTTCATTAAGGATTTTAGGTCATATGATGAAAGGTAAAAATGATAAGTGATTTAGTATAAAGTTATAATTTGTAGAAAAAAACATTATTAAGGTAAAGAAAACCCTTAATATATATCTGATGTTGAGATAATGATGAAGAAATGATTTATTCAGATAAGTAATGACTACCTTGGAACTGATTATTGACTTTTCGAGAAGTGGTCTATGATATCATCAATGGAGTTTACAACACTTTTGGATTTAAGTAATATATCCAATAACATGTATCTTACTTAATGAATACGGAATAATGCATGTTTCCAATATGGGTTTTATGTTAATTCAAGTTATTTCTATATTTCAAGAGGATACATGATGATGTTATTCACATATTTGGAAAGTGAATTTTAGAGATGCTTATTATTGATTAAGGGATAATGATAAGTTTATCATGGAAATTTAGATACCTTCATTATAATGTGTTGAATCAATATATTTTTCAATTTTTAACCATTTATGAAATGGTTTAAGTTGATCATTGTATGGGGTTTATATTTTAATGTCATTACATGATGGTTTGATTATTATTCCATGACCATGTTTTCCAATTAGAATGCATTGTTTTGTAGTAACCGAGGCATTTCACTTTCCTCTTATTAATAGGATATTTTAACCGTATTCTTGATGTGGGTTTTCCATAAGGTAATTTCCTAGTATCAACTGTTAACTTTCGAAGTTCAATTTCAAATTTTGAGGAATTTTTTTCTTCTAAGGAGGGTATAATGTAACAACCAAGAATTAAAAAATAGATTTAATATAGATTTCATGAAACACTGAGTCTCTACAAAAAACCACTTTTTTATAACCTATCCAAGTAAACATAATTTTCCACCTCTATGATTTGAATTTTGGAAAAACTAACATACACGGTTGCGTCCAGTAATATATTTAGAGTTTGATAAGACAAACATAATATTTGGTGAATAGTAACATACCCTTGTGAATAGTAGAACACCCTTATGAATAGTGATTAATAGTAAATTGAAAAAATAGAAACTTCACCCATTAATGTATAAATACAATTCAGACAGCTTATAAGTGGTAAAAATGACCATAGTATAAGTATTAGTATTTTTGTATGTTATACATATTTTAATTACAATTTTATAATTAATTTAATAATTTAAAATGGAAATTTATTTTCATAAAATTTAATCATAAATTTTTACTTTATTGTATTATGGTTATAAGATAATTTTATGGGAGGTTGATTAATTTCTCAAGGTGTTATAAATCGAGTTATAGTTTTAAAGTTGTTTTTTAGAATAAATTATGATTTTATTTAAAAATTAAATTAAAAATATTTAGAAAATTATTTTCCAAAAATGTATTTCATTTTTTAATTATACACATTGAAAAATGGTTAGGGTTAATTTTTGGGATTTTTATAAAATACTTTATTTTTTTATGAATCGTAAAAATACAATTTTGAGTTGTCCGTATGTTTATTGAAATCATAATGATGTAATAATTAATATAAAATCCTGGTAAACTTTTTTACAATAAAATATGACGTGAGGTGTCCCAAGTGGATAATACAATGGGCAAATACCATGGGCAAGCCCATGATTTTTTAAAAACCACTAATGAGGCGTCCCTTTAAATTAATAAAAAACTCCCTCTCATTTACTATAAATACCCACTCATTCCTTCTTTTTATTTCATTCCAAATGAATAATCCTAGAATATCTAGTAGTTTTACCTCCCTAGTAGTCCTCTCAAGGTGTCCTCAATCCCCCAAGGTCCCAACCTTCAAGTATTAGGAGTTACTCTACAAGGTAAGAGAATTATCAACTTCTCTTTTCCCATCCAAATTCTCTTTTATATGGTATGTATTTCAAGTTTTAATTCCATGTTCTTATAACTTCAATTCCGGATAACAATCCTCATTTTCAAGAATTCTCCATTCTTGTATATAAGTATACCAATCATGAAGAAAACGCTCCCAAAAAATAAAATTAAACCTCTTAAACCCATCAAGAAGTCCATTAATGAAATTAATAAGTCTATAATAAATCAATTAAATAAATAATAGGTTCTGAAAATATTAATTAATGAATTTAATTTTATTATCCAGGACACTAAGATCAAGTGAAGAACACCAACGGACTTAAGATAAGGGTTTCTTCATCTCACTTCCATTTTGTGAGATTTTCCGCATTCACTACTAATACTTGTGTATGGTGTATGTACACTTACCATTGAAGTAAAATATCATGAATACATTTATTTTCATGGTATTAAATGTATCATTTGAATATTATTAATTTTGGGGCATAAGAATTTATTGATTACAAAGTGATAAGATATTTTCACCCAAACCTCCATTTTCATCTAGGTTACTTTTATTGTCTAATTACCTTAGTGAAATTATTATGTATTATTATGTAATCCTCATAAATTCTGTTTGAGCATTCTATATATTTTTTCTACTAGAATCCTACCTTATTATATGGGGATCTACATGTTTTAAAAGGAATTTTCAAAATTATTTTCTAAAATACAAACCCAATTCAAGGGATCTTTTCAAATTCTTACTCATTTTCAAGTGTACAACAGAATATATTTTAAGCCACCATTATTTTTATAAAAACACTAATTTTATCATTAAAAATTATCTTGGATCATTTATGTATTTAATTGAACAAACATTCCTTTCCACTTTAAAATTCTCTTTAATACTTTCCTTAAAATGCTCTAAAATGACTTATTTCTAAAGAATATTAAGAACTATTTTTACATGATTTTACTTAAGTGGGACATAATTTATTCCTAAAATATAATTTCAATGTCCTTTTATTTTATTTTCTAAGATATTCATTTTTACAATCTGATTTTATTGCAAATATAAATGATTTTCCAAATAAACTCTTCTTTCAAAAGTAAAATGGATTTTCTCATCTCACATTAACTTTTTTGAGATATATGCCTTGTTCACCACTTATTTCTTTCTTGTGGAGTATGTAATTCTCTTTGGTATATAATATAAAGAGTCTCCTTATTCTCATGATATTCTAAGGTATTATGATTTGAATGTTTCAAGGTGGTATGAGACCCTTTGGAATGTTTAAGTATTATTTCCCTTAGGGATTTTTCAATGGTCTTATTAAAATTATCTTCATCTATGTCAAAATACTTTGTTAAATATTTTACTTCATTGAGGTTTATCTCCTATGATATCATACACCATTTTTTTATTTAATGGTTTATTTTTAGTTTGACTATAGATGAGCTATCTTAAAACCATTCACCAATTTACTCCGAATGGTTAGTGTTTATGCTTAATGTTCAGGGAAAGTTATTTATATTTCATATGTTAGTTTCAATATGAATGTATATGTTGTTTATGTTTACCCTCATTCATATGAGGAATGAATTAGACATAGTAAGTGTCTGGTGGGGCCTGCTATATCCCCTCGATGCATTGGTAGGTCTCATGAGACAAACTACGGTCTTGACAGAAGGCCATGAAAAAATGATTATTTACAGTCTTGGCATGAGGCCTTTAAGATATGGTTATGATGTAACTCATTATTCATTATATCATTATGAGAATAGTATTGATGGTTCATGTGGTTATTCAGTTCGTATAATACCCACGATTATGTTTTATTATGGCATTATTTATTCAGCTCTTATTCCTGCCATAATGTGTTCAAGTTTATTTTTTTAAGGCATGTGTTTTTAGTTATTCACCATGCCTAATGTTTATGTTTATGATATCTTTCAATATTTTTATTAACCTTACTGATCATTTGAGCTCTCCCCTTTCTTATGTTTCATTTTCATAGGATACGAAGAGGTATATTATGAAAGACAAGCAAAAATAACCTATGAGTTATGGATTTTTTCAAAGGATATTGTATGTTGTATTTATTTTTAAGTTGTAATATTGAACCTATTTATGTATCTGGTTTTCCAAAACTACTAAACTACTCAGTCCTCTGGGATTTGATTCCTTTTAATCATGCCAATGTATTAAAATAATGCACCATCTCTGGGCTTTTGGGGATGGGGCGTTACATTAGTAGTTTCTTTGTGTAAGCACAATAAGTAGCTCTTGTATTTTTCTCTAAGGTACACGAATAACTCTATGTGTTTCTTCCAGGTCATCTTTTTCTCACACACTTCTTTAATTGATCAAGATATTCCCTTTATACAAACAATAATCATGTTCTCTAATACCTCGTACCACATACTGGTCTCTGACCCCATTTATTGTGGTCTATAAAAGATAGACCTACTCATTAATATAAAAAATAGTACTAAATTTCAAAATTATAACCATTAAAGGTATGTTCGGATTTAATAGAATGATCATTAGTGAATCAGTCTTTCAGTATCTTAGATTTTCAGTGTCTCATGCTGTTGGTAGATCATTTCTATTAGTAGATCATTCTATCAGTAAATCAAACTTGTGTTGGTCAATCACATTGTCAGTAGATGATGCGTTAGTAGGTGATGTATCGGTAGATCGACTGTCAGTATATCATACTTAGTGTAATTCTGAGTCTCAGGCATGTAGGTTTTGGGCACAAATGAAGTGTAGTTGGGCTGACACCCAACTTTAATTTTTACCATGATCAATGATTATTTCGGGATCAATACAACGATGAATGCCACTCTCCAAAAAATAGAATCAAAGATTTAGATAAAGAAGGAAGAGTCCCAAAACCTTTATAGAGGATCTTGCACATCATGTTTATAATTAATTTAATTAATTTCATAAAGAAAAGAATACATGTATCTTTGGTACTTTTTTTTGATGATGTTGATCATCTGGAATGACCCTTCCAGATTGTCTCGTTATGCTTGTGAGGATCCAAACCATAATCCATATAGTAGTGATACACACGTGCTCCGATGACCTCCGATTGGTACCACTCATTCTCTAGGTGCTAGCACAACGAAACAGGTGTCTTGTATCGGTCATTCTTGATCACTTGTTCTTTAGTCTTGAATAATGTCTCTCATTCTTGAGAGGGGTGGGAAGAGGATTCGAGAGAGAAATCATTTAGCTCAACCATTTTCAATTCACCGGGCATACAGTTCGGTATATGGCACGATAGACATACGTGTCTATTTATCGACATGGTGCTTCAGTTTCAATATTTAATTTCATAATAGTAATTAAATTCATTCAAAGCCTTAGTGAAAACCCATGATTTTAATAATAATACTGTGTCATTATTTATGGTGGACAAACTTGTGAAAAATGGAATTATAAATAAAATTCCGAATCACAAAATAATAGCAATGTTATTATTATTTTAACTTGTGCCAACTAGTTAAATAATTATTTACCATTTTGAAAATAATTATTTTACTACCGGACCAATCTTGGTCTACTTAAACTCTACTTCCATTTATTGAACACCTGAATAAATAAATAAATAATTTATTCTCTTAAATAAATATTTTATTTAAAAACTAGTAAATAAATATTTATTAAATGTTCAATAAAATAAATAATTATATTTTACCCAAAATATAGTGAATAAATATTTATTTAATTTATACAATCATTTTAACTTGAATAAAATTATTCCACTATCTTGAGAATAATATATATTCTATTAATTAAATTCAAATAGAATTTAAGTAAGACCACCAGAAACACTTAGTGTGTGACCCTCTAGGATTATTTCTCGTTGAAATTAGGTGGTCTTTCCTAAAGTCTAAGAGTATTGTATAGAAATGGGTCAAGGCACCCAAGAGAAATAATTTAAAGTCATAACAACAACATCCACATAAAAACGCTCACTGTGTAATATAATCCATTTAAGTCAATATCTCATCAAGCTGGTTTCATGATAATGTCATCAAACTTTATGCTTCATATATTGTTATTTTACTACCTAAAATAAACTCATCATTACACCATGGATATGGAATTTCATGTGAAGGTTCTATTTTAATCAAAGGGCCGAGATATTAACTTCCTTAAATGGAAGGGACACATCCTTCCTTGACTTATCCATTAATAACATGTCATTCATTATGCACCCAATGTACCCTACTTCCCACCAGCTGTCTGTGTGATAGTTTTCATCAGAAAATCAAAGTGTGCAAGTCATGACACATATTAATGATAATCTTAAAGTCTAAGGATCATTACACACGATCACAGTTAGGAATATCCAATCACACCAAAACATGCAGAATTCCTTCTAGCGGGTTTGTTCTCATAATCTCCCATCTTGGATATTACCAAGTGTGAACTTCATGAGAAGAAGCCTCATCTTCTTATCAGTAATCACACCTGAAGGTCTATATACTACTTGTCCCATTATAACTTGTCATCTAACCATAGAACTATATTTAAGAATATTGTTACAGCACTTCAAGGTTCTTATCATAGCGTGGAACTACTATGACCTTGTCAATGCGACAAATAATCCAGAAAATTATTACACTATAGTCATGAAAAATAATGAAAAATATGTAATAATATGTTTAATATTTAAATATATTAAATATTCATGTAATCAAATTAAAAATAGTTGGTTCTAGAACACCAACTCTTACAAACTCTCACTTGAACTATAGCCAACTTCCTACGACTTTTAGTCTGCTAGACCTCACATGATGATCATGTTATCGCCGAGTCAAGGATTTAGTCAAAGGGTCCTCCATGTTATCTTCCATGGAAATAATTCTAACTATAACTTCACCTCTCTGAGAAAAATCCCTCAAGATATGATACTTTTGAAGTATGTGATTCGTCCGCTGATGTAACCTTGGCTCTTTTGAGAGAGCCACTACTATAGTATTATCACAGTACAATGTGATGGGATATTTACTACTAGGTATCACATCTAGATCCTAGATGAAGATTCACATCTAAAATGCTTCTTTAGCTACCTCAGAAGATGCGATATACTCGGACTCTATTGTAGAATATGTAACCACAATCTATTTTGAGATCTTCCAACTCACTACACCTCCTTTAAAAGTGAAGATGTATCCTTTTTGCTACTTCATGTGATCTTGATATATTTGGAAACTAGAATCTGCATATCCTCTGATGACTAGTTCCTTATTTCCTCCATAAACTAGGAACATATCCTTAGTACGCCTTAGATACTTTAGGATAGTCTTGACTACCATCCAATGGTGATCACCTTGGCCAGCTTGACATCTTCCTACCGCACTCAATGCACAGGTGACATCCATCCTAGTACATAGCATGGAATACATTAATGACCCAATATCTGATGCATATAGAGTCTTTTCCATTATCTTTCTTTCCTCATGTGTCTGAGGACACATTTTCTTGGAAAGATGAATTCCATGTGACACTGGCAACAATACCCTCTTGGATTGTTCCATACTAAATCTCTTTAGTATCTTATCAATGTATTTACTTTGACTTAGGACCAGTAATCTCTTGGATCTATCACGATGGATCTTGATCCCAAGAATATATGCTTCCTTTCCCAAGTTCTTCATGGAGAAGCATTGATTCAACCATACCTTAACAGACTGCAAGACTAGTATCTCGTTTCCAATAAGTAATATGTCATCAACATATACTATTTGGAAAATTACTACACTAACACTGAACCATTTGTAGACACAAGGCTCACATTCATTCTTTATAAAACCAAATTTTGTTATAGATTCATCAAAACGAATGTTCCATGATCCGGATGCTTGCTTTAATCCATAAATGGATTTATGCAACTTTCATACCTTATTGGAATCCTTTGGAGTCATAAACTCTTCAGGTTGTGTCATGTAGACATCCTCCTGAAGGTTATCATTAAGGAATGATATTTTGACATATATTTTCCAAATCTCATTATCATGGTAAGCGGTAATGGCCAATAGAATTTGGATAGATTTCAACATTGAAACTGGTGAAAAGGTTTCATTATAGTCAATTCCTTGACGCTACTTGAACCCTTTTTCAAACAGTCATGACTTATAGGTACTAAATTGTACTTCCATGTCTAGTTTCTTGTTGAATACCCATTTTCAACCAACAGGATTTACATCAACTGGATGATCTACCAAAATCCAGACTTTGTTTTGGTATATGGAATCCATTTTTGAATTCATGGCTTCTTTCCACTTGGAAACATATGTGCCACTAACTACTTCCTTTTAGGTTAGAGGATCATTATTATCAACAATAACGAGTCACCATCCTCGGTAACTAGAAAACCATATCGTTCTAGTTTTCTAACCTATCATATACTACTAAGCAGTTCTTGTGTCTCTGGAATAATTATTTATTTCATGGGGCTTTGTGGAATCTGTTCCTGTACCAACTCATGTGTACTTTGAGCCTTGACTTCATTGAAGTCTATCTCGCTCCCACTATCTCTTTTTAAGATGTTATCCCTCTCAAGGAATATGGATTGTCTTGCCACTATAACCTTTTTGTATGAGGGGTTGTATAGGTAATATCCCCTTGTTTCCTTAGGGTATCCTATAAAGTTACACTTTGTGTTTCGGGGTGCAAGTTTGTTACATGAAGAGGCCTTAACAAACGCTTCACTTCCCCACACATGTAAATTCAATAACATGGCTTTCTTTCCACTCCAAAACTCATATGGAATACCATTTATCGATTTTTTGGTACTTGGTTTAGTATGTGCAATAATTTTTGTAATGAATATTCCTAAAAGGATAATGGAAGACTTTTATGACTCATCATTGATCTCACCATGTCCAATGAGGTATAATTACTCCTTTCGTGCACACCATTCCGCTGGGGTGTGTAATGAGGAGTGAGTTGGGATAAGATCCCAAACTCTCATAAGTAATCAATGAAGTCTTGATTAAGATATTCTCTACCTTAGTCTGAGCAGAGTTTCTTAATATTCTTACCAATATGGTTATCAACTTAATTCTTGTATTCTTTGAACTTATCAAAAGAATCCTACTTATAACTCATTAAGTAGATATATCCATATCTACTAAAATCATCAGTAAAAGTTATGAAGTATGAGTACCCTCCCCTTTCTTCAACTAAAAATGGTCCATACACATTGGTACAAACCAATTCAAGAATCTCTTTATCCCTTTCACCTTTCCCACTAAATGGGGATTGGGTTATTTTTCCTTGTAAACATTCATGACATATGCCAAGTGGCTTTAGTTCAAAAGAATCTAAATATCCATCTTGATGAAACTTTGTCAAGCGTTTCTTGTTTAAATGACCTAGTTGGTGATGTCAAAGTTGGGTGCGGTATGAGTCATGTGAAGTATCTTTGTTATCGATTTCAATTACTTGGTTTGTGTAATACAATACGTAAATACTGTTGTTTAAATGTGCCCTACCAAAACAAATGCTATATTTGTAAAAGAAGCAACATTCATTTCCAAACTTGAAAATAAATCCATCTGTATCTAATATGGAAACAGAAATAATGTTTTTTAGTAATATATGACACATAATAACAACCCTTTAACACAGAGATCATCCTAGTTGGCAATGTGAGGTGGTAGTCTCCAACAACTATAGCAGCAAGTTTGGCTCTATTGGCTACTCGTAGATCTACCTCCCCTTGGTCAATCTTCCTAAATCTACCTGGTTCCTGTATTTGGATACATATGTGAGCACCAAAAGTTATATCTAATACCCAATTTATAGAAACAGATAGATTACATTTGATAACAAATTCACCTGAAGCTTCCCCTTGCTTCTTAGGCTATGTGAATTTCTTCTTCCAGTGGACCTTCTTTCCACATGCAAAACAAATAGATTTCTATTACCTTTCCCCCATTTTATCTTCTTTTTCTTGGAAGGGCATGAAGATGATTTGGGATTAAAGCTCATCACCTTCCCTTTTCTCTTATTCACCATAAGGACAAAAGGATTTTCGTGCTTCCTATATTTTTCCACTTGGAAAATAATGATAAGAAGATCACATAGAAACTTCTCAATGTTGTTCGTATTGAAATTAACAACAAAGTTGGAGAAGCTATGAGGGAGTGATGCAAGAATGAGATCGGTATCCAGTTCTTCAGGGAGTTTAAACACTAGAACCTATAGATGCTCAATGTATCCAATGAGATTGACTATGTGAGGACCAACTAGGACACCCTCTCTATAATTACTTTGAAAGAGTGACTTGGAGATCTCAAAACCGTTATTGTCTTGCTCTCTCCTGGTAAAGAACACGTAAGTTATTGATCATGCTATATGTTGGAATCCTCATGTAATAATCATGCTTTAATGATCACAAATCCTATTCAACTTGATTGTATCCTATAAATTATATCAAATCATGTGTATTACATGTTTAAGTATTCTCATGATTTAAGAAGAGCCATTTAATATCTTAATTTCTCTATATTCAGTTTAATTACTTTATAGTATCCTTGATTTACTTTTATAATACCTTATTTGATAAATGATTAAGTCTAATACACTCTATGATCATCATTGCTTAAGTCTGAATACAATTATTTTGAAAAGTATCAGACATCGTGACAATTAGACATCATGACAGTTAGACACCGTGAAGGATTAGACACCGTGAAGGATCATACACCATGACAATCAGACACCGTGAACAAGAAGAAACTATGACCATGAGACACCGTGAACAAGACACCATGAATAAGCAGACACCGTGACCATGAGACACCGTGAACAAGACATCGTGAACAAGAAGACACCATGACCATGAGACACTATGAACAAGACACCCTGAACAAGAAGACACCATGACCATGAGACACTGTGAACAAGGCACCATGAACAAGACACCATGACATCCAGACACCATGTGAAGGAGACACCGTGTCCATGACATACCGTGACACCGTTTACTAATATATTTTTTCATCTTTCAATTTAATTTATAAAGGTCATATTTGAAGATTTTAATGCACTGACATAATTAATGTTTCTTTGTAGACATATCATCAGACCGTACGAGGTATGAGGTGCTGAATAAATGCAACCTGTCAGCTCCAACACATGCACTTCAATATAAAAAGAGTAGTGCAGCCCAGAAAAAAATTGTGAAAATCTTGTAGGAAAAACACAATACAAAATAAAAAGCTGGTGGGCGTGGGCGTGATAACATAATACATTTTTTGTGAATTGGCTCATGGAACCCGAATCAGCTGAAGAACACAAGAAGCATACTAGAATCCCAAGAAGATCTTTGCGCTAGAAAACACCACGAAGAACACAAGCCGAATATGTCTAACTTGCGACACTCTGTTTTCCATAAGATGACTTGAGTTCTACATCTACCTCATCTCAGAAGTCCAAAGCTGCAAAGATCAACACTCAGAGCATTTCTAAACCTATCTCAACATTACTTCTCTATTGTGTATCATTTTATTAATTTTCGAGTAGAGTGTGTATCTGTATATCAACACACTCTGTCTCCTGCATTAAACTGAAGGATACAAGATATCCTTTCTCAAGCACTCACTTACTCTTATGTATAACCACATATAATTGTGGAATATGTATCTATGTGGCCTGGTAGTTTGTACCCACGAAGAATTGTGGAAGAGGTCCTTGTGCGACCTAGACAGTCCTGTGTACTATTGTTTAACCTCGATCCAGGGTGTGGATCATGTTTATTTATATAAACTGCTTGGTGGAAGGTGATCACCAAGTGGAGTGGATTTGGTCTCATCTTGAGACTGAACCACTTGTTTCATATCCGCTGTACTACTTACTTTAGTTTTCTCTATTTTACTGCTTTACTGTATAATTCAGAAATCTCTAAATTCAATTTGATAGTTAATCTTGTAAAGGAGTTATAATTGTCTTTAATTAGTATAATAGCTTCAAAAGTAATATTAATAACAAATATTAATATTACTGAGAACTAATCAATCTTTTAAGAAGTTATTCAAACAGTCAAACTCTTATAACAGTATAACCTTGATTAACTGGGTTGTATTTAATCTTTTGGGGAAAATTTTTAGAATACCTTTGAATCAGAAATTTTTATAGATACTTAATTCACCCCCCTTTAGAGTAATCTAATCCAACCAAAATTTAGTATCAAATGATATTTTACTAAGACTTTGTTTAATCTCATGAAACTGTGATTGTAGTTATCCTTTAAAGATCTTTAAATTTCTGTCAATTCTAAATTTCTAGCTCTTTAAACCTATTCTATTATTATGGAGAATACATTGGAAGGTGCTGTAACCAACATACCACCATTATTTAATGAAACCTACTATACTCAATGGAAAATTAAAATGAAAATATACTTAGAGAGTACGATCTTTGATATTTGGTCATCCATTATAGATGAATACAAGATTGCTTCTACTGATAGAATTATATGAGATGAACCTATCAAAATTGAACAAAATAAAAATTGTAAAGCTATGAATGCTTTATACTTCTCTTTAGAAGATGAGGAATTCAATAGAATTTCTGCTTGTAAAACTACCCATGAAATTTGGGATACCCTGTCTGTTTCACATAAAGGAACATCTAGTGTAAAATAAATGAGACTTAATACTTATACTATTAAACATGATAAATTTAAAATGAAACCTGATGAATCTATCTCTGACATGTATCTTAGGTTCAATGAGATTGTCAACACAATGATTTCTCTTGGAAGAGAAGTCACTACCAAGGAACAGATCATGAGAATTCTCAGATGTTTTCCTGATAGATGGAGGGGAACCACTATCTCTATTAGAGAATCATGCGACATCAGCTAGCTACCTGTAAAATAACTCATTTAGAAATTGATGATGTATGAAGAAGAGTTGAAAGTCAACAAGGAGGAAGAGGATGAACCAAAGAGGAAATCTGTTGCATTCAAGACCAACACCTCTAAACATAAAGACAAAGGGAAATTAGAAGCTTCTGTAGAAATTTCCAGTAGTGAACAATAATCACCTGATAGTAATGAGGAGATGGATCAAATAGCCAGAAGATTCAAAAGATTTTACAAGAAGAAGAACTTTTTCTGAAAGCCTAACTTCAAGGTAAAATATGACCAAAAAGGTAGTTGGAAGAAGGACTGGAAAAGAAGTGACAAGACTGATGATATTTTCTGCTATAAATGTAAGTGCAAGGGACATATCAAGGCTGACTGTCCAAAGATAAAGTACAAAAAGAGACATGAGGACAAGGACAGGAAGTATAAAAAGGCAATGAAAGAAACCTGGAGTGCCTCTGAGGATAGTTCAAGAGACTCAGAAACATCACATGATGAACATGCTAACAAATACAATATGTGTTTTATAACAAACACATCTGAGGTAACATTAGACTCTCATGTACACAATTCATACTATTCTGAAAATGAGAGTGACTCTAAAAAAATGACCAATGAAGAAATTTTTGAATACTGTAACATGCTTGAAGAAGAATTCAATGAACTAAAAGACAAATATAAATCATTGAAGAAACAACATGCTCTTACTGTGACTATTAAATCTGAACTCACAACTGAAAAGAAGAAAAATTCCCAACTGCTCAAAGAGAACAATGAATTAAAAATTTCTAATGAGTAATTGAAGAATGACCTAGAAAAGTTTACCAATGGGGAAAATACCCTTACCCAAATTTTAGGAAAACAAATTGCCCTAAATACAATACTGGCACTGGTTATCAACCTGGAAAAAGAAACCTTGGTAGAACAAAGTTTGTTTCTAAATCTAGGACATATAGTTTTACTTCCAATTATGAACACAAATCATCTAATTCAAGTTATGATACACTGTCTACTATTTCAAGTTTTTCCATACCAAATAGAGTTTATTTTTCAAATACTTTACTTAATTCTTATAGGAAACCTATGAGATAGATATGGGTTCCTAAATCACTTATTACTAATATTGCTGGACCCATACGAGTATGGGTACCAAAATCTGTTTTTTCTTGACCATTTTGTAGGAAAGATGCTTAAAGAGTTTCTATAAAAGTATACGGTATTTGGAAAGTGGATGTTCAAGGCACATGAGAGTAGACTACCTATGCTTCAAGAACCTAATCAAAATAGATGGAGGACATGTGACATTTGGTGACAATGCCAAAGGAAAGATTATTGGCCTCAGCCAAATTGGTAACTCTAATTTAGTATTGATTTCTAATGTACTGTTTTTTGATTGATTAAAATACAATCTTCTCAGTATCTCACAGTTATGTGATGATGGATTTCATGTTAGATTTGAATATGATGCTTGAAATGTCTTTAATTCTAAAGAAGAATTGGTATTTTCTGCATTAAGAAATGAAAATGTTTACTCTGTTAACTTAGATTCCTTAGCTTCTCAAAATGATTCATTACTAAGTGTATTTCATAAAGAGTCTTGGATCTGGCATAGGAGACTAGGAAACTGTAATTTTCACTCCCTTAGAAAGATAACTAGAAAAATACTAGTTAAAGACTTACCCAAACGTGAGTTTCCAAATGAAAAAGTATGTAATCCCTATCAAAGGGGAAAACAACACAAAGTTTCCTTCAAACCAAAGAAAGAAGTGTCAACTTCTCAACCTCTTGAATTGGTTCACATGGATTTTTTTGGACCATCTAGAGCCTCTAGTTTAAATGGGAAGCACTATGTTTATGTTCTTATAGATGACTTTTCTAGATATACTTGGACCTTCTTTATGGCTCACAAGAGTGAATCCTGCTCTTATTTTACCAAATATGCCAATTCTATAGAAAATATTAGTGGACTTAGAATTAAATCCTTAAGAAGTGATCATGGCTGTGAGTTTGAAAATCAAGAGTTTGAATCCTTTTGCTCACAAAATGGTTATAATCACAATTTCTCTACCCCTAGAACACCTCAACAAAATGGAGTTGTAGAGAGATAAAATAGAACCCTATAATAGATTTCTAGAATAATGCTTAGTGAATATGACCTACCTATTTATTTTTGGGCTGATGTTGTCAATACAGTATGCTACATAATCAATAGAGTGTTGATCAGACCTATTCTTAAAAGGAATCCTTATGAGTTATAGAACAATCAAAAACCCAAGGTTAACTACTTCAAGGTTTTTGGTTGCAAAGTCTATATCCTTAATACTAAGGACAATCTTGAAAAATTTGCATCCAAAAGTGATGAAGGTATCTTTTTAGGATATTCCATGTCTATTAAAGCCTATAGAGTGTTTAATAAAAGAACTAAATGTGTGGAAGAATCTGTCCATTTCAAATTTGATGAAACTGATCCACATGAGCCTAAAACCATTCTAGAAAACCTGGAGGATGATCTATTGAATCTGAACATTAATCCAAAATCTTCAAATCAGTATGTGAAAGAATCAGTCAAAACATCCAGTTCTGAAAATTCCTTATAACCTGAACTTGCTGATAAACCTAAAATCACTAGTACCTCTTTTACTAGACATGTTAGAACTCTTAATAACTATCCCTTAGATGCTGTTGTAGGATACCTAGATAGAGGAACTCAAACTCGACCTTATCTTAGAAATCAGGTTGAACATCAAGTCTTCTTGTCACAACTTGAACCTAAAAACATTAATGATGCTATCAATGATGAATTTTAGGTGATGTCTATGCAAGAAGAACTTAATCAGTTTGAAAGGAACAAAGTTTGGAAACTTTTTGAAATACCTAAGGACACATTCACCATAGGCACTAAATGGGTGTTTAGAAATAAGGTAGATGAAGATGGTAACATAGTTAGAAACGAGACTAGATTGGTTGCACAAGGCTATAGTCAAGAAGAAGGAATTCACTATGAGGAGACCTTTGCACTAGTAGCTAGACTTTAATCCATCAGAATCCTACTTTCATATGTTGTACATCCGAATTTCAAACTATATCAAATGGATGTTAAGAGTGAATTCTTAAATGGGTATATTGCTGAGGATGTCTTTATTGAACAACCCCCTAGTTTTACAAACCCCCATTTTCCAAATCATATTTTTAAATTATCAAAAGCTTTATATGGTTTAAAACAAGCTCCAAGAGCCTAGTATGATAGATAAAGTACATTTATTATTTCCAAAGGTTTTAAAAAAGGAATAGATAATCCTACTCTTTTTATAAAACGAATTTCTAATGATGTTTTAGTTGTT
Organism: Viscum album; assembly: GCA_963277665.1. Classification (NCBI taxonomy): domain Eukaryota; kingdom Viridiplantae; phylum Streptophyta; class Magnoliopsida; order Santalales; family Viscaceae; genus Viscum; species Viscum album. Next base: position 1,257,065,969 of record OY728142.1, on the reverse strand, counting down.
CAAATATATTTAGATGGCATTATCTTTGTATCCTCAAGAAATTATTTATGTGTTTATTTTTCTAAAATGATACAAAATAAATTTGAAATGAGTTTAATGGGTGAACTAAAATTCTTTCTCGGATTTCAAATCTTTCAAAATAATGATGGTATTATTTTAACTCAAAGTAAATATACTAGAGATCTTCTAAAATGTTTTGGATTGGATATCAATAAAAGTAGTAACACTTCTATGAGTACCACCTGTAAGTTGGATCTTGATGAAGATGGAAAATCTGTTGATCAAACCACTTATAGAGGAATGATTGGAAGTTTACTCTACTTAACTGTTTGTCGACCTGACATTATGTTTAGTGTGTGTATGTGTTCTTGTTTTCATGAAAATACCAAGGAATCTTATTTAAATTCTATAAAGAGAATTTTCAAATACCTCAAGCATACACCCAATCTAGGATTATTCTATCCTAGAGGACAATCATTTGAATTAGTTAGTTATTTTGATGCTGAATTCGGTGGATGTAAGTTAGATAGAAAAAGCTCCTCTGGAACATGTCACATTTTAATCAAGTCACTAGTATCATGGTGTAGTAAGAAACAAAATTCTATTGCATTGTCTACTGTAGAAGCTGAATACATAGCTGCTGGCAGTTGTTGTGCACAAATCTTGTGGATGAAACACACATTACTAGATTATGGATATCAATTTAGGAATGTGCCTATAAATTGTGACAACACAAGTACTATTAACATATGAAAAAAATCCTGTTTCACATTCTAGGACAAAGCATATTGATACAAGACATCACTATTTGAGAGATCATTATCAAAAGAGAGATATCGCTTTTGAATTCATTGGTACTGAGTATCGTCTTGTTGATATATTTACCAAACCAATAAATTCTGAAAGAATAGACTACATCATACATGAATTAGTCATGATAAATCTTAAATAAATGTATTACTATTGTATATCTTACTATTTCATGATTACAGTCTCACAGTTAGTGCTTCATGACTACTATCTAACAGTTATTGTCTCATCGTATTACTATCTCACCGTAACTCTCAGTTACTGTCTCACCATATTAATGTCTCACCGTAACGCTCAGTTACTGTCTCACCGTAACATTCATTCTCCACCTCACCATAAATACCTGATATAGTCTCACCGTAAATCTTTTCTTTAATTTTTAATTATGAAGTAAAAACTGTATTGCGTTAATTATTCATTTCACCTTTTTGTTTTCCCAAATTTTTACTTTTGCGACATTTGGTATTCCTAAATGATAAAATAAAGAAAGTATCACTCAATTCTTCACTCGGGATTTCCTCTATTCACTCATTTCAAATCCTTCTTCAACCCTGCAACCTTTTTCTATCTCTCAAACCATCGGTAGATGCCCAGGATGAAACACCCTTCATCATCGACTCCTGACAAGCACATCTCAAAGAATAAGAAGATTGCACCTAAGCTAGCACCCAAAGGAAATCTAAATCCAAATCTAGTAAACTGATTTGTAGTACCTGAGAAAGAGGTTTTCATCAAGTGGATTATATCTAGTAAGTCTATAGTTTTGAAAGTTTTAGAATAGCAAGGCTGGTTAGAGTGGTTTTTGAAGGAATATAGACCTATCTACCCTAATTTAGTGGCTAAGTTTTATCATTATGTACAGTTCTCTTTTGATTCTGGTGATAGTTATGTCGCGAGAAGCTGGATAAATGGCCAGAAATGCTCATTCTCTTCAAGGTTATGAGCTGCATGCCTTAGGATACATCATGAAGGAATCTATGAGGATTATTAGAGAGGATATCCACCTTCAACCGAATTATTTGACCTGGAGGATGCTTTGAAAGACTTAACTAGAAATAAAACCAAGAGGAGAGCCATTTCTACTGAACTAGATAGAGAATAAAGGCTTATGTTCAAGTTTATTCAGAATCTGGTTATCCCCAGAAAAGGTGATTTTTCTGTTTTGAAATATCTGGATGTTTTTCTGATCCACCTTATGAAAAATGGGCATAAGATCAACCTTTGTAAGTATATCATTCACCACATGTGTGAAATGATCAAAAAAAAATCCAAGTCAACCTCCCTATTTTAATCTCAACTTATCTCAGCCATGCTTCTTGACAAAGGTATGGTTGGACCTAATGAGAAAGTTATAAAGGATTGTGAGTACTACCTTTCAAAATTCACTATCAAGAGGATGAAGATAAATTGTAATCCTTGAAAAAAGGCATGGGTGGAAGACAATGATAGAATTTATGAAAAATTCAATCCCGTGGAACATCCCTCAAGAACAAGAGATATCTATGATCCTAGTTTGGAACCAGATGAGGTTGTTTAGTATTCTGAAGAAGATGAAGTAGAGGCTGCTATGCCCCCCCAGGAAACTATTTCTATTGAGAAAGACAATACTCCTATACCTCTTATGGTAAGTGAAAAATAAGTCCCTGCACCTACAGAGGTTGTTAATATAGAAGATCAACCCAAGGCTGAAACAAAATCTGCTGTTCAAGAAACTGAGAATAATGCTGTATAAGAACCTATAGAGGAAGAATTACCTGCTATGAAAGGAGCTGACCTTGAGGAAATCCCAGTGGAATAATCTATTTCCAAATTCATTCCTTCAACTGAGGAAAGGATGGAGCTGGATTTTCAACTAGATAGGCAGAAAATGAGAGAAGAACTAAGAGATGAGTTTGTGGAATTAGATCAAGATCCTAAGCATCTAAGTCCTGATAAGGATAAAACTGTTGAGGGGGAGCAAACCCCAAATCTGGAATCTACTAAAGAACCAAAACTGATTGTTTCAAGACCTGTAGACACTCAGTATAAGTTCCCTGGTTTCTATGATGTGGATGACTCTCAACAAGTTTTAGTAAAATGCATTGACCTTTCTACTATGTTCTAACTGAAATATATATCTAATCTTTATCTTGATAAGGAACCTGATCCTGTATCAGTCCCTATTTCCGAACCTTCATCAGAACAACCATCCTTTGTGAGTAAGGATGATCTAAAGGAATTTGGTGCTACCCTTTTGTCTGGTGTTGAAAAAGTCATGAATTCACAACCTACTCTTGTGACACATCTCAGTGAGAAAGATGTTCATTGTTGTTGGAGAAAATTATTTGGAAAATACAACCCAAAATGCTTCATGAGATTCAGGAAGTCAAAGTTGAAAATAAACTTCTTAGTGATGAAGTGAAGACCCTAAGAGGTATGATTAAAGACATGCAGAAAGAGATGCATTTGAGATCAGAGTTTATTTCTCATCCTTTGGAACATATTTTTCCTCAAACCCCACATAATGTTGTCCTTGAGATTCATCCACATTTATCTTCCTTAGCTAAAAAGGTCATAGAAAGGAAAAAATAGATTGTGAAATAAATGTGAGATCTTGTGGTTAATATTAACAAACACACTGATGAGTATACGGGGTGCCTTCAGAAAGTGTTGAATCAACTGAAATCTCTCACCACCACTTTCAATGCTTCTAAATACTCTGGTCAATACTCTTAACCCTCTTTAGATAGTTATCTTCTCTGAACAGTGGTCAAAGAAGAGCTTTAGACTGTGCTTAGTGTCTTTAATAAAGATTATCTATCTATAGTTATCAAGAACAGTGACAAAGTTATTAACCTGGTCCAAATCGATTCTAAAAGTTATAATGATTCTCAACAAGAGATTGAAAAGAAAGTGGATTTCTACTTCAACGGAATCTTCTCCAAGATTAACATGAATAATCATTTCAAGTATCTTGTAGAAAATCTGCGGATTCCACCTGTTACTCAAGATTTCAATACTCAAGTCCAAAATCTCATAGAGTTCACTCGATTGTTGGGTAAGTTTATGGAAAACAAGGATGATTTTGAAAAAGACATGTAGTATGGTGGAGAGATCATTGCAGATTTCATTAAGCTTCTGAGGCCTTACCTTCATGTACAGAGTACAACCATTGTTTCTCCTGCGGCTGCACCTCTAAAACCTGGATTTCCTACCTTCACCTCCGCCCTATCCTCCACTACTATGTCTATCATCCAAGATCTGAGTCAGATCAGGCTTGTGATCCTTGATCAACACCTACCTCGATCTTCTACTAATCCTACTCTAGCTCCATCGGTCTTTGAAGGCCTTACTTTACCTTCTCTATCAACCACCTCACTCCCTTCTTCTACCTCGACCTCTGCTCCTATGGATTCCTCTTCTACTACTGCTGCTAAAGGAAAAGAGAAGGCCAACCCCTAAAGAAGAACCGTGATTACTCATTTTTGATAGGAATGATGTTACTTTTGTTTTGCTTCTTTTTGTTTGTACTAGATCTTATTTTCTTTAATGAAATGTGCACTTTTCGTGACTTATCTTATTCCATCTTTTTGATAATCCCAAAAGGGGGATAAATCTATATATATTATAAATTTATCTATATTTATATAGTTGAATCAAATATACACTTTAAATCTACATGATTTGTGATCATCAAAAATGGGGAGATTGTTGGACTCCTTGTGTACTAATCATGTTTTAATGATCACAAATCCTATTCAACCTGGTTAAATCCTATAAATTATATCAAATCATGTGTATTATTGTTTAAGTATTCTCATGATTTAAGAAGATCCATTAAAGATATTAATTTCTTTACATTCAGTTTAATTACTTTATACTATCCTTGATTTACTTTTATAATAAATTATTTGAAAAATGATTAAGTCTAATCCACTCTATGATCAACATTGCTTAAGTTTGAATACAGTTATTTTGAAAATTCTCAAACACCGTGACAATCAGACACCATGAAAATTAGACACCATGAAGGATTAGAAACTGTGACAATCAGACACCCTGAAGGATCAGACACCGTGATAATCAGACAACATAAACAAGTAGACACTGTGACCATGAGACACCGTGAACAAGACACTGTGAACAAGCAGACACCATGACCATGTGATACTGTGAACAAGACACCGTGAACAAGCACACACCATGACCATGATACACCGTGAACAAGACACCATGAACAAGAAGACACCATGACCATGAGACACCGTGAACAAGACACCATGAACAAGACACTGTAAAATCCAGACACCGTGTGAAGGAGACACCATTTCTATGACATACTGTGGCACCGTTTCCTAATATATTTCGTCCCCTTTCAATTTAATCTCTAACAGTCATATTTGAAGATTTTAATGCACTGACATAATTAATGTTTCTTTGTAGACATATCATTGGATAGTATGAGGTACGAGGTATAGAATACATGCAACCTGTCGGCTCCAACACATGCACTCCAAGATGAAAAGAGTAGTGCATCCCAGAAAAAAAGTGTGAAAAGATTGTAAGAAAAACACGATACAAAAGAACAAGATGGTGGGCATGAGCATGATAAGAGAATATATTTTTTGTGAATTGGATCATACAAACCGACTCTACTGATGAACACACAAAGTATACTAGAATCCCGAGAACATCTTTGCGTTGTAAAACACCATGAAGAACACAAGCCGAATCTGTCTAACTTGCGACACTCTGTTTTCCATATGAGGACTTGAGTCTTGCATCTGACTCATCTCAGAAGTCCAGAGCTGCAAAGATCAACACTCAGAGCACTTATAAACCTATCTCAACATTACTACTTTGTTGTGTATCATTTTATTAATTTTCGAGCAGAGTGTATATCTGTATATAAACATAATCTTTCTTCGACATTAAACTAAAGGATACATGATATCTTTACTCAAACACTCATTTACTCTTGTGTATACCCACAGATAAGTATGGAAGAGTTCCCTATGTGGCCTGGTAGTTTGTACCCATGAAGAAATATGGAAGAGGTCTTTGTGTGACCTGGACAGTCCTGTGTGATGTTGTTTAACCCCTATCCAGGGTGTGGATCAAGTTTATTTATATAAACTGCTTGGTGAAAGGTGATCACCAAGTGGAGTAGATTAGGTATCGACTTTAGATTTAACCACTTGTTTCATATCCGCTGTGCTGCTTACTTTAGTTTTCTCTATTTTACTGTTTTACTATATAATTCAGAAATCTCTAAATTCACTTTGATAGTTAATCTTGGAAAGAATTTATAATTGTCTTACCTTAGTAGAATAGCTTCAAAATTAATATTAATAACTGATATTAAGATTACCGAGAACTAATCAATCTTCTAAGAAGTTATTCAAACAATCAAACTCTTATAACAGTATAACCTTGATTAACTGGGCTGTATTTAATCTTTTGGGGAAACATTTTAGAAATAACTTTTAATCAGAAATTTTTATAGATACTCAATTCACCCCCTCTTGAGTAATCTACTCCGACCAACACTATATGAATCCACATTTTTGTGAGACTTCATGAGCTCACTAGAAATTGATGATAGCATCAAACATTGAATGTTGACCGCATCTTTCATATGTTTCTCATAGACAAAGAACTCTTCTTCACTCGCCTCTTGGGTAGGTGAATCAAGTAATGCTGACTCCATCATGTAAGACTTCCGTTCATGGCATAGAATAACCTGAAGGCATCTAAACCATTATTCGAAGTTACTACTAGTGAGTATGTTGTATTTATCTAGAATTGATTATAGTGATAGTTTGGTTGAAGAGTTTTTTATTTTATTCTACAATTAAAAGAGAAGATGATTAGAACTTTCTTTATTACATTTTATGAGAAATAATAAATATTTTAAGTCCTATTTTATCAAGTCACAATGGCCCTCACCATTGAACTTGAAATGTACAATTGTCATGAAATTCTTGTGTCAAGGATCCATATTCCCCTTCGTATAACCCCAATAAGGGTTGGTCAAGATATTTGAAGATTTTGGGGTAGGCAGGTCTTTTCCAACTGTGGGCTTGTAGCTCCTTGATCCGTTGAGTGGACTCCCCAATCCTGAAATCCTGACTTGGATTTCCTCAACACTTGCCTCCAATATTACACCAAGTCTAGCAAGGGATACTCCTCTTGATGTAATATGGTTTAGTCAACTCGAAACCTTTTATAAGGGATTTCTGTATAAAATTAAGTGTCCCAACAAGGGTTGATCAAACACATAGTTTTATTGAGTCTTTCCCTTAATAAAGTAATGGAAGTCTTAGTCTGACTTAATATTTTATTGAGGGATTTTTATCTCTTATGAATAAATTTTTTATTATCTTTATCAAATGATTGTTAATATTAAGTGGAACTTACTCAAGTGATTAACCATGTCTTTATAATATTTACGCATAAGTCTGGTTTATTTTAGTTCCATATTACATGCTTTGTTAGTTCATTATTTATGTGATTGCGACAACACATCCATAATGATAAACCATGAAACTTACATAAATAAAATAAAGGGAATGGTCATGAGATTTTATAATGGTTAGTTTATATAGAGGTTGATAAACTAACCTTGAACTAGGGGAGAAACAACTTGAACCTTTTGGGTTCGTGTTTACAGCTTTCCACCTATCCACCTCTATATTTCCTGGGATTGGTTTCGTCTCGGCTCCAGCTTGAACCGCCTCCACTAGCTTGGGAGTTCCATCCATTACATATGATTTTTTAACTCACACGCAGGTGATGGGTAAAAAGGTGGGTTTACATAAAAGAAACCATGGGCACGTAGGCCCTACATTTTAATGAGGAGAGATGGTTTGCAGGCCAACAATTAATTTAATAAATAAATTAAAAGGAAACCAATCACATACAAAGGTCTTGGTCTAGCTCATGATCACCCACATACATGCAACGAGTTACACATTTAATAAAACTAGTATTAAATTATTTAATCATTATTATTAATATAAATTGTGCTTGAATCGATTAATTATTATAATTAATTAATCAATCCTTTTATGTTAATCATTTTCTGAATTTCCTTGAGATTCTCATCTTTGTACATAAATTCACTTTGAAGGTATCCTGGTGAATACCTATTTGAATCTACCCAACATGTATTATATTCTCATACTGTCTTACTCTTATGACATATGGGATACAATATGTTTCAATGCATAGAGTAAAAACCTATAGTACAATTTATACATGAGGTGTAGTTCTAAACATTACACAAACATTAAAGTTTTAAATTTTTGTAATTTGGTAAAGTACACGGTGTGTAGTTCTGACTACATAGTGTGTACTACCTTCACCATCTGTTATAAAGTACATTCCTAGGGACTCGGCGTGTGAAGCATACTTTGGAAATTTTGGAGTATACAATGTTTACAGTGGGCTACACACCATGTTGTCTCCGCATTACACGTTTAACAGTCGGCTTAGCTGTGTATGGGATACATGGTTTTGCCCCCTGACCCGAAGGGACTACACAATGTGTGCTGACCTGTACTGTCATTGAAGTTGGTCAAAGTTTAAAATTTATATTCCTACTAACTACTGTAATGTGGCAAGTAGGGTCGAACCCACAGGGAAGGTAAATTGGCCACTACTCAACTAAAAAAAAACTTTGAAAACTCCACTGTTGTCAGCAGCAGAGTGATTTTTCTTAATATTTTTATCTTGTAATATTTTTTATGTTTTTATTAACTATAAATAAAAACCAAACTTCTCTTGAAAATTTTCTACTAACCTATACTGAAATGTAGAACAACTAAAAACAAGACGTAACAAAGAAAATAAAATGCTGATAAAAGACAAACAGAAGAGGATGCTCAGGGATTACTCTAGTCTACTAGTTCAAATGTTTTTCCTTTTCATATAAAAGTACTGCAATGTACCACTACATAAAGGTGTCTTTATTCCCTCTCTAGGAATTATGTCATGGAAATTGTACAACTTAGAGTTCACCACTCCAAGAAGTCAACTCCAGAGAGATGATTAAAAAGGTCAACAGTACAAACTTTCCGTAATTACTAAAGTTTTCATTAAGAGTTATTTGCTTAAAAGATGATTGCATAATCAAACCCTCCGAATGATTACAGAGTTTAGAAAATTCAGTGTTTGTGATACAAAGTGGAATAATGTGATTAGAATCGATCTCGCCAATCAAAACTAATCACATAAGAAATGATTAATGAAGAGGATAAAAAAGAGCACCAGTAGATCAAGAACTCTCCCCGAACTAGAAAATTATCTAACTAACATATTGTTCATTATCACTATATCGAAAACTAAAGTCATTCAAATACAGAAAAATATATTTGAAATAGAACAGAGGAAGAAAACTCCCTCTGCTCGCATCAATTACTACTCCGGGACCTCTGCTCTGCTTCGAGACTCGTGTGTTCGTCGAGTGAGTTCCTCTTTGAGTGAATGAATTCCCCCTGTCAATGAATGAGTTCCCCAAAATACGCTACTTTCTCTGCTTAAGTATCATCTGTCATCTGCTACATGTCACCGCCACAAATTCCACCGACTTCAGAAGTTCTTCACCCACGCACTGAAAAATGTGCATTTTTTCGCGATCAGCACGTCGCGCTAATTTTTCCCTCCTAACTAACTCCTACTGAGTTAGTTGGATGAACCTAGATGTGTTTAATTCCCTTGAATGAACCTATAAAATAAAATAGAATAGAAAAATAAATAAATGAGATGCAAAGAAAAATAATTATTTTTAAGTAAATTGTTATATTACTCGTTACAAATTAACTTAAGTTAATTGATAATTACTTACTTAACAAAACTTAGGTAAAAAATAAGTTATTAAATAGTTATTAATTTAACTAGGTTAACAAAATAATTACTAAATTATTAATTTTATTATTTTTAACTAAGTTATTAAAAATTACACTATAAATAAATAATTAAGTTAAAATTTAAGATTATATTAATAATTTAATTATTACTATTAAAGAAATTAAGTTTCTAGATTAATCTATTATTTAGTTAATTTAAATTAAGTAATTAAAATTAATACTTAAGTTTTAAATATTTCTTAAATTATTAAGTATATTTTATAGTTAATTATAATTACCCTTAATTATAAAATTATTCTATAAAAACTGATTTAATTTATTATTATAATTTATTATTAATTAAGTTTTATATTTTAATTTATAATTTATCTTAGTATTAAAATTTTAATTGTTTTTAAAACTTTTAAATAAAATCCACTTTGTACTTTTGACTTATTAAAGTTAACCCTAACTCCAACCTTACTTTATTTTTTTGTCTTCATCTTTTTTACTTTACTTTAATTATACCTTTATTATTATCTTTATTGTTTATTATTATTATTATTATTATTATTATTTTTATGTTATCTTCTTCTTCCTCCCCATGGCGCACAAGGAAGGAGTTTTGGGTTTCCAGCGCTCTTCTTCTCTACGCAACTCCGACGGACCAACAACAACAGAATGGTGGCATGCGCTCCTCCTATACTCAACTCCGGCGGACTAGCAGTAATAAGATCCAGTGACGCATCACAACGAGTACCTTCTACTTGCAGCACAGACCTGTTCCGCAGTGGCTTGGTTGTGCCGAATGGACCCTCCAATTTCCGTTGTGGTCGCGTTTGGCCCTGCTGGAGATGAGGTTTGCAGCTTCCTGATGATGCGATGCGAGTATGAAAATAGTAATGCAGTGAAAACTGGTGAGAATGCGGCAGAGGTGGTGAATGTGTAGGGGATGGGATAACGTACAGAGGAAGTGAGGGTGATATGAAGAGGTGAAACGGTGAGATGCGGGGGATGTATCGGTAGCTATCGATAGAAGGATATTATCGGTGAGGATAGGCTGTTGTCTATCAGTGAGGTTGGAAATTAGTGGGTATCGGTGAGGATAGGAAAATAGGTCTATCAGTAGTTGCGAGATATGGATGCAACAGTGATAAGGAAAGGTATGGGTGATGAAGTGAGTTTCTCTTTAAGCAAATTAAATAATTTCAAACAATTTTCATCAAAATTGAAAGGTACATCCTTGACCAGCAAAGAACACAAGGGCTTAATAATTTTAGAAAAATCTTTTATGAATATCCGGTAGAAACCGGAATGCCCTAGAAAACTTCTAACACCTTTGACATTAACAGGAGGTGATAGTTTTTGAATAACTTCTATCTTAGCATTATCAAATTCTAAACCTCTCTTAGACACCCTATGAACAAGAACAATACCCTATGTGACTATGAATTGGTATTTCTCCCAATTAAGAACAAGGTTGGTTTCAATGCATCTCTCTAAAAATAACTCAAGATTTCCTAAACAAGTTTCAAAAGTACTCCCCACAATAGAAAAGTCATACATGAAAACTTCAATGATTCTCTCAATCATATCTGAGAAGATAGCCATAATACACCTTTGAAAGGTGGATGGATCTCCACACAACCCAAAGGGCATCCGCTTGTAGGAAAATGTTACAAAGGGGCATGTGAAAGTGGTCTTTTCCTAATCCTCTGGAGCAATAGGTATCTGGTTGTAACTAGAATACCCATCCAGAAAACAGAAAAATTCCTTTCCAGTAAGCCTCTCAAGCATTTGATCCAAGAAGGGCATTGGAAAATGGTCCTTCCTAGTGGATGCAATAAGATTCCTATAATCAATACAGACTCTCCATTTTGTGGCTTTCCTAACTTAGACTTCTTCATTTTCTTCATTTTTTATAACAGTGAAACCTCCCATCTTGGGGAAAACCTGGAAAGGGTTGACCCAAGGACTATCAGAAATGAGATATATCATTCCAGTGTCTAACAATTTAATCACTTTCTCTCTCACAACTTCTTTCATATTTGGATTTAATCTTCTTTGACATTCTACCCTAGGCTTATGGTCAGGCTCCATAGGAATCTTGTGTATACAGAATGAGGGACTAATACCCTTGATATCAGCTATTGTCCAGCCTATGGAAGATTTAAACTTTTTCAACACATTTAACAATATTTTTTCTTGATTTTCATTCAGTTCAGTAGAAATTATGACAGGCAAAGTGGAGTTCTCACCAAAAAATGAATATTTAAGATGAACAGGGATGGGTTTTAGTTCAAGAGTGGGTGGTTCTACACTTGAAAGAAGAATATTAGGCCTGGGAGGTCCAATATCTTCAACATATTTCTTGTAAGGAGTATTGAAAGATGAAAGGTTTTCAATTACAAGTTCAGATTCAGAGATAACAGTCCTACTATCCAACGTGGGCAGTATGCTGTCCAGATTTTCCAGATCAGATTTCAATAGATTTATCAAAGTAGAATCATCAAGTTGTCTTATAAGTTCTGCCTCAGTATCATCAAAGCGCTCATCAAGGTTGGTGTTGATAGTAACACCCTCAAAATCACTCAGAAAGGTCCTAAGATAAAAAAAAAATTACTCTCCTACAGCAGAAACTAGACAGCTGTCCAGATCTGAAAAATTTTCCAGATTGGTTGATTGAAAAGATTTTTTAGTTTCAGAGACATAAACAATAGAATTTTTAGCTTCCATATTATTATCTTCAACAGAGAATTGTTTTACAGATTCTTTAATGTGTTCAAATTGATTTTTATAAGAACATTCAGCTTCAAGGAACTCTATTTTTGAACAGTTTTCAGAATAAGTTGGTCCCTTAATATTCTTAAACACATTAAACTCTTATTCTTGTTCACCAATTTTAAAGATCATTTGACCCTTTTACACATCGATTACAGCTCCACCTGTGGCCAAGAAGGGCCTACCCAAGATGATAGGTACCTCTTGATCACACTCCATATCTAAGACAAGAAAGTCAACAGGTAAAAACAGCTTCCCAACCCCAACTAATAAGTCATCTACCCTTCCCACAGGATGAGTGAAAGATCTATCAGCTAATTGGAGAATGACCGTGGTGGGTTGAAGATCACCCAACCTCAACTGTCGAAACAATGAGTATGGGAGAAAATTAATGCTGGCACCTAGATCACACAAACAGTTGAGCTGACCTAAATTTCCTAGGGTACAAGGAATGACAAAACTACCTGGGTCTTTCAATTTGGGTGGGATTTTATTTTGAAGCACAACACTACACTCTTTAGTGAGGCTGTAGGTAGCAAATTATTTAAGGGTATTTTTATTTGAAACAATTTTCTTCAGAGATTTCAGAGAGGATGGGATTTTAATTAAAGATTGTATGAATGGGATGTTCACTTGAAGCTTAGACAAAAGACCAAGGAACTAAAGAAGTTCAGCCCCAGTGTTACTTTGAGGTTTCAGTTTCTTAGGGAAAGGGATGGGTGGGGCAAAATTTTTCAGAACAGTGGGTATATCCCTCACCTCTTCCACAACTTTTTCTTTTTCTTTATTCTTTTGATTTTTAGAACAATTTTTAGCTTGAGATCTAGGTGATAGGTTCAGATTCTCATCATTTTAAACATTTTTCTATGAATTTACAGATTGTGAACAAAGCAGATTTTTATTTCCAGATTCAAACAGTTTCTCATTTTGGTATTTTTTTACATTTTTTCAGCAATAGTTTGAGTATTCATCCCACTCCTAGTAAAAACAACCATGATATTCTCCCTAGGATTAAGTTCAGTTTTACTAGGTTACCTACCTTTATCCCTAGAAGTCAAATCTCTATCTAATTTTCCTAGTTGTGTTTCTATGTTCTGCATTCTCACATCATTTTGCATCTTGTCTGACTCATATTGATTTTTCTATTTATTAAGTTGAGTCATGTACCTTTCCTCTTGTGAATTTATTTTATTCAAGATCTGATCCAATTTATAAGACATTTGATTATCATTACTTCCTTGAACATTTTAAGTCTCAACCCTTTGTTGATTTTGAAAGTTTGGTCTTGGTTGGTTATGATAATTAGGGGCAGTGGATTGTTTGATGATACCTTGATCTTTCCAGGACAGATTTGGATGGTTCCTATATCCTTGATTGTAATTGTTTGAAAATGGATCATCTTTTTGAGGCATCCTAGGACCATAATTGACAAAGTAAGAATTTTCGGGTAGTTGGTCAGGTAAGTCAGCATTGGGACAAAAATTCTCAGAGTGCCCATACATACAACATTGAATACATTGTTGTCTAAGTGACTAATACTGGTTCTGGTTTTCAACTTGATTAACAGTTTATTTTGAATTCTAGTTCATTAAGGTTTAAAGTTGGTTGGTGATTTTAGCTAGTTGACTTTGAGTATCAGCTCTTGAACCAATATTAACATTCCTATTGACTCTCTTTCTTATTGAATTCTTATGTTGAGAATTAAGGGCCAGATTTTTGAAAATTTGTCTCAACTCCTCATCAGTATTATCATTGTAATTACCCCCAGCAGCTTGATCCACTAAGTTCTAACCAGAGGAGGAAAGCCCTTCATAGAAGGTGTCCATAAGAAGATGATATGGGAGTTGATGATGGGGACACTACCTAAGTAGGTCCCTAAATCTATTCTATGCTTCATGGAAGGATTCTCCATCCTCTAGGTAAAAACTAGTAATCTTAGTTCTCAATTCAATTTTTAATCTTTGGGGATAAAATTTCATAATAAAAGAGTTGTAAACTTGATCCCAATTCTCAAAAATGTTCTCATCTAAGATCAAAAACCAATTTATCGCATTCCCTTTAAGGAAAAAGGAAAAAACTCTCATCCTAATCTCATTCTCTGTAAGTCCTAACAAGGGAAGTTTCTGCACAATGTTGTAGAAATATCTAATGAAGGCTAAAGATTCCTCATTAGAGATCCCATTGAAAGCAGGCAACAGTGAAATGTGTGACTGTTTTAGTTCATAGTTTCGAGCTCTAGGACTAAGCCTAATTGATGATGGGTTACTTGAAACATGATGAAGTTGAAACTACCTTATCCTAGGTCGTTTATTTTCTAAGAGTTAATGTTGGTTTTGGAAGTCTTGATGTACAGGAACTCTATTTTCTATTTTTTCCATTTCAGATTTGCTTCTATTTTTCCTAAGAGATGTGAGATGTTTGTCTAAATCAGGATTCAATGGCTCTAATTTTTTAACGGTAGACCTAGTGTTCATGCAATATGTGAGTTGTGAGGCTTAAGAAATAATAGTGATAATGGTTTAACAGTGAACAAGAATTTTTTTTTACAATTTTTTAAATTTTTCAATTTTTTTTTAAATTTTATATAAGAATTTTTTTTAATTTTTTTAGTAAGAAATGGCTCGTTCCTTCCCTAGAAATGATTCCAAAAACTTGACCTATACTGTCTTTGAATTCGGTCAAAGTTTAAAATTTATATTCCTACTAACTACTGTAATGTGGCAAGCAGGTTCGAACCCACAGGGAAGGTAAATTGGCCACTACTCAACTAAAAAAAACTTTGAAAACTCCACTGTTGTCAGCAGCGGAGTGATTTTTCTTAATATTTTTATCTTTTAATATTTTTTATGTTTTTATTAACTGTAAATAAAAACCAAACTTCTCTTGAAAATTTTGTACTAACCTATACCGAAACATAGAACAACTAAAAATAATACATAACAAAGAAAATAAAATGCTGATAAAAGACAAACAGAAGAGGATAATCGGGGATTACTCTAGTCTACTGGTTCAAATGTTTTTCCTTTTCATGTAAAATCACTGAAATGTAGCACTGCATAAAGGTGTCTTTATTCCCTCTCCAGGAATTAAGTCATGGAAATTGTACAACTTAGAGTTCACCACTCCAAGAAGTAAAACTCCAGAGAGATGATTAAAAAGGTCAATAGTACAAACTCACCGTAAGTACTGAAGTTTTCATTAAGAGTTGTTTACTTAAAAGATAATTCCATAATCAAACCAGTCGAATGATTACAGAGTTTAGAAAATTCAGTGTTCGTGATACAAAGAGGAAGAATGTGATTAGAATCGATCTCACCGATCAAAACTAATCACATAAGAAATGATTAATGAAGAGGATGAAAAAGATCACCAGTAGATCAAGAACTCTACCTGAACTAGAAAATTAGCTAACTAACATATTTTTCATTATCACTATATCAAAAACTAAATTCATTCAAATACAGAGGAAGAGATTTGAAATAGAACAAAGGAAGAAAACTCCCTCTGCTCGCATCAATTGCTGCTCCTGGACCTCTGCTCTGCTCCAAGACTCGTGTGTTCGTCAAGTGAGTACCTCTCCAAGTGAATGAATTCCCCCTGTCAATAAATGAGTTACCCAAAATACATTGCTTGCTCTACTTAAGTATCATCTGTCATCTGCTACATGTCACTGCCACAACTTCCACCGACTTCAGAAGTTCTTCACCCACACACTGCAAAATGTGCATTTTTTTGCGACCAACACGTCGTGCTAATTTTCCCTCCTAACTAACTCCTGCTGAGTTAGTTGGATGAACCTGGACGTGTTTAAGTCCCTTGAATGAACCTGAAAAATAAAATATAATAGAAAAATGAATAAATGAGATGAAAAGAAAAATAATTATTTTTAAGTAAATTGTTATATTACTCGTTACAAATTAACTTAAGTTAATTGATAATTACTTACTTAGCAAAACTAAGGTAAAAAATAAGTTATTAATTTAAATAGGTTAACAAAATAATTACTAAATTATTAATTTTATTATTTTTAACTAAGTTATTAAAAATTACACTATAAATAAATAATTAAGTTAAAATTTAAGATTATATTAATAATTTAATTATTACTATTAAAGAAATTAAGTTTCTAGATTAATCTATTATTTAGTTAATTTAAATTAAGTAATTAAAATTAATACTTAAGTTTTAAATATTTCTTAAATTATTAAGTATATTTAATAGTTAATTATAATTACCCTTAATTATAAAATTATTCTATAAAAACTGAATTAATTTATTATTATCATTTATTATTAATTAAGTTTTATATTTTAATTTATAATTTATCTAAGTATTAAAATTTTAATTGTTTTTAAAACTTTTAAATAAAATCCACTTTATAATTTTGAATTATTAAAGTTAAACCTAACTTCAACCTTACTTTATTTTTTTTGTCTTCATCGTTTTTATTTTACTTTAATTATACCTTTATTATTATCTTTATTGTTTATTATTATTATTATTATTTTTATTATTTTTATGTTATCTTCTTCCTCCTCCCCACGGCGCACATGGAAGGAGTTTTGGGTTTCCAGCGCTCTTCTTCTCTACGCAACTCCGGCGGACCAGCAGCAACAGAACGGTGGCATGCGCTCCTCCTCTGCTCAACTCCGGCGGACCAGCAGCAACAGGATCCAGCGACACGACACAACGAGTGACTTCTACTTGCAGCACATACCTATTCTGCAGTGGCTCAGTTGTGGCGAATAGACCTTCCAATTTCTGTTGTGGTCGCGTCTGGCCCCGCTGGAGATGAGGTTTGCGGCTTCCCGGTGATGCGATGCAGGTATGAAAATAGTAATGCAGTGAAAACCGGTGAGAACGCGGCATAGGTGGTGAATGTGTAGGGGATGGGATAACGCAAAGAGGAAGGGAGGGTGAGATGAAGAGGTGAAACGGTGAGATGTAGGGGATGTATCAGTAGCTACTGATAGAAGGATATTATCGGCGAGGATAGGCTGCTGTCTATCAGTGAGATTGGAAATTAGCGGGTATCGGTGAGGATATTAAAAGAGGTCTATCGGTAGTTGCGAGATATGGATGCAGTGGTGAGAAGGAAAGGTATCGGTGAGGTTGGAAGAAAAGGCAGTGAGGTTATTTATCGGTAGCTAGGCTACCGATAGGGTGTAATAGGAGAGTAACGTTGAGCTACCCGTAGCTGCAAATACACAAAACACCACCAGGCATTAATTGAACTAAAACTCTAATAAAGAATTAATTAAACTAATAATTAAATGGTTAAATCATTAATTTATTTAAAACAAATAAAACTAAAACACAACTAAAATATTAACTAATTAATTTATTAGCAAGATTAAATTATACAAAATCAAAGAATGAATTTAAACAACAGAATTTAAAAGAATTAATTATAGTAAGAAGTTATTTGCATAAAACGTAGTTTGTTTTAAAAGTTTAAAACAAAAAAATTAATTAACTAGATAACACTAAAAATAAACATTATGTTATATTAGCAACTAACCTAAGTCTTTTAAGCGGAAAACTAAACTATTAAATTAATGAAGTTAATTTATATTAATGGATGAAAATAAAATTAAATTAATAACTAAATTATATCAATGTAATTAGAGTTTAGAAAAGGTAATGGTGACAAGGACACTGATACAGAAAGGTAACAACGAGGTGAGGATTGGTAACTAGGCTACCGATAGAAGGGGCTGTATCGGTGAGAAAAGAGTATCGGTGAGGTAAGACAGTGGCGCGGGGTCACCGTTAGAGCTCTTCTACCCCACCGGTAGACTAAAACAATTATAAAATGAATGAAAAATTATTCTGCAACATAAAATAAAATAATTAATGTTTAAAAACTATTAATTAATTATTTAAATAAGTAATTGAATACATAAATTTAATAAGCGAACTATCTAAATTTAATTTAAAAACACAAGTTACTTACTTACATGATTGGTAGGACGTCAAAACAAATTAAGTAATATAATTAACCTATTTTAATGTAACTAAGTTAAAAGATTAATTATTAAAATAAAGTCTAATTAAATTAAATATAATTACAATGATTAAATAATTATTTAAAATAGAAATTAACTTATTAAAAATTCAAGCATAATTAATTTAAACAAACTAAATACTCACCGCTACTGATAAAATTAAAGGGCTCACCAGTAGAAATTAAAGGCTACCGATAGGACATAAAAATAAGGCTACCATTAGACTTAGATGAGAGCTACCGGTAGGAAATAAAAGCGGTGACAAAGGTTACCGATATAACAAAGGTCACCTTTACATCTCAAAATAGGCTACCGGTAAGCAAAAAGAAAGCAGATCACCGTTAGACAGTTCTGATAACCTAGCTACTGGTAGAGAAAATGTAACCCTGCTATCGGTAGCTTAGCTACCGGTAGTCTGGAAAGCTGTAACTAAGTTTTATAAACATAAAAATTAAAATTAAATTATTTAAAAAACTCAATAATTATGAAAAATAAAATAAAATAATAAAATATAGATTAAATAAACAAATTGAAAATTAATTATATTAAAAACAAAGAAGAAATAAATCAACTATTTAAGGGTCTATAATTACATAAAATGTTATAAAAAATGAATATTTGACAAATTTAATTATAAAAATAAAAAAGTGCATTTATTAGATAAAAAGTGTAAAAATAATTAATTAAATCGTTAAAAATTAATAAAAATGATGTGGAAAACTATGTAAAAATAAGGCCACATCATGTGTAGTGGGCCACATCATGTGTAATTCTGTAAGCATGTACCTATCTTTCCCAGTCAACATGTGGTATAGAATTAACTACACTACGTGTAATAAATGCACACGGCTTGAGTAATTTTAAAATTACTCCTGATGCACTGAACACGACTACACGACGTGTAGTCTGGATTACATGGTGTGTTAGTAGAGAACATGTCATGTAAGTCTGAACACATAGTGTGTACTTTCGTGTCACTTGGGTAGAATCTTCGGTGGCTCCTGATGAGTTCTCCATTTTAATTTTAATTAAAAAATCATTTGTTTCTGTGAAATCTGTGAGAAAAAAAAGAGGGAGAATAGGTCTTGAAATACAGATTACAAGAACGATCAACCTTGAATTGAAAAACTAAATTAGTAAACCGTAAATCATCAACAAATTGTTTAAATAATTATAAAATATGATGTAACCACTTTGATACCACTTGTAGGTTTCAGGCATAGTGGAAGCACGGTTGGGCCGACACCTAATTTTAATTTTTACCATGATCAATGATTATTTCAGGATCAATATGAAAATTAATGCTATTCTCCATGGAATAGAATCAAATATCTAGATAAAGAAGTAAGAGGCCCAAAACCTTTAGTGAGGATATTTCACATCATGTTTATAATTAATTTAATTAATTTCATAAATAAAAGAATACCTGGATCTTTGATACTTTATTCGTTGATGATGTTGATAATATGAAATGACCCTTTCGAATTGTCTCATTGCATTTGTGAGGATCCAAACCAGAATCCCTCTAATGGTGATCCACACATGCTCTGATGGCCTCTGATCGAAACCACTCATTCTCCGAGTGCTAGCACAGCGAAGTGAGTGTCTTGTGTCATTCATTCTTGGTTGCTTGTTCTTCAGTCTTGAATATTGTATCCCATTCTTGAGAGGGGAAGGAAATGTATTCAAGAGAGAAATAATTTAGCTCAATAATTCTCAATTCACTGGGCATGTAGTTTAGTAATGAAACAATAGACGTACATTTCTATTTATCAACATGGGGCTTTGGTTAAAATATTTAATTTCATAACAGTAATTAAATACATTCATAACCTTAGAGAAAACCCATGATTTTAATAATAATACCGCTTCATTATTTATGGTGCACCAACTTACGCAAAATGGAATTATAAATAAAATTTCACATCACAAAATAATAGCAGTGTTATTATTATTTTAACTTGTTCCAACTAGTTAAATAATTATTTATCTTCTTAAAAACAATTATTTTACTACCATACCAGCCTTGGTCCACTTTAACTCCACTTCCATTTATTGAACACCCAAATAAATAAACAAATAATTTATTCTCTTAAATAAATATTTTATTTAAAAACTTGTAAATAAATATTTATTAAATGTTAAATAAAATAAATAAATAAATTTTACCCATAATCTAATTAATAAATATTTATTTAATTTATACAATCATTTTAACTTGAATAAAATTATTCCACTATCTTGAGAATAATATTTATTCCATTAATTAAATTCAAATAGAATTTAACCGAGACCACCAAAAACACTTAGTGTGTGACCCTCTAGGATTATTTCTCATTGGAATTAGACAGGCTTGCATAAATTCCACGAGTACTGTCAAGAAATGGGTCAGGGTACCCAAGAGAAAGAACTTAAAGTCGAAACAATGACATCCACATATGAATGCTCACTATGTAATATAATCCATTTATCTCAATATCTCATCAAGTTGGTTTCATGATAGTGTCATAAACCTTTATGATTGATATGTAGTTCTTTGACTAACTGAAATAAAATCGTTATTACACCATGTCCATGAAATTTCAGGTGATGGTTCTATTTCAATCAAAGGGCCGAGATATCAACTTCCATAAATGGAAGGGATAAATCCTTCCTCAACTTATCCATTAATAACATATCATTCACGATGCACCCAATGTACCCTACTTCCTTCCAACTGTCTACATGATGGTTTTTGTCAACAAATCAAAGTGTGCGAGTCATGAAACATATTAATGATAATATTAAAGTCTAAGGATCATTATACATTCTCATAGATAGGAATATCCAATCACACCAAAACATATAGAATTCTTACTGGTGGGTCTGTTCTCATAATCTCCCATCTTGGAGATCACCAAGTGCGAACTACATGAGAATAAGTCTAATATGCTTACAAGTAATTACACTTGACGATATATATACTATGTGTCCCATTATAGTATGTCATCTAACTGCATAATTATATTTAATAATATTGTCATAGAAATTCAAGGTTCTCATCATAGCAGAGAACTGCTAGGACCTTGTCAATGTGACAAATACTCCAGGACATTATTACACTATAGTCATGAAAAACAATGAACAATATGTAATAATATGTTTAATATTTAAATATATTAAATATTCAAGTAATCAAAGTACAAACATTTGGTTCTATAACACCAACTCTTATAGGACAGTCACTCTATCGGTAGGTCAAACATTGGTAGTTTAGGCTATCGGTAGGTCATGATGTCGGTAGGTCAGGCTATCAGTAGGTTAGGTTATCGGTAGATCATGGTGTTGGTAGGTCAGGTTGTTGGTTGGTCAGGCTTTTAGTAGGTCATGTATTAGTAAATTTTCTATCAGTAGGATAATTTTTAATAGATCATACTTAACCAAAATCTGTAATGATGTTTTATGATGTAAATAATAACACCAGAGGTTAAGATTATAATTGAATGTGATTAAACACACTTTATCTTAATAATTCACAATTAACACAATTAAGCATGATTTGTGAGCATTAAAACTAGAGGAGGACAACATCCAAGACTCATGGTGATCATGCCCAACATCTTGACATCATCCTGAGTACACTAAGAGAGCATCGACTATACTCAAAGCTATCTAAGTGTCAGTTTTGGATTAATCAAGTGCAATTATTGGGTCACATAATCTTGAAGGAAGGTGTGTCAGTGGACCCAAAGAAAGTGCAAGTAGTTGTTTCTTGGGACCATCCTAAGAATGTTTCCAATATTCGAAGTTTCTTGGGGTTAGCGGGTTATTATCAGAGGTTAATTTAAGACATTTCTTGACTGAAAACACATATTTTAGGCTTTACCAATAAGGGAGTAAATTTTGAATAGTCTGAATCATGTGATAATTCCTTCAAAGAGTTGAAGAAACATTTGACAACGACACCAATCTTGATCCTACCTGAGCTAGGTGAGGAATATACAGTGTTTTGTGTTGCTTTTAGAATCAGACTTGGAGCAGTGTTGATGTAGAGGGATTGAGTTGTAGCATATGAGTATTGTAAGTTGAGGCCACATGAATGAAATTATCCTATGCACGACCTCGAGTTGGCAGTAGTGATTTATGCTTTGAAGTGTTTGAGACATTATATTTTGGGGGAGAATTTTACTGTGTATATGGATCAAAAGAGGTTAAAGTATATCTTTTCCCAATGAGTTTTGAATCTTTGGAAGTGTAGGTGAGTTGAGTATATGCAATCGTTTGATTTTGAGCTATCATATACTCACGAAAAGGGAAACAGTGTTTCTGAAACTTTGAGTAGGAAAAATTAGACTCAGGCGTTCTAAGAGTCTACTATTGAGTGTAAGATGATGGATTTGTTAGTTGAGATGCATGTTGTGTCTTAGGAGGGCTAGGAGGAGATGAATCTCATATTACTTTCAGTGGAGTATACACTTATGATATGGATCAAGGATAGGTAGTATGATAATTCAGTGTGTTTTTCCTTGAGGGAAAGACTTGAAGGTGGGGATACACCTTCAAATTGGACCATAAATGAGGATGAGATCATCTATTTATGGGGACATGTTGTTATGACTATGAGTATATGAAAGGATCCCATGTGTGAATTTCATGTCTTGAAGTGCGCGATGCATCTATATGTGACCAAAATATACCATGACCTATGAAAATAGTTTTGGTGGCTGGGCATGAAAAAGGAGATAGTAGGGTTCATGAAACGATGTTACACCTATCAATAGGTGAAGGCTGAGCATCAACCACCCGGTGGTTTACTACAACTATTGACCATTTTGGAATGGAAGTGGGATGACATTACTATAGACTTTATGGTGGGTCTTCTGAGGATTCCACTAAAGAATGATGGTATTTGGGTGATTATGGACCGTTTGAAAAAGGAATCACATTTATTGACTATATGAGAGACTCTCTCAGTGGATCAATTGGGAGATATGTTCATTAGGGAGATAGTCTGTCTTCATGGGGTATGATGAAGTATTGTTTCAGATTGTGACTTTCATTTTACTTTGTGTTTCTGGGAGGTCTTATAGAAGGCGTTTGGTATAAAAGTACTATTGAGTACAACTTTCCACCCACATATAGATGAGAAGATGGAGAGTACTATATTGGTGCTTAAGGATATTCTTTGGGTTTGTGTACTATAATTTTGTGGGCCTTAGGAGAAGCACATATATTTGGAGGAGTTCTCCTATAACAATAGTTATCAAGAAACTATATAGATGGAACCATAAGAGGCACTTTATGGTAGACCATGCAGATCACCTCTATGTCAGATAAAGTCAGGTGAGTTAGAGTTGTTGGGAGCATGTAACACTATAATATTCCATGGTATGTATCTTAAATTTTAACATCTTTGATAGTTTATGCTTCACACAACACCAAGTTTAAAACCATAATATACTAATAAATATGAAAATTGGAATAGTAATGTGACCATTAGGAATAGTAACATGACCAAAAAAATAGTAATTTTTCCTATGAAAGTATAAATAAAATTTGGGTAACTTATAAATGAAAATATGGTATATTTCTATCATGAAATAAGTAAATAAATGTTTTAAAAATGATAAATTAAGTATTGGTATTTTTGTGAAACATAAATTTTTATTTACAATTTTATAATTAATATAATGATTTAAATGAAAATTTATTTTCATAAAATAGATTCATAAATTTATATTTTGTTTTCTTATGATTATAATATAATTTTATGAGACCTTAATTAATTTTTAGAGTGTCATGAAAATAGTTATAATATTAAAATTGGTATTTTTCGAGTAAATGATGATTTTATTTAAAAATTAAAATTATCATAATTAGAAAATTATTTTCATAAAATGGATTTTATTTTTTAATTTTACACATTGAAAAATTGTTAGGGTGATTTTTTTGGGTTTTTTCTAAAATAGTTGATTTTTTTGTGAATAGTGAAATATGATAATTTACGGTATATATACAATGTAAGTTAAATACACTATTTATTGAGTCATTTTTTATGTTAGCACCATAATCTAGAACTTTTATTCTCTCCTCAATTTAATTAGTCATGTGAATCAAACTATTCATAGTCTTGATCCAAAATAATAAACTAATGAATAAAATAATAAAAAAACACCCATATCCTTCACTATAAATACCACCCCTCACTACCCCTTATACTCACACCTCAAAAGCCTTGAATATTGTTCAATTTCTTCCCAATCCCTCTACCAAAACTATCCACCACGTTTTGGTCTGGTTGGTCTCACCCAAAAGATTATTTCAAAGTTTCTTAAGGAGGTTCTCAAGGAGAGGAATTCAAGAGGTAAAAATCTTCTTTCATTTGTTTTATTTTCCTTTCCTTACATTCTTTGTCTAAAAATTCATGATAATTCCATTATATTATATATACTTTAATTTTATTATGTTAATGGGATATCCACCATCAATTATTTTCTCTTCCCCCTTTTGTTCTAAAAACAAGAATTTCATTCATGAGGTATCAATTCACCACCTTCATGAACACTGATTCTTTCTTTTTCTAATACCGCCTTCAAGGATTTTCATAAAACCATTTTTATGGTTAAAACAGATAATAATATGTATATTACAACTTATTTAGTGTTCTTTAACCAGTATATATGCATAATATTAATTAATAAAACAAAACTAGTGTGTGATGATAAAAAAAAACACCAAAATAATCCAAATAGTTATCATTAACATTTTATCCAATGAATCATCCAAATAGTTATCATTAACATTTTATTTGATTCTAGATCATCACATTTATTTATATCTTCCTAGTTTACTTTAAAAATTAGGCATTTCTAATTCACCTTAATAAGGTATTTTTTAATAAAGACTCCTAGTGGAAACCTTTTTGCAACAAAGATGTGTCGAGAAGTTCCTATTATGAAACATAAATGTGATATTATTTCTGATTTTATCATCACAAATATGGTTGATTTTGATATAATCATTGGAATGTGATGTCTTTCCAAATATAATGCAAAAATTTATTTCAAAGAGAATGAAATTATGATTCATGATGAAGATATGAAATTTATTATCTTTAGAGGGGAGACTTCATCATATGATTCTTATCTAGATCCACCCCTAGTAGATTTACTAAATGAAATTCTTAGGGTAGAAGAGAAAAAACCATCTATGGGCAAGGAAAGAAATATTCAAATCGAGGATGTACATATTGTACAAGAATATATTGATGTATATCCAGAGGATTTACCTAGACATCCTCTAGAGCAGGAAGTTGAGTTTTCAATTGATTTAATCCTTAATGAAAGGACAATATCAAAGACTCCATATAGAATGACCACTATGGAATTAGTGGAGCAGAAGAAACAACTATAGGATTTGAGTAATACAATATTTATTTTACCTAGTGTTACTCCATAGGGGGCCCCTATTATATTTGTTAAGAAAAATATGGCTCCATGAGGCTGTGCATTGACTATAGAGAAATCAATGATATTAAAATAAAGAACAAGTATCCTTTGCCTTGCATTGATGATTTATTTGATAAAATTCACAGAGCTCAATATTTTTCAAAGATTAACCATCAATCTATATATCATAAATTGCATGTGAATAAGGAAGATATTCCAAAGATAGCATTTTGAACTAGGTATGGACATTACAGGTTTATAGTAATGCCATTTGGACTGACTAATACACACTTTGTTTTTATGGATCTTGTGAACATAGTGTTTAAGGAACATCTTGATGCTTTTTTTTGGGTATTTATTGAGTATATCTTGATATATTCCAAAAGCTATGAGGACCATGAAAACCACTTGTAGATTATTTTAGAGACTCTTAGAAGAAAAGAGTTATATGGAAAGTTTATCAAGTGTGAATTTGGTCTTTAAATTGTTTCTTTTCTTATCCATATTATATCTAAGGATGAAATATCAGTTGATCCCATTAAGAAAAAGGTAGTTTAGGAATTTCCTACACTAATGAACATAATTGAGGTACATTGTTTCATTGGTTTATCAAGTTACTATTGGAGTTTCATTTATAATTTTTCCTAACTAGCTAACCCATTAACCAAGACTACCCTTAAAGGGGTTAAGTTTGTTTGGACAAAGGAATTTTAATAATTATTTGAAGAATTTAAGATGAGATTATTCAATGCTCCGATCTTGAATCTACAATTAGGAAATGGTGGATTTGTGATTTATAATGATCTATCAAAGAAAGGACTCAACTGTGTCCCCATACAGAATGATAAAGTTATTAACTATGAATCAAGGAAGTTAAAAACTCATGAATAGAAATATATAACTCACGATCTTGAGTTAGTTATGTAATATTTTCTTTGAAGATATGAAAACACTATCTCTATGGTAAAAGATGTGAGATATATACCAATCACAGGAGTTTGAAATATATCTTCTCATAGAAAGAACTCAACATGAGACAAAGGAGATGGATCAAGATACTCAAGTATTATGATTGTTAAATACACTACCACTAAGGGAAGACAAATAATGTAGCATATGCATTGAGCAGAAAGGATCATGGAGTTATGAACAAAGTGAGTATTAAGAAGGATCCTGTGTACATGGATCTAGTAAAGATGGATATGGCAATCATAAAGGAGGGTGAAATGTCATTAGTTTTTCAATTGGTTTCCCAACCATATTTATTTGAAAGGATTAAAATTTCTTTGAATGATGATGAGAATTTTCAAAGGAAAACTAAAGCTTTGAATGACAGGAAGTTGGAAGAATTCATATATGATGATGGAATTCTGAAATTTGGGAAGAGGCTTTGTGTTACCTCCATACCCGAACTAAAAATGGAGTTATTGGATGATAACCATATCTCAAATTTCTCTATACACCCTGGTATCAATAATATGTATAGATATTTGAAGGAACATTTCTAGTGGGATAATATGAAGTAGGTAATTGCTGATTATGCATCGAGATGTTTAGTCTGTTAACAGGTGAAGGCTGAAAGACAATATCCTAGAGGAGTAATGCAACCTATTCCTACACTTGTGTGGAAATGGGATGATATTATAATGAAATTTGTCATAGGACTACCAAAGACTCCAAAAAATAGTGATGCGATATGGGTAATTATTGATCAAATTACCAAATTTGGATATTTCCTCACTATAAGGGAGGATTTTACTCTGGAGTGCCTTGAAAGACTCTATATTAATTAAGTTGTAAGAATTAACGGATAAAATATTTCAATTGTTTTTTATCATGATCCATTATTTACATAAAAATTTTGGAAAAATATTCAGAAATATTTAGACACTGAGCTTCATTTGAGTACAACTTATCACCCTCAAACTGATGGGAAATCAGAAAGGAACATTCAAACATTAGAAAAAATGTTGATATCATGCTGACTTGACTTTCAAGGGATGTGAGATCAGTATTTACCTTTTTTGAGTTTTTCTATAATAATAATTTTCATTCAAGTATTAAAATGGAGCCATATGAAGCATTGTATGGGAAGAGATGTCGTAAACCAACTTGTTGGGATGAAGTTGGTGAAATGAAGCTTGTAGGCCCAGAACTTGTGGAGGAAACAACAATAAAGGTAAATAATATTCAAACAAGAATAAAAGCAGATCAAAGTAGGAAAAAAAGCTATGCTAATAATTGGAGGAAGTATTTGGAGTTTCAAGTAGGAGATCATGTCTTCTTGAAGGTATCTCTATGGAAGGGTGTTATAAGATTTAGAAATAAAGGGAAACTAATCCCCAGGCACATTAGACATTTTGAAATCTTGGTGAGAATTGGAATTTTATCTTATTGTTTGGTGATTCCACCTAGCCTTTCTAAAGTAAACAATGTGTTCCACATCTCTTTGTTAAGGGAGTACATGCCAGACCCAATGCATGTCCTCACTTCTTAAGGAATATAATTGTAACCTTATTTATCTTACTGTAAAGAGAATATTTATATTCTGTACACTAGAGAGTAGGTGTTGAGGAATCAAACAACTCGACTAGTAAGGATACTTTTGAAAAAAATCATAAAATTAAAGAGGCGATGTGGGAACCAAAGGAATTTATGATGAAGAACTACCCAAATATTTTTATGAGGTGAAATTATAGAAATTTCAAGGATGTAATTTTTTGAAGGAGGGGAGAATATAACACCCTAAGATTTCATGGTATGTATATTTTAAAATTTAACATATTTTATAGTTTATGTTTCACACAACTCCGAGTTTAAAATCATAATATACTACTAAATATGAATTTTTGAATTGTAATGTAACCATTAGGAATAATAATATGACCAATAGAATAATAATTTTACCTATGAAAGTTTAAGTAAAATTTGGGTAACTTATAAATGAAAATATGTTATATTTATATCATGAAATAAGTAAATAAATGTTTTAAAAATGATAAATTACGTGTTGGTATTTTTTACAACTAGAAAATATGGATACCAACACACTTGTGCTTCCACAGTTTAATCAACTATGGAAGTAGAGAAGTATTCCCCCATGAGTTTTATGTGCACTGTGGCCACATCCCGCTACCCAAACCCAAACCTACATGCCTCTCACGATCCTCTCATGATTGAAGCCCTCTCCCTACCTCACACGATTGAAGCCATCTCCCTGCCTCGCATGATCGAAACCCCCTCCTTGACTGCCACGATCGAATCCCTATCCCTGCCTATCATGATCGAACCCACCTTCCCCTTTCCCTGCCTCTTTCTCAATCAAACCCTCTCTTGGATGATCGAACCCCCGCTGATCTTGTGAAGAATCCTCTCTCAGATGATCTATCCCTACTCTCGTGACATAGGATCATGCAAAGGAAGTCTACTCATTCCCTACTCTCATGAAATCCTACCCTCTCTGGATTTGTCGAAGGAACCCTACCCGCCCCTTATCTTATAGATGAACCCTATTCGCTCCCTTCTGTTATGATTCACCCATTCTAGTAGGTGAACTTGTGAGGGTTACTCTAAACCAAGGATTCCCTAATTTGAACCTTTTTATTTGATAAATTCTACCATTGGTTATTATTAGAGATCCATTCACTTGGAAATGTTTTATTAGTTGAAGGTTTATAGATTCTAGTTTGAGGAAGCTATTGTTTGAGAATTTATGAGAAGAACTTGTTTAATATATTTAATTTATATGAGTAGATTTTAATTTTTTATAAAGATTTAGTTATATAGAGTTATAATGATGAAGATCATTATATCTATGTGAAGAAGTTTTGAATGCATTTCATAATATTTTGAAGTGTTTTAGAGGATCTAAAAATGTCTAGAAAAATTTGAAAATTCTATGTATCAGGATACTGATGAAGTGAAAAAGGAAATGATAGGTAATATATTACATTATTTTATAAAATTGTAAAATGATATTACCACTAAGATGACATCTATAAAAATTTCAAAATCTTTTAGAAACCTCACTACCACCCAGACGAATCCAACATCCATTGCTCCAGTAAAACTGAAGATTCCTTAGAAATTTATCCTTTAGGGTAAATTTCTATATTTTGAGAATATTATTTACAAATCCTAACAATATTAAACCTAAATACTACTTCAAGGTATTCATGGTATCCTAAAAAACATTGGAAAACATCACCCACTATACTTCTACTATATTTAATGCTTCTATTCATTCTTTAATCTATTCACCCATGCCCAATTAAGGCATAATATTGTCACATTATCTCATGGAATAATGTTTTTGTGAACATATATTCAATATTACACCATCAAACTATATTCTATAACCCTAACACTCTATATTAAAGTAATATTAATATATAATGGTACTTTTGGTTGGTGTGATTCATCCTCACATAAAACACTAACTTCTAGGCCAAATGCATCACACTCGGATTACCAAATTAGAGTGATTAATTTTTATAGATGCTTTCAAGATCCACACATAGAAATTTAGTCTTGGTAGAAATAGAATTATAATCTAATATAGACAAATCTTTACTAATATTGAACTTCATTATAGATTAGGAATAAAACATTACAATATTTAAAATAGAACAACTTCAAATCTAGATAATCCAATCAGAGGTTAATTTGTCTCTAATACCAACTAAAGGGGAATAGTTGGGATTTGAACCACATTGAGTGGGGTTTGAATTAATTTTGGTGACTTTTAATTACCTTTTTTTTACTTTTAAATTTTTATCCCTTTTCTTTTTACCTTTATCACTATTATGTGAGAGGTTATTTTATTATCTCTTTCCTCCATTATTTCTTATATCATAATCAAACACACACACACAAGTGGAATATTAATTTCTAAGGTTCACCTCATAGTATGATAAGTCTAATACATAGTGTGATCTGGTAACACCTAAGGTCACAAAACCCATTAGTAAATACCTGTGAGCTTTAAACTATAGTCTCCTGACAGTATATAGTGTGTATACTACACACTTATTTTGTGTTTACCACACTCAGGTAAATCTCATACCTTTATAATAAATATAGGGGTAACAAAAAGATATTGTAACACTAATTTAGAATACTTCCTTATTGTTCATTTACTACTCCTTTATTCTTCTTCTTCTATTGCACATTAGCAAGTCACTTATTTTATTTTTATAAATATCACTATTTAAAAACTTTTCTTCTTCATAGTATCAAACTAATATTCTATAACTTCTTATTTATATTCCTTCATATATAATCTGAAATACACATAACTCTTCATCTCTCCCCTTCTTTCATGTGTGAACTAGGGGAACAAATTTCTTCTTCTTATAAACTTCAAAGGAGTTGGGGTGAAGGGTGGGGGTGCAGTGTGTAGGTGTGTGTGTGTGTGTGTGGGGGGGGGGTAGTGGGGGTGAGGGGGGGGGGTGGTGTAAGTGTCGGGGGTGAAAGTGGGGGGCAGGTGTGTGTGTGTGTGGGGGGGGGGTGGACAGGTGGGGGTAGTAGGGGTGAGGGGGGGGGGGGGGGGTTTGCAGGTGGGGGGTGGGCCGTGGGGGGAAGGTGGGGGGGGGTGTGGGGGGGGGGGGCAGTGGGGGTGAATGGGGCGGGGGGGGGGGGGGTTCAAGGGAGTTGGGGTGAAGGGTGGGGGTTTAGTGGTGGTGAAAGTGGGGGGGGGAGTTTGGGTGAAGGGTGGAGGTAGTGGGGTGAAGGGGGCTGGGGGTATGGGGTGAAGGGGACTGGGGGGCAGGGGGTGAAGGGGGGTGAGGGGGAAGGGGGTGAAGGGGGCTGGGGGGGGGGGGCAGTGTGCAGGGGTCGATAGCTCTATACATTTCTTGGGTAAATATTTTGTTAGTTTCTACCTGTCTGTCCTAGATCCATTCATTTATTAAAAGAACAGACTACAAATGAATGTCTTTTCACTGGTTCTCCTACTTCCACACATCTACCGCCATAGTTTATGAAATAACAACAAGACTTACAAAAACTCTATAAGTTATATGAGATTCTCATAAGTAGTCCTAAAATTTTCAGGGCTTATCCAACTTTTATCTTCCAAATATAATTTATATATATATTTAATAGAAAATAGAAATTATTCAATTCACCTCAAATCATCTCCAAACACTCCAAATCAACTTTTCTCCTCTCTCACTATCAAAACCTACCTCTCATGATCGAACCACTTTCACCTTCCCCTTTCCCTACCTCTATCACGATCGAACCACTTCCCCTTTCCCAGCTTCTTTTGCGATGGAACCCCTCCCACCTGCCCAGACCATCCCTTACCCCTCCCCCCTATCCAGACCCTCCCCTCCCCCTGCCCAGCCCCTCCCCCTCCCCTTCCCCTCTGCCGATCCCCTCCCCCTCCCCCCCTCTCCCCTCCCCAGCCCCTTCCCCTCTCTGCACACCAACCCCTATCTTATACATGTATTACAACCCAATATTCTTAGAAAAACCATAATTAATATATAAAACCCGTGGTACACTCTAATTTTGTCATTCTAATATGATTCCTTTCACAGGAATCCAACATTTGAATCCTTTCCCACTATATAAGTATCTAAGAATGATACCCTTTGTACGTGTTAGTATATTTTCATTAGAATATAAAATTTTACCTCCACTTGTATCTCATGTATTTTAGTATCCCATGTATTTTAGTATCTTATTTTTAGATAATGTTAATAAATTATTATTATGATTTATTCATTTAGAATATTTACCAATATCTATAAATCTAGGAACTTGCTAGAAACCCAAGGTTGACCTTTCATGGTGTAATAATTGATAGTAAGAGATTTCATTATGTATTATCTTAACATGACATAAATATTAATTAACAGATATGGGTATAGTTATTATATGATTATGATTTAGAGATATCATATACTTTAGTAAATAGGGAGATCATTGTGAACAACATGAAGAGGGCAAAAAATGGGTAACTAAATAGTGAATCATATCTGTATGTCCTATATTTTCTTATTTTATTACAGTTTTTTTTTGAGTTGAGGTTTTTTTCATGTTTATCATGAAAAATATACGGGCTTTCAAATTAATATATGTTGGTCACATGTGTAAGCTTTTCACTGGTTGAAGGAGTGGGTGGCTAATAAGATTTATGGATATAAAGAGAAATTTTATCCAAGGTGGGGATGAGAATTTTAATCTACATAGTGTCATTGTCTCTACTTATTTTTATTGTAAGATGAATACATATTTTACTAAATCCGTTTGTGATTTTTTTAATTATTTGATATCTAACTATTGGTGGGGAGGAGAACCATGTAGAAGACCTCTATACTAGGTTAAGTGGGAGGTTATGTTTCATGGGAGGTATTGTGGGAGACTTGGGTTGAAAGATATTATTGCATTTAATCTAGTTATTTTGGATAATGAAGGGTGATGTCTTCTATATGAACCAAAATACCTTTGGTGTAGAGTTTTGAAGGGAAGTATCTTTCCCTAGAATAATTTTATTTTAGTATATATTAGGTTGAAACCATCATATGTTTGTATGGGGGGTGGTGACCAGGGGAATGGGCTGCTATCGGGGGTTTCTAGGCGTAGGGGATCTGCTGCAGGGGGTTGTGGGGGGGGGGGTGGTGGCTAGGGGTAGGAGGGATGTTGTAGTGGGGTGCGGGGGTGGGGTGGGGTGGGGGGGTGCCCAGGGGTAGGAGGGTTGCTGGGGGGGGGGGGGGGTAGGGGAAGTAGGTCTACTGTAGGGGTGGCAGTGGGGTGTGGGGGATGCTGCAGTGGGGTGTGGGGGGTACTACAGTGGGTGGGGGTTGGAGGGTGGGGGGGTGTCTCGGGGAAGGAGGGCTACTGGGGGGGCAGGGGCAGTAGGGATGCTGTAGGAGGTGGCAGTGGGGCGTGGGGGATGCTGTAATGGGGTGTGGGGACTACTGCAGTGGGTGGGGGTTGGAGGGTGGGGGGGGGGTTGTCGAGGAGGGAGGGGGGTGTCCAGGGGTGGGGGGTGACCAGGAGGGGGGGGGGGGGTTGTGAGAATTACTTCATCATATATATTTATAGAAAATATCAATGGAACTCCAAATGAGAACCTACTGCATGAAGATACGTGGATCAGCACATGGAATATTATTTATCTATCACACATTAGTTTAGTTGGAGATCGGTTTTTCCCTATACTTGGTTCATTTATTCTATTATTGTTGGTTAAATGACTACACTATTATTATTTATCGAGTTATATTCTTTTTTAATTTTCTAAGATGTTTTGTTTTACCATAATTTTTGGGGATGAGCACTACTATGTTCTACCTTGTGTTGTAGGTACTTGTGAGATGGTTCTAGACTTCTTTGATAGTTTTTCTTATAGGGAGACTCATGTATGTGCAATTATGTGTTTTTTTTATATTTGGAGTTTTTTAATTCTTTGTATGTAAGTAGCTTTATTGTATAATTGAATTTGTATAGTGAGTACCACGTTGATCTTCTATGTGATAAATATAGTAACTCATTATCATTTTGTAACATTGTTTTCAAACCCATGAAATATATTTAGTGTGTGGGAAATTTCACCAATGGTTAGTAGATCCTCTAACCTGATACAATCCAATGGGTTGGGATGTTAGTAGGGAGGGTGACTGGTAGGAGTAGGGTGGAGGGAGACTAGTAGGGGATGGGGGGAGGGTAAACTGGTAGGATGAGGGGGGGGGGGACTAGCAAGGGGTGGGGGTGGGGACTGGAAGGGGCAGGGGGGAGGGGAAACTGGTAGGGGGAAGGGGAAAAATGGCAGGGGGGAGGGGACTGGAAGGGGGGTTCAAGGGGGAAATGGAAAGGGGGTGCAAGTGGGGGCTGGCAGGGGAGAGGGGGACTGGAAAGGGTAGGGGGAGGGGAAACTGACAGGGCGGGGGGAAGAACTGGCAGGGGGGTAGGACTGGTAGGGGGGAGGGGGAACTGGCAGGGGGAGGGGGGGGACTCATAGGGGGGAGGGGGTGTAAGGGGAAGGGTGGGTGGGGGTGCAGGGGGAATGGTAGGGGGAGGACAAGGTGGGGTGGGTGGGGGACTGGTAGGGGGGAAATAACAGGGGGAGGGTGTGCTGGGTTATTTTGCAAGGGGTAGGGGTAGGGTGCAGGGGGGAGGGGGAACTGGCAGGGGAGGGAGGTGGAAGGGGCAGGGTGGGTGGGGGTGCAGGGGGGGACTGATAGGGGAGGAAAAGGTGGGGGGGGGGCTGGCAGGGGGAGGGGAAACTGGTAGGGGGAGGGGACTGGTAGGGGGTGAAAGGGTGGACTAGAAGGGGGTGCAAGGGGGGACTGGCAGGGGGGAGGGGGACTGGCAGGGGATGGGGGATGGGAAACTGGTAGAGTGGGGGGGGGGCAGGACTGGCAAGGGGGAGGGGGGAACTAGCTGGGGGGAGGGGGAATTGGAAGGGGAATGGGGGGGGGGAGGGGACTGACATGGGGGGGGGGGGTGCAAGGGGCAAGGTGGGTGGGGGTGTGGGGGGGGGGGGACTGGTAGGGGGAGGACAAGGTGGGGTGGGGGGGACTGGTAGGGGGGAACTAGTAGGTGGGGGGAGGGTGTGCTAGGTTCTTTTGTAAGGGGTAGGGCCAGGGTGAAGGGGGGTGTGCTGGGGGTAGGGGTTGGGGGGTGGTTCAAGGGGGAGGGGGAGGGTGTAGGGGGGTGTCCAGGAGGGGGGGGGGGGTGAAAGGGGGCATGGGTGTGCATGGGGGTGTTCAAGGGGGTTGTCCTGGGGGGGGGTGAAAGGTTAACTTAATGAATTGAGTGAGTTAAATGGAACTGAACATGGTTAACTTGGCACATGATATGTAATTCCTCATGCAGTGAATTATGTTATAGGTATGCCTCCTTTCTAAAGTTTAATTGGATGGCATGGCACTAGATATCAACCTAGTATCCACACAATTGCGCCAAACGTTTTGGTAAGTCTTCCACCATATTGGATTCATGAATATGTATGGGGGTGGGCTACTGCGGGGGGGGGGGGGGGGGGGGTGCAAGGGGCTCTCTAGGGGGCATGGGGGTGCAAGGGGGATGTCCAGGGCGGGCATGGGGGTGTAGGGGGTGTTCAAGGGGGTGAAAGGGGGCTGTCCAGGGGAGTGCAAGGGAGCTGTCTAGGGGGGCATGGGGGTGCTGGGGGGGGGGGGTGTTCAATGGGGTGTAAGGGGGCTGTCTAGGGGGGCATGGGGTGCAGGGGGGGGGGTGTTCAAGGGGGTATAGGGGGGCTGTTCAGGGGGGTGCAAGGGGGCTGTCCAGGGGGGCATGGGGGTGCAGGGGGGTGTTAAAAGGGGGTGCAAGGGGGATGTACAAGGGGGCACGGGGGTGTAGGGGGGTGTTCAAGGGGTTGTAGTGGGGTTTTCTAGGGGGTTATAAGGGGGATATCTAGGGGGCATAGAGGTGCGGGGGGGGGGGGGGGGTGTTCAATAGAGTGTAAGGGGGATATCTTAGGGGGCATGGGGAATTAGGGGGTGTTCAGGGGGTGTAGGGGGGCTGTCCATGGGGTGCAAGGGGGCTGTCCGTGGGAGGAATGAGGGTGCGAGGGGGGGAGGGGTGTTCTAGTGGGTGAAAGGGGGGTGTCAAGGGGGGTGCAAGGGGGCTGTCCAGGGGGTGCAAGGGTGATGTATATGGGGGCATGGGCATGTGGGGGGTGGGGGTGTTCAAGGGGAGAGGGGGGGGGGGGGTCCAGGGGGGTGGGCGGGCTGTCTACAGGGGTGACAGGGCTATTGAGGGGGGTACGGGGTGTCCAGGGGGGTGAGAGGACTGTCCAAGGGTGTGGGAGGGCTGTCCATGAGGGTGGGGGAGGGGAGGGGGGTTCCAAGGGGTACGAGGTGTCCAGGGGGGTGGGTGGGATGTCCACGAGGGTGGTAGGGCTGTCCAGGGGGTACGAGGTGTCCAAGGGGGTGGGAAGGCTATCTACGGGGGTGGGAGGGCTGTCCATGGGGGTGGGGGGATGTCTAGGGGGTACAAGGTGTCCAGAAGGTGGGCGGGGTTGTCTAGGGGGTACGGGGGGGGGGGGGGGGGTCTAGGGGGCGGGCAGGTTGTCCACGGGGATGACAGGGTTATCCAGGGGGTAGGGGGTGTCTAGGGGGGGCAATCAATTGGGGGTGGGGTGGCTATACACAGGGGAAGGGGTGTCTAGGGGGGTGGGAAGGCTGTCCACAAGGGTGGTGGGGCTGTTGAGGGGGGTAGGGGGTGTCCAAGGGGGTGGTAGGTCTATATATGGGGGTAGGCGGGCTGTCCATAGGGGTGGGGGGGGGGTGTCCAAGGGGTACGAGGTTTCTAGGGGGGTGGGTGGGCTATCCAGGGGGGTGGCAGGGTGTCTAGGGGGTACAAGGTGTCCAAGGGGGGGTGGGCAGGCTATTGATGGGGGTGGGTGGGGGGGCTGTCCAGGGGGTACGGGGTGTCCAGGGGGGTGGGCGGGGCTGTCCAGGGGGTACGGGGCGTCCAGGGGGTGGGCAGACTATCCACGGGGGTGGCAGGGCTGTCTAGGGGGGTAGGGGATGTTCAGGGGGGGAGGGGTTGTCCAGGGGGTGGGCAGGCTGTCCACAAGGGTAGTGGGGTTGTCTAGGGGGGAGAGGGTGTCTAGGGGGTGGGCGGGATGTCCATAGGGGTGGATGGGGAGGGGTGTCCATAGGGAGAGGGGTTGTCCAAGAGGGTGGGCAGGCTGTCCATGGGGGTGGTGGGGCTGTCCAGGGGGTACGGGGTGTCCAGGGGGTGGGCGGGCTGTCCACGGGGGTGGGGGGGCTATCCAGGGGAGGGGTGAATCAGTCACAGAAAATCATCAAGTCAAGTTTTATTATTTATAGACAAAACAATAAAGATAACGTGACCTACCTAATCACACATATATTCAGGACCAACAAATCAATAAACATCAAAGGCCAGTAATATTAATCAAAAATGTAACGGATCAATCTGTCCCTAATCACCATCACTATCATCACCATCATCATCAGCCTCACCCTTGTCCTCATCATCATCCTCTCCCTCATCAACGCCCTCCTCCTCATCCTTGTACTTAGCCTTGACTTCCTCATCACTCTACTCCTCCGCCTTAGACTCCTCCTCCACCTCGACCTCCTCTTCGTCCTCCTCCTCCTCCTCCTCGGCCTCCTTTTCACCATCGTCTCAAAAACCACTAGAACTCCCACCCGGTACACTATATATAGAACGAATCGACAACATATATTCATCACAAGCTGTGCTGGCCTCTGGTGGAAGTGTTTGATGTAAAACTTTCATCAATTTTATAAATGTAGTGTTTTCCCTAGCTAACTATTCTACCGTCCCTGTGGCCCTTTTTTCAGCCTGTTCGGCCTATGCCTTAACCTGTTTGAACTTGGTGGCACTACAACACATACCTGAGGAGGGCCAATACCTCATCGGAACTATACTCTTCCCAGGCCAGCATCGTACTCTACAGGAGTGCTCATCTCCCAACACATGATGTAAGTGATCATTTGGCCCAAGGGGGTACAGGGTGTCCAGGGGGTGGGAAGGCTATCCACGGGGGTGGGGGGATGTCTAGGGGGGTATAGGGTGTTCATGGGGGTGGGTGGGCTATCCATGGGGGTGGTGGGGGTGTCGAGGGGGGTGGGCGGTCTATCCACGGGGGTGGGGGTGGGGGGGTGGGGTGTCCAGGGGGGTACGTGGTGTCCAGGGGGTGGGGGGCTATCCACGAAGATGGAGGAGCTGTCCATGGGGGTCGAGGGGGGGGGGATTTATAGGGGGTGGGGGCTGTCCAGGGGGGTACGAGGTGTTCAGGAGGTGGGCGGGCTGTCCATGGGGGTGGCGGTGCTGTCCAGGGGGGTATGAGGTGTCTAGGGAGGTGGGCTGGCTATCCATAGGGGTGGGGGTTGGGGGGGGGGGTTGTCCAAGGGGGTATGAGGTGTCTAGGGGGTGGCGGGGCTATCCAATGGGGTCGGGGGGGGGGGGGGGTTTCCAGGGGGTGTCTAGGGGGTAAGAGGTGTCCAGGGGGTGGACGGGCTATCCACGAGGGTGGTGGGGATGTCCAGGGTGTCCAGGGGGTGGGCAGGCTGTTCATGGGGGTTGTGAGGGGGTATCCAGGGGGTATGGGGTGTCTAGGGGGTGGGCGGTCTATCCACAAGGGGTGGCGGGGCAGTATAGGGGGTCGAGGGGGGATTTCTAGGGTGGTGGGGGGCTGTCCAGGGGGGTACGAGGTGTCCAGGGGGTGGGCAGGCTGTCCACGGGGTGGTAGGGCTTTCCAGGGGGTACGAGGTGTCCAAGGGGGTGGGAAGGCTATCCATGGGGGTGGGGGTTTCTTGGGGGGTATGAGGTGTCCAGGGGGGTGGTTGGGTTATCCACAGGGGTGGTGGGGCTATCCAAGGGGTCGGGGGGCTTTCCAGGGGGTGGGGGGCTGTCCAGGGGGTACGCGGTGTTTAGGGGTGGGCGGGCTGTCCATAGGGGTGGCAGGGCTGTCCAGGGGGTATATGGTGTCCCGGGGGTGGGTGGGCTATCCACGAGATTAGGGGCTATCCAGGGGGTACATGGTGTTTAGGGGGGTGGGTGGGATTCCCATGGGGGTGGAAGGGCTGTCCAGGGGGTAGGGGGTGTCTAGGGGGTGGACAGGCTATCCATGGGGGTGGCAGGGCTATCCAAGGGGGTAGGGGGTGTCCGATGGGTGGGGGGGGGGGGGGGGTGGGCGGGCTGTCCACGGGGGTAGGGAGGCTATCCAGGGGGTATGAGGTGTCTAGGGGGTGGGTGAGCTATCCATGGGGGTGGTGAGGCTGTCCAGGGGGGTTGAGGGTGTCCATAGGGGTGGGCGGGGCTGTCTAGGGGGGTAGAGGGTGTCTGGGGGGGGGGGGTGGGGGTGGGCGGGATGTCCACCGGGGAGGCAGGTCTATGTAGGGGGTACAAGGTGTCCAGGGGGTGGGCGGGCTGTCAACGGGGGTGGCATGGCTGTCTAGGGGGTTGGGGGTATCCATGGTGGTGGGAGGACTATCGATGGGGGTGGGGGGGGGGGTGTCCACGGGGGTAGCAGGGATATCCATGGGGGTAGTAGGGCTTTCCAGGGGGTTGGGGGTGTCTAGGGGTTGGGGGGTGTCCGGGGGCTTGGGGGGAGGGCTGTCTAGGGGGTTGGGGTGGTTGTCCAAGGGGGTAGGGGGTGTCCAGGGGGGTGGGGGGGGGGGGGGTTCAGGGTGGGGGTGTGTCTAGGGGGTTGGGGTGTGTCCAGGGGGGTGGGGGGGGGGGGGGGGCTGTCCAGGGGTTTGAGGGTGTTGTCCAAGGGGTAAGGGGTGTCCAGGGGGGTGGGGGTGGGGGGA
This sequence comes from Viscum album, assembly GCA_963277665.1. Lineage (NCBI taxonomy): Eukaryota > Viridiplantae > Streptophyta > Magnoliopsida > Santalales > Viscaceae > Viscum > Viscum album. The sequence goes on along the minus strand of OY728142.1, from coordinate 1,257,025,830 downwards.
GGGATGTCTAGGTGACATTGATAATCAAGAATCACAATTTAAAAACACTATTAAACTATAATTACCACTGGAGATAGGTTCATGACTCACCTGTCCAACACAAACCTATCACCATATAATTATCTACAAATATTAATAAAAATAAAACACTCTAATATTGATTTCTAATGACCATAATAAAAGAAAAACAATATAATCCAAGCAAGTGCACAACAACACCTCAAGTGCACCTCTATAGACTTCCAATACTACCAACTAGTAGTGGATAATTACATGCACATGACCATGCTATTTTGTTTCATGAGATATATATCAAAGAGTAAATAATGTGTAGGAATGAACAACATTGGTGAGTTCTATGATGGTTATAGTCCTTTATTATGGGTTCCTTCCTAGGATAGAAAATGATATAAATACCTTAATAATGATTTATAACTACCTAAGAAAATTGTGACATGAATTCCTAACACTCATTTTGAATTTCAAAAAATATTACAAATATATGACCATACCGCTTGATGGAGTAGGAATAAATGATCATGTAATAGAGTAAATTTTTGTTCTATCACCATTCACAGATGAAAATGACCCGAAACCCACTCTAGTGGTTTAGGTGGAAGTTCCACTTCATTGAATGACTTATAGTGTGGGTTTCATCATCTTAAATTTAGAGTGTGATATTTCAAAGACAATATTTAGGGGTACATTCATAATGCATGAGTATCTTGTTATTACTCTTAGGATAAAAATTTCTATAACTATATTTATGCCTAACCAAAAAAATCTTGTCAATTAACCTTAAATTTAAAATAAACCAAGGATAAAATAACTCAGGATCATATTGACCTCTTCAATATTAATCAAAATTATTCTCTATAGATAAATGATAAAAAAACCGCAAACTAAAATGATATATTTCTTGTGTTCATAATGGGATCATAATACACAATAAATTGCAGTGAAATGGAATGAAAAAAAATCTAAAATAAATGAAGGCACACGTACTGATTTAAAATGGAATAACAAAAATTACTTGAATCAAAGATTGATTCTCAGTTGGAAATTAGAGTTATCACCCTCGAGAGCAGGTTGGGAAGTAGGGTTCGAACCGTAACATAAAATGATATATGACTTATTTTCGTAAGGGGATTATAATACACACTACATTTCAGAAAAATGGAATGAAAAAATCTAAAATAAATGAACTCACACGTACCGATTTAAAGCGGAAGGACAGATTGTGGGAAACCAGACCTGTTGTGATGGGAAGTAGCGTTCACATCAAGATTTAGGGAAAAATCTTTGAGATGGTCGAGGTTTAGGGAAAAATATTCGAGATGGTGCGTCGAGCTCTTGTTTAGGGAAAAAATTTTGAGATCTCTGGAGTTTGAGATCCCTGAAGGCATCGATATTTGGGGATTTTCTTTCCCAATGGTTTTTTAAAACCGTTGGGAATGTAATGTTATCCCAATGGTTTACAACTGTTGGGAAAACAATCTTCAAAACTATAAAAAATGGTTTAATGAAACCGTTGGAAAAAACCTCTTCATCAACACTATACCCAACAGTTTCCTTAAACCATTGGAAAAACAAAAAAACCATATGAATATACCAATGGTTTTACATAACCGTTGGTATAGTAGCCTTTTCCCAACAGTTTTTTAAACCATTGGTAATATGGTGTTGGTATAGGTGGGATTTCCACTAGTGATTTGATACGTGTGTTGGATCATAGTGAGAAAGTATTGTGGGGGAAGACCATGCCGATAGTTTGTATATTGTGGAAACATATCCATGTTCAGGAGGAAACATGAGTGAGATAAGCGGATATGAAGGTTCAGTGGCCCGATATTTTTGACCCAGAATCTTAGAGATGCTTGGGAGTACATCTCAAGGGTGAGCTGTTATAAGGTGGGGGGATCGTAAGATCCCAACCTTTTCTAGAGATGTCTCAAGCTCATTTATAGGTACTGTTTTCCTTATTTTGAGTACTTTTTTTTTGGGTTTTACCTCAGGTGCATTTGGGTGAAAATTAGAGAATTTTGGAAGGAAAAGGGTTTTGCACAGTTGGCACATGGTTTGCTCAAACCGTGTGCCCAGTCCAGCAAACCGTGTGAACCCAAACATAGGGGATTCACATGGCTAGTGCACGGTTTGTCAAACTATGCACCCCTACCCAGAAAACTATGCACACATATTTTTATTAGATTAAAAATTATATTAAAAATATCCAAACCTCTATATTTCACCCTAAATCAACCCTAACTTGGAAATAGATGATTTATCTCATTTTTGAGGCTCTCAGATAGATTCCAAGCCCTTTTAACCTCTGTTCTTGATGATTCAAAGCCCATATTAAATATTTACACCTCCTTCAATAAGATATTATTTTCCCACGTAGTTTTTTCTATCTCTATCTCCTATATTTCTCCCATCCTTTGAAGGGATGTTTTCCTCTTTTTGTGATGTATCTAGATCTAGGTTTGTTAGATCTTGATTCATTTTATTTTAGATCTAGGTTTCAGATCCAGATATAGTTATTCATCGTGTTTTTGATCATTCCACTCAATTAGGGATTTCTGTTGGTGAGTGTTTATCAATGATCTTGAGGTAGGTGGTCTAAATTTAAATCCCAAAGTCTTGATTTCAATTACATGTATTTAATTTCATAATTTCTATTGAGGGTTTAGTAATTTAATTTCTTAAATTGAATTAATTAATTTGGTTAATTATTTAATACTGGGATTGAAAAATTAGATTAATTAATTGGAGAAATAATTAATTGGATATTGGAATTGTGGAATTGGATTAATTAATTGGTAAATTAATTAATGGGATATTGATATTATGGAATTGTATTAATTAATTAGTTAATTAATTAATGGAACATTGTGATTATGGAATTGATGAGAAATTGAAATTCTGTATTTGGTCAATTAACATGAGTATGAATTAATTGAAAATTTAGAATTATGAGATGTTTGGATTAAACTTAATGGGTTAATGGGGTGTGTTATTAAATTTTGATAAATGGAATTTGTGATTTATCATATTATTTATATGTGATTAGAGAATTGACCATGATTTGTTTTGATAACTGAAATGACATGTCATGAGGTGAAATGTAATAAAAGGTTTAATGTTGGTTAATCTTGATTGATGTGATATATGGGATATTGTGATATATGTGATATTGTGATATACATGTGTGGGACATGGTCTGATGCATCAAAATCCCATAGTGATAAATGTGTTTGATACATGGTCTACTGTATCAAAAGCCCATAATGATAAATGAGTGTGGGACACCGACTGCTGATTCAAAATCCCACTTGTGTGATTGTTTGATAAATGAGTTTGGGACATAGACCACAACTTCAAAATCCCATGGGGTGCTAGACATGGCATACTAGACCCAAAATTGATGGCATTGGACCATGGTTCCAATTATCCATAATATGAATTGAAATGAAATGGATAATGAAAGCCCATGTGTTATAATGAATTGTGAATTGAACATATGATAAGGTTTAGACTCCGAAATGGGAAAAAGTAGGTATTGACAGTTCATATGTCCTTGGGAACCCAAGATTTTATGTGGTTAAATAAATAATAATTGAATAAATGTAAACTATTTACCTTATTGCTTGTATTTAATTCTTTATACAACTGCATACACTATTTTGATTGGATATTGTTTTGGACATTATTGATGGGGGCCTACTGAATTGTAATCACACACTACCTGGGATTCCCGATTGGTACCCTCATAGATTTCATAGTTTCAGGATAATTTAAGGGTAAGGGCCCTATATTAGATGGCTGATACGGGATGGATCATGGATGAGGGAACCAAACTTGGTGTCGAGCCCCAATTGAGAGTTATCAATGCCTTTATTTATTTTGGGTTTTTCATATTGAAACATGACACATATTTGGAAAAAAATATCTAATATTAGTTTTAGATATTGTATTTCCCATTCTAGTCATCATGTGATGTTGGTTTGGTTATTGTTTGTGTCTTTTGGTAATTTTCATTTATTCTCGTTGTTGCGCTCCTTTGATAAAAAGGGTATAGTCTCCCCATGATCGATATTAGACTGTCACTGATAGTTGGAAACCTCTGGAATATGATAAGGTGCACCTGAGATCACGTGACTGACTGTATTGAGGCACCAGTGTGTGGAACTCGAGTTAGGACGTCACAATTTCTGTGCACCAATTTTTACTAGATGATGCACATCATTGCCAAACAAATTTTATCATTTTCTAGAAATATTGAATCTTTTTAGAGTTTAGTATTGGGAGGGATGATTATAATTCCCATGTGGTCATAAAAAATCCTTTAAAACTGGTGCAAATGTTCAGGAATGTGACTGAGAATGGTACCCCTTCTTCTATAGGTTTGAATTTATCTAAGAATGCTGGATCTCAGAAGCAATGCAATATAAAGGAAATAAAAATGTGAAATTAGTCTATTTAAACCAGAAAAGCTAGTGTTCCAAAAAATGGAGGGCCATCCAAGTCTTACACTTATACGGGCACAGATAGTGAATCTAGTGGAACTTGATCCTCAATGTAGAAGCATATTATCAGTTCTTAGCATGTTGATGTGGATTACAATGATGCTTTACATATTTGAATGTAATCACAGGAGTATTACCAACTGATTTTCATTATGCTATTCAAGATGTATTGAAATCATAAATAATTACTAGTAACTAGGGTGATGTATCTGATATCAAGGATTAAAAAGCGAATATAATCATATTTACATGGTGAAAGAGAACCTAGTTCCCAAAAACACTAGTAGTGGTGGATATCCCTCCTTCAATGATGTATTATTGAAAGGTAAAGAAATGTTAGTGGATGTTAAAGGATTCATTTTTTTGTACCCACAAGGAGGATGTATAAAGATTATTCCAATCTTCCTAGGAATGTGTCAACCATATTATCCTCTAAAGCATCAAAATATAAGCTCACTATAGAGTAGGAAAAAAGAAAAGGTTGAGTTACTTAGGATTATTTTGTTGGAAGTGAACATAAAATACCATGCATAAAATTCATGGTGAATATATACATGTGATGCATGAAACTTCAAAGTCCACTACCGAATGGTTTTACACCATTTATGATCCATAAGATAGATTGTACTGGTTGGAAGATACACATTCATTGAAGTTGTTCAATGAATGAACATAAATAGGATGAAATTCCTAAGGGCCTTGGGTCCATGCATTGGAAACCAATTCATAATAATATATATGATGCTCATCATTTCATCAAGTGCTTCAAAGAAGGACATATAAGAGGATTATACCCTCTCTTGTTGTTTGTGCGATAATTTTGAGCCACTAATGAACCTATCTTCTTCTCAAAAAGTTTTTTCATCATTCTAAATGAAGGTACAAGCACCCATTTCATATTTTGAGTATCCTCTTAATATAATAAATTATCTGAGTGGTCGATGTACTCCCTCATAGGTAGGAAGATTTTTTTTGTGGCTTTAGTGATCTTCCTTAAACAATCTCCCTAAAGAGAAAAAGGAAGCTGCTATAATGGCTGAATAACAAGTACTATGTTTTTGATATTATTTATTTGTTAATTTCTTGAAGATAGATCTCTTGAGTTTTTGGGTTGTATTATAATGAAAATTATCATTATATGATCATAAAAAATTTATCATTGGTATCAAAGTGAGTTATTTTAAGAATCAAAATGTGTTTCGATCACTATTTTTCAAAGAAAAACAAAAAATAGTGTTTTCATAAAATAGATTCAGGTTTAAAACTTTTACATGTGTTGCATAAAGGTAAATATTATTTACCCTTACATGGTTAGGATACATAAAGGTAATACTCTTATGAGATCCGTCTATGTACAGGTAGACAATGGGTTACCTTTACACTGATGTAAAATGTAAAGCTAATCACCACCTTATGATTACAAAACAAGGTTTCTCAGAGGTGCGTAAAGGAAAGACAATACCTTAACTTTACATAATGTTTACAAAATTCCACATAAAGGTATATTGAGACCTACCCTTATGTAAAGCTTTCATGTAAATATAAGACCCCAACCTTAAACATTACATAATCTTGAGTTAATTCAATAATTTGACTTTATTTCACATTGAGGATCTTTTAAATTTTATATTTTTAGAGAATTAGGTCACAAATCATAAATAAAAACTTAAATATTACAAAGTAGACACTTCTACTCACAATCTAATTTTTTAATAAAACAAAATTTTTTAAAAAGAAACATGGTTTCATTTTATGTTTAAACATCATAACTTTTCCTCAATCCCATCCTTGACTCTAGTCACCTTTAATTCCCATGAGAAACATTTCAAAATTTGGGATGAGCATAAAAACCTCAGTAAGGGATACAAAAAGAAGGAAATTTTTTTAGTCTTATAAAAACATGTAAACCATGAATACTTTATCATAAATTAATACTTTTCACCTGTAATAAATACTAAATACACTTCACTAAATATAAGATCACTGCTTACCCTTTTTTTAATGAAAATATTACCATAAAAACCATATAAAGAAACATATAACATATAAAGGTAACTTCAAACATAATCATACTTAAATGGAATAACCATACGGTCAACTTCCACCCATATCACTCTTACAAATGGAATAACCATATGAACTACTTACATACCCAATGCATCAGAGGTTATAATGTAACGACCCATACTTGGTTTATCATGGAACTAATCATATTTGGTTTATCATGTAACTACCCATCTTTGGTTTATCACTTAACCACCCGTCAAATTTATAAGTACCATTATATAATCATAACACATAAAAGATTTCAATTTTCAATATTTCACTCATAAAATTCCATTTTCAATCCCAAAAAACCATTTCAAGATATTGAAATTGTCAATAAATTTTCAAAACAATTTTAAATTCCAAAATGAAAAAATGGAATAATGGATATATTTTATATTTTAAAAACATTAAGTCTTATAGAGGAATCCAAATATCAAATAATTGTTATGATGGTGGAGAAGTCGTTATCGCCATATACATTAAAAAAATTCCTTTTTCATTTTGTAAAGAAATTTTAACGCTTCATATAAAAATATTCCTTTTGATAAACTTTGAATGAAATTAAAATATAGACATAAAATATCATGTATAATCCTTTTATGTTAATATAAATCACTTTGAACTTTTAAATCTTAATCTCCATGAATTAATAAATTTACCAAAATATTTTATAACATTTTTATAGATACAATGTGGATATGAAATTTCATTTTGGATGTATATACACATAAAAAAATAATAAAGGTGCATATTATCAAGAAATGCCTCAATGAAATGAGATAGAGATGAAATCCCTTACCTCGAGTCCGAATCATCTCGTACATTCTTTATATTAATGAATAATAAACTTAGGTTAATTTATAATTTCTTTAGAACCTTTTTCATATTCGTTATTACTTTTATATAAATTATTACCATGTTATAACAATTACATATTTATTTAATTTCACGTCGGATGTTTTGTCGATATTCGATACTTGAGTCGAAAATGAACTTGGTATGATGAAAATAGTTCATATGGTCATAAGTCCATCATCTAAATAATAATATTTATGAAATTATTATAAATTTTATACATAAAATATACTTTTAAATAAAACCATTAAGTATTGTTATGGAAAATGAACAACGTTATAATCATGAAGATGATAGGACATATGTACCCTTGAGTAAATTTTTTCATTTTTTATTGATCATTATATAAAGAAGGTAAGTAATATTTTATATTTAAATAATTACCATAAGATAATTAATATCATATTAATCATTTAAATATACTTATATATGTCATACAAGTGATGTGTTGAATAAAAACGAATCACATCGCTTCGTGGAGGTGATAGTTCACATGTATGCATGAACGATGTTATCATTTTTATTTTCACGAAAAGTAAGAACATAATTGATATATTATTATATTATAATGATTAATATTTCATTAATATAATATATGAACATTAATTACATCATTATAACCCGTTTTGAGAGATGGTAAATGAAAAACGAACTACATCGGTTTGCGAGGTGACAGTCCGCCATACACACGAATGAAATGTTCATTTTCCCATTTGATGAAATTAGAGATGGATTTAGGTGATGATATTAACATAATAAAATCTAAGTATATTTAGGATAATATAGTTATTATTTCATCGTGATTTTAGGATATTTGAAGGAAGTGGAAGAAGAAATAAAATAGAATTACTTAAAGAAAACAATACCTCTTCTTCGATTGATCACCTTTGAAGAAAACCTTAACACCTATAAGGAGGGTGTTATATATAAAATAAGTCTTAAAGAATTTGGGTAGGGATTATAGGAAGGGTTTTGGAAAGATGCTGTATAAACAAAATAGTTATTAGTGCGAGTAATAAAGAAGAGTGAGTACCTTTTTATAGGAGATGGGAGGGGCACCCTTGGAAACTCTTAAAATATTAATTTAATATAAATTAATTATTAAATAAAAATGACTCCAACTTGAGTTATTTATAAGATAATATGAGTGTGGTTTAAAATCCTCTCATCCAATAATTTTTAGACATGTATTGATTTTATTTTAAACCTTATCTTTTCTGTTTACCCTTAATTAATCTATTTTAATTTTAATTATAGTAACAACATTTTAAATATTAAGAGGCTATAAATTTTACTTAAATGGGGTAAATTTCCCATAAATTGGAACTTTATTAACTTGTATACCTTATCACAACCACTTGTAATTTTAATTTTTTAATTTTTAAATAATTTAATAAAATATTATTTTTATTAAAATATTAATAGTGCCAATTTTGACACTATTAATTTCATTGAATTTAAATAAAATCAAAATATATAGATAATATAAAAAAAACCATTGAATATACTTATAATATGTCATATTCATCTAGAAAATTCATGTAGTTCCCTAATTAACACAAATTAGATTTATTTTAATATTTTTCGTATCATTTATTTGACATTTCTATTAATAAAATAATTACTGTATCACTGTTGTGTCAGTATTTATCATAATTATTTAATCTAAAAAAATTATAAATAAATTCACATGATTTATATAATTTCATTAGGTTTCTGGTGACTATTTATTATTGAAGTTATATTATATTTATCACTATATTAAAATTGTTATACTTATAAGAAATAAGAGGGTGACATGTTGTCACTTTTTTTGTTTTAATAATATTTATATCACTTTTATGAAAAAAAGTCCATTATATGAGTCAATTCTAATACTTAGGTGTTAAGGGTCAATTTTTATTTATTCAATAGGATTTTTTTCCTGTGTTAGGGTAATTTTATTATCCTTATCTTATTATTTATTACCCTAATTTACCTAATTTACCTTTAACCATTTTACATAATTTGGATCCGCTAATTAAAAATATAGAATTAATTTTTCAAAATTTAAAACAAAAAATTTGTTTTAATTAATTTAAAATTAATCACCATTGTCAAAATGAGAAAATGAGTTTTTTTTTAAAACTAAAAACCATCAAAATATTGACATGTGTTTATATCTAATTTCAATGTGAAATTATAATAAAAAAAATTGGATTAAATTATAAAAACTTAATCTAATTATACTTTAAAACAAATTAAAATGACAGTCTAACAATATAAATAAATTATATGAAAAAGTAATTTTGAATTAAAATGCAGTATTTTTTACTATTCATTAAAATACAAAAGTTATCAGAAGAATACTAAAATTTTATCTAAACTAAAATTTTATGTCCCAATTACACAAAGAAGTTTATTTTGTAAAATATAACATATAAAAGTGTCAAAAAATAGATTTAAAATTGGTTCTCTATAAACAGATGGTAAAAATTCCTTTGAAAAATACTTATTTTATCAGAAAAATTGAATTTGTTCTTATACCATGTATATAAAACACATAAGATGAATTTTAAACATTAAATTAAATATATTATATATATATATATTTCATTAATAAAATCTATTAATAGTGATTTTATTATTTTATAAACTCACTTATTTTCATTTAAATAGTTTTTCAGAAAAAGAAATCCTTTATATTCAATTGGTTTTTATTTAATTTCCTAGTTAATTTGGTAACCAATGAATCATTATATAAACATGTGTAAACTATATTTTCACAATTTAGTTAATCCTTTTCATTCCCACCATTCTAATGTCTATTTGATAACTATCATATTAGATAATAATATTAAGTTGTTAATTTAAGCTAAATGTGGCGTATCATGTATGCTATCAAACATAGTGTTTCATTTTAAAAAATCAGGATGTTAAATTCTCATACACTTTTGGAAATTTCATCCTCAATATTTTAATTTTGGGTTGGTAACTAAGGTATGAATTTTCAAAATACCTTTATTGTAATCCCACATTGGAAAAATGATTAACACAACTTCCACTTTAAAAGAAAGAAAGGAAAGTACGAAGGTCACCTAGGACAACACATACTGGGGTTCTATGTTGGAAAACATGTATATGGAAGAGAAAACTAACAATCAAGTTTTGATGGAGAATAATAGAAAAAAAAATTAGGAGAAAGTTAACAATAAAAAAACCATAAATTTGTGATGGGTTAAACAGTCTTTGATTTCGTAGTAGGAAAAGTAAACGAAAAATGTTTTTGTTTTAAGATCTATTTAATAGAGTTGTGTAATTAATTTAATACCTTGACTAAGAAAATAAATAAAGATACTTACTTGAAAAGTAGAGTTTCATCCTTTAATCAATTTCTACCACAACTCATCTTTTTCCCCAAACGATGAGTATTCAAGATGAATCAAATTCTGTAGAATCAAATAATCCAAAAAATATTAACTACCCATTTATCTTATCTTGAAACATTAAAAAGACCAATATGTTTAGGATAATATAAAACAATTCTCCAAAAATAATAAACCATTGGATAATAAAAACTACTTTTAATCTATAAAATTAAACTGTAATACCAAAAGTTCAACATAGACCATTCAAAAAATAACTATCCTTAAAATTCCTCAAAAAATATTATAATTAAGATTTAATCCCAAAAATCACAAGGATTTAATCAAATAATCTTCCAAGATAAGGTCTAACATTTAACTCCAAATAACATCAACCACTCTTAATGTATCATACCAAAAATATAATTTCCAAAATCACATATTCTCCAAGATAGGTTAATCATTTCCATAAATAACCCAAATCACCATAAGTCCACAACAAAAACCTAGATTATTATGAAATAAAATTCAACCATTACTCCTCAAATAAAATCCCATAGTATTCTATTTTCCTTAGGCGTATAGGGTTTCTAAAATAGTGAACGTCTTCCAAAATAACATTTATCACTTAATCCCCAAATCATTTTACAATACCGAGGATATCCATTTGATAAAACATAAGTTCCCAAAATCAACTTATTATTATTCCATTAACTTTTTTAACTAAAAAAATAAAGTCATACTAACCAGGGACTTTATGTAGGCCGGTGGTAGGTGATAAATCTTTTTCTCCCTTCGGTTGTGGGTTTGATTCCTACAACCTTGTCTGACACGATGGGTTGTCACCCTTTCTACAGGTGGTCCTTTTCCTAAAATTATATAATTATTATAACTATTACAACATTACAAAAATATAATATCCCATAATTAAATCAAAATAAATATAATATAAACCCTAAAGGTTATTTATACCTTTATAATTATTTCTACACTAGAAAAGATAATTCTAACTCGAATAACATTTTCATATAAAAAACATAAGGGTTACACATACTAGAAAAAGTATTCCAAAGTAATCCCATCATCAAAAGAGAATTAATACTTTTAAATATTTCATCATCCATAGATCTAACATAAATCTTTAATACCTTATATGTATATTTATTAATCATTAAACATTCTTCATATTCCCTTAACCACAATTTTCCATCTTATTACTTAATACTTATTTTATAAAAACAAAAAAATGAATCATATCCTAATATTCAATAATATCAAAACATGAGTCAAGAAATAATCCATACCTTTCATATGTCATTTTTAGTTTCCTCATCTTCAATTAGAATTGCATTAGGTATTTCTAAACATATATTTGTATGGTACTGCTGATCCCATTCCCGAACCTTCTTTGTAGGACATCTATTTTCATAATGACCATACTCTCCACATTTAAAAAATTTAATTGATAACTCAAAAATAACTTATTTCCCTTTCCTGGAGTCAGTTGAATGATTCCTTTTTCCTTGGCAGGTTATTGCTTTATGACCTTCATTAACACATCTATAACACCTTCCCGTCCCTTTAAAACATTTTCCTAGGTGTTTCTTTCCACATCCTTAACACACATGTCATTGAATATACTTACCTTTATGATTATTAACTAAAATTACACAGGTATTCATTTATCTCATATATGATTCATTATAAAACCCACCAAGGTTCCAGTGGTTAATTAAGACTCATGAGAGTTGGTTTAGAATAACCACGAGAGTTCTATTTTCATCTCCAATTTAATTCCATTGCTTATTCAGAGAACCACCACATTTTACTTTACATCCATTGTTACTTTGGTACATGATGGATTCAACCATTTACTAACACCAAAATGGTTAGTGTGATTATATTAATAAAATAATTATATACTATCTTATAAGGAAGATAAACACTAAGATATACTTATTCATGTTATCAAAAATTCATTCAATTTATCTAAAATAACTATAAATATTTCTATTATGCTAACCATTATGGTTATATATATCTTGTAAATTATGCTTTAATATTACCCTAACCTATAAAGTTATTTAAATCATCCTCTGATACCAACTATAAGGCCCAACCTTAAACATTACACTGTCTTGAGTTAAGTCAATAATTTGACTTTATTTCACATTGAGGATCTTTTAAAGTTTAGAGTTTTAGAGAATTATACCATAACTCATAAATAATAACTTAAATATTAAAAATTATACACTTGTACTAACTATCTATTTTTTTATAAAAAAAAATTTTAAAAAGGAAAATGGTTTCATTTCATGTTTAAACATTATAACTTTTCCTTGATACCATCCTTGAATCAATTACACTTTAAATCTTGTGAAAAACATTTCAAAATTTGGGATGAGCATAAAAATCTTAGTAATGGATACAGAAATTATGAAAAACTATTATTCTTGTGAAAACATGTAAACCATAAATACTTTATCATAAAGTAATACTTTCACCTTTAAGAAGTAGTAAATACACTTCACTGAATATAAGATCATTGATTACCCTTTTTTATAATCAAAAGATTACCATAAAACCCATATAAAGAATCATATAACATATAAAGTTAACTTTAAACATAATCATATTTAAAAGGAATAACCATATGGTCAACTTCCACATATATCACTCTTCCAAATGGAATAGCCATGAGGCCAACTTCCATACCCAATGCATCAGAGGTTATAACGTAATCACTCATCCTTGGTTTATCACAAAACCACCCTTCTTTGGTTTATCATGTAACCACCCATATTTGGTTTATCATATAACCACCCATCAAATTTCTAAGTACCATTATATAATCATAGCACATAAAATAATTCAAATTTTAACATTTCAATCATAAAATTATATTTTCAATCATAAGAAATCATTTCAAGATATTGAAATTGTCAATCCATTTTAAAAACCATTTTCAATACCAAAATACCAAAAAATGGAATAATGTATTTGTTTTCTAATTTAAAAACATTAATTCTTATAGAAGAATCCAAATATCAATTAATGGCTACGGCGGTAGAGAATTCGTTATCACCGCATACGTTAAGAAAACATTCCTTTGTCATTTTGTAAAGAAAGTTAAAAGATTCATATAAAAATATTTCTTTTAAAAAAATTTGAATGAAATTAAAATATAGACATAAAATATCATGTATAATCCTTTTATTTCCATATAAATAAACATGTAAATTAATATTATGAAAAAAATATTTGATAATTAAATCTTTAAACGTTCAATGTCTCCCATACAACTTTGAACATTTAGATCTTAATGTCCATGAATTAATAAATTTTCCAAAATATCAAATAAAATTAGTATATATAAAATATATATATGAAATTTCATAGTGTCTATATATAAACCTAATAAAATAATAAAGGTGCATATTATCAAGAAATGCCTCAATGAAAGGAGATTGAGACGAAATCCCTTACCTCGAGTCTGAATCATCTCATACATTATTTATCTTCATAAATAATAAAATTAGGTTAATATATACTTGATTTAGAACCTTTTTCATGTTAATTATTTATTTTATATAACTTATTACCATGTTATAACCATTATATATTTATTTAAGTTCACGTTAGATGTTTTGTCGATATTCGGTACTTAAGTCAAAAATAAATTTGGTATGATGATAATATTTCATATGGTCATAAGTCCATAATCTCAAGAATAATATTCAGGACATTATTATTAATTTTATAAATAAAATATACTTTTAAATCAAACCATTAAGTATTTTAATGAAAAATGAACAACGTTATAATCATGGAGACGATAAGCCGTATGTACGTATGAGTAACGTTTTTCATTTTTCATTGATTATTATGGAAAGAAGGTAAGTACTGTTTTATATTTATAAAATAATCATAAAATAATTAATATTATATTAATCATTAAAATATACTTATTTATATATATCATACAAGTGATGTAGTGAATAAAAACGAATCACATCACTATGTGGAGGTGATAGTTCACACGTACGCATGAACGATGTTATCATTTTTTTGTGCATGGAAAGTAAGAACATAATTGATATATTATTATATTATAATTATTAATATTTTATTAATACATATATTAACATTAACTCCATCATTATAACTAGTCTTGAGATATGGTAAATGAAAAACAGACTATATCGGTTCGCGAAATGGTAGTGCGCCGTACACACGAATGAAATGTTCATTTCCAATTTGGTGAAATTGGAGATGGATTTTGGTGATGATATTAACATAATAAAATCTCAGTATATTTAAGATAGTAGAGTTATCATTTATTCATGGTTTTAGGATATTTTAAGGAAGTGGAATAAGAAATAAAATAGAAATACTTGAATAAAATGATACCTCTTCTTCAGTTGATCACCTTTGAAGAACACCTTAACACATCTAAGAAGAGTTTTATGCCTAAAATAATGCTTTAATAATGTGGGGAGATATTCTAGTAAGGGTTTTGGGAATATCTTTTCCAAAACCAATGGTTCTTGAAGTGTGATTAATAGATAATAGTGAGTACCTTTTTATAGGAGAGGGCAGGGGAACCCTTGAAAAATATTAAAATATTAATTTAATGTAACTTAATTTTTCAATCCAAATGATTAAAACTTGAGTTATGTAGAATATAATATTATTATGGTTCTAAATACTCTCATCTGATAATTTTTAGACATGAATTGATTTTATTTTAAACCTTATCTTTTCAGTTTACCCTTAATCTATTTTAACTTTAATTGTGGTAACAACATTTTAAATATTAATAGGCTATAAATTTTAATTATATGGGGTAAATTGACCATAAATGGAAAATTTATGAAATTTTATACCTTATAACATCCACTTGTAATTTTTAAATATTTTTATTATTTTTAAATAATTTAATAAAATATTATTTTTATAAAAATATCAATAGTGTTGATTTTGATATTATTCATTTCATTAAATTTAAAAAAAATCCTAGAAGAGAGATAACTTTTAAAAAAACCATTTAATAGACTTATAATATGTCATATTCAACTATAAAATTCATGGAGTTCCCTAATTAAATCATATTAGATTTATTTTAATATTTTTCATATCATTTATTTGATATTTCTATTAATAAAATAATTATTATATCATTGTTTTGTTAATATTTATAGTAATTATTTAATCTATAAAAACTCTAAATAAATCCCCATGATGTGTATAATTTAATTATATTTTTGGAGAATATTTATTATTGAAGTTATATCATATTTATCACTATATTAAAATTATTTTACTTATAATAAATAAGAGGGTGATATGTTGTCACTTCCTTTTATTTTAATAATATTTACATCACCTTCATGAAAAAAAGTCTATTAAATAAGTTGATTCCAATCCTTAGATGTTAAGGGTCTACTTTTATTTATCCAATATGATTTTGGTAGGTGTTAGGGTAATTTTATGATCCTTATCATATTATTTATTACCCTAATTTACCTTTAACCGTGGTAAATAAAAATTACCAAAGTTACTATTCATAAAATCCAAAAAATAAAAAAATTTATTTAAATAATTTGGTCCTATTGATTCCAAATATAGAATACATTTTTAAAAATTTAAAACATAGAAGTTGTAGTAATTAATTTAAAATTAATCCCCGTTGACAAAATGAGAAAATAAGTTTTTTAAAAGTAAAAAACATCAAAAGATTGACATGAGTTTATATATAATTTCAATATAAAATAACTCAAAATGACCAAAATTGTATTAAATTATAAAAAATTAATCTATTTATACTTTAAAACCAATTAAAATGATATTCTACCAATATAAATAAATTAGACGATAAAGTGGTTTTGAATTAAAATGCAGTATTTTTCACTATTCATTTTATAAAAAAAATACCAAAAATTTATCCAAACTAAATTTTGATGTCCTGATTCCAAATAAGAAGTTAATTTTTTAAAATAAAATGTAAACAAGTGTCAAAAACTATATTTAAAACGGGTTCTCCATCAAAATATGGTAATTGTTTTTTGAAAAATACTTCTTTTATCCGAAAAATTTAATTTGTTCTTATATCATGTATAGAAAACATATAAGATGAATTTTGAACATTAAATTGAATATATTAAATATATATTTTATTAATAAAATTAATCAAGAGTGATTTTATTATTTTATAAACTCACTTATTTACATTTAAAAAGTTTTTCAGAAAAACACATCCTTGATATTTAATTTTTTTATTTAATTTACTAGTTAATTTGGTAACGAATGAATCATTATATAAAAATGTGTAAAATATATTTTCAGAATTTAGTTAATCCTTTTCATTCCCACTATTCTAATGGCTATGTGATAACTATCATATTAAATAATAATATTAAGCCATTCATTTAAGCAAAATCACTACTGGAATTAGAGGTATTTGCGAAGGGATCCCGTTGCAAATAGGCTATAGCGATGGGGCCCTATCGAAAATATCCCGTTGCAGAAAATGCCGTCGCAAATATTATTTTTTTGGATGGGCCCATCACAAAAAAATAATATTTGTGACGGGAAAGGGCCCCGTCGCAAATAACCCTCAAATTATATACATTATATATATAAACCCTTTCGTGATGGGCCCGTCGTAAGTAGTATTAATTAAAAAATTATATTTAGATTATTTGCGATGGGATCCTGTCACAAAAAGCCCCATCACAAATACTAAGAATAATAAAAAAAGTTATTTAATAAAATTATGATTAATGAAGAAATTACATTAATATTATTAAAATAATAAAAAAATAAAAAAAATATTATTAGTAAAATAAACAGACATTAAAAAATATAATACTAAAAAAATATATTTAATAAAATTATGATTAATAAAAAATTAATATTAATTTTATTAAAATAATTAAAAAATAAAAAATTATTACAATTCTCAATATTTACAAAAAAAATATAAAAAAAATCATAAAATGTTATTATTACTAGTAAAATAAACAAATATTAAAAAATATAATACTAATAATAAATAATAAAATATTAAAAATAAAAAAAATTAAATTATGCAATATTTGTACCAATATAAAAGAAAGAAACTGTAAATAGTTCATATTACAATAACTATTAAATTCAAATGTTTTTAACTTAAAAAACAAATCACGGGGGGGGGGGGGGGTTCCTCTTCTGGAGGTGGTGGAGGAGCTGTAGGAGATGGTTGATGAAACTCCATCCCTAAACTACGAGTCAGACGGCGCATGTACTCCATTCGCTCGTGATGATGCTACTGCCATTGACACATCTCCTCTTCATGCTGCTACTGCTGCTACTGCTATCTCCGACACAACTTTTCATGCTGCTTCTACAAACTCTCCATAAGATCAGACTAAATTCGCAACTACTCCTGATACTGTGAGGCAGAAGATGATGCCTCTCCACAAGCTCCTCTCGAGCTGGATGCCGACATCGCAATAGTACCATAATAAGTACCAAGAGTCAAATGAGAGTCAATACCAACTACTCGGCTCTAATTATTACTAATTATTACTAATTATTACTAATTATTACTAATTATTACTAATTATTACTAATTATTACTATTTTGTACTATTTTGTACTATTTTGTACTATTTATTACTATTTATTAGTATTTATTACTATTTATTACTATTTATTACTATTTATTACTATTTATTACTAATTATTACTAATTATTACTAATTATTACCAATTATTACTAATTATTACTAATTATTACTAATTATTACTAATTATTACTAATTATTATTAATTATTACTAATTATTACTATTTATTACTATTTATTAATATTTATTACTATTTATTACTATTTATTACTAATTATTACTAATTATTACTAATTATTACTAATTATTACTATTTATTACTATTTATTACTAATTATTACTAATTATAACTAATTATCACTAATTATTACTATTTGATACAAATTATTACTATTTGTTACTAATTATTACTATTTGTTATTAATTATTACTATTTGTTACTAATTATTACCATTTCTTACTAATTATTACTATTTGTTACTAATTATTCCTATTTGTTACTATTTATTCATATTTGTTACTATTTATTCATATTTGTTACTATTTATTCCTATTTGTTACTATTTATTCCTATTTGTTACTATTTATTCCCATTTGAATGGCATGAGGGCAAGAAAAATTGACCGTGCATTTGTTAACATACATATGCTTGAGGAATGGAAAACCATTTCTTGTGTTACTCTTGCACGACATATTTCAGATCATCATCTTATTCTGGTTAACTTCATTGATGAGAAGGAAAAATTACCTCTTCCTTTTAGGTTTAACAATGCTTAGAACACCCTACCAGATTGTTCCTAGATTGTTAGAGATACTTGGTCCATGCAGGACTATAATCACAATCCAGGGATCCTGAGGTCATAGATGAAACAAAAATTATACAAGTAACTGAAAATCAAATTGATGACTATGTCAATGTTGTCATGGATGGTATTGAGCATGAGTCTGCTTGCAAAGTTGTAGCTTCCATTCAAGAGGAAGATCCCCATGTTGGAGTTTTTGAGGGTAAAGAGAGTGTTGTCCCACCCCCTACTATAGAGGAACAAAATATTTAGCTACACTCTTTAGAAGAAAGAAACAAAGAGTATAACTTGGACTCTAGTGATTCCTCACATGATGAGGCAGATCATCCTATGCAGATTGAAGAAACTTACTTGAATTCAATGGCCAAAAAGGTAAAAAGGCTATGGTGGATGCTGATGGTTTCATCACTCCAAATCCAAAAAAGACTAGAAAGAGCAGGGATTACTCTCAAATGGAAAGGACCATTGTCACACGTTCTATGGATGTGTCTAAGAAAGATTATTCTCAAAATCCCCAAGACACGAATACTATTGTTCAATCAAATGAAGACTCTTCTCATCACTATACTGAGGAGGTGAAACAACAACTCTCTTACATGGAGGGACAAATGGATATTTCTTTTCAAAAATTTCAACAGGGTGAGATTTCAGCAGAGAGATATCTCAGGGTGAAGTGATATTATTTTAACCAAAAAATAAAGCTATCCATGCACTCTTCCTAATGCTTTTGTCTTTTCTTCTCTGAATTTTGATTCTGGCATTAACTTGAAGATTCTAGTTGGAGGGATTTCTGAATGATTGCTTTTCAACATGTTGTCTCTTACTAGTGTTGCTGTTCTTGTTTTCTTTTGGTGTTTTCATTGTGGTCTGCTTGATGCTTTCTCTTCTGATGTTGTTGATGTCTTGGATTGGAGGACACGAATTCCTCGGTACCAGCCTGATGTTGTTGTTCCTTATGATTAAGGTTGAATGGTTGAGGAGTGAGGTCCTTAAATGCTCTTCCTATCCTGATGTTAACATGCCACAAGGTCTGGATTTTTTAGACATCCAACTTGTTCTTTCCTGGACACTGGTTGATTTTGAAGATTTTTTATACCTTCTTAAAGTGCTGGATTTAAGTATTCTAATTCTTTGATTTAACCAGTATGTCTTTTGTCTGTTTGATGGTTGTGGCAAGGAATATATGGAAGCAAAATGCCTTCATTCTAGCTCTCATTGAATTTTTTTTGATCTGGCCCGAACTGCATACTGGAGGATCCAGACTTTAGCTTGCTTTAATTGTTGGATTTACTATGTTAATGTCTGGTTTGATGGCTTAGCAGGGGAAGGAATTATATATTGACCTTCTGTTTTATCTTTTTAACCAACTACCTGATTATTTTTTCCTCTACTCCTCATGGTTTCTAGCAGTTAATGCTGACTGCAGTGGAGGAAGGCTCAGACTGTTCTAATTTTTCTAATAGGATAGTTCTCTGAATTTTTGGATGGACTGCATATTTGAAGATCCATATTTGAAAGAAACAATTGACTAGTGATTCTTCTGGGCTGTCTTCAAGAATAGGTTTATTTTAATTGATTTTTTCTTTGTAACCCCTTTAAATCCCTGCTGGTGTAAGTTCTTTACACCTCGAGGTTGTACTATCCTTCTTTTTTTGACTTTAATAAATTCCATAGGCGGTATGAATTGGGAAACCAATTCATATCACCAATCTTCTTAAAAAAAACTATTTTTTACTAATTATTACTATTTGTTACTAATCATTACTATTTGTTCCTATTTATTACTATTTGTTACTAATTATTACTATTCGTTACTAATTATTACTATTTGTTACTAATTATTACTATTTGTTACTAATTAGTACTATTTGTTACTACTTATTACTAATTATTACTAATTATTACTATTTATTTCTAATTATTACTATTTATTCCTATTTATTCATATATATTACTAATTATTACTAATTATTACTAATTATTACTAATTATTTTTATTTATTGCTATTTATTGCTATTTATTTCTATTTATTGCTATTTGTTGCTATTTATTGCTAATTATTGCTATTTATTCCTATTTATTTTTAATTAGTCCTATTTATTCCCAGTTATTTCTATTTATTACTATTTATTACTATTTATTACTATTTATTACTAATTACTACTATTTATTACTAATTACTACTATTTATTACTAATTACTACTATTTATTACTAATTACTACTATTTGTTACTAATTACTACTATTTATTACTAATTACTACTATTTGTTACTAATTACTACTATTTATTCCTATTTAGTACTAAATTTTCCTAATTATTCCTAATTATTCCTAATTATTACTATTTATTCCTAATTATTACTATTTATTCCAAATTATTACTATTTATTCCTAATTATTACTATTTATTCCTAATTATTACTATTTATTCCTAATTACTACTATTATTCCTAATCACTACTAAATAGTACTAATTACTTCTAATTAGTACTAGTTATTACTATTTATTACTAAAATACAGATAACAAAACAATTTAAATCAAATTCAATTACAAATAATCAATAATAATTAAAATTAACATAAAAAAATTAAATAAATACTAAATTAAATAAAATATAAATACCTTTAAACTTGATCTCTGATTGATATAAGTGCCTTCACAACTTCTCCGTAAAAAAAATTAATTAAGAGAAAATTTCACTCTAAAATTGAAGTTTAGAGAGAGAGAGAAAGTGAGAAATGAGGGGAAGAGAAAAAAAACGAAGGGGGGGTATATATTGGTTAGATTAGTTGCGATGGGCTTACTGTCACAAAAGGTACTTTTTGCGATGGGGCCCGTCGCAAATAACTTGCCCGCATTAATTGCTGTCGGTGGTTAAAAGGGTTTTTGCGATGGGGCTCATCGCAAAGGTGACCTGCCGACACACCTTTTGCGACGGGGCAACATCCCGTCGCAAAAACTCATTTACCGCCGCTGGTATTTGCGACATGACCCGTCACAAATACCCTCCGACCGACACACTATTTGCGACGAGGGGATCACCCCATCACAAATAACCTTCCCACACTTTGGCGCACATCCCGCGCCAAAGCGCACCTTACCTTTTGCGACGGGACCCCAAATCCCATCGCAAACAACAAGTTATTTTCGACGTGACGAACCCCCCATCGCAAATAACCCCTGGGATGAACTATTTGCGATGGGAACTAATCCCATCACAAATACCCTGTCACAAAAGACTGTTTTTCCCATAGTGAATGTGGCGTATGTCACGAACCAGGACGGGTCGCCATCCGACCCGGCGCCCGACCCAGTCCGCAGCAAGGCCCGAAGGGCGTTCCCGATCCCCACGGGCTGGCACAAGTGCCCGGGTATCAAAATAAAAGAGTGGGAACGATTTACCCGAATAAAAATCCAACAAAGCAAACCAAAACAAAAGTAAAGGTCGCTGACAACAAACCATTATACATGACCAAGTTTTGAGTCATAAGTATAACTAAAAACCAATCAACACGAAGGGAAAGTGTAGAGACCAAAAACCAACCCAGAAATTGTCACCCAACGAGAGATCGCACCCTCAAACCGTCACCTCAACGCCACGCCAAGAAGTAGCAGCTAATAACTCGGATCACCGTCCTCAAAACCTTTGCCTTTCCCTGTATCAGACAGAATCAGATCTACTTACACCCAAGGGTGTAAGTAGGGTGTGAGCAATCGCTCAATAGGTTGGCACCAAAGAAAAGATTTCTCATGAAAAGGTTAGATGACCAAAACAGTTCGCAGGTTCAAGTTTTAGAGAAAATAATTAAATGCACTAACACTTTAATGAAAACGGGTTTTAAAGAAAGAAAGACAGTTCTAAAATAGGGAAATGGGATTTTTGGTATTGAAAGAAAATGAAACATTCTCACATTTTGAAACCGCAGAAGTTACCAAAACCAACCATTTATGAGTATATAAATGCACAGGAGCAACAAAAGTGGGAGAGGCCCTAAAGTACCAAAGTTGTGTGGGTCCCTAAAACGTCGTGTCTCGGTGAAACGTGGCTTAGATGGCCACGACCCTCAGATAACGTGGCTTAGAAGGCCACAACCCTCAGAACACGTGGCTTAGAAGGCCACGACCCTCAGATATCATATGTTTAGTTAGTGTTGCAATCGTCAATCCCGCCAGTGAAACCGGACCGAGTCATCTCCGGAACACTAGCTCACTAGTCTAGTCTGCCCACCTAGTACCCAGGCTTCCCCTTTTGTGCTCAATATTCAAAGTTCACCCTACTCATCAGGTTCAAGTCATAACAAACTTGAATGCAAACTAAGTCAACCACACTTGCACATTCAATATAAATGAATAAACAAATAATCATTTAAAGGTCTAATGCACAACAGAGATTTTCAGAAACAGAACACAACGTGCAGGAATTCCACAAGTTAATAAACTATACAATCTCAAGAATCAAACTAAAATTTATAAAACATTAGAGAAATTGGTTTAGTGATTTTAAAGAAAAAAAGGCATCGTAATAACAGTGCTAAACCCACTCAAATTTTCATTGAAACCAAATGCATACAAATTTCAAACGATGTATTTATTCAAAACTAAAGACACGACTTAGTTGAAACCAAAATAACCTAAACATGCCACTAGTGAGATAAATCAATAAAATCTATCAGCTGAAATAAACACTCACAACAAAATTTAGATGATTGAAATGTTAATTCAAATAAACCCGCAACCCAATTAATCAGACAACCTAAGCATGCGAAACCACCTACCTGGAATGTAGAAAAAAAAACATCACAACTTGGTGCGCAAGCTCCAACCACCCGCCAAACGCATCGCAACAACTTAGATTAGACGCTAAAAACCAGACATTGAACCCAAATCACCACAAAAGGATCTCAAACAACATGAAGAACTAATACACAATTCTACCAAGGGAAGAAAGAACCGTTCGAAGAAAGACGTACCTGCGGAAGGGGTTGCGGGAGGCCAGTCGGAGCTCCAAGGAGGCTATCGGGGTTTGCGCGGTGCCGGAAAAGCAACTGGGGGACCACTGGAAAGAGGCGCAACCAAGATAGGAGGTTGCTGAAGCATCGGATGAATCTGGGGAAGTGCGCAAGGGGGCTTCAGTGTGCCGAAATAGGTCGGTGGGGTCCTAGGGGAACTATTAGAGAGGAGGTACGGCGCAAGGACGGGCAATGCGCGCTGGTTTTTCTGGGTGGTCCAGCTGAGAGGAAAGCAATGCGAGGGGGGTGTGCATTGAGGAGGCCAGAGGGGTTGTGCCGAGCAGGAGCGAGAGGGCGACGGGGCGTCGCCGGATGGGAGCAGGACCAGCTGGTCGTGCTGCTTTGGTTCGCCGGAAAGGGAGGGGGTGGTCCGCGCTGGAGGGGAAAGCAAGGGGAGAGGTGTTGCGGCTGCGGTTAGGGTTCAGAGGAGAGATGCGGCCTTGGAGCGGAATGGTTTGCATTCGGGTGAGGAGGCTGGAGAGGTGGAGCGTGGTCGGTGAGGATGCGGCGGACCTGTTGGAAGAGGGTGGTGCGGCAAAGCAGGAGGGGAGGGTGCCAGCCCGAGGGAAGGGGGAAAGGGATGTGGCGGCTAGGGTTGCAGGGGGAAAGGGAATCCGCGTGGGGAGAGGGTAGCGCAAGAGAGGTAGAGAAATAGGGGGGGGGGGAAATAAAGGAAATAAAAACCTTAAAAAAACTTATAACAATAACTTAAAAAATATATATATATATACACATATATAATAATAGATACAACCTAATTAAAATCTTAACAAAATTAATAATAATAGTAATAACATAAAAAGTGACACACAGATAATTTTACAACCATTGTATTAATTAAATATTATCTAACCAATTAAAATATTAACTTAAATAATAAAATAAGATTAATAATCCCAATATAATTATCATTGTTTTCATAGAAAAAAATTCTTGAATTAATTAATCATTTTTCATATTTGATTTTGCGCTTAAAGTATTATTCAACTCGTTAATTAATTGGTTACCCATGCATCGGGTAGGTCGCACGAACATCTGACGAAGCCATGCAACTTCACCCGTTCCTTGCCCGTATGCTGGACACTACCAAGCCAAAATACTAATTTACCATCAAAACACGAAAACTCGGGTCGGGTCTGGCAACGTGCACGGTCGTGTGCAAGGTCGTGCACCCAAATAATCACACATTTAATAATAAAACATCATCCAATTATGGTTGGGTGCTACACATGGTCGCGCGTACGGGCGCACACCCGTATAAGATCCCAAATCCATTTTAAATTAGAATCGACTTGAACCTCAACTCAAAGAAAGACCCAAAATAATTAAATGAAAAAGAAGTATGGTCGGGGTGTGACAATTCTCCCCACCATGACACTTTCTGCCCCCAGAAAGTCCCAAAATACCAGGTCAACCAAGGGTTCCAAGCAAGGCCGCAAAGATGCTTAAAACAAAACCTCAATCGCCCAAAGACCGAGCATTTAAAATGTCGATGACCTGAAACATCAAGATCTCAAAACCAGAATCACCAAGCAAAATGACCAACAATAAGGAATTCACCTTCAAACACAACTACAACATGGAACACCCCGACCCCTAACGTAGGGATCATCAGTACCACTCGAGATCTCCAAGAACGCTCGTCAAGCGACCCACTACATAAGCTATCCAACCAATATGGTTGAGGTTGGGCGGAGCAGAAGCAAGGGGTTGCTCCGCCAAACGCACTTTGAAAACAGAGCCTTCCACAAGTCCGTCTTATGGTAGTCTCCCCACCATATTAGGGTTCTCGGCAAACATTTGTTCTCCAAACCAAAACGACTCCCAACCCAGACAACTCTAACACTGGCTTGACCCTCAGAGTTCCCTATGTTGAACTAATACAAGACGGGACATCAGAGAGACCCGCACAGGGTCTCCCCACCATTTTAAAATTTCCTAACACCACGAAACCCGCGCGGGCATTCCTAGTTTACTTTAAGCAATACCGATTGAACCCTTCATCGTGAACCCGCCACACGGGCCGACCTACACTAATCATTCTTACAGTGGACAACACTCTGCCACGTGAGATAGCTTTGATAGCAGAAACCCCTAACCAGGAGATAAACTAGACAGGCGCACAACGTTTCCACAAGACATGAGTATCTCTGACCGCAAGAAGGTTCACGAAGCACACCCACTAGCTTTACAAGAATATGGGTTTTTCCGAACCTCTTTAATGCCCAAGAGAAACTCCCATAAGATAAGACCACGACAAGTAGACAAGGGCTCCATTCCCCTGACAACAAGACTGACGCCTTCGGAGAGGGTACCACAGTAGGGAAATTTAAGTTGTCCCCATCCCGAAATTGCGTACTAAAGTCGGACCAAGCCCGTCCCACGTCTGACGAGTTCTGACTGCGCGCAAGCTTCACCCCGAGACCTATGGTTGGGGCACTGATGTCTGAAGCATCTCCAGCCTCGCAGTCACAAGATGACCACTTCTAACTGGAACTTCCTCCACTGGAAAAGCAGCCTGCATACTTCTCCTCGTGTCTCGCACGACCACTCTATTAACATACCAACTTAGAATTGCATCGAACGACCTAGAGTGTCTAACTGACCACACTAGAGATAGGGGACTGAGCGGTCTGTCCGACACGCAACACGAACTGATGAGAGGGGCACTCCAAGAACAAGTACCTTTGGTTCACACTCGTCAATGGACGAAGAACATTCATTTACCACAGTATAAACGGGATGAACAACTATTACGAGCTTTAAACTGATCGTTACACACAACCTCTGGGGAACAAGAAACAAGCTCATCAGAAAGTTCAACATACCTCCTTCACCCTCTGTTGACTGGTGAGGCACCTACGAGATCAACCACCCTTCTTGCCTTCTCTTCTTTAGGTACAACTGTGGAATGAGGCTAGTCTTGAGGATCGCTCACGACATCTCCATTTGCAACGAAAATGGAACGATCACCATTCACTAGTTTAGTCCCGCTCCACCAGACGTACTCGAGACAATCTTACATCCGCACAACATTTGAAGTTCCTTCAAAACCAGAGACACTTCCAACTTTCCCAAATCACTCAACGACATCCAACTGACATCGACTTCTATGAACAGTCGACGCCACCTAGCCGAACCCAACTCTGACACTCCACTAAGAGTATGGGTCAGGCCAAGAACTGAGAGAGACTTGCTTGAACCCATGGAACATTTCTAGGGGCATATCGCAAACAAGAAACACAAACCAGCCTTCCACAAATCCAAACACATCATGAAACAATCATCAACATTACAAATCAAATCCAATAATCCCAATTGAAAACATCAATTCATTTTCAAAGAAAAACACTCACTTGAAAAACCAAGCACCTGCACAAAAAGCCCAAAAACTATTTTAAAAATTTATCTTTACTTTAAAAGCAATGTCATTTTTTTTCCATTTCCAAAACCATTTTTGCACAAAACCCATTTAAGAAAAATCCCCACTTTCTAGAAAACAAGAAGCAACCTTAGAGATCAATCAACTACCAATGATATTCCATGGTGCCTCGCAAGTATGCATTTTCGTGCCACTCAAGCACCCGTCCACACGATCCATCAACTAACCCTTAA
This sequence comes from Viscum album, assembly GCA_963277665.1. Lineage (NCBI taxonomy): Eukaryota > Viridiplantae > Streptophyta > Magnoliopsida > Santalales > Viscaceae > Viscum > Viscum album. The sequence continues at coordinate 1,256,998,015 of OY728142.1, read as the reverse complement.
TCAAGTCCATATGCACATGCGAGCACCCATAGGAATACCAGTGAAAAGAAAAAGGTATTTTCTGATATTGACATTGTCACACCCCGACCATACTTCTTTTTCATTTAATTATTTTGGGTCTTTCTTTGAGTTGAGGTTCAAGTCGATTCTAATTTAAAATGGATTTGGGATCTTATACGGGTGTGCGCCCGTACGCGCGACCATGTGTAGCACCCAACCATAATTGGATGATGTTTTATTATTAAATGTGTGATTATTTGGGTGCACGACCTTGCACACGACCGTGCACGTTGCCAGACCCGACCCGAGTTTTCGTGTTTTGATGGTAAATTAGTATTTTGGCTTGGTAGTGTCCAGCATACGGGCAAGGAACGGGTGAAGTTGCATGGCTTCGTCAGATGTTCGTGCGACCTACCCGATGCATGGGTAACCAATTAATTAACGAGTTGAATAATACTTTAAGTGCAAAATCAAATATGAAAAATGATTAATTAATTCAAGAATTTTTTTTATGAAAACAATGATAATTATATTGGGATTATTAATCTTATTTTATTATTTAAGTTAATATTTTAATTGGTTAGATAATATTTAATTAATACAATGGTTGTAAAATTATCTGTGTGTCACTTTTTATGTTATTACTATTATTATTAATTTTGTTAAGATTTTAATTAGGTTGTATCTATTATTATATATGTGTATATATATATATATATTTTAAGTTATTGTTATAAGTTTTTTTAAGGTTTTTATTTCCTTTATTTTCCCCCCCTATTTCTCTACCTCTCTTGCGCTACCCTCTCCCCACGCGGATTCCCTTTCCCCCTGCAACCCTAGCCGCCACATCCCTTTCCCCCTTCCCTCGGGCTGGCACCCTCCCCTCCTGCTTTGCCGCACCACCCTCTTCCAACAGGTCCGCCGCATCCTCACCGACCACGCTCCACCTCTCCAGCCTCCTCACCCGAATGCAAACCATTCCGCTCCAAGGCCGCATCTCTCCTCCGAACCCTAACCGCAGCCGCAACACCTCTCCCCTTGCTTTCCCCTCCAGCGCGGACCACCCCCTCCCTTTCCGGCGAACCAAAGCAGCACGACCAGCTGGTCCTGCTCCCATCCGGCGACGCCCCGTCGCCCTCTCGCTCCTGCTCGGCACAACCCCTCTGGCCTCCTCAATGCACACCCCCCTCGCACTGCTTTCCTCTCAGCTGGACCACCCAGAAAAACCAGCGCGCATTGCCCGTCCTTGCGCCGTACCTCCTCTCTAATAGTTCCCCTAGCACCCCACCGACCTATTTCGGCACACTGAATCCCCCTTGCGCACTTCCCCAGATTCATCCGATGCTTCAGCAACCTCCTATCTTGGTTTCGCCTCTTTCCAGTGGTCCCCCAGTTGCTTTTCCGGCACCGCGCAAACCCCGATAGCCTCCTTGGAGCTCCGACTGGCCTCCCGCAACCCCTTCCGCAGGTACGTCTTTCTTCGAACGGTTCTTTCTTCCCTTGGTAGAATTGTGTATTAGTTCTTCATGTTGTTTGAGATCCTTTTGTGGTGATTTGGGTTCAATGTCTGGTTTTTAGCGTCTAATCTAAGTTGTTGCGATGCGTTTGGCGGGTGGTTGGAGCTTGCGCACCAAGTTGTGATGTTTTTTTTTCTACATTCCAGGTAGGTGGTTTCGCATGCTTAGGTTGTCTGATTAATTGGGTTGCGGGTTTATTTGAATTAACATTTCAATCATCTAAATTTTGTTGTGAGTGTTTATTTCAGCTGATAGATTTTATTGATTTATCTCACTAGTGGCATGTTTAGGTTATTTTGGTTTCAACTAAGTCGTGTCTTTAGTTTTGAATAAATACATCGTTTGAAATTTGTATGCATTTGGTTTCAATGAAAATTTGAGTGGGTTTAGCACTGTTATTACGATGCCTTGTTTTCTTTAAAATCACTAAACCAATTTCTCTAATGTTTTATAAATTTTAGTTTGATTCTTGAGATTGTATAGTTTATTAACTTGTGGAATTCCTGCACGTTGTGTTCTGTTTCTGAAAATCTCTGTTGTGCATTAGACCTTTAAATGATTATTTTTTTATTCATTTATATTGAATGTGCAAGTGTGGTTGACTTAGTTTGCATTCAAGTTTGTTATGAATTGAACCTGATGAGTAGGGTGAACTTTGAATATTGAGCACAAAAGGGGAAGCCTGGGTACTAGGTGGGCAGACTAGACTAGTGAGCTAGTGTTCCGGAGATGACTCGGTCCGGTTTCACTGGCGGGATTGACGATTGAAACACTAACTAAACATATGATATCTGAGGGTCGTGGCCTTCTAAGCCACGTGTTCTGAGGGTCATGGCCTTCTAAGCCACGTTATCTGAGGGTCGTGGCCATCTAAGCCACGTTTCACCGAGACACGACGTTCTAGGGACCCACACAACTTTGGTACTTTAGGGCCTCTCCCACTTTTGTTGCTCCTGTGCATTTATATACTCATCAATGGTTGGTTTTGGTAACTTCTGCGGTTTCAAAATGTGAGAATGTTTCATTTTCTTTCAATACCAAAAATCCCATTTCCCTATTTTAGAACTGTCTTTCTTTCTTTAAAACCCGTTTTCATTAAAGTGTTAGTGCATTTAATTATTTTCTCTAAAACTTGAACCTGCGAACTGTTTTGGTCATCTAACCTTTTCATGCGAAATCTTTTCTTTGGTGCCAACCTATTGAGCGATTGCTCACACCCTACTTACACCCTTGGGTGTAAGTAGATCTGATTCTGTCTGATACAGGGAAAGGCAAAGGTTTTGAGGACGGTGATCCGAGTTATTAGCTGCTACTTCTTGGCGTGGCGTTGAGGTGACGGTTTGAGGGTGCGATCTCTCGTTGGGTGACAATTTCTGGGTTGGTTTTTGGTCTCTACACTTTCCCTTCGTGTTGATTGGTTTTTAGTTATACTTATGACTCAAAACTTGGTCATGTATAATGGTTTGTTGTCAGCGACCTTTACTTTTGTTTTGGTTTTCTTTGTTGGATTTTTATTCGGGTAAATCGTTCCCACTCTTTTATTTTGATACCCGGGCACTTGTGCCAGCCCGTGGGGATCGGGAACGCCCTTTGGGCCTTGCTGCGGACCGGGTCGGGCGCCGGGTCGGATGGCGACCCGTCCTGGTTCGTGACAGCGTATCATGTATGCTATCGAACATAATTTTTCCTTTTAAAAACTTTGGATGTTACAATAAATGTAATATCCTTAATACCCTTAGGCTGAATGAGTGATGTAAAGTTAATCTTTGTATTACCTTTACACAGCACATTATATTTGAGTTGTGTAAAGGTAAGTAGTTTCTTACCTTTATACAAGAGGTTTTGAATGACCAACATATGGATAAAATATTTTATCCTTATATAGGAGCCCCCCTATTCGTAAGGCTAGCATAAAATTAAAAATTATTTTTAATATATTAAATGCTTTTAATGGGTTATTAATTGTTTATAAATCATGTTAAAAGGTGTTTTAGGAATTTTTAATTTATAGGGATTTTATAAATTAATTATAAATTTTTTATAATTAATTACACAAATGTTTATGAATTTTTTCCCAAATATTAATGGTTAATATTTTAAAATAAATTTTGACAAATTAAATGGCATGCCTTATGATCTAGAAATAATATTTTTTAAAAGTCATAATAGAATATTTATAATGTTTTTATAAAATAAAAAATAAATGATATTTAGATTATATAAAATGTTTATATAATAGAAATTGAATTATAGAATGTTTATAGTTCATGAAATATCACATAAATTTCATATAATATAAAATATAAAGGAGTTCATATATAAATTAATATAAAAAGTTTATATTCTTGCTAAATTATAAAATGGTTATAATTAGCATTTATTTATGAATAGTTTATAAATGTATCTTGTTTTGAAAAATAAATAAATAATTTATTTATTTACTAAATTTATTTGATATTCATATCTAGTAAATTATTTATAAAATATGAATATTGTGTATGCATATTTATATGATAAATTGCTTATAGGACAGAGCCTTGTATGTCATGCTAGGTTCGATATCATAAAATTTAGTTTTCATCAACCATAACCTCTATTTTCCATTATAGTTATGAGCTTGAGAATAGTTTTTGGGAATATTTTTTTCATATTAAATGTTATAGTTATCATAAATTTAATTCTCTCTTGAGTAAAGTATCCTCGGGTAGAGGGACTTGGGGTCGGACCACCTACTTCCCTGGAGGCCTATGCCTTGTCTAGGAAAATGAATGGGGTTGTCTATCTATCAATCTGAGCTTACTCATATGGAGTTTTTCAATCTCATATAACTCTATTCCTTTACATGAAGTGTTAATGTACCTTATGCATACGATGCCTTTGAATTTGTATGAATATGCTCGAATTTTGTTTTTGGGAGAGTAACACAAACTCTTGGCTTGTGTGGAGAGTTACATATTAATGTGGTTTGAACACATTAATTTGGTGGTTGGAATAGATATTTCCAAAACTAAATCATTAGAATCATGTATACAAAAAAGGAATAAAATATGAGAAGATAATGATTACATAAGATGTACTGGTTATGAATTTAATATTCATATGATGTATATTAAATTGGTGAGACTAAAAGCCAATAAATACAAAGTGTTAGATTCCTTTCAAAGAGGATCTTTTCATGACCTCAATAATTAAATCAGGTATTATCGAGATCACTACAGTACCCTTGTATTATCTTGTGTAAGGAAAGAAAGCTATAAGTAACTTAGTATTTTCATGTTGGCTATTATAGATCTCAATATGAGTATCCCTTGATTTTCCTTTTTTATCTTATTATTGGAATTATCTTTGGGTTACACTATATGATAATCCTTAATGGTTATGATACCAAAGGAATAGAGTTGAGAGAATCCATATAATAGATTTAGATAGGTTTTTATCTGCTCAACTATCTAAGAATCATAACCATCATGATTGGGATGATTCCTTATCTAAATAATCATGGATTGCTTACGTGATAATCAGTTCAAGTCATGATGAAATATATATTTTAGCTCACTAAATGGATATGATGTGCAGGGTTATCATTTTTAGTGGAATCACTTTCATTTAAATCCCTTAATGAAAAGATATAATACATGATACTCACCTATTGTTATGTCTTTGTTATAGATTGTGACGTACTTCACACTAATCATATTGAGATCATTCATAGGCATGACCTATAAAATAGCTAAAGATTGGTATCTAATTATGATAAGTGTTCTCAATAAGAAACATTCAGAGTACCCAAATGTGAATGTTGTAGAAATTAATTTCTCTAACTATGATTCATGAGTATTAGATACCAGGTGTGCGTCACACATTTATAATGAAAAATTTAGACTCAGAGATAAGATAGAATTGATGAAAGTAGAAGTATATATCTATGTTGGTAATGGAACAAGAGTTTCCACATTAGAGCTCAACGCATGTGATATGATTTTACTAATTGGATTGATCCTAGAATTGAAAAACTGTTACTATGTTCCTTCCAAAAACAAGAATTTGATTTATGTGACTTGTTTGGATAAGATGAAATTTCATTCATTATTAAGAACAAAATTTATTCTAAATATAATAATGAAAAGTTTTATGGAATTGGAAATATAATGAATGGTTTATATATTATTTATATGTATAAACCTATTTATAACATTTAGAATAAGAAATTCAGAATTGATTCTAATCCCATCCTCCTTTGGTGTTTTCACCTAGGAAAAATAAATGAGAAATGCATTCAAAGACTCTATAGAGATGGATTATGAGATTTATTCAATCATGAATCGTTTAATACATGTGAATCATGTTTATTGGGGAAAATGAAAAGGTTTAATTTTTAGAGAAAAAGTGAGAGGGCTAGTGGACCATTAGATCTTATACATAGATATGTATACAGACTAATTAACATACAATAAAATAGCGGTTTTGGGTACTTTCATACTTTTACTGATGACTTTAGTTGGTATGTGTATGTGTTTATGATGAAACACGAGTATAAAACTTCTAAAAAGATCAAATATTTTCATAACAAAGTATAGAATCAATTGGGAATAAGTATTAAAGTCCTCCAATCAGATTGGGGTGGTGAATAATTGATGTAACGCCCCGACCCCAGCTACCCAGAGCCGGTGCGTTACTTCGTAACATTGGCATGATCACAAACGATCAAGTCTCGAAAGACCGATTAGTTTAGTAGCCTTGGAAACACTAGATACATCCATAAATGTTACATTACATCATAAGGTGAAAAACTAATAACAAAGTCTTCATAGTCCACACTCATATCCTCTTCTGACTATCCCTGCAGGTCATTCATAAAATACTTCTTCACATCCTGGAAAATATTAAAACATTGAAAGGGGTGAGCTCAGATGATCAGTAAGGATAACAATATAGCGGAAGCTTTCATAAATAAACATTAACATTTAAGGCAATGTATAACTAAAACAAAAGCCTTTTAAACTTGAACTTTAGCATAATATGGAAAAAGTAAACTGAAATAATGCCATTTACTTACTCACATGGATATTCTACTAGTCAAATAATCACATGCAATATCAATAACCACTTTCATAATGAGGGAATGTATAATGCCGGACATTCTGAAACATTTTGTCAAGGCCTCGGCCAAGACGTCTAAAATGATTAAGGCCTCAGCCAAAACCATAAATCAAATTGGGAAAGGGCCTCGGCCAATTCCACATCTAGTTGTCTCATGAGACCTACCAATGCAATTTTTTTAGAATATAATTATGTTTAAAATTGCTCAAATATACTCCAGTGTTTTTCTGAAAACATTATGCAAGCTTCTGAAAACAAAATAACTAATTCTGAGACTGCTCGACTAATTATAGGCCATGATGGGTCCACGCCCAATCCCTTCCTGTCTACCACACTCGAGAGTCGGGTTTTCTGAAAACATTTTTAAGCTTGCATTAAATACGTATACATTTGAACTGGATTTTCATATATTGGAGAGAAATATCTCTTTTTTGAAATCATTTAAAAATCACATAATTATAAAAGAAAACATTTTGAATAAATGTAAAAGTCAAAGGGGTTTTATACACCGTATAAAAGAAATTTGTGTATAAAACCAAATATGCCTCAATGAATGGAGATTGAGACGAAGTCCCTTACAAAGATAATTTATTAAATAAAATAGATCTATTATGTGTATTCACTATAAGTACACATAAAGAAAGTAAAAATACAAGATAGTACATAATAATATCATGTCATAATTTGAAAGTATGAGATTAACCCAAAGAATGGAAATTGGGTTAAGAAATTCCCTTACCTCATGTCTGACTTGACTCAACCGTTCTTTAACCTCCTGAATAATAAACTAGAGTTAATATATACCTTATTAAGAACCATTTTCAATTTCATTATCCTTTTTATATCACTTATTACAATGATATGAACATTCTGTAATTATTTAAGTTAATAACGGTCGTTTTGTCGATCTTAGGTACTTGAGTCAAAAATAAACTTCTTATAATTACAAGTTGTTCATGTGGTGAAATATCCATTATATCCAGAATTATATTCATGATGTAGATATCATATATATCATATATATACAGTATATACATTCATTCATAATGTCACGTAACATTTAGAGGTAAGAAATGAAATGCACCGTTCATGGAGACGGTAAGCCGTACGTACGCATGAACGCTACTTTCATTTCAATTTCATATTTAATGGAACTAAATCATAATGATATAAATGTATAATATAATTCCAGTATAATATAGTGTATAATACCATTTACTCCATCCTTTATACATCCCACATATGGCATTAACGATTCAAATCACTTTGAGGGGGCGGTAGTCCGCACTTCCTAAAATGAAATTATCGTGTTTTACCCATAATGGAAATCATAAAGTATGCCATAAATGAGAAATACAGAAGCATAAGTAAAACATAAACACAGTATATATCATATATAAATATAGTGACATCTTAATGGCCACCTTTGAAGGTGTTATATGAGTGTTGAACAATCATCGTTTCGTGAGGCAGAAATTCGCCATCCACAGAAACCGTATGTTCTTTAACCATTAGATGTAGGTGTGTGTAAGTGTAGCTCGGATCCTTCTTATAACAACATCCTAGTATATTTATGATACTGGTGTTGTTACAAAAGAAACGAATAAAAAGAGTTTAAGGGGTTTTAGAAGAAAAATAAAACAAAACAACATTAGAGAAGACATTACCTCAAAATCGGGTAACTCTTTTTGATTTGAGCCAAAGGCTTCCTTGAGAAGAGTTATGCCCAAAGTGAGGCTTCTAGTAGTAATATGGAGAAGTTGGGAGAGTATTTGGTCAGAGTTTGGCCGAGCCAAATGGCTTGAAGGTGTGAATAAGGTGGGAGAGGTGGGGGGATTTTATAAGTGGAGAGGAGGGGCTCTTTTGGAAAGATTGAAATGTTACATTATTACACAATGCTTTTCGGATTCTAAAGGTCCCAAACTTATATAATTCGTGGCTAAGGTGATAAGGGTTCGAAATCTACCCATCCAATAGTCTTTGGACAAGTTTAAGCCTTTTATTTTACATTATCTTTTCATTTTATTAAAATCGTTAAATAATGAGGTCATCGCTGCATCATAATGATGTCATAAATAATTTAATTTATTTAATGTCTAAAAATTATAAAAAAATACTATGATGTAGGAAATCTTTTTAGCTTTCTAATGAATATTTATAGTCAAAATTTGGACTTGTGTAACCCCACTTAAAAACTGTTTTAGTAAAATAACTCATGTTTGTGTCAATTTAATTTTAACATTAAATAAATATATATTAATGTCATTTTCCAAATAAAGTAGATCCATGGGGTCCCCAAGTTGACCCATGGGTTGTATTGGTCGGCCATGACTCATCCAATAGGAGTAGGACAAGTGTCATGCTCATCTCATATTATTAAAACATTATTTGTACCTTAAACTACACTAATTACCTCTAATCGCGATTAAGAACTTAAAAGTTACTATTCACCAAAAAATTATTTTAATCTCATTGAACCACATTTTACTTCTTAATGACAACCATTTATGTCGGATTTTTGAAAATCAAATCACATAAGTGGTAATATTTCATTTAAATGAAAAATCAGTTATTTAACTACCACTTAGTGGTTTCACTATTCATCAAAAATTGAAGTTTTTCAGAACAAGGCCAAAATTTCACCCTAAGCTATAATTGATATTCCGAATTCAAAAATGATGTCTATTTTAAAAAATTCCAAACATATAAGTTTCATTAATTAATTTTATAATTAATTCCCGCTGTTACGACAAATAGCGTGTTTTTAAGAAACAATTTATATCAAAAGATTGGCAATTGTTTATGTCCAATTTCAATGTTAAATTAATTCTAATGAACACCATTGGATAAAATGGTAAAAATATATTCTAATTATACTTTAAAACCACTCAATAGTATAACTTATCACTATAAATTATTTTGATTAAAAAAGTTGTTTTATGTATTTTTCACTATTCATAAAAATTTGGAAGTTCTCAGAAAATTACAAAAAATTCAACATAGGCTAATTTCAATATTAGGAATACAAAAATGAAGTCCATTTTGAAATATAAAATTTCTATAAATTTAAAAAGTGGTTATTACTATTCATAACGGCTACTTTGATTAGTTGCGGTGTGTTAGAACTCAAAGTTGCGTACAATGCAAGCTATTGCATTATTGAATGAGATGCATATCGTGGAAGCTCGAGGTGTTACAATTGATCTAGGAATTCATAGATTATCTAAGAGATTATGGAATTTTTTCAGAACCAACTCCTCTCAGAACACCACAATGAAATAGTGTATTTGAAAGGAGGAAGCATATCTTGTTTGAAATGGTTTGATCAATGATGGGACTATGTGACCAACCTATTCAATTTTGTGGTTATACTCTGGAGACTACTATATTCTCACTAAACCATGTTCCATCTAAATCAATAACAAACACACCATATGATATATGGTATGGGAAGAATCCTAGTTTTTCTTATATGAATATTTAGGCATGTGAAGAAATCATATGATGATTTAATTCTGATAAGCTTAAATTTAATAAATTCTTATTTATTGGTTATCCTAAAGAAAAATGGGTTATTAATTTTATAATCCTATTGAATAAATTTTTTTTATGTCTCGATGATATGTTTTCCTTAAGAAAGAACACATTAGTTGAGGTGTTAGTAGGAGGAAAGTTGAACTTGGATAAGTTCAATACCAACAAAAGGATGTTTTCCTGATTTGGAGGTTAAGTTGGTTCCATAAAGAGTCGCTAAATAAGTACCAACTCTAGTTACATAAGAACCTTGAAGGTCTGGTAGAATTCATCAGGAACTCATGAGAAATTTATTTCTCAAAGCTAATGATAATGAATTAGAGTTTTTAGGAGATAAAACTACTTTAAGATGAGAGGACATTGAGAGTTTTTATTTTTAGAAATGGTCAAAATCCATGGAATCTGAGATGGACTCCATATACACTAACCAATTTTGAAACTTGATGGATGAACCTAAAGGGGTGAGTCCCATATATAGAAAGTGTTTTTTCTATAATAAAACTCACATGGATGGTATATTGGATACCTATAAAGCATTTCTGGTGGAAAAGGGTTAGAAATAAGTTCATGGTATTAACTATAAAGAGACATTCTCACCTATTGTGATGATAAAGTCCATTTAGATTTCTCTATCCATAACAGATCATTATGATTATGATATATATCAAATGGATTTTAAAACCACATTCCTTAATGGTAATTTATCCAAGGAAATTTATATGACACATCCTGAGGGTTTTGAAGTTCCAAGTGAGGTTGATAAGGTTTGAAAATTCCAAAAGTCTATTTATGGACTAAAGAAGGCTTCTTGGAGTTAGAATATTCAGTTTGATGATACAATCAAATATTTTGGTTTCATCAAGAATGTGGATGATTCTTGTGTATACACGAAGATTAGTGTGAGTATAGTAGTGTTTCTGATACTATTTGTAGATGATATACTTATTATTGGAAATGAAATCTGGACACTACACTCTGTTAAGACGTGGATGGGTAAATGTTTCTTAATAAAAGACATGTGTGAAGCATATTACATACTTGGTATGAGGATCTATATAAATGGATCTATGAGGTTTCTTGGACTAATTCATAACATATATATTGGCAAAGTTATACAGCGGTTTATCATGGAGAACTCTAAGAAGGGTTTACTAATAGTGTTATATGGAATGAATCTTAAAAAGATTCAAAATTATTCTAAAGTTTTAGAAAGGATGGATATGATTCCTTAAGCATCCACCATAGGATCTATCATGTATTCCATGTTATGTACTCAACCTAATGTCTCATATAATTTGATCATAATAAGTATATACCATCCAATCCTGGTGAGAGTCACCAAATTGTTGTAAATAAAATCCTTAAGTACTTAAGAAGGACTAAGGATATATTCTTAGTCTTTGGAGGATAGGATGAGATCTATGTAAAGGGTTACACATATGTTAGTTTCAAATCTGAAAAATATGATATGAAATCTCAATATGGATTCATGTTTTTCCTAAATGATGGAGTAATTAATTGGAAGAGTTACAAACAATCTACTATAGTGGGATAAAAAAATAGAGGCAGAATACATCATTGAATTATAAACTATGAAGGAAGCTATTTGGATCAAGAAGTTAATTTCTAAACTTGGAGTAATTCCTAAAACAGAGGTATAAATTGAGCTATATTTTGAAAACATTGGGGTTATTAATCAAGATAAGGAACCCTGGTCTCACCAGAGGACTAAGCACATCATTTGAAAATACCATATCATATGGGAAATTATTGAGAGTGTTGATGTAAAGATCAACTGGGTGGATAATCAGTAGATTATAATATATCTTCTAATGAAACCATTACCACAATAACAACATGAGAGTCATGCATAATATCTAGGTGTAAGGAATATGATAAATTGGTTGTAATTATTTTAAATGTATCATGTTATTATAATAAAGTAAATCTTCAATTACCATTCATTCATGCATGGTGTAATTAATTTTACATGAATGATCGAATGATAATATCCTCTCAAAGTTTGATTTTGAGTTGTCCCTAACTGATGATCATTATAGAGTATTATAGATTGTAATGATATGATAAGGTTGGATTTAATAGATTATTATAATAATTATAAATAGTTTTATTTGAGTTATGAAGAACTAATTCATGAGGTAATAAGTAGATAATTATTTTTTGGATTGACCTGCTAAAGTATATCTCATGGAATGTCATATAGTCAACGATATACTTATGGGTGTATATTATCACTCATTATTACATAAGGTTATAAATATAAATTGAATGATAACCTTCATACTTTAATTCCATACTTATGCAAGTCTACATGTTGACTTAGCTAATAAAAGGGTGTTTGGGTATGTTGTTGATCAGGTCATCAGTTAGAGCACAAACAATATGATATTTGTACACTTGTATGACTAGTAAATACATCAGGAATTTGAGTGAATTAGACTAAATAAAATTCATTTCCATGATTAGTTGTTTCATATATGATGTGTTCAACTACTTGGATAAGTGACATGTGATGTTTTTATTAGATAGATTAATAACATGTGATGTATTCATCGACTTGATCAGTATTTTTTAGAGAATCAATAAATGATGGGAGAACTATAATAGATTAAAATTTCCCATGTCTAGTGGTTACTTGATGTCATGAAAAAAGGAATTGTATAGGAATAAATATGATGTATATGATACATCTTATGGTGGACATGTTCATATAGAGATACAATTATGTTTAATGGAGATCACACAAGACTCCTCAATAGCTTGAGTAACACTGACGCTTTGCTAGAGGCCGCTCTTTGCTTGAATCTATGAAATATGGATTTCATGGTTATTATCAATGTTGTTAAGGATCATAGGGTTATACAGTTAGGCCCTTGTATAAGGATAAAATTTTGGACAAAGTGTTTGTTCAAAGTGAATAGAGTTTGATGAAAACTATATCCAAAAGAGTTTGGATGGATTCACAAAGAGTTGTGAAGTTTTACATAAAGTCCTTATGGTATTTTAGTGAAAGTGGGAGATTATTGGAAGTGAACATAAAATACCATGCATGTGATGTATGGTGTATACATGAATGTGATGGATTAGACTTACACCTCCACTCCTGAATGATTTTACAACAGTTATGATCCATATGATGGATCATACAAGTTGGAAAATACACATTCATTTAAGTTATTCAATGAATGAACATCAATAGGATGAAATGCTATGGTTTTATATGATGGAACCTGAGCCGGTATGATATAGCTGACACTCATCATTTCATGAAGAGCTTAGAGGAATGATATATAAGAGGATGAGATCCTCTCCTATTGTGTGTGTGATACTTGTGAGCAACTTTTGAACCTCTCTTATTCCCTAAAGGCTATTCATCATTCTAAATAAAGGTGCTAGCCCCCTTTTATCTTTTTAGGTATCCTCTTGATACGATCAAGGATCCGAATGGCTAATGCACTCCCTCAGAGGTAGGAATCATTTTTTTGCTGCTTAAGTGATTTTATTTAAACAATCCCCACAAAGATAAAATAGAAGCCACTATAATAATAGGATATAAGGTACTCTATTTTTCATATTATTTACACATTGATTTCTTGAAGATAGATATCCTCTGTTTTGGGTTGTCTTGCACAGAAAATGAGCATTAGATGATCATACAAAACCCATCATATTCATCAAGTTAACTTATAGTTTGAGTTAGATACAATTTATGAGTATGAATATAGGAGTGATTTGTTGTATTATAACCACTGATCTTTTTTTATCCTTTTCTTGGTTGAGGGAAAGTACCTTGTGTTCAAACCATTCAACCTCTATCTCCTTTTTCTTTTTTTAATGAAAGGGTGGGATCTTTTACCCCTAGTCAGGCATTTTCTTAATAATTATAATATATCAATAATTTAACAAATAAATGTTTACAAATATAATTATATTTTTATGTAATTTTACAAATTTTAATATTTATAAAATTATAATCACAAAAATATAAATAATTTTAGAAGTATATAAATATATATTTGTTAAATTATAAATATATTATCATTATATAATTTATTATATTTTGGATAAATATATTTATATATATTTATCTATTCATGATAGCTATAATTATATAATTTTTTATTTTGAAAAAATTTATTTGTTATGATTATATTTATTATATCTAATTATATTTATTTAAATGAATTATATTTAAAAATAAAAAAATATATTTATATATTAAGAATATATTTAAAATAAAAATTTTTATAATAAATATATTTATAATATATAATTTTTTATAAATATTATTATAGAAAATAAAAGAAATTATATAACAATACTATATTTATAATATAAAAATATATTTATATAATTAAATTTATATTTTTTATGATAATATAATTATATACATATAATTATATATTATATATATATTTAAAATATATAAATTGATATATATATAATTTTAAAAAATATGAATTTATAAAAATATATAAATTTATATAAATATAGATATAAAAAATATATAAATTTATATAAATATATAAAATTATATAAATATAATTATAAAAAATATAATACATTATATAATGATAATATATTTATGATTTAAAAAAAATATATATATATATATATATTTTATAATTATATTTATATAAGTTTATATAAATATAAATATAAATATATAAATTTATATACAAATATATATTTATATAAATATATAAATTTGTAAAATTATATACAAATATAATTATATTTGTTACATTTTTAATTTATTTTAATTATATGTATTTAACAAATATAACAAATAAACATTGGACCACACATTTTCTTTCTGTTTTCTCCTCAGCGCAAACCCATGCATTATTATCATAAAAGTAAAATCACTCCAACAATTCATAAAAAATGTATGCATTTAATTCAATAAACATATCATTATATAGGATAATTATATAAGAAGAGATGGATATGAAGATGAGAAGACCCATATTGTTCACTAAGAGGAGGTGAATCACATCGATGCCATCCAACTGCCTACCACCTCTTGTCAAAGGTGGTGTACCAAACCCACTAGCCCCTTGGCAACTTCAACTATGGTTGTTTCCTTGGGTGTTGGTGGGTGTAAGTGAGGACCAATGGGAGTTGTGTTAATCATTTATACCTCTCACCATGTCTATAAAAGGAGGCCATGGGAGCTTCCAGTGTATCATCCAATCATCTGATCCAGGAGAGCTTATTATATCTAAGAGAGTGTTGGAGTTGGTTCCCTATAACCAACTAACTTTTTACTTTTTATTATCTAAATATATATATTCTCATCACAAAGTGATTGTTCTTCTACATTACATTAGTGTGAAAATTTCCTTGGAATATTTGTCACATTAAAGTGTTATAGGTAGTTCCTCTCTATAATGAGAACCCAAAGATGTTAAGAAAATATTCTTAAGTCATTATGTCTTATGATCAAGATGAATGAATATGAAATAACAAAAATTATGTTTAACTATTAGGTGTTGGGGGATCATAAAAAATGATACTTATTCTCATAGTGTTCACACTTAGTGATCTCCATGAAGGGAGGTCATGAGGGCATATCAGCCAATAGGAATTCCATATGTTTTATGTGTCATTGAATATTTATATATGTAGACTTTTGTATTGGTCCTTAGAACTTAGGTCATTATTACTATTTATCATGAACCATGTAATTTGATGTATGGATGAAAACTATGATCACATGTACTCACAAAAAAGAAGCATACATTAGATGTTCCATAAGTAATATAGAATTAATTGAATGAACAAGAATTAATTTTTCCATTTTATATTAATTGAAGAAGATATATCTGGATATTTGACTGAAATGGATCCATATGACTAAATCCATGTACATGGTAGTTTATAAATTATTTCATTTTGAAAGTCTAAAGAAAGATAAATTGAGCATCCATAGAAATGTCACAAGTATATATCCTATTTGATGAGGTATCAAATGTTAAGGGGATTATATTCTATAATAAGGTTCATAAGAAGGTTGTTATAGTTACTATGCTAACTTCTCTTTATATGGGTGTTATAGTGTAATAATAGACAATGATCTTGGGCTTTTGATAGGTTTAACTTATTTTCAGTATATAAAAAATCTCATTAAATTTTATTGAATTTAAATTTATAAATGGATTTATTACTTGGTTTATGGAATGGTATTTATTCAAGTAAAATTTGATCATAAAAATTCAATAACATGACATTTGAGTTTAGAACATGCAAGCTGGATTTTATCTCTTGAGTATTTTATTCATAAGGTAACACATTTATTATCCATGAGTTTAGTGTATAGTGTAAAATTAATATTTATTTAAGTTTCATGAATATTAAAAATAAATATTTATCCACAAGTTTAGTGTATATAATATTTTATGGGAATATATGGATTGATTTTAATGATCCAATGAAAATGATATATATTATTTAATATCATTTAAATAAATATTAATTTATTTATTTAAGATATTATATTAGAATAAACACATGTCATGGGATATAATAATAATACTATTGTATTTGGTGTGGGAAATAACTTAGACTAAATATGAAGATAAGGGTCATTGTGAAATTATCATTACTCAACCCAAAGTATATATTCCTAAATATATCATTTTTTCCATAAGAGATGTGTTGACACAACAAAGACATTCTTTATAATTATCTCAAGCCTTGGAGAAAAATTCTCCCTTCCTCCCTCTCTCAATAATCTAGAGAGATAATAATAGAACACTATTGTGATTAATGAAGAATGGTATAAAACATTTAATTATTCCATACTAGTACTTGGTATATCAAGAACACCAATAAAATATTCACTAAGCATACATAGATACATCTAGAGGAATCCTCATTTTGCTTCTCCATCATAATGATAATGAAATAAGGGAAACAATAGAAATTAATCAAGAATATTACCACGAATGAGGTAATTCTACATTTAAATTAATTATAAATTAAATCTGCATGATTCTATCTATGAAATTATTAGTTTTATTCATAAAGTTATTTATATTTATAAGCTGATATTGACATAAAAAAAGAATTAGGTACCTAAAAATTTATTCTATTACACCCTAGAACCTTCAAGTGGCATCAAAGTGGTCACATTATAATTTATAATTTATTTGATCATTTTTTAGGTGTTGTTTTGCGAGAATTAATTTTCACATTTTTGTTCTGACTCGAATTATAAAAGTGAAACATTTATCTAATATTGTTTAGCTAATAACATACTACAAACACATGGATAAATTTTGAAGAATCCATTAGGAGGAGCCAAAGTTGCTAACTTTATAACACAATTACACAATATGTAACGGAAAATTACACGTTGTGTGATAGGTTTTTCTACAAACAAGGTATATGCCACATAAATCAAGACATGTTTTGTGGGTCAATATATGACATCATTACATGCCATGTGTTCAGGGGGAATGCACACAAATTTTTTTTTATTCATAATCAGAACAGACATACATGAATAAAAATATAATAACATAAAAAATTTACATGGTTCAGTAGTGTTCCAATATACATGGGAGAAGAGATTCACTCTATTTATTTATATCTGGATAAATGTCAGAGGATTAAAAAAAATTTAATTACATGATAAAAGATCTCAATTTAATAAGGTAAGATAAATGATTTTGGTTAAGGATTTAGTGGGGGGTTCATTCCCCGTTGATAAGTCTTTATTACATGTCAGTGACTGAACATTGATGATGACCATTCATGGATAGAAACTAAACATTGGATGTTAATCCTATAATTCTCTCACTAAATTAGGAGTGTCCCCCTAATGACCAATTTGGAGTAGAATCTTTGTCATCACATCCGACCCATTCACATTGGTGTGGATTTTCTTAATTTTCAACATTTTTTCTTCCAAAAAATTATGAACCTAGTGATATAAAATATTGACGTGTTTGTATCTTTAATAAAATGTTGGGATCTTATTGATATGAATAAAACTTTGTCTATCATAATAGAGAATATAATTATCCTATTTCTACCCAAATTCCAATAGAAATTTCTTCATCCATAAGATCTCATTGTAACCTTTAGTGATTATTATATACTATGATTTTGTGGTTGATAGAGAAACACACTTATATAAATGTGATTTCCATGATACAAAACTCCCTAAAAATGATATCAAGTATCTGAATATAGATTTTCTTGTGTCAACATCTCCATCTATATCATCATATGCATATCCTTATAAAATAGGTTTATCATTTTCAAAACATAAACAATGATTGGATGCACCCTAAAAGTACCTTAATTTCCATTTGACTACTTCCCAATGCACCTTTCCTAGATTTGATAAAAACTATCCCAAAAATCTAATAACATGATCTATATCTAGTCCGGGGCATACTATAACATACATGAGACTTCCAACTAATGACTGATAAGGAACATTTTTCATCTATCCTTTCTCATCTTTAATTGATATAATCTAGCTTGTCGTGATCCTAAAATGAATTGAAAGTGAAGTATTAACTGGTTCATCCTTTCTCATGTTGATTATTTCAAGAAACATATTGATGTATCATTATTGAGATAACCAAAATTCTATGCTCCTTCCTATCACAAGTAATGTTCATACTGAGAATTTGTATGGATTATCCTAAGTCCTTCATTTCAAAGGACTTGTTTAAATCCTTCTTTAATGTGATAATCTTGGTAATAAATTTTATAATAACCACCATTTAATAAAAATAAATAAATAAAATAATGAAATCACTATAAAAACATTTTATGATGATGTAGTGATCAATAATTGTTTTATTATACTAATTTTTCTCTATAAATTAGTTAAATTTCTTATATCACTATCTCAGTTCATTTTAAACCATATAAAATTTTCTTGAGTTTACATACCATGTTTTATTTACCTTTATCCTAAAAACCATAGAGATTATCCATGAATATCTACTCTTAAATAACACCATGTTAAAATGTGTAATGTCTCATACCTTCTGACCCATTACTTTGTAGGAATTATTGTGGTGGGGGTGTTCAAGAGAGGTCTTGAGGAGTTAGAGAGTCGAGAAGAAGTTGAAGATGGAAAATATATATGGGGAGTGTCCTGAATTGTGGTTACATAGGCAATGCTATAAGGGTTTCTATTATAGTATGGAGGATCTAGATGTAGAAAAGGGAGACTGAGGAATTATTTTAGAGCTACAAGCAATTTAGGGGTAGCTGTGATATGGGGCCTTGGATGCAGCATAAACCCTTCTCAGTAGTTGAGGTCTGCAACATGGAGGCTATGGTTATGATGTAAGGGATACAAGGTAAGTTTTCAATAGTTCTGACTTATTAGGCATCGCTGTCATGAACCAGCCCGGGTCGACCCTGAGCTGGTCACCCGAGCCGGTCCGCGGAAAGTCCCGAGGGGCATTCCCGATCCCCCCGGGATGGAAACTAGTGCCGGTCATCAAAGTTAAAACATTGGGAATGATTTGGACCAAAAGATAAATAAGTAAATAAGAATAAACAGAACAAAATCACTGAACTCTAGTAGGGGAAAGAAATAAAACCAAACAGCAGACGTACCTCCATGTGACCCTTCGGTCACCTCCCAACCAAGGCCAACATTGCTCCCAGAATGAGAAACTCATCCAAGAAAATCTGAAGAAGGAAAACTTGTGACTGAAATGATAAAAGATAGGCATGAGCATTAAAAACGCTCAGTAGGAATGCCAAAGTAAACCACCGAATCCAACCAAAACCACTTTCCAGAAATAATCCCAAAACACTAGTTTGAACATATAAAGATAGAAAATAGGGTTTTCATATTTTAAAGGAAAAGGATCATGTTTTACCATCTTAAAAACCAACAAACACCATAACCTGTTTTCCCAAAAACAATGCATTTCTTGAAAACTGAAATTTCAAATTTTATGTTTATAAAATTTGTGCAAAAGAAGAACTAGTAATAAGTAAATGCTGGAAACCAAGTGCAAGTAGAAGTAAACAAGCAGATATAAGCAATAACCATGGGTGATCCTAAAAATTCCTAGAAAACTCCTGGACGTACTCGGTTTCAGACTACCTTCCGGCATGATACTCCACAGTCAATAACCAACTGGCCGCCCTAACAGCCAACCAGTGGCACGCCCCACAAGGCCAACCTACCAAGGGGGGACTAACCCGTCTAATAGGGGTTAGCCAGCAACCGTCACTCGATTCTCTAAAAGACGCCCAGGAACCCATGGTGATTTCGATAATACTGTGTAAGTAGGAGACCCTCGCACGCGTGACTCATCTCACCACACTTGTCAACCACTTACACTGACACCACTACATGACAACCCTTGAAGGGAAGTCCCCCAGTAGAGATGCCCACAAGTATGTATATATGAAATTATTTCACATTCAACAAGGTTCCAACCGGGCCTTCACAGCAAGCGTAGTTTTCAAAACATTTCGTAAATGAGTTAAGTTGACAATCGGGCACACACATTTTTCCCAAAAAGTCAGTGCAAACACATTCTTTTCAAAGATTCAACACAAATATTTCAATTCAGTTGGAAGAGCCAAACGGGACATTAACTTGGCATGCCCAAAGGCATTACCCAAAACATCAGACAAATATCATTTACATTTTCAAAACTAAACTAGCCCTTAAGATCGAAACACACACTCAAACAATTCAAGTTTACCAAACGGGCCTTTAAGTAAAACGACCATCCAACTCACACCAAAAGCCAATCGGGCCAACTTCTTTTCATCCCTCTTGAAATACCAAACCATTTCATCAAAAACTCATCTTTAAGAAAATACAGTTTTTATGTGTCGTTTTCATTTGGAGGCACATCCATGTGAGAACCTAGTGCTCCCATGGATGTGACAACATCCAATGACACATCTCGTTTTTAGAAGAATCACCTTAGAAACCATTTTCATAAAACACTTAGCAATGAAACCAAACCCAATTCTTTCACAACACTTTATAAAAGCAAATTTCATCTTTCAAACCAACCACCATTTTCAAAACTTTTTCTAAAACAACCCATTGGTTCATCATTTTGTCAAACAAACACACCAAACCAAATCTTAAATTTCCAAAACACAATCACTATCAGTTACAACCAAACACCTCACAAGGAACTCAATTTAACTTTACTAAGAGCCTAAGCATTTCATATAAACCAACATTAAAAGCCACTTTCGGAAATTTAAAAACAGCAATATGACTCTGTCAGATGATTTTCATAAATGTAATAAAGATGCAAACGATATAAAAGGATTAATTGAAAACATTCAAGTGCTCAAGGTTTGAATCAAAAGGGGAAAAGGTTGGAAACACCTACCTGGGTTAACCCATGTCCAGAACACATGCTCTTCCAGCGGCAACCAACTTCACACATCACACAATCGTGCACACGTTTCTTTGATGTGCATACACACACACACACACACACATATATATATACATATATACACCATACACCTATATACCATAGGTATATATATATCCTGTAATGTAAAAAGTGAGACATTACTAAATTAATAATTTAGGTAAAGACGACTCTGGACCAGATAAAGACCTCAAGGGTCCGCAACTCAATTTCACACTTAAATTGGCGTAAGAATATATAACAATGTACAAATATATCCTTACCCAAATATCTGCGATGAACGTAGTCGTGCTCACTTGCGGTTGTCGGAGCGTGGTCCAATGGTCCTGACAAGCTGTTCGCACAACCTTGAACATATAAACACGTCACCGCATTAAACCCGAGTCGCGGGCTTCGACCAAACCAAAATGGTTGAGGAAACAATAGCGATGCAAATTAAATTTTAAAAAAACCTCAAAATAAAATTTGCCACTTAAGCAAGAAAATCATCATAGACGCATAATGACATAAACCAGGAACCGACTCAAAATATATTCTTAATCAATTATAAAAATTTTAGAACTCTATAGCAAGATAATTAAGCGCATAAGAAAGCTGCGAAACAAGTTTTAAAAAAAAAGGAAGAGCACAAATATTTGCGGAGTGATCCAAAGATAAAATATGCAAACTCACCTACCCCGGAGGTGCGTGAATCCAACATCGCTTCAACAGAATGGGGAAATTAACTTCACAAACTAAACACATACCCTAGTTACCGAGAAAAATGCGCAAAAAGGAACCACGATATTAGGGTGTTATTGATTTCAGAATAACACTAAAAATAAAAATAAAATAAAAATAAAAATAAAATAATAATAATAATAATAATAGAGGAGAACAACCGAAAGGGAGGGATCCGGTGAGAGGGGAAGTCGAACCAGAGGGGGTCGGCTAGGTCGGCTGGGTCGGCTAGGCACCGGACGCGGAACAGGGGTACGGGGTCACGACCTGGAGGAGGGCGAGTCAGGAGGGTGAGCCGGACAGGGACGATGGTCAGAGCTGGATCGGGAGGCGGGCGGCCTTGCGTTGGCACAGGAGAGGGGAGGCAGAGCGACGCTATGGGAGGGCGACAGGGAGGGTTGGCGCTGGGCGAGGGAGATGAAGAGGGCTGGTGTGAGTGCAGGTCGGGGATAGGAGGGAAGGGAAAATCTAGGGAGGGGGGGGGGGGTGTCGTGTGGTGGACGAGAGAGGGTGAAAGGGTAGGGGGCTGGGTAGCGTTAGGTTTAGGTTGTTTTTCTTTTATTTTTTTCTTTTTTTTATTATAAAAACAATAGTTATAATAATAATAAAACAAATAATAATTTTAAAAATAATAATATTAATAATAGTTATTATAAACATATATACATATATAAATATATATAAACATATATAAACATATATAAACCCACTTATATGAACATAGATACATATACACACATATATATATAAACATATATATAACATATATACACATATTTGAACATATATACAAACATATATACACATAAGAATATAACGTTAAAACATATTTATTTAGAAACATATGTGTATATATATATATATATACACATATAAGCATATACACACACACACATATATATATATATACACACACAACGTTAAAACATAAACACATACAAACGTAGACACACCTATATATACACATATATAAACATATAAACACACATATATAGATATCTACACACATGACGTTAAAACTGGATGACCGTGCGGTATTTCCGCACCGTACGGTACCCAAGAAGACTGCAAGCGGGCTACGCGTACCCAAACGGAAAGCACGTGCCCAAGCAGACATCGCGTATTAAACGTACGGTGTTCGTGCACTATCCCAAACCATAAACTCACCCCAACATTAAAATTTTAAACTGGGACTCACCCGCACTTATGAAAATTCACCGGACGCCAAGAGAAATAAAATGAATAAAATGACTAAAAAAAAAGATGTGACAATTCTACCCACCACAAACACTTTCTGCCCCCAGAAAGTTACCAAGCCAACTGTTGACACAACTCGAGTCCATGACCAGGAAAAACCGAGGAAGAACTGTGAATCCCGGGATGACCTTACTCTCAACTGGTCACACCTGACCAATTCAAGTGAAAACTAAAGCCTGAGGTTGGGGGGGGGAGAACACAGGAGGGTTCTCCCCACCACAGTGATTTACTAACACGAAGACCTTGAAACTCGAACACACTACCCCTGAGGGGGGGGGGGCAACATGGGAACTCCCAAACTGAACCCATTTAATTTCTCCACATAGACCGAACAACACTCAGAGACTTAAACAGAAAGCTTGCTACGAAACAACCCAAAAACCCGAGGATAAGGAATTAACTCAACCCCTCACACACCGACCGAATAAAATCCTCACCATAATCAGAGACTAGGGAATTCCTAGCCCAAACTCAGAAAGGACCCTGAAACACCACCCGTTAATTTCACAAAACCAAACATCCCCCTAACAAACACAATTGAGACCCATCTAAAAATTAGGAAGGCCCATTTATTCGCGGGCCCAACACCCTTAAAGAAAAATCCGAACGATTTGAAAACACACTGAGAACAGATGAGACCGCTTAAACTGCGGTAGAACAAGTTCATCATATCACCACAACTACGATGAGCTTACAACAGTGACAAGAATAGAACCAAGAAACTTTGGATATTTCCCTTCAGAAAGCTGAAAACATAATCCGAAGTGAGGTTCTACACACCCTCGACAACTCCTAACTGTGCGCAAGCTTCACCCTGAGACATGTGGCTGGGGCTCTGATGGCTGAAGCATCCCCTGCCTCACAGTCAAGCATTTGCATCCTCTGGTCCCTAGCTCCTTCCTCCCGAATGACACTTCTTCCAGAACTCTCACCGGTGGCCCGAACAACCACATGGTAGCAAGACTTTGGAGGGATGCGGCAAGGTGACTTAGAATGTCTGGACAGGCCATACTAGTGGCACACAAGAGAGCGGTCCGACGAACTATGAGTCGGTACCGGCAAGGATGGTTTCTTGGAGACAGGTTCCACCGGCCCGCACTCCTTGCCAGGTGGGGAACCTTTGTGGAAGTCGACCACCGTTAATCACACCCAAAACTCCAATGATGATGAGACATCTCATATTTACTAGTCTAAAACTGAACCCTCAAATAAACATGAGATGGTACACACCCTAACAACCCTGGGAGTTCCCAACAACCTGAAGACCCACTCCAATTTCACAACCACACAACTGCCTCTATGGACTTTGATTACTTTGATCGATAGGCAACATGAAAAAAGAACTGGAAACTGGGCATGACTCATTAGCAACCTTAATGACCTTTTTGGGCAGCATACTCATGACAACATGAGAAACATCATCGAAACCGGCATCAAGACAAAACTCAATCAAGGCAACAACACAAGTCAAGGTCAATAGGCCCATAAGCCAAACATATACAAACACAATCATAAATCACTTTCCAAAACCATCATTTCTTTAAAATTTTAAAACCATCCTATGTAACCTTATGAACCGTCACATGTGCGTTCATTCAATCTCACTCACATCATCTGCAAACAAGTTCCCCTATGCACTCCTCGTACATACCCACACACATGTGACCCTCCATAAAGAGTGCCAAGGTTCAATCACTTCTTTCCTTACCAAATCCAAACACATACCATATTGTTCCAAACCAATACACTTTCTCTTTAAAAACCCACTTTAATAATTTCAAATTTTCTTTGGAAGAAACCCTTTTTTTTCATTTCAAAATCACTTTCATTTTCAACACACACACACATAGACTGAGTTTAAAACGAAACACAACCAACTATAAACCATCAGAATGAGGGACTAGTGTTTATACTTAACTCGACGACATGGTGGTGAGCCATGCCCCAAGTAAGACATAACACTAAGAGGACCTTGAACCGGGCACTTGGACTTCATATGGGTCACCACCCCACGTGAGGCCACAATGTGAACCGATTAGATCCCATTTTCATCCCTCAATCCAAAATAACCAAAGACAAAAGACTCAAATCCAGGAATAACCTTGGTAACTCAGGTCTCGTCACGATCAGTGGTGATCAGGAACTGACCCGTAACATACCTCCTAAGCCCCGACAGTCCTAATCTCCTTCTACCAGACATCCCAAATATCAAGGGCCCCCTCTGATACCATTTTGTCATGAACCAGCCTGGGTCGAACCTGAGCTGGTCACCCGATCCGGTCCGCGGCAAGTCCCGAGGGGCGTTCCCGATCCCCCTGAGATGGCAACTAGTGCCGAGTATCAAAGTTAAAACATTGGGAATGATTTGGACCCAAAGATAAATAAGTAAATAAGAATAAACAGAACAAAAGAACTAAACTCTAGCAGTGGAAAGAAATAAAACCAAACAGCAGACGTACCTCCATGTGACCCTTCGGTCACCTCCCAACCAAGGCCAACATTGCTCCTAGAATGAGCAACTCATCCAAGAAAACTTGAACAAGGGAAACCTGCGACTGAAATGATAAAATATAGGCGTGATCAATAAAAATTCTCAGTAGGAATGCCAAAGTAAACCACAGAATCCAACCAAAACCACTTTCCAGAAACAATCCCAAAACACTAGTTTTCACATACAAAGATAGAAAATAGGGTTTTCATATTTTAAAGGAAAAGGATCATGTTTTACCATCTTAAAAACCAACAAACGCCACAACCCATTTTCCCAAAAACAATGCATTTCTTGAAAACTGAAATTTCAAATTTTATGTTTATCACATTTGTGCAAAAGAAGAACCGGTAATAAGTAAATGCTGGAAACCAAGTGCAAGTAGAAGTAAACAAGAAGATATAAGCAATAACCACAGGTGATCCTAAACATCCCTAGAAAACCCCTGTACGTACTTGGTTTCAGACTACCTGCCAGCATGGTACTCCACAGTCAATAACCAACTGGCCACCCTAACAGCCAACCAATGGCACGCCCCACAAGGCCTACCTACCAAGGGGGGACTAACCCGTCTAATCGGGGTTAGCCAGTAACCGTCACTCGATTCTCTATAAGACACCCAGGAACCCATGGTGATTTCGATAATACTGTGTAAGTAGGAGACCCTCACACGCGTGACTCATCTCACCGCACTTGTCAACCCCTTATACTGACACCACTACATGACAACCCTCGAAGGGAAGTCCCCCTGTAGAGATGAACACAAATATGTATATATGAAATTCTTTCACATTCAACAAGGTGCCAAACTGGCCTTTACAACATGCGTAGTTTTCAAAACATTTCGTAAATGAGTTAAGTTTCCAATCGGGCACACACATTTTCCCCAAAAGTCAGTCCAAACACATTCTTTTCAAAGAGTCAACACAAATATTGCAATTCAATTGGAAGAGCCAAACATTCCTTTTAACTTGGCATGCCCAAAGTCATTACCCAAAACATCACAAAAATATCATTTACATTTTGAAAACCAAACTATCCCTTAAGATCGAAACACGCACTCAAACTATTCAAGTTTACGAAACAGTCCTTTAAGAAAAACGACCATCCAAATCACACCAAAAGCCAACTGGTCCAACTTCTTTTCATCCCTCTTGAAATACCAAACCATTTCATCAAAAACTCATCTTTAAGAAAATATAGTTTTTATGTGTTGTTTTCATTTGGAGGCACATCCAACGGCACATCTGGTTTTTAGAAGAATCACCTTAGAAACCATTTTCATAAAACACTTAGCATTGAAACCAAACCCAATTCTTTCACAACACTTTATAAAAGCAAATTGCATCTTTCAAACCAACCACCATTTTCAAAACATTTTCTAAAACAACCCATTGGTTCATCATTTTGTCAAACAAACCCACCAAACCAAATCTTACATTTCCAAAACACAATCACTATCAGTTACAACCAAACACATCACAAGGAACTCAATTTAACTTTACTAAGATCCTAAGCATTTCATATAAACCAACATTAAAAGCCACTTTTGGAAATTTAAAACAGCAATATGACTCTGTCAGATGATTTTCATAAATTTAATAAAGATGAAAACGATATAAAAGGATTAATTGAAAACATTCAAGTGATCAAGGTTTGAATCAAAAGGGGAAAATGTTGGAAACACCTACCTTGGTTAACCCATGTCCCGAACACATGCTCTTCCAGCGGCAACCAACTTCACATGTCACACAGTCGTGCGCACGTGTCTTTGATGTGCATATAGACACACACACACACACATATATCTATATATATATATATACACGTATATACACCATACACCTATATACCATAGGTATATATATATCCTGCAATGTAAAAAGCGAGACATCGCTAAATTAATAATTCAGGTAAAGCTGACTCTGGACCAGATAAAGACCTCAGGGGTCCGCAACTCAATTTCACACTTAAATTGGCGTAAGAATATATAACAATGTATAAATATATCCTTACCCAAATATATGTGATGAATGTAGTCGCGCTCACTCGCGGTTGTCGGAGCGTGGTCCAACGGTCCTGACAAGCTGCTCGCACAACCTTGAACATATAAACACGTCACCGCATTAAACCCAAGTCGCGGGCTTCGACCAAACCAAAACGGACGAGGAAACAATAGCGATCCGAATTACATTTAAAAAAACTTCAAAATAACATTTGCCACTTAAGCAAGGAAATCATCGTAGATGCATAATGACATAAACCAGGAACTGGCTCAAAATATATTCTTAATCAATTCTAAAAATTTCAGAACTCTATAACAAGATAATTAAGTGCATAACAAAGCTGCGAAACAAGTTTTAAAACAAAAAGGAAGAGCACAAATATTAGCGGAGTGATCCAAAGATAAAATACGCAAACTCACCTACCCCGGAGGTGCGCGAATCCAACAACGCTTCAACGGAAGGGGGAAATGAACTTCACGAACTAAACACATACCCTAGTTACCGAGCAAAACGCGTAAAAAAGAACCATGATATTAGGGTGTTATTTATTTCAGAATAACACTAAAAATAAAAATAAAATAAAAATAAAAATAAAATAATAATAATAATAATAATAATAATAGAGGATAACAACCGCAAGGGAGGGTGTCGGTGAGAGGGGAAGTCGAACCAGAGGGGGTCGGCTAGGTTGGCTGGGTCGGCTGGGAACCGGACACGGAATGGGGGTGCGGGGTCACGACCAAGAGGAGGGAGAGTCGGGAGGGTGAGACGGACAGGGACGGTGGTCGGAGCTGGACCGGGAGGCGGGCGGACTTGCGTTGGCACAAGAGAGGGGAGACAGAGTGGCGCTGTGGGAGGGCGACGAGGAGGGTTGGCGCTGGGTGAGGGCGACAGAGAGGTCTGGTGTGAGTGTAGGTTGGGGATAGGAGGGAAGGGAAAATCTGGGGGGGGGGTGTCGCGCGACGGACGAGAGAGGGGGAAAGGGGAGGGGGCTGGGTAGCGCTAGGTTTAGGTCATTTTTTTATTTTTTTTATTATAAAAACAATAGTTATAATAATAATAAAACAAATAATAACTTTAAAAATAATAATATTAATAATAGTTATTATAAACATATATACATATATAAATATATATAAACATATATAAATATATATAAACATATATAAACCCACTTATATGAACATAGATACATATACACACACATATATATAAACATATATATAACATATATAAACATATATGAACATATATACAAACATATATACACATAAGAATATAACGTTAAAACATATTTATTTATAAACATATGTTTATATATATATATATATACACATATAAACATATATACACATACATATATATATATATATACACACAACGTTAAAACATAAACACATACAAACGTAGACACACCTATATATACACATATATAAACATATAAACACACATATACAGATATCTACACACATGACGTTAAAACTGGATGACCGTGCGGTATTTCCGCACTGTACGGTACCCAAGCGGACTGCAAGCGGGCTACACGTACCCAAACGGAAAGCACATGCCCAAGCAGACAACGCATCTTAAACGTACGGTGTTCATGCACTATCCCAAACCATAAACTCATCCCAACATTAAAATTTTAAACCAGGACTCACCCGCACTTACGCAAAATCACCTGATTCCAAGAGAAATAAAATTAATAAAATGACTAAAAAAAACTGGTGTGACAATCAATGTGCCATAGATTCGAGCTGCGAAATAGCCTCCTTCTTGATAGTTTAGGGGTACAATGTGGAGTACCTGACTATGGAATAACCTCTTCCTAGTTATTGGGGGTCTGTGGAATAATTGTCTGAGCTGGGTCATGGTATTCACCCTAGTTTATAGGATATGAGGTGTGGAAAAAACCACGTATCTTGGATGATAGTTTGAACAACTTGGTAGTAGTGTGGTCCTCCCCACTGTATCATAGTGCTCTCCCTCTATGGTGTGGTGAAGGGTGGCTAATCTGTGGTCTTGTATTTTTTATACCACCTATAAATTCCTAAATACCTTCAAACCTGATCACTTTTCGAACCTTTATCTCATTTATTAGGTGAACCAAGTGAATCCTTTGTAGGAATTTCATACCCTAATTAGTTTCTTTGGACCCTAACTTTGAGAGATCGACCATGGTGGTTTAGGTGAGTTTCCTCCTATTTTCCCATGTTTTCTCCCTGTTTCTTGTATAGGAAAGGTTTGTGAGATTGATTTTTTGTTGGTGTTTGGTGTTATGGAGTGATGTGGTTATTGTTTTCCAAGATATTAAAGGTTTCCTCTTTTTTGAGGTGTTTAGTAGTGGCCCCTATCTTATTCTAACCTTTTGTAGTGTATTAGAAATTTATATTTGAGGTAGGTGATCCGTCACTTATCATCTAGAATATTATGTGAGCAGGGTTATACTCTTATTATATTTTGGGGAAATAATTTTCATAAGCTTAATTCAAGATAAAAAATTTGTTTAAATTGAAATTTAAGGGGAAGGGTATTTAATCACTTGATTTTACAGCTTTTGATATGATTTGGTACTATGATCATACGGGCTTGATGCCACACTGAAAATTATGGCCATTTGGGGTTATGTTTGCATTGTGGTTGATTTATTTATGGAAACCTTATTGTGTTTATATTTTTTATCACCTAAAATATAATTTTATAACCACTTATATTAGGTTAAAAAAATATTTTTCCTTAGAAATATGGATTGTGTGAGAATGAACCAAAAATAAAAAAGTAGAAGTGATGAATAACCCCTTTATAAATATGAAAATTAATGTGTGAATGTGATGTTAAAAGTGTTTTGTTATATGGTTGTGATGTGGGGAAGATGTGTTGTGATGTGGTTATGGTATGGGGTGGTAATGTGTGGTTTTTATGTGATGATAAGTGGATGTGGTACGTGGTGGTTGTGATGTGGATAGTGGATGTGGCTATGAAAGGGAGGTGATATGAAATTTTGGGCATGAGGATGATGGGATGTTTGTTTTTTTGGTGGTTTTTGGTGTAGTTTCTTGGGTAGTAATGAAATTAAATGTAAACAATTAATTTTATAGGAATGGGTTGAATGGTTAATGAATTAGTTAAAATTAATTGCGTGGTTAAACAAAGTTGATGTTTAATATGAAATAAATTGGTTGGATAATGGATTTTTTTTGGTAATGTGAAATATAGAGAATAACTTAAGTTGATAAATAATATGAAATGTGAAATTTTAAATGTGTCTTATCGGGTTTTGTGTGGTGTTGTTCATTTAGTGGTGGTAATAAAATTGGTAGTGTTGTGAGGTTGGGTGGTGATGCTATGAGTTGATCAATGATCTTGCTGTGAACCTTTATGTTGGGATAGTGTGTATATATATATATATATATATACATATATACATATATTGTATGTTATTTATTATTTCTATACATAACCCACCCATGTTGAGAACTCAGTTCCAACAACTAAATGTTTTGGGGGTGTTTTTATCAACATCCTAGTGGTGAGGATAGATGGTTAGTTACACACTCTTCTCTGCTCTCTCTTCCAGGAAGGTTAGGTATACATGGGATATGATAGATAGAATTAGAAAGTGAAATAGTGGTGGTTGTTTGATGATATTATGAGATGGCTTATAGTGGCGGTTGTGAACTTTAGTTGGTGGGAATGAGGATGATTCCCTTCATATTCATGATACCCTACTATTCTAGTTATGTTTATGATGAAATGAGATAACCCTAGTGTATTAAGGTGATATGTGATGTGATGTGATGGAACAAGTGTCTATAGGTGATATGTGATGTGATGTGATGTGATATTATGACCTAGGTTTCTTTAGGTGAGATTTGATATGATGTGATGGTCCAAGTGTATTCAGGAAGAGTTATTATATAAAAGATGTGGTAGTGATAAGATGTACGATGTTGGGGTGTGAGAGAAGAAACCTAGTGGGAAATTAGTGTGAGGAACCATTTTTATCGATATGATTCTTATCATGTTTCTATACTTGGATGTATTATTTGGTGAGCATTCCATAGTGAAGATGATATTGGTTAGTTGACATGTTTAGGTGTTGTTGGTTCCACTATTTTCCCACTAGTGCATTAATATGATCTTTTTCACATGCGCATGAGAGACTTTGGGTATTATCCTATTAATTATACTTGTATGGTCATCCTATGTATATACAAACCATTTTAATGTCTCTAGGATGAATTTATGTACTTTTTTGGACATTTTATAGCTCAGTCTTTGGAGTTGTTGCTATGTCTCTACCTTATATTTTCTTTTGGGTATTTATTTGGAGACTTTTATTTGTATCTATTTTAATTATACATTAATTAAGGGATATTTTTGGTTTCCTTTTTATATTATTTCATGGAGTTTCTTGTGGTTTATTTATCCTATCTACTGATCCTATTATTACAGAGGGTAATGTATCCAATTTTTGAGATTTTTATACCCTAGGTGCTAGTCGCCAAACCGAGGCCTACTAGAGGTAGGAATCAAGGGTCACTATATCTCTTCCTTCATTGATGGCCTAAGAGGGGTACCTTTAGAGGGAGGGGTCATGAAATAGTGGTGTCAGAGGTTTTTTTGAGGGATAGAACGAAGTTTGGAACTAGGCATAGTGAGGATTACATGGGTTGTTAAGGAAACAACACCAGTTGATCTTTGTGCGTGACATAGGCTAGGGAATACTAGATATGACATGATATTTTAGACCCCATGATCCAATACAAGTACTCTAATCCTATAGAACGATCATGTGAGGTGTCACCACTAGCAGGGTAAATACCTAGGAGAGGTACATGCATCATGTTTTACTTGTGTTATTTTTTGAATTGGGGGTTTTGGGAAAGTTAAAATAAGTTAAAATGAGTTAAATAAATATTAATAAAATTCCATACCACCAGGATTAAGAAATCATTTTCACCTCTAGTTATGGCTCTTGGTTTTCATCTTCATGTGGTTTAGGCAGTGGAGGTTCAGTAGGCTGATCTAGTTGATTGTTATAGGGTTCATCCAATAAAGGAGAATTATTAGTGGAAAAAAACTTTGCAAACTTTTTAGAAATAAGATTTGGGAAAATATGAGGGAAAAATTTCCAATCTAGAGATACAAATCTATTTGGAGGATCTTGAGACTGCTTTTAGTTTGATCTAGGACTTGGTGGAGTACTGGGTCTCATTGGTAGTTAGTCAGATGTGAGGATCTGTGCGTCGGTTGTGGATGTAGTATCTTAGTGAGATGAAGGAGAAATATATTTCATGGGTCAAATTTAAGAAAGATTTCCAGGTAGAGTTACTTTCTTCAACCATAAAAGTAGTTAATAGGAAGGATATCATATCTCTTCAATAGGGGAGTGTGTATGTATGGGAGTTGAGAATAAAGTTCAAAGACATTTTTCATTTCTCCCCTAATCTCTTTCTTGATGAGGAGTCTCATGCATGGTGTCTTGAGGAGTAACTCTATCCTTCTATCCAATATGTGGTTAATCCCTTTGTGATTATAACATATTTGAAAGTATAAAAGAAGGCAGCGGTGATCAAGTATATGCACTCATAAGGAGGCTTACTATAAAGGGGTGGGGGCAATATCAAGGTTCCTCAAGAAGAAATGTTGTCAGTGGTAGGTCTCAAGATCCAGGGCCTTCGAGGCTTCAACTAGAAGGGAGTCTACCTCAACAATTTCCTTTCCATCCATCTAGGACTTGTAGTTTTCATGTATTTAATATAGGATTTGGGCTAGTGTGTTTTGTATATGGGGTTCATGGACATCATAAAAATCAGTTCCCAATGGTTCTTTAATCTTAGTATGCTGGAGTGGATAGGTTTAATATCCACCTCAACAGTGAGTTCCAATGAGACCATTTTAGCAGTAGGAGCAATAATATTATGCTCCAATGAGAAGGGATAGAGCTGGTAGAGGATAACCTCAAGATGTTCCTCGTGTTCAGGGAACTTATCCTAAGCATGTCCATGGTGGTGTCCATCAATAGATAAGAAGAGGAGCTAGAAGTGTTCAATTTCATGCAGTGAAGGCAGCAATGCCAAAGGGGCTAGATATTGTTTGAGTTACACTCAACTTATCTTCTACCCTTTTTATACCTTGTTTTATTTGTATGATTTACAATACTTTTTTTCACCCACTCTAGTATATTATTAGGGACTATACATAGAGTGGCTTCCCTTGACTCTTGTGTTGACTACACTAGTTGGAGGCTAGACTAACATGTTTGATGTGTTCTAGAGTTGTAAACTGATGATGGGGACACATCAATACTATGGGGATATTTTATTTATATAGATTTTTCTATAATATTTAATTCTTATAATTTATTGGCTGTATTCTATGCATGCTTTTATCGACTACTTTAAAAGAAGAGCTGGGTTCTCGGAAATGGATAGCCAGCATTAAGTTTACATTGGCGAGAAGAGTTTCTATTTGGGAAAAATAATTATGGATCCCCTTATTTATTTTGTAGATTATTTGTATATGGAATTAGTGTATGTAGGGATAAAGTATTATCCTAGGTTTTTAGGGAGTTTATGGATGTTTTTACCAAGGAGGTTGTGATGTTTCCCTCTCAACATGATTCTGAGTTTGAGATAGAATTGTAGGTCAGTTCTTATCTAATTTCAATTGTTCCTTATCAGATAACACCTTATGATTCATGGGAGTTGAGGATTCAGATAGATGATCTAATGCATAAGGGTTTTATCCAGTCCAGTGCGCTTCCATGGGGTGATCTAGTGTTATTATCCAAGAAGGTGGATGGTAGTCCGAGTTTGTGTATAGACTATCAGAGGTTGAATAAGGTGATAATCAAGGATCGATACCCTATTTTTAGGATCTATGATCTTTTAAAACAATATAAATGAAATATTTTTTTTCTAATATTTATCTATGGTCTAGATATCACCAATTTAGGGTGAAGGAGGAGGATGT
Source organism: Viscum album (assembly GCA_963277665.1). Taxonomy (NCBI): domain Eukaryota; kingdom Viridiplantae; phylum Streptophyta; class Magnoliopsida; order Santalales; family Viscaceae; genus Viscum; species Viscum album. Next base: position 1,256,962,992 of record OY728142.1, on the reverse strand, counting down.
CCCAAAGATTGCCTTCAGGTGCAGGTATGGGTACTTTGTGTTCATGGTCATGCTGTTCAGTGTCACGAACATACCAGCTATGTTCATGGGGCTCATGAAGACCGTGTTCCATGAATTATTGGACCATTTTATAATTTTTTTCATCGATGATATATTTATCTACTTAAAGTCAGAGGAGGAACATTTCAATCATTTTAGTGGTGTATTGTAAGTTCTTTGACGCCATCAGTTTTATGGAAAGTTTTCTAAGTGTAAGTTTTGGTTATGAGAGGTCCATTTCCATGGGCATGTGGTGTCCGAGTAGCTCATGTCCATGGACCCATAAAAGATCAAGGTAGTTGTTTCTTGGGAATCACCCAATAATATGGTATAGGTTCATAGTTTCCTTGGTGTCGTATTATATTACTTGAGGTTTGTATCCAATTTATCATAGATTGGGGCCCCACTGATATCTTTGACTAAGAATGACTAGGATTTTTTAGACTAATTAGTGTCACGTAGTATTTGACTACATGAAGGAGAAGTTGATCAGTGATCTAGTGCTCTAGTTTCCAGAGGAGGGGTGATTTTTGAGGTGTTATGTGATGCTTCCTATCTAGGATTTGGATGTATCTTGATGAAGTATAAGGAAGTGATATATTATGTGTATAGGAATTTATTCACCCATGAGTGTAACTATACCAAAAATGATTTGAATTTATCTATAGTTGTGTTTTTGTTGAAGCTATGGTGACATTACCACAATGGAGAGAGATTTGTGGTATTCATAGATCAAAAGAGATTGTTGTATATCTTTTCTCATCATGATACAACTCTACAATAATGGATTTGGATGGGGTTTCTTCAGGAGTATGTTTTTTAGATCTCATACACCAAAGTAAAGGTAAATTTCGTGGCTAAAACTTTGATTAGGAAGTCATAGAAGGATGTTATTCATGATTCTAGAGATACTTAGAGGGTGATGGAGGATTTGGAATCCCTACACTTAGATGAAAGGGTGGTTAATGGTGGAGGTTTCTTATTTTAGATGAAAGTGTGGTTGTATTTGGTTGAGAAGATGAAAGAGTCTTAGTGGGGAGACTCAGAGGTAGAGGTGATACATGATTTTTTTTTGGATATGGTGATGCTCAGGAGGGATGGTCAAAGGATAGTTAGAACCATATGTTGTTTTGGGGGAGTATTTTTGTTCTGATGGCTATGCATGAGGTATTAATTTATGTGTTTCATATATCACCTTTTATGGTACAAATGGGAGCATCCAAGATGTTCCATGTCTTGATGGCACGATTTTGGTGGCCTAGGATGAAACAAGAAATGATAGAGTTTGTGGCTTGATGTTTGGGTTTATAGTAGGTAAAGTATAAGAACCATATTCCTAGTAGTTTTTTGTAGACCTTGGATTTTCCCAAGTGTAAATGATATGACATCTTGATGGACTTCATCATCGAGTTACCCTCATCTCAGGGTGGTTGTGATGCTATCTAGGTAATCATGGATTAGTTGATAAAATCATCCCACTTACTAGTGATCATAGCGTTGGGTGCCGTGGATGTTTTAGTTAGGAGGTATGTGACGAGGTAGTGTGGTTTCATAGAGTTCCAAGGTCTATTATCTCAGATCAAGATGCATGTTTTACCTCTTGAGTCTGTAGGGGATTGCAGCACAATTTTGGCACTCAGTTTCACCTCACCTCTTCTTTCTAGCCTCAGAAAGATGGTTAGATAGAGTGGACTATCAAGACACTCTAGGATATGTTTCAAGCATGCATCTAAGACTTCATTAGATCTTTGGAAAAGAACTTAACTTTGGTTGAGTTTTCTTATAGCAACAACTATCACTCATCCATCAGCATGGTCCTATTTGAGGCTTTGTATGGATGACCGTGTCATTCTACATTGTGTTGGGCCGAGGTTGGGGAGTTTACAATTCTTGGTTCTTATGTAGTGAATAGAATGACAATGAAGTCTTAGGTTTTTCAAGAGATGATTAAAGTAGTGCAATACTAGTAGAAGGATTATAATGATCATGGGAGGAATCCCTTATAGTTCAAGGTTTGAGACCATGTGTTCTTGAGAGTCTCCCCGTGACATGGTAAGAATAGGTTTGGAAGGGGGAGTAAGCTCTCACCTCTGTTTTTTAGGATTTTTGAGGTGTTGGCATGTGATGAAAAGGTAGATTATCAGTTGAAACTTCTACCACAGCTAGACTGAATTCATGATGTCTTCCACATCTCTTAGATTCATTGGTATCTTCACAGTGAATCCCATGTCATTGAATAGGGAGAGTTAGATATTAAGGATGACATTAAATTCATAGAGCATCCAGTGGAGATCTAGGATCATCAAGAGAAGGTGTTGTGTGGATGGAACATTCCTTTGGTTTATGTACTGTAGAGGCTTGGTGGCCTAGAGAAGAGTAAATAGGAGTAAGATATGCATATGTGTTCCTAGTACTTAAAGTTGTTTTGATCTTGTCATGTTTTTCATTTTTTTGATAGAAGATGTAAGTTTTGAAATCTTTATGGTTATGAGATGTGTTTTTCCTTGATGTGATGTGTTTTTTAAACTTAAAGCATATGGTGAAGAGAAAACCTAATTCCTAATCAAGTTGTGTTACACTATGAAATGATTAAAACCATGTGGGTGAGTAAATGCCACCCAGAGTGGATAATATCTTAACATGGATGGTAGAATTCCCCAATTTGTGTGCTTGGGAGTTTGTTGTGTGATAGTAGCAGTGATCATTTTTTGGGCCATGTGAAGGTTGAGGTGGTGGTGTTGGTGGTTATATAAAAAGGGTGGTTTCTTTCAGATAGCAAAATGGAGTAGTGTTGTGATAAGTGGGGTGGATGGTAAAATAGTGTGGTGATGTGGTTGTATGGGATGTTTGTGGTTTTTTTCATTTGGTTAGTGTGTTTGGATGGTGTCAACATTTCAATTATAATGATATCATTAAGAGGTATCTCATGGGATAGTTTTTTATAAATCTTTCCCTCTTTATTTTGGTTTAGTTTTGATTCTAAAGTATGAGAATAATTTGATAGGTATCTGATGTAATAAACCAAACCTTTCTTCCTATTAATTTGTAGGAATTATAGTAGTGGGGCTGTTTATGGGAGGTCCTAAGGAGTTATAGAGTGGAGGAGAGGTTTTAGTTGGAAAATATGGTTGGGAGGATTCTTACCACATAGATCCATGGGCTACACCATAGGGGCGACTACTGTAGTGTTAAAGTTCTAACTACAATATAGGGAGCCTGAGGAAGTGTTTTAGAGCTACATCCAATTTAGTGCTAGCTTCACCATGGGGCCTTAGCTACAACGTATTCCCTTCTCAATAGTTTAGGGATGTGGTGTCGATATCATGGTTATCATGAAAGGGCTCTGGGGTGATCTTTCAATGATTCCAAAAAGTCACCATCGTTTAATAGAGTAGGCCTATAGTGTAGCCTCTTTCTTGGTAGTTGAGGGAAACAATTTTGAGTACCTGGCTAAGGCATAGCCTCTTCTCAGTTGCTAGGGGTCTGCGGCAAAGAGGTTTGGGTTATGTTATGGTCTTTCCCCTAGTTTATATAATATGTGGTTTGGAAATAGTTGTAGATCCTAGAGGTTATTTTAACCAGCCTAGATGTGGTGTGGTCCTCCCCACTATGCTACAATCCTTTCTCTCTGCGGTGTGGTGAAGGGTGGCTGCACCGTGGTCTTTTATTTTCCAGACCACCTATAAATTGTTAAAGAACTTTGATCCCAATAAAAATTTTCAACATTTATCTTGTTTCTTAGGTGAACCAAGTGTGTCCTTTGGAGGCCTTTCAGCCCATAAATAGTGTATTTAGAATCCAACCTTGGGAGATCAACCATGGTGGTTTAGGTGAGTTTTCTCCTTATTTTCCTCTGTTTTTCTCCCTGTTTCTTGTCTAGGAAAGGTTTTTGTTAGGATAAATCATTGTTTTGATGGTGTTTGGGGTGAGAGAGTATTTCTTTTGTTATTTTTTATGATGATAAAGATTTCATTATTTTTTAATTTATTTGATTGTGGTCTCCCTCTCATACTAACCTTGTGCAAAATAATAAAAATATCCATTTGAGGAAGGGGATCCTTGGTTTCTCATCTAGTGTATAATGTAGTAGGGGTTATAATTTTATTATTTTTTGAGAATATTGTTTATATCAGATTAATTAAAGATAAATAATTGGTTTAAATTAAAATTTAAGGGGAAGGGGATTGAATCACATGATTTTATATCTTTTGATATGATTTGATATTGTTATTGTATGGGCTTGATGCCTCATAGAAAATTATGGAAATTGGGGGATATTTTTGCACTTCTATTGATGTATTTGTGAAACCCTTATTATTTATTTATTTTTTATCACATAAAATGGAATTATATAACCAATTATATTTGGTTAATAAAATGTTTTCCCTATAAACATGGATTTCATGGGAATTCCCCTAAAACAAATAAGTGTAAGTGATAAAAATCCCCTTAATAAATCTAAAAATTGATGTCTGAATGTGATGTGAAAAGTGATGTGATGTGTGGTTGTGATGTGGGGAGGATGTGTTGTGATTTGGTTATGGTATGGGGTAGTGATGTGTGGTTTTAACATGGGTTGGTGATGTGATGAGAAGTGAATGTGGTATATGGAGGTTGTGATATGGAAAATGGTTGTGATGTCACTACTACAAATATGGCTTATAATAGCGCTAAAAATGGCCTTTAACAGCGCTAAAAAAGCGCTGTTAATCTCGGCGAAGATAAAGGGGGGTCCCCTTTATCAGCGCTAAGTGAGCCCTAATAAAGGCAGTATTTATCAGTGCTATTTTCAGCGCTGATAAATATATAATATATCAACACTATTTTGAGCGCTGATAAAAACTACCATTATCAGCACTCAAAATAGCGCTGATATATTATACATTTATCAGTGCTTAACTAGCGCTGATAAAGGCAAAAGATCCTATCCAAATCCAGAACCTGCACAAAACCTTCCCAACACCTACACACATTACAACACCTGCACAGTCCAAACAAAACCTACACACAGCACACACAACACCCACACACAAAGCACAGAAGAACAAAAAATGATACATACATTTACTTGAAATCATGAATACAAAACAAAACACTTCTATATACATTTCAAACAATGTTTAATTTGGTTACAATTAAATTTATCCAATAAATAGTTAAAAAACAATGATATTCCATCCTTTTTTCATCCATCCGCTCTAAAAAATTGTCTTCCATGGAGGCAGTTTTTGAACAAAGCATTCGAACCGAGGAAAAAGATTTCACATACATAATAAAACAAATATTATGTTAGTAATACAATAATGAAATAAATAATGGGGTTGCTAAATGGAATTATACTAGTGAGGCACAAAACATAAAATAACCAATTATACTAGTGAGGCACAAAACATAAAACAAATATTATGTCCCCCAATTCCATAAAAAAGAAGCACCCCTTCCCCCTTCACCAGAACACCCCCTACACACTACCCACCCCCGAGCACACCCCCTACCCCTGCACACTCCCTGCCCCCTAAACACCCCCTGCCCCTTCCCCAGTACACCCCTGCCCATTGCACTTCCCCCTGCCCATTGCACACCCCCATTCCCACCCCCTATATATTTCAAAAGAACCCATCACACCCCTACCCCTTCCCCCTACCACTTTTCCCCCTTCCCCCTCCCCCATAAAACCACCCCTTCCCTCTCACCCTGTCCCCTACACATCATAAAGAAAATACCTTGTATGGAAATTGTGCTCAATTTACATTATACACATCATATATATCAACACATTATCATGTACTTTTATTCAATGTAAATACACATATATAGAATCTTTACATCTCATAAGAAAACCCTCTTTAAAATTCACAAACACATTAAATCCATTTGAAAACACCCATCACACAACTTTCTCATTTCTTCAAACACATTTAAAGGACTTAAGCATGAAAATCCACAAGAAATACAACTGCATTCATTTTAAAAATAACTTTCAAGTCTATACACACCCCAAATTCCTTTGATAACACATTTTTAACTACACAAACATTTCATATAGTACACTTAGCAAGCAAATACTGGATAATAAAATCATCATATAATGTAGAAGCATGGAATCACCTACATAAATCGTGTAATCTTCTGAAATCTGCTGGAAAACATAAAACCACACCTCTACAATACCTTAATAAGGACTGATTAAACATTAATATTGAATATATTAATGGAAACCCATGTTTAACTTGTGGTATTCCATGAGTTTAACATCCCACAAGGATAGATGGTCATGATTTAATGTCTTACAGAGATGTAAGACCTGGGTGGATCAAAACACTTATAAATGTGGATTAGGTAGGTACATCTCTAGGAGGGAGCACCTGGAATGTTTACCTAATAGATGGATGAAAACACCCAATGAGGTCTGACCCAAGTGTGGTGCATCCCATAAAGGTAAGGTTTATCATTTTGAAGAATTATTCGGACGCCACTAAGGGAAATACAATAGGGAAAATAAGCGAAGGTGTACCCTAGTGAGGGGGTCACCATGGTTTACTATATTTTGGGATTTAACCTCATGGAGGCATCCTACGTACCCTATTTAGAATACAAGGATCAAAACCCATATATTTAAAAGAGGTATGTTGTGGGTATTACCCATGGTTAGCTTCCCTTCACACTAGGAATACTCTTGGTTGGATGAGTATGGGTCTTTTGGGGCTTATGCATTGTCAGATTCTCAGGTTCTTCCAAGAGTAGCAATGGGCTGAATGGGACATACATGCTAAGATGGACCATGTGAATGGCGTGATTCTTGTAAAGAGGCACGAGGCATAAAAAACATGTGGAGATGTCTGTAAACATTATTTATGGTGGCCATGTGGATTATCTGACTCCCCATACCTTCCATAAACACCTCAAAACATCACGAGGACCAGATTCTACATGATGGTGCATCACAGGGTTGATTCTTTTGATTATGTACTGGTCGTTTGAGCTTGGATTTCATCTCAACCAGCCTTTACCTTACTTGAATTATCCTGGGACACATATTTTGGTTCCAAAAAATCCCTCAACGATACTGATTATCTCATGCATCTACCTAGAAATAATTGTGCAAGTCAAACAACAACACGTGTGCTCAAATACAAGTTCAAACAAACGAGATACAAAAAATGGATTTTGTTGATCCTAGGTGGTTTCGTCGTTCACCCCATACGCACTTCACACCATCATGCCTTACTTCAATATTGATTTGTTCAAAGATCAATAATATGAATCCGGGGATAGAAAATATTGAGTAATAAATTAAGATTTCAATACATCGGATCATTCTCAATTCACCAAAGAAGGTTGGAGGATAATCAATGATCATATATAGATAACATAAGTGGTAGGAATTCACCTTCATCCTATTTGTGTACAATCTTCCATAAGGTATGTTGCCCATTCGTTTCTAAACACATGTATATCATCTTCTAAATATGAGTTTTTACGACAGTCATGGTAGTACTGAAAAAATATAAATACACAAAGGATTAATAAATATTTTAAATTAACTTGTAATTATTTTCAAAAATACCTCATCAGGGATGCTAGTTTGTTGATGAAATACGATCTCTTTCATAAATTTACAAACATAATAACCACAGTCCTTTCCGTTTGTTTATTTTGGACACTACAGAAACATCGAAAAAAATAAGTAATTTGTTTTAATATGTGTTTGGATAGTGAAATGTTATTATATATACTCGGATACTTTTCCAGTTGTAGATCTTGTAGGCGTGCTTATCCTTATGCCCTGGATTTATTCCATGCATTGGACGATATTGATGCACCGCCCTATCATAACAGAATCCTCATTAAAAGATAAAATAAATTATATAACTAGATTTTTAGTTTTAAAATGTTGGATCTAGTGTATTACAAATTAACAAACGCCATCATGTGTGGTCGGTTTGTTGGATATCCATGCGTTGAATCCAGAAAATAAATCTTTGGAGTATCCAAATTGACTGCAATCAGCATCCAATGCTCCCTAAAAATACAAAAAGGAATAAGTAAAGAAAGAAATGAAAATATAGTTGATATGATTAAATTGTAGAGTTTTACCCCTACATCGTTGGTATTAAAAAGAGTCTATCATCCGTAATTTTGTTTTCAAACAATTTGAGCAGGGATGACATTATTGCAGCCTCTTTAACAGAATCTATTTATTCTTTTGAAGATGTGGTGTGAGGACTAACGAGTCCAAATTTTTGTTCATGGGGAAATAACTTCAATTGTTTTTCATATATACGTCTGCGGCAAATATAAAATGTATTTAGTCAAAATTATCAGAGTATATTAGCTTTTGTAAAATCAAATCATGAAAACTTACCTCATGTATAAATTTACAACTGAGGTGCCTAGACATTCATACTTGAGGAGTTTATTTACATTTTCAGCACTAATGAAATCTGATATCTCCTCTCCATACATATCTTTTTCGAAAGAAACTATGTGAGTACTGCCGTCTTTCAACTTTGTATCCACATGAGCCTGCAATGATATTAACTATGGATATAGAACGGGCGGGGTGAAGGTGCTCTCAGTAGACCGTTTCAATCGGTTGGTTGATCCTTGAGATAGTTTTGAGCTGATATTTCGTTTCACCCCACAGTCTTTGTCATTATGTAATAATAGTCATCGGTTCAGACCTTTTTTCATTAAATGTTAAAGGTCCATCTTGAAAAATAAATAATAAATGAATACCTTTTTGTCGACATGTTTTTTTACAAGAACTGTCGGCCATGCGATGAATGTTCCAACAGCTTGTTTAACCGTATGAATGTCGTCATCATCATTTGGAACAGGTAGCTCGAAACTCGGCTCATTAGCTACGTTAATTGACACTCTAAGATGATCTTTTGGAAGCTGTCTATTGTGTAACATGTCGTTTTGCGTATTGAACACCGTAGCCCTCGCTACAAGGCGATAGGTGGGAGTTGATAAATATAAATCACAGTCATTTTCACACAATGGAATATTAGTACAAGAAAGGTATCAATGTCTATGTAAATCAAATTTCACAGAAACAATTATTAAAACATTGATTACCTCATCTAAGTCAGGTTTTTTAGGGGAATGGCTCGCCTCAAAGATGGTGGGGGGTGGGGCGAGATCGTCACACACGGGTTGTTGTTGAGTTGTTTCTTCTCTTTTCCTCTCCCCCATCAATTTTTCTATCATCTCTCTCTGGTATTGTAATTCTTCTTGAAAAATAGATAATTGTTCTTGCAGCTTTTCCATTTTTTCATTTTGATCCTCCGCTTGTTTTTGTTTTTGAAAATATGTTTGGGGTGTCACCCCAAAACCCGCACCTCTGACACGGCCATACTTTTCTGGCTGCTTCAAGGCTGCTGAAAGTATGTCTACATCTGGTGCGATTGTTGTTGATTCTTATGACTATTTTAGATAGAAAATATAGAAAAATAAGTAGTTATTGTAATGTAATAGCGATTTAAAGAAACTCAAATTTATATTATGTCATACTTACACATGTTTCCCACACTTTTTGTGTGTTTTCATCTATCAATGTCCGCTCTTTATTTACACGAGCCTCCTTCCATAGAACATGGCATGGGATGGATATGGATTTCGATTTCGATTCATCAATCTGCATATAAACAGAGAAACATGTTTATGGTGTTGTTTTATGTCACATACTAGTAGTAGGGTATATTTAAAAGACGTACCAATTTTTTCTCAAGTTCAGCATACCCCATCCTTGCTTTACGGTAAGGGTACACTGGTTCTGTTGTGCATTTTTTATTTTCAGAACTCAGTAGCTATTTCATAAATAAAAAACCGTCAATCAGAGTGATGAATACAAGAAAATGTCAAACAACTTATTACCCGACACAATGTACCTGAAAAGTATGCTCCCCATGACGGTTTCTAAATGCATCCCACGCTCCTTGGGATATCAAGTGTGTGTAAAGAGGAGGTGGGTGCAACTTGATTTTCCCTTCTGCATCTTTAAGATGATATTTCATTAAAATTGCGTGGAAACCTCTATGAATCCTTCCTGCAACTCTTAATACATATTCCTTGTGCGAGACATGTACTATAAATGCACTCTGTAATGGATGATGAAGAGTAAGTCAATGTTTTGGTATTTTATTTTATTTTAATAAATTAAAAAAATGATATCATAACGTTACCGTAATCTCTTCCCACATTAGTGTCTTCAGCCCGGTGACAACATGGTGCCACGTCTGTACATCAATCGGCACGCATTGCCGAGTGACGATTCCAATGTAGCTACTAAAGATGGCTTTGTTGGGGTTAACATGTTGGCCTCGCTTATTCCATCCCACCTAAAATTTTATGCCTTTTGCTTTTTCATTAAGGATTTTGGCCAACACTGTCAAACTATGACGCTCTTGTTTTTTTTTGTGCTTTCAGGGTTTCATTTCCTACAATTTCCTTAGAAGTAGAATCAATATCTTCCCCCGAAGCGCTATCATCGGCAATGGGACCAGCAACAACAGGTTGAGAAACCTGTTGTACCTCAGCACTGGGACCAACAACAATAGGTTGAGAAACCTATTGTTGCTCTGCATTGGGACCACCAGCATTTGGTTGATAAACCTGTGTTGCTCTGCAGTGGGACCACCAGCTACTGGATGAGAGACCTTTTGTGCCTTGGGATTGGGTGCATCAGCAGGTGCAGAAGTCATTATCTGCAGAAGTGGTTTAATATTTAATTTAGATTACATAAAAATGGAAGCGAACAGATAATAACATAATGTAACACAATGTATGTTACAATAAACAAATAACCTGATTATTGTACTCTTTTTTTTTTCTTTAAAGGCTGAAGTGATTTGACTCCTCTATCGACTATGTAAATTTCTTCATTGTGGTCTCCTATGACATACAAAATGCCGTCTACATTTGGACCACTGCTAAATGATTGTGAAGTCCCTATAAAAGGGTCAACCTCCGTTGAAATTTCATCTGACCCTTCAGTTGTTTTGGTCGATAACAGAACAATTGAACAAATTCGGTTTGCGGGGTCTGGAACATAAAATACTTGTACTGCCTGTGATGCCATTATAAATGGTTCATCTTTCTCCCCTTCCTTACTGAAATCAACTTTCACGAATCCTAATTCATCTATTTTAACAGCAGTCCTGTTATCAACCCACTTGCATTGAAAAATCGGCACTTTGAATTTCGTATAATCCAACTCCCATATTCGTTTGATGATGCCAAAGTATGACATATTCGCATAAATTGGATTTTTGTCCTTAGCACCAGAAACATGCATCGCCTTAGCCAAAAGTGTAACCCCACTATTCTGCATGGTACTGTCTTCATCATGTTCATTAGTATAGAATGTATAACTGTTAACTGCATAAGCATTGTAAGATAATACGTACACACTTGCTCCTTCGGCCTGCCATCGAAGTCATTCTGAAATTGACTCTGGATTTTCATCTAACTGCTTAAAAATATGGTCTTGAAACCATCCTATAAACTGTCGATTATGTGTATCTGATATCCATTTTTCAGCCCTAGAAGGATTCAAATGCCTAAGAATTTCTTTGTGGGTTTGAACATATGGGTCAATGTTGAAACTGTTATGCAAGAAGTAATGGTGGGCCTGCTACTGATCTGTAATATTGATTGTAACAACCTCTCTTCCAGAAATTCCTTCACCCTCAAGCCACTCAGTGTGACGAGATTTCGGTAGGCCAACGATTTCCACACTAGACAGGTATTCGGTACAAAGTTCAACAGCTTCCTCAACAATATATTGCTCCGCAATACAACCCTCTGGCCGACTTTGGTTTTTGACATACCCTTTCAGAATCTTCATATACCGTTCAATGGGGTACATCCATCTATAATGTACAGGACCACATAGTCGAATCTCTCTCACCAAATGAACCATCATATCGAAAAATGTCGGTGGGAAGAACATTTCCAATTCACATAATATGACGACAATTTCTCTTTCCATAGTTGGCAATTTCGCCGGGTCTATAACTTTGCTGCATATATCTTTGAAGAAGAAACAAAGCTTCATTAATGTATGGCGGACATTCTTGGGCAAAATGCAACGTAAAGATATAGGAATTAGATCTTGCATCAAAACATGGCAGTCATGTGATTTTAGACCCTTTAATTTTAAATATCCCATTGACATGATGTTCTTGATATTTGATGAATACCCCTTTGGAAGCTTTACTTCATTCAAGAAGTTGAAAAACTGATATCTATCCTGCCTGGAAAGAGTGTAAGCAGCAGGAGGAAGAAATGTTCGTTTTTCACCCTTCACTGGTGCCAACTCTTCTCATATTCCCATCTCAACCATGTCCAATATAGCTTTAATTCCATCCTTTGTTTTGCTGGGTGCATTTAGCAACGTGCCGATGACACTATCACATACATTTTTTTCAACATGCCTAACATCAAGAAAATGTCTAACATACAGACAATTCCAGTATGGTAATTCAAAAAAAACTTATCTCTTTTTCCAACCAGTTTTCGTAAGGTTTTTCGAAAATGGTTTACCAAAAGTAGTGTCCAAATCTTTCACTTTCTCAAACAATTGATCTCCTATTAGTGGAGACGATGTTGTACGTTCCTCTGAACTTCCGTCGAATGATTTTATCCAAGATCGGTACTTATGTCGTCGGGGTAGAAATCTGCGATTTCCTAGAAACACGATTTTCGATGAATGTTTCAACCTAATTGACTGTGTACCTTGTTTGCAAATGGGACACCCTTGAGTTCCTTTAATTCTATATCCTGACAAATTTCCATAAGTAGGAAAGTCATTTATCGTCCCGTACAACATGTCTTTCAAAGTGAACTGTTCATTTTTGTAAGCATCATACATTGTAACACCTGAATCCCACAATATTTTCAAATCCTTGATCAATGGGGCCAAATAAACATCAATATCATTACCCGGTTGTTTTGGTCCTGATATAAGCATAGATAACATGATGTATTTTCGTTTTATGCATAACCACAGTGGTAAATTATAATTTACCAACATAACCGGCCATGTACTATGACTGCTGCTTTGAAAACCAAAAGGATTCACCCCATTTGTAGATAAAGCCAGATGAAGGTTTCTCGGCTCGTTCCCAAATTTAGGATACTCGTGATCAATTCTCTTCCACTGAGGAGAGTCTGCAGGGTGACGTAGTTTCCCATATTTAATTATTGTATCTGCATGTCATGTCAATTGTCTTGTTGTCTCCTCACTTCCATATAGGCGTCTAAACCTAGGAATGATTGGAAAGTACCATACAACTTTCGTAGGACTAGAATCATCTTTCTTGTATCGGGAAGCACCACACTTTGGGCATTCTTTAAGTGATTTGTGGTCCTTGAGAAACAATATAAAGTCATTCGGGCAATCATGTATTCTTTTAGAGATCATAACCATTGATCATAGCATTAGTTTGGCATCATATGTTTGTCTTGGGAGTTCATTATCTTCTGGGAGCATGTCATTCAGGAGAGCAAGTAGTTCCGTAAAACTGGCGTCACTCCACCTGTTGCTTGCTTTCAAATTATACAGCTTCAATACTGCTGACAATGCTGTATATTTAGTGCAACCAGCATACAATGATGTTTTTGCACAACTCTTTAACTTCTCAAACAATTTTTGGCAATCACGAAGTTCATCTTCAACTGTCCTTGTCATTTCCTCAATACGATCTTTATCATCGTTCACATCTATAATCACACCCTCCATACGATCGTCTTCACTGTTCACGCTTCTAATCATATCAGATGATCTATAAAATGTCGTGTTCTCTGCGTCACTACCTACATTGGTTTTTTCCCCGTGTTTATTCCAACATGTATAACTTCGATCTATTCCATGACAGATCAAGTGTTCTTCCAACTCCTCTGGACTAATTTGTCATGAATAACAACAGCGTAAACATGGACAAAGGATTTGAGAAGGGTCACATGCATGATCTTCTGCAAACTTGATAAACTCTTTCACGCCATCTTCATACTCTTTTGTCAACCGATTGGCATTCATCCATTCTTTATTCATATTCATCATCTTTATGGGTTCGATCTCGAGAACTTGCCTAATATTATGTTTTAATTAATCAGGTAGCATTGTTTGGGTTTTATAAAAACAAATCATGGTACAAATGCCTTTAAACACATGTGAAATCCATATACATGGTGTGTCTAGTAGGGTGAACATCGTGTATGTATAAGATACCTGATTTAATCTGACATATATCAAATTTATTCCAAGTTAGTCTTACAAAGACTGAATGATGCCTTATAAAATACATGACATGCGAACAAGAGGAAACCAATGAGTAATAGGAGAAAACAGTAATAAATATGATGCTATCTCAATGTACTCAAGGTGATGATAATATGTTGGTCAAGATCAACTATGGGTTGGGAGTACACTAATATTTAATTGAAAAAAAAAACTACTAAAAACTGATCCAGAAAAGGATGAAATATCCTATTCATCAAGTCCCTTAATACAACCAATGCATTAGTTAAACCAAAAATCATCGCTAAAAAATCATACAGGCCATAACTACTCCTAAAAGCAGTCCATGGTAGGTCCATCGATGTCCAACTCATCTAATGGTATCCTAATGTCAAATCTATCTTGGAGAAGATCATAGAACCTCATAGATGATCAATGTGACTATCAATGCGTGGATGAGGATACATATTCATGACTCTCATCAGGTTCAATCTCCAATAGTCCAACAAAATAATAAATACCAATCAACCATCTATTTTAGAGAACTATAAAACCCCATGGTAAAGTACTATGCCATATGAAACCATTATATTCTATATCATCAAATTGTAATTCAAACAACTGATGCTCTTTTGGTGTTATTTTAGAAATTGTGATAGAAACTGAATTTTCTCCCAAAACTAACTAGATTATAAAGTTTATCTCTTTATTAAGAAGTAAATTTTATACCTCATCAGCGAAAACATCCTAAAAATGTACTACCATTGGGGAAAAAGAATCCTACAACATTCTAACAACATCTACAATATGCATGACTATTTGATCCATTAGGGTACAGTAAATATATAATTATAACATGCTATTTAAAATTAAATGTGGAAACATGAAATCATACAGACTCCTGATAAACCCATAATACAAAACATATCACCTAGTATGTCTATCACATATACAAATAAATAAATTAGAAAAAAACATGCTACAAAGCATAAAGGTACCATTAAATACTTACATAGGTCAACATGTTTTAGAAATTGTTTATCTTCATCCGTGCCTTGTACTTGCACCCATGAATTTGAAGGTGAGTATGTGTACACGATAGTTGACCTTATTAGAGAAGAGTTTCTGGAAGAGTATAAGATACATGAAGCAATGAAGATCTTGTTATTCATTGTGGAAATCGGATTGTACAATGTGGCCTAAGTTACAATACCTGCAAGTTGTAACTTCGGCCGCGTTGCACAAGCCGATTTCCACATTGTTTGTAGCAACCACATTTGCTCCAACACTCTAATGATCTTCATTGCATCATGTCTCTTATAATCTTCCAGAAACTCTTCTCTAAGAAGGTCAACTATCGTGTACACATACTCACCTTCAAATTCATGGGTGCAAGTACAAGTCATGGATGAAGATAAAAAATTTCTAAAACAATTTAACCAATTTAAGTATTTAATGGTACCTTTATGATTTGTAGAATGTTTTTTTTCTAATTTATTTATTCGTATATGTGACAGACATACTAGGTGATATGTTTTGTATTATGGGTTCATCTTTGTCTAATCATATAACTATGAGATTATGCTATGTGATGAAAATTAATATGGATCCATCATCATTTCCATTGGGATAATCTTTGGGAATCCATATAACCATAAGATTAAAAACTATTTCCTTTGTATCTCATACATAAATATTCAACTCGAAGGGGTAGAACTTACCGCCCATGGTAACTCAAAATAAAAAAAATGAAAACAAGGGTTGGTTATCCAGAGAAGTCATCACACATAACCTTGGTAGACCTCTCACACATTTGAACCATCATAACTAAACAATTACCATATAATTCATCTTAGAGTCAAGATATCCCTATGGAACCTATAGGGTATCCAATTCCACATCATTCACAAACAACCCACTTGTGTTGCTAAATATCAATAACATCTCTTATTTCAACACTCATCACTAATTATGAATCACATACCTAGACATAATCATAATCACATTAAGACCACACTATCTATTATGGAAATCCTTACTGTAATTAGGATAGAGATATGGTATTATTCCTATCTCACATCTATATTCACTATTTGGTCCTTACACACACAATATATAAATAATATACCAAGGGAATACCATCCATGGAACTCACCTCCCACCTTGAGAGCACGAGGAGGAGGAGGAAGAGGCGGTGGTGGTCGTGGTAGCGAGGGTGGAGGCGGTGGCGGCGGCCGAGGCAGAGGCGGTGGCGGCGACAGAGGCGGCGGCAGTCGCGACAGCGAGGGTGGAGGCGGAAGAGGTAGAGGCGGTCACGGTAGCGGGAGCGGGGGCGGAGGCGGCGGCTGCGGAAGAGAAGGAGGAGGACAAGGAGGATGAGGAGGAGGAAGGAGGAGGAATGAGGAGGAAGGAGGAGGACGAGGAGGAAGAGGTCGCGCGACGAGGGGCCTGGTTCAGCTTCCATGAGAGCTTGACCGCGTGCAAGCGAGGATGGTCTGTTAGGGTTATTAAATAAAAACTAACAGAACCATTATCAACACTCGTTAAAAGCGTTGATAAAGGTATGTTTTATCAGCGCTAAAATAAAAGCATTGATAAAACATTTATTTATGAGCACTTTTTTAGCGCTGATAAAGATATACCTTTATCAGTACTAAAAAACGCGCTGATAAATGATACCTTTTATCAGTGCTAAAAAAAGTGCTGATAAATGTAATATTTATCAGCGCTTTTATATAGCGCTGATAAAGGCATACCCCGTTATCAGCGCTTTCTGTTTAGCGCTGATAAAGGGCAGCGCTGCCCTTGCCCTGTTTTGTAGTAGTGTGTGAAAAGTGGTTGTGGATATGAAGGGGAGGTGATGTGTTGTTGTTGGAATGAGGATGATGGGTTGTTTTTTATGGTGTTGTGTTGTGGTTGTTTCTTAGGTAGTAATGGAATTAAATGTAAATGATTAATTATAATGGCATGGGTTGAATAGTTAATGAATGAATTAAAGTGGGCTGTGTGGTTAAACATAATTGATGTTTAATGTAAAATAAATGGGATAAATAATAGAAAATAATTGGGAATGTGAAATTTGGGTAATGGATTAAGTTAAGAAAGAATATGAAATGTGAAATGTGAAATGTAACTTATGTATTTTTTTTGGTGTTGTTCATTTAGTGGTGGAAACAAAGATGGCGGTGTTATGAGGTTGGGTGTTGATGTTGTGAGTTAGTAGATGATCTTATTTTGAACCCATAGGTTGGGATTGTGTGTGGATATATATATATATATATATACCTTTCTTGTTATTTGTGACTTATATACACACCCCACCCATGTCGAGCACTTTATACCGACAACCAAATGTTTTGGTGGGTGTTTTTCCCAACATCCTGATGGCAAGGATGAATGGATGGTTACCCACTCTTTCCTAATCTCTCTTCTAGGTGAGTTCGGTATGCATGGGATGTAATGGGTAAAAGTAAAAAAGTGAAATAGTGGTGGTTTTTTGATGATATGATGGGATGGATTATGGTGGGGTTCATGCATGGTAGTAGGAGGTCATGTGGTTGATTTAATTCATGTTCATAATACCCTACCATTCTAGTTATGGTTGTGATGTGATAATATAGCCTAGGTTTCTTTGGAAAAAATAAAATGTGATGGACCAGGTGTCTCTGGGTGAGATGTGATATGATGTTATGTCCTAGGTTTCTTCGAGTGAGATGTGATATGATGTGATTTTCTAGGTGTGTTTGGTTAGGGTTACTGTATAGAAGAGATGATAACACTAGGACGTATGATGTTGGGGTGTGAGATTGGAAACCTAGTGGGAAAATTGTGCGGGGTACCCTTTTTATCGATATAATTATTATTATATTACTATACCTGGATGTGTTATTTGGTGAGTGTTCCATAGTAAGGATGGGATTGGTTAGTTTACCTGTTTAGGTGTTGTTGGTTCTGATGTTTTCCCACTGAGCATTGTATGCTATTTTTCACATGTTCAATGGAGAATTTGGGTATGATCCTACTAAGTATACTTTTATGATCACCCTATATATAAAAAAATATTTTTAGGTCTTGAGGAGGACTTTATGGTCCATGATAGACATTTCTAGCTTAGGCTTTTGAGCTGTTGCTATGTCGCTGCCTTAACTTTTATTTTAGGAATTTATTTAGAAACTTTTATCTATATATATTTTACTTATACATGAATTGTGGGATGGTTTTGTTTCCTTTTTATATTATGTAATGTATTTTATTATAGTTTATTTATCCTATCTTCTGATCCTTTTATTATATGAAGGAATTCCTCCCATTTTTGAAATTTTTATACCCCCAGTGTTAGTCGCCAACCTGAGGCCTACTGTAGGTGGGACTCAGGGGTCATTTTCTCTCTTACTTCATTTCCAACCTAAGAGGGGTACCTTTAGAGGGAGGGGGTTGTGAAAAAAATCCATTTTTACTTCAAATTATTGTACCACCAAGTTGAGTCTAGCCTCTAATTCAAGAAAATTTTGATAAAATAATTTTTTACCATAGGATAAGAAATCTCATCGAATCCAATAAAATTATTTTTATTAAATCCTTTTATATCCATAATAGTTTTGTATCATGGTTACAAATATTAAGCTTCAATTTTTTATTATGTACACCCACTTATTCTTTGATGCCTTAATTCATTGTGATTACTCTATCAGGTCGAATGTGTGGTTCTTATGAAAAGATATCATATCCTCTTGCGTGGATTTTATCTATTATATATTTTTATGATCCCTCATTACATCTTCATAAATTTATGATTCTCCCTCTTGAGTGAGAATCATATACTCATGCAGTGAGTATCCATGACTCAGTTTTCATTATCTTATGGATCTACTCAATTGTGTTTATAGGGGGATATGATCTGGAATATCATATGATGAATAAATATCCAAATATAATGACATATTACTTGCTTGTGATGTATCACTAGTATAAATAAACTCTCCCCTATTATTTAAAATTGGTGTAGCAGTGAGAATGGTTCTATATTGATTAGAACATCTTCATACTGTGACTCCTACAGCTTTTCAAAATCTTCAATTGTATGATTTTCAATAAATAACACATATCTACTTCTGATGATCCTCTTATTGATGGGATCCCAAATTCTATAACTGAACTCTTTATGAGAATATTATATAAAGATACACTTCTTTCCATTTCCATCTAGCTTCATCCTCTAATATTTTGGAATGTCTACAAATTTTCTACAGCTAAAAACTCTCAAATGTTTTTATAAAATATATTTACCTATCCAAAATATTTCTAGTATGTAATAATTCAACGAAATTAATAAATAAAGGTTGATAAGATCTACTATAGTCCTCATTACCTCCCCCTAAAATGAGTTCAACAGCTTCACATTTGAGTGCATACATCCGACTCTCCCTTAAATGGTTACATTCATCCTATATGATATAACATTTTTTAACATGTCATTGTTATTGATTTTTCTATCCTAATATCAAAAGTTTTCATATATTCTTCAAATGTAACATGATAATCTCCTCCATTTTCTTCTTGTATACACATCAATCACCCACCCGATTATCTTTCAAACTTCATGTGAAATTTCTTGAAACTATCTTGCACTTGATATTTAGTTTTCAAAGAAAATTCTCAAAATTTTATAGAATTATCATTGATAAATGTAATAATATAAATAGAACCTCTCAATTACATGGTGCTCATCATGAAAACATTTATGTGTATAAAGTCTAAAATTTGTGTTTTTGTACACCTCTATAGGGACTTCCTTATGGGATGTATTAATTTATCCATCACATGGTTTTTCATTTGTAATGTAGGGAGATGAACCATTCTTCCCTTTGGTAATAATCAAGTTACCTTTCATAGGATTCCATTTTCCATCACTGAAGGAATTGGAATAGTTATCATTATCAAGTATTTTTATGGATATTATATTGAGGATAATATCATGAACATGACTTATAAATTTTTATAATAACATGTACATAATATTAATTTCCAAAATAGTTTTATCAATACTAGATATTTTAGATGCACTACTATTTCCAATATTTATGTTTCTAAAACTCTTTAAAGTTTAAGATGAGAAGAATACTTTTCGAGCGGTGTCATGATTATATGTGACTAATTCGATCACTCATGTCAAGTCTTAGATTGCAAGATTAACAAGATTGTATCCCTGCATGATAATCACAACATCATTGACAATTGAAACATCATTTGTTTGATTTTTTCCTTCCTCATTCTTCTACTCCACCTTGAACTTCCAACACTCTCAAACGAAGTTCCTAGGTTTTCTATATAATTTTTCATTATGGATTGACCTTGATTTTCATCGATTCATTATTTATTGGTTTTGTTCATCGGTTCTTTTCTTTATTTCTTCTCTGAAATTTTCATTTTCCTTATATATTAGTGAAAAATTATTTTGGTATAGGGTTATGTCCATAATCTTTCCTCTACGACTATTTATTCAATATTCTTTCTTTGACAATTTTTATGGTGAGTAATCCATTAGGAGTGGAGTTTCTAACTTTCATAACTTATGTTTACCAACTCTTTAGTAAGGAACTCAACATCAATAGTGTCTGTAACTCATCATCAACCATCATTTTGATAGAATTAAATTCATAAAAAATACCATGGATTTAACTTATGTGATTTGAAACAATGATCCCTTCTTTGTGCATCATATTGATAAGTTGGTGTATTATGTTTTCTTTATTCTACATGGTTTTCCTTATAAAAATTTTCCCAATTTTTTTCTAAAGAACATAGGCATTGCGTTCATTATATTTTTTTTGGAAAATACTTTTTTAAATCCATTGGATAATTTGAATAATACAATTTTGGTTGAGAATAAAACAACCTGTATCAACTACTGGTGCACTCAAAGATGTCATCTTCTCACTAGATTGGTCATTGTCCATAAGTTTCTATGATGATTTTATAATAGGCTTATTTTTTCTAATGGCGCAACAATGGGCCTACAAAAATCCTTAACATATAAAATATCTTCCATTTTGGGCTTCTATATTACATAATTAAATGTAGTTAATTTTATCATATTAAAAGTATTTTCATCCATTGAAGCAATGAGAATATAAAAAAACTAGCCATATAAACATGTCCAACATAATTGATTTTGTGGAAATTGACTCATGGATCACCTAAATCAGGCTCTGAAAGACCGATTTATGGCATAGCTCATCGAAACAACTATCACAAAAGTGTTTGACAGTCACATTCAAGCACTTAATTTTTTTTCAACATTGTAAAATCTCCCATGTTTTTTATGACATGGCTATGATACAAATTTGTTAAAAAAATTCATTCCCACAATGTTGTTTGGAAGTAGAACACACACCCAAACACAAAATAAATAACATAAAAATTTTATATGGTTTAGAAGCGTGACTACATATATGAGAGAAGTGGACCACTCTATTTATTTAAATCTAGGTAATCATTAGAGGATGCATAAAATTTTAATTACATGAGAAATGATTTCAATTTAAAAGGGAAGTATAAATACTTGTGGTCAAGTAGGGAATACAAGTTGTTAGGGACGACACAACATGTAGAGGGCTAGTAAACATTATGTAACCACACATAAGATACATGAAACATATTTTACAATGGGTAATGTGGGTTAATACACGGTGTTATTTCACCCCATGTATTGAACTTCAGCCTATAACATGGAATAGAATGGACTACATGATATTTAATTGGTGTATACTTCACAAGGCACCTGCTACTCCACACAAGGAACACACTGATTATTTTTTAGTGTGTTGTGTGGGAAACATGTAATGAAATTACTCACCATTTATTGACTTATAGCACATGAAATGTAATTATTGGTTGTATTTATTGTATTTAAAGCATATCCTAGTATTACACTTTGCATAAATTAATGTAATATCATGTGGTCATACACTCCATGAAGACTATGTGGTTTTATTATGCAAAATAACACACCGTGTATGCTATGACATGCCATGTGGAGTTACATACTGTGAAATTCATGGTAAACTATGTGAACATTTTGGGATATATTAAAATCCTAGAAATGAAATTTAATATTATAACAGAAATATATAATGTTTTCTTTAAAAGTACACACCTTGTACTTAATTATTTCAAATTTTAAAATGAAATGAAATTAATTAATTTAACAATAATTTATGGGATTATAAATATGTCTCAATGACTATAAATTCGATAAAATTTAAGATAAAAAATTAATTTATTAATTTGTTCATTAATTTATTAATTCAAATGAATCTATCTTAAAAGAAAATATATAAATGGATGCTAGAAATAATAAATGCATTTATCATTGCATGTTGTGAATGATCACGAACTTTGACCAACCTATATATGTGTTGGATTTATTAATTTAATTTAATTAATTATTTCATGGTTTATTATATGATAATAATTATTAAATTAAATATGATGATCTATGAATAATCCCTCTCTTATTTATTATTTATGGGTTTGAGTGTCCAAAAATTATTTTATGCAACCTTAAACCCCTGAAACCCTTC
This sequence comes from Viscum album, assembly GCA_963277665.1. Taxonomy (NCBI): domain Eukaryota; kingdom Viridiplantae; phylum Streptophyta; class Magnoliopsida; order Santalales; family Viscaceae; genus Viscum; species Viscum album. The sequence continues at coordinate 1,256,940,123 of OY728142.1, read as the reverse complement.
ACTTGTATGTGAGTATACATTTGAAAAGGATGGGGATCCCATCTAGAGGATATGATTCAGAATGTGAGCCTAGATGAATCTAAATAAATATATTCATAGGATAATGGTGGATGCCGCAACTTTATCCAAGTTAAATATCAAAGAGTTATTTCCTCTAGGGTAAAAGTTGGTTTATCACCACTTGATAAACCAACCAGTAGATAAAACTCAAGTTAATTTCAAGTATTTATTTTATTTTTATTAATGCATGTTTATTTATTTATTTAGGTGATGCATGTTTTATTAGGCTGATTAAACAAGGTCAAATATTATAAATAAATTAATAATAATGATTAAATAAAATAAAATAAATGTATATAAAAATTATTTTATCAAACACGATTAATTACATTTGTAAGTTCCAACATAAAGTAATTAACAAGTATAAAAAGTATAAAATAAGATATCTTATACAAGTAAAATTCATATGTATAAATTATTTTATAATACATTGTTAATTATTTATGGAAGTATCAAATAAAATCAACTATCATGTGAAGAATTAAATAAAAAAACATTTTAAATAAATTACCAAAACCCCTAAAATTAAAATATTAAGTATCAAATGCCTTCTATAAATTGAGTTAAAATACAACCATAGTTCAAAGTACTGGGTTGGCCCTTGTTTGGTTACTTTAAATTTCTAGGGAAATCTAAATAAAAGTATTGGGTCGAATTAACCAAGTTAGCATCAAGAGTAGTTGTCTTATAATGATTTAGTGTAACTTGGAGTCAAGTCTTGAGGAAATTTGAGTATAGGATTTCTAGATGAGGGAGTCCACTCAACAAATCAAGGATCTGTGAGTTAATGCAATTTGAAAGAATAAAGACTACCTAAATACCTTATATTAATTTTATAATACCTTAATCTTGGATATTACAAGGGAAATAGAGATCCTTTCCCTTATTATATCTGAGTGACTGGATATTCTATATCCAACGATGAGGGTTTTTGGGATTTGATAAAATAGTACGAGTCTTAATTAAATTATTAATTATGTTATAACTAGTAATCAAGATAAGGCATTAAAATAATATTTAATTTTTTATAAATAAAGGAAAGCCACACAAAACTATAATTATGATCAATATTAGAGAAATAGAGTCTCATAACCAGTGAAAACTTCTAAAAGTTCTACATGCATCTCCATATATACTATACCAATAAAGGAAGTTACATATAATAGAGCCTCCTGTTTCTATTGATCCACCTAAGGTGGTGAGTAAAGAGGATAAGAATATATTATGGAAACATGTGTATGATGCATTGATATCTAATGCCTAATATTATCATCTATGACTAGTAAGATTTAGAATCTTTACAAAGACATGGATTCTTATACTATGTTGTCTCATATCTATGATCTTTATCCAAAGAAAGTAATATAAGAGAGATATGTAATATCCAAGTAATATTTTTTTGTAAAAATTAGGACAATGAGTCCCGTCCCTACCATATGTAGCCAATATTATTAGTTATATTGATAATTTAGAAATTTTGGGATTTAAGTTTCATAAATAGTTATGTATAAACCTCATCCTCTCCTATTTTCCTCCAATATTATCAAGATTTATTATTATTTTCAACATGAAAATATATAAAAGTCACTAATGGATCTATTAACATTTATTCACTAAGAATTTAAGTCATAAAGTGAGAAAAACATTTTTCCTTTATGGAAAAAAGGAAAGGAAAGGATAAAAGGTATAAGTAAGGTTCTATGCTAATGGAACCTTTACAATGCTCTTTAAAGAAGAAAAAGATCTAGATGAAGGATAAATAGAAAGATATTGTTTTTTTTTCTTATAAAAATAAGGGATACTGTAAGATGGAACATACCTCAGTGAAGATGTAATGTGGAGCTTAAGGTACATTAATTATTGAGTGTAACCTTGCTATTTCGACTAATTAGGTATCAGATATAACTTTTGGTTCACACATTTATATTCAAATATAGGAACCAAGTAGATTATGGAAGATTACTAAAGGTGAGGTGGATCTTTGAGTTACCAATAGAGAAAGATAGTTTGTTTCTTATAAGATACTACTATCTTATATTGCTAATTGTAATGAATTTAGTTTTGAAGAACTGTTATTATGTTCCCATTGTAACCAAGAATATCATTTTTTGTCTAGTTTAGGCATGGATGATTATATTTTCAAATTCATAGATAAAGGATGATACTTTTATAATGATAACATTTTTTATGGTAATTCACATCTAAAAATGGTCTTCATATACTATAATTTTAAAATCAAATATTTTAAATTGATAACGAATCAAGTTCACATAACCTCTATTGCACCCAAATATTCCATCATCAACTTGGTCAAGCAAACCAGAAGAATTTGATGAGGTTATATCCAGAATGGAATTTTTATTCTTTTTATTTGAAAATCTTAGATATATTCCATTATTACTTATAAAAAAAAGACCAAATATCCTGTTACTGGAATAGGTAATAAAGACATAAAAATTATATAACTATTTCACTCATATGCATTTGTACATTTTAAAGTATTTTCTAGCGGTGGATACTCACACTTTAATACTTTTACTGATGATTTTAGTAGATAACTATATATCTATTTTATGAATCATAAGTTTAGTTCCATCGATAAATTTAATAAATACAATAATGAAGTTCAGAATTAGATTATTAAGAAGATAAATAAATTTTACTCTCATAAAGGTGGAGAATATCTTAACAAAGAGTTCATTTATTATCTAAACGAGTTTGGGATATTATTTTAACCCACTTATCTTTATACATCATAGTGGAATAATGTTAGTAAAAAGAGTAAATAAACCTCATTATATATGGAGATATCAATTATGATTCATGAAAACCATCCATCATTCTTTTAGGGATATGCATTATAATCAGTGATATACACACTAAACCGAGTGACAAATAAACTGGCAAGAATAATCCCATATGATTTATGGTATGGAAAGAATTTTTTTATAAAATATTCATGTCTATAGATTTTAAGTTTTTTAAGGCTAATTTTAGAAAGAAACATGCATCTTGAGGCACAAAGTGTATCTTTATAGTATATCCTAAAGAAATAATAGGATATTATTTAAATGACCCCTCATAGAGAAAAGTAACATGGTGAGACATGAAATGTTTATAGAAATGGAGAACATATCTAAATGAGATAGTGGGAGAAATATATACTTTGATGAATTAAAGACTTAAGATATAGAATATAAGACACATGAAATAATTTCACAAGACCCAGTAGAAGAGGTTGGTATAGAGACACAAGTGTTTCATAGAAACACTAGATATGACAGAGAATAATAGAGATATGGTTTTCTTATCACTGAGTAAGGTGAAAAATTATTAATCAAGAATAAAAAACCTATGTTTTATAATGAATTAGTAAACAACTCAAAATTTTCAAAGTGGAAAGAAGCTATTAATTCTAAAATGGATTCCATGTACAAAAATCACGTTTGGGTTTTGGTATATCCTTAGTTGATGTAAATCTATTTGGGTGAAAATTGGTATTCAAGAAAAAAATGGATATGTATGGTAAATTTAGTACCTATATGGTAAAATTGGTTGCTAAAGGTTTCAAGAAATGTCAAGGAATATAATATGATTAAACTTTTCACCAAAAACTATGATAAAATCTATTAGAATTTCACATTTCATAGTTGCTTCCTTTGATTATAAAATTTTTAAAATAGATGACAACACCACTTTCCATAACATAAATATTATGGGGAATGTGTATAAGTCATAACCATAAGTTTTAGTTATACCAAAGGATGCCAATAAGGTATGAAAGTTTCAAATATCAATTTATAGGTTGAAAAAAGCATCAAGAAAATCAAACATTGATTTTTATGAAGAAATAAGAAAGTTTGGTTTTATAAATAATAAATGAAAGACCTTTGTCTACAAGAGTGTGAGTGTATTGTTTTTATTATGATATATATTGATGATATAACTTATATGGGAAATGAGATACCAGTCTTATAGTTAGTTAAGGAATGGTTGAATAAATACTTATATATGAAGGAATTAGGTGAAGGAACCTATATTCTAGGTATTAAGATCCATAGTGATAGATATAAGAGGATTATTGGACCATGTTAAGGTATATATATTAGAAAGGTATTGAAAATATACAATAAATAACGATCTAAGAAAGGATTGTTTCCTGTTTCACATGGAATACATCTCTCTAAGAAAATGAATACTCAAGCATAATAAGAGAGAGAATAGATGAATATAATTACTTATGAATCAATGATTGGATTTATTATGTATTTCATTCTATGTACTAAGATTAATGTTTACTCTACCTTGATAAGGGTGGGTAGATATCAAGTAGATCTAGATGGGTCGCATTGGTCAGCTATAAAGACTATCCTAAAGTACCTTAGGTGTAAAAAGGATATATTCCTAGTTTTTGGAGGAGATAATGAACTAGTTATAAGGACATACACAAATAATAGTTTCAAAAAAATTATAATAAATAATAATAATAATAATAATAATAATCATATGTATTTTCCTTTAATAGAGAGCCTATGAGTTGGAATAATTCAAAACAGACAGTGATCACCAATTCTACAACAAAATCCAAGTATATTGAGGATTCTGATGTAGCTAAAGAAGTAGTATAGATATTAAACATGGTTTAGGAGCTTGGTGGTTCACCCAAAAGTATATATATCATTACTTTGTATTATGATGACATATAAACTATAGTTTTAGTTAAGGATCCCAGGTTACATCAACATATGAAGCATATACTTTATAAGTATCACATCTTGAGAGGTTTTTCTCAAAGAGGCGAAGTACTAGTTAAAAGGGAAGCCACAAAAAATGGTAGATCCATTGAATAAATCCACATCTCAATAGAATCATGGACATCATGTGAGATCTTGTGGGATACGATTTTTTAGTAGTTGTCTCTAGAACAAGTGGGTGTCTATTTGAGTTGGTTCACTAGAACCAACTAAATTTATACTTGTAATTACTAATATATATATATATATTCTTATCACATAGTGATTTTTCTTCTACATAACATTAATTTGATAATTTAATTGGAATATTTTTTTGCATTAAAGGGTTATAGGCAGTTCCCCAGTATAATGATAACCCATAAAATATATGAAAATATTCTAAAATCAATATGTGTTATGGTCTAGATACAAAAATTTGATGAGACCTACATGATGTTTGACTATTAGGTGCTAGGGTATCATAACCATCAAGAATTATTATCATTAATTTATCACTTGATGATTTCTAAGAAGGGAGTTAATGAGGATAAACCCACCGATAATAATTCTATATGTTTTATGTGTTATCAAATATCCATATCCATGGATGTGTGTATTGGTCCTTAGACTTGAGGTCATTATTAATGTGTATCATGAATCATGTTCTTTGATGTATATATGAGAACTGTGATGACATATACTCATGGTGAGGTATCATACATTAGGTGAGTCATAAGTGATATAACATTAATTGAATGGTCAAGAAAGTATTTATTCCTTATACATTAATGGAAGAAGTTATCTCTAGCCCTTAGATAGAAAGATAACTTCCTAGCTAAATACACGTATATGGTAGTTTATATATGAGTTCATTTAATAAATTAAATTAAAGATAAAATGATAAAATAGGGTGATAACATAATTATGCATCTTAATTGATGAGATATTTAAAGAAAAATATATTATATCACACAATAGAATTCATAAGAAGGTTGTTGTAGTTTCTACACCAAATTATTTCTCTATAGGTGACATGACATATTTTTAGATGTTGATCTTGAATTTTAGATAATTTTAACCTATTTGTATTTGAGAAAGTGTCCTGGAGGTTCACACAATAATGTACCGAGATTTTTATTAAATTATATTGAATTTAAATTTGAGGAATAAATTTATTCCTTAGTTTGAAGAATAATATTTTTTCAATTAGAAGTTAACTATATAAATTTAAAAATAGGATATTTGAGTTTAGAATATTCACGTTGAATTTTATATCTTGATCACTTTATTCACATGGTAATGGATATAATATTATTATTCCCAAGTTTATTGAATAGTGTAAAATAAATATTTATTCAAGTTACATGAATATTAAAATTAAATATTTATTCACAACTTTAGTTAATATAATATTTTATAAGAAGATATGGATTTATTTTAATGATTTTATGGAAATGATATATTTTATTTAATATCAAGTAAATAAATAAATAATTATTTATTTAAGAAATGATATTATAATAAACACATGTAATGGTATATAATAATAATAATAATAATAATATATTTGATATGGGGAATAACTTGGAATAAATAAGATGATAAGGGTTATCATGAAATTATAATTATTTAACCCTAAGTATATATTCCTAAATATATCATTTTTCTATAAGAGATGTGTTGAAACAATAGTGAAATTATATAGAATTCTCTCAATCACTTGAGATAAATTCTCCCTTCCTATCTCTCTCAAGAATATAATAAGAGAATAAGTAAATGTTTTTGATATCAATGATGAATGATATAAATCACTTTATTCTTATATTTTATCACCTGTGATATCAAAAACATTGATTAGATATTTGTGGAGCATGTGTAGATACATCTAGAGGAATCCTCGGTTGGGTTCTCTATTACAACCACAACTCAACAAGAGTTCCAATGAAAATTGATTGAGAATATTACTGTATGAAAAGTAATTATATATTTAAATTAACTATAAATTAAATGTTCATGGCTATATATATGACATTATAGGATGTATTTTTCTAGTACTTCATATTTATCTATTGACATTGAAATAAAACCATAATTAGGGGCCTGCCCAAAACTTCCAATTTTCCCTAAGACCCTAATATAGAGCCTTGAGAGATACATATAGGAGACAAGAGTGGTGTGATCAAGGGAATTATATAAATATTTATTATTATGAAATAATACATAATTTTCCCCCTCAATTCGCTTTCTTTGTAATCATATAATTTCAAAAAGTGGTATCATACATTGGTGTCAAAATGATGTAGAACATAGGTAGTTTTCCTTTGGATGGATAATTTAATTGGTCAGATTCATTTTTGATGTAATATTATGAAATATCATGTCAAAATAATTACAATAGATTAAATAGTATAAAAAATAGAGTTAAAATGATCTCTTTATAAAAGGTCAAAATTTGAGTCAACTCAAGGTGCTATATAGTACCCCCATTTCAAAGAATATGATAGTGTTCACATTAGTAGTGATAACCCCATCATGCCATGTTAGAGTTATGCCATTGGTTAATCTTGACCTTTGATAGTAATTTGATCATATCTCAATCAATCAAAGTCCATCCCTTACTAAATTAATTTCAATTGAGTACTCATCCATGGACATGATTATCTTATTGAATTTCTCCAAATACCCCATTTTGAAGTCTCAAATAGAATATTTTATTAATTTTAAGGGTTTTTTTGATTCCCCAGAGAATAAGAGATTATACCTTGATGCCACCAAGAAATAAAATAGTAAGAATCTAAACAAGAATATGTTCAGTCAAATTCTCCAATGTATTGATCACACTATTGGTTGCGCCCAAATTTACCCTACTGGTAAAAGCGGTCGATGTAGTACATGTAGGGGTCGAATCCACAGGGACCGAAGAAGTAACCTTGAGATGCTATGATTTGGTGAAGGATGGGCTATGAAGTAGCCAACTTTGGGTTTGATTTTGGATTGTTTAAAGAACATTAAGAAACCTAAGTGAATTCAATTCAAATAAAATGGGTTGATCTTGAGATTATTCTCGGGGTGGATTGAATGAATTTTACTTCTTAAGACAATTTTGGTTTTATTAATTCTTGATGAATCCATTCTTCAAAAATGACACTACCTTCATCATTTTCTGGTTTGGTGCTTAATAAACACAATTAATAATACCCTATACACTTAGAGAACCAAATTCATGATCTCTACAAGGTATATGGTCATTTAGTAATTGAATTTAGTTTTCTCAAGAACAGTAAAGATGAAGAGTAGAAATTACTGAAGAATGGATGTCTTAAATTAATTATCCAATTAACAACAATTCGTTCATAAAATAACATTCAATCTAGCCTTTGCATCCTCCTAATATCAACCCATTAAAGGGTTAGCCCTCAATTGATGGTATACTCTAAATGGTGGGCGGAAGATGACTAACAATAATTGGATTGAAAAAAAATTAAAACCGTGGAAATAACGAGCACTCCTCCGTGTGTGTGAATGAAATTCACACATATGTGTGAACTAATTCACAAAAACATATAGATATCACTGTGCTTTGTGATAATAAAGTTTTAATAAATGAAATGAAAAATATGTAAGAGAAAGAAGTTGATTAATAACTTAAAAATACAAAAAAGAAACTTACATGGAAATGGAAAACATTACAAAGGAAATTTGGAAGCATAACCTTACAATGAAACAAGCCACAAAAGATGATAATAAAAATATCCACCCCTATTCACTTCACCACTAGCTCCTTATATAGGCATATTAGGAGCCTTAGTTCCATACCCCAACAATTAATTCACCCCCAACAATTAATAGAGTCAAAAGGAGGGTGGATAATAAAAAGGAAATTGACGTTTCGAATTTGACCCGGAAAACTATCCAGATTCGTCCACCATATTGACGTGTGAATTTGTAATTTAAGAAAGCCGAATCCGGAGGGGTTTTAGAAGTTAAATAACGTAGTACATCTGTCCTCTAAGAGCTGTAAAAATTTCAGGAAATTTTCCTCATCCGTGTGGAAGTTATGGTCGAAATGGTGGGACAGATTTCTGTGCATTAATGTCGGGTCCACCATTTAAATCTCAACTTCAGATCCCTTTATCATCATGAAAAAATCATAATTATCTCCGACCACAGTTTAATAAAATGATAATAATATTTTTATCTTTCTACTGTATAAATTTGAGCTTCATTAGGATTGGTTTGTGGGCCCCACATTTGTTTAATGGGCCTTAGGTCCATTATGCTTTCTCCAGAAAATTTCTTCATTCGGGCACAAAAATCTCCATCTTCCTTTGGGATTCATCCATCGGACCTAAAAGATAAAATGTTCCAAACAAAGAGATAAATTGTATCCAAAAATATCAAATTCAGAAAATGAATATAGTGTTGTCCACAAACAGATGAATTATTGGGCCCAAATTTACATTTTAAACATGAATTGCATTTAAGATGAGAAATGAAGTTATATTTATGTAATGCACTAAAAACATTGTTTATGGACTTTGGAAAAATGAATATAAAGATATTAACAATTAATATTAGCCACTTTTAGTGACTAATCACACCCCCCAACTTGAGTTTTTCTAGTCACGAGCAAAATATATTACAAATATGAAATTCAAATCCCCTTTTCCAAAAACATTTAAATACACATTGCTCACCCAAAGACCTCATACCAAAAAAATTATGAAACCCATCAAAATCATTTAAAACAAGCTAAGTCCATAAGCATATCCCAAGCCCAATCCAATTCCTTTGTTCAAATTCATCACCACATTTCATCCAATTCCAATTAAGCATGATAAAGTGTTGTGCATCACAAAAGATATGGGGAACATTTTGTTGTTCAAGGGAAAAAAATGGAAGCGCTAGGTGGGAATCACATTAAACCTTAAGATGAGTATCCATTTTTTTTGATGATTTTTTTACCACAATAGATATGAAAAGACTAACTCTGGGCAAGAAAACTATGGAGTCACGATCCCCAAGTGCCGTACGCCACACATATTGTCAATTTCATGCTCTACAATAGAGATATAAAACCTAACTCTGGGCAAGACAAATATGGATTCACGATCCCCAAGTGTCGGATGCCACACATTTGGACAAAAAATTGATCTATGTGGTCAAAATTATTATTATTATTTTTTTCATTCTCAAATTAAACTAAAAGTGACCCCAGAACCCTATTCTATAATAAAAGGGACCCAAGAACTCAAATTTACACCCACGATCCAGTAGACGTGCATTGTGGCATTTTTATTAAGAGGATGAAAATGTAAACTTTGAAAAATCACATCATACAACCGCACTTTCCAAAAACTATGCTCATGAACTTAAACTTGCATTAAAATAAAAATCAAGGCATGCAAAATTTATTTGATATCCAACTTTAGAGTTTTCAATGTGTGTTATCACATTCAAGGTTAATGGAATTTTTCTTTTCATGCATGTTATTATTCACAAAAAAAAATCATTTTTTATTTCATCTCCCCCCAACATAGAATAACACTGTCCCCAGTTTTTAAAGAAAAGAAAAGTTAGAAGGGGGTAGGGGAGGATTTCAAAGAGGAATTTGAAAATGATAAACATGGAACAAATTCACATGGTGGTTGATGATGATAGCGCATGCCACAATCTCCCTTCAATCCTGGATTTGAGTCTCAATGGCTTTGATGGTGGTGAATGGATTTTACTTATGACTTATGACATGTCCTTTTATTTATTTTTAACCTATAAAAACATAAAAATAAACAAAACAAAATAAAATGATGATACATTGTCTTCTTTTTAGATTTCTGGGTAAGGTATTACTCAGAGATCACGCCACGTGACACAGATGAATATGGCGCTCCCCTTTCATACCCATCCTTACTCATAAAAGAAGAACGGGTCAAAAGTCTATGGTAATTTATTATATGAAAAATAAAATGATTGAAAATGATTAGAAAACATGAAAACCATGGGTTTCCTCCCATGGAGTGCTTTTGTTTAACGTCGTTGGCTCGACTTGAACCCCCCAACTTATCCAATTCCAACTTTCAAAATTTTAATGAACCCATCTTTCTGCACTTTAACATGATTGATATTGATTGTTTTATTTTATTTCTTATCATGTAAAAACCCATTTTCAACAAGGGGTGTGAAAATCCAAGGAATTTTAGTAATGGTTGATCCAGTTTCTTCTACAGACATTTCTACGATTTCAAGGGTTAAATCCCCTTTGTGGGTTTCATGAGATGAATAAATGACTAAAGTATGGTCGTGGGTATCACCTATGATGTAATTATTGTATGGGGAAGGAAGGATAATGATTTTGAGTTTTGGTCGATTGCAATTTCCTAATGAATATTGACAATTTGAATGAAAGTCAGTTTCTTCTCCAAAAACATTTGAAAGAATTGGTTCCTTTTGAAAAGATGATTCATCCCCAAAATTTTCCATTTGAATTTCATGAGTGGGTATAGATAAAATATTCGTTATATCTCCCAATGGTTCAATGATCGGTGATTCTAAAAAATTTTTATTGGAGTAATATTCCGAACACTCAATCCATGAAGACAAATTTTTCCCTTGTGAATCCATAAAATTAATTTCCTCTTGATTTAAGCACCCATCAAAAATTCCTTTATTATCTTAAAATATTTCAAATCCAATGGTTGTTTATTCAATAAATTCATGTGAGGTTTTTGGAAGACAATATTCTTATATTAGTGACGAGGAAGAGACAACCTCAGTGGGAATGGGTTCCACTACCATTTCAATGCTTTTAAGTTCTACTCTTAAGGACGAAACCTCAGAAGTCATTCTCTCCATTTGATGACACAATTTCTCAATTATTTTTTGAGGATTAGGTTGGAAAGTAGTTTGAACATCTTGGAATTCCTCATTATTTATCTTTTCAATCATTCTTGATAGGTATGGAAATTGATCTTTTAAACATTCATCATTACAAATATCGTTCATGTTATCAAATGTGGGGTATTCATTCAAAGGTTGATCCAAGTAATTAAAAAAGGTTGGTGATTCCCAATGTGAATTTTCTAATTGATTCCATCCTAAGTTTGTGAAGGGATATTGTTGATTATACTCTATTGGATTCATTTATAAATTTGGAATCGTGATTTTCAGGAGTCAAAAAAATAGAAATGGGAAAAGAGAAGAGAAATGGGGATGAGAAAAGAGAAATGAGGGAGAATATAAATATGTTCTAAGGTGACTTACTTGGTCCCCGACAACGGCACCAAAATTTGGTTGAGCCCAAATTTACCCTACTGGTAAAAGCAGTCGATGTAGTACATGTAGGGGTCGAATCCACAGGGACTGAAGAAGTAACCTTGAGACGCTATGATTTTGTGAAGGATGGGATATGAAGTAGCCAACTCTGGGTTTGATTTTGTATGGTTTAAAGAACATTAAGAAACCTAAGTGAATTAAATTCAAAGAAAATGGGTTGATCTTAGGATTATGCTCGGGGTGGATTGAATGAATTTTACTTCTTTAGACAATTTGGTTTTATTAATTCTTGATGAATCCATTCTTCAAAAATAACACTACCTTCATCATTTTCTAGTTTGGTGCTTAATAAACACAATTACTAATCCCCTATACACTTATAGAACCAAATTCATGATATCTCCGAGGTATATGGTCATTTAGTAATTGAATTTAGTTTGATCAAACACAGTAAAGATGAAGAGTAGAAATTACTGAAGAATGGATGTCTTAAATTAATTATCCAATTAACAACAATTCGTTCATAAAATAACATTCAATACAACCTTTGAATCCTCATAAGATCAACCCATTAAAGGGTTAGCCCTAAATTGATGGTATACTCTCAATGGTGGGAGGAAGATGACTAACAAGAATTGGATTGAAAAAAATTAAAACCGCGGAAATAATGAGCACTCCTCCGTGTGTGTGAATGAAATTCACACCTATGTGTGAACTAATTCACAAAAAACACATAGATATCACTGTGATTTGTGATAATAAAGTTTTAATAAATGAAATGGAAAATATATAATAGAAAGAAGTTGATTAGGAACTTAAATATACAAAAAAGAAACTTACATGGAAATGGAAAACATTACAAAGGAAATTTGGACGCATAACCTTACAATGAAACAAGCCACAAAAGATGATAATAAAAATATCCACCCCTATTACCTTCACCACTAGCTCCTTATATAGGTATATTAGGAGCCTTAGATCCATAACCCAACAATTAATTCATCCCCCAACAATTAATAGAGTCAAAAGGAGGGTGAATAATCAAAAGGAAATTGACGTTTCGAATTTGACCCAGAAAACTGTCCAGATTCATCCACCATATTGATGTGTGAATTTTTAATTGAATAAAGCCGAATCTGGAGGGGTTGTAGAAGATAAATATCTTCTTAAATCTGTCCTCTATGATATGTAAAAATTTTAGGAACTTTTCCTCAGCCGTGTGGATGTTATGGTCGAAATGGTGGGACGGATTTCTGTGCATTAATGTTGGGTCCACCATTTAAATCTCAACTTCAGATCCCTTTATCATCATGAAAACATCAGAATTAGCTCTGGCCACAGTTGAATAAAATGATTCTAATATTTTTATCTTTATACTGTATAAATTTTAGCTTCATTGGGATTGGATTGTGGGCCCCACATTTGTTTGATTGGCCTTAGTACCATTATGCTTTCTCCAGCAAATTTATGCATTCGGGCGCAAAAAATATCCATCTTCCCTTGGGATTAATCCATCAGACATAAAAGATAAAATTTTCCAAACAAAGTGATCAATCATATCCCAAAATATCAAATTAAGAAAATTAATATAGTGTTGTCCACAAATAGATGAATGATTGGGCCCCAATTTTCATTTTAAATATGAATTGCATTTAAGATGAGAAATGAAGTTCTATTTATGTAATGCACTAAAAACAATGTTTATGGACTTTGTAACAATTAATATAAAGATATTAACAATTAATATTAGCCACTTTTAGTGACTAATCAACTATCTACCAAAATTTTTCTCCAAAAACCAGTGAATACAAAATCTAGATGAAGTTGGTGAAGATATACTAGTTAAATATAGATTGAAAAAATATTCTTGATAAAGTTATTGATGAATATTTTATTATAGAGTGGATTATCTATAGTTGAATGAATCAGTGAGTTTCAAAGATTAGTAAATCAATTGATGGATGTGGGTAAAATTCTAAAAAATTATGATCAAGTGAACCAACTAATATAAACACTTTCCAATAATTGTGATACACTAGTGGAATATATAAAAAATTAAATTACCTAAGTAAATATTACCATAGAGATGGTAAAGTATTCACTTTTCATTGAGGAGAATCAAAAGAATATGAGAGTTATAAAAAACTCAATATACCATCATAAAGAAGTGATGGAGATAAAAATGAGGCTGTTTCTTGATAAAAAACTATGTAATGTTAGCTACAAAACCTCCTTGTAAGAATATAAGTTTATATAACACATTTATTAGGATTTAATTTAGGTCATATCCATAAGTAAACTGGGTTTAAATCAAAATTTTAGTTCACTCATGGATATTAGGTAAAAAAATTAGATGTGTGTATTTAACCATGTAATAAAGTTCCATAGGAACAAAAAATACAAAAACAAGGCTAAGAAAGAGATGAGAATAAGAGAAATGAATATAAAGTTTCAAGAATCAAATTAGAATTAGAGGTGTTATAGGGATCCATTTCTTTGATTTATATTTCTTATGATTAAATTCATCAGTTATTTTATATCACACTCACTAAATCTTTCCAAGAACTCTCTTCAGGGACTCTTCAAATTCTTGATGTAATCGTAGGTCCTCATAAGGTTTCCCATGCTAACAAAACCAATAGGATTAATTTCTTTATAGTCTATGATTTTTATGTGCCTTAGCCTCTTAGGAAACTCTCATGATCCAGATAACTAAGCCCTTACTTTAAGTTCTTGTGTTGGACTACCACTTTTACTCCATCATCTAATTCCACTAAGATCATATACTTAGTGATCAATATAGAAAATTATTAAGAACTAAAGAAGAAGATAGAAAAAATATGATTCATTAAAGCATTTAGAAACAATTAATAAAAAAATCTCACCCAAACCCCAATAGGTGATTATCCACACATTCTCATGCTATTACAATAAAAATAAAAAGAGTAATAAAATTATTCTATAATAACAATCCTTAAATTCATCTGCCTCAAATGAAAAAATATTTAAGATCTTGTCTCTCTCGTAAAGTAAAAACCTTCTTATCTATGCATTAAATATACCCTTTATACTTTCTTTCACTTTCCATTATCATTACATATATTAGTGAGTTATTTAGATCATCATACATAGCACACCAACTTGCATTTCATTTAGTTATGATCCACTATCTTACCCATGTGGACCAAATTCTCTCTCCCATGTATCATATTCCATATATATAGCTTGTTATTTAATTTCATAATTAGGTTATATAATTTTATATGTGTATTTCATTGGTCCCCATAATCTATTCTCATGTTACACTTAAAAAATACCTTGAAAAATAGCTTCTAATGCTTGATTTTCCCTCTCATTAAGTTTTTAGAGTTTGTATAAAATGTTATGAGGAAACAAAAACACTTTTGGAGTAATTATAATTTCAAATTAGTTTTATTGAATCATTTTAACAAATTATAGCCCTAATAATCCATTGTTAATACCATATCATGCATTAGAACTTTGAATTATGTTGGATCAACAATGTAGTCTCAAGTTTGGTGATATAGGGTTATATTGAAGGAAAGATAGATCATGTAATGAAACCTATAATTAAATTGAATCATGGTAAAATTATTTAGGTGTGACATGGGTCATGTTGTCTCGGATGTAGCCTCAACATGTGATATGGATCATGCTAGCCTGGTGATGTAACCTTGACCTCCTGACTTTTTGAATTCCCAATAAATAGAGAATCATAACAGTTATTAGGTTACCTCGAGTTTATAATGTATATTTCCCCTTCACATTATATTGAGTCTTAAATAGATCTTTCAATAGATTTCATGAGAAAAAATTAGTAGCAATGTTATCTCATGTGTTTTCCCTACACTATATTGTGGTTGGTGTATATAAAATCCCATGTCCTCAGTCGGTTACAAAATTCATAAAGTTTTTTGATTTTTTTGATTTAGTGAGGGGTTCTATTTGGGGATTTGGAATCGAATTGTGATCATTTGGATTCATCTATAATATATTTATAGATACATATCTAATTCTAGGTAGTGGTATGGGTACTCGAGTAGACTTCAGGGTAGGTTAGGATGACCCAGATGCTGAAAAACTGAAGTAGTAGATAGCCATGCTATGAAAAAGTTAAGATAGAGGAATGATTTTCCTACATGGGTTTGATCATGCCATGGCTCCTATAGTTACAACATGACATAGATCCAGGAGAGTTTTTAAGGGTTCATGTGAAAATTTTAAGTTGTTTCTAATTTAAAAACTCTTAATGATTTATTATTCTTGAGTGTGAAAGAAGTGGGGAGGCCAAACCCCTTTCCCCCTCACCCCTTTGTGTCCCTTTGATCTGAATCATTTGAGGTAGTTTCATCACACATATGATGGTTTCTTTTACTATCAAAGTTAAGGATTAGAAATGATTGATATTTTGAAATGATTGGTATTTTGGGTTTTGATAAAATCATAGGAAAATGGTTTTAATAAAATTAGATTTCAAATGATTTTGAAATTTGATTCCAAAGTGGATTTTGAAAGTAGGATCTGTCACAAACCAACCAAGGTCAACCTTGAACTGGTCACCAAATCTAATTTGTGGCATGTCCCGAAGGAAATTCTTGATTCCTATTATAAGGCCCCAGCCTTAAACCTTACTTAATCTTGAGTTATAACAAGATTACACATTGAGGATCTTTTCAGGTTTAGAGTTTTAGAGAATTAGGACATAACTATTACATCTCAAAAGATTACAAAGTAGTCGCTTCTACTAAATTTCCATAAAATAAAAACTCTTTAAAAGAAACATGTATAGTTCCATGTTTTAGGTAGCATGACTTTCCCTTGATCCCATCCTTGACCCTATTCCATGCTATGTCCTGTGAAAAACATTTCAAAAACTTGGGATGAGCATAAGAAGCTCAGTAAGGGATACACAAAGAATGAAAACTGTTAGATTTTCAAAACAACAAGTAAACCATGAATACTTTATCAATGTAATACTTTTCACCTTCATGAAGTAGTAAAAACTTTTCACTGAAAAAAAAGTATCATTACTTACCTTTTTGTAACCAAAGGATTACCATAAAACCCATATAAAGAACACATAACATATATAAAGGTAACTTTGGACATAAACATACTTAAGTGGAATAACCATACGGTCGACTTACACACATATCACTTAACGGAATAGCCATACGGCCAATTTCCATACATACTTAATGGAATAGCCATACGGCCGACTTCCATACCCAATGCATTGGAGGTTATAACGTAACCACCGGTCCTGGTATTCACGGCACCACCCGTCATATGGTTTATAACGTAACCACCCGTTAAAATGTCCAAGTACCAATTTAAAATCATAAAACATAAAACCAATATAAAGGAATGATAACATTTCTACATCACAATATATCATAATAGAATCCTTTATCAAAACCATTTTCAAAACCATTTAAAACATTTAATAAAGGGATTTTGAATCAAAGTGTCCCATACCACCTTGAAGCTTAAAATTTTAAACCATTAATATCCATATAAATAAATCCTTAAAACCATTTTGAAAACATGGATATTAATAAGAACAAATAATTAAAACATTTAAAATGACATTTTGGTTAAAGTGGTTTTACCAAAATTAGAGACACTTGAATACACTGATTGAGGAATAACATTTAGTCAGAACTTTATAATATCATGAGAATAAATGGATTCATGATATAATACTCCAAATGACAGTATATACACCATATAAGAGTGAATTGGTGCATAACAACAATGAACCCTCAATAGAAATGTCAAATCTGATGAAATCCCTTATAAAGAAGGTATCCTTAAATTAAGGACAAATCAATCTCGAAAATATGTGTGAAAAATATAAATACACCCAATATAAGTGGATATTAAGTGTGAAACAATAAAAGGTCATTCACACATATTTAATGGATGACATATTCAATGACTACATGTTGAACCCAAAGAAATCGAAATTGGGTTAAAAAGTTCCCTTGACAGCCTAACGACATCACATCAAAAAGAGTTGATGAGAGATAAAAAGTGTATCTCATCACTTGGACATAAAATTTACATTAATAAGGATATATGAGACCATATCCCAACATAATAATATGTAAATTAAAAGACCCAATAAAAGAAGTCTTTTAAAAAAGAGGAGGGTGAAAGGTTCCCTTACCGACTTGGGTATCTTTCAAAACATACACCCCATGAAAGAAGGACAATAGATCATTGATGAAAATACTCATAAACGAAATTATATTACACAAAGAGTAGAATAATGGGCAGTACATACACCACTCAATGGAATTTGTGGCAAATGTAGCATAAATCTCACGGGAATAAAAGTGAGATGAAAAATCCCTTACGAACTGTCGGCAGCCTAACGGTGCCACATAAAACTTACGAATATGGATTGATGAGATCAAATAGAGTATCCCATCATGTTACAATATAATTTATAGCAAGTTGAATATAAAAGAAAATCCCCCAACATTGCAAGGAGGAGTTTAAAAGAAGTGACATAAAGGAGAGTACTTAAAAAGAGAGAGAGAGGTTAGATCTCTTACGAAAGTTCGGCAGCCTAACGGCGCCACTCAAAACTTCCAAAATGGATTGATGAGAAAGAATAGGGTCTCTCATCACATGAACATAAAAATTAAAGTAAATTTAATATAAAAGAACATCCCAATCATAAGAAAGATGAGCTTAAAATAAATGACATAAAAGAGTGTACTTAAAAAGAAAGAGAGTTGTAGGATCCCTTACCTCGGGTCCGAGTTGACTCGATCGTTCTTTAATCTCTTGAATAATAAAATTGAGTTAATTTATACTTCCTTAAGAACCTTTTTAAATTTAATTATTCCTTTTATATCACTTATTACCATGTTATAAACATTATTTATTCATTTAAGTTAATCATGTTTGTTTTGTCGATATTTGGTTCTTAAGACGAAAGTGGACTTCTTACAATTTACATGATGTTCGTGTGGTCAAAGGTTCTTTAGATCCAGAATGAAATTCGCGATTTGGATATAATATGTATCATATATATCCAGAATATACATGTATTTATAATATTACATAATCATTTAGGGGTAAGAAATGAAATGCACCGTTCATGGAGACGGTAAGCCATACGTACGCATGAACACTACTTTCATTTCTTTGTCATATTAATGGAATTAAAATTAAATGAGAGGTATGTATATTTTAATTCAAGAATTATATTCATCATTTAGATGTATCATTCATTATATATATCCATTATATACATATACTTTTAATAGTACATTACATTTAGGGATAAGAAATGAAATGCACCGTTCATGGAGACGGTAAGCCGTACGTACGCATGAACGCTACTTTCATTTCTATCTCATTCTTTAATGGAACGAAATAATAATGATATAGAGGTATATTATAATTCCAGTATAACATCATATATAATAACTTTAAATCCATCCTTTACACGTCCCACATATGGCATTAACGAATCACATCACTTGAGGGGGCGGTAGTCCACACTTCCTTAAATGAAGATATCGTGTTTAACCACAATGGAAACCATAAAGGTATGCCCAAAATGAAAAATACAGAAGCTTAAAGAAAAAAATAAACATATTATATATCATATATAAAAATATTGACATCATAATGGCCACCTTTGAAGGTGTTAAATGAGTATTGAACAATCATCGTTTCGGTAGGCAGAATTTCACCATCCACGGAAACCGTATGTTCTTTAACCATTTGATGTAGTTGTGTGAGAGTGTAGCTCAAATAAATATTATAACAACATCCTAGTATATTGAATATACTGGTGTTGTTACAAAAGAAGTAAATAAAAAGAGTTTAGGGGGTTGGAGAAGCAAAATAAAACAAATGAACATGAGAGAATGAATTACCTTTAAAAGTGTAACTCCTTTTGATTTGAGCCTAAAGGCTTCCTTTGAAAGGATTATGCCCAAAGGTAATCCTCTAAGATGAGGAGAGGGGTGTGGAGAGAGTAAATGGGCAGGGGTTGGCCGAGCCAAAGGCTTGAGGAGTGTGTTAAATGAGGTAAAGGTGGGGGCCTTTTATAAGAGGAGAGGAGGGGCACTTTTGGAAAGTAAAGAAATATTACTTTATTTGAAAATGTGTTTCGGTTTCAAAAGGTCCCACATTGATATAATCCATGGATAAGGTGATAAGGCTTCTAAATCCACTCATCCAATAAGTTTTGGACATGTGTAGTTCATAGATTTTACATTATCTTTTCATTTTATTTAAATCATCAAATAATGATGTCATCGCTGCATCATTATTATGTCATAAATAATTTAATTTATTTAATGTCTAAAAATTATAAAAAAATACTATGATGTAGGAAATCTTTTTAGCTTTCCAATGAATATTTATACTCAAAAAGATGACTTGTATAACCCCACTTAAAAATTGTTTTAGTAAAACATATCATGTTTGTGTCAATTTTACTTTTACATTAAATAAAATGTTATTTATGTCATTTCCCAACCAAAGTGGATCCATGGGGTCCCCAAGTTGACCCATGACTTGTCTTGGTCGGCCATGATACAAAAAATGAGGGCAAGACATGTGTCAAGCTCATCTCATTTTATTAAAGCATTATTTTTACCTTAAACTACACTAATTACCACTAATCGCGATTAAAAACTTAATAAGTTACTATTCACCAAAAAATTATTTTAATCTCATTGAACCACATTTTACTTCTTAATGACAACCATGTATGTCGGATTTTTGAAAATCAAAACACAATGATGGAAAAATTTCATTTAAACGGAAAATCGGTTTTTATAAGTACCACTTAGTGGTTTCACTATTCATCAAAAATTAAAGTTTTTCAGAAAAATCCCAAAAATTCACCCTAAGCTATATTTGATATTCTGAATTCAAAAATGAAGTCTGTTTTACAAAATTCAAAACATATAAGTCACATTAATTAATCTAATAATTAATTCCCGCTGTCATGACAAATAGCGTGTTTTATGAAACAATAAGTATCAAAAGATTGACACTAGTTTAAGTCTGATTTCAAAGTGAAATTGATTCCAACGAACACTATTGGATTTAATGGTAAAAATATTTTCTAATTTCACTTTAAAATCAATTCAAAATATAATCTAATCATATAAATAAATTATATTAAAAAGTGGTTTTGAATTAAAATACAACATTTTACACTATTCATTAAAAAAATGAACTTTATCGAAAAGATACCAAAAAATTACACAAAGTAAATTTTGATGTCCCGATTCTTAATAAGAGTTTTATTTGGTCCAAAAGAATGTATAAGAGTGATCAAAACTATATTTAATGACGGTTCGCCATCAAAAGGTGATAAGTGAACCTTTAGTGAAAACTAGGGCATATACGCCTAAAATTGAATTCTTTCCGTATTTTAAGCCATTATCTTTTATTGGATAAATGTAAAAACATTTAAAAACATATATAATCATATTTTAGTTATTTCTATCCATTCCCGCCATTACAACGACTAAATGTTAACTACCATTTAAAATAATATTATTTTATTATTAGAGTGCAACGTAAGATTCCCAAGAAACTCGTTGTTGCGTGTTGGGTACGCCATCGAGCATAGCGTCCCCTTTAAAGTTATTTAAATATTTTATTCACAAATATGGATAAATATGAAATGTCATATTCTTTATTTACCTGGGGTGTTACATCCTTCCCCCCTTTTGGGAATTGCGTCCTCGCAATTTTAAAATTGTGCTTGGAAACATCCTTGAAAGTCCCACATCGGAACAAAAGTCGGTAAAACAAACACTTTAAAATAAAGAGAGATAAGTACAAAGGTCACCCGAGTTAACCCATACTAGGATTCCAAGTATGAAAATATGGACATGGAGGAAAAAACAAAGGGTCATGTTCTGATGGAGAGTGATAGAAAACATGTTTAGGAGAAAGTTAACCACGAGAAAATCACAAACTTGTGATGGGTTAAACGGTATTCGGTTCCCCAGTAGGAAAAGTTAATAGACAACATTTTTGTTTTAAGTTTCTTTTTATTGAGGAATTTATTCATAAGGAAACATAATTACTTATCATATTGACTTTCAACTTTTATTAGATTCCTTACACAAACTCATATTTCTCCAAAAGACGAGTATTTAGGAAGACTTGTTCACATTAAGAGTACTATAATCAACTTCTAGAGAATCACCTAATCCACAAAATAGAACTATATACTTCCCATGTATTTAGACTTTAACCAAAACCAAAACCAAAAAGTCTAGTACAAGATCAGATAATCCAGAAAAGGATAACCCTTTATAAAAAGAAAATCTATTCTTAATATCCAAAATTTGTCCAACAAAACCCAAAGTTCAACGAGGACCATCCGATAAACAAATTTGTCCATAAAAATTCCTCAAAGTAAACCAATCTAAGATTGAAACCCAAAAATTTTAAGTATTTATTCACATAGTCTTCCAAGTTAAATCGTAACATTTATCTCCAAACAACATCAGTTTCTCCTAAAGTCCCGTATTGAAAAGTAATTAACCTAATCACATATCCTCCATGATAGGTTAATCATTTTCATAAATAACCCAAAATCAACTTACTATTAATTCATAAAATCATATAACTAGAATGAAGTAGTCAAACTAACCAGGGACTTCACGTAGTCCAGTGGTAGGCGATAAATACCAGTCGCACATTGGTTGTGGGTTCGATTCTCGCAGCTTTGTCCGACGCGACGGGATGTCACACGGTCTACGTGTTGTCCTTTTTCCAAAACTATATAATTCTTAAAACATTCCCCAAAATGAGATAAAATCTTCAAGAATAATTCATAACATATTTTAACCTCAAGTTTATCTCATTCCTTTCATTTTCCATCATATCATAGAGTAACCCATAATTACCTAAAAATTAAGTATCATATAAACCCTAATGGTTACCTTAATAATTATTACCTGAATTTCCACATCGGGTTGGCCATCTCGTACATGATGCATTAGAGAACTCACCAAGGTTGAATTGGTTGATCATGACTCCTTGATATTTGGTTTAGAACAACCACGAGTTTCCTCATTGAATCCTCCATTTTATCTAGTATCTTAATCAGAGAACCACCACAGTTTCCTTCAAACCTGTTGTCTCTTTGGTGCCTGCTAGATCAATCCATTCACTAAAAATAGAAATGTCAGTGTGAGTATATCAACAAAACCATCATGTACTAATGAGGAAGGTAAACACTAAGATACACTTACTCATTCACTTTATCTAAAACTAGGACTCTATCTGAAATCCTAACCATTATGGTAATGTCACTTATGCTTAAAGAATACCCTAACCTCTAAAGTTATCTAAACCGGCCTTTGATACCAACTATAAGGCCCCAGCCTTAAACCTTACTTAATCTTGAGTTATAACAAGATTACACATTTAGGATCTTTTCAGGTTTAGAGTTTTAGAGAATTAGGACATAACTATTACATCTCAAAAGATTACAAAGTATTCGCTTCTACTAAATTTCCATAAAATAAAAACTCTTTAAAAGAAACATGTATAGTTCCATGTTTTAGGTAGCATGACTTTCCCTTGATCCCATCCTTGACCCTATTCCATGCTATGTCCTGTGAAAAACATTTCAAAAACTTGGGATGAGCATAAGAAGCTCAGTAAGGGATACACAAAGAATGAAAACTGTTAGATTTTCAAAACAACAAGTAAACCATGAATACTTTATCAATGTAATACTTTTCACCTTCATGAAGTAGTAAAAACTTTTCACTGAAAAAAAAGTATCATTACTTACCTTTTTGTAACCAAAGGATTACCATAAAACCCATATAAAGAACACATAACATATATAAAGGTAACTTTGGACATAAACATACTTAAGTGGAATAACCATACGGTCGACTTCCACACATATCACTTAACGGAATAGCCATATGGCCAATTTCCATACATACTTAATGGAATAGCCATACGGCCGACTTCCATACCCAATGCATTGGAGGTTATAACGTAACCACCCATCCTGGTATTCACGGCACCACCCGTCATATGGTTTATAACGTAACCACCAGTTAAAATGTCCAAGTACCAATTTAAAATCATAAAACATAAAACCAATATAAAGGAATGAAACATTTCTACATCACAATATATCATAATAGAATCCTTTATCAAAACCATTTTCAAAACCATTTAAAACATTTATTAAAGAGATTTTGAATCAAAGTGTCTCATACCACCTTGAAGCTTAAAATTTTAAACCATTAATATCCATATAAATAAATCCTTAAAACCATTTTGAAAACATGGATATTAATAAGAACAAATAATTAAAACATTTAAAATGACATTTTGGTTAAAGTGGTTTTACCAAAATTAGAGACACTTGAATACAATGATTGAGGAATAACATTTAGTCAAAACTTTATAATATCATGAGAATAAATGGATTCATGATATAATACTCCAAAGGACAGTATATACACCATATAAGAGTGAATTGGTGCATAACAACAATGAACCCTCAATAGAAATGTCAAATCTGATGAAATCCCTTATAAAGAAGGTATCCTTAAATTAAGGACAAATCAATCTCGAAAATATGTGTGACAAATATAAATACACCCAATATAAGTGGATATTAAGTGTGAAACAATAAAAGGTCATTCACACATATTTAATGGATGACATATTCAATGACTACATGTTGAACCCAAAGAAATCGAAATTGGGTTAAAAAGTTCCCTTGACAGCCTAACGACATCACATCAAAAAGAGTTGATGAGAGATAAAAAGTGTATCTCATCACTTGGACATAAAATTTACATCAATAAGGATATATGAGACCATATCCCAACATAATAATATGTAAATTAAAAGACCCAATAAAAGAAGTCTTTTAAAAAAGAGGAGGGTGAAAGGTTCCCTTACCGACTTGGGTATCTTTCAAAACATACACCCCATGAAAGAAGGACAATAGATCATTGATGCAAATACTCATAAACGAAATTATATTACACAAAGAGTAGAATAATGGGCAGTACATACACCACTCAATGGAATTTGTGGCAAATGTAGCATAAATCTCACGGGAATAAAAGTGAGATGAAAAATCCCTTACGAACTCTCGGCAGCCTAACGGTGCCACATAAAACTTCCGAATATGGATTGATGAGATCAAATAGAGTATCCCATCATGTTACAATATAATTTACAGCAAGTGTAATATAAAAGAAAATCCCCCAACATTGCAAGGAGGAGTTTAAAATAAGTGACATAAAGGAGAGTACTTAAAAAGAGAGAGAGAGGTTAGATCTCTTACGAAAGTTCGGCAGCCTAACGACGCCACTCAAAACTTCCAAAATGGATTGATGAGAGAGAATAGGGTCTCTCATCACATGAACATAAAAATTAAAGTAAATTTAATATAAAAGAACATCCCAATCATAAGAAAGATGAGCTTAAAATAAATGACATAAAAGAGTGTACTTAAAAAGAAAGGGAGTTGTAGGATCCCTTACCTCGGGTCCGACTTGACTCGATCGTTCTTTAATCTCCTGAATAATAAAATTGAGTTAATTTATACTTCCTTAAGAACCTTTTTAAAGTTCATTATTCCTTTTATATCACTTATTACCATGTTATAAACATTATTTAATCATTTAAGTTAATCATGTTTGTTTTGTCGATATTTGGTTCTTAAGGCGAAAGTGGACTTCTTACAATTTACATGATGTTCGTGTGGTCAAAGGTTCTTTATATCCAGAATGAAATTCGAGATTTGGATATAATATGTATCATATATATCCAGAATATACTTGTATTTATAATATTACATAATCATTTAGGGGTAAGAAATGAAATGCACCGTTCATGGAGACGGTAGGCCGTACGTACGCATGAACACTACTTTCATTTCTTTGTCATATTAATGGAATTAAAATTAAATGAGAGGTATGTATATTTTAATTCTAGAATTATATTCATCATTTAGATGTATCATTCATTATATATATCCATTATATACATATACTTTTAATAGTACATTACATTTGGGGATAAGAAATGAAATGCACCGTTCATGGAGACGGTAAGCCGTACGTACGCATGAACGCTACTTTCATTTCTATCTCATTATTTAATGGAACGAAATAATAATGATATAGAGGTATATTATAATTCCAGTATAACATCATATATAATAACTTTAAATCTATCCTTTACACGTCCCACATATGGCATTAACGAATCACATCACTTGAGGGGGCGGTAGTCCACACTTCCTTAAATGAAGATATCGTGTTTAACCACAATGGAAACCATAAAGGTATGCCCAAAATGAAAAATAAAGAAGCTTAAAGAAAACAATAAACATATTATATATCATATATAAAAATAGTGACATCATAATGGCCACCTTTGAAGGTGTTAAATGAGTATTGAACAATCATCGTTTCGGGAGGCAGAATTTCGCCATCCACGGAAACCGTATGTTCTTTAACCATTTGATGTAGTTGTGTGAGAGTGTAGCTCAAATAAATCTTATAAAAACATCCTAGTATATTGAATATACTGGTTTTGTTACAAAAGAAGTAAATAAAAAGAGTTTAGGGGGTTGGAGAAGCAAAATAAAACAAATGAACATGAGAGAATGAATTACCTTTAAAAGTGTAACTCCTTTTGATTTGAGCCTAAAGGATTCCTTTGAAAGGATTCTGCCCAAAGGTAATCCTCTAGGATGAGGAGAGGGGTGTGGAGAGAGTAAATGGGCAGGGGTTGGCCGAGCCAAAGGCTTTAGGAGTGTGTTAAATGAGGTAAAGGTGGGGGCCTTTTATAAGAGGAGAGGAGGGGCACTTTTGGAAAGTAAAGAAATATTACTTTATTTGAAAATGTGTTTCGGTTTAAAAAGGCCCCACATTGATATAATTCGTGGATAATGTGATAAGGCTTAGAAATACACTCATCCAATAAGTTTTGGACATGTTTAGTTCATAGATTTTACATTATCTTTTCATTTTATTTAAATCATCAAATAATGATGTCATCGCTGCATCATTATTATGTCATAAATAATTTAATTTATTTAATGTCTAAAAATTATAAAAAAAATACTATGATGTAGGAAATCTTTTTATCTTTCCAATGAATATTTATACTAAAAAATATGACTTTTATAACCCCACTTAAAAATTGTTTTAGTAAAACATATCATGTTTGTGTCAATTTTACTTTTACATTAAATAAAATGTTATTTATGTCATTTCCCAACCAAAGTGGATCCATGGGGTCCCCAAGTTGACCCATGGCTTGTCTTGGTCGGCCATGATACAACAAATGAGGGTAAGACATGTGTCAAGCTCATCTCATTTTATTAAAGCATTATTTTTACCTTAAACTACACTAATTACCACTAATCGCGATTAAAAACTTAATAAGTTACTATTCACCAAAAAATTATTTTAATCTCATTGAACCACATTTTACTTCTTAATGACAAACATGTATGTTGGATTTTTGAAAATCAAAACACAATGATGGAAAAATTTCATTTAAACGGAAAATCAGTTTTTATAAGTACCACTTAGTGGTTTCACTATTCATCAAAAATTGAAGTTTTTCAGAAAAATCCCAAAAATTCACCCTAATCTATATTTGATATTATGAATTCAAAAATGAAGTCTGTTTTACAAAATTCAAAACATATAAGTCACATTAATTAATCTAATAATTAATTCTCGCTGTCATGACAAATAGCGTGTTTTATGAAACAATAAGTATCAAAAGATTGACACTAGTTTAAGTCTGATTTCAAAGTGAAATAGATTCCAACGAACACTATTGGATTTAATGGTAAAAATATTTTCTAATTTCACTTTAAAACCAATTCAAAATATAATCTAATCATATAAATAAATTATATTAAAAAGTGGTTTTGAATTAAAATACAACATTTTACACTATTCATTAAAAAAAAATGAACTTTATCGAAAAGATACCAAAAATTTACACAAAGTAAATTTTGATGTCCCGATTCTTAATAAGAGTTTTATTTGGTCCAAAAGAATGTATAAGAGTGATCAAAACTATATTTAATGACGGTTCGCCATCAAAAGGTGATAAGTGAACCTTTAATGAAAACTAGGGCATATACGTCTAAAATTGAATTCTTTCCGTATTTTAAGCCATTATCTTTTATTGGATAAATGTAAAAACATTTAAAAACATATATAATCATATTTTAGTTATTTCTATCCATTCCCTCCATTACAACGACTACACGTTAACTACCATTTAAAATAATATTATTTTATTATTAGAGTGCAACGTAAGATTCCCAAGAAACTCGTTGTTGCGTGTTGGGTACGCCATCGAGCATAGCGTCCCCTTTAAAGTTATTTAAATATTTTATTCACAAATATGGATAAATATGAAATGTCATATTCTTTATTTACCTGGGGTGTTACACCTATGGGATGGAAACTAGTGCTGGGCATCAATAGAGTACATAAGGGAATGATTTCACCCAATAAATAAATAAAGGAACTATACAGTAGAAAGTTGCACAAGAAGATCAATATATAAATGAAACTGAACTTAAAATCATTTATACATGCATCTAAAAATACAACCGAACCAAACAATACCACCAATCGGACAAGAAGACTACACCAGATCCATGTGACCCCACAAGTCACTCTCCAACACATGATCAACCATCGCCCGAGGTAACCAAACTCAAGATTAAACTTTCACAAGGGATAAAAATATAAAATAACTATAGGTTTGAGTATTAAAACTCAGTAGGCCAGCCCGATTATCTATTCCTAATGCACTTACTTTAAAATAAAAGAATCATCAATTTCATGTTTGAACTACAATATATAAAAGTATGATTTTCTTCACATTTTACTTAAAAAAAATGTACAGACCATTTCCCTTATTCATTTCTCAAAACCAAGCTCATTACATTAGTTTTATGTTCACATTTTAAAAATGGAAGTGATGCTTTCATTTTCAATTTGAATAAAGGAGGGTAAACTACTTTTCTTTAAAAACACTTTTCATAATAATTTTTAAAACCAGAACATCACTTCCAAGAAAACACTGCACAAAACGAAACAATTATGATCATATAATAAGGGAAATGTAAATAAGAATACAATTATCACACTCATCACTGTAAGAAACTAAGAGCCAATATACATAGGTGAACCCAGGAAATCACGAATAATCCAGAACATACTAATACATGAGACCCTATCCCTGATAGCATTCCACACATAATGAAATCAAAAATTCCCTAATTCTCTTAGCCACCCAAACTTAGGACATACTGAGGGGAAGATCCCATAGAAATAAACCCAAATATATCCACTTACTATGGGCCACTAGTTAGTGAATAATATATCCAATGCAGCAATCGTTCTCAGAAAATTCTCTCACTATTATAGGTTCCCATGTATCATGTAAAATGGGGGTGAGCTAACCAATGCCAACTGAGCTTCCAATCACATGCATATATAATAATAAATCAACAACAGAAATCACCCTAAGCCACCCCAAGGATCGATCTCATGCCATCGAATAATTATAACTCAAAGATTCCAAACTGAGTAACTTTGATAATGGATCATGAGGATTACATAGAGAGGAAATACCATCCATTATATGTCGACAAGGCACGTGAAACATCCAAAGGAGGTATTTATAATAAACACTTTCATTAATTCTATAAAGTTTCCAAATGAGCCTTTAATCATTTTACAAAACCAAAATTTATCAAAGATAAAAATTCACCTTTTAATAAAGGGTGTAAACACACCATTTTCCATTTCAATTTTTTTATAAAATATCCTTAAAGCATTCAGGTTACACATTCAAGGCACAACCATTTTTATAAAAATGACAAACATACTATTCACCGATAACACATTCCCAAAACACATTAAAAGACAATAATAATTTATTTATAAAAACCAAAACCACTTGGGAAACCATAAAAGGAACCAAAAATATCATTTTTCACACTACCAATATATTTATAAATCCAAGCCAATCATTTTATATCACACTTAACCCATAAAAGCCAACTGGGCAATTAATTCAACACCAAACATGCAATATTTAATGAAACAATTTCTATTTGACACTCAACAGGGTATAAAACACCAATTTTTATACCATAAATTCATTTAAATTTTTAAACCATGGTTTAAATATCAGAAATCACATGTGAAAGCTAATAGAACATTTTATCAAACACTTGGTGTGCACATTTTAACCAAAAGAATACTATTTGTTATAAAACAAGGCATAAATCATTACTTTTCACACTAAAAAACTGATACAAGGATCATATATCAATATTTAATAATCAATAGAGGTTCTAAAAGCATGAAATGAAAGGTTTTAAAATTATAAAGTCATGTTCATGGAAAACCTACCTCGAATCCATAGCGGAATGACAACAAATGCCCAAAATCACTCCATGAGGGTTATAAAACCCTAGATCTATGAATAAAAACCCTAAACAAACAAAAAAACCAACATAAACCACGGGAAAATATAAAACTAGGTCCAAAATGACCAGGGGATAAGATAAATCCAAGAAAAAAAATGAATAAATAAGGAAGAGGGAGGAGGGAGAGGAATTACGTTGAGAAATTAAGCCCCAACTTGAGGATCTCTTAGACCTACACCAAAGGAGGAAGAGGTAATGAATTATAGGGAAATTTAGTGGGATCCGTAGGTCTAGAATCACTAGGGAAAGAAGGTTTGGGAGGATTTGGGTCAAAAAATCCCGAGGAGGAAAACTTGAAAAAACACAATTTTTAAGTTCTGGAAAACCCACATGTTTGTCCGCATGGTTTATCAAACTGTGTGGAAGCCACTACCCATGAAGAGATCAACTTGATGACCAATCCGCATGGTCTCACTAACCATGTATAGACCTTGTGGTAGGTTCTTCCTAGAGCTACACATACTATATGGTTACCTGGGTTCATCCGTACAGTTTATCAAATTGTGCACCGACCATGCACAATTCACTATTAAGCCAAAAACCCATGTTTTCTCCAAAAGATACTAAACGAAATGAGGACCAACCACATGATAAAAACTAGAAAAATAAACACTTTAAAATTGAACCCCCTTCACACCCAGAACCTGAGGAAAAGACTCAGATTCCAAATGAACCAGAACATAAGAAAAGACTTGAAAAACCAGGTGTGATAATTCTCCCTACCATTAATGGTTTCCTCCATTGGAAATCTACAACACTTTCCAGTTGGTTGATCAATGCCTAAGTATTCCATAACTACACAATCTAACCTCATAAACTAGAAATATCACACCCACTGTGAACAGAACTTATGTCTCTTTCCTGAAACATAGCCACAAATCAAAACTATATCCCAAACGGGAAAGGTTGAGCCACCACATCCACCACCATGCTAAGAACCAGATCATTGAGCATTAAACCAGTAATCCCAATGATCACCCAAACCAGGAGCACTCACAAAATCCAATGATTTCAAGGGAGTCTTGAATGAACTCCCCACCATTAGAGAACAACTAACACTCAAAAAATTATTAAAATAAAGCTCAACGAGACCAACAATGGGTCTCCCCACCATTAAGAACCAACCAACATAAACCAAATGAGAATTCTATATGATCTAAAATCAGGCCTTTCCCAAATAGTCCAATAAAAACTCTTCCACACCGGTCTGTCAACCAAATCTAAGAGAAAAACAACAAGAACATTTTAACAACCCACTTCTGAATGGAGGGGGAAGGAACTGAGCTAAAACTCCCCACACAGACAAAAAATACCTACCACAAAGGCAGTGGGAAGGGTCCCAATGGTTGGAGCTCTAAAACCACAACTGATAACAACCCACCACTCTTCACCCATGGACGCATAACACCAATACCGCACCTGATTCACAAGGGTGTTCCATACAAGAAAATTGATTTTAAACTTACATCCTAGAAGGCACATTCATAGACATTTCATGAGGGGTAAGTCCACCATGATCTTTACAACAAGAGGGAGACAAAGAAACTGAAATAGAAATATAGGAACTACCACATCACTATGGTGGAGGACCAAGATTAACAAAACTTACCACACCCTCAGGTTTTCCTAACTACATGAAAACTTCACTTTGATACCTATGGATGAAGCTTTGATGGTTGAATAATATCCTAATTCACATGTAGGATTTTATAATCCCAACATGAAACATGCATACCCCAATTAGATAAAAAGAAAGACCAGAATTTATGGAATGGAAATCACACTTTCATTAAAAATAGGAGTTCATTAGGAGACTCACAACATCCCTTAAATTTCAAAAACCAAAGCACCACTAGCACAAATTCCACAAAAAAATAACCCTTATACTGGAAGGACACTTACAATAAGAAACTTGAAATGAGTTTTCAACAATTCATCGCTTCTGAGGATTGCCTCCACAACACTTTCTAACAATGCCCTGATAGAATAATTGAAAGTGACCCAAGCATCCACAAGCATGGAAGGGATTTGGGGCATCTAGAAATGATGGATTCATATGACCTAGTTTTCCACACTGATAAAACACTAGGATATATTTCCAAAAATAGGTTGATGAAATATCCTGAGGCCTTTTGATTCCATGACCTGATCCGTCAACTTTCAACCGCTTTCTCATCTCCTTACCAGAATTTACCCCACTGATTCCTAAGATTGAAGAAGTGAGGACCACCTTCAGAACTCCATTAATCAAGGCTTCAACATAAAAATCTTGCGTCACCACACCCAAAAAAGAGGTTATATTGGACTCCAACACCTTAGATTGTATATCGGTATGAAGCCCAACCTCGAAACACCGAGCCTTCATGAAATCATCCGCAACATACTCCGAAAGGTAAGGAACTAGGTCCCCAAAACAATAGAAATACTACACCACTGATCCATATCCTTATTGTAAAAAACACATCTCCACCCCCCATTTCACCCTTTCTCTCTCATAGAAATACTAACGAATGAACAAATCCTTGAAGAACTCCCAAGTAAGATCTTCATGGGTCTTGCTCCAAGACACCAACTTCCACCACTTCTATGGTGAACCTTCAAGCATGAAATTTGAAAAGTTAACCTTAAAAACTGAGGCAACTCAATGAGTCTAAAGTTCATTTTGATATTTCTCATCCAATCCCCTTCCTTAAGAGAATCTGCTTGTCTATAAAAGAGAGGTGGATCTATCTTCCAAAACTCATGAATGAAATCCTTAGGTTAATAAACTAGAAATATTACTAATGAGGAATCACTCATAGCCACACTATTATCACCTATCAAAGCTCAATGGGGATAACCATTAGACAAGGAAAATCCAAGAACTAGATCAAGGTCAACTCAACAACAAAAATCCTCAAGAACAAACACCGCAGAGGTGACAAACCTTGAACATAGGAAAACAATCCATTATAACATGAAAACATTCCTTTTGAAAACATATTTAATTTAAAACAAACTTAGTCAGTTGAACACTCTCCATTGGTATTCCTTAGAGTTTCACTCACATGCATATTTTTGTGCCACCCTGGGCACCCATTCACCATTCCATATCGGGAATCCATTTGCATTATCATATACCACCATTCATGTAAGAAACTATGAGAACACTAAAGGATAAAAAATATTCTCATTTTCTAAAACAAATCATTAAACCCAATTAAAAAATCATGAGCCTTCCAAAGTCTCACTAACCACTATGTCAAAACCATTTTTATATTCACACATCATACCATTTCACCATATTTGAAAATAAAATCCCATAAATTTCCATCAATTTTTTTATTTCATTAAAAACATTGTTTAGAATCTCAAAAAACCTCATTTCATAAAAATCATTTGATTAAAAACTCACTCATTTTCATTTAAAAAAACTTCAAAAAAAAACTTTCTATTTCCTAAAACCCCAAGTTTTGATTAATAAATTTTAATTCCATTAAATCATTTCAATTTTACCCTTTAGATGTCATTTTATAAAAACTCATTTTTCTCAGGTCTTTACAAGGTTAATTCTGAAAATACCACTTCCAAAATTTCAACACAATAGCTTTTCAAAATAATTATCAGAATTCAAAGGAGACCCAAAGAGACTCAAAGGGTAACTAGTATCGGTGGGTGACTTGGAAATATGGTTTGAGGCCATATGCTAAACACACCACAAACACATAGATTTTTCTATGACCATACCCCTAGCTCCATATGGATTGTCAGGCCCTTCAAGCTCATGGAGACCACCATCCTAACTCCCCTTTCACATCCTAATCACCAAAAAATCCCTAAAGACCAAGAAACTAACAAAACCGAACTTCCTATGGAAACATAAGTATCAGAACGGGAAAGATTTCACGATGATCTTTCTGAACCTACCCCTAGAGTCCCAAAAATACTACTAAATCTACCTTTACATCTCTAAGTAACAAAGGGGCTATAAAAAGAAAGGTTTGATAAGATCTGACCTGCTCTGATACCATTTTGTTGCAAACCAACCTTGGTAAACCCTGAACTGGCCACCCAAGACGATCCATGGTATGACCTATAGGGAATTCCCGATCCCCACAGGCTGTAAACTAGTGTCGGGCACCAAAAAAGTATACAAGGGAATAATTTCACCCAATAAATAAATAAAGGAACTAAGCAATAGTATGTTGCACAAGAATATCAATATATAAATGAAACTAAATTTAACATCATTTATATAAGCATATGAAAATACAATTGAACCACACAATGCTACCAACCGGACAATAAAACTACACCAAATCTATTTGAACCTACAGGTCACTCTCCAACACATGATCAACCATCTCCCAAGGCAGCCAAACTCAAGCTAAACCCGCACAGGGGATAAAAATAGAAAATAAATATAGGGGTGGGTATTAAAACTCAGTAGGCTAGCTAGATTATCTATTTCCAATGCACTTCCTTCAAAATAAAATAAACATCAATTTCAAGTTTGAACTAAAATATATAAAAGTATCATTTTCTTCTCATTTTACTAAAAAACAATGTACAACCCATTTCCCTTATTCATTTCTCAAAACCAAGGTCATTCCATTAGTGTTATGTTCACATTTTGAAAAGGGAAGTGATGCTTTCATTTTCAATTTTCATGAAGTTGGGTAAACCACTTTTCTTTAAAAATACTTTTCATAATACTCATTAAAACCAACACATCACTTACAATAAAACACTATAAAAAATGGGACCATGATGATCATATAACAAGGGAAATTTAAATAAGCATACAAGTATCACACTCATCACTAAAAGCAACTAAGAGCCAATAGACATAGGGGAACCCAAGTGATC
Organism: Viscum album; assembly: GCA_963277665.1. Lineage (NCBI taxonomy): Eukaryota > Viridiplantae > Streptophyta > Magnoliopsida > Santalales > Viscaceae > Viscum > Viscum album. The sequence continues at coordinate 1,256,904,660 of OY728142.1, read as the reverse complement.
TGGAAAAATCCAGAACATAATAATACATGATACCCCATCCCTAGTAGCATTCCACACATGTTGAAATCAAAAAAATCCCCAACACTCTCAGCCACCCTAACTCAGGATAGGTCTAGAGGAAAATCCCATAGCAATATTCCCAAACATATCCACCTACTATGGGCCACTAGATAGTGAGTAATATACCCAATGAAACAATCGTTCTTAGAAAATTCTATCACCATTCTAAGTTCCCATGTATCATCTATAAAGGGGGTGAGCCAACTGATGCTAGATGAGCATCCAATCACATGCATATACTATAATAAATCAACAACATGCATCACCATGAATCACCCCAAGGATCGATATCATGCCATATAATAATTATAACTCAAAGAGTCTAAACCGAGGAACACTGATAATGGATCGAAATGATTGCACAGTGAGGAAATACCATCCATTACATGTTGACAAGGCATAAGAAACATCCAAAGGATGTTTTCATAATAAACATTTTCATCAATTTCAAAAAGAGGCTAAACATGCCTTTAAGCATTTTACAAAACTAACATTTATCAAAGATACAAATTCACCTTTTCATAAAGGGTGTAAACCCACAAATTTCCATTTTTTTTCAAAATCTCCTTAAAACATTTAGGTTACACATTCAAGGCACAACTATAATGACCCGTAATTTACATAAATTGTTACTACTTCAGAATTGAAGTATACTTGTTACAACATATTACAAAACCATGGTAGGACCGTATAGGTATAGTGTCTTTAGAAACTGGGAAACATAAACAACTGGTTAATAAAGCATCTACATTGTCTCCCATTTATTTCATCATATCTAGAGTCCATTTTGGCATATCCTACTTAATACCCATCTTCCTGACCGGGGGAAAATAAAAGATACAAAAGGGTGAGCTCAAATGCTTAGTAAGGGTAAAAAAAAGAAATATCAATCATATAATATTTATAAGAAAATAACATTTTAAAAATTTTAACCTGCAAATGAGATCATAATATCATAACATGGGATAAATAATAGTAGTGAGATGTAATCCCAATAATCATAACTTAAAACATGAAACTTTGTGGCATACACACATAATCATAGAAAATCATTTCATATTAGTCAAGGCTCTTTTCCAAGACCATTATAGAGGACAAAGTCCATTACTGAACCGAGTTCAATCCTTGTTCCAGTCCTGTATCACTGAACTGGATTGACTTTCCGTTCTAGCCATGTCTATCTCATGAGATATAAATATTTACCCAATGAATTGGAGGGAGATATAGGTCCCACCCATCTCATAATGAAACCATTCTTATGTGTGCCACAAAATCATAAATCACATATCATAGCATAACCCTTGTAATAAAAATGGGATTCTTAAACATCATGCCATCATAACATAATATATATAAGATAAAAGGACATCATAAAATTAATTCCATCAGAAAATAATCAAATCAATGTAAAAATAGGGATAGAAATAGAACCCTATATTATCTTAGATGGAAAATAATTTTGATAAAACACTTGAACTCCATTCTTGAGGAAAATATCTTTTCTACTTCAAAAACATTTTTCCTTTCTTAACATGTCATAGAATTTTAAACTAAAAGAAGTTGATTAAAAATAAACTTGAAAACTTGTAAATGAAGCTTCATGGAAATAATGTTCTATGAAATCATAAAAATCCATTCATTCTGTATAAGTTAAAAAAACATTATTCTCATACTTTGGCCGAAAAAGTTAAAAAGTACCTCATACTAAAAACGACAAAAGATTCCTTTCATATCTTTTACTAAAAACTCACCAATGGGTAAAATTGGAATTAAAAAATTGTTGGAGGATATAAATAATATTAAATACTGAGGAAACATGGATGTGGATGATAAATATCCCCCAGTAATTTCTGAAGTATAAACAATCTCGGATAAAAATGAGATTGTGAGATCTTCCCTTACCTTAAGTCTGATTTTCTTCGTATGTATCCAAACCTTCTATATAATGATTTAAATAATGTCATTGAATTATTTAAGAATCATATTCATTGTTATGATATCATACATGGTCATATTCCTATCTTCTTATTAGTAATATTTCATTGCTACTTGTTATTCGGGAGTTCATTGGTTTATGTTCTTATGCATGTCTTGTCAAATAATTCTTATTCCTCTTTTTAGGTTATAGATAACTTATTTAAAGAATGGTATTAGTGTAATATATATATCATATTTATTCATTCAATTCATTTATATAATCATTATTCAATGAAGATCATGTAGAATGATTCGTATCACATCGTGGAGACGGTAGGCCGTACGTACACACGAGCGATGATATCGTTCCCATGATCGTCGAATTGTATTGAAGTGTATGTATACAATTTCAGAATCAATATCAATTTACAATAATAATATATAGTTATTATTTACACCATTATACCCATCCAAGTAAGGTGGTGGTGGAAAACAGATTACACCACAGCGTGGATACGGTATTCCGTACGTACGCACGCGTAGTGATTTCATTTTTTGTAGGATGGATAGAAGGTGAAATAGGATTGTTTAATATTTATAATAACATATCAGTATATGAGTGATACTTATGTTTTTACTTAATAATTAAACAACTAAATAATAGGAAGTAAAAGAATAAATAAATTTGAAAGAATCAGTAATGGACATTACCTCTTCTTCAACACGCCTCTTTGAAACCTCCTTTTTGGGCACTAAAATTGGTCTTTGAAGAAGAAAAAGACCTCTAGTATGTTTATAGGAAAGTCGAGAAGGGAAATGGGCAGGGGTTGTCCAAGATTTTAACCTCAAAATTATGTGAGTAGGAGAGGGAGGAGGTGCCCTTTTATAAGGGAGGAGAGGGGCACCTTAGGAAAAGCTTAAAATATTATTTTATAATAAAGTCATATTTGGTTTATAATAGCTTAAAATTGATTTATTTCGAAGATAAAGTGGGTATGGGTCGAAATCCTATCAGCCAATAGGTTTTAGACAAGTTTAGAATAATATTTTAACCTTATCATTTAGATTTAACTATAAGTTAAATAATTTAACTTTTACCATGTCTTCTTGTTTACTTACACGGTATGATTAATAAACTTACTATAACAAGACAAACAAACAACAAGTGGTTCATTATTAATATATATAACCTTATCTAAGTCATTTGGCCAAACCTTAGATTTTTAGAAATAGAATAAAAATTAATAATATAATATTTTTTTTAAAAACTATTTTATTTCAATTTTGAAACTATTTGGTAATTGATTTTTGGAAAAATCATAACAGCATGATTAGTTCGAAAAAAGTTAATTAAATCAATTATAAAATGTCTTATTAACCTAAAACATTAGTGGAATTTATAAAAAGTCTCAAATTACATTTATTTGGGTATTTATAACATCAATTTTGTTAATATTTCATTAATAAGGTAATTACTGCATCATCATTGTGTCATAAATAAATTAAATTATTTAATGTCTAAAAAATATAAATAAAATACCATTATATAGGAAATATTTTTATTTTTTTAATGAATAATTATAGTCTAATTAATCTTTTTTATAACCCAATATTAAAAATGTTTTAGTTATTAAACTTTGATTTTAACTCTTTTAACTCTTCTTTAAATAAAATAATAATAAGTGTCCTAATCTAATCCAAGTGGACCAAAAGGGTAATATTTTATTCCTAAGGTTGATATTGGAATAATTACACTTATCCAATATAATTAGGACATGTTTTAGGGTAATAATAATATCATTTTTACCCTTAATTACCCTATTTACTTTTAACCGTGGTAAAAAAACATAAAAAGTTACTATTCACCAAAAAATATTTTTATCTTATTGAACCAAATTTTACTCCTTGATAACCGTGTCTCTCAGATTTTTGAAATTCCACTCACAGAAGCGGTAAAATTATGTTTTATGTAAATTTTCAAATTTCCCCAGGAGGTGGGTAAAAGACGGTTAAAAGTTCAATAAAATTTTTATATATCGAAAATTATTATAAAACAGCTCCAATGAATTAAATTAAACTTATATAGGTATTATGTATAATTTTTGACCTAAAATAAATTTAAATAAAATAAATAATTATTTAAATAAAAAGTCGGTTTTTAAATAGTAACCCAGTGTTTTCACTATTCATCAAAAATTGAAAGTTTTCAAAAAAATACCAAAAATTCACCCTAGGCTAATTTCTATATTCCGAATCAAAAAATGAAGTCCATTTTGAAAGATAAAATTTATATAATTTCAAAAATTGGGTATTACTATTCATAACGGTTAGTTTATATAATATTTTAATAACATATCGTTGTTTAGTGAAACTCAATAATGCATACAACACACGCAATCGAGGAAGGTTGATCTTGCGTATAACTCAAGCCAAGATAGTGTTGTGTGTAGTGAACGATTCATTTGATGTTGCGTATAACATAAGACATAAAAAAATATACTTCTCATAAAATATCATAGTGTTACATTCTACCCCCCTTAAAATGAATTTCGCCCTCAAAATTCGTCACTTCGTAACAAACAGACGAAGATACCTCTCCCTCATCATATCCTCAAGCTCCCATGTAGCTTCTTCTAATTGGTGGTTCCTCCATAAAACTTTCACTAAGTGAGTGGTCTTGTTCTGTAGAACTTTTTCGCTACGATCCAGAATCTCTATCGGCTATTCTTCATAAGAAAGATCTTGCTCTAGTAGTACAACTTCTAAGCTTAGTACATGTAAAGGATTGGGTATGTACTTTCTCAGGAGAGATACATGGAACACATCATGAACTTGAGAGAGATTCGATGGAAGCGCCAATCGGTAAGCTACCTTCCCAACACGATCCAGTATTTCAAAACGACCGACATACCTAGGGCTCGCCTTTCCCTTCTTTACAAATATCATTACTCTCTTCCAAGGAGATATTCGTAAGAACACTTTATCACCCACTTCAAACACTAGGTCTTTTCTTCAATTGTCGGCATAACATTTTTGTCTACTCTGAGCTGCTCTTATGTGTTGTTGAATAGATCTGAACTTTTCTGCCATCTCATCAATAAGATCAAGTCCTAATAGATTTCTTTCCCCAACATCATCCCAGCAAGTTGGAGTCCTACATTTATTTCCATAGAGAGCTTCATAAGGAGCCATCTGAATACTGGAGTGAAAGATATTATTATAAGAAAATTCCACCAAAGGTAGGTGTTGATCCCAACCACCTTTGAAATCCATAGAGAAAGCTCTTAACATATCTTCTAGAGTTTGAATTGTTCTCTCAGATTGAACGTCTATCTGAGGATGATAAGCAGTGCTGAAACTCAACTCTGTATCTAAAGTATGCTGAAGACTTCTCTAGAACTTCGAGGTAAACTTCGGATCCCAATCAGATATAATGGAAAGTGGTACTCCATGCAATCTTTCCACTTCCTTTATATATATCCTGGCAAGCTGATCTAGAGAGAAATTTTCTCTAATAGCAATGAAGTGTGCCAACTTCGTAAGACGGTCAACTATGATCCAGATAGCATTATTACCTTTGGATGTTTTAGGAAGTCCAATGACAAATTCCATAGTGATGTTTCCAATTTACATTCGGGTATGGTTAATGGTTGTAACATCCCCATAGACTTCAGTCACTCGACTTTAACTTACTGACAAACCAAGCATCGAGAGACATATTAGGCAACCTCTCTTTTCATGCCATCCCACCAGAAGTACTCTTTAAGGTCCTTATACATCTTCGTGCTTCTAGGATGAATAGATAATGAAGAACTATGAGCCTCATCCAGCAGCTCCTTTTTTAATTCTAGGATGGGAGGAACACAAACCCGATTCCTGAACCTTATTATCTCATCACAATCAAGGTTGAATTCAGGAACATTTTTCACCTTCTTTTGTAACTCTAAATCTTCTTTTTGTGCCTCTTTGATATTCACATGTATATATGGTTGAACATTAATTTGAGAAAGATAAGATTTTTCCCCTTCCATTATAATTCAAAGATTCATCCTTTGTAAATCCATAAATATTGAATATTTTGTGATCCTCATCACAGATAAGCTAGCATGGTCTTGTCGACTTAATGCATCTTCCACCTTGTTTGCTTTCCTAGGGTGAAAATGAATTGATCAGTCGTAGTCCTTAATCAACTCCAACCATCTTCTTTGGCGCATATTCACCTCCTTTTGTGTGAAAATATACTTTAAACTTTTATAATCAGTATAAATATCACACCTTTCACCATAAAGATAATGCCTCCATATTTTTAATGCAAAGATTACCACAGCTAAATCCAAATCATGAGTTGGGTAATTTTTCTCATGGATTTTCAACTGTTGTGAGGCATAAGATATCACCATATCATTTTGCATGAGAACAAACCCCCGTCCCTTCTTAGATGCATCACTTTAGATCACAAACCTTTCTCCACTACACGGCAGTGTGAGAACAGGTTCACTGGATAACCTTCATTTTAACTCTTTGAAATTCTCTTCACACTCCTCTGTCCAAACGAACTGAAATCCTTTTCGAGTCAACCTGGTGAGTGGATTAGATAACCTTGAAAAATCTTTCACAAAACGTCGATAATATCCAGCCAGACCAAGAAAACTTTGGATCTCAGTTACTATTGTTGGTCTCGACCATCTTTTGATAACCTCTATTTTTGCTGGATCCACAGATATCCCCTCTTTTGAGATTATGTGACCCAAAAATGAAACTTTTTGAAGCCAAAATTCACACTTGGTAAATTTGGCATAAATCTTCTCCTTTCTTAGGGTCTTTAATACAATTATCATGTGATCTTCATGTTCTTACTTTCTCTTTGAATAGAAAAGAATATTGTCTATAAAGACTACCAAAAAATGATCAAGATAGTATCTAAAGACTCTATTCATTAGATCCATGAAGATAATAGGGGAATTAGTAAGACCAAATGGCATCACTATAAATTCATAGTGTCCATACCTTGTACGAAAAGCCATCTTTGGTATATCCTCCTTTTTGATCCTTAATTGATGATACCCAGAATGAAGATCAATCTTGGAAATTTATTGAGCTCCATGTAGTTGGTCAAATAAGTCGTCAATGCATGGGAGAGGATATTTTCTCTTGATAGTGATCTTGTTAAGTTTACGATAATCAATGCAGAGTCTCATTGATCCATATTTCTTCTTAACAAACAGAATAGGTGCTCCCCAAGGTGATGTATTATGGCGTATGAATCCCTTATCAAGATTCTCTTGGAGTTGCTTCTTCAATTCCTACAACTCAATTGGGTCCATTCTATAAGGTGTCTTTGAAATGGGCATAGCACCTGGTATGAGTTCTATTGAAAACTCAACTTCACGATTTGGTGGAAGACCTGACAATTCCTCCGGAAAGACGTCATCAAACTTCCATACAATGGGCATATTCTAAATCGTGAGTTTCTCTCTAACCATTTGAGATAAATAACCTTCATTTATTGGAATCAAGACCCATAAGGTGGAAGAAATTTCCACTGGATGGTTATATTCATCCTTTCATTAATAGATGATAGTAGATTGATCGGGAATATTTAATGTGATTTCCCTTCTTTGGAAATTGATATGAGCTCCATATAAAGAAAGACAATCCATGCCAAGAATCACATCAAATTCCACTATAGGAAGGATCACAAGATTTGAAGGAAGCACTTTCCCAAAAACTTCAATTGTAGAAGAATTATAAACTTTTGATGTGATTGCTGTGCCATTAGGGGTTGTCACAACTAACTCAATATCTTACTGCTGAGGTAATATGGTGATACCATTAGAAAATTCTTTAGAAATAAAAGAGTGGGTGGATCCAGAATCAAATAAAACACTTTCTACTTTAGAGTGGATGGTAAGTGTACCTTTCACCACTTCATTATCATACTCCACATCGCTGATAGAAATTTCATGTGACTTTCCTTTGTTTTTGGCCTTAAGAGTTTGTTGACGTCAATCATCATCAACAAACCTTGGATTAGGGCATTGATTGGAATAATGCCCCATTTCTTTTCACTTGAAACATTGAAGTGTAGGAGGTGCATTTTGTGTATCCCTTTCTTTGTTCGCATCATTAGACATAATCTTCCCATTATTTCGACATTCAACTGCCCGATGACCTTCTTTTCCACACTTAAAACATTTAATTGTCCCTTTAAGACAATTCCCTCCATTTTTATTTCCACACTTTGAGCATAAGGGAAAACTCATCTTCTTTTCAGTGTGGTCTTTATATTTTCCTTTGAATTTGATTTTCCTCTTCTTATCAAACCCATATGATTGATGTCTTACTCCAATCAGCATCTCGACCTTGAGATCACATCGAACAATTTCATCGTATCTATTGAAGTCCCTTATGGTTAACGCCCTTCAAAGACATGATTTTAATCCACTAAAGAATTGATCGATCTTACTCTCAGGTTGGATAATAATTCTGGAAGCGTACCTTGCAAGTCTTGTAAAATTTTCTTCATAGGTACCAACCAATTCATCATCCTTTTGCTTCAGTTCAAGAAACTCCTTCTCCATCTTTGTTCGAAGAATACGAGGGAAGTACTTATTGAAAAATAAGTTCTTGAACTCATCCCATTCCATGGACTCAATTTCATCACTTTGCCTCGTATTCTTAATAAGATTCCACCATTGATTAGCTTCACCTTCCAAACGATACACTGCTAAGATGACTTTATCATGTTCAGAACATTGTAGAACTGAAAATATCTTTTCAGTGGTACTGATCCATTGTTAAGCCACTAATGGATCAGAAGACCCGCTGAATGAAGGTGGACGCTGCCTCATGGAGGATTCAACAAAATTTTTCTCCTTCCTTTGCTCGTTTGGAATTACAGCATGATTCATAGCTTGAGAAAGTTGTGTGAGCATGGCTAAAAGATTTTTCATTCCATCTCCCATAACGTTTGGTTTCTCAGGGGTACAATCATTGCATTGACCGTCACATTCGGCATTAACACGGTTACTTCGGGTTCAAGCCATTGACTAAAACCAAGAAGCATAGTGTGAGAAACAATAATCATTATAGGAAAACCACATAATCAAGAATAAAATTTCACACTATAGGTCTTATCATAGGTTACTCATGGACATTTCTAAAATTCTAAGATTGTGTTCTATGCTTAGACATATCCTTAGGGTTCTTACTAAGGCTTTCACATCATAGTTTCCAAAGGATGACTATACCTTTCCTTTGATACCAACTATAACGATCCGTAATTTACATACATTGTTACTACTTCAGAATTGAAGCATACTTATTACAACATATAACAAAACCATGGTAGGACCATATAGGTATAGTGTCTTTAGAAACTGGGAAACATAAACAACTGGCTCATAAAGCATATACATTGTCTCCCATTTATTTCATTATATCTAGAGTCCCTTTTGGCATATCCTACTTAATACCCTTCTTCCTGAACTGGGGAAAAGAAAACATACAAAAGTGTGAGCTCAAATGATCAGTAAGGGTAAACAAAAGAAATATCAATCATATCATAGTATTAATAACATAAAATTTTGAAAATCTTAACCTAAAAAAGAGATCATAATATCATAACATGGGATAAATCATAGTAGTGAGATGTAATACCAATAATCATAAATTAAAACATGAAACTTTGTGGAATACACACATAATTGTAGAAAATCATTTCATATTACTCAAGGCTCTTTTCCAAGACCATCATAGCGGAAAAATTCTATTACTGAACTCGTTCCAGTCCTGTATCACTGAACTGAATTAACTTTTCGTTCCAGCCATGTCTATCTCATGAGATATAAATCTTTACCCAATGCATTGGAGGGAGATATAGGTCCCACCCATCTCATAATGAACCCATTCTTATGTGTTCTATAAAATCATAAATCATATATCATAGCATAAACCATGTAATAAAAATGGGATTCTTAAACATCATGCCATCATAACATAATCCATATAAGATAAAAGGACAACATAAAATTAATTCCATCAGCACATAATCAAATAAATGTAAAAATAGGGATAGAAATAGAACCCTATATTATCTTAGATGTTAAATAATTTTGATAAAACACTTGAACTACATTCTTGCGGAAAATATCCTTTCTACTTCAAAAACATTTTTCCTTTCTTAACATGTCATAAAATTTTAAACTAAAAGAAGTTGATTAAAAATAAACTTGAAAACTTGTAAAGTAAGATTCATGTAAATAATGTTCTATGAAATCATAAAAATCCATTCATGCCGTATAAGTTAAAAAACATTCTTCTCGTACTTTTGCCGGAAAAGTCAAAAAGCACCTCATAATAAAAATGACAAAAGATTCCTTTCATATATTTTACTAAAAACAAAACAATGGGTAAAATTGGATTTAAAAAATTATAGGAGGATAGAAATAATATTACATATTGAGGAGACATGTATGTGGAAGATAAATATTCCCCCGTAATTTCTGAAGTATAAACAATCTCAGATAAAAATGAGATTGTGAGATCTTCCCTTACCTTAGATCCGATTTGCTTCGTATGTATCCAAACCTCCTGTATAATTATTTAAATAATGTCATTGAATTATTAAATAATAATATTCATTTTTATGATATCATACATGGTCATATTCTTATCTACTTATTAGTAATATTTTATTGCTACTTGTTATTCGGGAGTTCATTGCTTTATGTTCTTATGCATGTCTTGTCGAATAATTCTTATTCGTATTTTTAGGTTATAGATACCTTATTTACAGAATGGTATTAGTGTAATATATATATATATCATATTTATTCATTCAATTTATTTATATAATCATTATTCAATGAAGATCATGTTGAATGAGTCGCATCAAATCATGGAAACGGTAGGCCGTACGTACGCACGAGCGATGATATCATTCCCATGATCATGGAATTGTATTGAAGTGTATGTATACTATTTCAGAATCAATATCACATTAAAATAATAATATATAGTTATTCTTTACACCATTATAACCATCCAAGTAAGGTGGTGGTGGAAAACAGATTACACCACGGCGTGGAGACGGTATTCCGTACGTACACACACGCGGTGATTTTGTTTTCTGTAGGATGGATAGAAGGTGAAATAGGGTTGTTTCATACTTATAATAACATATTATTATATGAGTGATAATAATGTTATTACTTCACAATTAAACAACTAAATAAGAGGAATTAGAAGAAGAAATAAATTTGAAAGAATCGGTAACTGATATTACCTCTTCTTCAACAGGCCTCTTTGAAACCTCTTTTTAGGGCACTAAAATTGGTCTTTGAATAATAAAAAGACCTCTAGTATGTTTCTAGGTAAGTTGATAAGGGAAATGGGCAGGGTTTGGCCGATATTTAAGGCTCAAAATTGTGTGAGTAGGAGAGGGAGGATGTGCCCTTTTATAAGGGAGGGTAGGGGCACCTTAGAAAAAACTTAAAATATTATTTTATAATAATGTCATATTCGGTTTATAATAGCTCCAAATTGATTTTTTTAGAATCTAAATTGGGTATGGGTATAAATCCTCTCAACCAATAGGTTTTAGGCAAGTTTATATTACTATTTTAACCTTATCATTTAGATTTAACTCTAAATTAAATAATTTAACTTTTACCATGTCTTCTTGTTTTCTTACACTATATGGTTAATAAACTTACTATAACAAGCCAAAGGAACCCCAAGTGGTTCATATTTAATATATATAACCTTATATAAGTCATTTGGATGAGCCTTAAATTTTTAGGAATAGAATAACAATTAATAATATAATATTTGTTTTAAAAACTATTTTATGTCAATTTTGAAACTATTTGGTAATTGATTTTTTTTGAAAATCATAACAGAATGATTAGTTCAAAAAAATTTAATTAAATCAATAATAACATGTCATATTAAACTAATAAATTTGTGTAATTTATAAAAAGTTTCAAATTACATTTATTTGGATATTTATAACATCAATTATGTTAATATTTCATTAATAAGGTAATTAATGCATCATCATTGTGTCATAAATAAATTAAATTATTTAATGTCTAAAAATTATAAATAAAATACCATTATGTAGGAAATACTTTTATCTTTTTAATGAATATTTATAGTCGAATTTATCTTATGTATAACCCAATATTAAAAATGTTTTAGTTATTAAACTTTGATTTTAACTCTTTTAACTCTTCTTTAAATAAAATAATAATAAGTGTCCTAATCTAATCCAAGTGGATCTAAAGGGTAATATTTTATTCCTAAGGTTGTTTTTGGTCGAATTACACTTATACGATATAATTAGGACATGTTTTAGGGTAATAATAATATCATTTTTACCCTTAATTACCCTATTTACTTTTAACCGTGGTAAACAAAAGTAAAAAGTTACTATTCACCAAAAATTATTTTTATCTTATTGAACCAAATTTTACTAATTGATATTAAGCGTGTCTCTCGGATTTTTGAAATTCCACTCACAGAAGCGGTAAAATTATGTTTTACGTAAATTTTCAAATTCTCCTAGGAGGTGGGTAAAAGACGGTTAAAAGTTCAATAAAATTTTTATATATCTAAAATTATTATAAAATGACTCCAATGAATTACATTGAACTTATATAGTTATTATGTATCAATTTTTACCTAAAATAAATTTAAAGAAAATAAATAATTATTTAAATAAAAAGTCGGTTTTTAAATAGTAACCTAGTGTTTTCACTATTCATCAAAAATTGAAAGTTTTCAGAAAAATACCAAAAATTCACCCTTGGCTAATTTCGATATTAAAAATCCAAAAATGAAGTCCATTTTGAAAGGTAAAATTTATAAAATTTCAAAAAGTGGGTATTACTATTCGTAACAGCTAGTTTATATAATATTTTAATAACATATCGCTGTTTAGTGAAACTCGATATTGCGTACAACACACGCTATCGTGGAAGGTTTCTCTTGAGTATAACGCAAGCCAATCTAGTGTTGTTTTTAGTGAAAGATTCCTTTGATGTTGCGTATAACATAATACATAAAAAAAATATACTTCTCATAAAATATCAGGGTGTTACAACAACCATTTTTATAAAAATGATAAACGAGCCATTCACCAACAACAAATGCCTAAAACACATTAAAATCCAATACTCATTTATTTATAAAAACCAAAACCACTTGGGAAACCATATAAGGAACCCCAAATATCATTTTCACACTTCTATTATATTAATAAATCCAAGACAATCATTTTATATCACACTTAACCCACAAAATAAAACCGGGTAATTAATTCAACACTAGGCATGAAATATTTAACGAAAAAATTTCTATTTGACACTCAAAAATGCATAAAACACCAATTTTAATGCCATAAATTCAATTAAATTGATAAAAAATGTTTTAAATATCATACACCACATGCAAAAGCTAACATAAAATTTTATCAAACACTTGGTGTGCACATTTTAACCAAAACAACACTATTTGTTATAAAACAAGGCATAAACCGCTACTTTTCACACCAAACAACTAATTAGAGGATCATAAATAAATATTTATTAATCAATATATGTTTTAAAATCATGAAATCTAATATTCTCAAATTATAAAGGCATTTTCATGGGAAACCTATCTCGAATCCATGGCAGAATGACAACACATACCCAAAATCACTCCACGAGGGTTCTAAAACCCTAGATCTATGAAGAAAAAACCTTAAAAAATCCCACAACATAAAACATGGTAAAACACAACCCTAGTTTAAACATGATAAGGGGAGAAGATAAATCCAAGAAAAAAATGAAAAAAATAAGGAAGAGGGAGGAGGAGGGAGAGGAATTACCTTGAGAAATTAAGACCCAACTTGAAGATATCTTAGATATACACAAAATGAGGAAGAGGGATGGATTGTAGGGAAATGGAGAGGGATCCCTAGGTCTATATGCACTGGGTAAATAAGGTTTGGGAAGATTTGGGTCCAAAAATACTGAGGGGAAACTTGGAAAAACACAATTTTTAAGTTCTGGGCAACCCACACAGTTTGCCCGCATAGTCTATTGAACCATGAGGCAAACATGCAACATACAATACCTATTAAGAGATTGACCACATGATCAACCCACATGGTCTCACTAAACATGTGCATATTGTGCAGTAGTTTCTTCCTGAAGCTACGCCTGTCGAACAATTACCTGGGTTCGACCGCACAGTTTATAAAACCGTACGCTAACAGTGCGCAGGTCACTCCTATACAAAAACCCCAAGTTTTATCCAAAATATCCTGAAAGAACTAAAGAAAAACCATGAGATAAAAATTTGACAACGAAACACTTCAAAATTGAACCCCCGTCACACCCAAAACTCTAGGAAAAGACCAGGATTCCAAATAAATCAAAACATAAAACAATACTTGAAAAACCGGGTGTGACAGGATTGGATTTTGGGGATAAGGACTGATAAATATGGAAAATTTTAGTGATTTTGGTATTTAGTGAAAAATCATAGATTCCAAGGGGTGTTTTTTAAAACTTGGGTGAGTTTTATTGTGTATAAAATGAATTGAATGGGGTTTTAAAAATAAGAAATAGGTACCTCGGGAAATTGGTTAGCTTGGTTTTTTGTGTTTTGGTTGGGAGTAACCTAGATGTTTGAATTTATTCTCCCATTTTATTCAATTATTTATTATAGACCACTATGTGAGGTTATAGGGTGTGTTTGACTTGGTTGGTTTGGTGTGTAGAAAGAAGGTGATGCCTATGTATACTGGTTTACTAAAATTTTTGTGGTTGAATGGGAGTGGCCTGGGTGGTTAATTTGTGTGTTCAATGGGTATATTATTAATGTTTTGGGAGATCTTATTATGGTGGGATCATGATATGGATATATATGGATGTTGGTATTGAGTATCTAGATTTGAGTTGGTGGGTTTAGGGATTGGACCCATTATTAAGTGTTTTGATGATTTCAAAAGCTAGAACACTTGGTGTGTGTTTTCTATTAGTGATTCCTATAGTGGGGATCACCACTAGATGGAATCTACCTTATTTAGTATATTCTTATAGTGGTAATAACTATAATTTCAAGACGAATTAGTTTTTGATACTTTGGTGTTTTGGGATTGATGACTGTGGTTGAGAACTGTCTTGACACTTTTTGATTAGTGGTTCATATTGGCGCTTAGGTATTTGTGGTAAGGACTCAACCAACCACTACTTTTAGTGGTATAAGAGATATGAGTAGTGGATATTGAGAATTTTGTTGAAGTGAGGTAACAATAAGGATAATTCTATGGCATAGAGCATATTTTTGGTTGTGGTCGTACAACCCTTATGTTGGAAGGGTCATTGATATTGTGGAACCTATTGATGGATTATTGAGATGTAAGTGGTATTATGGTGTGTTGATAGATATAATTTGGAGATTTGGGTGCATTTTTGGGTTGATTCCATGTTTTGGTGATAATATTAGGATGTTAGTGTCATGATCTGAGAGTGAGTCAGATCAGTGGTATAACAACCCTACTCTTTATTATATACTTAAACATGATTTATTACATAAAATTTCACTTAAGAAAAATATAAGGATTGATAGGTCTAGTGTATTGGGAAATTAGGAACATTAAATAAATACTTAGAACATAAAACACAACATATTTATTGAAAAATTCTTTTACATGTACACAACATTCCTTCGTACTTAGCATTGCATGTGGTAACCTGAGGACATGCGTAAGAAAAGGGTGAGCTATAAAGCCGAGTAAGGGAGTAAACAAGTAATAACATGAAGAAAATAACACATGTTAGGAAATATTCATATCAATGGAGAAAAATAGAAACATGAACATAAAGACATGATATATCATGATCATCATAATATGGAAATGCGATAACAACATTTAACATGATATTAGCATGATCCAAGGCTCATTGCACATGGAGCACGAGTAAACCCTCATTGAAATTGAATTAGTATGAGTAAAACATAATTTAATTTGTATTATCATGAGTAAACCCTCATTTTACATGTTGTATTATTATACTATTCTTTACCCAATGCATTGGAGCGCTATCAGGGTGCACCCTTTATAAACATTTCATTTCATGCATAGCGTACCACATGGATCATATATCATGGAATCATTAAATATCATAATTTATTACATGATTAAGGAATGTGGAATAAATACATTCAATTACCATTCAATATGTATATTTTAATAAAGGTGAATTCCCTTAATAGAGAAATGGGTATGGTATTCACTACACAATGATTTTTCTTGGAAAAATACAGGGCAATTTCTGCAGCATAATGACGTGATATAATCATTCATAAAAATGTTTGATGAGAGATAAAGGGATATATCATCACATGTACAAGAAATTTAAATTAAGGGGGTCATATAGATACATTCCCCAACACATGGAATTTGGAAATAGAAGGCATAACATAATAAAGAAACTTGAAGAAAGAGGAGAAAAGGAATATCTCTTATGAAATTTCGGCATGGTAAGGGGTGTACATTGGAGGGATTAATGAGAGATAAATAAGTATATAATCATTCAAACGTAATTAGGGAATTATTGGGGAGGTGATAAATCAAAACCCAATATTTTTAATTGAAAAAACAAGGGTATAACAACATAAAAAACTTAGAAAAAATGAGAAAGGAATAAATCCCTTACTTGGAAGTGTGATCCCAAAGGCTTGATAGAGGCTTCAAAGAGGCTTCTTGGGAGCTTGAGGAACCTTGGGAGGATTATATAGAGAGGAGGGTAGAGTATGGACGTGATCCAATGGTTTTTATTGAAGATAAGTGGGATCTTGGGTGGGTTTATATAGGAAAAGAGAGGGGAATTATTTAATATTTCACAAACATAGGTTTTGGAATCTATATAATTAAATATTTAAAAACACAAACCAAACCATGGTTTTTGCCCATGTTTTTTTTCTAAATAGGAGTGGAAAACATTATTTTATAAGTCCAATGGTCGAAATTCTTAAAATATTAGGCTTTCTTATGTGGAGGTGAGTCACACATTCAAGGAAATCATTTTAAAAAGTTAAAATATTTTATAAGTCTTGGAGGGTCTACTAAGGTACCATAAAATTAATCAAACAAATATAAAATCACATTATTTTAAATTTAAAACATATATTTTCTAAAAAACATTTTTGTAGTATTTTATTATATCACTATTGGGTAATTATGATTCCATAAAACACATTATATGTAACACCCCGACCCCAGTTACCCAGAGTCGGTGCATTATTACATAACATTGGCATGATCACTAGAAAGATCAAATCTCAAAAGACCGATTGGTTTAGTAGCCTTGGAAACACTAGATATATTCATAAAGTTTTAAATTACATCAATAAGTGAAAAGCTACAACAATATATTGTCTCCATATTCCACACCCATATCCCCACATACTATCCCTGTAGTTCATTCATAAATTACTTCTTCACATCCTAGGAAAAATAAAACATAGAAAAGGGGTGATCTCAAGTTCCTAATAAGGATAAAAATAAAGCGGAAACTTTCATAAATAAGAATAAAAATTTAAGGCAATGTATAACTAAAAAAAGCCTTTTAAACTTGAACTTCAACATAGTATGGAAAAAGTAAAATGAAATAATTCCATTTACTTATTCACATGGATATTCTACTAATCGAATAATCACATGCAATATCAATAACCACTTTCATAATGATGGAATGCATAATGCCAGACTATCATAACCACATAGCCAAGGCCTCGTGCCAAGACTACAAATAAGATTTTGTCAAGGCCTTGTTCCAAGACACTAGTTTGTCTCATGAGACCTACCGATGCATCGAGGATCTATAGAGGGCTCCACCCATCACATATTAAGTCCAATGCATTCCCACATGAAAAGGTTTAAACATAACATAAACATTCATATTAAAACTAGCATACGAAATGTAAATACTTCATCCATAAACCATGAATGGTATAAAAATAACACATCCACAGTCAAACATATCAAAAAACCTTCAATACAATATAGAAGTTTTGTTTCATAATAAATCAACTTCAAATAAGCGTAAAATCCATCGAAGGATGTTGACATAGATGAAATCAAAACTCTTTTTAGAGAAATTTATCTTTCTATTTTGAAATAATTTAAGAGTCATATATTTATAAAATAATACATTTTCTTTGAAAATATTCTTATAAGCTTGTAAGGGAAGCTTCGACGATTTTATAATGGAGGAAAATAGCCGCACCCACCGTATAAGTTAAAAAAAACATTCTTACCTTAATTTTGTCGAAAAGGTTAAAAAACACCTTGTTTGGAAAATGACGGAAAGATTCCTTTATAAAACTATTATAAAAAGTCAAACAAGGGTATAAATTACTTTAACCCATATTCTAGTAAATAGTAAAAATGTTTTGAAATTAATTTTTAAGAAACATGGATGTGGATGATAAAGAGATCCCAGTAGATTATTACGTATAAACAACCTCGGATAATGAAGAGATTGCGAAATAAACCCTTACCTTGTACTTTTCCTTGGTTGGGGGTAGGTTAAACTCCTATATATTGGTGGAATAATTGTTATTAAATTATACAAGAATCATATATATTAATATGATATCATATATGATCTTTTCAAATTTCTTTGTTAATAATATTTTAGAATTATTGTCGTTTCGGGTGTTAACTTACTCATTTTCTTTTATATGTTTTGTTATGTAAGCCATGTTTTTCATGGATAGGTTGTATCTTAATCATATCCAGAATGATATCAAGTCCTTAGATACTATTATTAATCATCAAATGAGAATTATACTTGAATGGATACGATGGAGAGTGAATCTCATTGCGTTCGTGGAGACGGTAGTCCGTACGTACACACGAGCGACAATATCATTATTTTGATATTAAAATAATATATAATTGGATGGTATAACATATATAAAGAATAATTATCATGTTATATTTATTATTTACATGAGTTACACATCATTATTATATCCATCCAAATTATAATTTATTGAATAACAATTACACCACGACGTGGAGACGGTAAGCCATACGTACGCACGTATGGTGACATGTTATTCAAAGGATGGATAGAATAATGAATATGGTTGTACCATATTTATAATAACATCACAGTATATATAATATAATGGAGTTATTATTTTATAATGGTAATAACAAAGAAGGAATAAGTGGAAGAAGGAAGGAACTTGGAAAAGGGTGGTGAAATCATTACCTCTTCTTCGGGTTCTTCCTTTTGATTTGATCAAAAGGGATCTTAAGTTGGCTTTATGACTAAAGGAAGGCCTATAGGATGAATTGAGGGAAGTTGAGAGAGTATTTGGGTAGAGTTTGGATGAACCAAAAGGCTTTGAAGGTGTGAGTTAATGAGAAAGAGGAGTGCCCTTTTATAAGAGGGGTGAGGGGCACCATTAGAAAAGCTAGAAATATTATTTTATAATAAATTCATATTCGGTTTCTAATGGCTCCAAAGTGGATTATTTAAATTTTAATGTGGGTATAGGTCGAAAACCACTCAACCAATAGAATTTATACAGGTTTGGGTTACTATATTAACCTTATCTTTAAGTATTAACTCTTAGTTAATTAGTTTCACTTTTACAATGTCTCTTTGTATTTTTATATTATATGGTTAATAAACTTATCATATACATCCAAGAGACCCCCAAGTGGTCCATTAATGATGAACCTATCACGATATAAGTCTCTTGGCCGAACCTTAGATTTTTATGAATTTAATATCAATTAAAAGTATAATATTTGTTTTAAAAACTCTTTTATGTCAATTTTGACACTATTCAATAATTGATTTTTGTGAAACTCATAACAGAATTATTACTTCTAAAAAAGTCAATTAAATCAATAATAATATGTCATATTAACCTATAAAATTAGTTTAATTCAATAAAAGTTTCAAATTATATTTATTTGAGTATTTATAATATCAATTATTTTAATTTTTCACTATTATGGTAATTACTGCATCATCATTGTGTCATAAATAAATTAAATTATTTAATGTCTAAAAATTATATATAAAATATCATTATGTAGTAAATATTTTTAGATTTATAATGAATATTTATAGTCGAAAATCCAACATATATAACCCTATGTAAAAATTGTTTTTCTAAAAGATCTATGCTTATGTCCTTTTTGTACTCATTTTAACTTAATTAAAATAAAGTGTCCCTATCACCTACAAGTGGCACCATGGGGTCCCAAAATCGACCCAAAGATGCCCATGGTCGGAAATGTATCCACCAATAAGGTTAGAACATGTTTTAGGGTAATTTAGTATTATTATAATATTATTTTTTTAACCCTTATTTACCCGATTTACCCTTAACCATGGTAAATAAAATATTTACCGCAGTAATTATTCAAAATGTCTAAAAATAAAAGTTACCTATTTACAAAATATGAACATCATGATTCCAAATATGGAATCCATTTTTCCAAATTCAAAATACAGTAGTGGCAGAAATTAATTTAAAATTAATTCCCGATGTTAAAACAAAAATTGTGTTTTTAAGAGATAATAACTATCAAAAGATTGACACTTGTTTATGTCTGGTTTAATTGTGAAATTATGTCCAATGAAAAAAATTGAATTAAATGGTAAAAATATATTCTAAATATACTTTGAAACCACTCAAATTCATAATTTATCAATATTAATTATTTTGATTAAAAAATTTGTTTTTAATTAAAATTTAGTAATTTTCACTATTCATCAAAATATGAAAGTTTTCCAAAAAGTACCAAAATTTCACCCTAGGATAATTTCGATATTCCAAATCCAAAAAATAAGTCCATTTTGAGAGATATAATTTATAAAATTTCAAAATTAGGTATTACTATTCTTAACGGCTAGTTTGATTGGTTGTGGTGTGTGTTAGAACTCGAAGTTGCGTACAACACATGCTACTGTATTATTCAACGAGAAGCGTACCGTGGAATCTTGGGGTGTTACATTGTAGATTTTTTTATGTCCCCATTCTAAATAAATTTATTTATTCAAATCAAATATATAAAAGTTTAAAATATTGGATTTAAAAAGGGTTCACTATTAAAGTTGGTAAAAGTGCATTTTTGAAAAATACTTCTTTTATCTGAAAAAAAGAATTTGTTCATAAATTATGTCTAAGAAACTAATAATATGGATTTTAAAATTATAAGTATTATATAAGGTTAAAAATTTAGTTAATACTATTCATAACCTCTTTTGAATGGCTTGTTTGGTAAGTCATAGTGCACTTGAACTCGGTGTTGCGTGTAGTGCAAGTTATTGAATTATTTTGAAGAAATAACACACTATGCAATCTTGGGGTGTTACATTATATATTGAAATGGTATTTAATTTTTACCCAAAAATTCGACTTTCTCAGAAAATTATGAAAAATTCACCATTAGATAATTTTGACATCATGAATTTAGAAATAATATTTATTTTATCTAAATAATTTTCTAAATATGTGAATTTTTTACTTTTAAAATAAAAACTGACATTTGTCGACAATTCACGGGTTTTGAAAGAAAAAAATTTCAAACCTTAATAAAAATTCCAATTATATTCATAGAAATTATATGATCATTTATATTTGATAAAAAATTATTTAGTAATAATATTTTATTAAAATATTATTTAATTGAAAAATCCATTAATTCATCAAAATATATTTCTTAATTTAATTTAAA
This sequence comes from Viscum album, assembly GCA_963277665.1. Taxonomy (NCBI): domain Eukaryota; kingdom Viridiplantae; phylum Streptophyta; class Magnoliopsida; order Santalales; family Viscaceae; genus Viscum; species Viscum album. Next base: position 1,256,882,915 of record OY728142.1, on the reverse strand, counting down.
TATTAACTAAAAAAATACTATTTATGCTCAAAGTAACAATAATAAAATGAATGTATATTATTTATTCTTTACAAAAATAATGCACATAATCATAGTTCTATGGTCTTGTTCTGAAACCCCTTATAACAACCACATAAGACCTAAGGGTAAGGTGTATGATGGTGAAAGACTCTTGGGACAGCTCAAATAATATCGCTTGAGTGGTAATCTCTATTAACTTTCACTTCTCCCATAGGCGGTTCTGTTCAAGCTTAATGTGTTAACGCTTGACTTGGGATTAGTCAAGAGAGAAGACCAATGAAACCACCTCCTTTCTGATATCTGAAAAATGAGATTCATACAGAGCAATTATACTGGATGAGGTCATCACTTCCTTTTTGTGAGTAAATTAGATTTGTTAAAGCCCCATAGTTATACTAATCATGTGATCACTGTTCAATGACTATATTAGCAACAATAAAAATTCTCAATAATATTTTAAAATACTAAAACATAAAACCAAGGATGTACATATGTTTTTCATAACCATTTTAAGTAATTTTACCCTCAAAATTTCCTTTTCCCACACTAAAATAGATGAGGGTAACCCTGATTAATCACTTCATCCTATTCCCATGTTACTTCTTCAAACTTGTGGTTTTACCAAAACACCTTGATGAGGATAATTGTATTATTTCGTAGAACTTTTTTCCTATGATCTAAGATCATCACTGACTTCTATTTATATGAGAGGTCATTATCCAATGGTACCACCTTTATATTGAGTACATGTGATGGGTCAGGTATGTACTTCCTCAAGTGTGATATATGGAATACATCACGTACTTGAGACAGGTTCGGTGGGAGTGCAAGTTGATAGACCACAGATCCAATGCACTCAAGGATCGCAAAAGGGCGAATTTACCTTGGAATATGTTTTCCCTTCTTACCAAATCTCATAACTCTCTTCCATGGTGATGTGAGGATGAATACCATGTCTCCAACATCAAACTCTAGGTCTCGTCGATGATTATCAGCATAACACTTTTGTCGACTCTGAGAAGCATTAATGTATTGCTGGATGGTCTTAACATTCTCCACCATTTCTTCAACCATTTCTAGACCTAGGAGTTTTCGCTCCCCAACTTCATACCAACATGCCAGTGTTATGCACCTCTTCCCATAAAGGGATTCATAAGGATCTATTTGGATGCTTGAGTGGAAACTGTTATTGTAAGAGAACTCAACCAGAGGAAGATGTTGATCCCATCCTCCTTTGAAGTTCATTGATAATTCTCTCAACATGTCCTCAAGTGTTTGGATAATATGATTAGATTGGCCATAAATTTGAGGATGATAAGACATACTATAGTTCAGCTCAGTATTCAGAGAGTGTTGGAGACTCTTCCGGAACTTAGAGGTGAATCTTGGATCTCGATTAGATACAATTAATAGTGGTACTCCATGCGGCCTTACCAATTCTCTAATGTATATCCATGCGATCTAATATAATGAGAAATCCTCCCGAATTTCAATGAAGTGTGCAGTTTTTGTAAGACAATTTACAACAAACCAGATAGCATTGTTTCCTTTGGATGTCTTTAGATGTCTGGTGACAAAGTCCATGGTGATGCGCTCCCATTTCCATGTTGGTATGGGTAATGGTTGTATCATACCCTTATAATTATGCCTCCCATCCTTCACTTGCTGACATACTAAGACCTTTTATATATACTCAATGATCTCCCTATTCATGTTATTCCACCAATAAAGATCTTGGAGATCTCAATACATATTTGTGTTTCCTGGGTGAATGGAGAAATTCGAACTATGTGCATCATACCAAAGTTCATTATTTAACTTCATATTTTATGGAACACATAGTCTTGTCCCAAATCTCACAATTCCTTCTTCATTAGCATTGAAATCTAAGGATTTCACTTTTATGATAGTTTAAAATTTCTTCTAAATTCTCACATCATCATTTTGAGATTTCTTTAACCTTTCCAAAAGAGATAGTTGAGCAATCATTTGTGAAAGGATTGACGATTTTCTCTTCCTTATGATTCCCATTTATATCTTCATAAAATCTAAGAAGATTGGATCCTTTTCAATTCTCATCAATGAAAGAATCACTGGGTCCTTTATTCTTAGAGCATCCACCACCTTGTTCACTTTCCCAGGGTGGTAATGGATTGAGAGTTCATAATATTTGATCTTATCTATCCATCTTCGTTGGTGTATATTCAACTCTTTATGTGTGAATATATACTTGAGGCTTTTGTGATCCATGTATATTTCACACTTCTCCCCAATGAGATAATGTATCCAATTTTTCAAAGTGAAGATTTGATAAAGCCAACTCCAAATCATGTATAGGATAGTTTTTATCATGATATTTTAATTGCCTTGAAGCATAGGCAATGACTTGTTCATTTTTCATCAACACACAGCCCATTCCCTTCTTCAAAGCATCACTAAATACCACAAAAAGTTCTCCACTTGTGGGTAGTATGAGAACGAGCATAGTGATAAGCCTCCTTTTCAACTCCTTGAAGTTATCTTCACATTCATCACTCCAAAAAAACATTACTCCCTTCCGAGTTATCTTGGTAAGAGGGTTGGACAATCATGAGAAATTTATCAAAAATAGATGGTAATATACAGCTAACCCTAGGAAGCTATGAATATATATCACTGATGTTGGCCTCGACCATCCCTCAACTGCAACTGTCTTGGAGGGATCCACAGATATCCCATTGCTTGTGATGATATGACCCAAGAATGAGACCTCCTTTAACCAGATCTCACACTTTCTATACTTTGTATATAGCTTCTCCTTTCACAAGGTCTCTAGTATAGTGCTTAGATACTCATCATGCTCCTCCTTGGTTTTGGAGTATATTAGAATATCATATATAAATACTACCAAATTTTTTTCGAAGTAATCTATAAAGAATATATTCATCAATTCCATAAAGATTACTAGGGAATTAGTGAGTATGAAAGGCATTACTACGAATTCATATTGCCCATATCCTATATGAAAAGCAGTCTTGGGGATATCCTCCTTCTTTAACCTTACTTGGTAATATTATGACCGCATATCCACCTTGGAGAAGTATTGTGCTCCACATATCTAATCGAAGAAGTAACCAATTTGTGGCAGAGGATACTTGTTCTTTATCCTAATTTTTTTGAGCTGATGATAATCAATGCAAAGGTGCATTAACCCATCCTTCTTCTTGACGAAGAGGACTGGTGCACCCCATGGTGAAGCACTTAGTAGTATAAAACCTTTATCCATATTCTCCTGTAGTTTTTTATTTATCTCCTCAAGCTCTAAAACATCTATTCTATATAGAGTCTTGGATATTGGAAACACCCTAGGTATAAGATCAATTGAGAATTTAACATCTCTTATAGGAGGAAGACCAAGCAATTCCTCGGGAAACACTTCATCAAATTCCCTCACAATAGGCATGTCTTCAAGGATGGTTGATTCCTTAGAATCAATCATCTAATAAAGATACATGTACTCATAGTGTAGTAATATCCATCCTTGAGATGATGGTGCTAAAGAAGATTCATCCTCCTCCTTACACTTGTACAGAATCAGGGGTCTATTCGCCATATGAAGAGTAATCTCCCTATTATAGAAATTTATGTTGGTTCTATATAAGGAAAGTCAATCCATGCCAAGAATTACATAAAATTCCCCCAGATGGAGTATGATGAGGTTCTCTGGGAAGTTCAATCCACAAATTATGATAGGGTCGGAGTTATATTCATCGGTTGCAACGATTGCCCCATTTTTCTTTCTCACTTACATCTCTACTTCCATTATTTGTGGTGATGTTGGGATTATTATACTAAAATTTAGGGATATAAAAGAATGCATATAAATATAATCAAAAAGCACATTCCCAATTATTGAATGAATAACTAGCATACCTGTCACCACTTTGTTGTCAGGGTTTGCTTCGGTAGTAGTGATGGAAAAAGTTCACTCTTGATGCCTTGGAGGTTGTTGGTTGCCTCTAAAACCCCTTATATTAGGGAAATAGTTTGCAGAGTTCCCTAGTTCTTTATAGTTAAAGAAATGAACAGTGCGTTGAGAGTCGAACAGAGTGTTCCTATCCTCTGTCACAGTAGCGGGTTTTCCTTGCTGACAGTTAATGTCCAGGTTACCATCTCTTCTAAACCTAAATAATTTCCTCATCCCATTCAACCAATTTATAGGGTGCTTCTTTCCATACCTTTGGAAAGTGGGGTGCTGGAATTTCTTAGCACCATTGGATTTATCCATTAGACCACCAGAATTAAAGTCCGCTTTCTGATTCTTATCCCCATGACACCCATGATATTCTTCAATCTCCATTTCAACTTTGAGGTCACATTGGGAAATTTCCTCATATCTATCGAAGTCATGGATCACCAGGGATTTCCATAGGATAGTTTTTAGCCCACTAAAGAAGTGGTCAACCTTACATTCAGGGGTAACGACAAAGCCAGAGGAATATCATGCAAGCCTTGTGAAGTTTTCCTCGTACGCTCCAATGGATTCGTCATCATTTTTCTTGAGGCCAAGGAAGTCCATTTTCATCTTAAATCAAAGGGTTCGAGGAAAATATTTATCGAAAAACATTTTCTATAAATCCTTCCATTTCAATGCCTCAATCTCTTCCTCAAGATTCATATTTTTGATCAATCTCCACCATTTATCATCTTCACCCTCCATACGATAAGTATCTAGAAGAACCTTCTCTTGTTCAGAACATTGAAGGATGTAGAAGATCTTTTCAATGGAGTTGATCCATTTTTTGACAATTGAGGGATCATATGATCTATTAAATGTAGGAGGCCTTTGTCTCATGAAGATCTTGATTGCGAATTGTTCTTTCTTAGGGGGGAGGGGGTTGAATGTTCCTCTTGACACATGTTTCTATTAAAAACATGAGTTAACTGAGAGAGTGTCGTGACAAAGTTTGCGATTTCCACTCCCATTAGATTGGGAATCTCATTAGAACAGTCTTCACATTGATCTTCACATCTTCTGTTAGTTTGATTCCTCCTATTATTGACCATTAGATGGAATAAAAGGAAATTTAGTGGTAAAACATAAAGTGGAATCCAATGAAAAAAGGGATAAATTATAAATTACATTTATTTCCTTAACTTATGAATTTATAGTATTCAATCTATGTTATCCATGATCTACTTCACAACATATATTCTTAGGTGGAATTTTTTTATTCCCTTAACAATGGTTCATTCTAAGCTTATGAATTTACCAAAGAATATCCCCCAAGAGTTTCATAACCAAGAGTACATCAAGAATATCCAACCAGTTATAGTCATCATCCATCTATGGAATGTGGAAAGTTATCCACATAGCCTAAATAGCATTATTCTATATGAACACACGACATAGGGACATTGGATGATGTCTTTACTTGATCATTAGAATCAATTAGAACTTTATTATAACTTGAATATCCATCTAAAAATAAAAAGTGAGACTGTCAGAAAATCCTCTAAAGTATTTGATATATGGATAGTAAGTAAATTAACTTTCCTTTTTTATTTGTTTAAGTTTATGTAGTCAATGAAGACTCTCCAACCAGTTAGAGTCATTAAAAGTTTCTCATTAATTTCATTAGTGATCATAATCACACCACCCTTATTAGGCACCACTTGAAAACGGATTTCCCAAAACAACTATAAATTAGTTATATTGTCCCTATATTAATAAATTTGACCACTTCAACCTTGACCACATCTTATATATTTTGATTAATAATTAATTGAAAATATACAGTTGGATTAATATCATTCTCCAAGATAATTTTATGCATAAATATGGTTGTAATAATCCCATTTATGTATTATATAGTCTAATTAGTAACTATATCATACCTCCTTAACAAATAAAGTGTATTTTCTTCTTATTTTTCCTCTAATTTAGTTGAGACAATAACCAGCAATTCCATTAATTGTAAACTTGGTGGTTTTTGAAAACATGGTGGAATCATAAGTCTCTCATTACCTAGATCTTCTTGAAACCTTAAAAATCTCTCATTATTATATCTCTATTCATTAGTTATATTAGGATATTTAAAATCTATGTTCTGATCTACCTTTTTTATAGTGAACTCATCAAGTTTAGCCTGCCCACAATTACCTTGAATCCATGATTCCCTTTTCTCCTCCTCATCCATATCAATCATTGGAAATAAATCTTTCAAACCATATGGGTTATTAATAACTTAAAACATATAGATAATATCCTTTAAAACCCCTTTAAAAGTCATATTCCCTTGGGGAATATTAATCAAGGAACCACCAATGGCTAAAAATGGTTTTCCCAATATGTTAGGTAACTCTTTTTCACTTTACATGTATAAAACTAAGAAATCAGTTAGAAGCATAAAATTTAAAACTCTATCCAATGAATATTCAACCACTCTTGATGGGTTTTCAGGGTAACTTCAACTAATTATAATGCTATAGTTATGGGATTTAGTTCTCTAATTACCAATTTCTTATAAAAACTAGGAGAATCTAGTTAATACTTACTCCCAAATCCACCAAGAAAGAGAATGTTACATGGGATTAAAATTCATAGAGAATATTAAATATTTATAGATCCAAGATATTTTTAGTATCTTGCTATGAAGGATATAACTACACTATTCAGAGAGTGTACTATGGTAAAATCCTAAAGTATTCTTTTGTTTGAGATGATATTATTCATGAATTTGGTATATGATGGAAATTTGAAAAGTTCCTTTATAAATGGAATATCAAATATAATATTCTTGAACATTTGAAGAAAATTTATGAACTATTTGTACCTATTATTATCTAATTCTTTATCTATTTTAGGAAATGGATAATGTGGCTCATGAACCTTTACATCACTATTAGAAATATTGAGCATCACTCCCCCATATTTTCTTTCCCTTATTTTATTCTTTTTCTAATCTAATTAAACTTTAAGTTTCTATTTTTAGTTCTTACTATTATTTTTATCATATAGGTATTCACTTTTCTTATCATGTTTAACTTTCAATCCAAGTTTTATAGACTATAATTCATCTTTTTCCCTAATAGTCTTGCCTCCTTTGGTTGTAATTTCCACATATACCTCTTTAGGATTTTTTGTAGTAGTGCTTGATAATTTCCAATATATCCCATGGAATTTTTCCTAGAAAGTTTCCTAACTTACAATTCTAGGTTATGAATACTAGAATGCCTTACCTATATCAACTGATCAATCCTTGAGAATTTTAATTTTTTACTTAGTACAAAATTATTCATTTTTATTTGATTCCTTTTTATTTCCTCAATTTCTTCTAAAATATTCCCTATACCTGAATCTATTTTCTTGGATGTTGAAGCTTGGTTACCATAATATTATTGTGTGTTTTTAGTTTAGTATCAACGTTTTTCCCCTTAAAACTTAGTTTATCCTCATTTTTTGAAATTTACATGCTCCTTCAAAGATAATTATATGTGATTTTTCTATCCATGATTGTAGGTGTTATAGAATTGATCATTTCTCATGGGATTTCTCTCATAATTTCCTATATAGATTTCCTCCTCTACTTGATCAGGTGATTATTCTTGGGCTAGATTGTTAAAATTCATGCAATGAATAACACAGTGTCCAAACATCCTATATTATTTTTATTGTTCACTTACTCCTTGGTTCAATAATACTAGACTCTACATATTTGTTTGTAGATCAATAATTTGTGCATTGAAATTATTCTTCACAATTAATTAATTTATAGTGACTCAAATCCCAATAATTTCCTTATATTTTGAATAAAAAATAATTATATTACAGATATTTTTTATCTCATCAACTTTCATTTCACAATAATGAGATCCCGCTATAATATCAATTAAGTTATATCCCATTGAATTAAATACTTAATAGAAAAATTAAATTAAAAGAAAATGTGGGAACTAATGATAAGGACCATATTGGTAGTAGTCTTTAAATATTTTCTAGGATATATGGAAAGCCTCTTTATATTTTTGTATGAATATAGAGAGTATGGTCTGTAACACCCCAATATTTCATTGTATGTTTACCTTAAATAAAAAATGTGTTTGATAGCTTTCTCCACATGCATCACCAAACTGAAATGAAACCGTGATACGATTAAACCATTAAAATAAATCCATTGATTTTTTAGGTATTAAAATGAGTAACCAAATTATTAAATATATATATATATAATTTTATCTTATACAAATTTTCTTAATTAATTATTGCATTTAATAATCTAACTTTTTATATGCTATATTTTTCATTAAATAAGACTAATTATATTATTTTAAAAATATTATTTTAGTAAAACATAATATTTATTTATTAATTTTATCTTTATTAGTGTTTTATAGAAATTAATAATAAAAACAACTCATATTTTAAAAAGTTATTTTCTATAAAAACTATTTCTCATTATATTTTATGATTTCATTTAAAAGGTAAAATAGAAAATTTTGGAAATTTAATTTGAAAAAAAGTCATTTTTTAGATTTATAATGGAAATGTTAGTTTATAAGGAAATTTTGGGATTTTTATAAAAAATATATTTTAGGTGAATAGTGTAAAACATCATTTTTATAAATAACATTACTTTTATAACATTATTAGTATATAAGAATGAATTGTAAATTCATGAAACCTTTTTATGAGAAAAAAAATATGTATTTTAAAATTAAATTTATAATTATAAAAATGTTATTTTTAATTTATAAACCCATATTTAGCATTTTAGAATTTAAGTTTTATTTTTTAAAGAATTGTTTTTAATATATTATATATTTAGTATTTTAAAATTATTTTTTATCAATTTTATAAAATTAATATAATAAAATGGATTTAAAATTTTGAATTATTAGTTCCAAATTATGTAATAAGGACCACTTTGTTTTTGGGTATAAATGATACGTTACCTTAGGTAAAAACTAGTTTTCTTCGTAAAAGCTAAAATGGTAAAAGTAAAAAATATAATGGTAATGAGTTAAAAAAATATTTAAAAATTGTGTGTAAATGGGTGTATGAGACATATATTTACCTTATCACTTCTATTATACACTATTTATCAATTTTTTATCCACTTTCTTTGAGAGTTACTTCCCATTATTAAAAATTTTCGGGTATTTACAAAAATGCCTTCCCTTTTCACTTACAAAAGGGGCACTACAATCCTCACTTTCCCTCACAACACAAACTACATTGTCTGTCCGAAAATATACCCAAAATTCTCGTAAAAATTCCTATCCATATTCAAGATATTCTGATCTTGTCAAAATACCAACCCTCAAAGGCTTGACCGCTCCTTTCTCATTTTTATTTATTTATGTGCACTTATTACTAATAAAGTTTAATTAATATATATTAAAAGTATAGAATAAGTATAATTATTATATTTTTATGTTATAATAATTATGGTAAAAGTATTAACCACCTTTCTCTTTTTTATTAATAAAAATGAAACTATCATTTGTGCGTTGTGCAGACTACTGCCTCCATGATGTAATGTGTTTAATTTTCCTTCACCACCTTACAAGGTTGGTATTAATAGATAATTTAATATATAAGTATTATATTTATTAAATATTTTATATTCTGAAATAATAAACCATATTACTCCTTTTCCCCATTCTATGGAAAATGAAATCATCATCCATGCGTATGTGTAGACAACCACCTCCATGGAATGATTGATTTTCATTTCTCTTTTCATCAGTACCTTACATGTATGGTCATGATAATATATTTAATGTATAAATATATTTTTTATGAAATTATTAATGTTATTTAAATATAAATTTTACATCATATTACCAATATTATCAACTAACAATTGTGGTAAATTCAACCATTCAAAAGAGTGTTTTAAGAACCAAAATATGATTTCTTATTACTATAAAATAAAATCATACAGGTTATAACATTATTATACATATTTCAAATTATGATAGATAAAACTAAAAAACACTAAATAATATCATTATTCTTCTTGTATAATGATATTAGAAATAAACCAGTTCATAATCATCCAATAATTATGGTATGCTCTTGTTTTGGTTAGTTTAACCACCTACTTAAAAAATTCTATAAATTTATATCAAGGATGAATATGAAAATTTAATTTATGGTAATATATGATATAGATAATTAAATAATGAGTTTTTTTGGTTCTATAATGGTAATATAATTATTTAACTCGTTATTTAAGAAAAAACCCTTTGTTTAATAAGAATCATCGAAACATGTTCATAAACAAATTCATCTTTAAGGATTGTAACCAAAATTACCATAGAATGAAATTATTACATTATAAATAATTATAAAAAATAAATTCTAGTTCCTTTTATGATTTGGTAATGGTGAAATTTAGGATAATAATGAATAACAACACCTCTATTAGGAAACTTGTTCAAGACGATCATGATTACTCATACATGATATCAAATATAGATAATAACTATCTAATATAACTATAGAGAATAATTATAAATTAAGTTTATAAAAATTTATACATATATATATATACATATATATAATAATATTCTTAAATTAGTGATTAATATAGTTACTTTTATTATATAAAATGTTAGAGTGTACTTTGACTAAAGAGGAATTGCAGTAAGGGGTTCTTTGTCTCAAATTTAATTTCTTGAGACTTATTTCGTAATATGCACCATGATACCTTTAACATGGTTTTATTAGTAACTAATGAATTTATTTTACCATATTAATGGGTATTAAATATCCATGCAGTTTAATTTATTTAAATTGACTTCAAATTAAAAGTTACCAAAGTTGAAAGGGGTTTTAATCAAAATGTTACTCAAACTGTAAGGGTTTAGATTTACTATATTATTTTAAAATAAAGATCGTTTCAAAAAAAAATACAAATAGATAATTTTTAATATTTATAAAATAAATAATTTTTTTTATATCCATGTGGTTTTTCATATTCCCTATAAATTTCATTTCCCCTTAACTTATATTTTACTTGAAGTGTCTCATGTAAGTGAAACTAACTTAGTCCTTTATTCTTATTTCATAACTGACATTTTTACATATCTATATTAATAGTATGAATTTTAAAGTTCCCATAACAATGATTCAATAATTTATTATGGTAATTTCTACTAATTTAATTTCTTTTAAAATTTTTAAATAAATTTTTAATGTTTTACATTTGGGTCATTTGCATTAAAATGTGAAAATTTTATATTTTTAACATTTAAATGTAAACATGTAATTATTACACTTTTGTTGTTTTATATTAATCCTTCTCTCTAAATTTTCATGGTTTCTAAAAGAAACTATTTTTCTCCTATATTTATAAAATATACCTTCTAAAATGATTTTAAAATATCAAGGACATTTCTTATTCCCAAAGTGATTTTTCTAAAACTCCAAAAAGGTATTTTTAATCTAAGTAATTTTAAATTTACATTTCATATGCTTTATTTATGGTATTATTTAAATTTAATCATCCAAATTTTTTATCTTGATAACTTATGTAATACCCCTCTCTTTAAAATGAATGATCCATCATGACCTTTATGTTTCTTAATCACCCACGATATATAAATACGTTCTATCTTACAATGTTTTTCCTCTATGAAAACTAAAAATTTTCTCCCTATGATTGAATAGTGTTCACATAGGTTATATACTTACATTTATTGGGGAAATTATTATGTTAACCGCATACCATTTATATATTAAGTGTAAAAACCATATGCTTTATTATCTTAATTAAATTCTATTTACCTAGAAAGTTACTTGATGTGATTAGATGCCCATATATTTTCCAGGGGTTTATCATGTTATGATTATTTGTGGAATTATTAATAATTTACTTTATTGAAACCATTTTAAAAGGATACCAATCCAATTTTATTTCCATGACCTCTTTATGATGTTTTGAATGAAAACAATTTTCTTTCCATGGGTTCTTTATTCTATAAAATTTAAATTATTTTCATTTGAAAGTTTTATGAAACCCACTTTATTTAGATAGGTTATTTATGATGTGATAATTGAATTATTTTCAAGTGGAACACATAAGTTTCAATGAATTATGGGTGAGGTCTTATATCACCCTCAAATTCATTAGTAAAAAGTTTATATCTCTTAAGATAAGTATTCACAAGTACAATTTAGTTTCTCATAAGTATGGGAATTGATGGTGTGGATCATGAAAGTAATGTTTCTGCATACTAATGTTATAGGTATCAGAGTCACCATGGAAGTTGGGGGGCCAAGGATTTAAAAATTTTCATCATCGAAAGGATGATACTTGTCGTCTCTGACGATATGAGCCCCGATATGGTTTTATGATCTCATGTAAATTATTCAAAGTACAAAATAAAACTGAAAAACATACCTTATTCTGATCTGAAGGTGTGCTTAAAATTTGCTTGTGACCAGAAATTTTTTCTCAAAGGATCTAAATAATAATCTCTCTAGATCATCCAAATACACTTAAAAAAACTACGAAATCATCGAACATCAAATTATGGGTGCCAGCGTGACAATCCGATGATGTATTTGATGTCCCAACGATCACCGTGATCCTCTGCCTTTGTTTCTTGAAGGAGTTATTGGATCATCACTTAGAGAGAGAGACTATCTCTCTATAAAGTGGGAGGAGAGAGAGGCTCTCATTCAAAAATGAATGAATGGTCACCATTGTGCAAGAGACTCTCTCTATTTATAGTGTATATTCAAGATATACAATAGGGTTCCCCATCCCCCTAGAAATTTAACATCCACTAAAAAATAATCATGATGAACTAAACTATGTCAATATTATTTATTATTTATCTCATACTTATAATATATATTAAATATATTATGTGATAAATCTGTGTCAATAACTCAACTTATAATTCCTGTTTAATATTATAAGAACCTGGAATATTAAAATAATATTTGTTCAAATAATATTTTCTCATATTTAATTATCTTTTAAATAAATTTAATAAATAAATTCAATACCAATTATTCTTAACTAGAATAATATGAATTTTTTTATTTATCAATGATCGATAACTTAGAAAATACTCAGACCCCATGGTGTGGCCCACCATGTCCAATATACCTATTCAACTGAATATGTAGGATTTTTGAATATTCTACTGTGTGTGACCCTGTAGGCCCTTATCTTGATAGCAGTGAATAAAATACATAGAACAAGAGTAAATTCTAGAAACCCATCAAGGCCCCTAAAGAGATAAGGATAGTCATAGATATGACAACCAACCTATGAACACATAGTCTATAATATAATCTCTTTGTCTTTAAATATCTCATAAATCATGATGAAAACATTTTTCATCACCCTTTTCTTTCTTTTTTATTTTTTGATCTAACCAAATGGATTTACCTTTTGATTGCTTTGAAAAAATAATTATGAAGGTAGTAACATCCTGATCAACCAGTCCTGTGATATATTACTTCCTTCACTTGGAAGCGATAAATCCTTTATTGAACATTAAAAAAATTCCATACCACCAATGATGAACCCAAAACAAGCTACCTCGCCATGATTTCATTGTCATGGTTTTTTCCTTGCATCAAAGTACGTGATCAAATGACACACACTTGTAATGATCTCAAATTATGAGACTAATACACATGTTCTTTGATAGGAACAACCAATGACACCTAAAACATGTGGTGTTCCTATTGGTTGGTCTGTCCTCATGATCACACTACTAGAGATCACCAATTTTTAACTTTATGAGAAGAAGTATCAATGCTTATGAGCCCCCAACACCTTATAGTCAAACATAAATTGTGTCCAGTTAGTATGATGTATCTAGGCCATAAGACATTTTTTTTAAGATTTATGTCATAATATTTCAATGTTCTTATTATATCATATGATCTATTATAACCTTTTTATATGAAACTTAATATATGGACATTAACATTAAATGGTGGGAATAAAAATATCTACACTATAATGGTAATTAAACATCATGTATAACTAACTGTATACATGAAATGGTAATTTAAAAGTACTGTATAGTTGGGTCTAGGGAACCCACTATTACAACTCTCCCACTTTCACTATATAAAACATGATAATGAACTCTGTTAGTCTCACATGATAAAGATATTTTTTCTGCTGAGTAACATATTTAGTTTCTAGGTCTTTAACGTTTCCGATGCATGTCTATTCTGCTATATGCGACCTCATCTCCTTGATTAAAACTTCTCAAGAGATAGTATCCCAGAGTATATACCTTTTTTTCATGATCAAAACTTTTCATATTTGATAGTACCAGTAAAATAATCATCATAATGATAAAATTTTACTTGGTAGGTTCTATTCCAAGAACCGGAACAAATCATTTCATTTAATAATTGCTTCTTAACTACCATAGAAGCAGTAACGTACCAAGTATTTGTAGGAATGGATACCAATGGGTTGTATAAGATTTCCACAATCATCACCTTAGCCTAAATTTGATATTAGATCACATTGATCTAAGGAAGACTAGTTTTTTGTCCCCTTAAAACTAGTATCCTTTCAACTCCACTTACTAGGTATATATCTTTTTTACTTACCCAAGTACAATCAAATAGTTTTGACTGCTTCAAATATAGTTCTCCTGGATATAACTGATATTTTCCTACCATAATGAATATTTTATGTTGGAAATATCAATTTTTTTACACATCATAGAATATGTGATTAATCCATCACCGAAGCATATAGAATTAAACTCACCACTTTAATCCCCTCCTATGTCCCGTACATGTCTACCTGGAGATATATATGCCATGTGACACTGGTAAAAATTCTCTCTTGAATTTTTCCAACTTTTATTTATCAACACCATGTTAGTATATGCACGATTGACTAGGTCTAAGAAACCATTAGATCTACCACATTAGATCTTATTCCCTAGAACTTAGGTTTCTACTTTAAGTAAATCATTGGAGAATTACATTCATTATGTTCTTAACTAACTATAAGACCAATATCTTTTTTCCATATGTTTACAAACATATTTCACTTGGAATACAACGGTTCTCCCACTAACCTCTAGTAGACACATAGAAAATATTCATTCCTAATGAATATTATATGATCCCGCTACTTACTTCAATCCTAAACTAGATTTTAGTAACTTGCAACCTTTATTTTCATTCTGTTATGTGACCATACCTTTCTTGTTGAGTCATATAGACACCTTCCACGAATGGTGGTCAAGACATCCAATGCCTAATAAAATGATCATAGATATTATCTATGATGAGTAAAATTCTAATGGATTTAGGCATGATGACTTTGTATAACCAATAAATCCTTATTGGTACAATACTTTTACCACCCGTGTATCATCTCTCTTGAATATCCACCATAGTATTCAAAATAATAACCCCCTTTGCATTTTGATACATGGAATCCATTATTGAATTTTAATCGACCTTTTCAATCTTAGATGATTTTCATACACTGCTTACTTGTAGGAATTATTATTCTCACTAAATAATTTATCACCAACCATGGTGAAAATAAAACCATATCTATTATTTTAACCTTCCTACACAATATGTGTCTTTGAAACATTCTAGTTCCACATGAACTTGTGGAACTTATTCTCATGCTAACTACATGTGCATCTATAGCATTTACTAAACACAAGTCAATATTGCTCCCACTATCTCAAGTATAAGTATTCAAACTTTTATAGAAATGTAGTCTATCACTTGACTACCACTTTTCAATATTAGGGATTTATGTAATATCCTAAGAAATCGTTAGTATAATTACTTATATGCACAATGTGTTTTTCATGATGCAATTTTGTTTATATCCTAAAAAAATATTTTCATCTAAACACATGTCATATGGCATAATGGATTTCAATCATACTATGACTTATCTGATATCCATTTTTCATTTATAGTTGGTATATGGTTATGGGATTTCACCGTTATTTTCAAATAATGTCTTGAAATATGATAGAAGTTTTTGCAAGTTGCCACATTGATACTCTATACATCATGAATTTGATGTATAAAATGTTCATTTAATAATTTATCCATGCTAAATTCTGTTGATCAATGTTAACATGTAATACTTATCATCGATCCTCCTTATTAACATCAATGATGTGATACAGATAAGTTAATGTGTGTTTAGGAATTGCTCTATGCTACATTATATTGATTGATGAATGATTGGTCAAGATACCATTTGATATGTTGGCTCAAATCATATTATATATTCTAACCATTCATATAATTCACTATCAAATTCCTTAATTACTTACAGGAATATTATGAAGTGTATTTTTACCACTAACTTACCCTTGGAATAGTTCATGCTCTCTTTGTGAGCTAATTATGAAAGTTTTATGGAAGACCTTTATTTCTAAAGGTTTCTTTATCCAAACTAAATACGTAGATAATACCAAAGGTGTTTAGATCTAATGAGTCTAAATACCAAACTAAGTATATCCCTGATGTCCAAATTTAGTTTTGCTTAACAAAGAATTATCTTTCCACAACTAGGTAAAAGTCTTATATTTTTATATTCATCACTTATTATCTATGATTCAACCATCACAGAACTATTGATTGATTATGAGATACCACAAAAAACATTCATTCATGAACCTAGAATAGTGTCTCCTAGTGTCTAATGGACACATGATATACTTTTTTTGGTTATAATCAATAATAGTTTGACTTATATCATTAACTTGGAAATTAGAAGTTAAGTATTTCTCACCGCTCACTTAAGAATCACCATTCATCAGACGCTTGAAGAATACACCTGAATTCTTGTAAAGTTTCTATAATTACTTGGTTACTATATTCAAATACACATATGTGTTTGGTATATTGTATTTTATACCCAATAAGCATGTTAAAAACATTAATTAATGAATATACACTGAAGAAGAAGTGAGTTCTTTCTTCTTTAATTTAGTTCATTGTATTTAAATTTTAATAAATTTATTTCATGATATGTAATGAAAATAACCTCTTGTTTATTAAAAAAACTCAATTCTCTTAAGTACATTGTGAATGACCCTTTTTAATTGTACTTTACATTGAAATTTTATCCTTTTCTTTCAACTTATTCACCATAATATATAGTGATTAATTTTTATTTGTATTCTTATTTACTTGGAGAGTAGTACCTATATAGGAAATGAAGAATTTACTTAATACTTGTTCATTTTGTAACCTAAAATGAAACTGGAGTAATTGGGTGTAAGAGTAGGATTCCTTAAAATATTGTGATACATATTTCATATTTACACAAATCTAGTGTAATTGATCACCCACACATACCTTACTTCTCTTTCTCCTCACTAACTTCTTGAAGATGAGTCTACATGTTATATAATCCATGTCCAGATGTTGTGACCATAAAAAACATCAGAATTCACTGATAGCATTATGACATAACCATAATATGATTCATACACGAGTATCCTATAATTAAGTTACACCCTCACATTTTTAGGTGGATTAACAGGTATGGGGACACCAACACCTTGAATTTATAAAATCCCAATAGTGTGCAAAATCATTTGTACTATACTTGGAAATTCATGCTAGTTTGGAAATTTACTTTGTATAATATTTATCACAGTTTATCTTATGTTATTACCTACCATTTTCTACAAAAATAAAAATTCTATCATATTTTACTTTTATATTGATTACTGAATTACACATTATTGATTAATTATATCATTAAATGTGTCCCAATATTTTATCAAATTCTAGGAACCCTTTGTACTAGAATCGGAATACTCCATCACTTGCGTATTCTAGTGGAAATGATCCTTGAACCACCCCTTATAATCTACAATATTTTTCTATGCTACTACTCGAAGGGTTCAAGGTGGGTGTTTGACTGACCAACTGCATTAACTCACGGTTCCTTGATCTGTTGAGTGAAGTCCCAGTTTCTAAAATCATAACTTGATTTACTCAATGATTTCCTATAAAATGATAGAAAGTTAGATTCAGATAATACTTACTACCAATTTAGTTAATTCAACCCACCACTCTGATAAGAAATCCATGGTAGTAAGAGACACACTCAAATTTAGTTGACAAGCACCCTGAACACCCGACTTTGTCTAAATTCTAATGATGGAAGGTGTTTACGAATTAATATTTCTTTGAGGGTTTTTTTATTTTTATCTTGATAAATGTAATCCATTTATATTAATCTTTTTCATCTATGTTTTCATGATGAAAAATGAACATTAATAGAAAAAACCTTCACAACTTCTTTATGCAATTTATTATTTATTATTTTATGTATTTTTTCACTAAAATGCATAAAATAATAAATAAATGCATAAAAAAATATACTACTTGATTGGTCTTGAGAATATAATATTGGTTGATTCATTTAAATACAATTGACTAAACATAACCTAGAGGCATAATATCGAATTAATTTATTGACATGTGATGCAGCTTGCCCCATCTAGTATGTCTGCTACTCATCTAGAGTAGCGCCTCATCTTGCCAGGGTCCACATCTCATCTAGTGTACCACCTCATCTTAGAGTTGTCTGCATCTTACATCTCCCTCATCATGTCATACCACCTCGTCTTGGTGTGGTTTATGCCATACATTTTCCTAATCAAAGTACAAATATACTCTCCCGAAGGTGAGTGATTCTAGGGGCGCAATGTACATCTGATAAATTAGACACACATGACCTTATACAAATTGATTGAAAATAAAAGACAATGCAAAAAACATCATAATTAATTAATTATAATCATTGAATAAAGTTAAAATAATTAAATAAATAAATGCAGACATACATTGGTCGAGTCATTGTTCAAGACCGTCTGGTATAAAGTTAAAGTGTGATAAAATTAAATTACATTAAATAATGTACTAGACTATTTTAGTTAATTTAAATGAATTAATTAAATTCAAATAACTTAATTATATTTGATCCTATAATTAATTTAATTTTAATACCAAAAATTAAATTAATTAATTAATTTAGTTTAATACCAAAATTAAATTAATTTAATTCGTGGGTATTAAAATTATTATTCTAAACCAAAATTAATATATTAATTAATTTAATTTAATTATAAAATTAAATAAATTAATTTTGATTAATTAAAAAAAACTAATTGGGCCTCAAAACTTCGTCCTAACCCATTGTGGGTCGCATCAAACTCATGTAGACCCATAACGGGCCGTACAAAGCCTTCTTTGGGCTATTCTGAGCCAGGAAGGTCCGCCTAAACCCATTTCAGGTTGGGAAGACCTGCCCATGCCATTTTCAGGGTGAATTTAATCCGGTAGATGGGTACCTTGCACTGTAGGGGGTTCTACACTGTGGTTCCAGCTATAAAAGGGCAGTCCAAGGGAGGGTCATCGAAATACATTCCCACAACAGAGGCACCCATCACAAGATCTAGATGGGGTGGTTTGGCCTGGCTGGGACGAGGTCGGTATGGGATCCAAAGGAGCTTTACCGATAGTTCTATGCGGGTGGATGTGGTCTTCATGGTGGGCTTGGCTTTATCCGGTGTGGGCAACCGAAGTATGGTGAAAGGCGCAACTTGAAAACCATGATAGATAGAGAGCCTCTGTGGTGAGATGGTCTAGATCTGGGATGGTAGGCAAGGGGAGGTGGCCAGGTGGAGAAGTTCCACCACATAACTCGGGTTCTACTTCTCCAGGAAGAAAACAGATAATGCTAGAGGTTTTCAAAACCCTCAAAATTATAATTTACAGACCTACAATAGCATATTAGTGAAGCGTCAAACCCAAGGGAAGAAGGGTGAGTGTTTTAAGGATTTATTTTGTCACTAAACTAATGAAAAAATAGGGAAATCATTATTTGAAATAGAGTGGAACAAAATTTTAGAGTGCAATAAGTGTTGATGATGTCGGGAAATGTTGTTAAGTAGTTGGAAAATAGAAGGTTCAACTAACTTAGAGAAATTATACCTACCGGTTAAAATGAGTTTCTTCTTTGAAAGAAATTTATTTAATTTTCACTTTTCAAAAATTGGTTCGATTAGTATCCCTCGCCAAGAGAGTAATCAAGTAGAAGAATGATTATTAAAGTTCTCCACTGCAAGAACCACTAAAAAGAAATTGAATTTAAGTGATTCACAATGGAATAATCTCACCAAAAGTTATTGTAGTTTTGAAATTAGAACTGAAGAAACATATCCATGATCAATCTCACCGAAACATCATGGAGTTTTGAATTAAATTTCAAGAAGTGAAAAACAATTTAAATTGAAATCAGAATCAATTTCACCAATCAATTTTAATTTCTAGAATGAAATAATGTGAAGAAGATGAAATATTAAATAAGGAAAATAGAAATTCCCTAAATGAAAATTACAAAAACCTCATGTTTAAATCCATAGAGTAAAAGTTTTCAGCACATAATTCAAGTACAAAAAATAGATGGGTTGCTGAAAAGAAATGGAGGAAAAGTATTCCCCTTTGAAGAACACATCAAACCCCTCTAGTCTGCTTCGCCTCCTACTTAAATTCTAGAGCTCCTAGGTTAGTGGTATTGAAGTGTAAGAATTAGGTATCTCTTTCTCTAGATCAATAATTGTGACTGTTATGGGATCCCCATCCTACTACCACCTCTCTAGAATTTTAAGACTTCTGTCTCTCTTTCTTTATCACCAATTCCCTCCAACTGAATTTAGTCAGTCTTCCTCAAAATCACCACACATGTATGTCTCTCTATGTAACACTAGTGACTTTAGCATCTCCCATTTAACAAACTCAAAAGACCCATTGACGGTCTATTTGAGTTGAACCTAGACGTCAATCAGGCTTTGTAATGAATCTACAAATAATAGACAAAGAAAAATAAAAATAAATTATACATTACCTTGTTTAAAACAAAAAATTATTTAATTAACTATTATCAAAATTTATTATGTTAATTAATTTATAATTATTTATAATTATAAATTATTTTAATTAATTAATTATCTTATTTTATTTTAAATTTTTATTAATTACTAATTAAATTATATAATTATTATTATTGTTAATATTATCTTAATAAAAGATAATCTATTTAATTATTAAATTTCATTTATTTAATTAAGTTAATTAATTTATAATTATTTATTTAATTTAATGTTATTATTTTTAATTTATTTAAAATGTGTAATTAAAATTATAATTAGATTAAATTACTAAGATTATTATTTTAAATTTATTTACTTTATTAGATTATTTCATTTTTAATAATTATAAGTATTTTTTTATTTTTTTATTTTAATTAATCAATTTGTTTTATATATATTTTTTATTATTTATTTATTTTAATTATTTTTTTCTTTATTCTTTCTCTGTTTTACTCACTAGCTAGCCGCACGATAGAGGCTTCATCAAGAAGCCTTAGGATTCTTCTTCACCAAAGCTCGATGACTCTCCTCCAATGTAATGACGATTCGCTTCTCCTCGAATGTGAGTCTCCTCCTCTATGGTTGATCTTGACTATGACATCAACTTCAAGTGGTGGTGACATCCTGGTGGTTTGGTGATTCAAGCAGTGACGATGGGTCAATAGGGTTCATCGGATATAAAAGGGACACATCGGTTTTCAGATCTGTTAAGATCTGATTCGATTGAGGTTTATCAATTGTAGTCATTCGTAGATCTATTGAAGTGATGGGGTTTTGATTTGTTTCGGTTTATCTGCTGTTCTGGTGGTGGATGAATCTTGGTTTGACAACGGTGGTGGGAAATCCAGATCCAGTTGTGAGTCTTGGGTATGAAGGAGGATGGAAGATTTCAATTTGATGTTGGTAGAGGTAGGTTGTGGTGGTGGCTCAAGGTATGAAGATCCTTGACAATGGCAGTGCATCACATATGTGGCAGTGTTAGAATTGGGTGGTGAGTCGATCCAGGGTGATTGAGCAGGAGTGGAAGATACTAAAATGGTGTATATTGGCGACGATGTCTCACTGTTTTTCTATGACAGAGTGAAGGAGGAGCGGTGTCTCATGGAGGATATGGAAGTGTGCTGCTATAGCAGAAGAAGGGACTGCCTGACAGTGTGATTGTAGTTAAAGCAGTGAGGTGTGGCAGAAGGTAGGATGCAGAGGTGGCGGTGTGTGGATAAGGCACCACCAGGATGCTGGCAGCGTGTTGCGATGATAAGTGTGGTATAAGAAAGGGGTGGACAGTGTCTTAATGAGACACATTTTTGGTTCTTCTTGGTAGAATCAAGAGTTGCAACAACATTTAGAAGACACCATTGTACTTGGCAGTGTGAAAATATTTGTGCAGCTGGTGGTGTGTCACTGGAACTACAGACTAAAAATAGATTTAATAAAAAAAAAATATAACCAATTAAACATTAATAAAAATAAAATAAAATATAGGTATTATTAAAAATAAAACAAATTAATTATTTAAAATTTAATCTAATTAATATTTGAATTAAATAAAACATAAATTAGTTGAAAAAATTAATAAAATTCAAAAACAAAAATCTAAAAATTGAAAACTAAACTTGAATTAAAAACTAACTGAAATCATTAAATAGAGAGATTAAAAAAATTGAAATAGAAACATTAAATTAAATTAAAATAACAAATTTAAAAGAGTTAAATTAATTATTGGAATTACACTGGAAATTAAAATTTAATTAATAATGTTTAATTAAATTAAGAAAACAAAACATAAAATATTAAAAATAAAGTAAGGATTAATTTTATTACATAAAAAAAAATTGATTAATTGATTGATTAATTGATTAATTAATTAAAAATGAACAAGAATAGAATTATTATATCAAGAAAAATTACAATTTAATAAGTATAAAGAAAAATAACTAAAGAAAAAATTAACGATTCTGAAAGCTTAAAATAATAAAATAATTATAAAAAATTTATTAAAGAAAATTTATATTATGAAATTATTAAAGTGAAATTATTTTACAAAAACACCCAAAATAATTAATTAAATTATTAAAAACATTAATAAAATACATGGAAAATCATGTGATTTTAAGCCCCCATTAAATTTCCTCACACTTAAGCATTGATTGTCCTTAATCAATTCCATACTTTATTTCCATTTTAAAATAGAAAAATGTTTTTAAAAATTAATCTCACAAAGAGGCAAGTTGATCCATTTAAGAAAAAAGGAATAAAAAATGAGTATTAGGATTTTGAAATGAAATGTTAAAAAGTGGTCATTCCCAATTTCAAATACCTATAGGTGATCAAGGTAGAAAAGAATCATTCGTTACTAAGGATGTCATGTCTCATATATGAGGTCACTTAATGAATTATTTCATGTTACACCCCAAGGTTTTGAAAATAAATGCATTTCATAATCTAGACATTAAAAACAACTTTGCCTCTTCTATGTTTTGAATTTCGAAAAACAGTCATCTAGAGTTGTGATCAGTAAGTCATTTGAAGTCTGATAGAACAAACTTGATTTTTGGTGAATAGTAACATACCCTTATGAATAGTAATATTAATAGTAATATGACCCTTATGAATAGTAAATAATGATAATATTTTATTTTCTTATGGTAATAAGATAATGAGATCTTAATTAGTTTTTCAATGTGATATAAAACCAATTATACCTTTAAAATTATTATTTTTCGAATTAACTATGATTTTATTTAAATATTAAATTAATAATATTTAGAAAATTGTTTTTAAAAAATTGAGTTCATTTTAGAATTCTAAACGTCAAAATATGGTAGGATTTAATTTTTAGGATTTTTCTGAAATTCTTGAATTTTTGATGAATAGTGAAATACGGTAAAATATTGTATATACAAATTATCTGTTAAATACACTATTTATGACATCATATGTGATGTAAGGATTATTGGTTCAAACTCACATGAACTTATTACTATTAGGGGTCAAATGAAAGAACACTATTGGCTGTCTTGATGGAAATAATAAAATAATGAATAAAATATTCAAAATTTACCCCACTCCTCCACTATAACCCCCCCCCCCCCACTCCCCCTTTTCTTCACTCCTATAAGATTTTAAACTCCTAAAATATCTACCCAATTACCCTTCCCTAGTCACTCCCCACTTCCAAGAAGATTCTGGTATTTCCAAAAGACCAAAACCCCTTCTTTTAAGGAGGTTCTCAAGGAGGTTATTTCAAGAGGTAAAGCACCCTTCGTTTTCATTTAGTTTCATTTGAATTTATCTTCTTTTGTTATCCTCTCATAAAATCCTCTGTCAAAATGACCATGATAACTCTAGTATCATCTATATATATGATTTATATCATGTTAATGGAGGAACCATCATCAATATTCTTACTCCCTCCCTTTTATTTTTATAAATGAAATCAACGTCCATGAGGTTCCAATTTATAACCTTTGTGGATGACGAAATTTTGTTCATCAATTTCTCCTTCATTACTGGTCATGAAACCATTTTTATGGTTTAAAAAAACTATAATATATTTATTATAACCTAATTAATATTAATTAACCATTATATTTACATATTATTAATTTTTATGACAAAACTAGTTCATAATATTCCAAATACTGCCAAATAATCGAAGTGGTTGTCATCTAATGATTCATCCTAAATACATGTAATAAAATGATATAAATTACAATTAACACTTCTGGATTTTCATAAATAATATTTGATTTCAATTCTGGAGATTTACATTCATTCCACATGAACTCCATTACTTAAGAACAAGTGAACCGATTATGAAAATAAAGAAAATGAACACTCCAGAACGATGAAATTATATATAATAACTTATCAATAAGGGAATAAATGAACTAAAACAAATTGTGAGAAACTAAATACATTTCTAATATGTTATTAAATAAGTTATTAATAAGTCTAATTTCATATTCCAGGACCTTAAGTTCAAGAGCAGAACACATTCAGACTTAAGGTAAGGGTTTTTTTCCACCAGAACTCCAATTTTTATTCGAGTTACTTTGATTGTCTAATTACCTCGATGAAATTATTATTTATTATTATTTACTCCTAAAAAATTATGTGTGAGTATTATATATATTTTTACCAACCAGTAACCTACCATATTTTGTGGATATTTACACTTTTTAAAAGGAATTTTCAAAATTATTTCCAAAATACAAACCCGTTTCAGGGGAGTTTCTCAAATTATTACCTATTTTCAAGGGTATTATATAATCTGTTTTTGGAAACCATAACCTTTATAAAATAACTCATTTTTTATGAAAATACTATGTTACTTAAATTATGGTTTTATACAAATATTTTTCTAAAATAACTCTTCTTTTCAAAGAAAAAAGGGGTATTTATCTTAAGAATTACTCGAAGATTTTATAAGAGTATCTTCATTTATTTCAACACTCTTGTTGATTCTTATGTATTATTGGGATTAATATTTCATGGTATCATATACCATATTTAATTTAATGGTTTATGATTATTTTGGATATGGATGTGCTATCGTAAAACCATTCATCCGTTTATTTCGAATAGTTAGTGTTTATGCTTAATGTTCGGGGAAAATTATTTTCATTTCATATATTAATTTAAATATGAATGTATATGTTGTTTATGTTTATCCTCATTCATATGAGGAATTCATTATACATAGTAAGTGTTGGGTGGGGCCTGCTATATCCCCTCAGTGCATTGGTAGGTCTCATGAGACAAACTATGGTCTTGGAACAAGGCCTTGACAAAATGATTATTTATGGCCTTGGCATGAGTCCTTGACAGTATGTTGTACCACATTATTCATTCACTCATTATGAAAATAATATTGATAGTTCATGTGGTTATTCTACTATTAGAATACCCATGATTATGTTTTATTATGGAATTATTTAATCATCTCATATTCCTGCCATAATGTGCTCAAGTTTATTATTTGTAAAGGCATGTGTTTTCAATTATTCACCATGCCTAATGTTTATGTTATGATATATTCCGCTGTATTTCTTACCATTAATGTGCATTTGAGCTCACCCCTTTATTATGTTTCATTTTCTCAGGGCATGAATAATTTTATTATGATTGAAATGCTAAAATAACCTAGAAGTTATGGATATTGTCAAAGGAGATTCTATGTTGTTTTTCTTTTCAAGTTGTAATGTTGAAGTTATATATGTATCTTGTTTCCAATAATACTAAACTACTCGGTCCTTCAGGATGCATATTCCTTGTTTATATTCCAATGTAATCAAATAAGGCATCGACTCTGGGAAACTGGGGTCGGGTCCTTATAGTTGGTATCAGATGAAAGTTTAGTAGAAAACCTAGAAACTAGATTAGAAAATATAGATTAGGGAAAAAATACCTAAGGTAGTCTTTGAGGATAAACATGCAAGAACATCCTAGTATTTTGGTAAGGAATATATTATTTGGATATTTCTAGAAAACACATCCCTGTTTGTATACAAACAGGTAGAGGCAGCTCTGACACATATGTACCTAGGAGTGAAAACTATGACAAGGAGTTTTGGGCTTGACTCGGGGTATCCTGGTACACAACAATGGGCCTTTATACACTATTGATATTTACAATCTTGGGGGACATGCTTAGGATAATTCAAATTTTCTTTACAAGCCATTATGAAGGATTTAAATGTAAATTTTCCTCAAAGAAACAATTTTTGTGATTATGGGATTCGCCATGCATAGGATATCAATTTATGCTAAGTATTTTGTTAAGTTAAGATTATACATTATGATTCATAACCTAAACTAGTGTATTCCATTATCTAGAGATGGCCCCTAGTGGAAGGAATAAAACCTGCACGAACACGCGTATCCACTATAGGGATTTCCCACCGATGCAAGATAATGATGTTGGATCTGGTGCTGTGACTGGTGCTGAGCAACTTATAACTATACTGGGACAACTTACTCAGGTTATGAATAATAACCTTACCTGTATGGAGCATCTGGATCCACCATGTGGAGGAGCTATGTTAGATATCTTTATGAGACAACAACCTCCATCATTCAATGGGACTACAAACCCGTTTGTAGTAGAGCAATGGATATGTTCACTAGAGAATATATTTATCTCTTTGGGATGTAACGAAAGAGAGAAGGTTGTCATGAAATTTTATCATCTATCGGGAGACACATATCATTGGTGGTCGTTAATCCAAAATACAAAGGAGTGGGAAGAGATAGAAAAGACGGAATAGAGGGACTTTAAGAAAATCTTCCTAGAGAAATATTTTCCTCGTGAACAATGAACAGATATGGAAAGGCAGTTTCTGAATTTAAAGTAAAAGTAAGATGATAATGTTGAAAAGTATAAATATAACATCACAAGGTTATCAGGGCATGTTATAGACTATATATGAAATCCAAGGAGAAAAATTGATCAATTCTTTGACAGTTTGAAACCATTCCTTCAAAGGGCTCTAGTGTCCCAGAATTTCCCATCATATGAAGACATAGTTTCATGTGCTATCAAGATGGAAAAGGAATTATCTAAGTCTTATAAATTTAATATAATTAAAGATAAGAATAGGGCTTATGAAAATTCAGGGAAAGGAAATAAGGAAATTGGGAAGAAGGGAAGAGTTTAATTTCTATCCTGTAGTAATTGTGGAAAGAAACAACCTAGAACTTTCCTGAAGGGAATGAGAGTTTGTTACAAGTGTGGAGAAAAAGGCCACCAAGATCATGATTGTAAGGGGAAGAAAGAAGCTACCAAAGTTCAATGCTACAATTTTAGGGATATGAGACATTATGCACATTAATTTCCTAAGAGTCAGGGAAATGTTCCCCAAAGAAGGTCAAGGGAGCACGACCAAGCTTATGCGGTCACAACTGCAGAGGTTGAAGTTACTAATGAAGTGGTGGTAGGTACATTGATCATTTAATAAAACTTATCCAATGCTTTATGTGATTCTGGATCGTTACATTCATTTATATCTTCCATGTTTTCCATGAAAATTAGATATGTTCAATTTGATTTAATAAAGGAGTTATCATTCAAAACCCCTAGTGGATGTATCATTGAAAAAAGGCATGTCAATTAGTTCCCCTTATGACACATAAACAAGCTTTAGTTACAGACCTTATCATCATAACAGTGATTGAATTTGATATAATTATTGGTATGAATTGGCTATAAAATTATGATGTGAAGATCTATTTCAAGAAGAAGGAAGTTACAATTTTTGAGAATGTTGTGGAATCCCTTCTCTTTAGGGAAGAAAAATCACCATATTTTTCTCATCTATATCCACCACCAGTAGCTCTACTAAATTCAATTATTATGGAAGAAGATAACCCAATATCTAAGAGAGAGGAAATAAATCTTAAAATTGAAGATGTGTATGTAGTGAAAGAATGTGTTGATGTATTTCTAGAGGATTTACCTGGACATCCTCCAAAGTGGAAAATTGAGTTTTCCATTAACTCAATTCCTGGTTCAAGGCCCATATCAAATACCCCTTATAGAATGGCCACTGCGGAGTTAGTAGATCTAAAGAAAAAACTAGCATAATTGAGTGATAAAGGATTTATTCTCCCTAGTCTTTATCTATGGGGCGCCCCTATTCTTTTCATTAAGAAGAAAGATGAGTCTATAAGGTTGTGCATTGATTACAGGGAAATCAATGATATTACTATAAATAATAAGTATCCTCTGCCACAAATTGATGATTTATTTGATCAACTTTACAGAGCACAATATTTTTCAAAGATTGATCTTCGATCTGGATATCATCAGTTTCTTGTGAGGAAGGTAGACATTTAAAAAACAATATTTCGAACCAGGTATGGGTATTATGAGTTTACAATAATGCCTTTTGGACTAACTAATGAACTATTTATTTTCATGGATACGATGAATAGAGTTTTCAAGGAGTATCTTGATGAATTTTTAGTGGTATTTATTGATGATATCCTGGTATACTCTAAAATCTATGAAGATCATATAAATCACTTGCACACTATTATGAAGACTCTGAGAAGAAATGAATTATATGGGAAGTTTAGAAAGTGTGATTTTTGGATCCAAACAGTTTCTTTTCTAGGACACATTGTCTTTAAGGATGGAATGTCAATAGATACTGTGAAGAAAAAGGTTGTGTAAGAATGGCCAACTCAAATGAACATAACTAAGGTACGTAGTTTTATTAGTTTAGCTGATTATTATCAGTGTTTCATTTAGAACTTCTATCATTTAGCCAACCCAATGACCAAGCTCACATGAAAAGGGGTTAAGTTCATATGGAAAAAGTAATGTGAAGATTTTTTTGAAGAATTGAAGAAGAGGTTAGTGAATGCTCCGATCCTAACCCTACCATCGGGGAATGATGGGTTTGTTATCTATAATGATGCATCAAAGGAAGGACTTGGTTGTGTCTTTATGAAGAATGATCGAGTGATTGCCTATGCATCTAAGAAGCTAAAAATTCATGAAAAAAACCATCTAACTCATGATCTTGTGTTAGCGGTGGTAATCTTTACTCTGAATATTTGGAGACATTACCTCTATAGCGAAAAATGTGAGATATATACAGATCATAAGAGTTTGAAATATATATTCTCATAGAAATAACTCAACATGAGAAAAAGGAGATGGATTGAGCTACTCAAATATTATGATTTCAAAATACACTACCACCAGGGGAAGGAAAATAAGGTAGTAGATGCTTTGAGTAGAAAGGACCATATAATTCTAAAAAAGATAAGAGTTTAAAGGTATCCCATGTTCATGGATCTAGTGAAGATGGATATAGGAATTATCAAGGAAGATAACACATCATTACTTTTTTAAAATGGTTTCCAAACCTTCTTTACTGGAAAGGAAAAAATTATCTCAGGCTAATGATGGGGAGTTTCAAAAGAAAATTAAAGCTATAAATGATGAGAAGTTGACTGACTTCATATATGAAGGTGGAATTTTGAAATCCGAAAAAAGGCTTTGTGTTCCCACTATTCCTAAGCTAAAGAGGTAACTATTGGATGATGCTCAAAGATCTAATTTCTCTATACAACTTGGTAGCACAAAGATGTATAGAGATATAAAGGAACATTTTTGGTGGGAAAACATAAAGAGGGAGATTGATGATTACGTGTCGAGATGTTTGGTTTTTCAACAGGTGAATGCTGGAAGACAAAATCCTAGAGGAGTCATGCAACCCCTTACTATTCCTATGTAGAAATGGGATGATATTACAATGGACTTTTTCATGGGACCACCAAAGAATCCAAGAAATAATGATGCGATATGGGTCATTATTGATCATCTTACAAAATCAGCACATTTTATTGCTATAAGGGAAGATTTACCACTTGAACATTTAGAAAGACTATATATTAATGATTTTGTAAGACTTTATGGTGTACCCTTATCAATTGTTTCTGATCGTGATCCCCATTTTACATCACAATTCTAGAAGAGTCTTCAGAAGTCCCTAGATACTGATCTTTGTTTGAGTACTGCCTACCACCCACAAACTGATGGACAATTAGAACAGACTATTCAAACTTTGGAAGACATGTTTAGGTCTTGTTCACCTGACTTTCAAGGAATGTGGGATCGGTTTTTACCTCTCATAGAATTTTCCTATAACAATAGCTTCCATTCAAGTATTCAGATGGCACCATATGAAGCGTTATATGGAAAGAGATGTCATACACCAACTTGCTGGGATGATGTTGGTGAAAGAAAGATCATAGGCCCAGAACTTGTTGAGGAAATAATGGAAAAGGTAAATATTGTCCAAGCCCATATCAAAACAGCTCAAAGTAGGCAAAATAGCTATGCTGAAAACTGAAGGAAGGATTTGGATTTTTAAGAAGGAGATCACATTTTCTTAAGGGTATCTCCAAGTAAGGGTATTATATGATTTGGTAAGAAGGTAAAATTAAGTCCCAGGTACATCAGACCATTTAAAATTCTGGACTGAATTGGAGCTATAGCTTACCGTTTGGCAATGCTGCCAAGCCTCTCCAAAGTTCACAATGTGTTCCACATATCAATGTTAAAGAAATACATGCCAGACCCAACACATGTGCTCACCTATAAAGAAATAGAACTTGTGTCCTATCTATCTTATTGCGAAGATCCTATCAAGATTCTTGATACTAGAGAACAAGTATTGATAAATCAGAAGAATCATCTTGTAAAGGTTATTAGGAGGAACCATAAGATGGAGGAAGCAACATGGTAACCTGAGGATCTTATGTTGAAGACATACCTGAATCTTTTTAGGTAACATTTTGTGAATTTTGAGGGCAAAAGTTTTTTAAGGAGGGGAGAATGTAGCACCAAAATATTTTGAAAATAAATTCATTTTATAATATATACATTAAAAACAACTTTTCGTCTTCTATTTTTTGAATTTCGAAAAACCGTCATCTAGAGTTGAGATCACTAAGTCATTTGGAGTCTAATAGAACAAACTTGATATTATGTGAATAGTAACATACCCTTATGAATAATAATATAAATATTAATATGAATCTTATTAATAGTAAATAATGATAATATTTTATTTTCTTAATGTAATAATATAATGATATCTTAATTAATTTTTCAATGTGATATACAACTAATTATACCTTTAAAATTGTTATTTTTTGAATTAACTATGATTCTATTTAAAAATTAAATTAATAATATTTAGAAAACTATTTTTGAAAAATTGAGTTCATTTTTGAATTATAAACTTCGAAAAATGTTAGGGGTGAATTTCTGAGATTTTTCTAAAATTCTTGAATTTTTGATGAATAGTGAAATACGGTAAAATACCGTATATACAAATTATCTGTTAAATACACTATTTATGACATCATAAGTGATTTAATTCCACTTTTTACGAACTAAAATACACTTATTACTTTTAGGGGTCACATGAAACAACACTATTGGTTGTCTTGATGGAAATAATAAAATAATGAATAAAATATTCAAAATTTACCCCTCTCCTCCACTATAAAACCCCCCTCACTCACCCTTCTATTCACTCCTATAAGCCTTGAAACTCCTCAAAGATCTACCCAATTAACATTCCCTAGTCACTCCCCACGTACAAGAAGCTTTTGGTCTTTCTAAAATACCAAAACCCCTTCCCTTGTGGAGGTTCTCAAGGAGGTTATTTCAAGAGGTAAAGCACCCTTCTTTTTCATTTAGTTCCATTTCAATTTATCTTATTTTGTTTTTCTATCCTCACCTCCTCTATCCAAATGACTATTATAACTCCAGTATCATATATATAATGGAATTATATCATGTTTATGGAAGAAGCATCATCAATATTCTTACTCCCTCTCTTTTATTTTTATAAACGAAATCAAGATTCATGAGGTTTCAATTTATAACCTTTGTGGACGATGAAGTTTCGTTCTTCAATTTCTCCTTCATTACTGGTCATGAAACCATTTTTCTGATTGAAACAGACTATAATATATATATATATATATATATATATATATTATAACCTAATTAATATCCACAAACCAATATATTTACATATTATTAATTTTTATGACAAAAGTAGTTCAAAATATTCCAAATACCGCCAATTAATCGAAGTGTTTGTTTTCTAATGATTAATCCTCATTACATGTAAAAAATGATAGAAATTACCATTAACTCTTCTTTATGTTCATAAATAATATGTAATTTCAATTCTTTAGATTTAAATTCATTCTATATGAACTCCATTACTTAAGAACAAGTGAACTGATTATGAAAATAAAGAAAACGAACACTCCAGAATGACAAAATTCTATATAATAAATTATCAATAAGGGCATAAATGAACTAAAAATAATTGTGATAAACTAAATAAATGTCTAATAGGTTAATAAATAATTTATTAATAAGTATAATTTCATATTCCATGACCTTAAGTTCAAGAGAGGAACACATTTGGACTTAAGGTAAGGGTTTTTTCACCTGAAATCCCATTTTCATTCAGGTTACTTTGATTGTCTAATTACCTCGATAAAATTATTATGTATTATTATGTACTACTAATAAATTAATTTTTAGTATTATATATATGTTTACTAAACAATACCCTACCTTATTTTTTGGATAGTTACATGTTTTAAAAGGAACTTTCCAAATTATTTCTGAAATACAAGCCTGTTTCAAGGGAGTTTCTCAAATTATTACCTATATTAAAGGGAATTATATAATCTATTTTTGGAAACCATAATCTTTATAAAATCACTAATTTTGTTATGAAAATAATATGTTACTTCACTTTTGGTTTTATACAAATATTTTTCCAAAAGAACTCTTATTTTTAAAGAAAAAGGGTATTTATCTCAAGAATTACTCGAAGATTTTATAAGAGTATCTTCATCTATTTCAAAACTCTTGTTGATTATTATGTATTATTGGGATTAATATTTCATGGTATCATATACCATATTTAATTTAAAGGTTTATTATTATTTTGGATATGGATGTGCTATCTTAAAACCATTTATCAGTTTACTCTGAATGGTTAGTGTTTATGCTTAATTAATGTTCGGGGAAAGTTATTTTCATTTCATATATTAATTTAAATATGAATGTATATGTTGTTTATGTTTATAAATATTCATATGAGGAATTAATTGTACATAGTAAGTGTCAGGTGGGGCCCGCTACAGCCCCTCGGTGCATCGATAGGTCTCATGAGGCAAACTATGGTCTTGGCACAAGTCCTTGACAAAATGATTATTTATAGTCTTGGCACTAGGCCTTGACAGCATGTTGTCCCACATTATGAATTCCCTCATTATGAAAATAGTATTAATGGTTCATGTGGTTATTCAACTAGTAGAATACCCATGATTATGTTTTATTGTGGCATTATTTAATCATCTCATATTCCTTCCAAAACGTGCACAAGTTTATTATTTATAAATTCAAGTGTTTTAAATTATTCACCATGCATAATGTTTATGTTATGATATCTTACATTTTATTGCTTACCCATACTGAGAATTTGAGCTCACCCATTTCTTATGTTTCATTTTCTCAGTGCATGAAATTTTTTATTTTGATTGACATGCTAAAATAACCTAGTAATTTTGGATGTTGTCAAAGGAGATTCTATGTTGTTTTTCTTTTCAAGTTGTAATGCTGAACTTATGTATGTATCTTGTTTCCAATAATACTAAACTAATCAGTCCTTCAGGATGCATAATCCTTCTTTATATTCCAATGTAATCAAATAAGGCATCATCTCTGAGAAACTGGGGTCAGGACCTTACATTTCAATTCAAGTTCAAGTTCTAAATCTTAGGGTGATAAAAGGTTAAAAATTAGTGTAATTATGAACATAAAAAAGGTATCTTATACTTTGACTTTATCCTAGGTACAAAAAGGAAAAATTAAGTTAATTTTTTTGAATCACCTTGTTGATACAACTTAAATGGTTTCATAAAAATCAAATTTCTCCTTCTTCATCTAGTGTTCAAAATTCTCCTCACCTTAATGAACTCATTTTTGAAAACTAGGAATTTTTTTTTGAATTTTACCTAGCCATATAAATTGTTCTTAACACTATGTATATACACTTATTAAAATTGTAAAAAGGGCTTACTCAGACATACTTAGTGTCTAGTGTCTGATAGATTCACCATGGGTTCCAAAATTCCCATTTTACTCTAGTTTCAAAAGATTTATATGAATACCACTTAAATTGTCTCACTAAGGTGATTATTATTTTTTAAATTAAAAATAAAGTGAGTCCCCTAATATGAAGTTCAAACTTTCAGTTCCCTAAGGTTATGATCATAACTCCATAAAAATGTATCCTATATCACTCTCAAACTTAGTTCTTAAAAATAGCATTCATAAAAAAAGTAATCACATTCACTTAACAATCATTCATCCTAAAAAATTTTAGGTTTTAAGAAAATATTAACTACCAGTAAGATATTATTCTTAGGAAAGACAGATTTTAAGAATAGTGTGAACTCTAAGGAAACTCAAATTGTGTAAGAATTTTGAAACATTTGACAATTTTTTTGAACAAAATTTAAGAGACAGAGGGATTTTATGGGCTACATTATAGCACAAATTAGCTCAGCATAAGTTGACCCCCTACCCACACTGTAAACCCATCTTTTTCACCAAAGTTCAATTAAAAGGTGGAGAAAACAACAATTTTACTTTTAAATATCAAAATAGATTTTCATTAAATCAGATTAATGGCATGTTTAAGGATTAAATTTTAACTCAAAAAAAAATATTTTCCACAATAAACATTTTATATTAAAATAATTTCACATGAATTTTCATTAAGCCATTGAAAAAATATTTTTAATTATGTTCAAAAAGTTTCTTGTAAATAATGAGTACACTGTGAATAGGGTGTAAGCAATTTTAAAATTTTGTTTCAATTAGATGTACAAAAAAACATAAAAAAAAGTATGCTAAACACCATACTTAAAGAACAAATAGCTAGGGGAAATTCCCACACACTTAATTTCACACATTGAATGACTTTAAAAATAAAGCAATAAATTTTTTCATCAAATCAGCACATGCAGTAAGGTTTCTAGAACTAGAAAGCAACATAAAAAGTAATAAAGAAGTAAAAAAAATGCAGAGATCAAAATAAGAAACATCCCTAATTAACTTTAATACAGTGAGGCTCCACTAATCAGCTTCTCATGATATGAAAAAAATGGAATTCTGCTCATTTATTTACACCAACAATAAAAACCTTTTCTAAAATTTATAAACAAGAAGACCAAGAATAAAACACCATAAAAAAATGCACAAAAGGTAAATAAATATACAAAAATTTATTTTTAGCAAAAAAAATAAATTAAAAACATATAAAAATCGTTGGTTGAATCCCATGAAGTATTGAGTTTAAATTATTCAGTCTTCCATTATTAAAAGCACAAAAAAATATTGAAAGAAATAAAATCATGGGTTGCCTCACATAAAATGCTAGTTTTAAAGTACCTATCCTAAATCCCCTAGAAACTAACCAAAATCACTAGGTGGATGTGGTTTTCTAATGTAAGAACCCAGACCATCTTTTCAGTTATGGGTTTTTCTTCTAGTGTTTTTGAGAAAAAGAAGGGAATCTGGAAATTTAAGGAGTACATGCTGTGTACTTTGGAGTACACACCATGTACCTGGTGGCCACGGGTGATCGTGTATTGGCTGTGTAACGGGCGAGTACATGGCCATGTGGGGTGACCTGAAGACCTCCTAAAGCAGGGGCTAATTAAGGAAAGTACACTCCATATACCTTTATAGAACACACTATGTACTATTCTTTTAATTGTTATATCAGACCGAGGTTGTGTCTCATTTACAGTAACCCCTTCTTCTAATGACGTCTCATCCAGGAGAAATTAAGGAGAAAGATTCTTCCCAAAGCCCCTAATCGATCATCCGTTCTTTGAATCAACTGCTGTCAATTATGTTGGAATTGTCACAGTGAGTTCTCCCTTCTTATAGAGCCTCCTTTTTTAATTCCTCTTCTTTCATGAGATATACTTGGTTGAACATTTTATATATTTCTGTAGATCTGTGATGTTATAGGTTGATTCAAAGGCTAAGGTTCAACTATATCGATCATACAACATCGAGGTTGTTAGTTTATGCCTTTCCTTAGTTAGTTTTTGGATATTATTTGCAAAAGTGCCCAATACCCTTGACTAGGGTATTGCGTATTTAGGGATTTTAACCTTGTTGATTGCTTCTATGCTTGTTTTCTTGAGTTAGGACTTTTGTTTGTAAATAGGGTTATTTTTTCCATGCTATGGAGGTGTTTTCCATGTTTGATTCGATCTTGACCATTTGGTCTAGCTTTGCCTGTTATGCTGCTTTCTTTCCATGCCCAGTGTTGTTAGGATAGAGTGATTTTATCTGATGCTATGATATGATTTTATAACTATTTATCCAAGTAGTTCTTGAGGTTTAATTTGGCTACTAACATTTTTTGTGCACGATTTACATACACGGGGCTGTGGGAACCTAGTGTAGTTAGACCATAGGGGAAATGGACGCTGAGGTATTTCCCAGAGTGTCTTTTATACGTTCACATTGTGAGACCATAGGGGGGGGGGGGTGGACGTGAGTGCTCCCTTAGAGTGTCTGTAGTTCCATGTTGTGATACCACAGGGGGAATTGGATGTTGAGTGCTTCCTCAAAAAGTCTGTAGTTATCATTATGAGACCACAGGGGAATTGATGGCGAGTTCTTCCTTAGAGAGTCTTTGCTAAAGCTAAACCATAGGGGTTATACTATGAGTAATTCCCAGAGGGTTTCTTGTGTTTTATTGGTTTAACCATAGGGGTTAGGCTATGAGCACTTCCAATAGGGTTACTTTTTTTATTAGATGCTTACTTGATATATGAAAATGAATGCAATTGAAACTGTAGGATTGTTTACTTTTGAGTACTTCCTTGTTTAATGCTTCATTTTGCTTATTGAATTCTATATATATTCACTGACTGTTGGGCATAGATATTTGGGTGGTTGCCTACTGGGATTTATCTCACACCCTGTTGGGTCATGATTTTAGGCCCAAAAATATTATATTATTGTAGGTATAGATAAGGGAAATCACCCTTTTACTTCTGGTACTTGATTGTTGTAGAGCTGGAGAGCATGAGACCAAGCTGAGGCTTGCGATGCTACTGGAGTTTATTTATTTTATTTTTACTTTGGTTTAGTACTGTATTCCAGAATTGTGACTTGTTTGTCTACTTTCCTAGACATATGTATCATGCATCTTTTATATATGTGTGCTCTAGTTGTTTATTACTTACAGTCTTCCACTGTTTACTATTGTATGGTATTATTATTGATTCTGTTATTGTTATCTATTATTTACGCTGCATTACTCTGCCAATGAGGGGATATTTTCCCCACTATCACACTCAAGGCCCTCGCTGCTAGTCAGCAGCCTATGGTATTTGGGAAAATGTGCTTGAGGCCATGTGACCAACCGGGTATGGGGCACCTCAAGGCGACACTCGGAACCAGGACGTTACAAAATGGTATCAAAGGAATTATTTTCTTCTTGACTTACTGTTTGTAGCCTATAGTTAGGGATAGGATGGAATAGGTAGTTGGTAATAATTTGTGCCCGAGAGTAGCTAACCAGTGTACAAGGAAAAGCCAATTTACCTCGTATATTGAAATTTTTCTGGCTTTGAAATTATTACAGTTGATTTGATTTCACCGTTGGGTAATTTATATGTTTTTTCTGTTAGCATTGATAATATTGAGGTTCTATTTCTGTTTCAACCCAATGAGATGAGGGCATGCCATCTCATGCATCATATAGGAACTTTCTAGATATCACATGTCATGCATTCTTTCCATGCCATTTAGGGTGTATTACTGATTGCATGTTTTTATGATAGATGTTGTGCTATATATGCATGTTTTTTTGATATATGCCTTGATAAAATACCTTCTATTTTACAGGGTATCGGATTGTTTAACGTTTCATTTGAATGAATTCAAAACTTTAGTTCTTGAGGTGTTATGGGCCCTCATGTATTGGAATTTGGAGAATCATTGCACTTTTTTTCCTTGTATATGACATGTATAAGATGAAAAGCTTTTATTTGAGGTGAGTATGGCCCCCCATAGATCGAAATCTAGCACTTAAATGTCCGTTTCAGGGTTTTATGGGATTACAGAGTAGTTTCTGAGGCTTACTATCTAGAAAAACCTAGAATACATGGTGTGTATTGTTGAATACACTTCATGTATACTTCTATTCGGGAAGGAACTGTTTTTATTAAGTACACACTGTGTACTATATGTACACGTCATGTAGTTTCTAACCGTGTCACTAGTAATGTAGGCATAGACATGGGGTTGGGAAATCATTGGTGGAACACGCCGTGTACCGGATGTACATGACGTGTGTATAGACCTTGTGACCAGACATGTGACCAATAACACAGGTGGATGAAATCCTTCTAGTATACACTGTGTTTGGCACAAACATGCCATGTAGAGTCAACCGTGTCTTTGACCGTGTGTCTAATGACATGGGCATATGAAAATTAAATGGTACACACTGTGTTCAGGGAGAACACACTATGTAGTCTTGTTTTAGGAGAACCATGTGGGTTAGTCATGTAGAAGAACTTGGGTAGGGGAAAATGATTCAAGTACACGATGTGTCTTGGGAGAACACTCCCTATGTATAGGGTGTTACACGACTCGGGTTGGTAGAAGTACACGCCCATGTGAAGGATTAAAGGAACATTCCATGTAGGGTCATACACGCTGTGTATCCCAGTTTTGAAAAACTTGAATGATTTATTTCTCCTATTCCTTTATTTTATTTCTAAGTTTTAGTCCTTGATAATCTTGAACTAAAGAGTTCCCTCTTGAGGTTAGTAGGTGTCACTTCTCATGGAGCATCTATGTCCTAAAGATAAAATGCTATGATATCATTCTTGGAATGGACTGGTTTGTTCCCTTCCAAGATTTTGTCGACTGCTATCATTTTAGGGTGAGTTTCACATCACCAGAGGGAAGTTTGTTCTTACATAAGGGTGAATGGGATGTTTAAGTGAGAAGAGATGGACCCCAACATCCTGGGTTGGGAGGAGTTACAACTCATATCGCTAGTCTATATCTGGATAACCAGGGAACTTCACAGATGGAATTTCTTCCAGTGGTGGATCGTTTTAGGGATGTCTTCGCAAATGAATTTTCAGGTTTTCCTTTAGAGTGAGAGGTGGAATTTTGTATTGAGGATGTGATAAGAGTGGTACCAGTGTCCATTCCTCCTTATAGGATGGCTACACTAGAGTTACAGAAGCTCAAGAAGCAGTTAGAGGAGTTACATGAAAAGGTTTTTATCTGAACCAGTACTTCTCCTTGGTATTCGCCTATCCTGTTTGCAAAGAAGGTGGACGATACTCTCAGAATTTGTGTGGATTATCATAAGCTAAAATAATTGACAATCAGGAACCAATATCCCTTGCCAAGGATTGATGATCTCTTTGATCATCTTTAAGAATCCCATGTGTTTTAAAATATTGATTTGAGATTCGATTACCATCAGTTGTGTATTAGACCATCTGATATACCTCTTACATCCTTTTGGAGCAGGTATGGCCCATACGAGTATGTGGTTATGTAGTTCGGTCTCATGAATGTGCCTGCAGTTTTCATGGAACTGATGAACCGAGTTTTCCATCCATACTTGGATTCTTTCATGGTAGTCTTCGTGGAAGATATCTTGGTGTACTCTAACACTTGACACAACCATGCCACACATCTTGAGATCATTTTGAGTACACTGAGAGAGCATCACTTATATGATAATCTCTCAAAATGACACTTTTAGATGGATTAAATCCACTTCTTTGGTCATGTTATCTCAGAGAAAAGAGTATCAGTATACCCAGATAAAGTGAGAGAAATAGTTTCCTAGGAGTAGATGAAGAATGTCTTTGAGGTGAGGTGTTTTCTAGGGCTGGTAGGATACTACAGACATTTCATACACGACTTTTCATGCTTAGCAGTGCCACTGACAGGCCTGACTAAGAAGGGTGCAAGGTACTTATGGTCATATTCTTGAGAGTCTACCTTTCAGGATATAAAAGGGAAGTTGACTTCAACACCAATACTATTATTTCTAGAGTTGGGAAATATCTATACTGTATACTATGATGCATCAGGTATTGATCTAGGAGTAGTGCTTATGCAGGGAGAATGAGTTGTTGCGTACGAGTCTTGATAGTTGAGGACACATGATAGGAATTACATGACATATGATATGGAGTTGGCTATAGTTGTTCATGTTTTTCTATGTTGGAGACATTATATTCTGGGAGATCATTATATGTGATTCACCGAACACAAAAGTCTCAAGTATATCTTTACGCAACACTATCTGAATTTGAGATAGCGAAGGTGGGTTGAGTACCTTCAGTATTTTGACTTTGAACTTTCATACATGCCTGGGAAAGGCAATGCAGTGGCTGATGAACTGAGTACGAGGATTCAAATACAATCAGTTCAGTTGTCCAGATGTGAGGAGCAGATTATGGATATGTTCTTTGATATGATTTTGGAGGTGCATGATAGACAGAGGCAAATGTTTCTTTCTTATATAGCTATTACATCCACTCTACTTAATCGAGTACGAATGAGGAAGCTATAAAATGTTGAAGGACTAGTCCTATGAGAGAGCGTGTCAGGAGAGGACCCTATTCTTGGATGGACCATAGACGAGGATGAGATCTTGCACTTTCATGGGCGCATATGGGTGTCAGCATAAATACACGAGGATATGATGCGGGACTTTTATTCCCCAGTTTGGGTAGTTCATCCGGGTGTCACCAAGATGTATCAAGATCTACACTGTCAGTATTGGTGGCCAGGTATGAAGAGAGATGTTGATGGGTTTTTCATGAGGTGTTCCACCTGTCAGCAGGTGAAGTTAGATAATCAGTGACCAGGAGGGCTTTTACAGCGGTTACCCATTCCTGCGTGGAAGTGGAACGATGTCGCAATGGATTTCATGATAGGTTTTCCGAGGTCTCCTCAAGGGAATGATGCAGTATGGGTTGTCATTGACATACTCACGAGGTTGCACATTTCTTACCAATCAAGGATACCTTCAGTTTTGATGAGATGGGAAGGTTGTACATCAAAGATATTGTATGTTTACACGGAGTTCCGCACTCCATTGTTTCAGATAGGGGAACCCATTTTACTTATCAGGTATGGTAGGGACTACAAAAGGCTTTGGGTACATAGGTACTTCTAAGTAAAACTTACCATCCCTAGACATATGGTCAGTCTAAGAATACGATTTAGGTTCTAGAGGACATGCTTCAAGCATGCATCCTAGATTTTGGAGGTTCTTGGGAGAAGCACATACTTCTTGTAGAGTTTTCTTACAATAATTGTTTTCAAGAAACTATTCAGATGACACCTTATAAGGCTTTGTATGGTAGGCCATACCGATAACCCCTATGTTGGATGGAGGCAGGAGAGGCAGCTATGGTGGGAACTCATCCAATCCAGGAGACTAAGAAGAAGATAGAGTTTATTCGGAAGAGGATGGCTATTGCATAGTCACGACAGAAGTCTTATGCTGATTGACGGAGAAGACCTATGGAATTCGAGGTTAGAGATTGGGTTTTTCTACGTGTCACACCGATGTTGGGACATAGGAGGATTATAAGATAGGGTAAGATTTCGTCGAGATATGTTGGACCATTTGAGTTTTTGGAGATAGTCGGGATAGTTGTTTATCGATTTCAGTTACCTCAAAGGTACTAGGCTATACACGTCATCTTCCACATTTCTTAGCTACATCGTTACTTCCCATACCTGTCTCATGTTTTCAACCTAAGGAGGGTGAGTTGGATGCATTGTTAGAGGAGCATCCTATCCAGATTTTTTATCACAGTGTGAAGGTTCTTCATGGATGGTATGTCCCTTTGGTATGGGTGTTATGGAAACACGAGTGAGTATAGAATGATACTTGAGAGAGGGAGACAGATGTGTGATCACAGTGGCTGGAGATGTTCAAGGATTCTTTTTCTACGCCGCCTTTCTAAAGAAATCCGAGGATGAATTTCTTCAATGGGGAAGGTTTGTAAGAACCCAAACCTTATTTTTAGGTATAGGTTTTGCTTTTATAATGTTTTTGAGAAAAAGAGGAGAATCTGGAAATTTAAGGAGTACACACTGTGTACTTTGGAGTACATTTTGTGTACTTGGTTACCATGGGTGACCGTGTACTGGCCATGTAATGGCTGAGTACATGGACATGTGGGGTGACCTGGAGACCGCCTAAAGCAGGGGTCAATTAAGGCAAGTACATGCTGTGTACCTTAAAAGAAGACACCATGTAATTTTCTTTTTAATTGTTATATCAGACTAGTGTCGCATCTCATTCATAGAAACCCCCTCATCTAACGACGTATCTTATAGGAGCGACCAAGGAGCATGATTATTCCTAGAGCCCTCGATCGATCATCCATTCTCTGAATCAACCGTTGTCGATTGCGTTGGAATCACCACAGTGATTTCTCCCTTATTCTAAAACCTCATTTCTTGATTCCTCCTCTTTCGCGAGATATCCTTGGTTGAATCCTTTAGACATTTTTGTAGATCTATGACATTCTAGGTTGATTCAAAGGCTGGGGTTCAACTATATTGATCATAAAATGTCGAGGTAGGTGGTTTGTGCCTTTAATTAGTTAGTATTTGAATATTATGTGCAAAAGTTCCCAATACCCAAGATTAGGTTATTTCTTGTTTAGGGATTTTTACCCTGTTGATGCCTGCTATGTTTTTTTGCTTGATTTTGTAATTTTTTTGTAAAAAGGGTTATTTTTTCCATGATATGGAGGTGTTTTACATGTTTTATTTGATCTTGAACATTTGGTCTAGATTTTTCTATTATACTGATTTCTTTCCATGTCTATAGTTACTGTTATAAGACCACATGGGGAATTGATAGTGAGTGCTTCCTCATAGAGTCTTTGCTAAAGCTGAACCAAAGGGGTTAGATTGTGAGTACTTTTCATAGGGTTTCTTGTGTTTGATTGGTTAAACCAGAGGGGTTAGATTGTGAGTACTTCCTAGAGAGTTAATTGTTTTTGATTAGATGCTTACTTGATATATGAAAATGAATGCAATTTAAACTATAGGATTGTTTACTTTTGAGTAATTTCTTGTTTACTACTTCATTTTGCTTATTGCATGCCATATATATTCACTGACTATTAGGCACAGATATTTGGGTGGTTGACTACTTGGATTCGTCTAATTCCCTATTTGGGTCATGCTTTTGGGTCCAAATAGATTATATTGTTGTAGGTATATATAAGGGAAAGAGACCTTCTACTTCTGGTACTTGATTACTATGGAGCTGGAGAGAATGTGACTAAGCTGAGACTTGCGATGCTGTTGAAGTTTATTTGTTTTCTTTAAACTTTTTTTAGTACTTTATTCCAGAATTGTGTCTTTTTTGGCTACTTTCCTAGACATATGTATCA
Source organism: Viscum album (assembly GCA_963277665.1). Taxonomy (NCBI): domain Eukaryota; kingdom Viridiplantae; phylum Streptophyta; class Magnoliopsida; order Santalales; family Viscaceae; genus Viscum; species Viscum album. The sequence goes on along the minus strand of OY728142.1, from coordinate 1,256,838,917 downwards.
TGAATCATTTATATATGTGTGATCTATTTGTTTATTACTTCTAGTCTTCTTGTGTTTACTGTTGTATGGTATTATTATTGCTTCTTCTACTGTTATCTGTTATTTCTACTACATTAATCTGCCAATGAGGGTATAGTTTCCCCACTATCACACCCAAGACCCTCGCTTCTAGTTGTCATCCTCTAGTGTTTTGGGAAATGTGCTTGAGGCCATGTGACCAACTGGGTACGGGGCACCTCTGGGCGGAACTCAGAACCGGGACGTTACATCTGAGTAGGTTCCACCACATGTGTTTTTCCTATATTTTATTAATAGAAGATTGATTTTTTCACCTTATACTTATGTAAAATAAAACTAAACTCACATAATCTATAAAATACCATAAAAACACCCTTTAACATTAAGGAATTACTTAAATAAGTATGCAAGTTGAGAAAAAAAATCATCACCAAAATACACTTCCTTAGTGGTTTAAATATATTTAGGCTCATGTGAAAAATAAAGAACTCCATAAATCTCTTCCAATAAGATTTTAAGCTAAACAAATGAATAACAGGAATCAATTTTGGTCAGTATGCTATCCGCTTTTGGAATAAATTCAGATCAGACCAATTTAGAATTTTTATGAAGGGAAAGGAGTGAAATGGGTGCTCTTAGAGGTGTGACATTATCCTCAAAACAATATCTATCAACATCAAACCCAAAAAATCAAATTCAAGGATGCATGTTGTTGATTTTTGACAATCAGGTTCATGAAGGGAATCAATAGTATGCTGAACAAATTTTGAAACTTTGGAACTCAAGTGTAATTTCCCTTCTAAACTAATCTCAGAATCTAGATGGTATTGTGAACCTAACTTAGTTTAATAATGATGTGAACAACAAGGAATATAAATTTTTTATTAATTTAAAAACTCTGGTTTCAAAATGTTAAAAATATCTTCCAAAATTTCCTCATCAGGTAATAAATAATTATCATCAACTAATTCTAAAAAACTAGTTTTTCTTGAATTAGAAAGTATGTGTTCAATATAGCATCCCTCCTTTCTATAACATAACTTTTCATTACATTTTACAAAACCGAGGATCTTTAAGGTTTAGTGTATTGGAAATGAGGAACTTAAAACATGAAAACATAAAACATTCTTCTCAAACACTTGAAAGGATTCTCCTTATATTAATCCTAGGTTCATTACTACATCTCATAACCTGAGGATATACATAAAAAGAAAGGGGTGAACAGAAGGCCCAGTAAGGGAAACAAGGGGAAACATTTAACATGTTAACTTGAGATACATCAACAAAGTCATGAAAAAAAACTTTAAGGCATGAGAAAGAAATCATGAGGCATATCATAATAAAAATAACTTATTTCATAACTTTAAGATGTGTCTACAACATTTAACATAGACAATCATGAACATATCACCAAGGTCCATCCCCAAGGTGTCATTTGAAATTACCAAGGTTATTCACCAAGGTATAGTTAAAATTGTAATCTCTAGTGGTTACATCATTACCCAATTAATTGGAGCGCTATCAGGGAGAAACCTTAAAATTTTCTTTATCATCATGTGAACCACATATATAATCATAAAACATTTAATGAATTACACATATTTCATAAAAGAAATGGGTTTCATTTCATAATCATAACGTTTTAAAAACTGCTTTGAAGACATGATCTTTATGTCACTTTAAACCCACGAAAAAGGAAAGTGGGTTTCATGTATAAAAATCCCCGAAGTTAAAATAGAACATTTTGATATATATTTTAATACCCTTATAGAACAAATATCTTTGAGTATTCACTTAATAAAATAAAAGAATTTGAGAAAAAGAGAGAGACATTTTGAGACAAAAATTCTGTAGCATAACAACTATGTTATAGGGTTTTAGAAAATATTGGAAAGAGAGGGGACATGGGTTACCCACTCATAAATTACCCATAAGAAAGTAGAGGGACATAATATAAAGGATATAAGAACATGGTAATTAAATTTTAAATACATACCATGTGAAAATGAAAACATGAAAGGAAGACAAAATTAAGATTTCTCTTATGAAAATTCGGCAGCCTAACGACGTCACTTAAAAATAAAAAAAAATGAATTGACGAGATAAAATAGGGTCTATCATAATATGAACATAAAAGATCATTATGATAGATATAGAGATCATACCCCAACATAATAAAAAAAACATGAAAGAATTGACATGAAAATAGATCTTGAAAATGAGAAGGGTGAAAGAATCCCTTAAAAATTCGGCAGCCTAATAGCGCCACTTAAAACTTAAAAAAAATGAATTGACGAGATTAAATTGGGTCTCTCATAATATGAAAATAAAAGATCAGTATGATAGATATAGAGATAATACCCCAACATAATAAAAAGGAACTTGAAAGACTTGACATGAAAATAGAACTTGAAAATGAGAAGGGTGAAAGAATCCCTTAAAAATTCGACAGCCTAACGACGCCACTTAAACATTCTTAAAATGAATTGATGAGAGAAAGAGGGGGTCTCTCATCACATGAAAATGAAAAGGACAGTAGGAAGAATATAAAATAACATCCTGAACATAAGAACTTGAGGCTTAAAATAAATGACATAAATGAGAGTACTTGAAAACAAAGAGAGAGGTATGATCCCTTACCTTAAAACGTAACTCTTAAAACTCAAAGGTTGGGAAATTGAGGGCTTGGGGGAACCTTGGGAGGACTCCTTGGGAGGTAAGGAGACCAGAACATCATTGATTATGATTTTGGAGTCTAAAGGATGAGAGAATGGCTTGGTATTTATAGGGAAAGTGAGGGGGACAAGGCATTAATGACCAAGGGACAGCTCATTGGTGATTTTGGAAAAACCATGGGCTTTACCATGGAATTTGCACATGGTTTTAGCCACATGGGACCCCTCATGAAATAATTCATCCCCTTTAGTCGTCCATCCCTTAAAATATCTAATCACATCATCATAATGCAGTTATGATGTCATTAAACACCCGTAACTTAAAAACTGTATTTTCACTATTCATCAAAAATTCAACTTTCTCATAAAAATCACAAAATTTCACCTTAACTAAATATCGATGCTTTGATTTCAAAAATTAACTCCATTTTATAAAAATAATTTTCTATAAATTTTTCATTTAATTTTTAAATAAATACACTATTCACTGAAAATTCAGTTTTTTCAAAAAAATCCCCAAAAATTACCTTAACATAATATCGATGCTCTGAGTTCAAAAATGAAGTCCATTTTATAAAAATAATTTTCTAAATATTTTTAGTTTAATTTTTAATTAAAAAACACCATTCACCTGAAAAAACTAATACTTGACTAATAATTTATGAAACCGTTATTTACCCATTTTATTGAATCACATTACTTAATCAAGATGCCTAAATTATATTAATACTTTCTTTAAGTGAGATTACTAATCCATTTGGTCACATTACTAATCCTAAGAATAAAATCACTATTCATAAATTACTATTCATCAAAAATTAAGTTGATCTTATTAGACTCTAAATTTCATACTGAACATAATTGTAGAAGACCAATTTTTGAAAATCATTACACATAATTAATTATTTAAGGTTTACATAAATATTTTCAAATATACTTTTTCTATAATTCATCAAAAATATGCATACTATATTTATCCGGACATTTGAAAATTCACAAACTTCATCATAAGAAGAAATTGTAATTTTTATTTAAATCAAAGGATTACACAAGGCTATTATGGTCTCATTAGATAGCCCCTTATAACACCAGCATAGGACCTAAGAGTAAGGTGTGCTAGGGTGATAGAATCTTGGGGCGGCTCAGCCAACATTGCACGAGTAATAATTTCTATCAGTTTTAACTTCTCGCGAAGGCGATTCCGTTCTAGCTTCACACGATGAAGTTTGGCTTGGGTTTGGTCCAGCGCAAAGCCCAGTGGTGCTACCTCCTTCCCACATTCTGTTAGATGGGCTTCAATCATCCCAAGACTACTAGATGAGGCCATCAAATCTTCTTTATATATTAATTAACCAAGATCACTTGTATTTAGAGACAATAATCAAAACGTTTAGTTTCCAACAGTTATATCAACCAACAATTATATAACAGTCGAAACCCAACGGTCTCATTTTAATTATACTCATGTTATCAAATGAAACAGTTTTATTGAGTATAAAATAAAACAACACACAAAATTAGGAAACAAGATTTATTCAAAATTTCAGGTCGTTACATTCAACCTCTTCTTCAAGTATAATTTCCAAAAGTTCATTCTAAAAAACAAAGTTTGTTGAAATATTTAGTTCAATATTTGGGGTATAATTTCTCAGTTCAACTTCAATAAATTCCTATTCCATAATTTTCAAATTCAAACAATTTTCCCCAAGTTGGTCAAAATTACTCTCCATTTCAGCACTCAAAGCTTCTAAAAAATGATTATTTTGAGAACAAGGAAGTGAAAGTTCATCAATTAATCTTTCTTTAAATATCATTTCTTCTTAATTATCATCACACATCATTTTAGTGATTGTTGAGTTTATAATTTCAAAAGAAGGGAGATCACATTTATTAATAGCTTCAAAATTATCCCAATCAGTGATTGCATGTTTATTATTCTCTCCCAGAGTATACCAAATTTCATGTTCAGGTTTATCATTCAAGATTTTAGAAAAGTTTGGTGAAGAGTTTTTAATATTCAAATTATCATTATTCAGATTCTCTTCACCCCGAGTAATTTCATTTTCAATGTTCTTATAATAATGAACCTTTTCAAAACTAGGAATCATGAACAAAATGGGGTAATCATTTTCAATCTATTTGAGTTTCATTTCAAAACTTTGCAGATCAAATCCATTTAAGTTATTAGTGGGATCATTAGATTTGATTTTATCATTTTGAGAGTTTTTTATTTCATCATTTTTCTCTTCTTCAGATTCAGATTCCTCAAAATAATTTTTTTGCTTGGTTTTATCCACAATCTCATTCATAATTTCATTATCAAATCTTCCATAATAATTTTCTTCATCACTAAATTAAAAATTTTTATAAGATTTGATCTTATCTAGTGATTATAATGATTTATTTTGTAATTTTTTCATTCTGTCATTGTGTGTTTTATCAAATTCATCAAATTTTGAAAAAAAAACTTTGAAATCATTTGTAACACTTTGGAATAATACTTTGGTTCAGGTTCAATATAGTTAATATTTTCTTCAAATTGTTTAGTATTTTATGGCACATTATAGACACAATTCCAAGAAGTGTGCCCATAGTATCCACAACATAAAAAATAAACCTCATTATATTGACTCCATTCCCCTAGAAATTCCATTATTGTTTTTTTAAACAGAAATCAAAAACCACAACAAACTAAAGATTTCAAAAAACTGAACAACAAAGTTACCAAACAACAATCATAAAAGTGAAAAAAATACTAAAATTATCAATAGAGATAAGTAATTAAGTCTTTGAAGTTCAAAAGGCACAAAAAATAGTGAGAAATTGATAATAATATCAAGAATCAGATTAAAAAAAAGAATCTGTTTTTAAACCCTAAAACACTTAGAGCTTGCCTTCCTCGACAATGATGCCAAATTTTGATAAGTTTGTTGGTCATCACATCCCTCAAAATTAAAATTTATAGACTTATACTAGCATAACAGTGAATGTTTGAACCCAAGTGAAGGTGGGTGATTGTTATAAAGATTTATTTTTTCACTAAACTAATTAAAACAATAGGAAAATCATTATTTGAAAGAGTGTGGAATAAAATTTTAGAGGAGTTTAGGAAGTGTTGATAGTGTTTGGAAATTGTGCTAAGGAGTTGGAAAATAGAAGGTACTAATGGCTTAGGGAAAATTCTACCTACTAGTTAAAATGAGTTTCTTCTTTGATATAAATTTATTGAATTTGAACTTTTTAAAAATTGGTTTGATTAGTCTCCCTTGTAAAGAGACTAATCAAGCAGAAGAATGATTCTTGAAGTTTTCCACTTCAAGATCCACTCAAAATAAATGGAATTTAAGTGATTAACAATAGAACTATCTCATCGAAAGTTACTGTAGTTTTGAAATTAGAACTGAAGAAACACATCCATGATCAATATCGTCGAAAGATCATGATGTTTTGAGTTAAAGTGCAAGAAGTGAAAAACAATTTAAATTGAAATTTTAATTGATTTCACCAATCAATTATAATTTCAAGAAAGAAATAATGCGAATAAGATGAAATATTAAACTAGTAAAATAGAAATTCCCCAAATGAAAATTACTCAAACTTCACATTCAAATCCATACAGAGTAAAAGTTTACAGTATATACTTAAAGTTTAAAAAATAGAGGGGTAACAAAAAAGAAAGTGAGGAAAAGTACACCCCTTTGAAGAACACATCAAACCCCTCTAGTTTGTTTCACCTTCTTCTTGATATCCAGAGCTCCTAGGTTTGTGGTGGTGAAGTGAGAGAATTAGGTCTCTATTTCTCTCCCAATCAATAACTATTAATGTGATTGGATCTCCATCCTACTACTTCTCTCGAAATTTAAGTCTTTTGTCTCTCTTCCTTGGTCACCAATTGCCTCCAACCAACTTAAGTCAGTCTTCCTCAAAATCGTTGAACACATATGTCTTTCTATGTAGCACTTGTGACTTTATCATCTCTCATGTAACAAACTTAACAGACCCACCGATGGACTCTTTGAGTTAAACCTGGATATCAATCGGGATTTTAAAATGAATATGTAAATAATAGACCAAGAAAAATAAAAATTAATTAGACATTACATTGTTTAAAACAAAAAATTATTTAATTAATTATTATCATAATTTATTATGTTAATTAATTTATAATTATAAATTATTATTAAAAAAATTGGGTACAACCGTGAAAGAGGCACACATGTAAGGAAGAAAATTACATGTAAATCGCAAGCCCGGGGACTTGACCCCACGACCTGCCCCTCACCCCCAAGCCCTTTCCACCCCAGCACTAACGGTGGGGCATTATAAATTATTATAATTATTTTATTATTTATTACTTTATTTTATTTAAAATTTTTATTAATTATTAATTAAATGATTAAAATATTTTTATTGTTAATATTATCTTAATAAAGACAATCAATTTAATTATTAAATGTTATTTATATAATTAAGTTAATTAATTTATAATTATTTATTTAATTTAATGTTATTATCATTAATTTATTTAAAATTTTTATTTAAAATTATTAAGATTATTATTTTAAGTTTATTTATTCAATTTGATTATATTATTTTAATTATTTAATTTATTTTTAATAATAATAATAATATTTATTTTGGTTAATTATTTTCATTAATTAATTGGTTTTATATTTTATTTTATTATTATTATATATTTATTTAAATTATATTTTCACTTTATTATTTCTCTATTTTACTCCTTGGAAAACCGCACGGTAAAGGCTTCATCAAGCAGCCTCAGGCTTCTTCTCCCCCGAAGCTCGGTGGCTCTCCTCTTTTAGTGCGGTGGAATCTTACTTCTCCTAAAGCGCGAGTCTCCTCCTCCATGGATGATCTCAATGGTGACATCAACTTCAAACGGTGAAAAAAACCTGGGGGTTTGGTGATTCAAGCGGCGATGGTGGGTCGATAGGGTTCATTGGCTACAAAGGGGTACTTCGGTTTTTAGATCTTTTAAGATCTGATTAAATTGGAGTTCATCAGTTTTAGGCATTCGTATATCTGGTGAAGTGTTAGGATTTTGATTTGTTTTTGTTTATCTGTTCTTCTAGAGATGGATGAATCTTAGTTTGATAGCGGCAGTGGCAAATCCAGATCCAGCGGTGAGTCATGGGTACGATGGAGGATGAAAGATTTATATTTGATGCTAGCAGAGGTAGGGTGTGGCGGTGGCTCAGGGTATGAAGAACCATAACGGTGGTAGTGCGTCGTAGATGTGGTGATGTTAGAACTGGGCGGTGAGTTGATCCAGGGTGATTGAGCAGTGGCAGAAGATACTGCAACGGTGTATAGTGGTGATGATGTCTCATTATTTTGCTATGTCAAAGTGAAGGAGGAGTGGTGTCTCATGGAGGATATGGTGGTGCGCCACTGTATCGGAAGAAGGGACTGCCTTGCAGTGTGATTATAGTGGAAGTAGTGAGGTGTAACGGAAGGTAGGATGCATAGGTGGCAATGTGTGGATAAGTCACCACCAGGATGGTGGTGGTATGTCGTGAGGAGAAGTGTTGCAGAAGCTAGGGGTGGACCTTGTCTCAATGAGACACCATAGTGGTTTTACCTAGCAGAAGCAAGAGTTGCAACAGTGTCTGTGAGACACTATTGTACCTGGAGGTGTAAAAATATTTGTGTAGCTGGCGACGTGTTTGTCGAACTGAAGTCTAAAAATAGATTTAATAAAAAACAAATATAATCAATTAATCATTAATAAAATTAAAATAAAATATAGAGATTAATAAAATCAGAAAAATTAAATATTTAAAAGTTAATCTAATTAAGATTTTAATTAAATAAAAAATAAATTTATTGAAAAATTAATTAAATTCAAAAACATAAATCTAAAAATTGAAAACTAAACTTGAATTAAAAACTCACTAAATTTATTAATTAGAGAGATTAAAAAAATTGAAAAAAACATTAAATTAAATTAAAACAATAAATTTAAAAGAGTTAAATTAATTTTTGTGATTACACTTTAAATTAAAACTGAATTAATAAAGTTTAATTAAATTAAGAAAACAAAACATAAAAGATTAAAAATAAAGTAATGATTAATTTAATTAAATGATAATAAATTGATTAATTAATTAAAAAAGGAGAAGTATATAATTATTATGTCAAGCTGAATTAAAATTTATTAAGTATAAATAAAAATAACTAAATACAAAATTAATGATTTTAAAAGCTTAAAATAAAAACTTAATTATAAAAAATTGTTTAAATAATAATTTAAACTATGAAATTATTAAAGTGAAATTATTTTACAAAAACACCAAAAATAATTAATCAAATGATTAAAAATATTAATAAAAGATGTGAAACATCATCCTGTTTTAAAGCCACATTGGCCAGTGGAGTGGGACCCACTCGAGAGCGCAGATTTGGGTGGAACAAGCTCTACGCATTGGGTACCACTTGGGTAGAAGAACATTGGATGAGGTGGACAACCAATGTGAGAGGGTGGCCACCGCACGGTGGAGACAAAGACTTGGGGTGGCGGAAGAGGTGTGCCGGTGGAAGGTGGCCTGCTCTGGATCTGGGAGCGGCTGCCGCTCAGTTCAAAGGTGGACGACAAGGGGTATTCAGCCAAAGGAGAATAATGGTTGTAGTCCACTAGGAAAAGAAAGATTGTGGTGGGGTGAGGCGCACAACTGGATGAACTCCGCATGGGGGGTAGGCCATTCATGGTCTGTCCATCGGCCGTGAGCTTGGAGGCTGCCAGGGTTGTGGGTTGGTCGGAGAGGGAAAGGGGTGGGAGACTTCTACAGGGAATCTTCTCACTTTTTTTTATTTGTGTATGAATTTTTCCACCCAAAATTTTTAAAAGTCTCATTGATAGCCTTTCAAAATTTTTATAATAATAATAATAATAATAATAATATGCACATTTTGATGTAATTTTCACTTATCGAATATCCCTGTTCCGGCCACCGGATCTAAGTAAAAACAACATATTTAAAATTATATTTTACATAATTTTAATACCCAAAATTTTTATATCTAAAGAAACCGTGATTGATTCATACAAAATTTTTCAGATGGTCATAACTTTGCCATCCGACCTTGGATCGACTCTTGTTTGGAACCATTGGGATTGAAATTAAACCCTATACTAAAATTTAATTTAAATTTATTTTTATGGCTTAGAATAATTACATGATCACTCTGATACCAATTGTAGGTTCTGGGGTCACAATAGATGCTGGTGGGCTGGGATTTAAAAAATCTCATCGTCGGGATGATGATACTTATCGTCCTTAATGATCTGAACCCTGGTACAATCCAAGGATCTCACATAAATTATTCAAAGCACAAAATAAAATTTTAAAAAATACCTTCTTCCGATCTGAATGTGTGCTCTACATCTTCTTTTCGCTAACGATTTTTGATCAAAGGATCCAAACAAGAATCCATTTAAATCATCCACACACACTTCAAAAATCTGCGTAAGCATCAAATGTTGAATTTTGGGTGCTAGCACGATAATATGATGATGTCTTTGATGTCCTGACGATCACTGCGATCCTCTACCTTCAATGCTTAAATGTGTTCTTGGATCGTCAATTGTATAGAGAGACTATATCTCTAGAAATAGGGAGGATATTGAGGCTCTCATTAAAAAAATGAATGAATAGTCTCCATTGGGCAAGAGACTCTCTCTATTTATAGTGGATATTGAAGACACCCCTTAGGGTTCCCTGACCCCTTAGAAATTTAACATCCACTAAATAAATAATTATGATGAATTAAACTACATTAATATTATTTATTATTTATCTCATAGTTGTAATATATATTAAATATATTACATGATAAAACTAAGTCATTAACTTGACTCGTAATTCCTGCTTAATATTAAACGAGCATGGAATATTAAAATAATATTCATTCAAATAATATTTATTTATTTTACTTAACTTGTAAATGAATTTAATAAGTAAATTGAATACCAATTATTCTTTACTCGAATAATATGAATTTATTTATTTATCAGTGATCAATAACTTTGAAAACACTTGGACACTGTGGTGGGGCCCACCATGTCCAATATACCTATTCAACTGAATAGAGAAGATTCTAGAATACGCCCTTATGTGTGACCATCTAGGCCCTTATCTTGATAACAATGAATAAAATATACAGATCAAGAGTAGATTCTAACAACCCATTAAGACCCCTAAAGAGATAAGGATAGTCATAGCAATGATAACCAACCTACGAACACATAATGTGTACTATAATCTCTTTGTCTTTAAATATATCATAAATCAGGACATGCACTTGTGTCATAACCCTTTTCTTGCTTTATCATTTGTTGTTCGAACCGAATGGATTTAACTTTTGACTAATTTTCATCAAGACTTATGAAGGTAGTGGCATCCTGATCAACCTATCTTGAGATATATTACTTCCTTCAGTTGGAAGAAAAAAAATCATTTTTTGACCATTAAACCAATACAATAACACCAATTATGCACCCCAACACAAGCTACCTCACCACTATTTAATTATCGTGGTTTTTTTCTTGCATCAAAGTACACGATCAAATGGAACACACTGGTAATGATCTCAATTCAGGATAAAAATAAACATGTCTATTAAGAGGAATAACCAATGAAACCTAAAATAGGTGGTGTTTTTATTAGCTGGTCTGTCATCATGATCTCACTACTAGATATAAACAAGTATGAACTTCATGAGAATAAGTATCAATGCTTATGATCCCCCAAAAACTAATCTTCAAACATCAAATGTGTCCAGTTAGTATGATATATCTAGATTATAAGGCCTTTATATAATATTGATGTCATAGTATCTCGAGGTTCTCATTATAGTCTGGGATCTTATATAAACTTTTGATACGACACTTAAGCTATAGAAATGGCCATTAAATAGATGACACAAAAATATCTACACTATAATGGTAAGTAGAAATTATGTATAAATTACTATATACATGAAATGGTAATCTCAAAAGTACTGTATAGTTGGGTGTAGGTCACCAACTATTAAAAAAATGTTTTTTCCATATTTGAAAGATGTTCCATAGTTTTTTTTCTTATTCCCATTCTTAAGTTATGTTCTAAATGATCATGTTTATTATCTCATTCATGTATTATGTTATGATAAGGCATATTCCCTGATATATGATCTATGATTTTTTAAGTATAAGTTTATTATTTATCATTATTATACCTATATTATCATCTTATTCTCACTATTGATATTAAATTATTATTGCTTATGTTTACCCTTACTGGTCATCTGAGCTCACCCATTTTCTTATGTTTCCATTTTCGCAGTCAATGAATAACTGAAAAGTATGTAATATCTAGAATAGTTTCTTATGTTAATAATTTGTGGGATATGTTAAATACTTGTTATGGACTAAATATATACTATTATAGTGGAAAAATTATCATTAGTTAAAAAATAATGAGTTTTTGAGTTAATTTTTTATCCAAATTCTCTAAAATTTTAAACCTAAAAGGTCTTGGGAATGTAATATAATAAAATATTTGCTTTAATTTTTGTGGATGAGACAGTTACATTTGTAGGCTACTATAGTTGGTATTAGAGTAGGGTTTTGATAACTTTGGATATTAGGATGATATCATGTTAGGATAAATTGGGAGTATAAATATCATCATAGGTTGATAAGAATATAAGAGAAGATAACACTTTAGACCAGTTTTGGTAATATTCTTGTGATTAAGAGAAGATAACTTTATTAAAAACCCTAGGGATAATTCTAAGGGATAATTATAAATATAGGATAACATCCTGAAGTTTAATTAAAGAATATATTGTATGGTATTCATGGAAATAACATCCCTATTTGGATATTAAAATTTTATGAGGGCTCTGGAATTGATGTATCTAGTGGTAATAACCCTGAAAAGGTCATGTTGGGTATTAACTCATGTGTCACCTGGTGTGTGAAAAAGAGGTCCAATTTCACACCTGGTTTGACACTCCATAGTGATATTCTTTGGTAAATCACACTATATTTACGAACCATTATAAAGTATTTATTTCCTAATTAATTTAAGGGTTTAGGTTAATAATTATAAGAGAACCCAATATGAAGAAAAGTAGATTGAACTGAAAGTATCATAGGATGAAAAGAAGGTGTCATAATTTTTTTCCATATTCATTTGTTATTTTAATCTATTTCTATTGGATATTATCCTAATATTTTTGTATTTATTATTTGGTTGAAATGGGATCATGAAAATAGAGCTTAGAAAGGTATGTATCTTGAAACCATTATACATTATCACTAAATAGGGTAGCATACTTAAATGGTTGAGAATATTATTGTATTCCTATTACGATAGAAAATGTGAGTATCCTAATCTTACTTAATTTAGTTATAATGACATCATAATATAAATTAATTATGGATAATTTTAGCTACTTTTACTAGTGAGTGATATTTATTGATTATATTTTTTATATTCTAAAATTTATAAGAATTATGTGAAACATCTAAGGTTTTTCTCTAATAACTGTTTTTATTTAAGGAATTGTAAATATATATTAAATGTTATCAATAACCTAGAAAAGTAGTTTTATGATGAGGTTATATTTTTGGGATAACTATTGGATAACAAATGATTAATGGATGAATAACTCTTAGGTTTAATATACAGTTTATATTGAGATAATAAAGGGCTGATTAATTTTTAAAAACTAAGTTAGAAATTATTGGAAAAATTGATATTTATAATTGATTCATGATATTTTTGGTTATTTTAATCACATTTTTTGGATTGTGGTGTATATGTTTTGGTGTGTGATTTTATACTATTTGAGGGTTAAAGATAGTGTTAATTTTTGGAAGGATATATGGTTTCTCTATGGTTTAATGTCTTAAATATTAAAATTGTTTTGGGAAAAGTATGTGATGGATAATATATGATCATGGTATATAAATACTTGGATATATTATTTTATGAATGGATAATGTTGTTTGATGAAATATAAGTAACATGATATAGATTAAGAGAGTAAGGTAGATGTTATATTAGAGTTTATACCACAAATTATGAACATGTTAAGAATAACCCAACCTAATTTCTTCAGTGAGTAATTATTAAAATTTAATGTAAGTAATTTATTTATGGTGGGAGGGAGAATGTAATGAATTGAGATTTCACTGAACTTATTCCTTAAATAAAAAATGTGTTCAATAGATCTCTCAACAGACAATACAGAAATTAAATGAAACCATGATATTTTTAGACTGTTAAAAACTATCCATTGAATTAGTAGGTATGAATAGGAGTAACTATATTGTTACATGAATTAATGTATATATTTATATATATAATGTTATTTTATATAAATTTAATTAATTCATTATTCTTTTTAAGAATCTATCTTTTTATATGTTGTAATTTTTATTAAATAAAACTAAGTATATTATTTTAAAGTGATGATTTTAATAAAATATAATATTGATTGAATAATTATATCTTTATTATTTTTTTGTATAAATTAATAATAAGAACAACTAGTATTTTTAAAAGTCATTTTTCTATAAAAGATGTTTCTCATTATATTTTATAATTTTATGATAAAGTTAAAATAGAAAATTATGGAAATTGAATTTGAAAAAATAAAATTAATTTTTGGATTTATAATGTCAATGTGGAGGACCCCTTGATTAAAGAATTGACTCAGTAGAAAAATGATCATCATGTGAGGTCTACCAGACTGAAAGTCGTAGGTAGTTGGATCTAGTCTAAGTGAGAGTTTGTTAGAGTTGGTTTCCTAGAACAAACTATTTTTACTTTGATTACATGGATATTTAATGTATTTAATTATTAAATATCTTATTACATATTGTTCATTATTCTGAATTACTATGTTGTAATAGTGTCCTAGAGTATTTGTTGTATTTATAAGGTCATGATAGTTCCCTGCTATGATGAGAACCTTGAAATGATATAAAAATATTCTTAAATATAGTTCTGTGGTTGGATGACATACTATGATGGGACACATAACATACAGATTGTAGAGTGTGAATACTCTTAAGTATATGAGACTTCCTCTCATGAAGTTCATACTTGGTAATCTCCAAGACAAGAGATTATGAGAACATACTTTCCAGTAGGAATTCCTCATGTTTTGGTGTCATCCGATACTCTTATCTGTGAGTGTGTGTAATGATCCTTAGACTTTAATATTATCATTAATACATGTCACAACTCATGCACTTTAATTTATTGATGAAAACCATAATGCATACAGTTGGTGGGAAGTAGGGTACATTGGGAGCGTCATAAGTGGCATGTTATTATTGGATAATTCGAGGAAGGATTTTTCCCTTCCATTTATAGAAGTTGATATCTCGACCCTTTGATTGAATAGAACTACCACACAAAATTCTATGGCCATAGTGTAACGACGAGTTTATTTTAGGTAGTTAAAGAACAACATATCAAGCACAAAGGTTTATGACACTATCATGAAACCTTCCTGATGAGATACTGAGACACATGAATTATATTGCACAGTGAGCGTTCGTATGTGGATGTTATTGTTTTGACTTTAAGTTCTTTTTCTTGGGTGCCTTGACCCATTTCTAGATTGTACTCTTGGACTTTAGGCAAGACCACCTAATACCAATGAGAAATAATCCTAGAGGGTCACATAATAAGTGTTTCTAGTGGTCTTGATTAAATTCTATTTGAATTTAATTAATGGAATAAATATTATTCTCATGATAGTGGAATAATTTTATTTAAGTTAAAATGATTAAATAAATTAAATAAATATTTATCTATTGGATTGTGGGTAAAATATATTTATTTATTTTATTGAACTTTTAATAAATATTTATTTAATAGTATGTAAATAAAATATTTATTTATTCAGGTGTTCAATAAATTGAAGTGGAGTTCGAGTGGACCAAGGATGGTCTGGTAGTAAAATAATTATTTTTAAGATGGTAAATAATTATTTAACTAGTTGGAAAGATTTAAAATAATAATAATAATACTGCTATTATTTTGTGATGCATAATTTTATTTATAATTCCTTTTTTCAAAAGTTGGCACACCATAAATAATGATACAATATTAATATTAAAAGCACGAGTTTTATCTAAGGTTATGAATGTATTTAATTATTGTTACATAAGTAAATATTGTAACCAAATCCCCATGTCGATAAATAGACACACAGGTCTATTGTGCCACGTACCGAACTGCATGCTCGATGAATTGAGAATAGTTGAGCTAAACAATTTCTTTCTCAAATCCTATTTCCACCCCTCTCAAGAATGAGAGACGTTCTTCAAGTCTAAAGAACAAGCAATCAAGAACAACCGACACAAGAAACTCGCTTCACCGTACTATGACCTGAAGAACAAGTGGTGTCGATCGAAGGCCATCAGAGCACCTGTGGATCATCGCTAGAGGGATTGTAGTTTGGATCCTCACAAGCGCAATGAGATAATCTAAAAGGGTCATTCTGGACAATCAACATCATGAATGAATAAAATACTGAAGTTCTAGATATTATTTCCTTTATGAAATTAATTAAATTAATTATAAACATTATGTGAAAGATCCTATCTAAAGGTTTTGTGCCTCTTCTTTCTTTATATAAATCATTGATTCTATTCTGTGGAGATTGGAATTCATCGTCGTATTGATCTTGGGATAATCATTGATCATGGTAAAAATTAAAGTTTGGAGCCGTCCCAACCATGCTTCTGTTGCGCCCAAAACCTACAAGTGGTATCAGAGCGGTTACATCATAGTTTATAATTATTTAAATATTTCATTGATGATTTACGCATTAATAATTTAGTTTTTTCAATTAAAGTTATTCATTCTCTAAATCGGAATCTTGAGATCTGTTCCTCCTCTTTTGTTTCTTGTTCACCTTATAGAAATGATCTTTTATTTTAATTTTGATTAAAATAAAATATATTATCTCATCCGGAGGTGCCAAAGGTTCCTGGCCATACAACACTAGAACACATGATGTGTATTCAGAAATACACTCCATGTAGTCAAGGTTCAATGCACCGGGTCTGGTCCACCAAACCAAGCCATTTAATTGGAGTTTTTCTAAGTCTTAATGACTCTGTGTGTTGACCGGTAATAGGTGGCATGTAGTTTCTAGATTACACAACATGTGGCCCACTAGACATGACATGTAGTCCATTCGGGTTAGGATTGGATCATGTACCCCGTACACGGCTTGCCTGACTGGAGACCATGTAATGAGGAACTACACGGTGTGTGGCCCACTGGACACACCGTGTACTTCAAATATTTTTTAAGTACACTCACACGCTGTTTCCTTGGGCATGTACTTCAAATGGAAGGTGAACAATAGTACACACTATATAGTTGGAACTACATGCCATGTAATCATCCAAATTACACAGATTTATTAAAATTTATTATTATATTATAAAAACCCTTGATACGTATACCATGGTGTGGGCGTAAAGCTGAGGCACAACTTGTGATAGGTGTTATATATATGTGTGTTAAAATTAACATCTTTGTAATGTTCATTTATAATAATTCGGTAGTTATGAATAGGAATTCACTGGGTTTCCTCCAAGGTACGCATTACGTACAAAGATAATTTTAAATGAATTTATTTGTTTAAAATTATGATGGATGAGAATATCAAGGAAATTCAAAAGGGGGTTTAAGATAAAAGGATTGATTAATTAAAGATGATAATTAATTGATTCGATCATGATTTATCTTAAACAATAATGATTAAATAATTGAATGCTAGTTTTATTTATGCATCAATACCATTTCATGTATGGATGATCATGAGCTAGACCAAGACCTTTGTATGTGGATGTTTTATTTTAATTAATTTATTTAAAATAAATGTGTTGGCCTGTGAGCCTTGTTCTCATTAATATATAGGGCCTGCATGCCCAAGGTTTATTTTATGTAAAAAACCTTTTTACCACTCACCTACACGATAGTTAAAAAAGGCATGTGTAATGGATGGAAATCCCAAGCTAGTGGAGGTAGTTCAAGATAGATCTAATACGAAACCAATCCCAAGAGATACAAAGGTCGACAAGTGGAAAGATGTAAAAAAAACCCAAAAGGTTCAAGGTGTTTCTTCCCTAGGTCAAGGTTAATTTATAAAACACTAGATAAACTAAACATTATAAAATCTCATGATCTTTCCCTTTACTTTATTTTATTTCTGTTAGATGCATGGTTTATCATTATGGATATGTTTTCATAATTACATAATTAATGAATTAAAGAAGCATGCAAGATGGAACTAAAATAACCAAGATTATGAGTAAATATTATCAAGATATGGTTAATCACTTAAGTAATTTCCCCTTAATATTAACAAGCATGTGATAATGATAATAATAAATTCACGCATAAGAAATAAAAATCCCTCAAATAAAATATTATGTCAGACCAAGCCTTTTGTTACTTGATCAAAGGAAAAACTCAATAAAAATATGTGTTTGACTGACCATTTTTGGGAAAATTTCTTTTATAAAGGAAGCCCTTATGAAAGGTTTCAAATTGACTTAACCATATTACATCAAGAGGATTAGCCCTTTCTAGACTTTGTGTAATATTAGAGGCAATATTTGAGGAAATCTGATGTCATCATTTCAGGATTGGGGAGTCCACACAATAGATCAAGGAGCTGTAAGACCATGTTGGAAAAGACCTACCTACCTAAATACCTTCAAATATCTTGACCAACCCTTGTTGGGGTTATGCAAAGGGGAATATAGAACCTTTCCACTATAATTTCATGGAAACTTGACATTCCGAGTTTAATGGTGAGGGCCATTGGGACTTGATAAAATAGTGTGAGACTTAATAAAATTAATTTATTATTTATCATAAAATGTAATCAAGAAATTAATAATGATTTGATATTTTAATTGTAGAATAAAAATTACAATCTCATCAACTACACTATCCCTACGATCAATTATGGATAAATACAACATCCTCACTAGTAGTAACTTCGAGGAATGGTTTAGATGCCTTTAGGTTATCCTACACTATGAACAACAGTCTTACGTATTGGAGTTAACATTAGCTGATCCACCTGCCAAATAGGCGAGTGATGAGGATTTTCTGGTCTATGAGAAACATATGAAAAATATGTTCAATGTTAAATATTTGATGCTATCATCAATTTCTATTGATCTCATGAAGTCTCATGAAAACATGGATGATTATAGAATGCTCGAGCACCTCTGTGGTCTTTACCAAGAGAGATCAAGATAGGAAAAGTTTGAGATCTCCAGGTCACTCTTTCAGAGTAATCTTCAAGAGAGTGCCCCATCTAGGCCTCATTTAGTCAAGATCATTGGCTAAATTGATCACCTGTAGGTTCTAGGGTTTAAACTCCCTAATGAACCGGGCACCGATCTCATTCTCTCATCACCCCCTCAGAGCTTCTCTAGCTTTACTGTCTATTTTAACATGAAAAACATTGTGAATTCTCTATCTGATCTTCTTATCCTCATTTTCCAAGTGGAAAAATATATGAAGCATGAAAATACTTTTATCCTTATAGTGAATAAAAGGAAAGGGAAGGCAAAGTGATTTAAGCCCAAATCTTCTTCACGCCCTTACAATAAAAATAAGATCAACAGGGAGGCAAGGGAACAAGAGAATATTTGTTTTGCATGTGGAAAGAAGGGCCACTTGGGTATATTATTTTATAAATGGATAATGTTGTTTGAAAAAAGATAAGTAACATGATATGGATTAAGAGAGTAAGGTAGATATTATATTAGAGTTTATAACCAAAATTATGAACATGCTAATAATACCCCCACCTAATTTCTTCACTTAGTAATTATTAAAATTTAAAGTAAGTAATTTATTTAGGGTGGGATGGAGAATGTAATTAATTGAGATTTCCCTGTACTTATTCCTTAAATAAAAAATGTTTTCGATAGATTGCTCCATAAAAAATACCGAAATGAAATGAAACCGTGATATGTTTAGACCATTAAAGAATATCCATCGAATTAGTGGGTATTAATAAAAGTATCCAAATTTTTACATACATTAATGTATATATTTATATATATAGAATGTTATTTTATAAAAATTTAATTAATTCACTATTAGGTTTAAGAATATATCTTTTTATACATTGTACTTTTTGTTAAATAAAAATAAGTATATTATTTTAATGTGATGATTTTAATAAAATATAATATTGATTGATTAATTTTATCTTTATTAGTGTTTTGTATAAATTATTAATAAGAAAAATTAGTATTTTGAAAATTTATTTTTCTAAAAAATCTATTTCTCATTATATTTTATAATGTTATGAGAAAGTTAAAATAGAAAATTATAGAAATTTTATTTGAAAAAATAAAATTCGTTTTTTTATTTACAATTTCAATATTATTTAAATACTTTTTTTGGGGTTTTAAAAAATATTTTTTTAGGTGAATATTGAAAATTATCATTTTTATAAATAACATGAATTTTATGATGTTATTATTATATAAGTATGAATTTTAAATTCATGATTTTTCTTTCTAAGAACAAATATGTATTTTATAAGAAATTTTATAATTTAAAAAATTGTTTTAATTTACAAACCCACATTTGACATTTTTGAACTTAAATTATATGTTTCAAAAAAATGTTTTTATTACATTATACATTTAGTATCTTAAAATTAATTTTTATCAATTTTATAAAATTAATATAATAAAATTGATTTCAAATTTGGAATCATTAGGTATAAATTATTTAATTAGGTCCATTTTATTATTGGTTATAAAGTATAAGTTAGCTTAGGTAAAAACTAGTTACCATGGTAAAAGCTAGAAGCATAAAAGTAAATAAACCTAATGATAATAAGTTAAAAACATGTTTAAAAAAGGTGTGTTAATGGGTGTTTGAGGAATTGATAGACCTTAAATTTTCCCCTCTCCAATATTTATCAATTTCGGAGACACTTTCCTGGAAATAGACTTCCCATTATTAATTTTTTTTGTATTTACAAGAATGTTATCCCTATTCACTTATAAAATTATCACTACTCTCCCCACTTCACCTCAAAACAATAAAACTTATCTTGGCCCAAAATCTAACAAAAAATCTCCTAAAAATTCATATGCACATTTAAAAAGTTTTTTTTATTATCGAAAGACCAACCCTCAAAGGATTAACTCCCTTTGCAAAGGGGATAATCCAAGAAGTGGGGTATAAATTTATAATAGCTCCTTTATCATTTCTATTTATTTATGTTCAATTATTCATAATAAAATTTGAATAAATCATATTAAAATTATAATTTCAGTATAATTATTATATTTTTATGTTATTATAATTATGGTATAATCATCAAGTACCTTTCCCTTTTCTATTAAGAAAAACAAAACCGTTATTCGTGCATTGTGAAGACTACCTCCTGTATGACACAATGTGTTTTCTTATCCTTAACTGAAGTAAAATGATGGTAATATTTGGAAATTTAATATAAAATTATTATATTTATAACATATTGTATATTCTTAAATGATAAAATAGATTGATATTTTCTCCATTATATGGAAAATGAAATCAACATCCACACATATGTGTGGACTACCGCCTCCATAGAACATTTGATTTTAATTTATCTTTTCATTGCCACCTTACTTAGATGGTCATGAGAATGGTTTTAATGGATAAATATAATATTTATGAATTTATTAAGGTTATTAAAATATAAATTGGATATTATATTAACAATATGAGAAAAAACAACCATGGTAAATTCAAAAGTCTAAAAGAGCATTCTAAGAACAAAAAATGATTTCTTTATACTATAAAATAACTTCATATAGGTTATATTTTTATTATAATTATTTCCAATTATGATATATCAAACTAATAAAAACTAAATAATATCATTATTCTTCTAGTATAATTATATTAGAAGTAAATAACTTAATAATCATCCATTAATTAAGGTACGTTCTTATTTGTGTTGGTTTAACCACATACTTGAAAAATGCTATAAATTTATATCATGGATTACTATGAGATTTTATTTTAGGTAATATATGATATAAATAATTAAATAATGAGTTCTTTTTTTCCTTTAATGTTAATATTAAAATTTAAATCATTATTTAATAAAACACCATTTATTCACTAAGAATCATCGAAACATGCTCATTTCCAAATTCATCTTAAAGGATTGTAACAAAAAATACCATAGAATAAAATTAAAAAATTAAAAATAATTATAAAACTTAAATTCAAATACCTTTTATGATTTGTGAATAACGAACCATGGGGAACTAATGAATTATAACACCTCTATTATGAAGTTACTTCAAAAAAATCAAGATTACTCACACATGATATCAAAAATAGATAATAAAAAACTAACATAAATGTAGAGAATAGTTATAAATTATGTTTATAAAAGGTTATAGATATAAAAAAGGTTCTAAAATGCGTGATTAATATAGTCAATTTTTTTATATAGAAGGTTATATCAGATTTTGACTAACTAAGAATTGAGGTAAGAGGTTATTTGTCTCAAATTTAATTTCTCGAGACTTATTTATTAATGTGCATCATGATAACTTTAATATAGTGTTATTACAGCCTAATAAATGTATTTTACCATATTTATGGGGTTTTAATATCCATATCATTTACTTTATTTAAATTTCCCTCAATTCAAATGATACCAAAGTTGAAAGGGGATTTGAAAAAATATATTAGTCAAACCACAAGGGTTTTGATTGACAATATTATTTTCAAATCAAGATTATTTCAGAAATATAATACATATAGGTAATTTTTAATATTTATAAAAACCATAATAATTTTATTTGGATATCTATGGGGTTTTAAATGTTTCATTTAAATTTTATTTCCCCTTTACTCATATTTTACCTGAATTATTTCTTATAAGTTAAACTAACTTTGTCCCTTATTATTAGTTATGAAATTCTCTTTTTAATATCCATATTAATTAGATAACTTTTAAAATGTAATTATATATTTTTGAATAATATATTAAGGTTACTACTACAACTTCTTTTAAAATTTATAAATAAAGTTTTAACATTTTCTATATGGGTCATTTTCATCTTAATGTGAAAAAAATATTTTTTAATGTTTACATTTGAACACATCATTGTTCTGGATTTTTTATTTTATATGAACCTTTCTCTATAAATTTTTATAGTTTATAAAATAAATTATTTTTCATTTAAATTTATAAAATATATATTTTAAAATTATTTCAAAAGATAAAGGATATTTATTATTTATAAAGTGATATTTCTAAATATGTTAAAAATTATTTTTCATATAATTCATTTCCCTTTGAAATATTTGATGCTTGATCAAGGATATTATTTAAATGTAACTATAAAACTTTTTTCTCTATATTAATTATGTAATGTCCCTCTATTTTGGAGGAATAATCCATCATAACCTTTTTCTTTCTTAATCATCCACTATGTATAAATACAATCTATCTTCCAATATTTTTTCTATGTGAACACTCTACATTTACCTCCTATTATTGAAGAGTGTTCACCTAGGTTCCATACATTGATTTATTAGGGAAATTATTATCTTAAATATATATCCTCTATATATATGATGTAAATACCATATTATTTTATATCTTTATTGAGTGGTATTTACCTTAAAAGTTACTTTATGTCATTGGATACCCATTTATTTACTATTGGTTTATCATGTTATGATTATTGTCAAAATTATTTATAATTGCTTTATATGAAACCATTTTAAAGGGATTTGATGATAATTTTATTTCCATGGGTTCGTAATGATGTTTTGAATGAAACTCATTTTGTTTCCATGAGTTATTTATTCTATAAAATGTAAATTAATTTCATTTGAAAGTTTTATGAAACTAGATTTATTTCTATAGGTTAGTATAATTTGATAAGTGAATGGGTTTTAAGTGGAACATGTAAGTATGTATGAATGATGAGTGAGTTACTATATCACACTCCAATGCATTGGTTAAAAGTTTATATCTCATGAGATAAGTATTCAAAAGTAAATTTTCATTTCTCATAAGCATGGGAACTGATGGTGTGGCACATGAAAGTAATGTTTCCTAATATATTTTTTATTTTTTTAAAAACAGATCAAAGTGTGAGTTGCAGACTCAACCAACACTTCTCATGAATTTATTAAAATAGAAAAAGTACAAATTTTACATGAGGTGAAAAGTGATTTCACTAGTATAATATTAGATGAATGTGACATAAAAACAATGAATATAAATCCAATGAAGTGCTATCAAATAAAATTAGAGTAGTCAAACCTTTTTAGATTCTTATTCCTATTATTTGAACAGTGCAAACTCAACTTCAAAATTTTGTTTATAAGTAACTATAAAATTTAGATACATATCCATTTGTTTCAATTGTGCAGTGAGCTCAGCCACCTCCATCATACTATCAATGAATTCTCTTGGATCCCAATAGATAAGCCTATGAATGAAACCAATCACCATTAAGTGAGAATCATGGTTTTATCCCATGAGTATAGTTACCCCAGAAATAATAGTCATCCACTAATTCCTAGTTGACTGGCCAAAAATTCTAAAGAAATAGATGATCCAGCAGCTCATCTACATTCAAGAACAGACCTAATGAAAATAAGAAAAAATTGATCCCTAACTATTTATTTTATGACCTGATATTGATCTAGGATGCCTAAAAACTAACTATGATGAATCATTAATCCAAAATGATTAATTATAACCAACATCCCTTCCAAAAATAGTAGTCTAAAATATCTTGGAAAAAAAATATTCATTATGAAACTAAATAGAAAAAAAAACTTCAAACATCAAGCCATAAACATATCCTCTCTTGAAGAAAAGAAATCATTACCCAATTTTAAAAAAAATATTCAAGAAACCAGTAGAAAACATATATCATTGAGTTTCTTCTGAAAAAAGTAACCAAATAAGATGGATACAGATCAAATGACTACAACTATGATAAAAAATCTATAAGAATTAGTGTGGAAACAACTAAAAAAACATCATAATTAGTGAGGAGAATCACACAAAAATAACCCAAAATAACCCACAGATTAACCAGTATAAATACAACAACCAAGAGAAAGAAAAATTGTTCCATTATCTAAAAAATATCCCTTCATCAACAAATATTTCCTAATTCCATTAGATTTCATAAACCATAGGGTATTATCAACCAAATAGGGTGTAAAAACATTCATATAGGAAGATAAAATAAGATATAAACCATATTTATAAAGAATAAAGAAAAGTATATTCATTTCCATGTAATTTCTCTAAATTTAAAGTTCAGATTTTTCTTAAATTTTTCCACCACTTCAATGAAAATTCTATTTCTGATTTGAAGGTAGGTATTAGAAAATATTTCACCATTTTTATATTTACAGAAAGTATATGTATCATGATATTCCATAAAAGTGTCAAGTTCCTTGAAAAAGTCCAATTTATCAACAATTTAATAAACATACCTCACTGTAGGGTCCTCATCATCATCATTGTTATTGTCTTCTGTGTCAGTTTCATCAGAGGATGAAGACAAGTGTTAAAAAAACATAGTCAATGGGGGTATTAATATATTCATTCTTAGAGGATTCTAGGGATAGTGTGACTATATTTCTCTCCATGTTATAGTAATCCCTACATTTTTTATTTTTCTTGGTATTCAGAGTGATGAAACCATCCAAATCAACCATTGGGTTTTTTTACCTTTTTTAGCACTAGATTTCAAGAAAGAATCCTCAAGCTGAAAATATTTATCAAAATAATCATGTAGATAATCACAAAAATATTATTTCTCACTCTTTTCCTCTCCATGGTCCATTTGTGTGGTCTCAATAGTAGACATATTAGATTTAATAAGAATATCCCCATCCTCATTATTAGACTGAACATTTTGCACTACCTCCATGAAACCTAAGAGATTAGTAATGGAATGATGATTATTAGATGAATTAGAAATATTATTATTGACATTGTTTTCTATCGGATCCCCTTGTTAACCTAAGTAATCAACAACCATCCCTTTTTTATCTCTGTTTTGACCCAAATTGAATTAAAATTCAAAAGGTAGTGTGCAGTATGAGGCTTATTCTCACATTCCACTGTTTAGTATCCAATTCTAAACCACTTTTGATAGTAAGTTGGAAAATTTTAAAAAGAATCATAAACAAAACCATAATCACTCAAAAAACATGATGAAAAAACATGTGATATATCTAGTTTTGTATAGATTCTAGCAACTGAAGGCCGAGAGAGGTTCTTAGAAGTAGTATCTAATTTGAGGGGTTGTCTAAATAAACTAGCTGTTGAAAAAGGAAATTTTTCTTAAATAGGTGAAAAGTAAAACCAATAAATCCTATCTAGATAGAGACATCAGGGGGTTATTAATCTAAACATAAAATTGAGGACCATTTTAAGACATTCATGAAACGGACACCAAAGTGCCACATGCCTAGCTTCCAAAGCCTGTAGTAATAATTTTCATATGAAAAATAGAAAACCAAATGAGTGGAATTTAGTAGACTGATGTGAAAGTTCATAAATTCAATATTTTACAGGGGTTTTCGGAGGAAGATTAGTGAGAGACTTCATTTGATAAACTTTCCAATGTGGACGAAACAAAAATCAGAGGATAGAAATTGTAAATTTTATTTTGAAAAAGAGATCACTGAAAGACCTATGTGATGGTATTTATTCAGATCGATGAAAGCCGAGGTCTTTGAATTATCATGATCCATGAGATCTCACCTAGTGATTATGTCTGTGAAAGAGCAATGGTCAACATTAGGGTTTCTCCTCTATTCACCTGAGGGTGCATTCTACAGCATGGGATCCATTGTAGGTTTCATAATAATGTTTCCCTATATTAATTTTTATACCATATTTTAAAGATGTTCCATAGTTTTGTTCTTATATAATTCTTATGATATTATCTCATGGATCATGTTTATTTTCTCATTAATATATTATGTTATAACAAGACTTATTCCATGATGTATGATCTATGATTTTTTGGGTATTTTTTTTATGTATCATGATTATACCCATATGATCATCTTATTCTCGCTATTGATATTTGATTGTTATCGCTTATGTTTACCATTACTGGGCATCTAATCTCATTCATTTTATTATTTTTCCATTTCATTAGGTTATGAAGATAAGAAAAGTATGTAAGATATAGAATATTTTCTTGTGTAGAGAATATGTGGGGGATGTATAAGACTTGATATGGATTAAGAATTTTATTTAATTGGAGAAAAAATACCCATTAGTTAAAAATGAATGAGTTTTTTTTAGTTAATTTTTTCATAATTATATAAAATTATAAACTTAAAATTTCTTGGGAATGTATTGTGATGAAATATTTACTTTATGTTTTGTGGATGAGATAGTCACATTTATGGGAGACTATATGGTCCTATAATCTATTATTCTTTATGTGGGTTAAAATATTCTTACCAATACATTATCGATATCCTCCAATTTATTGAATGAGTTATCTTATTGTTTTTGAAACCATGTTCTATCTTTTACCTTTATGTGATAAAAGAAATATCTCATTCTTAGCTTATCCTCTATAACCCTATTAATAGGAAATTACAATATAGTTGAAATAAAATATATAATGAAGTCTAGATAATCTTTAGTAGGCATTCAATTAACAACTAGTAAGTGATGTATATGGTAGTGTTTCAGCTCTTAATTCCTATAATTTTGTGTCAAGTTAATGTATTAAGTGTTTTCAAACACCATAGGAACTTGAAAGTCCCTTACCCTTAGTATCTTATGCTCACTATAGATTATCTTTTTATGAAATTTAGGTTCCTATATGTTTTTGTTTCTTTTAAAAAAATTAACATCCTCTATGTATTTTGTTTTTAAAGCTTTACTCTAGTGTAAATGCCTCTCAATATCAGGTATAAGAGGTATCAAGTTTTCTCCGAGACTTCTAGTGTACATGTACCTTAAAAATTCAGGTACTTGAAGTTATAAATGAATCATAGTGAAAAAACAATTCCAGTTGTGTGTCTACAATAATTATATATCAATTTTATAACCTAATTTTATACCCTTATAATGGTGACATAAATTATTTATATATCACTATGTAGTAGTAGATTCACTGCCTCTATGTAAGTGAATAGGGTTGTGTAACACATTTACTAGGAGTTTCTCCAGGTCACATCCATAAGGAAAAAAATTTCAAAACACAATTTTATTTTAATTATTGTGAGTATCTACATAAGTTATAGGTGTGTGTTTAAGCATGAAACAAGGTTCCACATGAACAAGAAGTAATACAAGGGTTGAGAAATATAAGGGCACAATATCAATGAATATAAGTTTTGGTGAATTGAATGGGAATTAATGGGGGTATAGGGATTTATTTATTTAAATTATATTTCTAAATATTAAATTCATCATCTCTTTTCTAGAACACTCACTTTATCTTTCCAAGAACCCTCTCAAGGTAGTATTTGGATTCTTGATGTAATCACAGGTCTTAATAATGTTTCCTATGTTAATCAGACTGATAATATTAAGTTATTTATGTTATATAATTTTTGTGTGCCTTAGATTCTTAGAGAACTCTTATGATTTTGATAACTAAGTCCCTAATTCATGTGCATGGGCTAAACTCCTTATTTCAATCCATCATCCAATTTAAATAATATCATCAACTAAGTGATCAATCTAGAAAATTATTAATAAAATAATAATAATATATAAATAATACAATTAATTAAATAATATGGAAATAATTCACAACTAAACCTCATCTAAATCCAACCAGGTGATTAACCATACATTTTCATGCTATTATAATCAAAATAAAGAGTAATAAAATTTTTATTTAATAGATATCTTTGGATGTAGCTCTCTACAATGGATATATATCCATATTATAATCTCTTTAGTGAACTGATGAACTCCTTTTATAGGCATGGTATCTAACCTTTGTACTTTATCACACTTTCCACGAACATTATACATTGCAATGATTTTTTAAATCATCACACATAGTATAATAAATTTTATGATTAATCTCCACTACCTTATCCATATGGGTTGGGTTATCTATTTTATAGATCATCTAACATCTTTACATCTTGTTATTATATTTTCCTATTTATTTAAGTAGTTTTCTATGGGGATTTCTTTGGTCCCCACAAGATGTGCGTGTGCACCATGCAGAAACTCCCTTAATCAATGACCCATAATGATTTATTTACCACTCATTAAGACTTTATAGTTGTTACCAAATGTTACAAGGCCACATGAATACTTCTTGAATACTTATGATGTCATACTAGTTGGACTGAATTATTTTTTAAATTTATATCCCTAATCATCCATTGGAAATAAAGAATATTGTGTTGACACTCTGTATTACATTAGATCAACAACATAGTCTCAAGTTTTATGCCTCTGGGTTATATTACTAGGATAAAGGATTAGTCTTTTTTTACTAGAATTATATTGAATAATTTATTGATTCTCTAGGCATGATGTGGCTTGTGCTACTTTATACATAGCCTTGGTATGTGACATAGTTAATACTGTCCTGATGATGTAACCTTGATCTCATAAATTTTCAAATTCCCACCAATAAGTGAATTGAAATGATTATTATGCATCCTTAAGTTCTTAACATACATTAAAACCATACAATAAATTTATTATTGAATAGATACTAAGTTATATTTCATGAGATATCATTAGAAACAAAAATTTCTCAAGTGTTTTCCCTACACTACGTTACGTCTGGAATAGTCCCAGTAAGTTAAAACATTGTTTGTTGATGATTGGATATAGTTTTTCAATGATTAATGTGATATTCTGTTGGAGCACTAACATACTATCAAGGTCTAATATATGATTTTTTTCCTTGGTATACTCTCAAGTTCACTTCTACCACATTAATTGGCATTGGCGGATGCTCAGAGTTGTTTGTGACATTATGTTTGTACCCTGACACCTTCTAGAGTATTGGATTGAGACTACATTTATTGAGGGATGTAGACTTAGGTGTTCCGATGTAGAGTACATTATCCTTCAATATAATATCAACCCCAAAATGTGAATTTTATAAAACTCTATTCTCTTTCTATTCCTTCATTCACTTCTTATTCCTGTGCATCCCAACTCATCCAAAAGCTAGTGAATCACCACGAAATTAATCATGATTCAAATATATAATAAATGAATGATAATAAATGAATAGATGTCCAATATTAGTATATTATTAACAAATATTAAAAAAATATATCAACTACTATAAAATAAATAAAAATATATAAAAACACACAAAATGAAATAGAAAAAACAAAGAAAAAACAATGATTTTATGTAATTTAACAATTGAGGATAAGGAAGAAGATATTGAATAAAAATAAAAGGATGGTGTAAAAATGGAATGAGGCCAATATAAAAAGTCTAATATTATGTAATAGAGGTAAAATGAAGAATAAATACTGAATGAAACTATAAGAGAAGGGATAAGGTGGTAACCAGTAAACAAGAAATAGAGATGTACATGTGATAGTCACTAGAAAGGTTACACTTTTCTCTAAAGATAAATAAAAGACATGCCTTTACACATCAGGTCAATAAATAGAATGGTTGGTTAATACTATAATATCATACCACATCACTACCCATTTTGAGTATTTCTTATCTTATCAAGAAAGTTACTTTATCACATTCAAGTTAGGGAATACTAGTTTAGAGGAGATTATTGGCATGGGTGATATCCAAGTCAAGAAAAATATTGGATATAAAATCACCTTTAAGGATGTATGACATATTTATAACATGTTTCAAGTATTATACTCAACTTATTATCATTGATAACCTTTGATAAATTTTTTTATGAAAATATTTTTGAAAATGGTTCATGTAAAACGATCAAAGGATCCATCATCATTTACCATGGGTAAAAATGGATTATGTTGAAAAAAGTCATTTGAATATATATGTAGAAAACTATAACATGATGGAGGGAGAGGTGTTATAAAATTAATACCATAGAAGAGTAAGATATATGAGTGAAATAGGGTTATCCACCCTAATAAAGAATATGTAAATAATTATTGTAAATAATTCATCATGAGATCCGTGAAATTACTATTTGTACAAGAAGAAACATAAAGTCTCATTCAGTACTACTTTATCAATGTGGTCATAGTTTTTGGATCTAATGCACTATAATATACATATTCTCATAGAGGTAGAATATCCTAGAGGTAGTAAATATTTTCTAACCATTATTGATGATTCATCCCAAAATATGTTGGTTTTATTCTTGAAAATGAAGGATTAAGTGTTGTGCTACTTCAAGATATTTTACACCATAGTGTAGCATGAAATTGGGATAAAATTAAAGTGTCTTAATTAAAAAAATAGAAGAGAGTAAACATATGGGGTGTTTATTTCCTATTGCAGGAATCAGGTTATTGACATGATAGGATGGGCCCACACACCCCACAACACAAAAAAGTTACAAAGAGGATGAATAAAACCAATATAGATAAGTATAATACCATGATGTTATTTTTTAATCTACCTAATACATATTGGGTATAAGCTATTAAATCTATACATTACCTCATCAATTTATCACCATTAGTCCATCTGAATGTTAAAATTTTAAGGAAGATATGGTCTAGTAAACATCACTTTTACTCTCATTTAGAAGTATTTATATTTTTGATATTTGAACATGTATCCAAAGATATTAGGCTGAAGATAGATGAGAAATATAATTCATGAATCTTTAATGAATATGTAGATGAGGATTTAAGATATAATATTTGGTAATAAAAATAGAATAATACAATCATAAGTAAAGATGTTGTGTTGCTTGAGAACTGTTCAATCAAGGACATTTAAAATTCTAGAATGTCTAGAATAGATAGTGTTGAAGAATTAATTCTTGATCCATCACCTATACAATCAATACCTAACACTTAATAAGAATAGGTGAAATAAGACCTATCAACATAGACTAGGAGGTAGTAGTGGAGGATATTTAGTAGGGGGAGACTAAATCCTCTCCATCAAAAGTTTCTGAATCATTATAGGATTCAGATGATAGTGTGCCCAATGAACCTAGCATTTCATTAGTTTTAATATTTGTTCAAGAAATTATTACATCAATAAAATATTTGGAATAGAAATACCTATTATTGACTGTTGAGAGAGTCCTATAAATATATCAAGAAGAATTTTATCATACAGAAAAATCAAGTGGATGCATTCAACGAAAAATTATATAGAGTGATCAATGAAGAACCTAATGTATGGTTCAGTGAAACTTCCCAAATGTAAGAAAACACTAATAAAAAATTGGTCTTTTGGATGAATAAGGATGAAAACTTAAATAAGGAAATTCATAAATATTTGTTAGTTTCCAAATGATTCCATGAAAATAAACGAGTTAAATTTTATGAGGTCTTTTAAACTATGTTGAAGACAGTTTCAATCAAATTCATTTTTAGATTGGTTGATAGCTTTAACCAATAGATTGAGCAGATGGAAATGGAGATATATTTTCTTCATGGAGACCTTAATAAGGATATATATATTAAGAAACCTAAAGGTTTTGATGTATATAGATAAGAAAACCTCATGTGAAAATTAAAGAAGTTTTTATATGGAATGGAAGAAGATTCCAAATAGTGGTATTAGAAGTTTGACTCATTCATGGTGAGTCATGGATACAAGTAGACATAAGAGAACCAGTGTGTCTACTCCTAGATATTTAAATATGGTAACTTTCTTTCACTCAAACTTTATATTGATGTCATGTTGATCATTGGGACAGTTATAGTGAAGATCATACAGTTACAGAAAGAGTTATATATATATATATATATATATATATATATATATATTTGATATAAAAGGCTTGGGGGAATATCAAAATATTTTGGCGATGTAGATCATTTGAGATATGAAGAGAAGGTTATAATGGATATCACAAGAGAAGTGTGTTAAACATTCTATGAAACATTTCAACATGGAAAATGAAAAACTAGTTACCATAAGAGAAGGTTATAATGGCTACCACAAGAGATGTGTGTTGAACATGCTATGAAACATTTCAACATGGAAAAAGAAAAACTAGTGATCATTCCTTGTCCTAGTCATTTGAAGTTAAACAAGAATTAAAGTTTTTGGTCCAATGAAAAAATGAAGGTGATAAATATGATACCATACTCCTCAGTGGTTGGAATATTGATGTACACTATCATGTCTATGAGGCCAAAAATTGCTCATGTAGTGTCGACATTGAGCCAAATTTTCTCCAATTTTGGGAGGCAACACTAGGCTGTATTCAATTAGATTTTGAGATATTTTAAAGCTATATCTATTAAATCCTAGGTATTTTTAATAAGATATAACTTCTATGGTTTTTTAATATTCATAATTATGAATATACATATGTATAAATTTTTATAAAATGTTTCAAAATAATATTATATATTCAATTATATACCAATAAAACATTTAAAATTAATATAATTACTTTATGATAGAAAACGTGTTTTATTTTAAGGTTAAATTTATTTTCTTAAAATGATATATTATCAGATATTTTATAAATGGAAATTTATGTTAATTATATAAATTCATGTTGATATTATTGAAAATAATTATACCAAGGTATGAGGTAAGAATATGATTTTTCATTTAAAAAAGAAATAATTTTAATTTTAAATAAAATTTTTTCTATGTATTATATGATTTTCTTAAAAGTAAAATTTGTAAATTTTATAATTTTAATTTGATAAAAAGGATGTTTTTTTTCATAATATAAAAACATATTAGTATGTTTTTTTGATTTTTCAGATCAAGATCATTTTTTGGTGAATAGTTAAAAGCACAGTTCTTTTAAGAATATGGTATATTTTATGATATCATTGGACACAAATTTGGATAAAAAACTTATAAAGCTTATATAAATACTCAAAAATGAAAATATAATCATGATATAATACAAAAATTATTCAATTCATACAGATTAAAATTTATTCTAAAACAAATATGAAAATCCTTATCGATGTCAACATGGTGCTTATGCAACACGATAATATTCAAATTAAGTGTTCTTGAGATAAAAATTAGTAAGATAAAAGTATTTTATTGACATGATAGATAAATATGATTAATGATTAATTTTTTTAATGGATAATTATGAATTTGGAGTCATATAACAAGTTATTTATCCAAATGATTGTGCATTGCTTGTGTAAGGTGAGAAAAATCTAAATAACATATTAAATAAGTTATTGTGATATGGTTGAGAGTAAATATACAGTACACGTGAATATATATGAATATAATAATGGTAAATAAATTATATTTATTTTATTAATTTATTTCTATATTTAAATAAAATTATAATTATAAAAGAATTGAAACGTCGATACAATGCTTGTGTAGATAGTATAAAAGTCAAAGTAAATAGTCTTAAAAATGTTAAAATTGATAATATTTGAATAAATTATGATATTAAATGAATTTCTGGGATTAATATTATATTTATTAAATGATATAAATGTTTTAATTAAAATTTCATTGTTAAATTGATATTTATTAATGTCAAGTTATGTGAATAGTCTTAAAAATGACTTTAAGGATATTTAATGTTAAAAAATAATTTATTAATTGATTTAAAAATCATAAAAATGTAATAATAATAAAATTAGTATATAAAAGTTTAAAAAATGTCATAAATGTTCCATTTTTGACCTAATTTTAATCTTATAATTAAAATTCTCAGCCTTAAATATTGAATATTTTAAAAAACACCTTTGATTTTTGCGTATAAAATGAGACTCAATCTAACCTATTCAAAGACACATATGAGTTTTATTTTATCTAAAATTTATACTCAAATAAATCTCTAAACTTACACTTACATGTTTATAATCCCATTTTAGTGACCATGCACCTCTTTTCCAAAGGCCTTAAGCTCAAACAAATGGCGGTGAATCAAAGATCGAGGTAAGGGTTTCCCAACCATTTTCAACTTTCTTAATTTTTTATCAATATATTGAAACAAAAATAAAACATCAATTATATGTATTCATTGAATAAATTAATATTTGGAATATATTTTATTAATAAATGGTGGGTTGTCATTTTTTAACTCTCACTAAGCTCTATTTTAGAAGTCGTCACTATGTCAAAATAAGGGGTTTCCAAAGGCGGTCTCTTAATTTCAATTTTCATCTCACTCTTTCAATAATGAAAGTAATACTAAAAATTTATCCTAAAATATTGTTTTATTTATAATATATTTTATTTTATGAACTCACATACTTACTAATTTTACGCTTATTTTAAATACGTTTGAAAAACATTGCTCACAGTGGTGGTTTTACGAAACCTACATGAATGATGATGTTTTTATGAATTTAAGTTTATCATATGTGTTATTAAAAATTGATTTTATGATTGAATATAAAATTGATATTAAATTAATTTTATCATTATGATTATGTAATTATAAAGTATCCATTATAACAATTAAATTAAAAGCAAACAATCATAGATATTTTTAATAATAATAAAAAAGTTTTATTGAAGAATGTTTTTGAGATAGTAATGATTTGATGAGATATTGAATTTAATTATTTCAATAATGATATGGAAACTATAAATTAAACCTTATAAATATTATTAAACCAAAAAAAATTTCTTTGGACCATTATAAACATACTAAACCTATTTGAAGATTATAAACCAAATGAACCGAAAATAATCAGTGTGAACTATACCATTTTAATAGATGAATAAAACATAATAATAAATGAAATAAAAGGGATAATAATAATGGAATAAAGATTAATGTTTCTAAATAATGTATATAGTTAATATAAATTTATTATTCAGGAAGTTATTGGATGTTTGGGGTGATTTCGTACTCGAGGTAAGGAGATTCTTAACTCAATTTCCTTTCATTGGGCTATATCACTTATCCATTGAATATGTTATGCCAAGATTATATGTGTTATGACCTATGATTTTTTTATTGTATTTACACTTGTTTTTTTATTTACATTTGTTCCAATAATCAATTTATTGATTGATTCTTACTTAAAATGTTACTATATTTGTGAGGGTTTTTCTCATCTCAATTTCTCTTCATTGATATATGTTTTATATTCACCACCTTATTTATTTTGTGTGGTGTATATACTACACATGAATGTATTTTTCGAAATTTATTAGAATTTAAAAATCCATTTAATGTTCTCTTTAATGAGTTTTTATTCAAAAGTTACCAAGATCATAAGGGTTGGGATCAATTTGAATTCATTGAGACATGTTTCATATTAGGCACAAGGTTATCATTTATATGGTGAAATTACTTCCCCATGAATGTATTTTTAATTTTTATTTTATTTAATCCATGGGTTTTATAGAATCATATAATTTTTTTAATTTAATTAATTTTTATTCAAGTATTATCAAAGATTTAAGGTTTTCTCATCCTAAATTTCCTTTTTTGAGACTTGTTTCATACTATGCACCTATATTTATTTATATAGTGTATATACTTCCTATTTTACATATTATATCATTTTCTATTTTATTAATTGTATTTAAAGTCCCTATATAATTTATTTTTTTCTAAGTATTTTTATTGTAAATTTTTTTAAAGGGGTTTATTTAAAAAAAATCTTTAATTGTTTGGAAGTCTTTTAACTCTTTTCCCTCCATATCCATATTATTTATATTATTTATATTATTTCAAGAATGTTCTTACCTACACTTAAATGATTTTTTAAATTCATTTTCAACTATATTTTACTTTTTAAAATGGGTTTAAAGGGATATTTTTTAATGTTTTTCATATGATTCAATTTTGAATTTCTTTATAAAGGTGTGAAAAGAATGTTCTTTATCATTTAACACATGATTCTATTTTCTTATAATCATGAACATTATGAATTTATAAGATTATTTTTTAAGTTTCTACTATTTTCAAACAAAATCCTTTTCCCATTATTTTGTCAATTTTTAATTTTAAAAAGTTACTAAAAGAAAATTATATTTCTTATTATTTTTAAAAGCATATTTCTAATGATTTTGTAAGGTATTTTTCATCTATGTAAACACAATTTATTATTAATTATTCTCCACTAGGAATATGCTTTAATTATACCATCCGACTTATTTTTGTATATTCCTTATAATTATGTTTTAAGGAAAATGTCATGAAACCAATTTATTTTCTATGGGGTTATAAAGATATAAAGTAATTATGGGTTTTTATGGGTTTTATGATGAAAGTAAAATCCCTTTGAGTTTTTTTCATGTTAGGGTTATTAGATATTAAATATTATTATGGGAGAGAGCAGGATATAACTCTTGAATTCATTGGGTAATGATTTATTCTCTAGATAAATGATGATTGTAATTACATGGTTATAAGTTATTCTATTAAGGGTGAAATATAAGTGAAAATAGGTGTTGAAATAATGTCCCAGGATAACTTCATGGTTTTTATATGATTTTTATAGTTTTAAATATTTTTCTTAAGTAAAGGACGATTTCACTTGGCTCGTGATTTTTAACTTATATGACACTTGTATTATGATAGGATAAAGATTTATTCCATGTATCATGATTTAATATTTATGTAATATTGTGTATGATTTTTATATTCTATGATCATGTACTTTGATTATGTTCTAATATCCATATACTCATCTTATGATCACTTGTTATCCTCTATTGATATAACTTATTATTACCTTTATTTATAATTTGAGATCACCCTTATAATGTTTCCATTTCTCCAAGTTATGATGAAAAGTATTACATATAATAGGTTTGATAGGGTATCATGTGTGGAAGAATTTGTGGGAGATATTGAATACTTATTTTGAAATAAGAAGTTTTTAATATAATGGAAAAAATGTCCATTGTGTGAGAAAGATATGGGGTTTATTAGTTAGAGGTTTTTCTTAATTCTCTAAAACCATAAATATAGAAGTTTTTTGGTACGTAAGTGACTCAATATTGGTCATTGATATTGAAATTATTGATGGATAACTTGGGGTTGATTTAGTTGGTATCAAATATAGTATGTAAATAATATGTTTTTAGCACTAGATATAGGTGTATGGGTCCAAGGTGTTGAATATCAAAGTAATGTTTGTGTTACAAGGGATTTTATCCATTACTGGATGGATATATAGATGTATATATGGCCAAATATCTTAATAGTTAAAATTATACGTCTATATATATCTATAATTTTATAGGAGGATATGTATCTTTGTACTCACACTTATAGAAGCACATCACATTATGCCCGATTGAATTAGAGTACATTTATTTCATAGAGACTATAAAAAAGATTCTGTGGTTAAAAAATTGTCTCCTGGAGATCAAATATAGTCATAAAAAGTACATGGTTCCTTATGGTAGTCAAAATGATTTGGACTTAATAAAGAACACCATCTACCATTCTTGAATGAATCAAAATGAAATTATATACCATTGGATACATAAGGTGATAGATCAAAAATTATTGATACTTATAAATATCCAAATAAAGGAGAACCCAATAGATATGTTAAAAAGGTGATATTTTAGGAGAAGATAGAATTTTTTAGATGTACACATGAATTTTAGTTATAGTGAGAGAATTGATGAGGATATCTAGCTTCCCATCACCTCTTGTCAAAGGTGGAGCACCAACCCCACCAACACCTTGATATCTTTAACCATGACTAATTCATAAAAAAAATATTTTTATTATTTAAGTCCTTGAGTATAGGTCAGTGTAAGTGGGGATTGGTGGGAGTTTCATTAAAAAAGGATACCTCCCACTATTCCTATAAAAGGAGTCCATGGGAGCTTTAATAATCATCCAATATTCCACACCAAGATATCTCAATGTATGTAAGAGATATACTAAAGATATTTATATGGGAGAGAAAGGTTGGTGTGAGAGAGGGAGTTTGTAAAGATTTGTGATTTTAAAATAAAACTCAATTTTCTTCCTCTATTCCCTATTTTATGATAAAAGAATCAAAACAAACCAGTGAACATGTTGTACACTAACTTTGAAATTTTCAATCAAATAATTTTTATATAGTTTATCATTTATAATATATTTATGTTTTATTATTGTTTCTCCTAAATAGTAATTGAAGTTAAGTAAAACAATTAAAATTAAAAATCACATCAAAATCAAAAAAGAACACCCTGGTTTTCAATGTTCTATACTTATTTTAAGTGACTACATCCTTGAAATGACCTAAAAAACTCATAACTACATGATCTACTGTAATCACATAGTAAAAAAAATGAGAAATAATTATCCTTAAACCCGTAATAAAATAATTATTTCTCTAGAAAAGGATGATATTATGAACCTAGAACATCCCAATACCTACACATCCAAATATGGTTCTATAAATAATAACTTTACAAAAATACCCTAATATCAATTGAGATAACAAAAAACCATATAAATTTTTTACATCATTTTATATGTTAATAAATTTTATCAAAATATTAAAAACACACTCTCAGGATTCAACGGTTTAGTGTCTTTTATAAGGGACCTTATTTTCCAAATCACTCTCTTTGTTGTGGATTTTTTGTAAAATTATTGGATAATTTCTTTCCTAGGGTAATCTTGGGATATTGATGGGTAGGGGGAATGTTTTAGTGTAGTATAGAGATATTATGGAGCTATTAGTGTATACCGTTATATTGGGTATGGTGTGTGACTATCTATTCATGTATTTTTTAATGATTCTATATTAACTCCACCTAAATCTAGTATTTTATACTGATGAAAAATAGTTTGCTTCTAGATACTTTTACCAACCTATAGGTTAGTGAGAAAATGTATAATGGACTTTTCCATCTTATAAACTCTCCCATATAGGATTAGTAAGAGGAACAATATGTACTAGTATTCCCTGTGGGGTATTGGTATGATGACATGTGAAATAGAAGACCCTATAGGGTATTGATATGAGAGGTGCATGATATATGGGAAGAAACTACACAGTATTTGTATGTTGATAGGTGAATTAGAAGACCGTATAGGGTATAAGATTATAGGTGCATTGGTAGGAATTATGGGTTATTGATGAGGATAGGTGCACTAGAAGACCCTACGGGGTATTGATGAGATGATACTATATAGTGGGGGTCATTCATGGTAGGAGGAGGGCATGATGTTTATATCCTTAATATTCATGATACCCTATTTTATAGGATATTTATTATGATGTGATATGTAGTGGGATTCAACATGACTATGGAAGGTATTGGGATTACAGGACATTTGGAGTTGGTGTGTGAGAGTGAAAAACCAGTGTATAAGTGGTTGTAGTTCACATTTATTATATTATTTGGTAATATTTTTTTATACTTTAATATGCTACTTGGTGAGAAAGCCTTGGTGAGTATGGGAAGGGGTAATTGACCTAATATTTCATTTGGTTCTACCCTTTACTCACTAGAGCTCGATTAAATTTTCTCACATTTTAACAAGAGGTCATAAGGAGGATCTTATTGAGTATACATGTTATGCTCACCCCAATATTTATTTTAGGTGATTAGGAGGGATTTGGTCATGCAGTTAGATTGTAATAACTTAGAGTTAAGAGTTTCTATTAGATATACCACTTGATATTTTTTTGGTGTTTTATTTTGAAAACTTAATGTATTTCATATCACAAATTATGGGTTTTGATTATATGAGATATTTGTTATTTTATATGATGTGGCATTGAGGTAATTCCTCCTATTGTAAATTTTATACTCTCAGTGCTAGTTACTAACTTAGGGTCTAATATAGGTGGTATTTGGAGTCACTGTTTCTCTTCATTATCGACTCAGGAGGGGTACTACCGGAGGTGGGGTCATGATAGAGTGGTATAAAAGATAATGGTTGAGAGATAAGATGAATATTAGAGTTATTAATTGTGAGGGTTTCATGTTTTGATAGGGTAACAATATCAGTTATGTTTATTGCATGACATTGGCTAGGAATACTATCCATTACATGGGGTTTTAGGCCCCTCTTTGACATAACACATGGACTCTGACTCTACTAAATGAGAAAGTGAAGTGGTACTTATTAAAGGGTATAGAACTATGAAATATACATGCATTGTTATTGTATGTTCTTGTGTTTAAATCGGTTGATTTTTGAAATCAAATAAACATAATTAAATGAATTTGAATGAATTACATATTATGTGTCTTAGGGATTTTTCTTATGATAGTTACATACGTTATAGATTCAAGAATATTAAGAGGTTAAAAAACTCCCCCATCACTATGTTTTATTTTCATGATGAATTTTAAAATATGCATGGTAAATTTAGAGCCACCCAAAGAAGACAATATCATGGTATAATGGATAAGTTCTGTTGATTTGTACACATGTGGAAACTCTATTTGTGTCGATGTTGGTACTTTTATTATTTGAGTAATATAATGTGATGTTGACTTAAAAATTTTAGAAGCAATAAATTTTACCTAAGGTAAATACTAAATGGAAATGTTAAAATTAACTGGGTGTGTTCTTAGAAATTTAATATTTATTAATAAACCTAAATTATCTTTAAAACTGATAAAGAAAATTTTCTCAATCTCAAGATTTATAAATACTAATATGTATTGATTTGGATTATTTAGTTCTGAAGTTATACACATTGATATTAACCAAAAAAAGATAATTTTAAATCCACATTAGTTGAATGGGAAAATTATGATAAAATCATGATTAAAGTTTTTATGTAGTAATGGATGGGATGTTAATAACTTGCTTTGCATGATAATTTATATTGGTTAAAATATTAAATAACAACTGCATGAATTTATTTAAATCATGATGTAATTTCTTTTATCAATAAGTGATATGTTTCCTTTTAATATTGTCTATAATTATTTTAATATTGATCATGTAACTGGTTTATAGTATTTTATAAGAAGTTTTGTTAGCCTCTTGTTTTAAAGGAAAATTTAAGAGTTTATGTTAAAATATTTTTGAAGAATGATTTAAAAGTTACAAATCTAAATGATTTTGGTTGCTTACAATATTCTTAATGCATGGTTTCTAATGAATATTTTTCATGTTTTTAAAAATGATGTTTTTATGGTCTTTCCATGATTTTTAAACTTCAAATTCAAAAATTTCTAAACTATTAATACCCCAACATGCATGATTATTTAAACTAACTAAATTGATTAATACTTGATTTTGTTTAAATTTTAATGAAATTTTTCTATAATATTATTTTTGATTTAAGCATGTTTACATTTATTACTCATTTCATGCTATTTTATAATGTTTATTAGGATGTTAGTAATATTTTTTTGGATTTTTTAAATAACCATGTTCTTTGTTAGCAATGAATTTTCCTCAATAATTTAAATAAATTCTCTTTAAAAAGTTATATTGATAAAATGGTCTTGAAAAATGGTTTTAGAACATTTTACATAAGTTTTTTTATTACTTAATTATTTTAAAGGAAGATTTAATGTTTTTTATTTAAATGATTTTGGGGAAAATGGGATGTTTTAAATTAAAACTTATTAATTATTTAAAAAGTTTTTAAGGGTTTAAAGGAAATGTTTTCATGTTTTAAACTCTAACACCTCTTAATATTAAATACTACTACATTTTTTAAATCCTAATTGATAAAAAAATTGAATTTTAAAATTAAATGTGAGTTTGAGATAATCTAATTAAAATCATACTAGAGTTACAAATTTCTAACTAGTATGGCTCAATGAAATATTATTATGTGTGATATTTTTTTTATAAAGCATATCTAAAATTCTAAATGTTTTACATGATTTTCTATGTGATAGTACTAAATTATATTCTATTTTGATTATTGTTTATTCCATGTTAAGTATGAATAGTTCTGAATGTTATGAATTAAATTTTCTTTGT
The DNA here is from genome assembly GCA_963277665.1 of Viscum album. Classification (NCBI taxonomy): domain Eukaryota; kingdom Viridiplantae; phylum Streptophyta; class Magnoliopsida; order Santalales; family Viscaceae; genus Viscum; species Viscum album. Next base: position 1,256,796,170 of record OY728142.1, on the reverse strand, counting down.
GATTTATTATAATATGTCTTGATTAAGTATAAATATTGAGAGGATAACATGTAGAAATTAAGTGATAAATTAAAATCCTGATAACACATTACCTAACAAAGAGATATGGTGAAAATATTTTGTTGTGATCACTATAAGCATGTGATGATTATATAGGAACTGGACATGAAACATGCAAGGTGAACCTTCCATGAGATGTTGTTAGAATTTTTTGTATCCATTATTGTTATGATGCTTTACATAACATGTTTCCTCATAAATTAAATTCCCTTAATGTTGTTGAAATTCATAACCTATTGAACGAATTCTATGATAGTAAAGTATTATTAAAGAATCAATGTTGTGTGATTTTGAATGCATTCATAAAACAAATTTCTATTAATATATATTTCATACTCATAGACTAAAATGAATTATTTTGGGGCTAGTCTTAGATGTATCTTTGTTCTTGTACAAGTTATTATTCCATGTGTTACCTTCCACTCACGATTTATTATATACATGTGTCAAGTATTTATTGTGTGGCTAGATTTTGGTTAGTTATTTCTATAATTCCTTAAACAAGACAATAATTCTTAGTGTTAACCCATAAAAATTTTAAAACATCTGTCATAAATAAACTCAATTATTATATTAAATCTTGGATGATGTTTTGTGATGTAAAAGTATTTATGTAAAATACATCAAATTATTATTTAAATTCCATGTATAATTGTTTTAAAAAGGATAATAATGTGTAAGGATTGGGTATAGATTGTTTAATGTCAAAGCTAAGTATAAATCTAAAGAATATTTATGTGAATTATTTTGGGGACACTAAAATTATTTTTTTTCAATAATGTTTTGTGTTTATAATATCTTAATAAAATATATAAGTAAAATTATGTTCCCTTAAATGTAAAATCGAATAATGTTTCATTAATATTAATAAGTTTAAAGAATATTTAATATAATAATTCCCAGAATAATAAATGAGTATAAAAGTGTGTATAGATTTTCATTTATGATCATGCCTAAGTAAAATTATTTGATGTTCTAGACATGATGATTTGTTCTAAATAAATTTAATGAAATTAAGAATGGGCTATGATGTACTGTTTGGTAAATGATTACCCTGAAGTGTTGATATTTTTTGTTGAATGTTTTTAAACTATAAATATTCATACTAAAGGCCTGATTACATAAATTGTTTCCCTAATAAAAATAATTAATTGAAGTTTTATGTCACATATTTATGATTAGATTTGAGTGATTGTTTATAAAAGGTGCTCCAAGCTGTAGTGTTTATATTACTTTGATGATTGGGTTGATAAAATCACATTACATAAAAGGTTAATCACTTAAATATGGTAATGAATAAAACTATTTTTAAATATGAGTTTGGTTTATGATATTATTTTTATCTAAACTTAATTTATTTAAAAATGAATTATAAAAAGATAATTTATTTATATGCATTATTGGATGGGTTTTCTATGGCTGTTTGTGTGGCCTTTGCTATAATTTTTGGGATATGTGTCTATAGTTGGATTCCTTAGTGAGTATGAGATGTTTTATTTGTATTTGTGTGAAATCACTGATTCATTGACCTACTATTATGCATGGTGTCTTGATAGTAGTTTATTCTTGTTTGAGAGGTATCTTCAGGGGGAGGGTCAAATGAGGTTGTTAGTTATATATTTGTTGAGTTTAATTTTAAATTCATAAGGATGAGAATTTTATGAGAGGCATCTAAGGTAAGGTTCTATGTAATACCATAAGATTTTAAAAGAACACGATGTTCTATAGAATATAAAACATGCAACAATGAGCTTAAATGAACCACAACATATGATTATTTAAATAAGAAAGTTATAACCTAGCCGTTAAATTGAAGGGTATGAATAAGATGAAACTCATTATGATATATATATATAAATTAACTACCCAATACAAATGTGTTTATTAATGTTTCAGAAATAATCACAAAATTTTTAATAAATACATTTTATTCTTTAAAATAAATTTTCTTCAAAAATGGGTTTTATTGATTCTTATGATTGAATATTATAATTAATTTCTAAGAAATTTTGAAATATAATTTGATAAAAAAATAACAATTTTTAAATCATCATGTTAAAATTATCTTATAATGATTTTCTGGAAGTTTTCACAAAAGATTGATTTTCTAGTGAATAGTAAAAAATACAAATTTTCATTGAAAACTGTATATTTATTTCAATCATGTATAAAGTTTCATTTTGTTTAAAAAATTTTAAAAGTAAAATTATTTATCTTATATTATTAATAATAAAATTAAGTTTATTGGAATAAATTTTATGGTTTAATTTAGTATAAAAAAATTCTTATACTTCAGAAGATATTTTTATAAAAAACTGTTATTTGTTACATTTTTCATTTTAACCTTAAATTAATTTATTACACTTATTGAAATTGAATCTTAAAAATTTTATACCATATTTTTAATCATGAGATTTAAATTTTATAAATTGGTCCCTTTTATTTTTGTTCATTCTAAATAGTAACCATAATAAATAATTGTCACCAAAGTAAGGGTAAATCATGTAATTAAGGTTAAAAATAATATAAGAAAGAATAATAAATGACATTAATACTTGAATTTATCATATTGGACGAGTTTATTTAGGTCATTACCATATAAGTTTATAAAATATTATAATTTTGTGCCATATTTCTTTGATTTTAACTTTTATAATATTGAAGTGATAGATAATGATAAAAATAAAACTTTATTGATTTTAATATCAATAATATTTTATGATAAGGATAAATATAACATATTTTTAGTTATAAAAGGTTATTTTAAATAATAATTAATTATTTTTATAATGGTAATTTGTTATAAATTTTTACTGATTTAATAATTGGATTAAATGCTTACACAAAAATGACACAATATTTATTTATTTAATTAAAAAATATAATAAAAAATTTTAAAAATATTAAAAGTATTTAAAATTAGATGAAATATTGTGTACCAAAATTTTTATACATACATAATAAATTTTGGGGATTTGAAAAATTATTGTATTATAATTCCATTTTTTCCTTGATATATTTAAAGTCAAATTAAATGAATAGTGTGAAAAATGACATTAATGATATTTTATAATAAATAATATTTTATTAAATTATTTAAAATTCATAAAATTATGATCTTTAGAAATGTGAATGATATATAGTTGAAAACATAAAACATGGTCCATTTATGTGTCATTTTTCCTTTTATGGTGACCTTTTTGACCCTTAAAGGGTAGAAAAATTTAATATTATGGTAATTGTTGAAAGGGTTAATGAGAAGTTAAAAACAAATGATAATGGTGAAAACATAACAAAAAATTATCCAATTTTTTTGGATGAGATAATTTAGACTCAAACTCATACTATCTTTTAATTATATCAATTTGGGTCCATTTGGAAATAAAAAACAATTTATATTAATTTAATACCTTAAGAAATTCCAAGAATACCCCTCCCCTCAGTTATTAAAAGGAAACCCCTTCTCTCTTTTCATTACATCACTTTGGAAAACCTAGATCAACCACAATCTGACTAATTATATTATGAAAATCTTTATACAATTTATAGAAGTTATTTCCCTTCCAAAATACCTACCCTAGGTCCCTTTAGAGGAGATAAAAAATAAGTCTTCCAAAGAACAGGTAATTGTCTTTACTAAATCTTTCAAGTTTATGTATCCTTATACTTTCTCTTAACATGTAGTACCCATCCTAAAATAATAAATCCTATTAGAACCAAGGATATTATTTTCAAGAAATGGAGTATGGTTTGTGTTTGTTTTCAATCCACTTTGGGTCGATCAAGGGGTTTTAAATTCAAGGAATCTTATAGTACAGGATAAAGCAAGTGTTTAAGGTGGCACAATTTCCTAGTGTTTGCCAAATTTTTTGGGCCTTAAAATCGGGAGTTTATTTTTATAAAAGGAATGTCTTCCAAAAATGTAGTACATAGAATGGGATTTCCAAGAATAATTCATGGATCAAGAAATATGGTACATGGAATGGTGAACCACGAACCACATAATAGGAATGGTTTTCAGAGTGAAGGAGGTTCGCAGGAATCTCTATGGTTCACGGAAGAAAAATAGTTTTTGGGATGGCAAGTCGTTCACTAAAACAAGGTAGATTTTTGAGAATACAAAAAGTGTGTTGTTTTTGAAAACAGGGTGGTGATTTGTGTCACCTCATAGGGAGAATGGTGGTATATATATTGCGTAGGTAATATGATTTATGGGAGATGCACGATATGCTGTAAAGGCGGTTCTGTATCAAAAATTTGGTAAATATCAATTTATAGAATTATGAGAATATATTTTCCTATATAAGGAGTAGAAGAGAAAAAACATGTGATTAAAAATTTGAGAGGAATTTGGAAAAATCTAGAAGTAGTTTGTGGGAAGAAAAACCCACAATAACTTTAATTAAGAATCGGAAAGGAATTCGGAGAAGTCCAGAATAGTTCGTGGAAGACAGTTTGCGGAGGAGGAGTCTAGTCTATAGAGAATAAGTAGTATGCAGACGCAGCTTGTGAAATTAGTACGCAGTCATGGTTTTCAGAGGAAGTATGCAGAAGAAGCCTCACAGTACGTGAAATAGGGAATTATGTGGAGGAAGCCTTGCAGTATGCAGAGCAAGGAAATACGCAGTGGAAGAAGCGTAGTACCCGACGAAGGAGGAGAAATTGGCGGAAGAAGCACTCGCAATATGCAGTGTAGTATAGTTCATAGAGGAATGAGGTCAGTACATGGAGGAACTGTTAGTGAACTAACAGTACACAGAAAAGTGAAATACATCTTCAAGTAAAAAACACGACTTCAACATAGCATCTATCAATAGTTGAGGATGCATGATTAAATGCCAATCAATTGAATTGAACTTCAAGTTGGTAAAATGAGTTCAAATTCTTCCCAACAAAATCAGTAAGGGGGAGTTAATAGGAGTGATCCAAGGGACACAATGTGCTATCCCTAAAACCTTTTAAAGGGAGTGTTCTTGACATAGAGTGAACATGCTAAACTTCTGTACTCAACAACTAGTGAAGATTAGTGGAATTTAGTACGATTGAAAACATTTCGGTGCATGCTCCTTGTACGTATCCATTAGTGGCGAACCAAGTAAAATTTTTGTGTCTTATCTTTTCATGTGATTATTTGTTTTCTGCACTTTCTCATCATATAGGTTTAACAGTTTCCTACCAATGTGTGAACAAGATCCATCAGTTTAAAAGAAAAAGTTGACACATTGATTCACCCCTCCCCTCTCAGGGTATTCAAAGGTCCTTCAAATCCAATATCATAAATATACTTATATGTTATTATGATTATAGTAGAACTATATTCCATCTATTTTCCATCCTATAAAAAATGAAAACATCGCTCGTACGTACATTTGAATTACTGTCTCCACGTTGCGGTGTAATTGATTTTTCATCACCACTTTACATGGATAGTAATAAAGATTGAAATAATGAATATATATGATATTAATTAAATAAATATATTTTTTAATTATAATATCATATATACCTTCTTCCATTCTAATCCGTTGGAAAATGATTATGTCGCTCGTGCATAATTGTAAACTAACACCTCTATGAAGTGATGTGATCAGTTTTTTTTGATTTACATGGATGGTAATAAGGATAAATTTATTGAATATATATGATATATATGACATAATAATGATTTTATAAAGTCAAATTATTATTTACCCTTCATTAATTTCATCCCTTGAAAAGTGAAAAACAATATTCATGTGTACGTACAACCTACCGTCTCCATGAATGGTATAATTAATTTTTTATCTCTACCTTTTATGGATGACTCAAAATATATATATTTAATATATATGATATTTTTATCATGAATAAAATTCTTTATATTATTAAACTATGAGATATATTCAAGGACTAAAACTACCAAATCAAAACATACATGAAAAATGAAGTAGTTACCATAAAAAACAATGATAATATTAAAATATTGTTAACAAAAGGGGGGTAAAATGTTATAAATGGATCATATATGATATTATAGATATGATTTTGGTTCTTTTATAAAAGTATAATAAATTTAAATTTACTATATATGATGTTCAAAGCACTCACAAGGCAAGTCAAACACAAGGCAAGTGATTTTGTCTCAATTTGCACTCTATTATTACATATTTTATATTATGAACCTATTTACTTTATACGGTGTATATAATATCCATTTTAAGTATTTAAAATGAATATATATATTTATTTATGATGAATAATGATTTAATTTAAGTTATTATTTCAAGATGAATTATTAAAAAAAATATGATCTTATTTATTTTTTGATCAGGTATATATTTCTTTTATGTCTATTTTATTCAAAAATGTTTTAAAAAAGTAGTTTTATTTAATCAAATTATTTATTAAAAAATTTAAGATATACTTGAATTTTTTTAAAAATTTAATGTAAAATATCTATTATCTTCCAAAAAATTAATTTTTGGATTTTTTTTATAAAAATTCAAAAGGAATGTTTTTTAATGTATGCGACATTAAAGGATTTTCCTGATTCTATAACCATTTTCTCAACTTAGATTATTCTACAGGTTTTAAATGGTTTTATAAGGAATGTTATTTAATGAAATACTTTTTAAACATTTTTCTTTCATTTTATTTTATTCTCCAAAAGACATGAACTTATTTCAAAACATGTAATTCTAATGAATTTATGGTCATATTTTTCTCACATAAATATTTTGGTCATTAACTTTCTATTGAAAGATTCACTTTATATTACTCATTTCTCATTGGGAATTATATTTCTATAAAATATCCATAATGTATAAACAGATTTCATAAATCGTATATCATTTTTATATATGGTGTTTTATTGTAAAAGTTATTTGATTGACTGGGGAAAACCTTAATAAATCTGTATTATTTAATCAATAGAGACATTTTTTGACAAGTTATATTCTTTATGATTTCATTTTATCATTAAATATTTGAGGAATTAATTGGACATACTATGATGCATGGGGCCTAAAATTATATAGCTCATCGATACATCGATAGGTCTCATGAGACAAATCATTTGTCCAAATTAAATAGGGTTTTAGTTTATTCCTACCCATAATTAAAACTATCTTGGCACACAGATTTGATGGTAGATATATCATGATTTATGAGATCATGACATCCAACATTAATATTTTTTTCATTGATAATTCAATTATTATTACCCATGAGATTACTGCATTGATATTATCCATGGATCCATTTTGTGCCCAAGTTATTAATTAAATGGTATGTGTTTTCAATTATTTATCTTTCCATATTGATTATGACTTATTTACTCATGATAGATTTTGTTGTACATAACCCTTACAGAGCATCTATGCTCACCATTTATTTGTTTTCCATTCTCCAATATATGAAGAAATATATTATGAATAATATCTAGGATGACAGAATATTTCTCATGTCACACCCGAAATTCTTAAATTATTTATTTTATTAATTTTATGGGCATTGGGTAGTTCGGGTTGAATTCCATCTCAAATTGTTGAGTTCTTTTTTCAAAACTCACTTTTTGGCTTTGATAGCATCCAACACACTACGATTGAGGCTAGGTGGCCTCACCCGAGTCACCGTGCGACTTCACCCAGTTCATCGCATAGCCTACCTGATGTTCAATTAATTAAATAAAATAAATTAATAATAATGGAATAAAATTAAAAGAGTGATAAAATCAAAAATAAAATAAAATAAGAAATATGTAATAAAATTTAAGGAATTGTTTTAATGATAATAATAATATTATTATTTGATAATACTTTTATTATTAATAATATTATTAATTCATTTAATATATTGTTTATTATTAATAATAAACTAAAATATTATTACTATTATTATTATTCTTCATTTATTATATTATTATATTATTATTATTGTTATTATTATTTATTTTATTTATTTTTTGGTTTTCTTTTAGGGTTGGCTAGCGTCCCCCCTCCCCAGGGTCTCCTTCGCATCGTGCCTGTGGGCTTTCCCTTGTGCACTGCAGCTCATCGCCGGCTCCACCCTCCTCCTTCCCATGTTGCACCCAGCCCCTCCTACCCAGGTCCATCGCACTGCTTCCTCCTTCTCAGATGGATTGCTCGCACCACCCACAACCACCCTCTTCCCAGCCGTGTGACCCTCCTCCAACCAATGGAAACCACACCGGTGCTATCCGTCTACCTCGCACCAGATCCATCACACCCCTGCTCGACTGACACGACCTTGTTCTGTGGATGATTCTCCTTTCGGTAGTCTCCTCTTCTCCTTTACGTAGTGTTTTGGTTCTTGTTTCAGGGTTTTAGGTTTTCAATGGGTATAGGGTTCATGTTAGGGTTTAATCTTGTCATTTTTTGATGAGTATTGACTTCTTAAGGTTCTCTTGTGGTGCTTTTGGCGTGCAAATGAAGTTTTTCACCATACCTTGGAGTTTTCTTCACCTAAGTTATGTGGTTCCATGCCTTAACATTATCTATTAATTTTATTGTGCTATATTTAATTTATTAAATTGTTCCATGGTTTCTTTGCATGGTGAGAATGTGATTTTTGGAAGAATTTGATATGTCTTTAGTGCAAAATGGATTTTTCATGAGAAATTGGGTGAGATTTATGGGTAAACCAGTGTTATATGATTTATCAACATTTTATAAATTGTGAAAATAATTTATTTTATTGTTCTTGTTATGAAAATTATATTTTGGAAAGGTTATGAGGTGACTTAGATTTTTAATAACCATGTTTACATGAAATGGGGTGTGTTTTTTATAGAAACTCTCATTGCGTCACTTGGTAGTGCTTTATAGGTTGTGAAAAATGTTCTTTATAAATGTTTTGACATGTGTGCGTGATAAAATTGCATTCTATTTTAGAATTGGTCATGTCTTTCATTTTTTCCTTATTGTGGTAAATTATAGAAGTGTTTAATCAATTTTTTATGGGGTGTGAATGAGGTTTTTAAAGGGTTGGAATGTGCAATTGATTTGAAAATGGTTTTTTCATGTAGAAATTTGTGTGTTTTGAAGTGAGGTCTTGTGGTATGCATGTGAGATGTTTTATAAATTTAGCAACAATTTATTTAGGTGGGGTTTGTAATTGCTAATCATGGTTGAAAAAGGTTTTAGGGGTTGATTTATAGGTGGGAAATGAGTTTTCAAGGTCTTTGAGGTGTGTGTATATTTAAATGGATATTTTCAAAGGAAAATGAATCAATTTGGGTGTGTTTGCTTTGTTTTTTACTTTTGGAATTGAATTTAAAATTGTTTGAATAATAGAAAACATATTTTATGTGGTTACCTTGTGTATTTGGTTTTAAAGTAACGCTTCTATAGATAATTAAGTGTTTTTTGGTGTAAAGTCTTCTTGTTTTTTCATGAAATGGCTTAATAAACAGTTTAAACGATTTATCGAATTATTTAGATGGTGCAAAAGTAGTATTTTGGAAGAGTCAAATATGTATTTTTTTAAAGTAGTATGTATATATGAAATGAGTCATGTTTTTAGTGTAAACCCTCTTTTTGTCACATGGTAGTGTTTTATAATTGGTGAAAACAGTTCATTTAATTGTGCATGTGGTATGAAACTAGTTTTAAGAATAATTTGTTAAGTAAGTGGTTTGAAAATGGATTTTGTACTTGGAATTGAGTATATTTATTCTGTAAGCCCTTATTGTGTTATTTAATAATGTTTTCTAAGTTGTGAAAATTGATTATGTTCTTCTTTGAGTGTTTCCAAATGGGGATTTTTGAAATGATTAAGTAATGAAAAATGTATTTTTGAAAGGTATTTTGGTGTCTGTGTGTTTTTAAAATGGTGTTTGGGTATGCAATTGGTGGATTTTGGGTGTAATTTCTTCTGTGGTTTGTGATATGTGAAAGTGATATACTATGTGAATGTGTAACTTGATTGAGCACAAGGGAAACCCTGAGAATCTAGGTGGGCAGACTAGAACTATTGCAGTAGTGATCCAGAGTGGTATCATCCTTGTTTCACTTAGAAAGTTTTATACTTACAATACTAACTAAACTTTGAAGATGATGATGATGTTGGGGAACACTAGGATATGGATTATTCTCCTACTAGTGGATCATGTTCACAAGAACATATATTTACTATGGTTAATTTCCACTAAGGTATGATGTTCTAGGGTCCCACTAGAACTAGATGAACCTTAGGGGATTTACCTATGGTGCTCTACTATTCATGATATGGTGACTTCTGTTGGCATATGGAGGACCACTCAGGTGTGTGTGTGTGTGTGTTCTTAATGAATTTTTCTTTCTTCCACTTTAAAATAGTGTTTGTAAAAATGGTTTCTATTCAAGTATTCCTTTTTAACTTTTAGCTTGTAAATGTTTTCCTAAAAAATGTTTTAAAAGTATAATTTTTAATAAACATATTAAAATTATCTCTTTGATGTTGTGGCATGGAATCTTTTTATTTCTTGGAATCCTACTGGGCCTTTGGATCACACCCTGTATACACCTTTGGGTGTATGCAAACTTTGTTGTCTCTTTATTTCAAGTTAAGGCAAGATGTGTCAGGTTGACAATTTGTATTTTCTAGTGGCTTGGTTTTGGGATCTTGGTGGCAGTGGTTTGAGGATATTGCTCCTCTTATTTCATGAAGGTTTGGGGGTTGTTTTGGTTTCCCTTGGTGTAGTTGTCCTTTTTGGCATTTTTTTAGTTGTAAAATTTAAATTTTTGAAATTATTAAATGTGATTTTGGTTAATTTTTTCCAGATCTAATCTTTGTATTTTATTGGTTATTTTAACATGGTAAATATGGGTAAATCATTCCCAAATATTTTCATTAGATACCCGAGCACTTTTTCCAGCCCGTGGGGATCGGGAAAACCCTTCAGACCTTACCACATGCTGGTTTTGGTACTATTTTTGATGGAGACCAGATCTAGTTAATCATAAAATGGTATTAGAGTAAGGTTCACTCTTTTGGGTCATGTTATTTGGGGAAGAGTCAGGAAAGTCTGAAGCTAAGATTATCCGGACTTGAAATTTTGATTACAAGTAGTGTGACAGGCCAACACACCTCATGACGTGATTCAAGTCTCCTGGGGAAGTGGGGTTTTATTTGAGCCCTTTGGTTCTCATGGTTTTTCAATGATTGGGGAAATGAACAGAGAGTTGGGTCAATGGTCTCAATGAGCTCATAGGGCCTAGAAAGCCATGTGGAGCCAGGGATATTGTCCTAGAACGCACTCCATGAGGGTGGAGTGATTTGCGTATGGCCGCAAAACATATTTCCAAGTCACCTGCTAACACTAATTTTTCCTTGTGTTGTATTGTGTACCTTTGGGTTTTGGAAATTATTTTGAAAGCCTCTGTTCGAGAATTTATGAGATTTGTATTTTTAAGTGGAAATGACTTGATTTTCAAAGTTTATGTATCTTCTGTCAGTTCTTATGGTAAGGAGACCCACTGCGAGTCTCATTGAAACCCCTTTGGAGTAAGTCTATGCTAGCCTATTTCTATGGTGGGGAGTCCACTCGGCCCTCCTCATGTCAGGTTTCCTTTCAAATAGCGTGGTTTTCATTTAATGGTGATTAGGGTGTTTCAGTTTGTGAATTTGATTTTCGTGGGTGTGAGAGTTCCTTTCCTTGATCAATCAATTGGAGGGTTTATAAATTTTTGGGGCGATTGATACATATCATAAAGTCTTTTTATGAGTTTCTTGAGGTTTTCATTTAAGTCACTTTTTCTATGTATGGGGCGTTTGTATCTTTTTTTCTGTTTTTTGTAGGGATCCTTTTTGAACCTTGAGGGGTTATGACTCTCTACTTTGGGGTCCAGACTTAGTTATGGATTTCCAGGGATAGAAAGCACTATAGTGGGGAGAATTTTCACACCCGATGTTTTTAAATTCTTTATTTTATTAATTTTCTGGGCATCAGGTAGTTCAGGTTGAAGCCCAACTTAAATTTTGGAGTTCTTATTTAAAAAGAACGTTTTGTCCTTGACATTGTTCAACACACCGCGATCGAGGGCGGACATCCTCTCCCGGGTCACTGCATGGCCTGCCCGATGTTTAATTAATTAATTAAAATTAATTAATAATAATGAAAGAAAATTAAAAGAGTGATAAAATGAAAGATAAAATAAAATAAGAAATATGTAATAAAATTTAAGGAATTGTTTTAATGATAATAATAATAATAATAATATTTGATAATAATAATAATAATAATAATAATATTAATTAATTTAATATAAATTTTATTATTAATAATAAACTAAAATATTATTACTATTATTATTATTCCTCATTTAGTTTATTATTATTATTTTATTTTTTTGGTTTCCTTTTAGGGTTGGCCAGCGCCCCCTCCCTCGGGTCTCCTTCGCGTCACACCTGCAAGATTCCCCCATGCGTGGTTTAGCTCATTGTCGGCTCCACCCTCCTTATTCCAATGTTGCACCTAGCCCCTTCTACATAGGTTCTTCATGTCTCCTCCTCTTTCCTGGTTGGTCTGCTCGAACCGCCCTGTAACCCCCCATCTTATCGGCCTCCCAGCCCTCCTCCGGCTGATGCGAACTACACCGATTCCATCTTTCCACCTCGTACCAGACCCGTCACACCCCTGCTCGACCGACACTACCTACTTCAACAGACGATTCCCCTCATTGTAAGCTCCTCTTTTCCTTTCCCTAGTGTTTTGGTTCTTGTTTTTGAGGTTTTAGGTTTACAACAGGTATGGGGTTCATGTTATGGTTTAATCTTGTCCTTTTTGGATGAATATTGACTTCTTAGGGTTCTCTTGTGGTGCGTTTGGAGTGAAAATGAAGTTTTGCATTGTACTATAGATACTTCTTCACCCTAGGTAGTAGATTACATGCCCTAACATTATCTTGTAATTTTATTGTGCATGATTAAATTTATGAAAGTGTTCTATGGTTTCATTTCTTGGTGTGAATGTGATTTATGGAAGAATTTGATATGTCTTTAGTGAAAATGGGGTTTAGTGCGTTTGGAGTGAAAATGAAGTTTTTCATTGTACCATAGATACTTCTTCACCCTAGGTAGTAGATTCCATGCCCTAACATTATCTTGTAATTTTATTATGCATGATTAAATTTATGAAAGTGTTCTATGGTTTAATTTCTTGGTGTGAATGTGATTTATGGAAGAATTTGATATTTCTTTAGTGAAATGGGGTTTTCATGATAAATTGGGTGAGATTTATGGGTAAACCAGTGTTAGATCATTTATTGACATTTTATAAATTGTGTAAATAATTTATTAGACTGTTTTTTTTATACGAATTATATTTTGGAATGTTTATGAGGTGCATTTGATTTTTAAGAAACATTTTTACATGAAATGGGGTGTGTTTTTTATATAAACTCTCATTGTGTCACTTAGTAGTGCTTTATAGGTTGTGCGAAATGCGCTTTATAAATGTTCTGACATGTGTGCATGATGAGATTTCATTCTCTTTTAGAAATGGTCGTGTATTTCATTTTGGAACTATTGTAATAAATTCTAGTAGTGTTTAATCAATTTTTTATGGGGTGAGAATTATGTTTTAGAAGGGTTGGGATGTGCAATTGATTTTAAAATGGTTTTTTCATTTAGAAATTTGAGTGTTTTGAAGTGAGGTCTTGTGGTATTCATGTTGATGTTATATAAATTGAGAAATTATTTATTTAGGTGGTGTTCGGAATTTTGAAACATGGTTGAAAAGGTTTTAGGGGTTATTTTCTAGGTGAAAAATTAGTTTTCAAGGTCTTTGAGGTGTGTGTATATTTAAATGGATATTTTTAATGGAAAATGAATCACTTTGGGTGTTTTTTACTCATTGTTCACTTTTTAAATTGAATCGATTTTTTTTTAATAATATAAAACATTTTTGATGTGGTTAACTTGTGTATTAGGTTTTAAAGTAATGCATATATATGTAATTAAGTGGGTTTTGGTGTAAAGTCTTCTTGGTTTTTCTTGAAATGATTTAATAAATAGTTTAAATGATTTATTGAATTATTTAGATGGTGCAAAAGTAGTATTTTGGAAGAGTCTAATATGAGTTTGTTTTTAAAGTAGTATGTATATATGAATTGAGTCATGTTTTTGGTGTAAACCATCTTTGCATCACATGGTAGTGTTTTATAAGTGGTGAAAATGGTTCATTTAATTGTGCAAGTGGTGCGAGCCTAGTTTTAAGAAGAATTTGTTAAGAAAGTTGTTTGAAAATGGCTTTAATACTTGTAATTGATTATATTTATTGTGTAATCCCTTCCTGTGTTATTTAATAATGTTTTATAAGTTTTGAAAATTGATTATGTTCTTCTTTGAGTGTTTCCAAATGGGGATTTGTTAAATGATTAAGTAACGAAAAATGTATTTTTGAAAGGTATTTTGGTGTGTGTGTGTGTGTTTTTAAAATGGTGTTTAGGTATGAAAGTAGTGGATTTTTTGTGTAATTTATTGGGTGGTTTGTGATATGTGAAAGTGATATACTATGTGAATGTAGAACTTGATTGAGCACAAGGGAAACCCCAAGTATCTAGGTGGGAAGACTAGAACTAGTGCACTAGTGATTCAGAGTGGTATCATCCCTATTTTACTTATAAAGTTTTATACTTACAAAATTAACTAAACTATGATGATGATGATGATGATGATGGGGACCACTAGGTTATGGATTATTCTCATACTAGTGGTTCATGTTCATGAGGACAAATATTTGTTATAGTTAATTTTCACTGAGGTACGAGGTTCTAGGGTCCCACTTGAACTAGTTGAACCTTAGGGGATTTACCCATGGTGATCTACTATTCATGACATGGTTCCTTCTGTCGGCATACGGAAGAGCACTTGAGTGTGTGTGTGTGTTCTTTTTGAATTTTTATTTCTTTCACTTTAAAATAGTTTTTTTAAAAATGGTTTTTGTCAAGTGTTCCTTTTTAACTTTTATCTTGTAAATGTTTTCCTTAAAAGCATTTTAAAAGTATAATTTTGAATAAGAATATTAAAATTATCTCTTGGATGTTGTGGCATAGAATCTTTTTATTTGTTGGTATCCTACCAAGCCTTTGGCTCACACCCTGCATACACCTTTGGGTATATGGAGACTCTATTATCTCTTTGTTTCAGGTTTAGGAAAGATGTATCATGTGGACAGTTCATTTTCCCTAGTGTCTTGGTTTTGGGATCCTGGTGGCGAGAGCTTGAAGATGTTGCTCCTCTTGTTGCACGAATTTTTGGGGGGTCGTTTTGGTTCCCCTTTGTGTCATTGTCCTTTTTGGAATTTTTTTAGTAATAAAATTTTAATTTTGGACTTTATTAAATGCAATTTTGGTTAAATGTTTCAGATATAGTCTTTGGGTTTTATTGGTTATTTTAACATGGTAAATATGGGTAAATCATTCCCAAAGATTTTCATTCGATACTCGAGCACTTTTTCCAACCTGTGGGGATTGGGAACACCCTTCGGGCCTTGACACAGGCTGAGTTTGGTGCCGTTTTTGAAGGTGACCAAATCTGGTTCGTGACATCTTATGCTATATATTTTAAATTTCTAATATAATATGGGAATCATGTATATAACTAGTTCTTCAAGATTTCTAAAATTATTATTCCTTAAGTATTAGATCCATTGTATCTATGATAATATAATAAAGTATACATTGACTCTAAGTTATTGGAGTTACAGTTGTTACATTTGGTATCAGAGTAAGTTTAGTAGAAACCTTGGAACTAGATTTTGAATAAACATAACTAACTTTAGAATTATGGTAATCCCTTTAGTATTTGAGAAATTTTACTATTATATGGATTTCATTTTATGGATCAATATTTATTAAGATTATAAGTTTATTAGAATGTGTTCCTTTATTTAGTGATGACGCCTCAAAAAATAAAGGGAATCAAAACCTATAGAAAATGTATAGATTTACCAACTAAGAAGACCAATATAGATGATGTTGGAATTCAGTGGATCATGACCATATTAGGGAAGCTGAATCCGGTTATGAAAAATAACCTTTCCCAAATGGAACAAGCTGTTGTTCCGAAGCACGATTCACCTATGTTGGGTCGCTTCACATGATAAAAGCCTCCATATTTTAGTGGAACTACTAATTCATTGGTAGCTAATAAATGGATTAAATCTTTAAAAAATATATGATTATCATTGGGATTAATAAAATTGAAAAGGTTATTATATATTTATATTATTTGAAAGGATTTTCTGATCAAATGTGGCCATTGGTCCACAAAACCAAAGAGGATAAAGAAATAGAAATCAAGTAATTGAAAAGTTTTAAAGTGATTTTCTTTGGGAAATAAATCCCTTGAGAACTGAAAGCTAAAATTTAGAGGAAGTTTCTCACTTTAAATCATAAGAAATAAGAAAGTAAGAAAAAATATGAGGATAACTACACAAGAATATCTAGATATGATTTATACTACATACATAACTTAGAGAGAAAGATTGATTGTTTCTTTGATGGGTTTAAGTTGACTCTCCAATAGTCAATAGTTTCTCAAACATTTTCATCATATGATGATTTAGTATCAAGTGGAATTAAGTTGGAGAAATAATTTTCTAGATCCCATATCTTTAATGGAAATAAGGATAAGAATATATCAGTTGAACACCAAGTAAAAGGGAATATATCAAAGAATAATAAAGGAATGAATCAATTCACATCAGGTAAAAATTGTGGAGAGAAACATCTTTGTAAATTCTTGAAGGGAATGGAAATTTGTTACAAGTATGGATATAAGGTTCATCTTGGTAATGACTATATATAAAATAAAGAATACAATAATATCCATTGCTTCAACTAAAAAGAGATGGGGAATTATTCAAACCAGTTTCCCAAGAATCAAGGGAACTTATCATAGAAGAAACTAAAGGGAGAAGGCCAAGATTTTTCTATTACTATAGCTAAAATGGAATTATTAAAGTGATTGTGTATTTGGATTCAATAATTATTTTTATCAATGACATTTTGGTTATATTAATCATGAAACATATAAGTATTGTACAACATTAGTTTTTCTTTAAGGATTTGAAAGCATATGTTGAATGGTAATGACAACTAAGTAAAGTGATTTAGTGTTAAGATTATATTTTTAAAGAATAAATGAATAAGGGAAACATAAACCTTAATATATTACGGATGTTATATTAATAATATTTTGTTGGGATAAAGTGAATATTGAAATTGAATACATAAATGATATAGTATTGGTGATGATGAAAATCGTTAATGTAATTTATAATGGAGTTTAATTCATTTTTGATTTAATGGATATAAGGAATAAGGATAAAGTTAATTTTTATATGAAATTATATTTTCATTTATGTTTTATGGTGATTAAGTTTATTAGTACTTCCAAAAGAATATGTGATCAAGGTATTCACATGTTTGGTATGTGACACTATGAGCTACTTTATGTTGTCTGGGAATAAATTTTTGATCAAATATTTCATATTTTAAGGTTTTTAATTTTGTTGGAAATATTTTAGAGGATTCTTAAGGTTAATAAATTATGAAATAGATTAAGTTGAATTTTAGGGGTTTTGATTGAGATTTTACAGATTACTGTATAATTGGATAACTTGTTATAACCATTTTGGTTTTAGAAAATATATATAGATAAGAGTAATGGACTTTGATGGATCTTATGATCTATTAAAGGTTAATATTAGTACTCTAAGCCTAAAAAATTCATCATGGACATTCATCATTTGTAGAAAGGATGATATTGTGATGGAAATTGATTAAAAGATGAAATTAGACTTATAGAGAAAGTATATTTTCTTATGTTCTTTGTATATATGGTAAAATAATTACTTAACTCTTGTAAAAGGATTTTGATTTTTTTATCATATTATGATTATTTCTAATGAATTGATGGTCTTTTAACCCATCATATATTTATGTTTTTGTGGTCATTAACGTTCTCCTAAAAAATGTTCTCTATCACTCTCTGTTAGTCCTTTGACATTAATTTTCTACTCCATGTCCATATTTTTACTTTATAATAATGTTCTATTATTTTGAAATCTAGTTTTTTAATATTCTAGATGAACTTTGTATTTCCCTTTCCCTCTTTTTAGGAAGAATTTTTATTGAATCTTTTTTATGATGTGGGTTTTCCATGAAGGAATTTTCAAATGTAAAATTGAATATAATTTCAAATTTTGGGGATATAATTTATTTAAGGGTGGGTGGGAAAGTAGAATGTAACACCCCAATATTTTAAAAGAAAACAATTTTTCGTATCATATATAAAATACAACTCTAATCTTAAATGAACTATAAAATATTATTATTTAAATATGATGGTTATATCCTAGTTGTTGAATTGACAGGTATGAATAAGATTAAATGTAGTATAAAATGTATATAATGGGTCTATTAAATAAAAATTAATTTATTAATTTTTATGAAAGAAGATCTAAATTTGTAATATACATTTTATTATCCAAAATATGTTTGATTAAAAAATGGTTTGTATTGCCTCTTGTGAGAAAATATTATAAAAAATTAAAGGAATGTTTAGAAAAATAAGTTTATAAAAAGGATATCAATTTTATAATCACTGTGTCAAAATTATCTTATATTGATTTTTTGGGGATTTTTCTAAATAATTGGTTTTCCAGAGAATAGTGAAAAATATTGATTTTTATTGAAAAGTATATTTTTTTTAAGAATGTATAAATTTCCATTTTGTTTAAAATGGTTTCAAAGTAAAATTATTTATCTTATATTATTAAAAATAAAATTAAAATCATTGGAATAAATTTTATGGTTTAATTTTGTAAAAAAAAATTATACTTAAAAACTTATTTTTATGAAAAACTATTTTTCATTATAATTTTCATTTTAATGTCTAATAAATCTATGCCACTTCTATAAAGTGAATCTTGAAAAATTATAAAACCCTTGTTTTTTATGAGGTATTAACCCTTTAATTTTTTATTTAAACTTATTTTTTCCTTTAATGGTAGTGATTAAAGGTTTAAGGAAGGGTTCGAGAGCACCTGGAGCTTGTTCGGAGCCCAAAGCTCAAGTTCTTTGAGTGACAACATGAGGAGTATGGTTATAAGTAACCATGAATATGAAATTTGTGGACCATATATAGAAGATCATGGTTTGAAAAATGGTGTGAAAGAGGTTTCATAGCCATGCATATTGGTGTAGGTGTGCTATAGAGGAGCTTCATGGGCTACACATGATTTTTTAAAAATTGTGTGCCTAGCTCACACGGTTAGTGCCACTTAGTCAGTGAGTTGACATGATTGAAACATTTTTTTGGAAAACTATAAACCCTTTAAAAAATGGGTGCAATTTCAATTTTACCCTCTATTTTATCTTCATTCTTCCATTTCTCCTTTAACTTCATGCACAAAAACCCTCCCTCATATTGGAGCTCTCCCTTGTCATCCAAGCTAGGATTTTAGCTAACTCCTCCATCCATTGTCTAATTTTCTCATTGTTCAACGCATTGGATCCATCTTATTAAGATATTCAATCTACTTTCTTCCTATATTCACTTATATTTCCAAATATAATGTTAAATCCTTGTGAGATAATATTCCATATTTTCAATATATTTGTCTATTTCTTCGATTGATCCCATTATATCCCTAGTTAAAGGACAATAACAGATGAGGAGAGTACTTACCATCTAAGGTTGGTAGTACCTATTCCCTAAAATTTTTAATGTTTATATCTCATTCTTTAGTGTCGTATGCTGAAATTTCCATGTATTACTTAAAAATGAGAAATACCATAAAGTTAAATGTTGTAAGATATGTTTTGATGCATCTTAGCCACTTTAACTTAGTTGGGGGTCATTGACATCAACATGAACCACCCATTGAGGAAGGTTCATTTGAATGCCTATGATTATTCCACCCTTTTTGGTGAGATAGGCTTTCCACCCATGAGTAGAAGTTGTATATGAATTAAAGGGGAATGTGAAAGGTTAAATACCTCTTATGGAACCTTTTCATTGATAAATGAATGGGTACGGTGAAATGGATCAATTAAAAATTATTAATTGAGGTAGATGACCTCTTATCTTAAACATGGAACCTACTTTTGTCACTTGTAATTTAATTGAGTAATGAATTGAATGTGATGAATTAAATTCATAAAAGGGAATTGATACTAATATTCCCCTTCTTTTATCACTATTGAGTGAATTGATAAATTAATTAAATGTGATGAATTAATTTTTAACAAAGGAATGGAAACTAACATGGACCTTTGAAACATTTGTCTAAAATGGTTTATGATGGATACTTCTATATGGAACTAACATTATAGTATGGAACCAGCATCATGGTATGTAACTAACAACTTATTATATTAGATTCGTTGGATTATTAGTTGGATACAACTTGCTTGGACCTCCTTGGACTTTCTCCTTGGGCTCCACCCAAGTCTATATTGAGTTTTCTATAGATGATACCATTGGGATTGAAGAGTATTTCCTTGTGAATGGCATTGGTTACTGACCTATGTAGGTCTACACATTATCCCTAGTTTACTATGGATGAGCTCTATAGACTCAAATAGGATTCCCTGGTTAATGAACCTGGGTCCTGGACCTCGTAGGTCTGATACTTGATATATTTGGTGTATACTATAGCTAATGATTTACTTTTGTATATAGTTTTTCATAATTTATACACTTCTTTTCACAACATGCACTCACAGATTAGATTGAATCACTTTATTAGTACATATTTGTTCTTGTTATACTTGCACACTATTACAACTTATTTTCAAAAATTAGATTTGTCTTAGACACCATTCGCAGTGGCCTACTAAGTATATCTCACACCCTATTCAGGGCGCTGATTGATACTTGGAAAAAATCATGATTACAAGTAGGGATAAGGTAAAGTGTCTTGTTATGGACACTTGAATTTCATGCTAGGATGAGGTATGAGAGTAGAGGACAAATCTTATGATCATGATTCCATTGAAGACAACTTTTGGTCCTTCTATACTTTTGTATAACATGTTGTATATGATTTCTGATTTTTTCCCATATACTTTACCTTTTTTATATCACCATGATCTGATCATCATTTTTACACGTGATATTGGATATGAATATACCATTTTTTATACCAGTCTGACCTTTATAATTAGATGATTTACTTTTCTAACTCCTTATTATTATATATGGTTTTATTTCTTATAATTTTATTATACAACCTTGATTTAATCTAATCGTGAGGGTATAGTCTCCCCACTATATCATCATTGAACCTCACTGCTATTCAGTGGCCTCTGGTGTATGGGGAGGCACAATTGAGTCTAATTGATTCTTAGGTTCATTTACTTTCTAGTAAACCAGACTTGAGATGCTAGAAGTGGTATCAGAGCTTTTTTTCCTTTTTTTAATGTTTGGGTTGGTATAAAGGAGACTAGGAATGTGTTGGAATTTAGTAATGAGCCCGTTCCTGAGAATAGGTAACCTATATACAGGGAAAAACCAAATTTTCTAGGGTTGGACTTGATGTTATGGATTTTTCCTATTATAATTTTCATGATTTCATCATTGGATGAAACATATTATTTGTGGTGATATTATTATTATTATTATGGATATTATTTTTACCCTTGGCCTGGTATAGCAAGGAGTTATCATTTCATACATCATTATAGGCACCTGAGGATCCACATGTCATGCATATACCATTTCATATCTATTTTACCGTGTGAATTTCTTGTAGAATTTTTTAGTTCCTTTATTATTATGTTAAAATTTTTCTAATAGTTCTCAATGGAAATCATAAATAATTGGTTAATTAACAAGTCTTCATCAACCTAAATAGAGTTTTCCAATATAAATTGATGGTGGAACATTAATTTTCTAATTATGGTTTGTCTGAGCCTTGGACCACTGGTCATAAGGGATGAAACATTAGTGGGAGTAATTAAATGGATTCAAATTTCAATTTAGAGAGTGTGCGCTCCTTTATAAATTTGGAATGAGAATCTATATAATTTAACCATTGTAAAAGGCTGGTTGCAATTACATGACATTCCAATTTTAACTTATAAATCTTAGGACTTTATAACTTGGGAATGGTATATCATCTAGATAGAATATGATACACACACACACACACACAAAATTATGAGTTGATATTGATAAATGATACTTCTGATGTCAAATGGGGATGAGAATTACAACTTAAAAGGCGTTTTCCTCTATAACATTCAATTAACACTCCATATTCTAGAATCCCTAACGTAAAGTAGAGAAATTGAATTTTAACCAACCTTAGTATTGGGAAGGTGGGATTATATATTATATTATTTTATGATGTTCTATACCACCTTAACCTATCTTTAATAGTATGAAGAAAGGTATTGAACTTTTTATAGGAAGGATTGTACCTATCATATTCTAATTTTAGTAAACTATTCTATTATCAAATCTTGTTACAAGGCATGTGATTGTCATTATAGAGACATAAATCCATAAAGGAATTAAGTCGTATGATATGAGGGTGGCGATGAACATAATTCATAGGTGGTAGGCCATGAGACACCAATATTACCTCATGTAGTTCTACTTACGGAACTTGTTGTTATACCTAATATGGGTGTCGATGCTCAGTTTCGAGAAGTTTTTCTTTGACTCATGTAGAATATGCAGGGATCCCTATGACTTAACCCAACTATGGAAGAGTTTATGTGTGTGTTTTAGCAATATAATCTACCTATGTTTGTAGGGGATGGAGGTCCTCAGACCGCCGAGTCATGGTTGGAGGACATGATGTCTATATTTGAGTATCTAGAGACACCTAATGAGAGGATAGTGAAGCTCACTACGTATATGATTTATGATTTAGTTAAGAAATTATGAGACATTATTACCTAATAATCTTTTCATTGGGATATGTCCTGGAGGGATTTTAAGACATCCTTATTCAATTACTTCTTTCCAGATATATTAAGAGTAGACCGAGCTAGTGATTTTATGAACCTAGAGTAGGGAACTCTACCTGTTATGGATTATTCATCTTTTTTACCGATATTTATTATTTCATTACTACTCTACTTGGTTATGATATATCTTTAGTTATATGTTTTAATAATGATATTGTGTACATCACCCGGTCTCAGGTGAATGTTTTTTGTTTGAATGACATCACATAGATAGTAAATAATAACCTCATCAATGACCACATCCTTTGGGAAGTTAGAGGTGCAAGATAAGGTAGTTTAATACCATATTATATTAGTGGTTCATCTAGTGATAGGAAGTGTCATTTTTAGATTTCATGAGGAGACAATAGTATCTAGAGTGTACTCCTAGATATCCATGTAATTTTTCATTAGTGTGGTAAGAAGGGACATATGAAACTATAGTGTGATAGATCCCCCATTGAGTGTAGGTAATACAGTATAATAGGGAATCTTTAGAGGGTTTTTTTGGGATATTACCCCCATTTCTAGTAGAACAAGATCCGTACAAGATCTTTCCTTAGAAGCAGGATTAGAAGCTCTTTATTTGGTGAGAAGTTGGAGTACTACCGATCATTTAGGCCGAGGAGGTTTTCATGACTGAGGAAAAACTAGGTTTATAGTGCCAGTAGAGCAGGCATACCCAGGGTAGTCAGGCTATATCTTAGGTTCATCAATTAGTCTAGATATATATAGTGAAGCCAAAGCCTAAAGATTATATCACCAAAACTACTATAATTAGAGGTATTATTTTAATATTATCTAATTTAATTTATATTTAATTTGGAATAAGATATCCCCACTCCTTTATATCTATGGAAATTGAGGTGATCCTTGGGATTTTAATTCAGTATTTCTATGGGGTGATGACACTTAATACTTAATTTAAAGTCCAATAAAAAAATATACACTAGTGTAAGGAGTTTCCCCCTTAATTGAGGTGAATATTGTTTCATATGTTACCCCTTCATCTTTGAGATGATAGGATTTACATCATTATTAGGATGGATTGGTTGGTTCCTTAGCATTCTCATATTGATTTCTATTATTATAGAGTATCCTTCATATCACCAAAGAATGGGAACTATATTAACAAGGGTAATGGGATATCCAGGTGAGTTAATATGGACCTGAGCATCATGGGATGGGTGGGGCGACAACCCAAATTTTTAGCCTTTATCTGGATGATCAGGGAAAACGAAATAAAAATTTCCCTCTTGTAGTGGATTATTTTAGAGTCATATTCCATGACAATTTTTCTAGGCTACCACATAAGAGATAGTTAGATCTTACTATTGAGCTATTTATTGTAGAAGAACCATTATCCATTTGTACTTATAGGATGACTACTACTAAGTTATAGGAGCTCAAAAGATTGCTAGAGGACTTGGAAGCTAATGGTTTTATATGACCCAATACTTCATCATATGGTTTGCCCATATTTTTCACTAATAAAGAGGATGGTACTCTCAATATTTTCATCGATTAGTTGAATCCTCCTATGGTTAAGAACCATTATCCAGTGCCTCGTATAGATGATTGTTTCACCAGATCTGATGAGTGAGGGTTTTCTCTAAGATTGATTTGAGGTTGGACTACGATCAGGTGAATGTATACAACATGTAAAACATTCCATAATAGATATGGATTGTATGAGTATCTGGTCATATCATTCAATCTTACAAATGCATTAACAGTTCTCATGGATTTGATGAATCAGGTTTTCCACCTGTATATAGATTCATTTGTGACGGTCTTTGTGGATGACATCTTGGTGTATTCTAACACTTGATATGACTATGGAAAATATTTTTATATCATAATTAATACACTAATATATCAATAGATTTATTATAATCTCCAAAAATTCTAGTTTTTGATTGATAAATTTCACTTCTTAGGTCATATTATCTTGGAATCATGAGTATCCATGGACCTAGAGAAGGAGAGAGAAATAGTTTCATGGGAGTATCCTAAGAAAATTTTATATATAGAGAGTTTATTAGGGATAAATGGATATTATAGGAATTATATTCAGGATTTATCACACCATGTAGTGCCTCTCATAGGCTGGATGATGAAGGGTGTCAAATTTTTATGGTTTGACGAATGTGAGAAGGAATTTCAAGAGATGAAACAAAGATTGAATTAATCATTGATACCCATTTAACCTAATATTAAAAGATGCTATATAGGTTATTTTGATGCATATATAATCATAATGGGATCAATTCTAATGTAGGGAGATCTATTAGTAGCATACAATTATCTACAACTGAGGTATCATGAGCATAATTATCCAATTCATGACCTGGAGCCAGGAGTGGCAGTGCATGCCTGGTATTTTTGGAGGAACTACTTGTATTAAGAGTTATTTTTTGGTTATACAGACCACAAAATACTCAAATAAATATTTACCTAGTGTGACTTGAACCTTATAAAACTTCAATGGTTGAGGTACCCACATTAGTTGAACTTTGATCTTTCTTATACACTAGAGAAGGGAAATGTAGTTTTTGATGCTATGAGCCAGAAGGCTTTGACCTAGGTAGTTCAGGAGGCTTTTAGTGAGTGGTAGGTAATGACCCTTTTTTCTAAGAATAACTTAGTGGTCTAGGATCATCATATGTAGTCTATTCTTACAAATATAGTATTGGCCTATTCACTTTTCGATAGAGTGAAGATAAAGAAACATTTAGATCCTAAGGTATTGGTATTATGGGAGAGCATTTCAGGTTAGGACCCACTACCTTAATGGGTCATTGATGGGGATGAGGTCTTACACATTCATGGGTGTGTCTGGGTGCCTATGGACATCTGATATGAATTGATTTGAGAGTATGAGGCCCTTGTTTTGGAAGTACATCTTGGTATTACCATGATGTACCATGACTTATACTACCAGTACTAGTGGCTAGGGGTGAAAAAGGATATCGTGAGTTTTATTACTCAGTGTTCAACCTATCAGTAAGTGAAGGTAGAACATCAGTGAACTATGAGGTTTTTATAGTCATTACCTATTCCTGAGTAGAAATGGTATGATGTTACTATGGATTTCATGATGGTCTTACCAGGTTCCCTTTGAGATAGTGATGTTGTATGGTTGATTGTATATATTTTGAAAAAGGTTACTCACTTATTTCTTATTAGAGATTCTTTTTCAATTGATTTCCTTGGAAAGATATATTTCAGGGAGATCACATGCCATCATAGATTTCCATGATCTATCGTATCATAAAGGGAATCTTGATTCATGTCGTGGTTTTAGTAGGGGTTGTAGAAGGCACTGGGTTCACAAGTACTATTACATATATCCTTTCACCCATAGACTAATGGATATCCTGATCATACAATAAATCTGTTAGTGGACACTATCCAAGTATGAATCCTTGGTTTTAGAGGTTATTAGGAGAAAAACATACCTCTTGTTGAGTTCTCTTATAATAACATCTTTCACGAGACTATAAAAATGGATCATTATAAGGACCTCTATAATAGGTCATGTATTTCACCCCTTTACTAGTTAGAGGTAGGATAGGTAGTTCTACTAGGATATTGTCTTATTCTAGAGACCTCAGAGTAGGTACAAATTATCAGGAAGTGTATGGATACAACTTTTTCTAGGAAGAATTATTATACTGATCTCTGAAGACTGCCTCTAGAGTTTGAGGTCCAGGATAAGGTATTATTGCATGTTTTCCATTAAATAAGACATATAGGGTTTATTTGGAAAGGGAATATAAATCCTATGTTCACTGGAACCTTTTATATTTTAGATAGATTTGGTTTGGTAGCCTATTGGTTGAAATTACATTAGATGCACCATTCCATGCACAACATCTTCCATGATTCAAAACTTCAACATTACAATTCAGACATGTCTCATGTCTTTCAACATGATAAGGTTGATTTAGAAGTATATTCTTCTTTTGAGGAGTATTAAGTAAAAATTGTTGAACATAGAATGATGGATATATGAGGATGGTTATTTCCTCTAATTCTAGTGCTATGGTATCATGACTCTGTATAGGATGAGACCTAGGAGTGAGATACTGATATACATGCTCAGTGGATAAATCTTTTCTTAGATAGTGTTATGAAACCCTTGGAAGGGAAACTCAGGGATGAGTTATTTTAAGGAGGGGAGGTTGTAATGCCCCAACTTTTTAATGATGTTTGAATCCTTTAATTTTAGTTTAAATCTATTGATTTCATTTAATGGAAGTGTTTAAAGGTTTAAAGAAGATTTTGGGAGCATATGAGGCTCATTCAGAGCTTAAAGCTCTAGTTTTTGGAGTGACAACATGAGGCATAATATTGGTTCTCGGTTAGTAGTATCCATGCCGCCCATATATAGAAGAGAAAATTTTGGAAAAATATGCGATAGAGGCCACATGGAAATGTGAATTGGAGTAGGTGTACTACAGAGGGGTTTCATGAGCTATGTATGATTTTTCAAAACCATGCACCTAGCCTGTAAAATTTTCCAAAACCATGCTCCTAGCCCACATGGTTAGTACCACTTAGGAAGTGTGCCCGCATGGTAGGAACATGGTTTCACCAAACCATGTGACCTTTAAAAATGGGTGAAATTTTTATTTTTAAATTCCTTTTAAACTTTCTTATTCCATTTATCCTTCTACTTTAGGTACCATATCCCACCCTCACATTGGATCTCCCCCTTAGCATCCAACCTAGGATTTGAGCTACCTCCTTCGTCTGGTGTCTAATTCACTCTCTATTCATTGAATTGGACCTATCTCAGTAAGATATTCAATCATCTTTCTTCCTTTATTTGTTTATCTCTACATATAGAACATTAAATTTTTGTGAGATAATATGAATTTTTTTTAGGGTATTCATATATTTATTAAATTTCTCCTATTTTATCCTTATTTAAAGGATAATAAAAAGTGATGAGAGTACTACCCATATATGGTAGGTGGTTTATACATTTTCTCTCAAATTATTGATGTTTATAGATCAAACGATAGTTCTATACATCACAATTTCCATGAATTTCTTAAAAAAAATTAAATAACATAAAGTTAAAGGTTTTCATACATTTTTTGATATACCAAAACCCCTTTTACTTGGTTGGAGTTGAATAACCTCAACCTGAACCACCCCTTGCAGTGGATTTATTAGAATTCCTATGATTATACCACCCCTTTGGGAGAGATGGGATTTCCACCCATGAGTGGAATCCATATATGAATTAAAATAGAATGTGAAAGGTTAAATACATCTTATTGAACCTTATCATTTAAAAATAAAAGGGGGAGATGAAATGGATCAATTTGAAATTATAAATTGAGGTGGGTGACCTCTTGTATTATGCGCATTATGTAAATGGTTAATAACAAGGCATGACCCCCAACATGGACCCTCCCTTTTAAACTTATAAGTTAATTGAATAACGAATAGAATATGATGAATTAAATTGATAAAAGGTCATGGATACTAATATGGACCCTCCTTTTATCACTTGTATGATAATTAAAAAATGAATTGAATGTGATGAATTAAATTAATAAAAGGGTACGAACACTAACATGACCCCCTTATTTTATCACTTATGAGTGGATTTATAAATGAATTCAATGTGATGAATTAATTGTTAACAAAGGCATGGACACTAACATGGACCTTTAAAAACCTCTTATAAAATGGTTTATGATGGATAATTTTATATGAAACCAACATTGTGGTATGACACTAACATCACAATATGAAACCAATGACTTATTATATTAGATTCCTTGGATTATTTCCTTGAAGTAGGCTTTTTTGGACCAAATTGGACTTGATCCTTGGGATCCACCCAATTCTATTCTGATTTTTCTTTGGATGGGCTCTATGGACTCTAAGAGGATGCCCTGATCAATGGCCTTGGGTCTTGACCCATTTTATTCTAAACATTATACTAGGTTTTTTATAGATGATCTCTATAGACTCAAATAGGAAGAATTGTTCAATGAACCTAGGTCTTTACCCTTATAGGTATTATACTTAATATATCTGGAATATTATATAACTGATATTTTACTCTTATATACATTTTATCATCATTTATGGACTGCTTATCATAACATGTACTTATAGATTGAATTACATCACTTTATCATTATATCTTTTTTCATGTTATACCTACACATTGTTACAACTTATCTTCATGAACTAGATTTGTTATAAACACCGTTGATGGTGGCCTACTGAGTATATCTCACACCTTATTCAGGCTCATGATTGGTACTAGGATATACTTCATGATTTCAGGTTGGGACAAGGGGAAGAAATCTACTGTGGATTCCTGAATTTAGTGCTGGGATAGAGTATGAGAGAAGATGACCGAGCTTATGCTTGCGATGCTATTGGAGAAAATTTTTAGCATTTTTTTTAATTTTTATAGCATTTTTTATATTAATTATTCTCTATTTACCATGTAATTTCCCTTTTATATATCACCATGACATGATTATCATTTTTTATGGTATATTGGATATTATCATGCCATTGTTTATGCCAATCTGTTGTTTATAATTGGATGATTTACATTTCCACTACCTTATTATTATATATATTTCTAATGTTTATCCTTTTATTACAATGTTTTTATGAAATATGATCATGAGGGTATAGTATCCCCGCTATATTATCATTTACCTTCTCTTCTATTTAGCAGCCTCTGGCATATGAGTAGGCACACTTGAGGCCAGGTGCCTCTAAGGTTTAGACACTTTCTAGTGAACCTAACTTGGGATGCTACACAAATGGATGCCATATCTTGAATTAGGAGTTTCAAATTTGCTAAATATATCACATTTTTTTTCATTATTAATAATAACCATATTAGATAATTGTCACAATGGTAAGGGTAAATCATGTAATTAAGGTAAAAAATAATATGATAAGGACTAAAAATGACCCTAACACTTTCCTTTATGTTATTGGATGAGTTTAGTTCAGCTATGCCCATCAAAAATTTAAAAATATTGAAATTTGGTTCCACATTTCTTTGATTTTGACCTTTATGATATTTATGTTAGATATAAAGACAAAAGTATCATTTTCTTTTTTTAATATCTATAATATTTTGTGATTAGGATAAATAAAACATATGTTTAGTTATAAAAGGTTATTTGAAATATTAATGAATTATTTTTTATCATGTAATTTTATTTTATATTTTTAGTGATTTAATAACTATCTTAAATTCTTATGCAACACCAAAACATTATTGTTTCAATTAATAAAAAAACTAAAATAAATGATTTTAAAAATATTAAAAGTAATACAAATTGGTATAATTATTATGTTATGTGAATATTATAGATACATATAACATGTTAGGGATGTGTTAAATTATTATATTCATATTCACTCTTTGTATTAATGTATTTAAGGTCAAATTAAATGAATAGTATCAAAAAATTCATTAATGATATTTTATAATAAATAATATTTTATAATAAATAATATTTTATAAAATTATTCAAAATTCCTAAAATATTATATTCAGAAAAATTAATGGGATATGGTTTAAAAAATAAAATTTTTTCTATTTATAGGTTGTTTTTTCCTTTTATGGTAACATTTTTAACTTTTAAAGGGTAGAAAAATTTAATATTACACTAATTGTCAGAAGGGTTAACAAAAGGTTAAAACCAAACGATAAGGGTGAAAACATAACCCAACCTTGTATAAATTTTATTGAATGACACTATTTAGACTCATTATCACATTATCTTTAAATTATATCAATTTAGAGATATTTTTACATAAAAATAATTTATATTAATTTAATACATAAAGAAATTTCAAGAATAGACCTCTCCTCACTTAAAAAGGGATACCCCTTATCTCTTTTATTTACACAAAATTTAGCAACCTATATTGATAAAAAAAATACCAAATTACCTTATAAAAATACTTATCCAAGTTCTAGAGGTTTTTTCCCTTCCAATATATCAACATTATGTCCCTTAATAGAAGATCTAATGAAATTCTACTGAGGAAGAGGTAACTGTATTTATCAACTCTTTCAAATTTATTTATTCTTATACTTCCTCTTAATGTGTTGTAACCATCCTAAAATAATAAGTATAGTTATAAAAATATAATGATATTTTATTATAATTATGGGAAAATCATATTCCATCTTTTTTCTATTCTATGAAAAGTGAAAACATCACTCATGTGTATGTATAACTTACCGTCTCTACATCGCGGTGTAATTTAATTTTCCTCACCAGTTTACATGGATGGTTATAAATATGAAAATAATTAATATATATGATATATATGAAATAAATATTTTTCTATAATTATAATATCATATATACATTCTTACTTTCCGATCTATTTTAAAATGATAACATCGCTTGTGCGTACGTGTGGCCTACCACCCCCACAAAACGATGTGATCCGTTTTTCATTTATAATTTACATGGACTGTAATAAGGATAAATTTAATAAATATATATGATATATATTATATAATAATTATTTTTAAAGGTTAATTATTATTTACCTTTCCTTTTTATCATTCATCTAAAAGTGAAAACAATTTTCATGCATACATACGACCTACCATCTCTATGGATGATATAATTCATACTAATTTCTATACCTTTTATAGATGAATATATATGTTTATATTGAATATATATGATATTTATATCATGAAAAAATTCTTTATACAATGAAACCATGATAAATATGAAAGTATTGAAACTACGAAATCAAAATCTGCATGAAAAACGAAGCAACTAATAACCAAAATAATGATAATAATAAAATATTATTAACAAAGGGGAAACTAAATGCTATAAATAGAAAATATATGATATTAAAAATATGTATATGGTTATGGTATATAATTATAATAAATATAAATTTATTATATAGTAAGCTAAAAGAACTTACGAAGCAATTTGAACATAAGGTAAGAGATTTCATCTCAATTTACACTCCATTGAGACATATTTGATATTATGTACCTATTTACTTTATGTGATGTATATACATACCCTTTTAAATATTTAGCATGAATATATATTTATCTATGATGATTAATGATTCAATTTAAGTTAATATTTCAATAGTAGTGATTAAAAGAAAATATGATCTTATTTCTATTTTTGATTGTCTATTTTTTATTCCATAACTATTTTTTTTAAATTATTTTTCAAAAGTACTTTTATTTACTCAAATGATTTATTAATTAAATTTTAATTTATCCTTGAATTTTTGAATGTTTTTAAAGGAATATTTCTATTGTTTGTTGAAAATTTCATTTTTAAATTTCTTTATAAGAAGAGAAAAGTAATGTTTTTTTAATGTATACGGTGTTAACATATTTTCTCATAACCATAACCATTTTATGATATTAGATTCTTCTATAAGTTTCCAAAGATTTTAAGAAGAAAAATATTTAATGAAATATTTTTTTAATATTTCTATTCTATTTTCTTTTATTCTATAAAATACATGAACTTAATTCAAGTCATATATTTTTGATGAATTGAAGGTTATCTTTCAACTATTATTAATTTGTTTGTAATTAACTTTTTATTAAAACACTCACTTTGTTATGATAATTTTTCTTTTTACATTAAATTTATTTTAAATATCCATCATGGATATTCTTATTTCTTAAATCCTATATCATTTCTATATACAGTGTTTTACTATGGAAGTTATTTGATTGACTGAGGGAAACCATGATAAATCCATATTCTTTACTCAATATAGAAGTATATTGATAAGGCATATTGTTTATGATTTGAAGTGATCATTCACTATATGAGGAATATACTAGACATGAAGTGATGTGTGGGTCCGAGAATTATATATCCCCTCGATGCATCCATAAGTCTTATGAGACAAATTAGTTGGCCAAATTAAACGGGTTTTTGATTGATGCTTACCCATAGTTTAAACTGTCTTGGAATAGGGATTTGATGGTAGATACATCATCATTCCTGAGATATTGACATCAAATATTATTCATTTCCTTCATTTATAAATCATTTATTATTATCCATGAGACTAATACATTGATATTATCCATGGATTCATTTTTTTTCAATTTAATGATTAAGTATAATGTGTTTTTAGTTATTTAGATTGCTATATTGATTATGACTTATTTAATCATGATAGATTATACTATGCATAACCCCTTCTAAGAATCTGAGCTCACCCATTATTTTTTTTCCTTTATCCAGGATATGAACAAGGATATTATAAATAATATTAGGAATGAAAGAATTCTTCTTATGATATGTATTATAAATTTATAATGTGATATGAGAATCATGTATGTATATAGTTCTTCAAGAATACTAAACTATTCAATTATTTTGATTAAATCCCCATATCTTTAAAAATGTAATAATGTAGACACTGGATTTGGGGTTACTACAACCTAAATATTATATATCTCTCCCTTATTATTTTCTAGGGATTTTAGGTGTTGAGAGGATGTTAAAAGTCATTTGTCATTATTATTTATATGTTTATTTGGTTTATGTTTAATTATTATCAAAAAAAATTTACCCTTATGCAGACCCCCCCCATGTGTAGGTAAACCTACTTACCTTTAATTACCCTATTTTTCCCTTCATTATTTCAAGGTAACTGGATCATTTAAGGGTAAGTTAGGTTTTTGTTTTGAAGTGTAAATGTAGTCTTTGGTTTAAATTAGGGAAGATATCTCATGTCTAGGTGAGTTGAGTCTCATTTGAAGTTCATCACATCTCATGATAGGGTAGTTTTTTTCTCTTTTAAGGTCCTGTTCAGATTTTTTTGTTGCATTAAGGTAATCCTGATCTTGCATAAGGGTCAATCAACTTCATATCAAGGTAGACCTCATGTTATGGTCTTTTCATCAGGTTATCCATGATATTTTCATCTTTATGTGAGGGTAACCAGCCTTTGTAAAGTTTATTTGAACTATACTTGTGTAGATCAACCCTATCACACATAGATAATCATTTTTTCTATAAATCCATATTTTCTTATAGATTGGTTCTTCAACAAGATTTTAATAAAATATAGTGAAATAATAAAAAAAAAAAGTGGGTTTAAAATAATTTTGGAGAAAAATGAATGAAATATTTAACTTATAAAATTAAAGCATTGATTTAAGGAGATTCATATGGGTTGTGTGAGATAAATAAAAATAAAAAAGACTAACTTAATATGAATTAAAAAGGAAGTTTTATCATGTTTTAAGGAAATATTAGATAATAAATTTCTATTATATTTCAAAAAAATAGAGCATTCATATGTTTCAATTTGTATTTTTTTCTCTAAAATGTGGGAAGCTAGAGATTTTTCCAATTCAAATCTAGATTTATATAAAAATAACCTGATCCCCTTTTCATGATTCAAAATCCATGATCACTCTCTATTTACCCCAATTTTGTATAGTGTGTTGTGAAGCTTCTTTACAGGTTGGGTATTCAATACTTATCTAGGTTATTTTTTTTCAATTTGTGAGGTTATTATAATTTTTTTAACTAGTCAATTAACACGAATTAACTTTAAGAAGATAAAATAAACCAGAATGATGAAGAATAAAATGGTAAGTGTTGTATTTTGCTTTTATATATATTCCTAAATTATTTTATGATTTGTTTATATTATCATTTTGTCTAGAATAAAACCATTGGATGATAATAAATTTTTTATAATAAAAGAGATGGTAATTTTATGGTAATAATAAATGTATGAAACCTATTATTTATTTATTGATACACCTATTATTTTATGTAAAATAAAATAACCCTAATTATTAAAAGATGAAATCTAATAGTAAATGAGATAATATTAATTATATAAATAGAGTAACAATTATATTATAATATTTCTATGATATTTAATCCATTATATGTCCAAGACAATTTTTTGTTCACTATGTTGTTTGTGTTATCCCCTTGATTACTGTGAAATTGTTTTACTATGAAAATATGATTTATTTTTGTGTTGTTGTACTGGAATCACTTTGTATAATTTAATAATAATAATTAAATCTGATAATCAATGGGTTGTTCGGAAAATCTTGATGTTACCCCCTGATAATATATTCCTAAAAATATATTTTTTCTTATTTCTATGTTTTAATGATAGAATAACTCACATAATTAAATAATAATTAAATTAGGTAATTAAATTATATGTTTGAATAATCTAGACCTAATTGATGTTGTTGTTCACCAATTTTTTATATGCTTGGGAATATGATGGATTATTTCTACTAGGTGGATACAGTTGTGATATTTTTTATAATTTTGAATGGGTATTATGATGAAAGTTCTATGGGGGTTTTATATAGGAAAGGATAGTTGTGGTGCAGTGGTTAGTATAATGGGTGGGAAGTAGAACAAGATATGATTATTTTATGGTTTTGGGTTAGTTGTGAGGTGTTGATTATACTGTAGGGATTTGGTTGGTGATTCCTAGTGGTATGGGATGGAATAAAAATATTATATGTAAAAATTGTATGTGGTTGGAATAAGCTATGGGGGATGTTAATTTAATATGGTAAATTATCATGGCATCGAAATTAAATAGATTCAAACTGTAATTGAAATGTTAATGCTTGGAATGAATGGGTAACAGATAAGAATAAATGTGGGTGATAGATATGAGTAGTTTATCATTAAATATAGGAAATAAATGGAATAATGAACTTAATATTTATTAGTGAATGGAAATGTTGAATTTTATAAATGAATGAATAAAATTTGAATGGTGGTTGGTTGTTTTGGATATTTTTTGTGGTTATTGGATGGTTTGTGTACTATAGGTAGCTTAGGATATTTATGGTTAGTGATGATGTTTTAGTGGAGTATTGATATGGTATTGGGATGTTAGTGTATACAGTTAGGATGGGAATGGTGTGTGACTATCTATTATTTTATTTTCTTATGATTTCTATATACTCCCCACACAATTCAGGTAATTTATAATAACACCAAATATTTTGGCTCTAAGTGTTTTCTCAAAATACATGTTTGTGAGGAAATAGATTTATTCATTCTCTTTATTCCCTACTATCCATTCTTAGAGTATTAATAGGCATGGTATGTATTAACATACCCCGTGTGGTATTGGTATGATATTAAGTGCACTGGAAGACCCTATATGG
This sequence comes from Viscum album, assembly GCA_963277665.1. Lineage (NCBI taxonomy): Eukaryota > Viridiplantae > Streptophyta > Magnoliopsida > Santalales > Viscaceae > Viscum > Viscum album. The sequence goes on along the minus strand of OY728142.1, from coordinate 1,256,759,963 downwards.
TATTGAGATGAGAGGTACATGATGTAATAGAATACCCTATAGTGTATTGATATGATTAAAGGTGATTGAAAGAACCTATGGGGTATTGTAGTATAGGTGTGTGGGTAGGACCTTGTTGGTATTTTTGAGGATAGGTGAACTGAAAGACCCTGTGGCGTATTAATGTGATGATACTATATAGTAGGGATCATTCATGATAGGACTAGGGATCATGGATGATTTACTTCATGTTCATGATACACTTCCTTACTGGATTTGAATTTTAATGGAAACATGGTGTAATATTGTGGCGTGACAATAGAAGGGATTGATAGAACATGATATTTGACATTGGGGCATTAGAGTGAAAAAACCAATGGGTAATTGGTTACAGGGTTCCTTGACTATATTCTTTGGTATAATTTTACAATACTTGGATATGATACTTGGTGAGTGGTTCTTACTGAGTTTGGGAAGGGTTAGTTAACCTAATAGGTGAATGTTGGTTCTACCCTTCACTCACTAGAGCTTTAATATGTTTTTTTCACATTTACATGAGAGGTCCTTGGGGGGGGGGGTTACTACTGAGTATAAATGTTATGATCACACCTATATATATATATATATATATATATTTCAAGTGATCGTTAGGGATTTGGTGACCGAGATAGACTACACTATATTATATTGGGGAGTTGTTGTTGGAGTTATTACTTAATAATTGTTTGGGTGGTTTATTTTTGGAGATTTCATGTATCCCATACCATGCATTGTGGGTTTTTATTATATGGGATCTTGGTTATTTTATATTATGTAGTGTTTATTTTTAATTTTAATCTTATATATTACCCTTAACATATTTATGAGGGCAATTCCTCTCATTTTATATTTTATACCCTCGATGTCAGTCACTAACCTGGGGCCTATTGAAGGTGGGTTTTTGGGGTCACCCCTTCTATACTTTTTCGTTCAGGAGGGGTGCCATAGGGGGTCATGATATCTTTGTAGATGAGTAATATTTTCATCTTATTACTCTATAAAATTTATACATAATTCAAAAAAATCTTCACACATGAATATCTTCTAGCCATATCTATGCATAAACATTTATGGGGAAATAAGGGAACATAATAAATTATTGAACTAAAATACTCAGTAAGGGATAAAAAAATATCATTAACTCATGGGAAATTTATCATTAGATCATAAAAATGTGAGGAAAATGATTTTGTGAGAAATGAAATGATTAATGGAAAAATATCATGGAATATTAAGAAGTAATCATGAGTCATGATAACATAATCACAGATCATGTCATAGAATTCATAAAGTATTATATTGAAAAAAGAATATATACTATGAGATAAAAATATGAAATTATAAGATAATAACTATGATTCATGGTAACATAAATTAGGAAATTGGCACATACTTAATCATAGTAAATCATTACATATATCGAGGATATTGACTAAGAATATCATAACATATGTCAAGGATATTTTCCCAGACCATCGTCCCATATATCATGGATCTATTCTAAGACCATCAAAATATAATGAATAATTTTACCCCATAACATAGGGGATTGGGATAACCTCAAATGTACCATACATAACATTTCATGAAATATAATATTTAACTAATGAATTATAGGTATATATAATTCTAGGTCCATACATTACATAATCACACACACACACAGATATATATATATATGTATGATGAATGAAATAAATCATACATCCATAAAATCACCACTCGATTAAACCATGGAAATAAAATGCGATACATAACATTTTTTTAAGGTATAAAAATTTTATAAAGAGATAAAGAGGTTGATACCATGAATATATATCATCATATTAATATTTAACTTAATAATTGATGAATATATCTACAAGGTTACCCATATATAGTTAAAGGATATATGGATATATCAATATGTTTTCCCAGTCAATTGAATGAAATGGTTATTTGGGTGAACACCCTTCAACAAGGAGAAATAAATATAGGATATCCATGATATAAAGGTATTAGTATATTTTTTATCTTTATTAATTTTTTATGATAAGTAAGGATAAAGGCAGCGATGGATCAAACCACTCATAGGGATTTTATTTTCTTATCACCACAGGCACATAAGAATTCAGTAATGAATCAAGGGATTTTTTTTTAAAATAGTTACCACTTATGAAAAAATATAGTGAGAGGAAATATAACATAAGTAATATTAAATGGGTGGAATAAAAAAGAGTATTGACATAGATAAAAAATCCATTAGAGGAAGACAAGATATTCAAGAATATTTAGGAAAAAAATTCCTTAGTTCTTTAAACAATGTTGAAATAAAGATTTTTTTTCATAAAAAATAAAGCCCTTAAAAAATAATCTTTACAAAAATATAGAAGGAAATGGAAGATAATTCAATAAAATAGTTTTCTTAATGTTTGGTAATAATTTTTTAAAAACAAATATATAAGTAATTATAAATTTATTTACCAAAAGTAACATAAAGACTTTTAAATGTTTAATTTAAAAATAAAACATCCCAATACAAGATCTTTGAAAATAAATAAAGTTGAAGTAGAAGAAACATAGAGAAAAAGTTAATAAATAGTATGAATTCTAAATGAAATTATCTTTACTATTTTCATAAAAGTTTAAAGTAACCGACATCCATGAGAGGGATATAAAATGAGAATTTAAATATATTTAAAGATAAAAATAGTAGGCACAAAATAGAATAAATTTTTAAATTTCAAAATAAGTAAACCCAATAATTTTTATAATTAATAAAATGGATATAAAAGATAAATACCTATAATAGAGGGTGGAAATTATCTATTAAAAAATCCTACTTTTATGAGACACAAATCAATTAAAAATTTGATGATGATAAAGTAGTGTAATTTTCCTAAAAAACAAGAGGAAACAAATTATAAAAAAATAAAATGGTAGAATATAACCAGTATAAAAGAATTTATTAAATGTTGCTTTTCTATAAATAAATAGTTTAATAGTTTAAGCCCAACCTTAAAAACTACCCAATGAAAAATAAGTGTCTACTCGGGTGTCCAAGTGGAATAGTGGCTCATGCAGGGTGTGAGTATAACTCAATAGGCCACCCCAATGGCGTCCTTAAAATAATTAGTCTGATAGGTGGTGAATGTTGAAGTTCTATAAATAAATAATTTAATAGTTTAAAAAAAGTTTATATAAAATAATAAAAATCACCAATTCCCTGGTATCATGATGACACTTGAGGTCAACTATATCATTTTTGATCTCTAGGTCCATGACCATTATCGACCATACCTTTTTTGTCCAGTGTTGTGGTGTCTATGAGCATGTCTCAATGAAATTTCTTGTAATAAATATCTATATAGAATCTAGGGGTCAGCCTAAAATTCTGTAGAAACATGAGTTATAAGATGGAATCCATGTGCTCAACCTGACATTTTCCTATTATTAGTAATCAAACAAAATCCAAACACTCATCCCGGAATTCCCAATGGAATTTGAGCCCTCATCCTAGAATTCCCTAGTATTTTTCATCATTAGTCATCACTCTAAATCCAAATAATTTTTTGGAATTACATTGGAATCTAAGAGCTCATCCCTACATTATCGGATTTTCCCATATCATTTTCCCCATAGAATCCATTCACCAATCCTGGTAATCCAAAGTCATGCATCAAATATTATATGTGATGTGGCTCTAATTTGATGTGGTTTGCCACATCATTTTTATTGGTTTTTAGTAATTTAGTTTACTATTTTTATACTTTTTAGTAAATAATCACACTTTTGTATGTCGATAATTAAATATATTAAATTATAAACTTTTATAGAAAATTATTTAATTTTATCCTTTAAAATTGTTAAATTAATCTGACACATTTTTTTCTAATACAATTATTTCTTAATTAGTTATGTTAATTTGTTTGATTTTTAAATAACATGACATGTTTATTATTTAATCAATTTTTCATTAAATTTTTATCCATCTTACTTAGTTTTTAATTTAATATATTATCCATTAATTTAGATTCATTAAAATAAATTAACTTTATTAATTTCTATGTTTCATTATTTTGTTAGGTTTTTAATAAGTTATGAATTTAAATAATCTAATGTTTTTTCAATTTAAATATTCATTTAGTTATTTTATTAATTAATTTAGATTTTTAAAAATTTAATACTTTGACTTCTTTTTTGTAGTATAATTTTTAATTCAAAGACATTTTTAGTCTATCGGTCTCACCAACATCGCTCACATTAACTTTCGATATCACAAGCTACTGACGCCCCCTTTTTTCCGCAACAACTATCGGTGACACTTGAGTCACATACATTTTTATTTTTCATTCACCTTTTATCCTTTAAAAAATTTATCTAACAGTTTTTAAATTTTAATCTTCCAATTTTAATCTTTTATGAATTTAGTTTAACATTAGTCTAGTTTTTTAATTTAAGTGTTTACAATTAATAATTTAATATTGTTTAATTTTATTTTAATTAATAATTTAGTTTTAGTTTATCAGTTAACTTAATTTTAGATTATAATTTTATTTTAAGTTAATTAGAGTTTTATGTTTAATTAATCAATTAATTAATTATTAAGTGTTAGTTTTAGTTTTATTTGGTTTTAGTTTTATTTTATGTTTTTGTTGTAGATTAATTTTAGTCTTCATGTTTTAAGTTTTATGTATTTAATTAGGTTAATTAGTTAATTTTATTTAGTTTCATCTTTTTTTGAAACATTTTACTTCAATTAAATTTAGTTATTGTTTTTATTTTATTCAATTAATTAAAAATAATAATTAATTAACTTAATATTTTATTTAAGTTTTTGCATTTTATTTTTGAGTCACCATTTCCTCTCCCACCATTCTACCAATCACCGACTCAGCCAAACCAGTTTCAATATACAAATATTTTCAATTTCCAGATTCAACAACCGAATCAAAATAAACAAAAGAACAAAAAGAGATCTAGACAACCAAAAAATAAAATCACTACTGGAAATCGGATCTTTCCCAACACTTATATATACCCTTTCCCAACGGTTCTCCCAAACCGTTGGGAAAGGGGGGTCTTTCCCAACGGTTTGGGAGAACCGTTGGGAAAGGGTCCTCAAAACCCACCTTTCCCAACGGTTCTCTCAAACCGTTGGGAAAGGGGGGGTCTTTCCCAACGGTTTGGGAGAACCGTTGGGAAAGGGTCCTCAAAACCCACCTTTCCCAACGGTTCTCCCAAACCGTTGGGAAAGACCCCCCCCTTTCCCAACGGTTTGGGAGAACCGTTGGGAAAGGTGGGTTTTGAGGACCCTTTCCCAACGGTTCTCCCAAACCGTTGGGAAAGACCCCCCCCCCCCCTTTCCCAACGGTTTGGGAGAACCGTTGGGAAAACTCACCCCAAAACCAACATTCACCCTCCCTGCAAATTTCCACCTATCCCAACACATTTGAGAACCGTTGGGATAGGTCTATCCCAACGGTTTTGAGAACCGTTGGGATAGATTCTTTCATTTCTTCCAGGTCTGCTACCCGAGAACATTATATAAATCTAAATTTTAAATAATTATGATAATACATATATATATTTATGAAATTATGTTTACAAAAGTGATGTTAGCTTAGTGGTTAAGTCGTTCGATTATAAACAAGGGGTCGTGGGATCAAATCCCAGCGCATGTATTTTTTTTGAAATATATTTACCAACGGTTTTATATCCGTTGGAATAGATTTTCATATTACTTACACCAACGGTTTTGTAAACCGTTGGGATAGGTCTATACCAACGGTTTTGGGAAAACCGTTGGTATAGACCTATCCCAACGGCTTACTTCGCAACGGTTCTCCAAACCGTTGGTATAGGCTATACCAACGGTTTGGAGGCCTATACCAACGGTTCCAAACCGTTGGTATAGGTTAGTATTCTACTAGTGAATCAATAACGAGATCAATGTAAAATTAAACCACGGATTTGAAATTTCTTTATTTAGATCTAGCAACCCAGGATTCGAACCACTTCACATTGTCATCAGGAATCAGAACCATAGATATGTGGAGGTGGAGCTTCGTGTTGTTGTTGCTGGAAATCTCAGAGACGCAGAACCCTCGACCCAGAGAACCGCGCCATGTGGAAGCGATCCACTGAACCCAGAGAACCGAGCTGCGGCTCGATATGGAAATCAGAATCCACCATTGGAGGAAACCTGGTTGCCGCCTTGGAATTGTAGGAGATCGAGCCATCGTGGGGTTTCTCCTGAGAGAAAACCCTTCCCCCCTATGTGCCAATATTTGGGGGGAGAAGAAGCTTAATAAAAATAAAATAAAAATAAAACTCAAATTAAAATAAAAATATATATAATAATAGTAAAACTTAAATATAAAATAATTATTTTAAATAAATGATAAATATAAAATAATTAATAATTAATAGAATAGAATTTTTAACTAAACTAATCTAATAAAATATATAAAAACTAAAATATTTATTAATAATTAAAATAAAATAATCTAATTAATTTAAAATGGTAAATAATTTAATTTTTGAAACAATAATAAACTTAATAATTATATTATTTAAAATTAACATTAATAATTATAAAAAATAACTTAATAAAATAATGACATTAAAATTTATAAAATATATAATTAATAAAACCTTATAAACTTAATTATTGATAATGATTAATTATTAATTAAATTGATCAACCAAATAATACTTTAATATTTAATTATTTATTACAACATAACTTTTATAATTAAATAATAATTGTTTAATAATAAAAATATTTTATCTTAATTATTAATAATCTAATTTTTAAATATAATTACTAGATATTAATAATATTAATAAAATAACTTAATAAATAATATTAAATTAAAAAATTATTAATTTTATTTAAGACTATATAATAAATTAATTACTTTAATAATTACTTTTAATTTATTTTTCTATGTATTTTTAACTGTTTTGTTTTGTTCTTTCCTGTTTAGGTTCAAAGTAGAGTCGAAAACAGGTCCACATTCATTCAACTAACTCACAGGAAGTTAGTTACAAGGGAAAAGCTAGTGCTATGTGTCATTCATAAAAAAACGCACGTGTGCGGTGCAACATTAAAAAACATTTGAAGTTGGTGAAAGACAATTGGTGATGTGCATTAGGTGACAATGAGTTTAAAACAAAGCAGTGAATTGAAAGTAGGGGGGGTGGAAACACAACTCACAAGATGATTTTTGTCAACTTCTCACACATCGGAGTAGAGCATTTCCAAGGAGATCCAGGAGACGTGGAGAGCAGTAAGTCTTGGAGTCGAAGATGATCATCATTTTGGGAGTTCTTCTCCACACTTATTTTAACTCTTGTACTCTGTTTTATGATTCTTTCAATTGCTGTAATAAACATGACTATTAGATAAATCTTCTAGTTTTGGAAAAATTCAAGTTTTTCTGGTTGTATTTCTTCTACCATTTCACTTTATCATTCTAATGTATTCAAAATTGATCGGCAAGATCAATTCTAAATTCATCCAAATGATTCATACCACTTGTACTTAATTTTTAAATCCACAATAATTTGGTGAGAATGATCGTGGATACATTTATCAAAATATTTAAAATTTAGAAAACTTTAGAACATACAACGAGTTTGTTCTGTCATTATTTTCAAATGTAAATTTTCACAGTTGAACTTTATTGGAATGATGAACTTCAATATTGACCAATCTTTATGACTTATCTTCTGGTGAGTAAAGTAAGTCATTCTTTTATTGTGTTACATTGCAGCATCATTTAAGCGATTAGGAGTCCTTTTAAAACTAGTAGAATAGAAAGTTTTCCCAAGCTTTACATCCAGATTATTCATATTTTAGCATTTAATATATGAGTTTCTTCCTGTTTTCAAACTATTTCTTATTTTATCATAGTTTAGAACAAGAAAAAAATTGTGTTACTTTTCTGATTTATAAAAAATAATAATAATATAAAAAGTAAAATATTATCCTCACTGCTAGAAATAGTGGGGTGTTTTGAGTTTTCTTTAGAAAATTGGTCACAATTCCTTCCCTATGGGTTAAAACCTACTTTCCACTATACTGTAGTTTGTAGGTAATTATAAATAATTAAAATTTGACTCTATTTCAACGATGATCATATAAAATTTTTAGCGCCATTAATGGGGATGGAACGAGCCAATTATTTTCTAAAAATTCTCAAGAAAAAGAATTCACATAAAAAAACACCAAAAAATTGAAAACTTTGAAAACTATATAAAAAAAACTTGTTCTGATAAATTCTGAAAATTTATCTGTAGATACTGTTACTGTTACTTCCATTTTTTTATTGTCATTTTTTTGTATTACCACTATTACTACTCATTGTTGTGCTGAATTAAATTGTTGTTACCCATTGCATGAGCACAATAACCTCTTCTGTTAGTCTAGAGCCTCTGAACTTAGAAATAGTTAATTATTTGACCACTCTAAGAAAGAAGAACAAAATTGAAATAGAGAACATTTATAATAGAGTCTCTGATAATAACTTACAAAATCATCCAGAACTGTTAGAGAATGAGGGACCTAGGATGAGGTAGTTCCAACTCCCTCAAGTTTCAAGTAACCCTTCTTACATTAGACTTTCACCTATAGCACAAAAATATGAGATGAAATAGTCCCACATTTCACCACTTCTTGCATTCAATGGGATCTCTAATGAGGAATATCTTTCTTTCATTAGATACTTCTGTAACACTGTGTAGAAGTTACCCCTTCTAGGACTTACAGAAAATGAACTTAGAATGAGAGTTTTTCCCTTTTTCCTTAAAGGGAATGCTAGGAACTAGTTTCTGAGCCTAGATGAGAACATTTTTGAGAAATGGGATCAGGTCTAAAACTCATTGATACTGAAATTTTATCCCCAAAGACTTAAAAGAGAACTTAGAACAAAAATCACTAGTTTTTATCAAGACTATGGAGAATATTTTCATAAATCTTGGGATAGATTCAGGGACCTACTTATGTAGTGTTCCCATCATCAACTCCCATCCCACCTTCTCATGGATACCATATATAAAGGGTTATCCTCATATGGACAGAACCTAGTTGATCAAGCTATTGGGGGTAATTATATTGACAAAAAAAATGAAGAGTTGAGAAAAATCTTTAACAACTTGGCCTTTAATTATCAACATAAAAATTCAAGAAGAAAAAGTGTTAACAGAAACCCAAACACTGGTTCAATGAATGAAACTCAAGATCAACATATTGAAATCACAAATCAACTTCAATCTTTAATGAACCAGAATTCAAAAAAATATGCTAACTAGATGGCCTATCCAAATACCAACCATTCACTTAGAGAAAAAATTTCACTATGTGGAATGTTTGGGCATACTGAAAACTTTTATCTTAACTTTTACATGCCATACCAACAAAAATAAAATTCATGTTTTTATCAATTATGGTCTTAGAATGACTTCTGTTGAAGATCCATTTTCAATAAATTACAACCAAAGCTATAGGAACCATCCAAAATTGTCCTATAAATACCAAGGTTTAATTAAGAAATCAACTACCCCTAATTACTCAAACCAACCAAGACAAAATTGTCTAAATCAACAAAGGGGTGAGTCTTCTAATGATCAAGGAAACAATGATAACCAAATATCTTCTAAGATGGATCTAATTTTGAATAAAATGAACTCTCAAGAAGAAAGATTCATAAATAAATTAAATAAACATGAAACCAAATATGAAACTTATAAAATGAAAAATTATGTGAGAATACAGAGCATGGAAACACAGATAGGACAATTAGCTAGATATTTGACTTCTAAGGACAAAGGTAGGTTGCCTAGTACAACTAAACTGAATCCTAAGGAGAATATTATGGTAGTTGTCACTAGGAGTGGGTTGAATACTCAAACTGTTACAAAAAACTCACTAAAAATTCCCAAAATGAAAATCTTCTTAATACTAAAAATAAAAATATTGCTTTTTACTCAATATAGAAATTATGAAAAAGCTGCTAAAAATGATCAGAATCTGAATCTTTCACCTGACAAATCATGATGGAAAGTTTTCTAAAAATCAAAAGAATAAAGGAAACTAAAAAGTTGATGAAGTGGTGAGGGAAATACCTCATGTCCTTAAAAATATTTCCCCACCCATCCCTTTCCCTGAGAAACATAAGCCTCAATGTAATACCAAGGTGAACTTATTCAGTTCCTTGGTCTCTTTACCAAAATTCAAGTGAACATTCCATTCATTTAAGCTTTGATTCAAATCCCATATTACTTTAAATATCTTAAAAAATGTTTCAAATAAAAAAACAGTTGAATAATTTTCTACCTATAGCCTCACTGAAGAGTGTAGTGCTGTACTCTAAAAGAAAATCCTACCCAAACTGAAATACCATGGTAGTTTTGTCATTCCCTGCACCCTAGGAAATTTCAATCAGCTCAATTGCCTTTATGACGTAGGTGATAGTATCAACCTACTCCTATACTCAATGTTTCAACGGTTGAGGCTAAGTGATCTTCAACCAACCACAGTCATACTCTAGTTAGTTGATAGATCTTTCACTCATCCTCTGGGGAGTGTAGATGACTTTCTAGTTGGGGTTGGGAAGCTATTTTTGTCTGCTAAATTTCTATTCTTAGACATGGAGTTTGATCAAGAGGTGCCCATCATCTTGGGTAAGCCCTTCTTTGCCACATGTGGTGCTATAGTTGATTTGTCAACTTCTCACACATCGGAGTAGAGCATTTCCAAGGAGATCCAGGAGACTTGGAGAGCAGTAAGTCTTGGAGTCGAAGCTGATCATCATTTTGGGAGTTCTTCTCCACACTTATTTTAACTCTTGTACTCTATTTTATGATGCTTTCAATTGCTGTAATGAACATGACTATTAGATTAATCTTCTAGTTTGGGAAAAATTCAAGTTTTTCTGGTTGTATTTCTTCTACCATTTCACTTTATCATTCTAATGTATTCAAAATTTACCAGCAAGATCAATTCTGAATTCATCCAAATGATTCATACTACTTGTACATAATTTTTAAATCCACAATAATTTGGTGAGAATGATCATGGATACATTTATCAAAATATTTAAAATTTAGAAAAATTTATAACATACAATGAGTTTGTTCTGTCATCATTTTCAAATGTAAATTTTCACAGTTGAACTTTATTGGAATGATGAACTTCAAGATTGACCAATCTTTATGACTTATCTTCTGGCGAGGAAAGTAAGTCATTCTTTTATTGTGGTACATTGCAGCATCATTTAAGCAATTATGAGTCCTTTTAAAACTAGTAGAATAGAAATTTTTCCCAAGCTTTACATCCAGATTATTCATATTTTAGCATTTAATATATGAGTTGCTTCCTGTTTTCAAACTATTTCTTATTTTATCATAGCTTAGAACAAGAAAAAAAATTGTGTTACTTTTCTGATTTATAAAAACACAAAAAAAATAATATAAAAAGTAAAATATTATCCTCAATTCTAGAAATAGTGGGGTGTTTTGAGTTTTCTTTAGAAAATTGGTCACAATTCCTTCCCTATGGGTTTAAACCTACTTTCCACTATACTGTAGTTTGTAGAAATTATAAATAATTAAAATTTGAATCTATTTCAATGACGATCATATCAAATTTTTAGTTCCATTAATGGGGATGGCATGAGCCAATTCTTTTCTAAAAATTCTCAAAAAAAAATTCACACAAAAAAACACCAAAAAATTGAAAAATTTGAAAACTATTTAAAAACAACTTGTTCTTCTAAATTCTGAAAATTTATCTATAGATACTTTTACTATTACTTCCATTTTTTTATTTTCATTTTTTTGTATTACCACTATTACTACTCATTTTTGTGCTGAATTAAATTGTTGTTACCCATTGCATGAGCACAATAACCTCTTCTGTTAGTCTAGATCCTCTGAACTTAGAAATAGTTAATTATTTGCCCACTCTAAGAAAGAAGAACAAAATTGAAATAGAGAACATATATAATAGAGTCTCTGATAATAACTTACAAAATCATCCAGAACTCTTAGAGAATGATGGACCTAGGATGAGGGAGTTCCAACTCCCTCAAGTTTCAAGTTACCCTTCTTACATTAGACTTTCACCTAGAGCACGAAACTGTGAGATGAAATAGTCCCACATTTCAATACTTCTTGCATTCAATGGGATCTCTAATGAGGACTCTCTTGCTTTCATTAGAGACTTCTATAACACTGTGCATAAGTTACCCCTTATAGGACTTACAGAAAATGAACTTAGAATGAGAGTTTTTCCCTTTTTCCTTAAAGGGAATGCTAGGAACTAGTTTCTGAGCCTAGATGAGAACATTTTTGAGAAATGGAATCAGGTCTAAAACTCATTGATAATGAAATTTTATCCCCAAAGACTTAAAGGAGAACTTAGAACAAAAATCACTGGTTTTTATCAAGACTATGGAGAATATTTTCATAAATATTGGGATAAATTCAGGGATCTACTTATGTAGTGTTCCCATCATCAACTCCTATCCCACCTTCTCATGGATACCTTCTATAAAGGGTTATCCTCATATGGACAGAACCTAGTTGATCAAGCTATTGGGGGTAATTATAATGACAAAAAAATGAAGAGTTGAGAAAAATCTTTAACAACCTGGACTTTAATTATCAACATAAAAATTCATGGAGAAAAAGTGATAACAGAAACCCAAACACTGGTTCAATGAATGAAACTCAAGATCAAAATACTGAAATCACAAATCAACTTCAATCTTTAATGAACCAGAATTCAAAAAAAATCTGTTAACCAGATGGCCTATCAAAATACCAACCATTCACTTAGAGAACATTTTTCACTATGTGGAATGTTTGGGCATACTGAAAACTTTTATCCTAACATATACATGCCATACCAACAAAAATAAAATTCATGTTTTTATCAATTATGGTCTTAGAATGCCTTCTGAAGAAGATACATTTTCAATAAATTACAACCAAAGTTATAGGAACCATCCAAAATTGTCCTATAAATACCAAGGTTTAATTAAGAAATCCACTACCCCTAATTACTCAAACCAACCAAGACAAAATTTTCCAAATCCACAAAGGGGAGAGTCTTCAAATGATCAAAGAAACAATGATAACCAAATATCTTCTAAGATGGATCTAATTTTGAATAAAATGAACCCTCAAGAAGAAATATTCATAAATCAATTAAATAAACATGAAACCAAATATGAAACTTATAAAATGAAAAATTATGTGAGAATACAGAACATGGAAACACAGATAGGACAATTAGATAGATATTTAACTTCTAGGGACAAAGGTAGGTTGCTTAGTACAACTAAACTGAATCCTAAGGAGAACATTATGGTAGTTGTCACTAGGAGTGGGTTGAATACTCAAACTGTTACAAAAAACTCACTAAAAATTCCCAAAATGAAAATCTTCTTAATACTGAAAATAAAAATCTTGCTTTTTACTCAATCTAGAAATTATGAAAAAGCTTCTGAAAATGATCAGAATCTGAATTTTTCACCTGAAAAATCATGATGTAAATATTTCTAAAAATCAAAAGAATAAAGGAAAATAAAAAGTTGATGAAGAGGTGAGGGAAATACCTCATGTCTTTAAAAATATTTCCCCACCCATCCCTTTCCCTGAGAAACTTAAGCCTCAATGTAATACCAAGGTGAACTTATTCAGTTGCTTGGTCTCTTTACCAAACTTCAAGTGAACATTCCATTCATTCAAGTTTTGATTCAAATCCAATATTACTTGAAATATCTTTAAAAAATGTTTCAAATAAAAAAAAAGTTGAATAATTTTCTACCTACAGCCTCACTGAAGAGTGTAGTGCTATACTCTAAAAGAAAATCCCACCCAAACTGAAATACCATGGTAGTTTTGTCATTCCCTGCACCCTAGGAAATTTCAATCAGCTCAATTGCCTTTATGACTTAGGTGTTAGTATCAACCTACTCCTATACTCACTGTTTCAACAGTTGAGGCCAGGTGATCTTCAACCAACCACAGTCATACTCTAGTTAGTTGATAGATCTTTCACTCATGCTGTGGGGAGTGTAGATGACTTGCTAGTTGGGGTTGGGAAGCTATTTTTGTCTACTGAATTTCTAGTCTTAGACATGGAGTGTGATCAAGAGGTGCCCATCATCTTGGGTACTCCCTTCTTGGACATAGGTGTGGCTATAATTGATGTGTCTAAATGTTAAATTATTTTTAAAATTTTAAAAAAGACAAGAACAATTTAATGTGTTAAAAAATGTTAAAGGACCCGCATTCCTTGAAAACAGTTTAATGGTAGAGTCTTTAAAAGATGAAAGTTCATATAGAAATTTTGAACAATATTAAAATCAATCCTATGTTGAAGAAATTCATTCGGATGCTAAAAATCTGGATTTTATTATCCCACAAGTTGAAAACTATACTCAAATAGAGAATCTAGAAAATTTTCTAGATCTGGACAACTATCCATTTTCTGCAGTAGGAGAGTCCCTTATTTATGAACTTAAGAGATTTTTGAGTGAAATTTAGGGTGAATCTATTGTCAACAACATTATTAGGCACTATTATGATGTTGAGGGACAACTTATAAGACCAATTTATGATTCTTATTTAATAAATCTGTTAAGTTCTAATCTGGAAAATCTAGACAATGAGCTATCCACTTTGGAAGGCAGCACTGTAAATCCATAATTTGAGCTAGAAATTGGAAATCATTCATCTTTTAATACTCATTTTAAGATTTAAATTTAATATCTTGGATCTCCTAGGCCTAATAGTCTTCCTTCGAGTGTAGAACCACCCACTTCTGAACTTAAACCGTCCCTATTCATTTGAAATACTTGTTTTTGGGTAAGAATTCCACTTTGACTATTATAATTTTTGCTAAGTTGAAAGATAATCAAGAGGATAGATTGAAAAATGTTCTTAAAAAGTTTAAATATTCTATAGGATGAACCATAACAGACATCAAGGGTATTATTCCATCATTCTTCATGGACAAAATTCCTATGGAGCCTGATCATAATCCTAGGGTAGAGTGTCAAAGAAGATTAAATCCAAATGTAAAAGAAGTTGTGAGATAAGTAATTAAAATTTTAGACACTGGTATGATCTATCCCATTTCTGATAGCACTTGGGTCATTCCTGTCCAGGTTGTCCCTAAAAAGAGAGGTTTCATTGTTGTCAAAAATGAAATAAATGAAGAAATCTAAGTTAATAAATCCACAAAATGGAGAGTTTATATAGATTATAGGAAGTTGAATGAATCCACTAGGAATGAAAATTTTCCAATTCCATTTCTGGATCAAATGCCTAAGAGGCTTGTTGGAAATGATTTTTTCTATTTCCTGGATGGGTATTCCAGTTACAATCTGATTCCTATTGCTCCAGAGGATTAGGAAATGACTACTTTCACATGACCATTTGGGATATTTGCTTACCGGTGGATGACATTTGAGTTGTGTGGATCTCAAAATACCATTCAAAGGTGTATTATGGATATCTTTTTGGACATGATTGAGAGGATAATTTAGGTATTCATGGATTATTTATCCATTATGGGTAGTACTTTTGATACATGTTTAGGAAATTTGGAATTATTTTTGGAAAGATGCATTAAAACCAACCTTTTGCTTAATTGGTAAAAGTGTCAATTAATGGTCACAAAAGGTATTTTTCTTGGTCATAAAGTATTAAAGAGAGGTCTAGAAGTTGATCCTATAAAGATAGAAGTCATTCAAAAACTCCCACCTCCTAAAAATGTAAAAGGTGTTAGAAGTTTTTTAGGGCATGCCATTTATACTGAAGATTCATAAAATACTTTTCCAAAATCACTAAACCCTTCTGTTCTCTGCTTGTTAAGGATGAACCTTTCAATTTTGATGAATGATTTTTGAAATATTTGAATATTCTTAAATAAAAACTCACTACATCTCCTATCATCACTACACTTGGATGGAAACTACCTTTTTTAACTTTTGTGTGATTCTAGTGACATGGTTGTTGGATTTTTCCTTGGAAAAAGGAGAGATAATAAGATGATTGAGGTTTACTATAGTAGAAGGTCGCTAGATGAGGCTCAAAGAAATTACACCACTAATAAAAAGGAATTGGTATCTATTGTGTTTTCTCTAGATAAGTTTAGACAATACCTTTTAGGATCTAAAGTCACCATCTTTACTGATCATTCTGCTTCGAAGTACTTTCTATCTAAGAAAGAAAGAAAAAATTAGGATGATTAGATAGATTATTTTAATAAAATAATTTAATTTAGAAATAAGGGATAATAAGGGAGATGAAAATTTAGTTGTTGACCATCTATCTATACTTCCTCACACCCATTATAAAGATCTAAGGGAGATCAATTCTTCCTTTCCCGATGAAAAACTAATCTTTATTTCTATTAGGCAGTCTACATGGTATGAATTTTTTTCTGATTTTCTGGTAGTAGGAGTCTTTCCCAAATATCTATCCAATAACCAAAGGAATAACTTCATTTAAAAACTTAAGTACTACCTTTAGGATGACCCTTTGTTGTTTAGAAGGCGTGTTGATGGAATTCTTAGAAGGTGTGTGCCTGAGGAAGAGATGCTTCCCATTTTAAAGAGTTGTCACTCCTCACCTTGGTGAGGTCAACAAGGTGGTGAAAGGACATCTCAAAAAGTCTTCCAATCTAGTTTCTATTGGCCCACTCTTTTTAAGGATTCTAGAATATTTTTAGTTGGTTGTGATAAGTTTCAGAGGTTGGGAAATATTGGTAGGAAATAGGATTTACCCCCACAATGGTATTTTAGAAGTATAAATTTTTGATATATGGGGTTTAGTTTTCATGGGTCCATTTCTATCATCTAATGGTAATGATTACATAATTATTCCTGTAGATTATGTGTCTAAGTGGGTTGAGGTAGTGGAACTTCCCAACAATCAAGACAACTCTGTTATAAGTTTGTTAAAAAGAATATCTTGTCAAGATTTTGAGTCCCAAAAGCTTTCATCACTGATAATGGAACACATTTTAAGAACTAAAAATTTAAGGCTTCGGTGGAAAATATGGTTGTGTTCATAAGACTAGAACTCCTTATCATCTATAGTCCAGTGGACAAGTGGAAATTTCTAACAAAGAACAGAAACATATTCTTGAAAAAAATATCTCAAGATCTAGAAAATACTAGTACCTTAAATTTTATGAAGCTTTATGGGAATATAGAACTACTTTCAAGACCCCAATAGGCTTTCCCCCATATAGGATGCTTTTTGGAAAATGCTTTCATTTTCCTATGGAGTTGAAACATAAGTCATATTGGGAAGTTAAGTCCTTGAACATTGACTTTAAGAGTGTTGGTGAGAGAAGATTTCTTGATTTGAGTGTGTTAGATGAGATAAGGAGAGAGAGTTATGATAATTTAAGGATTTACCAAGAGAGTACTAAAAGTTTTCATGATTCTATCATTCAAACCAAAGAGTTTAAACCTAGATAGAAGTTCCTATTTAATTATAGACTTAAAATATTTCTTGTAAAAATTATGTATAAGTGGTTTGGACCTTTCACTATTATTAGAGTGCTGAAGAATTGAGCTGTTAAGATTTTAGGTGAGAAAAAGAACCTATGTTGGTTAATGGTCAGAGAGTGGAACTTTATTTTGAGGGACAACCAAAGGGTTTGTCTACTTTCACTGTTCTTGATAACTAATTCTAAATAAAGTCTAGTTGAAGACATTAAACTTAGAGCTACATGGGAGGAAACCCATGGTCCTTGTTTTGTCCTTTTTTTGTTTCATTTCTGAATTTTTAATAAAAAATGCTGCATGATCTGTTTTTGTGCAATTCTTTTTGTTTCTTTATTCTTTCTCTTGGTTCTTGTTTTTTGTGTTAAGATGATGCAGTTGGATTTCATGGGAGTAGAATTCCCATGCTAGAGGATTAATGACAAACCGATTTAGGGAAGTACTCTAATTTTTAGTCTACTTTCATATTTTCTGATCCTTTCACGTTAATAAAAAAATTAATTGGTAAGTCACCGACAGTTCATTTGAACCACCATTCCACTACTGTCGGTGAGTCACCTCAATGGTGACTCGTTAATAAATTGCTAACAATGAGTCAGTGACTGTTACCATTTTTTAAAAAAATTCTTCTTTATATGTTGCTGATTTTGAAATCTTGCTTGCATTGAAAGTCTACTGCATGTATTTTTGCTGAAATATCATGCTACATGTTTATTTCATGGTTTCTGTTTAAAAAAAATTATGCACATTCACTTTGATGAAATTTTTTTCTGCACATGTCATTATCCTGTACAAAAAAAAAATCTTATTGTACCTCAGTGCTAGAAATTGAAACTCACAGGTTTAAAATCATTTCATTGTTAGAAACTAACTGTGGTGGGTGCTTGTAGATCGATTTTTTTTCATTGAGTTCTATTTGTTTCTTTATGGTGTTTTATTATAAATATTTTTTCTCAACTAAAAATATTATTGAACCCAATTTGTTAAAATGCTTACACCCAGTACACTGTGCACATACAAGTTATATGAAATATTTTGAACTTTAATGAAGATCTTTATCACCGACTTAAATTATAGTTCATGCATTTGGATGAGAACCTACTGTAAATTAATCTTTTTGGAAAACATATTCTTCTGAACTTCAATGAGACCCTTGATACATGTCATAAATATAATAAATTGAAAATTTGTTTTTAATTTTAAATGTTAAATTGTTCTTCTCCACATTTGAATGTAATTTTGGGGACAAAGTTGGGTTTTAAGTGTGGGGGAGGGGATCAATTATTGACTAAGATAAACTGTTCTTAATTGAAAGACATTCAATTCCCACCATTACATCAAATTTTTTGTAAAAAAAAGGTCAAAAAATGATTAAATTTTTTCAAAATTTATTTCACAGTTTTTTAATCTTTAGGCTTTACACTCTTTCTCAAATGAGTCTTGCCTATGGAAAGTACCTTGATAGTAGTTAATAATTGATTTGAATTTGAAATTGATAAGGTTGAATGATTTCTGAGTGATCATGCTTAGTGATTTAATGAAGATTTGGTTTAGGAAATACTTTTGAGAGTGATATGGGTTATCTGTTTGTGGGATTGAAATCATAGATCTAGGAACTGGAAATTTGAGATCTTTCATAGGGGCCTCATTCTTCTTTAAATTTATAAAAAGTAATCATCTTAATGAGCCAATGTAAATTGTTTTTGTACATATCTTTTGATACTATAGTAATTTGGGAATTTGGGATCCCATAATGAATCTCTAAGACCCTAGATGCTAGGTGAATTTTTGTTTACTATAAGCCCTCTATGCACTTTGAATAAGTACACATGCACAGTGCTCAACACAATGATACATGGCTTGGAAAAAATATAAAAAAGCATATAGGGTCAACAAAGAGTTCATTGAGGTTAAAGGAATTATTAAAGCCAAATAAAGAAGGGGACAATTGGTTTATATGGGAATCATTTAAGTTGTATCAATAAGGTGATTTACACAAAAAATATAATTATTTTTGGAACCTAGGTGAAAAGTCAAAGTACAAAGTTTCTACAATTAAGTTTTTTATTTCCATGTATTTTTAACTTTTTGTCACTCTTATACTTAAAACTCAATCTTGGTTTGTAATTATTCATTATGTAGTATCACATACGAGGCATGAAAGTTTCATTTCATGACGATTCATTGCTCTCTAGACTACTAGTCAGAGTTTCTTCAGGAAAGATTTGATTTGAGTTGTCTTTTAAAAAGCCTAAATTCAGTTTTAGTCCTCTATCTTAAAAGTTCTGGACAAGTTAACAATTGAGATTAATCATAAAATATACATCTATTTTTCAGTGATAACATAAAATGATATTGTTTGATGACAAACAATGTTTAAGTGTGAGGGAATTTGATGTGACTTGAATTTGATACAGTTTTCCGCATCATTTTTATTAGTTTTTAGTAATTTAATTAACTATTTTTACACTTTTTAGTAAATAATCACACTTTTGTATTTC
Source organism: Viscum album (assembly GCA_963277665.1). Classification (NCBI taxonomy): domain Eukaryota; kingdom Viridiplantae; phylum Streptophyta; class Magnoliopsida; order Santalales; family Viscaceae; genus Viscum; species Viscum album. The sequence goes on along the minus strand of OY728142.1, from coordinate 1,256,739,928 downwards.
TATAATTAAATCTATTAAATTATCAACATTTATAGAAAATTATGTAATTTTAGACTTTAAAATAGTTAAATTAATCTAACACGTTTTTTTCTAACATAATTATTTCTTAATTAGTTATGTTAATCTGTTTTATTTTAAAATAATATGACAAATTTATTATTTAATCAATTGTTAATTAAATTTGTATCTATCTTAATTAGTTTTTAATTTAATATCTTATCCATTAATTTAGATTCATTAAAAAAATTAACTTTATTAATTTTTTATGTTTGATTGTTTTGTTAAGTTTTTAATAAGTTAAGAATTTTTATAATTTAATGTGTTTTTAATTTTAAGTATTCATTTAGTTAATTAATTATTTAATTTATATTTCTAAGAATTTAATACTTTAATTTCTTATCTGCAGTATAAATTTTAAGTCATAAACATTTTTAGTCTGTCGGTCTTGCCGACATCGCTCACATGAACTGTTGGTAGCACAAGCTACCGATGCCCCTTTTTTCTTTAACAACTATTGGTGACACTTGAGTCAGTGAAATTTTTCTTTTTCATTCACCTTTTATCCATTTAAACAATTTATTTAACAATTTTCAATTTTTATTCTTTCAATTTTATTATTTTATCAATTTAGTTTAACATTAGTCTAGTTTATTAATTTAAGTATTTACAATTAATAATTTAACTTTGTTTTTATTTTGTTTAATTTTATTTTAATTAATAATTCAGTTTTAGTTTATTAGTTAACTTAATTTAACTTATAATTTTAGTTTATGTTAATTATAGTTTTATGTTTAATTAATCAATTAATTAATTATTAAGTGTTAGTTTTAGTTTTATCTGGTTTTAGTTTTATTTTATGTTTTTTTGTAGATTAATTTTAGTCTTCATGTTTTAAGTTTTATGTTTTTAATTAAGTTAATTAGTTAATTTTATTTTTTTTCATATTATTTTTCAACATTTTAGTTTAATTAAATTTAGTTCTTATTTCTATTTTAGTCAATTAATTAAAAAAATTAATTAATTAACTTAAGATTTTATTTATGTTTTTGCATTTTATTTTGAGTCACCGTTTTTTATTTTTTCGGTGAGATCGTTGTTCCTTCCTCATTATGACGCTCCAACGGTATCGGTCTCACCCTCCGATTTTGCTACCGTTGCGCCTTCGAATGATGCCACTACTTCACCGTTCCTTCGGCACCGATCTTCCCTTGTGCACTGCCAGCGTTCCTCAACGGTGCCTCCGACGCACCCCGCTACCACAACATTGATACCAACACCAAACATCAGTGTCGGTCTCACATCCCTCTGATCCTCGACGGTCACACCGTCACAGCTGTGGTGACACCGCCGTCATCAATTCACTCACTTTCAGCTCTTCCTTCTTCGCTTCCATCTTTCATCCTTTAGCAAAAACACACTGTCGCTTGCAGGAGCTCGATCCGCCATGGGGTTTCGCCGGAGAAGAAACCCTTCCCCCCTATGCGTCTTGAGTGGGGGGTGGGGGGGGGGGGGGAGAAAACGATTAATAAAAAAAATCAAAATAAAACTCAAATTAAAATTAAATTAAGTATAAGAATAATAAAAGTTAAATATAAAATATTTTTTTTAAATAAATGATAAATATAAAAGAATTAATAATTAATAAGATAAATTTTTTAACAGAACTAATCTAATAAAATATATAAAAACTAAAATATTTAATAATAATTAAAATAATATAATATAATTATTTTAAAATAGTAAATAATTTAATTTTTGAAATAATAATAAACTTAATAATTATATTAATTAAAATTAACATTAATAATTATAAAAACAATAACTTAACAAAATAATAACATTAAAATTAATACAATATATAATGAATAAAACCTTAAAAACTTAATTATTGATAATGATTAATTATTAATTAAATTGATCAAACAAATAATACTTTAATATTTAATTATTTATTATAACTTAACTTTTATAATTAGATAATAATTTTTTAATAATAATATTATTTCATCTTGATTATTAATAATCTAATTTTCAAAAATTATTATTAGTTATTAATAATACCAATAAAATAACTTAATAAATAATATTAAATTAAAAATTTATTAATTTTGTTTAAGACTTTATAATAAATTAATAACATTAATAATTACTTTTAATTTATTTTTCTATGTATTTTAACTATTTTGATTTGTTCTTTCCTGTGCAGGTTCAAAGCAAAATCGAAAACACGTCCACATTCATTCAACTAACTCGTGGGAAGTTAGTTACAATGAAAAAGCTAGTGTGATGTGTCATTCATGAAAAAATGCACGTGTGCAGTGCAACACTGAAGAACATTTGAAGTCGGTGGAAAACAAGGGGTGACATGTAGCAGGTGACAACAAGTTTAAACTAGAGCAGCGAGGAGAAATTACGTTGGGGGGGGGGTGGACACACAACTCACGAGATGATTTTTTTCAACTTCTCACACATCAGAGCAGAGCAGTTCCAAGGAGATCTAGGAGACTTGTAGAGCAACAATTCTTGGAGTCGAAGAAGATCATCATTTTGGGAGTTATTCTTCCCATTTGTTTTAACTCTTGTACTATATTCTATGATGCTTTTAATTACTGTAATGAACATGATTGTTAGCTCAATATTCTAGTTTGGGGAAAATTTAAGTTTTCTAGGTTTTATTTCTCCGGCCTTTTCACTTTATCATTCTAATGTACTCAAAATTGATCGGTGAGATTGATTCTAAATTCATCCAAATGATTTGTACCACTTGTAATTAATTTTTAAATCCAAAATAATTTGGTGAGAATGATCATGGATACATTTCTCAAAACATTTAAAATTTAGAAAACTTCAGAACTTATAGTGAGTTTGTTTTATCGTCATTTTCAAATGTAAATTTTCACAGTTGAACTTTATTGGAATGACAAAATTCAAGATTGACCAATATTTATGACTTATCTTCTGGTGAGGAAAGTAAGTCATTAATTTACAGTGGTACATTGTAGTTCCATTTAAGTGATTAGGAGTCCTTTTAAAACCACTTTAATAGAATTTTTCCCCAAGATTTACATCCAGATTGTTCATCTATAAACATTTAATATATTAGTTGCTTCCTGCTTTCAAACTATTTCATATTTCATCATAGTTTAGAACAAAAAAATAAAAAAATATGGTGTTACTTTTCTGATTTATAAAAACAATATATATATATATATATAAAGTAAAAAATTATCCTCACTGCTGACAATAGTGGGGTGTTTGGATTTTTCTTTAGAAAAGTGGTCATAATTTCTTCCCTGTGGGTTCGAACCTTCTTTCCACTATACTGTAGTTTATCGGAAATTATAAATAATTAAACTTTTACTAGATTTCAATTACAGTCATGTAAATATGGAATTCAGATGCTCATCTTGAAATTCTCAAGTAGAACATATAAAATAGATTCAAAGGAGATCATCCTAGAATTCTTATCCACTATGAATAATTTTAAATATTTGATTAATTAACCGTTTATTCTATTCAATTCTCATTAGGCCCAAGGCCATTGATTTACTGTAGTTTTCATTCCACATTTGATGTTCAATCTCCAGTTTCAATATCATGGTTCATTATTTTTATAAAACTAACCCATCATACAATTTTTAATTATTCCTTTGTATAAGAGTTATTAATTTACCCATTACATTAGGTTTCATTTCTTTTAATGACCAAAACCATTATCAATTATTCATGGCTATGAAATTTCATTTCACAACCCTTATTTCAAACCAAGATCCCTATTAAATCATTTAAAACAAAATTAGTAACTTAGATACATTAGACCATTACAAGGTTAATTCACCCCCACCAAGCATTCCACTTGAGATTAAAATTTCTTAAGGTCTAAGGAATGAAAAACAAGACATATAACTGAGGTAGAGTTAATGATTTTAATTTAAAAAGAAACAAGAATGTTGAATCCAGATTGACTACATAATGCACACACTTGTAAAATGAGAAATATTGTGGGGTAAATTAAAGGGACTACAAAACATAGATTCATACAATCCTACATGTTCGATATCGACCCACGGTTCAAGCTAAAATGTAAAACAAGGAAGAAATAAACAAACTCCTTGAAAATATTGCATAACCCACATAAACAAAAAAATATATTTTGATGGAAATAGAAAACAATAAAAGAGTATAGAGGAGCGTTAGACTCACCGAGGGCTTTCCAACATGACATATAGAAGCTAAAATGGAAATTATTTGGGGGAGAACCAACAAAAAGGAGAGGGGAGGGAAGGGAGGAGGTGCATAGAAGATACTGAATGAATGGGGGAAGAAAAGGGGTTAAACCCTTTTTAAAACCAGAAGGGGAAAATGGTTTTTTCCATTTATTTAAAGGGTTCATGGTTGTGCCACATAATTGAAAAAACCATGCACTAACCATGAAATCTCCTCCATCCAGAAAAACTCACTTCACATGGTTAGGTGAATAGTTTGAAAACCCATGTGCTAATCATATAGAACATAACTATAGTTTATTATATGCATTCACATGGTTTTCTATACCCCTTCACATGGTTTAAAAAACCATGATCATACTCTGATAAAACTGCATGGTCTCTAGAGATCCTCAAAATGGTTGAATAAACCACATGCCTATGTGATTTAGGATACATGTTTGGGGTGCATGGTTAACACTAACCATATACTATCCACATACCCAGTCTGTAACTCAAAAAACCTACACTTTGATCCCCAAATCCCAAATAAACTCTCAAAACATCTGAATCCCCTAGATAAATTAATTCCAAGACCAATTTAAGCCATTTGAGGGGTCTCTAACCTCAGGATTCTATTTTGATTCCTAGTTTAGATGCTGATCCATCTTTTGTTTTAAGAAATTCCAAACTTTCCTCAAATTATAAGCATATGTATGGAACTAAGACCTTAAAAACTCCCAATTATAACACTTATCACATCCAATAATTTTAATTGGTTAACCACTCACACTATCCAAATTATATGAGTCACCTACTCAAATGAAAATGGATTCATTTCATCCTTGAATGCCCAAAATATACTCATGTCACAACCTACAACTCAAGGTGGTCAAACCATTCAAACTCAATCCAACACTCTTTTTCAAAACCAAAACACCAAGATGGATATTAAACAATCCAATCCATCTTAAAACACCTAATATTTCATCATTTAAATAGTCAATAGGCCCATGATTCTCCCCACCATAAGATTTAGCTAGAAATCACTAAATTCTTTTACTTTGGTGCCTCCACCATCATAATATGATTATTCAAATAATACTATTAAATTACAATTAAACCCCTAGCATGGTTTCCAACTCACCAAACCTAAACCTCCATGATAAATACAGTGAAATCCTATAAATTATCCTTATTTTTTAAAACCAACCGAGGGTGGTCACATAACTACCATCTTCACACAAGATAAAAACAAGATGATTTTTTCTTGAAAGCTTGGTTTAATTTTTATTATGTGCCCCTTGTATCCAAAAAAATACTATGGATGTAGTTTACAACCCACTTCCACCATTTTCAAAATAAAACACAATCCGAAACACCGTTGGATGAGTTTCTTAGAAAAATGTCCGGCTCCTTCTGTTGATGCGTCTCCAACCAACATGGACACAATGCCTTCATGCCTTGAGTCATCCAATAGCCACCCAAACACACTTGTTGAAGTGTATACCTAACTGCTGATAAGGTTCCATAGTTAAATCCTTAACCACCAAGAACATCATCATTCCCTTCTACACACAATGATGCTCCTTCAATCCAATCATCCTTAGATCACTTCTTAACTAACTCAAGCCTGAATCTAATGCTTAGTATTGAACCATCATGATATCCAACATCTTTCTTGAAAGTCCCTATAGAATCCATGTACACACCTCACTGGTTCCACACCAGCATCCTAATTCCACCATGACCACTCCATGATCCCCTCCACACACCTATGAACCTTCCAGCATGAGGGTCATACTCCATGACTAACAAGTCACTCCTCACCATATGAATTTCATTCTCATTGCTTCTCTCAAAAAAATACAAACTACCACAGATCATGTTTTATTCATCACCAAAGAAAAAGTTTGGGCATGTACATCTCTATCTCTCTCACTTGAGTGACTAAACAACATACCAACCACCACCCATTACCTACTTCTGAGAATGGATCTCATGACATTCACCAACATCATGTCCATAGGACATTTTACTCTAATGGTCGATGGTGAATTCACCAACATCTAACATTACCTATACCACTACATGAGAATAACTTATCAAGATAGAGTTTAAAACAACACATTCGACCCTCTTAATCCATTAGAAACACATTCTTAACCTTTAACACCTTCTTCGAGGCCATACCTGAGAATATGAACCGCCACACTCAGACTCATCCCTGATGTCACCTCTCACTACATTGAAATCTATGAACTCATTTCAAAGTCCTAGGAATCCCATTACACAAGTGTCCCATAAAATCTTGATCATCACCCTTCAATAATTTTCCATAGACTGAGACTCACCACCTCCCTAAGACGATCTATCATAAATTCATGGGTTAACATTCATTGAGGTGCTACCACCACCACACCGCTCGAGCTCCTTTTAGACCCAAAAAAATCTCAATTGGTTGAAGGTGGTCCTCATTACCAATATAAAATCAAAAAGTGATCATAAAAAGCTATTACATTTCATCTTTTCCTCAATGAAAAACAATAGGTGCTTACTCTAGAGCCACTAATTCACAAAAACTAGTGAAATTGTGCACTTCCAACACATGCTTTTCACCTTGACCACATCAAACTTTGGGTTCTTATGCTCCCCTATGAACACATATCAACTCAAATCAAGATCACATGGGTCATGAATTATTGGAAAATGTATAAATTCCCACCGAAGCATCTATCCATACCTCTTATCACACCAGTTTCATCAAATTTGAGACCTTCTTGATGCTTACATCTAATAATATTTTCATTTTCTATGACTCAAGTCTAGTCACATGACGAATCATCAACTTGGGAACCATTACATGATCATAATAATCTATCCTTTATCTATAAACCATAGACTCATTATCCTAGGGTCAATTCTGATTTCCGCAACAAGATATCATCAAAACTCTAGGGACATGCATATGAATGATCCTCCCCTTCAAGAAAAGCCTTAAAAACACAATAAATCAAGGAGATTCCCTTAGAAATAAATCAAGGTATAACCATGACTTACTAAAACCTTAATATCACCACCCATGCAAATATTCTACACATTGAAGTGTCAAACCACACTCCACTCTCTAAAACACACAACCTCTACTGCACCAAGTATACTGATTACTCTAGGTCCCACATTCCCATAGATACACGCCCATTTACATCAGCACCACAATCCAAGGCACCCACTCTAGGGTCCAACACAACCCACAAGGGTCACAATAACCATGATAAAAATAGACACTTCACAATTCCAAGATCATTTCCCATCTGAAGGCACAAACAAAAACATCCCTTGATCTATCACACACAAACCCTTCAAGGTCTTATAACCTATAACTAAGTGTCTTGAAATTAGGTCACTCTCATAGCCCAAACCACCCATACACAGGGTCAAGACACAACAAAAAGTGATATTAATCATCATGTTCCTTAAAGGTTAATACCATTTCTTATTTTTCATTATTTAAACTTTACTATCTTTAAAACCCAAGGATTCGCATTTTTAAAATTTTCATTTCCTAAAATTTAAAAATTTCCAAGATTTATTAAATGTTGTATTCCATTGTATTGTATAGATAGAATTCCATTCAAAAGTTACAAAGTAAATTTTTTTTATAAGTTCTTATCGACAATTTATTTAACTAAAACCATATCCTTATAACTCATTTATACCTTCCTATTAACCAAAGGTTAACTGAGGAGTTGGTCAATTAGAATTACACAATACAGTTATATGTAAACCACATATATATATGTCTTTATACAATTTAAATACAAACCCCTATGAATTATTAAACAAATAAGTTGATATAAATGACTAACATAAATAAGATATAAAAATAAATAAAATACTGACACATGTGAATCTAAATAAGATATCAATCATAGGTAATATACAGATGACATATAAATCTTATGTTCCTATCATGATTAATGAATTCACACACAAAATCTTTATATATCTAACAAGATATGGAATCCCATAAATAAATAAAACCACATATATATGCACCATTCAAGGTGGAAATCAATCAACTATAAAATCATTAAGCAAGAACAACAAATTCCACCTGTGGAAACTTTTTTTTCCTAGCATGTTGGACTACAGGCTCCCAAGAATGAGATCATTACCGAGATCTGACAACATCATACTCTCCTATATGCTGTACAAAAATAGAAATACAAAAGAAAAATCTCTGATACCACTTTATAATGTCTCGAACCAGATCACTGTATGAACAGTAATTGGACCGGTTCACTATAATAACCTGGCCACATATCCTCATATGCCAGAGGCTGCTGACTAGTGGTGATGACCTAAAAACCATGGGAAGACTATTCAATCATATCATAGTATAATGATAGTTAAAATATAATGAACACAACCATTTAAAGTACCAAATAATAAATATAATAGTAGATGAAATAATAAATTAATATTCTATATATACAAAATCAGATCCATCATGGGAATATTATATACAAGAAGTACTAAATGAACAAAAATAAAATAAAACTAGGGCTAAAACCCATCCCCAACTAGTCCTGAGTATTTCTTGGTCACATAATCCAAATCCAACCTAGACATCCAAAGAAACAATCATTATCCCTTACCCTAAAACCTACCTTTGCAATAAATAACAGTGTCTTCTCACATGCCCAAGTGTCATGGTAGCCCAAGCAGTATATGAGTGTAACTCAATAGTCCACCACTAATGAAGTACCTAAAATAACTAGTCTAATAGTAAGTTCATTTATAATTGATATAAATAGACTATTTAAGAGTTTAAAAACTATATATATAAAAGAAATAATAACCATTAATTCCCTGGGTTCATGATTGTAAAGACCCGACCTCAGTTGCCTAGAGCCGGTGCCTTAAATCATTACATTTGCATGATTACAAGAAAGTCATATCCTGAAGGAACGAATAGTTTCATAGTTTTGGAAAACCAGATACATACATAAGTTCAACATTTCATCTTGAAAGGAAATGCGATATATAAATTCCTTTTACAACATCCATATCTCATAGGTTATCCATGCATGTCATTAATAATATACCTCTTCATGTCCTGGGAAAATGAAACATCAGAAAGGGGTGATCTCAAATGATCAGTAAGGGTAAGAAATTCCACGGAAAGTATCATAAACATAAAAATTAGGCATGGTGAATAATGAAAAACATAATTCTTTAAAAATAAACTTGAACACATTATTGTAGGAATAAGAGCTAACTAAAGAATTCCATAATAACGAATAATCATGAGTATTATAATAGTTAAATAACCACATGAACTTTCAATTACTAGTTTCATAAAGAGGGAATGCATAATTTCGAACATCATAACCATACTGGAAAGGCCTCATTCCAAGACCATAAGTAACCATTTTGTCAAGGCCTTGTGCCAAGACCGTAGTTTGTCTCATGAGACCTACCAATGAATCGAGGGACTATAGCAGGCCCTACCCATCAATTACTAAATCCAATGAATTCCTAATATGAATGGGGATAAATATAAACAAGATATACATTCATATTGAAACTAATATATGAAATGTAAATAATTTTCCCTGAACATTAATCATAAATACTAACCATTCAGAGTAAATTGGTGAATAGTTTTATGATAGAACATCCGTATTCAAACTAATAATAAAACATTAAATTAAATATGTTAAATGATATCATAAAATATTAATACCAATAATATATAATAATCAACAATAGTGTTATAATAGTTGAAGATACTCTTATAAAATCATCGAGTAATTCTTGAGATAAATAGTCTTTTAATTTGAAAAAAAGAGTTATTTTGGAAAATTCTTTGTATAAAACCAGAAGTGAAGTAATATAGTATTTTAATAATAAAATGAGTTATTTTAGAACTATAATGTTTTCTAAAAACATATTATATAGTGCCCTTTAAAATAGAAAAGAATATGTGAAATTCTCTAGAATCGGGCTTGTATTTCGGGAAGCATTTTTGAAAGATCCTTTTAAAACATAGAAATACCCATAAATGAAAGTAGGATTATAGTTGTTACACATATATATAACATTAAAACATAATTTATTTTGAGTAAATATGAATAAATAATAATATAATTGAGGTAATTAGAGAGTACGAGTAACCTGAATGAAAATAGAGATTCGGGTAGAAAACCCTTACCTTAAGTCTGATGGTGTTCTTCACTTGATATTAGTGTCATGGATAACAAAATTAAATTCAATAATTAATATTTACAGAACCTATTCATTTTGAAATTGATATATTATATCCTTATTAAGTTAATTCATGTAATTTTTGATGGGTTTAGAGGTTCGATTTTATTGTTTGGGAGTGTTTTCTTTCTTGGTATTCATGACTGGTTTATTTATATACATGTAAGGATAAACTTGTAAGATGAGAAATGATTGTCCAGAATAAAAGTTGTATTTTATTTTTTAACATACAAAATATTACATGGTTATAAAATTCATTTGTTTATTGGGAGTGAAGATGAATCATTATATAAAACATTAATGATAATTGTTTAGGTTAATTGGCGGTTTTTGATCATAACGAACTCATTTTGGTTTATAAACTAATATCATGTGTAAAAAAAGATTACAAAAACATAAATAAGTTATAATAAATATATTATAGACTGGTTAAACCATCAAAATGGTTTCATTATGAGAATTGAAGACATTAAGACACATTGAAAACCCGTCGTCCTTGAATGTGATAAATTAACACATCTCAGATGGTTTTTTCATTTCTAGTATAAAAGAAGGGGAAAAGAGAGATGATGATGAATTATTACATTATCATAACAAAATTCAAGTACATGTAAGGTACTAGAGTTATAAAAACATTTGGATTAAAGTAGGTGAGGAAATAAAAAAAAATAAAGGAACTCAAAATAAAAGAAATGAAAAGAGGAATTTACCTCTTGAAGCTATCTTCTTTGAGAGCCCCTTTAGGGGAGAGGTTTTGGTATTTTTATGAGACCAGAGGCTGATGGATGTGGGGGAAGAGCTTGGGAGGATATTTGAGCATAATTTAGACAAGGAACAAGGATTTTTAGCAGTGAAGAGAAGAGGGAGTGAGGGGGGGGGGGGGTTTATAGTAGAGGAGAGGGGTGATTTTTGAATATATTATTCATTATTTTATTATTTTCCTCAAGAAAAACAATAGTGTTGATTCATGTGACCCATAATAGTAATAAATGAATGTGAGTTATAAAAAAGTGTGATTAAATCATCCATTATGCTAGGAATATTGAATTTTACTGATAATGTATATATATGGTAAATTACAGTATTTTACTATTCACAAAAAATTCGATTATTTAAAAAAAATTCCATAAAATTCACCCAAAACATTTTTTGATGTGTAGAATTAAAAAATTAACTCCATTTTTTGAAAATAATTTTCTAAATATGACTAATTTAATTTATAAATAAAATCATAATTTATTCAAAAAATAACAATTTTAAAACTATTATTCGATTTATATCACCTTAAAAACTTAATCAAGATCTCATTACCTTATAAACTTAAGACATTAAAATAATAATATGATTTATTATTCATAATAGTCATATTAATATTCATAAGGGTATGTTATTATACACAAAAAATTATGTTTATCTTATCAGACTCTAAATATCTTACTGAATGCAGTCGTGTATGTCTGTTTTTCAAAATTTAAATCACATAGGTGGAAAAATTATGTTTACTAGGCAGGTTATAACAAAGTAGTGTTTTTAGAGACTTAGTGTTTCATGCATTAAATATTAAATTTATTTATAAATCCTTAGGGTGTTACATTATCTACTCCTTACAAAAATCTTATCCTTAAAATTACTAGAATGTTACCCCACAAAATGATTTGGGCAGTTCTTTATTATAAGCTCCTCAGGCTCCCATGTCCATCCTATATCCCGAAGGCATTAATTTTTTTAATGATTTTTGATAATCCACCTTTCAAGGGGTGAGGCGGAACCCTTAACAGGCTCGTAGTTGTAAGTATTAAATGGCCCGTAGGCCTTATAGGAACTCATTGCCCGTAGGCTTCAAACATTACATACAACCCAGACTAACTACTTGGAACTGCTCCTCCCCAACATCTTCATTGTGAAATCAACTCTCCACCTTCGCATGGCCGTTCATCTAGGCTATCTTGTGCATGCACATTCTTGTCCTGATGGCAGGTGCCATACCCTCTCATTCTTGTAACCAATATATCTTTAGTTGTGGTTAAACCTCCCTGCTCATCCTCCTATAGAGATTGTTCCTTGTAGGTTGTCTAGTTTGCATCTCCACTTAAGGGGGCACGAAGGCCTTGAGATGGATTGAAGTCCTTAAGGTGGACCGAAGGCCTTACTGGACCGAAGGATTGGGTGGCCTGAAGTCCTTAAAGGACTCAGGGACCAAATCGGTGACCTGAAGGCCTAATCAGGGGAAAATTCTTGGCTACTGAAGTGCCAAACAGTTCCTTCTATTGTTCCCGTTACAGTACCTGCTACAATACTTCACAGTTCCCACTACAATACCTACTATAGTATTGCTAAAATACTACTATAGTACCCCCCAAAAATTATTCCACCTCTTGGATTTGATCCCGGGTCACCTGGATGCTGTTAAGAGTCCTCACCAACTGGGTTGAGGCTCATGTGCTCAAGCTCTCCTGCCGCTTGTTCAATTATATTATTTTTACAATGTATCTTTACCATCCATGTCTTCTGATTCCTCAACACCTATTCCTTAGTTTCAAAAATATAGATGGGCTCTTCATAGTAATATAAGTCAGGTTCCAATTCTATACCTTCAGATGTGAGGACATGCATTGGGTCTAGCATGTACTTTCTCAACAACACATTGTGTACTTTAGAAAGGCTAGGAAACATTTACAAATGATAGTCCATGACTCCAACTCTCTCCAAAGGTCCAATGTAACTAGGGACCAATTCCCCTTTCTTCCCAAATCTTATAACACCCTTCCTTGGAGATACTTTAAAAAAACACGATCTCCCACTTGAAATTCCAAATCCTTCTTTTGATTATCAACATAGATATGTTTTATTCTTTAAGATGCTTTGATATGGGCTTGAATAGTCTTTACCTTCACTGTTTCTTCCTCCAAAAGCTCTATACCCACAAGCTTCCTTTCACCAACTTCATCCCAACATGTTGGTGTATGATTTCTCTTTCCATGAAATGCTTCATATGGTGCCATTTGATTGCTTGAATGGAAACTATTATTGTAGGAAAACACCACTAAAGGTAAATAATGATCCTAAATACCTTGAAAACCATGTGAGAATGATCCCATCATGTCTTCTAAAGTTTGGATCATCCTTTCTAATTCCCTATAAGTTTGAGGGTGATAAATGATACTCAATCGAAGCTCTGTATCCAAGGCATTCTAAATACGTTTCCAGAATTTATATGTAAATATTGGATCATAACCAGACACTATTGAAATTGGTTATCCATGATGTCTTACAAATTCATTGATATAGAGTCGTGCAAGGAGCTCCAGTGGAAAATCCTCCCTTATAGAAGAGAAATGTGCAGATTTCATAAGTCAATCCAAAATTACCCATATCGCATCATTATATCTTGGAGTTTTGGGAAATCTAGTGACAAAATTCATGGTGATGTCATTACATTTACATGTAGTAATAGGTAGAGGTTTAATGAATCATCTGAGATGTTGTCATTTGGCCTTCACTTATTAACAGAATAAACATCTTGATACATAATCAGTAATTTCCTGCTTCATGTTGTCCCTCCAGAAATGTTCCTTCAAATATATATATATTTTAGTGCTGCAAGGGTGTATAGAGAAATTAGAGCTATGGACATCATCCAATATCTCCATTTTCAGTTCAGGTATAGAGGGAACACATAACCTCTTTCCAAATTTCATAATTCCATATTCACACAAAAAGTCAGCCAACTTCACATATTTCACAACATTAATTTTATTTTGAAGATTCTCATCATCAGGATGATAACTTTTAATGCTTCCCAATAAAGATAATTCAGAAACCAATTGAAAATTAATGATGTTTCACCTTATTTGGTAATTACCTTGTCTATATTTACTAGATCCATGATAACATGATCCCTTTCAATCCTCATTTTGTTTAAAACTCCATGATCCTTCATGCTCAATGTATCAGCTAGCTTATTTTCATTTCTTATGTGGTAGTGTATCGAAAAATAATAATCCTTGAGTAGCTCGAGCCATCACCTTTTCCTCATGCTGAGTTCTTTCTGTGAGAAGATATATTTCAGACTCTTATGATCTGTATATATCTCACATCATTCACCATAGAGATAGTGTCTCCATATTTTTAGATCAAAGATCACAACAGAGAACTCAAGATCATGAGTAGGATATTTTTTTTAGGAATTTTTAACTGCCTCGATGCATAGTCAATAACTCTATCATTCTATATAAGGACGCAACTAAGTCCTTTCTTTGATGCATCACTATAAATCAAAAACCTATCATTCCCAGATAGTAGAGTTAGGATTAAAGTATTCACTAATATACTATTTAATTCTTTGAAACATTCCTGAAATTTTTTGTCCATACAAACATAACCCCTTTACAAGTAATCTTGGTTAACGAATTGCCTAAACAAGCGAAGTTCTAAACGAAATTCCGATAATAACCTGATAAACCAATAAAACTACGTAACATGATTATGTTCATTAGTGTTGTCCATTCTTGAACAACCTTTATCTTCATAGGATCAATGGATATTCCATACTTAGAGACAATATGTCCAAGAAAGTAAATTGATTGAATCCAAAATTCACACTTGCTAAACTTCCCATACAATTCAGTTCTTCTGAGTGTCTTCAGAATAACGCGCAAGTGATTTTTACGATCTCCATAGATTTTGGAGTATACCAAGATATAATCAATAAATACCACCACTAAATCATCAAGATATTATTTGAAAACTCTATTAATTATATCCATGAAAATAGAGGGTTCATTAGTCAGTCTAAAATGCATTACTATAAACTCGTAATGCCCATACCTGGTTTAAAATGATATCTCTAGAATATATTTTTTCCTTGATCACAAATGATGATATCTAGATCAAATCTTCAAAAAATATTGGGCTCCTTAAAGTTGATCAAATAAGTCATCAATTCGAGGTATGGGATACTTCTTCTTTAATTTTATAATATTGATCTCCCTGTAGTCAATGTGCAACCTCATAGATCCATATTTCTTCTTAATGAAAGGAAAATGGGCTCCCCATGGAGAGACACTAGGGTGAATAAATCCTTTATCACTCAATTACTATAGTTATTTATTTAGTTCTACTAATTACACAATGGTAATTCTATAAGGAGTATTTGATATAGGCCTTGAACTGGGAATTAAATCAATTGAGAACTCAACTTCACACTCTGAAGGATGTCCTACTAAATCGTTGAAAAAAACATCTATATATTCTTGCAGAATAGGTACATCCTTGATTTAAACATTTATTTACTCACTCATAGATATCAATTTCTCATCCTCCCAAATAATTTAATTCAATAGAGATACTTAGGGTGGATCTAGATGAGAATTAGATGGTGATGTTTCTTCCCAAAAGATAAGGGATTCCACATAATCCTAAAAAATTGTAACTTTCTTCCTCTTACAGTATATTTCCTCATATTAATTTGAAATCCAATCCATAATAAGGATTATATCAAAGTTAATCATTGGTATGGTGATAAAATTAGTAGATAAAGTACGTTCATATGCCATAATGGGGACTTCCAGACACATATTTGTTGTAATGATACTTCCCTTAGGAGTTTTTACTGAAAAATACCTTTTTAAATCAAATTGGAAATATCTATTGTTTTTGGAAAACTGATAAGATATGAAATAATGTGATGATCTTGAATCAAATAAATCATTGTATAATTTTGAGGAAATAATTAAAGTACCTACCACCACATCATTAGGGACTTCAATATCAGCAGTTATGATTGCATAAGCTTGGCGTTTCTATCTTGTACTTCTTTAGGGAACATTTCCATGATTCCTAGGACAATAATTTTCATAATTTTCCCTATCCATGTAATTTTAGAATTTAACATTGGTAGCTTCTTTATCCCCCTTACAATACATGGATAGGTGGAATTTTTCTCCACACTTGTAACAAACACGTATTCCCTTTAAGAAAGTACCAAGGTATCTCTCACCATAATTATCATAGGGAGAAAGGTAAAATATTCCCTTATTCCCCATTTCCTTATTTACTTTTACATATTTTTCACCAGCCCTCTTCTTCAATTTCTTTCCCTTGAAATCAAAAGAATTGGAGAATTTCTTTTCTATCTTGATAGAACATGTGACTATATCTTCATATGATGAGAAACTTTGGGAGACTAGATCCCTTCAGAGTAATGGTTTTAAACCATAAAAGAATTGATGAAACTTTCTCCTTGGATTATGTATCTAGTTTGCAACATATCTTGATAACCTATCTTCATAATTTGCGACATTCTCATCCCCTTTTTGCCTTAGATTCAAAATATTTCTTTCCATATCTACTTCTTGTTCACAAGGAAAGTATTTTTATAATAATATTTTATTAAAATCCATCCATTATATTTATTATATTTCTTCCTACTCCTTTGTGTTTTGAATTAAAAACCACCACTGATCTGCATTTCTCGATAGATGATAAACCACCATGACAACCTTCTCTCTTTTGTTACATCCCAAAGTGAGAATTATCTTCACTAATGAAATTATCCACTACTAAACTATGAATGGGTTTCTAGTCCCATTAAATGATGTAGGTTCTTGTTATATAAATAGATTTAACTTATATCCTCCATGTTGTGGATCCGGATGCTTCATATGGGTAAGTTTATTGTTCATAACCTGATTCAACTGTCACAATATGGTTATAAGTTTCTCATCAATAGTTTAGCACCAGAGCCAACATCATTATCTTTCATCAGAGGGAAATCCCTATATGGGACACATATATTCATGTGGTTTCCATTCCTTCTACTAGGCACCATTTCTAAATAATGTAATACACTATATTAGGTTATGAATCATAATGTATAATCTCAATATAGAAAAATACTGCGCATGAATTGAAATCCTATACATAGCTAATGTCATAATAATAAAAATGGTTTATTTGAGGGAAAATTTACATTTTAATCCTTCATAATTTCTTGTAAATAAAATTTTAATTATCCCAAGCATATCCCCCAGGAGTGTCAAACAAGGTGCATAGTAAGGTCTGTTGTAGTGTACCAGGATACCCCGGGTCAAGCATGAAACTCCTTGTCGGAGTTGTTACTCCTAGGTACATCTATGCCATAACCACCTCCACTTGTAGTATCTATACATGGATTTATTTTCTAAATATATCCACATATTCTATTCTTTACCATAATTCCATTAAGTTATTGTATTTTTGTCCTCAAAGTCTATCTTAGGGTTTTGTTTCCTAATATAAATTTTCAAAATCTAGTTTCCAAGTTTTCTAATAAACCTCCATTGATACCAAATATAAAGACCTGACCTCAGTTGTTTGGAGCTGGTGCCTTAATTCAATACATTTAAATTATCATAAGAAATTCATATCCTAAAGGAACAAATAATTTAGTAGTTTTGGAAAACTAGATAAATACATAAGTGCAACATTACAACTTGAAAGGAAATATCATATAGAAAATCCTTTGAAAATATCCATAAATCCTAGGTTATCCCTACCTGTCATTCATAATATACCTCTTCATGTCCTAGGAAAATGAAACATAAGAAAGGGGTAAGCTCAAATGATCAGTAATGGTAAGCAATATACTAGAAGATATCTTAAACATAATCACTAGGAATGGCGAATAACTGAAAACACATGCAATTAAAAATAAAATTGAACACATTATGGAAGGAAGAAGAGATGAATAAATAATTCCATAATAAATCAAAATCATGGGTATTCTACTAGTCAAATAACCTCATGAACATTAAATTACTAGTTTCATAATGATGAAATACATAATGATAGACATCATAACCATACTGTCAAGGCCTTGTGCCAAGGCCATAAATAACAATTTTCTCACGGCCTCATGCCAAGACCATATTTTGTCTCATTAGACCTACCGATGCATCGATAGGATATAGAGGGACCCACTCATCACTTACTAAGTCCAATTAATGTCTCATATGAATGGTGATAAATATAAATAACAAATATGTAACATCCCAGGTAAATAAAGAACATGAAATTTTCCATAATTATTAATATTTCTGAATTAAATATTAATTATAATTTAAAGGGTACTCTATATTTGATGGCATACCTGATACGTAACAATGGGTTTCTTTGAAATCTTACGTTACACAATAATAATATATTATTATTATATTAAATGGTAGTTAATGCCTAGCCGTTGTATTGGTGGGAATGAATAGAACTAACTAAAATATGATTATACATGTTTGTTGAATATTTTTACATTTATACAATAAAATTAAGATGCTTAAAATAAGTAAATAATTCTATTTTAAGCATAAATACTCTAATATTCACTAAAAGGTCGATTTACCACCTTTTAATAAAGAAACCTCTTTAAATCTAGTTTTTGTCACTTTTATATGTTCTATTTGACATAATAAAATTCTTATTTAGAATCGGGACACCAAAATTTACTTTGGATGAAATTTTGGTTTTTTTTTCTGATATTGTTCATTTTTTAATGAATAGTGAAAAATACTGTATCTTAATTCAAAAGTACCTTTTAATCTAATTTATTTATATTATTATAATATCTTTTTAATTGGTTATAAAGTGTAATTAGAATATATTTTTACCAATTAATCCAATTTTGGAAATTATAATTAATTTCACTTTTAAATTTGACATAAACAAGTGTCAATCTTTTGATAGTTTTTATTTCTTAAAAACAAGCTTTTTGTTTTGACAGCGGGAATTAATTTTAAATTAATATCTGCCACTTATTTGTTTTGATTTTAGAAAAATGGATTCCATATTTTAAATCAGTAGTTCCAAATTGTGGAAATATGTAACTTTTGTTTCTATACATTTTAAATATTTACTTCAGTAAATATTTTATTTACCAATATTAAAGGGTAAATATAGTAAATAAGGGTAAAATATAATATTATAATAATATTAAATTACCCTAACATGTTTTCTAATCCTATTGGATAATACATATACGACTATGGTCATCCTTGGGTCGAACGTGGGACCCCATTGAGCCACATGGGAGTAATAATGACACTTTATATTAATTAATTTAATGTAAAGACAAAAATGACATAAACAAATATCTTTTAGTCAATCAATTTTTACATAGGGTTATATAAGATATATTTTAGAATATAAATCTTATTTGGAAATATAAAACGATTTCCTACATCAATATAGTTTTTTTATAATTTTTGGACATAAAATAAATTAAATTATTTATGACACAATAATGATGCAATATTTACCTCATTAATAAATGATTTAAATAAATAAGATTTTAAATATTAAAACAATATCCAAAACCTATCCAATTCTTATTGGATGATTTTATTTCGACCATGATTCATCTTAAATTCGACTTTAATGATTAGTTGACCATTTGAAACCGAATATGTGGTTATAATAAAATAATTGTTTCAAACATTCCTAAAGAGCCCCTCCTCTCCCTTATAAAAAGCCCTCACTTACTACCCATTTCTCACACCTCTCAATCCTTTGTCTCATGAAAACTCTACTCCAATAATCTCCCAATATCCTTATATTCATCCTAGAAGCCTTACCTTAGGCATAAAACACTTCAAGAAACCCTTTTGGTTCAAACCAAAGGGAGTTACCCGATTTAAAGGTAACGTCTTCTCTTAAGTTATTTTGTTTTATTTTACTTATAAAACCCGTTAAACTCTTTTTATTCTTCTATTTTATAACATAAAAATTATCCCCAATATACTATGATGTTTTTATGAGAATAATTTTAACTACACTTACACACACCTTCATCTAATGGGTAAAGAACATAATGTTTCTGTGGATGGAAAACTAACGCCTCACGAAACGATGATTGTTCAATTAACTCCTACCACGTATAATGGTAGCCATTATGATGGAACTTTATTTATATATGATATATTTTATGTTTATGTTTTATTTATACTTATATATTTTTCATTTATATCATACCTTTATGGTTTCCATAATAGGAAAACACGATAATTTCATTTTAGGAAGTGCGGACTATCGCCCCCTCAAAAAGATATGACTCATTAATGCCATATGTGGTATGTATAAAGGATGTATTTAATGATATTATATATGATATTATACTTTAATTATAATATAACAATGTATAATTATGTTTTCATTCCATTAAAGTACAAAATAGAAATGAAAGTACCATTCATGCGTACGTACTGCTCACCGTCTCCATGAACGATGCATTTTCATTTCTTATATCCAAATGTTATGTACTGTTATAAATAGATATATATACTGGATATATATGATGTATATTATATCTAAATCATGAATATCATTCTAGAGATAATGGGCTGTTGATGACATGGAAAACTTGTAATTATAAGGTGTTCATTTTTACTCAAGTACCAAATATCGACGAAACAACCGTTAATAAATTAAATGATTACATAATGTTTATAACATGGTAATAAGTGATATAAAATGAATAATAAACTTGAAGAAAGTTCCTAATCAAGTATAAATTAACTTTAGTTTATTATTCAGGATATTAAAGAATGATCGAGTCAAGTCGGACACGATGTAAGTGATTTCTTATCTCACTTTTAATTCCGTGAGATTTCCATTGTTCACCACTTATTTACTGCATGTGGGGTATTTTGTATGGAAATTTGATATATATTATAATGATTATATCTATATTCATGATATTATATGATACATTTGGGGGTTATTAACTTTTTCCCATATGACTCGATTGATTACAATGTGGTACGGTTTTTTCATCTCACTTTTTATTCCCGTGAGATTCATGCTATATTAGCCACTATTTCCTTTTTTGTGGTGAATTTACTACCCATGATTGTAATATTTGTGTAATATAATTTAATTTATGGGTATTTAAATATTAATTGTGTGATATTTCTTTCATGGGGTGTATGTTTCGTAAGTTACAAAATCGGTAAGAGAACATTTCACCCTCCTCTTTTTAGAAGACTTTTTTTTGTTATGTCTTTTAATTTACATCTTATTATGTTGGGATATGTTCTTCTATATCCTTATTGATGTATATTTTTTGTCCAAGTAATGATATATCCTTTTCTATCTCATCAACGTATTTTCTAAATTATAAATTAACGCCGTTAGGATGTCGAATTTCTGTAAGAAAACTTCTTAACCAAATTTCAATTTTTGGGTTAAACATCTACTTCTTGATTATGTAGTACTATGAATATGAGTGAATAACCTTTGATTTTTTACGCTTAATATCCAATTATATTTGGTTTATTTATATTTTTCACACATAATTATGTAATTTATTTATCCTTAATCTAAGGATACCTTCTTTATAAGGGATTTCATCTCAATTTACATTTCCATTGAGACTTCATTGTTGATATGCACCAATTCACTCTTATATGGTGTTTATACTATCCTTTGGTATATTATATCATGAATAACATTATTCTCATGATATTATTATGTTCTGATTAAATGTTTTTCCTCAATTATTTGTATTCTAGGATCTCTAATTTTGTTAAAAACAATTTAACTAAAATATCATTTTAAATGTTTTAAAGGTTTATTATCATAAATCTTTCACATTAATGTCCATTTTTTTTAAAAGGTTGGGGCCGAAGCCTCATTTTTATTATTAAATCAAAGTAAATACCTCTTTTAACTGGGTAGAGGGAAACCCATTACATAGCCTGAAGGCCCAGTGGGTTTGTAGCCCATTACATAGCCCGTAGGCCCAAATTCAAAGGCCAATTCACATTCTGTGAATAGTAACCTAGTACTATAGTACTGCACAGTATCGCCGCCGTAACAGTGCCCTACCACCGCTACAGTACCCGCTGATGAACAGTGCCTCCACTGCTACAGTACCTCTATAGTACTGCTACAGTACCTGCACCCCATGGGTTTTGAACCCCCATTTTCCATGTTTTAAAAATGGTTTTAAGAATTTATTCATATGGACATGAATATTTTGAAATTGAAGTTTCTTTCAAAAGCTTCATAGTGGTATGGGATAGTTTGATTAAAAAATCTCTTTTTTTAATATTTTAAATGGTTTTGAAAATGGATTGATAAAAGCTTTGATTTTTTCAATATTTTAAAATGATATATTGTGATTGAAATGTGGAAATGTTATCTTTCCATTATGTATGTTTTATGGGTTATGAATATGTTATGGATATTGGGCATTGTTTAGGTATACAGGTGGTTCCGCGATAAACCTAGGGTGGGTGAGCTCGAGATAGCTCTCCAATGCATTGGGTAACATGACGGAGGTAAACATGAATGTTTTTCTTAAGAGATTTAGGGAATATACTATGATGGGTATTCCAAATGTGACTCCCTATGTAGCTGTGATAGCTACAATGTAAGTTTGATATGGATTCCACAAGTTATCTTTATGATTTATGATTTCTGCATGTTATTCATAAATCTTATGATTTCATGAGGTATGTTATGATTGAAAAGTATGGTTTCATTGTTTTGTATTTATTGATGGGATAATGTTTTCATTCTTTATTTTATATCCCTTGCTGAGCTTTTTATGCTAATACCATGTTTTTGAAATGTTTTCCACAAGAATTAAAGATGAATAAGGGTCAAGGATGGGATCAAAGAAAATTCATGCTGTCTAAAACATGAAACTAGACATGACTTGTTTTTTAAGATTTTTTATTTTACAAAAAATATGGATATTGAGTAGAATTGTCTACATGTAATATTCATGTTGTTATGTAAATGTTATGACCTAATTATATAAAACTCTAAACCTAAAAAGATCCTCAATGTGAACTGTCCATTTAATTCAAGACTATGTAATGTTTAAGGCCGGGACCTTATAGTTGGTATCAGAGGTTGGTTTAGATAACTTTAGAGGTTAGGGTTTTATTTAAGCATAAGTGACATAACCATAATGTTTATCATATTAGAAAGAGTCATGGTTATTTTAGATAAATCGAATGAGTTTAAGATAACATGAATAAGTATATCTTAGGGTTTACACTCCTTATAAGATAATATGTGAATATTTTATAGATAAACTCACACTTACCCTTTTGGTTTTAGTAAATGGTTGGATCTAGCAGGAACCAATGTAACAATAAATGTGAAAGAAACTATATTAGTCTTCTTAATGAGATACTGAATGAAATGGGAGCTGCAATGGGAACTCTTGTGGTTAAAATATGTTATGGTTATTTTTGAGGAATTTATCTCATTTTGGGGAATGTTATACAATTATATGGTTTTAGAAAAAGGACAACCTGTAAGAAGGGTGACAACCCGTCACATCTGGCAAGGCCGTGGGAATTGAACCCACAACCGAAGGGCGACAAGGGAATTTCGCTTACCACTGGCCTCCATGAAGTCCTTGGTTAGAATGACTAATTATTTAAGTTAAATTATTTTATGGATCAAGAATAATTTGATCTCATGTTTTATAAAATGGATATCCTTATTATAGAAATTATTTGTTAATTAAGTGATAAAGGTTATTTTGGAAGACGTTCTCTCTTTTGGGGAACAATATATACCTAGGGTAAATGGAATACTATGGGATTTAAATTATGGAATAATGGTTGAAATATTATTTTTGGAAGAATTTATGTTTTATTTTGTAAATATGGATATTTGGTTTATTTATGGAAATGACTAACCAATCATAGAGAATATGTGATTAGGTTAATTACACTTTAGTATGAGACTTTAAGAGTAGTCGATGCTATTTAGAGATAAATGTTAAGATTTACTATGGAAGACTAGGGGATTACATCCTTATGAGTTTTGGGTTTCAGTATTAGTTTGGATTATTTTGAAGAATTTTAAGGACAATTATGTATTGAATGGTCTTTCTTGAACTTTGGGTACTTTTTGTTGAATTTTGGAGATTAAGAGTAGTATTTTTTTATAAAGGATTATCCTTTTTGGGTATTGTCTGATCTCGCACTAACCATTTTGGTTTTAGTTGATGTCTAAAGACAGTGGAAATATATCATTCTTCTTTTGTGGATGATGTGATTATCTAGAAGTTTATTCTTGTTCTTTTGATGTGACCAAGTCTTTTTGAATAATCTTTGTTTGGAGAAAAGAATAGTTTTTGGTAGAAAATTATTAAAGGATGAAACTCTACTTGAAGGTAAGTATATTTTATTATTTTCTTATTATATGTAATAAGTGAATTTCTAAAATTATGAAAAGGAACTTAAAAAAAAACATTTTTAGTTTACATTTCCTACTGGGTTATCAATGACCGCTTGACACATCACAAGTTTGTGATTTTCTGGTGGTTAACTTTCTCCTAATCATGTTTTCTATCACTCTCCATCAGAACATTATGGTTTTTTCTCTCTTCCATTTCCATGTTTTACTACATGTAATAATAGTATAGGTTATCTTAGGTAACATTTGTGTTTTATTTTATTTATTTTAAAGTTATAGTTTTACTGACTCTTTTCCGATGTGGGACTTTTAATGAAGTTTCCAAACCCAGTTTTAAAATTGCGAGGACGCAATTCCCAAAAGGGGGGAAGGATGTAACATCCTAGGTAAATAAAGAACATGAAAATCTTAATATTTATTAATATTTTTTAATTAAATATTAATTATACTTTAAAGGGGACTCTATGTTCGATGGCGTACCTGATACACAACAATGGGTTTTTTTGAAATCATACATTGCACACTAATAATATAATATTATTATTTTAAATGGTAGTTAACTCCTAGCCGTTGTATTGGAGAGAATGAATATAACCAACTAAAATATGATTATAGATGTTTTTTTAATATTTTTATATTTATCCAATAAAATTTATATGCTTAAAATAAGTAAAGAAATCGATTTTAAGCATAAATACTCTAATATTCACTAAAAGGTCGATTTACCACCCTTTAATGGAGAACCCTATTTAAATATAGTATTTGTCACTTTTATATGTTCTATATTACAAAATAAAATTCTTCTTTAGAATCGGGACTCCAAAATTTACTTTGGATGAAATTTTGGTATTTTTCTGATAATGTTCATTTTTAATGAAAAGTGAAAAATACTGTATTTTAATTCAAATGTTCTTTTTAATATAATTTATTTATATAGTTAGAATATCTTTTTAATTGGTTAAAAAGGGTAATTAGAATATATTTTTACCATTTAATATAATGTTGGACATTATAATTAATTTCACTTTGAAATTGGACATAAATAAGTGTCAATCTTTTGATAGTTTTTATTTCTTAAAAACACGGTTTTTATTTTGACAGCAGGAATTAATTTTAAATTAATTTATGCCACTTCTATGTTTTGAATTTAGAAAAATGGATTCCATATTTTTAATCAGTAGGTCCAAATTGTATAAATAGGTAACTTTTATTTTTAAACATTTTAAATATTTACTTTAGTAAATATTTTATTTACCATGATTAGAGGGTAAATATAGTAAATAAGAGTAAAATATAATATTATAATAATATTAAATTACCCTAACATGTGTTCTAATCATATTTTCTGATACATATCCGATCATGGGCATTCTTGGGTCGAATTTGGGACCCCATGGAGCCACATGGGAGTAATAATGACACTTTATATTAATTATTTTAAAGTAATGACAAAAATGACATAAACAAATATATTTTAGTAAATAAATTTTTACATGGGTTTATATAAGTTATCTTTTCGACTATAAATATTACTTGGAAATCTAAAAATATTTCCTACATCATGGTATTTGTTTTATAATTTTTTTACATAAAATAAATTAAATTATTTATGACACAATAATGATGAAATATTTACCTCATTAATAAATGATTTAAAAAAATAAGATTATAAATATTAAAAAAATATCCAAAACCTTTAAAATTCTTATTAGATGATTTTATTTCGACCATGAGTCATCCTAAATTCTACTTTAATTATTATTTGACCTTTTAAAACTAAAGATGAGGTTATAATAAAATAATTGTTTCAATCTTTCCTAAAGAGCCCCTTCTCTCCCTTATAAAAATCCCTCACTTCCCACCCATTTCTCACACTTCTAAAGCCTTTGTCTCGTGAAAAATATGCTAAAATAAGCTCCCAATATCCCTATATTCATCCTATAAGCCTTACTTTAGGCAGAAAACTCTTCAAGAAACCCTTTCGGTTCAAACCAAAGGGAGTTACCCGATTTAAATGTAATGTCTTCTCTTAAGTTATTTTGTTTTATTTTACTTCTCCAACCACCTAAACTATTTTTATTCATTTATTTTATAACAAAACCCATATTATAAATATACTAGTATGTTTTTATGAGAATTATTCTAACTAAACTTACACACACCTCCATCTAATGGGTAAAGAACATAATGTTTCTATGGATGGAAAACTAACACCTCACAAAACGATGATTGTTCAATTAACTCCTACCGTCTCTCATGGTGGCCATTATGAAGGAACTGTATTTATATATTATATATAATGGTGGCCATTATGAAGGAACTGTATTTATATATTATATATATTATGTTTATGGTTTCTTTATGCTTCTATATTTTTCATTTATATCATACCTTTATGGTTTCCATAATGGGTAAACGTGATAATTTCATTTTAGGAAGTACGGACTATCGCCCCGTCAAAGTTATATGACTCATTAATGCATTATGTGGGATGTATAAAGAATGGAATTAATGTATTATATATGATATTATAATTTAATTATAATATATCTATGTATCATTATGTTTTAATTCCATTAAAATATGAAATACAAATGAAAGTAGCGTTCATGCGTACGTACGACTTACCGTCTCCATGAACAGTGCATTTCATTTCTTATATTCAAATGTTATGTAATATTATAAATACATATATATACTGGATATATATTATGTGTATGATAACTAAATCATCAATATAGTTCTGGAGATAATGTATGGTTGACGACATGGACAACTTGTAATTATAAGGTGTTCATTTTTACTCAAGTACCAAATATCGACGAAACAACTGTTAATAACTTAAATGAATAAATAATGTTTATAACTTGGTGATAAGTTATATAAAAGGAATAATAAACTTGAAAAAGGTTATTAAGAAAGTATAAATTAACTTTAGTTTATTATTCATGATATTAAAGAATGATCGAGTCAAGTCGGACACGATGTAAGTGATTTCTTATCTCACTTTTAATTCTATGAGATTTCCATTGTTCACCACTTATTTATAGCATGTGGTGTATTTTTGTAATGGCCCGGGTTTTTGGGGTCTATTACTTTGTGAAAATCTCATGTTGGGTTTTCTGGTCTGGGAATATCGGTGATGTTTGGTGTAACGGTTGGCCTACCGGTGGCCTAGCCTACCGGTAGCAGGCATACCGGTAGCTCGGTCTACCTGTAGCCGTAGCCTACCGGTAGCTTTGTCTACCAGTAACTCGGTCTACCGGTAGTCATAGCCTACCGGTAGATCTGTCTACTGGTAGCTCGGTCTACCGGTAGTCGCACCCTACCGGTAGCTCTGTCTACCGGTAGCTCGGTCTACCAGTAGCCGCAGCCTACCGGTAGCTCGGTGTACCGGTAGCCGCAGCCTACCGGTGGCTCTGGCCTACCCTCACTGGTTCTTTCCAGTAGCGCTCCTTTTTGCGCAAATTGGGTTTTAAACCCTATTTTGACTCTTTTAAGCATGTTTTAAAGCCCGGTAACGCCCATAAATGTTTTAATTAATTATATTAATGAAATAATCTGGTGTGTGCGTCGGTTTAAACCACCCGAACCCTTTAATGACGTTTGGGGCCGCGTGTACAACCCACGACCCCTGCTCACGCAGTTTCACGTTCTTATCTCAACCGTCTGCGGACCTTATAACTAAAGGGTTCGCCCTGGGTTCTTCTTTTCTCGATCACCCACGGTGAGTAATTTCATCCAGAGGAGCCGATTTTTGTGCATCGGGCAAGCTGCATCGTTATGCGTACAGTTCCGCGCCCAGCCTAAGCATCGATCTTCGATCAGCATGTAGGGAATTTTCTCCTTCGTCTCTCCCTTTTTGTGTATCATTCGGGGTGGGCTTGCTTTTGATTCTTTAGAATTGGATAAACTAGACCTAATAAAGATAATGAACGGATTCTATAAAGAAAGAAGGGGGGGGGGGATGTGATCATTGATGCTGTTTTATATTATGGTCATCTTTTTGAGTTGTGCTAGCTTACGCCTTCTGAAAATCGAGGACGTTGGTGGTCGTTGTTTGTGCACTAATGAACCCCTTGTGGTGTTTTAAATGACTTGTTTTGTAATTGTAAACTCCTGCTGTGAAAAGTAAATTGGTTAACCACGTATACCCAGCTGAATAAATTAAAAGCACCAGGATCAACCCTTATGTGATAACTCTTGGTTAAAACACACGAAATTGAAATCATGGAGTGTGTTAAATCTTATAAATCTGAAAATACAGGCGTGTCCCTACCTTGTGTTTTTTGTAGTGGTTTGGTTGTTTTCTTTTACGGGCCGATTGCTGGAGATGTGGGAGGGGATGGGATCCCCTGTTTTTGGGTTCAGTGTTTGAGAGTTTTAAGACCGGGTGGTTACCCTGTTTATATCACAAATTGGGGTGGGATCCTCTATTGTTGAGAAGCCCTTTTTTCTCCCGGATATTGGGCATGGGGCTGTAACTTAGGGTTCTCTTTAGTTGATGTGGCTTTATTAGAGAACCGGGTGTGGGTGTTATGGTTTATTATTGACTAGTTACTTTCCTGGACTTGTGCCTATGTTTACTAGTTGCCCATGTAGGTGAAAAACTTAATTAAATATTGATACTGAACATGAAAACAAGAATGGGACAAACGAGTTTTGTTGGCGAGAGTCGTAACTCGGACTTGAGTGTCGTTGTGATCAGTAGGCTGTCTGAAGAAAAACCTAACTTTGGGTGAGTGCTTGCTACCTATGTATATACTTGTGGTTTTGTGTTTCTTATTCGCACCCCACCCATGTTGAGAACTTAGTGCCAAACACCCCCATTTCATGGGGGAGGGTGTTTTTTTTCAACACTATTCTTAGTGGCTGGTTATTAGCTCCTTTTCTGCTCCCTTTCCCGGATAGCCCGAGTATCTTCGGGCAGGCTGTGATGGCCTGAGGTCCATTATTTTCCCAAGAACCTTCGGGCGGGGTAGTGTGGTTGTTGGCCGGGTGTGTGCGGCAGGTGGTTTCCCAAGTGTCTTTGGGATGAGGCCTAGGTGTCTTCGGGCATGGCAGTGGATCTTCTAGCCCAGGTGTCTTTAGGTGTGGTGGTGGTTGTTCTGGCCTAGGTGTTTGCAGGTGTGGTTACATGTGATAGTTGTGACCCAGGTGTGTGCGGGCGGGTGTGGCAGTGGGACTGCGGTGAAAAATGGCAGGATTGGTTCGATGCGTAGGATGTCTCAATAACCAGTGGGAAAGTGGCGCGGGGTACCCAAACATCTATGTACTCTTATTATATATATTACTTGACTTGCATTATTTGGGTAGTGTGCCTTGGTGAGTCTTGGGTGGATAGTTTACCTTGATAGGTGTTTGGTTTACTCTTTTTTTTCATGGGACTTTAGTACGTTCCCCCACTTATGCACGAGAGTCTTTGGTTTTCCCTACTGAGTGTACTTGTATGCTCACCCTACGTATATAAAACTGCTTTCAGGTTTCCAGGAGGACTTCGGTGATCGTGCATGACCATACTAGCTTGGACCTTTGGGGTAGTTGCAGTTGCTGTTTTTCTTTCTTTGGTACTTACCTTTGTAGTCACCTTTTGTACTTTGTGGCTTTTACTTTTGGAACATGCATGTGGGAATGGTTTACTTTTGGATTTACTTTTCTTTTACCTTAGTTTTTTTGGGTTTCATCATCTTATCTCCCGATACTATAAAAAAAAGGGGTAATTCCTTCCATTTGTGCGTAATTTCTATACCCTTGGTGCTAGTCGCCACTCAGAGACCCATTGAAGGCGGGTCTTTGGGGTCATTATCTCTCCTTAAACTTAAAGAAGGAAGGGCCTAGCAATCTACTGACCCTTCCCTCCTTTTGGTGAAGGCAGGTCGTGACAGAATGGTATCAGAGGCAGGTTGAGAGATAGGATGGAGTATGGAGTTAGGCAGAGTGAGGATTGCATGGGATGGTAGGGAAACAGTGTTGGGTTACCTCGGTGCGTGAATTATTCCAGGGAAGAACGGCTAGGACACAGGATTTTAGGGCCCCCCGTGATCCGACGCAAGGACTCTGATCCTACCGAACGATCAAGTGATGCCACACTGATTGTAGGGTAGAGACCCTAAGAAAGGTACATGCATCATAATGACTTGTGTTCTCATGTTTCCGGGGTGTTTTGGGAATTAATAATAAACAAAAAGTTTAAGAAGTTTTAAAGACAATATTCTGCACTACTTGGGCTTAGGCATTCCTTGTTTACCTTGCAGCTATGGCACCTGGAAGGCAACCGCGTGTGGTACAGGCGATCGAGGCCCCACAGACTACCTTGGCCGATTGGCAGAGAGCTGACTGAGAAGAGGAGGACGACCAGTGACAAAGGACTCTTCGGGCCTTCCAGCGACAAACCCTCGAGAGGTATGAGGGCAGCACCTCTGACATGAAGACGGAAGGCTAGCTAGATGAGCTAGTGATAGATTTCGGCCTGATTCGGGCCCCAACCGAGTACTGGGTTCCTCTGGCCGTCAGCCAGATGCAGGGAGCGGTGCGTTAGTGGTGGATGATTTACCTGGGGGAGAGGAGAGAGTCTGAGGTGGCGTGGGCTGATTTCGAGAGGGAGTTCTGGGCGAAATTCCTCTCTTCGACGATGAAGGCAGAAAAGAGACAGGAGCTACTCTCCCTCCAATAGGGGAGTATGTCCGTGATGGAGCTAGGGATCAAGTTCAAGGACCTCCTATGTTTTTATCTGGACCTCTTTCTCGATGAGGAGTCTCGGGCAAGACGTTTGGAGGAGGCGCTCTGACCCTCCCTCCAGTATGTTGTTGCCCCCTTTACCCTTCCGACGTACTTGGAGGTCCAGAAGTAGGCCGAAGTGGTGGAGAGGATGCATGCTCTAGGAGGAGTGTCACGAGAGGGGATCTAGCTAGGACCATCGAAGGGGAAGGCCGTCAGCACCAGGCCTCTAGCGTTAGGACCCTCCGGGTTTTGACCGGCAGGGAGCAAGCCGCAACAGTTTTAGTTTCGATCCCCTAGTCCTTGCCCTTTTCCTTCGGGCCCGGGACCGCGGTGCTTCGTCTGTGGGAGCCCTGGACATCTCCGGAGTCAGTGCCCGGACCGGGTATAGTACGGCAGTGGCAGAAAACCCCACCACCCGCCCCAGCAGTAGCTTCCAGCCAGGCCTTTCCAGCAGCAGTAGCAGGGATAGTGAGCTCCCGCTCCTCCGAGGGAAGACGTAGGAGGAGGAGGTCGACCTCAGGGAGCTCCTCAGGGACCTAGACCGGGGCATGGTCGGGGAGGTGGCCAACAGCCGAGGGGAAGAGGAGCTGGGCATGGACAGTTACACGCCGTGGAGGCAATAGTTCCAGTAGGGCCAGATGTTGTTCGAGGTACGATCAGTTTGTTTAGTACCCTTGCTTATGCCTTGTTTGATACCGGAGCTTCGCACTCCTTTGTTGAACCCAGTGTAGCCTGTGCTTTGGGTCTATATTCCGAGAGACTCCCAGTTCCCCTGGTGTTGAGCACACCAGTCGGGGGTCAGACAGACTTGTTTGTTTTTTGTGGATGTAGACTGATGATAGGGCCACATCAGTCAGTTAGGGATCTTCTTCTGCTACAGATACAACCATACGATGTCATCTTAGGCATCTACTGGCTATTCTCTGTGTGTGCCATCATCGACTGTTTCCGAGGAAGGGTCATGTTCTTAGACTTGGGCGGGCGACGTGTTACCTTCACCGGTGAGCAGAGCAGTCAGAAGGGAAACAGGTGAGAGGAACCCCTCCTCTCCTTGTTAGCTGAGCTGTCAGTAGGGTTAGTAGATGCTAAAATGGTGGAAGTGCCAGAGATTGTCCGTGGGTTTATGTAAGTCTTCCCTTAGGAGGTGACGACTCTACACCCTCGATGTGATATCGAGTTCGGGATAGACCTGAAGCCTGTCGCTCGTCCGATATCGATGGTTCCTTACCGGATGGAACCTTCAGAGATACGGGAGTTACGAATCCAAATTGATGATCTGATGAAGAGGGGTTATATTCAGCCAAGTGTGTCACCATGGGGTGCTCCAGTCTTGTTCGCAAAGAAGGCAGATGGTGGTCTCAGGTTGTGCATAGGCTATAGGAGGCTGAATCACGTGACGATCAAGAATCGCTACCCTCTTTCAAGGATAAACGATCTTTTCGACCAGCTGAAAGGGGCAGGATGGTTCTCGAAGATCGACTTGCGGTCTGGGTATCACCAGCTGAGAGTGAAGGAGGGAGACATCCCTAAGACGATTTTCAGATGCAGATACGGACACTTCGAGTTCGTGGTTATGCCCTTCAGCGTTATGAACCCCCCAATTGTGTTCATGGGGCTTATGAACTCCATCTTCTGGGAGTACTTGGACCGGTTCGTGGTTGTGTTCATCGACGATATCCTGATCTATTTGAGGTCATAAGAGGACCATGTAGAGCACCTAAGGACAGTTTTGGAGGTCCTCCAACATCATCAGCTCTATGGGAAGTTGTCAAAATGCAAATTCTGGACACGAGAAGTGCACTTCCTCAGGCACGTGGTGTCCGAGCAGGGAGTATCGATGGACCCATCAAAGTTTGAGGCAGTTGTTTCTTGGGAAGCGCCCAAGAATGTGGCAGGGGTCCGTAGTTTCCTTGGGCTGGCAGGTTACTATCGGAGGTTCGTACCCAACTTCTCCCGAGTGGCAGCCCCTTTGACATCCCTGACCAAGAAAGACCAAGTTTTCGTGTGGAGTGAGTAGTTCGAGTCAGCCTTCAGCTATCTGAAGGAGAAGTTGGTTAGTTCCCCAGTGCTGAGATTATCAGAAGAAGGGGAAGCCTATGAGGTGTTCTGTGATGCTTCAGGACAAGGCTTGGGATGTGTGTTGATGTAGCGACAAGGGGTGATCTCTTATGGGTCCAGGAAACTATGCCATCATGAGCGTAATTACGCCACCCACGACCTAGAGCTTGTAACGGTCGTTTTTTGCGCTAAAGTTATGGCGGCACTACCTCATCGGAGAACGCTTTCTGGTCTTCACAGATCACAAAATCTTGCAGTATATCTTCTCCTAGCGGGACCTAAACTTGCGACAATAGAGATGGGTGGAGTTCCTTCAGGATTACGACTTCGATATCTCTTATACTAAGGGAAAGGGCAATGTAGTGGCTGATGCCTTGAGCAGGAGGATGCAGAAGGATGTGGTCTGAGAGTCGGCGGACGCCTGGAAGGCGATGGAGGAGTTGGCTGCCTTACGCTTGGATGCGTAGATGGATAGCGATAGAGGTTGCCTATATCAGATGACAGTGCAGTCATCTCTGTTTCAGCAAGTGGAGGAGTCTCAGTGGGGAGAACTGGAGTGCAAAGCGATTCGTGACCGAGTTGACCAGGGCAATGATCCGGAAGGATGGACAGAGGATGGTCAGAACTTGATGCTTTTCCAGGGAAGTTTGTTTGTTCTGGAGGCGATGCGTGGCAAGGTTCTCAGTGAGTTCCACAACTCATCCCTGGCGGTACACCCAGGAGTTTCCAAGATGTACCAGGGACTGAAGAGGCA
The DNA here is from genome assembly GCA_963277665.1 of Viscum album. Taxonomy (NCBI): domain Eukaryota; kingdom Viridiplantae; phylum Streptophyta; class Magnoliopsida; order Santalales; family Viscaceae; genus Viscum; species Viscum album. The sequence continues at coordinate 1,256,705,728 of OY728142.1, read as the reverse complement.
GTTTTGGGGGCCCAGTGTTAAGTGGGAAGTGGCAGAGTTTGTGGCCATATGCTTAGTGTGTCAGCAAGTGAAGGCTAAACACTGAGTTCCAGGAGGCCTACTGCATCTTCTAGATGTCCCCGAGTGGAAGTGGGACAAAATCTCAATGGATTTCTTCATGGGACTACCCAAGGTCTAAGGGGGATACGACACCATTTGGGTGGTAGTGGACAGGTTTACAAAATCGGCTAACTTTCTAGCGATCAGGGAGTCAAGTGCAGTGGATGCTTTGGTGCGAAGGTACGTGGATGAGGTGGTGTAGGTGCTTGGGATTCCAAGGTCTATAGTCTCAGATAAGGATGCACGGTTTACCTCGAGAGTCTGGAGAGGATTGAAGCATGGTTTTGGAACCCAGATGCATCTTAGCACTGCTTTCCATCCCCAGAAAGATGGACAGACAGAGCGCACCATCCAGACCTTGGAGGATATGTTGCGGGCATGTGTTCTAAACTCAGGGGGATCATGGATGCGATACTTGACTCTAGTAGAGTTTGCCTACAATAATAGCTACCACTCTACCATTGGTATGGCCCTGTTTGAAGCTTTTTACGGGAGGCCATGTCGTTCACCTGTGTGTTGGACCGAAGTAGGAGAGGCAGACATCCTTGGCCCGGAAGTGGTGCAGAGCACGGCATAGAAGGTTCAGCTCATACGGGAAAGGATGAAGGCGGCCCAGGACCGACCAAAGTCATATGCTGATACCAGAAGGAGGACCTTGGAGTTTGAGGATAGAGACCATGTGTTCTTGAAGGTCTCCCATTGGCGTGGGCAGCGGAGGTTCGACAAGGGGAGTAAGCTTTCTCCCAAGTTCATCGGACCCTTCGAAGTGTTGCAGCGGGTCGGCGAAGTGGCTTATCAGCTAGCGTTACCACCGCCGCTACTGAGGATACATGATTTCTTCCATGTGTCCCAGATCTGTCGGTATCTGCACGACGATTCACACGTCCTTGATTGGGTTGAGATGGACATCGAGGATGACGTGACTTTTGTAGAGAGACTAGTGATGATTGAGGATCACAAGGAAAAGGTGCTTCATGGGCAAACCATTCCCTTGGTTCGTGTGTTGTGGAGACATGGTGGGATTGAGGAGAGCACGTGGGAGAGGGAAGCACAGATGTGTGCCCAGTACCCAGAGTTGTTTTGAGTTTTGTTCTTTGTTGTACCTGTTGCAGTAGAACATTTTGTCTTTTTGGATATGAATTTATTGGTTTTCTTTCCACTGAATGTGTGTGAAAAGCCCTGGCTCTGGGGGAGGAGAGAACCTGACCCCTAATCAAGACGCATTAAGTTGGATGTGATTAAACCCGTGCGGGCGAGTCAGTGCCGCCCAAAGCGGATAATATCTTGACATAGGGGAGGAGACTCTCCAACCCACGTGCCTGGGCAGTTTGGAATGGTATGTTTGGAAGTGTTTTTAGTTAGCATGGGTTCAATCCTAAGAGGTATCTTTCGAGGTGGATGTTCGGACCCTCTCTTTCCTTCTGCCTTGTTTTTATTCTCGGGGATGAGAATCTTTTAAGAGGTATCTGATGTAATGGCCTGGGTTTTTGGGTCCATTACTTTGTGAAAATCTCATGTTGGGTTTTCTGGTCTGGGAATATCGGTGAAGTTTGGCGTAACGGTAGGCCTACCGGTGGCCTAGCCTACCGGTAGTAGGCCTACCGGTAGCTCGATCTACCGGTAGCCACAGCCTACCGGTACCTTTGTCTACCGGTAGCTCGGTCTACCGGTAGCCGCAGCCTACCGGTATCTCTGTCTACCGGTAGCTCGGTCTACCAGTAGCCGGAGCCTACTGGTAACTCTGTCTACTAGTAGCTCGGTCTACCGGTAGCCGCAGCCTACCGGTATCTCTGTCTACCTGTAGCTAGGTCTACCGGTAGCCGCAGCCTACCAGTAGCTTTGTCTACCGGTAGCTCGGTCTACCGGTAGCCGCAGCCTACCGGTAGATTTGTCTACCGGTAGCTCGGTATATCGGTAGCCGCAGCCTACCGGTGGCTGACAGCCAACCGATAGCTCGGCTACTAGTTGCTGTCACCCACCGGTAGCTCTCCACTACCAGTGGCTCTAGCCTACCCTCACGTGTTCTTTCTAGTAGCGCTCCTTTTTGTGCAAATTGGGTTTTAAACCCTACTTTGACTCTTTTAAGTGTGTTTTAAAGACCGGTAACACCAATAAATGTTTTAATTAATTATATTAATGAAATAACTTGGTGTGTGCGTCGTTTTAAACCACCCTACCCCTTTAATGAAGTGTGGGTCCAGGTGGTCAACCCACGACCCCCACTCACACGGTTTCACATTCTTATCTCAACCGTCTTCGGCCCTTATAACTAAAGGGTTCGCCCTGGGTTCTTCTTTTCTCGATCACCCTCGGCGAGTAATTTCGTCCAGACGAGCCGATTTTTGTGCATCGGGTAAGCCGCATCGTTATGCGTACAGTTCCACGCCCGGCCTAAGCATCGATCATCGATCATAAAGTAGGAAATTTTCTCCTTCGTCTCTCCCTTTTTTTGTATCATGCGGGGTGGGCATGCTTTTGATTCTGTAGAATTGGATAAACCAGAACTAATAAAGATAATGAATGGATTATATAAAGAAAGAAGGGGGGCTATGATCGTTGATGCTGTTTTATATTATGATCATCTTTCTGAGTTGTACTAGATTACACCTTCTAAAAATTGAGGCCGTTGGTGGTCGTTTTCTGTGCACTAATGAACCCCTTGTGGTGTTTTAAATGGATTGTTTTGTAATTGTAAACTCCTGCTATGAAAAGTAAATTGGTTAATCACGTATACCTGGCTGAATAAATTGAAAGCACCAGGATCAACCCTTCTGTGATAAATCCCGGTTAAAACACACGGAATTGAAATCATGGAGTGTGTTAAATCTTATAAATCTGAAAATACAGGCATGGACCTACCTTGTGTTGGTGGTAGTGGTTTGGTTGTTTTCTTTTAGGGGCCGATTACTGGAGATGTGGGATGGGATGGGATCCCGTGTTTTTGGGTTCAGTGTTTGTGAGTTTTAAGACCGGGTGGTTACCATGTTTATATCACAAATTGGGGTGGGATCCTCTGTTGTTGAGAAGCCCTTTTTGCTCCCAGATATTGGGCATGGGGCTGTAACTTAGGGTTCTCTTTAGTTGATGTGGCTTTACGAGAGAATCGGGTGTGGGTGTTATAGTTGATGCTTGACTGGTTACTTTCCTGGACTTGTGCCTATGTTTACTAGTTGCCCAAGTAGGTGCAGAACTTAATTAAATATTGATACTGAACATGAAAAAAAAGAATGGGACAAATGAGTTTTGTTGGTGAGAGTCGTAACTCGTACTTGAGTGCCGTTGTGATCAGTAGGCTGTCTGAAGAAAAACCTAACTTTGGGTGAGTGCTTTCTACCTATGTATATACTTGTAGTTTTGTGTTTCTTATTTGCGCCCCACCCAAGTTGAGAACTTAGTGCCGAACACCCCCATTTCATGGGGGATGGTGTTTTTTTTCCAACACTATTCTTAGTGGCTGGTTATTAGCTCCTTTTCTGCTCCCTTTCCCGGATAGCCCAAGTATCTTTGGGCAGGATGTGATGGCCTGAGGTCCATTATTTTCCCAAGAACCTTCGGGTGGGGTAGTGTGGTGGTTGGACAGGTGTGTGCGGCAGGTGGTTTCCCAAGTGTCTTCGGGATGAGGCCTAGGTGTCTTCGGGCATGGCAGTGGATCTTCTAGCCCAGGTGTCTTCGGGCGTGGTGGTGGTTGTTCTGGCCTAGGTGTCTGCAGGCGTGGTTACGTGTGATAGTTGTGGCCCAGGTGTTTGCGGGTGGGATTTGGCAGTGGGACTACGTGCAGTTGTGGACCAGGTGTGTGTGGGCGGGTGTGGCAGTGAGACTGCGGTGAAAAATGGCGGGATTGGTTCGATGCGTAGGATGTCTCAATAACTAGTGGGAAAGTGGTGCGGGGTACCCAAACATCGATGTGCTCTTATTATATATATTACTTGACTTGTGTTATTTGGGGAGTGTGCCTTGGTGAGGCTTGGTTGGATAGCTTACCTTGATAGGTGTTTGGTTTACTCTTTTTTTCACAGGACTTTAGTACGTTCCCCCACTTGTGCATGAGAGTCTTTGGTTTTCCCTACTAAGTGTACTTGTATGCTCACCCTACGTATATAAAACTGCTTTCAGGTTTCCAGGAGGACTTCGGGGATCACTCGAGACCATACTAGCTTGGACCTTTGGGGCAGTTGGAGTTGCTGTTTTTCTTTCTTTGGTACTTACCTTTGTAGTCACCTTTTGTACTTTGTGGCTTTTACTTTTGGAACATGCATGTGGGAATGGTTTACTTTTGGCTTTACTTTTCTTTTACCTTAGTGTTGTTGGGTTTCATCATCTTATCTCCCGATCCTATAAAACAAAAAAGGGTAATGCCTTCCATTTGTGCGTAATTTCTATACCCTTGGTGCTAGTCGCCACTCCGGGACCTATTGAAGGCGGGTCTCGGGGGTCATTATCTCTCCTTCAACTTAAAGAAGGAAGGGCCTGGTAATCTGCTGACCCTTCCCTCCTTTGGTGAAGGCGGGTCATGACAATTTTGTACTACCATTTGATATATATTATCATGATTCTATTTATATTCATTGTATTATGTGATTAATTTTGTGGTTATTAACTTTTTCCCATACAACTCGATTGATTACAACTTGGTATGATTTTTTCATCTCACTTTTTATTCTCATGAGATTCATGCTATATTAGCCACTATTTCCTTTTGTGTGGAGAATGTACTGCCCATGATTGTATTATTTATGTAATATAATTTAATTTATGGGTATTTAAATATTAATCATGTGATCTTTCTTTCATGGGGTGTATGTTTCATAAGTTACCAAATCGGTAAGGGAACCTTTCACCCTCCTCTTCTTAAAAGACTTATTTCTGTTATGTCTTTTAATTTACATCTTATTATGTTGGGATATGTTCTTATATATACTTATTGAAATAAATTTTATGTCAAAGTGATGAAATATCTTTTTCTATCTCATCAACTTATTTTCTGAATTTTAAAGTGACACTATTAGGTTGTCGAATTTCTGTAAGAAAACTTATTAACCCAATTTTAATTTTTGGGTTAAACATATACTTCTTGATTATGTCATGCTATGAATATGTGTGAATAACCTATGATTATTTTAAAATTAATATCCAATTATATTTGGGGTATTTATATTTTTCACACATAATTATGTAATTGATTTATCCTTAATGTAAGGATACCTTATTTATAAGGTATTTCGTCTCAATTTACATTTCTATTGAGACTTCATTGTTGATATGCACCAATTCACTCTTATATGGTGTATATACTATCCTTTGGAATATTATATCATGAATACCTCTATTCTAATGATATTATTAAGTTCTTATTAAATGTTATTCCTCAATTATTTTTATTCTAGGATCTCTCATTTTGTTAAAAACTCTTTGACAAAAATATGGTTTTAAATGTTTTAAAGGTTTATTCTTTTAAATCATTCACATTATGTCCATGTTTTAAAAATGTTTTTGAGGATTTATTCATATTGACATGAATGTTTTGAAATATAAATTTATTTCAAAAGCTTCATAATGGTAAGGGACACTTTGATTCAAAAATATCTTTATTTAATATTTTAAATGGTTTTGAAAATGGTTTGATAAAAGCTTTGATTTTGTCAATTTTTTAAAATGATATATTGTGATTTCAGTTTGGAAATGTTATATTTCCATTATGTTTGTTTTATGGGTTATGAATTTTTTATGGATATTGGGAATTGTTTACGTGTACGGGTGGTTCCATGATAAACCTAGGGTGGGTGAGCCCGAGATAGTTCTCCAATGCATTGGGTAACGTGACAGAGGTAAACATGAATGTTTCTCCTAAGAGATTTAGGGAATATAATGTGGTGGGTATTCCAAATTTGACTTTCTATGTAGCTGTGATTTCTACAATGTAAGTTTGATATGGATTCCACAAGTTACCTTTATGATTTATTATTTCTGCATGTTATTCATAAATATCATGATTTCATGAGGTATGTTATGATTGAAAAGTATGGTTTTGTTATTTTGTATTTATTAGTGGGCTAATGTTTTCATTCATTATATTATATCCCTTATTGAGATTTTTATGCTCATCCCAAGTTTCTGAAATGTTTTCCACAGGACTTAAAGATGAATAAGGGTCAATTATGGGATCAAGGAAAATTCATGCTATCTAAAACATAAAACTATACATGAACCTTTTTTTCAAGAGTTTTATTTTATGAAAAAAAGTAGATACTAAGTAGAATTGTCTACATGTAATATTCATATTGTTATGTAAATGTTATGACATAATTCTCTAAAACTCTAAACCTGAAAATATTCTCAATGTGAATTATCCATTTAATTCAAGATTATGTAATGTTTAAGGCTGGGTCCTTACAATATACATTCATATTTAAACTAATATATGAAATATAAATAACTTTCCCCGAACATTAAGCATAAACACTAACCATTCAAAGTGAATTGGAGAATGCTTTTAAGATAGAAAATCCATATACAAAATAATCATAAACCATTAAATTAATTATGGTATATGATATCATAAAATATTAATCTCAATAATACATAATAATAAAAAATATTGTTGAAATAGATAAATATACTCTTATAAAATCATCGATTAATTCTTGAGATAAATACTCTTTTACTTAGAATTGAAGTAATATATTATTTTAATAATAAAATGAGTGATTTTTTAAATATAATGGTTGCTAAAAAACAATTATAGAGTGCCCTTGAAAATACTTAAGAATTTGAGAAATTCCCTTGAATTGGGCTTGTATTTTTGGAATAAATTTTGAAAGATCCTTTTAAAACATATAACTCACCATAAATGAAAGTAGTATTATGGTTGGTACACATACATAGAACATTAAAAAAGAATTTTTGATGAGTACATATTAATAAATAAGAATTTAATTAAGTTAAGTAGAGAGTAAGTGTAACCCAAATGAAAATGGAAGTTTGGGTAGAAAACCCTTAGTTTAAGTCTGATGGTGTTCTTCACTTGATCTTAGTGTCATAGTTAACCAAATTAAATTAATTAATTAATATTTACAGAACCTATTATTTATTTAATTTATTTATCATAGACTTATTAAGTTCATTCATGTCCTTCTTGATGGGTTTAAGAGGTTCAATTTTATTTTTTGAGAGCATTTTCTTCCTTGGTATTCGTGACCGATTTACTTATATACATGCGAGGATAAACATGTAAGATGAGAATGGATATATAGAATATAAGTTGTATTTTATTTTTTTAACATATATAAGATTAAATGGTTATAAAATTCATTTGGTTATTGGGAGTGCAGATGAATCATTATAAAAAACTTTAATGATAATTGTTTGGGTTAATTGGCAATTTTTGATCACAACGAACTGATTTTGATTTACAAATTAATATCATGTGTATAAATAGATTCCAGAACCTTAAATAAGTTATATTACATATATTATATTATGTTTCAACCATATAAATTGTTTCATTACCATAATTGAAGACAGTAATAGAAATTAAAAATTCGCCATCCTTGAATGTGATAAATTAACACATCTCGGATGATGTTTTCATTTCTAGTATAAAAAAAGTGGAAAAGAGAGATGATGAATGTCACGACCTGTCCTCGGGGCCCGTGCCGTGACTACCCCAAGCCCGCCTTCCATAGGCCAGGGGATGGCGACTAGCACCAAGGCGTAAATCTCGGAAAAAGGGAAGGCATTGCCTTTGAAAAGTAAACAAGCACCACAAAGTAAGAAAGCGGAAAAGTAAACAATAAGTAAAAACTGTAACAAGCTGTGCTGAAAGTAAAAAGGGGCCGGAAATACAAGCCCAACTGTAAAGTACAACTGAAGGAAAAAAAACAGCAACTGAAAAGAAAAGCCGCAGCGTCGAGCCGTCGTCTGGAAGTCCCACCTGAAGGGTGGGTAAAGATAGCCTCTATAGCTCCTCGGTCCAGCCGTCCACTCCGAGTGTGTCCCGCCCAGTGGTCCACCTCTAGGTACCGTCCTGCTCCACACGACTCCACCACGATCAGCGTTGTCCGTCGTCTGCAACCAACACAACGAAGTGCGGGCATAGCCGGTGCAGGGGTGAGTATAAGATACTCAGTAGGGACCCCGAGACCCCCCGAAGGTCTCCCAGAATCTACAAAGGATAGTACACAAAGGAAAGATACAATCACGAAGTAACATCTGACACGGCTTAGGTATATTCCCATACATATACCTAAGTCGTCAATTCTCGCTCGGCTCCAACGTCCGAGCTCAAGCACAACCCAGTCCACACAGGAAAGCAAAACGTATACCCACACAGGATAGCACAACACAATCCACAAAGGAGAGTAAAAGTAATCCACATAGGATAGCTCAACACAATCCACAAAGGAGAGTAAACAGTAAATCCACACAGGATAGTTCAACACAAGATTCAGCTCACACAGGTATACTTCTTGTAAGACGATAAAGATGATCACTGATCCATATAAGTCGTCGGACCCACAAATGATCGAAAGGTACTAACCCCCGCAAAGACCCACATAGGATCGGGCCCACACAGGACCTGTAGGCGCTGGCTCACACAGAACTGCTGAGCGCTGACCCACACAGGATCGGACCCACACAGGATCGGGCCCACACAGGTCCTGTAGCACTGACCCGCAAGGGGTCGATGAGTGCTGTAGTCGTCGCAGACCACTGAGGATCTTTGCACAGTCATCGTCGCAGTCCACTGAGGATCTCTGCACAGTCGTCGCTGCAGTCCACTGAGGATCTCTTCACAGTCGTCGCTGCAGTCCACTGAGGATCTCTGCACAGTCGTCGCTGTCGAAGTAGCAGTCGCAGCCAGCTCTAGGGTTCCCGCACACAGCAAGCTCGTTCGGGAGGGTCCGCTCCACGAGCCGAGAGGCTGATACATCAACTGACACAATGTCCGAGGTTGATGTATCCAAAAGTTCCATATCGTCAACAGGAACTCAACGTCGCAGACGGCGCGTCAATCAGACGCCCGGTCTGAGAGTTATTGGCTTTTTCGTCCCAGGGGCCCGGTTGGTTTTTAAGGCAAGACCAACCCGAATGTACTACACTTGCGTCCAAACCTCGGGCGAAGTGAGCCAAAAGATCCGTCTCACTTAGAGGAATCCACCAAAGCTGACGGCACGTCAATCGGACGTCCGTAGCTCAAGATATGAGCATTTCCGCTCCGAGGGCCCGGTTGGTTTCGTGTACGAACCAACCCGGACGAACCCAAAGTATTCCGAAACCTTGAGTGAAATATACCTAAACGACCGTCTCGATCCAAGGATCGTGTTGCCTCTGACGGCGCGTCGTTCGGAGGCCCGTAGCTTAAGATACGGGCAAAAGACCAAAAATGGTCCGAAGGCGGGGGGTCCGGGTCCGGGCCCGGGCCGACCCGACCCCCCCCCCCCCCGGGGTTGGCCGCACTGGGTCAACCCGAACCGGGTCGACCCGACCCAGTACGACCCGGCTGGACCCGGTCCGGTCCGGCCAGGGCGCGGCCCGGCCGGTTGGACCGGCCTGGCTCGGCTCGGCCGAGCGCCGCGGGGCGCTGCCCCCGCAGTTTGGAGGTGCTGCGGCCCTCGAAGGGCCGCGCTGTCAAGCGGACGCGGCTTCAGCCGCGGCGGCCCTGTCCGGCGGCGCGCCGGGGCGCCGCCGCCTCCGGCCACTGGCGCCGCCGCGCCGGCAGCTTCCGCGGGCCACCAGAGTTGCTCCGGTGGTCTGTTTTCCTTCCCGTCTGTGCCGTTGTTCCTCCCGGGTTCTGTTCTTCACTGCGGGATCATCAAAACGCCTTTGTGTCACATTTTTCCATCGCCCTCCAAATCCGCACAACCACGAAGAACGGTGGAGGGTTGTCGGGCCGTGTTCGTTTGGCCCGCACCCTCTGCGTTAGATAAAAAAACGGGAGAAATTATTCAACACATGAACCAACAATTTTAATAAAATAAAATTGTTCATATGAATCCGGTTATTTAATTTTTTTTAAGAAACGTTCACGGGAATATAAAATATTCACAACAACCCCAACCTCGCCAAATCGTCGCCCGCGGGTTCTTCGCGGATTTGAGGATCGTCGCGACGTCGCGGTATCCGGCGTCGCGTCGTCGCGGAAGGGTGTCGCGTCGACGAACTCCGAGGTTCAAGAACAAAAAGATTTAATTAATAATAATTAAATCCTTCTTGACTCAAAAACCACAAAAGAAGTTTAAAAAGAAACCCGAGATCTCTTACCTCAAGCAGTTGGTGATCGGAGATCGGGGCGGGGAAGAACGTCTCGGATGAAGCGTCGCCAAACTCCGAGGGTGACGGCGTTCTTCGCATTCTTCGCGAAGGAGGATGAAGGCTCAAGAATTCTGTCAAAGCCTCTCAACGTGTAATCCTCCAAATGTCGTGTTGGTCTTATTTTATTATTATGCCAACAAATGAAAAAGAGGTAAGTAACGACCCATTAATCCGTAGAATTAATTCAACGAAAGAAACTGCCCATTTAATTCACGAATAAAACCGCCCAATTAAATGGTGCGTTAAGAATTTAAGAAAATGAGTTAGTTGACTTTCATAATGATGGGTTTTCGCGGGTGCGTTACTTAGCGGAAAAGAAACGGTGGGGCTCGTGCGGGCCCCACCTCACAAATATTCTACCAAGAGGGTAGGATATTTTTGGATAGCATCCTATCCGGATCAACTCAGCTTAAGCCTCTTTAAGTGGCTTAAAGTGGATTCCAAGTGGCTTAAGTGAAATAAAATAAATTTTTTCGTACAATTATTTTATTTCTTAACTTTAAGCCGAAAAATTAAAAACCACTCCTGAGCAAACGCAACTCCGGAAGACGCGTTTCTAAGCAAGTACTGGCGCTGCGATTTCATCGGTGCCCTCAGAATTTGATTCCGGGCACAGGTTCAAAAGTTAGAAAAACCCGCTCGTCCGTTCACTGAACGTACCCGAGCCAAACTTCGGAAAATGATTCCGGGCACACCGGGCCTCGGAATCAGGTGCCGTCAGAAACTGCGCTCTTGTAAAATTCCAAAGAAAATTAAGAAAAAAAATTTCCTTGAAATTTACGGGTCTTTACAATGAAGAATTATTAAATCATCATAACAAAATTCTAGTACATTTATGGTACTAGGGTTATCATAATATTTAGATGAAATGAGGAGAGGAAAGAAAAAGAAAAGAAAAGAACTCGAAATAAAAGAAATTAAAATAGGAATTAACCTCTTGAAGTTATCTTCCTTGAGAGACTTTTTAGGGGGGAGGTTTTGGTATTTTTATGAGACTAGGAGCTTATGGAAGTGAGGGAGGAGATTGGGAGGATATTTTAATATAAATTAGATAAGGCACAAGGCTTGATATGAGTGAAGAAAAGAGGGAGTGATGGGGGTTTTATAGTGGAGGAGAGGGGTGATTTTTGAATATCTTATTCATTATTTTATTATTTCCTTCAAGACAACCAATAATGTTGATTCATGTGACCAATAATACTAATAAGTGAATTGGAGTTTTAACCAAGTGTTCTTACATAATCTATTTTGCAAGTAATAGTGAATTTAACAAATAATGTATATATATGGTTAATTACAGTATTTTACAATTCATAAATTTTTTGACTATTTTAGTGAAATACAAAAAATTCAACCAAACCATTTTTTGACATGTAGAATTAAAAAATGAACTCCATTTTTATAAAATAATTTTCTAATTATGATTAATTTAATTTTTAAATAAAATCATAATTTATTGAAAAAATAACAATTTTAAAACTATAATTCATTTTATTCCCCCTTTAAAATTTAATCAAGATCTCATTACCTTATCAAAATAATAAAATAAAATAATTATATTATTTAATATTCATAAGGGTATGTTATTATTCACAAAAAATTAAATTTGTGTTATCATACTCTAAATATCTTACTGAACGCAACCGTATATGTTAGTTTTTCAAAATTCAAATCACATAGGAGAAAAAATTATGTTTACTGGATAGGTTATAAAAAAGTATTGTTTTGTAGAGACTCAATGTATCATGATTTCAATATTAAATTTATTTATAAATCCTTTTGGTGTTACATTCTCCCCTCCTTACAAAAATTTTATCCTCGAAATTACCAGAATGTTACCTCACAAAAATATTTGGGTAATTTTTCATCATAAGATCCTCAGGCTCCCATGTTTATTCTTCAATTATATGTTTTTTACAAAGTACCTTTACCTATAGTGTTGTCTGATTCCTCAACAATTGTTCTTTAGTGTCAATAATCTAGATAGTCTCTTCACATTAAGATAAGTTAGGCCCCAATTCTATACCTTCATATGTGAAGACATGCGTTGGGTTTGACATGTACTTTCTCAACAGCGAGACATAGAACAGATTGTGTACTTTAGACAGGCTAGGTAACATTTCCAAATGGTAATCCACAACCCCAAATCTCTCCAAAATTTCAAACGGGACAATGTACCTAGGGATCAGTTTCCCTTTCTTCCCAAATCTTATAACACCCTTCCATGGATATACTTTTAAGAAAACATGATCTCCCTCTTGAAATTACAAATCCTTCCTTTGATTATAAGCATAAATCTTTTTTATACTTTGAGGTGCTTTGATATGGGTTTGAATAGTATTTACCTTCACTATTGTTTCCTTTAAAATCTCTAGACCCACAAGTTTCCTTTCACAGACTTCATCCCAACATGTTGGTGTACGATATCTCTTTTCATTCAATGATTCATATGGTGCCATTTGAATGCTTGAATGGAAGATATTATTGTATAAAAACTCTACCAAAGGTAAATAATTATTCCAGATACCTTTAAAATCAAGTGAGAATGATCTCCACTTGTCTCTAAAAGTTTTGATCATCTTTTTTGATTGCCTCTCAGTTTGAGGGTGAAAAGTAATACTCAATCAAATCTCAGTATCCAGGGAATTCTAAAGACTTTTCTATAATTTCAATGTAAGTTAAGGATCTCGGTCAGACACTATTGAAAGAGTTTCTCAATGAAGTCTTAAAACTTCATTGATATAGAGTCTTTCAAGGTACTCCAGTGGAAAATCCTCCCTTCTAGCGAGGAAATGTGCATATTTCATAAGTCAACCCACAATTACCCATATTGAATCACTATTTCTTGGAGTTTTGGGAAATAAAGTGAAAAAATCCATGGTGATGTCATCCTATTTCCATGTAGGAATAGGTAGAGGTTTCATGACTTCAATAGGATGTTTTCATTCGAACTTCACTTGTTTTCAGACTAAACATATTGATACATAATCAGCAATTTCCCACTTCATGTTGTCCCACCATAAATTTTACTTTAAATCTTTATATATTTTAGTGCTACCAGGGTGTATAGAGAAATTAGAGCTATGTAAATCATCTAATAACTCCCTTTTTATTTTGGGTATAGAGGGAACACATAACCTCTTCCAAAATTTCAGAATTCCACTTCACACATGAAGTTAGATAACTTCCTATCTTTCACAAAATTAATTTTCTTTTGAAGATTCTCATCATCAGATTAAGAACTGTTAATGATTTACAATAAAGATGGTTGGGAGAACAATTGAGAAAGTATTGATGTTTCACCTTCTTGGGTAATTACCATTCCCATCCTTACTAGATCCCTGAATATAGGATCCCTTTTGATCCTCATTTTGTTTAAAACTCCATGATCTTTCCTGATCAATTCTTCAACTACCTTATTCTCCTCTCCTGGGTGGTAGTGTATGGAACAACCATAATCCTTTAGTAACTCAAGCCATCTCCTTTGTGTCATGTTGAGTTATTTCTCTGAGAAGGTATATTTCAAACTCTTGAGATCCATATATATCTCACATATTTCACCATAGAGAGATAGTGTATCCATATTTTTAGAGTAAATATCACAATAGATAACTCAAGATCATGATTAGAATAGTCCTGTTCATGAATTTTTATCTATATCGATGCATAAGAAACAACTCTATCATTCTGCATAAGGACGAAACTAAGTCTTTTCTTTGATGCATCACTATAGATCACAAACCCATAATTCTCCTATGGTATAGTTAGGATCAGAGCATTCAATAATATCCTCTTTAATTATTTGAAACATTCCTTACATTATTTTTTCCATATGAACATAACCCCTTTACAAGTAAACTTGGTTAACCGGTTGGCTAAACATGCAATGTTCTGAATGAAACATCGATAAAAACCTGCTAAACCAATAAAACTATGTACCTCGATTATGTTTGTTGGTGTAGTCCATTCCTAAATAGCCTTTGTATTCATTGGATCATTGGATATTACATCCTTAGAACAGTATGGACTAGAAAAGAAACTTATTGAAGCCAAAATTCATACTTGATAAATGTCCCATATAATTCATTTCTTATGAGATTCTTCAGAATAGTGCCATGTGATTTTCATGATCTTCTTAGATTTTGGAGTATACCAATATATAATCAATAAATAACACCACAAACATATCAGGATATTCCATGAAAAATATATTCATTAGATACATAAAAATAGAGGGTTCATTAGTCAGTCCAAAAGGAATTACTATAAACTCATAACACGCATACCTGGTTCAAAATGATGTCTTTGGAATATCCTACTTCCTCACTCACAACTAATGATATCTATATCTAAGGTCAATCTTTGAAAAATATCAGGCTCCTTAAAGTTGATCAAATAAATCATCAATGCGAGGTAGGAGATACTTGTTCTTTATTATTATAGAATTTATCTCCATGTAGTCAATGCACAACCTCATAGATCCATGTTTCTTCTAAACAAAAAATAACATAGGATCCCCATGGAGAGACACTAGGGAGAATAAATACTTTATCATTCAATTACTCTAGTTGTTTATTTAGCTCTAATAATTCCACAATGGTCGTTCTATAAGTAGTCTTTGATATAGGCCTTGAACCTGGAATTAAATCAATTTAAAACTTAACTTTTCACTCTGAAGGATGTCCAGGTAAATCCTCTAGAAAAACATCAATATATTCTTGCACAATAGGTAAATCCTTGATTTGAACATTTCTTTCCTCACTCATAGATATCTATTTCTCATCCTCCCCAATAATTTAATTCAATAGAGCTACTGAGGGTGGATCTAGATGAGAATCAGATGGTGATGTTTCTTCCCTAAAGATAAGGGATTCTACATCGTCCTTAAATATTGTAACTTCCTTCTTCTAGAAATATATTTTCACATCATAATTTGAAATAAAATCTATATCTAGGATTATATCAAAGTCAATCATGGGTATGATGATAAAATTAGTAGATAAATTACGTTCATATGTCATAATGGGGACGACCTTACACATCTTTGTAGCAACGATAAATCCATTAAGAGTTTTGATAGAAAAATACCTTATTAAATCAAATTGAAAATACCTAATTTTCTTGGAAAATTGGAAAGATATAAAAGAATGTGATGATCTATAATCAAGTAAATCATTGTTTATGTTTGAGGAAACAATTAAAGTACCTACCACCACATAATCATGGACTTCAATATCATAAGTTGTGATCACATAAGCTTGGCCTTTCTCCCTTGTCCTTATTTTGGGAACATTTCCTTGAGGCCTAGGAAAATCATTTTCATAATGTACCCTCTCCCTGAAATTGTAGTATTGAACATTGGTATCTTATTTCTTCCCTTTATAATCTCAGGATTAGTATCCTTTTTCTCCACACTTGTAAAAAACAACCATACCATTGAAGAAAGTACCAGGGTGTCTCTTTCCACAATTATCATAGGGTGGAAGGTCAAATATTCCCTTCTTCTCCATTTACTTATTTCCTTTTCTAGAGTTTTCAGTATCCCTCTTCTTCTCTTTCTTTCCCTTGAAATCACAAGACTTAGAGAATTCCTTTTCTATATTGATAGAACATGAGACTATATATTCATATGATGAGAAAATTTGGGAGACTATAGTTCTTAAGAGGAATGGTTTTAAACCATCAAATAATAAATGAGCATTGCTCCATGGATTATGTATTTAGTATGAAATATGTATTTATAACCTTATGAAGTTAGCTTCATACTTTGAAACATTCTCATCCTTTTTTTTACTGAGATTTAGAAACTGTCTTTCCATATCTACTCGCTATTCATGGAGGAAGTATTTTTCTAAGAATATTTCCTTAAAATCCCTCCATTCCATTTCTTATATTTCTTCATCCTCCTTTGTGTTTTTAATTAAAGACCACCACTGATCCGCATCTCCTGATAGACGATAAACCACCCTGAAAACCTTATCTCTTTCATTACATCCCAAAGTGAGAAATATCTTCTCTAATGAACTTATCCACTTTTATACTATGAATGGTTTTGTAGTCCCATTAAATGATAGAGGTTGTTGTCGCATAAAGAGGTCTAACATAACTCCTCCATGTTGTGGATATAGATGCTCCACATGGGTAAGTTTATTGTTCATAACCTGATTCAACTGTCCCTGTATAGTTATAAGTTGCTCAACACCAATCACAGAACCAGATCCAACAACATTATCTTGAATCAGAGGGAAATATCTACATGGAACACACACGTTCACATGGTTTCAATTCCTTTCACTAGGCACTATTTATAAATAATGGCATACACTATATTAGGATATGAATCATAATGTATAATCTCAATATAGAAAAATACATAGCATAAATTGAAAGCCGATACATATCTAATCTCATAATCATAAACATGGTTTATTTGAGGAAAAATTTACATTTAAATCATTCATAATTTCGTGTAAATAAAATGTTAATTTTCCCAAGCATATCCCCCAAGAGTTTTAAATCAGGTGCGTAGTAAGGCTCATTGTGGTGTAAAAGGATACCCCAAGTCAAGCCTAAAACTCCTTGTTGGTGTTGTTACTCCTAGGTACATCTATTCCAGAACCACATCCAATTGTAGTATCTAGACATGGATGTATTTTCTAGAAATATCCACATAACCTACTCTTTACCAAAATTCAAGGATGATATTGTTTTTTTATCCTCAAAGTATAACTTAGGGTTTTGTTCCCTAATCTACGTTTTTTAAATCTAATTTAAAGTTTTCTACTAATCTTCCTTTAATACCAACTATAAAGACCCGACCTCAGTTGCCCAAAACTGGTTCCTTAATTCATTAAATTTTCATGATTACAATAAAGTTGTATCCCGAAGGAATAAATAGTTTATAAGTTTTGTAAAATCAGATACATACATAAGTTCCACATTACAACTTGAAATGAAATACAATATAAAAATTCATTTGAAAACATCCACAACTCCTAGGTTATCCCTACATGTCATTCATAATATACCTCAAAATGTCGTAGGAAAATGAAACATAAGAAAGGAATGAGCTTAAATTCTCTGTAAGGGTAATAAATAAAGTGGAAGATATCATAAACATAAACATTAGGCACATTGAATAACTAAAAATAAACACCTTTAAAAATAAACTTGAACACATTATTGTAGGAATAAGAGAAGAATAAATAACTCCATAATAAAGCATAATCTTGGGTATTCTACTAGTTTAATAACATCATGAACTTTCAATTAATAGTTTCTTAATTAGGGAATACATAATGTCAAACATCATAACCATACCATCAAGGCCTCGTCCAAAGACCATAAATAACCATTTTGTCAAGGCCTCGTGCCAAGACCATAGTTTTTCTCATGAGACCTACTAATGAATTGTGTCACGACCCGTCCTCGGGGCCCGTTCCGTGACTACCCCACGCCCGCCTTCCATAGGCCAGGGGCTGGCGACTAGAACCAAGGCGTAAATCCCGGTAAAAAGGGAAGGCATTGCCTTTGTAAAGTAAATAAGCACCACAGAGTAAGCAAGTGGAAAAGTAAACACTAAGTAAAAACAGAGTACAACTGAAGTGCGGAAAAGTAAATGGGCCAGTATACAAACCCAACTGAAAGTAAAGTACAACTCGAAAGGGAAAACAACAACTGTAAAGTAAAAGCCGCTACACCGAGCTGTCCACTGGAAATCCCACCTGAAGGGTGGGTACAGATAGCTCCAATGCTCCTCGGGTCCCGCCGTCCGCTCCGAGCACGTCCCGCCCAGTGGTCCACCTCCAGGTACCGTCCTGCTCTGCAAGCCTCAGCCACGATCAACGATGTCCGTCATCTGCAACCAACACAACGTAGTGCGGGTATAGCCCGTGCAGGGGTGAGTATAACGATACTCAGTGGGGACCCCGAGACCCTAAAGGTCTCACTAAAACCAACAAGGATAACCACAATAAGATCTCAACAGATAACCTCTACTTAGATATATGATCATACATATACCTAAGTTATCAAGTAACCCATCTCAATCATGAGGCAAACACAAGGTCAAAAGTCTCAACTCAAACCAGGATTTTCATCATCGAAACCGTAACTACTGAAGAGCTCCGTCTCTGGAGTGTACAATGGTCCTGTCACAACTCCGAGGTACTGCTCACTAACTTAAGACTGCTGTAGTACTCCACCTATCGAGTATTGCGGGCTAGCCGCTACCACCAAGTGCTCCCATGTGCCGCTACAACCTAGTGCACCACTGTCGTGGGTCTGCCTCTACAACCAAGCGCTCCCATGTGTCGCTACAACCAAGCGCACCTCTGTCCTGGGTCTGCCGCTACAACCAAGCGCTCCCATGTGCCGCTACAACCAAGCGCACCTCTGTCGTGGGTCTGCCGCTACAACCAAGCGCTCCCATGTGCCGCTACAACCAAGCGCACCTCTGTCGTGGGTCTGCCGCTACAACGAAGCGCTCCCATGTGCCGCTACAACCAAGCGCACCTCTGTCGTGGGTCTGCCGCTACAACCAAGCGCTCCCATGTGCCGCTACAACCAAGCGCACCTCTGTGGTGGGTCTTCCGCTACAACCAAGCGCTCTCATGTGCCGCTACAACCAAGCGCACCTCTGTCGTGGGTCTGCCGCTACAACCAAGCGCTCCCATGTGCCGCTACAACCAAGCGCACCTCTGTCGTGGGTCTGCCGCTACAACCAAGCGCTCCCATGTGCCGCTACAACCAAGCGCACCTCTGTAACACACCGAGTCGTTCGATCAGCAGTCGTCGGGTCTCAGTCAGCTACACGGTCTCCGTGCTCCGCCTGCTCGTCTCCGGGAGGGTCCGCTCCACGAGCTACTGGTCGATACTCCAAGTATCAAAAAGTCCCGCAAGGAAGTATCTCAAAGGACCACCTCGTCATAGGGGTCTCAACGCAACAGACAGCGCGTCAATCGGACGCCCGGTCTGTGAGTTATTAGCCTTTTCGTCCCAGGGGCCCGGTTGGTTTCGTGTGCGAACCAATCTGGCCGTAACTCAACTATACCCCGAACACTCATAGGGTATACTCATAAGGACCGTTTTTCAACGTGATCACCAACGCCGCTGACGGTTCGTCAAACGGACGTCTGGTCTGAAAGATATCAGCTTTTCCGTTCCAG
This sequence comes from Viscum album, assembly GCA_963277665.1. Lineage (NCBI taxonomy): Eukaryota > Viridiplantae > Streptophyta > Magnoliopsida > Santalales > Viscaceae > Viscum > Viscum album. The sequence goes on along the minus strand of OY728142.1, from coordinate 1,256,686,151 downwards.
GGGCCCGGTTGGATTTCAGTGCGATCCAACCCGGCCACTATCCATCTGCATCCAAAACTCGGGCAGAGGATGCCAAAAGTTCCGTCTCATCAAGAGGAACTCAACGCAATAGACGGCGCGTCAATCGGACGCCCGGTCTGAGAGTTATTGGCTTTTTCGTCCTAGGGGCCCGGTTTGTTTTTAAGGCAAAACCAACCCGACCGTACTCCACTTGCGTCCAAACCTCGGGAGGAGTGAGCCAAAAGATCCATCTCACTAAGAGGAAACTAAAAAAGCTGACGGCACGTCAATCGGACATCCGTAGCTCAAGATATGAGCGTTTCCGCTCCGAGGGTCCGGTTGGTTTCGTGTACGAACCAACCCGGCCGAACCCAAAGTATTCCGAAACTTTGAGTGCGATAAACCGAAACGACCGACTCGCTCCAAGGATTGCGTTGCCGCTGACGGCGAGTCGTTTGGAGGCCCGTAGCTCCAGTTACGGGCGTCTGAACGAAAGTCATCCGAAGACGGGGGGTTCGGGCCCGGGTCGACCCGGGCCGACCCCCCCTGGTTGGCCCGAACCGGGTCTGGTCCGACCCGGTTGGCCCGGCCCAGCCCGGCCAGGGCCGGTCCGGCTCGGCTCGGCCGAGCGGCCGAGCGGCCGACGCGGGGGAAAGCCGCCGCCCCGCGTGACACCCCCGCGACACCCGCGGGGTGTCGGCCCGACAGCCGGACGCGCCGCGTGACAACCCCGCGGCACCCGCGGGGTGTCGCCCTGGACACCTGCGGGGTGCCGCGTGACAACCCCACGGCACCCGCGGGGTGTCGCCCTGGAGACCTGCGGGGTGCCGCGTGACAACCCCGCGGCACCCGCGGGGTGTCGCCCTGGACACCCGCGGGGTGTCGCGGGACAACCCCGCGGCACCCGCGGGGTGGTGCCCTGGACACCCGCGGGGTGTCGCGTGACAACCCCGCGTCACCTGCGAGGTGCCGCCCTGGACACCCGCGGGGTGTCGCGTGACAACCCCGCGGCACCCGCGGGGTGGCGCCCTGGACACCCGCGGGGTGTCGCGGGACAACCCCGCGGCACCCGCGGGGTGCCGCCCTGGACACCCGGGGGGCGCCGCCGCCGGCTTCCGCGGGCCGCCAGAGTCGCTCCGGTGGCCCGTTTTCCTTCCCGTCTGCGTCGTTGCTCCTCCTGGGACTCGTCCTTCACTGCGGAAACATCAAACATCCGTTTCGGCACGTTCCGTCGTTGCCCGTCAAATCCGCACAAAAAGAAGAACGACGGAGGGTCGTCGGGCCGTGTTCGTTTGGCCCGCACCCTCCGCGTTAGAGATAATCAACGGGAGAAAATAAAATGTTTAACACATGAACCAACAATTTTAATAAAATAAAATTGTTTCTTTGATTTCGGTTCTTTAATTTTTAAAGAATGTTCACGGGAATATAAGGAGGGGTATTTCCAAAATATAAAACCCCTACCTCGTTGATCGTCGCGCGCGGGCGTTCTTCGCGGAAAAGCTTGTCGCGGAAGTGAGGGATCGTCGCGTCGTCGCGGGGAGGCGTCGCGTCGTCGCGGAATCCGGCGTTGAGTCGGCGAACTCAAGCAGCCGATCGAAGATCCATCGCGGAGGAAGAGACGTCGCAGAAGAACGTTGTCGGCGTCGCGGATCACGGCGTCTCGTCGTCGATTTCCGGGTTCGGCATTCTTCGCGTTCTTCACGTTCTTCGCGTTCTTCGCGAAGGAGGCTGAAGGTTCAAGGATCCTCTCTCAATGAGTAATCCTCCAAAAGAAATTGGTTGGTCTTATTTTATTATTATGCCAACACACGAAAAAGGGTAAGAAACGACCCATCAATTCGTTGAATTAATTCAACGAAAGAAACAGCTCATTTAATTTATGAAATAAACAACCCAATTAAATGGTCTGTTAAGAATTTAGAAAATGCGTCAGTTGACTTTTATAATGACGGGTTTTCGCGGGTGCGTTACTTAGCGGAAAGAAACAGCGGGGCTCGTGCGGGCCCCACCTCACAAATATCCTACAAAGGGGGTAGGATATTTCTGGATAGCATCTTATCTGATTCAACTCAGTTCAAGCCGCCTTTAAGTGGCTTAAAGTGGCTTCCAAGTGGCTTAAGTGAAATAATATAAAGTTGTCGAAAAATTGATTTATTTCTTAACTTTAAGCCCGAAAATTAAAAACCACACCCGAGCAAAAGCAACTCCGGAAGAGGCGTTTCTAAGAGAATACCGGTGCTGCAATTTCATCGGTGCACTCAAAATTCGATTCCGGGCACCGGTTCAAAAGTTAGAAAAACCCGCTCGTCCGTTCACTGAACGTACCCGAGCCAAAACTTCGTAAAATGATTCCGGGCACACCGGGCCTCGGAATCAGGTGCCGTCAGAGACTGCGCTCTTGAAAAATTCCAAAGAAAATTAAGAAAAAAATTTCCTTGAAATTTACGGGTCTTTAAATTACTCCCACCACAGGGCTTTACGTCCCCATAAAGCTTCAACACAAACTAGGGATACAATGGCGGTACTGAGCACGCATCTGAGCCTCCCGCTCCCATGTGCTCCCTGGAGGTTCCCGTGCTGCCATCTGATGCGCACAAGAGGAATCGATCGTCCACGTAGGACCCGCTCCTGTCGATCCTCTATCCCCATCGGGACCTCCATAAAAGTCGCCCCATCATCCACGTCTAGCTCCCCATGGTCAAAGATGTGCGTCGGGTCGTGCACGTATCTTCTCAGCTGAGATACGTGGAAGACGTCGTGCACCCGGTGCAACTGAGGTGGTAGAGCCAGGCGATAAGGCACCTCGCCAATCCTGCTGAGGACCTGGAAAGGCCCGATGAAGCGTGGAGACAACTTGCCACCTCGGCCAAATCTCCGCAAACCATTTCGAGGTGAGACCCGCAAGAAGACGTGGTCGTCATCCTCAAAATCTAGTGGTCTCCGCCTCCTGTCAGCATAAGGCTTCTGCCGGCTCTGAGCTGTACTCATCTGCCCCTGGATGACCTGGACCATCTCAGGTCCCACAAGAGCTGCAAGATTTCTTCTTTGCCGATAAGAGAAATCTGGTCCCATCCCCTGGATAAACCACATTCTTTTGCCTAATACAGTCAATCCCGACATGGATGGTACTAATCCATACCAAGGATGACGTAGTAAGGCCTCGACACTACTACCAAGAGATCCAACCGTTACTCTCGCCTCAAGGGTTGAGTCACACTGTCGGCATTAGTGTGTGGTAACTGGGTCTCCTCCAGTAGATGTCCCACAAGTGAGGGTCAAGTCAACAGTCTAAACCGGAACCTCTTAGTAACAACACAAAAGAGGACACGAAGGAAAACATCACAAAGGTAAGAACCTTTTATTATTTCAGCTCATATTACAAGGACGCTACACAACAACAACAAGGAACTAGAAGTACAAAAGACGTATCCCCTAGTTCCGCTCCTATCCAACTGCTCCCAGAGCTCCATGATCGAAGGACTCAGCTGCCTGAAGCTGAGCTCTCCCATGTCCACCAACTCCCTGCGGTCAGGGTGGACCTACTGGTGGTGGTGGTGGCAACACTTCGAAGTGTCTCCCACCATCGTCTACTCGGCCAGCTCCACTGCCTCGTCCGCCTGTACCCTGCGGACCACCGTGGCCGAATCTCTGTCTGGGAGGTCCCTCTACCGCCTGCTGCTCATCTGTAAAACGAGTCGGGCAGTCTCGAGCCATGTGACCAATCCCACCACAGGAGTAACACTGCCCACTCTCGGCACGCCTGGCTCTGACTCCACCCCGGCTCCCCCGCACAACTGAGCCTGAGTCGTGCAGTCGGCCACCGGTAGGTCTGGCCCTCTTGGACCTCTGCGCATAGAAGTGATGCCTCGTCGTGCACCTGGAGCATCAAGCTCCACCATCGGCCTGCTGCTGCGTATAGTAGGCTCGCTGCGAGGATTACAATGAGGTCTGCTGGTATCCTCACTATCCTGAAAACTCCCACCACAGCCTCCAGCCAATCCTCAGCCACCTGCGGGTCTGTCTCTCCCCGGAACCTGGGTGGCCTCTGGCGCTGGAACTCGTGCAGTGCGCTCAAGCGACGTGCATCGTCAGCGGCTGGAAGCATCGGTGGCTCGGCGGGTAGAGGTACTGCCGGTGCCTCAGCTGTCAAGGGGCCCTGCACCGAGGCCTCGTCGCTGGGCGGGCTATCGCCACGCTCAACCCTCAGAACCCTAGCTGGTCGTCCGCGGGGAGTCATCCTGAAAGAAACAACGTGATACGGTCAAACGATAAGAACCTGGTGAGCTGACCTGGTTTGAGCTGACTTTTAAAAACTGCTGGAAACACACACACAATCAGTGTCTTCGTGCATTAAGTCGGAAATCGGAAGTCACGGTCCTGGTGTACGGATACTTCGGCCGCCGCACCAACACTGGACTCCCTGGACCGATAACCACACTCAATACGCTAAACACTATTGCTTCACATAGAAGAAAGATCAAAGTCTGCGGTAGAACCGACCACCTCTGATACCAATTTGTCACGACCCGTCCTCGGGGCCCGTGCTGTGACTACCCCAAGCCCGCCTTCCATAGGCCAGGGGCTGGCGACTAGCACCAAGGCGTAAATCCCGGTAAAAAGGGAAGGCATTGCCTTTGTAAAGTAAATAAGCACCACAGAGTAAGCAAGCGGAAAAGTAAACACTAAGTAAAAACAGAGTACAACTGAAGTGTGGAAAAGTAAATGGGCCAGTATACAAACCCAACTGAAAGTAAAGTACAACTCGAAAGGGAAAACAACAACTGTAAAGTAAAAGCCGCTACACGGAGCTGTCCACTGGAAATCCCACCTGAAGGGTGGGTACAGATAGCTCCAATGATCCTCGGGTCCCGCCGTCCGCTCCGAGCACGTCCCGCCCAGTGGTCCACCTCCAGGTACCGTCCTGCTCTGCAAGCCTCAGCCACGATCAACGCTGTCCATCGTCTGCAACCAACACAACGTAGTGCGGGCATAGCCCGTGCAGGGGTGAGTATAACGATACTCAGTAGGGACCCCGAGACCCTCAAGGTCTCACTAAAACCAACAAGGATAACCACAAGAAGATCTCAACAGATAACCTCTACTTAGATATATGCCCATACATATACCTAAGTTATCAAGTAACCCATCTCAATCATGAGGCAAACACAAGGTAAAAAGTCTCAGCTCAAACCAGGATTTTCATCATCGAAACCGTAACTGCTGAAGAGCTCCGTCTCTGGAGTGTACAGTGGTCCTGTCACAACTCCGAGGTACTGCTCACTAACTTAAGACTGCTGTAGTACTCCAACTATCGAGTATTGCGGGCCAGCCGCTACCACCAAGTGCTCCCATGTGCCGCTACAACCAAGCGCACCACTGTCGTGGGTCTGCCGCTACAACCAAGTGCTCCCATGTGCCGCTACAACCAAGCGCACCTCTGTCGTGGGTCTGCCGCTACAACCAAGCGCTCCCATGTGCCGCTACAACCAAGCGCACATCTGTCGTGGGTCTTCCGCTACAACCAAGTGCTCCCATGTGCCGCTACAACCAAGCGCACATCTGTCGTGGGTCTGCCGCTACAACCAAGTGCTCCCATGTGCCGCTACAACCAAGCGCACCTCTGTCGTGGGTCTGCCGCTACAACCAAGTGCTCCCATGTGCCGCTACAACCAAGCGCACCTCTGTCGTGGGTCTGCCGCTACAACCAAGCACTCTCATGTGCCGCTACAACCAAGCACTCTCATGTGCCGCTACAACCAAGCGCACCTCTGTCGTGGGTCTGCCGCTACAACCAAGCGCTCCCATGTGCCGCTACAACCAAGCGCACCTCTCTCGTGGGTCTGCCGCTACAACCAAGCGCTCCCATGTGCCGCTACAACCAAGCGCACCTCTGTCGTGGGTCTGCCGCTACAACCAAACCCTCCCATGTGCCGCTACAACCAAGCGCACCTCTGTCGTGGGTCTTCCGCTACAACCAAGCGCTCCCATGTGCCGCTACAACCAAGCGCACCTCTGTAACACACCGAGTCATTCGATCAGCAGTCGCCGGGTCTCAGTCAGCTACACGGTCTCCGTGCTCCGCCCGCTCATCTCCGGGAGGGTCCGCTCCACGAGCTACTGGTCGATACTCCAAGTATCACAAAGTCCCGCAAGGAAGTATCTCAAAGGACCACCTCGTCATAGGGGTCTCAACGCAACAGACGGCGTGTCAATCGGACGCCCGGTCTGTGAGTTATTAGCCTTTTCGTCCAGGGGCCCGGTTGGTTTCGTGTGCGAACCAATCTGGCCGTAACTCAACTATACCCCGAACACTCATAGGGTATACTCATAGGGACCGTTTTTCAATGTGATCACCAACGCCGCTGACGGTTCATCAAACGAACGTCTGGTCTGAAAGATATCAGCTTTTCTGTTCCAGGGGCCCGGTTGGATTTCGGTGCGATCCAACCCGGCCACTATCCATCTGCATCCAAAACTCGGGCGAAGGATGCCAAAAGTTCCGTCTCATCAAGAGGAACTCAACGCAATAGACGGCGCGTCAATCGGACGCCCGGTCTGAGAGTTATTGGCTTTTTCGTCCCAGGGGTCCGGTTGGTTTTTAAGGCAAAACCAACCCGACCGTACTCCACTTGCGTCCAAAGCTCAGGCGGAGTGAAACAAAAGATCCGTCTCACTAAGAGGAAACTAACAAAGCTGACGGCACGTCAATCGGACGTCCGTAGCTCAAGATATGAGCGTTTCCGCTCCGAGGGCCCGGTTGGTTTCGTGTACGAACCAACCCGGCCGAACCCAAAGTATTCCGAAACTTTGAGTGCGATAAACCGAAACGACCGACTCGCTCCAAGGATTGCGTTGCCGCTGACGGCGAGTCGTTTGGAGGCCCGTAGCTCCAGTTACGGGCGTTTGAACGAAAGTCGTCCGAAGACGGGGGGTCCGGGCCCGGGCCGACCCCCCCTGGTTGGCCCGAACCGGGTCGGGTCCGACCCGTTTGGCCCGGCCCGGCCCGGCCAGGGCCGGTCCGGCTCGGCTCGGCCGAGCGGCCGACGCGGGGGAAAGCCGCCGCCCCGCGTGACACCCCCGCGGCACCCGCGGGGTGTCGGCCAGACAGCCGGACGCGCCGCGTGACAACCCCGCGGCACCCGCGGGGTGTCGCCCTGGACACCCGCGAGGTGCCGCGTGACAACCCCGCGGCACCCGTGGGGTGGCGCCCTGGACACCCGCGGGGTGTCGCGTGAAAACCCCGCGGCCCCCGCGGGGTGCCGCCCTGGACACCCGCGGGGTGTCGCGTGACAACCCCACGGCACCCGCGGGGTGCCGCCCTGGACACCCGCGGGGTGTCACGGGACAACCCCGCGGCACCCGCGGGGTGCCGCCCTGGACACCCGCGGGGTGTCGCCCTGGACACCTGCGGGGTGTCCCGTGACAACCCCGCGGCACCCACGGGGTGCCGCCCTGGACACCCGGGGGGCGCCGCCGCCTCCGGCCGCCGGCGCCGCCGCCTCCGGCGACCCGCGCCTCCGCCGGCTTCCGCGGGCCGCCGGAGTCGCTCCGGTGGCCCGTTTTCCTTCCCGTCTGTGCCGTTGCTCCTCCCGGGACTCGTCCTTCACTGCGGAAACATCAAACATCCGTTGTGGCACGTTCCGTCGTCGCCCATCAAATCCGCACAAAACGAAGAACGACAGAGGGTCATCGGGCCGTGTTCGTTTGGCCCACACCCTCCGCGTTAGAGATAATCAATGGGAGAAAATAAAATGTTTAACACATGAACCAACAATTTTAATAAAATAAAATTGTTTCTTTGATTTCGGTTCTTTAATTTTTAAAGAATGTTCACGGGAATATAAGGAGGGGTATTTCCAAAATATAAAATCCCTACCTCGTTGATCGTCGCGCGCGATCGTTCTTCGCGGAAAAGCTCGTCGCGGAAGAGAGGGATCGTCGCGTCGTCGCGGGGAGGCGTCGCGTCGTTGAGGAATCTGGCGTTGAGTCGGCGAACTCAAGCAGCCGATCGAAGATCCGTCGCGGAGGAAGAGACGTCGCAGAAGAACGTTGTCGGCGTCGCGGATCACGGCGTCTCGTCGTCGATTTCTGGGTTCGGCGTTCTTCGCGTTCTACGCGTTCTTCGCGAAGGAGGCTGAAGGTTCAAGGATCCTCTCTCAATGAGTAATCCTCCAAAAGAAATTGGTTGGTCTTATTTTATTATTATGCCAACACACGAAAAAGGGTAAGAAACGACCCATCAATTCGTTGAATTAATTCAACGAAAGAAACAGCTCATTTAATTTACGAAATAAACCACCCAATTAAATGGTCTGTTAAGAATTTAGAAAACGCGTCAGTTGACTTTCATAATGACGGGTTTTCGCGGGTGCGTTACTTAGCGGAAAGAAACGGCGGGGCTCGTGCGGGCCCCACCTCACAAATATCCTACAAAGGGGGTAGGATATTTCTGGATTGCATCCTATCCGGTTCAACTCAGTTCAAGCCGCCTTTAAGTGGCTTCAAGTGGCTTCCAAGTGGCTTAAGTGAAATAAAATAAAGTTTTCGAATTTTTTTTTATTTCTTAACTTTAAGCCCGAAAATTAAAAACCACACCCGAGCAAACGCAACTCCGGAAGAGGCGTTTCTAAGCGAATACCGGTGCTGCGATTTCATCGGTGCCCTCAGAATTCGATTCCGGGCACCAGTTCAAAAGTTAGAAAAACCCGCTTGTCCGTTCACTGAACGTACCCGAGCCAAAACTTCGGAAAATGATTCCGGGCACACCGGGCCTCGGAATCAGGTGCCGTCAGAGACTGCGCTCTTGAAAAATTCCAAAGAAAATTAAGAAAAAAAATTCCTTGAAATTTACGGGTCTTTACAAATTGAGAGACTATATAGGGCCCCAATCATTAATTTATATGTCCAATTCATTCCTCATATGAATGAGAATAAATAAAAGAAACATATACATTTATATTGAAACTAACATATGAAATTTAAATAGCTTTCCCCAAACATTTAACATAAACACTAACCATTTAGACTAAATTGGTGAATGGTTTTAAGATATCACATTCCCAATAAAAATAAAAATAAAAAATTCAATTAAATATGGTATATGATATAATAAAATATCAATCCCAATAATACATAAGAATCAATAATACTGTTGAAATAGATGAAGATACTCTTATAAAATCATCGAGTAATTTTTGAGATAGATACTGTTTTACTTTGTAAAAAGGAGTTATTTTGAAAAATTATTTATATAAAACCAGATTTTAAGTAAGATAGTATTTTAATAATAAAATGAGTGATTTTATAAATATAATGGTTGCTAAAAACAGATTATTGAGGTCCCTTGAAAATAGGTAAGAATTTGCGAAATTCCCTTGAATCAGGCTTGTATTTTGGGAGTAAATTTTGAAAGATCATTTTAAACATATAACTCACCATAAAATAAAGTAGGATTAATCTTAGTACACATATATATAACATTAAAACATAATTTATGAGGAGTAAATATGAATAAATAATAATTTAATTGAGGTAAGTAAAGAGTAAGAGTAACCCAAATGAAAAAAGAGGTTCGGGTAGAAAACCCTTAGCTTATGTCCGATTGTGTTCTTCACTTGATCTTAGTGTCTTGGATAACCAAATTAGATTCATTAATTAATATATAAAAAACTTATTATTTATTTAATTATATTATTTTATCCTTATTAAGTTCATTCACATCCTTCTTGATGGGTTTAGGAGGTTCAAATTTATTGTTTGGGAGCGTTTTCTTCCTTGGTATTCGTGACTGATTTACTTATATACATGTAAGGATAAACATGTAAGATGAGAATGGTTGTCTAAAATAGAAGATGTATTTTATTTTTTGACATATATAATATTACATGGTTATAAAATCCATTTGGTTATTGGGAGTGAAGATGAATCATTATATAAAACTTTAGTGATAATTGTTTATGTTAATTTTTGGTTTTTGATCACAACAAACTCATTTGGATTTATAAATTAATATCATGTGTACTAAAAGATTAAAAAATCTTAAATAAGTTATAATACATATATTATAGTATATTTCAACCATCTAAATAGTTTAATGACTATAATTGAATACGGTAATAGAAATTGAAAACCCTTCGTGCTTGAATGTGATAAATTAACCCATCTTAGATGGTGTTTTGATTTATAGTATAAAAGAATGGGAAATGAGAGATGATGAAGAATTATTACATCATCATAAAAAAATTATATTACATTTAAGGTACTGTATTTATCATAAAACATTGATGAAATTAGGTGATGAAAGAAAATAAATGAAAGGAAGTCGAAATAAAAGAAATGAAAAGAGGAATTTACATCTTGAAGTTATCTTCCTTGAGAACCTCTTTAGGGGAGAGGTTTTGGTATTTTTATGAGACCAAGGGCTTCTAGACGTGTTGGAGGATATTGGTATGATATGTTAGCAGAATTTAGACAATAAATAAGGCTTGAGAGTAGTGAAGAGAAGAGGGAGTGGGTTATAGTGGTGGAGAGGGGTGATTTTTGAATATCTTATTCATTATTTTATTATTTCCCTCAAGACAACCAATAGTGTTGATTTATGTGACCCATAATAATAATAATAAGTTTTTTTGAGTTCGAAACAATTATTCTTACATCAAACATGATGCTACTAAAATTGAATTTAACTGATAATGTATAGATACAGTAAATTATCGTATTTTACTATTCATCAAAAAATTTGAGTATTTCATAAAAATCCCCAAAAAACACCCAAACCATTTTTTGATGAGTATAATTCAAACATAAAATCCAATTTTTGAAGATAATTTTCTAAATATTATTAATTTAATTTTTAAATAAAATTATAATTTATTCGAAAAATAACAAATTTAAAACTATAATTCATTTTATATCACCTTGAAAAATTAATCAAGATCTCATTACATTATAAACTTAATAAAATAAAATAATATTATTATTTACTATTCATCAGGGTCATATTACTATTCATATGGGTATTCTACTATTCATCAAAAATTAAGTTTGTCTTATCAGATTTTAAATATCTTACTGAACACAACCGTGTATATCAGTTTTATGAAATTCAAATCACATGGGTGGAAAAATTATGTTTACTGGCTAGGATATAATAAAGTGGTGTTTTTTAGAGACTCAATGTTTCATTCATTTGATATTAAATTTATTTATAAATCCTTGGGGTGTTACAATGATGACACCTGAGGTCAGCTATATAATTGTCGATCTCTAGGACCATGACCATGCCCGACTATACATGCTTCATCCAATAGTGAGGTGTCCCTGAGTATGTATTGATGACCATACCAACCATAAATATCTATACAAAATCTATGGGCCAACATGGAATTCCCCAATAACATGAGTTGTAATATAGAATCTGAGTGCTTATCCTAATATTCTCTAGTCATCAGTCAACACACAGAATCCAGACACTCATCCTCGAATTCCCAATGGAATCTGATAACCCACCATGATGTTCCCTAGTATTTTACATTATCATTCACCACTCATAATCTTGAAAATCATCCTAGTATTCCAGTGTAAATTGAGCACTCATCACAAAAATCCTAGTATTTCTTGTATCAAGTGTCCAATGGAATCCAGGAACCCATCCCAAAACTCCCGATTCATGTATAATATATCACATGGAATTCACATTCTCCTCCTAATATTCCCAAGTAACACATATCATATGGAATCCAAGGATCTCATACCAAAATTCCTAAGTATTAGGCATCACTTTAATCATTTTATCAATTAACCTTTTATTCTATTAAATTATCATTAGGATCAATGACACCACTTGACCATAGTCATTATTCCACATTTGAGGTTCTATATTTAGTTTCAAAATCATGACTCATTATTTTTAAAAACCGATCCATCATGTAATTTTCAATTATAAAATTGTATAAGATTTATTACTTATCAATTACTTTATTTTTGATTCATTTTAAGGGAAATAACTATCCTAAAATAATGATGGTTGTAAAATTCAATTTGACAACAATAATTGCAAACCAAATTTCCTCTTAAATCATTTAAAACATAATTATTCATTTAAATAAATCAAACCATTACATGTTTAATTCCTCCTTCCAAGAATTCCACTTGATATTACCATTTCCTAAGGACCGAGGCATGATAAATGGGGTATTTAGCTAAGGAAAACTCATGATCAAACATTTTAATATAAAAATAAACAAGCACAGTGAATTCGGCCTGACAACACCATACACACACTCAGAAATTGAGAAATACTATGGGTTAAATTAAATAGAACACCTACCTTAGACTCACAGGATCATTCATGTAATATATTATCCCAAGGTTTGAGATAAAATTGATGATAATGAAAAACCATACAAATGATATTAAGATAGGGAATAAATGACATAAACAATGAAAGAGATTTTGATGGAAAGAAAAAAAATAAAGTAGGATAAAGAATTATTAGACTTATAGAGGTATTTAAAATTAGATATATGGAATAAAAAATTACTATGATTCATTGGGAGAAATAGTAAAAATAAGAGGATAGGGAAGGGAGGAGGTGCATATGATCTATTGGTTGAATGTAGGGAATTAAAGGGGTTAAAACCTTTTTTAAAATTAGGAGGAAAAATGGTATTTGTAATTTTTTAAAGGGAAAATGGTTTGGAAACATGGTTGGATAAAATGTGCACCAACTATGTAATACCATCTATTTAAATGACTTCACTTGGCATTATTAGGCACACAATTTGATAGCCCATGTTCCAATTGTGCGTAACGACTCAAAAATTTATTGAAGGAGTTCATATAGTTTTCCAACCCACTATTCATGGTTTAAAATACCATTATAATACTATGATAAAAACACATAGTCTCTAGGGATACTCTTTATGGATAAAAAACAATTCACTTATGAAATTTAGGCTTCATGGTTGGGGTGCACAGTTTCCACTAAATGTGTGCGAGTCATGTACCTTGGGATTAAACTCCAAAAACCCAAAATCTAATACCCGAACCCCTAGGACACTACAAAAACCTCCAAATCCCTTATAAAACTTTATCCCATGTGAAAATTGTGCCTTTTATAGGACCTAAACCTCATAATTATTTTCTTATTTTTTTTAAAAACTAGCCCATCCACCAATTTGATAAAATTCAAACTTTCCTCTAATTCTGAGCACCCATATAGAACTAAATCATTACATGTTTCCTATCATTATACTAAATTAAAAAAAATAATGTTTTCATCACTATAATATACTAAAAATAATTTATGATACTAAGTTAAGAGTTTATATCTGTATTTGGAATCTATATGAACAAAGGTGGAACTTCTGAAATATTTCAGGTGGTTAAATTTCATTGGTTTACTAGAACATAACTATTATAAAATTTCTTACCCCATTAGGGTGAAAAAACTTATATTAACTAAGTAGACTTCTATGTTAATGGATTCTACCCAAAATTCCTTAGTTATCCCTCAGTGTAACCTCATGCTCCATAAAATATCTATAAATTTTTGATTCATTATCTAATTAACTCCATTCTAATGAGGTATACTGAGAATATTTTCCTCCAATCCAATCCATTTAATCCAATAAAAGTCCCAAAAGTCACTTCTACTGCACTCAAAAATATTTTTAGATCTTAATCACTTTAACATATAACCAGTTTTCCTTTACACCATGTAATTCCACTTAAAAAACACTCTAACGGCCTCTAACTAGAGTTTTATAAAGTAAAAACATGATTTATTTGTGTTTTCATTAATTAAAGTCACAAAGTAAAGTGATCCTTTATGAGAGTGGATTATAGAAGGCCCCCAAACATTTGAATGAACCATATCTAATTTCCATGATCTGGTATTCTGTCTATTTAAATTTAATTAAACCCTTTTATACTTTCCAAGTATGTATCTATCACAAATTTCAAATTCAATGTGATCAAGCTTCAACTTAACCTTATTTTTTTAGAGATGTTAGATTCTTCTCACTTAGGTGTCGGAGATGATAATTATATAACTCTATAATCTTGTAAGTTGAAACTATTTCAATTTTATCTCCATATGATCTTTTGGATAAATACAAGGTACTATTATTTATTCCTTGGGCTACCATCATGGATCCTCTAGTTATTTTCCAAACTACATTTTTGATGATTTTATTGAAACCTACCTAATTCGGATAAGCTATGGAAATTATGTTCTTACAAATAATTTGAATGCGTATAACTTATTTAAAGTTTAAGAATATTATTTTTGACATTTAGATATTAACACGACCCTTAACCAAAAATTTAAGACCCTCATCATATATCAAATTAACTTTCAAGAATCTTCTAGATACATAGTTCACCATTCATCCCTATTCTATCATGGAATAAAAAGATTAACTAGAATAAATCACCCATGATTCCATTAGAATGTTGAAACTTAGTAGTAAAATACTACTTCCTTTAGTTGAATTAATGAAACTTAAACTTTCATAAGATATCCTACCAGCTTTATCCATATGTTTTTTGCATTCCTTCTTGAGATTTTCTCTCTTTCTTCAATTCCAACATAATGGTATTGGACTAGTTGTCTTTCTTGGAATTATTTTCCTAGTTATAAATTTCAATATTACTTGTTTTTTTTTTGATTTGGTGAAAATCCCCTAATATACACTATTATTTTATTTCTAGAGGGTTCTTGGAATTATCTAAATCAGAGTTCTTCATTAATTATGATATCTTAGACATAAAAAAAACTAGGTTTGAATTCGCATAAGAATTATTTTTAATAGTTACCCTCACATCCCATATTTATAATAGTGATTATAATAACAAAAATTCGCATGAGTCTTCTAAAATATTGAATTTAAGAGATTAAATCTAGTTTCAAATCATATTAAAATCATTCACGTGGTCTTCCATAGGTTTAACTTCCAATAATCTCATTCCAAACAACCTATTCACTATAAAAAATTTATTTAACACTATTGAATTCTCATAAATTCCATAAAATTATTTATTTAGGTCAACCATGGTCCTAAATTCATACATATTTAAGGTCACATTCCATTACAATGTAATCATAACCAATCTAAATTCCTTTTTCCAACCATTCTTATTCCACTTAACCTATATTCCACTATTTTATTTCTATAAATGGACATTCCAGGTCTTTATAAATGAGATAGTTCTCCATAATCATTCTCTAGAATCCAAATACCATCCCATAAAATTTATCTATTTTCACATTTCCTTCTTCTTATTCCATAACTTCCCATGATATTAAACTACCAATAAATCAAAATAATGTCAAGATAAGATATAATAATGTTACTAAATTCTACTATTGAGTGTGTGTTGTTGAGTCTAGGAAGAATATTTGATACCAATTATTGGGGGGTGGGGTGGGTACACCAATTATAATTATAAGATACATTGTCTAAAGATTTCATTATAGTGTAAAAATATCTAGAACTCCCTCGATTAGAAGATACCCCCAAAAAATATTATACTGAAAGATTGGAATAAGTCCCTCACCCCACCTCAAAAAAAATTCATGTCAAAAAATTCAAAGAAAAATGAATAGAAAATTAAATACCACCTGATTTTTCATGGTTTTTAGATTAAGTCCTACATCCATGGGAGAAAAATATTTATTTTTTAATACTTTGTAAGTTATAATAATTATAATCAATTATGATCACTAATTAAAAGTAATCATTAAATCTCTTACAAAACATGTGTACATGCAGTCCCACATACTTATAGTGGATCCTAGTTGGTAACTAAGTAACACTAACTTTTGATATTCATGGATGTCCCTGTATTGATCATGGTGACTATTGATCTGTTGCAGAAATTCTAGCTATAACCCATGAAATCTATTGAATAGTAGAATCTACTCTTAACTTCCACTATATTAAACTTACATATCAAACCCTTTTATAAAAAACCTACTAGGAATAAATTTCATGTATCACCATTTGGAATTACTAATGTAAACCCATAACATTCATTTTCATCCATTAGACCATTTAAAAATAAACTAATTATTTATAGAAATTATCAACATCCAACTTATCTTTCCTCCACTAAAATTTCCCACTATCTTTTTCTTTCATAGGCTGAGTTAACTTTTAAAGATTCTCTTGATTATCTTATCCAAACTTGAAAAAAATTAAAATCACTAAAAAATACAATGGATTTGTATCTCTTCAATTATAATATAAATATTTAACCTTTAATAAAACAATTAAATACTATTATTTGTCTTGAATTCAATATGATGAGTGGTCAAACATTTAACCAACATGATTAAGTGATTTCTTCAACAAATTAACTGTTCCAAATTGAACTATATTGAACCATATTTTTATTTTGACAGGGATAATGATATTATACCAATTAAATAGTGAATGTTATCATCAATAATGAAGTAATAAAATCATAATGATGTAGTCCATCAAAGTAGTAAAAATGGAATTCTTATTCTACTATTTTAATGAAGATATCAATTCTATAGAAGGGAAATTTTTCTTTTAAATTATTACCCTCATAACATTGAGACTTTCCTTCATTTTTATTAACACACATAAAAATTATTTAACTCATTACACTTCATATATGATAGAATAATTTAAAACACTATAATAAATAATATACTATAGTAATTTAAATACTTAACCTAATATTCAAGATACTCCAACTCTTCAATTCAAGTGTTATATTAATTCACTTAGACTATATTCTTAATTTATTATACTTATTGGGTCCTTATTCTATAATATAGGTTCTCACTCACACCCTCTCTAAATCATTCTTAGTTTAAACTTTTGTATTCTCTTTATTTTTTACATATACCCATGTTTCTATTTTCTTTATTGGATTTTTACCCATATTTAATAATAATCTCACATTTAAAATCATATTACTACTTATTAATGGTAAATAATAATTTTATTTACAAAAAAACATGACCTAAAATTGTTAAATGGAATTTATTCCTCAAAACATATTTCTCCCATGATCCATATTAGTTTTTTGAAGAAAAATTGTTAATAACAAATATAAAATATTATAACACAAGATAAATATTTTTGATAATCCATGGGAAAGTCTTGTATGTATAAGGAAGTCTTACTGAGTTGATTCATGTGATAAATCCTTTATCTATATCCCATGAATCAAAATTCATTGAATAAATAATTCCATGGCCTTTGATAACTAAGTTCACTTTATACAATAAAACTTTGTTTGTGATGAGTAACACAATTTATCATAACTCATACATGTATGTAACAATATAATGCATATTTTTCATCATCTCACTCATAATTTATACTATCTCACGCATCTATATTATATTTAACAAAATAAAAAATTATATATACTTTTAATTTATTGTTCTTAATAACTCTTCCCCTTCTTTCTCAATAAAATTAGTTTTATTGAATAAGACTTTCATGCTACTTCACACAAATCAATCCCTTTTCCCAGTGTTGTGAAAAAATTAAAATGACGTCGAACATAAAAGTTGATCTGTTAAATAAATCTTATTTTTCATGTGGGTTTATCCCATAAATTAAAAATTTATCTCTATTTGATCGCAATAAAATAGAAACATATAGTGTAATTCCAATATGTGTCTCACACATCCCTAAATTCCATAAAAAACCAAGTTTCTTTAATCTTCTTTGAATTATTTTATAAATTTTTAAACTATTTTTTGAAGAACATGGATCTTTATTTTAGGTATAGATCTTGATTTCGGGTTTTTTATGGAAAAAAAGAAATGAAGATATTCTAAGTACACTTCGTGTACTTATGTGTACAAATCGTGTACCTGGTTACTGCATACAGTCGCGTACTGGCCACGTAACGGCTGAGTACATGGCCATGTGGTGACATGAAAGACCACTTAAATCAGGGGCCGGTTAAGGATACTACATGGCGTGTAGTTTTAAAGAACACACCATTTTGTTTTATTTTTTATTTTATATATCAAAGTGTGGTCATGTATCATATTCCAAAATATCTTCTTCTGGCCGTGGTTCGTAGAGGAGCGCGGTCAAATGGCCAACGAACGTTGAACCCCTCTTGATTCTCCATTCGAGCTCCGATTGAGACACTATAAGGTGTTTTGGAATACCCCTGATGAGTTCTCAAAACCACTAAAGCCCTTCTTCTTTATTATTTACATATTTTGAGTTATTCAAGGTTGGGAGTTTTTTACCTTTTTATAGATCTACACCGATTCTAGGACTGACGTTAAAGTATATACATTGTATGACATCATGGTAGGTGGTTTTTTCCATTAGTTGTTTTCCATGGATTATATATGCTAAAAGTGCCTCATGCCCAAATTTTGGGTATTTCTTGGTTTGGAATTGAACCCTTTTTTACCTGCTATGGTTTAATTGATCGATAATCGGTTGTTTCTTATGTGTAAGGTTAAATACATTGTTACGGGACACCCCATGGGTGCGTTTCCCTCACTTGATTTTTTGTGACAATTTGGTCTAGGCTTCCTATGAGGTGTACCTTGTTTTCTATGCCTTGTTGATTTTGATGGAGTTTAAATGATTATGTTAAATGCCTGTGATATGTATTGTGAATGTTGATCAAGGGGATTGGACTGTGACAACTTCCCAAAGGTTTTAGATCATGAGATCTACCCAGGTGGTCATTTATAATTTATTATGTGAATATTAACCCAAGGGGTTAGACCATGAGATCTTCCCATGTGTCCGTTTATAATTTGATTAAATGAATCTTGAACCTAAGGGTTTAGACCGTGAGAGATTTCCCAGGTGTTCATTTATAATTTTTTGATATCATAATAGAAATAAGGGGTTATAATATGGGATATTTACCAAAGGGTCATTATTAATTTAATTTTTGTTATGTTAGACTAGGGGGATTAGATTGTGAGAACTTTCCTAAAGGGTTGTTATTGAATAATTGAATGATTATGAAGAGTCTTCCAAGCCAAAGCACAAGCTTGAAATCGATCCTACATGATTGTTTAGATGGTCTTATGAGATGTCTATTCTGGTTACTTTACATAGGGGATATAAATATTAAGATAGATCTCAGGTTTACATGATTCAACAGATGAATAATAAATTTTAAATGAATGTAATTGAAAACTGTAGGATTTTTTACTTTATTTTTTCATATTACCTGTTATATATATTCTCTAATAGTTTGGAATAGATCTTTTGGTTGTTTCCTACTAGGATTATTCTCACATCCTATTTGGGTCATGATTTTGGACCCAAAAAAATTATATGATTGCAAGTATAGATAAGGGAAAGCGTCCTTCCTCATCTGGTACTTGATTGCTGTTGGATCTAGAGATCCTGGGACCATGATAAGGCTTGCGATGCTGTTGAAGTTTACTGTTTTTCTATACTTGGTTTCTTTACTGTATTTCTAGAATTGTGACTTATTTGGATTCTTTCCTAGACATATGTTACATGGATCATTTATATATATATATGCTCTAGTTGTTTTATTACAATCAGTCTTCTACTATTTATTTCTGTTGGTATTATTGCTTTTTCTATTTTTAATATTTGCTTTCTGCTTTGCGTAATCTACCAATGAGGTAATAGTTTCCCCAATATCACACCTTTTCCTTTACTTCTAGTCGGAAGCCTCTGGTGTTTGGGGAAATGCACTTAAGGTCATGTGACCAACTAGGTTCGGGGAACCTTTCGGCGACACCCAGATCTGGGACATTACAAAGTTGTATTAGAGGAGGTTTTTATTTTATGTTTTTTCTTACTGTTTTGTGACATTAAAAAGTGATAGTAAATAAATAGGGTTTGGTAATTATTTGTTCCTGGGAGTAGCTACCCCATGTACAAGATAAATCCAAATTACCTCGAACTGAATTATAGTTTTTGGATTTTGATATATTACAGTTGATTTGATTTCACCATTGGGTGACACACTTGTTTTGGATATTAGTATTGATATCATTGTGGTTCTATTTTGTTGTAACCAAATGAGATGATGGTATTCCATCTCATGCATCATATTGGTGCTTGTTCAAAATCACATGTCATTCATTCTTGTCATGGCATATAGGGTGCATTACTAATTTTATGCTTTTGTGATAGATGTTGTTATAGATGTTGGTATAGATAAGAATTATGTTTTGATATATGTTTTGATATAATACCTTATATTTTTATAGGGTATTTTTGTATGTAAAGTTTCATTGTATGAATGCCAATAATTGGTCGTTAAGGTGTTATGGGCCCTCTTGGATCATAATTTGGTGGATCATGTTTGAACTTTAATTGAATTATGTTAAGATATGATATGAATAAGGATGCCAAAATTTTATTTGTATGGAGTATGGGCCCTCACGGATTACAACATGGCATGCCTTGGATAAATTTTAAGATTTTGGGGTTCCAGATAAGTTTCAAAGTCTTACTGTCCAGAAAACCCAGAAAACACGACATGTGATGTATGAACACATTCCACGTGTTCTTCTGTTCTGGAAGAAATGAATTTTCTTATGTATACTATGTGTACCGTATGTATGCACCATGTAGTTGTTGACCATGTGAATGGCTGTTTGAGAAGAGACACATGGATGGTAAACTTTTGGTAGAACATTCCATGTACTGGGAGTACACACTGTGTTGTAATTGACCATTTATCTGGACGTGTGAGTAACAACATGGGTGGATAAAACTTTTGAGTACACGTCCTGTCTAGGGTGAACACACCATGTAGTATTAAACTAACACGAACATGTAGTTCTAGCCATATATAAGTACCTAGGTAGGAGGGGATATTCAAGTACATGTCATGTATCACGAGGAACATGTTGTGTGTATGGGTGTTACACGACCAGGTTGGCAGAGGTACATGCCTAATTTAAGGATTGAGGGAAACACACCGTGTAGTGGTTCTAAATGCAGTGTAAACCTCCTTTGTAAAACTTGAATGTTTTTCTTCTACTATTTAATTATTTAACTTCAGATTTTATGTTCTGTTAATCTTGTAGTAAGGTGTGCACTTGACCTTGCAGATTCATGACACCAAGACGTCCTCCAGTTGTACACTATGTATAGAGTGGTGACCAGACAACAAAAATGGTTGGATAGGGACTACCAGCATATCCTCCCATCATTCCCATCTTGGAACCATCTGTTATACCATATGTAGGTGTTGATACAAAGTTCTGTGAAGGGTTTATATGGATGATACAAACTTATTAGGGAGCACCACATCCTGCCTCAACTATGGCAGAGTTGACGCGGGTGTTCCAGTAGCAACATCCTCCCACTTTTTCAGAGGATGTAGACCCACATGCTGTAGAGTCATGGTTAGAGGCGATGATTTCTATCTTCGAACATCTGGAGATGCCTCCTAAGAGGAGGGTGAATCTTGCAACTTACATGCTATGTGATTTTGCCAAGAGATGGTGGGATGTTATCTCATAGATGGGATGCCATCGGGATATGAATTGGGAAGATTTTCAAAGGACCATATATTATTACTTCTACCCAGAGATGTTCAGGGCTGAATGAGCCCGAGATTTCATGCATTTGGAGCAGGGTGCTCTTTTATTGATGGATTATTCTTCTCGCTTTATAGAGATTCAGCGCTTCACACCTTTTTTGGAGGTGATGAGTTATCACTGGCTAGGATATTTGAGGATGGTATTAGGTACAACATCATATTGTAGGTGAATTTTTTTAGGTTGACATCAGTGAATGCTATAATAAACCAGACCCTGATTACCGAGCACAATCTTTGGAAGTTTGGAGCTGTGAGATAGGGAAGTTCAGCATCCAGGGCTGGTACTCTTTTGACCGATTGTAGGAATCACCATAGATAAGTTTATTTAAGTATCCAAGTTGTGTGCTACTAGTGCAGAAAGACTGGTCATACAAGACCACATTGCATGAGGGACCCAGTCGAGTTCCAATCTTGTGGAAATATGGGACATATTTAGTGTTTTTTGTAGGATGTTCTCACTAGCAGCTAGTGAGAGGGGATCTATTTTGACTCCACGTAAAGGAGAGGGGCCACTAGTTTCTCATCAGTCAGTAAAATTTAGTCTATCAGGCCATTCAGGATGAGGAGGTAGTTGTGGCCGTGGTAGCCATATGATAGGTTTTTAGGAACAACTGGGTGGATCAGCTCAGGGTATCAAGGTAGGGTTGTAGGGATGCAGTACAGGTTAGAATTTTTCAATGGAACAGAACCAGTACGAGTAGGATCCCGGAACCTATATGGTTATAGGAACGATTCTAGTTTCCTCATTTTTATCTTCTTTTATTTTTGATACAGGGACTTCACATAGTTTTATATAGTTTTCAGTTTTGGAGATCCATGGGATCTATATGTTTACTTCTGATGATGTAATGACACTAGAAACTCCATTGGGGATTAGGATAGCTAGTGTATGTCTATGCAAGGAGTTCCCTCTTGAGGTTGGTGGGTTTCACTTCCTGTAGAACTTATATTTCTTAGCGATGATAGGACTCGATGCCATTCTTGAAATGGATTGGTTGGTCTCTTTTCATGTCTTTATTGACTGTTATCACTGCAGGATGAGTTTTACGTCACTAGAGAGAAGATATTTTCTACACAAAGGAGAATGGGATGTTCAAGAAAGAAAAGATGGACTTAACCATCATGGGTTGCGGGGAATCACAACCCAAATTGATAGTTTATATCTGGATGGCCAGGGGACTTCATAGATGGAATTTCCTCTAGTGGTGGATCATTTCAGAGATGTATTCCTAAATTTTTTTTCAGGTTTATCTCCTGAGAGAGTGGTGTATTTCTCTATTAATCTGGTTCCAAGAGCTGTAATGGTTTCCATTACTTCTTATGGGATGGATGCACCAGAGTTACAGGAACTCAAGAAGCAGTTAGAGAAGTTGTAGGCAAAGGGTTTCATCTGACCCATTACTCATCCTTAGGGTTTGCCTATCCTTTTTGCGAATAAGGTGGATAGTACCCTCAGGATTTGTGTAGATTATCGGAAGCTAAACTAGTTTATGTTCATGAATTGATATCCCTTACTGATGATTGATGATCTATTTGATCAGATTTGAGGATCCTGGGTGTTCTTGAATATTGAGTTGAGATCCAATTTTCATCAATTGTGCATTAGACCATTAGTTATACCTATTAAATCCTTTCAGAGCAGGTATGGTCTATACAAGTATTTGGTTATGCTGTTTGGTCTTATAAAATTGCTGGCAGTTTTCATGGATCTGATGAACTTTGTGTTCCATACTTACTTGTATTCTTTTATATAAGTCTTCATGGATGATATCTTGGTGTACTCTCACACTCGACACGACATGCCACCCATCTTGAGATCTTTTTGAGTACATTGAGATATCATTAGTTATATTATAAGCTCAAAAAATGGAACTTTTGGATGGATTAGATTCACTTCTTGGGTCATATCATCTCAGATAAAAAAATTTCAGTAGACTCAGAGTAGGTGAGAGCGTTAGTTTCCTAGGAGCAGCCAAATAATGTCTTTAAGATACTATGTTTTTTAGGGCTGGATGGTTACTACAAATGCTTTATTCAGGACTTTTTATGCTTTGTAGTGCCATTTAAGGTCCTGATTAAGAAGTGTGAAAATTATTTGTGGACATATTCTTGTGATTCGGCCCTTTAGGAGCTGAAAGGGAGGTTGACTTTAGCACCAATCCTGATTTTTTCAGAACTGAACAAGAGTTACATTGTTTACTATGATGCATCAGGTATCAGGCAAGGAGTAGTGCTTATGTAGGGGGAACGAGTCATTGCATACGGGTCTTAGCAGTTGAGGCCACATGAGAGGAATTACACGATGCATGATCTTGAGTTAGCTATAGTTGTGCATGATTTTCACTATTGGAGAAATTATCTTTTATGAGAGAATTTTGTGGTTTAAACCGACCACAAAAGCCTCAAGTATATCTTTTCTCATTGAGATCTGAATTTTAGTTAGAGAAGGTGGGTTGATTACCTTCAATATTTTTACTTTGAGCTTGCATAAATGCCTAGGAAAGGCAACATCGTGGATGATGCATTGAGTATGAGGGCTCAGATATAGGCAGTTTAGGAGGCCAGCAGTGAACTTCAGCTTATGGATCTGTTCTCTGAGATGAATTTGGAGGTGCATAACAGACAGAATCATATGCTTCTTTATTCTATATCTATTACCTCTACTCTACTATATTGAGTGATAATGAGGAATATTTCATATTCTGAAGGCCTAGTCCAATGGGAGAGTTTTTTAGGTGAGGAACCTACTCCTGGGTGGATCGTTGGAGAGGATGATGTTTTGAGTTTTCATGGATGTGTATGGGTTTCAGAAGAAATACATGAGGATTTGATGAGATATTTTCATGCCTAAGTATGGGTAGTTCATCCTGGTGTTACCAAGATGTATTGAGATTTACATCATCAGTATTGGTGGCTAGGTATGAAGAGGGATGTAGTTGGTTTTGTTATGAGATGTTCCACCTTTCAGTAGGTGAAGGCGAACCATCAGTGATTGACATAGATTTTACAGTAGTTACCCACTACTGAATTTAAGTATAATGATATATTAATGGATTTTTGATAGGTTTACTGAGGTCTCCTTGAAGGAATAATGCGCTTTGGGTTGTTATCGAAAGGCTCACGAAGGTTTCACATTTCCTAGTGATTAAGGAAACCTCCAATGTTGATGATCTTGTAAGGTTTGAAATCTGATAGATAGTATGTTTTCATGGGGTTCCACACTCTATCATTTCATATAGGGATTCCCGGTTTACTTCTCATGTCTGGAAGGGACTTCAGAGGGCTTTGGGTACACAGGTACTTCTAAGTACAACTAACCATCCCCAGACAGATGGCTATTTTGAGTGAATGTTTTAGGTTTTGGAGGACATGATTTAAGTATGCATCATGGATTTATGGGGATCATGGGAGAGACACATACCCATGGTATAGTTTTCAAACAATAACAAATTTTGGGCAACAATTCATAAGTCACCTTATGAGGCTTTGTAATGTAGGCCATGCCGATCAACGTTATGATAGCTGGAGGCAGGAGTGGCAGCTATGTTGGGACCTAGTCTTGTCCAAGAGGCCACTGAGTAGGTATATTTGATTCGGAAGAGGATGGATACTACACTATCTCACCATAAATAATATGATGATCGATGGAGAAGACCTCTAGAGTTCAAGGTCGGAGATCAGGTTTTCCTGCATGTCACATCGAGGTTGGGACAATGGAGGATTAGGAGACAGGGGAAACATTCACTGAGATACATCGGGCCGTTTAAGGATTTGGAGAGAGTCGGTCTATTTTCTTATTGGTTGTAGTTACCTCAGAGGTACTGGGATATGCACTAATTCTTTCATGTTTCTCAGCTACGATGTTTCCTTTCAGACTTGCCACATGTTTTTCAACCAGAGGAGGTCGAGTTATAGGTGGATGCATCCTTCGAGGAGCACCTTATTCAGATTTTGGATCATAGCATAAAGGTTATCCATGGATAATCTGTTCCTCTGGTATGAGTGCTATAGTATTATAGGCGAGTGTAGGATGAGACTTGGGAGAGGGTGGCTGATGTGCGATCACAATGGATGGAGTTGTTTGCAGATTCCTATTCACCACCATTGGAAGGGAAATTCGGGGACAAATTGATTTCTGGGGGGGGGGGGGAGTTTGTAAGAACCCAGATCTTCATTTTAGGTATGGATCTTTATTTCAAGTTATTTTGAGTAAAAATGAAGAAATGGGGATTTTCTATGTACATGCTGTTTTCTCTTGCGTACATGTCATGTACCCGGTTTCTGCATACTGCCGCGTACTGGCCACGTAACGATCGAGTACAAGGCCGTGTGGTGACCTGGAAGAAAACTTAAATCAGGGTCCAGTTAAGGCTATGAAAGCATGACTAATTTTCACCTATCAACCATTCAAAGTTTTGATCCTATGGTAATGTGTATAGTAGCACTCGTGTTGAATCCTTGGAGATGATACTTTTTGAATAGTCGAATGTTTTTAGTTGATTGTATTTTGGTTGGGGTTTTGTTTGTAGAGCTTAAATGAAGTGATTAATGATTGGTGTCTGATTTAACAATTTGATAAAGATTTGGTTGATTTAATTTTTAGAGAGTTAAGATTGTGATATCCTTGAGCTTTTCTTTATATTGCATTAAAACTAACACCCACTTCACAAGATAACACTGATTGGAATTCCTAAGTGTTAAGGATTTAATCCGAGACTTAACTAAACTTAAGGTTCTAATATCAATTAGAGCTTGTTGATGGTAGTGTATTTATGGTTCAATAATCCATGGAAACCACACATTTAAACAAAACAAGTCATTGATCCATGACATGTTATGTCCAACATACAAAAGGTTAAATTAAATAATACTCATCGAGAAAAAGCTCTCAATCGCTTAACATCTCTAAAAACGACTCAACCCAATGGTATATTTACTCATCCATTAATATGGTTATTAATATGGTAATATATTATTATGGTGATGAATTATAAATAGAACAAAAAATGAGATAAAAAAAGAGTAGTGCGTTGAACACCCATGATCGTTGAAGAAAGTTAAAAAAAGACTTTCAATTGAATGAGGAATCAAAATAAGGGAAAAGGTTTTAACATGATTTAAAATATTTTAAGAACAATAATATTAAACTACAGAAGGTGGATTAGAATAATATATATTTAAGAATAAACTTGCATTAAAACATAATTACAAAACACAAACACTTACACGATTTCAAATGAAGAACAACACAAATGTAAATGAAAGGAAGAAAGGAGAAATGGTTTCTCAAGTAAAAATTTGATTATGGAAGATCATCTCAATACTTTTTCACAGCCTTGGTCATTCCAAACCATCCCCATTTTCTCTGAAATGTCAACCCCTTTGAAGGAGAGGATGGGTATGTGTTTATAGCCCAAGGAAGTGGACTATTTGCATTCCTAAACTGTCCCTCCACTTTCATTACCAATTTGGATATTCAGACATCCAAATCTTGAGATAGCATATTATTCAAAGTTTTATACAATAATGTTGGCCAACTTATCTCAAAATTTGGAGTCATTTGGAATTATAGAGCCAAAGTTATGGCAGTTTTATTAAACAAAGTTAAACTATCCATTTAAATACATAATTTTTAAAAGATCGAAATGTGAATGGGTTTATAAATAGTAATATGCCTTAAAATACGAACACTTTATTCAAAAATGTCGGCCGTATATATATCCTCTTTCACAGTAAAAAATATGAGCTTTGATTTAATGATTAAATCATGAGATATATTATGAATACTGTACTGATTTTATTTCCCAGCCAGAATGGTGGAATGAGTTTAAATGAATAAGTTGGGACCCTTGTCTATGGATTTGGGCCGTGAAATTTTTATCCAAGACTCATTACATTGTCCTCCAAACTTGTGAGGAGAATTAATGAATTTTAAATTCTATATTGATCTTAGTAATTCAATCTTCATGGATGGGACTGTTTCTTCACAGATTTTGTGGGCCTTCTTGTGTGGTCCATATGACCCTTCAAATGGAAGAATGGGCCAATTATTACTTCTAATGATATGTGGGAAATTGAATAATTAATTCAATAAAATAAGAACCACATAATTTGGAATAGTATGGTGAGAGGTATAAAAAATAGTAAATTGAATCAATTGGACTAATTCAAAAAATGCTAAAAAATTATAGTTAATATTAAAAAATTAATATTTCACACAAATTATACAAATTTCATATAAAATCAGTAAAGGGAGTATATAATAAGTCATGAAAATATTAATAACATTAACTCCCCCACACTTAGTCTTGTGTATGTCTTCACGTGGTAAAAATATAAAAACATGACAAAATCAATTTCACTCACCAAAAAATATTAAAATTTTGTTTTCCCCAATAAGGGGAGGTTTAGACAATATCACTCATCCATATTTAATTCCACCACATGTTGTTACAAATTTTTTTTCCAAAAACAATTCATTTTTTCATGCTCAATTTTAGAAATGGAAAATGGTGGCCACAAAACTTACTCCTCTCATGATGATATAATTAATTTATGGTGCTTCACTCATTCACCAACCAAAAGTTAAAATCTTAGAGTTTTAATGCTCGCTCAGCTTCCATTCCCTATAATAAAGTACTCAAAAATCAAGAGGTCTTTTTAGGGGGTTTTCTGCGGCTATGGGACTATAGGAAGATGATATCCAAAAGATAGGAAAAAGGGGGTAAAACACCAACATGGAAAAGCAATGCACATTTTTTTTGGAATGAGACATGAAAAGAAATGAAAACACATATTTATAAGGGAATGATTGTGTGAATAAAGACACAAGAGGGGAAGAAAATTTGAAGTGTATGAGAAGATGAAATATTTTCAAAACACAAAACTTCTCTTAATGAAATAAGTGTTCGTCACTTTCCTTTTTTTTGTATTTTTTTTAAAGTTGAACATGAAATAGATCTAACACTCATCTTCCAACCCATGATTGATCTCCCCATGACAATAATTGTAATAGTTATAACAAGATAAAAGGTTTATTAAGAGTGATATTTGACCTACCCAAGACACAACCTTTTTTTTGTGCTTTTTTTTTATTTTTTTTATGTTTTTTTATTTTTTTGAACACTTGTCAATAACATTTACAAAATTACATAAATAAAATTACATTACATTCCCCAAAACAAACTAAATGAAAACCTCTCCCCCACACATAAATGAATGATTTCCCGCAAGCTTATGATAACATGGTGAAATCAACAAAGGGTACCCAAAATGAAATACATTCCCCCCCACACTTAAATTTCAAAAAATTATGCAATGAAAATCCATGTTGATATTTGGTGGGAAAAGGTATTGGGATTTTAATGTGGCTATAAAAGAAAAGGTTTTCATAGGCTTGAAGGGGATTTCAAAAGGACGATTAATGTAAGGGAAATCAGAGGCTATTTGGCTATTGTGATTCTTATGTGGTTTAGAAAATGCCTCTATCATATTAATGCACACTAAAGTAGGAAATTAAACTTTAAGGTCCACAAACTCAAGACTCAAAAATGAGGCAGTGGAACACATACATTTTGAAAAGATGTCCATAGGTATCCTTTTCATGAAATCTAATGTTGTTCCTCACAGCTAGGGAAAATCATTTTCCAAATAAAAAATTGTGCATTCACAATTTTTTGGTTTTGGGACAATATTCTTTATCCAAATTTATGAAGAAACCATAAAATTTTTTAGATGAAAGCATGTCTTTTGACTCCCCAAAATGGTTGGACAAAATTTGAAAATTGGAAGGTGAGTAAGCATGACTCTTTACTTTTTATACTATTATTATTTTTTTGGTTTTTTAGTTTTTTTTAGTTTTTTATAAAGACACACCCACAAAAAAGATGAAGAGTAAATAAAAAAATGTTTGGAGGAAAGTGGTAAAAAAACAAAATGAGAAGTAGGGAGGAAGAAGAGAGAGAGAGAGATAGATAGAGAGAGAGAAGAGGAGTTAAAGGGAAAGAGGTGCCCCCTGATTTGGATTTTGCGGGTTTCCATCTCCATCAAATGGTGGGTCGACTGCAGAAGTTGAGGATTTTATGGAATTCGATGTGGTTACAAGATTGTGTGTCCTCTCATGGTGATGCTTTAACCGATGTCCATTAACTGTGAATGTCCTTTCTGAAGTGGGATCTTGGACTTGCACTGCACCAAATGGGTAAACATTAGTACTAACAAAAGGACCTTCCCAATGAGAATTAAGCACAACTGGGTAAAGATGAAATCGATAATTGAAAATAAGTACTGTTTCACCTCAATAGAATACCTTTCTCATGATGTGTTTATCATGGAGAACCTTAGCATTTTCTTTGTATAAATTGGAATTCTCATATGAATCAAGTTGAAGCTCCTCCAGTTCAGCTAAGTGCAACAATATTTTTTCAAAATATTTTTCACAATCAAAATTATAGGTTTTCACATCCCAAAAATACTTATGTTGGATTTCAACTGGTAAATGACATGATTTACCAAAAACTAGCCTAAAAGAAGACATCCCAATGGGTGTTTTATAGGCATTTTGATAAGCCCAAAGTGCTTCACCAAGTCATTCAGGCCAGTCTTTTATGGTGGGTTTTACAATTATCTCAAGCACTCTTTTCACTTATCTATTAGAAAGTTCAATCATGCCATTTGTTTGGGGGGATATGCAGTTGAAGTTTTTTGTACAACACCATTATTTTTCAAAAGAGATTCCATGGTTTTATTACAAAAATGGGTTTCTAAGTCACTTATCAAGGAACGTAGTGTGCCAAATCGGTGGAAGATGTGTGTCTTTAGGAACTCACTAACAGTATGTGAATCATCCTTTCCTGCGGGTTTGACCTCGACCCACCTAGAAACATAATCAACTGCAAGAATAATGTATGATAATCCATTGTAAGGGGGAATGGTCTCATGAAATCGATTCCCCAAACATAAAAGATATCACAGAAGATTAAAGAATTTTGGGGCATTTTATTTATTTTGGAAATTGTGACAAACTTTTGGAAAGTGTAACATGATTGACAGAACTCATGTGAGTCCTTGAAGAGTGAAGGCCAGAAGAATCTAGAGTCTAGGACCTTTCGAGAGGTCCTTTTTGGTCCAAAGTGGCCACCACCAGGCATTGAGTGACAGAATTCTAAGATGGAAGAATTTTCATTTTCATCAACACATCTCTTAATTACAATGTCTACCCTAGTGTTCTAAAGTTTATTTTCTTCCCAAAAAAACTATTTTGAATCACTTTTCAACTTTATTTTTTGTTCTTTTGAAAATATTTCAGGAAAAACACCAGAAACCAAGTAATTTACAATTGGGGCATACCATGGTATTTTTGGAGTGAGAGATTAAAGGTGCTCAGTTGGAAAATCAAGATCAATTATTTCAGAATGAGAATAATTACAAATTCTACTCATGTGATCAGCCATAGGGTTTTTTCTTAGTCTATATTTTATTTCAAGGTCAAACTCTTGGAGCATTAGGATGCATCTTATTATCCTCGGTTTGGAATAAACTTTCGTGAGTAAGAAATTTATATTAGAATGGTCTATGAAGATGATGATTTTGGCACCTATGAGATAGGGCCGAAATTTATCAAAGGAAAAAACCATTGCTAAAAGTTCGTTTTCAGTGACAGTGTAGTGAGATTGATTTTCATCTAATGTTTTTGAGGTATAATAGATGACATGAGGAATTTTTTATCTTCTTCGACCAAGAATGGCCCCAATGGCCCTATCAGAAGCATCACACATCAGCTCAAAGGGTAAGGACCAATATGGGGGTTGGATTATTGGGGAATATGTAAGAGAAATCTTGAGTTCAATGAAGGCTCTATTACAAACCTCATCGAAATGAAAAGTAACATCATTTTAGAGAAGATGAGTGAGTGGGAGGGATATCCTACTAAAGTTATTGATGAATC
Source organism: Viscum album (assembly GCA_963277665.1). Classification (NCBI taxonomy): domain Eukaryota; kingdom Viridiplantae; phylum Streptophyta; class Magnoliopsida; order Santalales; family Viscaceae; genus Viscum; species Viscum album. The sequence goes on along the minus strand of OY728142.1, from coordinate 1,256,654,632 downwards.
GATGATAGAAACCATCATTACAGAGAAATAAACAGATGTCTCAAACAGAAGTGGGTTCAAGAAGTGATTGGATCACTTAAATTTTGGCAAGATCAACTTCAATACCCTCTTTTGAAACTATGCGCCCTAGATCAATCCCATTTTAAACCATGAAGTGATCTTTTTTAAAATTTAACACAAGGTTACACTTGACACAATTTTGAAGGACTCAAGAGAGTGAATACAAGCATGATTTAAATGACTCATCATAAATGGTAAAGTCATCCATGAATACTTCCATGCAGTGTTTAATGAATTCAAAAAAGATACTCATCATGCACATTTGGAATGTTGCAGAAGCATTAAAAAGGCCAAAAGACATTCTTTTATATGCATATGTTCCAAAGGGTCATGTGAAATTAGTATTTTCTTGGTCCTGAGGTGTGATTGGGATTTGGAAGTAGCTGATGTATCTATAAATAAAGCAATAGTGTGACTTTCAGACTAATCATTCTCGCATTTGATCAAGGAATGAAATAGGGTAGTGATCTTTTTTTGTTTCAACATTAAATTTCCTATATTTGATGCACACACACCATTTGTTCTTCACTCAATCTATGACTACCTCTACATGTTCATTTGTGACAACATTTATCCCACCCTTTTTTGGTACAACTTGAATTGGACTAACCCATTCACTATCAAAAATTGGGTATATAATACCAGCTTGAAGAAGCTTGGTGATATCTTCCCTAACTACATCAAGGATGAGTGGATTGAGTCTTCTTTGTGGTTGCCTAATTGGTTTGGATGATTCCTCAAGATGGATGTGATGCATGCAGAGAGCAGGGTTGATTCCTGGCATGTCATCTAGGGTCCAAACTAAGGCCTTTTTGTTTTCCTATAACACTTGACCATGTTTGGAATCCTCATTTTCGGTAAGTAAAGTAGAGATAATGGTAGGATAAGAGTGATAATGGAAAATGAATGCATATTTTAGGTGTTCAAGAAGAGGTTTTTGATCAGAATCATCTCTCATTGGTGGGTTGGACAACTCAGGAATGGAGGAAGGGACTTTATTTTCATTAGATTCATTTTCCTTAATATTTTCCAAGGTGGATTAGAAAAGATCAGAGTTGATGTGGGATTCAAGAGAGTTTTCAAGATCCTCTAGATTTATGGAGTCTATTAATGAGAGGTCCACATCAATATCACCATTTATAACATGGGTAATCATGGTACATATTTCACAAGATCTTATCTCTTCAGAACATGATTAACATGATGGAATGGGGTTCAATTGACTCTTAGAAGTGTCCTCAAAAGCATGGATTGAGAATGCAGAGTGATCCTTAGATGGGTATTGCATGACTTGGAAAATGTTGAACTTGACCAATTGGTCACCAAATTCCATGGATAAGATGCCTAAATGGACATCAATTTTGGTTCTCACTATCATTAGAAATGGTCTTCCTAGAATTAAGGGAGATCAAGAAGAGTTCTTCTCACCTTCCATGTTAAGGACATAGAAATCAACTGGGAAGATAAGACCATTAACATGAAAAAGGACATCCTCGATTATACCCTCAGTACTAGCAGTGCTTAGATTGGATAACTGAATGACCACACCCATTGGGTGAAAGGGACCTAGACCAATGTTCGAGAAGATGAATTTGGACATGACATTAATTGAGGCTCCTAGGTCTATAAGTGCATCATCAAAGTTTGAACTTCCAATTTGGCATGGAACTGTAAAGGTCCCAGGATCTTTGAACTTTATGGGAATCGACTGCTGGGTGGAAACATTTTAAAAGTTCCTAGTTTTCTCTTGTGGGTGAACAATTAATTAAGAAACTTGGCATACTTAGGGATTTGTTTTATGGAATCTAAGAGGGGAATGTTAACTTCAACACGTCTAAATATTTTGAGCATTTTAGGATTAGGTTCAAAGGAATTCCTTGGTTTAGAAACAGCTTGAGGAAAAGGAATTGGATTCCTAAGTGGAATGGAAGGAGGCGAGAGAATGGATTCAGATTACTTTTCATTTTTCTTTTTCTTTTCATTTTCTAGGTCAACATTCAAAGGGGGATCAGAGGACTTATCTTGAGACATATCAATTTTATTTCTCAATCTAAGTGCAATTGCACTTACATTACCCTTGGGGTTGGGTAATGGTTGAGTTGGGAGTTGGGAACAATTTTATTGTTATTGCTGGCTTAGGTGAGATGCAAGTTGACCAATTTGGGTTTCAATTTTTTTCAAGTTGGAACGGGTGAATGAGGAAAGATCTTCCACTGGACTTTCCCATGGTTTCTTGGAAGAAGTGGCTTGTCCTGAATTGGAATTACCTTGATTTTGGTTCTTGGGAAAGCGATTGTATTGATTTGGGAATTGGTAAGGCTCATTAGGATAGTGGAATCTTGGAGGAGAAGGAGGAAGATTTCTCCTTTTTTGTTGAGGAAGAAAAGGATAAGGTTGTTGGAAGTTACCAACACCTTGACCATATTGAAACAGGTTTGGGTTTTGAGGAGGGAATTGAGGGGGATGAGAGATGGGATTTTCGTACCTTAGGAATTGGTTATAGGAAGAAGAGAAGGGCTCAGAGTGAGGTGGGTTGAAGTTTCAATCAAACTGACCTGATAGTTGAGGGTTGGTGTTCTGCTGAGCATAGGATTCATTGATCCCCATTGGTTCGGATGAATCAGAGGGATCCTTTTGAAGTTGTAGACATGAGTCAGTTGGATGAGATGGGGAGCTACAAATTACAAAGTTCTTGATATTTCTAGGGAACAAAGATTGTGGAGAAGATGAGGTTGGGGCTTTGGTAGCCACAAATAGTTGTCGCAAAAGACCTGTAAGTTCACTCATCCACTCAGTCATCTTGTTAGTCTCTATGGATTTATTGTCTTGGGCTTGTTTTACTTGAGCATGTGCTCGAGTATGTAATTGTTGTGTGTTCACAACCATGTTACTTATGAGATCTCTTACAACTGCAAGAGTTTTATCAACAAGAGCACTTCCACTTTCGGCATCAATGAGAGTTCTCTCTATAGCCAATAACTCCTCATATAAGTATTATATAAAGATTTGGTTAGGGATTTGGTGGTGTGGGTAGGTTTCAACAAGCTTTTTGAACCTCTCCCATTATTCATGGAGTGATTCATAAGGTAATTTACAGATACCACTGATTTCTTTTCAGATGGAAGCAGTATGAGAAGTAGGAAAGAATTTATCTAAGAAGATTCGCTTCATGTCATTCCACATGGTTATGGAACTAGGAGGAAGGTAATAGAGCCATGAATTGGTGGAGTCAGTTAGGGATAAAGGGAATGCTCGAAGTTTTATTTGTTCCTCAGAAACCCCTCAAGGCTTCATGGTAGAGCACACCACTTGGAACTCTTTACAATGGAGATGATGATCCTCACTGGCTAGCCCATATAAATGAGGAAGAAGATGAATCAAACCTGATTTGAGTTCGAAGTTAGCCTATATGTTTGGATACTAAATACTTAGATGTTGGTAATTCATATTAGAAGCAGCATGTTCTTTAAGTGTTTGTTCCCTAGGATTGGCCATTTTTAATTCAACTGGTTGGAAAAGGACTTGTTCTTGAATTATTTGATTATCTTTTATGTTCCTCCTAAGTTGGCGAAGTGTTCACTCAATTTCAGGGTCAAACAAATCTGAGAGATTGTTTGGGAGGCTACAAGTAATTCATAAATATTTTAGAAGAAATAGGAAGACAATTTTTTTCTTTGTGTTTTTTTCGTTTATGATTTTTATGAGAAGGTGGGTTTTTCTTTGTTTTTTTTCATTTTTTTTTAATTTTTTGTTTTTTTTGTTTTTTTACAATAACCAAAAACTAAAGAATATTTAATTGAACTATCCCTGGAAATGAATCCATTTAAAAGTGTGGCTGATTTTCACCTATCGACCATTCAGAGTTCCTATGATATGTTAATGTGTATAGTAGAACTCGGGTCGAATCATCAGGGACGATACTTTATTAGTAGTCGAATGTTTTTTTGATTGTATTTTGATTGGGGGGGGGGGGTTTGTTTGCAGATCTTAAATAAAGTGATTAATGATTGGTGTTTCATTTAAAAATTTGATAAATATTGGGGTGAATTCATTTTTATAGAGTTAATCTTGTAAGATCCTTGAGCTTTGATTTATATTGCATTTAAATTAACACCCACTTCACAAGATAACATTGATTGGAATTACTAAGTGTTAAGGATTTAATCCAAGCCTTAACTTAACTTAGGGTTCTAATGTTAATCAGATCTTGTTGATGGTAGTGTATTTTTGGTTTCAATAATCCATGGAAACCACACATTAAAACAAAAAAAATCCATTAATCCATGACATGTTAATTTCAACATACACAATGTTAAATTAAAGAATACTCATTGAGAAAAAGCTCTCAATCGCTTAACATCTCTATATAGTGACTCACCCCAATGGTATATTTACTCAACCATTAAGATGGTTATTAATATGGCAATATATGATTATGGTGATGAATTATAAATAGAACAAAAAGAACAGGATAAGAAAAGAGTAGTGCATCAAACACACACAATCATTGAAGAGAGTAAAAAAGACTTTCGATTGAATGAGGAAGAAAAATAAGGGAAAGGGTTTTAACTTGATTTAAACTATTTTAAGAACATTAATATTAAACTACAGAAGGTGGATTAGAATAAGAGATATTGAAGAAGAAACTTACATTAAAAAAAATTTCAAAACACAAACACTTACACGATTACATACAAAGAAATAAAAAAAAGTAAATGAAAGGAAGCAAGGAGGAATTGTTTCTCAAGTAAAAACTTGAGTATGGAAGATCCTCCCAAGCCTTTTTCAGTGCCTTGGTTAGATCTAGGTCTACTGGAAGATACCGCATACCTAATTTGGATCAATAACCTACATAGGGTATCATGACCAAACAAACTAGGTCTAACCTATAAATTAATCCCCTCTAATACCACTCCATTCTTGGGGATGGATACCATACTCTATCCGAGACTTGACCTCTATATGGGATTACAATCTAGTGATGTGGATACAATGTTGTACTGAACCCTCAAGGGAAAGGATCAAGGGAACAATCTCAGCCTATAATGGTCCAAACTAAAAAGTCACCACTTGTACCAAAATAACCATCTCAATGTTAGGGTATCGACTCTTTAGACAACTCATTGATTGGATGCTCCATTTAGAAGATACCCTCGTTTGAGTGAAACCACCCATAGGCCTCCCTCAGGCTGCAGACCTGCCATTGCGGTAGGTCCAACCTACCATCGTGGTTGGTTGATTGACTAAAAAGTCACCACACCTATGGTTGATCATAATGATCGGTGAACCTGTGGAAGCTCAGGCTACGATAGCCCCATGGTCGACCATCATGGTCAAGAGTCATAGTCGATAGTAACTGGTATCTACCCCAGTAGGCTCAGATCTGACCTGAGTCAACTTCACCCTAACCGACCCCACTGTCCCAACCTGGCCCACGGGTCCGACCCGGCTCGGCCCAACCCGTTTCGTTGGCGCCGGGTCTCACGGGGCTCACTGCTGCGTCCACCTCCACTGGCCCTATCAGTGTCTATACATCCATTGCCCAAAACCTACCACCGTCACCACCTCTTATATGTCCCCATCACCACTTCTGTCTCACATGATTGTCATTGGTCTCACCCACCGCATGCGGCTCCGCCGTTGCACACTACCGCCGCCACCGCCGGTCACCGGTGCTACGCTAGTTGTCCCTTACACAAACCACCGTGCCTCCTCTAATGCTTGAAAAATTTAATGGTCCTATATTCAATAGTCTAGGGTCTTGATATACATTGATCTGAACTCAGTTGTTAGTTCTCCTCAAATTCGGGGGCCCGATCATGCTCGAAACCACCCAGAAACGTTGAGCCATGAACCACAGGTTTTCTATGGTGAAGAATGCGAAGAATAGAGGGAGAAATGAATATGAGAAAAGGATTAACATTTTTGGACAATATTTCTTGGAAAACAATCAAGAATGGGGGATATGGGGTTAGAAAAAAATAATAATAAACCCCAATACCCCACAAACAAAACCATCCCACAAATACAACCGAACCATGGATAAATATGTTCATTTATTGTTTTTTATTAATCATGGAATTAAAGAACAAGTAAATAAAATAAATATAATTATTCCTAAATTGATTCAGATCAATCACTGACAAGGAACGATCACCACATCATTATCGTAGGCAAGGTCCTTCAAATTTGAGGTACATCGGTTGTCGATCCATGATATTTCATTGTCACCTGAGATATAATCCTCAAATATCCCTATAATTATTCTATAAGGGTTATAGGGTTATTAATCCGACCATAGAGATTATCTATAACAATATTTTTAAATATTATTAGTCGATGCATCAACAAAATAATTTTTTATTAAATTATTTTATTCCTGTTATGTCCCAACAACCAGTTCCGACTAAAGTTAAGCCACACCTAGGGTAAATTTTCCATTATGAGCTCAAAGGAGCCCTCAAAGTTTTGATCTAGACACCCATTTAAGATTTATTTCACTTTTTCAAAGAAACCATGTGCACATGCTATTAAAAGTTTAATATTTTTAAAACATTTATTCTAGGCACACAAGACTTTGGAATCACACTCCGTATGAGTGATTGATCTCAAAATCAAACCATATAATATCTAAAAATAGTGCATGAAAAAATATAATATGTTATAGTATTTTTATATATGGAAACTAATACTTTCATTGAATTCAAAATGTGAGTTTTACTCTAGGTGTGACATAATTCTTGATCACATTGGACCGCTAGTTGATGCATTATTACGGGTGGATAATAGATAAAATAAATTAATTTATTGTCTATTAAATTTATATAAACCCAATAGTGCTCTATATATACCCTATTATGAAAATTATCTAAGTCTAGATGCATAACCATGGGAATTGAGAGGGAGGGAGAGCATCACCAAGGGAGAACCTTTGGAAATAAATAAGGGGGTTTATGTATTAACTATTAAATTCAATAGAAATCATCAATGATAATAGATTTGATTAGAATATCCAATTACATCATCATGAAATCGTTCTTCTCCCATTATTTATTTAATCATGTGGTGGGTTTTTTTTTGAAGATTTTGTCCATTATTTTGATATTGATGTGATTATAGATTAGTTTCTAACAATATAATCCATTATTGATGATTCCTAAGCCCTTAAAATTTATTATTTTATCCATATTTACGAACTTGATGATTATTACTCTTAAATTTATTATTTTATTTCATTCCTTTATCATTTAATATCACATTATCGATGGAATAATGGGTTAAGACCATCGATGATTCCATTTTTTTTGTGTTTTATGGATTTATCCCATTTTTTATATTCCTTCATCATCTATGTTTATTTGAAATGTGGTTATACAATTACCATAGAACCATACTTGTAAGTACCTATGTTTTTCTATAATGCAATTTTGATCATAAATTTGAATTTTTGTTTTCAGATGCTTGTAATGGGTAAAACAACATTTTACCCTAGTATACGACCTTTTATAATTTTTCTGACCACTCTATTGGTCCTAGAATAGGGTGTTTAGGATAGGAAATGAGTTTTGTAGAAATAAAAGCTGTTCGAATTTTACCAGAATAGTTAATATTTAATATTTCATAAATTAAATATTAATTTATTCAAAAATTATCATTTGAAAGTATATTTTAAATGGAGCATTATATTGAGATTTTATCTCTACCTTTGAGTCTGTAATAGAGAGCTTTTCCTAGATGAGGCATAAACTTGAGTCGGGTGCTGGGGCCAGCCCGAGCCACATTTTCTTTTATTTTCTTTTCTTTTTATTTATTTCTTTATTTTACTTTTCTTTTATTTATTTTTCTTCTTCCTAGTCATGGATTCCTCTTTTGTCCCACAATTTACATGACATAATAGAGAATATAGGGAGAGTGATAGAGAGAGAGAGTGATATAGAAGGGAAGGGACATACTGTCATGAATCCCTTGACATGCTGGATTGACGTGTGGTAATCGTGGACTGCAGATTGAGCTAATCTTTGGCTATTTTCTCCCAAAGGTAGGTTGATTTTAATATTTACTAAATATAAATCATATAATTATTATTTTATAATTTTAATCCCATATTATGATTTCTTGTGGCCCCTAGAGGCCCGATATTTGGATTTGGTGGTAAAAACAGGGGTTTTGGGTGATTTGGAGGTTTTCTATTTGGGAAAACCAAGCTACACAGTGTGTGGTCCTGGGTGATGCACCATATGTTCTTTCCATTTGGGGAAGATGAAGTTTTTTGGAGTACACACAATGTGTGGGGTTATATAATCCGTGTACTTGTACTCAACTGTGTAGTTGAGTACCCAGCTGGACTACCCATATAGGGGTACACGACTATGTAGTGTACATGACCATACTTCATGTGGGTAGCACAATGTATACAAGTACATGGCTAGGCTAGTTGAGGAACATGGCCAGGTATCCCATGTTGGGTGCACGCCATGTACCTAGGGCATTTACATGATTAGCCAGGTGGGAGTACACGCCCATGTGGGGACTTGAGGGTATATGCTGTGTACGGTCTCTACACACCGTGTACTCCTCATATAGTACCCTTTGAGGGTATTTTCCAATTTTATGACCTGGTATTGGATTTGGATGTAAGAGTGGTCCATTCTGAGTGGTTTTCTGCATAGATCATGATTGTGAAACCCATGTATCATTTTGAGGACTCTTAATGGATGTTTTTGGGATTCTATCTAATTAGAGGGGTTCTTCCTCTGACTATTTGAATTTAGTCATCCTCTGAGGGAGACCTGAATGAGAAATATAGGTTGGGTGAGAAATATAGGTTGGGTGTTGGGACCAACCTAGTTTGAGAATAGGATTTTAGATGAGACATGGGATATCTCTCATGACCATTTCTTTTATAGATTTTCCTTTGAGGATGTCTCCCTTGTAAGACATTCCCTTCTGGCCTAAGAGTCTATGAGGACAGTTTATTTCAAGGATCCCTTATAGGATTCCTCTACTTATGTTTTGACCTAGAGGATCCTAAGTATAATTCCTCTATATTCTCCAGTTCTAAGAATCCCATGCGGGGTGGCTTCTCTTTTGAGTTGATCTAGGGAGTACCTTATAGGATCCATTTAACAATGTATTATTTTGAGGATCCCTTGTAGGATTCCTCTATCGACATGCTACTGAAGGACCCTAAGTATCATTTCCCCTTTTTTACTTTTCCTCTAAGGATCCCAAGTAGGATGAATTCACTTATGTTTAAACCTCAAGGATCCCAAGTAGGATGTCTCTTCCATGTTTGATTTGAAGGACACAGCGGGTTCCCCATTATTGACTGACCCTGAGATAGTACTTCGGGTTTGGTTAGAGATGTTATCGAGTCTTACCTTAGAACCAATGCCTAACTTGTGATCCCTTGAGGATGTGGTAGTAGTGTTGGGTTTTGGCATTCAACCACCGTAACTATTTATTTATCTATAAGATGTTTATTTTTTATGTAGTGATATTTACCATAGGTGCTTCCTAGGTGGTGGATGTTGATCCAGATGAGAGGTGTATTTATTCCTATTTGGGATGCTTATACGTTCTTCATGGGAACCATCTTGCTTTTTGGGATTCCTAGACATGCTTTCTTGGGATACAACTTCTAAGCCATGTTATTTTTGATATTTACTGGTATACCCGTAGGTACTACTTGGGATATGGCTGTTTAGATTTTATATTTGAATATTATATTATTAGGATGTCCAGAGGTGTTTCCTATAATTTGAATATTATCCCAACTACTATGGTATACGGGCATGGCATCCCAAGTAATTATACTTGCGGATGATTCTGATCTCCTGAGTGATAATGATGATTACACTCTCCTGGATGTGGTCATAGAGTCCCTGATGTTTATACTCATGGATGATTAAGCTCTCCCAAGTGATAAGGATGATTACGCTCTCCTAGATATGGTCATGGAATCCCTGAAGTTTATACTCATGGATGATTATGCTCTCCCAAGAGATATGGATGATTACGCTCTCTCTGGTCAGTTACTTAACCGTGGTGTGCTGTATGGTATCTCACATTTTTGTATTCTTGGAATAATTATGCTCTTTCGGATGATAGGGATTATTACTTTATCCGTTATTAGAGACTCGAGGGGTGGTTCATGGTGTCTCACTGGTGAGGTCTCCTTACAGACCCCCTAATGGTCAATCCCTTATGGATTATCCAAGTTCTGAATGTCATGACCACTTATGGACTGGGACTTAGGGCTCAGATATTGGATGTGATTTACATGGCCTGAGAAACATGGAATCTAGATTAGTGACCATTAATTGTATTTCTTAATGTACTCCCTAGAATCCTTCTTTTTAGTGATTGGAGGTGAGTATGGGTGAACCCAGGTGTAGGATGAATATACCCTTAGAGTGACGTAGCTTGCTTAGAGACATTTATGGAATTGGAAAAAGTAGATATATATAGATTGATATTATGGAACTATAGATCGAATTAATGATTCACAACCTGAGTGGCATGAAATCCAACTCAATTCCCTTGCCCAGGATTCCAGGTTATCGAGATTACAAACCCATGGATCGACTGCTATTTGTTTTTTATGTGATTTCTTTCACTCACTCATGAATATTCATATTTATGTATATGTGTATAACTATGGGACTATACATGCATACATATATAGATATGGACATCCATGGTGGAACTTTTCCTATTGGCCAGGATTATTGACCTAGGGTTTGACTTTGGCATCATGTATTTTTTTACTTATATTTTAGTTCTGTCTCAGCTATTCTAAGAACATTGCTTTTGTATACACTTATAAAAACATATTTTATAAGTTCCTCATTAAGTTGAACTTGTGAGATTATTTCTCACCCATGAATGTGAACCTTGGTGTACATGTAGACCTTATATATTCTTTTTTAGGTTGAGCACAATTTTATGGTGTATAGCGTTAAGCCCCTTGTTTTATGATCAAGAGGAGATGCTGGTGTGTGTTTTTATAATCAGGCCGGGGTAGCTCAATAATGTATAGATACTGGGTACGTAGTCTGGCTCAGAGTTAGTAGTAGAGCACTATACTTTTAGTTTAGTTTCTTTTGTATTTATGTATCTATATAGTCGCACCAGTGGGTGACTAGTGTTTTATTGTATTGAATAGATATTCATGATTTTATTATTAATTTCACTTATTATTAAAACATGTTCTATTTTAGTTTATTTACCAACTACGAACTCCATCTATTTACTACTATTTATGATAATTTTCTTTTTTTCTATTTTCTTACTCTGATATAAGGGAATATTCTCCCAACTATCACACCCTAGTCCATTGTTTTTAGCTGGTATCCTCTATAATACGGGGAGGCACACTTGAGGCCTCATAACCCACTAGCTTGAAGCACCATTTTAGTGGAATCCGAGCCGAGATGCTACAAAGTGGTATCATAATAGTTCTTTTCCTGGTCCTTACTATTTAGGATATGGTAGATTGAAGTATTAGGAATGTGTCATAACCTGTGATGGATATCTAACTGGTGGGTCAAGAACCCTTATTCCAGGAAGAATTCAGGGTTTCCAGGGTATGGGATTGTTGTTCTGATCTGTGATGTTTCAGTTGTATATTATTTTTTCCTTGAGTAATGGATATGTTTTTTGGATGTTATTATTTACTATAGATCTCTGGCTCTTGGCCATAAGTAAGAGGCTAGTGATGGATTTTGAATATTGGCTGGAAAATGCAAGAGGCTTCTCATGCATCATATTTACCACATAGGATTCACATCATATAGGCCTGCAAGTATGTGATTTTTACTAATGAATGAGGCCTAATCATTTGGACCTACTTATATATATATATATATATATATATATATATATATATTCCTTTTGATGGTAGGTTATGTGGATCTAAGTTGAGGTGTTTTGTGTGAGGCTAATGACTCAGTCCTCATGCATGGAAGGTGAAGTGACCATATTAGGTCGTTATGAAATATGATACCTTTCTATTGTACCCCTTATAGGGTGTTGTTTATCAGGTCATGGTTATCTAGTTAGACTGTTGAGTACGATGCCGATGGAAACAAGAACCTTTTTCTGTGAACTAGACCTTGAGGGGTTATTGTTGTATATAGATGCCCAGTGAGTGTCAGTTTAGTTTCTATTCTATGTTGGTATTATGAACACTAGAGAGTAGTTCCTTCTGAGGATGAGCGGTGAGGATAAGGCCCTTGCAGGCTGTGTTTTTAGTTTTTACCCTTGTAGTTCATTGTGATATTTACCTTAGAGAGGTTGGATATTTTAGTCTACGTGGTTAGACATTGGGACCCAATTGTGAGGCTTATTCTATAGGGATATGTGGGAGACCTAGAGGCTCTTATTTTTGACTCAGAACCTTGTAGGTCGACATCCATTTTGTTTAAGGGAAACCTGTGTGAGAGAGGTTGGATTGTGTTTTCAGATGACTTTTTAGGTAGCGATCTTGTTTTTACGCTTGTTTTGAGATCGAGGGATGGTAGGTACTTGAGTTTTGTGTTATAGGAATGTTGATTCCTTTATTTTTTGGTAAAGCACCTTGGGTTCTTGTTTTTAAATAATGTAATCAACGTATATGACTGTTCGTGTGTCTGGATAAATCAACCAATGTTTCCACTATTTCTAATATAGTTATAGGATGGGTAAATTCTCATGACTATAATGATGCTGAGTGATAGCAGGTTATGGAATAAATAAGGGAACATGTGAGGTTCTCGATTCTGAATAATAGTTCTAAATAATCTTCTGTCTTAATGATACTGCTGTTCTGTGTAGCACAGTCCGCTTATCCTTGAAATGGACGACTCACTAGAGTTTGATTTGGGTGATAAAGGTACACACTACTTTCACGTGGTTACATTAAATGATAAATCATTGAGTGGTTGAGTGCAATATGTGGACCAATATTTTCATGACCTTCCATAGGTGTGGTTGCTCAAGAGTTTTGGTTAAGTGACAAATGTCCCTATATGATAGAGGTAACATCGTGAATGACTGGGTACCACAAGATGGTCAACCCATGGCTGAACCTTGGTCAGGTTTTGGTAGGATAGTGAGCGTGGTATAGAGGAAGCTGTACATGCCCTATTTTTTATAATCATAGTGTAATCCTATTAGAGACAATCATACTCTATCTTGAATTTGTATTCAGTATGCTAGGAGAGAATCATCCCTACACTGAGATTCTTTTAATTTAAATGTTATTACCTAGTTGAGGAAGGAAACCTATTAGGGCTGCACTAGAGGAGTAGTTTAAGGTAATCCATATGGTGGGGAGTGAACCATTGTCCATTTGAGGGTGTTAACCCTCATTTTATATTGAAATTCATCATTTTCTATGCGCTAGTGATCTCGGTATATTCTTGGTTTTGAGATGATGATAAGGGTATTCCAATGGTGGGGAGTACTATATCAGTCATAGTTAAATGTATTCCATGTAAGAGACATTGGGTGATGCTATTAGGCTAATCGTTAGAAAGTATAGATAGATTTTTTTTGCAGATACTTGGGTTGATAGCATCGCTATTATTCTTTTCAATAGGATTCTCAGGGATGAGAAAGTTTATAGTGGGGATTTTTTAAGGACCCATGTTTTTACGGACTGTAATTTTATGCATAAATTTTATTTTTTCTTTATAAATGATTGTAAGGGGTAAAATAGTCTTTTTTTACCTTATAATATGACCTCAGATAATTTTTTTGACCACTTTTGATGGTCCCAGAATAGGGTGTTTACCTGAGGATAGGAATTTGGTGGGAATCCAAGTCATTCAAATTTTAGCAGAATAATTAATAATTAATATTTAAGAAATTAAATATTAATTTATTTCCTGCATATTTGTTTTGAAATATATTTTGAACTAAGAATCAGATTGAGATTTTGTCTCCTCTATTGAGTCCAAAATGGGGAGTTTTTCCTAGGCCAGACATAAACTTGAGTCATGTGCCAGGTCTGGACCAGACCCATTTTTCTTTTATTTTATTTTCTTTTTATTTTTCTTATTTTATTTACTCATTCTCATATAAAACTCCTATGGATACCCATTCATGAAACCTAAGATAGAAAATAGGTATAAGGATAGATATATATATAATGGAATAGAGGAACCATCATGAATCCATCAACATGAAGGATTGATGCGCGACAACCATGGACTGTGGATTTGAGTGAAGATTCAAGGGTTTCTATCCAAATGTAGGCCATTTTTAATATTTACTACAAATCCCCATTATAATTATTATTTTCTAATTTTAACATCCTATTATGCTTTCTTGTTTCTCCTAGATGCATGATTTGTTGATTTAGGGTTTGAAATTGGGGTTTAGGGCGATTCAAAGGTTTTCTAATCAGGGAACTAGGCTACACTTTGTGTGGTATAGGGTGATAGTCCATGTGTTCTTTCCATTTATGGAAGATTAATTTTTTGGGAGTACACGTCGTGTATGGGGTCATACACATAGTGTACTAGTACTCGACCATGTAGTCAATTACCCAACTAGGCTACCCATGTAGGGGTACCCGGTCATGTAGAGTACATGGCCAGACCCCGTTTGGGTAGTACGCTGTGTACAAGCACACAACCTAGGCAAGTATATGGCCAGGATGGATGAGGGACATGGGAAGGTACCCCGTGTTGGGTACACACCATATACTTAGGGCGTTTACAGGCCTAGGCCTGTAGGAGGTCATTCCCATGCGGGGACTTGAGGGTACACACCATGTATGGTCTCTACATGCTGTTTACTCCTCTTTGGGTACCCTCTGAGGTTTTTTTCTTATTTTATTCCATGGTGTTAGATTTAGATGTATGAGTAGTCCATTATATGTAGTTTTCTACATAGATCGCGATGATGAAACTTGTGGAGCATTATGAGGACTTATAATGGGTATTTTATGGATTATATCTAAATGGATGGGTTTTTCCTATGGCTCTTTGAATGTAGTCATTCCCTAAGGGATACTTTAATTATAAAGATAGTTTGGGTGTTCAGACCAACCTAGTTTTGGAAAATGATCTAATATGATACATGGAATATCTTTCATGATCATTTAATTCATAGGTTTTCTGTTAAGGATGTATCCCTTGCGAGATGTGACCTTTTGTCTTAAGAGGCTATGAGATCAGTTGCTTTTGAGGATCCCCTATAGGTTTCCTCTACTTATGTTTTGACCTAGAGAATCCCAAGTTGGATGCCTCTATCTTATTTTATTATAATGATCCTATGAGAGATGCCTTCCCTTTCAAGTTGATATAGATTCTCCCTTGTAGGATTCCTTTACCTATGTATTATTTTGAGGATACCTTGTAGGATGCTTCTTTCAACTTTCTGTTCAAGGATCCCATATAGGATTCCTCTTTTTTCCTTTTCCGCTAAGGATACCAAGTAGGATTCCACGAATTATGTTTAGACCTTGAGGATCCCAAGTAGGATGCCTCTTCTTTGTTTGATTTGAGGGACCCAATGGGTGCTCTGTTGTTGACTGACCCTGGGATAGTACATCATGTTTTGGTAGAGATGGTCTTAGATGTCACTTTAGAACCCATGCTGAACTTGTGATCCATTGGGGCTGTGGCAGTAATGTTGGGTTTAAAAGTTTATCCACCCTCACTCTTTGTTTATCTATCACATGTTTATTGCTGATATGATGATCTTTACCAGAGGTGCTTCCTGACTGGTGGATATTGAGCCAAACGTAAGGTGTCATTCTTCCTATTTGGGATTCCTAGTCATTCTTCCTAGGATCCATCTTGATTATTGGGATTCCAAGACATGGTTTCCTAGGATCCAACTTCTAATATATTTTATTTATGATATTTACTAGTATAAACTGAGGTAATACCTAAGATATAGATGTTGATCTTGTATATTTTACTATTATATTATTGGGATTTCTAGAGGAATTTTCTCAAATTTGGATATTGAGCCTACTACTATGGTATACGGGCATGGAGTCCTTAGTAATTATAATTGAGGATGATTTCTATCTCCTAACTAATGAGGATGATTACACTCTCCTTGATATGGGCAAGGTGTCTCTGATGTTTATAATTGTGGATGATTACTATCTCCTAAGTGATGTGGATGATTACAATATCCTTGATATGGGAATGGAATCCCTTATTCTTATACTCATGTATAATTACACTATCCTGAGAGACAGGGATAATAATGCTCTCACTAACCGGTTACTTGATCGTGGTGTAATTCATTGTGTCTCAAATCATTAGATTCTCAGAATTATTATGCTCTTCCAGATGATAGGAATGATTATGCTCTCCCTTAGCAGATACTTGTGGGGTGGTGCATGGAATATCACCAGTGAGTTATCCTTACATATAACCTAAGGGATAGACCATTATGGATTATTCGAGTTCCGAATGTCATGATTGCCTACTGACTGGGGCCCGGGGCTCAGCCATTGGACTAGATTTACATGGACCGAGTAGCATGGAATATAGCATTGTGTTTACTCCCTGGAATCCTTATCTTTAGTGATTGGAGGTAGGTATGGGTGGACCTAGGTGTAGGACAAGTATCCCCCCCTGTGGTGACATATCTTACTCAGATACATTTTCAACGTTGACAGAAGTTGGTATATGTTGATTGGGATTGTGGAACCAAAGATCGACTTAATGATACACGTCTTGAGTGGAAAAAATTCCAACTAAATGTCTTTTCATAGGATATATAGGTGATCGAGATTACAGAACCAAGGATTGACTATTGTTTGATTTTTATGTGATTTCTTTCACTTACTCATGAATATTAATATTTATGCATATATGTATAGGTATGTGACTATACATGTATATGTATATGGATATGGAAATAAATGGTGGAACTTTTCTATTTGGCCAACACTATGGACTCAGGGTTTGAATGTGGCCTCACGTATTCATTTTACTTATCTTTTAGTTGCGTCTTAGCTAGGTTGAGCACGTTGACTTTACATACAATTATAACAACATATTTTATAAGTTTCTCATTGGGGTGGCCTATTGAGATTATTTTTCACCCCTACACGTGCACCTAAATGTACATGAAGATCTTATTTCTTATTTTTTAGGTTGACCATAGTTGCATGGTGGATAGGACTGAGGTTCATAGTTGCATGATCGAGCAGAGCTACTCATGTGGGTTCTTCTGATTACATTGGTGTAGTTCGACAGTGTCTGGAGACTAGGTATATAGTCTGGATTAGAGTTAGTAGTTGAGCCCTGTACTTTTATTTCAGTTTCTTTTGTATTTTTATATCTGTATGGTTATCCCAGTGGGTGACCAATTTTGAATTGTATTTCATAGCCATTTGGGATTTTATATATTTTTAATTTATTATTAAAACATATTCTATTTCAGTTTATTTATTGCTTCCACACTCTGTCTATTTACTATTGTGTATGATACTTGGATTTTTTCATTATTTTATTACTCTAATATGAGTTAATAGTCTCCTCACTATCACAACCTATGCCCTAATTTCTACTTGGCAGCCTCTGGCATATAGAGTGGCACACTTGAGGCCTTGTAACCCACCGGATCAGAGCACCATTTTAGTGACATCCAAGATGGGATGTTACAATATACTTTAGTGATTAAATAATGGTTCCATGGATCATTGATGAGAGTTCTATGTTTTTGATTTTGGTATGGTAGAGGATCGATGTTGATGATAAGAATCATATAATGAAACATGGTTAACAGTTTCACAAGAAGGTGCATGTGAATGACACAATAGGTAATGAGAGTTCATTTTTATGAATAATGGTGGCTAGAATCTAGATTCTAACTAATCCTTGATGAATATCAACATAGATTGTGTATTTTTATAGATTTATTGATGGGGAATTTGTCAAAGGAGGTGATGATATTAGAATACACATCACTTGATGAAGATTATATAAATTTATCAATTGATTTCCATGTAGTCAATTTGATGTGGCACTAGGGTTTATTCTGGTGTTATATATTGCAAAACGATGTGACTAATTGACAAGTCATGTGACCACTACCCATCTAGATTAGCATTTACCATAATCACACACCCAAAGACACATGTGTACCTACACACAGTGTGTACTAGGATACACCCTTTGTACCATCAGAGGTATACAACTCAGGTAGGTGAGGTACACACCAAGTATCCCTGTTGTCATGATATGGTTTGTGACCCCTCTACACACTGTGTAGTTGGACAAAGACATAACTTGTGGGATGAATGAACAAAAACGGGTGTCCAACTTGGAATAACACATCGTGTTCCCCTAGGACACATCGTGTTGTTTCCATTTTCCTAGAATATTATGGTCAAATTATAGTTTACCACTAATTATTCCAAAGTGGAGTTGGAATTTTACTCATTGAGACTGGTATCCTCTTAAGGTGTTGGTATTTTACCCATGTAAGCATGGGGCTGGGTTCCTCTACCTAAATAATTAGATAGAATCAATATTTTTCCCACATTTTGGGAAAGGATCCATTATCTATAGAGTCAGTATTTCTCCCATCCATAGATCTTGGATGGGACATCGATCTACCACTGAATTTTTTATTTCACCCATCTTCATGGG
Organism: Viscum album; assembly: GCA_963277665.1. Lineage (NCBI taxonomy): Eukaryota > Viridiplantae > Streptophyta > Magnoliopsida > Santalales > Viscaceae > Viscum > Viscum album. The sequence continues at coordinate 1,256,635,961 of OY728142.1, read as the reverse complement.
GTAGTAATCCATTAACATCATTTGAGGGAATAAGTTCATAGTTTTACAAAAAAGTTTGGATCAGAATCTAGAAATGCAAAGTTTGTTTGGCTAGATACAGTTTGATAGTGTACTATAGGACTTGAGTATCTCTTATGAGAATATATGGGCTCTACATTCCCGTTTTCATCTTGGTTATGGCTATAAGATGACTCTTTATTTTGATACAATACTTCTTAGTGATTTTAGGTTGTCATACTAGTTATGTATACACTCAAAACCATAATTGATCTTCCAACACATATCATGTCTTATAAAAATTATAGGTTATTTGATAGATATCTAAGGGACCTTGTGTAGATGGTTATGGGAAGATTTGGAATCTGGATTATTATTGAATAGGTGGTTTCATATTGAGACTATTTTTCCCTATTGTTGTCTGATTGTACCTACATTATGGTTATTAGGCTTGTATTTTCCCCTCTACTTGTTTATGTATTTTCATTATTGGTTGTGAGATATTAGAGTTCATGCATGTATTTTTTATACAATTTGATTAATTTATACATTACTATGTTATGTATGGAGAAACATGTGCATATGTAGAGGTACATTGGGCTAAGGACTATAATAAGTGTGATATAACTACTTAGTGCTAGTTACTAACCCTTGAACTATTGGAGGTGGGATTGGGATGAGAAAATTGGTTTGCTGTATACTAGGGAGAACCTGGTGGGTCATATCATGTCAAAGTGGTATCGGATCCTAGGCTGATCTAGAATGTATTTTTTTGATATATTAGTTGTGAGGATTAGTTTGGGACTAAGGGAAATAATGTTTAAATTTTCTTGAGTTTGCATCTTAATCTAGGGACTCTAGTGATAGTGAAGTGACCAACACATCCTTTCAATAGGAATATAATAAACCAATTTTCAACTCAGTACACCAGGTCAACATTTTCAAGGAAAATAGTTATACATTCGTTATATATGAATGAGTTTTTATTTCCATGGAATTCTTGAGTTATCTCCTTGGATATTCTGTTTTGAATTTGACACATCTTGAATATTTTAGGATGTATACCTATATAAATCCATCAAATTTTCCTTGATTGGATTATTATTAGGATTAACTAGGTGATGATGCCTTATTTTAGGGGCCCATTTTGGTGGTGTTCCATCTAGGTAGATATAGACCGACACTTCCACTTATCGAACAATGAGAAGAACTTCCTTCGATAGTGCAGTATTATGTATTATCTATTTCTGAGAAGTATTTAATTCTAGATATGTAAAATGATGACACACATATGCTGAGAGTTCTTCATGTTTTTTATATATAGAGATCACCTAGGTTCTGGGGTGATCCAGATCAGTAGGTGGTAAAGGGATGGTTAGATTCTATGATCTAATTATTCTTCCGCATCTGAAAAAATTAGAATCATATAGTGGTTTGTGTTAAAAGTATTCTCTATGGCTCAGTAGGATGATGGTGGAGCTCAGTTATGCATACCCATTATGAGGTTACTATTCCCTTGATTGATATAGAGTGCTACTTTCAAGAGGTGTATTTCTTAGTGATACTATAATTAGTGATTGTATAACAGATTCTTGATCTACAAAAGGGTAGAATGTTGGTTTCTATGTATGCATCACGTTTTATTGACCTCACATGATACTACCATAACATGGTTTAGGATGCATATTTTTTTAGTGAGGGTGTTTGATTATGGTCTATATAGAGATATCTGAGTCAAAGTTGTGCCCCTTTTCATCTCCACTTATTCTAGGGTGCTAGAGCATTCCTTTCTAGTGGAGAGTTTTTTTGGAAGAGTTGTCATATACAAATAGTGTTGATAATATTCACCTAGGCCCATATAATTCATCCCTAAGTGGAAAATTCTGGTTTTTTGGGTCCACGATACTCAAAACATTAACATGTCCAGTCTCAGGACAAGGGGTCTGCAACCCAAGGTTCACAAAGAGGTTCTACTCAGTTGAGAGAGAGGTGATACTTTTATTATGATGGGAAAGTGAATATCATTTGAGAATGTGACCTCATTATCATGAAAAATAAAATTGATTATGATTTAAATATGATTTTATAGTTTAGGAATGACCCTAGGCCATTTCTCAATGAACATTGATAGGTTTATACTGTTTATTTGTAATAAAAAATACTAAAAGAGGGGGGGGGGGGGTAGTTTTGAAAACAGTTTTAAGAAAATAACTTAATTTAAATAGTTTAATAGATGATAAATTAAGGTGGTGTTTTAATAATTATGATTTAATTAGGCCATTTAAAGATCACTACACATCTTTTTTAGTTCATTGTTCTAAAAATTACACATGGTTTAATGGAATCCTTCAGTTGAGGGTAATCAAGATCTCAATTCCCCTCATACCCTTTAATACGATGCAAAAAGAACCATCCCTTAAACAAAAATAAATTTTTCAAGGTTTAGATATCAATAAAATAACAAGAGAATAAAAATCATACTGAAATCTTATGTATTTGTGAGAGAAATAAGATTCTTATGTTGTCCAATCAGAACAACCCAATATTCCCACATAAATATCAACCCAATAAGTATTGAAATAAAAATTGTTACACATAAGTGTACCATAGAAATGAATTAAAAGGAGTAAAAAGTTAATAGAACACATAAATGAAATGTTTCACACAAAATTACGCTAAACCATTTGAAGAAAAAGTGACAGAACACCCTTTACCATATGTGTATCTCTCTTCAAATGATATTCCACCGTTTAGATTTCCATCAAGAGGAAGAAGAGGATCGGGTGGAACTTCACCTTAATACTTGAGCCCATATGAGGATAAGGGACTACTTAACAATTTGGATGAGTATATTACTCCTTTGTGTCTCCAAAATGTCATATCTTTTCTTCTAGTTCAAGGACACAAATGTGGTTCCCAAGGTATCATTTGATAGGAAAAGTGGAAGGTGATTTTGATCCCCCAGATTTCGTAAAACCACTTGGGACATGGTTTTTGACATCCATAAAGTCTTATATTTCTTTTTAAAAAACTAAAAACATGGTTTACATGATAATTAATACCCCCACAAAAATTTGGCATCATTTGGTGGCCAAAATCTTGAGATATGGATGGAATACAACACACCACATTTGACTTAGAGAATATTCATTTTCTTGGAAAAATCGGTTCAGATAGGCCACATAATGAGAGTATTGAGATTGTGTGTCTTCATAAGAGTTGTATCCCATTTAATTTTGGACTATCCTAAAAAATTTAATCCCAATTGGATCCATTTATCTGTATAAGTTTGTGGTTTAGTCCACATATATTCTTGGATTCCTCTATAATGTGGACCATTTTTATTCAACTTTGTTTGGGACCTACAAATCACCTCCAACAACAATTAAATCATCTAAAAAAGTGAAGTTACCATTTTTAATAGTTATTAACAAAAAATAATTTAATCAAACATGAATTACAATTTGTTATTGAATTTTGAATTTATGACACAAAATCAGTTTATTATAGTGGTATAAGGACAAAATTGTATAGTGAATCACTACAAAATCACAACCCACACCTAAACATTTTAACTCATGAGAAAAGTCATATTTAAATCAATTATGCATGAATATATTCTAGACATCATGAAAATTTAAAATTAAATGGAAATTTAATTCGTGATAGAAATTTGATAAAAAAAATCACACTAATGATTTATTCTCAGCAATCATAGAAAAAGATGTATAATAAATTGTATCATAGTGAAATTATAAGATAAAAATGATACTAATTGAAAAAACAATTCAAAATTCAACAATTTCACTAACTCACCACATGTATGTTACAACCATTTCATTCTATTCTTTCCACTTTCTATCCAGTAAATATATGTTATTTTAATAACTTTCTTCTTAAATGTTTCTTCCCACCGAATCTTCCCTGCATCCTTTGCAATAAAATTTCAAGACCCACTCACTTAAGCATTCTTAGAAGTCAAAAATTAAGATCCCAAATCAGATATCCCTATATGTTGTAAATTTCATTACTCCCCTCATTTATTATTATATTTTTTTTAAAAAGTTTCAATTGGAACAAACCTCGCTCTCATCTCCAAACCCTTACATGATATCTTCATGACACTAACTATAATAGTTATAATAAGACCAAAGGTTGAGAAAGAGTGGTTTCTAACCTGGCCAAGACATAACCTGTATTTTTGTGTTTTTTTCTTTTATTTTTTTAGAGGGCGTACAATAATCGGATAATAGGTACTCATACATAGGTCAATATGGTATTGTAATGAAAAGGACCAGACAAGGAATAAATTATTTTAAAATTACATTGGAAAGATGATAAATATTAACCTAAATTATATTTACCTTCTATTGAGTAATAAAAAATTCAAACTTCATGGTTGGGTTCAAAGATGTGTGGAGATATTAAGTGAAACAATTTTCTATAAAATAATCACATAGAGGGTACCATTCTTCTCAAAGGTTTCAAAGTGATACAACCATTTATATCATTCTAAAAAAACAAATTTTCAAGAAAAGTTCACACCTAAATGTTAAATTCATGCCAAATCACACATTCTATCAGTGATTTTTTTGTTAAAACAACTTAAAATAGTGAAATTACTCATGCATTTTAAATAACGTCCAGGATTAAGAGATCATAATTTTCTATGATTTAGTGGGAATTATAAATGAATATTATGGAACAAAAGTGTGGGGGAAAACAAGGGGAGGGGGAAGTTAATAATAACATTTTGTAGGAATAAAAGAGAAAAATAAGAAAGATTATGAAAATCCCTAACTAAACCCGAAATGTACCCATCCCCCAACACCTAGAGAATTAAATATCCTCAATATAACAAAAGATAATGTTGAAAGAAAGGATAAAACCTATTGGGTTTCATTCATAGGTTGTTTCTTGAACTTGGAGTCCCTCCATTTGGGATTTTGTAAGGGATTTGTGAAATTACTTCAGCCATTTCCAATTGACAGTGAAGGTTAGTTTTGTTTCTTCATTTGTAAACTAAACAACATCAAATGGATAAACATTAGTAATAGTGTATGGACGAAAACAAAAATAATAAAGCTTACCTAGACCAAGCTTCATCCTTGTATTGTAAAGGAGGACCTTCTTCTTAATTTGGAATTGATGATGAAGGATGAGATAGTCATGGGAAGACTTGGTTTTCTCTTTATAGATCCTATAGTTCTCATATTAATCTCTATGAATTTCCTCCAACTCCTAAATCTGCATCATCATTTGAGAACATGCATAGAAAATATTAGAATTTCATTGTTTAATGACCTAGTAGGCCTGATGCTATATCTCAAAAAAGAGGTGACAAATATTTCCAAAAACTAGCTGATATGGTGACATTCCAATGAAAATTTTGAAGGTAGTATTGTAAAACCATAATGAATCATTGATTCTAAGACACTAACCTTTTTCTGTTGGGTTAAACCATTTTTTCAAGAATTTATTTTTCCTCTCTATTCAACACCTTGAATTGACCATTGGTTTTTGGGTGATATGTAGTAGACACTCGATTCCCAACCCCATACAAAAAAAAAGCGATTTAATTGTTCAATTATAGAAATGAAAACCCTTGCCAATGATGATGAACCTAGGTAAAAAAAACCTATAGAAAATTTGGGTTATAAAAATTCCCCAACTATCTTGGAATCATTTGTCCTCATGGCTTGTACCTCTACCCATTTTGACATAAAATCAACTTCCAAAAGAATTTACAAGTTTCCAAAGGAAATAGGAAAGGTACCCATAAAATCAATTCCCCCAACATAAAAAATGTCATTGAGTAGAAAGGGTTTTTTTTGGTATTTTAATTATTTTAAGGACACTACCCATTCTTTGACATTGAGGAAAACATTTACAGAAATAATGGGTATCTCAAAATAATGTTGGATAAAAATGACCAGAATCGAGGACCTTGCAAGTAGTACATTGGAGACCAAAGTGCCCCTCTAAGAAAAATTGTTGTAGAACCTAAGGACAGGCTGAAACTTACTATCGGGAACACAACACCTAAGGACTTGATCAATACATGTGCGCCAAATGTAGGGGTCATCCCAAATGTACCAATGTGAATCATATTTCATAAGATCATCTTGACTTTTTTTGAAATCATCATGAATGAAAGATGATACAAAATAATTTACAATTTCAGAATACTAAGGAATAACATCTTGAACTTAGTACAATTGATAATCATGAAACATGTCATTTATTGGAATATAGGGGGATGAGTCAATTTATGAAGATGGTAGGATCTTACCAATATGGTCAACCACCACATTCTATGATCCTTTTTTATCCATAATTTTTAGATTAAATTCTTGAAGTAGGATCATCCAGTGAATGGGATGTGGTTTGGATTCCGGTTTCATAAAAAGATACTGAAGGGATGCATGGTCTAAGAATACAATGAATTTGGACCCTAAAAGGTATGACCTAAATTTTTCCAAGGAAAACACAATAGTAAGGAATTATTTTTTAATTATAGTGTAGTTTTCTTGGGTAAGGTCCAGTGTGCATGAGGCATAGGATATTACATAGGGACTCACTCACACCAAATCCATATTTCTGTATTATGAAAAAGTCATTTTAAGGACAAATGGTAACCTCACATTTCCAAATACAGAACCATAAAACACTTGAAATACAACCAAATACAGGAATAGGAAAACGTGGATACCAAAGCGCCAAATTCAAAATTGGAAACAACCGCATCGATCACTGCACCACCTAAATGCCTCGGTCCATGAGATCCTTGATCCATGCACTACATGATACCAACAGTCAACAACATCTCCCTAAAAACACCAGATCCGATAACCGGAGAAACCACCATCCATCGTCCACCTGAAAAGAATTAGACCACGAGCACCGGAAACACCAACACCCTCTTCATCGTTACAACACTTGGGAATGAAACCGAAAACCGAGCCGACCATTGGAGAAAACACCATTCGAGACGAACTTCTAGTGAAAAACTGAAACAGACCAGATCCGTCGTGATCACCACACCATCAAAGACTAGTTATCTTCGTCGTCGTTTCCATCACAAAGGTAGCACTGGCATTGTCGCCAGATGCGTGAACCCACCAGAACGTTCCATCGAATCTTCAAACGACATCAATGGAGACACATTCAGCCGTGCCATTATCACTCGAAAAACATCTTCAAATGAAAGTGGAACATCAAAGAAGAAAAGGCCACCCATTTCATCTAAAACTATCACAAACAAAAGGCACAAAACATCAAAGATTGAATCCGGTGAAGGACACGCCACCCGGAGCATCAACTACCAAAAAAACAGCACCTCCCAAATCCTCTTGAAACCATCGTAGCATACCGACACAGAGAGAGATGAAGAGAAAAGAGGATAAAGCAGAGATTAAAGTATAAGGGTCTCAACAAATAAGAACATCCTTTCCTGGAACCACCAACCTCGACCATCAAAACCGCTGCCGGGAAACAAGCACATCATCAACACACCGAAGAGGCAGAGGCCGCTGAAGAAAAAAAACGCTGCAAAGACCGAAAAAAAGTCGAGCTCTTGGCGCACTGATATGATTCAATCAAAACATTCCAAACATTCTGAGAGAACCATCTCACCAGACCAGAATGGGGTTGGAAATGTTGTAACCAAAATAAAAGAGTAGCGGAAGAATGGATTGGGTATCAACAGGGGCCAAGACCGCATATAATAGAGCTGATGAGCAGGTAAAGAAAGAAAATAGAGAAAAACAAGAAAGCCTGAGTGAGGAGGAAGAAGAAAGTGGGGAGAGCGGGTAGTGAAGGATGGAGGAACGACGGGAGGGGGAGACGACGCCAGAGAAGTGGCGCGCAAGTCTCCCCCCTCCAGATCGCCACAGGAGGAACCCTAACTCAGGAGGGGAGTTAGAGTGAGGCCGCTCATAGGATTACATAGGGAGATCAATCAAAATGCTGTGATAAGACTACTCCAACTATATAGTTAGAGGCATCACACATGAGATCAAATGGTAAATCCCACCTAGGTGGTTGGATTACTAAGGGTGATGTGACACTCTATTTCAATTTATTAAAATCATCCTCACATTCTTTATAAAAATCTAATTATTTTTATTTTAGGAGTAATTGGGATAGGGAGAGTGAAATCTTACTAAATTCATGAATAAAATGATGGTAGAATCCAATATATCCTAAGAAATATTGCACATCCCACAATTTTTTGGGGAATGGTAGGGAATAAATGACTTACACTTTTGATTTATCTAATTGGATACCATCCCCAAAAATGAAATACCCAAGCACTATAACTTTTCGCACCATGAAATGGAATTTATAATAATTTAATACAATATTATTTTCAATACAATGACATAGGACATAACCAATACTACTTAAAGTTTTATTAAAATAGGAACCATATACATTGAAATAATCCATAAAAACTTCCACAAAATCCTCTAGGTAATATTAAAAAATACTAACCATGCATTTTTGGAAAGTACCTAGAGCATTACATAGACCAAATGGCATCATCCTATAGGAAAGTGTGCCAAAGGGGAAATTGAAGGTTTTCTTTTACTGATCCTCAGGGTCAATATGGTTATAAAAGTATCTAGAATACCCATCATGGAAACAGTAGTGGGACTTCACCTCTAGCCTCTATAGTATCTAGTCAATGAATGGAAATGGGAAATGGTTCTTACTAGTTTGTTGGTTTAGTCAGTGAAGGTCTATATAGACATTCCAACTATTCTACAAACAGGTTGGAATCATAAAATGTTTTAATTTTTTATTACCATTAGACCATTTTTTTAAGAATTAATTACATTGGATTGACCAATTGACTATCATAGATTGAGTAAATGATTCAAACAACCAGTAATTCGGTTACCTCCTTTTAAAAAAATCTAGGGGTTCAACCGACGTTCTACCTTCCTCAATGGTTTAGCCTCATCAATTAACATATATGATGTATGAAAATTGATGTGATAATACCCAAAATGTTAGAAAGTGTCCAAAACAAATAATTTTATACTCCCTAAAAAGTTCATGTAGTCACAATGTATACTATGGAGGGAGTAAACTAGAAATGATGACATGAAGATTGCATCCACTCTCAAGATATAAATATTTCAATATTTTTTAAATTGGTTTAAGTTACAATTTAGGGGGATTTTGGATTGATGGGAGTGAGTTTGAAAGTGATAGGTCAATGATATCATCTGACTGCTCAATGGTAACATCCTCAATTGAGGAATAAGCTTTTACAAGCCTATAAGTATCATAAATGGTCCTTGGATCCTCAGTTCACAATAAATCATCAATTATCAAACATTCATGACATTTTTATATACCACTAAAAAATTAAATGCATGATTTATTCCCTAAAATATATATTAATGATGAAAACTCAAAAAGGGGATTAGGGGAGAGAGAATAAGTTTCTATAAAGGAAGGGAGTGCATCAATTAAATTAACAAATATAGAGGAGTATTATTTTGAGGGGTGCTTCATGGCATAAAGGATATTAAAGTGGAAAATGTCACCACAAAACTCCATAGATAATGTAACATTATGAAAATTAATTATGGTTTTGGTAGTTTTTAGGAAAGTTCTATCCAACATAATATGGGCATTTCCATTCATCTTATCACCTTTCATTTTAAGAATATAAAATTCACCAGGAAAAATTAAATTTTTTACCCTCACAAGAACATTATCTAACACACTATCAGGGTGTGTAGTACTTTGGTTTTGAATATGAATGAATATTATAGTGGAATTAAACTCTCTAACCAGAAATTAAGAGAAAATATAGTAAGGAATTACATTTATAGAAGCACCCAAATCAAGAATTGCATTAGAAGATGAATACTCCCCTATGGTGCATGGAATAGAGAATGTTCTAGGATTATTGAATTTGGTAGAAAGTGATGGATCTATAAATGTTGATATGTTTCTCCCCAAGGTCACCTTTTCATATCCTTGAAGTATCCATCGGTGTGTACACATCTCATTGAGAAACATTGTGTATAATGGAATTTACTTTATGACATCAATGAACGAGATGTTAAACCACACTTTTTTGAAAGATTCTAAGATTTATTTATCAAGTTCAGTTTACTTTTAATTACTTTGTGGGAGGAACTATAGGGAAATGAAAGAGGAATGGATTTTATTAATGGTTCATCAAATGAAACTCTCTTCCCTTTGGCAGCTATTCTCTCAGGACAAATTTTTTCTTCACTTGGACCATTTTTAGTGGTTGGGATAGTGGTTTCCACTTGAAGGGATGACTCTAATTGATGGTTAATTTGGATTTTAAGTTATTTTCCACTCTGATGGGTGATAGTAGTGACATTTCCCATATACCTAGGGTTGACTAGTGGTTGAGAAAGTAGTTTACCTAACCTATGACTTTAGATTTCCCCCACCAAGTTGGTGAGTTGGCCTAATTAGGTTTTTAGGTCAAGTATGGATTCTTGGGTGGTTTTTTGGAATTGAAGATTATTCAAAACCATTTGTTTCATGATGTCTTATAGGCTAGGATCATGTTTTGGAGGGGGTTGTTGGAAAGTCATTTGTGGTGGTTGTGGATTTTTGGGTGGTGGTGGTGGAAAAATAATTTACCCTGGTTGGTTCCATGGTTGTTGAGTTTGGTTTAAATACCCCCTTTCCTATAGGCTTGTTTGTGTTTCCACCCAAGGTTGGATGGATAGTATGGGTTTTTCCTAATGGGTTGGTTATAAGGGCATCCTGGTAATATTTACTCACAAATATCAGAAGTTTTTCTCAATTTAGGGAATTGGTTAGAATAATGGGTGTTGGAAGAATAAATTCCACAATGGATGGGATGCAGAGATTGGTATTTACCTTGGGGAAGAAAACTTTGTCAAAGAATGGTACTTACCTCTTCAAAATTAATTTCCACCTTCTTCTCAAACTCATAAGTTCTCACCTCATGGACACTTAAAATGGGTACATTGGACCTTGTACCAAATTTTTGAGTGTTATAAACCATGTTATCAATTAGGATCCTTACAAAGATTAGGGGTTTATCAACTAGTGAACCACTTACTGCTACATCAATCATGTTTCAATCAACAGGAATTAAACCTTCATTAAAATACTGTATTAAATGTTGATCACTTAACTGGTGGTGCATGTAACTTAAAAAAGTACTTTTAAATATTTCCCAGTATTCATGTAGTGTATACCTCTATGATTTTATTATTCTACAAATTTATTTCGTTATTGTTGCAGTTCGAGAGGATGGGAAATATATTTCAAGGAAAAGGCGTTTCATGTCTTTCCACCTCTTATTGTGGAATTAACATAATATAACCTGTATTTTGTATTGTCTTCTAAAGATAATGAGAAATACATAATATTAACTTGTTATTTATACACATTAGAAGGTTTTAATGTATAAAACACAATACGAAATTATTTTAAATTCTTATGTGGGTCTTCTCCAGCATGTCCATGAAATCTTTGCAATAAGTGAATTTGATCATATTTTAGTTAAAATTTTGGTGCTTCACCTTACAAGGATAGTTATTTTAGTGGTATGTTATTTTCGTAAATGTTATATAAGTTATTTTTAGTTTCTAGTTTGGTCATAGAAGAATAGGGGTTTAGAAAAGTCTCAATTTGTGGTGTGTCCTCGTTCAAAGGGTTATCCTATGTGTCTCGGTGTCACTAACGCAGGATCCTCTTTGGTTAGAGTTTGAAAGGAGGTAAATCTCCCAGAGAATAATGAATCACACGTAGAACCTACACAATAAATAAATCATAACTCAAAAAGACATGTAAAGGTATAAGGTAAAACAAATAAATATTCATAAATTTTACAAATATCTTTTAAAAAACATGCACTAAAAACCAAAGCAATCCCCAAAAATAGTGAAACATTTTGATAGTGTTGTCATGAAATGTCTGATTGATTATGATTTAAATATGATTTTATAGTCTAGGGAATACCCTGGGATATCTCTCAAAGTGCTTTGATAGGTTTAGAGTGTGTATTTTTCATAAAACGTACATGAAGAAGGGGGTGGTTTTGAAAACTGTTTTAAGAAAATAACTTAATTTAAATAGTTTATTAGTTGATAAATTAAGGTTTTTTTTAAGAATTATGAGAGAATTAGGTCATTTCAAGATCACTACACATATTTATAATTTCATTATTCTGAAAATTACACATGGTTTAATGAAATCCTTCAGTCGAGGGCAATCAAGATCTCAATTCCTCTCATGCCCTTTAAAACGATGCCCAAAGAACCAACCCTTAACAAAAAAATCAATTTGTCAAGGTTTCGATCTCAATTAAATAACAAGGTCTAACAAAGAATACTAAAATTTTATGTATGTGTGATAAGAATAGGATGTTTGTGTTTCCTAATCATAACAACCCTATATTCCCACTTAAATCTCAACCCAATCGGTATTAAAATGAAAAGTGTTACACATAAGTGTACTAAAGAAATGAATTCAATGGAATAGAATGTTAAGATAAAACTTAAATGAAATATTTCACACAAAAATTACACAAAAGCATCATAATAACAAGTATCATAACTCCCTTTAAAATATGTGTAGATCTACTGAAACAATCATCCACTGCTTAGTTTTCCATCGAGAGGAGGAGGAGGCTCAGGTGGAACTTGAGCTTCATCCTTGATCCCTCATATGAAGATAAGGGGCTCTAGAACTTCTTGAATGAATAGAGTAATACTTTGGGTATCCAAAATGGCATAGATTTATCTTGGTTCAAACTTACAAATAGTGTGCCCAAGGTATCATTTTATAGGCAAAGTGGGAGGTGGTTTTGAGCCCCCATATTTCATAAAACCACTTGGGACATGGTTTTTGACATCCATATAGTCTCATAAAGTTTTTTTAAAAACTAAAAACATGTTTCAACACCTATTGAATATATCCAAAGAAAATTTGGCATCATTTAGAGGCCGGAAACTCAATATATGAATGAAATACATCACACCACTTTTGACTTCGTGTAGATTCATTTTCATAGACAGATAAGTTTGGATGGGATGATTAATGAGAGAATTGGGATTGGGTGTATTCATAAGAGTTGTAACACATTTAATTTTGGACCATCCCATAATACCTCATACCAATTATATTCCCCCATTATTATAAGTGTACAGTTCTATCCACACATGTTCTTGGATTCCTGCGCAATGTGCCCCATTTTTCATCAATATTGGTTAAGACCTACAAATCATCTCCACCGAAAATAAAATCATCCAATCAAGTGAAATTACTATTATTAATAGTGATTAACACAAAATAATTAAATAAAAAGTAAATTTAAATTTTTTATTAAATTTGGAATTTATGATACAAAACCAGTTTATCAGAATGGTATAAGGGTAGAAATGAATAGTGAATCACTACGCGATCAGAATGCATAAACCACAATATAATAGTAGATATAGAAAAAATGAATGGGAAATTGAGGTAAAGGAAATATAATAAGTAGGGTAATATGAAGGTAGGTGGACATGGAATAGGAGACGATAGATCTATAGGAGGTGGCCAACGTTATGATCGGATACCAGCACCACCACCTCCAGGTGGTCCCTCTTAGTATTAGGGACCTGGTGGGTAAGGATGAAATCAGTTTTAGGAAGTTAATTATTATGACCCAGAGACTACTAATATGATCCAAGGTATGATCTGTGTCTTCTCTAGCCCAAATTTAGTTTGGATAGAAATATGTGTGATCCATTCCTTTCTAGACTTATGCATTTTTCAAGAACAAGAGATTCTAACTAAGCCTCTAGCCCAGACCTTATAGCGAGATACTTTTACTAGAGGGGATTACATGATCACACTATTATATTAGAAGTGTGTCTTAATGCTTGGTGGATATATTTTTTCATTAGACCTTTTTGGGTTTGTAATGAGTCTGTATGATGGCATTTATGGTATGGATTAACTATCTATCATACATGACTAGATTTACTATTTTATTCAGAGTATATGGTAGACTTGGCTAAATGGATAAAGAATTTACTTCTCTGGTGAGGAGGAATTTTAGTTAGAGTACACTAGGATAGTACAATCGATTTCTCATTAGTTGAATAGATTTAATCTTGGTGTAGAAAAAATAATATATGTTTAATTCCCTATAGTAGTAAAGGAGTAATCGAATGTCTTTAAAAATTATTTATATGGGTTACCTTTTCATCAAAATGTTTTTTTGTGTGTTTAATTTTTTCCTAGGAATAATTTCATATATTTAGGGGAATTTTAGAAGGATACTACTGATCTTTAATACCTAATAGTGTAGTCAAGAGTACTTTAAAAAAATATTTATTTGACCAAGTATGTGCCCTTGAGTAGCTATAATATTATTATCCATGAAGTAGAATGTGAGCCTAAGGTTGTGTGTGGATTATAATCATCTGGAATAGGTAACAATTAACAATAAGTAACAATGACTGAGAATTTACAACCTCATTGATCATTTAAAATGTGTAAAGTGGTTATCAAAGACTGAACTTGGGTCAGGATATCACCAACTACTAGTTTTCGTGGTGGAAATACATAAGAAAACATTTCGATGTTTCCCCAGTCACAATGAGTTCTTGGTAATTCCATTTGGCATGGTGAATTACACATCTATCACTAGTAGAAAAATATGATTATCATCAGAATTTTAACATAAAAATTTTAATAAACATTGTTAAAATGTACATAGAGATACTTTTAACAGCATTTTTATTGAAAACCCAAATTAAAACTATTCTAGATTTACTTTAACATTGGTTTTCATTAAAACATATGCTAACTGTTTTTATGAATTACTTTTAATGTTATTTTCAGGTAAAAATAACATTTAAAGTAAATAAGAAAAACTATTATCCTTGATTTTAATAAAAATTGATGATAAAAGATTTTAAAAAACATACAAACATGGGATCCCTCATTTTTTCAATGTAGTTTTCTAATAATCCCTTGGAAGCATGACTCACTACTCTCTTCCCATGCCTCATCAGCCTCAATATTCTTCATTTGATCTATTTTTTTACTTTATTTTCATCATTTCCCATATTTGCTGCACCCATTGCCCTCATCCTCACCTACATTCAGCCCACCAATCTATGTTCCATTTATTTCATTCAAGATTCACCATAGTCATATTTGGACATCTATTTTTAGGAACATTATTTAACTAATTGTGACATTAATTTCTTTAATCCTCATTTTGGATATCTTTTTCATGGATTTTCTACCTAAATCTCTATACTTTGTAAGTTAAATAATTGTATTTTATTTTTAAAATATTTTTCGAGTATTTTTTAGTCATAAATTACATTCATTAATTTAATTTTTTATATATACATTTTTTTCAATTATAATTTTGTTTATAATTAATTTGAGATTATAATATATTTGAGATTATAAATTTTCTTTTATTGTTATATAATTTATTTTCAATTGGAATGGTTTTTATTTATAATTTTTTTATTTATATTTTTTAATTATATTTTTTTGTAGTTAATCTTGTAGATATTTAGATAATTAATGATAGATATATCGTGATTGTTTTAGATATTTTGATATTATGGAGTGGTAGATCATATTTATAGTCAAGATAATTTTTTATGAATCCTCTAACTTCCATAAACTCATCTATGGAAGGTGTATCTAAACATTTTCTATTATGGTTGATGATATTTTATTATTAATTTATAAACTATTATATAGATAATGATATTATTCTATTTTTTTTATCAATCAGTGTTTTACTCTTCATTGACAAATCAATGATTAATAACTTATCATGGATGTACGAGGAGTGTGATATTTATAAATAAATTATTATTTTTGGATCAATAGTATATTTTATTTGAAAATAAATTTAATTATGGGGTTTATTATTTCAAAATGAAACTTTTTCTTAATTTTATTATTTTTAAATAAAACTCAACGGTGATTTCATTTATATATATATATATATATGTTTAATTGAATCATAAATATTTTGAATAAAATAGTTTTTTAACACACCCACACATATCTTTTGTGCAGGTTCTCATTTTGCTTTTAATTGAATTAACCTAAACGTGATTTTATTAATCATGCATAAAAAACATTTGGAGTATTTTTGGGATGTCCCGTAGAGTATATTTAGTCACCCCCAATTTGTGTACCATGGTGTGTATAAAAATGTTATATTTCATTGTAATGGTAAATGAATGGATTACTTATTCATTATTAGTTGAATATTGCTGGTTAGGTAGATATTTCTAGGAGTTGATGGAAGATGGTGGAAGTTTCATGTTTTTCTTATTTCATACTTTGATGATTATACCTTCATACTATTTTATATCAGAATTTGAAATGACTCTTTTTGTTGTTTCTAATTTTAATATTTTTGGACTTTAAACAAAAGTTATATTTCATATAGATAATGATTTAATTTTTTTTTAAATAATTACTC
Source organism: Viscum album (assembly GCA_963277665.1). Lineage (NCBI taxonomy): Eukaryota > Viridiplantae > Streptophyta > Magnoliopsida > Santalales > Viscaceae > Viscum > Viscum album. Next base: position 1,256,619,472 of record OY728142.1, on the reverse strand, counting down.
AATGGTTTTTTATATTTTTATATTTTTTATTTATTAATTGCTTGTTTTGATTAAATAGTTATCCATAAAATTTAAATTTATTATTTTTATTATAGGTTTATATGTATTTAATTTATCGATTTATAGATATAATTAAATGTTTATATGATTTAATATAATCATTGATTATAATGTGATCTTAGGTAATTAATAGATTATAATTTGGTAAATATAAGAATAACCAGTGATGAATATACAATATAAGTTCATGATCTCATAGAATTTTCAAAATTAAATCCTGAAAACAAACATATGATTATCTGTCCATGCATGAAGTGTTAGAATATGAGAAAGTTTTAGTTCCATAGAAATGAAAGACCATATGATTTTCTATGATTTTAATAATAATTATACATGATGGATATGTCATGGTGAAATAATAGGAAATTAAATATCCAATGTTATTTAAGATATTCAACATGAGATATAGGATCATCTTGATGAATTAATTCATGATATTGGTGTTGAAACCATTTAAAAACAACAACTATTTAGCTATTATTTGTGGATAATGAGAAATTATTATTCTATAGTTTCACTAAATTTACATTTTTATCCGTATTAATGTGATAAGTTTACTTGAAATCAATAAATGAGTGGAGTGATTAAATTTTCAATAAATTGATTGAAATATTAAAAAATTGAATTCCAGAAGGAAACAATATTATAGATTGCAATTGTGGAACAAATAAAATATTATTCCCATTTGGATTTAGGTAAGAAAAGGTTCATGATTTCATTAATGAATATGTGCTGTATATGATATAATATGAAATTTTATCAAAATGTCCTAACTATGGGACATCATGATATAAAATCGATGAAAAATTCAACTCTGATTCATTCTCAATAACTGGAGCCAAACCTATTGTTAAATAAATTTTTATTCTTACAGTAATTTCTCATTTAAGGTGTCCATTTTTAAATTCAAATATTGAAAATAGTTTACGATTCCATACAGATGGGTGCATCTCTTATAAAAACATACATCACCCTGTTGATTCACCGTAATTGATGATATTTGATAAGATTTTTCCTAATTTTCGGAAGTGAAGCTAAAAATCCTAGAATGGGACTATGAACAGATGGAATGAATCCATATTAGATCTTTAGTAGCCAACAAAGATCATGGATTGTAATATGGGTATTTTATAACATTTCACCATAGATATTTATGAAGAAAAAATATGTTATGATGAGTTTGACTATTTATAGACCAAAAAAACCTGGAAATGATATTGATTTTTATCTATCACTATTTATTGATGATTTAAAATTTTTAATGGGAGACATGTCTTATAGTTTTTGATACATAGAAGAAAGAATATTTTATTTTGTGTTCTATGACATTGTTCACTTTAAATGATTTTTATGTATATAGAAACTTATCTGGATACAGTGTTCAGGGACATAAACCTTATCCAATTTTTGAAGAATATACTTCTTATAATAAATTTTAAAATGTAATAAAGGTAATGTATATAAGAAATCAAAATATTTTTGTTCATATATCATACATATCAAAGATTAAAAAACATATATAATATATTTCTAGAGTCAAATATCACCACATAACCATTTTCAACTAAATAATATTATGACAAGGTAAAAAACATCGATATCATATTTTCAAAGAAAGGATGTTCTAGTCATAAAAATACACGTGGGAGAAATGATTCATCTTATTTGAGCTATATTATTGGTAATTTTTAGAGTTAAAAAAATTAACATTATTGATGTTGAGAAAAAAACATGTGATAGTTTAATTAGAACTTAAACATAAAAGAATAGAAAAAGGATGGATTGCATGCAGTTTGGTCTTAATATCCATGGGAATATGTTTTGAGTTTTCTTTTACTAAAAAAGAAAACAAAACATATTTACCTTTGGATTATATCATATTAATAAAGAGTTATAAGTTTATTTTTTTCAACATATTCATGGTATTAAAGTATCTAAGGGGTATTATTCAAATGTGAATTTTTTTTTGTTTCATTGAAGGATTTGAAATTAATAGGTAGAATATCTCATTAATTTCATGTATTTATACAAAAACTAACATTAGTTTCTCCAAATGAAATATTTATAATACCTATAAAAATGCCTATCATAAAGTATTTTTTTCCAATTCAATTTAATTTGTAACAAATTCACAGATCAAAATTTCTTAGATGTGTTGGAAAATGAATATTCTCTCAATCATTTTCAATTAGAAATGTATTTTACACCATAATTTTTTGATATAAGGGTTTATTTTGTGATTCATTTGGTGTGAGATATAATAAATATAGGTCTATATATTTTCATTGGATTTATCATTTTGAATGATATATAAATAGTTAAAAGGGATATGTTCAAAATTCACATTGACCCACTACTTTTATTATTCAAAATATATATCATAAGAGTCTATTGAGTTATGTAATAATTATTTATATGAAGTTAAGCAAGTTGGTCTCTCTATATCTTGAAATTTTACAATTGATAGTGATGGTAAAGGTATTGATGGCTTAAAGGTAAAGTTAATTCCATGTGAGAAAGCGATGATGTAATGTTTATAAAATTTGAACAACATAGACGAGGTTCAAGAAAATATATCATCACATGTTTTTGGAATGATGGTATGATATGAAAAAATAAATGAAAAATGGTTGATGAATAAATAAAAAAATACATTTGTTTCATGTTTTAAGGAGAAATCCAACATGGATTTAACTAAATCGTAAATATTTAAATGTTTAGTATGGGGACCATGTCTTAATGTGATCATGTGGTATATTTTCAATATTAATGAATACATATTTTACAAAAAAAGTCAGGATGACAAGAGAACTATTTAAAATAATGGAGTAATGGTTGTCACTAAAGCACTACATTTTTCAAGTAAAAAAGATAAAAACCCAATTTCTACATAAATGAAATATTTTAGAGTTGTTAGAGATATTTTTGAAATTTATTATACAAAATTTTATGTAATAGTGTTTAAGTGAAACTATTTTGATAGTAACAGTGCTGTGAAATATAATGATTATGGATTTACACTAATTGATTTGAATAAATTTAGTTACAGAGGAACCATTTATCTTGGTTACACATTCAAAGAAGATATTTTATATTGCTTCCCCATTGAATGATTAGTGGTCCATCATTTTTCACGGGAGGAAAATTCATTTAGGTGACAAGGATGATAATGATATTGTGGGCTTATGCGAGGTTTCTTCATCTATTACAAGATTACTCTATGATAAAAATGAAAATAATATAGATATATTCCCTACTATAATTAATGAACATGGGAAAGGGATATAAGAAAATAATTTGTTACACTCATAATTATTCAGGAAAATGTATATTTTTATTATTTTTATAAAACTCACACTTGTAATTTTTTTTTTAAAATTAAATATTTAAATATCTGAATTTTATAATTTATATTATTTTTGTATTAAATTTTATATTTATATGTTCTAGTTAAATATTTTTTATTGAATAAGACCAAAATAAATATTTTTTGGTGACATTTACACATATTGAAACATTGTTTTATAAATTGGATATTGAAATCTATAAATGTTGCTCATTTTTCAATTTTATAATTTGTTTTCTATATTTTTAGATTTAGTTATAGATTTTTTGTCAAGAATCCAAGAATTATTTTTGTTATAGAATATTCACATGTAACGGATCTATTATTTTATTTTTGATATTTTTGTGTTAAATGTTTTTTGATATTCACTTGTCATCAACTATATTAGTTAACATAATAGATGTACTTTAATTTCTATTATCACAAATTAGTTTTTTTACTTCCGGAAAACATTTAATTCTAATAATATATAGTAACTTAGAATATAATTATATTACTATATTAAAATGAAAAACAAAAAGACATAAGAATAATTATTGAGGTATCAATATGATTTTTCATATTAATAAATATTTAATAATTAAATTATTTAATGAAAGTAAACTTTAATTTGAAAAAATTATTTACAAAACTATTAGGGAGCCTTCTATATAAGTGTCTTATTCTTGTATAGAGAAGAATATTCCTAGAGTTAGTAGATGTGGGATTACACATTTACCAAAACTCTCACTTACTCATGCTGAGGAGATAATATATATTGAATTTGATGATAATAATAACCCATATTTCTCATATAAAAAGTAGTTTAGTTATTATTTGGGAAAGAAGAGTTATTTTATGATTAATATTTTATATTCTGAACGGAGTTATTTTAATCGGATGATGAAAGGGAATATTTTGGAGTTTGTAATGGTGAAATTTCTCAGATGATTTATTTTTATCTAATTATTCAAATATTATATATTTCACATGACTAATATTTAATATATTTATTTTCATATGATACATGAATTTTAATAAATAAAAGAAATAAAGAAATATTGTTTATCTTTTTAAATAGTTAGATGTAGATATTTAAAAAAAATCAAAAACAATTATGTTTACATAATCAAAACCTATGCCTCAAGTATGGGGTTTTTGATGTGATGATATGGGATAATTTTTTTTCCAACTGAACTGATAAATAATTTATGGTATGATAATTATTATATATAAATTTAATTTATAAATTTTTTTATTTCATTTTGACTTATTAATTTTTTTATTTAATAGATCTCTAGGAGATCTCACTAAGATATATAGTTTTATATTGTATACCTTCAAATATTATAATGTGGAGGGTATAATTTACTGGATGATAAAAATGATTGTATAAAAATTTGATTCATTTAAGGCTAATTCCAATATTGGATAAGAATAAGTCCAGTTAGGGCCTCCATCTCCACCATTGGCCATGAAAAATAGAAAAGGGAGTGAATTAAAAATAAGGTAAAGTTTCTTATGAGTCCATTTAAATAAGTAGATGGAAAAATTATAGGAAATTATTTTTTACTTTTCTTAAAAATTAATATTTTTAAAAGTAATCAAACTAATTTAAAATTTTTACATATCAATTCAGGATGATCTTTAGGAGTAATTGATCTAGGAGACTATTATCCCTGAGTGTAGGATGAACATTTTTGGCTACTACTTTTAGAAATATAGAACACCCTGATAGTGTAAGAGGATATGATACAGGTTTTATTATTAAGATTTTTTTGGCAATTTTAATACAACATTGATGGATATAGGGATAGATTCCTTAGAGAATGAGGTGTGAGAGAAAATATAGTAAATGGGTTATTAAATTAAATTATCTATTTAAAATATGTTTGATGAAATAATGAGATTGTCCCAACCAATGTATCCTGCCTACCCAAATCCATCACCTCCTCATCCGGACCCAACCATGTACTGTGAGTTGTTTAGTGGATGTCCCCATGTACATATTGTACGATACAGAATAATACATATTTTTGGGGGAATATATAAATCATTAGAAACTAAATATAGGTCAGGTAAGAGTAAAAATACATGATATTATTGATCCAAATGATCATGAGTTGTTTTTTACAGAGGAGGTTTCCAAAGTTAGTGATAGTGTGGGTTATTTTTATACTATGTCCAGCTATCGTTCTTCATCACCTCACATATGTGGTATGCGTTTTTTTAAATTTTATTCAATTTTAATTTCTAATTAATTGTAATTTTTTATTATATTTAACTTATATAAGAGTATCAAAAATTAAAAGAAATACAATAAAAGAAACAAATGTTTAAAAAACCAATATCTTTTCTTACTTCTAAGGTTCCTGATGGGATAAAAATATTTTTCCAAATTTCTTCTCTCTTGGAGACCTATTATGAGTTTTATAAGAGAGAAGATATATTTTGGAGAGACTATTCAATAAGAATGTTTAAAAAATATATAATAGATATTATTATTATTTTATCATCTCACCATACTTGTGTTATAATTGTGTTACATATAAGAAAATATCAATTCATGTTTCTCTTTATTTAAATAAATATGAATCTTGGTGACTTAGTTTATTACTAATATAACTCGGTATCACAAGAACCATTTCATTTAATATTATAATACTAACATTTATGGTTTTATAGATCAAGAATACATTTTGATAGATGCTCTATATTAGATTACCGAAGCTAATGTTTTTTATATCTGTAAAATATTAGAAAATAAAGATATCAGGTGTTGGTTTCTACCATTACTTGATGGTGAAAAAGAGTAATATAATTATGAGAAAATAATAATTATAACATCATTAATTTTAAACTTTTTATATTACAGTGTTCATTAGATGTTAGGTATATTAAGCCCACTTGAATAAATAATATATTGATTTTTCTCTTTAATTGGTGGAGTTCATAATTATTTTAGTAAATTGTCAAAAAAGTATGTTTTATTCTATTATATATGTTTTTTAGTTTTAAATTTTTTCCATATTTGTTTTTAGTTGATATATGAAACTATTGACCACATTAAGAGTTTAATAATTTTAACTTATTGATAAAGGTTATAAATAAACTTAAATATGTGAAAGTTAATATAAATAACTTTTATGTTAGATAATACTTTCCTTTTAACCTTTGATATATTGGTTATTACTTTCAAGGTAATGTTTTATAACCAAAAAATCATTATAAAAAAGGAAATTTGGAATGTCATTATTATGTTTGAATATTCATTTTTAAAATTATAAAAAATAGTATGATGATAGATTTTCATAATGTTTTTTCCATCACAATTATTTGGTTTTAAATAAAAATGTTTATTAATTTTATAATAGTCATTTTTGTAGGTTTTTAGTGAGGTTGTGTCGTATATAGATGAAGACATTACCCACTTTCAATTTTTTTTTCATTTTTTCATGCATGAATAATTTTTATATAAGTTCTATGCATGTTTATTATTTTTATATAAGTTTAAAAATTGAGTATTTTTGTGGGTTTCTACTATTTTTTATGCTCAAAATTGTGTAACAGGTTTTTGGGTATGTATTTCTTATAATTTTCAAAAAAAAATTCATTTATTCAACATCCATTTTTCTAAAATCATTGTTGAAAGTAAAAATATTTAACTTTAGATGATGATTTTATATAAAAACCATCATTAAAAGCTAAAAATTAATACTTTGGATAATAGTTGTAGATAAAAAATTCTCAAAGTGAAATATTTTACTCTAGACATTGGTTTTTATAAAAAAAACTATTGTTAAAAGATTATTTTTTTAGTTGTAAACTAATTTTTAGATAAAATCAACATTTATAGTTAAAAAAATTAAATTTCTTTAAAATTTCACTATGATTTAACTATAAAAAATATTTTAAAATATTTTTAATTTCAGTTTCAAATAACCAACGTTAAAACTATTTTTTTTATCATCATCTATATCAACATCATTTTTAACTGACATTAAAAAAAGAACCAATGTTAAATGGTTATTTTGTAGTAGTGGGTGTTTATAGGGCCCATGAATCAGATCTTACATCATTTCCTAGACTAGTTTGGGGTGGTATTTATCGACAATATTTTAATACAATCGGTATCAAAGCTTAATTATGTAACATATTTGAAGATGGAAATGTACATACTCCGAGAGTTTAAATTATATGAAAATCTATCAAAGTTTCATTTCTAAATTAGAGTGGTACACTTTCTAGTAATTTTCATATTAGAGGAGAGAGTATCTATGGTCCCAGTATAGATCAAGGTAGTGATATCTTGAGAGCTGCCCAAGATTTTGAAAGAGGATAAAATATTTCTCAAGATGGCTTGATATTACTAAATATTAATTCTATAACTCTCTAATAATTGACTACCTTTAATTCCTTAACCTATAAGGGAAAGTAATTTTAGGATTTTCAAAAGGAATTTGAGGATTTACACATGAGATTGACTATAACTCTCATCCCGATGTTTCCAAAAGTGGGGGTAGAGTATGCACTATTCTGTAATACCTCTAGAGATGGGTTCAAGTGCATGTTGGTGTATATTTGTAAGAAAATATCATATTAATATAGATAGTTGAAACCCTTTGAGTATAAATATGAAACCCACGAATTATATCTAGCTACTATGGTGTTCACCCTAAAGACATGGTGACACTACCTTCTAGGTGAGAGGTTTGTTATTTATTCTGAATATAATATCCTTAGGTATATATTTACTTAGATAGATCTCAGACAATGGAAGAGGAAATTATTGGAGTTATTATAGGATCACGACTTCATTATAGTTAACAATCTTGGGAAATATAATGTTATGGAAGATTAACTAAGTAGGAAATACTTTTCTTAGTTTCTAGGTGAGGCATTGGGGTAGTTGACATCATTGTAGTTATCCATGGTGGGTGTAGAAGGAGAAAAATACCTTTGATCGATGGCTGTGACCCCTATAATGATCTATTGAATTAGGGAATACCATATTGGTGATGATTATTGTAAGGTATTTCATGATCATATATTTACAAGACCTGATCTTAAGGGATTTTTCAAAGGTGGGGATAATGTTAGCCTCTTACAAGGGAAGATGGTAGTAACAGTTAGTGCTGAGTGAGCTCCATTAATCACCTTTAGAAGTATGTACTTGGGTAGAAATAATGTTTTTGGACCTTCAGTGATATTTTGGGGGTTATAGATGAAGAAGATTTTTGTAATGTATATTTCACAATGCCTTACCTGTCAATAGGTGAAGGCCAAGAATCAGATACTAGTGTGTTTATAAAACCCCCTAAGATTTTGGAATGGAAGTGGGATGTTATATCCATGGATTTTAAGATGGTATTTCCATGGATGTTGACAGGTCATGATTGTATTGGGGTTATTATGGATAAACTCACTATGCCATCCCATTTCCTCATCATTAGATAGTAGATTTCAATGAAAATATTTTGAAACTTGTTTATTTTGAATATTATATGACTTCATGGGTTCACCTTGTTGATTTTATGATAGCTTGATTATAGTTTCATGTATCCATTATGTAGATTATTTTAGGATAATTTCAAGACATAGTTGTGCATGATAACAATCTTCCACCCCTATAAAGAGGACTAGACTGAGCAGACTATTCAAATCCTCAATGACATACTACAAGATTACATATTAGAATTTGGATAAAGTTGGGGGTGGGGGACCACCTACACTTAATAGAGTTTTCATAAACAACATATATCACTCTTCTATTGGTATGGTGCCTTTTGAGTCCCTTTCTGTGATAAATTTTAGGTCACCACTTTTTGGGTTAGAGTTTGGAGAATCAACACTTATGGGATTATATTTATTTTAAGTAATGATGAATAAATTGCAGATCATCCAGTTGAGGAAGAGAATAATTCATAACTATTATAGGTCCTATGTGGACCAATGATATATTACCTTGGAGTTTAATGGGGGATACTATGTGTTTCTTAAGGTCTCACCTCGATGTGGTTATAGAGATTTGGATGGGATGATAAGATATCTTTGAGGTTCATCATTCCCTTTCAGATTCAACATATGATTGATACTCAACATTACCTCCATATTTTTACTAAGTTCATGATGTTTTCTAGGTGTTATATATGAGGGAGTATGTTCATGATTTATCACAAGTTATTGACTAAGGAAATATGATAATTTAAGATAGAGTCACCTTTTTAGAGTTCCTAGTGGATATTGAGGATCAATAGGAGAAAATCATTCATGGGAGAATGATTACCCTTATTTGTATTCTATGGTAGCATGCGAATCTTCACGAGAGCTAATAGGAGTGGGATAACCATAAGTGAACTTAGTTTTTTCAAATTTTAAAATAATTTTTTACTTTTTTGGGAAAAATCTTTGAAGGTGATGGAAGTTTAATGGCTGTAGTTTTTATAATTAGTTCCTTTGATTATTTTAAATAGTTTTTATAGAGATAGTCATGAAGTTGGTGAACTGTTCTTGGGGATGTAAATCCCCAATGTTGGAACATTGAAAATATAAAATATATCAAAAAAATGCACACATAATATCAGAAATAATGGATTATCTCTTGAATAGAGTCTTGGATTGGGAAACTGATACCACCATTGAATCTATAATGTGGATTTCACTCTATGTGGGATGTAAGTATTGTTCACATAAAACCTCTAGTTGATGCACTATCATGGGTTGATAATAGATGAAATAAATTAATAAATATATTATTGTCTATGCAACTAATATCTACATATATAGGAGAGCTATGTGGGAGAGAATCAAAGATCTATCCAATATGATCATAGAACCATGGCTTCTAATGGGTGACTTAAACTCTATTATACATTCGTATGAAAAATTTGGACCAGTATATAGTTTTATTTCCATTAAGGACTTTTGGTCTTGTATTGAGGAAGCTAGCCTTAACAAAATCAAACTCATTGGGGAAAAGTACACTTGGTATAGAAAACATTTATATAGAATGAGAGCTAGCAGAATTGACAGGGCATTCACCAATGACACATTGATTAGAAAATTAAAATTAGTTACACGGGTCACACCAGAAAAACATAACTCTAATAATCATCCCATCCTAGTTAGCCTATTTTATAGTGATAGGAGGCAGCCTCTACCATTCCGATTCAACAATTCTTTGGTTGAACTACCAGACTGCTCGAAAATAGTGTAAGAGTCCTCGACCTTAAATGAAGGTGGTGACAACCCCATGGAATGTATCTTAAAGCCCAAGACTTTAAAGTCAAATATGAAAAACTAGAGAAAAACCAGTTTCATCCCACTTGATGTTGAAATAGAGGCTCTGGAATTCTCTCTACATGAAACTCAAAAGCTCCTCACCATGAATAACTTATCTGGGTATCCAGAGAATGATTTACAGATTTCAACCAAACTATGAAGTCTCATTACTCTTAGAGAAAACATACAAAAGGTTCTATTTAAATTTTGGTGTCTTTCAGAAGTAGATGAAAATAAAAAAATTCTTCAATTATTTGAAAAGGATCTGAAGGGAAAACCGGCCTCTCTCATTACTTGAAGATGGAGATCAACTTCTTGAGGAAAGGAAAGAGCTTTCTAATCAAATTATCTCATAATATAATAATCTTTTTAATGGGACACCAAGGTATTGTATTCTTAGGGTGTCCATTATTCCCAAGTTGATATCTGAACAGGAAAAATCCTTTCTCACATCTGGGTCTCATGATATGGAGATCAAGGAAGCTATTTTTGGCCTCAAGAAAAAAAGATCACTGGGACTGGATGGTTTCATCAATTAATTCTTTCGGAATTTTGGGTCATTATTCAAGAAGATGTTTTCAAGCTGGTCAAATATTTTTTCAAAGGTGGAATATTATCAAAAAGTTTCAATGCCCAATTCATTTCTGTAATACCCAAAGTAGAGAACGATAGTGTGATTAGTCAGTTCAAGCCACTGACTCTTGTCAAAAAAATTCACAAAATAATAATGAATATTATTACCAACATGCTCACCCAAGTCTCATACAAAATTATTTATTAGAACCATTTCAGATTTGAGAAGGGAAGAATCATACAAGGCTTCTTTATAACTACCTCAGAATGTGTCAATCTTATAAGGAAGTTTAATCGGGGTGGTAAAATTTCACTCAAACTCGATATCAGAATGGCCTTTGATACAATGGTTTGGAATTTCATAAGAAATGTGATGCATAGTTTTGGTTTTGGCATGTATTTTACTCACTATATTATATATCTTCTGGGATCTAACCACATCTTCATTCTTATTAATCGATCCCCAGAAGGATTCTTCAAATGTTCAAGGGGGTTTATAAAGGGAGATCCTCTCTCAAGTATTTTTTTTGAAATTACTGAAGAATACCTGAGTAGACAGTTTCTTTACATGGTTAGAATAGGTGAAATGACAACTATTAGAGTGGATAAAGGTATCACTTCTCCCTCTCATTTATTCATTGCTGACAAAATTATCATTTTCCCTCCGGGAGATTAGAGAAATATTCACAACATAAAAAATAATATTGTGCACTATGAGCAAGTCTTTATCTAAAAAACCAACTGGAGAAAATCATTTATTTATTTTGGAAATAACTTCTCAGCTAAAAGAAAGAGATGCATCATCAATGACTTGGGAATCATATAAGGATCCATTCCTTTTTTTACCTTGGAGTTCTCATGTTCTAGAGAAATCCTCATGATACTTACTTGTCTAATGAAATGAGAAACATCCAAAGAACTCTTGAATCTTGTAAATGAAATTCTCTCTCGATGGATGGATGAATTTGTCTACTCAAGGATTTGACAACTTCAAAGATGGTATACTCTTTCATGGTGTACCTCTGGCCCTCTGCAACCATCCATGAAATAAATTATATGATGATAAACTTTTTTGGAGTGGGATTGTGATGGAAAGAAAGATCGTGATGACCCTATAGAAGAAATTCTGTATGCCTCAAGCTTCAAGTGGACTTGAAAAAAAAAATATTGCTCTCTTCAACCAATCCCTTCAGGCACATTTTTTTGGTGACTTATCAATAAGAAATTATCCTCCCTTAGTTTCCTTAGATAAATATTCCTTACAAATATCCTCACAGTCAAATAAATGTACATGAAATCATGAATCTGGACTGGTCTTCACACTTTCTTTCAAGAAATAAATAGCCACTCCCATTGTATTGTCATTGAGGACTCTTACCTCAACTTCTGGAAAATCAATTGTACTAGAGAGCAAGATCCTTGGATGATGTGTTTTTTCAAGATATTTTGATCAAAGATCAGTTGAAAAACCATGACATGCTGCCAAATGACATTTATAAAATTATTTCTAACCATGAGTTTATAAAATAGGAGTACATGATTATTTGGAACAGGTCTACAAATGACCTTCTATATTCCAAATAATTTTAAAAACAAATTATTCCTAAGGAGTCCAAAAGGATTGGAAGCTTTAATATCCATTATGATTTACTCTTCTTTGGAGAATATCTCTTAATAGAATTCCTATTGATGACAATCTACATCGAGTTGGGATCTCAATGTGTTCAAAATGTGTACTCTATAATCAACATCAAGAAGTTGTTAATAAACTCTTCTTATGTTTCAAAACTTCTTCTTAACTATAGAGAGTAGTGATGGACATTTTTGAAGTGCACTACCCTCAATCAGACTCGCAGAGATTATTTTTGCAGGCTACATTTCTGGTTCTCCAAACAAATTACCAACCTTTCAAGGTGGCATGAACTGAACTGTTACATGCTATATGGTCCGGAAAAAATGAAGTTATCCATGCCAAATCTAGATTCAACCAAAAGAAAGTGCTAGAAATGTTTATTACTACTATGTAAAAATAAAACACTTCACATGATGACTATTTTTACAACTCAATAAATGAATTCACTATCCTAAGACATTTTAAAATTATAGGTAACTTCCCTAAGCCCCATGTCACCCTTGAAGTCATTTAGTTTCCTCCCTTTCATGTATGGATGAAATGCAACACTAATGGTGCGTCAAGGGGAAACCCGGTCCCATCAGGGTATGGGACCATCTTCAGGGATTCTAAAAGTGATATTATTGAATGCCTCTATGGTCCCTATAATCATGTCACTTCCCTTGAAGAAGAAATGATGTGATTTATATAAGCATTTGATATTTCCTATTAAATGGGATGGGATAAGATCTGGTATGAATGTGACTCCACCACCATTTTGAAATATATAAGGATGGGTCTGATTCATCTCTCCTGGAAACTAATGGTAAAATGGGTGAACTATATAGACAAGGTTTCCTCCATGAATCACATCATCACTCATGTTTATTGTGAGGGAAACTACCTAGTGGATGGGCTTGCATATAAATAAATTTTAGAAGAGGGTCATATATGCTCAAGAAGTCTTCCTCTTGTCATGTTAGTAAATCTTCATCATGATAAATGTAAAATTACTTTCATCAGACTGATGTAACTTCTCTTTGATCCAAATAAAGAGTCTCAGTTCTCACATTTCTTGAAAAATATTTAACTAAATTCAACATGGTTTGTGAAATCTTTGGGGATGATTCATAGAGAATTCACGAAAGGAGGTGATGAGATCATAATATTCTCTATGTGATGGAGATTATTGAAATTTTTCAACTATGTTCCATTTTGTTTAGTAGAGAACAGATTGTGTAGTCCCTTTAATATGACACTAGAGTTACAATTAGAGTTAAATATCATATGGTCATGTAAATTATACACACACCATATGATCCCTACACATCTAGATTGTTGTACACCAAAAATATACACCTAAGGACCCATGTGTCCCAACATTCCATGTGCACAGAACCATACTTCATGTACTATTAGAGGTACATGGATTGGGTAGGAGAGACACACAATTATTCCCCCAATAATCATGACATTCCTTTTAACCCCTCTATACACCATATTGTTTTAGTGAGACATGAAATACGGGATGAAAGAACATGGCATGGTGGATGACTTGAAATAACATACCATGTTCCCATATGACATGTCATATGGTTTCCCTTAGCTTAGAATATTAAGGTCAAACCCTGGTTTTCCCCTCATTATTCTTATTTAGAGTAGGTATTTTACTTCTTTTATTTGACTTGGATCCTCCTATGGAGTTAGTATTTTTTCCATGTAAGCATGGGGATGGTATCCTCTACCTGAAAGACCAGATTGAGTTGGTATTCCAACAAAATTATGGGACAATAATCCTTTATCTATAGAGTTACTATTTTTTCCATATATAAATCTTATATGGGACAAGGATCCTCTACTGGATTTAGTATTTTACCCATAGTCATGAGGCATGGATCCTCTAGTATCATCTAAGAGAAGGACAATATTGATTTCTTGAGACTTCTAGATTAGAAGCTAGAAATGAAAAGTTTTTTTGGTTACGTTAGAGTTTATACTATACTATAGGACTTGAGTACCTCCTATAATCATTTATTTTTTCTCTTTTCCCTTTCCCCTATTGGATTTGGTCTTGATTTAATTCTTTATTTTGATTCTCTAATTCATGGTGAATTTGGGGTTTCATACTTGGAATATATATACTCACCCCTATATAGGATTTTCCTTCATATTTCATTTCTTATAAAAATGAAAGACTATTTTATAGAGATATAAGGGGACTTAGTGCAAGTAGTTCTTAGTGGAACTTGGAAGCTATTGTAGTAAAACTACTATTAGGATGGTGGTTGTTTTTCGAGACTATTTTCCCTCTTATTGTTAGTTTGAACTACCTTCCTAGTTATTAGGACTATATTTTTAACTTTTTTACTTGTTTATATATTATCATGCTCAGTTGGGATATATTGGAGGTAGTTCATGAATTTATGAATCTAGTTTATTACTTTCTAAATTACTCTTGTGTATATGGAAATATGTGTGCATGTGTACATGAACATTATTACAAGGCCTCCAATATGTGTGATATACCTACTCGGTGTTATTCACCATCCTATGACTTATTTTAGGTGGGATTGGGGTTTCACACTTGACTTACTTCCTAACAAATGGGCTTTGGTGGGTCAGGTAGTGTCACTTCACCTAGTCTCAACTCCCAAAAAATGATCCTGGACTTCCACCAACTCCATTAACACCCCCAAACCGTCAAAATACACATGGTTTGGAAAAAATTTAAACAAAATTTCTCTTAAAAAATTGGTGGGTGTTCTAACTCAATTTATAATGAGTATATTTCATGGGGTATCATGACACTAGTGAATGTTGTTCCCTAATGACGATGATGTTTCCATGGTCAAGTAGAGTCAAATTTGAGAAATAGTTAAGAGGTTTTTTTTCTTTTTACTCTTTCATTAGATTATTGATAAGATATATTGGCTATTTAGTATGAAAATTCATGAGTTTGGGATTATAGAGTAATGTTTACGATTCTACTATGAAATTTACCAAATTTTAGAGTTGACGAGGAGTAGAGAAATTAACATTTTGAGAGAGAAATTTGATCAAATATTCTTTATCAGTTAGTTCCATTTAATTTAACAATGTATAATAATATGTTGTGGAAGAGTATGTTTATTGAGATAAATTTTATGAAGGCCAATGTTGTTGATGGGGGAACAAAATAGAGTACAGTGTGAGGTTATGCTGGAAAGAGGGACCCTTTATTCCTATGAATCTTGAGTCATTAAAATAGACCCATTATTCATGGTTCTTGGGAGATGGTAGTTCATGTTTATTAGTTGTGAATAATTATAGGATATGATATCAGTGTAGCTATATAGGACATATATGTTTTATATTTCCCTAATATTAGGGTGGAAAACGTGTCCTTGAGAAAAAGGTAATAGTGGATGGGTCACCCCATTAACAATAATATTCACATAATTAATTTCCATAAAATTAGAATTAATGAATTGATAGTAAATTAGTGTGGGGAATTTTTGGAAGAAGAAATCCTAGGAATTTTTCTCATCCCAATGGCTGAGAAATTAATGAAAGATAAGGTGGAATATGTTAAGGAATGAAATATATCAAAGGATTCAATTGTGGGTAACTCAATGATATGAATGTATAATTGATAAAAGGACCCCAGGTGGGGTGAGTTTTTATATTTATCTTCTCAACCCTTTAATCTATTTTATTTGATTTTTTTTACATCACATTATTTTTTTATTGAGTTGATTCATGGGTGTGAGTTTGTGAAAAAAGGTTGAAGTGGTTATTAGGAACACACAATATTTATTTATAACTACTTATAAATATTTTAATAGAAAGTATTGTCAATCCCACATGAACGATTTATAAGAAATCCAGGAAATAAAAAATTCAAGAAAGAAAATTCAACAACCAAAAACCAAACAAAACACAATAATTCTTGTAGGATCTTATGATGTTATTATGATATAGGAATAATAATAAAGAATAATAAATCATAAAAAGGAAAGAATAAGAAAAAAATAGTTTATGGTTTTAGGGAATATAGATTTTATAATTTGGAAAATATATTACTTTTTCATTGAAAAATTTAAAAGGTTAATAATAACACAATGTCTCTTAATTGTCCCTATCGAGGGGATGATAGGTTAAAGGTAAAATTATTCTACCTGTCAAGTTCAGAATCTAATATAGGCAAAATAAATGAGTGTATTTATATTTACCAAGATAAAATTATTATTTAACCTTAGTGAAATATTCTTTAATTTTAAGTTGAAAATTTATTGTCAGTTGGATTTTGAAAAAAGGAATGGTTATTAGAATTTTTTTCTTGAAGATCAAGATTATGGTTCATTAATTATTTAAGTAATGGAAAATGATTTATTACAAAGAAAAAAAAGATGAAGAGGAGAAACCCAATTTTGAAATGACAAAGTGGATGAAGTAAAATAAATAATAATTGTAATATTATTCCCTAAGAAAATATATCTAAACAAAAATTTGAATTCAATATTGTAAAATATCATTATATCCAAGGAAATAGAAAAAATAGTAAGAGAAGAAGGAATAAATGAGTCTTCTCTGTTGAGTTTTATCCTACCTCTAAGTCCTTGTTCCTCCAAGTCACCACCATTGATTAAGTCTTTCAAATACTTCCACCACTATCACTTTAAAAGTTTTATAGAAAATTCTGTAAGTCGAGTGAATGAATACCCGTAAAATTTATTGCACCCCCTTTTAAAATAATTCTATCCACTGACTTACTTTTATAATTTCACCAATCGGTCATCATTGCCTTAATATATATGTACTTTTATTTTTAAATAATTTTATTTATATATTTGTAAAAACCGTGTTTTAGTTTGTAGCCTTCATTCTTACAACACTCTTATATTTGGCTCTTATATACCCACTCGAACTCATTTACTTCCACTTGATTGACCATAAAAGACATATACAGAATTAAAATCGTTCAGTATATTGGCCCTTTAAATCCTTCAAGAAACATCTTGGATTCAACCTTTAATTATTTATCACAAATGAACCTATTTCAAGTTTATCATGTCTAGTGTATACCTAGATTCAGTCAATTTCTACTTGATTTTCTCACCCTAAACCCAAGTTTTTTAGAGGTCCCTGTATGAAAAAGGATCTCCATACAACATAGGTTTATCCTTTAAGTCTCATATAAATGTTTTTGATCACATTGTTTGAACTCCAGTAAAATATCATATTCATAACATTGGAAAATTGAATCCCCATCTTCTTCAATAAACACAACTCTTTGATTTCAAATCAGTTCATTAGTGAAGACATCTCCTTCTATAACTTAATCAACCTAGTTAAAATATATTGGATGTAAAAAAAATTCATTATTTGAGT
Source organism: Viscum album (assembly GCA_963277665.1). Taxonomy (NCBI): domain Eukaryota; kingdom Viridiplantae; phylum Streptophyta; class Magnoliopsida; order Santalales; family Viscaceae; genus Viscum; species Viscum album. The sequence continues at coordinate 1,256,601,251 of OY728142.1, read as the reverse complement.
TTAATATTAATATGTAATCTTTTTATTATACCCTACTTAATCCATTTACCTCCCTACGCAGGCCATTGATATTCATCAAGTTCACAACTTTACTCAATTGAGTCAACATTTTTAGATTTGGTCACCATTGGTTTGGGTAGATATTCTTCATCCATATGGTTCACACTCAAAATTCATAGACCTAGGATTTTCTTACACTTTTCAAAGGCATTACCTATTCACTCTTCCTTGATTCACCTTCAACTATTCTATGACGATCTTCACCTAGTTAACCAAACTAAATTGTTGTATACAGTTAGAAATTAATTCTCCTCAAAAAACATTAAATATTGACTCATCATCACCCAATAAACCCATTGATTCAACATATTAATCTTTTCTTCACAATGATATAAGATTAACTTTAATTTTTGAGGCTCTAATGACATATTCTGAATTGGTAAAGGACTTACTAAAAATTACAAAAAAATGGTATGTAAACCTTAAAAAAATGAAAAAATAAACCTTATAAATATGTTCATGAAGCATAAAATGATGAGGAGTACCTTATAAATATGAGAAAATAAATCTTAAAAATATGGGAAAAACTTTAAAGAAGTTAGAATTAGACAAATTTCACTATTCTACTGCACAAAATAAACCTCACACATGTCATTATCTCCAATATATTTTAAATAATTTTTAAAATATATGTCAATAAGTAAAAAAGATGAATTTATAATGTAAAGGGTATTACATTAATAATCAAAAATTAACTACCATACTTCAATTAGAAAAATTCAAAATAGTTAAAATAAAATATAATTGAGAAAAAAATAGTTAACATGAAAATATTAATTCTAAAATCTGAAACCATTTCAAAATTCTTTAAAATAATATTTAAATTAATATATCACAAAAAAATTTAATATTAATTTTATGGAAATATTTTTAAATTAAAGAATATTTCGTTGACCAATTAACAACCCAAAATTCTTATTTTCATATAAATATTAAAAGAATCACATTTTTGAATAAAAATGTTTATTATCTAATAAATTTATAATAAAGGAACATTTAAAATTAAAAATTTATAATTTCATAAGATATATGTGGAAAAAATGTATTAAAATAATTCCACATTCAATATCCCCATAATTAATTTTTTTGTCCTTAATCAATTAGTTAAACATATTCGCCGAATGAAATCTTTCTTCAATGTTGAAATAATTATATTACCAATAAAGAGGTAATATTCAAAAATAGTTTCACCTAAGAAACCATTAAAATAAAATTGTTGGATTACTCTCACAAGAATAAAAGGTTATTTTAATAATTTGGTTTCCTATTTTTAAAGGATTATCATATTTGAAAACATTGAAATAAAATTAACCAACCTCACTTTGAATTCAATTATTCTTAAAAACTTATCTCTTTCCACTTGGAAAACAACACACAAATAATCAGTAGCTCAATATAATGAGTTACAATATGATAAATGTCTATTATTAATAATTAATAGGATATCATAATTAAACTCATCTATTATTTTTAATATAAAATACTCTAATAGTATTAGGAGTTCATTTGTAGACCATTTGAATGCAAATTTTATTAGAAATTTTTTTTATTAATAAGTCCAAATTTAATTAAAATTATATAACATACTCTAAAATTTTCAAAAAATAACATGTTTTTTCAAGAGATAAATGGAAATATGTTACCCAATTGAATCTATGGAGAAATAAAATTGATCAATCATATCATGGTGAGAAAAAAATATGTAATTTTAAGGAAAATTTTCAATTACTAAATATGAAAACCGGAGATCTTATATATTAAATTTTGAAAACATTTGCGGGTATTCTTGATGTGTCTATATAAAATAAAATTAATAAAAAATAAAGACCCCTCCCCAAACTTAAAACATAACATTATTCCTAATTATAAACTCTAAAATGGGAGAAACAATTTACAATACTTTTGTAATCAAAATGGTTTGTAATTGAGTAGTTCATGATAATGTTACATGTGTTATAGTGAAACTCAAGTAGTATATTTTCCACACAACATAACCAATAAATAAATTCAAAGCATGCAAAGTTTTTTCCAACTAGTTACTTCATGAAAATTTCTATGCGTATGTCATATTTTTAGAAAAGTGAACACTTAAAGGTAAGGTTTAAAAATATTTTCAAATAAGAATAGAAATAAAAATGCAATGGAATATTTTTTTAGAAAATGAAAAATAATAATAACCGTAACTATAAAAATTTCCTCAAGATAATAATATCTATATGGAATGGTATAATTATTTGAAAAAATTCCATTCACAAAAAAATATTTCCCCAGTTTTCAGAAATGAAAGGATAAAAAAAGTGAAAAATTAAATAAAAAATCACCTGATGTATAAGTTTTAATCTTTTCAATATATCCAAATAGAATTTTCTTGTTTTTTTCTTGAGGAAAATTCTGATTTCCAAAATTCTAGATCCTATAAGTTCAAGAATATTAATATAATAATTCCATAATTTTCACTCAAAAGACTATAAAATCAGAGTTTGAGAAAGATAAAAGGTAATTCAATGTTTTTATAAAATCCAGATTATATTATCCATGAAAATAAATTATGTTTCTCCTTAAAAGGTTTTTATTTATTCTCATAAAGTTAAATACATAAGTGTTTGAATTTATTGTTGAATAAAAAGGTGGACTATAATTATAGTACCCATATTTTCCAAACACTGAAAGATATCCCAAATCATTTTAGTGAGTGAAAAAGGGAATTTATCTATTAAATCATTTATGATTTAATAGGTTATAAGAAAAAAAATCCTTTTTATTATTATTAAAAAAAAGAAATAAAGAAAAAAAATAATGAACATGGGATAACTTCCATGAAGTATTGATTTTAAATCAATTATTTATTCTCATAAAATTATCATGTTTAAAATAAAAATACCACTGTGAATACCTTTATCTAGCCCTAAAATTAATTTTTGACTATCTAACCATTGAAAAAAATTACCTATTTTCTTCTCGTACTAACTCAATAAGTCTTATTTCTAACAAAATACTAAAAAGATTTATTTCTTTCCTTTTAAATTCTATAATTTTTATATGATTCTCTACTAATATCATCCAAAAAAACTCATCTCTATTAGTATCTTATCACCCAAAAATTTAAAACACAGTTAAAGACTTTCAAAATCTATATGGATTTGTGCTACAATTCCACAGGAAAGTTACATGATTTCCCTAATACAAGTCTATAGATAGACATTCCTATGATATTATCGAATTTAGTTCTATTATCCCATCGGGATTCATTAAGATTCAAATACCATAGTTTCCTATAATTCCCTATAGTCTATTATAAAATTGGTTTCAGTTATATTTTTGAAATCTTATACTATCCACTAAACTGAATACGGTATCCTATTATTTTTTTATGAAAACAACCATAATTATCCATTACATAATTAATTTAATGGAAAGGGTCCTCACATTAACCTATACATATCACATCTCATGACATCATAATATAAGATATTGAAATAGAGAGTTAAGGATCAAATTTATGCTAGCACCAAGGTCACAATGACAATTCAAATGACCACTATTTATATAATTACATGGAATAACAAATATATATGAATCTTTGAGTTTAGTAGGAATATTATTTCAAAGGACAATAATGCACTCCTTAGTGAGGTTATAAGTAAAAAATTCCTCAAATTTTTTCTTGTTTAAAACAATATTTTTTTTGTAATTTTACCTATTATGGTATTTGGAATATGGATTAAATAAATGGGTTGTTTACTTGAAGATTATTTAACTACCTAGATAAGTTCAACAGTTCTGGTTATTTATTATTATTTTTAATTATTTGAAGGAATTGGATGGTTATAGAAAATTTTAATAAATTAGAAATTCCCTAAAATTCTTCGTCAAATTTTTTTCCCATTTTAATTCTTCATTTTCAAGTTTTTGTCACTTTATTTTTATGTGAAATAATTGTTTTTAACTTGTATTTAATATTTCATTATGAAATTTTAAATTCCACATTTTACATGTTTTGGAATCTACATCGTTTCACAATCCCAGTTCAATCTTCCCTAGAGTTAACTACAACCTCTTCTTGAGTTTTCAAACCACTAATAGTGGCGATAACCATTATATTTTCCCTAGGGTTCATTTTGGTGGGATTTATAAGTATCACTTTTTCATTATTACAAAGTTCTTTATCCGTTTTCCTCATTTAAAATTAGAGGATTTACATATTATATTCCAAGGAAAACATCTATGATTCCATCTAAGACTTATGTATTTATTCTTGAGATTCCATTTTATAAAGAATTTATGAATCAACTCATTTATATTTTCTTTATAGTTACATAAATTATCCTTATTTTTATTTTGATAATGAGGTCTTGGGTATTTTTGGAATTAAAGGGGAAAAATAGTTCTAAAAACACTATTCTATTTTCAAGAGAGGTTAGGGTTGTTCATTTAACTAGGATTTAAGAAAACAGTTTTTATCTAAGGTTTGGATCCTTTTAAATTTAGTATAATTCCTTATTATGGACCTAATATGGATTAACTTTGTGGTTATAATGGTTTTAGGGGTGTTAGGGGATTTTTAGAGCCCAAAACCCCGATTGGTGGAGAAAATCACTGAGAAACACAGTTAGTAGAAACCATACGAACCAAACCACATAGTCTCTCCTAATTTTGCGAGGAGTAAAAACAAGGTAAATCAGAGTTCACGATTATCCCTAAATGTACACAAGGGGCCACACTCCCGTAAAAAAATGAAAACATTTTAGCAGTGGTTTTTTTCATGGTTTACTGATGGTTTCTCTATATATGCAGCCTAACTATGTAGAGTGCCCTTCCTTATAGCAGAAGTCTCATGGTTAGTATATAGTTTGGTCAACTTTGTATCCAAACCATAAAACCCCTGGTTTTGGGAGATTTTGAAAAAAATACCCTTAATGATATTTTTTTCTTAACCATTTCCTCTCATTTTCTCATTCCATTAGATAAAGGACTCCACTATCCATTTTTGATCTCTCAAACCATCTTTAGTAGTATTTTATATCATTATTCTACTTAGATTCTCCTAAAAGCACCATTCATCTCAATGGATTTACACCGATTATATATTAATTTATTTTTATCTATTGTTCATTATTCATTCTCTCGATGGAGTTATCAAAGTGCAAGATTATATGACCTATTTTCATGGTGTTGGTCTGTTCATCATATCTATTCTGATCAAGGATAAACTCTAGGATAATACAATATTAGGGGAGTCATACGAGTATGAGGTAGGTGGTTTATAAATTATTTCTCAACTTTTTGTGTTTTCATAATATGTGAATGTTGTGCTGGATGCCAGTTTCACCTTTCATTTATCCTAAATTGTAGTTTCCTTAAATTGGTTTCCTTTCTTGTAACCTAATTATTTATGAGAACTCTTTTCCACATATCACGAATCATCCACCTTAGATGGATGTATCCCTTGGGTATTCCCTCTTATATGTGTAATTGGCCATTTAAAGTTTTACGCCTAAAACACCAAATGGTGTGTTTGGCCTTAAGTTGAAATAATGATACCATATTGGTATGGAATGAAAGTAGTGGAATAGTACGACTAGTTCCATTTATAATTATAATTAATTGATTTTAAGTGAGTGGTGAGTTTACGCCACTTCCTTAAATAAACAATGGTTATTCCCTTATCACTATTAAATACAGACTTATGAATCATACCCTGGCTCATATTAAAACCAATGGTTATTTATCAATTATTTGATATAAGGTCATGAACTCCCTTGTCAATTATAATGAATGGGAATGGAATCCCTCTTTCTTTATAAACTAAATGAACATGATGGCCATTTATAATAAGGAATGGGTATGATGACACATGTAAATTATAATGATTGGGAATGTCATACCTTGCTTTTCTATTCAGGAATGATGACTATCCTACTTACTACAAAATGGTAATGACATACCTTATATAAATATTACACTATATGGGCATAGATTCCCTTGTGATACTATTGTGATAATGGGCATGTCGTCCCTTATAAATGTGATAGTGGGTATGGAGTCCCTTATACTATTGTGATAATGGGCATGGTGTTCCTTATAAATGTGATACTAGGCATTGAGTCCCTTGATACTTAAACAGAGTTATTCTAGTACAGGCTGAATTAGGTAGTGTTAGCTTAGTTTCCTTTTAGAAACCAGAGAAGATCCATTTATAGTTATTATTACTTATTTACATTATTATATCTGCACACTTCCGTATTGTACACAATGACTAAATATTTGTAGGCCTTTAGGTGATTACCTATAGGGATCGAATCTTACACCCTATTCGGGCTGCTGTTGGGTACCTGAATAGTCTACATGCTTGATGGTGCAGATAAGGGAATGTGTCCTCTTAGGGATGAGTGACATTTTGGAATGACATATGATGGAGCTGGTAGAAAATGATGAGGCTGGAGATCATGATGTTGGATAGATTTTTCCATTTTTGGAGTCATTTTATATAGTTTGTATATTTATACTACCTCCTATTATAACCATGTTTTCATTATTAATAGAAACATGACATTATCATCCCTTATATTTGATTCACTTACTGCTTTTGAGTATTGATATTAGTTGTTTGGTTATTTATATTTACTTATGTTGTTCCTTCAGTTATACCATTTCCACTTTTTACCTATTATATTATTGAAGATATGTGATTCACTCTGTTAATGAGGGAATAGGCTCCCCATGGACACACCCTAGGATCTCACTACTAGCTGGCTACCTCTAGAGTTTTGGGAGATGCGCTTGAGTCCATGTGGCCCATCAGGATTTGGGCACCTTTGTGTGGAATCTGAGTCTGGGATGTCACAAAGTGGTATTAGAGGTTTTTTTCTTAAATAACTATTTTGAGAAAATATATAGAAGATTATAAAGGTGTTGGGGTTTGTTGACAAGTTTTTCCTGGGCATAGCTAACCCATGAATAGATTAAATCCAAATATCCTTGAATGGAAATTTCTATTTTTTGCTTCTTTATTATCACAGTAATATGATTCTACCATTGGGTAATTCACATGAATTTTTTTATTATCATTGATCCAGTTGAGGTTTATTTTATATACTTAGATCAATGTGATGAGGGAAAGAAATAATTGAGCTTGAATGAACTTATGCACCTTGTAAGAAATTCACATGCCATGCATATGCCATTCCATATAGGATCATTATGTTGATTTAATTGCTTGTGATTTCCATGAGTGATTGACTGTTAAAAAAAAATTATTATTGGATAATGATTCTTGCAGACATAGTTGGAAATTAATGTGATTTCCATTACCTAATAGTGTTTTACTATATATGCTATGGTAGACACCCTAAGCAGTTAACTGTGGAACATTGAGTGATGGACTATTTGTCCCATGGACTGGAACATGTTATGGTATGAATTGATTGTATGCCACATTTTGATTTATAAGGTGTATGTGCCCTTATGAATCAGAAGCATTGAAACTTCTGTTTCAACCATTTAAATTGGATTGAAATGTAATTATGAGTTAAAATCAAAGTGAAATTGTAGAAAACCGAGCTTGACCCAGTCTCGACCTTAGTATTTGGAAGAAAATAACATCTATGTTATTATATATCAATTTTTATGTCACCCAGAACTAAATATTTGAGATGGAAGAGGGGTGAAACTATTACATAGAAAGGAATTGACCTATTCTAATTTTATATCTATGTATTATTCCATTATTAAATCATATCTAAGCTATGTTTTTGAAAATTTTAGATCAATGCCACCACGATGTTCTCCAGACATGCACTAGGAGGGCTGTAAGGACCATTCTCTAGAGGTGGTGGGCCAGGAGCCGCCAGCTATACCTCCAGTAGTGAAACCTATTCTTGTTTCTTATGTGGGTAATAATGCTTGGTTTTGAGTAGATTTCCTGTTGCTTATGAAGACCTTATAGGTATCTCCGTGCTCGACCCCTTCTATGGGAAAGTTGACTCTGGAGTTCTAGCACCAGTATCCTCCCATGTTTTTGGGGGATGGTAGAACTCATGATATAGATTTATAGATCGATACTATTATATACATATTCAATCAATTGTAGAAGCCTCTTGAGATGAGAGTGAGACTCACCACTTACATGCTACAAGGATCTTCTAGACCTGATGGGATATTTTAAATGAGGGTGGTCAGTATCAGGAAGAGAAATGGAGGGACTTTTAGTCGAGCTTCTTTGAATATTTCTTCCCTGAGACTCTAAGGGATTATTGTTACATGAATTTCATGAACCTTTAGTTGTGTTTGATGATAGTGATGGACTATTCATATCATTTTACAGATCTTTAGTGATTTGCATCTATCTATACTGGTAATGATCCATCGAAAGAGAGATGATTTGAATATGGTACAAGGTATCCTATTCATTTTCAGGTAAATTTTTTCTGGTTTATTATCATATTTTATATAGTGAAATAGGCCCTTGTCACTAAGGGAACCTAAGGGAAGAAGATGGTGTGAGCAAGGGCGTTTTAGAACATAAATAGAGTAGTGGTTCTACTAGTTGTTGGAGAAAATGATTTGAGTCTACGCGCATGATCAATGACTACCAGTTGACACCGAAAAATATTTATGTGATATGTCATCAATGAGGAAAGCCTAAGAATAAGAGGCCCTAGTGTTCCAGAGACCCCGTCGAGTGTTGAGGCTGTGACATATTAGGGAATCTACAACGAAATGAAGGGCCTTCCCATCCATGTTGGATAGGAGAGGATCTATTCCTACTCCAACTTTAGGCTAAGGTTTAGTATCACCTCACTAGGTCGGTATTTGGATTAATATTGTAAGTACATGTATAGGAGGAGGTCGTGGACATAGCAGCCATATTTTTTATTTTCAGCTCCAACATAGAGAAACTACACCATGTAGTTAGGTTGTAACCTAGGGATAGGGATCAGGAAATATCTACTTAGAGTATCTTATACTGGAGGAGTATGATTCAAATCCATCTACTATTAGAGGTACTATTCTAGTAACCTCTACTATTGTTTCTTCCATATTTGATATAGGTCTATCATATTCCTTCACATCTATGCCTTGTGTGGAGAGTCTCAGATATCATGATAAGTACTCTTGTGGCATAGTGATGATAGATAAACATTTGGTTATATGATTAGAGAGTGTACACTAGTGAAGGTACTATCCTCTTGAGGAATGTAGGAATTGTTTTTACATGGAACCTATTTATTCTCAATATGATGGGATTTGACATCATTCTCAAGATGGACTGGTTGGTTCCCTATCATTAATATGTGGATTGTTATCACCGAAGGGTATCATTTACACCACCAAAGGGTGATATGTATATTAAAAAAGGTGAGTGGGATGTCTAGGAGGGTAGAGATAGGCCAGATCATTATGGTCTAGGAGGAGTGACCACCAAGATTTCAAGATTTTACATGAATAATCAGAGACTACATTAGACTGAGTTCCCTCCTATAGTCGATTGATTTAGGGATATCTTCCCCGATGAATTTTTAGGGATACCTCTTGAGAGAGAGAGGTAGAATTTACTATCGATCTAGTTCCTGGAGCTACACTAATATCCATTCCTCTTTATAGGATGTCTACTACTAAGTTACAAGATCTAAAGAGGCATCTAGGGGATTTATAAGAGAAGGATTTTATATAGCCCAATACTTCTCCCTGGGGTTCACTGGTCCTTTTCACCAAGAATGTGGATGGAACAATTAGGATTTTCATGGATTACCAGAAGTTAAATTATCTTACAGTGAAGAACCCATATCTTTTACCTAACATAGATGATATTTTTGACCATCTCATTGGAGAGAGGGTTTTCTCAAAGATTGGCATGAGATCGAGTAATCATCAGTTTTGAGTCGAACCTTCAAATATTCCATGTATGTATTTCTATTGTGGGTATATATTATATGAGTATCTCATGATGTCATTTATCATACTAAAATTCTTTCCGTCTTTATGGATTTGATGAATAGAGTTTTACATCCCTATCTGGATTCCTTTGTCTCGGTATTCATAGATGAAATCTTAGTGTATTATCATACTCAAAGAGACCATGGAACTCATCTTGAGATCATCTTGAATACACCGAGAGATAACTAGCTATAAGATAAGATCAGTAAATGTTAGTTTTGGATTGATAAGGTTCACTTCTTAGGTCACATTATCTTAAAGGCATGAGTTTCAGTTGACCTAGAGAAGGTGCGAGCTATAGTTACCTGGGAGAAACCTAAGAATGGCTTTGACATATAGAGTTTCTTTGGGATATCTGGTTATTATAGAAATTTTATACAAGATTTATGATGAATTTCTTCACCTATTAGTGGTATTATAATGAAGGTAGTGAGGTTTCTGTGGTTAGAAGCATGTGAGACAGCCTTCCAGGAGTTGAAAGGGAGATTGACTTTAGTGTCGATCCAAATTATTCTAGACCTGGGTAGGATCTATACAGTCTATTGTAATGTATTAGTTATCATTCTAGGAGTAGTTATGATGAATTATAATAGATTCATTGAATATGGGTAACAACAGTTGATTCCTCATGAGTATAATTACCTATTGAAAAATCTTGAGTTGGAATCTATTGTACACACCTTACATTGTTGGAGGGATTACGTTATGGGAGATCAATTTTTATTATTTAAGGACCAAAAGAAACTCATATATATTTCTACAAAGCATGAATAGAATCTTAAGCAGTGAATATGGTTTGAAATTTTATACTCCTTTAACTTAAAGATATACTATATGACTGAGAATGAAAATGATGTTACTGATGATTTGAGCAAGAGGACTCAGACATAAGCAGTTCAAGAGGCTATTAGCGAATAGTAGCTTATGGGTATGCTTTATGAGATAATCATAGAGGTGTAGGAATATCATGGATAGTTTGTACTTGAATTACTATTAGTGACCTCTTCACTTCTGTGCAAGGTGAATATGAGGCATTTTTTAGATCCTAAGGGCTTGGTACTATGAGAAATCATTCCTAGTGAGGAACCACCTTCGGATTTTACTATCGATGATGATGAAATAATTTATATACATGGGAATATCTAGGTTCACATAGATATGAGAGAGGAGATGATGCATGTATCACATGCTTCATAGTGGTCTTTACACTCGAGTACCTCCAAGATGTATCGTGATATGCACTGACAGTATTGGTGTCTAGAGATAAAGTGTCATATATCAGGTTTTATCACTAGGTGTTCCACATGTCAGTAGGTGAAGGTGTAGCACTAGTGAACGGAAGGCCTGCTACAACCATTACTATTCTAGGAATGGAAATTGGAGGATGTTGAAATTGATTTTTCTATTAGATTAATGAGGTCACCTTGTGGTATTGACACAATTAGAGTTGTTGCAGATCAACTAATGAAGGTGTCCCACTTCCTTACTATTTGGGATATTTTATCACTTGTTGATATGTGAAGAATGTATGTCCATGGGGTTATCATACTACATGGGGTACCTTTTACAATCATTTTAGATAGGGATGCTCGCTTCACATTGAGGTTCTAGAATGGGTTGAAAAAGGCTATGTGTACACAAGTGCTTCTAAGAATAACCTTTTACTCAGACTAATTGTAGAGACCCAAATCCTGACATGCATGGACATTACATTACTTTTGCAGAATACTTAGTACATAAAAAAACACACACACAAGGACCGTAATAGTTTAGTGTCTTTGGAAACTCGAAATATAATCTTCTAATCGTGGTGAAAGATCTTCAACATCTCCCATAAAGATCTTCTTTTTTTAAAACCTAATTCCTTTCTTTATGTCCTGAAAAAAAACATAAAAGGGTGAGATCAAATTCTCAGTAAGGGTAAACAAAAGAAATATCAATCACATCATATTCATAAGAACATATCTTTTGGAAATCTTAACCTGCAAAAGAGATCATAATTTCATAACATGGGATAAATCATAGTAGTGAAATGTAATCCCAATAATCATAACTTAAAACATGAAACTTTGTGGCATACACACCTAATCATAGAGAATCATTTCTTGTTAGTTAAGACTCATTTCCAAGACTATCTTAGTGGACAAAGTCCCTTTCTGAACCGAGTTCATTCCTCGTTTCAGTCCTGTTTCACTGAACCGGTATAACCTACCATTACATCCATGTCTATCTCATGAGATATAAAGTCTTTACCCAATGCATTGGAGGGAGATATAGGTCCCCACATATCATAATTATACCATTCTTATGTGTTCCACAAAATCATAAATCATACATCATTGCATAACCCATGTAATAAAAATGGGATTCTTAAACAACATGAAATCATAAAATAATTCATATAAGATAAAGGAATTCATAAAATAATTCTATCACAACATAATCAAATAAATTTAATAATAGGGATAGAAACAGAATCCTTTATTATCTTAGATGGAAAATAATTTTGATAAAACACTTGAACTCCATTCTTGAGGAAAATATCCTTTCTACTTCAAAAACACTTTTCCTTTCATAACATGTCATACAATTCTAAACTAAAAGAAGTTGATTAAAAATAAACTTGAAAACTTGTAAAGCAATCTTCTTGTAAATAATGTTTTAAAAATCTATTCATGCCATATAAGTTAAAAAACATTCTTCTCATACTTTTGTCGGAAAAGTTAAAAAGTACCTCGTACGAAAAACGACAAAAGATTCCTTTCATATCTTTTACTAAAAACTCACCGAAGGGTAAAATTGGATTTAAAAAATTGTAGGTGGATGGAAATAATATTACATATTGAGGGAACATGGATGTGGATGATAAAATACACCCCAGTAAATACCAAAGTATAAACAATCTCGGATAAAAATGAGATTGTGATATTTACCTTACCTTATGTCCGATATGATTTGTACGTATCCGAACCTCCTGTATAATGATTTAAATAATGTCATTAAATTATTACAGAATCATATTAATTGTTATGATATCATATATGGTTCACTTATGACTTTATATTACCCGTTCTTTTGTAAATTCCATGTTAAAGAAGCGTTTTGGGTAAAATCGTTTCATTTATCGTAGGTGTTTGGACTTGTTGTTCTTGACATTATTATTACTTATATCATGATTTACTTACTTCCAGAATATAAAACATGATTTATATATCATATATATTCAGTATATATATATATATATATAATATAGATAAATGAAATGAAACACACCGTTCATGGAGACGGTAGTCCGTACGTACGCATGAACACTGTTTTCCTTTCCTTATTGTCTTGAATGGAAGTAAGTAGATGACATACATATATATATATACATAAATAAAGTAGATTTAACATGTCATATATTTCATTATTATTCATTATATATACTTTATAATCATTCATGAATGGTTAATGCGGAGAATGAATCTCATCGCATCGTGGAGACGGTAGTCCGTACGTACGCACGAGCGATGATATCATTCTCATGATCGTGAACTTGTGTTGAAGTGTATTTATACTATTTCAATATCAATATAACTTTATAATAATTATATACAGTTACTCATTACACCATTATACCCATCCAATTAAGGTGGTGGCGGAAAATAGATTACACCACGGCGTGGAGATGGTATTCTGTACGTACGCACGCGCAGTGATTTCCTTTTTCCGTAGGATGGATAGAAGGTTAATTAGAGTTGTTTAATATTTATAATAAAATATTAGTATATAATAAATACTTATGTTATTACTTTATCATGAAAAAAACTAAAGAAGAAGAAGTTGAAGAAGAAATAAATTGAAAAAGATCGGTAATGGATATTACCTCTTTTTGACGCGCCTTTTCTTAACCTCCACTTAATGAACTAAGGATGGTCTTTGAAGAAGACCAGGACCTATAGGATGATACTAGGGAAGTGGAGAAGAGATTTTGGCATGGGTTGGACGAGCTTGAAGGCTCAAAGTGGTGTGAGGAAGAGGGGGAGGAGGTGCCCTTTTATAAGGGAGGAGAGGGGCACCTTAGAAAAATCTCAAAATATTATTTTATATTAAAGTCAAATTCGGTTTATAATGGTTCCAAATGGTCTTATTTCGACGATATAGTGGGGATGGGTCGAAATCCTCTCATCCAATAGGATTTAGACAAGTTTAGGTTATTAGTTTAACCTTATCAATTAGATTTAACTCTATGTTAAATAATTTAACTTTTACCGTGTATTTTTGTTTTCTTACACTATATGGTTAATAAACTTACCATAACAAGCCAAACGAACCCCAAGTTGTTTATTATTAATATATCTATCCTTATCTAAGTCATTTGGACGAACCTTAGATTTTTAGGAATTAAATAACAATTAATAATATAATAATTGTTTTAAAAACTAATTTATGTCAATTTTGACACTATTTGGTACATGATTTTTATGAAATTCATAACATAATGATAAGTTCAAAAAAAGTTACTTATATCAACAATAACATGTAATATTAACCTAGAAAATTAATGTAAGTCATAAAAAGTCTCAAATTACATTTATTTGGGCATTTATAACATCAATTATGTCAATATTTCATTAATAAGACAATTACTGCATCATCTTTGTGTCATAATAAATGATAATTATTTAATCCCTAAAAATTCTAAATAAATTCCTATGATGTAGATAATTGTATTAGATTTATGTATAATTTTAATGTTCGAATTTTCATGAAGTTTATCACTAAATTAAAATTATTAGACTTATAAGATTTAAGAAAGTGACATGTTGTCAAATTCTTTGGTTTTAATAATAATTAAATTATTTTCATGGAAAAAAGTCCATAAAATGAATCTAATCCGACCCTTAGGTTATATGGGTCTACTTTTAGTCATCCAATAGTATTTTTCAAAGTGTTAGGGTAATTTTATAATCTTATATTTACCCTTAATTACCCGATTTACCTTTAACTATAGTAAATAAAATTTACCGTAGTTACTATTCACAATGCCCAAAAATAAAAAGTAGCTTATTAACATAATTTGGACCCACTGATTCCAAATATTGAATCCATTTTTCCAAATTCAATACAAAAAATATGTAGAAATTAAATTAAAATTAATCCCGTTGTCGAAAGAAAACGGGTTTTTCTTTAAAACATTGCAAAAGATTGAATTGATTTAACCTACGAATTTAAGGTAAAATCAATGCTAATGACATAAATTATATTAAATGGTAAAAATATATTCTATTTATACTTTAAAACCATTAAATATTATAATTTAACCACATAAGATATTATGATGAAAAAAGTTGTTTTTAATTAAAATATAGCGTGTTTTTACTATTCATTAAAATATGAAAGTTATCAGAAAAATATCAAAACATTATCTAATGTAAATTTTTATATCCTGATTCAAAAGAAGAATTTTATTTTGTCAAATTTAACATATAAACACGTCAAAAACTGGATTTAAAGTGGGTGTGCCATCAAAAGGCGGCAAAACTGCATTTTTTGAAAAATACTTATTTTACCTGAAAAATTTATTTTGTTCTTATACCATGTTCTAGAAAATGTGTAAGATGAATAATAATGTTATAAAATTCAAAATTTAGTTAATACTATTCATAATGGCTAGTTCATGACAATATTATAATAATATATCGTTATTTATTAAAACCCGGTATTGCGTACAACACACGCTATCGAGGAAGGTCGCGATTGCGTGTAATGCAAGCCAAGTCAGGGTTTCGTGTTGTGAAAGAATCCTTCGTTGTTTCGTATAACAGAATCCAACCATATTACATTTATACATTTAATATATATATATATATATATACTCAATGTTGCGTAGAATAACTATTATCAAAATTGTGTGTAACACGATCCAAGAATAGTGTTGCGTATACTGCAAGCTAATATAGTGTTGCGTATAGCGCAAGATAATCTTGGTGTAGAATACAACACAAGACATTAATGAAATTAAAAGAATATTTTTCATAAAATCTCGGGGTGTTACATTCCACCCCCCTTAAAATGAATTTTGCCCTCGAAATTCGTCGGGGTTATAAATGGTTTACTACTCAAAAGTTTGTTTAATAGAAACTCACATCGTAAAAAGGAATACCAAAACATGGCTTTAAAAACTAAAGTATGAAGTGTAACGGTTACCCAAATTAACTCGTAATTGGGTTTCCACGTAGGAGAACATAGGTGAAAATATGGATATGGAAGAAAAATCTAACCATCAGGTTCTGATGGAGAGTGGTAGAGAACATGGCTATGAAAAAGCCAACAATAACAAAGCTATAGATTTGTGATGATCTAAGGTACCATCTGATTCATCAGATATACGGGAACTAGGACAACATTTTTGGTTTTCAAAATCACTAAAAGAAATACTTACATGATTTTGGTACAATCTTACTGTTGTTCGTGAATTGAACAATTTCCACTTCATCCCTTAAAGAAATGAAGTTGAATTTGTTATTCATGATGTGTTAGCAGATCATGTGATAGAATTATGGGTCATTCCATCTCTTTCAAACAAAAAGTTAGCAAAAGTTATAAGTCCATCTTATGGTTAGATTAATCGCATATGGTTCCAAAAATCCCCTTATACTTCATATATCATACCGCTTAATAAAATAAAACTAGTTTCTACTAAATAGGGACTTCATGTAGGCCAGTGGTAGGCGATAAAGGCCTGTCGCACTTCGGTTGTGGGTTCGATTCCCACAGCCTTGTCCGACGCGATGGGCTATCGCCCGTCCTGTAGGTTGTCCTTTTTCTAAAGCTATATTACTATAACATCCTATCAATAATATCGAGAAAAGTTTTACCCTAACTTATGTCCAACATAATCCATTCCAATCTTTAGGATTATCTAAAATACTTTGGTCCAAGCTCATAGTATAAAGAAAAAAATTACTTGAAATGTCATCAACCAAGCATGTGAATACCATCATTTATCCCCCATATATCTTGTTGGTCACATTCCAATCATGTGAATACCTTAATCATGTATTCTCTTGAAAAATGAATACCCATTAAACCTTAGTGAAAACATGAATGCTGTCAAAAGTTAACTCATTCCAAAATCCAAAAATTCTATATACTCAAACCATGATATAACCTTCTCCTTATATCAGTCATGAGCTCATGAATACTATCAAACATTTAATTTTCTCCTTATCCCTTCATTATGCTCATATCATCTACATTCCAAAAATATCTGAATAACCTTTCATGGATACTGGTACCATTAATCATACACTTTCAAAACTCAAGGAAAGACAACAGTGTAACAATCCTTTGATGTCTCTTTATTCCATAGTACCATGAGATTACTTATACAACATTACACATGATAAACATGTAATCATTCCACTAAATTCTTAAACCATTGACTGAGCTTAAACAATTCTTTCATCTCACATATCATTTGTAGTTTCTTCATCATCATCAACATAAATACTACCCATACGACCATACTGATTCTCTTCATGATACTTTCCCTTAGGGCATTGGTTTTCATAATGCCCGTACATTCCACATTTAATACATTTAACCATTGTTGATGTCGTAGCAATACCATTATCCTCATCCCTGGTGTTAACTAAACCTTTTCCTTTGCACTTACTGGCTTTGTGTACTTCTTTTACACACCCAAAGCATCTTCCAGTTCTTTTTAAACATTCTCCTTGATGCCTCTTCCCACATGATTTACATAGGGTAAATTGAACTTTCTTTCCTCTATGATCATCATGAAACTCCATCTTTCTCTTATTAGCTGAGTCAGGAACTTACCAAATTTTACTTTATTGATCATATTATGAGATTTATGATTCGGAATAATAATGATGTTTGGACTTCCAAATCCCATTTCATTTGGTTTCTCATGAAGAATATCATTCCATTGTCCATCATATCCTCTATTATCGTGAATCATCTTGTTTCCAGCCATTTTCTAAAACCCAAAAAGAATAGTGTGAGAGGCAAAAATCATAATAAATGGGGAGTAACTTAAATATCTAACATCTTTGGTTTCATCTAATATCGTTTCCATAGTTCTAGGACTATATCCTATACGTATACTTATCCTTAGGTACATCCATAGACATACCTTAGAAATATCTCTAGGGATCTCACTAATGTTTTCGCATCCTAGTTTCCAAAGGTTGACTAAACCTTTCCTCTGATACCAACTGTAGAGACCCGAAGCCTGACATACATGGACATTACATTACTTTTGCGGAATATTTAGTACATAACAAAAACACACACACACAAGGACCGTAATAGTTTAGTGTCTTTGGAAACTCGGAATATAATCTTCTAATCGTGGTGAAAGATCTTCAACATCTCCCACAAAGATCTCCTTTTTTTAAAAACCTAATTACTTTCTTTATGTCCTGAAAAAAAACATAAAAGGGTGAGCTCAAATGCTCAGTAAGGGTAAACAAAAGAAATATCAATCACGTCATATTCATAAGAACATATTTTTTGGAAATCTTAACCTGCAAAAGAGATCATAATTTCATAACATGGGATAAATCTTAGTAGTGAAATGTAATCCCAATAATCATAACTTAAAACATGAAACTTTGTGGCATACACACCTAATCATAGAGAATCATTTCTTGTTAGTCAAGACTCATTGCCAAGACTATCTTAGTGGACAAAGTCCCTTTCTGAAGCGAGTTCATTCCTCTTTTCAGTCCTGTTTCACTGAACTGGTATAACCTACCATTCCAGCCATGTCTATCTCATGAGATATAAAATCTTTACCCAATGCATTGGAGGGAGATATAGGTCCCACCCATCTCATAATGATACCATTCTTATGTGTGCCACAAAATCATAAATCATACATCATTGCATAACCCATGTAATAAAAATGAGATTCTTAAACAACATGACATCATAAAAAAATTCATATAAGATAAAGGAATTCATAAAATAATTCCATCACAACATAATCAAATCAATTTAATAATAGGGATAGAAACAGAATCCTTTATTATCTTAGATGGAAAATATTTTTGATAAAACACTTGAACTCCATTCTTGAGGAAAATATCCTTTCTACTTCAAAAACACTTTTCCTTTCATAACATTTCATACAATTCTAAACTAAAAGAAGTTGATTAAAAATAAACTTGAAAACTTGTAAAGGAAGCTTCTTGGAAATAATGTTTTAAAAATCCATTCATGCCGTATAAGTTAAAAAAACATTCTTCTCGTACTTTTGTCGGAAAAGTTAAAAAGTACCTCGTACAAAAAATGACAAAAGATTCCTTTCATATCTTTTACTAAAAACTCACCGAAGGGTAAAATTGGATTTAAAAAATTGTAGGTGGATGGAAATAATATTACATATTGAGGGAACATGGATGTGCATGATAAAATACACCCCAGTAAATACCAAAGTATAAACAATCTCGGATAAAAATGAGATTGTGATATTTCCCTTACCTTATGTCCGATATGCTTTGTACGTATCCAAACCTCCTGTATAATGATTTAAATAATGTCATTAACTTATTACAGAATCATATTCATTGTTATGATATCATATATGGTTCACTTATGACATTATATTACCCGTTCTTTTGTAAATTCCATGTTAAAGAAGCGTTTTGGGTAAAATCGTTTCATTTATCGTAGGTGTTTGGACTTGTTGTTCTTGACATTATTATTACTTATATCATGATTTACTTACTTCCAGAATATAAAACATGATTTATATATCATATATATTCAGTATATATATATATATATATAATAGATAGATAAATTAAATGAAACACACCATTCATGGAGATGGTAGTCCGTACGTACGCATGAATGCTGTTTCCCTTTCCTTATTGTCTTGAATGGAAGTAAGTAGATGACATACATATATATATATATACATAAATCCAGTAGATTTAACATGTCATATATTTCATTATTATTCAATATATATACTTTATAATCATTTATGAATGGTTAATGTGGAGAATGAATCTCATCGTGTCGTGGAGACGGCAGTCCGTACGTACGCACGAGCGATGATATCGTTCTCATGATCATGAAAATTTGTTTAAGTGTATGTATACTATTTCAGTATCAATATCACTTTATAATAATCATATATAGTTACTCATTACACCATTATACCTATCCAATTAAGGTGGTGGCGGAAAATAGATTACACCACGGCGTGGAGACGGTATTCCGTACGTACGCACGCGCGATGATTTCCTTTTTCCGTATGATGGATAGAAGGTTAATTAGAGTTGTTTCATATTTATAATAACATATCAGTATATAATAAATACTGATGTTATTACTTTATCATGAAAAAACTAAAGAAGAAGAATTTGAAGAAGAAAGAAATTGAAAAAGATCGGTAATGGATATTACCTCTTTTTGAAGCGCCTTTTCTAAACCTCCACTTAAAGAACTAAGGATGGTCTTTGAAGAATACCAGGACCTCTATGATGATACTAGGAAAGTGGATAAGATATTTTGGCAGGGTTTGGACGAGCATGAAGGCTAAAAGTGGTGTGAGGAAGAGGGGGAGGAGGTTCCCTTTTATAAGGGAGGAGAGGGGCACCTTAGGAAAATCTCAAAATATTATTTTATATTAAAGTAAAATTCGGTATATAATGGTTCCAAAGGGTATTATTTCGAAGATAAAGTGGGTATGTGTCTAAATTCTCTCATCCAATAGGATTTAGACAAGTTTAGGTTATTATTTTAACCTTATCAATTAGATTTAACTCTAAGTTAAATAATTTAACTTTTACCGTGTCTTTTTTGTTTTCTTACAATATATGGTTAATAAACTTACCATAACAAGCCAAACGAACCCCAAGTTGTTTATTATTAATATATATATCCTTATATAATTCATTTGGACGAGCCGTAGATTTTTAGGAATTAAATAACAATTAATAATATAATATTTGTTTTAAAAACTAATTTATGTCAATTTTGACACTATTTGGTACATGATTTTTATGAAATTCATAACAGAATGATAAGTTCAAAAAAAGTTACTTATATCAACAATAACATGTCATATTAACCTAGAAAATTAATTTAAGTCATAAAAAGTCTCAAATTACATTTATTTGAGCATTTATAACATCAATTATGTCAATATTTCATTAATAAGACAATTACTGCATCATCTTTGTGTCATAATAAATGATAATTATTTAATTCCTAAAAATTATAAATAAATTAATATGATGTATATAATTTTATTATAGTTCTGGATACTTTTAATGTTCTAAGTTTCATTAAGTTTATCACTAAATTAAAATTATTATACTTATAAGATTTAAGAAAGTGACATGTTGTCACATTCTTTGGTTTTAATAATAATGAAATTATTTTCATAGAAAAAAGTCCATAAAATGAATCTAATCCGACCCTTAGGTTATATGGGTCTACTCTTATCCATCCAATAGTATTTTTACAAGTGTTAGGGTAATTTTATAATCTTATATTTACCCTTAATTACCCGATTTACCTTTAACTATAGTAAATAAAATTTACTGTAGTTACTATTCACAATGCCCAGAAATAAAAAGTAGCTTATTAAGATAACTTGGACCCACTGATTCCAGATATGGAATCCATTTTTCCAAATTCAATACACAAAAGATGCAGAAATTAAATTAAAATTAATCCCGTTGTCGAAAGAAAACAGGTTTTTCTTTAAAACATTGCAAAAGATTGAATTGATTTAACCTACGAATTCAAGGTAAAATCAATGCTAATGACATACATTATATTAAATGGTAAAAATATATTCTATTTATACTTTAGAACCATTCAATATTAAAATTTAACCACATAAGATATTACGATGAAAAAAGTTGTTTTTAATTAAAATATAGCGTGTTTTTACTATTCATTAAAATATGAAAGTTATCGGAAAAATATCAAAACTTTATCTAATGTAAATTTTTATATCCTGATTCAAAAGAAGAATTTTATTTTGTAAAATTGAACATATAAACATGTCAAAAACTATATTTAAAGTGGGTGCGCCATCAAAAGGCGGCAAAACTGCATTTTTTGAAAAATACTTATTTTACCCGAAAAATTTATTTTGTTCTTATACCATGTTCTAGAAAATGTGTAAGATGAATAATAATGTTATAAAATTCAAAATTTAGTTAATAATATTCATAACGACTAGTTCATGACAATATTATAATAATATATCGTTGTTTATTAAAACCCGGTATTGCGTACAACACACGCTATCGAGGAAGGTCGCGATTGCGTGTAATGCAAGCCAAGTTAGGGTTTCGTGTTGTGAAAGAATCCTTCATTGTTTCGTATAATAGAATCCAACCATATTACATTTATACATTGAATATATATATATATATATATACTCAATGTTGCGTAGAATAACTATTATCAAAATTGTGTGTAACACGATCTAAGAATAGTGTTGCGTATACTGCAAGCCAATACGGTGTTGAGTATAGCGCAAGGTAATCTTGGTGTAGAATACAACACAAGACATTAATGAAATTAAAAGAATATTTTTCATAAAATCTCGGGGTGTTACACTAATGGTCTGTTAGAATAGACTATACATGTTCTTGAAGACATGCTTCGAGCATGAATCCTTGATTTCAATGGATCTTGGGAGTAGTATATCCCTCTATTCAAGTTTCCCTACAATAAAAGTTATCAACCGAAGATTTAGATGTCTCCTTATGAGGCCCTATATGGTAGGTCGTGTCGTTCACCCCTATACTGGTTTGTGGTGGGAGGGATAGTTCTACTAGGTCCACATATTTTTAAAGAGACTTTGGAGTAGGTTTAGCTAATCAAGAATTCGATGTATACTGCTCAGCCTAGGTAGAAATCTTATATTGATCGCTATCGATGACCTATGATTTTGATGTTGGGGATTGTTTATTCTTACGAGTATCACGTAGACTTAGGAATATATGGATTCATAGACAGAGGAAGTTGTCACTGTGATTTTTTAGTCTATTTGATATTCTGGAGAGAGTTGGTCCAATAGCCTATTTGTTGTTATTACCTCAGATTCATTGTTCCATGCATGAAATACTCCATGTTTCAAAACTTCATCCTTATCATGCCAATACATATCATACTTTTGATCCTAAGGATTTTGAGATAGATACTGATACTTCTTTTAAGGAGTATCATATATTCATATTTGGATAGAGAACAAAGGATCTTCAATTCCAGTATATCCCTTTAGTACATGTTCTATGGAAGTATGGATATGTACAAGATGAGACTTGGGAGCAGGAGGCCGTCGTACATGCCTAGTGTCTAGAGTTGTTCTCAGGAAGTGTTTCACTTCCCATGGAAGGTGAACTTAGGGATATGTTTCTTTAAGGGGAGAAGATTGTAAGAACCTAGTTTTTTATCTTAGGTATGGATCCTTTTATATTCGTTCTAATTCCTTATTATAAACTTAATATGAATTCCCATTGAGGTTCTAAAGGTTTTTTGGGGGGGGGGGGGTGTAGGTCTTGTTAAGAGCTCGAAACCCTGATTGATGAATAAAATCACTTGGACACACGGTTAGTAAAAAATGTGCAACTCAGCCCACACGTTCTCTACTATCCCTATTAGGATAAATATTAGGGTGAAGTAGGGAGCACAGTTAGTCCTAACCATGCACCAGGGTACATACACCCATGAATAAACTTAACAGTTTATCAGTGGTGTTTTTCATGGTTGATGGAAAGTTTCATTAACTGTGTGGAATAACCATGTAGAGTGCCCATCCTTATAGTATAAGGAACATGATTAGTGCATGATTTGGAAAAACGTGCATCCAAACCATGCAACCAATGATTTTGGGTGATTTTACCAAAATATCCTTAATGATTTTTTTCTTAACCCTACCCTTTTATTTCCCTGTTCCAAAAGATGAAGGCCTCTATTTTCCCTTTTGTATCTATAAAACCATCTTCGGTAGTATTTGACCACGTTCATTCATCCTAAGTCTGATTGAATAATATTTCATCTTGTTGGATCCACACCGGTAAGATCATAATTCCTTTTTATCTATTATTCATTATTCTTTCTATCGATGGATTTATCAAGGTGTAGGATCATATGCCCCATTTTCAGGGTGTTGGTCTATTCTTTAGGTAACTTTGAAGCCAAACTAAAATAAAGGCTGATTATAGATGATGGGATTTTTAAAATTATGAGGTAGATGGTCTATAATTTATTCCTCATGTTTTTGTGTTTTCAAAATTTGTGTTATTGTGACACATGACGGTTTCACCGTGCATTGTTCCTAAATTGTAATTGCCTTAAATTGTTTTACTTTCTTGGAACCTAATAATTTTTTAGAATGATTTTAAAATTTCATGAATCCTCCACCATAGATGGATCCATGTTGATATGGAATGAAAGTAGTGGCATAGAATGACTAGAGATCTTGAAAATTATAATGAATTGATATTAAGTGAGTGGTGATCCCACGTCACTTTCTTAAATGGACAATGGTTACAACCTTGTCACTATTAAATGAAAATGAATTATGAATCATACCTTGGATCAAATTAAAACCAATGGTTATTTATCAATGATATGATATAAGGTCATGAGGACCCTTTTAAATTTTAATTAATGGGCCTAAAACCCTTTATAATAAGGAATGGAAATGGAAACCCATTTGAATTATAATGACCAGCCATAACATACCTTACTTTTATATTTTGGCATGATGACATTCCTACTTACTACTAAATGTGAGAAACACTTTTTATATAAATATGAAAATATATGGGAAGGGAATCCTTTATGATATTATCCAGTAATGATGCCCCTTGTGATATGGGTATGGATTCCCTTGTGTTACTACTATGAAACTTGGCATGGTTTCCTTTATAAATGTGATACTGGAAATGATTTCCCCTATACTATTGTGATATTGGGAATGAAATCCCTTATAAATGTGATATTGGTCATGGATTCCCATATAATACGATGATACTGAGCATGGATTACCTTATAAATATGATATTGGGAATTGTGTTCCTTGATACTTAATCAGAGTTATTCTGGAATGGGCCGAAGCAAGTAGTTTTAGCCTGATTTTCGTTTTAGGAAACATAATCAACCCATTTATAGTTGTTATTAATGATTTAAGTTATTGTATCTGAACACTTCTATATTGTACCCATGGATTGAATATTTGTAGAGATTTGGGTGGTTACCTAATGAGGTTTTGTCTCACACCCTGTTTGGGATGTCTTTGGGTACCCGAACAGACTACATGCTTGCAAGTGTAGGTAATAGAAATTATCCTATTACAGATTCATGACATTATAGAATGTCATAAGATGGATCTGGTAGCGGATGATCGAGATGGACCTCAGGATGCTGGATATATTTTCACCTTTTTAGATTATTTATCTATATTTTGTATAGTGATACTACCTGCTATTGTAACCACATTTTCCTATTTTATAGACACATGACATTATCATCCATTTTTTGTAATTCACTTACTTTTTTTGAGTATTGATATCATCTATTTGTTTATTTATATCTAGTTTTTATTTTCCTTCAGTTATACTATTTATGATTTTTACCTATTATATTACTGATCCAATGTACTAAACTATGGTAATGATGACATAGTCTCTCTATGGACGCACCTTAGGACCTCACTTCTAGTTGGAAACCTCTAGAATTTGGGGGGATGTGCTTGTGTCCATATGGCCCACCAGTCTTAGGGAACCTCTAAGTGGCATCTGAGTCTTGGATGTCATACATGATAATAGTTTTTTGAAAATTAGTCACCATTAACATTTATCCTTAGGCCATAGAGAATAAATCTATCTTTTTAGTGGGATGGGTTGGCATATCAGTGTTAATATAAGATCTAGAATTTATGGACACTCTGTAGTGTTGATATTTCTCTCTAAGGGAACCATCATACTTATCACTATAAATTCTATTAACCGAAGAATTTACCTCTTGAGAAATAACATAATTTGATTATTTCCTATGTATTTTTATTTATGCAGATCATGTTTATTAATATTTTTTTTCAATTTAATTATTTTTTTTCAAATCTATATTTGTTTTGTAAAAAAATCACCACCAAAGGACTGATCTACTAATTCGTGATGATAAGAGGTGAGAAAAATATAGAATGTGTCTTTTAAGAAGCAGGGTGAAAACTTATAGTTAGGAAATTATCTAATGATACCACTAAATCTATCCCGATACACATAGAAGAAATCACACCCATCCTGAAAAAAACTGGGGATTTTTTTGTCCCATGTCAGTTTTCATTAGTATAGGGTAGAATTATTAATCACAATAGAATTAATGGACTTGTCCCAAGTATCAAATATTTATTCATATAATTGTTAGAACCTCATTCTAGAATTTTATTTCATATAGAATGGAAAACCTCTCATCTTAAGATCCCACTCACCCAGACAATTTAATGTAAGATTTTTTATAAAACTATAAAATTCCCAAATGAAGTCAAAATTGTACTCATTAGGAAAATAATTTTAGGATGGTAACATGGAGAGGTATGACTTTTCCATCAAATTATTCCTAGACCTTGTTGTAAACCTAATACATGATGGGTTACTTGATACATTAATAAATTCAAACTCACAAATCCTTACTATTTCAGTTACTTGATTTCTAGGTTGATTTGTGATTATATTTTCATTATGGTCAATATACATAATAAGGTATTATATTTGAGTTTTTTTTTGTTTTATAGAATTTAAATATTTGTCAATGTTGGGAATTAATGGCTCTAAATTTTCTTTTTTAGATCTTGTGTTCATACACTATAAAATCCTATAATTTTTAAAAAATATTGATGTTTTTTATTTTTGATTTTTATTTTCTTGGATTCATGTTACCTTTTCTAGAATTGGTTCCAAACTATAATGTATCCAATAAAAGATCCCCCCACACTTAAAATTCAACATCTTCCATAATATTGAACTCCATGTTCAGAAAGAACCATTTAAAATAGTTTTTAACTCAAAATTATTATATTTTAAAACTTAATGAGAATATTCATGGTGTCATAACGAAGTTAAAGAATAATATTTTACAAAAAACACAACCAATAAATAAATTTAGAGTTCAAAAATAGTTTTCCATCCAACTAAATCATAACAATTTCAGTCCATTTGTAATATTTTCAAAGAAGTTCATGCTTAAGGTAAAGGTTCAAAAATATTTTCAAGAACGCATAAAAGATATCATGAAATGGAATGGTTTATTAAAATAATAATAATAATAATAATAACCAAAATAATTTCATTAATACTTTAACATGAAAAAAAAACTTCTAATAATTTTTAAAAATGAAATTCATTAAAATTACAAGGATCAATTTTTCGAATATAAAGGAGAATAAAAATGAAAAAAAAATTAAAAAAATCCATTGATTTAGAAGGTTTAATATTTTGAATATAGTTAAAAAAACTTTCTCATTTTTTTCTTGATAAAACCTCTGATTTAATAATTATAGATCCTATAAAATCAAGTGGATTAATATAATAATTTATCAGTTTTAACTAAAAATATAATAAACCAATTTTTACTTTAAATAAGGTGATTGAATATTTATAAAAAATTTATCTTCTTTTTTCCTTGAAAATAAATTGAGTTTTTAATCCATAGGTTTTGTATTTTTTCAATTAGAGTGAAACAAAAAAAAGTTTGAATTTCTTCTAGAACACCACAGAGGACCATAATTGAAGTAAACATCTATTCCAAACATTAAAATATATCCCAAATTATTATAATGAGTATAAATGGAACATTATCCATTAAAAAATTTATGAATAAATATGTATAAATACATAATATTAGTTTTAGTCTTATAAAAAACAAAATCAATAATTAAAAAACAAAAAGAAAGGCCTTGAGTTAACTCCAACTAAGCATTGAATTTAAAGTACTCACTTACACTAAAAAAATATTCAAGTTGAAACCCTAAATACAATATCCAATCCCTTTGGATACCCCTAAAATTAATGTTTGAATATTTAACCATTGAAAAAAATAGAATATTTTATTTTCCTTATAACTTAATAGATCTATTAACTAAAATTCCCAATATGGAAGAAGGAACATACAATTTATATTTGAGTTTTCAGAGAAATAACTTTAGTATGTTATTAAAATGTAAAATAATTTAAATAGACATGAAATATATCTTTTAAAATATATAATCTTTAGGGGATTTAATTAGTTAATTAAAAATCATAACATTTTCATATAATTCTCTCATGATCTCATCCAACCCACTTAGCCCCAGTAATATCCTCTCTCTAGCAGTATTAAAATCATAGTTCAAGGATTTAACATCCTAAAAGAATTTTAGATATAACCCCATAGGCAAGTAGCCTAATATACAATATATGGGTCTATATAGATACATTCTTATGTGATCCTTGATTTTTTTATAATCCTACATGGCTTTATCAAGCTTAAAAACACGTTATTTCCTAGAATTAATTAGAGTCTTTTTTAAAATTTATTTTAATTCTATGTTTGAAATATCAACTTATACAATAGACTAAAAATGGTATAAAATTATATTTTTATGTAAAAATACAAATTTATCTATCAAAGATTTTAATTTAACGCTCATAATGCAGGTTTCATTATATGTGATGAATGCCTTGGGAACTCCAAATCTTGAGAAAGTATTTTTCTTAATAAAAATGACAATATTATTAGCTTGGTTATTTATAAGTGCCACTACCTCAACCCATTTGGAAAAAGAACCAACAAACACTATGAAGAACTCATTCCCTAGGTAATATGGAAATATTTTCATAAAGTCCAAGTCCCAAACATAAAAATCTCAACTTATAATATTCCTTGTTGAGAAATCTCTTTCTTTCTTCCAACATTTTGCATCCTTTCGAACTCTTCACAATCAATAACTAAAATCCAAACATCTTTAAGGAGGGTTGTCCATTAAAATAAAACTTGGAAGAACTTATGATATTTCCTCTCTATCCCATAGTTTCCACCCTATATTGATGAGTGAAAATATCTAAAATGGGAATCATTTATTCCTTTTGCACACACATCCTTTAAACCTTTCAATTCACCTCTTAAAGAGAAAATGGTTATTCCAAAATACTGGTTAATATCTAAAATTATTTTATTACTTTGGTTTTTGATAAGACCACTATGCATGATTCTAAAGGCTACAAAATTAACAATGTTTTTAAACCAAGATGTTTGTAATGTTGAAACTGTGAGTAGTTTTTCACCTAGAAATAGAGAATTTATATCTCCTGGGTCATTGAGATGATTATGAGATAACCCAGAGAGGTGATCATCAAATACATTTTTATCACCTTAATTTCCCTTAATATCTATGTCAAACTCTTGAAATAAGTGGATCCATATAATGATACAAGGTTTTCCCTCAATCTTGGACAAAAAGTTTTAAATGTTTTAATGATCTGTGAAAATATTGACTTTAGACCCAATTATGTATTACCTAAACTTCTCAACTGAAAACACCAAAGCTAGAAATTATTTCTTAATTATATATTAGTTTTTTAGAAGTTATATATAATTATATTAGTTTAATAAATCACATGAAACATATTTTATTTTCTTACACCCAAAACAATATTAACAGACATGTCACTAGAATCACATATAATCACAAAGGGAAACATCTAAATGCGAGCATTGAGGATTGGATAAGACGTGATTTTTTTTCTTGAGAAGGCTCAATGATTCTAGGAATTTATCATTGAATAAAAAAGGTTTATTCTTGAAAAATAACGAACATAAGGGCATTGCGATCTTTGAAAAGTCTTTAATGAACCTATGGTAGAAAAATGTATGCCTTGAGAAACATTAAACACCATTAACATTATCTAGAGGGGTAATATTTTTAATAAACTCGACCTTGGAATTTTCAACTAATATTATATTTCTAAATAATTATTGACTAGGAACTATCCCCTTAGTAACCATAAATTGACATTTCTTCCAATTTTAAACATATTTTATCTCTTAGAACTTCTATAATCTTATTCTTAGGTTCTCTAAGTGAATATAAAATATACTCTCAACAATGAAAAATCATCCACAAAAATGTCAATTATCATATCTAAAATGTTTAAAAATATGGACATAATGAAACTTTGAAATTTTTCAAGAGTTCCGAACAAAACAAATGGAATTAATCAATATAAAAATATTCCAAATGGGTCTGTGAAAGTTACCTTTTCTTAATCTTTAGAGGATATAGAAATCAGGTTGTAACCAAAATATCCATCAATAAAATATTGGAAATCATTACTGGTGAAACTCTCAAGAATTTGGTCATGAAATAGCATGAGAAAATAATATTTTATATTAGTATAATTCATATTTATGGGGTCTATAAAAACTCTCAACTTGGTCATTTTCCTAGTAAGAATTTATTAATTCATCAAATTGGTTACAATAGTGATACTCCATTTATTATGAAAAACTTTTTCAAGACTGACCTTAGGGTTTTATGAGATATAATAAATAATTCTAGAATAAAACATATTTATAAATGGATCTTTAAAAACCACCTTCATGTTGGGATTAAGTCTCCTTTATCCCTCAACTCTAAGTTTGTGATTGAGCTCTATAGGGATCCTATAAAAGGAAAATAATAGAATGATCCCTTTTATAAAAATAATGGTATACCAAATAGTAGTTTTGAACTCTTTGAATAAAATTAGAAAATTATCTTCTTCAATGTTTCCTAGATTATTGGAAAAATGAAAAATAGTGTATAAATATAAAAAATTGAGTATTTAATGTGAGATTAAAATATTTTATGCTTCACTTTATGTTTTTATTGGATATAGGGAATATTCTTAGGGCCAAGGTTCCCAAGATCCTTAATTTGTATCCTAATAGAAGAATGAGAACTTGAAAAAACCTGTTACTCACTGTAATCTATAGTCTCCTTACAATTGGAACTCATATTTTTTATAATAATATTTCATTAGATAACTCATCAAGGTGTTCCTTAATCTCCCACTCATGGTCATAAAAGAGTTAATACTCCTTAGAAAAATAATTTTCTAACAATGTTTCTTAAACTAATGGTGTTATATATAGTTCTTCCATGTTTGATAATATTTTTTCTTTCCTCAACTTTCACTAACTCAACACTTGAATAATGTTCTTAATTTGTGGGTTCCTGAAATTTTTTGAAAATATTGAACTGTTTACCAGGTTAACTAAGGTTAAAATAAAATTTTCTTTTGAGACACAAATCATAGCCCCCCAGTGGTTAAGAAGGACCTAAAAAGGATTACGGTACCCCATTTTTACATTACATATCTAATATAGAAAAATTATAAAGAAGAAATAATTTATCAACTATAACTAAAAAGTCATCCACCCTATATTTGAGGTGATTGATGAAGTAGTTAACCAATTTCAAGATAACCATGGTGGGTTAAAAGCCTCATAATATAACCTACTAAAAAAGTTAGTAAGGGTTCAAATGTATTCTATCACCAAGGTCATAGTTATAGTCAATATGGTAACTATTTCCAAGAGAAAAATGGGTGACAAAGCTTCTTATATTTTTTACTTTAGGAGGAATATTATTTTGAAGGACAACACTGTACTCCTTAGCGAGGATATAAGTGTAAAATTCCTCTGACTATTTCTTGTTTGAAGTAATATTTTTTTATGAGCTTTAGATATAAGTGTATTTTAGTCAAGGAATGAATAAGTGGTATATTAAATTGAATATTATTGAAAAATCCAAAAAACTTGAGTAGTACGAGATATTGATTATTTTGAATACTTATTTAAGGTAAAAGGATAGGTGGATAAAAATTTAATAAGTCATTGTCTATGAATTAAAATAATTATTTATCTTTTTTCCTTTTCTTTATTCTTTTTTCATTTTCAAATCTTTTTAAATTTGTTTTATAGGTGAATTCATTGGTTTTAACATGTATTTAACATTTTTTATTCATTTATAAATTACGTGTTTTATAGTTTTTTGATACCAAATTATTCCTCAATATCTATTTGAAGATTTTAGGGTCAACTATAAACTTCTTATGTGTTTTCAAACCAATGATAGTGGTGAAAACCATGAGGTTTTTCCAAGGGTTCATTTTTGTGGTACTTGGTATTTTTTCTTTTTATCTCCCACCAATTTCTCTAGAGATTTGAATCATTTTAGATTGTTGGTTATTAATATTATATTCTATGGTAGACCTATGAGACTCCATATTTACCTTATTTATTTCCTCTTGATATTCCATTTTCAAAAGCCTTTAATACACAAAACTATATATATTCACTTGAGATTTAGAGGAATCAGACCTATTATGATTTTTATAATGAGGTATTGGGTTATATTGGAATACATGGGTAATAATTTTTTTTAAAAACATTTCTCTTTTCATGATTGATTAGGGTAATTCATATAGCTTGGATTATAGTTGTTTGAAAATGGGTCTCCAATAGCTTGCATCATCAGGATATATCCAATAATTTTGTAATTTTTAAATAGTTGGGAAACCACATCAAAATTAGTAAAACAAGATATATAATTACAAAACATTAAATGGTGTTGATATTATTCTATATTTGAACTGATTTGGGTATCACTATAAATTATAGCAGCCTGATCATTTCCCTCTAGATAAAGAACAAAATTTGAATCTTTTCTATGGATGGTTCCTCTCCTACAAATTTTATTCTTGGATTTTTGGGAAAGTTTATTAAATATCTATATCAAATCCTCAAAATTTTCATCTAAGAAGTCACCAAGAGAGACTAATCTACTAAATATTGATGATAAGGGTTGAGATCATTGTATAATGTGTCTATTAGGAAGTGAGGAAAAAAATTGAAGGTTAATATATTATATTAAGAGACCTTTAAATCCATCCAAAATCTCATAGAACCACACATTATCAACTTAGAAAAACCAATAATTTTATGTCTCACTTTGGTTGTCATTATTATTGGGTAGAATTTAATCACAAATCCATTAAATACATGTTCCTAAGTATCAAATATTTATTTATATAATTTTAAGAAATAACACCAAGTATTTACTTTCAATAATAATGAAAAAACTATCATCTTGATCTCTTTCTCATATAGACCATGTAGAGGTAGCAACCACAGACCAATATAAAAGTTTCTAATGATGTCTATAAAGTCCTTATTTGGTAATAAATTATAATATTAAAGTATGGAGAGATATGAATATTTCATTTCATAGTCCCTATACCTAAAATTAAAGCTAATTCAATATTTATTTCTTGATGAAGTCTATAGTTGAAACTCCAAAAGTCTAATACTCTCAGTTACTTGATCTATTGTTTGATGTGGGATGATATTTTTATTGTGATAAAACACCTCTCTATGGTCTTCAATTTGAGTTTTTTCCTTAGATCAATAAAATACATTTAAATTTTTGGAATAAAGGGCTCTAAATATTTAGATTTTGATATTGAGTGCATACACTAAATAATTTTAAAATATTTTGAGAAGAAATTTTGATTATTGTATTTATTTTTCAGTTTTAATTTTCCTTTATTGGATGCACGTTATCTTCCTCAATAATGATGCCAAATTCTGACACTGTTAATGAGATACCCAACCAAAAAACTTAAAACTAAATATTATCCCCAATATTGAAATCTATGTTGTGAGAAACAATTTCAAACATTTTTAAGCTTGATATTATTTACAATTCAACAATTCATATAAATATTCAAGGTGTTATTTGAATCTCAATAAGCATATTCTCCACCCGAAACAACCAAAAAAATAATTTCATAGTATGTAAAGAGTTTTCCAGCAAGCTAATTTATAAAAAAATTAGTTCATATTTAATATTTTCTGAAATGTGTATGCCTAAAGTTAAGGTTCAAAATGATTTTTAGAAAAAAATAGAGACAATATTATAATGACATAATTTTAACAAAAAAATACAAAAAATAGTATAATTAAATACCATAATTCCATTAATATTTAAGCATGAAAATAAATATTTCTATTTTTTTTAAAAAAATTAATTCAAATAAATAGTAGTTTTTAGAAACTAAATAAGTAATAAAAAGTGACAAGGTAAATAGAAACTCCCCTGCTATAAAAAAATTTAATCTTTTAAATACAACTAATGATAAATTCCACATTTTTCATTTGATAAAATATTTGATTACCCAATTATAGATCCTATAAGATAAATAATATTAAAATAATAATTCATCAATTTTATTTGAAAAGTTATTGAGACTAGAGTTTTAGTTAGAAAAAAGGTGATTCAAAGTTACTAAAAAATATAGCTTCTATTATTCTTGAAAATCAATTAAGTTTATCCTCTATAGGTTTTATATTTATTCTAATAGAGTGAAATGAACAAGAGGTTTAATTTCTTTTTGAATACCAAAGATGACCATAATTGAAGTACCCAAATTTTTTAAACACTAAATGATATCAAAAATCCTTATAATGAGTGTAAATGACACTTTATTATTTAAATCATTTATAATTCAATAGTCCCAAATAAATAATAGTAATTTTATTCTTATTAAACACAATATTAGTAATGAAAAATTAAAATAAAGGACATGGGTTGACTCCCATGAAGAAGTAAATTTTATATCCACAGTTAAACTCTATGAATTCTGAAGTTTTGAGAAAAAAATACAACAATCAGACCCTTTGGTTTCCCCTCAATGTAATGTTTGAATACTTAATCATTAAATAGAAATGGATTATTTTCTTCTCCCACCAACTCAATAGATCAATTAAATGACACCCTAATAATGGTGAAAAGACCAATTAATTTAGCTTTGATTTTTTATGGAATAAATTTAGTGTGGAATTTAAATATAAAACTTTATAACTAGCCTTGAAATATTACAGTGAATGATATAATTAAGGAAATATTTATTTCTTTCCCTATAAATTATATAATTATTATATGATTCTATCCCTATCTTAACCAACCCACTTAGCTTCAGAAACTTCCTCTCAAACATATCTTTAAAATCATAATTCAAAGAATTCACAACAAAAAATGATTTTTTTGTAAGTCCATAGGAAATTGGAATGATTTTATATAGTGAATTAAATTGGTATAAATTTACATAGGATTATTAAATGTGGTTCAATAACCCAATAAGGATTCATAAAGTTTAAAATCCCAATCTTTCTTGTAATTATCTATAGTCTTTTCTAAAACAATTTATAATTCCCAATATAAAATCTCAATATTTACCTTTTATTGAGTATAGTATATAGTTCCAGTTTTATGAAAAAATATATACTTCTCCATTAAATACTTTAATATAAATTAATTAGGTTCTATTATCATTGTTGAAATCCTTGGGAACTCTAAATCTTGAGAAAATATTTTTCTGAATGAATTTGATAACAGTACAATCTTGTTACTTGGAAGTGAAACTACCCAAACCCATTTGGAAGCATAATAATAAACCACTAAGATATAATCATTTCATTGAAAAGATGGAAACCATCCCACAAATTTCAATCTATGAATATAAATTTTTTTTACCTCTAGAACATTTTTTTGTGCCAAAAATTCCTTCTTCTAAAATTTCCCACCATTTGGAACTTTTCCCAATGAACTACTAAACTCATAATATATTTAAGAGGTTTATCCATATAATCCAACATTAATAACCTATTAAATTTTCCTCTACCAGTTTTAGTGTCCTCTCTAAGGTGTTGAGTGAGAACTCTCTAAAACGTTAATGATTTTTTCCTCATACACACATCTCCTCAAAATCCTACTAGCTCACCTTTGAAAGAGTAACAGGTCTTTAAAAAAGTATTGGTTAAGATATAAAAGTAACCTATTCTTTTTTTTGGGTAATAACTTTATACATGATCCCATATTCTAAAACATTCACAAAATCTATGAACCATTTAGTTTGTGATGTTGAAACTGTGAGTAGGCTATCATCTAGAAATGAAAAATTTATTTCTTTTGGGTAACAAATTTGTGTAATTTACTTGTACTTAATCTATAAATAAAACACTTAAAATAAGGGGATATATCTAATGAGTCTATTTTTAAAACATTTATTTGAAAAACTGTATTTAATTATTGAATAATTAGTAAAAGATATAACTTTAAACCCAATCATGTATTTCTTGACCTTCTCAAGAGAAAACACAAAAACTATAAATTCATTATTTATTATATTATAGTTTATTTGGGAATCATTTATAAGTTTACTAACATAATATAACACATGAAACCAATTTTATTTTATTTTTTAATAAACTACCCCAACAACTATTCCATTAGAATCAAACATAATATCAAAGGGTAACATCCAATTACAAGTAGTGAAGGTGGGTGAATAAGTGATTTCTTCTTGACAAGGTCTAATTATTTTAGTCATTTATCCTCAAATATAAAGGGTTTTCCATGAATAAATGTTAACATGATGTACTTTCTCATATTTTAAAATTCCTTAATGAAACCTTAATATAAACCAAAATTCCATAAAAAAACCAATAAAACCATTAAAATTCTTTATAGTGGTAGATTTTTGAATGAATATATCCTCGATGGTGTCAAATTATATTCTCATTCTAGACATTTTTTGACTAATAATTATTCTATCAGTAACTATAAATTGGAATTATACTCATTGAAAATAAGTTTTTTCACTTATAACCTATGGAAGTCTAATATCAAGTTCTCAAATAAGATTTAAAACATGATCCCAATAGTTGGAAAATAATCATTGAAAACTTCAATTATATTATCTATCAGGTTTAAAAAAATATCCATCATGCCCTTCAAAAATTGTTCTGAGATCAATAAAACCAAAGGGAATTATTTGGTAGGAAAATTCTCCCATGGGGCATGTGAAATTGGTATTTTATTCATCTTTATCAGATATAATAATATAGTTGAAACCATAAATTCCCATAAGAAAATAATTCAATTCACTACCTCCCAACCTCTTAAGAATTTTTTCTAGGAATGGCATGGGAAAATTGTATTTACTAGTTATAGAATTTAGTTTTTTGTAGTCTATATAGACTCTCCACATGGTCACTTTATTTTCCTAAAATTTATCATTATTTTAATTGTTTATAACAGTGAAAGCCCCTTTTATAATAATAACATGAACATGACTAAACTAGGGTCTATCTGAGATATTAAAAATTATTCCATCATTTGAGAAATTTATAAATTCTACCATAAAAATATCTTTCATGTTGGGACTAATTATTTTCTTTCCAGTAACTATAAGTTTTTTTTGCAGACTCTATAGGTATTATATCCATGAAAATGATTAATTTATTCATTTTATATCAGTAATGGTCTAGCCTATATTTTTCTTACTCCTTTAATAAAATTAAGAAAATTTTCTTCTTGAATTTTTATAAACCATCTTAAATGATGAAGGGATGTGTGAAATTATTTTCAAAATATTAGTATTTTTGGTGGTATGGTAGTGGATAAATATTCAATTTCATTTTTTATTGAACATAGGGTACAATATTGTTATTAGATGGATCAAGATCTTAAATTTATCTCTTAAATAAAGAAAAGAAACTAGAAAAATCATCTTCCTCACTACTATCCATAACAAGAAATTCCTTTAACTCTAAACATGTATTTTTTATAATAATATTTTCATGATATAACTCATAAAAGTATTCTGAAAAATCCCACTCATACTTATTAAATATTTCAACCTCAAAAAAATTAATTTCCAAGAATATTTCATATACTTAAGGTTTTATATTTAGTAATTTTATGGTTGATAAGAATTATTATTTTTGTTTATAAGAATGTTCCTCACTTAATATTTACTCAAATATTGAATAATTTTATTCATGTGTTCATTCATTATCATTTTTGAAAAATTTTAACTCTTAAAGTTTTCACCAACGTTAAAAATAAATATTTTTTTGAGACATCAATTAGAGATCCACTGGTGGTTAAGAAAGGATTACTAAGGACGATATAGACTTCCTTCTTAGATTCCACATCCAATATAATAAAATCAACATGTATAAATAGTTTACCAAATCATACTAAAAATAAACCCACCATTCATATGGGGTGAGTGAGGATGTGGTAAGGTAATTACAAGATATCCATAGTGGGTTGTAAGTATCATAATCCCAGATATTGAAGCAGTGTGTAAGGGGTCAAATTTTTTCTAGCACCATGGTCACAAATACAGTTGATATGGCCATTATTTACAAGAGTAAAATGGATAAAAAATATGTATATATCTGTGAGTAATAAAGGAATCTTGTTTTGTAATAAAAAACTACACTTTTTAGTGAAGCTATAAGTGGAAAATTTATCCAATGTTTTATTATTTGAAATAATCTTTTTTAGTAATTTAACACATGAGTACATTTGAATTTCGGATTTAATAAATGGGATGATTGATTGGATCTAACTTAACAACCCATGGAACTTGAGAATTTTAGGTTCTTAATTCCATTCCATAATTACTTAAGGGAACGATATGGATTGGGAAATTTTTTTATGACATTGGGTATTCCCTAATTTTTTATCTTTTCCATTCCCTTTGTTATTTTTAATTTTCATGCATTCTTCATTTTTAGGTAATTCTATTTGTTTTAACTTATATTCATCAATACATTCTTCATCAATACATTCTTTGTTTTCCTTATTTGTTGTTAGGTAATTTTTAGGTAATTCTATTTGTTTTAACTTATTCTTCATTATTTGTTTTAACTCTAACCTGCACCTAAGTTTTAAATCCAATATTAGTGGTGAAAAGCATGATGTTTTACATAGGGTTTATTATATGGTACCTATAATTTCTCCTTTTTCTCTCCTACTAATATCTCTAGAAATTTGACTTATTTGAGATTATAGGATTTTTATCTTAGATTATAAGGAAAATACTTTAGATTCTATATTAGTCATTTGTTTTTACTAACAATATTACATTTTATAAAGATCTTGAAGTATTAACCCCTCTAGATTCCATTTAATATTATAGGAATCAGAACTATTTTGATTTTTATAATGAGGTCTTGGAAGTTATTGGAGGATATAGGAAAAGTTTAGTGTAAAATTACCCTATTTTTTTAATAAGAGATTAGTTTTGTTCCTATATCCAATATTATAGCTTTTTAAAAATTGGTGTCCACTATATTTCCTCATCAAGATATAGAAAAAAATTTCATTTCTAAAGGGATAAATGACCATATCAAAGTCAAGACAATAATATCTATAATTCCCAAATATTCCATAGTGTTGAAATCACTCCATAAATGAACTCTACTTATTATCTCTATAAATTACAACATCATGAATATTTTTCTATTGACTAAGAATAAAATTTCAATATTTACTATGGATGGACCCAATCCTAGAGAATTATTATTAGGAGTTTTGGTCAAGTTTATTAAAAATTTATTTTAACCCCTCTGTTGTCTTTTAGAAGAATTAACGATTGGATAACTAATCTATTAATGTTTGATGATAAGGTGTGATAACATTACATAATGTGATAATTAAGAATTTAGGAGAAAAATTATGGTCAATAAATTTTTTAAAGAGACCTATAAAATTATCCATTGTCTCATGGAATGAATCACTGTCATCATGGATAAAACTATTGATTGCATATCTAACTTTATTTTTCATTATTATAGGGTATAATTTCACTAAAAAAGCATTAATGAAATGGCACCAGGTAACAAATATTTTCTTATCAAATTTTTAGAACAATATCACAACAATTATTTTCAACCATAATGGAAAAATAATTATGTTGAGCTCTTCCCCACATAGACATGTAATGAAAATTTCTACCAAACATAATAAATTTCTCTAATGGAGTCTAAGGGGTCCCCATTAGGTATATCATTGTAGTATATAATTATAGAGATGTATCAATGTTTCATCTAATATTTGTTAGACCAAAGATTAAACATAGAAAACATGGGTTTATTGATATAGTAGGTAGTTGAAACTCCAAAAGTATAACTTCTTCAACTACATGTTTTTTAGGATGAAGTGGGATGAATTTTTATTATGATCAACAACCACAATAAGATCTTCCATTTGAGATTTATTTTTTCTTTTTAGGTAATTATAAGGTTTTTAAATTTCTATAATGAAGGAAAATAAATTTTTAGTTTTAGATCTAGTGTACATACACTATAGAGTTTTATATTTTTTTGGAGATAAATTTTGGTTATTGTTTATTTGAGTTTTACTTTCTTTTTTTGGGTAAACATTATCTTCCTCAACAATAATGTTAAAATATATTTTATATATTTAAAGACCCCTATACCACACATAATACCCAATATCATCCTCATTATTAAACATTAAATTGTGAGAAATACTCTAAAATAGTTTTAGGTTAAAAAATATTTATAATTCAGTAGTTCATGATAATGTTTAAGGTCTCATTGTGAAGTTGAAGAATCATATTTTCTATAAAACACAACCCAAAATTAAATGTATCTTATGAAATATGTTTTCTATCTTTTTAAGTTATAAAAATTTCAATGAATATGCAATAATTTTATAAAATTGAATACATAATGTTAAGGATCAAAAACATTTTCAAATAAGTATAGAAATAAGAACATAATGGAACAATTTCAACCAATAAAGACAAAAAAATAGTAGTTCTAACTAACTTAATTTCATAAATATTTTACTATACAAATAGAAATTTCTAGTAATTTTAAAAAAAATAATTCACAAAAATAGAAAGAAATATTTTTCATAAAGTGAAGTCGAAAAACTTCCAAAATTAAATTTAAAATCCTTTGATGTAGAGGATTTAATATTTTAAAAATATACAAATAAAATTTCCTTATATTATAATTAAAAAAACCACTCATTTCATAATTATAGATCCTATATGATCTGGAAGAGTAATCTTATAATTCAAAAAAATTAACTCAAAAAGTATATTCAACTAGAGTTTGAGTTAGAGGAATGGTTATTCAATGTTTCTCAAAAATAAATATTCTCTTACCCTTGAAAAAATTAAATTTCTACTATATAGGTTTTGTGTTTTTTCTCTAAGAGTGAAATATACAAGTAGTTTAATTTCATCATGAACACCAAAGTGGACCAATATTGATTCAATCATCCATTTAAAACACATAAAGATATCCGAAATCATTGTAATGATTATAAAAAGAACTTTATACATTAAATAATTTTAATTTCAATAGGTAGTATGATACAAATATATTTTTATTCTTATAAAAATCTAAGTTAAAAAATAATCAAAGACCATGGTATGACTCTTATAAAGCACTATATTAAAATTCCTTGGTTGGACTTAGAGAATGATCATGTTTCAAGAACAAATACAACATCC
Organism: Viscum album; assembly: GCA_963277665.1. Lineage (NCBI taxonomy): Eukaryota > Viridiplantae > Streptophyta > Magnoliopsida > Santalales > Viscaceae > Viscum > Viscum album. Next base: position 1,256,559,834 of record OY728142.1, on the reverse strand, counting down.
AATCTCTTTGGTTTCCCCTCAAAGTAATGTTTTACTCCCTAACCATTGACAAAAAATAACATTTCTTTCTTCCCCTACTAACTCAATAACACTATTTATTAACTTCCCAAGGATGGTCAAGGGACCTAAAAATTTATATTTGTATTTTATTGGAAATATATTCAATATGGGATTGAATATAAAAACCTTTTGAACACTTTGGAAATATTTTTTTGAATGATAAAATCATGAAAAATATAGTTATATATTTTTAAATTCAAGTATTTTTATATGATTCTCTCATGTTATCATCTAAATACCTCATATCCAGTAGTATTATCTCACTAAATGATTTAAAATAATATTTTAAGATTCTCAAAATGGAAAAGTATGTATTCTATAATCCAAGAATCAAGTGGCATGATTTTATGAAGAGAATTATATAGGTAGACCTTCCTATGGGATCCTTGAATGTATTTTTATAAGCCTATAAGGTTTCATCATTCTTAAATTCAAATCCTAAATATAATTCCCAATATTATTTTAAATTTTTTTAGTTTAATATTTTAAATACGATCATATCTAATATATTTAGGATAGTATATAGTTACAATTTTATGAAAATAATCACACTTATCTATCAAATATATGAATTTAATGTTCCTAAAGTGGGTTATATCGACAATGATGAATTAATTGGGCACTCCAAATCCTGTTAAAATGGTTTTCTTGATGAATTTTAAAATTTTATTGGATTATTTCTTTGGAAATTCCAATACCTCAACCAATTTGGAAACATAATCAAAATCCACTAATATTTAGTCATTCCTATGAGAATATGAAAATGGTACCATAATTTCCAAGCCCCAAACATGAAAAATATATACCACCAAAATTAATTTTTGAGTAAGATATTTTCTTTTTGAAACATTTCCCATCATTTAGCACTTTTCACAACAATTTAATAATCACAAATAATATATAGTGAGGGTCAGGCGATAAAATTCATATTAAAATACTTTCCGAGGTTTCATTTCTCCCTTATGGTTTCCTCCCCATAGTGATGTGTGATAAATATCTAAAATGACAATCATTTATTCTTTATGAACACACCTCCTTGAAATCCAATTAGAACACAACCTAAAGAGAAATGATTCATCCCAAAATTATTGGTTAAGGTATAAAATGATTTTATTCATTTTATTTTTGGTAAGACCACTAGGAGTGATTCCAGAGCAGGAAAAATTCATAAAATCTACAAACCAAAAATTTCCTTATGTTGAAATTGTGACTATTTTTTTTATATTTGGGAATGAATAAATTATTTCTCTTAGTTCACTGAGTCCAGTACTACATATCACAAAGTGGTTATCGACAAGTACATTTTTAACACCGTCCTTGTATTTAATACTTAATTCTAACTCTTTCAATAAGAGAATCCATCTAATGAATATTGAATTATCTAGTGCATTGGAAAAAATGTTTTTAAGGGATGGATGATTGGTGAAAACCATGACTTTTAAACCAATCAATTATTTCTTGTACTTATCAAGAGAAATCAATAAAACTAGAAGTTCTTTGTTAATTTTAGTGAAGTTTACTTGGGAATCATAGAGATGTTTAATATCCTAGTACACCACATAAAAAATATTTTCTTTTAATTTACCCAAATATTATATAATAAAAATTTCACTATAATCTCACATAATATCAAAGGGAAACATCCAATCAGGGGCAACGATGATGGGTGAAGAATTGAGTTTTTTTCTTGAGATGGTTTAAGGATTCCTAAAACATATTATTAAAGAAATATGGGTGGATACTTGACTAAAAAATGAACATAAGGGACTTTTGATATTTGAAAAGTATATAACGAAGCTCTGGTAGAAATTGAAATTCCTTAAAATACATATAACACCATTAAAGTTCTCTAGAGGGTTAAAATTTTGAATAGCCTTTACCTTGGTAGTTTTAATTTCTATTGAGTACCTAGAAACATTGTGACTAAAAAATATCACACTAATAACTATAGATCAACATTTTTCTCAATTGAGAAAATATATTATCTCTTAGAACCTGTTTAAGGATAATATCAAGTTCTCTAAGAAGATTTCAAACTTACTTCCAATAATTAAAAAATAATCTATAAAAAATTCAAGTATCCATTTTATTGTGTAAAAATGTATGGATAATATGTATCTTTGAAAAGTGGTTAGATATCCACAAAAAAATAACAATTCACCTATATAAAGTTATTTTAATGGGGCATGTGAAATTAACCTTTTATTGTTCTTTAGGGGCTATATAAATCTTATTATTACTAGAAAAAACTTCATAAAAACAATAGAATTCATTATTGTTGAAACTATCCAAAATTTTATTGAGGAATGAAATATAAAAATAGATTTTCTAAGTGGTAGAATTTATCTTTCTATAGTCTATATAAGATCAACACCTGGTCATGTTCCTATTTTAAATATTCTCATTCAGCTCATTAATTTAAGACAATAACACCCTCTTTCATAGGAAATACATGTACATGACTAACCTAGGGGTTTTCCAAGATAGGATAGATTATTATTTTATAGAGTATCTTTTTATAATACTCCATAAAAACCTCATTTATTTTAGGATTAATTCACATTTGGATCTCTACTTTAGGTTTTTTCTCAGGCTCTATAATGATCCTATGCATGAAATAATTGACCGATCCCTTCTATATCAGTAATGGTATTACCTATTGTAGATTTGAACCCATTAAATACTATTAAAAAATTTATTCCTTAAATTTTATTTACTCAAATTATATAATGATTGTAAGTCTGAAATTATCACCCCAAAGTAAATATTTCAGGTGACATAGTAGTGGTTTTTGCTATATCTCAACTATTTTTAACTAGAGTGATGAATATTGGAATAGGTGTCCAAAGATCCATAATTTGTCTTTAAAAGATATATTAGGAACTTGAAAAACCCTCTTCCTAGATGTTTTTTGTTATATAAATCTCCAGAATCTCTAAACTAAAATTTAGTCTAATTATATTTTCCTCAACAAAATCATCATAATGTTCTATAAAGTCTCCCTCATACCCATCAAAGAGTTCCTACTCCTCAAAAAAAATTATAAGAATATTTATTTAGATGAGGGTATTATATATATTTATTTCATTATTAATAATAATTATTATTCAATTTTATCTAAATGTTCCTCACTTTCTAGAAATTCAACTCTTGAAATTATTTTAATATGTGCAAGTTACATGACTTTTTTTAAAAACATTGAATTATTCAATTTTTTCACCAAGGGTAAAAATAAAGTATCCTCTGAGACATTAATCATAGATCCAATAGAGGATAATAAGTGATTAATAAATAATATATGGACCTTTTTTTCACATTCCATATCCAATTTTAAAAGATAAGCAGGTAGTGACAGTTTATGAAATCTAACTAGTAAGTCACCCACACTTCTTATGGGGTGAGGGATGTAATAGTTAGCCAATTCCTAGACAAAAGTGGTGGTTTTTAAGAATCTTAATATTATCTATTGAAAAAATGAATAAAAGTTCCAATTTTTAGTATCAATAGGGTCACAAATATATTTGAGATGATCATTATTTTCATGAGTTAAAGGGATACAAAGTATACCTAGATCTTTGAGTTTTGGTAGAATATTATTTTGAATGAAAACACTATACTTATTAGTGATATTGTATGTTGAAAATTAAAATAATAATTTCTTGTTTGAAATAATATTTTTCATTTATTTTAGATATGATACGATTTTATTTACGTATTGAATAAAGGATATATTGATTTAGAGCTTAATTAATAACCCAATGAACTTTTGCAGTTTTGTTTCTTGATTTTTTTTCTTAATTATTTTAGGGAATGGTATGAGTGGGGAAACATTTCATAATATTTTGGTTATACCTTTAATTTAGTTTCAAATTTATCCTTCTTCTAGTTATTTTACATCTTGATGGATTTTTTAAATGGATTTTATTCTGATATATTTCACTTTAACAGAGTTTCATCATTTCTATATTCATTTCTATATTCTATGTTTTCCAGGTTTTATATTATATATTCTTCCACTATCGAAGTTTTAAATTACCTAGGGAAAACTCTAACATCCTCCTATGTTTTGAAACCACTCATATTGGTGAAAACCATGATATTTTACCTAGGGTTCATTTATATGATACTTGGAAGTTTTCCGTTTTCTCTCCCTCTAAGATATCTATGCTTTTGATTCATTTCAGATTATAGGTTTTTCATCTTAGATTCTTAGTTTGACCTCTGGGAATCCATATAATACTTATTTATTTCTAGTTGAGAGTCTATTTTAGAAATAATTTTATATATCAACCTCTCTATATTCCCTTGAAAATTAAGGTACTGAACCCTCTTTTGATTTTTATAATGAGGTCTTTGTTGTTCTGGGAATCCATGGGAAGTAGTTTTTCTAAAAACACCATACTATTTCGAATAGATATTAAGGTTATTAAAATAGTTGTATTGTTATTTTTTGAAAATGGGTCACCAATAACACAAATAATCAGTCTATAACTATAAAAATTAATATTTTCAGTGGGATGGGTAGGTATAACAACGTTAGGACAATAAGATCTAGAATGACAAAATGTTCTATAATATTGAACTTTATCTTTATTTGAACAATCATTGTTAAAACTATAAATTACAACAACCAAATAATTTTCTTCCCAAGAAAGAATTGTATTTTATTCTTTCCTTTGGATGGTTCTTCTCTTATATAATTTTTTGTTATGTGTGTTGAAAATTTTATTCAACTTCTCTATTTTTTCCTAGATAAGTGACCACCAGAGGACTGATCTTCTAAATTTTAATGATAACATTTGAGACCAATAAATAATGTTCCCATTATGAAGTGAGTAGAAAAAAATGGTTAATAATGTATCAAATGAGACATTTAAATATATCCCAAGTCTCATAGAATGATTCACCCTCATCTAGGAAAAAACTTGTGATTTTATGTATCTCCTTGATTTTCATTATTCTAGGGTATAATTTCATCATAAAAGTGGTAAATACTTAGTACAAAGTTTCTAATATTTCCTTATATGATTACTGGAAGAAAATCCTAGTAGTTCCTTTCATTTTATAATGGAAAAACTCTCAGCTTGATCCCTTTCTCCTTCTGACCATGTAATAAAACATGCTGCACAAAACTATATACATCTATAATAAAGTATAAGGAGTACTCATTAGGTAAATCATTACAGTATGGTAGCATGGTGTGGTATAACTATTTAATTTCATATTTTCGAGAACCAAGAGTCAATCTAATACAATATAGATTTCTTGATACAATAGACAGTTGAAACTCTATATGACCAATAGTTTTAGCTATTTGATTTCTATGTTGAAGTGGGATAATATTTTCATTGTGATAGAAAACCTCCTTAAGGAATAATATTTGAGTTTTCTTTTATTTTTTGATTTATTGAAATTAATTTTTTCTATAATTTATAGAATTAAGGTATATAATTTTTATGATTGAGGTTTAGTGTGCACACACTGGACAAATTCAAAAAAAAATTGGGAAAAAAGTTCGATAATCATTTTTTTATTTTTGATTTTTCTTTTCTTGGATGCATGTTTCCATCCTAGGAAATAGAACCAAATTATAATGTGAACATTTTGAACAAAAAATATTTATTTATACCCACTTATAACTAGTATAATATATTTTAGGGTAAAATCCACAAGGTAGAATTTATAAGCAATCCATGAAACAAATAAACTAAATAAACTGAAAAAAAACAACAAAAAAACCAACGAAAAAAATTAATGAACGAAAGATTTTTTAATGTACAATAGTGATGATATATGAGAAATAAATAAAATAGAAGTAGTTTTAATAAAATGGAGTAAAAAAATTTAGAATAAGAAATCAAATCAAGGAATGAAAAAGGCACAAACAATTATTGGGTTATAGAATATAGATTTTCTGATTGTGAAAACACATTTCTTTATTCATATTGAAATTTAATAGGTAAAAAATAATAGAGTATTTAATATATCTATATTAAAGGGACAATATGTGGAAGGGAAATTATATTTTCTATAGTTTATAGAATCTAGCACATCCATAAGAAATATGTAATGTGTTCTTTATTATGACAAAATTGTTGTTAAACATTGGAGTGATACTATCCAATTTAAATAAGATAATTTCTTATTAGCTAATTTTATAAAAAATAGTTTTCATTAGTAGTTTTGTTTTCAATATCATGATTAATTATTATTAATTCTAAAATAATAGAAAATGATTTCTATCAAGAAAAAATAGAATAAGAGAAGATACATAATATTGAAATGATAGAATGAATGAAGTGAAAGAAATAATCATAGAAATATCATTCCCCAAGAAAATTAATCCAAAAAATTCCCCCACTGGTGGCTAGGGTGGTAGGGGCTGGGGCGTGGGGAATCAGTCAAAGGGTCGAGTCCCCGAGATATTTTATTATGGAACACATAAAAATGGAACCCACTTTTAAAATTTATCCAAACAAAATTTTGAATATAATAAATTATAATATTTTTATAACAAAGGGAATATTAATAATGAATAAAGATAAATGAATGAATTATTTAACTTTACAAAGTCAGATCCTCTCACAAATATCCTTCTTATGACTATTTTATACCATTGAAAAAGCCTTCTCAATCTTGATACTCTACCCAAAAAACATTTTACATCAATGTCTGTAAGTTGAGTAAATGAATCCCCTATAATTTTCTGCACCCCTTTTTAAATAATTATCTCAATTGACTAACTTTTCTAATTTCATCATTTAGTTGGAACTAAAAATATATATATAATTTTATATTTAAATAATTTTATTTATAAAATTTTAAAAAACAGGTATCATTTTAAATACTTCATTAAAACAACACCTTGTACACTACAAAAATAATTAGCCCTTTCCAACATGGGTATATCTGTTTGTAAAAGTGAATTTTTTGTTGGTAAAAATTTTACCAACAAAATTGCCCTATCACTAAATTGTTGGAAAAAAATATATTTCTAAATGTTATGGATAAAAATAAAATAGTTCTATTTAAATTATTATAATACCAAAAAATATTATATAAGTTTGTTAAAATATTTTGCACCATATTCATATGACATATTTATCTGTTAAAAATAACATTACCAAAATTTATTTTGATATTGATATTATTATTAAAAATATTAAAAATTTAATATTATTATATATTTAAAAATAATATAAAGTAGTTTTAGGTGATTAATTTTAACAAAAAATATATATTAATTTAACAAAAAATAATTATACGAATAATAAAAAACATTTAAAATTCTCAATGAAGTTAAAAAATGAGTAAAATTGAATTTAAATTTATTATTTTTTTACAATAATAAATAATGCATCATAATAACCCAAATATATCATAATATATATATATATATATATATATATATAATCTCATCCCAAATTAATGGAAATAAAAACTTTTTATGTACTCTGTAATTTTTTGTTTTTTATAAATTACAACATCAGAATATGATTGAGTATGATCAATATTTTAACTACCAAAAAACATCCTCACCTATAGAAGTAGTGTCCACTATCTCATTAGAATACTAATTCCATACATCTCAAAAATTTTCAACCATCTCTATGAATTCTACAACCAACTCTAAGAATTCCCCCCAGGCAATTCCCTTGTTGTCATGTGTAGTACGACCTTCTTGTTCCCTGTTCACACACTCCAAATGGTGAAAAATAGCCCTTGAAGGTTTCCTTGTAAGCATCATTATCTGTTCCAAGGCCAATGAATATGAAATATTCTTTTTAACTTGAGGATCCATTATTTATGGTGTTTTTAGACTGGCCACATCTCCTAGCATCTTTCACAACAACAACATTATAATTAACTAATTACAAGAACCTAAGAGAGCTCAAAAAATCACATAGTAGGAAAAATCACCATCAAAAGACCTCCAAAAACATGACATGGAAAATAAAAACATTTCTTGAAACATTTTATGAGAATGACCCACCATAAAACATAAAAATAGTTCCCATATCATGTTAAAACATTGTAAATCTCTCATTTCCAGCATAAAAAACTGGTATGCGGTCTTCAAAGTTATAAAAAATAGTTATAGTCCTAGATTAATTCTTAATAATCCAATATAAATAGACCCAATCCATATTTCTAGTAAATTCTAACCTAGAAATAGATAATGGGAACAATATAGTTTAATCGGCAAAGAAGAAGTACTATTTATATGAAAATAGTCTTCATAGCATAATTTTAGTAATCACATCACTACATAAATCTCAAATCAAGTTTAATAGAATTATATAATTTCAAAATTAACAAAGAACTAACAAAATATCATGTAACTTAAATAGTTTAACAGTTTTTGGGTAAATCAACAAGAAAAGAAGTATTTAGAAGATTTAAAAAATTTATTTAAACTGCCTTAGATTCATCAAATCAACCATATCCAATTTTAGTGTTGATTTTCACAATGCACATCTCAGAGAGATTTAAATAGCATAGTTAACACATTTTATCTATATTTTATAAACATAAATTTATTAAAAAATCATATATACCTCAATTGAAACATGCACTATTCCGTGAAAATTAACATCACAGACTAGCCCAAACCAAATCATAGCTCAACATTTATGTTTAAATATATTATTCAGAAATCCAATCATTAAATAGAAAATATATACTCATTACAATTTCAAGAATCCAAAAAAATATATACTCATCGTAATTTCCCACCAAACAAAAAAACAAAATTACATGGATAGACAACTAGTGAAAGTGTCTAACCATAATATGTCCTTTACTTCAAAAATATCTAAAGCACACCAAAAAAAAATAAATTCAATACCTTAAAATGAGCAACAAAATTGGGAATCATTTGTGAACACTTCATGAAAACTATTTATAAAAAATAATGAGTAATTCTCTATAATGTCACTTATTTATGATGATTTATTTTGATATTAAAGTGTTAATAAATCCTCAAGCCCTTTGAACAGGAGAAGTCATACAGATGAATTGATCACATGTGCATAATTTATGCATGCCACAATGATAAGTCTAAAATTTATTCCAACTTCAAAGAACAACTTACATACAGTAATTCATTAATATGGGATAAAAATTATACCTGGATCTTTGAGTTTTTGTGGAATATTATTTTGAATGAAAACACTATACTTATTAGTGATATTTTTTGTGGAAAATTAAAATAATATTTTCTTTTTTGAAATAATATTTTTCATTTATTTTATATATGATAGGATTTTATTTACGTATTTAATAAAGGAGATATTGATTTAGAGCTTAATTAATAACCCAATATAGTTTTTTAGTTTTGTTTCTTGATTATTTTTCTTAATTATTTAAGGGAATGGTATGAGTGGGGAAACATTTCATAATATATTGGGTATAACTTAAATTTTGTTTCAAATTTATCCTTATTCTAGTTATTTTTCATCTTGATGGATTTTTTAATTTGATTTTATATTGACATATTTCATTTTAACAGAGTTTCATCATTTCTATATTCATCTCTATATTCTATTTTTCCTATGTTTTATATTATATATTATTCCACTGTCTAAGTTTTAAATTACCTATGGCTAACTCTAACCTCCTTATATGTTTTTAAACCACTCATAGTTGTGAAAACTTTGATATTTTAGGTAGGGTTCATTTATATGATACTTGGAAGTTTTCCTTTTTTGCTCCCTCTAAGCTCTATATCCATTTGATTCATTTCAGATTGTAGGTTTTTCATCTTAGATTCTAATGCCGACATCTGAGACTCCATATAATACTTAAGTATTTCTAGTTGAGAGTATATTTTAGAAGGAATTTTATATATCAACCTCTCTATATACACTTTAAAATTAAGGGACTCAACCCTCTTTTGATTTTCATAATGAGGTCTTTGTTGTTCTGGGAATCCATGGGAATTAGTTCGTCTAAAAATACCATACTCTTTTGAATAGAGATTAAGGTTATTCAAATAGGTGTATTGTAATTTTTTGAAGATTTTTCACCACTAGCTCATATACTCAGTCTATAACTATAAAAGTTAACATTTTCAGTGGGATGGGTAGGTATAACAACGTTAGGACAATAAGATATAGAATGAAAAAATGTACTATAATCTTGATCATTATCTCTATTTGAAAAATCATTATTAGAACTATAAATTACAACAACTAAATAATTTCCTTCCCCTGTATGAATAATATTTTAATCTTTCCTTGGGATGATTATTCTCTTATATAAATTTTTGTTATGTGTGTTGAAAATTTTATTCAACTTCTCCATTTTTTTTCTAGATAAGTCACCATTGGAGGACTGATCTTATAAAGTTTAATGATAACATTTGAGACCAATAAATAATGTTCCCATTATTATGTGAGTAGAAAAAATGGTTAATAATGTATCAAATGATACCTTTAAATCTATCCCATGTCTCCTAGAATGACTCATCCTCATCTAGAAAAAAACTGGTGATTTTATGTCTCTCCTTGATTTTCAATATTCTAGGGTAGAATTTCGTCATAAAAGTGTTAAATAAATAGTCCCAAGTTTCTAATATTTCCTTATATGATTACTAGAACAAAATCCTAGTAGTTCCGTTCATTTTAAAATGGAAAAACTCTCATCTTGATCTCTTCCTCATTCTGACTATGTAATGAAACCCGCTGGATAAAACTATATACATCTATAATAAAGTATAAGGAGTACTCATTAGGTAAATAATTATAGTATGGTATCATGGAGTGGTATAACTATTTAATTTTATATTTCCGAGAACCAAGCGTCAATCTAATAACAAATATATTTTTTGATACAGTAGATAGTTGAAACTCTATATGCCCAATAGTTTTAGCTATTTGATTTTTATGTTGAAGTGGGATAAAATTTTCATTATGATAAAAACCCTCGTTAAGTTATAATATTTGTGTTTTCTTTTATTTTTTGATTTATTGAAATGTTTTTTTCTATAATTTATAGAATTAAGGTATCTAATTTTTATGATTTTGGTTTAGTGTGCACACACTAGACAAATACAAATTTTTTTTGAGAAAAAATTTCAATAATCATTTTTGGATTTTTCTTTTCTTGGATGCATGTTACCATACTAGGAAATAGAACCAAATTATAACATGGTCATTGGGAAAAAAATATTTATTTATACCCACTTATAACTAGTATAATTTATTTCAGGGTAAAACCCAGAAGGTAGAATTTATATGCAATCCAAGAAACAAATAAACTAAATAAACAGAAAAAAAACAAAAAACCCAATGAAAAAAAATTAATGAAGGAAAGATTTTTTAATGTACAATAGTGATGATATAAGAGAAAATGATAAATGAGAAGTAGTTTTAATATAATGGAGTAAAACAAGTTAGAAGAAGAAATCAAATCAAGGAATGAAAAATGTACAAATAGTTATTGGGTTATAGAATATTGATTGTATAATTTTGAAAATATATTACTTCATTCATATAGAAATTTAATAGGAAAATAATAATAGTGTATTTCATATGTCTCTTTTAAAGGGATAATATGTGGAAGGGAATTTCTATTTTCTATAGTCTATAGAATCCATCACATCCATAATAAATGTGCGATGTTGTCTTTAATATGATAAAAATGTTGTTAAAACTTGGATTGATACTCTCCAATTTAAATATGATAATTTCTTATCAACTAATTTTATAAAAAAAAATAGTTTTCATTAATAGTTTTGTTTTCAATATCATGATTAATTATTATTAATTCTAAAATAATAGAAAATGATTTCTATCAATAGAAAATAAAAGAAGATAAGATACCTAATATTGAAATGATAGAATTAATGAAGTAAAATAAATAATCATAGAAATATCATTCCCCAAGAAAATTAATCCAAAAAATTCCCCCACAGGTGGCTAGGGTGGTAGGGGCTGGGGCGTGGGGGCACCGGTCTCAGATTAGAGTCCCCGAGCGATTTTATTGTGGCACACATAAAAATAGAACCCACTTTTAAAATTTATCCAATTTTTTTTTTGATTATAATAAATTATAATATTTTTATAACAAAGGGCATAATAATAAGGAATAAATATAAATGAATGAATTATTTTACATTATGAAGTCAGATACTCTCACCAGTATCCTTCTTATTATGATTTTCTACTATTGACGAAGCCTTCCCAATCTTAATACTCTACCCCAAATACATTTTACATCAAAGTCAGTATGTTGAGTAAATGAATCCCCTATAATTTTATGCATCCCTATTTAAATAATTATCTCAATTGACTAACTTTTCTAATTTCATCAGTTAGTTAGCACTACAACAATATATATAATTTTATATTTAAATAATTTTATATATAAAATTTTAAAAAACATGAATCATTTTAAATACATCATTAAAAAAAAACCTTGTACACTACAAAATAATTATCCTTTTCCAATATGGGTATATCTGTTGGTAAAAATAATTTTTTTGTTGGAAAAATGTTTTACCAAAAAAAATTGTCCTTTCACTAAATTATTGGAAAAAATCTATTTCTAAATGTTATGGAGAAAAATAAAATATTTCTATTGAAATTATAGTAATACCAAAAAATATTGTATAGGTTCGTTAAAATATTTAGTACCATATTCATATGATAGATTTATCTATTGAAAAAAAAATTACCAACATTTATATTGATATTGATATTATTATTAAAAATATTGAAAATTTAATATTATCATATATTTAAAAATATTATAAATTAGTTTTAGGTGATTAATTTTAAGAAAAATTATATATTAATTTAACAAAAAATTACTATACCAATAATAAAAAACATTGAAAATTCTCAATGAAGTTAATAAATGAGTAAAATTGAATTTAAAATTATTATTTTTTAAAATAATAAATAATTCATCATAATAACCCAAATATATCATAATATATATATATATATATATAATCTCATACCAAATTAAGGGAAATAAAAACTTTTTCTATACTCTATAATTTTTTATTTTTTATAAATCACAACATCAGAATATGATTGAGTATGATCAATACTTTAACTACCAGAAAACATCCTCTCTTGTATAAGTAGTGTCTAATATCTCCTTAGCATCCTAATTCCATACATCTCCAAAATTTGCAACCAGCTCTATGAATTCTATAACCATCTCTAAGAATTCCCCCCTAGGAAATTCCCTCGATTTCATGTGTAGTACGAACTTCTTGTTCCCTGTTCACACACTCCAAATGGTGAAAAATAGCCCGTGTAGGTTTCCTTGTAAGCATCATTATCTATTCCAAATCCATGGGATCTACAATATTCTTTTTAACTCGACGATCCATCATTTATGATGTTTTTAGATGGGCCACATCTCCTAGAATCCTTCACAACAACAACCTTATAATTAACCAATTCCAAGAACCCAGGAGAGCTCGCTACATCACCTAGAAGGAAAAATCACCATCAACAGACCTCCAATCACATGAAATGGAATATACAAACAATTATTCAAACATTTTCGAAGAATGACCCACCATAAAACATTAAAATAGTTTTTATATCATGTTAAAACCTTGTAAATCTCCCATTTCCAACATAAAAAACTGGTATGCAGTCTTCAAAGTTATAGAAAAATAGTTATATGCCTAGATTAATTCTTAATAATCCAATCTAAATACACCCAATCCCTATTTCCAGTAAATTATAACCTATAAATAGATAATAGGAACTATATAGTTCAATCGGCGAATAAAAAATACCATTCATATGAAAATAGTCTTCATAGCGTAATTTTAGTGATCACATCACTGCATAAATCTCAAATCAAGTTTAATAGATTTATATAATTTAAAATTTTACAATGAACCAACAGAGAATAATGTAACTTAAATAGTTTAACACTTTTTTGGGTAAATATTCAAGAAAAGAAGCATTTACAAGATTTAAAAAATTTATTTAAACTGCCTTAGATTTAATAATATCAACCATATCCAATTTTAGTATTGATTTTCACAATACACATCTCAGAGAGATTTCAATAGCATATTTGACACATATAATATACATTTTAAAAACATAAATTTAGTAAAAAATGCATTTTAACTCAATTGAAACATGCAATATTCTGTGGAAATTAACATCACAGACTAACCCAAACCAGATCATAGCTCAACATTTCAGTTTAAATAGATTATTCAGAAATCCAATCATTAAAGAGAAAATATATACTCATCACAATTTCAATAATCCAAGAGAAAATATATACTCGTCGTAATTTCCCCCTAAAATAGAAAACCAAACTACATGGCTAGACAACTAGTGAAACTGTGCAACCATAATATGTCCTTTACATCAAAAATATCAAAAGCACAAAAAAATCCACTACCTTAACATGAGAATCAAAATTGGGATTCATTTATTAACACTTCATGAAAACTATTTATAAAAAATAATGAGTAATTCTCTATAATTTCACATATTTCTGATGATTTATTTTGATATTAAAGTGTTAATAAATCGTCAAAACCTTTGATCCGGAGAAGTAATATAGATGAATTGATCACATGTGTGTAGTTTATGCATGACACAATGATAAGTCTAAAATTTATTCTAACTTCAAAGAACAACTTACATCCATTAATCCATTAATATGGGAATGAAGATTTTGTAACATAACATTGTTTGTAATTTAATGACAAGTAATAAATTCATATTAACAAAGAGACCAACTTACAAATAAAATTTGAAATAATTAATTTTAAATACTGAAATAAACTATGATATTAACATGAAACACTACTAATTTTTAATCACAAAAATATATCATTGTGGGATTAAAAATATAAATGAAATCCAATATTGACTTCAACTATTATACATATTTCAACTAATTAAATCTATGAATATGACGAATTCTTTGTAAAAACTCTTGGAAATATCATATTAAATCATGAATCAAATTATAAATAAAATAAAATGAATATAATGGTTTACACATCATTGTGAATGGGAATTATAAAATAATAAGTAAATGGGATTCATATATCAATCAAGAAAATGTATAAGATTAAATAATTCCACACAACAAATCAAAAAAATTAATTGTAACTGAATGAACAATAGACAAGCTCTATTTTTATAAGTATGAATGAATCCCCTTCTAATAAGATGACTGAAGGTGAATTAATATGTAAAAAATTCAATCCCCACAAATTAATAGTGTAAAATTTATATATGGTTAGTTTTTTTACTATAATATATAGTATGAAAACATTTTAGTTCAAATAAAATTACATTCATACCTAGAATGATACTTTTATTAAATATTGATTTCAAATGAAGCACTTATTCATCATCATGAGTATTTTACTCATGTTATTTCAAAATCAAAGACTATTTACAAGTAATTTTCAAGTTTAAAAAATGATGGCCTTTTCAATAAGACTACTATATTAGACTTAACTATATCAAGTTCACTCTTTAATAGCTATTATATAGAAATTGTTCACCATTTTTATGAAAACAGATATATTGTTTTCATCTGTGAGTTAAGAAATGTAAACTGAAGGTATTCACTAAACATTCACAGCTCAAAATCTGGAAATCATAATAAATTTCAAATTTTTTCACTTATCAAATGTTCTTAATATCCAAATTAATTTATTTCATAGCTAAATTTAAAATTAACACACAAATTAATTTTACCTCCCACTTGCGATGACCTTTGTGTATAGTATTGAAGAGAAGGACAACAGGGAAATCATGGGATGAGAATGAAAAAAGATAGAGAAGGAGAAATACCAATTTTCCCAAGGGGTTGTTGATGAAAGTAATAATAGATGGTAACAAAAAATGTGGCCAAAAACCAAATTGAGGTAACTTCTTACCGTATTTAGTGATAAATTGAAGGGGGTGAACCAAAAGGATGAATGGAATAGTGATGAACCAAAAAGAATCATAGCTAGAAAATAACTAAAGGAAGGTCAAAAACGTGACAATAAACTGATAGATTGTTGTAAAAACATTTCTATTTTAATTCAAAGGTCACTTTTTGGATCCTTGAGAGGATCATTCGGAAAAAAACTCAATTGGAAATGACATCCACAAAGGATTAAATATCGGCGTTAGGGTTTCTTGAGTGATCACTTAGAGGTTACCACTACAATACTAGATACATTCCACTAAAAAATAATTATCTTTTTCCAACCAGGGTATATATTTTTGTAAAAGTGAATTTTTTATTGGTAAAACATTTTACCAATAAATTTTTTCCTATCAGTAAACTGTTGGCAAAAACTATGTCTCTAAATGCTATTGCAATGGATAAAATTTTTCTGTTACTATTATAATATTTCCAACAGATTCATATTAAAAATATATATTTTTTTAATAATATTACCAACATATATTATCTTTTTATAAATTAAATTTAAATAAACATTGTAGATTTTTATTTGTATTAAAATTTCGTATTAAAATTAATAATTTATAATCTATACTACCCCCATTTTAATTATCAAGAGGAAGATTTTTTTCACACATGTTCACACTAAGAATAATATTAATTATATTAATAAAGTAATTTAATAATAAATTAATTAGTAACTATTTTAAATTGATTGATAATACCATAAAAGCACAAAAACCCAAGATACATCTATGAAGTTGCGGCTGCTGCACCCCCACCACCCATGTCGTCGCTTTACTATAATCCTCTAGCACCGTCATCTATTAACTACAATACTATAGAACCCTTCATGGTAGAATAATAGTTACTTATACCAAAGATATTTTATCATCCCCAAGTATGCCACTGGAAGAAATAATCCAAGTTAACTCCAATAACATTGAGGAACCTAAAGTCGATGTTATTCCACACCCTTCAGCTCTAAGATCTACAACACACATAATCAAAAAGCATTCCCACAAATAGAAGAAAAAATATCTACAAGGTATCCCACTTATCCATAAATTCCCATGAAGAAACTACATACATTACATTGGTTTTAATTGAATTCTTATTGAATATAAATTGCATCAACTGATAGTTTGAATGAATATTGAATAAATATTTCACATTGAAACTATATATTATACATAAAATGGAATCCTATTAAGAATTATACAAGTTACTTTCCCTTAAAAAGGTAGAATGAATGTATATTATACAAAATAATATGGATTGAAACTAATGAGGATGAGGGATAAGGTGATACAGTTTAGAAGAGTCTATCTGTTCACATGATCAAACACGTTTGGAAGTGATTAATAATAGATACAAAAATAGAACACACATAAAATGAACACAAATCAAACTTACCTTAAAAAATGGAATGAATCACATGTTACTAGTTTAACAATTACCTAATGAGAATTACTACATTCTGTCCCAATTCGAAACATAATATCTAACAAGTACTCCAATAATATACTAAAGAAAATTTTGTAACATAACATTGCATATTAATAAATAAAAATTAATGTGATAAATTTAATTAACATGGGAACAAAAAATAACATTGAACAATTAACAAAGAAAATATTAACCAAATATTAACAAAGAAATAAACTTAGAAACAACACATAAAATAATTCATTTTAAATAAAAAATAAACTATAATTCATGAACATGAAAAAAGAAAATTTTTAATCACATAAAAATATAATTGTACAATAATATTGTCATGATTTCATTATTTCATGTTGAAAATCATTTCGGGGTTATTAAAATAGAAATTGAAATAGTAGTTATATATAAAAGGATTATTTAAAAATTATATCCTCGATCTTTCTTGATCCACCATATGAGCATCTCTTACTACTCTTTCTGCTAAGTAGGCGTAATGTTTGAAGAACCCTATATGTATGCTCAACCATTATTTAAGCCTAAAAAAATATAATTTTATCTAATAGAATCTACCCAGAACAATATGTTGCCTCTGTATGCTGGGAAACCCATGTCCATGATACCCAAAATATCATGTTATTATGCTTTGACGGTGATACCTTTGGCTAGGACCCAACAATCCTCACTCATAATGGTGAAAAATATAATTTCCACCATGTATTTATCTGAAATATTCTCAAGCATCAGGTCTATTTCATACCATAAATGTTCCTTGATTTCTTAATGAACTTAGATACTTCTAGATGTGGCCTATCAATGAGTTTATCATCAAAATTATAAAATCCTTTGTGAGTGCTCCCACCGGTCCTCCGTCCCCCTAGGATGAGTGTCATTATCACTGACTAGTATGTTCTCTTAGGAAAATTCTCAAGATATTGCATCCCAAATGCAATTGAAATGCCAAAACCAACATGATCAACTAACCTAAAAGGACCCATCGACATTCCAAATTCAGTGATCACCCTATCATTACAATAGATGTCAGCACCATACTCCAGAATAAAAAGACCGGATTGAGAATAAGGAAAAAACATTTGGTTGACAAAAAATCCCATGAAATTTCTAACCGAACAAACAATGTAAATTTTATTCCCTTCCCAGAGATAGACTACAAAACATGTTTACAAATGAAAAATATAATATAAGAAAATTAAATCCAAAATATACCAAAAAATAAAATAAGGAAGAAGGAGGGTTTTTCTCTATCGAGGTAAGATCCTCAATCCCCCACATATTCTTTTCTTTCTTCCTCCAGATGTCTATCTCATGCCTCTGTCACCTACCCTGCTGCTATATAATTAGTTATATTCTCAATTTTTTATTTTATCCTAGAATAACTTCACTAGTTTGATAAACCTTTATTAAAAAATTTTATCCACCGACTTACTTGAAATTAACACATCCTTAATTGGTATGAATTTACAAAAAATGTCCCTGTGTACACATGCCCAGCTGACAACCATTTCACTTCTCAATAACTTATGTTAATTTTTTCTAGCTGGAATTTTATATGTTGGACTTTATTAATCTAGGATAGTAATTATTCATATAAAACTTATGATGAATCATTCAAAACATATATTTCCAGTATCCACAAGGTGAACATCATCTCAACCTCTACCATTCTTTGTTTGAACCATATTTCCAAAAAAAAATTCATCTCAAATAAACTATAAAACTAGTGTAGTTTTCAAATAATCTAACCTCGAGTGAGGAATTTGGAATATAATAGGCATGGGATATACACACAACATTTGGTTATACCTGACTTTTCTCATCTTACACTTATAATCCACCTTCAATTCCATGAACTCTTATATTGTTTTCCTGGATCGTGCTTGCTATCCTAGTCCTTCACTGTCCCCATAGCTCAAATATCAAGTGTTTGAGAGTCCCCCATGAACGTCTATAAATACCATTTTTAAAAATAGTTTTCAATCACAGACTTCACTAGATAATTTCACCTTTAGGTCATCAATATCACTATACTAATGACCAATCCTCATTCGATTGCTACATTTTTTTAACAAATTGGTTTTTCAAAATCTAAAAAAGTGCATGACTGTTCCAACTGCATTAAAATCCTTATGGATTTGAGCTGCAGTCAATTTATTCATGGTTTCATTATTTAAGAAACAATTTCAGAAGGAGAACTCTATATTAATGACCAATGTTGTCAAACTGAGGCATAAAATTTTCCTTAGATACTAGTTCCTATTACTTCAGTACAATATCCATGACCAAGTCATAAAACACTTGGCTAACAAGGATTTGGTCACACGTGCAAACTCCCTCGCCTATTAAAATAAAATAACTACCAACTACACTGAAATAGTGTCAAACAACATCAATAATCTTGGAAAGACATACTGTCGAGCTACTGGTGTGGACTCTAATCTGACTTCACCCTTGATCTCATTTGCACCTTGGACTTTCATAATTTCTAATACTGCAAAAAGAAAACCAGCAAACCAAAATCTCGATCCATCTCATGTGAATCGTTCGATGTGAACCCCATTGCATTTTCATCCTCATGTTAGGTTTGTAGAAAACTATGGTGAAGCCACTTGAATTCATTCAACTTCATATCAGGTTTTTCATTTTGGATCAGATCAATAGAACTTCATCAATGTTTTTTCTTGTTTCATCAATCATTCTCAGCACAAGTTTTGATTATCTTATATTTATTCATTGAACCCATATCCTTGAGAAAATAGTTTTTTGAAGCCCCTTCATTCAATGAGCCATGGGTCGAGCTCCGGTTACTTTATATTAGATTCTATGGTATTATTGAGTTGGTCTTATTAAATTGTATAACTTCTCCATATTTAGTCAACATTATCAAGAGATTTATCTTCCTCGATTCGACAGAGCTTCAAGATCATTCATCCAACTCCAAACCATTCTCTTAAACACCCCAAAATTCCAAGATCAAACTCTCAATCATCCTTCAACTAAGATCATAGTTCAACTTCTCCAAGCCATGTTTTAGTCTAATTTTGACCAATTTATAACCCAAATAAGTGTTTTATTTATGTTCTTCCAAACATAAATCAAGTTAATAATCACTTGGGGTGACTTTTTTCAGTAAGAAATATTTCCAGTAAAGGAATAATGTGAGCTGGGTTAAAGAAACGAGCTGCAATAATCTGATCTTCTTAGTTGGTTTTATCACAAATTATATTAAAATCAATGTTTTATGTGTTACTTGTAAGTATGAAATGAGGTGGAATTTTTTTTAAGATCATTAAATATATATTTCTTTAGGGAGACCTTTTCTACAATAACCTCTATGGCCATGTTAACATCTCTAAAGCTTTCACAATTTATAACTCATTTGAAAAGAGATAATTTTTTACACTTTTCTTGAGTCATAATTACATTATTCACAATTATTTTAAGATTGGCATTGACCATTTGAAGTCCATTATCTAAAAACTTATCATTCAATTATTTTAATAGGATATGGTAATTGCTCAAAATTAATGTGGTTACTATGCCCGAACCCATGAAGCCTCCACCAACAATAACAAACTTATTTATCCATCTTGGTGTCAATCCTCAGTAAATGAATCCATGAATATTTGTTGTTCCACACTAAGAATAGATGACATAGACTACGCTTTGACATGTCTCAAAATTTACAATTTCCTTGAACAATTTATCCTCCTTCTAAAGCACATAGAATGGAGATGAAAAACTATAAAATCTTCAATGAAATCAATATAAACTAGTGGTAAATTGAGATATCGATCTCATTTTTAGGTTTGGGCTCATGCAAATTTTTGTACTTCCTTTGCTTCCCCAAGAGGTTCTATCTTGTCGATTCTATGAAGCATTGTAATTCATGGTCTTCTAAATTTTAAATCTACAAAGAAAAATTATGAGTGATTTTGACTAACTCATGTGGAAAAGATATGGAATCCATGAGGCCCGCATTGATGGATTCCTCTCCTTTTATTTGTTTTGACATCCAAATTTTCTCAAGTGACTTAGGTAGACCAACAAGACGTGGAATCCGTTGTGTTCCTCCAAATTCAAGAATAACTCCAAGATGAAGTTCATGCATGCCTAATTATCAATAAGAAGTATATATCTGAGTACCATAGGCCATTACAACCTCTAATCCTCCACATAAAGTAATACCATTAATAGCATGAATATAAGGTTTTCTTGAAGCTTCTAAAGTATCTATGACAATATCCACTAATATGAAACTAGGGTTCATAAGTGACACATTTACACCTCCTTGATATTGACCAAAGGATGAGATATCAAAACCACTACAGAACATGTCTTTGAACACAATCCATGCATTATAAAAAATCATAAAATTAAATACTCTCAATATCAAAATCAAAAGAACAATAGTTTATTAATGTAATAAAATGAATATAATAAATTTACACACCACAAGGAATGAGAATCATTAATTAATCCTGAGAAAATGCAACATTGAGGTATTCCACACACCAAATCAACAAATAAAATTTAACTAAACACAAAATGTCCATACATTATTTACAAAAGGAAGAATGAATCCCCATTTAATTAGATAATTGGGTTTTCATTCTTATATAATGAAATCCAATCTCCACCAAATTAAGCTGTAAAGTTTTTATTTGGATTGAATATTTTACTACAATTCATAGAATGAAAACATTTTAATTCATTTAAAATGAATACTTTACCTAGAACGAGACTTTCATTGGTGTTTGGTCGATCTGGTCAAAGTGTAGAAAGTAAATTTCATGTGTAAAGAGTTATGTTCCTTTCAATGAAACCAATATATTAGTGATAAATGGAATAAATTCACACAATGGTAACTACATTTTAGAAGGGATTCATAACTTTTATGATGATTAAGGTAGTTCTTTAATCTATGGAAGATGAAATGTACAATATAGGCAATCAATCAAAATTCAAAACCATAAATTGAGAAACAATGATAGAAATTTTACTTTTTTCCTCCAATGACTTCTTCACAAACTAAATAATTTAATTTTTAACCAAAATTAAAATTTTCCCTTGTTTCATCAATATTTTGAGAGAATTGGAAGAAAATGATCATAGAAATAATGATTTCATACCAAATGTGATAACATGCAAAAAAGAAGAAAAAGGAATGACATAAATGAACAAAAGGGTGGTTGGTGAAGTGAAACGTACCTAGTAAAGAGTGGTGTAATTTCAAATAGGTGGTTACATAACGAGGGGTGATAAACCAATGGGTGAAGAATTGTGACCTGAAGAAGCATAAGACACTAGTAAAAACCGAAGAACTGGTACACTATTTCCTCGATAGAAAAATTTCGGGGCACATGGTCGAGGGTGCAGGGTTTTTTAAAATTTATTTGATATCTATTTAACAATATTTATCTTTTTAATAATTAAATAAAATATAATATTATGAAAAATTCAAAATTTTGTGGGTAATTATAAAAAATTTATTTATTGGAAAAAATATTGGTATAATCATAATTAAGTAACAGATCTAACTGTAAGTAAAATATTTGTTATTATTAAATAGTTAATATCAACAGATGACTTTTTTGGTAAAAAAATGTATTGGTAATTATAAATAATATCAAAAAAATTATATCTCTTGGAATTAATTGTTCTTACCATCCAATGTTTTATCTGTCACTAATTTTCTTTTAGTATAAGGCCTTTTTATAGTATCCTAATAAAAAATATATATTACTAAAAAACTATTTATTGTAAATTTATATAATTCTCTTTTTTACTTCATAGTTTTATAATTGATATTGTATTATAATGATTTCAATCATTTGTTAGTAATTTTAAATTATATATACTAATTTAATGAAACATATTAAAGTATTGATATTTTAATTAATTGTGTAAGAATATATTTTAATAAAATTTATATATATATATATATATATATTAATTTCTTGAAACATTATAAAATTCTCAATATTTGAATTCATTATGTAATCTTGTATTTTAATAAAATCCATGTTGATATTGAATAATTTCATGTAACATACATTTCTAATGTTATTATTTGGAAGTAATAATAATAAATATAAACTGATTCATATATTGGTAAAATAATTATTGGTATTAATATGATATAATGAAAAATTTAGTTATTGATAAAGGATCTGTTGGTTTTAAACAATTAATATTGAAAGATATATATATACATATATATATATTATTAAAAATAATTTCTTGTAATTGTAAATAATATCATAAAAATATAATATCTGTTGGAATTATTCATTTTTACAAACATATATATTATCTAATGGAAAGTAACTATGGGTATATTTCATTATTTGTAGTGGTATCTTCAGCTCCTTCTAACCCACATGGCCTTATTTTTATCAAATCGACTGACCATCATCATCATTAACATAATTGAAAACCTTTAGTCGATTGACCCCTTTAATTATTCAAGATGTAGCTTAGATCCAACCATTAATTATTTAGTAAACACTAATGAATTACATGTTTATCACATATAGTGTATACCCACCATTAGTTAACTTCAAATGGTATTTATTTTCCAACACCTAATTTTTTAGGGATCCAAGAACAAAGATATTCACATAACATCATTCTATCCTCTAAATCTCACAAACAATTGTTTGATCACATGGTGTGTAGTCTAATCCAATATTATAATCATATCATTAGAGAATTGAATCCATATATTCATTATAAAACCAAACATAAAATTGGGGGAATCAACCAAAAAATTGAACATCAATCTCAAATCAGTTCATTAGTTTTTAAATATCCTTCTACAACTTAATCACTTGAGTTTGAATATCTTAGATGAGAAAATGATAAATCATTTGAGTTTATGATTATTTAATTATATTTCAACAAGAACCAACCCAATATGATTCCATCCCTACCTTAGCCATTGATATTCATCAAGATTGATACCTACCTCTATTGAATCAACTTATTTAGGTTTAAAAACCACAAGTTCATAAAGATATTCTCTATCCATCTAATTCACACTCCAAATTCATAGACTAGTAATTATTCAATACTTATCATAGGTACAACTCAATTAGTCTTCCTTGATTCATCATAAATTAATCTTAGATGATACTGACATAGTTTATCAAAATCGCTTTTATTTTAAAGAGAGTAGTGGGACCTCATTCACAAATTTCGATGCTTGAATCATCATCACCAAATAAACTCATAGATTCAACATATTTAAATTTTCTTCACAATCATGCAAGACCAACATCAAAATATTAAGGCCTATAAGATATATAATATAGTATTAGAGGTCCAAATAAACTTTATAAGCATTTGAATATTGACCTTATAAAGATGTTAAAATTAACATTATGAGTATGGGAAGAGCCTTATTGAATTTGGAGCTAGAAAAATTTAATGATTCTATGGTACAAAATTAATGTTATGCATTTCATTACCTTCAAAAAAATTCAAGACTTTGATAAATAATTTTTTTTATTCATTATCTATTCAATTTCAAATAGAGGGTCCTATCATTCCATTTAAAGATCAAGTAATACTTACTTAGCACACATAGATTCAAGTAGTTTATGTACAAATTTTGGTGGTAAGATCCCCAACTCTCTTAAACTATGATTTTAAGCATACACCATTGAGATGGAAAATTTGGACTTGAGTTATACATGGTTATTTTCTGTTCTTCATTTTACATATTGATTTTAAGATCTTATATACTTATTTAAATGTATTTCTTATACTATTTATGGGAATTATAAGTTCTAAAAAACCCAATTGATGTATCATAATTTAAATATAATTTTTCTTTGTCCTAGGATGAAGAATGAAATGGAAGGTTTTGTATACATATGTTTTATTTTTTGAGAAGTGAGATTTAAAAAAAATAATTTTTAATAGATTCATTTTAATCCTTAAATATTATACAATAAAAGTGGGAAGATATCTCCATGGATTCCCAACTATAATTCCTTATAAATTTAGAGGGTATGATGATTTATGGGACAATTTTTGATATATCGATGAAGTTAACTCATTTATTACCGATCTAAGAATTATTTTTGGAGGATAGTTTGGTGATAATATATATAGAAGAGATAGCCAAGCTTAATAGGGTTTTAAGGATGACCATTTGAGACTATAACACTCAGTAAAATAATGGATATAGAGGGTATTACAACATGCCATTAATACTTAGTTGTTCATTATAAAATTATTTCTCCCACAAGCTAATGGTCAAAATAAATAATTTA
The DNA here is from genome assembly GCA_963277665.1 of Viscum album. Taxonomy (NCBI): domain Eukaryota; kingdom Viridiplantae; phylum Streptophyta; class Magnoliopsida; order Santalales; family Viscaceae; genus Viscum; species Viscum album. The sequence goes on along the minus strand of OY728142.1, from coordinate 1,256,534,122 downwards.
TTTAGAAATTAGAGGACATATTACGGGTATATATTCAAGATTTTAGTATATAATGGGTGGAGAATTTATTACTTATTGAGTTTACCTATTATAATTGTTATCACTCAACCAAATCATGTGGGAAGAATTTTTCACTTGTTGAGTTTACTTAAAAAAATAGTTATCATTCATATATTAGAATTACACTACTTGATTAACTGTATGTGTTCCCTTGTAGTTCTCACATATGTGGTATTTATATTTGTTAGATGATGATTATTAGAATATATTTGGTGAAGGATATTATGATATATATGAAAATGATCCATGAGTGAATATATAGGGTGTAGTGTCCTCAAAATTTATTTATTGAGTGAAAGAGGAGAAAATTGGAGTTTGATGTTTTTTTATCATTAAATTTTAAAAATTTATCCACATTGTAGAATAAAAGGGGTATGTAGCAGTGGTAAACTTTATTTATGTTCATCATACCTTTCATAACATTAGAATATTTTGGTGAACTAGTACATCAATTAGAGTTTCAAATTAGATTAGATCAATTTCATGATGTTTTGCACACAGACTAACTTTGAAAATATATTCATAATAACTCTAATATGATATATTAGGGTGGAATTAATATTGAATAATATGGAAAAATTTCATAACTAATTGATTAAAATTCAAGATCATTGAGAGAATGTGTTTCACGAATGAGTCTTTCTGTTAGTGTGAGTTCTCTAGAAGCTTGGTGGTTTGGTAGAAAGTACAGGGTAAGGGACTCACATGTGAGAGTTTCGTATCTGAGTTATTTTAAAACTCTTTTGATGTTGTATATAGTATAAATTTTAATTTTAAAATTGTTATTGGTGAATTATCTATTATGATGATATATTGAATCATTTTGGGGATGCAATGGATTTGAGAGTTATGTATTAGTATTGATTGATTTTTTGAGTGTTTTTTAATTTATTTTATGTTATTTATTTTTTATTTTTAAGGATAAAAATGTTTTAATATGTATCTAATATAGAGATCTGAAAATTATATCTATTTACTTTGAGGGTTTTTGTAGAAAATTGGACCCTAGTATCCCGAAGCTAGTATTTTCTTTATTACATTGGAATAAGATACAAGGAATCATATCTTGAAAGAATTAATAGTTTAGTGGTCTTAGTTAACTAGATACATACATGATATCCATATGAAATTTGAATACACAAATTATATCATATTTATTTTGAGAATAACTTTATTTCAGCTAGCATATCCTTGAATATGAGTGATAGTAATCTTCATAGAATCCTGGGGAAAGGAAACAAAATAAGTGAGAGCTCAAATACTAAGTAAGGGATAAGTATAACAGATCTATCATGAATAAATAAGAATAATAAATATGGAAAGGTAAATAACTAAAAACACATTCCATTTAAATAGATTGATTATCATGATAAGATAAATAATAATCAATATAAAAAGGTAAATAATTTAATACAAAATCCATTTAAATAATTGGATAAGAAATAATCAATATGGAAAGGTAAATAACTAAAAAAAAATCCCATTTATTCAATAAAATGATAATGAAATGAATCTAGAGATAATATCATTTTAAAAAACTCATGGATAATATTAAATGAATTATTAATGAAGGAAATGATTAATATTTGGATTCCATGATCCCATGAATCATGATGCATCTACTATCAATACCTTTCATAAGACGGTTTAAAACTATATGTAAAAACCCATTAAATGCTATATTACTTATTTGTCTCATTAGAATAACTGATACATAAAGGGGTTATATTTTACTAAGCCCTACCAATCACTATAGGTCAAAATCAATCATCATATATCAAATAATCAATTTAATTCATAAACAATATTCCTTATCAAATATCTGTACTGAGTAAATAATAAAAAATTATCAATATTTCATGAGATAAAAAATAACTTTCAATATAGAACATCATATGTAGAAATGATACATTATTTAAGAAATTAATATATCTATGATAAATAATATGGATATTTAAGGGAAATTTAATGTCTAATGATCACAAGAAAGTAAATATTTCAAGGGAAAGTTAATGACAAAAAAATGAATAAAAAAGTTAATTTCAATACATTATTTGATCAAAATGATCATAAATCATTTATTTGAAAAATAATGTTGGTACCAATAAAATATATACCATTTAGAGTAAGAATAAAGGGTTTATATCATTGATAAATAAAAATACCATAAAAAATCTTTAAAAACATTATTGAGGAAAATATCCTTTTCATTTTGAAGATCACTTTTTTTAAAACATGAAAGATTTTGAAAATCACTTTTAAAAAACATTTTATTTAAAATGATCCTCATAAACTTGAAGAGAAAGTTTCAAAAAAATGGCTCAAGGTAATTCCTTAAATGTTGTACAAGGTAAAAAAAATTATTTTTCATTATAAAAAGGATAATAAAGTTCCTTGTTTTGTAAAAGGATAAGAATATTTCTTTAACATCATCATTAAAATCCATGTGGTAATTGTTTTCAGAATGACATAAGATTCCTTTAATTTTTTGTAAAAATAAAAAATTAGTAAAAATATCTTTATTAAATCATTCTGAAAATGTTACTTAAAAAACATTTTTCTAGAGGAAAAAAAATTTACGAATGAAGATATAAATGTAGTTGGATTTTATTAAAAACATTTTATCAATTATATTAAGTACCAAAGAGTGAAAAAACGTTACTATTACTTGAAAATATCATGAATAACCAGAGCGGAAGAAAATTAAAGGGTTTATTAAACAATGGTCAAATAAATTCCTTAAATTTGAATTCACAAATAAACAATCTCGATTAAAATGATGTTGTGAAGTAAACCCTTGAAAAGATCATAACGTTGAAGTGAGAATCAACTAGTTAATCGATTATGCGTATAAATAGTAAATCCAAAAAAAGTTAAAATAAAACATAAAATAATTTAATTTCATTATACAAATAATCTTATAATGATATAATAAATTAAATATAAGTTTATGAAAATTAACATAAATTGAGTTAAGATATTATTTAACACTTGGTAACTTTTAATACAAATCCACTTAGATGAAATAATTCAAATAGAAACTAAAAATTACCTGAATAATGAATTATTCTTTATAATACATGTCAAAGTGGTGGTATATACATCATTTAAACAAAATTAGGTGAATAACATTAAAATATGCCTCAATGAAATGAAATTGAGACAAAATACATTACCTTATGCTTCATTTTGTTTAAAAGTTGTTTAACCTCCAGTATAGTGGTTTTAAAGAAGTTATTAACTTACACCATAATAATATTAATATTTATAACATCATATATGATCCTTTTATAACATCTTATCACATTTTAATTAATAATATTTCATTGTTTTAATTGTTTTGGCTGTTAACTTCCTTGTTTTCTCAAGCTTGTTTTGTCATTAGAGTTCAGTTCCTACCCATATTAAATAGTCTCAACTTCACCATAATAATAATCATGGAATAATTATCATATTTTTATAAAAATTTAACTTATAAAAGAAATAATGAAATATGGTTATGAAAAATTAAGTACGTTACGATCATGGAGATGGTAGGGCCCATGGGGTGATAGTTGAATGACACCTAATGGTTTTACCCCTCACTCTCTGTGGAAACTGGTGCAGGATAAAGTCCTGAAAACATTAAAAATGTGTATGTTTTTAATAGGGATATTCAAATACATTTTCTATCTAGGGAACATGCAGTGCACTCTAGTTTTAGTCGGCCCTCTACTAAGTGTCGAGCATAATCCTACACACATTTATAATATTTAGGTTGAGATGGATCCCTACTTTCTAGGAGAGGCGACTACCCACTAAAAGTTTTTCTTGGTATATATTGTGATTTTAAACCTATACTCTTATTTTTATGGTGGATATTTTGTTTGATTCCTTGTACTCTAGATCCTATTTGAAGGATCTAGAGGCAGCTACATTTTATAATCTTCTCTATAGTTTTTTCCACTTCCTTCTTCTACTTCAGATCATTCATGGGAGTTATGGAGTCTGATATTACTTTTTTGTTCTCTTTATTTACCTTTATCCCTAGATATGCTGTAGATCTAGGACTTCCCTACTTGGATCAATGACTGAAGTGCAGTTTCATTGGCCAATGGATTCCCCAGGCAGAGATGTTTCAAGTGGTAGATAGGCTATCTTCGGGCGACAATGTAGGTAGTATAGTTATGGATGGATCTCAGGTGACAACCAACTACATGTATTTTCATAGAGAACTTCATGATTTCTATGGTGTTTTGGGTAGATGTGGGTTGAAGAATGGGAATGTTGGTGAATTTTGGTTAGTAGTGAGTTCTAGTTTGGCTTCATCAAAGTCTTCTCTATAACCGGTTCTATTTCACTAATTCTAGGAATGATACTATTAGGATCTATCTATTTTCTTGGATTTTTTGTTTTATCGAGCTCCAGATATCTTTTTGATCTACGGATTTTGTCTTGTTGTATTTGGTTAAGTGCTTCTTTGCTAGTATCATTTGGTGGGAGACCTTGTTTGAGGGATCAGTGTACAGGAACCCATCATTCATCTAGCTTTCCTATTTATTGGATGGATGAGTTCCCTACCATTGATTTTTCTCTATGTATTCTTTTTGGTTTTCTATTACATCAGGTTGATAGAGAAATTATTTTATCACAATCATTGTCGGTGTTAGCGGCTCGAAAAAGAGATAGGTTGGATAACACTTCTCATATGGTTATCCCATCACATTTTCAAGTGGACGGCAGGGGTCCAATGCATTATTGTATTGGTACATCATGGAACAACTTGTTTCCCTTAGGTGAAACATAATTAGTATTGGAATTCACTATTTCATTGTCTGGAAGGGGTAATGTGACTTCTTTTATGGCTTATTTTTATTCTTTTTCACCCATTGGACACTCGAAACCTTTATATACATTTGTTTTTTCTTTTATTAAGGAATTTTCTTCTTTATTATTAATGGGTTCCCTATTTCCACATTTTTCAAATTAGTTCTCTTTTTTATTTTCAATAAAGGGATATTTAACCCAACCTTTAAAAAAGGGATATGGTAAGCTATACGTATGCATGAGTTACATTTCCATTTTTCAATGATAATTATGTAAAGTATGTAAGTAATATTTTAGCTTTACATAATTATAATAATTTCATATGCACCATATTATATACTTATATATATATATTATATATGTTGTGTGGTGACGAAAATAGAGCCACATTGCTTCATGAAGGCAGCAGTCCACACGTACACAAATAATGTTATTATCTCTACGTGAGTGAAAATGAAAGAAAGAAAATGATACATATAATATTTAAAAAGAGATAAATGTGTCATTAATATCCTAATTATTACCTTTATATAACATATAATCACTAAATTTATCTTTATCACCTTCCATGTGAAGCGTTAGCGAAAGGCGAATCACATCACTATGTGAGGCTGTAGTCCGCCGTACACACGAGTGATGTTATTTTATCTCCTAGGGAATAGAAGGTGTGTGTATATATATATATATAATAGTGACTCCATAGGTATAAATTTGTTATAAATATAATAGATATACTTTATATCTATCATCATATCCAACCTTGAGAGGTAGAAATGAAAAAATAAATGACATCGGTTCGCGAGGCGGTAGTCCACCATACACATGAATGATGTTTTCATAACCCATTTGATGGTATTTGATATTTATTTAGGTAATGAACTTATTATAAAAATATCCTAGTATATTTACTATGAAAATTTTATTATATAATCATGGTTTAATAAAAATTGAATGATGTGGTTAAAGAGGTAAAATAAAGACATTTATTGTAGAACAATACCCTTGATTTTTGAAAACAATTTTGCTTATAAGATAATTTGGGGTAATTTTTGAATTTATTTTGGTAGGTCTAGGATGATAAAAAGTTTTTTTAGGATGTTAATAATAGATTAGAGGGGGTGACCTTTTGTAATTAGGGGAGAGGACACAATTGGTATTTTTGGAATGAATTGAGTGCTCTCTTGATCTTCATTGTAAAAAGGGTCAAAAATGGAACATCATAAAACCTTAGAGGTGGAATAGTTGAAATAAGTCCATAAAATAGTTTTTAGACAATTTTATAGGTCTTTTTTACCCTTATTTTTTTGGTTTAACCCCCCAGTAACCCATTTTTAACTTAACCACAATAATTAATTTTTACAACATTCACTACTAATTTTGGTAAAAAATTAATTTGAAATTATAATAAATTATAAATTATGATAATTAAAATTATTGAACCCATTTTTTAAAATTCAATTAAAAATATTGGATAATTTTAATTTAAAATTAATCCAATAGACATTATGAGAAATCATGTTTTTAAAATGAAAATGTTCAAAAATTTGAAAAGACATTTTTCAATTAAAAATTAAGTATTAAAATAATTAGAATGAATTAAATTGGATTAATTTATATATAATTGATCTAATTTTACTTTAAAACTAATTCAAAACATAATTTACCATTATAATTTATTTAATTGAAAAGACGGTTTTCAATTAAAATCCAGTATTTTTCACTATTCATAAAAAAATAAAACTTCTCAGAGAAATCCCAAAAATTAACCCTAATATAATTTTTATTTTATGTTTTCAAAAATGAAGTTAATTTTTTCATATAAAGTTTCTAAATGTCATGAAATTAATTTTAAATTAGTTATATAAAGTGTTACTAATCCGTCTTGTAGAAAAAAAATTAATTTCATAGAAAACATTTATTTTTCTTTCAAACGATGATTATTATTATTTACAATCAGTAGATAACCAATTAAAATGTTTAATATATATATTTTTCATAATTTAGTTAGTAATATTAATACCTTCCTATTTAATAGCTAAGTTATAATTATTATATTAAATAATAACATTTTAATAATATTTCACATTTTGTTTAAACTAGGTGATGTATGTAACACAAGATAGACATAGTATTTCAGGTAACACAAGATAATTATAGTGTTTCATTTAATGAAAGATAAAATCAACGTTTCATGTTACATATGATATCGAACATAGTTTTCTTATTTTAAAATTTAGGACTGTTACATTTTCCACACCTTAAATAAATTGCATCCTCCAAATGTAAACATGATTTCAATAATCTAGGGTTTGATATTTGAAAATTCATTTGTTAAAAAACACACACTGTAAAATGGATAATAACACATCCTCTTAATAAGAGATAAATAGGATGTGTAATAGTCATATGGAATAACACATAAATAGGTGTCTAAATAGGAGAACATTGTCAAAAACTGAAGATAAGGACAAGGTTGAAAAGAATAAGTAATTATAAAGAGTGATTGGGGCCATTGATAAATAGAAATTGAGTGGTCAATATAAAGTTAAGGGAATAAAAGCTATAAACCTATGATGATTTGAAAGACCATATGATTCATTTAATATAAAGGTAATATGATAATATTTTTGTTTCAAGATCCTTTTCCTAATGTTGAAGAATTATTTTACTGTTTATGTATATAAGGATATATACTTACTTGATACATTTCTATTTTGTAATCCCAATTTCATCATTTGTTTATGCTTTGATTAATTTTGAAATCACCCCTTACTCTAATAAATGAATATTAAAAAAATGTGTTTTTTATTCATGAATTACTATAATTCACTTTTAACATATTGTAAGATCCATAAAAGAGTGACAAGTATTTCCATCTATCTCTAACTATTTTCTAAAAACAGTAAGGTTAACACAAATAATATAGTAATTTAACCTCTAAAACTCAAGGGAACACCATTTATTTATCATTAATATTTATTTTTCAAATCGATTAACTTAAAAAAATGACATATTAACTAGGACATCACATAGGTCAGTGGTAGGTGCTAAACCCTTATCGTCATTTGGTCATGGGTTCATGCCCCATGACCTTTTTTGACTTTATGGGTTGTCACCTAGCATGCAGGTTATTGTTTTTATAAAACAATATTAATATAATTAATTTAAAATCCCCAAAAAATATGATGGACATCCTTGAAATAAAATTAATCATCAAATAACTTTTTTACTATGGTTTTTAATAAAACTTATTTTTTTTAAAAGTCCAATAATATTATTTTAATCTCATTAAAATTTCATTAATGATCATATAAAACCTAAAGGATATCAATAAATTTAAACTTATTTCTATAAAATGAATTATTTCTCAAATTAAATTTACACTAAAACATATTATTTCTATAAATTTCTCCTATAATATCCATAATCTTGGTAGACCCCCATCAAATAAAACCTAAAAAGGGGTGTTTAAGACTATAAACTTATGATAAATCTTAAAATCATAAAACCATGATTTTATATCTATAACTCTTAAGTGAACACACATAATTTTATAAAATTTAACTCCATCCTTAGATGCTTCAGGATTCTTAAACCCAAAATACCATTGATAAAATACTCCTACAATTTTATTATTTAATTATAATAGACAAATACTTTATCCATTTTATTTCAACATAGGGTTTTCCTTGTTCCAGGGGTTAAACTTTAGAATAGGGAATTGACTCAAATAATTCCCAGATTGTACAAATTTAGGACAACAAACTATAAATGGATCCCTAGTATGAGATTCATTTCCTTTTATCATAATCTTTATTGTTCCCCGTACTATATTTTAATTATGCCCTTATTTTCCACACAAAAATCATTTTATTATTCTTTTAAGACAGCCTCAATTCAATCTAAGAAACCTTAAGTTTAACTTAGGTCATTAATTTATCATCATCTATTCAAATCCTTTATAATTATTTATAAATAAAATTTTAATTGTCCTAAGAATATCCCCTGGGTGTCTCAAACTAGGTGCACAATAAGGTTTTTTTTGTTTTGCACCGGGTGATGATCAGGTCAACCCCAATACAACCTTTTCAGATTTATTACCTCTAGGTAAATATGTTCCATAACCATGTCCACTTGTAGTATCTAGATAAGGATTTATTTCAAGGAAAACCACATAATCTATACCTTACCAAAACTATATGATCTTCTTTTATAATTACCCTCATAGTATATCATATGGTTATGATACCGAATATATGTTTTCCTAAATCTAGTTACTAATATTTATACTAAAATTTATTTGATACCAACTACTGTGACCCAGACCCCATTATCCGAGATATGGTGTCTACTTTATTAAATTGGAATAAAATACAAATAATCGCATCCCAAATGACCAAATAGGTTAATAGTTTTAGTAAACTAGATTCATACATGACACCCCTATTACATTGGAATAAATAAACTATAAAATAATTATTTTTAGAATAAATTTATTCCATATAGAGTACCCATTCATATCAGTCATAGTAAATTTCATAGAATCCTAAAAAAACCAAATAAGGGTGAGCTCAAATGCTCAATGAATGTTAAGTACATTAGTATCTATTAGGAATCAATAATCATAATCAATATGAAAAGGTAAATAACTAAACACACATGAAAATTAATAAAATTGAATATCATGATAATATAATTAATAATAAATATAGAAAAGTAAATAACTAAACACACATGCCATTTAAATAACTGGATATGGAATAATCAATATAGCATGTTAAATAACTGAAAACACATGCCATTTAATCAATAAACTTAGAATTAAATGCATCTAGATATAATATCATTGTGGAAATAACATGGATAATAATAAATAAATTATTATGGAAGGTAATGATTAATTATTTTATGTCATAATCTTATGCATCATGATACCTCTACTATCAAGACCTTTCACAAGACGATTTAAAACTATATGTAAAAACCCATTTAATGATAGCTTACTTTTTTGTCACATGATACCTAATGATGAATCAAGGAGATATATTATACCAAACTCCACCAGTCAATTTACCTCCAAATCATTCCTTATATATATCAAATAGTCAATTTAATTCATAAAAAATTTTCCTGATCAAATATTTGTATTGATAAAGAATACATATTTATCAATATTTCCCCAGATAAACAAATAACATTCAATGTATAACACCATATCTAGAAATGATATATGGTTTAATTAATTAACATATATATGATTAATGATATAGATAATTATTTTAAATTTAATATCCAATGATCACATGAGGTAAAATATTTTAAGGTAAATTTAGTAACTACAAAAATTAATCAAGAAAGTGAATGTCAACACATTCATTGGTCAAAATGACCATAAACCATATATAGGAAGTATAAGAAGAAAAATAATACAATATATACCCTTTAGAGTAATAATAAATATATTTTTTCATTTATTAATATAAATACTATAAAAATAACTTTAAAAAAGTGCTTGAGGAAAATATCATTTTTATTTTGAAAATAACTTTTTTTAAACATAAAAAATTATGAAAATCATTTTATTAAATCACTTTTGAAAAAAATTTCGTAAAAAATATCTTCATAATATTGAAAATAAATATTTGAAAATATTATGGTGGGTAATTAATTACATTATATACAATGTAAAAATACCATTCCTCTTTCATTGTAAAAAGATTGAGAATGTGCCTTGTTTAAAAAAGGAAAAGAAGATCCCCTTCACATTTTCGTTAAAAGCCAATCAAGAATTATTTTAAAAACCCCCTAAAATTACTTGAAATTTTTTATAAAAATTAAAAATGGATAAAAATATATTTATTAAATCATCTTTAAAAGTTTAATACATTTTTGAAAGCATTTTTTGAAAACATGGTTTTGGATGAAAACATATTTCCGACTCCAGAGAGAAATGAAGTAAAATTTTATTAAAAAATATCTATCAATTATTTTAAGTACCAAAGCGTGTAAAAATGGTAATATTACTTGAAAATATCATTAATAACCATAATAAAATAAAATTTATGTATTTATTAAAACACCATCAAATAATTTCCTTCAATTAAAATCAAGAATAAACAATCTCTATTAAAATTAAATTGTGAATTAAACCCTTGCAAAGATTTTAAAATTTAAGTGTGAATAAAAAAATGAATTGATTATATGTATCAACTGTAAATAAAAATATAAAATGTTTAAATAAAATAAAATATAATCAAAATTCATTATATACATAATCTTATAATGATATAATTAATAAAGTAGAAGTTTAAACCAATTAATGATAATTGAGTTAAGAAATTATTTACCACTTGGTAACATTAAATTCAAACACAAAAAGATGAAATAATTCAAAATTGAACTTAACATACCATTAATAATGATGTATTAATTATATTACATGTTAATGAGAAAATATATACACCATATAAAATACATTAGGTGTATAACTTTACAACATGCCTCAATAAAATGAAATTGAGATGAAATCTCTTAACTCATGCTTCTTTTTGAATAAAAATTCTATAACATCCTATATAGTGGTTTTAAAAATTTTATTGACTTAAAATATAACCATATTAATATTTATAATATCTTATATTATCCTATAATAACATATTATTACCCTTTCATTAATAATCCTTCATTATTGTCATTATTTTGGGTGTTAATTTCCTTGTTTTCTTATGCTTGTTTTGTCATTAAATATCTAGTTCCTATACACATTACGTAGTTTATTATTCTCAATAATAATAATAATGAAATAATTAACATATTTATACATAAATTTTACATTTAAAACCAATCATGAAATATGGTTATGAAAAATGAAGTACGTTACGATCATGGAGATGGTAGACCGTATGTATACATGAGTAACTTTTCCATTTTTAAATGATCATTATAGAAAGGAAGAAAGTAATATTTTAACATTAAATAATTATAATAATATAATATATACTACATTATATACTTATATATATCATCCATTTGGTTTGGTGATGAAAATAGAGTAACATTGCTTCATGAAGGTGGTAGTCCACACATACACGAACTATGTTATCATCTTTAAATGAGTGAAATGGAAAGAAATAAAATGATATATATTATATTTATATTATTATAAATATTTTATAAAAATTAAAATTATTTACTTTATATCACATATTATAGTAAACATTATATTTATCACCTTCCATGTGAAGGGCTAGTAAAAGATGAATCTCATCACTTTGCAAGGCGGTAGTCCACCATACACACAAACAACGTTATCATATCTTCTACAGAATGAAAGGTAAAAATATATTTTTGATATAGTTACTCAATAGGTATAATATTTTTATAAATATCATATATATGTATACTTCATATCTATCATCATACCCATCCTTGATAGGGGGAATGGAAAAATGAACGACATTGGTTTGCGAGGCAGTAGTCCTCTGTACACATGAATGATGATTTCCTAACACATTTGATAGAAGTGGAGCTGGTTTTAGTTCATGAAATTATTATAAAAAAATAAAATTATATTTAATAAAATAATGTTTTTATAGCATCACAGTTTAATAACAATCCAAGGAGGGAGATAAAGTAGTAAAATAAAGAAACTCATTGAAGAACATTACCTCTTCTTCGAGAAACCTTTTTTAGTTTTTCACTAATTCCTTCAAAGGAAGGATTTATGCCCAAAATATGGATTCTAGGATGGGGGGGAGATATTTTGGGAAGTGATTTGGGAACATATTGGATGATACAAAGTTTTTTAATGTTTGAATAAAGAGGAGAGGGGTGGATTTTATAAGTGGGGGAGAGGACACACTAGGTATTTTTGAAAAGAATTGAGTTCTCCATTGATTTTCATCATTAAAAAGGGTAAACAATGAACCATTATATAAACATAGAGGTTTTAGGGTTAAATTATGACCATAAAATTTTATTATACAAGTTTATAGGTCATTTTTACCCTTATCTTCAATGTTTAACCCACTAACAAACCCATTTTTACCTTAACCATAATAATTAACCACATTCACTATTCATTTTGATAAAAAATTAAGTTGAAATTTTTATAAATTATCAATTAATATAATTAAATATACGTAATACATTTTTAAAAATTAAATTCACATAATTTGAAAATTTTAATTGTAAAATAATCCCACAGATAAGGTGAGAAAGTGGGTTTTTAAAGAGAAAATGTTCAAAAGATTACAATGCTTTATATAAAAATTCAATATAAAAATAATTACAATGACATAAATTGGATTAATTCATATATAATTTATTTTATTTTAATTTAAAATGAATTATAAATATAATTTAACGTTATAAATTATTTAAACAAATATTATGTTTTTAATTAAAATTTAGTATTTTCCACTATTCATCAATAAATGAAACTTCTCTGTAAAATCCCAAAAATTCACTGTAAGAAAATTTTTATATTTTTATTTTAAAAAATAATTTATTTTTTCATATAAATTTTTTAAATTTTGAAAAAATAAATTTTAAATTTGATGCACAAAGCGCGACTAATCCATCTTTTTGAAACAATTGAATTTTACAGATAACATTTATTTTTTTATCAAATGTTTCATATCATTATTTATAATAAATAGATAACAAATTAAAATGTGTAAAATATAATTATTTTTATACTTTAGTTAGTACTATTAATACCCACCAATTTAATGACAAGGATATAACTATTATATAAAATAATAACATTTTAATAATATTTCACATTTCGTTTAATCTCGATCTTGCGTGTAACACAGATAAATATAGTGTTGTGTGTAATGAAATATAAACTCAATATTTAATGTACCATACTTTATCAAATAAAATTTTATTATTTATAATTTATGGGAGTTATAGTTTTAATGGTGTTAGATAATGAGATAGATGATAAAAGGCCATGCTTTGAGAAAAAATGGATCAAACACTAATACCATTCCATGTTGAATGATAAAAAAAATGTGGTGAGGTTTTAATTGAAATTAATGAAGGGAAATGATCTTAGTTTAGGGGAGATGAATATAAATAACTATATGAAATGATTTAGATAACACACCATGGTCTATTTAAATGTATTATGGTGTAGTTAGAAACATTATCAGTTTTTTAGGTTTTGGGATTGTGATGGAAACATGCAATACAAGGAAATTAATTTTTCAACGCTGTGATCAATGTCATAAAATCATTACCAATGAGGTTCCAACAATTTATCAACCTGAGGATCTTATATGAATTAAATAATCATGAAAATATAAATCTAAATCATACCTCATTTGATTTTGATCGTGAATATGTTAGCTCAGTACCCTAGATCATTGCTTGAAGGAATCAAAGATAGAACCCACTATATTACCCATACATGCTCTAAAATATTTCATTTATGTCAATCATAAATTTTAGAGTACTATCATAGATATATTATAAAATTTTTCTTCCCTAATGATCATCAAAGTATTTCTCCATTGATCTGGATAGAAGAACTTGGATTGGGATGATTAGAATGTCTGCTTTTCTGTTTCATAGATGTAGGTGGAAGGAGAGAGTTACTATCCAAATATTAGGATGAATAATCCTATGAATAATGAGTTTATTTAGGAATATATATTTATGTTAGAGATATTTAAATTTCACTTTGGAACTTGAACATGTATTACATTCTAAATAACCCATAATGTCACCAATGAAACTTAAAACTTGCTATAAATGTGGTAATATCTTATCACTCACTTTTTATATTAAAATAAATCTTATGTGATAAAATCTGATCTATTAGATCATCTATTCCCCCCATAAAATATAAAATGAAAATTTAATAATAATATACATTCATTAAATGTTTTTATTGTATTTACTTAATAACATATGAATATTGTGAGTAAATAAATTCAACTCATCTTATTATAAACATGAATGATTTATTTATTTAGCTATTTTGAGCAATAAAAGCTGTACATATTCTGACCCCACCATGAGGCCCATAATGTTCTAAACTCTAATTTTTTTATAATAACTCAAGATTTGGAATATGATTTTTATGTAACCCTCTAGGCCCTTATATTTATATCAACGAGTCACAATCATAGACTAAGAGAAGTATCTTATAACACATCATGGAATTTCAGGGGACAAGGTTCATAAATATCAATGAAAACCTCCCATCAGCATGCACCTTGTAATATAATATTTTTGAAACATGATATCTTACCAAATAGGGCACATACTTTGTTTTATCATCCTTTATTTCTTTATTATTTCATAACATTACTGGATAAACTTACCATCTTCTAACATTCCCATGGATTTAATTAATGTAGTTCCATCTTATACAGCTAGTCCGAAGATATATATTCCTTTCAGAAATGAAAAATACTATAATTATCTATCAATTAATTTCTAACCACCAATGATGCACTGAACACAAACTAACTCACCACAACATAAATTTCATGATTTTTTTTATCTTTTATCCATGTATATGATCAAATAGTTCACAAAGAAAATGATCTAAAATGAAGAGACCAAATAAATTCTTTTAAATCATTATATTAATTATAAAATTGTAAATAAAAATTTACGTTTCACAAAAACAAAAACAATTAATTTATCATTTTTTAAAATAATCATTTACTTCTTATATGATATAAATATATCAAATTTTCACTTATGAGATACATAAATTTTATTTATACTTTTATAGGTGAGGTTACAATTCTGTTAGCCAGATTACTATTCCTAATGATCACATTACTATTTTAGTGGTTAGGTTATTATTCCATTAGTATAGATTCCATAATTTCTATAAATACCACTTATTTAATTATACATTTATAATGAATGTACCTATTTAATTCAGAATTAAAAAAATAAATATAAGTACATGGGGTTTTATAATGATGGAAGAAAATGTGTTATGGAATAAAAGGTTTGGGAATATGTTTTAGAGGAATATAAAAAAACAAAGAGTGAAAGTATTCATGATTTTTATGACTTGACTTGATGAAGTGATTGGTGTTTATCTATTTTCTATAAAGAGATGTTTACAAACATATTACATAATAATGATTAGATTCATTCAACTCATTCCTTAGAGCTAATACATTCTAACATTTATGGGCCCATGAGTAAAAAATCAACACATAGAAATTAGTACTATATTTATTCTATTAAAAATTTTAATTTCATTACATGTATTATGTTTCTAAATCATAAATTAGAGGATCCCATTATGTTTATGAGTTTCAGGAGAAGTTAAGAAAATTTATGTGGATATTCCATGATAAAAATTCAAGATAATAATGGTGGAGAATATACAGGTGAGAATTTCAGATATTATCATAAAAATCCTCGAATTCATTATGAGTTTAGTACACTATACACACTATAACGAAATATTCTAGCTAAAATAATAAAGAATTTTTTTGTGGATATGATATAAAAAACATTGATATAACATGATACATATCATTATTTTCTGAGGAAATCCATCAGAGCATCAGTTTAGGTTTAGAATAGATGTTTCTATTGGATGAACTCTGATATGAATCCTTATGAGCTGTATTACAAAGAAAACACAAATTTTAAACACCTAAGGGTGTCTAGATGTATCTGCATTATAAAGTTCATGGGAGAAAATCGTTGGAAGTTTTATCAAAGAGGTGTTGATTGAATCTTTCTTAGCCACCCTTCAAATAGTAGAGGATACATGTGTTATAATAAATAGTTAGGAAAGATTTTTGACATAGTAGATATGAAAACTATTGAACTATATACTAAAGAGTTTCTAGAAAAAATAGATATAAAAGAAATGGAATATGATGTGGTATTAGTTGAACAACATGAATTTCTTTAATGATAATAAAAATGTTGAAACTGATCGAGAAGAAGATTCTAACTCAGCTATCTCAAGTGGTGAGGATCAATTATGTTCATCTCATCATAGGATGAGGAAAAAATTAAAAGTTCATATCATCATTGGAGATCATCAAAAATATGTTTAAGGAATATTAACTTCAAATTTAGTATCACATACTTTCTTATATTCACAAGTTGAGAAAAAATATGTTCAAGAATATTTTGAGAATCATGAGTAGATTGAGTCTATAAATGAAGAGATGAATCAGAATGAAAATAATGACACTTGGGAAATTATAAACAATCCAAAAAATAAAAATGTGTTTGGTACAAAGTGGGTGTTCTAAAACAAGTTGAATAAAAAAAGGTGAAGTTATAAGAAATAAGTAATGATTGTTTTATAATGGTTACTCACAAATTGAAGCATTAACTTTGATGAGACATTTTCCTTAGTGGTGCGATTAGAAACCATCAAAATATTCCTTTATATAACTAAATAAAGATGATATAAAATTTTCCAGATGGATGTTAAGACATATTTTATTAAGGGTGATATTTATGAAGAATTTTATATTAAAAAACCAAGTGGCTTCATAATTTGGAAACATGAAACTTTTTGTATGCAATATGAAAAATAATTTTCAATGGCCAAAGAAAGATCATCGATATGGTTATTCTAAATTGGATACTTTCATAAAGAATGTAAACATCATGAAATGAATATCTGAAAATAAACTCTTTATAAAATAAAATCAATTGGTTTCTCTCATTTTGATTATGTATATAAATGAAATCATATTCATAGGTAATGATAAAGAAACTTGTGAGAAGTATTCTAAAAAGATGAAGAATCTTTTTTAGATTTTCATTTTTGGCTAAATAAAATACCTTCTTGGATTACAGGTCTTGCAAAATAAGAAATATATTTTCCAATCATAATAGAATTATGATAAGGAAATTTTAAGGATGTTTTTCATGGAAGACTACAAGATATTTTCCACACCAATTTTGGTGGGAAAAAGTTTTCTAAAGATGGGAAAGGAAAAGAGGCTGGTCTTAAAGAATTTATAAAGTTGGTTGAATTTTTAATATATATAATGTCCTCAATGATAGATATTGTTTTTGGAGTTACAATTTGTTCTATTTATCAATATTCTCTAAATATTTCTCATATCGTGGATAAAAAATGAATTCTTAGATATATAAAATGCACAGCTGATTTTAGGGTGAGATATGCTATTGAAATAAAGATTAATTTATTTGGTTATACAGATATATATTGGACAGGAAGTGTTGAGGATAGAAAATACACATATGGTGGAGTATGTTTCTTGGCAAAATGATGTCTTAACTGACATATAAAGAAATTAAATCTCATAACTCTAAACATAGTGTAATATTAATATGTTTCTACCATACAAGTTAAAACATAACTTATATGGATAAATATATAGTTAAAGAATTATTTGTTGATATGAAGTGTCCTATTATATTATATTATGATAATCAAAGTGATATAAATCTCACTAGAAATATAGTTAAAAATTATCTTTCCAAGAATATTGATATAAAATATTTCTTCATCAAATATCTTGTGGAGAAGAACAAACTTATGTTGAAGTTTTTAGATAAATATGCTTATATCGTCACAAAACCATTCCCAAAGGAAACATTTCATAAACTGAGGTTAATAATGGGTGTTCAACCTCCCGATATTCAAGGATAAGTTTTGTTACATACATCCCTTATCCATCTCATATTTTGATAGTGTTTTCAAGGGGCAGAATTGTATTTAATCCAAATATATCCCTTGGTATGTGCTTAAACTTTTAAGAAAAGAACGTATTTTTTGAGAGTTTTAAAAGGGGTAAGATGTGTTTTCAATATGTGTGAACTATTTTAACATTTTATTGAGGTGTATTTTGGAATCATTTTTCTTACAAGAAAAGTTCTTTTTTGGATGAAAGCTCTAAGTTAAATTAGATGTGAATGTTTTATATTTAAGATAAAAGTTTCTTAAGTCATTGATTATGGAAAAATGGGATTATTGTTCAATTTTCATAATTTCCTACACCAATTTATCTCACATAATATTTTAATTGTTGGATATATAATCCATTTAATGAATTATGAAATGTGTTGAACATTTATCTTTTATTTCTTACTAAGTCATCATAAAAAGTTTTCAAGGATCATTATTTCGAGATATTATTTTATATTGTTAATGATTCCAACATCATGAGTTATAAAATAACTCATGATACAATCATTTGAATAATGGGGATAATTTTTTTTATATGTAAAAATTTTATATTATAATGTTTTATGGAGTTCACAATATAGATGATATAGAATAGAGGTTTGGATGAGAAGAGTGTTTATTAAAAATTTTATAATGTTCCAGTTATTATAGAAATATAAAGGAAGATTGTCAATAATGTAATTGAATGAATTACATTTGGATGAATTCTATTCAGATGAATTTTGGTGGACAAAATATTTGTACAATTATTATCAAATATACATGTATAAAGTAGTAAAGAAGAAGTTGGATCAATATAATTAGATATAGGAAATGTTTAGACGAAGTCTTCTAAAATTGTATTATGAAGAAACAAAAGAGTTCTGAATGAAGTCTCTTTAGATGGAATATTTTTAACAATTTTTGACCAGGTTAATTAAGTGGTATAATGTTTTATAAATTCAAATTCATTTACAAAGTTTTCATAATGAAATAAAATGTGATGATGTTTTGATGATCGTTAAAAGATCAAAATATCCTGAAACAAATTTATGTGATTCTATAAAATATTTAACAATGTTTGATAAAGGTTTTGGATGCTCAAATTTGTGAAAAGCATAAAGAATACTCTAGAAGATTTCAGAAGAATCAAGGTGAATGTTTTTGATCGAGAGTTTAAAATTTTGAGTTTTCGATTAAGAAAGAAAATAAATTGAAGTTTCCCCCTATGACCAAACAAGTACTAATATAAATAGGGTGAAATCATAGTATAGATGAAGTGGTTTGTTTAAGCATGGAAGTGATGAAGTGGTATAACAATTGTTTTAGATAGAGATACTAGATGATCTTCTGATATAAAAAGTTTAAGTAAGGAAGTTTCCAAAAAAATAATCTATTGGTTGAATAAGAAGTTAGTATCAATCATATAAGTTAATATCTGGTGTAACCTGAATAAGTTACTGGAAAACATTTTATATCACACGAAATTAGATAGATAGAGTACAAGGATGTTTTATGATTTCTCTAAAGGAACTTGATGTATTTGTCCTGACACATGACCAAACAGAAAAATAAGATGAAGAGTCAATAGAAAGAGTTTTATAAAGAAGTTCAAGGAGGAATATATTTATTGTTATTGGGTAAGAAAGTAAAGAAGAAGGGGTTTTTTTAATGAAGAGAAAAAGTTTTATAAATGATAAGAAACACAATGAAAATATATTTACCTTGTTGGTGAAGGTTTCTAAAAATTATTGCAAAAATCATTGTTACATCTATTCTGTGGAGGGACTACATAAACTTCTTTATTGATCATAGTGTAACACATGTTTAATTATATTCAATCATTTCCATAATCATATAAAATTATTTTATCTTGGATTTTGTGATATTAAATTATTTCCAAACCATGTCAAAGACTATATACTCTTACTTGTGTTCCTTTGGATTGTTTTTATTTAATTGTTTTTAGAAAATCCATAAGTATTTAATAGGATGCGATGATTATTTTAAAAGTAAGAAAATATAAAATATAAATATTATTGATCCAACCAACCTCTTCTCAATGATCACACATATCCTGTTTAGTCCTTTCATTCAATATTATTTTAAACTTGACCTCTTTGAGTAAAATCCCACAAGAGATGATATCTCAAAATATATCCCTTTTTTATCTATTAAAAACCTGACATATTGGATAATAAACCTATAATAAACTAATCATAGTAATAATAATTTACATTTTTTTATTATTCCAAGAACTATAACAAATCATTTCATATTTAGTTCTACTTTTTGAGATTCATCAGAAGCTCCAACATACTAGATATTTTTAGACTTAACCACTATGTACTTTAATGAGACAATGTTTATAATATCCATAACCTAACTATAATATTAGATCAAATTATTATAAGATGACTAGTTTTTCCCTTTTATAACAGGTGTCCCTGCCTCTCTAAATACCCGGAACATATCCATTATACCTTTTTAATTTCTTTGGGTAGTTCTGACTCCATCCCATGTAATTCATTTATATTTATATGATATTTTGAAACCATAATGTATATATTGATAGTATAATATCTATTATATGTCCTTGAATATTTTATATATCCATCATCAAATTATATGGAGTTATACTCATCATTTTAATATCCTTCTATGTATTTCAAGTATTCTTGGATAGATTTAAACCATGTGACATTGGAAACAATTCCCTCTTTAATTTTTAAAACATGTATTTTTATTAATTTTTCAGTATATGAAATTTATGGGGTTTAAGAAACCTATATATCTACCTCATTATATCTTATTCTCTAGAACTTGTATTATTGCATTAATTCAATCTTTTGAGAAGTGTTTTCAACTTATTCTTAAGGAAATATAATCCTAATTAATTATTTACCATATGTTATCAACATATTTTAATGGGAAAACTATGGTGCCCCAACTTACCACTGGTATACACTAAGAAATTATTCATTCAAAATTAATATTAAATGATCACAATACTTTCTTCTATCCATAAAAATATTTGTTCAACTTTCATATCATATTGGAATTTTATAGTGTCACCAACCCTTTTAGTTTCATTATATAGAAATCTTCCATAGGGTTTCCATAAAGAAACTGGTATTAATGTGAAAATTGGAAATATAATTATCCTTGAAAATTTTCAATGAAAAACATAATTCAAATGGATTTTATATGATGATTGATGATAAATCAATTTTTATATAGAATTTCTAAATTTAATAATATTTCTTGTAATCATCCATGATTAGTTTTTCAATAATACCTCTAAATGGATTTGCATCATCAATATATAATTATCAAAATATACAATCACATTTTGATATATATAATCCATATTTTAATTCATTTAAACTTTTCAATAATAGATTTTTTTTCTGCACATTGGTTTCTTGTAAGACTCATTATTATTAATAAATAATATATCACTTACCATGGAGAATATAAAACCACCCCTTTCTCTATACTTAAAAATATAATCTTGTTCCCAATAAGCATGTAATTGGGAACCTATTTCCATATTTGTAACATGTAAGAAATCCAATATTTCATTTATTATTCTTTGACACGTTTATTTTTTCATAGTTCTTAGTCAACATATTCTTTTCTTGAATTAATATAAATATATTATCGCAATAAAATTCTTTCTCTGTCTTTATTCCACTTAGAACTATATCATCATATGATGAAAGTGTTTGATAAACCCATGTGACTCAAAGAATTTTCTTAAGATCATTAAATAAATAATAAATCTTTCTTTATTTATTATGTATGAATTCTATAGTGTGCCAGGTTAATATTGTAAAGTTATTATCATACTCTATAATAGTTTATTCTTCCTTTTACTTTAAAGTGAGAAACTTATTCTTCAATTAATCTTTCTATTCCTAAGGAAATTATTTCTTAAATAATATCACTTTAAAACTTTTCCATTCCATAATTTATATTTTATTAGCCTCTTTAGTGTAATTGATCAATGACCCCCATTGATCATCATGACCCTTCAAAAAATACAATGTCAGAAAAAATTTCCCTTAAATTATTTTACAAGGCTAGAAATATATTTTTGAGGGACTCAATCCATTGTTAAACTACAAACGGATTAGTAGTTACATTAAAATATAGAGGCTTCATTCCCATGAATTGATCTAATATATGCTAATCATGCTGTGGAACAATAACTTTCCCCATACAAGAAATGTTATTATATGTAAACTAAGTTATCTATGCTAATATGTAAATGATCTTCTTAGCTCTAGTACTAGCTATATTGGCTTTCTCAGTAGTGTAATCCCTACATTGACTATATGCATGGATTCCCTTCCTTTTGTTAGGTTCCATCTCTAAACAATGACACACACCAATTCACCTCATAATCATCATGAAAAATGAACCTTAAAATAAAAATCATTGTGATGAAAAAAGTTCCCAAATACCCTTATGAATTATCATAATTACCATGTTTACTATGTTCACTTAAAATATAGTTCCTAGGATTCATATTAAACATGATCTGATACAAACTATAATGACCTCGAATCCAGTAACACTGAGACGATATTTACTTTATTATATTGGTACAAAATACACGGGGTCACACCATACTAGATCTATTAGTTTCGAAGTATTATAAAAATATACACACACATGATCCCCACATTACAATGGAAATATAAAAAAACTAGAATAATAAACTTTTTTTTATCCTTGAAATCATTCAAAATATCCTTCTCCATGTCCCAGGGAAAGGAAATAAAATAAATTGTGAACTCATATGCTTAGTAATGGTTAGGTACAATGAAGGATATAATGTGGGAATAAGTTATAAACAATATGGAAACATGGATAAATTAGAAAACATTTTATTCAATCAATAACTTGAGGTCAGAGTATATCCATGAACAATATTGATATAACAATAACATGGATAATGGAAATTGAATTCCTAGAAAAGTAAATTATTAAATCTGGACGTTTGTGATCTTACCATCAAGGGCTCATCCAAAATATTAGGAATCTTACCGTCAAGATCTTATAAAAAACACTTTCATTGTATGTGTAGGTATACACCAATTACCAACTAATGTAGAAAAATATTTTTTCTCTGGAGACTTTTAGATTCATCAAGGGGCTATCTATAACTGAGACATACAAATCACTTACAAGTCCTATTAATTCTCTAAATATTGAATAATCAACATAATTTATTCTCAAAATTCCTAATAAGTTAACATTTTTCAATACTAAAAAAAATAAAGAATATTTCCTTGGTTAATGAAATGACATTCTTAATAAGCTTCCTTAAACTAATACCATAAATAGAAATTGTATATGGTTGAGATAACATCAATGTGGTGGAAATGATTTCATATAAACCCATGATGCATAAAATATGTACATGGAGGAAAAAATAATGTCAAATGAAATGATAGATCATGATAAGAAATGTGATTTATAGAAAGTTAATGACCACAAAACCTTGAATCAATAAAGGGTGAAATAAGCCCATAAATTCATTAGATATGATGGTTTTTATAGAAAAACCAAGAATTTGAGAAATAAAAATGATAAAATAAAAATTTTTAAAACTAAATTCATTGAGTATTCATGTAAGAATGAATTTATACATCACTTTTAAAATTATTTTCATTCCTTGAAGAAAATAATACCATTTTAAATAAAAATTTAAAGTATATTGTGAAAAATATATATTTCTTGAAAATAAAAATGGTAAATTTTAAAGGAATCATGATAACATATAATGAATATGATGAAAGTAAATTGAGGTTATGTCATATATGTTATAAAAACATTCTTTCTATACATTTGTAAAAAGTCAAAAATAACACATATAGAAAACTTTGAAAATATTCCTTTTGAATCATATTCTAAGAACATAAAAAATACTTGAAAAATAACTTTATCAAACTTTGTATCATAAATAATAAAATTCTTGAAACATTTAAAAGAACGTCGACATAAAAGAAAAAAATTTGTAAGGAAGACTTTAAAACCATATTTTTTTAAAATATAGTACCTTAAATGTAACTTACCTATTGATTATTGATTGAACAATATAATAAATGGAAAATAAAAATATAAACCCCAAAAATAAAAAAATGAGAATAAAATATTATGTAGTTTAAGATATTTTGATCATATAATTTTCCTAACGGAAATCCGAACAAGAATAATCCTCAAATAAAAAGTGATTGTAACTCAAACCCCTTACCTTTAATCTCTTTTTACTCATACATATTTTATCCTCCTATATAATTAATTTAAATTTATGAAATACTTTATTACAAAAAATTCATATATATTCAATTTTAAGGTCTTTTTATAATAATTTGAAATCCATTCATTGAATTATTCTTGGTTATATTGACCATTTAAGGTTGATTTGTTAATTTTTCTAAAATTACATAATTATATTTTTCATGGTTAAAGGTATTATGAAATGGTTAAATAATATCCATAAGGTTAATAATTAAATAAATTAAATTTTTATTAATTATATAAAATTTTATAATAATACTTTCATGGTTTTAATATAACAATAAATCACATTGCTTCTTGAAGGTGGTAGACCACACATACACATGAGTGACATTATCATTCTCCAATGGATAAAAGGGTAAGAAAGTAGATGATATCATAGTTTTCAAAAATATTATTCCATAAATACAATATATATTCACTAATCTCAAATTTATTACAATCTGAGTAAAATGGTGATGAAAAACAGATTATATCACTATGTTGAGATGATAAGTTGTATGTACACACAAGTGACGTTTTCATTCTCCAAAGGATGGAACGAAGAAAAAATGGATATACAATTAATATAAAAAAATATAAGCATTCTTAATATAATTATTTAATTTATTTAATAATTTTTAATGATTTTTAGTAGGTTTAAGAAGAAACGAACATGAAAAATATTTGTAAGAACAAATACATATTCTTTTGGTAATCTCCTTTGGATTAAACCTTAAGCCTTCTTGAAGTGTTTTTTGTGAGATAAAGAACTCTTGGATGTA
Organism: Viscum album; assembly: GCA_963277665.1. Lineage (NCBI taxonomy): Eukaryota > Viridiplantae > Streptophyta > Magnoliopsida > Santalales > Viscaceae > Viscum > Viscum album. The sequence continues at coordinate 1,256,508,529 of OY728142.1, read as the reverse complement.
TGAAAATATGTTAGAAATAAATCTTGGTAAGTATTGGTCGAGTTAAGTGGGTTATGTATTGTGGATAAGAGATGATAGGGGTTTCTCTATTATAAGTGAGGTGGGTGGAAAACTTGTAATGTGTGAAAAATTATTTTATAATTTATGTCTCACTAAAGTAAAGTGGATCCAAATTTCCATATCATCAATTATGATAAGTTTAAGTAATCAATTAGACCAAATAATGAGTTTTAAGAAAGTTTTTTTGTTTTATCTTGAAACCGTATCCCTTTATTTTATCCCTTTTAACCCATTTTACCCTTAAGTAAAGTGGTAAATATTTACTATGGTTACTATTCATTATAAAAAAAATTAGTTTAAATTATTACCAATTAATAATTATAGTGATTTTATTTTTTTAATACATATTACAAGATCTAACTTCAATAATTGGTAAAAGTTAATTTTAAAATATGTTGATAAAATGGAACGAAAACCATTATTAGAAAAATGTTCCTTTTAAGCATAAAAATATTTTATAGAAAAATAAAGTTCAATGTTGATTCAAATGGAATAAATTGGATTGTTGTAAATAAAAGGATTGTTATATTTCTTTAAAAAAATATACAACCAAAAGTAACCATGTAAATAATTTATTAAGAGATAAGAACTAAAAATAATATTTATTTTAATAAAAACATTACTTAGATTTCTATCTTGTTAAGTATATATTTCGAAGTTCAACATTATATTTTTATATAAATTTTATTACTTATTAATTTATATTTTTTCTATGAAAAATTTTCATAAAAGTTCATAGTATTCTTATATAATTATAATTTCATAAAAGTGATTTTTTTACGAAATCGATATTACTCACTATTCACCAAAAAGTTGGCAATTTCTGAAAAATCATAGATTATAATGTTTATTTATAAAGGGTTCATAAATTAAAAAATAAATTTAAACACATATGAGTTTATATTTAAAAGTATTAATTATTATAAATGAATAAATTGAAATGTTCTATTTAAAAATTCCTTATTTAAGAGAATTTTTTACACCATATCAAAAGGTGTTTTGAACGTTGATATGATCAAGTTTCAAATAATAATTTTTTGATATTTTGGATATCTACATAATATATATGGATAGTTCGTATATAAAATATTTATATTTTATATATTAAATGTTTAATAAAAATTATATAAAAATGTCAATATAAAGCACATATCTCATCTAGAGACAAGGGTAGGATGAAAAAAAACCTCTGATTGATCTCACCCAAGGAACAATGGAGTCTATTTTGTGGAGGAACTCTCTATTTTATCAGATCTAAAAAATGTGGACATTCATAGATCTTCTAAAATAAAAAAATGATGACGGTGGTTTCTCATTGGTGGAAGATTATAAGAACCTGGATCTTCGTCTCAGGTATGTATTTCTCTTTTCTGGTGTTTTTGAGAAAAAAGAGAAGTTTCTGGAATTTTTTTATGTACACACCATGTACTTATATGTACACACTGTGTACTCTTTTTCCGCACGTAGCTGTGTGTTGGCCGTGTAACCGCTGAGCACACATCCATGTGTGGTGACCTGGAGACCACCTAATACGGGGGCTGGTAAGGGCAAGTACACACCGTGTACTTATAAAGTACATACAATTTACTTTTTTTACATTAAATGAACCAGGGTCACGTATAATTGGAAGAAGTGTCTTCTTCTTTTTCTTCTTCAACCAAGAGCATTCGTACGATAATGATCTTTCCCTGATCCCCCGATCAAGCTTCCGTTCTCAGAATCAAACTCCATCAGTTGCGTTGGAATCACATCGAGGAGTTCTCTCTTCTTCATGAACCTCGTTTCTTGATTTATTCTCTTTCTAATGTTTTCATTGGTTTAATGTTTTAGAAATTTATTTAGATCTACTACGTTATAGGTTGATCCAAGTGTTGATGACAGGGTATATCGATCATACAACGCTAAGGTAGGTGGTTTGTGCCTTTCAGTAGATACTCTTTGAGTTATATGTGAAAAAGTGCCCAATATCCTTAATCGGGGTATTGTGTGTTTATAGTTTTAACCTTGTTATTTCCTTCTATTATTTATATTCTTGAGTATAGGTCAATTGAATGTTGGTATGGTTAATTTCTATGCTATAGATGTGTTCCCATGCTTGTATTGTTTATGATCGTTTGGTCTTGCTTATCCTATTAGGCTACTTGATTTCCATTCCTAGTGATGATATGATGAAGTATTATTATTTATCTGACATGATGTTATGTTGTTGACTGTTTATCCATGTAGTTCGTGAGGTATAATTTGGCCATTGTATATCGTTGTGCTCAATTGAATTACACAGGTTTGTGAGAACCTAGTGTAGTAGACCATAGAAAGAATGGACGTTGAGGGTTCCTCCAGAGTGTATGTTTACTGTTAAGATGTGAGACTATAGGGGGAATGGACGTAAGTGCTTCCTCAGAGTGTCTGTAGTTCCTCGATGTGGGCCACATGGGGAATTGGACATTGAGTGCTTCCCCAAAGTTCCTTTTAGTTACCGATACGAGACTATATGGGGAATTGACTGTGAGTTCTTCTTCAGAGAGTCTGTGCTAAAGCTGAACCAGAGGGGTTAGACTATGCGTACTACCAGAGGGTTTCTTATGTTTGTTTTGATTGAACCAGAGGGGTTAGTTTGTGAGTAATTTTTATAGGGTTGCCTGATTTTGATTAGCTTCTTACTTGATATCTGTAAATGAATGCATTTGAAATTGTAGGATTGTTACGTTGTGTACTTACTTGTTTACTGCTTCATTTTGTTTATTGTCTGCCATATATATTCACTGACTGTTAGGCACAGATCTTTCCGTGGTTTCTTATTCGGATTTAGTCTCACACCCTGTTCGGGTCATGCTTTTGGGACCAAAAAGATTATATTGTTCCAGGTATAGATAAGGGAAAGCGTCCTTCTACTTCAGGTACTTGATTGTTGTGGAGTTTGAGAGCAAGGGACCAAGCTGAGGCTTGTGATGCTATGAATAATTTTATCAATTTTCTGTTGTACTGTGGTTTAGTATTGTATTATATCATTGTGACTTGTTTTTCCGTTTCCTAGAAATATGTATCATGCATCATATATATATATATATGTGCTCAATTTTTTTTATTACTTCTGTTGTTTACCTATTTCATGTTTTACTACATCCATTGATATTTGTTTTACTCCCACAATGTTACTCTTCTAATGAGGTCACAGTTTTCTCCACTATCACACCTAAGGACCTTGCTACTAGTTGGAAGCCTCTAGAATTTGGGGAAATATTCTTGAGGCCATGTGACCAACCGGGTACGGGGAACCTTTGGGCGGTTCCCGGAACCGGGACGTTACAAAGTGGTACCAGAGGATTTCATTTCTTATTGAGATACTATTTGGAGCCTATATCCTGGGATAAGAAGGAATATTTACTTGGTAATAATATTTTCCCAGGTGTTTTTGACCCATGTACATGCAAAATCCAATCTACCTCGTTATTGAAATTTTTATGGTTTTGTAATTTTACTATTGATTTGATTTCACTGTTGGGTGATTCACATGTTTTGTGTTGTTATTGTTGAAGTTATTTAGGTTATATTTCTATTTCAACCTGATGAGATGAGGGTATTCCATCTCATGAATCATATAGTAACTTATTATAAATCACATTTCATTCATTCCTACCATTCCATTTAGGGTGCATTAGTGATTGTATTTTGTTGTGATAGATTTTGTTCTAGATATGCATGCTATTGTGATAGATGCCTTGATAGTATACCTACTTCTGATAGGTTATTGAATTGTGTCAGGATTCATTTGAATGAATTCCATAATTTGGTTCTTGGGGTGTTATGGGCCCTCATGGACCAAAATTTGGTGGATCATTGATCTGTTATGTTTATATGTAACATGTATAAGATGCCAATATTTGATTTGTAGGATGTAATGGTCCTCATAGATCAAAATTTGAAACTTTAATGTTCGTTTTAGTATTTTTATGGGATTCCAGAGTAGTTTCTGAGGCTTATTGTCCGAGAAAACTAAGAATACATGGCGTGTAATGATGAATACATTCCATGTGTCTTTCTATTTGGGAAGGAATTGTTTTTCTTAAGTACACGCCGTGTACTGTATGTACATGTCTTGTAGTCTCTATCCGTTTCACTGACTGTGTGGGTAGAGACATGAGGTTGGGAAATATTTGGTGGGAAATGCCGTGTATCAGATGTACACATCGTGTTGCGAAGACTATGTGTCCACTAATATGAATAACGACACATATAGATGAAAACTTAAGTTGTACATGTTGTGTCAAGATTGAACATGCCGTGTAGTGTAACCTTTGTATCCGTCCTTGTAACTAACATCAAGGGTCTGTGAGGTTTTTCTTGTACACGTCGTGTCTGGAACTAACATGCCATTTACTCTAGTTCTAGGAGAACTATGTAGCTTAGCTGTGTAGAAGAACTTGGGTAGCAAAAGTGGATTCAAGTACACACCGTGTGTGAGGAAAATATGCTATGTGTATGGGGTGTTACCTGACCTGAGTTGGAAGAAGTACACGCCCATGTGAAGGCTTAAAGAAACACGTCATGTAGGCATTATACATGCCATGTATCCATGTTTTATAAATCATGAATGCTTTATTTCTCTTGTTCCCTTCTTGAACTTCTAATTTTTAGTCCCTATTAATATTGATCTAAGGTGTGTGCTAGAACTTGCAGAGTCATGGCACCAAGACGTCCTCCGGTTTTCCAGTAGTTGCAGGGTAGTGGTCAGACACCACATATGGCTGATTAGGGACTACCAGCAGATCCTCCAATTGTGCCAGTCTTGGCACCATCCGTCATTCCAGACATAGGTTATAACACACAGTTCCTAGAGGTCTTTATGAGGTTCATACAAACCTTTCACGGAATATCGCATCCTTCCCCTTGTATGGAAGAGTTGATGTGGGTTTTCTAGTAGGAACATCTTCCCACATTTACATGAGAATGAGGACCTCAGGATTTATCTTCATGTTTGGATGCCATGATTTCTATCTTCGAGCATCTGGAGAGGCCTAGAGAGCGGAGTGTAAAGCTCGTTACATATATGCTTTGGGACTCCGCCAAGAGATGGTGGGATGTGATCTCATAGGTGGGACAGTATTAGGTTATGGAATGTGATGAGTTCTAGTGTTCCTTCTATGAATAATTCTATATGAATACTTTGAAGGCTGATCAATCCAGAGAGTTCATTAGTCTGGAGCAGCGTACTCTTTCTGTTATAGAGTATTCTTCTCGCTTCACAGAGCTGCAGCACTTCACACCTATTCTAGGAGGTGATGAGTTATTTCTAGCAAGAAAGTTTGAGGATGGTCTCAGGCATGACATCCGCTCATAGGTTAACATCTTCAGGTTGGCTTCCATCACTTCTATAGTCAACCAGGTGCTGATCACAGTGCGTAATATGAGGGATTCTAGAGTTGTGAGCCAAGGAAGCTCAACATACAGGGTTGGTATCCCTCCTACTATCAACAGGAAGCACCGCAGGGAGTCTTCCTGTGAATATACGAGAAGGAAGGACACTTTTCTGGTAGCCATGTGGTGTGCTAACAGTGCGGGAAGAGTTGGTATACGAGGCCACATTGCCCGAGAGACCCATTAGAGTTCCGATCATGCAGCAAGATGGGCCATATTCAGTGCTTATGTCAGTTTTTCTCACCAGAAGTCGTTGAAAAAGGTTTTTCTATGACTCGTCATTTGGGGGGAGCACCACCAGTTCCTCACCAGTTTGGGAATTGGAGTTTTTCTGGCCGTTCAGGCCAAGGTGGAGGTTGTGGCTGTGGTAGCCAGTCCCATGGATTTCAGCGATAATAGGTTGGATTAGCTTAGAGTGGTCAGATAGGGTCATAGGGTCATACTTCATGTCAAAAATTTGTAGTGGAGCTGACCCAGCAAGAGTAGGATCCCATACCCTCTACAATTTGAGTTACGATCCTAGTTGCCTTAGTTTTAGCTTCTGCTCTTTTCATTACAGGGGCTTCCCATAGCATTATATCTATTTCTGTTGTGGAGAGTCTTGGGCTCTGTATCTTTTCTTCTGATGATATCTTGAAGCTAGACACACTGTTGGAAACAAGAACGTCTAGTGTACGACAGTGCAAGGAGTTCCCTCTAGAGGTTGTTGGGTGTCACTTCTTATGGGACCTTTATGTCTTAGAGATGACAAGCTATGATTTCATTCTCAGAATGGACTAGTTAGTTCCCTTTTAGGCTGTTTTTTATTGTTATCACCGTAGGGTGAGTTTCAAATCACCAGAGGGAGAATCGTTTCTTCATAAGGGTGAATGGGATGTTCAGACGAGCGGAGCGAGACCCGAGCATCATGGGTTGGGAGGAGTTACAGGCCATATTGCTAGTCTATATCTGGATGACTAGGGGACTTCAAAAATGGACTTTCCTCAAGTGGTGGATCATTTCAAGGACATATTTCTAGAAGACTTTTTAGGTTAACCTCTAGAACGCGATGTATAATTTTATATTGAGCTCGTTCCTGGAGTGGAACCAGTTTCCATTCCTCCTTATAATATGGCTATACCTAAGTTGTAGGAGATTAATAAGTAGTTGGAGGAGTTGAAGGAAAAGGGTTTCATCTGACCCAGTACTTCTCCATGGGGTTCTTCTATCCGGTTTGCGAAGAAGGTAGACGGTACCCTTTGGCTTTGTGTGGATTATCGTAAGTTTAACCAGTTTATGATCAAGAACCGATATCCCTTGTCGAGGATTGATGATCTCTTGGAATAACATCAAGGATCTATAGTGTTCTAGAAGATTGAATTGAGATCCGATTATCATCAGTTGCATGTTAGACCATCAGATGTACCTCTTACAACCTTTCAGAGTAGGTATGATCTATACGAGTATGTGGTTATGCTGTTTGGTCTCATGAATGAACCTGTAGTTTTCATGGATCTGATGAACTGAGTGTTCCATCCATACTTGGATTCTTTCATGGAAGTTTTCATGGATAATATCTTGGTGTACTCTCACACTCGACACGAACATGCCACACATCTTGAGAACATTTTGAGTACACTAAGAGAGCATTAGTTATATTCTAAGCTCTAAAAATTCCACCTTTGGATGAACCAAATTCACTTCTTGGGTCATGTTATCTCAAAGGCAGGAGTATCAGTAGACCTAGAGAAAGTGAGAGTAGTAGTTTCTTGGGAGCAGCTGAAGAATGTCTTCAAGGAATAAAGTTTTTTAGGGTTGTTTGGTTACTACATATATTTTATATAATACTTTTCATGCTTATCAGCACCACTGACAGGGCCTGAATAATAAGTGTGAGAAGTACTTGTGGTTAGATTCTTGTGATTCATCATTTTAGGAGATAAAATGGCGGTTGACTTCAGCACTTATACTAGTATTTCCAGAGCTAGAAAAAAGCTATACTGTGTACAGTGATGCATTAGGTATCAGTTTGGGAGTAGTGCTTATGCATGGAGAAGGGGTTGTTTCATATGGGTCTTGGTAGTTGAGGCCACAAGAGAGGAACTAATCGATGAACGATCTCAAGATGACTGTAGTTGTTCATGCTTTACGCTATCGGAGACACTAGATTTTGGGAGAGCATTTTTTGGTTTTCACTGACCACAAAAGTCTCAAGTTTATCATTACTCAGCATGACCAAAATTTGAGACAACAAAGGTGGGTAGAGTACCTTCAGTCCTTTGACTTTGAGCTTGCTTACATGCCTGGTAAAGGAAACACTATGGATGATGCGTTGAGTAGGAGGAATCTGATACATGCAGTTCAGGAGGCTAGAAGTGAGTTGCAGCTTATGGCTCTGTTCTATAAGATTCATCTAGAGGTGCACGACAGCCAGAGACAGACTTTTCTTTCTTCTGTAGCTGTTACCTCAACTCTACTTGGTCAAGTGAAAATGATGCAGCTATCAGATTCTAAAGGCCTAGTCCAATGGAAGAGTGTTTTTGGAGTGGACCATATTCCTGGATGGACAGTAGGAAAGGATGGGATCTTTCATTTTCCTGGATGCGTGTGGGTGCTAACAAACATTCATGAGGAGCTGATGTGATACTTTCATTCCTAAGTTTTTGAAGTTCATCTTGGTGTCACGAATATGTATTTTGATCTACACCATCAGTATTGGTGGCCAGGTATGAATAGAGATATTTCTAGTTTCTTTATGAGGTGTTCCACCTGTCGGTAGGTGAAGACAGAGCATCAATGACCAGCATAAATTTTTCTGCAGTTACCCATTCTCGAGTGGAAGTGGAACGATGTCGCAATGGATTTCATGACAGATTTATGGAGGTCATCTCGAGAGAATTACACATAATGGGTTGTCATTGACAGACTCACTAAGGTTGCACACTTCTTACTGATCACGGAGACATTCAATGTTGATGATCTGGGAAGGTTATAAATCTGGGAGATTATGCATTTACATGGAGTTTTTCACTCTATTGTTTCAGATAGGGATACCCGTTTTACTTCTTGGATATGGCTGGGACTTTAATGGGATTTGGGTACATAGGTACTTTTGAGTACAAATTACCATCCCCAGACATATGGCCAGTCCAAGTGTACAATTCAGGTTCATGAGGACATGCTTCAAGCATGCATCCTGGATATTGGAGTTTCTTGGGAGGACTTACCTCTTGTGGAGTTTTCCTACAATCATAGTTTTCAAGAAACAATTTAGATGGAACCTTATGAGGCTTTGTACGGTAGGACATGCAGATCAACCTTATGTTGGATGGAGGCAGGAGAGGTAGAAATGCTGGGACCTTGACTTTTCTAGGAGGCCACAAAGCAGTTATAGTTGATTCAGAAGAAGATGGCTACTACACAGTCTTGACAGAAGTTATGTTGATCGACAAGAAAACCTCTGTAGGATCGAAATAACAATGTAGATGCTCAATATACAAGAGGGGGGGGGGTGAATTGTACACTTTAAAAAATTTCTTTGGAACCTTTAAAGTTAGATATGGATAACTATGTTTTCATTAGTCAAGGAAAATATAGGATTAACAAAGTTAAACTAGGAAAATTCACAACACCTCTAATCACCAACTGGAGTATTGGAACCGAGGTTTACAATATAAGATTCTACCTTAAAGAGTATAGAATCTTAAACAAATCAGAGTACAAGTGTATGGAAATACAAGAAGGTTATACTTTCCTTACAATACAATATGCAACGGAAAAACAAGTAGTAAAACTACAAGTAACAAGATATGAATCCTTTAACCCAAAGAGAAGGGTATCCAACAACCTTGGATAAAGGTACCTTGATTTATACTTTCAAGCAAGTCTGTCTTACCCACACAAGGGTAAGCCCTCGATACGAAGATCAGAATCTCTGTCTTGGTATCTCTGCAAGCCCTCAACTTCAAGGTAGTTGGAACCTCTGTCTTCCTCAGTAAGGAAGCCCTCAAACTTAAAGGTAGTCGGCACCTCTATCTTCCTATCCCCGGAAGTCCTCGAATGTAATCACCAACATCCGGAGTCACACAATGCAATCTGAACGAGCGGTTCAGTACGCACAAGGCATTAAAACTTCTCTCTATGGAAATCACCATAACATCGTGTGTTCTCTAGATCGATCAACTTATTCATTTCTATATTGAGCTCTTTCAAATGAGCTTTTATTTATAGGAAAAATTTCCAACGGTCGGCTCCCTCTTCCAATAGTCATATTTTCCATGAAATTCAGAGGGACTTGTACACGTGTAACTCAACCAACGGTTAATTAGAAACAAAATAGATGACATCGTTTTATAACAAACTATGTATAACTGAATGTACGACATCGTTTTGAAATGAAGCATATGTAAGTAAGAGCTAATCAATATTTCAGAGTGTAAGCAAGCTAAAAGTTCGGAGTCTAACCAAAATGAAGCTCGGAGTCCATGTTAAGAAATAATCGGAATCTGTTTTATAGGAATTCGGAGTCTGGTTTCACCAGAGATCAGATTCTGAACTTGCATAACTCAGAGTCGAACCACTTAAGAGTTCGGAGTAGAACTGCTTAAGAGTTCGGAGTCGAACTACTTGAGAGTTCGGAGTCGAACTACTTCAGAGTTCGGAGTCGAACTACTTGAGAGTTCATAGTCGAACTACTTAAGAGTTTGGAGTCGAACTGCTTCAGAGTTCGGAATCGAACTACTTGAGTTCGGAGTCAAACTACTTGAGTTCGTAGTCAAACTTCATCAGAGTTCGGAGTTGAAATTATTGAGAGTTCGGAGTCGAACTACTTAAGAGTTCAGAGTCGAACTTCTTCAGAGTTTGGAGTCGAACTTCTTGAGAGTTCGGAGTCGAACTACTTAAGAGTTCGGAGTCCAGAATTCAGATTAAAACTCCATTACAGATCACATCCATAATTCAGATCCTAAAAACAGAATTCTCCCAATCTTTTAATTATATGGCTTCGGAAATTTTGTTATGAATCTGGTTTTTGAATTTAAGAATAATATTGATATATATGAGAAAATCTAGGTTAAGGTAAATTTCCTTAAAGATGTAAATTTTCCTTATGGGGGTAAAAATAATATTTTCTTAAGTATAAGGTTTTTGTGATTTTAAAAACAAGAAGGAATGGAAAAATCATAAGGAAAACCTTATTGACTCAACAATCTCCCCCTTTTTGGAAAGCACAAACATCCTTTCGAAAAACCATATAAGGATTTTGAGAAATTTCATTAGACTTTGAAAATTAAAACTTATCTCCATTTGTTCATAGATATAAGTGAATACAACTAACTCCCCCATAAGCATTGAAACTCTAAGGATTGTATTCTGAGTTTATAGAGAAGAGTTTTCATTATTGTAAGAATGAAAAAATTCGTAGTGGGAAACTCCCCATTTCTTTAAGGATATTTCTGTTAGAAATTTTTATTTTCTCCTCCTTAGGAGTATTTCTTTTTCCATCTCCCCCTTTGTGATTTTAAAAAAAAATGAAGGGAATGTAAAACAAAGTATGGTACCTGAAACATTAGTATATAACATGATACAACCAACCAGATAACCATTTCATTTGAGTTGGGAAAAGAATTTACAAGGAAAGGAAACTACAAAAAAAATCGGAGTGGGTTCATTTTTCTTCCTTTTCCTTCAGAATGAGCTGCTTCAACAAGGCTTTGAGTTTTTTCAAGTCTCTTTGATCTTCCTCTCATTGCCTCTCCAAGGATTTTACCTTTTCTTCTTGAGCTTTTAAAGCCTCTGCTTGAGCCTCCAAGTCTTCTTTCTACACCTTCAACAACTCATCTTGCTTTTCCATCATTTGCTGAAACTCAATCCAGAAATCTCTTTCAGTTTTCTAATTTTGAGATACTAAGTTAAGCTTCCCATTCAGATCCCTGACATATTGATTCCGAATATTTTTCTCCTGGGTCAACTTATCACAAAACCCATTAACCCTTTTATCCTCCATTTCAAAATCATTTTGATGTTCAGCTTGAAAAATCTCAAAGTGAAAGAAATCTTCATCAACTCTCTTAGACCACTTGGTTACCTTACCGCAGGACTTCTTATGCACATCATAATCGATCAGAAAACTTTTCTGTTCAGATTCCAACTTCACAAACTTATCCATGATCATGGATAAAGAATCGGATTTCTGATTCATAGATTGTTGCAGTAACTGGAATCGGGAATCTATTGTTGGAATAATCGGAATAGTGTCCACCAACTTCCTTAGATATTTAACCACAAAATCATTCCCGTGAGATGATGATTCTGAATCAGAAACTTTGCTTGGAGACTGATCTTCTTCATCTTGCACCAACTTTCTTTAAGAGGTACCACAAACTTCTTTCCTCCTGATGAGATCTTTTACAGGTGTCTCTATGAGAGATTTCTTCCCCTTATCAGAATTCGGAATGGGTTCCACATTAAGAGATACTTCCTCGGATTCAGAAACTTGAACAGTCTGATCTTCATCTGGTTTCTATTTTTCTTGACCTTCCTCAAGAAAATTCCTCTCATAGGGTTCTTCTTCGTCATACAACACATTTTCTTCTTCTTCTGGATGTTGCTCGGTAGCTTACTCATCTCCCTTTCCTAAGGTAACTATCTTTGTAGATTCATCATTATCTTTGTAGTTATGTACTTGCTTGATCAAAGTTTCCAGATATTCACTCTCCTCCTCCTCCTCTTCTTCTTCTTCTTCAACTTCTTCCTCTACTTCTTCAGCAACTTCCTTGTCAGCTTCTAAAACAATTCCTTTACCCTTTTACTTTTCCAGAGTGACATAGTTTTTGGCTGGAGTTTCTGGTAAAGAATGTTCAACACCAAAAGTTTCCGAAACTGGAAGCATTTTGGAAGCCAACTCTGTATCTTTCGGCAAAGATCACACTAGTTCAGCTTCAGTCATCTTCTTTCTCAATTTATTTTCCTTCACTTGTCTCTCTATCTCCTCAGCAGCTTTTTACTTTAATGCTTTAGCCTCAGCAGGGTCTAGTCCGAATTGAGGATCCCCTTTCTTCCTCATTTCTTTATCTTCCCTCCACTTTGCTTCTACTTCATCTGCATATGTTTTCTGCTTCTTCGGCTTGGGGGGAGTAGATTGAGTTTCCTTAGCCTAAGGAATTTCTTCACCAGCAACCACTTCCTTAGACATTCTCTTCTTCCTTTGCTTTTTTGAAGGTTCTGGAGATTGTGTTTCTTTTTCAGCTGCTTCAAACTCCTCCACAGATAAGGGATAAAATTCTCCGGATTCACTAGAAAATCCCATCTTCATCCTCTTAAGAGTATCATCACTGACTAGCATGAGATTTCAATTTTGGATCTTTGATTTGTAGGCTACCTTGAAAGATTCTAAGAATTGAACTATCAGCTTAGATAACAAGGACGAAAACATAATAATCTGAGCTCTCAGATTTCCTTCTTTGATATTCTTGATCGTAACCAAGACACGCCTCATCAGATTTATCTTTCTTAGATTTACCAAGAAATCTAAGACATAGATATCACTCTTCTTCAGATTGTCTTTATCTCCTCTTCTCGGAACCAGAAAACCTTGCACCCATAATTGAAGAATTCTATTGTTCGGAGTGAGCCGAGCAATCTTAATTGTTGAATCATCCTTAAGCCCAAGACACTTCAGTGCCTTCTCCTTATTGAAACTCCCTTGCACATCCGGATGTTTTTTAGAGAAGAATTTATCTTCTCCTTCATATGATAAACCAACCAGACTCGCTGCCTTAGTGTAAGAAAGTTTATAAGTTTTCCCATAAGACTTGAAAGAAAACCTCTCTCTGCCATATTCCATCAGGAAGGAAACAGACTCATAAAACTCTATCAACAAATCAGTATAAACTGGATCCTATTTATCTGACTTTTCTATGTAGATATCTTCCCATCCATTCAGTCTAATATTATTTGAAATAAGAGAATCAAGCTTATAAAAATCCGGGTGAACTAACCTTTCCCTGAAAACTAACCACTTTGAGATAGGTTTCACAGTTGACATATCTTGAGAAGTTGCTTCAACAAACATTAGGAGTGAAGTAAATTGTAAGATTCAGATCGGCTTCACAAGGTTCGGAACCGGCCTTAAGAGGAGCAGTAGAGCTTCGAGACGCAAAAGCTTGAAAAACCGATGTGGGACGAGTCTCGGGGTCCCCTTTATATAGGCAAAGAATTTGACCGTTGGTCTTCCAAAATCCATTTAACGGTTGAAAACACTTTGATCAGATCTGAAGGTTGAGAATAATTCCGTAAGGAAAAATTTGACTCCGATATTTTGAGGTTTTTAAAGAAAACATTCATATTTGAGGAAAAACTAGAATCTGAACCTTTAAAAATAAGGAAAATACCAGTAAGAAAAATTTGATTATAAATCTATAAGTAAGAAAATCATAACTTACAGATTAACAAGAAATATTATTCGTAATTGGTAATATTCTTCCTAAAAAAACTTCATTATGAAAACTGCAGTACGAAAACCTCGTTACGAAAATCCCAGTCCGAAAATCTCCATTCTGAAGCTTATCAGTGCGAAGACATCCATTCCGGAAGTTCTCATTCCGAGAATTTCAGTCCTGAAAATTTTAGTTCCGGTAATTCCCATTCCGGAAATTTTGGTTTCAGAAATTTCTATTCCAGAAGTTCAGTTCCGAAAGGTTTTTAAAAAAAATAATTATGCTAAAAATCAAATATACTCCCCCTATAAAGAGGAGTTTATTACTGTTAGGAGAATTGTTTAACAAGAAGTTAATGAAGAATGATTACCTCACAGTTATCATTCCTAAATTTTGTTTAATGTATTCAAATCTATCGGAGGGTAATGATTTTGTGAAAATATCATCAAGTTGATCTTGCATTCCGATAAACTGAAGAATGATATCTCCTTTAAGTGTGTGATCCCTAAGAAAGTGATGCCTAATATCTATGTGCTTTGCCCGAAAGAGATGTGCAGGATTCTTACTTAGGGAAATGGCACTTGTGTTATCACACAATATTTGAGTCTTAGTGAAACTCAAGCCATAGTCTGTGAGTGTGTGTTGAATCCACAACACTTGAGCACAACAACTTCCAGCTGCTACATATTCGGCTTCAGCAGTGGAAAGTGCTACAGAATGTTGCTTTTTGTAGGACCAATAAACTAATGAATCTCTTAAGAAATGACAAGTTCCAGATGTACTTTTTCTATCCATTCTACATCCACCAAAGTCAGCATCAGAAAAGATTTTTAAAACAAAATCATTTCCAGAAGTATAAAATAATCCTAGATCCATAGTTCCCTTTAGGTAGCGAAGAATTATTTTTACTGCCTTTAAGTGAGATTCCTTAGGATTGGATTGATATCTTACACATAATCACACTGAAAACATTAAGTCTGGTCGACTAGCTGTTAAGTAAAGTAGACTTCCTATCATACCTCTATAAGATTTTTGATCTACTGGTTTCCCAGCTTTATCAAGATCTAAAGAGGTTGAGGTACCAATGGGAGTACTTATACTCTTAGTGTTGTCATAACCATACTTTTTGAGAATATCTTTAATATAATTATGTTGAGATATATAGGTTCCTTTTGGTTTTTGAGAAATTTGAAAACCAATGAAAAAAGTAAACTCACCCATCATACTCATTTCAAACTCAGACTTCATTAGACTTACAAAAGAATCAGTTAAAGATTGCTGAGTTGAACCAAATATGATGTCATCAACATAAATTTGAACAATCAAAACATTTTTCTTATCTTTCTTTATAAAAAGGGTTTGATCTGCACTTCCCTTGACATAGTTATTTTGAAGAAAAAATCTTATTAGTCTATCATACCATGCTCGTGGGGCTTGTTTAAGACCATACAAAGCTTTGGTAAGTCTAAAAACACGATTAGGATGTTTTTTATCTTCAAAACCAGGAGGTTGTTCAACAAAAACTTCCTCTTGAAGATTACAGTTAAGGAAAGAACATTTCACATCCATTTGAAAATGTTTAAAATTGAAGAATGCTACAAAGGAAAGTAGAATACGAATAGATTCAAGTCTAGCTACTGGAGCATAGGTTTCTTCATAGTCTATTCCCTCTTGCGGATTATAGCCTTTAGCAACGAGTCTAGATTTATTTCTTACTATGACTCCATTTTCATCACATTTTTTTCTAAAAAACCATTTTACTCCAATAAAAGAAGTTTCCTTAGGTCTTTCAACCAAGGTCTAGACTTTATTCCTCTCAAATTCATTTAGTTCATCTTGCATGGCTTTGATCCAATCATCATCACCTAAAGATTCATCAGTGATTTTTGGTTCTAATTGGGAAAGAAATGCTAGATGTTCTACTTCATTTCTTAAGGAATTTCTAGTCCTTACAGGTTGATTTACATCACCAATGATAATATCACTAGGATGATTCTTAAGAAACACCTGATTTGGGTTTTGTAAAACCTGTTCATCAACATAGGGTAGAAAGTCTTATGGGGTAAATATTTCAGAAGTATATTCTTGAACATTTTCCTTATCAGAAGGATCTTCTATCAGGGGTTGACAATCAGTTTTTGAAATCACATCCGAGGATGTAGGTTGGGATAGTTTAAAAACAAAAGGATCAGACTCATCAAATTTTACATGCACTGTTTCTTCAACAGTACAAGTGTTTTTATTAAAAACTCTATAATCCTTAGAAGTTGTGGAATAACCTAAGAAAATTACTTCATCAGATTTTGGTATGAATTTATATAAGTTATATTTAGTATTCAGAATGAATACTTTGCAACCAAAAACCTTGAAGTAGGATAGTCTTGGTTTTCTACCATTCCATAACTCATAAGGAGTTTTATTAAGAAAAGTTCTAATCAAAACTCGATTTATAGCATAACAAGCAGTACTAATAGCTTCATCCCAAAAATGTCTAGCTATTGAATATTCACTCAACATGGTTCTAGTTACCTCTTTAAGAATTCTATTTCTTCTCTCAACTACACCATTTTGTTGAGGAGTTCTAGGTGCTGAAAAATTGTGGGTAATACCTTTCCTACTACAAAAAGTTTCAAAATCAGAATTTTGAAATTCTCCTCCATGATCACTATGAATATTTTTCAGTGGAAGATTTTTCTCATTTTTAACTTGTGATCTAAAACTTTTGAAATAAGAAAAAGCTTCAGACTTTTTTTCTAGAAAATAGACCCAAGTAAATCTAGTGAAATCATCAACTAAAACAAACACATAGTATTTGCCTCCAATACTTCCAGTTTGTGTTGGACTGAAAAGATCCATGTGCACTAACTGTAATGCATCAGTCGTTGAGACTTCACCAATTGATTTAATACTAGATTTATGTTTCTTTCTATATTGACAAGGATCACAATGTTTAGGAGAATCAAATCTAAGCTTCGATAGATCCTTAACTAGTTTCATCTTAGAGAGTTTACATAGGTTTCTAAGGTTACAGTGTCCTAGTCTTCTATTCCATAGCCAGGAATGATCTTTCATTGCACTTAGGCAAGGTAAATATTGGCTCCTTAGGTCTCTTAAGTTCAAATTATAAACATTCTTTTGCCTATTGGCTGAGAGAATAAATTCTTCCTTAGAATTGTGTACTAAGCACTTATCATTCCTAAAATTCACAAGGCACCCTTCATCACATAACAGACTTATGCTAATGAGGTTGTGATTAAGACCCTTAACAAATAAAACATTTGAAATCGATGTTTTACCTAGAAGAACAATATTACCAATACCAACAATTTCTATCTGTGCATTATCTTCGAAAGTTACCTTTCCTCCTTTAGGTTTGATAACCGTTTCAAAATAGCTTTTGTTACCAGTCATGTGACGGGAACATCCACTATCCATGTACCATGTATTGTTGTTGGTACTTCCTCTATCTTACTGAAAACAAGAAAATAATTTGACTTTCAGAATCCAAACTTGCTTGGATCTGGAATTTCCAGACAACAATATTTTAGGAACCCACATTTTCTTAGAAAAATAGGCTTTATGAAAACCTAGAGATTGGGTTTTATTTAAAGAAAAATTCTTTGCCCAGTGACCACCATAATGACACTTGGTACAAAATGGGAAACTTTGTGGAACAAAGTAGTTGTTACTAAAAATTGGTTTTTCATGGGTATAACCAAATCCAGATTTGTTTCTTAAAGGTCGTATTTGAGAATACAGTTTATCAAAATTTTCCTTACCATGGGTAAAGTTTGATAAAAACTTCATTAAGGAAAAGATTTCGGACTTGATTTTGATAACCAAGTTTTTATCTTCAAAATCACTAGATTTAGAACTAGAGCTAGGCTCGAAAACACTTTTCTTAGAAATTACTTTTTCTAACTCCTTAGAAAGTTTGTTCCTCTCAGAACTTGGTTCCTCAATATTTTTTGAAATACTTATAAAATCAGCATTTTTTTATCAAGATCTTAAGAAGATATGATATCTCTTTTGTAAGAATATAATTCCTAGAGTTTTCCTTATCAAGTTTCTTATTGAGTTTAGAGTTCTCAATCTCAAGAAGTTCAGCAAACCTAGAAACTTCTTCATAGGTAGGTGAAGTACTTTCTTCATCAGAAGAGGATTCTTCATCTGAGGAATTATAATACTTACTATCATTAGGATTTAAAGATACATTGGTCAATGATTCAACATTTCGTACCTTAGCCATAAAGCAATGATTGTCAATAGGTAATCTGGCTATAAGACCAAGATTCTTCTTTTCTGAAGATTCATAATCAGAAGATTCATTTGAAGAGTCACCACCACTGACACTCTAGGTGTAATTTGCTTTTAGAACTTTCTTAGCTTTGGTTTTGTAATACTTCTTCATGCTCCTTTCAGAATTCCTTTCTTTCCTTTATTTCTTTTTGAGTAGAGGGAAATATGGTCTAATATGTCTAGATATCTTCCATTTGTAACAAGTAACTTCTCCATCTTTCCTTTCTTTCCTTTCCTTTTTCTTATACTTGGATTGGATGTTTCTCTGGCCGGCTATCTTGTTCATCCTTCGAGCAAGATTCAATAACTTATTTTCTGAGATTTCACTTTCACTAGAATCTGACTGAAAGACCACCTTCTTAGACTTGGATCTGGTTACTCTCTCAGAAGTCTTAGCTTTCATATGATTTGATGTAGTTGTAAAAGAAACAGTACCATTCCCATTCTTCTTTTTGATGTTGTTATCATCTCTCTTCATTATGGTTTCATGTTGGAGAAGAGTTCTGAATAGCTCATCAAGAGAAATTTGAGTGACCTTCCTATTCTCATCTATGGATATTCTCTTTGATTCCCACTCATTGGGCATAATATCAATTATCTTATCTACAAGGTCTTCATCATCTAACCCTTTTTCTCCCATAGACTTTAAGCCATTGACTATAGTCATAAACCTCTGTTGAACTTTGTAGATTGGTTCACCATACAGAAAATTGAATCCATGGTACTCAGCTCTAAGCATAGCTCTCCTAGTTTCAATTACTTTAGATGTTCCAAAGTGTGTAACTTCTAACTTCTTCCAGATACAATTAGCCGCTTCACAAGAATAAATTTGGCTATATATATTTCTAGTCATTGGACATATTAAAGTATTGCGTACCTTATAATTGAGTTGATACTATTTCTTTTCCTGGTTAGTGAATGTTCTAACTTCCTTATCAGGAATATTATAATCACCAGTAAGCATAACGAAATTTTCCACTGCAGTGTTGATGACAAAAGTCTTTATTTGATCTCTCCAGTATTCATAGTCATTACCATCAAAGATCGGTGGTCATGTAGGATTTAGATTGTCTATAGAGCCAACATTGATTCATGCCGTACTAAAACAACTTGGGCAACCAAACTAGTTAGTAGAAAAAGTTCGTAACCACAAAGTTTAGAATAACAATGTTCGTAATGACAAAGTTCGGAATGAAAAAGTTCGGAATGACAATGTTCGGAATGAAAAAGTTTGGAATGACAAAGTTCGGAATGACAAAGTTTGGAATGACAAAGTTCGGAATGACAATGTTCGGAATGAAAAAGTTCAGGAAAAACTTATACGTGAGTATGAGTATTTCAGAGACCTCCTCTAATACCAATTGTAGGATCGAAATAACAATGTAGATGCTCAATATACAAGAGGGGGGGGGGTGAATTTTACACTTTAAAAAATTCCTTTGGAACCATTAAATTTAGTTATGGATAACTATGTTTTCCTTAGTCAAGGAAAATCTAGGTTTAACAAAGTTAAACTAGAAAAAATCACAACACCTCTAATCACCAACTGGAGTATTGGAACCGAGGTTTACAATATAAGATTCTACCTTAAAGTGTATATAATCTTAAACAAACCAGAGTACAAGTGTAAGGAAACACAAGAAGGTTATACTTTACTTACAATACAATATGCAGCCGAAAAACAAGTAGTAAAACTACAAGTAACAAGATATGAATATTTTAACCCAAAGAGAAGGGTATCCAAAAACCTTGGATAAAGGTCCCTTGATTTATACTATCAAGCAAGTCTGTCTTACCCACCCCAGGGTAAGCCCTCGATACGAAGATTGGAATCTCTATCTTGCTATCCCCGCAATCCCTCAACTTCAAGGTAGTTGGAACCTCCGTCTTCCTCAGCAAGGAAGCCCTGAAACTTCAAGGTAGTCGGCACCACTGTCTTCCTATCCCTGGAAGTCCTCGAATTTAATCACCAACATCCAGAGTCACACAAAGCAATCTGAACGAGCAGTTCAAAATGCACAAGGAATAAAAAGCTTCTCTTTCTGAAAATCACCTTAACAACATGTGTTCTCTAGATCGATCAACTTATTCATTTCTGTCTCGAGCTCTTTCAAATGAGCTCCTATTTATATGAAAAATTTCCAACGGTCGGCTCCCTCTTCCAATGGTCATATTTTCCATGAAATTCGGAGGGACCTATACACATGTAACTCAACCAACAGTTAATTAGAAACAGAATAGACGACATCGTTTTATAACAAACTATGTATAACTAAATGTACGACATCATTTTGAAATGAAGCATATGTAAGTAAAAGCTAATCAATATTTCGGAGTGTAAGCAAGCTAAAAGTTCAGAGTATAACCAAAATGAAGTTCGGAGTTTATGTTATGAAATATTCGGAATCTGTTTTATAGGAATTCGGAGTCTGGTTTCACCAGAGATCAGATTCCGAACTTGCAGAACTCGGAGTCGAACCACTTAAGAGTTTAGAGTTGAACTGATTAAGAGTTCAGAGTCAAACTACTTGAGAGTTCAGAGTCGAACTAATTCAGAGTTCGGAGTCGAACTACTTGAGAGTTCGGAGTCGAACTACTTAAGAGTTCAGAGTCGAACTACTTCAGAGTTCGGAGTTGAACTACTTGAGTTTGGAGTCGAACTTATTTAGAGTTCGGAGTCGAACTTCTTGGGAGTTCAGAGTCGAACTACTTAAGAGTTCAGAGTCGAACTTCTTCAGAGTTCAGAGTCGAACTTCTTGAGAGTTTGGAGTCTAACTACTTAAGAGTTCGGAGTCCAGAATTCGGATTAAAAATCCATTACAGATCACATCCAGAATTTGGATCCTAAAAACAGAATGCTCCAAATCTTTTCATTATACGGCTCCAGAAATTTTGTTATGAATCCGGTTTTTGAATTTAAGAATAATATTGTTATGTATGAGAAAATCTAGGTTAAGGTAAATTTTCTTAAAAAGTAAATTTTCATTATGGGGGTAAAAATAATATTTTCTTAAGTATAAGGTGTTTGTGATTTTCAAAACAAGAAGGAATGGAAAAATCATAAGGAAAACCTTATTGACTCAACAACCTCTAGAGTTAGAGGTCAGAGATTAGGTTTTCCTGCATATCACACTGATATTGGGACACATGAGGATTATGAGACAGGGAAAGATCTCACTGAGGTACGTCAAACTGTTTGAGGTGTTGGAGAGAGTCGGGCCGATTGCCTATCGGTTGCAGTTACCTCAGAGGTACCAGGCTATGCATGATTTCTTCCACATTTCATAGCTTCAACATTACATCTTAGAACCATCTCATGTTTTTCAACCCCTGGAGGTTGAGTTAGAGGTGGAATACTCATTTGAGGAGCATCATATCTAGATTGTTGATCAATGTACGAAAGTTCTCCATGGCCAGTCTGTTCCTCTAGTACGAGTTCTGTAACATCACAGGAGAGTACATGATGAGACCTGGGATAGGGAGGTCGATGTACGATCATAGTGGCAAGAGCTTTTCAAGATTTCTTCTTCTATGCCTCCTTTCTAGGGAAATTCAGGGATAAATGTCTTTAAGGGGCAATGTTTGTAAGAATATGGATCTTCTTCTTTGGTATTTTTTCCCTTTTCTGGTGTTTTTGAGAAAAAGAGGAGTTTATGGAAATTTTTGAAGTACAAGGTGTGTAATTATATGTACACACCGTGTACTCTTTTTCCGCACATATCCGTGTGCTAGCCATGTAATGGCCGAGAACACAGCTGTGTGTGGTGACCTGGAGACCACCTAATGCTGGGGCTGGTAGGGGAAAGTACACACCATGTACTTCTGTAGTACACACCGTGTACTTTATTTATTTTTCATTAAATGGATTGGGGTCATGTCTAATTAGCATAAGTGTATTCTTCTTCACATTATTCGACTGAGAGCATCCGTATGATACTGATCCTTCCCCAATCCCATGATCGAGCATCCGTTCTCAAAATTGAACTCCATCGGTTGCGTTGAAATCACATCGGTGATTTCTCTCTTCTTCATGAACCTCATTTCTTGATTTATCCTCTTTCTCAAGTTATCCACAGTTGAATGTTTTATACGTTTTTGTAGATCTACCACATTCTAGGTCAATCCAAGGGTAGAATCTAGGGTATATTGATCATACAACTCTAAGGTAGGTGGTTTGTGCCTTTTCCTAGACAGTCTTTGAGTTATATGTGAAAAAGTTCCCAAAACCGTTGATCAGGGTATTGCGTTTTTATGGTTTTAACCTTGTTATTTTCTTCTATGGTTTATATTCTTGAGTAGAGTTTAATTGAATGTGAATAGGGTTAATTGATATGCTATGGATATTCTTCCCATGCTTGTTTTGTTTATGACCATTTGGTCTTGCTTAGCCTGTTAGGCTACTTTCTTTCCATTCCTAGTGTTGATAGGATGTAGTAATATTATTTATCTCACATGTGGATATGCTATAATATGCTTTTCCATGTAGTTATTGAGGTATAATTTGGCTATTATTTATCACTATGCTTGATTTAATTACACAGGGTCGTGATAACCTTGTGTTGTAGACCATAGGGAGAATGGACATTGAGGGCTTCTTGAGAGTGTCTATTTACTATTACGATGCGAGACCATATAGGGAATGGAAGTAAGTGCTTCCTCAAAGTGTATATAGTTCCTCAATGTGGGACATAGTGGGAATTAGAAGTTGAGTGCTTCCCCAGAGTGCCTTCTAGTTACCGATACGAGACTATAAGGGGAATTGACGGTGAATGCTTCCTCAAAGAGTTTGTGCTAAAGATGAACCAGAGGGGTTAGACTATGCATACATCCCAGAGGTTAGCTTGTGTTTGTTTTGGTTGAACCAAAGGGGTTAGGCTGTGAGTACTTCCCAGAGGGTTACCAACTTTTGATTATATGATTACTTGATATATGAAAGTGAATGAATTTTAAATTGTAGCATTGTCACTTTGTGTACTTCCTTGTTTACTACTTCATTTTGTTTATTGCCTGTCATATATATTCACTGGATATTAGGCACAGATCTTTGGGTGGTTGCCTACTGGGATTTTGTCTCACACCCTATTTGGGTCATGCTTTTGGGCCCAAAAAGATTATATTGCTGTAGGTATCGATAAGGGAAAACGCCCTTCTACTTTAGGTACTTGATTACTGCAGAGCTGGGGAGCAAGGGACCAAGTTGAGGCTTGCGATGCTATGATGCATTTTATCTATTTTTTTTTGTTTTAATTTGTTTAAGTATTTTATTCCATCATTGTGACTTGTTTGGATGCTTTCCTAGACATATGTATTACGCATCTTATATATATTTGTGCTCCAATTGTTTATTACTTCTATTTCTTACCTATTTCATGTTTTACTGCTTCCTATATTGATATCTATTTTACTTTCACTGTGTTACTCTGCCAATGAGGTCATTGTTTCCCCACTATCACACCCAAGGCCCTCGCTGCTATTCGGCAACCTCTGGCGTTCGGGGAAATGCATTTGAGATAATGTGACCAACCAGGTATGGGGCACCTCTAGGAGGCTCCTAGAACTGAGATGTTACAAAGACCTATAAGCGTTTCAATAGAGGTTTTACCTTTTCAAGTTTTATCCCCTTGGTCGTGTCACCTACATGAAAGGAGATAAACCTTAGTCATATGAAAATACCAAGGCCAGAATATTTCATTGTTCTAAAATTTGAGAATGGAGATTGATTATGAATAGAAGGGAATATTTTCACATTATTCTTAGTTACAAAGAGGATATGAATGTATCTTGGAAGATTGGTATATTGCAAAAAAAAACAGGAGTTCTAAAAATTTCTAAATTTGACTTCAACTTTAATCATCTCTCATAGAGTAAATACAATTCCCATATATAGATCAGAATATATGGTCTGAGTTGGGTGTAATGGTATCCTAAAATCCTTAATTATCTATTCTTTTTCTTAGGCTTCCCTACCAGATTGGATCAAACCACTTTTCAAGTGGAACTTTAGTTCTATTCTCAAATCCTTTTGGAAGTCTATATATAATCTAAGAGTTCATAAGTTTTATCTCTCATTTTTAATGATCAAAAAATTGATTTTAAGGTATAGTATGAATAAATCCCTCATTTTTTGATGTATGAAAAATAGCGGTCCATTCTATGGATAATTTATGGGTTATTCAGAAAAAGGTCAACTCTTCTCCCAATGATATGTATTGGAAGAAGGTCAATTGGATCCTCAAAAACAATGGAATCATTATTAAGAAATTAGGTCCCTAGTTTTTTATGATATCATGGAGAACCCTCATCCTAAATAAGATGGATCTTCTGGATTGAAGGTACCATTAAAAAAATCTTTGGTGTATCTTGCTGAAGTGGAGGAGGATGAGAATAATTCCCATGAACCCTATATATAAATACTCAAAAATGTGGCTCCTATAGTTATGTTTATGAAGGAAATACCATATCAATGAATAGATGAACAAAATATAACCTTAAAAATTGTATAGGAGATTAAATATTTAGTTTATCTACTATAGATGGAAATAAACTCCATAGAGCCTATTGTTTCTTCCAGTAATTATGGTTTGTTTGCTGCTGAACCTCATTACATGAATGAGGTGTTCTATTCCTTAGAACATGATGCCCCTAAAGTTAACAAGACATGAATATCTATTGATTATAATGTTTTAGACTCTAGTGACATCTCCCCTGATGTGGAGTATACTTCCACTGAGAAGAACACATAAATAGTAATGGGAACCTATTACTACCCTCATGAAACTAACCCAACTAACACATTCTATTATAAGGATACCTTGATCAATTATAGTCACAAAGTGAACCAAGAGTAGTATTGATAGTCCTAACATGATCATGGACCATTATTCTAGTACATGTATAATGGAATGAACTCCATAACCTGAAAGGAAATTAGTAAGGTCTTATAAATATTCTAAAAATAACCAAACCAGGAGGGAAAGGTACAGTGGGATCCGACCCCAAATCCAATTCAAAATGAATCTTTTCTATTAGAACTTTTAGGGGATGACCAATCCTAAAACTACTTGTCCCTTTATAATTCATATTCAAAAGACTAAACCTGCCCTATTTAGGATGGATAAACCAAAAATATTCTTCTATCCTAGGATTTAAAGAGATAAAGGCATGGGTTATCACATTCTAGAGACTAATAGGGTTACACCAAAAGTCAAAAATATCCACGTCATTGCACACTACTCCCTGGAAGATATCTCATTGATTGCCTCCTATGAACAAATGGCTACTTGTGCCTTTAAATTTCTTGGATCTCAACATTTTTTCTCTATCTTATATGCTTGTAATGGATATGAAGATCATATAAGACTATATAAGGATACTGAATCATTGAATAACATGA
Organism: Viscum album; assembly: GCA_963277665.1. NCBI lineage: Eukaryota > Viridiplantae > Streptophyta > Magnoliopsida > Santalales > Viscaceae > Viscum > Viscum album. The sequence continues at coordinate 1,256,482,948 of OY728142.1, read as the reverse complement.
TCATGGGAACATAGACCATCTTGGGAGAATTTAAGTAAAACCTAAAACTAGATTATAAGGTTGGTGATGTGACTAAATTCATTTCTTCTAGGAAATTTAGAACCTGTATTGAATATAAAATTTTTATCGAGATTAATCTAGTTGGTTCCAAAAACACTTGGTACATGAAATATCTCAATAGAATGGTTGGAAGTAATCATGGCATGGATTTTGTTAATGCGTTTTCCCTTAATACCTACAATTCTATGTCCCACACTACCATGAAATGTCTTAACTCAGATCATCATCCCATTTTGGTCAAAATCATGACTAGAGATATCAAAAATCTATTCCCTTTTAGGTTCAGTAATACATGGGTGCTAAATCTTGAAGGCAGTATAATTTTCAATGAAGTAAGGTGCTTAGTTGACTATACTAATGATGCATTTTCTTATATTATCAAGCTTAGACTACTCATGGAAAATTTTAAAACATTTAGTGATTATTTATTTTTATCTATTCATAAATATATTTCCTCTCTTGAAACCCCGTTTAATAAATTCAATAAAATGGTATATGTAATGACTTCACAACTTTCATTGATAATGAAACTAAGGTTTCCTTAAATATTAATTGACTCTTAAATCCAAAAGAGGGTATGCAAAGGGATTATAATAAAATATTACTGGCTCAAATATGGTGATAGAAACGCCATGTTCTTTCATTCCCTTCAAAGATCCAGAAAGTTCTCCAAACCTTTTTCCTTACTCAAAGATGGTGACCAAATAATGGACAATAGGAAGGTCATCTCAAATCACATGGTTTTATACTATAAGAACATCTTTCATGGCCCAGCCTCTAACTCTGACCTGATAGATGGATTCATTCACACAATTGTTAATTATGAGGAAAATTTTGGGCTCAAATAAATTCCTATGGATCCAGATATTAAAGAGGCTTCATTTTTTAACAATTATAAAAGTTCCCTTGGTCCTGATGAATTCACCAACTTCTTATTCCAAACACACTAGGAATCTACCCACAATGAGGTTTGTAGACATGTTCGTCACTTATTTAAAGGTAAAAGACTTCCCCATGGGGTGAATTTCTTGTTTATTTCCCTTATCCTAAAATAATAGAATTCAAATGAAATTCATCTCTCCAGAATGACTTCTCTTTTCAACACCATATAAAAAAATATTAGAATTTTTTTTGCTAATGGGTTAGCCTCTATCTCTAATAATAGTTTCTCCCCATGACATTTTGGCTTCATCAATGGAAGAAACATTAAATATTGTATTGTCATAGCCTCAGAGTGTGTTATACTTCTCATAAATACTTCCATAAGAGGTAATATTTTTTATAAACTTTACCCAAAAAGGCATTTTACATGATGGACTGAAAATTTATTTGCAAGGTTTTAACCAACGTTGGTTTTGATGATACATTCATTAATTTGGTGATTATTATCTTAAATTTAGTAAAAGTCTCTGATCTCATTAATGGATACCTCAAAGGGTATTTTACATGATCAAGAGGTTTTAGGATAGGTTACCCCCCTCTTAAATTATATTCTATACTATAAAGGAATATCTTAGTAGGCTTGTTTCTAACATGTTTGGTAATATCAGGATGAAGAATATTGAGAAATGAGGGGGCTCTCAACTATATACCATATTCTATATGTGAATAATATCTTTCTTTTCACCCAATAAAATATAAACATTAGGGGGCTCAAGAAAGTACTATTTTATTATGAAAAGGTTTCACGTTAAGAGATTATTCAGAAAAAATATTTTTTTATTTTGGAAATAACATCCCAACTGCTAGGAAAACTGACATTTTCAATAAGCTGGGAATTAGATAAAGGTCATTTCCCTTTGTCTTCCTTGACATCCCTATAAGAAAAAAAATTTATACACATGTACTAGGCTCATTTACAGGAATTATTTTTACTTGTTTTGAGTATATCTTGTTTTAGTTTTACCTTGGGGATTTTTTGGGTGAAATTGTAGAAAATTGGAAGGATGAAGGGTGGTTCATGGTTGGTGCACAATTTTTCGAAACCATGCACCTTGGCCTAGAAAATTGTTCAACCCTAGATATAGAGGGATTTAATGTTTAGTTAATTGTTTGTCAACCCATTAAACCCTTTAGGTGTAACTATTCACCCCTTTATAAGAGGCACACAGTTTGAAAAACTGTGTTCCCCTACCTAGATAAACATACACGCAGTTCCTATTAAACTATAAATTGATTTTAAATTACCCGACCCCATAGTATTAAATCCTAATCATCCATAACAGAACAAAAACTCATTAATCTAACTTTTAGAGGTTCTTTGATTTATACCAAGCCTTCTCAGAATCCGTTATTAGTGATTCGAAGCCTGGATTGAAGATCTTCACCCCTACAGATAAGATGTTATAATCCTAATTAGTTTCCCTTCCATATAGAATCTTAATAGAATACTTTTAAGGTATTTTTTATTATATTTTTCTGGATCTAGATCAAGTTTTTATGGATCATTATTAATTTGATCTTGGATATAGGTTTGAAATCTAGATCTCATTCTTTATCCTATTCTTGATCATTCCTCTTAATTGAGTATTTCCTTTGGCGAGCAATTATTGTCAGTTTAGAGTTCAGTGGTATAAATTAAGTTCCCATAGTCCTTAATATAAATATATTGTATTCATTGTTAGATTTAAATTAATATTGGAAATTAAATCATGAATTTAATAAATTAATTCATTATTAGTTTATGGAAACATGGAAAAAAGATTAAATTACTTGTTCAATTAATTTATGGAACATTAGGATTGTACAATTAGATTAATTAATTAGGTAATTAATTAATTGAAATTATTGTGATTGTGAAATTGGATTAATTAATTTTTTAATTAATTAATGATATGTTATGATTGGGGAAATTGGATTAATTAATTGGTGAATTAATTAAGGGATTTTGATAAGAAGGTTAATATTGATTAACATTGATTGATGTGATATATGTGATATTGTGATATGTGTGATATATATGTGTGGGACATGGTATGCTACATAAAAATACCATATTGATAAATTGATAAATGTGTGTGGGACATGGTTTTCTATATAAAATTAATATAGTGATAAATGAGTGTGGGACACAGACTGCTGCTTCAAAAGCTCACGGGGTACTAGACATGGCGTACTAGACCCAAAATTGATGGCATTTGACAATGGTTAAAATTAGCAATGAAGATGAATTGAAATGAAATGTATAATGAAAGAACACGTGTTATAATGAATTTAAATTGAATGTGTAATATAGTCTAGAATCTAGTAGGGGACTAAGAAGGTATTGAGTGTTGGGTGTCCTCATGAACCTGAGTTTTATGTGGTTAAATAAAGAATAATTGAATAAATGTAAACTATTTAATTTATTACTTGTATTTTATTATTTATACAACTGAATAAACTTTTATTAACTAGATATTGTTTTAGACACTGTTGGTGGGGGCCTATTGTTTTTTACTCACACCCTACTCAGACTTCCTGATTAGTACCCAAATAGAATTCATGGTTTTAGGAAACGTTAAGGGAAATGGATATATATTAGATAGATGATATGGGATGGATCATGGATTGTGGAACCAAACTTGGTGTCAGAACTCGATTAGGAGTTATTAATGTCTTGATTTATTCTGGGTTTTTTATATTTACACTTGACACATATTTGGAATAAAATTTCTACTATTTATTTTTGGATACTATATTTCCTATTATAGTCATCTTGTGATATGGGTTTGGTTTGGTTATATCATTTTATTATTTTCATTTATTTCAACTAATTTTATACTATTATAAATAGGGTATATTTTCCCCATGATTGGTATTAAACCCTTGTTAAAAGTTGGTAACCTTCCACATATGGAGAGGTGCATCTTAGGTCACATGGTGAACCAGATTTGGGCACCAGTATGTGGCACCCTGGTTAGGATTTTACTAAGTATTATGAGAGGAAAATTTCATTCATTTATTTTTACTTACTATTTAGGGAAAGTTAGAAATGGGAATATGATGATTTAGTTCTTGGTTAATAGATCATTCATAAGAGTTTCTAACCCATGTATGAGGATAAAATCCAATTACTAAGGGAAGGATTAATGTTATTGATATATGTTATTACCTTTGATGGTGTTTCACCTTGAGTGATGTAATTGTTGTGTGATGTGATTATTGTTTCTAATTTTTTTTAGAGATTTGAATCATGGACTGGAATAGAACAAGATTTTAGTATGCATGGGTTATTTTAGACACAAAATATTATTATGTGATAAGCATCATTTTAAGCCCACATGGGAAAATGAGTTTTGGTTAAAGTTGTTGAAATTGAATTTTTTTTCCTTTATTGTGTAATTAAATTCAAAAAGGATCCCAATATAAGTTGTTTTTTTTAAATGAGGCAAGATATGAATAAACGAGTTTCTAATGAGGCTTAAATAATAATATTGGGTTTACCCTCTCATAACCATGATCTAGATATAGGTTGGTTAAGAGTAGTGATAGCGTCTCGGTTTTGACAATGTGGAGAGGTTTGGGGAATGAATTGTTATGGATATTGTGAATCCCTCTTACATAATGTGTTAATGATGTGTTGTGTTTCATAAAATGTGTGTTAGTAATTTTATTGATATGGCTACAAGAAAATAATTGTTGATAGGACAACATGAGTTTATGGCTAGAAATGATACACTGATAATGGAACCTGAAGCACCGATAGTTCCAAGTGAGGAAGTAGGAGATAAATTTTGAGAAAATGTTTCTTGATTCATGTGGTTTATAGAGAAATACTTAGGGTTGGTTATGAAAAACATGTCAAACCTAAAATGAAAGTTTTAGCTGCAACACCCTCAAATGTTTACCAGATAGGTTGGACTAGATGTAGCTGAGTTCTGGATTGAGTCTTTCCAGAAGATATTTGGTTACATAGAGAATATTGTTGATAGGAGAGTTAAATTGGATGATAATTTGTTATGTGTTGAAGAAAAACGTTGGTGGGACATCTAGACATGGGATGGATAGCTAGAAAACACAGAGTGAAAGGAATTTCAAGAGAAGTTGGTTGAGTACTTTTATCCAATGATGCTCAGACAATAGAGAGAAACTGAGTTCCTATGATTGAATTAAGGAAATTTGACCATGATAGACAATGATGGCTGTTTCATAGATTTTAAACACTTTTTTATCATTGGAAGGATATGAGGCTTCTTTGGAAATATATTTTCTAGATGTCCCTAACTGCGAATTTAAGTCCCATGTGAATGTTTTCATGCTGAAGAAGTTCTAAAAAGTGGAAATCAGTCTCTCATATCGGAGGGGAGCCTAAATGAGGATTCCAGTGGATAAAATTTGGTTTCATATTAATGGTGAGGAGTTTCAACTTCCAAGATAAGGAATAATCATTATGAGAATGTTAGCTAGAGTAGTGGAAAGAAGAGTGACTAGAAAAAGGGTTCAGTTACCCAGGACCTTACTCAAGTGATCTTTCAACAGTTTGGTTGGTCTGGAAAATTCTTTAGGTAGTTCACCCAACCATTGGTAGAGTGTCAAGAATGCGGAAATATGGGTAATCTATATTGGTTTTGTATAAGCCCATGAAAAATGGATGATAATGGAGTAGCTTGACAGAATCATAGTGTGGGAATGGGATATTCTACACCATATCATTCTAGTAGCTGGAGTTCTATTGGATATGGAAATAGAGGCCATAGACTTGGTACTTCAGGGAAATAACACACGTATGAGTAGTGTGGTGAAGATTAGGGGACTCTAACTACATCATAGGGAAGAGGATCATGACATTTTCATGTAGTTCATCCAACACTTGTGGATGGAGAGGCTAGACCGTTGATTGTAAGAGGTAATATTGTATATATCTTATACACTTTATAGTGATTTATTTGATTTTAGTTCCTCTCATTATTTTATATTTTTAAAACTCATGATTGGTTGGAGCATGGCGATGGAGTTCTTGATCAGGGTGATGACGACTGATACACTGTTGGGAGTACGAATGAGAGACATATGCTTTTATAAAGGGTGTTATCTCAAGGTTAGGGAGTTTAATTTTGGTTGGAATCATTACATCATTCACATGTCAGGATTTGACCAAATTATGGGTATGTAATGGTTAGTATAATACTGAAACAACATAGTTTTTACCACAGGAGAGTGACTTTTACGTCTCCTAAGGGTGAACATTACATTCACTATGGAGAGTGGGATATCAAGGCAGGCCGAGCAGGGATAGTTCATGAAAACTGGGGGAGATTACCACCAAAGTTTCTAGTATTTTATTGGATGATGATGGTGTAAATAAATATGTATTTTCACCAAGACTGGATTATTAATTTGATTTTTTTCTGAATATTTCTTAGGGTTTCCACCTGAGAGACATGCGGAATTAACAATTGAGCTTATGCTGGGGGATAATCCAGTTTCTATTATACCAAAAAATGGAACTAATAGATATTAAAGATATTAAGACTAAAATGGAAGTGTTGGAGGATAAGGGATTTATCCATCAAAGTACATATCCTTGGGGTTCCCTAGTTTTGTTTACGAAGAAGGCTAACAGAACATTACTCTTATGCATTGTTTACTGAATGATGAACTAGATGACTATGAAGAACCGGAATCCTCTTACATGTATCAATGATAATTTTGAAAAGTTGAGAGGATCTTATGATTTATACAAGATCAATCAGAGATTAGAGTGTCATCAGTTGAGAGTTTGACCTTCTAATATATCAAGGAATACTTTTATAAGTAGGTATGGAATTTATGAGTTCTTCGTGATACTATTTGGGTTGAAGAATGTACCATCAATGTTTATGGACTTGATGAATATAATCTTCCATAGATACCTAGATAAGTTTTTGGTAGTGTTTTTGGATTAAATATTTGTGTACTCCGAGACTCATAATGATCATTCCCAACATCTTGACATCATTTTAAGTACAATGATAGAGAATCAACTATACACCAATCTATCTAAGTTTTAATTCTGGATGATCAGGTACACTTATTGGGTCATATCATCTTGGAGGAATGTGTGTTAGTGGACCTTGATTAGTACAAGTAGTTTTTTATTGGGAATAACCTAAGAACATTTTTGATATTTATAGTTTTTTTGGGCTAGCGTGTTATTATCATAAGTTTATTTAGGACTTTTCTAGATTGGAAGAACCACTTTAATGCTTGAACAATAATGGGGTAAATTTTGAATAGATAGAAGCATATGAATTTTTTTTCTATGAGCTGAAGAATATCTTGACAGGAACACCAATCTTGACCCTACCTGAGCCATGAGAGGAGTATACGGTATTTTTTGATTCTTCTAGGATAGGGCTTGGAGCAGTATTGATGTAGGGAGATCGAATTGTGGTGTATGGGTCTTATAAGTTGAGACCACATGAATGGAATTAACCTATGAAATACCTCAAGTTATTATCAATTATGTATTCCCAGAAGTGTTTTTAGAATTATCTATTGGGTGAGAATTTTACGGTGTATACTGATCATCAGATATTAAATTATATCTTTTCTAAACGAGATTTGAATCTATGGTAGTAGTGGTAGGTGGAGTATATATAGTCATTTTATTTCTAGACAGAATATATTTAAAAAAAGGGAAATATTATTTCTGATTCTTTATATAGGAAAACTCAGACCTAAGTAGTTCGTGAGTTTAGTTCTGATTAGAAGATGATGAATTTACTGGCCGAGATGCCTATTGTGGTTCAAGAAGTCTAGGAGAAGATGAATATTGTATATTTATCAGTAGAGTCTACAATCTTGATATAGATTAGAAATAAGAACTATGAGGGTCCATTTTTTTGAGGGAAATCCTTGATGGTGGGAAGAGACCTTCAGATTGGAGAATAGATGAGGTTGAGATCATCTATGTCAAGAATCCGGTGATTTTTCCTACAAGCATATAGGAGGAGATGATTCATGAATCTCATTTCTTGAACTATGTGATGCATATAGGTGTGAAAAAATGTGTCGTGACCTATTTTGATTGTTTTGGTGGACAAAAATGAAAAAGGAGATAACGGGGTTCGTGAAATGATTCGAAACCTTTCAACATTTAAAGTCTCAACATCAACAACCTGGTGGTTTACACCAACCATTTCCCATTTCAGAATGTAATTTGGATGAGGTTAATATGTAATTTTTGGCAGTCCTCCTGGGGACACCACAATAGAATGATTCTATTTGGGTTATTGTAGACCGACTAGAGAAGGTAGTGCATTTATTTCCTATACGGAATAATTTATCAGTGGATTTATTAAGAAAATGTATATTCAGGAGACAGTACATCTATACGGGGTGTAAGAGAGTATTGTTTCAGACCATGTATCATGTTTTAATTCTATCTTATAGCAGGGCTTGCAGAAGGCACTTGGTACATAGGTACTCTTGAGTTTTGAGTTCCACACATAGTTAGATGCGAATTTGGATAATACTGTACATGTTCTTGAGGATATGCTTCAGGTGTGTGTCCTAGATTTTGGTGAATCTTAGGATAAGAAACTATATTTGTTGGTGTTCTCTTATAACAATAGTTATCATTAGATTATTCAGATGTCACCATATGAGGCTCTATATGGTAGGCCATTCATATCACCTCTATGATGGATGGAGGAAGGTGAGTCAAATTTGTTGGGACTGAGTATTGTGTAGGAGTTTTCAGAGTAGGTTCAATTGATTCAGAAGCACATAGATATGAATCAGAGTAGAATTAAATGATATCTTGATAAAAATTGATGAACCCTAGAGTTTTAAAAGGGTGATATTTCATTCCTTCACATGTCTTCAAGGTTGGGTTACCATTGGATACAAAGACATGGAAATTTGGTGCCCATGTTTGTTGGACTATTTGAGGTTGTGGAGAGAATCAGACTGATGGAATAACGATTGACTCTTCCATAGAGGTACAATGCTATGCATGATGCTTTTCATGTGTCACAAAATTTGAGATATCACCCTGACCCTTCTCTTGTGATAAATGTGGATGATGGTAAGCTTGAGACTGAAGTGTCTTTTGAGGAACATCCAATACATGTATTGGATCGTAGTGATAAAGTTTTTGTCATGACCCATCCCTCGGGGCCCATGCCGTGACTACCCCAAGCCCTCATTCTATAGGCTAGGGGCTGGCGACTAGAACCGAAGGTGTGTTCCCAAAAACTGGGAAGGCATTGCCTTTATAACCTGTAACACACACAACCAAGCACACAAAAAGATATGAACTCATGTAAAATGAATAGTAAACAGAGTGAGTACAACAAGTAAAAAGGGGCCAGGATACAAGCGCAACTAAAATTTACAAGGAAAAATGGAAAGTACAAGATAGCTAATAGGAGAAAAGTAGCTCTAGGATCGTCCACCACAGATCCTACCAGAAGGGTAGGTACAACACACGAATGACCATCTCTGCGGTTCGCCTCATCTAACTTCCACCTCCAAGCTACCTCCAGTCTTCGTACCCTTGTCCTCAGTCAGCGTTATACATCATCTGCACCAAACACAATGAATTTCAGGCATAGAACATGCAGGGATGAGTATAATGATACTCAGTAGGGACCCAAGACCCTGAAGGTCTCACAAAATCCACAAAGGATAAACCCCAAAGGAATGAAAAAACTGATAACCCTACTTAGGTATATGCCCATACATATACATATGTTATCAAGTAAACCCATCTCAATCATGAGGAAAACATAGATTCCAACTCCAAATCCTGAAACTCAATTGTTCAACAAAGGAAGAAATACCACGAAGGCAAGTACCACATAGGTATGCCACATAGAAGAATACCACCAAGGTATTACCATGATGGAAAGCACCACACAGGTACAGACTCAACTCACACCAAGTATTTATTAGCTACATTAGTAGATATGATTAGATGTAACTACTAAATCATCTTATTCTATTAAGAGGTAGACCCCCGGAGGATCCTAAATCATCATCAGACCCACACAAGATCTCTAGGTGCTGACCAACACAGGATCGCTCGATGCTGACCCACACATGACCGCTCAGTGCTAACCCACACAAGATCGCTAGGTGATGAAACACACAGGATCTCTAGGTGTTGACCCACACATTATCTCTAGGTGCTGACCCACACATGATCGCTCGGTGCTGACCCACACAGGATCTCTCTTCATTCTTCACGTCACAGCCAGCTACCGGGTTCCCACACTATGCTTTCTCATCTCTGAGAGAGTTTGCTCCAAAATACACTATTCGATACTCCAACTACCACGAAGTACCACAAAAAAATTCAAAGGACTGCCAAATCATAGGGGTCTCAACTCAATAGCCGATGCATTAATCAGACACCCGCCATGTGAGTTATTAGTCTTTTAGTCTCAGGGTCCCAGTTCGATTCGTGATCGATCCAACCCGACCATACCTCAACTTTACCCAAAACTCAAATGGGGGTACACCAAAGGGATTTTCTTGATCCAAGGTTTACATCATCATTAATAGTTTTTCAAATGGGTGCCTGGTGCCAAAGTTATGGCCGTTAGAGAGAAAAGCTCATTGCTGGTCTGAGTCCGGTCTGACCGGGGCTGACCTGACATGCTGGGTCTGGCCCAGCCTGCTGGGTCCGGCCTGGACTGCTGGTTTTGGACCAACCCAAATTGGTCAGCCCGGCCCGTTGGGCGTTCTGGCAAGCTGTGAGGGGCCACGGAGGGCTGCAATAGCCGTGAGGGGCCGCGGGAGGCAGAAAGGGGGGTGGGGGGGGGGGGGGGGAGGTCGTGGAGGGCCGCGGGCGGCGCGAGGCTGTGGGGGGCCATGGTCAGTGCGAGGACGTGGGGTCTGTGAGGGTAGCATGGAGGCCGTGGGGCCGTGAGGGTGGCACAAGGCTACATGGGCCGTGAGGGCAGCGCAAGACTATGGGTAGTGGAGCGCCGTGGGGCGCAAAGGCCGCAAGGTGGCGGGGGCCACAGGGCGGTGCGACGTCGTGCCTTCGCCGGTGGCCAGCTCGACCGACTGCCCTTCGTTCGTCACCTTTATCGCGGTTCTCGATTTCCACTGGTGACAACCACCGACACCGGCCACCAACACCATTGCAAAGATAACACAAAAGATCCACAAGATTTGCGGAGGGGTCGGGCCATGTTTGTTTGGCATGTACCCTACGCGTTAGGGTGGTAACATACAGCTCAAGGAAGATGATTGAATGTGAGAGGGAAGTTAACATTGATCAAATTAAAACACACCCCTACCTCATTCGTTTGTTGACATCTATGAGGAGGGAAGGACGGTCATCAATTAAAGATGTCCCATGTTGGAGGATGTCCCAAGGAATAAGTCGAAGTCGTGCGTCAGCATTCTTCTTTGGAGGAGTGTTCTTCGTGGAAGAAGTTATTTGTTAGAGAAGTATAATTCTACCAAAATCTCTCTCCTTATCCTTTTCCTAAAACCTTCCCCCAATCCACCCCAAAAATGAATTATCCAACATTATAGAATATGTTGTAATAATTTCAAATTGGTTTAATTAATTAATTGAGTTGGTATAATTAATTAAAGGGGGTGTCCCCATTAAAGTGGGGGGGGGGGTTTACCATACTAGAAATTTGTGTTTTGGAGCCTCCTGATGCGGGCGACCGCCATTGGCGGTCGCTAGAGAGGGTATTAGAGACCGCCATAGGCAGCCGCTAATATGAATCTAAAATTGCAGCGGGAATTTTCCCGCCCGCCATCTTCTTCTTCCCGTAGGCTATAACCACTGCAAATCCGAACCGCCGCACGCCGCCGCATTACTCCACACGCCGCCGCCTCTCTTCATGCCATTTAATGCTTCCAAACAGCACACCCGTGACTGCCGTCTACGTGCGGATCAATCTCAAACCCCTCCTCGGACTTCCGGTGGCCTCATCCTCATCACCTGAATAACCTAGCATCCACCGCCGTCGTGTGTCCGCCATGGCCGGTGAGGGGAAGATTTGTGTCCCCTTCGAACATATGCTGAGAGGAGAGGACCCGCATGGCTTCTGTGTTAATGTAAAGCATTAGCGACCTCCATTGGCAGTCGCTAATGGGTTTTACCGACGAAGATAAAGCGACCGCCAAAAGCGGTCGCTAAAGCCTTTTAGCGACCGCTTTTGGCGGTCGCTAAAACCCCTAATTCTAGTAGTAAGTGGCTTCCCCACATTTAAGAGGTATTTCAAGGGGGTTTTAGTCTCGGGCGGTCCCCACCACCATAACCTATGAGAGGTTTTAGTTCAAGTGGTCCCCACCACCATAACCACTCATGGGAAGTTTAGTTTTGGTGGTCCCCACCTCTTAAACCATCCACATGGGAGGTTTCAACAAAAAGAAAAGAAAATAAAAGGTTGTTTTATTTTATTTATTTTTCCACAAAAAACCCATAATTCTATCTTTCACCCTTGACCTACTACGGTTGAGGTGAAGGTCTCCTTAAGCGAATACTAGCACTGCTAGTTCAACAGTGCCCTCATACTTCAATTTCAAGCACCAGTTCAAAAGTTAGAAAAACCTTTTTGCGTGTTTGTTGAACATACCCAAAATAAAGTTCAGAAATTAATTCCGAGCACTCTAGGCCTCGGAATCATGTGCTTTCAATTTTTTGCAGAATCATAAATTTCCTATATATTTATAAAAAGTTACATGGATATTCTGGGTCTTTTCATTCTCCACACCTCGGGGATTTACGTCCCTGTAAGCCACAACTCAAAAATAAGAAAACAAGTGGGGGTATTTAGCACAAATATGAGCCTCTCACTCCCATGTGCTCTCTTGGAGGTTCCTATTCTCCCAACGAATGCGCACAAGATATATCGGCTGCCCATGAAGGACTCTCCCATGTCGATCCTCAATCTCCATTGGAACCTCCGTAAAAGTCGCCCCATCCTCGTCGTCCATATCTCCATGGTCAATAATGTGGGAAGGGTTACACATGACTGTCGTAGGGAATGGAAAAAAAATTATTTCCTAAGTTAAAATGTAGTAGTGTGGTTGACCTAGGATGTCTCTCTAAGATAAGTGCACACAAAACAGTTTTTCACTTTTAAAAGATTGTAAAAATGTTGTGATGTTGAAAAGAAATTTGAAATTCAAATGATTGAAAAACTATGATATTAAAAGGGTGATTAGGTTGGGGTCAGTTTCCAAATTTTAATTCAATCCTTGTTCAATTTAATTCAAACCTCTTCTTCTTATTTGTTTAAAGTGAGTTTCCACAATCGTTTCCTCTCACTTCCATGGTGAAATTATGATGGTGAGAGAAAACCTTTCCAAGATCTCAGATTGGTCAACTCCCCTTCCATGTGAAAAATAGTTGTATTGAATATCTTTAATTGACATGGGAAATACCCTATCAGGTATTTTTTATCCCAAACAATCAAGAACATTCACTACACCTTTTACATGTACTGACGATCGTCGAGTACTTTACCACTAATCCCGCGTTTATTCCATCGTATGTAAACCAGAAACTAGTGGAGGGAGATAATGATTATCTTACGAAGGAAAAAATCAATAACGGAATTAAAATTCAAGAATGATCGTGCTTTATAATAAAATCCTCTATATGAAATTGAAAACAAAATTGAAAAAGAAAGAAATTCCATTCAATTACGTCCAAGAACTCAAGCATTACAAAATAGAAACCTACCCTTCCCCAATCACTCTTAATGTTTACCCTACCAGGGTAAAGGTAATAGAGATGAATGGGGAATACGAAATAATTTAAAAACTATTAAAAATAAAAAATCAAAAGATAAAGCCAAAAAGTTCTCCACCTTGGTGTCCCATAAGGAATGGGATGGAATGAGATATGCTTTGAGAGGGTGGATCTCTCCTCCTTTTATAGACATAATTTTTCCTACGAATGTTGACGCATTTTATCCCTATTAAATGACATCTTCACGCCTTGGGTCCTTATTGAATATTGTTTATAATTTTTTGGGCGTTTTCCCTCAAAATATAAGAGGATTTGGACGAGTAATCTGAGAGTTATGCGCGTTTTACTTTTACCATTTATTCTGTCCAGTCAGACATGCCAAATCACAAACCTCTAGATTAAGATGCTTTAATGACCCTTAAAACGGCCAATTACCTCGTCCTTCCCTTAATGAAAGATGTTCAAAAACCCCTTTCCCGTCGACCCATTTAATATCACAACAATTGGTCCGACCAAGTATTATTTATGGACTCCACACCAGAAATTGGTAGAACTATAAACAGTTTTCAGGAGACAAATTGTGAGCTTTTTTTGAGCTTCCATATGATCGATTCAAAATTTGGTCCAAAAATAGTAAATGAAGCCATGGATGTGTAGAATCCAGAAAAAAAATAATTTTGCAATTTTAATTTGTGTAGAATATGTTATGGTTAAACTACCAAAATATTTTTAAATAGTTAAAAGTCAAAAATGGACCATTTTTAATGTTCAGCACAAAATAACATCAATTTCATAAAAATGAAGCAATTAATCTTAGAGTAGCACTTTTGTGTGTTTAAAACAATTAAATTCAATGTAAATTTAATTGCAAATATTTTCTCTATCAATTTCCCCACACTTAACACTTGGACTCTTGGACAAGAAAAAATCAAATCAAATCAAATCCAAAACACATATCCATGAGATCTACAGAATCCATAAAAAGAAACAAAAATATATCATGCCTCATAAAAAAAATTATTTCAAGTTCTCCATTTTATATTTTTTAATATATTTACACTTCATTTCTTATCCCATGCACCAAAACCCTTACCTTTCATGAATTTTCTCTCATCTCACAAATGTAAATTCTCAATAAGGATTTTCTCATCCAAGCTCACACAAGAGTCACCATAGACTTGATAAATTCCTACTTCTCCACATGATGTGAGTCAAATACATGTGTTTTTCATAAGTACTTTTTAGGGTTGTTCTGGGGATTCTAGTTGGAAGGATTTAGATGATAAAAATTCTGAGCCCGGAAAAGGAGGGCGTGGTTCTTTTTGAAGCAAAATTGCAAGATTCTAATTTTTATTTAAATATGGTCTCTTTCTCTTCCCCTTTGTTGAAAATTGGATTCATAATTATTTAATCAGCTTAGGATTTTAACAGAAAAAATTTCAATCTTTTCAAACATGTTTTTTCTTGAAAGCTCCAGATAGGCATAACTTTCTTTCTACATTGGAAGCTCCAGAAAGGCACAACTTCTTTTATCATGAAATCTACAGAAAGGCACAACTTTTTACAAAATGATATATTTAATAGAAACATCAGATCTTAAACATTTTATTTTCCACCCAAATTATCCCCAAATGAGGTAGTACACCACAAGACATCTTCCCCCATACTTAAGTTCAACTAGATCATGAAATTTTACTTCAAGAGCAGGTTGGATAGGGAAAATTGGATTGTAATGTGGCTAACCTAACAGGATATTCATGGCTACTAGGGGATAAATTGATTAATATATAAGCTAGGCCATAATGAAAAGGGTTATTTTGAAAAGGGGGCTTCAAACCAAATAAATGCTTTAATCATTTAAAACACACGTACACCAAAACCTCACATTTTGAAAAGAATAAATCAAATTCTGGTTAAAGAAAGCATGGTCTGGTTCTCTCAAGAAATTAGGTGAATGAAACGAATATGACAAAAATGGTTCAGAAACCTCATAGAAAATTGATTTCAAAGATATGGATAGTGAAATATGGAATGGGTTTCAAATATTAGTGTAATTTTCATGAAATTCAAATAGATTTGAACTCGAAACAAAGTCATTTCAGCATTCATTTAAACTCATTTTCATGGAATATATTGGTTCAATCATTGACATGGGTTTCAAAAATGGCAATGATAATCATTTTATCTCAAAAGTTTCAAAAAAACACCCAAAATTGAAAAATAAATACACCAAAATATGAAAACACACAAATTTTTTATTTTGAAAAAAAAAACACAAAATAAATATCCTAAACTAAAAAGGTTCCCTCTCCCACACTTAAGTGATGCAGTGTCTTCAATGAATTCAAGTGGATTTAACATGTAAGAATATTGTTTATTCATTCAAAACCAAAAAGTATGTATAAAGGAGAGGTACATCCTAACTTATTCGCAGTGCAACATTGAGTTAATCTCCTAAGTTTTGCTATTTGAAAACCTAAAAAAGGTAAAAATATAACATAAAAATTTTATTAAAAGAAATGAAAATAGAAATTGAATAATAAAAGAAGGATAAATCTTGGTTTAATCCCCTAAGTGGGCCTTGGGTTTTGACTGCCTCAAGAGGGACAATTCTAATCATTTATCCCCAATCTGATGGTGGGTGAGGTTTCTTGCTCATGAACCAACAAAAATTATTCTTACCAGCATGCACTCGTTCCTTTTTTTTGAGGACTCCATTGATATATAATACCAACTCCACCCCTACTGTAATGAGATAAAACATGCATGGTGGGGTTAGGACTATGAATGAGCCGTCCACTTTCTTGGGTTATGCATGAACACAATCTTCTATATTCTCCATTTGTCACTGAAGGTATGATACATCTATGTAAAAATCTAAGGGAATGTCAGAGTTTAATTCTATTTGAAAAAAATTAAAGCATGCTGAATCAATATCAAATTCTTCCCTTTCAAAATAAGTATCTTGTGTCTCATTTTCCTCCAGAAAATCCACTTTGATCTTCACATGTACTCCCACCATTAAATGTTCAATAGGTTTGGGGAGCTCTAGATGTTCATCCATGGATGAATCTTCTTTTTCATCATCTTCCTGCAAGGAAATACAAGTGTTGGATAAATCTGAAAAATTTAAATAAGGGGAGGTAATACTCAATTTAGTTTCAAAAGAATCCAAAGATAACGAGTTTATGAAAAGATGAACTCCTTGAGATTGTTTGGCTTCAATTTATTCTTCAATGGGAGGGGCCTCTTGGAGTTAAATTTCCCTAGATAGAGGTAGGTAGTTAGACTCCTCTATCTTCTCTCCAAATTCCACTTCTTGGTTGGTTTATTTGTTCAATATTTCTGAATCATCTACATTATTAGGGATTGTTGAATCAAGAAGTTCCTCACACTCATTCCAGAAGTTATCTTGATCTTTTTGATCTCCCATATGTATTTCAATTGATAAATCTTCTTCGTTAATCTCCTCCATCATTTATTGAGTTTGGCTCAATGGATCTTATTTTAATTTCATCAAGGCCTCCATGGGTTCTCTAACTTGAAGGATTTGTGGGGCTATTATTCATCAGTTTTTCTGGTTTTGGTTCTTGTTCTGGATCCATTTTTTGATCTTGGGATGCATGTAATTGTTCCTCTATCCACTCTATTAAGGTCTCTAGGTTTTGAACTCTTTGACTAATTCTTTCGAATTGGGATTCAAGATCCTTGTGAACTTCTTCTTTTTGGTGTGGAAATTCGATCATTTCTTGATAAAATTTCAGAAAATACTTCTGATGTTCAATTAATTCTCTTGCCAAACCCTCCAACACTGGGTATTTTAGGCTCTCTTTAAGGTTTTTAACAAGATCCTTGAATTCATCCTCCATGATTATTTGGAATCGATCTCTCAAAATTTGTTTAGCAACAAAAAAAAATATATACTTTGTAGACCAAGATAATTCAATAATTGGTTCTCAAACATGAGGGTAATTTTTCCATGAATTAAATAAATAATAATTTGAAAACAACATGGTAAAAGATTTTTTTTTAATTTTTTTTAAACTTGGAAAAGTAAAATATTTAAAAATAAATTGTGGCACTACCTCTTTGGCAACAATTCCAAGTTTGATGCATTCCTGTTGTAGGGCGTGAAAAAAAATTAATTTCTATGTTAAAATGTAGTAATGTGGTTGACCTAGGATGTCTCTTGAAGAGGAGTGCACACAAAACAGTTTGTCACTTTTAAACGAGGGTAAAAATGTTGCACTATTGAAAGAAAATTTGAAATTCAAATGATTGAAAAACTATGATATTAAAAGGGTGATTAGGTCAGAGTCGGTTTCCTAATTGTAATGCTATCCTTGTTCAATTTAATTAAAACCTCTTTTTATTTGTTTATTAAAGTGAGTTTCCACAATCGTTTCCTCTCAGTTCCTTGGTGAAATTATGATGGTGAGAGAAAACCTTACCAAGGTCTCAGTTCGGTCAAATCCCCTTCCTTGTGCAAAATAGTTTTATTGAATATCCTTAATTGACTTGGGAAATACCAGATTTCGTCTTGTTTATCCCAAATAATCAATAACATTCACTACACCTTTTACACGTACTGACGATCATCGAGTACTTCACCACTAATCCCTGATTTATTCCATCGTATATAGACCGGAAATTAGTGGAGGGAGATAATGATTATATTATCAAGGAAAAAATAAATAATGGAATTAAAATTCAAGAAATATCACACTTGATAATAAAATACGCTATATGAAATTGAAAACAACATTGAAAAAGAAAGAAATTTCATTCAATTACGTCCAAGAACTCAAGCATTACAAAATAGAAAACCTACCCTTACCCAATAACTCCAAATGTTTACCCCACCATGGTAAGGGTAATCGAGATGAATGGGGAAGAAGAAGGAATTACAAAACTATTAAAAATAAAAAAAATAAAAGATAAAGTCGAAAAGTTCTCCACCTTGGTGTCCCATAAGGAATGGAATGGAATGAGAGATGCTTTGAGAGGGTGGAGCTCTCTTCCTTTTATAGCCAGAATTTTTATCCCAAATTTTGATGCACTCTAGCCCCATTAAATGACATCTTCATGCGTTTAGTCCTTATTAAATGTTCTTCATAATTATATTGGCTGTTTACCCTCAAAATCTCAGCAGATATGGACAAGTAATCCTAGAGTTATGCCCATTTTACTCTCAAAATTTATTCTGCCTAGTCAGACACACCAAATCAAAAACCTCCAGATTAGGATGATTTAATGACCCTTAAAATGGCCAATTACCACAGCCTTCTATTCATGAAAGATGTTATAAAACTCCTTTCACTTCCACCCACCGAATATCAAAACAATGGGTCCCAACAATAATTCTTTAAGAACCCCACACCAAATATCAGCAGAATTGTAAACAAATTTTATTAGACAACTTATGAGATTCTTTTGAGCTTCCATATGGTCGATTCAGTATTTGGTCCAAAAAATAGTAAATGAAGCCATGGATGTGTAGAATTTTGAAAAAAATAATTTTTCAATTTTAATTTGTGTATAATATGATATGGCGAAACTACAATATAATTTAAAACAATTCTAAATCCAAAATGGAACCTTATTAATGTTCAGATCAAAATAACACCAATATCTTAAAAATGAAGCAATTCATCTTAGAGTAACGATTTTTTGGGTTTAAAACAATTAAATTAATTGTAAATTTAATTGAAAATATTTTCTCTATCAAAGGGTCATGCACGTATCTCCTCATTTGGAATACGTGGAAGGCGTCATGCATCCGGTGCAACTGAGGTGTAAGAGAAAAGCGGTAAGCCACCTTGAAAACTTTACTGAGGACCTGAAAGGGTCCGATGAAACTCAAAGATAACTTGCAGCCTCAGCCAAATATCCACAACCCTAGTCGAGGTGAGACTTGCAGAAAGATGTGGTCTCCATCCTCAAAATCCAAAGGTCTCTGTCTGCTGTCAGCATACAATTTCTACCTACTCTGTATAGTCTGTATCCGCTTCTAGATGATCTGCATCTTCTTTTTGGTAGCCCGTACCATCTATGGTCCCACTAGTGTTGACTCCTCAGGGTCAATCTAGCACAAAGGTGATCTGCAAGGATGCCCATACAATGCCTCAAAAGGAACCATCCCAATGGTTGAGTGATAGCTATTGTTGTATGAAAACTCTACCAAAGAAAAGTGATACTCCCAGCTGCAACTGAAGTCGAGGACACAAGCATGCAGGATGTCCTCGAGGGACTGTAAGGTCTGCTCTATCTGGCCATCCGTCTAAGGATGAAAGGTGGTGCTCAAATGAAGCTACATCCTGAAAGCCTCTTGAAACCCCTTCCATAGCCGGGAAGTGAAACAAGCATCACAATCGAAGACAATTGTCGAGGGTACTCCATGTATCCGCACAATCTCTTACACATAGAGGCATCCCAAACTCTCTATGAAACCCTACTCTCTGATCGGTAGGAAGTGGGCCGACTTGGTGAGTTAGTCGACAATCACCCAAATTGAGTCATGTCCCCTGGATGTATGTGGAAGTCCTATCATTATGTTCATGGATATCAAATCCCACTTCCACTCTGGGACCTCCAAAGGCTGAACTAACCCTGCTGGTACTTGATGCTCTGTCTTCACTTACTGACAAGTGAGGCACTGAGAGACACACCCTTCTAGTCCTTTCTTCATTCCCGGCCACCAGTGCTATCATCGAAGATACTCGTACTTCTTTGCCACTCCTAGATGTACCGCTAGAGGGGATGTGTGGAACTATATCAACACTTCCTCTTGAAGTGACACTGGTACCGTGGTACATCCTCTGAAGAGGATTACGTGCTTCCCACCTTCAAAAAATCAATCAGGTGCATGTCCTGTGGATATCTGAGAAAATCATGTCTCGTAGTCAATTCCCCCACGCTGCGCCTCCCTGACTCGCTGATGAAGTGGGGGAGTAACTGTAAGAGACTGAATGAAAGATACTTCATCTCTATCCACAAAGGATATCTGCAAAGCGGCCAACTGCTCCGTCTCCTCATCTAGTAGCTCTATACCAGACCTCTTGCATAGTACATCTACTACAATGTTCCCCTTCCAAGGAGTATAGACTATCTCGAAGTCATAGTCCTAGAGGAACTCACACCAATGTCGCTATCTCAGGTTCAGGTCCTTATGAGAGAAGATACACTTGAGAATCTTTTGATCAGAGTACACTGTAAAATTCTCTCCCATCAAGTAATGTCAGCACATATTCAAGGCGAATATCAATTCTTCTAACTCCAGGTCATGGGTAGCATAGTTCTACTCATGCTGTATCAACTGTCGAGAACCATATGTGATCATTGCTCTCTCCTGCATCAGAACACATCTGAGTCTGGTCCCTAATGCGTCGTAGTATACTACATACCCTATGCCCTCCTCTGGAAGCCACAAGATGGGGGAACTAGTCAGCCTTTTCCTCATCTCCTAAAAACTCTGTTGGCATCTCTTCGACCAAATGAAGGGTTTCCCCTTCTTCGTCAATGCTGATAGTGGTGCTACAACTATGAAAAAATCTATCACAAATCTCCTATAGTATCCATACAATCACAGGAAGCTCCATACCTCAATCACACTCTTGGGTGGATACCAAGAAAGTACCACCTCAATATTCGCTAGATCTACTGCAACTCCAGCCTCCGATATGACATGTACCAGATAGTGAACCTCTCGGATCCAGAACTGTCACTTCGAGATATTTCCATAAAGTTGGTGCTCTCAGAGTGTGTCAAGTACTACCCGCAAATGATAATCATGATCCTCCTTAGTAGTCGAGTAGATCAGAATTTCCCCGATGAAGAATACTACAAATCAATCAAGGTATGGCTGAAAGATCATGTTCATGAGTCCCATGAACCCTGCTGGAGCATTGGCCATGCCAAATGGCATAACCAAGAACTCGTAATGCATGTACCGATATCTGAAAGCCTTCTTCTGCACATCCTCCTCTCATACTCCGAGTTGGTGATATCATGATCTGAGGTCTATATTCGAGCATCATGCTCCTTTCAGCTGATCAAAGTGTTCGTCAATCCTCAAGAGTGGTTACTTGTTCTTCACGGTCACCTGGTTCAAGCACCGACAGTCAACACAAAGCCTCAACCTCCTATCCACCTTCTTGGTGAACAGAATCGGGGATACCAAAAGAGATACACTGGGCCAAATGAATCCCTTCCCCTAGAAGTCCTCTAGCTATACCCACATCTCACAAAGCTCTGCGAGAGCCATCCGATATGCTGGTGTAGATATCGGTGTCGTCCTTGGGTATAGGTCAATGTAAAAGTCCACCTCTCTGTGAGGAGGTAGACCCGAAACATCATCAGGGAAGACATACATGTACTATTCCACCACTACAGGATAACTCGGACTCTCCACATCAACTGCTCCGAGGGTAATGCTAGCCAACTAATGAGTGATCGACTGCACTCTCCTGCAGGTAAGTCCATCTTGTGCTAGAAAGGCTCCATTCTCACCAGTCAAGGTAAACCTGGTCCCATCTGTGTGAACACACCGCACTTTGTGCCTAATATAGTCAATCAGAGCATGGACTGTAGATAACCAGTCCATACCCAAGATGACATCGTAAGGCCTTGACACCGCTACTAGGAGATCTCATCCGAAGCTCTCACCTCCTAGAGTAAGCTTACACTGCCATCATCAGTGCGTAATCATCGAATCCTCTCCCATAGGAGTCTCAGGCCGTAAGGATCGATCCAAAGGCTCCGTCAGAATCTCCGAACATCGAACGAGGGAAGTGGAAATAAAAAATTGACAGAAACTTGTGTCTATAAGTACTACAAATATGGTGGAGTAAACACATATCATACCTCGTATCATCTTCGGAGCACCATGGTCGTAAGCCTTAGCGTCTTAGAGCTGAGCTCGCCCCTGTACTCCTTCTCCATGTGGTTGGGGTTGACCACCTAGTGCTGGTTCTAGTAACATCATGGATCGTCGTCCACTGTCAGCTGCACGACCAACTCCTCTTCCACGTCCATGAGCTCCCTACAGACCACCTCGATCAAACTCTGTCTCTCCCTGGGTGGTCCTTCGACCATCTGCTGATCATCCTTATGGTAGGTCGGGTAGTCACAAGACATGTGACCATACCTGCCACATGTGTAACACTGCCCACTCCTGGCATGACCGGCTCTACCTCGGGTGCCCCGCACAACCGACCCTGAATCCTGCGGTCGTCCACCGGTAGGTCTGGTTCTCTTTGACCTCTGCAACATCTATCTACTGCCTGCTGTAGAAGACTCCGCTACGTGATGACTGACGGCGGGTTTCGCTGCTGGTGACTGCTCATCAAGGAAACTCTTCACTAAGAGGGCTCTATCTAACACCCCTGCCTGCGTCGGGATGCTAAGAGAAATCATCGAAGCCCTGATCTCCTATCTGAGTCCCTGCTCAAAGGTATGGGCCCAGAAGAATGGGTCCCACACCATATCAGTGGAGTAGCGTGAGAGGTCATTGAACCTTGCTGAGTACTGAGCCACAATCATGCTACCCTGTTGTAGATGAAGTACCTTCTAAATGTGCACTGCGCGAAGAGTTCCTAGAGGAAACTCTGCCCGAAACAGGCTCTCAAAGTCTACCCAGAAAAGAGTCACCTCATCATGAACCTGGAGCATCAAGCCCCACCATCTGCCTGCTACTTCCCGTAGAAGTCTAGCAGCAAGGATCACCATGAGATTGGACAGTGTACATACTTTTCGGAAGACTCTCACCACGGCCTCCATCCAATCCTTAGCCACCTAGGGGTCTGTATCTCCCCTAAACCTAGGTGGCTCTAGCATAAGAACTCGTGCAACATGCCCAAGCAGTGTGCACCCTCTATTTCTGGGGTTGATGGCATCGGTGACCCAATGGGTAACGGTGCCACTGGTGCCTCTGATGGTGCCTCTATATGAAGAGGGCCCTGCACTAAGGCCTCGTCGCTCGGTGAGCTATCAGTGCGTACTATATCCAGAACACCAGCTGGCTCTCCGCGTAGAGGCATCCTGAAAAGAAACAGCTGCGCCATGGTAAATAAGTTATACCTGGTGAGATGACTCAAAGATATCATAAAGAAAACTCTTGAAGACACACACACATTTAGTGTTTTCATGAACCAAGTCAGAAATCAGAAGTCAGGGTCCTGGTGTATGGATACGATGGCTGCCACACCAACACCGGATTCCTTAAACTGATAACCACACCCACTACACTTAAAACTATTGCTGTTAAAAAGATCAGAGTCCTATGTTCTATGGTAGAACTGACTCCTCTAATACTAATTTTTCACCACCCATCCCCCGGGGCCCATGCCGTGACTACCCCAAGATCGCCTTCCATAGGCTAGAGGATGGCGACTAGAACTGAAGGCATATTCCCTAAAACTGGGAAGACATTGTCTTTATAACCTGTAACAACAAAAACCAGGCACAAAACAAGATACGAAGTCAGGTAAACCTAATAGTAAACAGAGTGAGTACAACAAGTAAAAAGGGGCCAGAATACAAGCCCAACTAGAAAGTACAAGGAAAACTGGAAAGTACAAGACAACTGATAGGTGAAAATCATCTCCTGGATCATCCACCATAGATCCTACCTGAAGGGTGGGTACAAATCAGGATCGGTAGTCTCTGTGGTTCACCTCATCTAACATCCACCTCTATGCTACCTTCAGTCCTAGTACCCTCATCCTCAGTCAGTGTTGTCCGTCATCTGCACCAAGCACAATGAAGTTTGGGCATAGCCCGTGTAGGGGTGAGTATAACAATACTCAGTAGGGACCCCGAGACTCACAATGTCTCACAAAATCCACCAAGGATAAACAAAAAAGGAAACAAATGATAACCCTAATTAGGTATATGCCCATACATATACCTAAGTTATCAAGTAAACCCATATTAATCATGAGGAAAACATAGAGTCCAACTCCAAAGCCCCAAGATCAACTGTTCCACAAAGGAAGAAATACCAAAAAGGCAAGTACCACACATATACTCCATACATAAGAATACCACCAAGGTATTACCACAATGGAATGTACCACACAGGTATAGAATCAGCTCACACCAGGTATTTCTTAGGTACAGTAGTAGAGATGATTAGATGTAACTACTGAATCATCTTCTTATATTAAGAGGAAGACCCCCAAAGGATCCTAAATCATCATTAGACCCACATAGGATCTCTAGGTGCTGACCCACACATGATCACTTAGTGCTGACCCACACAGGATCGCTCGGTGCTGACCCACACAAAATTGCTAGGTTATGACCCACACAGGATTGCTAAGTGCTGACCCACATAGGATCTCTAGGTGTTGAACCAAACAGGATCTCTCGGTGCTGACCCACATAGGATCACTATTCATTCTTCACGTCACAACCAGCAACTGGGTTCCTGTACTAAACTTTATCGTCTTTAAGAGAGTTCTCTCCACAAGCCACTGGCCGATACTCCAACTACTAAAAAGTCCCAATAAGAAGTATCTCAAAGGACCGCCATGTCATAGGGGTCTCAATGCAACAGATGGTGCATCAATCGGATGCCCATTATGTGAGTTATTAGCCTTTTGGTCCTGGGGGACCTGTTGGATTCGTGCTTGATCCAACCCGACCGTACCTCAACTTTACCCAAAAAATCAGTGGGGGTATACCAAAGGGATCGTCTCACTCCAAGGTTTACGGAGCCATTGACGGTTTATCAAAAGGGCACCTAGTGCCAAATTTATGGCCGTTAGAGAGAAAAGCGCGTAGCTGGTCTGACCCACCATGACTCGACATGGGCCGACCTGACCCGGTTTGGGTCTACCGGCCCGCTGGGTCTGGCCCTACCTACTGGGTCTGGCCTGTCCCACTAGTTCCGGCCCACCCTGCGCTGGGCGGCCCAGCCTACTCGGCAGTCTCGCACGCCGCGATGGCTGCGAGGGGCCGCGAGGGGCCGCGAGAGGCCATAGGGGGGAGGCCGCGGGGTGTTGCGGGCGGCGCAAGGTAGTGGGGGCAGGGAGGGAGACATGGAGGCTGCAAGGCCACAAGGGAGGCGCGAGGCTGCATGGGCCACAAGGGCAGCACGAGCCCGTGGGGCGGTGGAGGCCATGGGGCGGCGCAGCGTCGGGCCTTCGCCGACAGACGGCTTGACTGACCGCCCTTTGTTCGTCTCCTTCGTCATGGTTATCGAGTTACACCGGTTCCAACCTCTAGCACCGGTCACCAACACCATCGTAAAGATCAAACAAAATATCCACAATATTAATGGAGGAGTCAGGCCATGTTTGTTTGGCCCGTACCCTTCGCTTCAGGGCGGTAGCATATGGATCAAGGAAGATGATTCAAGGTGAGAGTGAATTTAACATTTATCAAAATAAAACACACCCCTACCTCATTCGTTTGTTGACGCCGATGAGGAGGAAAGGATGATCATTGATTGAAGACGTCCCATGTTTGAGGATGTCTCGAGGAAGAATTCAAAGTCGTGCGTCAACGTTCTTCGTTGGAGGAGCATTCTTTGTGGAAGAAGTTCTTTGTTGAAGAAGTGTAATTCTCCCAAAAGCTCTCTCCTTCTCCTTTTCCAAGAACCTTACCCCAATCCACCAAAAAAATGAATTATGCAACATTATAGAATATGTTGGCTGAATTTCAAATTGGATTAATTAATTATTTGAGTTGGTATAATTAATTATAGGGGGTGGCACCATTAATGTGGGGAGAGTTTAAGAGGATTCCCCACATTTAAGAGGGAGTTCAAGGGGGTTTTAGTCTTGGGTGGTCCCCACCACCATAAAATTGATGGCGCGGGATTCTGAGGCCCGTAGTGCTTGGAATGAATTTATGAACTTTATTTTGGGTACGTTCCGTAAACGTGTGAGCGAGTTTTTCATTCCAGGAACTCCGGGCCTCGAAATCACACGACATTAATTTTTTCGAACTCATAAAATTCCATTATATTTTAAAAAAATACATGGAAATTCCATGTCATTACAGTGTTGATGGGGAAAACTATGCTGATAGTTTATGTATTGTGGATACATGGCTGTGTTAAAAAAACTCGGGAGAAGGAAGCAGATGTGGGGGCTCAGTGGCTTGATCTTTTTGACTCAGAATCATAGAGATGCTTGGGAGTACATATTAAGAATGAACTATTATAAAGTGGGGACATTGTAAAAAAATGAACTTTTCTAGACATGTATCAGGCTCATTTATAGATATTATTTTTAATTTTTTTGAGTATATCTTATTTGAGTTTTACCATGGGAATTTTTTGGGTGAAATTGGATAAAATAGGAAGGAGTAAGGGTAGTGCACAATTGGATCACAAATTTCCCAAACTATGCACCCTAGCCTATAAAACCATGAAACACTAGACAATGAGTCAATTCACAGTTATTACATGGTTTTTAAAATCATGAACCCTTCTAGGAGTAACCATGAATTCCCCTTAGAAGAGGCCCACTATTTAAGAACACTGTTTGATAAACCGTGCGCCCCTACCGAGGAAACCACACACTCAGTTTTAATTAACTAGAAAATTAGTTTTAAAATCCTAAAACCCACGGTGTTAATCTCTAATCACACATAATCTAACCTTAAATCATTACTATAATTTTATAAGGCTCATGGATTGATTCCAGCCCCACCTAACCTCCGTTATTAATGATTTGTAGTCCAATTTAAAGATATGAACCCCTCCTGGTAAGAGGTTCTAATCCCAATTGGTTCCCCATCCTTTTTCTACATTTCATCCATCATTTGAATGGTTGTTTTCATATATTATTTTGGATATAGATCAAGGGTTGATTGATCTTGAGTCATTTAATCTTAGATCTAGGTTTTAAATATAGATCTCATTTTTCTTCTTGTTCTTTATCGTTACGCTTAACTGGGGATTTCTGTTGAATAGTGTTTATCATCAATTTTGAGGTAGGCGGTCTAAATGCAATTCCCATAGCATTGAAAAAAAAATTAATGTATGAATTGTTAATTGTTAACTTTATTTTGAAATTTAATCATTAATTGAATAAATTAATTGATTATTAGTTTATGGAAACATAGAAGACAGATTTAATTAGTTATTGAATTAATTTAAGGAAATATTGAGATTGTGAAATGGGATTAATTAATTAATGTAAAATATTATGATAGTACAATTGTATTAATTAATTTTTTAATTGATTAATGAGATTTTATGATTGTGGAAATTGGAATAATTAATTGATGAATTAATTAATGGATTATGATAAGAATGTTAATTTTTATTAACCTTGACTGATGTGATATATGTGATATTGTGGTATGTGTGATATACGTGTGTGGGATATGGTATTATAAATCATAATCCCATAGTGATAAGTTGATAAATGTGTGTGTTACATGTTTTAATGCATCAAAATCCAATAGTGATAAACGAGTATGGTACACATACTGCTTCTTCAAAAGCCCATGTGGTGCTAAACATGACATACTAGAACCAAAATTGTTAGCATTGGACCATGGTTCCAATTATCCATGAAGATGGATTGAAATGAAAAGGATAAAAAAATCCCCCGTGTTATAGTGAATTATGAATTGAATGTGTGATATAGTCCAGACTCCGACACGGGCCGAAGAAGGTATTGAGAGTTGGGTGTCCACGGGAACCCGAGGGTTATGTGGTTAAATAAAGAGTAATTTAATAAATGTAAACTACATAATTTATTTATCATATTTTATTAGTTATAAAACATCATAAAATTTTATTGAATGGATATTTCTTTAGACACCATTGGTGGTGGCTTATTGAGTTGTACTCACACCCTACTTAGGCTGCCTAATAGGTAATCAAATATATATCATATTTGTAGGAATGGTTAAAAGAAATGGACATATATTATACAGATGATATGGGATGGATCATGGATGAGGGAACTAGAATTGGTTTCAGGACCTCCTTTGGAGTTGTCAGTGTATTTATTTATTTTGGGTTTTTCATATTGACACATGAAACATATTTGGCATGACATGTCTACTATTTAGTTTTGGCTATTTTATTTCCTATTCTAGTCATATTATAATACTTGTTTGGTTTGGTTATTGATTATATCATTTTTTATGGTCATTTATTTTGACTATTGTTTTATTTTGATAAAGATGGTATAATATCCCCATGATCGATATTAGACCCTCATTGCTAGTCTATAGCCTTTAGCATATGGGGAGGTGTGCCTGAGGTCATGTTGAGAACCATCTTGGGGAACCAAGGTCGGGATGTTACAATCCTTATGTTTTTGGGGATACATAGAGACTATTACTTCACTATAATTATTAGTGAAATTATAATACAACATGGAGCTTGGAAAGAAAAATCTTTATCCATGGCTGGCAAAGTCTACTTGGAAAAATCCATCATTATCTCCAATTTTTTTAATCATTCATGGTCAACGGATAAAAGGATACCCAAATCAAGTATCTCAATGTGCCTATAACGAATATTATATATAGTGGAATCATTCCTTAAATGAGGCTAACCACTCTCTCCTTGAATGAATACTGTAAGGCCTATGATGTTGGGGGCTTGGGAATAAAAAACATTTGGATTTTTAAACAATATTTATAATATAATTTTGTATAGAGGCTCATTAATGACAATAAGAAAGACAGAGTAATTCTTTGAACTATATTTATTCATTAAAATAAAATATAGAAACTAAAATTACATGGACTCTTTTGTGTGGAATTATATCAAAAAGTCTTTTTCAATCATTTCTTCTTAATAAATATGGATGGTCTTGAGAGATTCATCCCTCAAATTTTGGTCTGAAAACTAGAAAATAGTTACACTACTTGACATACTTCAGATTAACATGCCAGTCCTGAATCTAAATACCTCTATTAGAGATCAACTAAAAAGACCCCTCTATGAGATGACTGATGCTATCAAGTGAAGGGGTGAGAAATTAATACTATATATCTCAAAATGACCTCATGGTCTGGGATCCTA
Source organism: Viscum album (assembly GCA_963277665.1). Taxonomy (NCBI): domain Eukaryota; kingdom Viridiplantae; phylum Streptophyta; class Magnoliopsida; order Santalales; family Viscaceae; genus Viscum; species Viscum album. The sequence goes on along the minus strand of OY728142.1, from coordinate 1,256,453,252 downwards.
CCGTGAATTTGGTTATTACTTCCAATATATTCTACCACAAAAATTGTATGTTGGAATGATGGGGAGCCTAGTTGGGTTAGTACGATGAATAAAAAGTGGATCAAGCCATCCTAACTAATTCTAGGATGGAGATTGGTGCATGGATGTATTATAATTGATTTTTATCTCCAAACCACTAGAATATCATTATCTTCCACGTGTGTTCTTTGTCACGATCATGTAGAAGATTTTAAGCACATATTATTTTGTAGTTCCACTGAATCAGCTATGTGAAAAGCCCTCTATGACATATATTACATACAGATTCTCTATTATACTTATAAGAAGGAAATCCTTGAATTCCACTAATATCCCCCTCTCTTCCTTCAACTTATCAATTTATTTTAGGTGGATTTCACATAAATTATTATCATAATCTAGAATGCTCATTATAAATGGATCTATGACTCAGATTCCTTTAGTCCCCAAGATACATTGGATAAATTTTTATCTCTTATCAATGATAAAATTATTATACAAATAAGGCATTTCCACAACTCAGTCTATGTCTTCTCAGTTCCCAATTAACTTAGAATCTTGTGTAATTGACAACCCCCCATAGAAAACTTAAATTATTCTAGAATTCACCTTTTTGGGATAAATTAAAATCAACAAGGATGGTTTTTCAAGAGGAAATCTAGAGGAATCTAGATTTGGAGTTATCTTCAGAGATCATCATGGAAATCTCACATGATTCCTCTATGTCCCTTACATAATTTTTTAATCTCTTTATGTTGAGGAGTTTGTCATTATTTATATGATTTAGCAAGACAATAAATAGATTTTAAATAACCTTTAGATGGAATGTGGCTCAACTAACATCATTCAAGAAACTTTGAATGATTATATTCACCTATATTAGAATATGATTTCTTAATGGATTAGGTGATTTGATCTTCTCTCATCCATTGAATTCATTGTTAATCATTCCTATAGGGAGACCATATTTGTGGCTGATGGTATAACTAATAAGCTTTTAACTTTAGTGATATAATTTGATCTAATGAGATACCGGATGATCTTTTTTCTCTATTTCATATGGATAGTTGAAGAATTCTCAAATTTATACTCTTGTAGATTTTATTTGTTTTTAATAAAAGAGTCTCTCCCTCCTATAAAAAATATCACATTTTTCTCTCCATTAATAAATATATTTTTTATATTATGAATAAATTTATACTTTATTTTATTAATTTAAACTAATTCAATAAATTTTCATACATAAACATAGTACTAGTAGAAAAAGTAGGTTTTACATTGGGGATTTGATGTTAATAATTAATAACAGATGTGAAAATATCAACAGTTTGGGTTTTAATGTCAATTATTTGAAAATTTGATTTTAAAACCCAGAAAAATGATGTTTTCACATTTATTATTAGTATAATAATTTGGAAAATTTAATTATTTAGAGTTTTCTCTCTGGTTATATAAATAAAATATGTGAAAGCATCATCAGTTTGGAATTTAAAAGTTATTTTTTTAATAATTGATATTAAAAACGAAGTTTTAACATCAATTATTAGCAAAAATGATGTAAAAAATTTTAAAAAATAAAAACTCATATGAGTAGAAGTTCTCATTCCATCAACATTATTTTCTCAAACCCTATATACCATGACTCAAAAATACATTCCACAACTTACTTCACCCATATTCATCATTTTCATCCCTTGTATACATGATTATCTATCTAATTTATTCTTGTTTCATCCATATTTTCAGAATTTCACCTACCCCAAGACATTCGTTGCCTCCCCCTTCAAGTTCCACCATCACCATTAGTGATTTTTAAACCATGATGACTACAAATTATGTTCAATATAAGGGTTTTTTATAATGATTTACTTTATTTGTCACTAATATACTAGATTTATATATAATTTTTATAAGATACATTTTTATTTTATTAGTTTAAAATAATTATCATGATTATTTGTTTTTTAAATTTTTCCATTAATTTATTGTTGACTATGATCCAATATAATTACATAAAATCTGATTTTTTTACTATAGTTTGTATATTTTATCCATTTATATACTATCTGTAACAAATTTTTTTATTAAAATTTTTATTTTCGTTTTTTAAATGATTTATTGAATGATTATGATTTGTAGACTATATATTTTTTTCAATTGATATAAGACCAAATTAAATAATATGTATATGTTATGTTTGAAGAAAATTGATAAATAGAATTATCCTCCCTACTTCTCTAGCTTACCCATCCTTCCCATTCAGACCCTGCACCTCCATTTTTGAAATCAAATGTGTACTATGAGTTACATGTCATGGATCCCCACATACATTTTGTAGTGTAAAACATTATTCCTAATATGGGAGATTATGTACATCACTAGTTTATATAGTTTGATAAAGTGTAGATATAAATGATATTATTTATCCAATGGATGAAGTTTTGTTTCCTAATAAAGAGGTGTCCGCAATTGGATAGAGTAAGAGTTATTTTTAATGTTTACATACAATCATTTTCATAAGTTGATTATAAGGTATGTGTTTCTTTATTTTTTTACATTTAATTTTTAATTAATCATATTATTTCTTAAATTTTCATCTTATAGTAGTATATTAAATCTAATGAATCATTTAAAAATGAAAAAAATATTCAATAACTCACACATTTAGATACTTCTTAGATTTCTCAATGCATAATTTTTTTTCAACAAATTATTTTATATTGAAGAACTAATATGAGTTTCTAATGACTTATCTCATACGTATAATAGATTTTACCTTAAGAATATTTAAGAAAGGTATTATATATGTTTCTTTGTTTGATAATGTATTTGTACCCATGTAGAAATTGTCTTCCATGTTGGTAAATCTCAATTTCAATTTTCATTTCATTGAATAAATATAAATTATAGTGATTTAATTTATTAATTATATAAGTTTATATTTGAACACACTTTTCATACAATATTAATGAAATCTTTTTATAAATTTATTGATCCAAAATATTTTTCAACGATTGTACAATACTAGAAGAGAAATGTTACGGTTAAATATGTAGTCTAATGATGAAGAACATAGATATTAAGTGCTAGTTTATTCCATTCCTTAAAGGGTAACAATGATTATATAATTAAGAAAAATATTCATTATAATACCATTTCGTATAAACTTTATATGTTTTAATATACGTTGGATGTTAGGAAACCTTATCCCACATGAATGAAAAACAAATGGGTTATTCTCTTTTTTGGGTGAAGTTGATGACAATTTCTTAGACTTATTAAATCATTTGTTTTTATACTATTTTATTTGTTATTTAACCTAAAAATATTCATTTTACATATGTTTTAGTAAATAATATATGAAAAAATAGTTCATGGAATAAATTTAAAAAAATGGACGTATAAATAAAAACTGAAATGAAATTAATTACATGAAAGTGAAGGTAGATAACTTTTATAGTTCATTTAATACCATTTTATCTTATATATATTGTGTGTTTTATTTTACAAGTGTAATTTCATAAATTAAATTTAATACTTAAACATGACATGTTTAATGTGGATATTATGTTTTATGATTAATTTTTTAGTCAATCATGACAATAATAGTGACATATTTTCAATAGGTTAATTCCACTATTATCATATGTTTCAAAAATATATATTGTATCGTGAATTTATAAAATTTATTACTTTTTTAGGGTTTTTATGATATTAAATCTTATTTGAATAACAAAATAAACCAACTTATATATTTATTTTAAAAATATTTTACATACTCTACTAATTAATAGATGTGTATTTAAAATTTTCATTTATGTTTATTATTTTAAACTATTTTGTATAAATGTTTTCATTGTGTTCTTATTTTATTTATACTACTACTTCTTATTTTTATTTGATGTTGTTAGTTTGTCATGCTTCTAGTTTATTTAACATATATGTGGTATTATATTTTAGTTATTTCTTTCTAAAAATAAAAATTATGTTTCAATGTTTATTATTAAGAAAACTAATGTCTAAAAAGGATTTTGACATTAGTTGTCAACACTTTTTGTGATCATAATCGACATTGAAATCCTCATTTAACTTTGGAATTTTCTTAAAATTGTTGTTGAAAATAAGTTTATGTTTTTTAACATTTGATATTGGTTTTAATTAAAAATAACACTCAATGTTCCAATATAATTTGTTATAAAAAACTTTCAATGTTTTTTAATAAAAAATAGACATTGAAATCATGTTTTAAAGGCATTTACAAAAAATCAACCTTTAAGATTTATGTTTAATGTTAACTACAATGCATTTTCCATTTAATTAACATTTAAAATTAAAAATAACTAATGTTAAATGGTATTTTTCATGTAGTGTAAAGAGGTAAAAGTGAGTTATGATAATAGATTTAGTTTACTTCTATTATGACCATGGATTTTTCCTGAGTTGTGTAAGCAGTTACAAAAAAATATGGTTTGAACATATTGATTTGGTAGAAGAAATAGTTTTTCTAAACTAAATCATTTAAATGATGAATACATGTAACATTAATAAATGAGATAAGATTGTGATATTAAATACCATTTAAAAATACTATGTGTTAGATTCATTCTTTAGACTAAACTTGTTAAGATCTCAATCATCCAACTAGGTACATAATGCTAAATCTCACTTCCTTTAGATTATAGTATTTAATTATTTTAAGTAATGGGTAAACTTAATATGATATGGTGCCTATTTTTGGAATTTTCTATAGGTTACACTTAGATGAGAGACCCTAATAGGATTATATTTCAAGAGGAATGATGTTGACTGAATATGTATAATAGATTATGATAGAGTTATTTTTTTAATTATGTAAGATTCATATCAGATTGGATTGAGAAAATTTTGATCCTAAATAGATTATTTATGGGAGAAATTCTAAATTTAACAAAATCATAGTAAAATATAGATGTTGTCCCACTAATAGATGTGATAAATTCATTAAGTGGTCATTCTTTTAGTGAGAGATCGTTTAATAAAAGCACTTATTAAATAATTATATAACATTATATTAACATGATAAAAGATTATATTATAGATAAATTTCATATTCCTTATACAACATGAAATTGAGATCAAACTGTGAAAATTGGAAGTTTAATGGGAATGATTTCTTATACTAATATAGAAAATTTGTGAATAGTTGTCAAGTAGGAGGAAATTTTTTATATATTGTAGAAATCTCTTCCCATGGAAACACTTGATAAAGAAAATAGTTAATAAATGAATAATATTTACTATAAACAAAAAATATATTCTCATGATATATCAACATTGATTCTATACCCTATGAAATTTAAAATAAAAAATAAACATAAAACCATTGAGTATTATGGGATAAAAGATAATACGAGAAAGATATATTAGGAGAAATAAAGACATGAATGTTGTGGAGTTTATAAATCAGATTTTTAGTGTAAGATAATCAAAGTTACCTTGGTCTCTAATAATGCAATCAAAATAATTGGTTATGTTAATGACTTAGAGAGATTGGGTTTACCTCTTGATCATGACCTAATAACTAATTTAATTTTAAAAAATTTACTAGAATGGTTTTGAAAGACTATTATAAATTAATATATGAATTAAATTAAGAAATTAATACTCAAGATAATCAATATTTTGAGGATAGGTGATCAGGACGTGGGAGGTATAAGCTTATGTATTGTACTGATATTTTTAGGGATAAAATTTTAAACAGGAAGAATACAAGATCTGTTGCAAAGTGTAATAATGGGAATTCTGGTAGTTGTTCAATGTTTTTAAAATTGGATGGTATATATAATAAAAATGGAAAATTTTCCCGTTGTTTTAAGATTGGTCATGGGAGAAAGAATTTCAAAAAATACCTGCATTCTTGAAATAAACTATATGGATACTCTATTCATGGTATAATGTTATGGAAATCAATTATTAAATTTTGAAAATGGTATATGATACTAATTTTATATTTCATAAGTGTTTTAAATATATCAAAGTTAAAAATTAATAAATTATTGATAGAAGAAACATTAATTAGTCTTTTATGTAATATATTAAAGAGAATATGGATTGATGACTTGGATATAAATATTACATAAAAATTTTGTTGAATTAGAATTAAATAATGTATATTTTTTATCTTATTTGTTTTCTATTATATGATAATAGATACATATAAAAAATAGTCTATTAATGAATAAATATGATAATGATTTTGATACACATGGTTTATGATTCATCCTGTTTTAAAACATTCATGAAAAAAAGGTAAGGATAAAAAAGATTTATCATTGATAAAGATTTTCTCTATATGATATTTAAAATACGAGGGATATGATCCCGCTACCCATTAGTGGTAATTTTTAAATAATAAAAAATAATTTTTAGAACAAAACATTTAATATATGGAAATCTATATATGATATGTGAGTTGGTATTTTATTTTGTAAAACATTATCACTAAATGAAATAAGTTGTTACTTGTTAATGTAAAAGAGTTTTTGAGTCATAACATGATATTTTATACAGTTTATAATTTCCCAGTGGTAGTATATTTAAAATTATAAGTTTAAAGACAATAAATAAAATATTATAATATTAAAAATTGAAAGTCAATATCACTTTATCCTAAAAAAGTTTAGGGTATAACGATAAAGATAAATATGAAGTGTTATATTTATTTACTATAAAATTATATCATAAATTAGTTTAGGATGTGTTTTAAAAGAAATAATATAAATAGTTACACATAGTTACCAAAATGACATCAAAGAAAAAATCTGATGGAAAAGTTTCAAATAATTATGATGATAATGAACATAAAAATGGTTATATATAGAAAACAAAAGTTATCCACATCAAAACGTTTTATGCAATGAAGTTAAGAAATTTGACTATTATGTGTAAGAAGTTGAACATTAGGAATGTTATTCATAAGTGTCAAAATTATTTTCACATTTTATCTTCATAGATGTTACCCACTAAAGAATTTAGTATGTTTATTTTATAATATGGTCACACAGAGATATAATAGAAATTACATAGAGATGTAATGAGATTAAAAAAACCATAAAAGTGAAGTAAACACGAGGAATCTCTGATGGTCTATCATGTGATATATAATGACATATGTTCTTATGTGTATTTTTAGTATTCTTAAGAGATTGAGGATATCAATTGATTAATGTTATAAAAATTAAATTCTATACCTTATCATTCTTTTATATTGGTTGAGTATACTTATGAAGTAAAATGATAATTAAACTCTCAATGTATGACCCTCAGTTATACCGAAAAAAATGTTTTTCATGGAGTATTATAGTTTATGATGAAATTTTAATTTTTTCATGATTTTGTTTTATAGATACAAAATATGCACATGAGGCAAAAATGGAGTTTTGTGTGCTAGATGACCCCCATGTATAATACATGGAGTGTAACATACTATTCCATTAGTATACTAGGGGTGTATGTTTCATATTAGGATTTACCCATAAATGAGTTTTATGAGATACCCTACACATGATCCTTCATAATAAGATATCTTTTATATATATTCCTTGAGGATTAGATAATTAGGTGGTGGTTGGGTATGTTGCTGATCAGGTCATCAGTTGAGAATTATCCAAGATGATATTTTTTATCTTGAATGATGATTATGAAATATGGTCTATTGATTGATATTGAATGAAGTCATGTATAGCCATACCTAGATTAGAATCATGATGTTATCATCTATTGTATAATGGGAATACATGTACTCATTCACAAGGGTGAATGAAATGTCATGTATTCATCGATTTGGTAAGTCTATACTTGAAGAATTGAGAATGTATGAGAAACTACATAGGATTGACATACTCTATGCTCTATGGATAGATGTTATCCTAGACAAAGTTATAATATGAAAATGCATTTTTTTTATATGATAGAGATGGTGGAAAAAATTATATAGACACATGTGTTTGCTAATGATCATACTAGATCCTTTTATAGATGGAGTTACACTGATTCATTTCTTGATTCCACTCTTTTCTTACATCTTAGAAATCTAGAATCCATATTTATTTTAAAAACTATAGTGGTCCATAAGTTTACACTTTTTTTATTGAGGTAATGGGGATTATGTTTAAAAAAAGTATCTGGATTCTATATAATCATTTTATAGTTGATTAAAAAGAATTTTTGGATGGGTATTGACTATATTTTTCATATTTTGTGATGCATAGTAATATTTATAATAATGTTTCAAAATTATTTCGGAATATTTTCCAAAGGATTTTTAGATATGATATCATTATTTATTTCATGTGATACAATATAAGGTGAAATAGAACAGTGTCTATGAGGAATTATTGTAAGTGTAAGTTTGATGGATATGTTCCTTAAAGCCTATATGCATATAATGTGTGCTGAATGATATCATATTGTATGATACACATATGTCACACAATATGAAATATTGATGTCAAAGGCATACCATATGAATTTTTTTATATCATAAGTAATTATCTAGGGTATACCTTATGGTTTGATTTAGTGATATCATATCACAATAGCAACCACCATTAACAATATCATATTGTGTGATATAAGAAAATCACAAGTGTTGTGATATGGAACAGCCATATTGTATGATTGATGAAGCAAAAAAATTTAAATTATTAACATTCAAATATACTATCCATGTAATCTATCATTATTAATGGTTTTATAAGATTAAACGTATGGGAGTTTTAGATGACCAAAGTGGTTATAAGCATTGTAAATGAAAGCATTCTTCATACGCTACATAATGTTCAAAAGAATGAATGAATGATTGAGAGTATCCTAAGGGACCATATAAGAAGGATTATGCCTTATATATGGATAAACAAGTGATAAAATATTCCCATTTATTCTCGAAGAATATCTATTTCTTCTATTTCCTTTTACACTACAAGATACTACAATATCATGATTTTTAGAATGATCATGTCCAACTACTGGGTTATTATATTGATCTATGGAAACATCCCAAAGGGAATAGTCTCTTGGCTCTTCCCTAGTGATTTTCATTAATCGTGTGTGATTAAAGAATAAAATCATAGCATATATTTAATAAAAGGTACACATTCTTCATTTACATTATACATGATTTCAATTTTTTATAGAAGAGCGATCATGGGAGAAAGGCTTCCATTATCTTCAAATGCATTGAAAAAGTTATTTGCGATCTAAAGTAACCATTTTATATCACTATTCATTTGATTGAGAAAACAAAACGTTGGTAAATTGATGAGTATTTACAAATGAAATTATTCATAATTTCATTTTAAAATTTTAAATTTTTATGAGATTTACTCTAGGTGTTTCATTCACACAACGAATTGATTCATACATCATATTATTATAAAATTAATTAAAAATATCATGCATTGATTATTTTTATAACATGGTTCATTTTATTGAGAAACCATAACTTGGGTATGTTTATGAATATTTACAATTTAAATGTTTCATAATTTTATTTAAAAATTTAAATTGATGTGAAAATTACTTAAGGGGATTTAAAAATTTAATGAACATAATTGTAATTTTTCAAATACAATATGGGTACTTGTGTGTGTGAATATATATATAAATTAAAATAAAATTTATAAATTGATTGGGCCTTGGTAATTCTTGTGGTATTCAGTTCTTGATGATAATAAATAGTTATAGAGGTTTCTTGTTGTTGAATTACTCATTTCATATTTAATAGACTCATATGCTTTTTAATGAAAAAATATAACTTGAACCCCTTCTCTATTATATCTGAATAGAAACATAGAGTATTTAAGGGAAATTGATTATGGTACATATAGGTTATGATAGGATATACCATTTATAATGAAAAAGTTATATATTAAAAAATTATTGAATAGTGTATATAAAAATGTAAATAAAAAGAGTGTGGTGTATGTGTTGAGAGGACCAGTTTGGGATATACCTAACACTGAGAGGGGGGGTGAATCAGTGTTAGGGACTTTTAAAACCAATTTCAACTTTTATCCCTATACCTCTTGACCTGTTAGGATCTTGATTCTCTTATTCTCTTTTCCCTATTGCATGCAATAATAGAAAGCAGTAAAAATATGAACACGATATTTTTACAAGGTTCACCACTCAATAAGAGTAGCTACGTCCTTGAAATGCATCGATATGACCACTCCATGGATTCTCCATTATAATGTGATATTCTTTTACAATGGAGTGGCTAGGAAAACAATCCTCTAGCGAGTGTGAGTCCCTACACTTTGGAGGGGGGTGGGAAACAATCTTCTTCCCTGGACTGGTGATGTCCTAGTCCAACTTGCAGCCTCTAGCTGGTTCTTTATACTACCTTTGAAGACAGTCTTCTCTCTGTTAAAAGAGTTTGCAACACCAAAAGAATCTTTCACCTGTTGAGACCTATTGGATGTCACAGTTCTACTTTGTTCTTCCTCTATTCAATTATTACCTACATAGCAGCATGTAGGTAAACAACCACTTCTTTCTCTGCAACAATCCTGAAAGCTGCACAATCTTCTTCCCCTTCTTCTTCAGTGGAAAACCAGATACACTGGGATCGCTTCTGCTTCTATCTGCTGGAATCATAAAATCCCTTTGTGATTATCAGAACAATGAAGACCAGCTCATATTAGCATCATCATAATTAAACTAACCTGAATAACTGTCAGCCTTCAGTTGGGCATACTCTGTTCTTCTTCTTCTCTTCTTTCTCTTTGACACAGTATAATTACAGTGTCTTAATCACTTTCTTCAATTCTCAATACCAACACAGGAGTGTATTGGTATACTAACTTCTTCCTTGGTGAAGATATGAATTCATTTGCATATCTTGTTATTATTCACGTCACAATGCACAATGATAGTGTTAAACACCCGTCGTGTGAGTGCAGTTCAACTTCTCTTTGTGAAACCGAATAGTTCACAATTATTTCTTCTTCACAAATCTTCTTCGAGAGTTCTATGCACTTATCGAAGGCCTACGGGGCCCTCAAATTTTTCGTGCACCCTTCTAGGTGTCTTGTGCGTAAAATTCAAGCCAGGAGCATAAAAACACCTTTTGGCATGAAAAACCCTTTTCGCGCAACTCTTCTTTTTCGCGCAGAACTTCCTATTTCGCGCAACAGTTACTTTTTCGTGCAATGCTTCTTCTTTTCACGCAATACTCTATACTTCAATTTTTCAGCGCGTTAGAACTCAGGATTTGTCTATGTGTTGAGTCACACCCAATGAGAGGGTGTCACCTCATATTTATAGGCAGTTTGGACCCTGCATGTAAAACCCCTTTCTGTGTGGAAAACTGTCTCTCAATTCTTGAGATTACGCGCACCTTCCTAGATTTTTCGCGCAACTCAGGACTTTTCCATTTTTTGACTTTCTAATCAAAATACACCAATTGTGTGCAAAATTTCACACCACATTCCATATTGCGCGCAAACCCAATCTTTCCCATGACATCATATTTTGCACACTGCTCCAATCTTTCGCGCATTTGAGGCCTTTGCCAATATTCATCATTCTAATCATGAAGCACTAATTGCACGCAAAATTTCACACCGCATTGAATATTACGCGCAAACTGAATCTTTTAGGTGACATCATATTTCTCACAATGATCCAATTTTTGATGCAGCTCATGCCTTTGCAAATTTTTGAGCTTCTGATCTCGAAACACCTTTTGCGTGAAAACTTCATTCCTCTATTTCGCGTATCCCGCATCTATTTCGCACAGCCCGCATATATTGCGTGCACCACTTTATTTTTGCGTGCAACTTGCCTACATTTCCATGCACTCTAGGCCTTTTCCATTATTCGATGTTTCTGACCTTAAATCATGACTTGCACGCCAAATTCTAAACCATCTTCAATATTGTACGCTCCATCCATTGCCAAAAACACATCTTCATCTCCCAATTTTTAGGCCCTAAAATTTGGCAAACACTGGAAAATAGTGCCACCTTAAACTGTGCTTTTATGCCGCCCCTAGATTGTCCATTGCTTTTTCATTTCTCTCTTCACTACTTACCATAACCATTCTTCAGCTTTTATCACGAGTTCCACTATTGTGATATGTTTCCTTTGATAGATCAGCTTTAGCATCGTCAGAGTTACAATAGATAGTACTAAAACATCCATATCTTCTAACAACATCATGCCTTCCAATCAAAACTCTATGTGATTGGAATAATCATTTCTCTACCTTTCCGTTATAAGGCTTGCATCACAAGTTCTCCTAAATTATGATATTTGAGAAATACATATCAGAAAAGCATCGTCTGGTTTGGATATAATGTGTAATGCATGGAAACCTCAGAATTCCATGCCCTTCCACATTCTCTCTTCTTCTTCAACCATTATTCTAAACTTCATGAAAATCATATGATTTTATTCTTCAAGTAATCTCTTGCATGGATTTCTAACATGAAGAATTTTATGGTCTTCTTCAAATCCTCATTCTTCTTCAATCATCCTCAGATGGATGGTACTTCTCCATGCTGATCCAATCATCCTCCAATGGATGATACATCTCCATTATTCATTGTTGTAAACAATGTGTCACCTTTGACACAAGTTCTTTGAACTTAGGATCAGCTCAACAATAGTCTGAATCTACTTCCTGTAGAATTTCCCAAGCATGACATTCAATGCTATGATTACATAATAATTCTCTAGGCATCCCCACTTCAGTCGATCTTCATTAACTTTGGTGTCCTGCTTCCTCTCCTTCTTCATTTTGACCAATATTGACAACTGTTGACAAAAATACAATCTTCATACACAAAGTGGTCCCAACATGTGTGACCAATTATAAGAGAAAATAAATTATGATTTAATTATATTTCTCAAACTAATAATTGAAAATATAAATATTTAAATATGGAATTTTTTAATTTATTGGATTGAAATTACTTTACTAACATTATTTGAGAAGTAACGGATTAAAATAATGTTATCAACATTCTCTGTAAAAATTAATTCCAATGGTGTATTTGTTTAAGAATCAATTAGATTATGTTAATATTTTCATACTGTGGTGTTTTTTTTGAATAATTATTTATCTTTTTGGCTGAGGATAAATAAGATTTTTGGGTATGTGACTGGTTATTTCTGGCCTATAATTTATATGTTATTTTAGGTGGTTTAATACTTCAATGTGAAAATTAATTTAAAAATTAATGTTTTCTATATTTTATGAAATTTATGAGTATACATGTAATTTTTAATTTTTTTGAAATGTATAAATAAATTCAACCAATTTTTTATTGTATTTATTGAATTTTATAGTTTTTTGAACTTCATTGGAGTACCCAAATAAACTTTTTAACTATTTATTGATGCCTCAACCCTTTTTTTCTTATTTTTTTGCTTTACATAGACACACATAAGCACATACATGTTCTAAGTAATAAGTAAATATTTTTTGGATAGATACATTTATATATTTTGTAGTTTTTATTTCACATATTTATATAATTCTAATAGAAATGAATATATATATATAATAATTATTAAATATATAAATAAAATTGTATACATTTATATTTTTATGTTTACCATAAATTTTGAATATGATTATTATATATATATACACACACACATATATATATTTAAATTTAAATATATAAATAAATAATATTTTTCATGAAATTTTTTTATTATTATATTTCTAAGTATATTTTTGTTTCATGTTTTAAGTTATATATTTATTTCATAACTGGTTTTTTCATTACTATAAAAACACCTAACTATGTAAAATACACAACCATGAGTGTATCCATAATTTGATCATGATGCAGGGCCATTTAATCATGAATCCAAAATCATACATACCTTGAATTCAAATGTGCACTACCATAAGAAATTAACCAATATGATTTGAATGATGGATGACCCATCCATGAGTAAGTATATATTGTCTCATAAAACAATCATAGTTTTTGATTAAATTGATTGTGAGAATAACACCTACTGACTGTGTATGCGATTTAGAACTAACTGTGCTAATTTTTGAGGTGTTAATCTAGTTTTTTTTCGGCTTTGACACTATTGGTGGACCATCAATATATCGGCTGTAGTGTTGGTGTTGTAATCATGGTAGTACAATATTTTAACTCAAATATTAATAATGGAATATTATTATCTGGTGTAATGAGATCTAATCTATGATAAGAAATAGTTGGGTGGTGGTGTTTAGGTTATAACTGTGTTGGATGGAAATTTAGTGTAACTGGTTGAAGCAATTTTTTTTTCAAGAATAATAAATATCACTATGAGAGGGGGGGGGTATTTAAACAGTGGTACTTTTTCTATAATTTTATTTCTTAAAACAAACCATTGTTAAATTTTATTGTATGATCGACTCAAAAATTATTTCACAAGCTTACCCAAATATAATAGAAATAAAAAAACACTCGACACATAATTGTTTTTTATATTTTTACCTCCAAAAGTGTGTAATTACATACAATATATAATTAGTTCCATTTTGAGTCATATATTTTACCTAATATCAAATTTCATTTAATATATTTTGGGGAAGATATCACCCTAAACCCAAAAATTGTTTCCCAATAAATCATATTATGATAATGTTTATACTGGTCACCTAAAATTAATTATAATTTTCTACTAATATAGTAAAATAGATGTTTATAAAACTCTAGGATGTCATAGAATCACTCTATGTGATCATCCACTTAAACTTATAGGACTTAAAATACTGGAATGTATTAAAATGAACTGTATGCAGCCCAACCCACTTCTTCTTTGATATAAATTTATTATTATTATTCTATGTTATATCATGTATTTGTCTCATTATATATCTTTTTGTATTATATATTCTCAATAATAATCACTCATAATAGAAAATACCTCTTCATTCATATTTTTATATGATATATAGAAATTTGAACAAGGATCGGTCTATGTTATCTCTTTTATTATCTCTCTTTAAATTATCATGATCACTATAAATTAATCATGAAATATTTCATTTGATAACTACTTAAATTAATATTTACCCTTTGACCACCATGTATATATAAAATAGATACAACAAACCTATTTTGACATGAATAAATCACATGCGATCCACCATGAAATGAACAAGCCTTGTTGTTTCTCTCGAGAAATTGTCTCATGTTAAAAATAAACTAAAATATCATGGATTTTAGTATCTCCCCATTTTATAGTCACTATAGAATGATACTTCTCCTCATTTAATAGAAGCCTCTTAAAATATAGATCCACCATCAACTTTTCAAATTAGTTTCACATATTTGACTTATTCTTCATTGAATAAGCACCATCTAACTTAATTTATAGATATATTTCAAAATTATTACAAATTTTTGATAAGAACCCTCACATATAACTTAATCACTCTTACATTTCTCTATAAGTACATGTATTTAGAAATTTTCAACTTAAAATAACGACCCTTATATTCTCAAGTAAATGTTAGTGTAATTTTACAATTTTTACTTAAATAAATTATATATATTTGTAAAATCATTGTTATATAATTTATGTGTATCTGTTATATATTAAGATTTTAAATTGGTTATTAGAATTACTTTCATGTATTCCCATTATTTTTTTATTCATACACAACCTTTTCTAATTTTTTTTATTCTGAGGAAAAGTTAATTTTTCATAAGCTTCAAATGAATCTTACACATTTCAGACTTATGTATATTCCACTAATATTTTTAGAGTTACTCTTACAAATTATTAATGTTACTCTTAATAATTTTAGGTACTTTTATAATTTATTAGTTATAATATATAATTTCTTTTATGAATTAATAGAAAAATATGAAGTTACTTTCACATATAGATTATTTTACTCTTATGCATGATATATTTAATCAATTTTATCTACTTTTATAAATTAGAATTGATACAAAATTTCCTCAAAACCTTATCATAACTAATCTAATAGTCTCAATTGATATTAATTTTTTTTAAATATTCTCAAATAAATACTCAATTGATTTTATTATTTTTACTAATATTTTAAAAGAAATTAAGAACTTTAATAATTCCATTATATTCTTCAATTTCCCCATTTTTTTGTCAACATCAAAAATTCACATAAAGAGTAATAAAATTGTATCCTTTATTAAGGGAAAAATATAATAACACCAAACTATAGGATGAAATAATTATTTTGGGAGAATTGTATCTTTCAGTGAAATTAGATTTGGGCTAAATGACTAAGATGTTATCGCCCTCAAGCCATAAAATACTTTAACCTTTCTATCAATTTTAATAATAAACACATATCTAGATTGAAAAATGATAATGAAATAGTTTTTAACATTATAAACCCCTTAAATAAAAAATATAAATCTTTATGGTGGTCAATTAACAATGCATCAAGTGATACGGGAAAGCGGAAAATGATGTTCAGACTCAACCCAACAAATATATCCCTTAACATTAATTTCAGAAACACATTATAAATATGATAATTTATAGAGATATATTCCAACATGATATAAAAAGTATCCACTTTACCATTAATTAAATAATATTTAATATCCGTATTTTTAGATTTATAAATGTATAAAATATTCTTGGAAAAATTAATCGCACTTTTTTCTATAAGAAATCCTCCATGAATTCTTATCTTCTAATTTAAAGTCTTCCAGATAGACTTTTATCCACAACATTTTTGTATAGGAATGTGTTTCAGCTATATATCAAGACTTAAATAATTTTAGAGTTTTTTATCTTTTAATCTTACAATTCCAGATCATATAGTTTTCTTCTATAAAATCCCATGTTTATAAAGGCTATAAAATTTAGAAGAAATTTTGAATCATTGATTTGATAAGGGTTTCATTTTGATAACCAATACTTGTATTAATATTTTTAGTGTTTTAAGTTCTCAATAATTTTTTTAATTTGTGTTTTGAGGCATATTTGATTCCCGGGTCATTTGGTTGGATGTTATAGTAGTGGTTGGGTGGACCTGCTATAGAAAATTTCAACACTACGCCATTTGTGGCCTCATGGGTGGAATTCCCAATCTGAATGGCCATCATGCTGGTCTTTTTGGCTATGAATGGGATCGCTGAGGGAAGATCCCCTACCTCAAAAAATTAGAATCATGAAATTGTGGTTCATATCAGGAATGTGTTGAGGATAAGGGATGTATCCTATACATAGAGTGTTCCACATCATGAACAACATGGTTCATGACGTTAATGATGTTGTTTTGTATTTTTAGATGGGGAAATTCATTAATTTTGATATTGGTATTTGGTGAGTTTTGGGTGTCATTGGTGAATTGAGGATGTCATTTTAGATAGCCTCTCCTTATCCCCTTTCATCTATTAATTCCTCTATATTAATTGAATGCCTATGAATTAATTTAACCACAACATGTTTCTCAAGGTTTGTGGGAGAAGGTATTTTCATGTAAGTTCATAGAACTGTTAATATTTAAATTAAAGTGTGAAATTAACTATACACTATTATAATTAATTATTTTTTATTCTTTGAATTAAGTTAGGAACTCGTGTGGGTAAAAATTTCCTAGTTCGACATGGATGAGATCAAACAAGAGTTACCAGGCAACAATTTAAAGGGAATAACTCCATATGAGGTAGATGGTTCCTCGAACATGACCCTTTAGTAAATGAATTTGTTTATTATAAAATTTAATATATGGTATCATGAATCTTGTGTGATGTAGCTTAAGAATGAAATTAATTGTTTAATTAAAATAAAAATCCAATGAATTAATTGAATAAAGTACCAAGGGACATAAGGGACTCTTGTTTACTATCCTGATGCCTCAGCTACTAATAACCATGGTCTTGATTATATTTATATGACTTAACATAGATAGGACCTGGAGGTGGGTGTTTTAACTGAGGTGAACATTACACAGAGGCCCTATTTTAGGAGCATTATAAACCTCCTTGTAAATGAGAGTGTTGGGTTGCGGTGATTGGCCCGTGTAGGCCATGTTTTATCATTGAGATTCCTTATATCTTAGGGAATAGTATTGAAGAATTTGGTGTGATTATTCCTTCCCTACTAATATATGAGTGTTTTGATGGGTATTCCCTAGGTATAATATTATTATTTTGAGTGAGTGGACCAACCTTTGACTAGGAGCTATGAGATGGGAATTATTCCATTTCTTAAGAATGATGCAAGTGATACTTTCCTTATGGGGATTGTGAGACCATGATGAAATCATGGGGATTCTATGGGTTGTTATGACCTTTAAGTGAGGGGATGACCCAAATAATTAGAGTTAGAATAAGGAAACCATTTAAGATACAGTGCTTGATATGACCTAGGGGACCTCGAATAGTTCCCTAGTGATATAACGACTTCTTAGATTGTTCATTTGGGTTTGGGTCATGATTAATGTGAGTGTAACCTTAAAATATGAATCAAATCCATGATCTTGATATGACATTAGTGATGATGGTAGTTCTTTCTCTTGAATGGAAATGTTCTGTTATGTGGGTTGGGTTCAGGTAGATGGATAACCCCACTGAAATGCATATGACGGGGTGATTCTAGTATGACACACTATCCACCTATATGTATTGAGATACATTGTATTTCTTTAATTTTATCATCGGACCCATCCCTGAGCATGGTACTATTGATTCCCTTGGATCACCTCCAAGTAATTAGTGATAATTCTCAATGACTAGTGATTTCCTAAGATTACATCCTAGGGATCAAATTTATGCTTCGTGATTATTGATTAAATAATATAACCTATTATTAATTATATATGATGCATGATGATTATTTATTGCCAATGATTACCTCATAGGGATGAAATTTATGCCTAATAACTTGATTTCCTAGGGTCATCACCCTAGAATTATATCTATGCATAACCCTACTTGATTATATAGGGTTATTTTCTTAGGAATCTCTGTTTGAATATACTACTATAAGAATGTTGGACCAAATATTTATTTAAACTATTATGTGACATGATTAGAGACACATAGACACCGACTTATATAGGTTAAGGTTGATCCTAGGTGTTACATTAGAACCCAATGATTGATATTGGTTATTAATTTATGATTATATAATATTATTTATTTATTATCTAAATATATCACATGTTTACACACAAAATTTACTAGTTATGTATAAAATTGTATTTGGTGGTAATATACTAAGTTATACTCAAAAAATTACTAGGCATCCATAGTATATGGGCACCTGAGTAGTGTTTGTTTACAACAAGTTTAGGCTGGGAAGAGGCACAACCTTGGATCAATTTATTGGATTGGACTGGTTGAAGTTATAATAACTATTAGTTTTCTCTGGGAGAGATATTTGAGCATTATTATATTTTATTTATTCCATTTAGTGCATTTTTATTAGACCATTGGGTGATCAACCCTTGTATTCTTGCATGACCAAGGGTCTTTATGATTGTGATTCTGTATTTAATATTATTATTTATGATTCTTGTTTATTTCTTATTCGTACTTTTATTTATTATCATGAATTTTTATTGGTTATTTTATATTATCATGAACTCTAATATGGGAATATAGTCTCCCCACCTTAATACTCTAGACCCCCAATGCTACTTGGTAGAATATGGCATACAGGGAGGCATGCTTGATGTCACATGGAGACTTTGTTGTTATTTCCATTTAGAGTGAATTGATATGGGGGAAACAATAAGTGGTATTAGTACTTATGTGACTAATATCAAATATTGTATCAGAGTTTTGTATTGTTTTTATATATGGGGATATGCTAGAAAGATGATATATAAATGTATTAGATCATGTGATTAAAGTAAGACTAGTGTATTGAAAATATCCTTTATGATAGGAATCCTAGGTTACGAGGGATATGAGATTACTATTATTGGTTATCACTTTTATTATCATATAATTTCACATCAGGTGATGCACATGGGATTTGTATTTATTATTTTTGGTTTATTGTAACTTGGATAGTTGAAAGGTGGATTGTGTTAAAGAATCATATTCAACACATAGGATTTAATAGAAATATGTGTTCTTTCTTGATATTTATATAACTAGTGATGAGGGTATAATTATTTAATGGTTCAACAAAAATTTATACAATTTTCTTCATATAACATTGTTAGGGTAATATACTCAGATGAACAACATTATATATTTTTTCTAATGAAATATCATGTGGACTGATGGTGAGATATTACCTGATGGAAACTATGATTTCCTTAAAGAATAGGTTGTGAAGTGAAACTTAGTGGGTCAGTATAATAACTTTGTGACTTGGAACAGAATCTATAAAATAACAAGTTGGGATATTTAATTTATTAATAAAAACCAATATAGGGTTTGCTATATAGCTTCATGGTGAAATTCCACTTAACCAAACACTCTGACTATTGTCTATTCAACACAGATCTTGGTGGGGAAATTCCATTATAAATATATATATACATATATATATGTGTGTGTGTACTTTATTGAGAACATAATCCTCAAGGGGGTGACTTCGGTATATAGAGACTTAGTGAGGATTAGCCTAATATTATGACTCTTGAGGGGGTATCCATATGAAGATGCTCAATGAGAATCTGTTCCCTAGTAGGATGACAAATTAGTATGTGGTTCATGATGTATATATGTATGATAAACCATGATGGGTAGTTTGGCGTGTTAATTTTATTTTATGGTTGGGACAGTAATAGGTATATTTCTTGTGCTTTGTGACCTACATGAGTTATGGATTATGGTCTAGGAATATGATCCCAAGGATTTTGATATATAGATAAAGATATTGATGGGATGGGCATTATGTATGAAATGAGCTATGATATGTGAGAGTAATATGAGTGAGGGGTTATCCTGGGTTATGAGTTCCTTATATATGGAAACATGGGTAGATACTTTGAGATGAGATCAGTGAATGATAGGTGCTGTCTGTAGAATAACATATAGAAATCATTTATTTTTAGGAGCAAAGCACAACGAGTACTAGTTATTTGGAATAGAGGTGTGTTTTAGAGGTCATTATTAGTAATACTCTTAACCCTAGTGATTTTGGGTGTGGTTACTAAATATATAACTAATCATAATATTATTAAGATAGATATTGGATGTATTGAGTGCAAGTTGTCAATGATAATTTTGAGATAACACTTGTCGATGGGTGGCCGTATAGTAGACCATGACATAGATGAATTGCCTAATTTTGAAGTTGAACACTTTGGGTTATCCAGTTAGATGATAATGAAATTACATGTAGCATGGTCAACTATTTATGTATGTTATCCTAGGGTTTATGACGTGTGAATTATGGGATAGTGAATCATGTTATGCAACCGAGTGGTATAGGATCGTACACCTATTGAGTTTGGATGGGATCTAGGCAGTGCATGATGGTTACATGCAGTGCAGTTTGAACATTAAATCAATTCGTAGAATTATTTGATTTGAGTACTAATAGAGTCAATGCATAATTAAAATAACTGTTGCTTGAGTGTTTTGATGAAATGATGAAAAATTTCAATCTATGGTGAGTGTTGAAAACCAAGATCGATCAGGTTTTTGTGGTAAATTTGATCTGACTGTGTTCCTTAACAAGTAATGTTAGGGTTTCAGGATGGTGGAACCTATTGTGGTTATGATCATGGATTGGTATAAAATAATCTATATGGTGTAGTGTGTACCATTGGTCATTAGAGGATGTGATCCTAATTATGGATAAATCTCAAAGGGTGTCTAGAAAAAATTTCCCATGATCCAAGAATGGGTGGTGATTGATGTTTCATGGAGAAGTTCAATTATGAGAAAGAGGACCATTTTTAGTCATTATGTGTGGTAATGGATAGTGCATGTGCTGTAAAGATATAACCCACACATGGGTAGGGTTTTGAGTGTGATGTGATCAGTCTTTGGACGATCGAGGTGGCTCTTGGATACTTGTGAGAAGATGAATCCAATTTATTTTAATCTATTTTAAATACTACTGTTAAAGTTTAGATAAAATTTTAGACATATTTTGTGCATTTTCATTAGTCTTAGGAGGGTTTGAATGTCATCTAAGCATGAGTTGGATTAGAGATGCACTGGTGTTCAAGGTGAGATAATTTTGGATGGCTGAGTTGGTTGTGGGTAAAACCATGAAATTACACTAATATTAATTTTTTTTACTTAAATTTCAAATTTTAATAAATCTAGATATTACTTCAAGAGTAAAGGAATCATGATTCTGTGATATAATGGCATGTCGAAAGGTGCAACTGCACATTTTTTAGAATAACCTGTTAGAGAATGACTGACCAATGTAACCATTTACAATTGAGTGTACTAATATATAACAAGCACTAAGTATGTTGATAGACAATTAAAACTATATTTTAGTAGGTGATTCTAATGGTGGTGAGCTATTAGTGTCAAAAATCATGCTTCCGAAGGCATGAACAATGTCACAGCCGGTTCAAATCCAAATTCAGACCCGAGTGGCCTTGAATTTGGGATAAAATCATTAAAGGGGTTTGTTTTTCAAACCTCATCCACAAATATGATTCACAGATCACTTGCAAATAGATATCCTTCATGACATCCAACTCCATCTATGGACCTACTTGTAAAGGGATGTCCTCCATTATGTACAACTCCCTTCATAAAACCGCTTGAAAACAAATCTCATATGTGGCGTATAGCTCCCTTTGCAGACCCCCTCAAAAATGGATCTCCTCCACGACATCTAGATCCCTTCGTAGACTCACTCGCAAATGGATCTCCTATGAAGTGTTACTTTTCCTTCACGATCTGACCGTGAATGTATATCCTTCGTGGCATCACTCTTTCTTCATGGTTCATGATTATTCTCCATAGCCAGCCCCACGAATCCCTCCAACCTTCATATTCCCTTCGTGACATCACTCATTCTTCCAAGAAACTGATTGTTCTCCATGGCCAGCCCTGAAAAACCCACCGACATCTGCTGCCTATAAATAGAAGGATCAAACCTCCCCAAACCATTATTACTCTGACCATTCTCCTTCCTAGATCTCATTTTTTGAATCTCTTCTTGAACCAAAAAATGGATCGCTTAAGGTACTTAGGCTATGCGAGCTATTCCTCCACTAGTTCTTTATGGCCCATTCCTATGGTGGGTATGCCCTTTATGAAGGGATTCACCCTTTTAAAAGGAGGGACCCCCCTTGGTTGGCTCTTGGCTATGCGAAGCATTAAGCCTTCACGAATCACTCTCCAAATTAAGATCACTTTTCTAAAGTGAATCTCTCTTCCACCCAATCCACTCCTCATGAAGCGCCATTCATTTGTGAAGCCCCTCTTCTTTGCGAAGCTCATCTCTACGAAGCCTTTTTCATTATGAACCCCTCTCCTGTGCGACCCTCTAGGCTCGTACGGAGTGATTTCATGGTTCATTGAGTGATGTTTCATACAACGTTGTCCTACCTCATGCTTCTTCACATAGGCATGCTAATAGATATTACGTCTTCTCATAGACATGCTAACATGGACCCATTGACTGACCACTCCTCCACCTCAATCCTGACGTGAAATGATTGTGCCTTCCATTCCACAAGTGTGGGTTGGTACATGTTTTGGAAGTCCTAGGGGTGATGAGTGAGTAATAATCGTTTGAGCTATAGTACGTTAAACATCCAATCAAATTCATCCTCAATACATGAAATTAAACTAAGTGTTTCCACATATATATATCAGGACTGAGTGGATTAGAGAGAGGATGAGTACGTGAACTATTTCCTTTCCACATTTACAATACAACCTATCTTTCCCATTGGGTTTTTTCCATGCATTCCTCAAGAAGTCTCCACATAATCCTCGACACACACCTTACTTTGGTGCTCCCGGTATGATTTCCATATCCTTGTCGTACATCTGGACACCCTCCTTGGGCTTCCCTCTCAGATTAAACCCCATTCTCTATCTCCTCAGGACACCTCAATGCATAAGCCCCACACAATATCTCTCGTGGACACACCTCTCATGACACAATCATCAAGTCAGTTGCTACCTCCTGTTTCTCACATGGATCATGACTCACGAGGGCTTAGAGTAAGTATAAACCATGAAATCCTATTTAGGAATCTGACCATGTGTAATTTCTGAACCATCTAACTATGTGTACATTGATTCCTTCCATCTAGGTAGGTTATATAGGAAGCCTCATAGAGGTTCAATCCCATCACCCATCTATCCCATCCATTTCACGTCAGTTCACCCTTATCTCTCAAGAGGATAAATTGTATTCTCTAACTATATTGGTTTTGATCCATGTCTTCTATACATGGTACATAGAAATACTCCCTGAGGTTCAACCATAATCAAAAAGTAAACTCTGGTGCTCCTCTTAGGGATGCACCCTATTTATGTGACGTCTTCTCTCTTTGAGACACATCCCTCATATCCATCCTTCAAGATGATCTGATCCCCCCAGGATTCTAACCATTCATAATCCCCAAAAAATCAGTCCACACTCTTCCAACTAAGATTATACCTCTTGAGATGGGCTACAAACCATGTTTAATCCCCAACATGTCTCCTGGTCACTGTACCTTGTATACACCCTGATTCTATGCTCCCTCCTGAACTATGTGGACTTTGATTCCTTGCCACAGGGATATATATGAAGACATCTCAAGGTTCAATACCATCATTAATGTCTCATCTTGATATATCCCTTAAGTCCCTTGTGTTTCAATAAGATCATGCCTTAACCCAAGGTTCTATTTTCTTCAGGTACCATCCATGCATCCATTCTCATGAGCCGCCTCCTCAGGTGACTCATCACCCTTCTCAGAACTATATTGACTTTGATCCCTACCTCCCTGGCAGGGTACGTAGGAAACCTCCCTAAGATTCATTACAAAAATCATAATATTCACATTAGTTTCACCCCATTAATCTCATCCACTTCATCCACTTCATCCATCATCCATCCCAATCCATACCCGGGTTTCCACATCCTAGTGTGATCACGCCATTCATACGGGCAACTAAAAATGCATGAGCCCCAACCATCTACTCCATCACCCCACCCTTATCATGGTGAGGTCATGTCACACCCATGGGCCATCTTAGTGCATAATACCCATTCATTCACATGATTTATGATCCCCACAACACCTGGTACATCATAGTCCGTTATCCCCAAATCATCCCTTCAAAGTTCATGGGTTATGATCCCTATATTCTATACAGGGTATGCAGGAAGCCTCCACGTGGTACAATCCCAAATAATGGTAAAACTTTTTTCCCATTTTATTGGGACCACCTCTTCGGATATTCCCATAGTCATGTCCGTATCAGCCTTCATGGTGTGACATCTTCCCTATTTGGGACATGCCACCTAGGGTCCGTCCTCATTGGGTGTTCCAATCCATCCATCCAGTAACCCTTCAGGTGCTCCCTCCTAGGGATATACCCATATGGTCTAATCTTATATGTATTTCAATCAGTCTGATACATCTCCACTGAATGTTAAACTCACGGTATACCCTGTGATAAACATGGGAAGTCGAGGAAAACGTCTTGCCTCTAGCATAAGGTACCATGTCATCGTCGTGGGAAGCCTCAGGTTTCCATGCCCTTGAGAAGACCTATAAGGAGGAAGAATACAAGTGTTCCTATGTTTTATCATGAATACATTAAACAGAAGCCTCAACATGACTACTCTACTGAATGAAGGTTTCTTTCCCACCTTCAACCATTCGAATGTTCTGGAAGAAGCAATGAAATTAATTGACGTCCATAAAGAGATGACACTGGGAACAAGTTTCACGAACAACCTCTTAATCTAAAAAGGAGAACCAGAATAGGTGATGAATTCCGAAGAGGAATCCATGGAATTAGGAATCAACATCCCATCATGCCATTTTGATCAAGGAGAAAACATTACTAAAGAAGTGATGGATTTCCCCAGCCTTTGGAAAGATGGAATATGGGTTATAAAGTAACCGTCAACAGACGCGTCCACATACCTACAATAGGGACACCCTAGTGGAAATATTCCGATGTAAAAATGGTGAACGTGGCCTGAAAATATTCTCCTCAAAGTGGGGATTAGTAGAATTTGAGAAATCCGAAGATGAGCATGTATGCAGATTCAGATATCTTGCTTCCAGGTCCCACCATGCAAATAGTGAGCCTGGCATGGAACTCACCAGAATTTGAGATAATTGATCATTGGGAATTATGATATATGGAATCATCAGCGTGGATCAATCTCTCCAACTATGGAGGATTTAATGAAGATAGGGAATTGTGAATTTTTTTCTAGATATCTGTACTGATGGATGAATATTCCTACTTTGCAGGACCCAAATTAAAGCCACATGAAACTAGTCGCTTACCACCCACAAACGTAGGGGTATGGTAAACACCAATGTGTAAAGTTCACATGACTCATCCTTCTCCACCAAATCATATAATTCCCAAACATTTGGGCACCGATTCCCTATATCACCCTTAGAGTTTATTCATAGGAGGGTGATCAACACTCTGGTTTGTCAATATGAATAGGAGGGGGTCATCCCGACTAGGGAAATTGATCACTAAGATTCAGAGGCCTATGTGCCTCAGTGTCTTCACCCCTAAGGGCCACATAGAGAGCCACTACTCCCCACATTGAAATTCAACAGTTTCAGGAGCCTCTCCCCAGAACACTTATATGATTCTCTCTATTACGACAATGAAGAAAGGGATGCTGGAGTCAACCTGGTGACGACTTCAGCTAGGGATATTCCAAGTTTGGATCCCACAAAAAAGTGTCAATGCCTCCATATACTCACATATATCGAGGATCAGGTGGTCCACACCCCTGCCCAGCCGAACCTAGTTTGGATGAAGCAACATCAATATTAGGTGCATACTCAGGAGGATGCCCGTTAGGAGGAGTCATCTCCCTCAGCTTTAGTAGCCCATGCCTCCACCGACACACACTATCTACCCCCCATTACTACAAGGTAATGTAACTTCTATTCCTAATTGGGATTGAGGCCCCATACACCCATTTGGTAGTCTAGGTTGACACTTTTGATCGCTTGTGCGAGCATCAACCTCTGAGGGCCGACCCGTGATGATGGTGTTCAGTACAGAGGACCTCCATATACAATCAATGGCTACAGTTGAGGTCCTCCCTACTCCCACACTCATTATGGAGGTCCTCCCCATGCCAACGTTGTAGGACCAAGTAGAGGTCCTCCCTATATTGTTGACACCCAGCATAGAGGTCCCCTATGTTCCCATGATCCCAGATATGGATGCTTTTTCCATGTTTTAGGTTTTCAATATGAGGGCCCTCCCCACAAATTTAGCTGCTCAATAAGTGGTCATCCCTGCACCATCATCAATCAAAGTGAATATCATCTCTACACTATCACCTATCAGTATGGAGGTCTTGCCCATGTTCTCACCAACTCTAGCAGAGGCCCTCCCCGCTCTAGTACTCCCTTCCATGGATTCCCTCCCTGCGCCCCAGGTAATAGACACAGAGGTCCTCCACATATTTCCTTCTACATATTCTTGGATAGACATCATACCCATGACCATCAGAGTAGAGGTCACATCAACTCTAACAACAACAGATGAAAAATTCCACCCCACCATAGAAATAACCATCATAGAGGTCCTCCTCATTTCAATGATCTTATTTTACTTGAGGAATCATTCTTAGGTAGGATGGAGAATCTCCACCCTAGGTCCTCGAGAAGTGACATATCATCACCAATCCATTCCACTTCTTAGATTCTAAAGCAGAGCACAAATCGATGATAGAGCTTTCACCCCAGTCCATTATGTCAGGGTCTGAAGAAAGAACATGGAATATTAGCTTCATAATCATAGAAAGTGATATATATAATTTCCCCAAATCCTTTGGCATATACATACAGGAGGAGGATGATTTAGATCCTTTCTAGGGTCTCACTGTAAAGGCTTCTCTAATTTCACCTGATTCACTTTCTACCTCCACACAAGATCAAAAAGTGTCATTCTGGGGTTTGGAATATGATTAACACCATCCTGATCCACCACCCCTCACTTCCACCCTTGTACAGGAAGTGATGGTTAGTACTTTGTGCTATAGAGATGTGGTGGTGTAGTTAGTATAGTCCCCGAGGGATAGTCCAGTATGCAGTGGTTTATTATCTCACGCACTGTATTCCCCACCAACTATTCCACCACCATTTAATTATGTATTAATGTCATTTCTGGTTCACCAATAACCCCCAATTCATGAATGGGAAAATTAGACTCTAGATCATGCTTCTGAGTGAAGGACCATGTGGGACATTCTCAATGTGGATCACTTCTCTGAGTCGTTCTATCAGATTGTAAAGCCAGACTTCAGTATCCCTATGTCCCTCTTCACTCAAAAGTAGGATCTGAGGTCTAATTTCCCCATTCATCAATTGGGGGTTATTGTTGAACCAAAAACGACATTAATACATAATACAATAGTGGTGGAATAGTCGGTGGGGAATATGGCGTGTGAGCTAATAAACCACTGCATGCTGGACTGTCCCTCGGGGACTATACTAACTACAACACCACATCTCTATAGCACAATTTTCTAAACATTTCTTCTTATACAAGGGTGGATGTTATGGGTAGTGGATCATGCTGGTGTTAATCATATTCCAAACCCCATAACGACACTTCATGATCTCGTTTGGAGGTAGAAAGTGAATCTGGCGACATTTGAGAAACCTGTACAGTGAGACCCTAGAAAGGATCTAAATCATCCTCCTCCTGTATGTATATATATAAGGACTTGGGGATATGATATATATCAATTTAAAGTATTATGAAGCTGATATTCCAAGTTCTCTCTTCATACCCTGACATAAAAGACTAGGGTGAAGGCTCTATCATCGATTTGTGCTCTACATTAGAATCTGAGAAGTTTAATGGACTGGTGATGATATGTCACTTCTCGGGGACCAACCTTTGTTGGTGATGATTCTCCATCCTACCTATGAAGGATTACTCAAGGTAAATGAGATATTTAAAATGGGGAGGACCTCTACGCGGGTTATTTCTATGGTGGGGTGGACTTTTTCATATGTTGTTGTTAGTGTGGATGGGACCTTTGATCTGATGGTCCTGGGTGCGAGGTATACCCAAGAATATGTTGAACGGAACATGGGGAGGACCTCTGTGTCGATTACCTGGTGCGCGGGGAGGGCATCTATGGTAGGGAGTACTAGAGCGGGGAGGGCCTCTACTAGAGTTGGTGAGAACATGGGCATGACCTCCATACTGATAGGTGATTGAGTGGAGATGAAATTTTCTTTGATTGATGCTAGTGCAGGGATGACCTCTTCTTGAGAAAATAAATATGTGGGGAGGACCTTTATATTGAAAACCTAAAATATGGGAAAAACTTCCATATCTGGGATCATGGGAACAAGGGGAACCTCTGTGCTGGGTGTCAACAAGACAGGGAGGACCTTTGCTTGGGCCTGCAATGGTGGCATGGGGAGAACCTCCATACTGAGTGTGGGAGTAGGGAAGACCTCCACCGTAGCCAGTTATTGTACATGGAGGTCCTCTGTTCTGAACACCATCATCATGGGTCGGCCCCTAGTGGCTGATGCTCGCACCAGCAATCGAAAGTGTCAACCTAGAATACCCAATGGGTGTATGGTGCCTCAATCCCAATTAGGAATAAAAGTTCCATTACCCTTTAGTAATAAGGGATTTATAGTGTGTGTTGGTGGAGGCACGGGCTACCGAAGGTGTGGAAGATGACGCCCCCTAACGGGCATCCTCATGAGTCTGCACCTAATATTGATGTTGGTTCAGCCGAACTAAGGTCGGTTGGGAAGGGGTGTGGACCACATGCTTCTTGGTATATATGAATAGATGGAGGAATTGACACATTTTGGTGGGAGCCAACCTCAGCATCTCCCTAGCTGAAGTCGTCACCGGGTTGACTCCAGCATCCCTTACTTTATTGGATTAACAGAGAGAATCCTCGAAGCATTCTAAGGAGAGGCTCCTGAAATTGTTGAATGTTAGAGTGGGGAACAGTGGCTCCCTATACAACCCTTAGGGGTGGAGACATTGAGGCATATTGGCCTCCAAATCTTGGTGGGCCATTTCTCTAGTTGGGATGACCCCCTATTGTTCATATCAACAAACCAGAGTGTTGATCACCCTCCTCTGAATAAACTCTAAGGGTGATATAAGTAATGGGTGCCCAAATGTTTGGGAATTATATGATATGGTGGAGAAGGATGAGTTGTGTGAACTTTCAACATTGGTGTTTCCCATACCCCTTCGTTTGTGGGTGGTAAGCGACTAGTTTCATGTGGCTTTAATTTGGGTCCTGCAAAGTTCAAATATTCATCCATCAGTACAGATATCTAGAAACTAATTCCCAATTCTCTATCTCTATTCAGTCCTCCATAGTTGGAGAGAGTGATCCATACTGATGATTCCATATATCGTAATTACAAATGGTCAATTGTCTCAAATTATGGTGAGTTGCACGCTAGGCCCACTATTTTCATGGTGGGACCTGGAAGCAAGATATCAGAATCTGCATACATGATCTTCTTCTGATTTCTTGAATGCTACTAATCCCTACTTTTAGGAGAATATTTTCACGCCACTTTCACCATTTCTACTTCTGACGCTTTCCACTAGGGTGTACCCGTTGTGCGCGTGTTGATGCGTCTGTTGATGGTTACATTAAAACCCACATTCCATATTTCCAAAGGCGGGAGAAATCCATCACTTATTTAGTAATGTTTTATCCTTGATTAAAATGGGATGATGGGATGTTGATTCCTACTTCCATGGATTCCTATTCAGAATTCATTGCCTATTCTGGTTCTCCTTTGTAGATTAAGAGGTTGTTCTTGAAACACGTTCCCAGTGCCATCTCTTTGTGGACGTCAATTAATTGCATTAATTCTTCTAGGACATTCCAATGGTTGAAGTTGGGGAAGGAACCTTCAGTCAGTAGAGTAGTCATGTTGAGGCATCTATGGCATGTATTGATGCTAAAACACAATAACACCTATATTCTTCTTCCTCAGAGGACTTCTCAAGGGTTCCGAAACCTGAGACTTCCCAATACGGTGTGGACATCTTTGGTACTCACTCACGTTGGGTTTCTTTGTGACACCACATTTCATATCTCATTCCCATGGTCCGAACTCTACAAATTTAAACAAATTTTTTTAGTATCTTAGTTCACATGGCATTAAACTGTGAAACAAACTAAATTTCTCCCACTTGAGTTAATATCACCCCCTTTTTGGTATTGGTTGCCTCACATGCTAGCTCAAGAACTATGTTTGTCTTGATTACTTCCCCTGTAGGATACATAGGAACACCGAAACATTTTTTCTCTAGGACCACCCCCAGGTTCATTAACCCCACTGGCCCTTTGGCCCCTATCACAGTTCAAAATCTATGACCTTAAAATATGAGCCCCTAGTCCATATAACATGACTTTAAACAATTGTTCATAGTCCAGGTAGTATTAACTTAAACTATGTGCAACGTCCGGGTCATATGACGTTAAACTATTCCATGTATCATCCTTACCCTATGGCGCTAACTGCATTCTTATCATCCTCATTTGCAAGATGTAAAACTATAATCCATCCTAGGGCCCCACTAGAGAGGTCCTATCTAGAAGTATGTTTCATCTCTATTTAGACTGATAAGCTCACCCAATGTGATTTTGTCAAGGTGGCATAATTTCAAGAGTGTTGGACTCCACTCGAACAACCCATCACTCTATATTTACACTTCATGTGACCTCTATTAGGATCCCCATCCTATTACACATCTAAAGGACCCCCTAATGGCTTGGTCCTATGCCACTTCTTCTCACCATAGACTTTGGTCCAATATTCAAGAAGAAATCAGACAACACGTTGAGTTTGACCCTATGTTGAGAACATGGTCAGAGGTTAGCCATCATTTGTTTGTCACTGTTTTAGGCTAATGCAATATGGATACTATGTTTTGAACATGTTCAATATTGATCATACATCATCATGCCATCCAAAATATGTTTTGATTTCCGGGTATCGTGATTCACACTTCTCATTCCCTTTTGTTTGGGTTGATTCCAATTCCCTTGGCATTATCCTAATCGTGCACCAGAGCATGTTGGGAAAGTGGTTTAGATGCTCTAAGAACCATACTTTCTAAGTCATATCCCATCCCTCATTATGAAACTTTGGGCAGTTAGTTAAACATTGAGTGTTCTATGACTAGCTAGCACTCACATATCCCAAGTGAGAGATTGTGTGATCTTCCCTTTTTTCTCACACTATGCATAACCCATGTGAGTTTGGTGACTGATTTCTAGTTGTTTCATGAACACGATTGAAATATAGTAATAAAAATAAGCAATAAATATTCCCATGAACACATTTTAAGTGAGAAAGTGGGTGAAGGAAATATGTCTTAGTTTGGCCAAAACACGACCCTTACGGATCTACTCCCTCAATGGAATGATTTAATTATGCCCTCTTTGTTATGTGGCTTCCAGGTTTTCCTACCACTTCCCAATATCCTTCACCTCATAAACAACCATATATTGAAGCTCTTTATCCTTTATTTTTATTCATTCCCATTTGTCTTAGAGTTCTTCTACTTGACGGTTCACCTGTGTTAATTTCTCCTGGGCCTCCTCCAGTTGGGATTTTAGTCGTTCAATGAGCCCTGCCTTCTTAGCGATGAATGTGATACACTCTCTCATCTAACCATTAATTAATTTGATTTATTTCATGGACTCTTGGAGTTTTTGGATATTTCTAGACTTTTTACATAACCACTCGACATCTAGGTGTTGAATACTCACCCACATCCTCTCAGCAAGGTAGTCTTAGACTGATGTGTATAGATTCTGCGCATCTAACCCTACAATGTATAGATCTCATAGACACATGTGAAATGATCCAATCAGGAATATCAACTCAGGTTCTAGAATCTCATTGAGGAATCTATTGATTAGCTTACATGCTCAATTTCGAGCCTTTTGACTATCTTCAGTTCCATTAGAATCAGATTTGTTTAGTTCTTCGGGATCAGCCGGTTAATATTCAAGAAATGTGTCTAGAATCTAACCAAAAGGAAATTCCATGGGAATTTCATTTGAAGAATTAGGTTCTAGGTTTTTTGGCTTGTCCTCATCAGTTGATTCTACTTGGATGATGTCAGTTCGACCAGCTCCATGTTCTTCTCCACTAACGACTTCACCTATCACCACAATTTATTTCTTGAAAGGAACCGTATCTTGGCCAGTTTGGGTGATTTATTTCATGAAGATTATCACCCCTCTTGGTAAAGGGGCCCAGGTCCTCTGACAATCCATATGAGTAGGGAACCTTCAATTCTAAGAACTATTCATACAAGGGTTGTGTCTGTCATTTTGATTGAAAAAATAGCAGGTGTGTCTATAATGAGAATAAGACTTATAATAGTCAAACTCATGGTTTTGCCTCCATATTGTTTTGACTGGAATTCTAGGGAATGGTCCCCCACATATGATGGCATGATCTACTGGTTTCACAGATGATGCCCTTGTTTACCCAGAACTGCTCGATTCTGTAGCTGTTGTTTATCTAGATGTGAGTCCTAGTGCTTTGTCTTCCACACCCGTTTTTGAATCTTCATCCTTCATGGTAGGGGTGGTCTGCATAGGATCCTCATGCACAATTATATATTAACCGAATGACCAAGATAAAGTGGGAAGTTTAATATTGTAGGAGAGGAGTTGGAGGTAAATTTGATAGTTGCAACAAATACTCCAAGAGAAGTCTCATCTAGGGCCATAATTTCAACTTCCTTAGGAGAACCTTCCTTGGAAACTACTTCATCGTCACCCTCCTGAAGGTCCTAAGCATCGAACTGTTCCCCCCATGAACTATCCGAGTTAGAAAAATGAAATCACTCTATGATTAGAGCTACCGATAAAATTGGGGGGATGGTCTTGTTCAATAACAACCTTACTCGTCTTGTCAATGGACTTGCTGTTCCATGGAAGTATACTAGTTCCTCTAGTTTTTTATGAATTTTTTCCCACAACTGGGGCCACCTTGAAGCCAGATTTGGTGAATCCAATTTTCCCCAGCTACATCTTGTGCTTTTTCAGGTTTTTCTAGATGTTGTCAATATTGATAAAGTATTTACAAAATTCCCAATCTTTCCAGGACTGTTGATAGAAAAAATTAGGAGGAATCACCTATTGATGCACATTCTTCCTAAAATCCTAAGGGGGTGCCTTGAAGAACCCTTTCAATGATTCTCATCTCTTTTAGGTTGTCCCAGTTGGATCCATTGGGTCTAAAATTGCCAGCTCCCTTGCCTCACCTTCAACCGATGTTGGTTCATGGCCCCTTTCCATTACTTCTACCACCTCGTCACTATGTCCTATGTCGGAACCACCCTCACGACATCCACTTTTTTTCACTCTACCTCAACATCGAGGTATGGAAAACATCACTTTACTTGACTGGATTGTTGGCATCTTCAACATCTCACCTAGGTAAGAAACTTCCAAACACAATGCATATTCGTGAATCAATTTGAATGTGTTGGTATGTGGTGGCATCTCATTCCACATCATTCCATCAAACTATGTGAACATAAACCACATGTTTCTCATCACACATGGGTGGTTCTCATGACGCACCCCAAGTAACTTTTTAGAGTCAACCTCTACTTACACCTGAATTGTTGTATGAACTAGTGTGGAGTATATGGTTCTCATATGGGTTCACAATCCAACTGTGTGACCAATACACCACTGTAGAGTGACCGAATATATGAACACTTATTTATAGTGTCTGTTCCATCATCGGTGAATGATCTAGTCAGTAGTGGAAATGGGTGGAAGATGAATTGATTATATTGTGTAATTTTTCTCAGAACAACCACCATGCCTATATTGAAATGGGGTCTCCCCGCGAGATTCAAAATCACTGGTCAAGAGTGTATCCCATGTAGAGCAATGGGATTGAGGTATTTTTATCCTCCCATGTGTGAATCGAACCAACTGTATTGGAAATGGAATGTCTCACACACAGAAAACTCTTTCCCTCAATGATGTGCCAGAGTAAATAATATTACTTCGTCAGCACCGATATTTCTAGGTTGATGCATTCTGAACAATCTAGTTATGCTTTTATAATAAATTTACTCAGCCACACTCCCATGTTTGCATCCCAAACTAGTAACATCCCCCCACAGATCAGTACCAAAATGAATCCTTCTAGCCTTACTATTGAATGTTGGCCATCATTGATGCCATTGACACACAATTTCCACTGTATATCCTCAAGGATCTTCCAGTAAGAACCTTTCATACCCCACTGATCCCCCCTTAGACATGTAAGTGTCTTTTTATGTAGTTTCCTCAGTGCTGCCGCTCCCTCAGGTAGAAAGTTAAAAAAATTGCCAAAACACTGCTTAAAGTGGAAAAATATAGTATTATTCTTAACATCATCTATATACTATACTAGGTACAATAATTCCTTGAAAAAATGTGGTATCTATTCTGCGTCCTCCCAGGCATTCATGTTAGGGAGGAAATCATCATACATCCTTCCCAAAATTAAGATTCTAGTGATTTGGTGGAGATCCTAGAGGCTGATAACAACCTCCACATAATGAAGGTGAAATGTATTAGTATTAAGACACCACTAGCTTAGTAGTTATGGTATGAACACTTTTGTTTGGGAAACATGGAATTGGGAATCCCATTCTGCTTTGTATTTGCCTACATGCCTCAACACATGATTAAACTAGACATAGGATGCACACACCCAGCAAGCCCAGTCCCACTCATCAGTGAAGTTGTTGTGCTAGCATAGATCCCATCTATTGATCCATTTCTTATATGAATTCCCAAGCCTGTCCTTAATGATCATCATATACTGAGGTGGGGATGAATCTTCCTCCAACTCCTAACCTTTTATGTTGTAAACATGATTATATAGGCATTGTGTTGTGATAGGAGTATAATCTTTTTCGATGTGGTCATCTATGGACCTATACCAATGATATTGTCCTGTTAGGGCCCTAAAACAATAGGCTAGATCATCTCATCCTGCCTCAGAAGTGAAGACATTGTCCCATAATCCAAATTTGTACAACGGTAGCCTCTTACTTAGAGGGCAGTCTTTGTGAAAATTCTACAGCAGTGTTGTCAACGATTTTGGATCAAAAATACTCCAAATATAATCTCCAAATTGAATATTTTCTACCATTTCTTCACCCTGGGTGAAATCATTGAGAACTTCTTAAGAGGCCCCCTGATCAGCCATTAGTCTGAGACTCCGAAAATTTTTTGGGTTCCGTTTGCAGAGACCGTTTTCAGAGACCATTCACAAAGACCGATCACAACGCATCCTTGCTCTCGGCTCATGTCAAACAAAAGAAAGGGTTTGCGATGAAACAGTTTGATGAAAAGAATTTTTGGAGAATAGTACTTTATAACCCATTTCACATAGGCGTGTTCGTTGGGCGGATCTCATTGTGAATAGAGAGCTTCAGCATAGTCGTTTGTGGAGATCCAAGTATAGAAAAAAAGAAATATGGCCCTATTTATAGGTAATAACCAATTCTCCCTTCACAGAGACCTTCATGGAAACATTATCTCACCATTCATAGTGAATGTTTCCCATACTTTGTGGAAACCATTGGACACCATGGATTCACAACACATATCACTCTGCCTACTTTGCTATTCAACTTTGTGAGTCAGCAAGAGTTTTTTCAAAGATTTCCCCTCAGAATCTAACCCTCATTTTATTTTTCTCCCATTCAGTGGGGGAATTTTTGGTGAAAAAATCATGCCCCCAAAGGCTAGAACAAATCCACAGATATTTCAAAGCCAAATGAAGACCTGAGAGGTCTTGAATTTTGGATAAAATCGTCAAAGGGGTTGGTTTCGCATAGATCCTCTATAGAGATGCTTCACAGACCTACTCGCAATAAGATCTCCTCTATGGAATCCAGTTCCCATCATGGACCCACTCCAAAATAGATCTCCTTCACAGTGTCAAACTCCCTTCACAGAACTACTCACAAACGGATCTCCTCCACGACGTCCAACTCCCTTCAAGGACCCACATTCAAATGGATTTCCTCTACAAAATCCAGTTCCCTTTGTAGACCCACTCACAAATTGTTCTCCTATGCGACATCACTTCTCCTTCACGAGCTAACAATGGTTGTATGTCCTTCGTGGAATCACTATTTCTTAACAGTGACCGATTATTCACCATGGCTAGCCCCACAAAACCTGCCTACCTCAGCTTCCTATAAATAGAAGGATCACCCCCTCCCAATCCATTTTTACTCCAACCTTTCACATTCCCAACTCTCGTTTCATGAACCACTTCATGAACTCAAATATGGATCGTCTAAGGTAATTAGACTGTGTGACCTATTCCTCCTTTGGGTTTTTATGGACCCCACCTATGGTGGGGATGACCATTGCAAAGGCATTTTTCCTCCATAAAGGGGGGGGGGGAGGAGCCCCCTCAGGTTTCCTGAGTATCTACAAATCATTAATCCTTACTGGATAACTCTCAAAATTAAGAGAACTTTGCTAAAGCATAGCTCTTTTCCACCCAAGCCTCTCCTTTGCGAAGTACCCTTCCTTCTGAGGGCACACTTCCTTTACAAATCCTCACTTCTTTGTGAAGCATTAAAGTTTCGTGAAGCCTCTATCTTCAAAACCTTTTGATTCACAAAACCTTCTCCCATGAAGCCATATAGGCTTGTATGGAGTAAATTCATGGTTCCTTGATAAATGTTTTATATAGCATTGTCCTACCTCATACTTCTTCACATAGGCACTCTAACATCTTTCAAGTAATTTCATAGCCATTCTAACGTGAACCCCTAGATTGACCACTCCTCCACCTCACTCCCATTGGTAATTTCTTGTGTGTTCCCATACTTATGTGAAGGTTGGTATAAGTTATGTAAGTCCTAGGGATGAGGATTATGTCTTCATTGTCTGAGAAGCAAGACGTTAAACTGCCAAACGGCCTCATCCCCACCACATGACATTAAACTGGGAGTCACCACATGCATAATAGGCCTGAGTGGATCAGATAGAGGATGGGTGATATAGGTATGATGGCCATATCCTCCTCATACATAGAGACACCCTCATTTGGATTCCCTCTAGAATTAAGTCTCAATCTCCATCTCCTTGGTCCACCTCAATGGGTAAGCCCCACACAATATCCCTCATGGACGCACCTCTTATGAAATGATCCCCAGGTCTGAGGCTACCTCTTTTTTCTCACACCGATCATGAATCACATGGGATTAGAGTAATTATTGACCATGAATTCCTCTCTAAGAAGCTAACCATGTGTACTCCACGAACCACCCAACTACATGGACTTTGATCCCTGCCTCCTAGGTAGGGTATGTAGGAAGCCTCCATAATATTTAACTGCATCACCCATCTATTCCAGACATTTCACATTAGTTCACCCTCGTCTTACATGACATTAAACTGCATTCTCAAGCTACATGGGTTTTGATCCCATTCTTCTACAAAGGGTATGTTTTGAGCCTTCTTAAGGTTCATCCCTAATCAAATAGTAAACTCTGGTGCTCCCTCAAAGGGATGGAACCTCTTGATGTGATGTCATCCCACATTAGGAATCATCCCTCAGATTCATCCTTTGAGATATTCTAATACCCCAAGAAGCTAACCATGCATAATCCCCACACAATAAATTCATAATCCTCCAACCAAGAGTATCCCTCTAGCGATGGGATGATAACCATGTGTAATCCCTAACATGTCTCTGGGTCACCATCCCTTATATACACTCAGATTTTATTCCCTATCCTAAACTATGTGGACTTTGATTCCTTGCCATGGGGATACGTAGGAAGCCTACCTAAGGTTCAACCCCATTATTCATATCTCATCCTGGTCTCTCCCTTGAGCCCCCTATGTTTTAGAAAGAACATGCCTCAACCTAAGGATCCACATCCTTTAGGTCCCATCCATTCATCTATTTTCATGAGCCACCTCCTTAGGCAATTCATCACCCATTTCAGAACTATGTTGAATTTGATCCCTACCTCCCAGGTATGGTTTATAGGAAACCTCCTTGAGGCTCAATCCCAACACCATCAACTTCAAGTCTATTTCACCCCATACATCTCATCCACTTCATCAAATCATCCATCATCAATCCTAATCCTTACTCAGGCCACAAAATCCTAGTGGTATCATGTCATTCATAAGGAAAACTAACCATGAATAAGCCCTGAACATCTACTCCATCAGCCCACCCTTATCAAGGTGGGATCATGTCACGCACATGGTCCGTCTCAGTGTGTAATCCCCATTCATCCACATGATTGCTTCTCTCAGCAGCACCTGTTCTATCTCAGTGCATAAGCCTCAAATCACCCCTTCAAAATACATCAATTTTGATCTTTGTATTATATACAGGGTATGTTGGAAGCCTCCACAAGGTTCAATCCCAGCCAATGGTAATCCTTGGTGTCCCCTTTAATGAGGCCCACCTCTTCTGATCTTCCCATAGTGGTGTCCAGATCATCCTTCATGGTGTGACATCTTCCCACTTGGGGACATGCCACCCATGGTCCATCATCACTGGGAATTCCATTCAATCCATTCGGTAACCCTATAGGTATTCCCTCCTTGGGAAGTACCCATATTTTCCAGTCTTATTAGTGTTTTAATCAGTCCGATCTATCTCTTATAGATGTTAAACTCATGGAATAATCTATTATAAACATGAAAATCCAAGGAAAACGTCAGAGACAATCATTTGAAATAAGATACCTTGTGACCTCCGTGGAAATACTTGGGTTTCCGCACACTTGAGAATACCTATAACGAGGAAGAATATAGATGTTCTGGTGTTTCAGTGTCAAGACATGCCATAGATTCTTCAATGTGACTACTATCTTGACTGAAGGTTGCTACCCCAACTTGACCCTTTGGAATTTCCTGGAGGAATCAACTTAATTAACTAGTGTCTAACTAAATATGGGACTGGAAATGAGTTTCACAAAAAACATCTTAATTTTTGAGGGAGACCCACACTAGGTAATGAATTCTAAGGAAGAATCTATGGAAGGTGGAACAGACATCCTATCATCCTATTTCGATCAAGGAGAAAACATCACTGAAGAAGTGATGGATTCCACCTGCCTTTAGAAAGTGGGAATGTGGGGTATAATGGACCATCACTAGATGCATCAATAGGCACATGACAGGCATTCCACGACAGGAAGCATCAGAAATAAGGGCACCATAACTATGAATTAGACCTTGTGAGCTGTGCCTTACTGTGGGCATCCCTTGAAACCAAGTGAATAATTAGTTGATGAAACTTTAGTTTCATAGTATATATCAGTTTCTATGAGCACCATCTCAACGTTTTAGTGATGGGGGTGAGATGGGGATTGATTTTTGATGGGTATTGAACCCCTTGTTTAGAGATAAGTAGCATAAGATCAATTGTTTTTCGAGAGTGGAACAGGATGAGATGGTTATGAATTGAAAAAAATATAGGTTGGATTTTATGGTTAAAAGTTCATTGAGTCTTCTCTATGATAAGAAGTGTTTTGATGGGGAGGTTTTAAAAATTGTGTTTGTATGGATTTTAAAATTTAGATGAAATTTTTGTTTTCTTGATTTAGTTAGGAGTTAACTTTATAAATTGGGACCCATATCAACATTTTGAGAGTTTTGAAATATCGAACAAGTTTTTTGGATGTAGTTTGAGTCATAGTGGATGAAATATTTGTTTGAGAAGATGTCAGAGTAGTAACTGGGTTGATGGGCTACTAAAAATAAAATAAATCCTTCATTAATGACATGATGGGTGGCATTGATTCCATGAATATACTATGTGTTATCATTTTAGGCTATGAATGAGGTTTGTGAGGGTGGAACCCCAACATCAAGAAATTCATGCCATGAAAAAATGGTTTACTCTCCGAAAGTACTACGGTAGAGGGATTTCTCCTCTTCCTAGAGTGTTTCATGAAAATAACTTCATGGTTCATGTTATGAATTTTTATGTGTTCTCTTTTTAGAAATGAGAATGTTTATATATTTTTACCATCAGGCTTTGGAATATTTTGGGGGTTTTAGGTGATGAGAGGAGGTGATTTTGGTTGGCCTCTACCTTCCCCTTTACTATCTATATTCCTGTCTGCAGGGATGATTGAGGGTGTGTTTCTATAGTGATTATAGGTGAGTTTATACTCACAATTTCTTCCAATATCATTCCTCTTCATCCCTACATATTTCATAGCA
The DNA here is from genome assembly GCA_963277665.1 of Viscum album. Taxonomy (NCBI): domain Eukaryota; kingdom Viridiplantae; phylum Streptophyta; class Magnoliopsida; order Santalales; family Viscaceae; genus Viscum; species Viscum album. Next base: position 1,256,411,864 of record OY728142.1, on the reverse strand, counting down.
ATTCTGATTTAGGTTTTGGTAATAATTTCACCATATCATGGTGGAATTAGCCTGTAATGATGGTGAATTTTCATGCGGTGGTTAGAGGATATCCTGTTACGATGATTACAATCCATCTCACACTATTATAGTGAAGGAATTTAATTTTTTGAGTTTTCTTTGGATTTGGACTAAATTGGATGAAATTGGATTTTGAATACGGCATAATATTTTTGTATCTATTATGACTTAGGTATGGGTACATGTTAAGAGTGGAAAACACCATGTTTTTTGAGGTTTTGATAAATATATGTGACTTGGTAAGTTTTAGGCATTATAAATATTTCAATTAAATTATAAAATTAATTATAAATGGTAATAATTAATTAATTTTGATGGTTTGGATTGAATTAGGGCCTCACGTGGATAGATTCTATATTGTTAGAAGTGGATGAGCTCATGAATGATCTATCAAGTTTTTATTTAAAATTAATAACTCTATATATATCAAGTGGTCCCTCAAACATGCCCCTTTTATAAATTCATTTATTATTTATGAAATGTGATATGTAGTATTTCCACCTTCATGGGATAGATCTTAAGAATTAAATGAATTTTTTAATTAAAATGAAATTACTATGAATGAATTGAATAATGTTATAAGGTCCATGAGAGACCCTTATGCACTGGTTTGAAAAATTAGTCATTGATGTATGAGGACATCATTATATTTTTGTACCTTATCATATATGGGACCCTAAGGGGTATGATTTAAATGATGTGAATGTAACATAGCGGACCTAGTGTGTTAGTTTTAGATGCCTCCTTGTAAAATATAGTGTTATGTTTGGATAATTGGCCCATGAAGGTTATGAAAGAACCTTGAGATTCTTTATATATTGTTGTCCAATTGTGATGACTATGGGGTGATTGTTCAACCCCAGTTGATTTTTGAGTTCCTAAACAAGCATGCCCTATTTAGACCATTGATAGGTTGTGTGAGTGGAAAAATGTATGACTTGGAAATGCGTGATAGACATTATGAGATCTCTGAAGCCTAATTCTAGTGAGACATGACTTATAGGAACAATGAGACCATGATGCGATCATGATGATTTCAAGTGATGTTATTTCCTCCAAGTGATGGGTGTTGACTCATGTCATGTTATTTATAAAAATAAACTATTTTGAAGTGTCCATGATTTATACAATTGAGGGGACCCCAGAGGGTTCCTAAGTGATATAATCATCCAATAGAGGTTATATCTAGCTCTAGGCCAAGATGATTATGACTATCACCTTAAAACCAGAGTCAACTATGTGAGACTGATATGACGTTAGTGATGATGTTAGGTCATGCACATGATAGGTTGACCTCCATTATATGGGATATGTTTGATAATATGTCCAACCCTATCGATATGGAATGGTGGGATTCACTTATCACTAAGATATAATAAGTTACATGAGATTCCGTGGATATTCTTCATGGATTTGTACTTGGGAATGAAATTAAACATTTCCTAGGATCACCAATTAGGAATATGTAATGATGCCTGATAACTAGTGATCACTTATTAATCCCAAATAAGGATTGATTTTATTTCTGATACCTATTGATTTACTAGGATCACCTCATAGAAACCAATAATGATTCCCAATCACTATTTATCACGTAAGATTATCACATAGGGATCGAATTTATTATGATTACTATTAATTTCCTTTGGTTATCCTCATAGGAATTATTTATTTCACATCTTAATATATAACTATTTGGCCTGATATTGGTTGGAATAGTTGTATGGCATGCTCATAGACACTCCAACACTGTTTTAGATAGGGTTGGGTTGATTCTGGGCATCGTGTTAGAACCTAAGGATCAATGGTGGTTATTAATTCTCACTTCCATGCTATTATTTATTTATAAGCTGAGAATATCACTTGATTACACCCTGAATTTACTGATTATATATAATAAAAAGTTGGTTATTTCCTTCTGATTTAAAATCACACCCTTCTTGGGTGGACAAAGAACTTGGGTACTTGATCAGTCTTCATTAATCATAGGTTCAGGTTAGACATAATCATGAGTTTGGATAGTTTATCTGGATAAGATTTGACAGAGTTAATAGATTGATTAGTCACAATATGGGGATTTATTGGATCCCTAATATATTTTATTTATTTATTTATTATTTTTTGATCAGACTAGTGGGCGATTAGTCATTATATGCAAGGGTGACCATGGGTTTGTATGAATGTGTGCTTCCATATTCATTATTATTATTTATTTTTCATTTTTATTGATTCCACATACACTGATTTCTTATTGTTGGTGTTTTAGTGTTATTTTCAATTGTTACAAACTATAATATGGGGTTATAGTCTCCCCTCTATAACACCCATGTAAGGTCCTATGTATTTCTAAGTTGGAAATTTCTAAAATATTTTAGATTTTCAAATATTGGATGCGTAAAATCTTTATCAAGGCATGTTAATGGGAATTAAAAGGTTTGAATGCCTCAAAATAATGTTTTTTAGATGGAATAATGATTGGTCTGTAACTCAAATTCTTTGGGAGCATCTGGTGGTTCAAGGTCAGAAAATTATGGTTTTTAATACCACATGCTTGTTATCATAGGCACACAAATGTATATTGTGTATTTGAATATCAATGCTAACATGGGCCCCTTGATTGACCACTCTTCCACCTCACTACCATCAGGAATTACTTGTGCATTCCCTTCCCCATGTGTGGGTTAGTTCATGCTATGTAAGTCCTAGTGGTGAGGAGTGCGTCTTCATTGTCTGAGCTGTTGGATGTTAAATTTCCAAAAACATTCATCCACAACACATGATGTTAAACTGGGAGTTTCCACAAGCATAATAGGCCTGAGTGGATCAGATAGTGGATGGGATCAGGAATTATTTTCTTCCTACCATTTCAATCTTCCTTCTCTCTCTTAATGGGGTTTGTCTCCTTGTGTTCCTCAGGCAATATCCATGTAAGACCCAACACACACCTTGATATGGTTCTCCCAGTATGATGGCCATATCCTCCTCGCACAAATGGACACCCTCCTTGGGCTTCCCTCTGGGAGTAATTCCAAATCTCCATATCCTCGGGCTACCTTAGTGCATAAGCCCCACATAATATCCCTTGTGGACGCATCTCTCGTGACACGATCGTCGAGTTTAATGATATCTCTTTTTTCTCACATCGAGCATGAATCACATGGGTTTAGAGTATGTATTGACCATGACTTCATCTTTAGTAATCTAACCATGAATAAGCCCCGAACCACCAAACTACATGGACTTTTATCCTTTCCTCCAAGGTAAGGTATATAGTAAGCCTCCTTGAGTATCAATCCATTCACCCATTTATCCTAGCCATTTCACATCGGTTCACCCTCGTCCTGCATTAAATTAAACTATATTCTCGAACTACGTGGGTTTGTATCCCTATCTTCTATATATGGTATGCAGGAATTCTCCTTAAGGTTATACCTAGATCAAATAGTAAACTCTGGTGCTCCCTCTTAGGGATGAATCCTCTTGATATGACATCTTCTCAATTTGGGACACATCCATGAGATCAATCCTTTGAGATGTTCTGATCCCCTGAGGTAGCTAACCATGCATAAGCCCCACACACTCAATCCATACTCATGTATCCAAAAGTAACCCTCTTGTGATGGGATACTAACCATACATAAGCCCTAACATGTCTCTAGGTCACTGTCCCTTATGTACACCTTGATTCTATACCCCATCTTGAACTACGTTGACTCTAATTCCCTACCATAGGGATACATAGGAAGCCTCCCTGAGGTTCAATCCCACCATTAATATATCATCCTGGTCTCTTCCTTGATCCCCCTGTGTTTCAGGAAGATCACGTCTCAACCCAAGGGTCAATTTTTATGGGTCCCCTCCATGAATCTATTCTCATGAGCTGCCTCCTCAGGTGATTCATCACCCATCTCAGAACTATGTTGACTTTTATCCCTACCTCCTAGGTAGGGTATGTAAGATACCTCCTTGAGGTTCAATTCCAACACTAGGGTACGCGAGCATACATTCACTTGGTTGAGTAACATGAAGGGTTCAGGTTTGAGATTGATTGAGTAATATAGATTGAACATGTATATAGGGATCTAGTATGTGTTATGTCTTGGGGTATATAGTATATCACTGTACTAGTTTTCCTATTTCATTTATTTAATACTATATATGTGATCATCTCAGTGGGAGATTAGTGTTGTTTTTATAACATAGACATTATAGCCTTTACTGAATTCCATTTATTATTTCATCCTTGTTATATTTATTTCTTTCACAATATATTTATTAGCACTATGGATGATATCTAATTATTTCTTCTATTTTTTTACTCTAATATAAATTTACAGTCTCCCCACTATCACATTGTAGGCCCTCACTACTAGTAGAAAGACTTTGGTGTATTAGGAGGCATTAATGAGGCACTGGGGAGAACGATCTTGGGGAATTGGATTAGTATCATCTATGTTAGAATGTTACAACCCACGATTAGCATATTTATTCGGGATTTTACTGAATTCCATTTATTATTTCATCCTTATTTTTTTTATTTCTTTAAAAATATATTTATTATTACTATAGATTATATCTAATTATTTATGCTATTTTCCTACTATGATAACTATCACACCATAGGCCCTCAATACTAGTCAGAAGACTTTGGAATATGGGGAGGCATGCTTTTGAAGAACTATCTTGGGCCACTAGAGTAGTATCATCTAGTTTGGGACGTTACAACTGAAGATCCCCACAACTATTATAAAGCCTTCAGAATATGGGTGTAAAATCTCATTTCCTTTCTATCAAGTTTGTTTATACACCTTCTTGTGGTTTTCCTTTTTCATTATCTGGGTACGGCTGAGAAGGAATTTGGAGGATACCTATAATGGTGAAGTCATAGATTTTTTGGATTATCAGCATAAAACCTATTGTGTTTTTAGAGTTCTAAGAATTTACATTCCGTTTAATGTGGTTACATGATGTGTGAGTTATAAAATAATAATAAATCCAATTTTATCAAAAGTTGATGTTTTTCTTGGTGAAATTTTGATTTTTCAATTTTATGATGTGTAGTTAGGTTACACATGGTGTAAAGTCTTGCTGGTTCTCGATTAATTGTAATTCAAGTTGATTTTTACTTTTAACATCTCCATATTTATTTTCTCTGGACCCAAGATCCATTCCCATGTGATTTTGGATCCCTCAGACACTTCTAGGTTGTTTCGATCATCGATTGATAATTTTTGTGCTTGCAGTCTGACTCACCAGGTAAGCTTTCTTCTTATCTCTTCGTCTCTTTCTATTTTCTTCCTAGGATTTGATAGATCATATTATTATTTATTGATACAAAATACATATTTACAAATCTAGTTTCTAAGTTTAGTTCATAGATCTTTTGTACATTCTTTCTTGTTGGCAGGTTCCATTGCGGGATTTATGTTTCTGTGAGTAAGGTAGGTGGTTTCATTGGGATGAAAAAATTTGATTAACCATGAATTTCTTGATTTAAATTCAATTGTTTTATTTAAATTCAATTACTTGAACTAATTTCAAATGGTTTTTTGAAAATCTGATTCCATTGAATTAAGGATTTGAATGTGAAAATTTAATTTCTGGCATGAAATTGGGGAAAACCCCCAATTCTAGTGACCTAGGGTGTTCTTGAAAAATTGATGGAATATAGTATAATTTAAATTGTTAAATTCATTTTGATGTAGTATTTGAGAAAATGGGTTAAACTATTTTTGTTAGAAACCTAGGGTTTTATCTTGGAAAAACATGTTTTTATTAAAAACCCATTTGGGGTCTAAATGTAAAATTAGTTCTTTTGGAATGGGGGAATGATATTTAATTGTATTTTAAGGTTTCTTAAAATAAATATCTCATCATTGATTGTAATAGAGCACATTAAATCCAATGTAGTTAGTGAGTTATTTGGGACAAACATGCTTGGATGTGAATACCCTTGCACCAGATTGATGTTTTACAGAAATAAAAAAATAATATTGAGCACATCTTATTCCCCATTGGGATATAGATTAGTTGTCTCTTTCCAATGTTGAGGGACATGTGTACACATTTCATTTTTTTCATTTTAGAGTGTGAAGATCTCATAATATTGAACTATCATAATTATTAGAATATTACCATGTTTCTTTAGTTATTTATATATGAGATATAAATGTGTGTTAATGTTTATAAACTGTTTTACATGACTAGTGAATTATATAAACTATTTTATATAATTATTTTATTATTACATTTGATTAAAGTATTTACATAATTTGAAATGTAAATCATGATTTTTTTAAACATTCTCTTTAAATTCCAAAATGGTATATTTTAAAATTGAGAGAACATTTTTTGGTTAATTAGTTTTGGCATCTTATTATAGAATTATTGGGGAGACCTTAGAGGGATTTTAGCTCACACACGACCCATGCCTTCGAGGGTTTATAGATTATATTCTACCAGGTTTGAGAAAGGGTAAGGCACCACTTGGTGGTAGTAGCTGTTGATCATCGAGCCTTAAAGAGTTGCATCCATTGGGACTTGGGTAGTTATCCTATTATTATGGTACTTTTTTATAGTAATTTGGATTTTATACCCATTTTTGAATTCTGGTACATTTCTACTAGTGAATTTTCTTGTGTATGAATACAGATTTGTTTGTTTTCATCTAATATGTTTGTGGAAAAAATCATTCCTACTGTAGTTTGGTGCAATTCCAGGTGCTATTCACCAACCCATGGGGATCAAAAATTTACTTTGGGCCATGCCAAGACAAAATCAGTTATTAGGTTACCTGGGTACCTAGGATGGTTTATGAAAATGTGGTTTCAGAGCTATAGGTTGATATTCTTGTGTTGAAATCAATATTCAGTTATTTAATCTTGTCAGGACTTAGGAGGTAGATATGACTACGTTTTTTTTCAGATCTTACTGTAAATAAACTTAAGTCACCAAGCATGGTTTGGGAAAGACATCTTGAAGACTAGTTCTAGTATTTTCCTTTCTATTGATCGTGTCAGAGTGAAATCCAAATATTTTTTTTTCTATCGGTTGGCATTAATTTCCCCTCATTACTCCATTTTAGTGTTAACTTATGTCTTCTTGGTTGTATTATAATGTTTTGTAACACCATGCCTATGAGAATATGTACAAATCAGCTCTAGGAGGAAGCTTCTACTAAACCACAGTGAGAAAATCATCCTGTGGACCCAAATTTGTTTGAGGTGATTGTGTGTACTATCGAAGCTCTGGGACAGGCACATCCACCAGTTCCCATTTAGGCTCCAGCTGTGGAACATCAAAGAGAAGATATTAAGAATCACTCTCAAGAATTACATCACCATAATCCACCTTCTTCCAAAGGATAAAATGATCCTCAAAAGACTTAGGGGTGGTTAAATAGAATAGAACATCTGTTTGGATTCTTAGAGACACCTGATGAAATCAAGGGTAAGTGTTCCACCTTCTTACGAGAGGAACCAATCAAGAGATGGTGTGACACTATGGTGACATTGAAGAAGCATGAGGTATTATAGTGGAAATAATTCAATGTTATTTTTACTAAAACGTTTTATCCAAAATCGATGATGTTGGCCAAGGAAACAAAAATTTTCAAACATGAGTTGGCTGACAGGACTGTGACAGTGTATGAAAACCATTTTTATGTGCTCGTGAATTTCTCAATCAAAATAGTATTGAATAAAAAAATTAAGGCTTGAATGTTCGAGTTGGGTTTGTGATCTTATATTCATTATAAGGATTTATTATTGAAGCTTCCTTCTTATTTTGATGTGCTAGATAGAGAACTGATGGTCAAAATGGACCTTCCTAGAAAGTCAAGGTTATCCGGAGTTTCTCCCTCTTCCCCCATGGTAGGATGAGTTCCTTTAAAGTAAAAGAAAAGAATGATGATTCTCATGGTGGTTTCTGACATCAAGGTTTTTCTAAACCTCCTTCAGTTCATGGTAGAGGACCATTGATTTTATACCAGTGTGAAAATCCTGGGCACTCAAAGATGGTTTTCATTGAGTCACCTAAGATCTATGGCTTCTGTGGATGCTCAAGTCATTTTTAGAAGTTCTTCTACATATTTTCTAATATGTGTAGTGGCATGAGATCATTATCACCTCCTAAAACTATGGTTCAATGAAATGCTTCAAATATTAAAGGGTTCCCTCTACAAGAATCATGATCAAAGATTCTTCACATAGTGGAAGAGTATCTAGAGGAAGAAAATACAGATCCAATGACCATGAGAGGTACCAAATCTATGGATTCTTCCTTAGTGACTACATTATTTGATACTGGTGCATCTCATTTTCTTATTTCAACAATTATTGTTTATCTAATAAATCTTCCTAAAGAGATTTTGTCTTATGTGATAAATATTACTAAAAACCTTGGTACAAAGAGAGGGAAATTTATTCATAGTCCCAAATGTGTTTTCTCTATATCATATTTCTATCTTGATTGTAGTTTTATGGTTCTCAATATGAAATATCTTGATGTCATTTTTGAGATAGATTGGATAATTTCCAATAAATCCTAGATTGATTGTTATCTTCAGCAGGTCTCCTTTAATACACCCATTGGTGTGTTCTATGTCTTTCATGGAGAATGGGACCCAAGGTTGAGTAGGGATAGACCTTCTTATCTAGAGTTTGGAAAATAAATATCAGTGTTTTATTTTGATCTAGAGTGGGAATCTTTGATCAGTTACCTCCCTCCAGTTTTCATTGATTTTCCCAACATGTTTTATTCTAACTTCTTTGGTTTTCCACTAATAAGGGAGGTAGAGTTATATATTTAATTAGTGAATAGTAATCAAGTAGTTTTTATTCTTTCTTAGAGCCTGACATTGGATTAAATTAAAGTGTTAAAGACTCGATTATATGATCTTCTAGTGAAAGTTTTTATATGCCTAAGTGTGTTACTATGGGCAGTGTTGGTTCTATTTTCTAATAAATTTTATGGTTCACTTCACCAATGTGTTTATTATGAAAAGATAAATCAAGTAAAGGTAAATAAAAAAAATCTATTTCAACATATTAATGATCTATTTGATCATCTGAAAGGGGAAAAGTGGTTCTCGAAGATTGATCTTTGATCTGGTTACCATCAGTTTAGGATAAAAGAATATGACATTTAATAAACTTCTTTTTAGAGAAGGTATGACCATTATGAGTACATTTTCATGAATTTTGGTCTATCCAACACTATTATAGTATTTATGGATTTAATGAACATGATTTTCCATGAGTATCTTGATACCTTTGAGGTAGTATTTGTGAATGATATCCTAGTTTACTCTAGGTTCGAGAGGACCATGTACATCACCTGATAATAGTTCTGGTCTTATTGAGAAATCACTGACTCTATTCCAAGCTTTCTAAGTGTGACTTATAGATTTCAGAAATAAAATTTTTGGGACACTTGGTGTCGGAACATGGTATTTCACTTGATCCTTAAAGATGAAAAATGTTATGACATGGGAACAACCATGGAATGTTTTTGAGATTTGGATCTTATGGGGTCTATTTGGGTATTATCATAAATTCATTAAGGACTTTTAATGTAGGATTATTTGAGGAATACATGAGCTTATAAGGGTGTAAATATTTCTTGAGGTGAAATATTTCAGGATTCTTTTGTTGATCTGAAATGTTTTTTTTACTATTTCTCTGATGTTGACTCTCTTAGAGGTCGAGCAGGACTATGTGGTCTTCTATGATTCATTATGTTCCGGTTAGGTTTGCATCCTTATTTAAGGTGATTATGCCATTTCCTATGGACATCGTTAGCTTAGGATAAATGATAATGGTTATCCAGACTATGACCTTGAAGTCATAACTATGATACATACATTTAAGAGATGCTGACGTTACCTTTATAGAGAAAGGTTTATTATGTTTTCAGACCATAAAAGCTTGAGTTAAATATTTTTTGAAAATATATTAGAATCTCTGATAGAGTTATTTGTTGGAATACCTCCAATAATTCAACTTTGATATCAACTATATCCTAGGGAAAGGAAATTTCATTGCAGATTATTTGAGCATGAAACATTCAACCCATGCAGTGAAATAATATTTAGAAGAGTGGAACTTGATGGCTCTCTTTTGACAGTTTCATATTGGAGTCTGGGAATCAGGGGATGAGGTTTATTTGTCTAGTTTTTAGTTTATATTCTCTCTTCTCGATAAAATTCTTCTAGAAAATTATCTTGATGATGAGTTATGTATTATTAGAGACTCTATTTATGGTGGGGAGATAGTTTATGAGTGGTTATTCTCTAAAGATTGAATTCTATACTATCAATGAAACTTTGTTGTTCTGTTAGTGGTAAGAAAATATGTTATGGGGGATTTTTATTTTTCCTAGTGGATAGTGCACCCAATAAATAAAAAGTTGTTCTATGGAATACAGTGTATATTCGGGTGTATATGTATGAGAAGGGGAATTGCTGAATTTGTCTCTCACTGTTATACATTTCAAAAGGTCCATACTAAGCATAAAAAACCTTTGGGTTTGATTCATCCACTTCCAGTCCCAACATGGAAGTGGGATGAGATCTCTATGTACTTTTTTTGGGTTTCTCCATACCTAGAAAAATAAGAATGAGATATGTGTTGTGATAGTTCGGCTGATGAAATCATCTCACATTATACCCATTAATGATACAACCAAAATTGAGGGGTTGGGAAATCTCTATTTGAAAGAGATCGTTTATTTGAAAGGATTTAATTCTCCTATAGTTTTTTATAGAGATCCTCTATTAAATTCTTGTTTTTTTAAAGTATTTCAAAAGATACCCAGTTCTCAGGACCATTTGAGCATGACATACCATTCACAGTCAGATGGCCAAAAAGAAGGTGCTATACAGATTCTTGAGGACATGGTTCGTGCTTTTGTTCTCAACTTTTTTGGGGATTGGGAGGATCATTTGGGGATGGTTTAGTATTATTATAAAAATATTTATAATTCAATGATAATAATTCCTCCTTTTGAGGCCTTGTATGGTTGAACTTTTGATCTTCGTTGTGTTGGTCAGAAATTGGTGAAAGTTCATTGGATGGACAATGTTTGACTCAATAGATGACAAAAAAGATTTTGTAGATTCATCAGAGAATGTTTATGACACAAAGTAAATATAAGTATTATACTGACCATCATCATAGGGAGTTGGAGTTTTCAGTTGGTGAACAGGTTTTCTTGAAGGTTTCACCCAAGTTGGGTCATCGATGGATTATGAGGTAATGAAAACTTGATCCTTGTTTTGTGGGGTATTTTTAGTTTATTTAGTAGGAGGAGAAATTTTGCTACCATTTATCACTTCTATTAAAGATGATGTCAATACATATTGTGTTCAATTTATCGCATCTATGGAATAATATTTTTTAATCCACATCATTTTTGAGCTGGAGCAATCCTGAGATTGAACTTGATTTATCTATGACTGAACGACCAGTCAAGATAGTTGATTCTAAAAAAACAAGGTACTTCGTGGGAGGGTGATACCTTTGGTTAATGTTTTATGGAAATACATTTCATATTTTTTTTGAGACATGAGAGTGTGAGGCACTACTTAAAGTGTAGTGGCCTAATATATTTTGTCATGAAAGCTTCTTAGTATGATTTTTGGGGAAAAACATTTCTATAGTTTGAAGGTTGTAACATCCCATTAATTTTTTTAAGGTTTGCTTTTCATCCATATAGTGGTTTTCCTTTTTCATTGTATGGGTAGCGCTGAAAAGGATTTGGGAGGATACCTATAATGGTGAGGTCATAGATTTATTGGATTCTCAGCATAAAACCAATTTGTTCTCTATAATTTTGGGGATTTACATGCCATTTAATGTGGTCACAGAACATATAAGCTCTAAAATAACTATAAATATGATTTTATCAAAAGGGGATACATTTTTAGAGAATTTTGGATTTTTTAATTACATGACGTGTAATTAGGTTTCAAGTCATGTAAAGTCCCGACGGTTGTTTTTAATAGGAATACTAGCTGATTTTTCTTTTCAACCTCTCCTGTTTTCTTTAATCTCAACCCAAGATCCATTCCAAATAAATAATTGATCCCTAAAACCATTTCAGGTTATTTTGATTAGTGATTTATCGTTGTTGCATTTATGGTGGGAATAACCAGGTAAGCGTTCTTCCTGTATCTTTATCTCTTTCTATATTCCCCCTTGGAGTTTGATAGATCATCTTAGGATTGATGGATATAAATTTCATATTTTCCAATATTTTTTATAGGTTGAGTTCCTATATCTTCTGCACCTTCTTTCTTGTTGGAGGGTTTCATTGCAGGATTTTTCTTTCCGTGAGAAAGGTAGGTGGTTCTGTTGTGATGAAAAAATTTGATTAACCATGAATTGATTTATTAAAATTCAATTATTTGATTTAAATTATATTTCTTGAAATTACTTAAATTTTTTTATTGAAAACCAAATTACATTGAATTGTTTATTGGGAGGAAAAAATTTAATTTATGGCACAAAATTGGGTAAAACCCCCAAATCTAATTAATTGGGGTGTTGAAAAAATTGATGGAAAATTGTGGAATATAAACTATTGAAGTTAAATTATGAAATTTATTTATTGAAATTTATTTGAAAGTAGTATATAAAAAAATGTATTAAATTGGTTTTGATATAAACCCAGTGGTTTTACCTTGGAAAAGGCATGTTTTGAATAAAAACATATTTTTGTTTTTAAATGGAATATTATCACTCTGGAAATTGTTGAACCAAATTTAATAGTATTTTATGGTTCTTTAAAATAAATTTCTCATCATTTTTTGTAGTAGAGTGCATGAAATCCTAGGTAGTTAGTTAGTTATTTGAGACAAACATGCTTGGATGGGAATTACCAAGCTTTAAATTAACATTTTACAAAAGTAAAAAAATATAGTTTATCATATATTATTCCACAGTTGGATATAAATGGGTCTTACCCTTCCAGTGTTGAGGGAAATGTGTACACATTGTGGTTTATCACTTGAGAGTGTGAGGATACCATAACATGGAACTATCATACCTTTTGTAATATGACCATGTTTCTAACTTGTTTATATATGAGATATAAATATGTACCAATGTTTGTAAACTATTTTACATGACTAGTGAATTTATATAAACTCTTTAATATATATTGTTTATGAATTCATTTGTTTTAATTATTTCCAACATTTTAAATCTGAAGAATGATTTTTTTTAAATATTCTCTTGAAATGAAAAATCAATTTATCTTAAAATTGAATTAACATTAGTTGGGTAATTAAATGTTGTAATATTATTATAGAATCCTCGGTGAGACCCTACTGGGATTTTAGCTCACACCCTACCTATGAATTCAATTGTTTATAAATTATCTTATTCTAGGTTTTAGTAAGGGCAATGTACCAGTGGTTTGTAGTAGCTATTGACCCTTAAGGCTTAGAAAGTTGCGTTCGTTGGGATTTGGATAGTTATCCGATTTTTCTAGTACTTTATTGTAGTACTCTGGGTTGTTTACACCTGCTTGACTTAAGGTAAAATTCTCTTAGTGGAGTTACTTTTATATGCATAATGATTTTTTTTTCTTCTTCCACATTTCTTTGTGAAAACAATTGTTCCCACTATAGTTTTCTATGATTCCAGGTGCTAGTCTCCAACCCATGGGGATTTGGAAGGCCCTTCTGGACATGTTAGTACTAGCTTGGTTATTGGGTTACCAGGGTACCCATGATAGTTTGTGATAATGGGGAAGAATGATTGAGGTAATGTGGAGATTGAGTTTTGTTATTGTTTAGAGTGAACTAGAAATGGGGTGACATGTCACCTAAAATGAAAGTTCCACTTCATGTAGTTTTTTATAATTAAAATAACCATCCCCATACGCATTAGTGAACCCATGAAGATTTATCTAGTCATTTATTCAATATATAAAACCAAAAAAATGTTCCTTTTATATACCTTAGTATTATGTTATAAAAAGGAATGTGTAATTCCTTTGGATCACTTTTATATACTTCATATAGAGTCACAACATATAAAATATGCATTCCTGATCTTGTAATATAAATCAATTTTCTAATGATCTTCATAAATTTCTTCTGATTTCAATAAATTTCCGCCACATCTATACCCAATTTCATACCCACTATTATGGGTGTTGAATCGTCTTTAGAATATCCCATTACAAATATTTTAGAAAATTATTTAGAATATTTTTATATGATAAGAAGATGTATTAATCTGTTTATATAACATATAATCAGAGAAAATAACTCAGCTCACCAAAAAATTAAATTTTTTAAATACATCTCTATTTTTATTGAGAAATAATGACATGCATAATTTTTATTCACATAAAAAATTATATGATCAACATAAAATATAGAAATAAGCACACTTTAATAAAACTTCTTCATATATAATTTATTGTATAATATTCATTTTAAAAAGTTCAAATTTTCTAGGCAACTATATATTTTCAAGTACCAGGATTTAGTTCCATTTTAACCCATATAATCCTTTAATTAATCTATAGTTAATTATTAAATTACTATCTAGTATTAATCCTTTAGTTTTACCAATAACTAATTCTTTTTGTACATATTTATTCCAAATAGAAGATTTTACATCTATTTGATAAACACTATAGTGATAGTGCGATAAAAATACAATAAATATTCGGATCACATCATGTCTTAAAATATGTGAAAGGTTTCATCAAAGCCTTTTCATTCCAATAGATAATAACCTTTACATACCAATATATCCTTGTTCCTTGACCCGTCACCATTTTTATTAAGATGATTTCCAAATATCCACTTGGAACCTATGACATTTTCCCCTTCGGGTCTGAGAACAGGTTCCCAAGAAGAAATATTCTTAATCATACCCAACACTTATTTAATAAAATTTATCAATTCCTTATGTTATACGACCATACCAACTCTTTTTGTTTCAAATTGTGAAATAGGAGCTATTTTATTTTCCATTTTCAATCATCTTATTATATGAATTAGTGTTGGACACAATCCTTTGTTTGGTGTTGTATTTTTTGAATACCAATATATCATTACATATGGGAGGAGTACTATAATGTATTAAATACATGGTTGGAGGATATGAAATCCATGATGATATGATAAATATAGGTTCACATAAAATATGGATAGAAGGATTTGAAAGTGACTGCAATATGAGAAGATTCTGATACGATTGAAACAATTAACTTATAATATGATACATAAAATGGAATTCCCTCTTAGTGAAAAAATAAATACAATTATATAAATTAAGTTGAATATAAATTAAATATAATGATTCCTATAAAGAATTGGCCTAACCCATAGGGATTTTACTACCTGAAACTACACTAATAAATGAGGAAAAATCATGGAGAAGACATGTCTAAGGAAGATGACATGAAGTCTTATGCGAGACCATAAGGGGGATTGATATTGGCATCATCATATAGTGTTTTATTTTTTTTCATAGAACATGGGTTGATAATATTCTTTCTGATAAACCCTTATGGGTAACAATCTAAAATAAACATTTAAGGGTTACACGATAACATAAGTTCAAAATGATTATAAGATGGAGCTCGATAAATCTGTCATTAGATTTAGGTCGAGAGTGTAATTATAAATAATTAACATGATTGTACGAGTCCTATTATTTAATAATATAGAATAATTCCTAAATAATAACGTGATATTGTTTATTATAATAACATATCGATGATGAATATATTGTCTTGAGTTATATGAATCATGTGAAAGGAGTTATGTTTTCCGAGGTGGAGAGGTCACATTACTGTATATGATCATGAGAATGAAGTGAGACAATAGTCATAAAGAAATAATTCGATAGTGTTAGAGAGTATTCTGTTTTTTTCATTGGATCTCATGATCTCGATTTTTAGTGCAAGCCACATTTTCAAACAAGGGTCATGTGTTTATGGGATGTCATCTTTTGTGATAAAGTTAATATGTGTATCAATAAAGGAGTTACATGATGCATATATTAATGAAAGAATCATGTGACTTGTTTATGTGAAATATGTAAGGGGAGACACACTATAAATAAGAAAAACCTCATGCCATCCTAATATTTTGTGCTGAGTTGAGTTAGGTGAGAGAGGGGGTTCACAAAGGGAGTCGCATGACCCATGTTTGTCAGGCGAGTTAGGGTTCATATTATGGTGATTCCATAAGGGGAAGAATGGATTATTGGCTATGTTTATAGAGGTTAATAAATTGGAAATAATATATTAAAAAATCCATATTCACATCATTTAGATTATATATCTAACACTAGTGTTTAATTAGGTATGGAATATTTTTTGAAGAAGACATGGGGCTTGAGAATGATGAATATGTTTATCACTCATGATAAAAATAATGATCTAGGTTAAATTATCATAGTTACATATATGTATCATGTATGGAGACTTGTGTATAGATATTTCATAATTATCTCATGATTAGGTGTTAATAATTCAAGGTTAAACTATTTGATCCATGAAAGTAAATATAATTGATCATGATGAAAAGAAGGAATCACATGAATATGATTTATGTTCCAATAGTCCAATAATGGATCATGAAAATAGGGGTTACATTACATTAGTACCATAAATTAGTTAAGGGACCAGGGGTATCATACTTGAGGTTATGCAACTGAGGTAACACAATTGGTGTCACATGGTGAACAATTTTCCTTTGAGATTTGTTCAAATTATCAATTGGTGTTTTATGAATCCATTCTAAAGATCAAGGAAAACATTAAAACATCATATTTATATCTATTCTAGATTAGTTAAGATCATTGAATGATGATTTTGAGTGTCACATATATTCGATAAAGATGAAGAAAGAAATGAGATAATTTTAATGTTGAATTCTTGTTATATGGATAAGTAGTTTTTCTGTAGTGGTTTTGTGAAATAAAAAGAAATAAGTCTCTTATTGACGAGTTAATATCATATTCCATAGAAGAATAAGAGTTTAGAGGAAAAGAATTGAGAGAGAGGATCAAACTAAAAGTTATGATACAAGCTTAGGCTCATGATGAATAAAGATAGACCATCATGATCCATATATATTGAAGAGTCCAACATGTCTATAAATTATGGAGGACCCTTCATATAAGAAGTGGATAAAAGTTATTAAGAGGTATCATGCCTTGGCTATGGAGTGATCAAGCCCAAAAAATTTAAAATGCAGTGATCTTGGCACAAATTGACCATGAAAAAACATTATAACCATAGAAATTGTAAATATTAGTCAATTTTAGAATATAGTAACTTTAGAGAATCTGTTATAACTATGTAAGACTTTGGGATATTAAAATATAAATAATTTCATAGAAAGGAACTGAGGAAGAATGTGTTCATAAGGCCCGGTGATCCCAAAATCAATATTATAAAAATATTAAATATATTTTATATTACGTGCATTTGGTTTTCCTGAAAAAGTGAAATAACTCCCAAGTGAAGTCACATATTGGAAATCTAAGACTGAGGTTAAATTCAAAACTTTGGATTTACCATAGGCGTGACCAAAATTTGGTCAGCGTGGGATGTCAGGTAGAGGTAGGTATTGGAGGGTGCATTTAATTAAAATAAACAAATAAAATATTAATTTTAAATTAATTGACCTAAAACATTTTCCTCTCTAATTTAGTTACTATGGGGCATTTCTAGGGATAACTGTATAACACTAAGATCATTGAGAGGAGCTTCCACCCTCTCCTTATTGGTGGATTGGGATTAGAGAATTATAAACCATCAAATCATGGATAATTATTAGACAAATGACAGACACTATGAGATCATAACCTTAATAACTATATAATGCATTCATCACTAATGATCAATATGTAATTGAGTTAGGGATCATAATTTGTGGTTTTTCCCATTTGATTAAAATATTGGGCCTATATTTTATCTATTTTTGATATGTGATAATTGTTCTTTGCATGATCCACACAATTTAAAGATTATATTGATCTAGTATAATTATTCTCTTTTTTCACATGTTTTCACCCCATTTACATAGTCATTGTTCAAGAAATCTTAGAAAATGATGGTTAACTTTATTATTATTCTTTTCACCTCTATATTCGTCGTTTAATTTAATATTGTCTAACGATGTCATAGTTCAAATTGGTTGAGGTGGGTTTGAGCACAGTCGAACCCCCATATTTGTTTGTGGTAGCAAGAAAAACACATGAATCGATGGTTTTTGGATAGATTTATGAACAAGTAGGATGTTGTTTTTGTGAATGGATTGAATAAGTAATATGTTCATTAGTTCATGATTGAGGATGGAAATTGATCATAGGTGGTTCAAGATTTGATCAGGGATCCTTGTTTTCCTGATTGATGTGAAGTGATAACGTATAGTGCAACAGAATTGGTTCAGAGTGCAGTGTGTGGATGAGGTATCATAGAAGAGTCTTCTCGGCATGGATGTGACAATGGTCAGACTTGGATCTCAGACAAGATGGTTGTACATGGTCAACACGATATGTGTTATTATTATTTTTAATAATAATAATAATAATATAATTAAAAAAATGTGGGTGGATAATAAAATTAAATGGGTTTTATTTAGAGGAATAAAAATAGTATTTACTATTTAAATGAATAAAAACTGTTTGAAGTATTTAATTCAATTAATTTCATTTTTTGAGTAAAAACAAATAAGAAAAATGGAGGGGAATGGGATCCCTAGGAACTGCATGTGGGGGTGTAATAGGGAGGGATTTAATCCCAATTTTAATATCATAATTAATGTTAATATTTAAAAATGGAATAATGATTTAAAAAAAGGGAAAAAGGAAGGGGAAATAGCATATAACATTTTTGAGGAGGGGAGTAACATGGTGCAGTTTTAAATGAAACTAAATAAATAAAAAAATAAAATAAAATTATAAGAGTAATAATTGTTTATTTTTATTTTAAAAACCCAATTTCTGTATTAAATCCTCCACGTGACATCAGAATAATGTACTGTCTATGGTAGCGTGACCGTGACATTGATATGGAACACACCTCTGTCACACCAAGGCATTGGATGTCATGCTTGATCATTATCTATATGAATTCAAACGATTTTTGAACTAATACTAAGTTCCAAGACATGTGTTAAAAAATGAAACTTTCTTACAAAATGTGAATAAGGAAATGAAATACTTTATTAAATGATGAACATGGAATATCGATCCAATAGTTTCTGATTGGATGAAAAAGTTTAGAAGATTGTGCGGATGAAAAATGTTTAAGAGATGTGAAAAATGTGTTTGCACATTGGGTAAATTCTTGAAACTGCTTTGGTAATTCATATTTCCAAAAAGAATTGAAGGGTGAGGAGAATAGATATAAAAGTTTTTTATTGGTTATATGTTTGAATAAGAATTTCCATGCATGTTTAAATTACAAATTACACATGCATTTGATAATTGGAAGATCTTTTTATCTAGGTGGTTTGCATAAATAGTTGGGCCACCCCACACTACGGAAAAAATGAGCAATTGCGACGGGTTATTTGCGACGGGATTTATTCCCGTCGCAAATAGTCATGTTAAAAACTTATTTGCGACGGGGGTATTTCCCCGTCGCAAATAAGGAGGCTTTTGCGACGGGATTGCTTTCCCCGTCGCAAATAGTTTTCCCGCGATGCGCGCCAAATCGCGGGAAACTTATTTGCGACGGGGAAATATTCCCGTCGCAAATAACCGGCGGCGGTAAAAGGTATTTGCGACGGGAATATTCCCCCGTCGCAAATACTATGTCGGCAGGGATTATTTGCGATGGGACCCGTCGCAAATAACTATTTACCGGTTGACCGTAATAAATGTTGGCTAAGGTATTTGCGACGGGTCCCGTCGTAAATAATACCATTTGCGACGGGAATCCCGTCGCAAATGGGCCCGTCGCAACTAATCTAACCTATAAATACCCCCATCCGTTTTTTTCATTTCATTCTCATTCCTTATCTTCTCTCTCTCTCAGAATTATATTTCTAGAGTTGAGTTTTTCTCCAGTTTAAGTTTTTTCTCCGGAGTTGATATTAAAGTTTTGAAGAACGATCAGAACAGATCAATTTTCAAGGTATTTATCTTCATTTTAATTTTTTATTTATTTTTAATTTCTTATTAGTTTCTATTATTATTAATTAGTTGTAATTTAATTATGTTTACATTGTTTTATTACTTAATAAATTTAAATTATAAGTATTGTTTATATGGTAATTAGGAATAATTAGTAATAATTTTTAGTAATTAAGAATAAATATTAATAACTAGTAATAAATACCAATAATTAAGAATAAGAACATTATTACATTATTAGTTTATTTTATTATTAATATTAAAATAATATAATTTTTTATATATATACAGTTCTTTTTTCATCTGTGTGTTTGCTGTCTTCACATGTATTATTTGTATGTGGAGATAGAAAACGCACAGTTGAAAAAAGAACTGTATATAAATTAGAAAATTATATTATTTTAATATTAATAATAAAATATATTAATAATGTTATTATTTGTAATTATTGGTAATTATTTCTAATTATTGATAATTATTCATTTAATTACTAATAATTATCAATAATTAAGAATAATTAGTAATAATTACCAATAATTAACAATAATTAGTATTAATTACCTATAATTAGTATTAATTACCAATAATTAGTATTAATTACCAATAATTAGTATTAATTACCAATAATTCGTAATAATTAGGAATAATTAACAATAATTAGTAATAATTAGGAATAATTAACAATAATTAGGAATAATTAACAATAATTAGTAATAATTAGGAATAATTAGGAATAATTAGTATTAATTAGGAATAATTAGTAATAATTACCAATAATTAGTATTAATTAGGAATAATTAGTATTAATTAGGAATAATTAGTATTAATTACAAATAATTAGTATTAATTAGGAATAATTAGTATTAATTACAAATAATTAGTATTAATTACCAATAATTAGTCTTAATTACCAATAATTAGTATTAATTACCAATAATTAGTATTAATTACCAATAATTAGTATTAATTACCAATAATTAGTATTAATTAGGAATAATTAACAATAATTAGTAATAATTAGGAATAATTAACAATAATTAGTAATAATTAGGAATAATTAGTATTAATTAGGAATAATTAGTAATAATTACCAATAATTAGTATTAATTAGGAATAATTAGTATTAATTACCAATAATTAGTATTAATTACCAATAATTAGTATTAATTACCAATAATTAGTATTAATTACCAATAATTAGTATTAATTACCAATAATTAGTATTAATTAGGAATAATTAACAATAATTAGTAATAATTAGTAATAATTAACAATAATTAGGAATAATTAGGAATAATTAGTATTAATTAGGAATAATTAGTAATAATTACCAATAATTAGTATTAATTAGGAATAATTAGTATTAATTACCAATAATTAGTATTAATTACCAATAATTAGTATTAATTACCAATAATTAGTATTAATTACCAATAATTAGTATTAATTACCAATAATTAGTATTAATTAGGAATAATTAACAATAATTAGTAATAATTAGGAATAATTAACAATAATTAGTAATAATTAGGAATAATTAGGAATAATTAGTATTAATTAGGAATAATTAGTAATAATTACCAATAATTAGTATTAATTAGGAATAATTAGTATTAATTACCAATAATTAGTATTAATTACCAATAATTAGTATTAATTAGGAATAATTAACAATAATTAGTAATAATTAGGAATAATTAACAATAATTAGTAATAATTAGGAATAATTAACAATAATTAGTAATAATTAGGAATAATTAACAATAATTAGTAATAATTAGGAATAATTAGTATTAATTAGGAATAATTAGTATTAATTACCAATAATTAGTATTAATTAGGAATAATTAGTAATAATTACCAATAATTAGTATTAATTACCAATAATTAGTATTAATTACCAATAATTAGTATTAATTACCAATAATTAGTATTAATTACCAATAATTAGTAATAATTAGGAATAATTAACAATAATTAGTAATAATTAGGAATAATTAACAATAATTAGCAATAATTAGGAATAATTAACAATAATTAGGAATAATTAGTATTAATTAGGAATAATTAGTATTAATTACGAATAATTAGTAATAATTACCAATAATTAGTAATAATTACCAATAATTAGTAATAATTACCAATAATTAGTATTAATTACCAATAATTAGGATTAATTACCAATAATTAGCAATAATTACCAATAATTAGCAATAATTACCAATAATTAGCAATAATTACCAATAATTAGCAATAATTACGAATAATTAGACTGGGCCTTTCCACTGATGGTTTCTGTCCGTTTGGATCTTATGGTAGTCAATATTCATGTTGGCCTGTTTTTTTAACTCCGTATAATTTACCTCCATGGATGTTGATGAAGGAGCCATATATCTTTTTGACTTTACTAATTCCAGGACATCCGAAGAAAAATATTGATGTTTATTTGAAGCCATTGATTGATGAATTAAATTTATTGTGGAGTACTGGTGTCAGTACATATGATGTTGCAACGAAACAGAATTTCATACTGAGAGCAGCATTGATGTGGACAATAAGTGACTTCCCGGCTTATGGGATGTTATCTGGCTGGAGTACACATGGTCAGAAATCATGTCCTTACTGTATGGGAGAGAACAAAGCATTTATGCTCATTCATGGAAAGAAACCTTGTTATTTTGACTGTCATCGCAGATTTCTTCCAGCTGATCATCCTTTTCGCAGAAACAGATCTCATTTCAGAAAAGGAAGAGCTGAAAGGGATGGACCTCCAAAAATGCTATCAGGTTCGGAGTTAAAATAGGTTGTATTTTCATTACCTCCCATCACTTTTGGTCCCACAATAAACCAACAGAAAATTTCTGGTTTTGGGAAAGAACACAATTGGATTAAACGTAGCATATTTTGGGATTTGCCATATTGGTCTGATTTGTTGGTCCGACACATGTTAGATGTCATGCATATTGAGAAGAACTGTTTTGATAATTTGTTTCATACAGTTTTGGATACGCCAGGAAAGAGCAAAGACAATGTAAATGCACGTTTAGATCTTGCCCAAATTTGCAGGCGTCCAGAATTGGAACTATTTGAGAATGTCAGAACAGAAAGGTTACTGAAACCAAAAGCAGCTTATACACTGTCTAAAGAAAACCGTTTATTATTTTGTCAGTGGATTGCAGATTTGAGACTTCCAGATGGCTGTGCTTCCAATTTGGGTAGATGTGTAAAGAATGGTCATATTACTGGATTGAAAAGTCATGATTGTCATGTTATAATGGAGAGACTTCTACCCATTGGATTAAGAGGTCTGTTGAATTCTGTGATTTGGGATTCCATAACAGACATGTCTCATTTTTTTCGGGAAATTTGTGCGGCTACGGCAGATTATGATGCTCTAGGCAAACTTGAAAAAGATGTTGTTGTAATTATATGTAAACTGGAAAAAATATTTCCGCCGTCTTTCTTCGACTCAATGGAACATTTGATGTTACATTTGCCATATGAAGCCAAATGTGGAGGTCCGGTACAGTTTCGATGGATGTACCCATTTGAAAGATGCATGCAAGAATTGAAAAGAAAAGTACGCAACAAAGCATCTGTTGAAGGATCTATTGCAGAAGCTTATTTGCAAGAGGAAATATCTTTTTTCTGCTCCCATTATTTTGAATCTGAGTATCCTTCAAAACACAACCGAATGGGACGGAATGAGAGGAATATTGATGAAATCGACAATCAATTATCTGTTTTCAACCAGTCAGAGCTTGGTTTTGGTGGAGTTTCTGAACGCCGGCTTTCAGATGATGAACATCATAGAGCTCATACGTATGTTCTGCTCAACTGTGAAGAGATAACATCAGTTGTACTGTAAGTGTTTATATCACTTATTCTATCATTTATGTTACAGTAAATAACTTTGGTTTTTATAGGTTGTATGATAATCATATCAAGAAACAAATTCCACAAATTACAGCAGCTGCTCTCGAAGAACGGCGACTGAAAAATTTCTCTCAGTGGTTTCAAAAACTGGTAACATAAATTCTTTATCATTTAGCAACTCATTCAATGTATAGTTTACTATATTGATAATTATTTCACAAATCTTCAGGTGTCTCGACATGATGATAAAATTGACAAACGACTCTGTGTATTGAGTAACCCACCTTCCAAACTTGTTAAAACTTATAATGCATATGTGGTGAATGGATTTCGATTCCACACGCATGCATATGGGGAATCGAAAAAAACAATGAACAGTGGAGTTAGCTTGAGAGGATCTCATCATCGAGAAAATGAAGTTGACTTTTATGGCATGCTTGATGAAATCATTGAACTCTGTTATCTTGGACAACATTACATAACCATGTTCAAATGTCGGTGGTTGGATACAGAGAGAGGCGTGCGTGTTCATCCGACTCATGGAATCATCGATATTAAATGTAAAAGTGTTCTCGCAGTAAATGAACCATTCTTATTGGCTCAACAGGCATATCAAGTTTATTATGCAAAGTACTGTGCAACATCAAGAGACTTGACTGATTGGTGGAGTGTAATAAAAATCAAAATTCGAGACAATCAGTTTAGTCAAAGTGAATGTGCTTTCACTGATGTGCAAAGAATTGATGTTTTTCAAGAGAGTACTCAAAATCAATCTTTTTTACAAAGAGATATGAGTATCGATGACGACACCCCACATTTAAGAGTCGGTGATGACGATGATGTTAATGATGTCACACATGAATTTGAAATGGTAAGAGATGAAGCAACTGCAACTCGAATGGATATCGATGATGTTGAGGAGGAATATGAAGATGACATTGACATATATGAAGATGATGATGAAGATGAACACTTATAGAATTCCATGGTATTTATATACAATCATAATATGTATATATATGTATATATAATAGTAATTATCAATTATTTGCTAATATTAACATTTTCTGTTTCAGATGGACGAGGCCACATTTCGTGAGTTGGCGGAGGCTGACCTGCCTTTCGATGCGGATGAGTTGCTGGCAGATGACCCTCAGCCTGCAGGCGCTCCAGGGAGTACGCGGAGGGGGCGCGGTCTTGCACGATTGATGATTCCTGACCCCGTCCCCGAGCGACGTCCACGTCTTGGGTTTGATCCGCGCACCCGGAGGTGTGATAACCTGTGTAATAACCTGTGAATTTGACTAAGATTTCATTAATCTATTCACATAATAAATGTTTATTATTTTTTCAGTTTTTCGCATATAGCAGTCGGACATGGCAGCGCTATTTTGCGCAACTATTTCTCTCAGCCGTGGACCACATGGGAGCAGATTCCCATTGATGTGCAGCAGGCCATGTTCGGCCATTGGTTGGTACGTACGTAAATAAATAATTTTTATTTTGAAAATTATTTCATTTCTAACTTGATATTTTGATTTATTTGTAGGGTTTATGGTATCCGATCGAGGATACCATGCGTGACGCCATCCACGAGGCATGGGAGGTGGCCATGCGTGATCGCCTTCGTCAGTTTTTGCACAATTTAAGAAAAGCTGCGATGAAGAAAGCAGGAGTGTCAGATTTTGAGGAGTCATGTAGAGCACACCGACCAGAGTACATTTCATCCCATGTATGGGATGGATTATGTGCGCACTGGTTGAGTGGTGCCTTTCAGAGGAGATCATCGGTGGGGAGGCAGAATCGGGGGAGGCAGGAGGTGACTCATCGAGCTGGGAGTCGTTCTTTCAGTACTCATAGACAGCATCTGGTACGTACATTATTTATAAATATTTTATATAACTATAAATATTAACAGTTTATTTTTTATTCTTATAGGCTGTCGAGCATCCCGATATTACAGAGTACGACGTATATCGGAGGATGTATAGTGATCCTGCTACTGGGGAGCTCAGAGGTGATCGTCAGCATCACATCGTGGTCAGTATTATTTGTTTTCAAGTTTAAAAATTAACTGCATATAATATATTCACAATTTTAATTTTAAATTGCAACTATAGGAGTCATATGAGGCCGCAGCGGCACAGGCCCGGCCTGAGAGTCAGGCCGAGTCATCAGATCAGACCACTGCCCGTCAGTTTGATGAGGCGGCATGGATGCAGGCCACCCAGTATGCCTTCGAGAAGGGCCGGGTAGTTGGTATCGGCTCTCGACTGACTCCCGGAGATTATTATGGCAGTGCTGCGATGTCGGCGTCCAGCTTGAGGGGAGCTCGTGCATCTTCTTCTACACAGTATGAGGAGCAGTTGCGATCTCAGACTGCACAGATAGAGAGTCTCCGACAGGAGCAGGAGCAGATACGTCAGCAGCATGAGGAGGAGCGTCGACGCCAGCAGCAGCTGTACGAGGAGCAGACGAGTCGGTGGCAGCAGCAGCATCAGGAGCAGATGGAGTACATGCGCCGACTCACTCATGCTTTAGGGATGGAGTTTCCTCCACCACCATCTGCAGATCCCCCACCTCCCCCCCTCCTACAGATTAGAGTTTGTATTTCTGTTATAAAATTTGTGAAATCAAAATATTTTTTTTTCTATTCGTAGTTTCTGTCTCATTATAAAATATTAATAATATTATATTTTTAAATAACAATATTAATTTGAATAATAATAATATTTATATTTTATAATATTAAATTTTATATATATATTAAAATTTTATATATATATTAAAATTTTATAATATTATAATTTAATTATTTTTTTGTAATACTTGAATTATTTTAATATTTGAATGTAAAATAATTCTATTATTTTTATATTAATTAAAATAACTTATTAATATTTTTTTTATTTATGAATTATAATTATAATATTATTATATTAATTAAATTATTTATTAATATTCTATTATTTTTATTTTTGAATTATAATTCTACTATTATTATAGTAATTAAAATAATTTATTATTTTCATTTGTAAATTATAATTCTATTATTATATTAATTAAAATAATTTATTAATAATTTATTTTTTTTATTTTTTTTATAGTATTTGCGACGGGATACTATGCCCGTCGCAAATACTAGTATTATTAATAATTTTTTATTTTTTTTAAAAAAGAGTAATTGCGACGGGTCCCGTCGCAATTACTATGAATAGTATTTGCGACGGGTCCTGGTTCCCGTCGCAAATACTAGTATTATTAATTTTTTTATTTTAAAAAAAAACGTTATTGCGACGGTCCCGTCGCAAAAACAATTTGCGACGGGTACCGTCGCAAAAGGTATTTGCGACGGGCCCGTCGCAATAACTGTTTAAAAAGTTTTTCACAAAAAATACGGAATACTATTTGCGACGGGGAGAATGCCCGTCGCAAAAAAAGTCTGTAGCGACGGTCCCGTCGCAAATAAGTTTAGTTGCGACGGTGTTTTCCGCAACGGGCTATTTGCGACGGGATCCCGTCGCAAATAGCCCGTCGCAAATACCTGTTTTTCCAGTAGTGCCATGAGAAAGCCAACCAGACAGGGGAAGCTACACACACCAATGAGTGGAGTGGCTGAGACGTAACTTCCCATCCATCTAGCCATCCAACTTGGAACAACAATGGGGTGAACAGGAGCACGCCCACTGGGGCGCATGGGAGAGCTAAGGAAATTTATTAGTGCGTGGCAGCATAATGGTAGGGAGCACATGGTAGGTGTAGAGCGTGCCCTCAAGAAGCTGGTATAGGGAGGTACTAGAGAGGGGGATAGAGTAATATGGAAAAGTGCTTATGTGGTTTGATACTTAAATTGAACAAAACCTACGTTTTTTTGATGTGGGACAAGATTCTAAAAATATAGATGCAATCACAGCCATCCATCTTATTACATGCACAATATCGACCACATGTCTTAATCACGGTTTGTGATCTAATCTCCATCGTTCATCATCTCACATGTTATAAGCTTGAACCAAAGCCATCCGATCACGTTAAGAAACATTGTATTCAACCACTGAACCTCCCAACACCACATCTCTATAGATATGAAGATGCACCTCCTTGATCAAACTCCAACTATCTTTGTTAGTCAGACCTCATGCATTATGATCATCTAGATGTCATGAACACATTCATGTAATTACATTTTCAGGCATGCAAAAAAACATGAATAACCCATGTAGGCCAAGAGAAAATGATGTTACCAAGGACATGCCATTCGATTTTTGGGAAGTGGTTTTTCATGCGACTCACAATGCATGCACATAAGGTGTTCATGAGAAATAAGGAGACTTCGTTGAAAATAAAACAATTCGAGAGATTCTATATATCTATTAGCCCACATTTGAATATTTCAAATCCGAGGTTCTCAGGTATTAAAAGCATTGATCTCATGGAATAACCTATGTGATTTCAACCTGGTGCAACACTATTATATTTTCCTATTAATAGATATCCCTCCACTAAGGGCTTGGTTGTTGAAAATATTGGGAAAATCACTAGTTTTTTGAAAAATAGGGCACCGTACATAGAGAGGTTCAGCGCAGCTCGGCTACATGAAGGAGAAGAGATCCTCATGTATTTTACAAGTGCAACACACTCTTGAATCATCATTACAATTAAGGAGAGAACACGCACCCTCTGTACGAAGGAAACCCACAAGCACGTGACAGGTTCTCATGAACCCTCATTTCGTTTTGTGAGGATCATCACATTAGTACAAAATAGGCATTATCAGACCATTTTTGTACTCTGTGAAGACATAAAACAAATATCATCATTGGTTCTGTGATAAAGATCCACATACACTCCCTACGTGAAGAAGAAGAAATAGTGCTCTTCTAGTTTTCATGAGGAAGAAGAACTGTGAACCCTTATAAGATAACCCTTACACGTTATTCATACACGGTTTTGGGAGGGATCTTGTTTATAAAGAGTTTTTCATGAAAAAGGACAGTGCACACATAGAAGATCAAATACTCTTTAATTGAATAAGCTGAGGCTGTGCATAGTTTTTTTTTTGAAGAAGAAAGACAATGGATGTGGTGGAGATATTCAGAATTCCTTCAGATAGTGTGCATATACACTACCTTTTGAGAAGAAGAACCCCCCCACACTTGTTATACCCATTCGGGTTGTGCGAGAAAGAAGAAGATGAATGGAGTGTGTGTGTGCATTGAGAGTTGCATTTAAAGGATGAGGAAGAACTTGCATGGTTCGTGTGCATGAAAAGAGAGAGAAGAAGAAGAAATAGAATATGAAGATTATGTGTTCATATTGAGTGAAGAAAACACATGTATAACACACATTGAACCAGAATTAAAAATAATAAGTATGTTTGCTAAGAACAAAAAATAAAGATGAGAAAATGACGATAATAAGAGAAAGTGTGTGTGCTCAAAGATTGATACCCATTTGGGTTTTCACATAAAAAGGAATGAGTGGATAGTGCATGTGTAATTGCATGACCCACACACATTGAACCTAAAATATCTATATAGGTGAATAGTGTGTTCTTGGGTTTACAAAAAACATATTATATCTGCATGAAATCATGAATGAACACATGCATGTGTAAGAAGTAATTGAGATACCCAAAATAAGAGGTATTGAATTCCATGAAATCTATGAATGAAGTGATGTTGAATTGAGACTGAAGCTAGGAAGAGTTAAAGAAGACCATATAACTGAGTTAACCGTGTTTGAGAGTTCAAGAATAATGGAAAAGATGATATAGTGAAATATCCTTCTTGAAATATTCTTGATGTAGTTGTGTGAACCACAAGAACACATATATGCAATTCTGGGTGTTTATCAAAAGAATAAATAATTGACCAAGAATTGTTGCACTGGGGAATAATCATAATTATAGAGTAAGGAAAATAGACCATACCAAAGGCTGTTAAAGATTCTTGAAGAGACATGGAAAAGTGTGATTCAATTAGCCCATAGGGAAAGAGAATCAGATCATCTAAATTGAATCAAAGAACATTCAAATAAGGAATCCGATAATGTTACTTGAGATAGAGAAGAACCCTGTGTGATTCAAGGAGGAGAAGAAGACTTCAGTGGAACTCTAGAGCAGGCCAGTGGGACTCTGGTAACATTGTGGGAGGTAGTATAAAGAACGACTTATGGGAATCCGGAGAGATACAATGGGACTTTGAATCAGCCATTGTAATTGGTAATAAAATTATATTTTAGAATATGTGTTTTGGAGAATAACCAACATAGAAAGGAGTAAGTCTTTGAACCAAACATTGTAAATCCTAGTGTTCAGTGCCTTTATATTTACATCATTATTCTGGGTAACGGTGAGAGAAACAAGAAGAGTGGATCAAGGATTTAACAAGCCATAAATTATTAATTTAAAATAATCAATTTGTAAAATGTCTAAAAGAGATCACTGATTAAACCCCCCCTCTTAGTGATTCACACTGATCTGGGAACTTCAATTAGGCCGACCCAAACATGAGCATACCATAATAAATGGATGGTTATGATTATTATAGTTGTTTATTTAGTGAAAAATATAATTATTACATAATAATAATTATATATTTTAGGTAAATTTAATGTGATGAGTCATACTTTAATAAAATTTAATAAACAAGGAA
This sequence comes from Viscum album, assembly GCA_963277665.1. NCBI lineage: Eukaryota > Viridiplantae > Streptophyta > Magnoliopsida > Santalales > Viscaceae > Viscum > Viscum album. Next base: position 1,256,381,152 of record OY728142.1, on the reverse strand, counting down.
GAAACAATCTGAAATATTAGATACATTACTTTGTGGATGTGGTAGTCATCAAGACAGATGGTTATTGTATTTATTTATTAAATCATGTGGGGGAATGAAATTAAATTATTATTAATTAATATATATATATAGAAAAAATAATTACTTCATTATATATGTCACATTTATACTTTAATTTCACCCTTATTGTTAGGTAGGAGAGGCAGTGGGGAAAGAAGAAATTCATCGCTTTGTTGAGACAAAAGAATGCACAAGACACAAATGAAAATTTCATTTCTATAAATACAAAAGGATAAAAGTGGTTAATATTTATTTAATTAGATTAATAAAATTAATAAAACAGAAACTAATAATTTTTTTAGTAATTAAAAATTTTGGTTACCTAATGTATGAAAAAACAAAAGAAGCTAGAAAAATAAAGGTACTCATATCGAGAAAATGGGATTTCCCAAAGGAGAATCATTTGAAATGGAGTTCTTAGTCTAATATAGATTGAATAGAGGCTTAATTAATAGGTATATGAATATAAGGGGAAAATAGTATAATTATCTCTGGAAACTAAATTTTTGGGCATGTTCTTGAAGGGTCGGTGAGAGTCCTCTTTCATAAGTGATGAGAATTACAGTTTTTAAATTTTTTAACATTATATAAAGAAGGAAAATGTTTCAAATGTAAATAAGACTCCAAAATGAATTATAATATAATGGTATGATAATATAAGGTTTATAATTCATAAAATATTCATTTTCATATATCTTTTTTTAGGACTATTACTCTTAGAATTTTCACATTTACCATTTCTAGTTTCAATATGGTAACAAATTTTTCTTTAAATAATTTAATTTTATGGTGTTAAAATAAAATTAACATTATTAAATAATATTTATATAAATATTCCAAATATTTATTTCATTATTAGTTAAAATTTAAGTGTAAGTAAAATTAATTTTAACGTTAGTGCATGTAACACATAGAAGTACATTTTTAGAAAAAAAATGTATTTTTAAGATTAAAATTTATATATAGGAAATAACTATTATTTTATTTAATTTTTGTGATATAAGTTAGTTTATTATAAAATAAATAAAATTTATATAGATTTAAAATAATACAAAAACTAAATTTTACAAAAATTATATTTATTTTAAGGAAAAGACCAAAACTAGTTTTTAAGTTGTTAAATATACGTTTTCTAAATTCATAGTTGTATTTATAAAATGTATTGTTTGAATCCTTAAAAATATATTTGATCAATTAAAAGTTTTATATGCTTTTTGGTTTTTATTATATAATTTTAAAGCTATATATTTGGTAAAAAAATTATTTTTCACTCTTCATTTAAACATTTAATTAATTCAGAAAATTAGAAAAACATCCTAAGCTAATATTTCTATTATAAGTCAAGAATAATTTTTATTTAATTAAATAAAAATTTTAAAATTTATAAAATTAGACTTTAAATGTAAGATATAATGAAAAACCTTTTTTTGACAAATAAACATTCTTTTATTTTTAATGATAAAATGTAAAATGTATAAAAATAAAAATGATAAAAAACTAATTTCATTGATAATTACTTGATTATATCCTCCTAATTTATAGTAAAATTTCCCCAAATGTTCACCATGTATGGTCTAAGAATAAGGTAACCAGTGATGATGGTTGAGGGGGGGGGGGTTATTCCACTAGCATATATCTCATGGTAATTTTAACGAGATTGAATTTCTCTCCAATAAGATCTTGATAATAATATAATTATTTGAGTTCATATTGAGATTAGATTAAGAAAAATACTTGGGAAGATACTTCTATTATAGGCTGGTAAATTCAATCTTCATAATTTATAATTCCACTTCCCTATTCAATTTCATTTCTTTTTCATTATATATTTCATGATACAGTTATTTCCTTTTATACCTATTAATTTAAGGACTATATTATAACTGTCATATTTTATTTTAATTTATCAAATTTTTGTTTTAGGTTAGTGTTTTATTTAAAATAAGCTACTAACATCATATTTATTTAAGGAAATTATATATTGAAATTTCATTTGGTTACATTTTAACCACTTAAATACATAGCATCCTCATGATTTTAATTAATAAACACTGATTAAAGTATACGAGGGTATTATGAACATATATCTAAGAGTATATTGATTTAATATATATTATTATATAAACCTCACTACCTTATGTATGACTAGGAAACTATCCATTTCTTTTATAAATGGAATATTTTAACATTGTTAACAATTTACGTGTGTTCTCTTATTCCATTATAAGGCATAATAGTTTTTAGATAAATAATATTCTCATATTATTTTTTATCCTATTTCAATAAATTCTTAAAACAAATTGGTTATGTTAATATCCAAAAATTTGAATTTTAAAATATCCATTTGAAGAGATCTTCCCCAATGAAACCTTTGTTTTAACATATAATACTTTCTATTCAAACTATGAATCTTTTATTCCCATTCTCGGTTATCCATGGGAATTTTACTTTTAGTTACTTTATCTTAATAATTTTACATATTACTCAAAAACATAATATTTCTTTTTAAATATAATGTGAATTACATAAGGAATATCCCCTGATAGTGTCAAAATATGTGTATATTTTGGACTCTTTTTTGTGCACCGAGTGACGATTTATTTAATATCCAATCCTTCATTTTCTAAGTGATCACCCCTAGGTAAAATGTATTAGATCTGGTGTCCTCTTGTAGTATCTAGATAAGGATGTAATTTCTTAGATATCCACATAATCTCTACTTAAACAAAACATTAGGATGCAATCCTATAATTTTTCTTGTCCCTTTGAATTATCCCAAGGGGTTTCACTGAAGTTTTAAAAAATAATCGCTGAAATAACAAAACCATATTTTATACCAATTGAGGTAACCCAATATAAATAAACATAATTATTTCATTATTTTATATGAATAATAATTCCATTAACAAGTAGTCACACAAACCGATGAACTAAAGGTTTATTGACATGGAAGATTAGCTAAACAAACAACTTAATTTATAATATTTTTCAACATTTCTGTATAATCACTCAACTCTAAACTTAGTTTTAAACATATCATATGGAATAATCATCTTCATGACACATGGAATGGGAAAAAATAAAAGGGTGAGATCAGATGCTCAAAAAGGGTGAATATAATTGACAATAATTAAATATCATAATTGAGAATAAAATTATTATCTAGGTACAATCAAGATATATAAGAAAATTTTAACCAACAATGAAAAGATCATAAATCTAGGAATAAGGATTTTCATTACATAATTCCTTAATCAAAAGAGTGTGGAAACATGGGTTAATCTACATGATCAATGAGAGTATGATATAGTAATGAGAATAAGCATAAAAATGTGAATAAACATTAGTATTGGAAAAAATATATTCATGAGTCATAACACAAGAGAATAATATAATAAGGAAAAGATATTTCCGATATGGAACATACATTAGTAAAATTAACATATATTTCATGAACCCTACCATCAGTGCACATACTTATGAGAAACTAATATGTACTTGGGAATAGATATCTTATGGGATATATGATTTTTACCAATGTATTAGAGGGTTCCATAGGTACCTACACATAATTAATACACACCTAATTGTAACATAATACATCAATCATTTATCATATAATAATGAAATCATGGAAATAAAGTGGGTTTCATTATACATATCCTAAAAAACCCATGAAAAGAAAGTGGGGTTTACTCAACCCATCATAAAGAACCCATGAAAAGAAAATTGGTTTCACATCCTTTTGAAATTTGTTTAGAAAGGAAAATAATTAAAAATTCCATCAATAATCATAACATTATAAACCCTTGAAAAAAATGGGTACCGAAATATATTCATCAATTTTTTAAGAAAATACCCTTCAATCATGAAAATAATAATATTGTATTAACAATATATAGATAAATTATTTATAATTGGTTCAATAATTTCCACCAATCTAATGATTTATAACATTTCATTGAATAAAATTTTATAATTTTAATAAAATATAGGTTGTTTATAAATAAAATGCATTTGAAGAAATGTTAAAACTATTCACGGTGGATGGTTAGAAAATACAAACACAGTGATAGATCATATATTTAGAAGAAAACAAAATTACATAAGTCATCAAAATAAACAGGGTGTGCGATATCATCTAATTAATATACATGTTCAATCATAAAATATATCAAATAATAATTACTTAGATGAAAAATACCTTTTTAGGGGTTTTAGAAAAATAAATTTGGAAATAAGAAATATACTAAAAATAATTACAGTAAAATATTTTTTAGAGAATGGAGAAAAATAATTTTTTATAGAGATAATGTAAATGTGGGGATATGATTCTTATAAAATTAAAAATGTATTAGAAATATTTGTTAGATGGAGGAAAACATAAAAATATTTTATAAATTTTTTTACATTATTTCCAAAAACGATGCTACTAGTCTTTTGAAAAGATAGTTTTGAAAAAGCAAGAATGAAATATTAGGGAAAATTTACCTTTAAAAAAAAAATTCAATAATAATCCCTTAAAAATATCTAATTTTTATCCAAATTAATCAGTGGTTGAAGATAAAACACTTTATTTGAATGGTTAAAAATTATTTTAAAATTTCTAGAATATATTTTTTAAAAAATCACATAATAATTTTTTGAAATATTCCATTTTAAAATAGGAGTGGGAAAAAATAGAGGTAAATTGAAATAACACATGATTACATTTCCAATTATAAATGATAACATTGATGTAAATAAAAATACAAAGGAGTGGAAACCATTATTAAGGAGGATGTGAGTTATTCTTAGAAACGATATACCTTTTGGGAATTAAATTTTATCAATGATAACAATACAGATTAAAATGTATTTTCCAACCAAATAATAAGACAAGTTAATTGAAATATTTTATTTTGGTAGAATAAATCAATTTTGGAGGAATGAAGTTTATGAAGATGTATTATAGATTGCAAAAGGGAGTTGAGTTTGCAAAAACCCTTTCAACTTTGATTTCTTTTAAATAGGAAAAAATTTAAAATAGAATATGATATAGATCTTCAAACCCCATGAATTACTTCAATATGGTAAAAATGTATTCACTAGGTACTAATTACACCATATTAATGATATCATAGTACATAATAAGAATTATTTCCAAAGAAATTAAATTTGAGACAAATAACCCCTTACAACCTTCGAAACATTCTATTCAAAATCCCATGAAGGATATGATGTCAAATTAAACACTAAATACCATTAATAATGAGATTATAATGATAAAAAATATTAAAATGGTATTATATAAATAATTATAAATAGATAATGATATATGATAATAATTATGCCTCAAGTGGTGAAAATTGAGCCAAGAAAACATTATATTATGTTCTAACATCCTCTAAAGAGATTTAATCACCTATATTAACAAATAAAAATACTAATCACCCATTTTAGAAAATTATTAATATATATAATGTTTTATGAATATCATTTTTAATTATTCTTTATATGTATATTACTCAGTTATTATCTATTTTTAATATCATCTATGAGAAATCTTTATTGTTTTAATCAAATTTTATAATAATGTTGATAATATTCATTATTTTCCCAAATTTCATCATTAAAAAATCATAAATAGTAATTTAAATGATTATTTATAATTATTTATATTGTTATAACAATATTTTGTTGAAATATTTTTTAAATTCCATGAAGATAAAATTAATTATGAACATATTCAAATGATTTTTAACAAACATATATTGGTATATAATTTGATGAGTTTAATATTAAATTTACCATTAAGAAAATGAAATAAAATATTAATTTTATTATTTATATAATAAATTATTAGTTGTTAATTTTTCATGGTCATCTGTGACATTATTTTATATAATTGTTCAAGTAGGTGGTTAGAGTAATCTAATCATGAACATACCATAATTAGTGGATGTTGTTATGATTGTGATAGTGGTTAATTTTTGGATTATTATTATTATTGTAAAAGAGTAATGATGTAATTTGGGTACTTTTAATTTGGTGAATAATATTTTAAAATATTTTAATAATTAATTATAAAACTATATAATAATTTATATACATTACATCATACTGGTAGTAGTCCGCACAACGCATAATCAATGTTTTTCATTTCTCAATGATTTTGAGGTAAAGAAAGTCGATAAATTTTTTTATATACATAAAAATAATTAAATTATATATTTCAAAATTATTCTTAAATTTCACCATTATATTTTTCGAATAAATTTAGTGTTGAAAAACAAAATTCATTACTGAATAGAGGCAATTGTCCTCACAAGAGACACATATCAATTTCGTTTTTCTAAATAGAAAAGGTGAAAGGTTGTTAATAGTTATTAACACATCATACTAAAATATGTCATTAAAACAATAATTAATTAATGATATAGAAATTATATAATTATGTTTAGGAATGTAATAAATAAAAAAAATAAGTTAGGAAAAAAACATACTAATGTTTTCCTCAACTAAGGTGAAAATTGGTTTATCGGGGGTAAATTAAGAGATAAGTGCGATTTTTACAATAATACTTGAATAAATCTTAATATATTTTCATATTTAGACCTAATAACATCCCAAAATAAATTATCGGGAAATTTTTAGTCATTTTGATTGAGTGTGACAAAATTATATTTTAATCTTTAATGAAATTCCAATTGTGTCCTCTCCCCAAATTTAAAAGAAAACCCCTCCTTTATTACTATTTACAACACATTGTTCCATATTGATTAAAAAAATAAAAAATTATTTTTCAAAATATATTTTACAATAATTAGAGGTACTTTTCCGATTAAAAGTCTATTCCATAGGTCCTTATAAATAGATCTAAAGGAGGCTAATAAAATGAGATGTAATCATCTCACCCGACCTATTTCAAATTATTTCTTCTTGTACATCCTTTAAATCATTGATATTTATCATAAAATAGTAATTTAAATATACTAACTATACATAAATTTTATTATTATTATGTAACTACAATTATTAACCCTCTTTTACATCACGTATGAAGTGAAAGTGTAGCTCATGTGTACGTGTGGACTACTGCCTCCACGTAATGATACAATTTATTTTACATATGTATCTTTATTGGATAGTTAATATTACCGGTTTAAATTTTATTTATTATATTTAGGAAATAATGATTCTTTTTTAATTATAATATCATATCTAACTTCTATTCTTACAATCCATTAGAAAATGAATGCTTCACTAATGCGTATGAGTGGACTACCACCTTTATAAAGTGATGTGATCAATTTTTTATTTTCGAGATACATGTATGGTAATAAGGATAGAATTATTGAATATATATATGATATATATTATTTAATAATGAAACTATAAATTTTAATTATTATTTATATTTCTTTTTTTCTATTTGTTAAAAAGTGAAAATAACATTCAGGTATACATATAACTTACCATCTCCATGAACAATGTAATTCATTTATATATATATACCATTTATGGTTGAAAATAAATAGATATATACATATTTAATTAATATATATTATATTTATATAATTACTAACATTATATAGATGATGAAATAATGATCAAAGTATGAGGACTGGAACTACCAAACTAAAATTCTCATGAAAAATTAAAAAGTTAACACTCTAAAATGATAATTTTAATAGGAATTATTGATAAATGGTATTTAAATGTCATAGTTGGATCATATATGATATTATAAGTATGTAAAGTATTCTAATATATAACTATCGTAAATTTAAATTTATTATATAAGTGGTTAGAGTTCTCCAGAATCATGTCAAACTTAAGGAAATGGCTTTAGGTTACATCTAATTATTTACAAAGATTATGTAGAATTTAGTTTTTGATGACAAAATTTTAATATATACATCTTAATAATCACATAAATATTATTATTACATGTATATTTATGGATTTTTAAATTAATAGTACCATTTTCACCTATTTTAAACTTAAAATGACTGGGAAAATGCTTTCAATAAAAACATACATTATTTCTTTTTTAGTCGAGAATATTTTTCTTCACTATGTATGTTTTATTTAAATTTTTTTCACGAATATATTTAATATTACATTATTATTGTTTAAATTTATTTTTACCCATGTTTTACTTTTTATAAATGTTTTTAACAAGGAATCTTAATGTCATTTTCCAAATGTGGTACTTTTGAATTTTTACTAAAAATGTGAAAGAAATATTTTTTTTAACATACACGACATGAAAAAAAGTTTAAAATGTTATGAATTATCAATAATATTAAAATTATTTTAAAATTTTATTAGTTTATGTTCAATGAAATATCTTTCCATAATATTTTGGGAAAATTTATATACATTAAATAACCAATTTTAAAATGAAAAGGGTATTTTCTTAATGAAATATTGAAGAGATATTTTAAATAAATTTTTCATTTATAATAACATCCTTTGATGTAAATTTTGACTTAATAAGGATATGATCCCAAGAAACCATCCTTATTATTTATACGGATGGCTTATTATTATGATGATGAGATGTTTAAGAAACCCATTTATTTTACATTGTTTATGCTATGATGAAATGTTGAAATTTGTATGACACTTGGTTCCTTTACAAAGGTTATGAAATATTATGAATGATATAGTGGTACACATATGAATTAAATATTATCATTTTATGTATGGTACATGAATTATTTATCCCTCTAATTCATTGGGTAAAAATGGTTATATCATGAGATAATCAGGACTGTAATAGGGAGTGAACACTATTCAGAATGTGACATTTCCAATTATGATTATATTAGGGTATATTATTGAATAAAGATATGATTTAATGTGTATTGAAAAAATACACTATGATAGTATTGGAAGTGATACTTAATTACGGAAATGATTTATATGATTATGAGTATGCCAAAATGTTGTATATTATTCCAATAACATTCTCTCTTAGTTCATGTTCTAGGATTCCCTTATGATTTATGTCTTATTAACTTCAAAGGATTATGAAATGATTCAATATTATAGTCTATGACATTATGGAAATGTTTTAAATGGTTAATGTCTTGTTCTCATACACATAAGCTCATGTTATACTTATGTGATCTTTGATATCCCCCTTATTTACCTATAATGAGCTTATGAGATTACCCTTTATTATTTTTACATTCCATAGGTTATGGATAATGGTTTTTTGTAGGGTATTTATAATAATAGAAATATGTGGGAAGATATTTGTGGGATATGTTGGAGATCTTTCATGTAATAAGAAGATGGTGTATTAAGTCTCCAAAACACTAAATATTTAAGGTTATAGAATTTTTAATAATGTCATGTAATTAATATTCATATATTAAGATGTAAGATCTATGTATTAAAAGTATAGGCCCAAAGGTAAGGTTCTTAAAAATGTTTTACATTTTCATTCTTTTCCTTTTTCAAAGATTTAATGGGTTTGTTGAAAGTTTTTAATAATTTTGATGATGTTTATATGAATTCAAGTTACTTTTGAATATGATTGTTTTAAATTTGTATAAATTTACCTAAATTTATTAGATATTGAAGCTAATTTAATTTATAGATATTAAATTTTCTTTTGTTACAACCTTAAGTGATTGATCTTTAAAATTTGAATTTTTGAGTGGGATTTATAAATTGTTTTGGTGATCTAAATACATAGAAAGGATGTGTCCATTATCATGTATAGTGTTTAAATTGATGAAATATCTTATTTTACAATGTATTTGAATATTTTAAAGTGTTAAAATATATATATTTTTTATAAAAATTAGTAGTTGGGTTTTTAAACCAAAGTAGTTTTAAAATAGTGAGAAATGATTTAGATGAAGTAGTAAAAATATTTCAAGTGTTTTCTTACATTGTTAAATGGTTTTAAGATATTTTCATTTCTTTTAAAAATAAAATAAATTTATTTTGATTTTATAATATTGCAGGATTTTGTTTATTGATAGAATCCATAAACTGAAATAAAACATAATTAAATTTCACCATCACTAAATAAGCTGCATAGCTTACAGTTAACAACTTTTTTTGGGAGACACCAAATTATAACGCTGTCTCTAGTTCAATTTATAGAATGGAATTTTTAATTTTTTTTGTTTTGGGTTCATATATAATGAGTGTGTTTTTATTTATGGATCTTATTTTACTTATCCTTTATAATTTTATTAAATAAGTAACAACACCCATGTGTTTATGTATGGACTTGATCTTTTCAGAGGTTATTTTTTTGGAAAATGTTTTTGGGAAGATTGTGGTTTTTAGCTTATAATTTTATTTTAAATACAACAAAGAATTTTTGAATTGAAAAATTATATGTTTGGTCTATATTATTGTAAGTGATGTTTTTATTATATATTATGGATATTTAACATTGTGATTTGTTGTGGTGTTTTTTGATTGTATCAATGTTTGATTTTAAAAATAATTATTTAAAGGGGAATCGTTTCTATTTTGTGGTTTTTGGGTTTTTATTTAATTAAAAGTGTTTTGTGTTCATATAAATTTGATTATTTTATAAGGTAATTGTATTATTTGTTGTGTTGGGTTTAAAAGAATCAATTCATTTATATTTTTCCTTTTATGGTTGGGGTCTTTTTATTTATGGATTTTCATAGTTATTGTTATTATTATTTTGGATTAATATTTCATTATTTTTATTATGAATTTTAGTTTTAGATAAATGAAAGTATATATGGGGGTAGAATCAAACTTATGGATGATGTTTTGATAATAGTTTTGGTTTATTTATTTTTTAGTTTATGGATGTGTCCTCTCATTGATTTCTTATTTTCATTGTAAGACGTTTGTAGGAAATTCTGGGGGCATAATGTCTTTATGGTTGGGAGGTTATAATGTTATATGTCTTTATAGATGGTTAATTTATGAAGGAATTTTAAAATTGGGTCGTGGAAGGATTGTATTGATAATAGTTTTAGTGGAATTTGAGTTGTTTTGGGTGTGAATGTGAGGTGGAAGGATGCCCTAATGCAAGTTTTAGAGTAAAAATATTGAAATTATATAATATCTGGTGGTCATATAATGACTAGTTGTGTTAATATCATAATTATGTTAAACGTGGTACTATGATCCTCTACTAAAGAGTCATTTTTAACTGTAAAACCTATAGATTTCCTTAAATGGGGATATGATAGATGAAGATCCCTTATACTTTGGGGAATTAACTCCATGACACATAGGGTCCACAATATGAATGGGGGTCTTAGAAATTTTATTTTTTAGGGATTTTTGGAAAATTATAATGGTTTTTATTTGGAACCCCCTTGAGCCTTTCTCCACTGATTTTTTGAAAAGTAAGGAGGGATCCATTTTTTCCCTTGGTATTATTTTTCCTTCCAATGACTCAGGTCCATTAATGGTGTTTCATTGTAATTATTATTTTAAATACTTCCTCCACATTACTTTTTTGTCTTTGTCATTTTATTATCTCTAATTTTTAATAATCTATATAGGGTTTTAGAGGGATGATTCCCCAAATGAACAATGGAATCATTTAACTTTAAAATAATATTTATTTTTGATATTATAGTAATCATAGGAAGAGGATTTCATGCCTTCATTTGTTGAATGTATCATGGAATATATGTCAACATTATTATTTAGGGGTATTTGTGATTTTGGGCCTAACTGGGAAATGGTTTGTAATGTTTATTTAGGTTTTTTGGAGAATTGGTTAAGATGCAAGTTTAAAATAAACCACACCATGATACTTTTGGTTTCATTTTCATGACACCATCTAATGAGTATGGAATTGATTATGTCACTGTGAGAATTTGTCTTGGGATTTGGTTTTATTTATTTAAGTGTGTTTGTGGTTGGGTGAGGTACATAAGGACCTGAAAAAGGTTATTAAGATCTTTAAATTATTGTACGGGTAATCAATTAAGGTATGTGGCTCTATAAAAAAATTTAAATTTATTGTATTTAATTTATTTCTTAATTTTAAATCATATTGTGAACATCTTAGAAATTTAATAAAATAGTATATAATTAAGCAGATTATAATGTTATTTTATTTTCCAAATTTCTTTTCTAGTTTATACCTATGAACTATATTAATATAAAATTTTGTGATTCAATTGTTTAATAAAACTCCTTAAAATCAATTTTTTTAGATTTTTGAAATAAATTTAGTGTGTTTTAGTTCTTGAAGTTTTTAAAGAGGGGGATCCTATTTTATTTAGTTTTTTTTTGAAAACTATGTGTAAGTTTGTTATTTTATAATATTTTTATATATTTTTTATTTAATGATGTATTTTATTGATCTTTCAATACTAGAAAAATGACCATTATCCATGGACATAGAGCCAATGTTTTATTGGTCTTTGGATATAACTTAATTTATAAACATAGTTTAATTAAAACTATGGCTATATGGGTATTTGAAACCAAGATTTACTAAATATTGTGGCAATAGATTTTTAATTATTTGAGTGGCTTTGATCCTCTCAGTGACCCCCTCCAATTATTATCTCCTCTATGTGACCCTCCACCCAAAACATTATCCTTATGATCTATCCTCTCCCTGAACCTCCTCCCCCGATGTTTCCCCTACGAGTTATCCTCTCCCCAACCCTCCTCCCCTAAATATTGTCCCATGAGATATAATTTACTTGACCATCCTCCCTATATGCTACCCTCATGAGATATCCTCTCCCTGAACCTTTATCTTTGATGCTTCAATTGAGAGCTATCCTCTCCCTAACCCTCCCCCCTTGATGTCGCACCTCACGATGCTGCTCCTCAAGATGCTGTCGCTCGCTGCCACCCAACACGATCACCCTACTGTGAGATCTTCTCCCCATGATCATACTCCCCTGATACTTCCACCAAATGAAACCACCCCACATCCCCTCATATGATGCTCCTATATGAAATTCTTTGGTGACTAGGTTATAACTGAATTCTTTTAAATTCAGGATATAAATAATGCAATTGAATCATTTCTCATGATGTAGAATTTTCTTATTCTTCCATTTCTATTTATTTCTTATCTTTTATTTCCTTTTCTCCATCAACCTCTCACACACTATGTCGTTTCACCACATTTCATCCCCCCTCGGATTCTTTTTTGTGTTACCTATCTCTTTATTGGGAGAACATTCTGACAAAAAGGGTATAAATTTTCCCTATATAGTTATAAAGATTATTGAAAGGGGATTATAGATTCATAAGAAAAAATCACAGGTTTTTTCATAAATTGATATTTCATTTAAATATAAATAATAAAAATATCCTCAAAATAATATTTTAAAATTTATTTTTATGGATATGAGTGCGATAGATACTAATTGAATTTTGGCTTTAATGATTGAAAAATTTGTCAAAAGGGTCTTGATGTTTGTTTTTAAGGGTTGTATCTGAGTGTAGAATAATTTTTTTATGTTTAGACCACTATTTTTTATATTAAATCCCCAATCTCGAATTAAATTTTTGAGCCTCCCATAATAATAAGCATTATAAAACATTCAAGGAGAAAAATTATAATTCATGTCGTAATAATTTATTATTCAATTATCCGTAAATAGTGTTACTCGTTATTTTAAATCATACATACCCTAACATATCTCACAAGATTAAAAAATTATCATGAGGGTAGGAACTATAGGTGGGAAATTTGGAAAACTATTCATCTTCATTGATAATTCATTTACATTGGGTTGGAAAATTGTCATCTCTTCCAATTAGGGATTTCCTTAACTTGGTGGTCCTCTATCTATTTTATAAATGGTATCCTTGTGAGGTATTTCATTGAGGAGATCACATTATACTTCCAATTTTTTAGTATTAAAATTTTATCTATAAAGGCATCAATTACAAATCATAATATAGGTAGTAAAATATAGTAGTGAGTTTACATTTATATCCAAATGAGTAATCCATTGGGTTGGAATCTCCCCAACATCTCCTAAATTTATCACATTCCTTGAATATAGATTCTATATATTATAATTTTTTTTATCTCATTCTAAAATTCACTATCTCTGATAGAAATAAGTATTTATCCCAAAAATATATGGCCAACATAACCTAATTATTCGTTGAACTCGATGAAAAAATATTCAACTAATACATTACTTTATCCTTAAACAAAAATAAGAATAACCTATATATTTTCATATCCCCCAAAAATTTATTGTGTTTAAATGTTTCATGTATCTCTAAAAAATTGGATATGTGAACATGATAATAAGAATGTATCAATTCTCCAAGTCATCCCATATTTTTAATCATTTAGAGTTTTATTGGACTAATTTAAATTTTATTTTCATGAATGGAAGGTTGAACAATGATCTAGGAATCCCCATAAGTAGATTGTATATTCTATTTAATGATGGTTATTTCCTATTACAATTGTGGATATCTTTATTGATGGTCCTTAGTAACATTCCAAATAATACCAATTCTCCTATACATATTAACCTCAGGATTGAAATTTAGAGCCTATATTAAATCAATTATCCATTATCGAGTGATTGACATCCTACTCATGAAACTATGAAGATAGAAAAAACAACACACACTCACACATAAAAAAGAACAAAAAACAAATAAATGATAAAATATAAGGGTTAATAAAATATAAATAATTTTTTTATGTCTAACATATTCTGTTCAAATGATTCAAAAATAAAGCAGAACCGCTAGTATAATTACATCTAATGAGAGTCAATGTTTAAAACAATTTATGCTCAACTCAAAACTAAAACCATTATGGAATAATACTACCAAATTATGTGGTGAAACCCATGATAAAAATTATGATAAGCCTTAAATATGTGTGTTTTTTACCATTTATCAACCCTTAATCAAAATCCTATGATATGTAAAAAATTACCACAAAAAATTAATACCAAATTTTATAAAATCATTACAATAAATCAAGAAATAAGATATCAATTTTGAATTATAATTTCCCATAAAAATATTATAAATCCATAATTTATTTTTAAATTTCAATATTTTTTGACAAAAAAAATCACTTATAATTAACTTTATTATGATTTAATCCTTAAATTATACTTAAATTAATGAAAATATCTTTATCAATGAATTAACTGAAATAATTTCAATTAAAGTTCAACCTTATTTTCAAAATATGAATAATTTTGTTTTCTTAGTAGAATCCTCTTAGTCACCCTTCATATCATAACTTGTTAGCTTTATTATTCAATGATTTATTAAAGAATAATAATTTAATTAGGACTCCTGATGATTTCAAATAAAAAAACTTTTTGTATGAAAGAATTTGAAGAAAAATGATAGGTACCCGTCTATCTACTATTGAATTCTTATTTCTTAAGAAACATCCACTATTGATTGATAACTCTAGAAATATCACTTGAGTAATCATATTAATTATTGATATTAAATAATGGATTAAAATTTATAAAAATAAATAAATAAAATTAATTATACTAAAAATAATAGATCATGAATATTGAAAATGACAAAGAAATATTCTGAAAGAAAAAATTGTGATAGAGAACTAATAATTTAAACTCTATATGTAAAAACTATAGAAAAAATGTATTTAAAAATATAGACTAACCAAGCCACGATAAACTAAACCTGACCATGGGTTTCCCACATACTTACTAAAAAATATTAACTATTCATTACGAATGGGATAAAACATTGAGATGTCCTCATCTATTTTTTAACAATGAGAACCTTCCATATCATGGTTTTTTCTTGATTCTTTATTTAATTTGAATTCCTCGAGTCCCTTGAAGATAAAATTGGGGATAATAAATTAGATATTTATTTCCCTATATTAAAACCATGAGCTATGAAAATATCATGATCATCTCAACCATAGGATGGTTTTACTAGTCATGGTTTACTCAATATTCCAATTCACTCTGACCATTTTCTAAGGGAGTTTTATTCGGGTTTACTTGTATACACATTCCAAAAAAAATTCCAAGCACCATGTCTTAGTTTTTTTCCTATATGATTTATTTTCATCCAATTTGATATAAACTTTAGCAATAAAATTTTTGATATCTATATTGGATACATAATTTGATGTATTATAGTTAATATTATCACTTTCCATGTATTTATTTAAGCTATATAAAATTTTACAACCAATAGAAGTTGTAGAATACCCATGAAGAAGCTTTAATGCATGTAATTGAGTCTTTTAAGGTTGTTATATAATAATTAGTAAAATGACCTATTGATTTCATTTTTTCTATGTACACAAATAACCCCGAATATAGATTATCTACAACCATTTTAATAGTAAATCATGGTTATATGTATACATATGACCATAGGATAAGTTAATTATGAAACATGGTAGACCTAAAACATTCAATGTGAAATTTTGGGTGGAATGATTATAAAATAATTGAACAAATTGATCCTCTATGTGTTTTGTAATTTAGTTTTCAATTTGATAATGCTGCCACAACCTCTAAATATTCCACGCACATTTAATAAAATTTTATACAATAAATTTTCAATGACACCCATAATCTTGTTTATATTTCAAATAATTAAACAAAACTACTTGATTATTGATTCATGTGTGATAACTATAAATAAATTCACAATTATATGAATTTTATAATTCCAAAATGTGTATGTAGTGACACCATATATTTATTTCACTAAACCAAATTTTGTTTTTATCTACCTTAATTTATTACATGGGATCACAAATCTCATCATAGTAAAAAATAAAAAATAATCATATTAAATTAAATAACAGTCATACTTCTTTCATTATTTTATTTTTAAAATAGCACAACATGATACCATTTTATGTCCTAAAAATATCATAAAATTTCTCAAAAATAAATTTACATATTATACTATCAATTTGGACCCTTTTACAAGAGTACAATGATTCATATTACTTCCCTTATTATTATCTACCTTCTAACATTTTTTCTCTTTAAGTGATATGTCATAGAAGTAAATTACTCTTATGGAGCTTCATATTACTCTTGTGGATGTCACTAAAAAGCTCTTATAGAGTTCTCATTGATGTTTATAGAGTCCTCAATGACTCATATAAATTCTTGGATAACTTTAATGGAGTACCCAATGACTCTTATATGAATATTCCTCTACCTAATTTCTATATATAGTGTTAAAATGACTTTTATGATTTCTAGGGATCTTTATGCCAATACAAAATTTTTCACATAAGAGATAAATATATTATTAAGAATGGAAAAGGAAACTTATGGAGTCATGCATTTTACATTTTTTATCTTTAATAATAGAATTATATATTTCATAAAATCAAAAACAAATATCAATAATTATTCTTAGCTTTGTATGCATCTGTGTACTCCAGAATATTCAATTCTTCCCTACTTTTTTATAGTATACCATATCTCATAGTCTAACTAACAAACCTCATGATTATTTTTTCTTATAATATAAGATATTATTTAGGATAAATTTGATATATTATAAAATCTATAACAATATTTAAAATACATACCGTTGAATTTTTTAGATAAAGTAAAATTCTAAGGGTTCTTCTATTTTCCTTCTAATTTACACAGTTTATATCTTCATTATTTCTAAAATTAATTATATCTATAATGGGTGTCATAAATTATTTATATAAATTCACCACAAATTTTTTCAAATATTACATGACATAATTTTATTGGGATGATAAAATGTATTGTTCCTTTGGTGATATCTATAATCACAGAATGTAAGTCCTTTCACAGACACTTGAAATCTCAAAATAAAGCCTCATATGGTTTGAAAAATACTCATATATGTACTCCCTGTAACTTATAAATATTATATCATTAATATAAATAATGAAAATTAAATTAAATGTGGTCATTTATTTTAAATAAAGGTTTCCATCAACACTCCCTTAGTAAATATAATGTTTCTCAGGTAGATATTTATCTTAGAATACGAAGACCTTGGAGCCTCTTTTAGACTATAAAATCATTAATCATCCTAAATTACATAATTTAATATCTATCTAGAATGAATCCCTTAGATTTATCAATAAACTCACATTTTTATAGATCACCATTTATAAATTCCTAAGATTTATTTTACCATTGTAAGAATTTATTCCCCTCAATTCATGACTTCTCCTCGGTAATTACATGTTGAATAATCATGAGTAAGATTTTTTCCAATAAATCACATAGTACCAGCTATAAAATCTAAAATTATTTCTTCCATATTGATAATAGTTATGTATATAATATTTTTTTCAGCTGTATAATACTAAACACGTATTTTTCTTAGGGTTACTGACATTATAGAGACATTCTTGTTTTTTATGTAGAAGATGGGTTTTCTTTACTATTGATAGCCCAAACCTGTCCATGTTTTGAATTTAAACCTAAATAGTTAACAAATGGTTTAATTTCATATTTACCAAAAAATGTTTGAAAATTATATTTTGAACTAATTAATCAGATAGAATTTCATAAATCTTTACAACCCCCATGACACACATTGGTTTTAATTAAATAACTTATCCATTGAATTGTTTTCTATTTTAAATATTGTTATTATAAGTAACATTAGTTCTTGTAGCATGATTAATCTCTTTAAGAGAATTAATAAACAACATAGGATAATCTAGAGATGGAAATAAGGTAGGAGAGGTTTAATCTATAATTATGTTTATTTTTTAGGAAGTCTTGACAATATCATCCACACCATTCAAGAAAAAAATAGATTGGATATTACTGTAGGAGTCTTATTATGGGATATATTTTATAGGAAAAAATGTGGTAAACCCTCATATGTGAGGCATTACATTCAACTTTAATATTCCTCATTGTGTAAAAGTCTCCATGGACCCATTTCATTTTACTGGATCACTCATGATGGGTTTTAGATCATGGGGATGTCATTTTATAGAAAGATAACTTGGTAGGGTGATTTATTTTCTTCTTATACAATCCTTCCATGTACATATATTTCAACGTAAAAATAAATAAACCCTAATTTACTAATATTTGTATCTTATTGGAACAAAAAATATCTTCAAAATCATACTTCTGGTTGATGAAGTTGATTGTTTCCACTTATCTTCTTCTAGATCTAGGTTCTTCAATAATGATGACTAAAAAAATCTATAACATGTTTCATGTGGAGCTGATTTATGGGGTAAAGTTTCTAGGGATACAATTATTCCAACTAAATATAACATTGTCATTTGACATGATATTTTTCATTCCATCTCTAGGGACTCAAATTTATAGTATAAAATGTTCTTTTAGCTTCAAAATTTTATTACTACATCTATTCAAAAGTCGAGTCAAAAGAGAACCTATTTTTAAATGAGGCATGGGCAGTGCTTTTATGGTCATTTCTAGGGGTATAACTGGGTGTTCTATCAATTTTGAGACATTTTTTCCTATTAATCTCACCACTATCTCATGGTTAAAATATAATAATAAATCAAGGAAATAATCAAAAGGTGTTCCAAGAAGTCAACTGTTGGTTTTTCTAGGAGGATCAGAATGAATGCAAGAGAAAGACAACGTGTTTTAACTTCCAATGCTTTAATATTATGTTGATCTAACTAATTTTTGACACATAAATGCTTCTAAATGGTAATAAACTTTAGGGATGCTAATTTGAATTTCATAATTATATGCCAAATAGAAATAATAGTTCTGACCATTGGGCCTACTAGTCCCTTCCAATATTTGGTTTAAAATTCAACACATACTTCTCCTATTCTAATAGAATCATATGTGGAGGGAGAATTATTTGTAAAAACTATGGTCCTACTATTTTGGCCTTAAATGTGTTCTATGGTGAAATAAAGCCACTTTTAGATGAATACAGATCCTTTATTAGTGGTTTATCTCTTGGTATATATAGGAATATTCAAATTTTTTTGTTTTAATATGATTATGATTTGACTATTAAATATATTCTATGTTCTTTACCATCCCACTAGTCCACTTCTTATACCATTTTGGGATGCATAAATATTATTTACCATAATGCCGGAATCCAACACACATGGTATGAGGGAAACAATGTGGTAGACATTATTTCTAACAATGTAAATGATTCCTTTATACTCATTTTTTCTTCATTAGGTTCATTGAACTGAGATTTCAACATTGTTTTGGTTGAGGATTCACTTGGTCAATACCACTTTAGAACTTCTTGGATTCTATGCTGTCTCCACCTTATATTATTTTAATAAAAATTTAATTTTTAGTCAGGTGAAGTTAATTATTCTAATAACTTTTTCACACGTTTTATGAAGATCCCTTAGAATCAATGAATATAATTATTATTACAAAGGTACCTATTGAGTTTTTTGAATCACCAAGAATACATTTTGGAATGATATCTCAAACTCTCAAAACCTATAGGAACATTTGTGTTAAATTTTGAATAAAAATTAAGTGTTTTATCATTGTGTTTTTCCAAAATGTAATATAATGTTTTCCCATTCCATGAACCCCATTTTATAAGTATTTAAGGATATTCTATGAAGATCTATCATAACTGTTAAATATTTAATAAATGTTCTAACATGACATGACCAACTAGGACCTCTCCTAGGTTGGTAGTAAGTCGAGCATTCCACCCTAATCCTACCTCTAAAAGGCTAGGCATTGGTGACTCACAAAAATATGTCATATCTAATGTATGTTAGGCATTATCTTAAAGAATCCACACACAAACACATACCTCTAGAATAAAACGTAATGATAACAAACTAAACATAATTAAAAAACTACAGTAAAAAATGCATGTAACACACACTAAACATTCACATAGTATGACAAATGAAACAATAAAAAATTGGGAAAAAATGAAAGACCAATATTTAAAGAAAAACTGACCTAGAATAACATAGAAAGAGGGAAAATACTTGATGAACCAACTTCTAAAATGAATAATGACTAAAACTAAAACTTATGAGCATCACAACGCTATAGTTGTACTAATCCCATATCCACCATGACCACTTCCAATTTTTCCACCATCTCAGGTCGCACCATGTTTATGACGATTTCCTATATAAGGTTGTGTATAAACATACCAAATAGGATTCTCTGAAAACAAGGAAGTGGAAATAAAACATAAACTAGCTCATATGCCACACCAAAGGATAAAGACAAGTAAAAACCCTATATATTTATAAAGGATATGTAAGAATGAATAAATGACTATCCCAATATTCACATTCCATCCAGTCCATGATTTAGTACTATAAGAAACATAAGGAATATATACTACCATTTTCTATGAAGCCCATGAAACCTTATAAAATTTTAGGTGGGGGACCTGATCTTTTCCAAATTATGTGTGTTTGTTGGGGGAGTCCCAACCTTGATGGAGGACCCACAACTTATTGAATAGATAGTTTTGACCAAGGTAGTACCAAATAAATATATAGAGGTCCCTTTACCCATAAATGGTGGAGTTAACAAATCAATCCGTTGTATAAGGGACCTGATGCTCGTCGAGGCCAAGGGAGTAGTGACCTCATGTATGAATTTGAGAAATGATGTAATGATTTTGTGGGGGAAATAACAAATAGTATAAATTATATAGAGGAACTATGAACATTAAATAATACATCCCTTGGGTATTTCTAAAGCCTATATTCTCTCTGTGAACCATACTCATCCCTCTCACAGTCTATCTTCTTCCTTCATCCACACAATTTTGTTATGGCATCCTCATTTTTGAATGATCCTATAATTATTCCTAAATTCTATTTCATTTTTATTTTTTAATATTTTATTTATATTTTTGTTTAGTCCTTGGTTTATTTTCAAGTATCAAGAACCTTAATTTATGTTTTGTGTTTCTGTTATCTCTACACTAGTTATGTTTTTAATTATTGATTCCAACATATATTTTTGATTTACATCTCTAATGAGCATAGTAGGGTGATTTTGGATTTGTATTTACTTTAATTTATTTTATCTAAAAATAAAAAATATTAATGTTGAACATAAGGTTCAAAATCTCAAAAAAAAAACATAATATTTAAATAGACAAGGTTAGTGATCCCTCCCATAATACTGCTTTTATAAAACGATGTATGCATGTTCATGGTGTATGTTTCCCCCTTTTGTCATCTAGAAAGAAGTGATAAAAGAAAAGTTTGAAGAAATTTATAAAACTAAAGAAATAATGGAGGTTATTTGATGAAATATTTTTTTTTCAAGTGTCGTTAATGAAATATTTATATGTTCTTTTCTTGTATTTTTCTGTTTTAAAGGCAGGGAAGGTGAAACTGGATGAACAGTAGTCATATTAACATTAGACGTTAAACCAATGGATGGTCTATATTTCATAATACTAGTTTTACTTCACATAATATATTCATATTTTATTTTATATGCATCTTTATATTGATTTTAGTGTATGATTGAGGATGAATTGCTTCCATTCATGAGCATAAAAATGAGGATTTGCTTGAAAGAGTGAAAATTGTCACTAATAGTAAGTAATAATTTATTTCATCTGTCATTTACTTATATATTAAAAAATCTTTCAAATAGATTTTTTTCAATTTATAATTCTATTTAGTTATTGGTGTTTTAGTGATTCTACTTTAAATTTGTTCAAAAAAATATGATTTTATATGTTAAATTATTGAATTATTTTAACTTATATGGTAATATTTTGTAAAAAATTACAAACAATAAAGTCTATATAATTTATATGTTAATTTAATTAAAAAAATAAACATCCAAATAAACATATAAACAATATTCAAATATTTATATTAACATAAACAATTTACAACTATAATATTCTATAGGTTACTTATTTGTTTACCATAATAAATTCATGATGGATCTCTTATATTTATCTGGTTCAGTGAACTATACTATGCTCAATGCGTCCATTGTGGATTTTTTTAGCTTTGAAATTTTCTATATCGTTGTTCTGAGACATGTTATGACCATTTTTATAAACTAATAACTATTTATATTTATGTTTATAAAACATTATATATTTATTAATAAATCAAGGAAAATTTTAATTTTCTTATTTATTAATAAATAGTTATCTTGTATATGAGTTAGACTTACTTACATACAAATCATTCTTAAATTTCAGTTCTATATCTTGAAGAAGACTTATAAGTTTAGATTCTAGCATGAACTGTATATTTTTAAGAGAAAAACTTATTTACTATCAATGGAAATTTTATATTACAATATATTAGACCACCACCAAGGCTTTAATAAGAAGACTTATAAATTTTTTTTCATTTATATAATTTAATGTCATCTCATAGATTTTTGGAAATATGATAACTATTTCCTAGTTGTATTATTATTTATAATCATATTTTCTTATATATTTCTCATAGATCTAACCATTTTTATGGTATATTTTAATTCTTACTAGCTGCATGTCGTTATTGGAACATCATGTTATGAGAGTTGATTTATAGAATTCATGAGTTCAGTTCTCTAGGTAAGATATAACCCATATGGTATGCACATAGTCTTAATAGAAAATTCATTTACTTCCAAAACTATTCATAACATATTTATAGAAATATACGAAATTTCTTTCAATAATATTAGCTTTATAGTATTAAATGAAAGGTAGGAATCTCATAGTTATATAGTTTAATGAATCATTTATCCATTAAAAAAATAAACAGAGTATGAAAATATTGATCCCTATAAGAACTAAAAATAGTGATCTCTCACGGTACCATGATAAACAATTTATATATGTGATTGTCTATAGTATACAAGTATTGGTTTATTTGGCTATTTTTATTGTTCAATTTACTGTTGGTTCATCTGTTGGTATGATATTTTTCCAACTGGGTGCAATTAAACCTATGTACATTCTGATATTAATCAAACAACATTATGTAATATTTTAATTTATATTATTTTAAAATATATTTAGAAGATGGTATTATAGGATAGACATACATGCCATTCCTACAGGATAGTTGTTATGCCAGGATAAAAAGATTTTGTGGGCCAATGTCAAAGCCCAACTACCTGGATTGAAGGATGTCCATTTTTCTACAAATGAAAGACTCACAGAGGATAGGGTTGTCCACATATGGTTGATAATGGGGTTCTGTGCTCTTCTCATTTGTCCATATTGATTGGTTCTATGAAGCACTCTAATCATGCTCATCAGTTCATTCCATTCACAACAGGAGGCTAGATGGGTCTGTGTTTGATGTAAACCATGAGATCAAATTTGCTTCTATAAATTTGATAATTAATGATTCGGTTTTCTCATGCATGCTTCCAATTAGGAGTTGGAAATAGGTCGGTTATTTTTTTCTTCTAGTTCATGATATTATGGTGGAGTCAATTAGTTTTTTTTGCAGTGTACTGGTCTTCTATAAAGGATTTTGGATGTTGTTAATGCTCATAAATTCCACTAACAGCTCTGGTTCATGTTTCTAATGTATTGATCAAGTTGGTAGGGTCGAGTGTTGGACACATGGTGTTCTATTTTAGTTTTATCAAGGTAAAAACATTCTTTATTTTTTCTAGAAACTATAGGATGAATCCACAGTTGTAAACCATGGTAGTCGATAAAGTGTTTTCGTGGAATCTGGAAGCTGTAGCCATGGTTCCAAACTATGGCTAGAGGTCAGTGAGGTAGAATCTATAGCCATGATTGGAAAATTTGGCTATAGGTATACTGCCGTGGTGGAAACCCTAGAAATAGTCTTTACTATATTTCCACACCAATAAGAGCAATAGTTCACTAAACCGTAGATATTACCTATAGGCACAATTTTAAATTGTTTATATTTCTAGAATTTCAAGTAGTTTTTATTTGATATTTATATTTTAGTGTGGTTTATGGAATTCATTAATCATTTGGTGAAATTAAAATATTTTCAAATATGGTTTTATTGGTTCATTTTTAAATAATGGTATTACTTTTTATTTTTCTCAAATATTTCCCCATATACCAGGATAACACATTTTTTTTAGATTACGCCATATTGTTTATATGTGGATTGGTTTTTATGATTTAAAAGGTTTATATGGTTTTTTATGATGAATAAGTGAAATAATTGTTAGAAAGGGTGTGATATGATTTTTTTGTTTATATATTGGGATATTGATTTTATTATTCATATAACTCACATTGGTTATTTTATCATGGGAACCTAGAGAACAAATTAAGGGAAGATGTGGAAAAGTATCATGAGGTATTGAACACCCTTCAAAGGTCTTGGAATATATTACAACAATTACTAAATAATGTGTTTATTTGAATATGATTACAAATTGAACTTTTATGTGGGCCTCCCAAGAGCCTCAAGTGCATGAATGATTATGAATGGTCTAATAAAAAAGAATGAGGGTATACCAAGATTATTTATTTTCCATAGTACTCAAGGTCCCCTTCCATGACAATTTTTAATTATAGTCTTTTCATTTTTTAAAATATTTTTATTGCTTAGGTTTAGATTATTATTTCTTCATTGTTGAGTGAATGTTGTTATTGTTGAAATTAAATTTCATTCCATAGTTTGTAACTACTAGTGTATTCCATTATCTTGGGTGTTTTGGAACAATTACATTTATATTAATCTATATTAGGGGTTATATCTCTTTGAAAGTATAACACCACCTTTTCAATGATTTAAATGGAATTTTAAATGGGGCTATTATAAAATTTGGTCATTTCTCATTACTTATAAGATATGATATTTTTTTTTCAAAAGTGTAGTTTTGAAATTGATTCTTTCATCATAAATGTCATCCCATTTATAGTGTTTCAAAACTAAATTATATTTTAATTGCTGAAGTGGTTATATGGGTATATTGATTTTAGGTGATTTATATTAAATAATAACTAAAAGAATTTTTTTATCGATCTAATTAAGAACCATTATGAAATGGATTTTCTTTTAATTGATATTCATATGGTATGGGGAGGACTCCTAATGGTAACTTTATGTTCATGATTTTGTTAACATTCATGGTTCAATTCTAGTTTCTCTACGTTGTGGTGGATGGTTTTAGTTTTTCAGTTTATGTATGGTAGTGGTTGTTCCAATAATTTGATTACCTTTATTAACACATAGGTATGGTGGGGAAGATATTGTTTTATTTTTCATGTATTATATTTTTTTCATTATGATTTTTTTGGTTTTTTATTTTTCTATTGAACCACTTATTTTTTTCTTGACCACCTTCCATATGAAATGGCCATGCAGGACTTCCAAGGGGAAGTAAAATGTTTATTATTTAATTATTAGTAAAAATCATTCCCGTTATAGTTTATCTTGATTATAGAAACTAATTTAAAAATCATAGAGATCAAGGGATTCCCCCTAATAATTCTCATAAGTCATATTGGGTGCCCAGATGGAGGATAACATAGGCTGGTTAATGACCCAACAACCTTCAACTTGTTTTTTTAATTTTTTCAAAGTATCTTTCTTCCGTTTTGAAAAAATCTTATTTTAATTCCTTTTTATTTCCATCATCTTCCATCAATAGTCTAATAAATTACTTGTTTTTTTTTCATATCTTGATAGG
Source organism: Viscum album (assembly GCA_963277665.1). Taxonomy (NCBI): domain Eukaryota; kingdom Viridiplantae; phylum Streptophyta; class Magnoliopsida; order Santalales; family Viscaceae; genus Viscum; species Viscum album. The sequence goes on along the minus strand of OY728142.1, from coordinate 1,256,354,540 downwards.
ATTAAAGATTAACCTTTAATTTTTGTTCTATATAGGTTTCTTCACCTTCTTATACACTACTTGATATTTCATCTTAATTTTTCACAAAGATTGATTATGTTTCTAATTTTTCTAAAAAACCAATTATTTTGATTGGTTACTTGAATTTGAGTATCCTTCCTATTATTTTATGATAATACATATTCTCTTCCTGCAAGGAGTATTTTTTTTCTTTACATTTATTTTAAGAATTCCTTTGGGCTTTTACGATATTTTTTCCCAAACTCTATATTCTTAATCAGTATCCATATATTTACTACCATTATTTACTGGATAGCTAATTTCCAAATGATATATACTCTAAATTTAATGAATTTTATTTGTAGTTTTTACATTTATTTTATTTTTCATTATTTAAATTTTCTTGAGATAAGATCCACAATTCTCTTAAAGTCTTCATCTATTTATTATTTATATTTAAAAGCAACTGAGTTATTATTCTAAACGTCCTTGATTTTGAGTTTTATTATGAATTAAAAATATATTTATTCATTGATATTGTTCTTAAATATTTTAATTTTACTCCATTCATTTATAATAAGAGTATTGTTCCTTTTATTAAGGGATAGCTAATCTCCTTCATTCATTGTTTAAATTTTTGGATCAATTCTATCAAGAATGTTCTTCATAAAATTCCTTACAATATAAGAATGTTTTTATTTTTCTACATTAACATTGATGTTATTGACTATTATGTTAACTCTTGTGAAGTAATCATCAATGGTTTCATCATCGCCCATCCTCTAATATTAAAAATTAATTCTTAATAATTTCAAATTTTATTTTTCAACCATCAAATTCCCCTTAAATGTTCTCCCTAATTTGTATCAAATATTTTTTAAATTTTTATGTCCCATTACTCTATTGTAAACTTTTTTACCAGGTAAATTATAATAAAAAATCATTAATTTCCATATAATTACAATTTTTTGTTGCTATAAAAGAAATGTGATCATATTTCCCATGAATTGGGAATCCTAGAGTAGTAACATGTATGATTTCTAGGAATAGTGAGATAATATAGTGTATTATCGTATTATTTAATCCATTATAATTTTTTCCGTTAAAAGTTTGAATATCTATTCTATTGAAAAAAATTTAATTCCCGATCACCAATAGAATGTGAACATTACACTGGGAGGTTGATTGCTTTAATAAGAGTTGAAGTGCCCAAGAATGGTCAATCTTACTGAAAAGAGGGGATTAAATTAGTGATTTTACTTTTACAATTCAATTTCTTGAAATAATACATTAGTACTTGATATATTTTGGACCACAAAATATTATTTCTCTGCATCAAATTAATGATGAAGAAGTAAAAATAATATAAGGTGCATAATATTTGTATAGGGTTCACCCCCAAGGTGTGAGAATATATTTTTATTGTGATTAGTTTGAGTTTGATTAATATATTTTCCACTAATATAAATTCTGATTACTAGTCATTGTTGGAATATATAATCTTTAAACAAAAAAGTGTTTCCTAAAACTTTATCTCCAGACCAGGTTTATATTAGTTCCCAAAAATTAGTAATAAATAAACACTAAAAAATTGAACAAAATCATTAGAAAAACTCCAGGATCCCAAAATATAATAAAATGAGATCTCTTTATTCCACTTACATGATTTTGACTATTATGATATTTTTAGAAGCACTGAATATAGTTAAAACTTAAAATTATACAATACACATAGATTTACCTTATTTTTAAATGTTTTATTGAGTTATATTTTCAATATCTCACTTTTTATCTTCTATATTATCAGTAATCAGTTCTCGTAATAATTAATAAATCTTCCGTATTATTTTGTTTCAATACATAGAAATTTGAATAAAGACCAACCCCTAATTTCTCATTGATTCTCATTATTTAAATTATCAAGATTTCCATTAATTAATTATAAAAACATTACTTTAATATATTCTTAAATAACACTTTTCACTTTAATCACCATGTATGTATGAAATACATACATCAAACCAACTCCAACATGAATAAATCACATTCGACCACCATGGATTGAACCTTAGTGTGAATTAGCCTTACTGCTTCTTACAAGAAAGAGTCTCTAGTGAAATTCCTATTACCATAGTGAATTGTTTAATATATTCTTATTTTATAGTCACTATGACATTATCCTACTCTTTATTATGTGGTAGCCTCTCAAAATATAGACCAACATCGAATGAGTTCTTTATTCTCAATTGGGATTTAGAGATGAATTATTTCTCCATGAGGTGGACTCAACTCATCTTCTTCAAAATTCATCATGTATTGGATTGAATTAAAATTATAAAAATAGTAATGAAATTTTAAAAACCTAGGAATTTGATAAAAATCATCTGAATTAATTTACAAATGTATTTCTGAACTTCTCAAAATTTTCAAGAACAACCCTCAAATAATAATAAATGACTATTCAGTTTCTCTGGATTTCCATTCACTTTTCATTTTTCAACATAAAATGACGAGTGTTATATTCTCTAGTAAATCATAGATTAGTTTTTAAAATTTCTACCTTAATCACACCTATATATAGTATAATCACATTTACACACCTTGGTGTGTCTCCGGTACTTAGGTATATTTTTAGTTTGATGTTAGAACTATTTTTACATATACCCATGATTAATTTTATGCATACATTTACATTTACAAGTTATTTTATTCAGAGGAAGAGTTACTTTTATGTATGTTTTATATTATTCTTATAAAAATTTGAAATATCTAGATTCTACTTTTTTAATCACAGTTAATCTTACACATTAGTAAGTTTTCTCTTATGAATTCCTAAAACATTTTCAAATTTATAGTTGTTATGAATAATTAATTTTTTATATAAAATAGAATTATTAAAATTAATTTAAAAAATAAAGTAAGTTACATTTTTATAAAATAATAATAATATCTCTCTAATCATATATTATTTTTATTCCAACTAAAAAGATACTTTGTAAAATACACCATTATCATATTCCTTTACATATAATATATTTTTTCTAAATTTAAAGTCAATAGGGTTTATTTATTTTATAATACCACTAATTATCTATAGGAATAGTCATAGATCTATAGATATTTTTAAGAGATATCAAAGTTTCTAGTTATAATGGATTCACTTATATTCTTAAATTAATGAATAAATTTGGTAGGGGTATATTTTTTTATTTTACATCTAAATTTATAAGGATTTATTTTTGGAAGATGGTTTAGTAAGGATATTATGTCTTACAAGTATTATTTCCATTTTAAGAAGATACAAATAGAGAATTATTTTTTAGAGAAAAATTAATATGTTGTTAACTAGTGCTGATACAGAGTGATATAGAAATTTATTGGAATAATTTTGAATAGAATTTCCTTGGACTTGTATTGATGATATTCATTAAAAAAATCATTCAAAATTCGATAGACAAATACAATTTTCATGATTGTTTATACACTTGAAAACAAGTGTGATAATCAAAAAATAATAAAAACAGTATTTATGATACAAAAAATATTTAATATGACTATAACTTTAATGACGTAAATGTATAGTCCTGAAAATTAAATTAATATGATCCGAAGATAATCAGATTATGAGAATCAAAAATTTTAAGACTAAATTATTGTTTAATGACATTTAAGATATAATTTTGAATGAAGATATCATATTTAATAAAGATTAAATTTATTCTAGAATAATATTTAGTGTAGATAGAAAAGGATGAATGAATAAATGGTTAATTTATAAAGAGAAAAATGGATAGAGAGAAAGTATATAAGTTAAATCAGTTGGTTTGAGTCTTACATGAAGGATGTGTGGGAATAAAATAATTCTGAGGAAAATTTAGAATGATCATGGGACACAATTTGGAGTTTCATCTAAAAATTATACAATTTGGAAAGATGAAAGAAGTTTTATATTTAGTATCATTGTTTGTTTGAGTCATGGATCATTAACTATGGACCATAATTTATCTCCAGATCAAATACTGGATGAATTGAAAAATATATGTCTAGTTAGTTTTGTAGGGTTCATATTTCTAGTGATGAAAATATTATATTATTAGCAAAGGTTATATAGATTTTATGATAATGAAATAATGATTTGGGAGTAGAAAGGATTCATACACATACTGATATTGATGATGAATTTTATTTTGGAAGGTCATCTAGATAATGTATTTTTCTAAAAGATATTTTTGGATATAAGATGAAATATCACCAAGGTTTTTATGATAGTTTCTAAAAGTTTTTATTCAAAATCATTGTATATTATTAGGATGTCCAATCAAATATTGTTTAATAGTATAATTATTGGAGAAAAATAACAGTAGTATTACCATCTTGGTTACAAGAGTGAAAAATGATAAGAGTCTTGATTGATAAATATATGATGAATATACAACATGTGAGGTATGAAACATTTTAAGAGTGTGTTTTGGGAAATAATAAAAGAGTGTTTTTACTATAAAAGCGATGACATCCATGTCTTGAATGATGTATCTTGTATATATGGATTTATAGGGATCTAACGTAGTTTGTAATGGTGGGTCACTATACTATGTTCCCTTCATCGATAATTCAATATAAAACGTGTGGACATACATTCTGAAGAGAATGTTAGAAGTCATTCAAAACAAGAAACTACAATTTAGTGATGTTTCTTGAAAAACACTTCTAAATTTGTGACATTTCATGATGTTTTTGCCAAATATGACAAATTTTTAAGGAAACATCACTAAAAATATATATTTATTAAACTTGTTTACCCACATCAATGTAAATATATATTTAGATATATATATGTTGGACTCCTCATGGGTTAATCATGTTTTAATGATCACAAATCCTATTTATGTCAATTAATCTCAATCTTCATTGCACATATTTCCAATGCTCTTCAATCTCAATAATAACTACACATCATGTTTTAATGATAACAAATCTTATGATGTTAATTACTCTATTATTTACAAGTCTCATGCATGATCATAAGTCTCACATATATTATCAAGCCTTTATATTTATGATTCATGATATTTTACTCTCTAATGCTTAAACATAATCCATATTCTGCATATTACTGTCTAAGTCCAAATACAGATATTTGTCTAAGTATGGAGACACCGTGAAAGACTCACCGTGACCAGACACCGTGAAGGACTCACAGTGACCCAGACACCATGACCAGACACCGTGACCCAGACACCGTGACCAGACATCGTGACCAGACACCGTGAGCTACATACTGTGAAGCTTATACTGTGAAGCACATACTGTGAAGCTCATACCGTGAACCACATATCGTGAAGAAGACACCGTTTACTTAATCACTGTGACATCGTTTCTTACCTTTTTTTCAATATTATTTAAATAATGCTAACGGTCATATTTGATTTTTTTAATGCAATTAATGTTATTTAATGATAGTTATTGGCATGTCAGGAAACCGTATCTCGTACCTATGAAAAGGGAATCATTCCTACTGCCAGAACTCGTGGAATATAATAATGATTGAAATTCAGTACATGTGAATCAAGCACAAGTAGTGACGTGAATGTGTGAATATACAAAGAGAAGAACTTTCATAGACCAGAGAGCATTGTTCTAAATGAGAAGAACAATCCTGAGCAAGAAATAGATTTCACGTCTTTCAAAGAACTCTCAAGAATTCAATCCAATACCTCTGAAGAACACACGACGAATCAAGAGATCATTCTCACTCGTGTAGAAGACAAGCTGAACTACGACACTCTGTTTTTCAACAGAAAAACAAGAGAAGGACTCAGAATCACTCCTGCTGAATCCAACGAGTCCCGAGATGCATTGATAATCACTAGATCTTTCTAAACTCTTATTTAACTTCTCTACATGATTTATTTATTAACTTTCAAGCAGTGTGGTGTACTCTGTATTTCTTATACACACACTGTCTCTTGTACTGAACTGGAGGATATCAAATCCTCACTCCAAATCTCTTATATCTTGTTTACCCACGTCAACTGTGGAAGTGGACCTTAAGTGGCCTGGTCTTTGCTTTGTTTCCCATGTAGAATAGTGGTAGAGGTCCCTATGTGGCCTGGATAGTTTTGTAAACTGTTGTTAACCCCGATCCAAGGTGTGGATCAAATTTATATAAATTTGAGAGGACTAAGTCTCATCTTGAGACTGAACCTCTTGTTATATCTGCTGTGCATTTTTTTGTTTAAGTTAAAAGTTTACTACACATTTCTTATTTATTCCGATGCTATTACTTTGAAATACAAAACTATTTTAAATCTACTTTGATAGTTAAATTAGAAAGTTTTTACACTTATTGTAAATCAGTAGATTAGTTTCAAAAGTTAGTTTGATCTTGTGGTTAAACTAACTGAGACCTAATCAATCTTTGAGAAGCTAAGTGAACATTTACAATCTGTATAAATTCACTACTGTTTAACTTGTTTTATAAATTGGGGGATTTTAAATAGACAATATTTTAACAAAAATTTTAATTGGAACTCAATTCACCCTTCCTCTTGCGTATCCACTCCGACCAACAATATATAAATATATATTAAGATATATAAACACATGCACAAACACACACATATATATAAACATATATATAAATACATATATTCATATATATATTTATATGAACACACGCACATAAAAATATATAAATATATATACACATATATTTATATATAAAAACACACATAAGCATATATTTTCAATTTAGTCCTATTTTTAAGAAAATGTGTCTATTTTAGTGACATTTTTATGGTGTTTTAAAACATGCATAATTATATATATATATATAATTTTAATTATACATATTTGTATTTACATATATATATATACAGACACACATAAAAACAATTACACATAATAAGACTCAAACACACACACACACAGATAAATATATATATATGAATATATATATATACACACACAATATAAACACACAGACATATAATATATATATATATATATATATATATCAACATATAAATAGGAATTAAATATAAAAACACACACACACATATATTATATATAAACATAAAATATAAATACACAGACACACACACATACATATACAAACATAAAATATAAACACACACATATATATAATATAATATAAAAATATATAAAATATAATATTAATATATATATAAATATAATATATAAAATATAAAATATGAACACACACACACACAGATATATTTAATATTAAATTTTAAATATTTAAATGTAAATATAAATATATATATAACATAATTCAATTATTTTTTTAATTTAGTAACATTTTTAAGAAAATGAAACTACTTTAGTGACATTTGTACCGACATTCTAAAATAAGGCTACACACACACACACTCACATATATATTTATACAAAAAAATACAAATATATAAAAATATATATATTAATATAAACACATAATTCATAAAACACACATATATATAATATAAACATAAATATAAAAATAAAACATAAAATATAAACATATAAACATATATAATATAAAACATAGAAATATATATATAAACATTGAATATAAACATATATGTAAACACACACACACACAGATATTATATATATATATATATATAGGTTACAAACCAGCCCAGATACCCCGTTACCCTGATAACCATGTAGGTCCTAACATTGCCTGAAGGACGTTCCCCATCCACATAGGTTGGCGAAAAGAACCTGACATCTGATGATATAAAAGTGGGAGAAAATTTTCAAAAAACACAATAGAAGCAAGATTTACAAGCCAGTATACATATAAGAAAAACTCCACATGGAGAACTATACTAGAAGTCAAGTATGTAAACAAACCCAAAGTACAAAATCAAAGTACACAAAAGTTGGATAAACCTCCGATGTCCCAATCGAATCCACAACTATAAACCAAAGGATCAATAACAAGAACCACCTTAAAGTGGAACTTTACCCCTGCACAAACCTGGAAGAAGATAATCTAGAAACACCCAAAGGAGCATGTAGAGTGTGATCTAAAGGATTGGTAGGGTCTGACCAAGGATTCCATAAGAAAATGGCACAATTAATTAACCAAATATAGCTTTAAATTTTATATAGAAGTAATGTCATTTGAAAATAATATTTAAAACACTCGTTCATTATAATTCAAATGATTTAAATTCTTTAAAAAATGTCTTAATGAAAATTTTATATAGAAAATTTTATATAAATTAACAAGGAATGTGTAAAATAGTTTAAAAATGGAATATATATATATAATCATTGAAAACGATCAACATGGCCATCTTCCAAGTGTTACGATAGTTTTGGGTTATAGAATTCCCTCACACATGAATAGTTATCATGAAAATATGTGTATCCACATGTTCCTTTGACACAAGTCAAAGAGAAACCCATGACAATCCCATTAGGGATGTGAACTTCTATATATGTATTATTAGTGTTGTAAAGCGTTAATAGAGTGCTTCCCAAATTAACTCACTAACTACATAGGATTTCATGTACACTAACAATAATGAGTAATGAGAAATGTATTTAAAAAATTTTCAAATTACAATTCAACCAATTTTTTTATTCCAAAATGAAAATTTCCATTTAAAACCCAAAAAATGTTTTTAATCAAATCATTCATATTTTCGAGACAAAACCAATGGATTTAAATAAAAATAATTTAATTAATTTAATAAAAATTAAATTTTAAATCAATTCCACAAATCAATTTTGTAATTTAATTCCACAAATTAAATTTACAAATTCTGTTAAATTTTGAAAAATAATCCCTAATTCAATAGAATTGGGGGTTTTCCCATTTTTTCTGAATAAAATAAAAATTACCAATTCAATAAAATTTGGAATTTAATAAATAAATTGAAACAAATTTAATTTAAATTAATAAAATTTTGGTTTAATAAATTGGTAAAATATAATCCTAACAACCTACCATGGGATCACATGATTATGAATCCCAATGCCCTAAACAGGAAACTCCAACGAAGAAAGTAGAAAACAAAGATATTAGAATCAAACCTGGAATCAAGATCTAAAACAACTTTAGATTGAACCCCCAATAACATTTAGTTCTAAGAAACTATGAAGAATAGAGAGAGGAGGAGAGTGGAAGATAAATAATGAGACGAGGAAAATTACCAGGAAGATATTTAATGATATTCACATAGATTCTATATTTCTCTGAATGGATGTAGAAGGTCTAAAATCATAAAATGGGAGCCTACAGGGAAGAAAAAATCATATTAGGGCCATATAGAAACTTCAAGAACATAAACTAAGGGTTTTATTATTTTAAATCTATTTTTTAGAGTAATTAAATCATGTATACATGGTTAACCGGGAAGGGATGTATGGTCTGACAAACCATGAACTCTAGTTGTACAACCCTACTGGTGGGGTTGAGAAGTTTCTCCTTGGTGGGTTTATGTAGAGACCCTAAACTTGAATTAAATGGACATTACATTACTTTTGCAGAATACTTAATACATAACAAGAAAAAACACACAAGGATAGTAATAGTTTAGTGTATTTGGAAACTTGGAAAAATAATCTTCTAATTAAAGTGAAAGATCTTTAACATCTCCCATAAAGATCTTCCCCTTTTTTCTCTTACCTAAAACATTTATTTTAATCTTGGGGAAAAGAAACCATATAAAGAGTTAGCTAAAATTCTCTGTATGGGTATGCATGGAGAAAATAAAACAAATCATATACACTTGAATAAAAAAACATGAACATAATGTTTAAACATCAAAATCTTGAGAAATAAAATGAAACATGGCAGTACGTAAGGCATTGATCATAAAGAAACATTAATCATGATAAAATATCATTGGAATAAAACATTTAATTTTGGAAACCATTAATAACATGATATTATTTCCATAGTAGCCAAGAAATTGCTGCCAATACCATCTTAGTGGACAAAGTCCCTTTCGGAATCGAGTTCACTCCTCGTTCCAGTCCTGTTACACTAAACCAGATTAACTTACCATTCTAGCCATGTCTATCTCATGAGATATAAATCTTTAACCAATTCATTAGAGGGAGATATAGGAACCAAACATCTCATAATGAAATCATTCTTACATGTGCCACAATATAAACATAAACCATGCATTATAACCCAAAAAATAAAATGGGTTTAATAAACATCATCCCATCAAAACATAATCCATATAAAAAAATGGATATAATTTCATCATAAGAAAAGTTAAAGCATGTAAATCCTAGAGACATTATAATTGAAACATACACATATGAAATAATGTCATCTTATATGGAAAATTGTTTTGATAAAACACTTGAAATGAATTCTTGAGGAAAATATCCTTTCTTCTTCAAAAACATTTTCTTTTCAAAAAATTCCATGAAATTTTAAAAGAAAAGGATTTTGTTGAAAATATTCATTAAATATTTTATAGTAAGCTTCATTAATATAAGGTGTTATACAACGAGAAAAATATGTTCATATCATACAAGTAAAAAAACATTCTCCTCGTACTTTTATCGAAAAAAGTAAAAACATACCTTGTATGGTAAACAAAAGAAAGATTACTTCCATAACACAAAGTAAAAGTCAAATAGGGGTAAATATGCCATTAAACATACATGTAAGAATATTAAACACTTTATGAAAAACATTTTTATGGACATGGATGAAAAATATAACCCCAGTAAATACTTACGAATAATAATCTCGGATAAGAACGAGATTGGAATAGTTATCCCTTACCTTATATCCGATATGCTTCGTATGTATCCAAAAATCCTGTATAATAATTTAAATAATGTTTATGACTTAATATAGAATCATAATAATTGTTATTATGTCATATATGGTTCACTTATGACCTTATATTACCCGTTCTTTTATAAATTCCATGTTAAAGCAGCGTTTTCGGTAAAATCGTTTCATTTATCGTACGTGTTTGGACTTGTTGTTCTTGATATTATTATTAATTATATCATGATTTACTAACTTCCAAAATGTAAAACATGACTTATATATCATATATATTCAGTATATATATATATAATAGATAGATAAATGAAATGAAACGCATTGTTCATGGAGACGGTAGGCCGTACGTACGCATGAGCGCTGTTTTCCTTTCCTTACTGACTTCAATGGAAGTAAGTAAATAACATATAATTAAATCCTGTAGAATTATTATGTTATATATAAAATTATTATTCATTTTATATACTTTATATTCATTCTTTAATTATTATCATGGAGATTGGATCTCATCACGTCGTGGAGACGGGAATCCGTACGTAGGCACGAGCGATGATATCGTTCCCATAATTATTTATTGGAATTGGAGTGGATATTATAATATATCAGAATCCGTGTGACGTTATAATAACCATATATAGTTATTATTCACACAATTATACACATCCATGTAAGGTGGTGGTGGAAAAACAGATTACACCACGGCGTGGAGACGGTATTCCGTACGTACGCACGCACGGTGATTTCATTTTCCGTAGGATGGATAGAAGGTGAAATGGGGTTGTTTCATATTTATAATAACATATAAGTATATTATTGATTCTTATGTTATTAGTTTATAATGGAACAACTAAATAAGAAGATTTTGAAGAAGAAATAAACTTGAAAGAATCGGTTGAAGATATTACCTCTTCTTCGACGCACCTCTTTTAATCTTCCTCTTAAGGGACTAGATTTTGTCTTTTGAGAAGACCAAAACTGCAATAATGTTTCTAGGGAAGTGGAGAAGATAAATGGGCAGGGTTTTTCCGGGCTTGAAGGCACAATTTTGTGTAAATAGGAGAGGGAGGATGTGCCCTTTTATAAAGGAGGAGAGGGGCACCTTTGGAAAAACTTAAAATATTATTTTATAATAAAGTCATATTCAGTATATAATAGATCCAAATTTATTTATTTAGAATCTAAAGTGGGGATGGGTAGAAAGACTATCAACTAATAGGATTTAGATAAGTTTAGGTTACTATTTTAACCTTATCATTTTGATTTAACTCTAAGTTAAATAATTTAACTCTAAGTTAAATAATTTAACTTTTACCATGTCTTCTTGTTTTATTACACTATATGGTTAATAAACTTACTATAACAAGCCAAAAAACCCCAAGTGGTTCATTATTAATATATATAACCTTATATAAGTCATGTTTTTAAACTTTATATTTTTAGGAATAGAAAAACAATTAATAATATAATATTTGTTTTAAAAACTATTTTATGTCAATTTTGACACAATTTGGTAATAGATTTTTGTAAAAATTATAATAGCATGATTAGTTCAAAAAAAGTTAATTAAATCAATACTAACATGTCATGTTAACCTATAAAATTAGTGTAATTCATAAAAAGTCTCAAATTAAATTTATTTGTGTATTTATAATATCAATTATTTTAATATTTCAATATTTAGGTAATTACTACATAACCATTATGTCATAAATAAATTAAATTATTTAATGTCTAAAAATTATAAATAAAATACATTTAATTATGAAATATTTTTATATTTCTAATGAATATTTATAGTCTAATTTATCTTATGTATAACCCTATAGTAAAAATGTTTTAGTTATTAAACTTTGATTTTAACTATTTTAACTCTTTTTTAAATAAAATAATAATATATGTCCTAATCTTATCAAAGTGGATCTAAAGGGTAATATTTTATTACTAATGTTTTTTTGGTCGAATTACACTTATCTAATAGAATTAGGACACATGTTAGGTAATAATAATAACATTTTTACCCTTAATTACCCTATTTACTTTTAACCGTGGTAAATAAAAGTAAAAAGTTTCTATTCACCAAATTTTTTTATCTTATTGAAACAAATTTTACTCCTTGATATAAACAGTGTCTCTTGGATTTTTGAAATTCCACTCATAGAAGCAGTAAAATTATGTTTTAGGTAAATTTTCAATTTCTCCTAGGAGGTGGATAAAAGACGGTGAAAAGTTCAATAAAATATTCATATATATAAAATTATTATAAAATGAATCCAATGAATTTTATTGAACTTATATAGGTATTATGTATCAATTTTTACCTAAAATAAATTTAAATAAAATAAATAATTATTCAAATAAAAAGTCGGTTTTTAAATAGTAACCCAATGTTTTCACTATTCATCAAAAATTGAAAGTTTTCAGAAAAATGCCAAAACTTCACCCTAAGCTAATTTCGATATTCCGAATACAAAAATGAAGTCCATTTTGAAAGATAAAATTTATTAAATTTCAAAAAGTGGGTATTAATATTCATAACAGCTAGTTTATATAATATTTTAATAACATATCGTTGTTTAGTGAAACTCGGTATTGCGTACAACACACGCTATTATGGAAGGTCACGATTGCGTGAAATGAAAACCAAGTAAGGGTTGCGTGTATTACAAGATTCATTTTTTTTGTGTATAATATAATCCAACCATATTTCATTTATACATTGAATATATATATATATATACACTCAATGTTGCGCAAAATAACTTCTATCAAATGAACTTGAAATTGTGTGTAACACGATCCAAGATTAGTGTTTTTTATACTGCAAGCTAATAAAATTTTGCATATAGTGCAAGATAATCCTGGTATAGAATACAACTGAAGATATGAAGGAAATTAAAAATGACATATCTTATAAAATCTCGGGGTGTTACATTCTACCCCTCTTAAAATGAATTTCGCCCTCTAAATTCATCGGGGTTATAAATATTTCACTACATGAATGTTTCTTTAATAGAAACACACATATTAAAAAGGAATATTAATGCTTAACTTAAAAAACTAATGTATGAAACGTAACGGTTATCCAAATTAACTCATCACTGGGTTTCCACATCTGAGAACATAGGTGAAAATATGTATATGGAAGAGAAATCTAACCATAAAGTTCTGATGGAGAGTGGTAGAGAACATGGCTATGAAAAAGCAAACAATCACCAAGCTATAAATTTGTGATGATCTAAGGTACCATCTGATTCCTCAGATATAAGAGAACTATGACAACATTTTTGGTTTTCAATATCATTTCCCTAAAGTTGAAAATTTTTAATTAGAAGAAATACTTAATTGATTTTGGTACAATATCACTATTGTTTGTGCCTTGAAAAATTTCCACTTCATATCTTAAAGAAATGAAGTTGAATTTTTATTCTGTGAAGTGTTAGCAGTTCATGTGATAGAATGATAGGTCATTCCATCTATTTCAAACATAAGGTTAGAAAAAGTTGTATACATAAGTGCATCTATGGTGAGATAATCGTATACGGTTCCTAAAATGGACTTATACTCCATCTATCAAACTGCTTAATAAAATAAAACTAGTTTCTATTAACCAAGGACTTTCTGTAGGCCAATGGTAGGTGATAAAGGCCTGTCACACTTCGGTTGTGGGTCTGATTGCCACAACCTTATCCGACGCGATGGGTTGTCGCCTGTCCTGCAGGTTGTCCCATTTTCTAAAAATACATTATTATAAAATTCCTGTAACAATATAGAAAAAAGTTCTAGCCTTAAATAATACGAACTTATGTACAATATAATCCTATACAATCTTTAGGCTTATCCCAAATACTTCTATCCAAGCTCATAGTATAATGAAAATAATTACTAGAATTCTCATCTGACGAGCATGTGAATACCATCATTTATCCTCCATATATCATACGATATATCTTGTTGGTCACATTAAAAACATGTGAATACCTTAATCATGTATTCTATTGAAATACCCATTGAACCTTAGTGAAAACATGAATGCTATCAAAATTTAACACTTTCCACATACCAAAATCCCAAAATTTCTATATACTCAAACCATAATATAACATTGTCCTTATATCAGTCATGAGCTCATTTCATTTTTTCTTTATCCCTTCATTATGTTCATATCATCTTCTTTCCAAAAATATTTCAATCACTTTTCATGGTTACCGGTACCATATAATTATTGAAAACCAATACAAAGATATTCCAAAATTCAACGATACCATAAATGAGATTCGATGATACTATTTTGAAATCCCATTACATAAACACTTAATCATTCCACAACATCATTTTCATACTCAACATCACAAATAGTGATTTCATGTGACTTCCCTTTATCCTTTTCCTTAAGAAGTTTCCCACGATGATCATTATTAACCCTTGGATTAGGGAATTGATTAGCATAATGCCCCATTTCTTTGTACTTGAAGTATTGAAGTGTTGGTGGTGCGTTCTCTCCAGTATTTTCTTTATTCACATCATTAGAAACCCGTTTTCCATTACTTCAACGATCAGCTGCTCGATGACCTTCTGTTCCACACTTAAAACATTTTCTAGCCCATTTAATAAAATCTACACCATGCTTCTTTCCACACTTTGAGCATAAATAAACTTTCATCTTCTTTTCACCATAATTATGATATTTCTCCTTGAACTCCATCTTTCGTTTTTTGTCAAAACCATGAGATAGATATGGAACACCAACTGCCAGTTCTACCTTGATAGCACAAAGCACAATTTCATCATAGCTACTGAAGTCTCTTATAGCTAATTCCCTTTGAAGACTTGGTTTTATGCCACTGAAGAATCGATCAACTTTACTTTCTGGTTGGATGATAAAGCTAGATGCATAACTTGCAATCACTATAAAATTCACTTCGTATATACCAACAGATTCATCATCCTTTTACTTAAGCTCAAGGAACTCCTTTTCTATCATTGTTTTAAGAATACGAGGGAGGTAATTATTGAAAAACAAGTTCTTGAACTCATCCCATTCCATTGATTCAATTTTATCTTGGGGCCTTGTATTCTTAATTAGAGTCCACCACTGGTCTGCTTCACCCTCTAAACAGAAAATGACCAAAATTACTTTTTCATTCTTTGAACAACAAAGTTTGGGAAATATCTTTTCAATGATACTGATCTATTGTTCAGAAATATGTGGATCAGAAGACCAACTGAAAGAAGGTGGATGTTTCCTCATGAAGGACTCAATAGAATATTGTTCCCTTCTCTTCTCATTCGGAAGTCCAGAATTGTTCATAGCTTGTGTAAGTATAGAAATAAGATTTTTTACAACATTTCCCAGAACATATGGATGTTCAGGAGGACAACCATTGCATTATCCATTACATTTATCAACACGGTTCCTTCAGGTTCAAGCCATCATCTAAAACCTAAAAAGAAAAGTGTGAGAGGAAGAAATAATTCTAGGAAAACAACTTAATAAAGGGGAATTACTTTCAATATATAACAGATTATGTTTAATTATATGATCGTTACTGTAATCCTAGGACTAAAACCTATACTTATACTTAACCTTAGGGACATCCCTAGACATACCTTAGAAATATCTCTAGGGATCTCACTAAATTTTTCGCATACTCATTTACAAAGGTTAACTAAACCTTTCCTATGATACCAACTGTAGAGAACCTAAACCTGACTTAAATGGACATTACATTACTTTTTCTGAATACTTAATACATAAAAAGAACAAACAGATAAGGACCGTAATAGTATATTGTCTTTGGAAACTCGGAAAAATAATCTTATAATCACAGTGAAAGATCTTCAACATCTCCCTTAAAGATCTTCCCTTTTTTTCTCTTACTTAAAACCTTTCTTTAAATCCTGGGGAAAATAAAACATAAAAAGGGTGAGCTCAAATTCTCTGTAAGGGTAAGCATGGATAAAATAAAACAAATCATATACATTTGAAAAAAAAACATGAACATAATGTTTAAACATCAAAATATTGAGCAAAGACATAAAACATGGCAGTGCGTAAGTCATAGATCATTAAGAAACATTAATCATGATAAAATAGCATGGGAATAAAACATGTAATTGTGGAAACCATTAAACACATGATGTGATTTCTATAGTAGCCAAGTCATTTCCACCAAGACCATCTTTGTGGACAAAGTCCCTTTCTAAATCGAGTTCACTCCTCGTTCCAATCCTGTAACACTGAACCAGATTAACTTACCATTTCATCCATGTCTATCTCATGAGATATAAATATTTACCCAATTCATTGGAGAGAGATATAGTTCTCACCCATCTCATAAGGAAATCATTCATACATGTGCTACAACATAAACATAAATCATTCATCATAACCCAAATAAAAAAATGGGTTTCATAGACATCATCCCATCATAACATAATCCATATAAAAAATGGATATCATTTCATCATAAGAAAAGTGAAACCATGAAAATCATGGAGACATTATACTTGAAACATACACATATTAAATAATGTCATCTTAGATGGAAAATGGTTTTGATAAAACACTGGAAATGAATTCTTGAGGAAAATATCATTTCTTCTTCAAAAACATTTTATTTTCACAAAATGACATGAAATTTTAAAAGAAAAGGATTTTTTTGAAAATATAATTAAATCTTGTAGATTAAACTTCATGAATATAAGGCATTATGAAACCGTAAAAATCTGTTCATGCTATACAAGTAAAAAAATATTCTCCTCATACTTTTACCGAAAAAAGTAAAAAAGTACCTCATATGGTAAACAAAAGAAAGATTCCTTCCATAAAACAAAGTAAAAGTCAAAGAGTGGTAAAAATTACATTAAACATAAATGGAAGAATATTAAACACTTTATGAAAAACATTTTTATGGACATGGATGAAAAAATTAACCATAGTAAATACTTACGAATTACAATCTCGGATAAGAACGAGAATGGAATAGTTATCCCTTAACTTAGGTCTGATATTCTTCGTATGTATCCAAAACTCCTTTATAATGATTTAAATAATGTCATTGACTTATTAAAAAATCATATTCATTGTTATGATATCATATATGGTTCACTTATGTCTTTAGATTACCAGTTCTTTTGTAAATTCCAAGTTAAAGCAGCGTTTTCGGTAAAATAGTTTCATTTATCGTACGTGTTTAGACTTGTTGTTCTTGATATTATTATTACTAATATCATGATTTAGTAACTTCAAGAACATAAAACATGACTTATATATCATATATATTGAGTATATATATATATAATAGATAGATAAATGAAATGAAACACATCGTTCATGGATACGGTAGGCCATACGTACGCATGAACGCTGTTTCCATTCCTTATTGACTTGAATGGAAGTATGTAAATAACATATACATAAATCCAAAAGCATTATTATTTTATATAAACCATTATTATTCATTATATATACTTTATAATCATTCTCTAATGGTTAACATAGATATTGAATCTCATCACGTCGTGGAGACGGGAATCCGTACGTACGCACGAGCGATGATATCGTTCCCATAATTATTTAATGGAATTGGAGTGGATGATATAACAAATCAGAATCAGTATTATTTTATAATAACCATATATAGTTATTCATTAGACCATTATACCCATCCAAGTAAGCTGTTGGTGAAAAAACAAATTACACCACGGCGTGGAGACGATATTCCGTACGTACGCATGCGCGGTGATTTCATTTTCCGTAGGATGGATAGAAGGTGAAATGGGGTTTGTCCATATTTATAATAACATATAAGTATATTATTGATACTTATGTTATTACTTTATAATGAAACAACTAAATAAGAATAAGTTGATGAAGAAATAAACTTGAAAGAATCGGTAGAATAGATTACCTCTTCTTCGACACACCTCTTTTAAGCTTCCTCTTAAGAGACTAGAGTTGGTCTTTTGAGAGAAAAAGAACCTGAAAAATGTTTCTAGGGAAGTGGAGAGGATAAATGGGCAGGTTTTGTCCGAGCATGAAGGCTCAAAGTTGTGTAAATAGGAGAGGGAGGAGGTGCCCTTTTATAAGGGAGGAGAGGGGCACCTTTGAAAAAAACATAAAATATTATTTTATAATAAAGTCATATTTGGTTAATAATATCTCAAAATTGATTTATATATAAGGTAATGTGGGTATGGGTCTAAATCCTATCAACCAAAAGGTTTTAGAAAAGTTTAGGTTACTATTTTAACCTTATCATTTAGATTTAACTCTACGTTAAATAATTTTAGCTTTTACCGTGTCATCTTGTTTTCTTACACTATATAGTTAATAAAATTATTGTAACTAGTAAAAAGAACCCCAAGTGGTTCATTATTAATATATATAACCTTATCTAAGTCATTTGGCAGAACCATATATTTTTATGAATATAATAACAATTAAGAATATAATATTTGTTTTAAAAACTATTTTATGTCAATTTGACACTATTTGGTAATTGATTTTTGTGAAAATCATAACAGTGTGATTATTTCTAAAAAAGTTAATTAAATCAATAATAACATGTCATGTTAACCTATAAAATTAGAGGAATTCATAAAAAGTCTCAAATTACGTTTATTTTGGTATTTTTAATATCAATTAGTTTAATATTTTATTATTTAGGTAATTACTGCATCAACATTGTGTCATAAATAAATTAAATTATTTAATGTCTAAATATTATAAATAAAATATCATTATGTAAAAAATCGTTTTATATTTCTAATGAATATTTATAGTTGAATTTATATTTTGTATAACTTTATAGTAAAAATTTCTTAGTTATTAAACATTGATTTTAACAATTTTAACTCTTTTTTAAATAAAATAATAATAAATGTCCTAATCTAATCCAAGTGAACCTAAAGGGTAATATTTTATTCCTAAGGTTGTTTTTGGTCGAATTACAGTTAACCAATAGAATTAGGACATGCGTTTGGGTAATAATAATATCATTTTTACCCTTAATTACCCTATTTACTCTCAACCGTGGTAAATAAAAGTAAAAAGTTACTATTCCCCAAAAATTATTTTTATCTTATTGAACCACATATTACTCCTTGATATTATCCGTATGTCTCAGATTTTTGAAATTCCACTCACAGATGTGGTAAAATTATGTTTTATGTAAATTTTCAATTTCTCCTAGGAGGTGGGTAAGACTGTGAAAAGTTCAATAAAATTTTTATATATCTAATATTATTATAAAATGACCCCAATAAATTACATTGAACTTATATAGGTATTATGTATCAATTTTGACCTAAAATAAATTTAAATAAAATAAATAATTATTTAAATAAAAAGTCTGTTTTTAAATAGTAACCATGTGTTTTCACTATTCATAAAAAATTAAAAGTTTTCAAAAAGATAGAAAAAATTCACCCTAGGCTAATTTGATATTCCAAATCCAAAAATGAAGTCCATTTTGAAAGATAAAATTTATAAAATTTCAAAAAATGTGTATTACTATTCATAACGGCTAGTTTATATACTATTTTAATAGCATATCGTTGTTTAGTGAAACTTGGTATTGCGTACAACACATGCTATCATGGAAGGTTGCGATTGCATGTAATGAAAGCCAAGTCAGGGTTGCGTGTAGTACAAGATTCATTTGTTGTTGCATATAATATAATCCAACCATATTTCATTTATACATTGAATATATATATATATACACTCAATGTTGCGTAAAATAACTTCTATCAAACGAACATGAAATGGTGTGTAACACAATCCAAGATTAGTATTGTGTATACTGCAAGCTAATACAATGTTGTGTATAGTGCAAGATAATATTAGTGTAGTATACAACAGAAGTTATGAAAGAAATTTAAAAGAATATATCTTATAAAATATAGGGGTGTTACAGTTCATGAATTTTCAAACCATGCACTGACCATAAAAACCCTCAATATATTAGTTTTCATGGTTTTCACTATGACAATTCATAGTTTGGGAAAACTATGCGCCAACCATGTACAGTCAAAGAACTTCCAAAATTTTCTAAATTTTCACCCGAAATATCCCTAAAGAAAACCCATCCAAATAATAAAAAAATAGGGGTTTAGGAATAAAAAAAAATAGAAAAATGATTTTTTAACTTCCTCACCATTGAAAATTTCATTCCCCAAAATTCATATTAAGAAGATTACATATAAAAAACATGAGCCCACTGGTCTCTCATAAGTGCCTCCCTATACCATCTCTTATGAAAATTAGAACTATGATACCATTGAAATAAAACTAAAGGTATTTTCTTCCCATGAATCACCTTTCTTTAGAATCAACTATCCTGACTGGATGCATAGTCATAGATAAATCAAACTTGACATCAAGATCACTCCTTCACAAAACATGAGATAGACCAAAAAGTTACTTATGTAGTTGCGAAACATGGAATATTTTAGGCATCGACGTCATCTTCAGTGGATGTTCGAAATGGTAATCCACTTTCGCCACCTACTAAATAACCACAAAAGGTCCCAAAAAATAAGGATCAAGCTTCCCTTACCTCCCAAGAAATCAATGAACCAAACATGGTGAAACTTTAAAGAACACCAGATCACCTAATAAAAATTACAATTGTCTATAACCACAATAAGCACAATATTTATATAAGCTCTATTCCATTAACATTACCTAATGAATAATTTGATCCTTTTCTGTTGTTTCTTGAAATGAGATTAGTCCAACCAAGGAACATTTACTAATTTCAGACCAATATAATGAAGATTTTCAAGGTCATCCATAAGAGGCATCAAATGGATCCATTCTAATCGCAGACAAGAAAATATTATTATAAGGAAACTCAACAAGACCTAAATGGTCATCCCTAGCTCCACCAAAGGTGAGAATGAAGGCACAAATAATTTTCTCAAGAATCTTTATATATCTTTCTTGCATGTCCATCTGACTAAGGATGGTATTCCATACTCAAACAAACCTAAGATCCTAGTTCCTATTAAAGGCCTCTCCAAAAGTGAGAACAACATTGATGATCCTTATCAAAGACTATAGAATATCGAGCTCCATGAAAACAAAAAACCTCTCTCATTTAGAGATTTTCCAACACCTCAATTCTGGTTATATTAGAAATAGGTATAAGGTGATCCATTTTAGTTAATATATTTATCAAAACCCGTATAACATTATCCTGGTTATGTCATAACAAAACAAAATTCCATATATATTTTAACCCACTTCCATATTGGAACTAAATGTGGATGACGTAAACCAAAAGGTCTCCAGTGATCATCCTTGAGCTATTGGAAAGTACAACACCGAGAAAAAAATCGGTAATGCCTCCTCTCATACCCAGCCACCAGAATCTATACGGCATGTTAAAAAACTTCATAGTTGTTCATGGGTTTACTTCCCACTGAGAATTATAAAAATCCACCATAACAAACTTCTTTACCGATAACGGTTCCAAAAATTGATTCTAATAATATATAATTACCTATTTAGAGAATGACCACTCCACAACAGGCTTCCCACCATAAAGAGAGTCTCTAATGCTATGTAAACCATCATAAATATGTTGTTCTAGAATATTAATTTCAAGAAAAGAAGAGTTCAACAAAACACTAGAAAAGTAAAACTTTTTCCCGGATTCATGAAATCCAATATGCAACTGTTAAAGAATATCCTCCAAGATCCACTATTCTAATGATTCTTTCAAAACACAGGTTGTAAGATTCCATCGCAAAGTATCTGTGATGACATGACCTTTCTCCATGGTATAGTTGATATTCAAATCAAAATATTTTTGGTATTTTACCTAACTCCTCTGGTGGATATTTAATTTTCTTGAGAGAATGTATAACTCATGATCTTGTTTTTGAAAAACATGGTAATGATTTCTATGAAAATGTAATTACACCAACTCTTGTGGGAGTGCATCACAATGGAATGTTCATGTTCAGGGGTTGGGTAATTCATCTCATTTAGCCTATGTTGATGGGATCCATAAGTAGTTACATGATTACCCTACATAAGAACACATCCCAAACCTAAACCTGATGCATTAGAGAAGACTATGTAGCCCTGCTCGGCCTTTGGAAGATTCAACACTGAAATATTAGTTAAAATAAGTTTCAGCACAACAAAAGAACTCTTAAATTTATCATCCTAAGAAATACTTTCTTCCCTACGAGTTAGATTAGTCAGTAGAGAAACCATCATTGAGAAGTCCATTACAAATATGCAATAATATCCAGCTAAACTTAATAATCTTTAAAACATGAAAATATTTTTCGGTTTCTCCCATGTCACAATAGATTTTACCTTTTTAAAGGGAAACTAAAATACTATGTTCTGGCACAATGTGCCCCAATATTTTCACAACTCAAATCTAGAAATCAAAATTTTAAATATTGGAATAATGTCGGTGATTTCTCAACAATTGGAGGACTTATATCAAATGAAATAGACGATCCTCTTTGGACTTCAAGTAAACAAGGATGTCATCTAGAAATACCACCAAGAAGGTATTAATATACTCATAGAAAATCCTATTCATTTATTCTATAAATA
Organism: Viscum album; assembly: GCA_963277665.1. Classification (NCBI taxonomy): domain Eukaryota; kingdom Viridiplantae; phylum Streptophyta; class Magnoliopsida; order Santalales; family Viscaceae; genus Viscum; species Viscum album. The sequence goes on along the minus strand of OY728142.1, from coordinate 1,256,331,177 downwards.
CCGAGGGTTCATTGGTTATAAAAAATGGCATGATAAGGTAATAATAATGGTTGTACCTTCTCTAAAAGATATTTTTATAGATGTTAGACTCTTTTATCCTCAACTTATAGTAACTAGACTTAAGATCAATCTTAAAGAACCACTTATCCCCTCTCAAATGGTCAAATATATCATCAATCTGAGAAAACATATATTTCTTACCATAATGTGATTTATCTTCTAAAAATTAACACAAAGGGGAAGTGACCCCTCATCTTTATTAGGAAATGAAATAGGCATTTCAAAATGTGATACAAACAGGTGTATAAATCCATTTTCTAAAATATTATACAAATCAGTCTTCAACTCTTTCTTTTTAGTTGGTGATATGTGGTAAGATAAAATAAACACTAATTGGGTACCCGATACTTAGTATATATAAAAATCTACCCCCTTACCAGTGGAAAATATGAGAGGTTAGAATGGAAAATATTGGGAAACTCAATGAAAATTGGAGGGAGATCATCACACAAGGTATCTCAGTCACGATAAAAAAGAACACAAATATCATTTTCCCCAAATCTGGATAAGAAGTTACAAATTTACATGGCCTCAGGTCCCATTATCTTTGAAAGATATGATAGACCCCATTGGGTGTAGTAAAGGTTACCCATTGAAGATAATAATCAATCCATGATTTATTATAAATGATCCAATATATCCTGGATATGATGTTAAGAGGTTTTATGTTGGGAAGTAGAATGTTTCATGAAATATAGATATCTAATAATGAGGATGCACAAGCTGGACAACGAAGACCCTAATCTCTATTTATTCCGAGTGGTATCGAGATATCAATCATATAAGATAAAATTTCCTTAGGAAGATTAAAATGATTAAAAATATTGTTTGAAATAAATGAACGAGGCGCACCTGTATCAAATTAAGTAGTCACTAATGATAAAGATATAGTGATGGTTCCTCTCATAGTCACTGGATCGATTTTTTCTTCTTCTGGAGACTCTACCACTATGTGAAGAAGATTTGTCTCAGAATTCTATGCCTAGAACACCTTTTCATGTTAAGAATATGATTTCACCATAGTTTTAGTAGGAATTGATGAACCTATGCCACTACATGAAGTGGAATAGACATGTAAAAGAATCTTCAAGTGACCTAAGAATCTGTGGGAACCACACATGTAACACCCCGAGTTTCAATGAAAGAATTATTTTAATTAATAAACTAATTATAACATAAATAAATAATATTATGAAGTATTATAATAAAACCATATTATTTTCTAAACCAAAATGAAATTTTATCACTTTGATTTATATTGTATTCAAAATGATAGTTTTGTTTCATTATAAGTTGACATATTTAGAAAATATAAAATAATTATACTTTATAGTATCATGAAATAATATTTATAACATATCGATTTAGTAAATAAAATTAATTAAAGGTAATATTATTATTATGAAATTTGTTTAATAAAACTATAATTATATAGTATAAATTTTTTAATATTAAAGTTAAACTCATATTATATTACACATATATTATAATCATTTATTATGTAAATAATGATAATGATATAATAATAGTAATAAAAAATGGTAAAGTATTTTCTCAAAAAATAATTGTAATTATAAAGACAATAACATATATATATTGTATATAAAAATCCGGTGCGTGATCATTGTAAATATGGAAGGTCATTGGGGAATGAACCCATCCTTCGCTAAGTGGGTAGGCCTATACAACCTTCAACAAATCAAGTGACCTTAGAATAGTGTTTTGTTTTCTGAATCTTGCGTATTTATTTTCTTAAATACATTTGATTATGTTTAAATAAATTTTGAATGTAAGTATTTTGTAAAATGGACTAGTATTTTATGTTGTGAGATATTTCAAATAGTATTTTGAAAATGGTTTTTATCTATGTATTTTTTAAATAATTTTCATAGAATATATTAAAAGGGATTTATTGAAGGTTTTTAAAAACTTCAATAGGATTATTTAATGCTCACCCATTGTTTTAATTATTTTTCATAGGACCAGCAGAGTTTTCCGAAGGCGTTCGCTTCGCTTACGCAGTTAGCGCACACCGTTTTTTTGTTCATTTTATTTTATTTTCTTTCAACTCTTATATTTTGTAAGCTTTTATATATTCTCCATATCCTAGATAGGTAAAAGTTCATCTTCTATGTAATGGGTATGGCTGGTTCCATATAAATAATTTTCAAGGAATGGTCTAGGAAACATTGGAGATTCGATGTTGTTGAGTTTAGAGGATCAGTGGTCCTAGTGTTTCTTAATTCTAAAGATGAAAATTCAGAATTATTTATAGTCTAACTAAATAAATTGCGATTAAGAAATTATTTTGAGGGTGGAATAATGTAACACCCTGAGTTTCAATAAAATAATTATTCTAATTAATAAAAAAATTATAAGTTAAATAAATAATATTATAAAGTATTTTAATAAAACAATAGAATTTCTTTTATCCTAAATGATAATTTAATACTTTGATTTATATTATTTTTAAAATGGAAGTTTCGTTTTAATACATGTCGATATATTAAGCCAATATAAATTAATTATACTTTATATTATCATGAAATAATATTTATAACATATTTATTAAGTATATAAAAATAATAAAATGTAATATTATTATTATGAAATTTGTTTAATAAAATTATAATTATATAGTACAAATTTTTTAATATTAAATTTAAACTCATAATATATTACACACATATTATAATCATTAATTAAATAAATAATAATAAATGGTAAAGTATTTTATCAGAAAATAATTGTTATTATTTTGATGATAATATATATATATATATTCTATATAAAAATATAGTATGTATTTCTTTTATAAGATTTATAAACTATAAATATATATAATTATTTTATTACCATAAAAACACACTTTTATTTGTGATTTTTTAAAAGAAATACAATTTGTATACATATACATATAATTTATATGGTTTGATTTTATATAAATATATAAAATAAGAATGAATATATTTATATAAGACACACAATTTTCTATAAAAAAGGTGATGTGATTATGTCCAAAATAAAAACCATCATAAAATAATATTAAAAGAAGAGTGTGAAAACGTGTATAAGAAATCAAAAAAAAGTGAAATGATGAATTAGGAGTAGTGATGCGTAACATGCTTTACAAAAAAGTCAAAAAAAAGTTAAATGAGATTTTGGGAAATGAAAGGCATAAAAAATTATGAGAAAAAGATAAAATAAAATAAAATGAAAGGATATGATATATAAACATATTAAGAAGATATAAATAAAAATAATTAAAATATTATAATAATAATAGGAAAAGAAGAAAAAAATAAAAAAAGAAGAGGAATTGGTTTTTTTGTTGAGTCGTGGCGGGTGAGGGGAAATGTCAGGTGAAAGTCCATCTATGGTTCACTGTTTTGCGGAGACTAGGTGGTAGGATCCAAGTCATGCAGCATGGTCAGAAGAACTTAAGAGGTCATGGTTTGCATGTTCATTCAGGAGTTGAGGCCAAAACGGGTCAAACTTTCATTGTCGATTATTGAAGGGGCCGAGCTTAGCGGAGCCAAGGTGTCGAGCATGGATGAGTTATGGTCTGAGTCAAGGGGGAGAAGTGGCTTAGAAGGAGTCGTCTGAATGAAATCAGGGAGTCCGAATAAATCTATGGTTCGTCAAATGGTGTCATTCGAGGTTAGGGTTTCGATTTTCCAAACCTAGCATGAGGTTGAATCTGTTTAGTTATAGGTTTCGCATCATTATCATTTTTTCAATTTCATAGTTTCCTATTAGTGTTTTTATTTTGGGGACCACTGCATTCATATTTGATTTGTCTAGTAAGAATTTTTTTCTAATAATGGATTGCTTGCATTTTTTTATTGTTTCATTTTGGTCCATCTAAGTCAATTCAGTCACAATAATATATATAAATATATATATTCTTAATTTAATTTTCTTCCCATTCATTACCTGTTGCAGGTGGGGACAGCTTGATTTTCTCAATTATCATCTCGATCCATGACTTCTTGAATAGTCTTCTTCTATTTTGGTGGTCTGTGTATATATATGATATTTTGTGTACACAAAGGAATGAAATTTCTTCTTATGAGGATAAAATCTACACAAGCCATCTCTTTTCTATTTTATTACAACTATTTTAATTCCCTCAGGCAGACAGAAACATTTTTCCTAAGCCATATTTTGAGTTCTTCATTACAGGTAACGTTTTTTTCTTAAAGAAATTGGTCAGTTCATTTATTTATTTATTTTTCTTATGAAATTGTAATCAGGGAAGGAGGAATTTATTCTTTCCAAGTTCATTTTTTTATTTACATAAAATAAAAATCCACTTGGTTTGAATAATTGAAACTTTAATAAAATATATCAAGGTACATTTATGGTGCTTAAGATATTCAGAATTTATTTCATTTGGTATGGGATATGTTTTATGATTTATGTTGTGTTTTGAGAATATGTTATAAGGGATATATTGATTTTATTTATTTAACATCATTTTATTATTTTAATTATTTTTTAAACATTTGATTATTATTTTTAGAACCTTTAATTTATTTTTCAATTGAAGATTATATTAAAAAACCACATCTTTAATTTGAATTTATTTCCCCATTAGAGTTTCCATCTTATAAGAGGGGTTTCTCTAATTAAAATCTATAAGCATGAGCCCTTTCAAGTAAAATTTCATATAAGCACTTATATACTTATCAATATTTCATAAATATTATAAATCTAAATGAATTTTTATGGAAGGTAATGTTAAACTTTCAAGAATTTTTACATATATCACGTCGTATTACTATACCTAAAATTATTTCAAGTGTATGTTTATCACATTATAATACTTAAAATTTCAAGTCCACATATATATATATATAATTATGTTGTCCATTATTATATAATTGGAAAATAATAAGTAAATTATCACAATATCACCCAAATTTATAATAAGGAAGAATTGTTATTATTTTTGAACTATTTTATTAGAATTTTATGTAGGGAATATGATCTTGCATTCAAAAATTATTAGTGAAAGTTATATTCTCATTCTATGAAGTTGTTCCAAGTATATATATATATATATCTCTGTGTGTGTGTGTGTGTGTATGTAAATATATTGACGCATTTATTAATTAGTGCATGATTTGAATGTGCAAACAAATCATATATAGATATGGGTTAAAATTAATATCAAAATATTATACAAGACCTTACATTCAATTTACTCAGAGAGGAAATGATTGATGACATGTTATAATTTCGTTTTTTTTTTTCATCACATTAAAAAATCAATGCGCATGGAATTTTAATATGTCAAACTAGAATTATGGATGTTACATATGTAAATAATCATTTCCATTTGTTTATGCATGATATCAACATCCGTTTCATTATAATAAGGTCATGTTTTTAATTTAAATTTTAAGTTTAATTCCAAAAATAACAAGTACTTGGATACCATTGAAAATATTTTATATTAAATTTTTTCATTACAATTTTATAATTAATAATTACAATCAATTATAGAAAATGTATTTTATAGAAAAAAAGGATTATATACCTGGATAGTCCATGCAAAGCCTTTTTGGTTGAAGTTTTGGTTGTAACCGAACTTCTAAGAGATGCAATGGAAGTTATTTTATTTATATACATATAATTATATATTTATATATATATATATAAAACTATGAATATTAAGTTTAAAGAAGGAACATGTTTTTAATATTGAGAACTCCACTGAATATATATATATATATATATATATATATATATATATATATATATCGGTAAAACAGGCTTAAAATGTTTTCAGAAAATCCAGCGATTGATCGTTGTAAATATGGAAGGTCATTGGGGAGTGGACCCATCCTTCCCTAAGTGGGTAGGCCCATAAAACCTTCAATGATTCATGTCAATTTATAATTCCGTTTTGTTTTCAGAAGATTGCATATTGTTTTCATAAATACACTGGATTAGGTTCAAATAAATTTTGAACGTAAGTATTTCGTAAAATTACCTATTATTTTATGCTGTGAGACATTTCAAATAGTATTTTTTAAAATGGTTTTTCTCTACGTAATTATTGAATCATTTTCAAATAATATTTTATACAGTATTTTTGAAGGTTTTTTGAACACCTTACTGTGCATATGTAATTCCCACCCCTTGTTTTAATTATTTTTCACAGGACCAGCAGAGTTTTTCGAAGGTGTTCGCTTCGCTTATAGAGTTAGTTCACATTGTGTTTTTATTCATTTCATTTTATTTTGTAGAAACTATGATATATTGTAAGTTTGTATCTATTCTAGAGAACCTTGTCCGATAAAACTTCCTATGCTTTGTATTGTGTATGGATGGGTCTTTATAAAATACCTCAGGTGCCTCAGTAGAGACACCTTTAGAAATCCCATGATTTTTACACTTTTATAAAATCAAAGGGCCTATACATGGAACTATAGGAGGTCTAGAAAAACTATTTTATAGAGGGAATCCATGAGAATTATCTTGGTTCCTCTACCCTTTAGAGGAATTTTCAGATCTTACACTTATAGAAAAAGAAACTTCCATCAACCCTTACTTACCATCCATGTCCATCACAACCATTAATTCTCTATCTAGTACATAAGAAGGGAACATCAAAAATAAAACATGAGAATGAATATTAGGTTGATGTTCCAACATGAAATGTCGAGTCTTCATATTCTCATTATATACAATCTCTTCTCTAAACTACACAATCACTGAAAAGTGATTTTCATATTCATTCATAGTCCTGTCAGCCTTCTCAAGTTTGAAAAAACAATAGATTTGGACATAATCATCAACTCTGGATAGAACTAATCAGTAAAAATAGATTTAAATTCATTACAATATATTCCCTCATGACTCTTTACTATTTCCATCATTTCACACCATCTCTTGCTAGGTCCCTCCAACACAAAAGTGGAACACTTCACCATGATTTCATAAAGTATCTCAATGAACCCCAAAAATTGATCAATCCTACTCAAAAAATACTCATCCTATTAAGGAATACTGTAGCCTTTGAACACTGGTGGATTTTTTTAAGAAACTCTTAAGAAATATTACACAAAACATCTCTCTAAGGTTCCATAGCTGGAGCCTGAACGGTAACTGGTGTCGGTGCCTATCCCAAATATTGTACAGTACAACCAATAAATTCAACAAAATTATTGTCCATGAGAGGATTTTATTATTTTAGTCTATCAATAGATTCATTCTAGATTTTATATTCATGTCCTATCGAATTAATGATGCTATAAAACATTATGAGAAAATATTTAAGACATCATATCAACACTCAAATAGATCAACTAGGGAAATCGATCCCATCGGATAGACAACAAGATTTAGATGTCAATCGATTAAAATACAAAGTAGGGAAAAGAGAAAAACTAATCCAGAATACGTCATTCCCAACCAACCTCTAGTGACTTAAGACTCATTATGGTGAGAGATATCCAAGAACTTAATCGAAACTACTTCCTATGTCCCTAAAAGAATACTCAACTGCATACTGAAATCAAGGAACGATGCACAACCTTAACTTTTGATACAAATTTATCACAAATCATTTCAGATACCCTGGTACCTTGATAACCATTTCAGTCCTGAGATAGAATTTAGGAAAATTCTAATACCCATGGGTTTGAGACTAGAACCTATAATCAAACAATATTAAAGTGTGAACAAATTTTCCATAAACACTATAGGATCAAGAGTTATAAGTTAGTATGCATACAAGCGAAACCCCCCAATGGAAACAGTACCAGACGTCAAGAAGGTAAACAAACCAAAAGTACATCATCTAGCTAATAGAAAACAAGATAAAAAACCCATGTCCCAATGGAATAAACAACTCTAATACTTAGGATCAGAAACAAGAACAACCTCCAAGTGGAGATTTATCATTTTTAATACTTGGAAGAAGATAATCTACAAACACCCAAAGGCACAGGTAGGGTATGAACTAAAATTACACTATAGTCTCCCCAAGTATTCTATAAAAAGATTGAACAATTAATTAACCAAATAAACCTTTTAATTTTAAATTAATAGGCCTGTAATTTCAAAAGAATATTTAAAACAAATAATGCTTTACATTTCAAATGATATAAATACATTAAATTTTTTTATTAATGAACATTTTATATAAAACAGTTTATATAAATTCATGAGGCATGTGTAAAACAGTTTACAAATAATGGAATAAATATCAAAAAATAAAATGAGACACATGGTCATATGGTAAGTGTTGTGATAGTTCCACGTTATGGAATTCCCTCACACTAAAATAATTATCATAGAAATATTTGTATACACACATCCCTTGAAATGATCAAATAGAAACCCATCACTATCCCGTTAGGGATGTGACTTATTTCATAGATAATGTTAGTTTCATAAAGAATCAATATACTTATATCTAAAATAACACACCGACTACCCAGGTTTTCATGTTCTCTAATAATAATCAGTAATAAGCAATTTTTTTAAAACTACTCCAAATTCAATTAAATTTTTTTCCCATTCCAATATTCCAATTAATATTTTAAAACCAAAATGTGTTTTTAACCAGTTCATGACTTTTTTCCAGACAAAACCAATGGGTTTCTATGAAAACAATTTATGTCATTTTTCAGAAATACAAATTGAAATCAATTCCAAAAATAATTTTTTCAATTCAATTCCACAATTTAATTACACAAATTAAATTCCAAAAATTCCATCAATTTTTCATAAACAATCTCCAATTCAATTGAATTGGGGGGTTTCCAAATTTTATTCCAAATCAAATACAAATTTGCAATTTAATGTAACTGTTTTCTAAAAAATCCAATTAAAAATAATTTAATTTAAATCAATATAAACAGGGTTAAATAAATTTCTAAAATATAAATAGAACAACATACCACGGGATCACCAGATCATGAATCATAACACAAAAAATGGGAAAATCCAATGATTTAAAAAATAGATTCAAGATCTAAAGAAACTTAGTTTAGACCCTCCAACAATGCAGAGATCTACGAATCCCTATGGAAAAGAGAGGAGGTGAATAAAATACAGAAAATGGGAAGAGGAAACTTATTGGGAGGAGATCAAACGTCATTGGAAAAACTCTGATTCACTTCTAAAGGGAAATATATGGGACAAATATCCTCTTGGTAATATCCAAGGAAGAGTAAATACTATCAAGGTCATACATGTCTGTTGATCACATTAACAAATTTTTTTGATATTTTAAAACTAATTTTCAGATTAATTAAATCTCTTACACATGCTTAGATGGACATGGCCAAATGGTGTGACAAACTATCCAACCTAGCCATGCACTTCTGCTGGCGGGGTTTAACAATTTCTATTTGGCTAGTGCACAGTTTTACCAAAATGTAAGCCAACTGGGAAAACCCTCACTCCATAATTGTTCATGGTTTTCACTAGAAGGATGCATAGTTTGGGCAAACCATGCGCCAACTATACACAGTCCAAGAACTTCCAAAAAATTTCAAATTCTATCCTGAAACATCCCCAAATGAAACCCAACCAATGAATGATCAAAAGAGGGGTTTAGGAACACATGAAAACAATCAAATGATATTTATATATGTATATATATATATATACGTATAATATAAAACATAACACACACACATATAAATGTAAACATAAAACATAAAATATAAAATATAAACACACAGATATATATATATACATAATATAAAAATATTTATATATTATATATGTATATTAATGTAAATAAATAAATAAATATATATATTAATTTTTAAAATACTGATATATATATACTTATCAAATTACAAAAATTTAATCACAATTGAAAAGGGTGAATTGGTAGTTTATTTGGTTTTAAAGAAGAAGGTCATCCATTCACATTGTTCAAGCAACCATTATTTAGGGTTCATAAGCATTGGGATGGGTTAGCATACTAGTGGTATTAAGGGTCAGGTAAGCAGCAATACATGGAAGTGGGTGGTGCTGGTCATAGACACCTTGGTGGGGGTGAGCAGAGGGCATGGCAATAGGAGTGGGGGAAATTAATGGGGGGGGGGGAATTGGTGAAACAGGGGGGGTGGGAAGTAGGAAAATTAATGTGGGGGGGAGGTAGAGGGTAGGGTGGTAAGGGATGAGGGAGGGAAGATGTAATTTTTTATTATGAAAAAAATATACAATTACAAAAAATAATAATTTCAATAAAATATACGGTTTATATATATATATAAAGATGTTTTTTAAAAACATCAATATTTGGGGATCATTTATCGACATTTCTAAAAATCATTGGTAATTGAATTGTTTTTAAATAGTGATATTTATAAATGCCTTTAATTTAGTGATGTTTATTTACCGATGTTTCTAAAAAACATTGCTAACTGAGGAATTTCTAAATTTTTGATGTTTAAGGTAGGGAGAGGCAAGAATATAGATGAGCGAGGGAATTTTTATTATAAAATAAATAAAATAAAAACATATATAATTTCGAAAACAATATATTGTAAAAAATTATTTGTCTTTTAAAAATTGCAAATGATTTTTTGAAACATTGGTAATTGGTTTTCATTTAAGGACATTTCTAAAAAATGTAAGAAATTTAGGTGTTTCTAAATAGTAAAGTTTATATACCTCACCAATTTACATATGTTTATTTACCGATGTCTCTAAAAAATGTCAGAAATGTGGTGTCACTAAATAGAAATGTTTATAAATGTTACATATTTAGCAAAACCTCATTTAACTATGTTTTTGAGAAGCTTCAATAACTAAACTACTGACATTTTAAGAAATTTCTAATAAAAAACATCTCTAATAAGAATTTTTTAGTGTTTATAATGTTTGTCAGATATAGATACATGAAAGAAAATGAGGCCAGTATAAAACAAAGAACATATGATGGTTAGAATGATGGTGAGTAAAAAAATAAATAATTTAATAAATTTTATTGGAATAAAAGAATAATGTTTGAAAATATAGTACCTAAGATACCATATTAGAATGTTGTGAAAAAAATGAACAAAACACTAAATGAGAGAGACTAGAGAATACAATTTTTTTTGTTCTTTAAAGATGTTTTGGAAAAAAGTATTGAATATTATGGCTTATTTTATTAACTATTTTTATTATTATGAATTGGGATTGATTTTACTAAGGGTGGAAAGTGAAATTATGGTGTGGGGGAGGTGAGGTAATGGTGTGGCAGGGTAGTGGGAGCTGGGAAAATTGAGGTGGTGTGGGGGGAGGTAGAGTTTTGGGAAGGATGAGATGAAGGAGGGGATATGTGATTTTTTACTATAAAACATTATAAAATTCAAAGAAAATATAATGTAAAAATATATACTTTAAATAATTAAAGATGTTTTTTATAAATATTTATAATCAGGTGTCATTTACTGATGTTTCTAAAAAACATTTTAAATTAAGGTGTTTCTAAATAGTGATTTTAATAAAAATTACCAATTTAGCAATGTTTATTTAAGAATGTTTCTAAAAAATGTCGGTAAATGAGGTATCAACAAATAAAGATATTTATAAACATCAAAAATTTAGTGGCACCTCTTTTAGAGACATTTTTTAGAAAAATAGGTAAATAAATTACTAATGTTTTATAACATATGTAATGAAAAAACATCGCTAATTATTGTTTTATCAGTGTTTATAAATTTTATTATATATATATATGTTATAAAATTAGGACAGTTTAAAACAAAAATTAATTATGGTTAAAATGATGGTGAGTAAAAAAAATTAATAAATTTTATTGGAATACAATAATCCTTTTTGAAAAGATAGTACCAAAGATACCATAGTAGGATAATGTGGAAAAAATGAACAAGATGCTAAATGAGAGATACTATAGCATACATATAGATTCTGGTTTTGTAAATATGTTTTGGAAAGAAGAAATGAATTTTATGGCTTATTTGATTAACTAAAATATATTTATATCTATTGGGAAAAATTTTCTATAGAAATTTGGAATGGTAAGATGGTAGATTTTTCAAACTAATAATTCTTCTGATATATCTCTCATTTCTAAACCAATACCTTTTAATATGATATGACTGATGCTAAGTCGATGAAATATATCTTTATAGGATATGATGATTAAGACTTCATATATTTTCTTTTTTATAATGATTAATGTAAGTTAATTAGAAGTTTATATTTTATATTTAATAAAGGTGTCATGTATAAGGATCATGACTTAACAGAAGACATTATTGAGAGGAATGAATCAATTGAGTACAACCAAGTTCAATAGACTAGAATTATAAAAATACAATTTAATTTACTAGTACTAGTTGTTCAACGGTATTAGAAAATTTGGAAATATTGGGTGGAGGTCATGTTTTATAGGTACCATAAAGCTCTGATGCACTAAAATATTTTACTAAAATGAAAGAATCAATTGTTTTTTTGGATTAAATATACAATACATAGGTTTAGTGAATAAGTTCTAATGGGTTTATAAGATTAATATAGAGTTCTAAATCCATCATACATTACATAATTTTACAATATATTGGAGATTTCAACTATCTTGGAGAGTTAAATATTATGTGACTAAAATAGTTAGAGTTAACAATGAAGGAAGAGATGGATTCATTAGATATGAATAAGACATATGAAATGATAGATTTACTATTAGGGAATCATGAACATTTTAATAAATGTGTCCACTGGTTAAAGAAAAAATTTTATGGTAAAAAAGTGTATAATATGATGGTGGATTAAAATATTTTAAACAAAAGGAAATTATATGTTTAAATAATACATTCTCTATGTTGGTGAAAAATATGACTACCAAGATTGTGATTGAAATGGATAAACTTGAAGGTATATACCTTTATCAATTATATTTGAATAAAAAATTATTTAATTGTTTTTATTTGTAAAATTTTAATGTATTAATAAATAGGTTACAAAAAAATTGGAAAAGAGGATATGTTGTATAGGGTCAAAAACGTCTATATGGGTTTAAATAGAAACTTAGATAATGGATTTAGAAACCTGGTACTTTTATAAAAGAGAAACATATCATTTGATGTAATGTGGATCATTTTTGTTGCTAAAGGGCGTTTGAAGATGGAATATTTCTTATTAATTCTCATGTATATGGATGATATTCATATAAATGCTCTAAAGATAGAGAAAATAAAAAAATAAGTAGTGAGATATGGATAAGAAATTAAGATAATAGATATATGGTGGGAAAATTGATATTGGTGATGAGTACCAAAAGAGACTAGAATAAAGGTAACATAAAGTTTTATTATGGAAACTATATCCAAAAGGTTCTATAAGGGTTCAGAGTATCAATATTGGATTCTATTTCAACCCCATCTACCAGTCACATCAACTAATTCAATGTAATGGTTCCTAAAAACTATGATGAGGAAAATACATATAAAGAGAATTATATGCATTGATGAATGAAATACTTATTCATGAAATGGTTTGTACTAGACATAAAATTATATTTATATTGGGATTTTTTACTAGGTTCATGTTGAATCTAGTGAAAGATAATATGAAATATGTGAAGTTGATACTCTTGTATCCTAAGGGAGGCATAGAAATATCTCTTAATTTAATAACATATGAACTGTTGTAGGGATATGTTGACTAAAACTTCAAAGGATATTGAAATTCATAAAGGTGTAACATATTCTTTATGCTCAATTATGAAGAAACAAATGTTAGTTTAATTTCCTAACTACAATTAGTAGTTTCACTTTCAATAAAAAATTAGAGTATGTAGAAACTATTAGGGATAAGATTTAATATAGAGAAAGGGTATATTAGATTAAATCTAAAAGAATAATTGGAATGAACTTTAATTCAATGATATTTAGAGTAAAATCCATATTTATAAGAATATGATATTTCAATCACGGATAATTCAAATCTAGATAAATTATAAATTCATTAAGATTCTTCTATAAAAAAGATTTCCAAAATAATGGATGGTTAGTGGGAGTAACATTCTTGAATATATATTGGCAAAGATGATAGTTTATGAAATTGTTGGAAGGTTTTGTCCCTTAGTGTGTATTGGATGACAGAAGGTGATAATAATTCCATTTACACCATAGAGGAAATATGAAGAGATATTTTTAGAATGTGGTTAAGTTAATTTCCTCGAAAAATCATTCAATTGAGTGATTAAAAAGGTGTGAAACCTATTTCTTAACTCAAATACTATATATAGAGCATGAGGAGATCAATGGATATGAAAAAGCATCGATAGTGGAATAATTATGGAATATTATTATAACTATAATAAAAATGGTGGTGTAGTATTTCATAGTGGAAGGATATTTGATCAACTATTAATAATTTTTGGGTGGTGGAGTTTTTATTTTCATGATATAGATTGGAAAATCATTGATGAGGATTGAAGTATAAATTTACGATAATAGAATTTTATTGGAATATTGGATCTATGTGTTGAATTTCTATTAGATAGGGAGACCGAGGTTATTTTATAAATAGTTTATAAAACCCTTGACTAGTTCTAATGTACAAACACATTTAATTTATAAAAATAATTTATTCCTCTTTTCATTTTTTCTGATAATGGTTATGGGAATTAAGAGTGGTTTCAATAGTGTTCTAGGTTATTTTTAGAAGATCTAGTGGGTGTTTGGATTTAGGATTCCTCACCAAGCTATGGTTCTTGAAGATTATGCATTTATGTGGGTGTTTTTCCGTTATCATTTCTCAAATAGGAAATGATTAAGGGTGAAACATGATGTACAAGTGTTTCCCCAAGAATTTTATCCACAAATAAGGGGATATTTTATATGTACCAAATAACATACAAGTCCCACATTTTGGTGTTTCATAGTGTTTGTTTTGTCCTCGACTACAGTGATATCCATACCGTGTAACTATATATAATGAAGAGGGGGTGTGCCCTGTGTGAAAAAATTGATTAAATCCCACACTACGGATTCCCTAATGTTTTTTGGGTTAAGGTCAGATCATTTAGACTAGACTAGAAATAGATCCATACTGTAGAGCTGGACATGGTGATAATGGGCAGTCCACTACAGGAAATGAGGTAAAAAAATGCATAGTCTAGGAATTTGGATGTCCATTTTCACATCCTAGGTGATAGAAAAATCTTGGATAAAAATTGGTACTGGATACACCATGGCCCCATCCGGTGGGTGTTTTGACTAAAGAGATTTCTTAAGGGAAGAATTGAGGAAGACCACATTTTGTTTGGAATTTTTTGGGTGTTCTATCTAGAACATAATGAGCTCCACACCATGGATCTATCAATGGTGATGTGGTGACCCCTATCTAATAAAGTTATTTAAGGGAGTAGGGAACCATTCCATTTTTCTCCCCTAAACCCCATTTTGGCTAGGCATGATGGATGGGTACCATGCTATAGCCCATGTAGGCCACACTGTGGTGTGGTCTATTGGGTCTTAAAAAATTTATTTTTCTTATTCTTCAATTTCTTTGTTTAATGTTTTTAAGGATTATATTTCTTTCCACTTTTAACCTAACAACATTCCTTATATTTCATTCTCCTTCTTTAAATTTTTTTGTTGCTTTGTCTCTCAACTCTTGGTGGAATCATTCACCATTCCTTAAGATTTTGAGTTATAGGTATGGTTATCCTTAAATATACAATATTTCTATGATTTTTTAACTATCAAGTGGCCTCACACCATTTATGTTAATTTTTCATTAATATAGGGTTTTCTACCACATCTTTGATTCCCACCATTTGAGTCCAAAATAATAGCTAGTTTTCAACGAGTGAGATTCTATAAGTCTAATGTAGGTGGTATCTAAACAATACATAAATTATTACTTCACATATAAGTTCATTTTTCATGTGGTCACACCTAATTTCTATGTGTTTGACTGATAAATTAATTATTTGACATAATTTATAGTATTTAAATAGAATAGTTTCTCATTGTGACTATAAAACCCCTAAATAAGAAGAAAACTTAAGACGATTCCATGGAAATGGTTTTGGATCAGAAGTGGAATAATATATGTTATGAACTAGTAGTGGTTGTCATGAAATTAGAAATGGGAAATTTGTAAATGGTTAAATGAGTGTGGTAATTATATGGTTCTTAGGATGGTGTTTCCCTAGGGTGGTTATTCCATTCCTAGGATGGTGTTTTCCCTGGGTAGTTCTCCAATGGATTTAGTATGGGTACATTTATCTAGGAGAATTTCAATTTCTAGGTTATTTTCATGTTCTAGGATGTGTATATTTCTCTTAGTGATTACTATTGTGTAGAGACAACCAACACTGGTCGAATTAGGTATGGTCAATCTTGAGTTTCACCATGAAACCTGAGGATAATATATGTTTTTATTTATTTATTATATCTTCTTCACACACACACAAACATATATATAAATATATAAATTTATCACTTATTCATGAAATTTCTCAGGAAGGGTATGTTTATCAGCACCGTCAGTGGTGGCCTACTAAGTTATACTCACACCCTCATCAGAACATTATCGGGTACCCGATAATATTTCATAGATACATGGTTGGACTTGGGTAGGGATCTAATGACCAATGAATTATTTGTATAGTTAATATGAATACTGAGAGGTTAGGTATCAGTCTAGAAATTATATCAATTTTTAGAGAGCCTTTCATATTATTTAGTCTTATTCATTTTGGGTACGTACATATTTTATCCACCCTTGAGGGATCGTATATATGTATGAAAAGATTGATATTTATTTCATACTCATTAAATTATAGTACATGATGTTCATGTTACTTTATTGGAGCTTTACATTTTCTGTGATGTTTATTAGGTTTTATATATGTTATTATTGTTTATTTTTATGTTATTCATACTCTGGTTAGAGGGTAAAGTCTATCCAGAGTAATTATATTTAGTATCACATATATTTTGAATCCTTTCTTGTATGGTGATGTATTCTTAGGTCAACATAACACCTCGTTCTAATTACTGTAGAGTAAATCTAGTTGGCGGATTTTATAAAGTGGTATCTAATATCATTATTTTGTATTACTATTTGGGAAATGCGTACATAATATATAATGTTTCTATAACATTGTATGGATAATATTCCTTGTAATAGCTAACCCATGTATGAGGAAAGGCTATGCTACTATGGTTTTTTTTAACTTTATATTTTTCTTAATTCACCCTTGGTGATATACGTGGTAGTTTTTTTATAATTTAAAAGATTTTCATTCCAAGGACAAAATTAAAAGAAATAATGTGTTTATGAATCATATTCGCGATGTAGGATTCATAAGTCATTTTAATACATTCTTTTTATTTGGAACATGACTTGGAGATAAAATTCAGTTATTTATTGTTTTAAAAATAATTTATTTGGTGTTATGACAAATAAATTTATTGTCAATTATTATATAACCATTCCTCTAAAATTATTAAAAAAATATAATGTGATCACTTGTTTTGATTATTATGTGGAATTAATAAATGAAATTCCAAATAAATATTATATTTTTTCCTCTATAACATCTAATTTAGATCACATTTAACTAATCCTATATTACCGAAACTGTTTTGAAAAGTAAGATGAAGATTATGAAATTTGGATGCTCAATTTATGTAACATGACCATCTGTATGGTTAAATGATTCTTGGGTGAGATAGTAGGTTGTGTTATCCCTATAATATGGGGTTTTATGGGTTATGATATGTTATAGATAAGTTTTTCCCTAATTCTTGATAGTGGGAAGAGTTATGGGATTTTATTGATATATATTCTTGAAATTATAGTGATATTACATCATGGAGGGAATATATGTAATTCTAGGTGGGTGAGGGGTATAATTCCCCTCCAAGTGGTAGGACTTAATCCCCTAGTGGTTCTAATGAATGCAGTGGATGATCCACTTTAGGAGAGTTTATTTCGACTCATATGATCAATGGAGTAGGATATTCCCTAAGAAGCACCACAAATACATGAGTTGTCAAGGGAGTTTTAATTGTAGAACCCTATATTAATTGTTACAGGGAGGGGGGGGGGGAGGTGAATTCCCCATGTGTCTAAGTTTTGGATTTAATCTATTAATAAAATTTTAAATCATTTTGAGACACCCATAAAGAGTATGATTAAGCTTACAATGTAAAGGATTTGAATACTAGTGAATATTGAGTTGGATATCTTTGTCTAAGAAAACCAGTTTGTGTGGTTTTCCAGGAAGGTTTTTTAGATGAGGGTTTTTATTTAATTTATCCAATGTCTCTATGGGAATACATTGAAAAGAAGTTTTTGAATTTGATATAGGGTTTTACTTCTATCTTGGAGCATGCTTCTAATTTTACTAATTTACATAATTTCACCTTCATGATAGTACATGATGAGAAAAATTGGTCTAAGAATTTTGAGGATGGTACGAGGTATGATATATGGGTTTAGACAAATTTATTTCACCTTCCATTGTTTATAAAGGTCATGAACTAGGCCTTTATAATGAGAGAAAATTTTTTTAGGGAATTTTCTTAAGACAATGAACTTATACTTGTGGATTCGGTAACATATATTCAAGTGGAAAAAGAACCATTTTAAAGAGTCACGCTAGACCAATGATGGTCCGAGTAGCCCGAGAAGTTTATCATATTCACCTTCATAGATATATATTTATATAAAGTGTTACTAGTTTGGAAGAATATGCTATACCAAACCCCAACACCCCTAACCACCTATTAGGTTTCAAATTTTTGGCTGGATGGTGCACCTACAATGGTTTTGTGGAAGATTTTAGGTAAAAATATGTGGTGGAGTATTGGGGTAGGTATATGCATCAGGATTTGGATCAACTCTTCCATGAAATGTGGGTAGATAGTGTTCTACTAGACACACTAGATGGGATGGACAATGTGGTTCTCAGACTAGTAGCAATAGTTATAGTAGATTGGTGAAACCTAGGGGATGCTGTGAAGGGTATAAGGATGAAGAGCATGAAAGTTATATATTGTTAAGTCCACTCCCTCTAACCAAGAGGACAATATTTTTCTTTTGCAAGGTATGATTTTAGTATCCTCTAAATTATGTTCTAATTTTTTCTAAAATAGGAGTGTTTTATTCATTCATATATTCTCGGTTCATAGAGGGCATAGGACTAGTATTAGAGTACCTATATTGGGTGATTTCTACTAATATTACATTTGGAGTGATATTTGGGGGAATTCACCAATGTACCTAGTGTTACCTGGAGGTTGGTGGTTGTTGTTTTTTCTACAATTTATTTGTGTTAGGGATGAAAAAATTTGATTTTATTTTTAGGGGAAAAAAGTTATTACCATATTGAGCATACAATGACTATTACTATCAATGAATTTCATTAATTTCCTTTAAGGTTGGTGATTATATTCTTTGTGGAGAGTGAAATATTTTGGTGGGTCATGAAAGACCATACCATTAATAGTTCGGAGAGATTACATACTAGGTTTCTCATATTATGATATCTATTTGAGGAATGAGACTTGCTATGTTTCATCTTACATTTGATCAGTTTATTATTGTATTTCCTAATTAATTTTCAAGGTTACCACCCAATATAGGATTCAAGTTTACTATAATGATTATTCCCAAGGTAGAAATATTTTATATTGTTCAATATATAATTGATCTTATAGTGATATGAGAGTTTAAATCTTAGTTGGAGGACTTTGATTCTAAAGGATTCATATGGATGAGAAAATCTCCTTAGGGTTCTCTGGTCCTTTTTTTTCTAAGAATGAATATTTTTATTTGTTTATGGGTGTCATATTTTCGAATTGAAAATAAGTGATAGTTAAAAACTAGTATCTTCTTACACATATTGATAAACTAGTTGACCAACTTAAAGGCACCATGGTGTTATCTATGACCAGTTTAAGGTCAGGTTATCCCCAATCAGGCGTGAGGACATAAGTCATACATCACACTTCCCTCAAGAGTATTTATATTCTATATGAGTATTTAGTGATGTTTTTTACCTAAATAAAACATATTCAGTATTTATGCATTTTATAAATTTAGTTATCCCCACATACTTAGACAACTTCATGGTTTTTTATTTTATCCTCATGTACTCCAAGTTAAGGGAGAAATATGACATAAACATACAGACTATTTTATATACACTTAGAGAGTATCGACCACATTCTAAGATATTGATGTTCTAATTCTAGATTGAGAAGGTGAACTTCTTGGTTCATATTATATCTAATGTGAGAGTATCTGTGGGCCCTGAGAAGATGAGATTATTGGTTTCTTTGGAACATCCTAGGGTTGTTTTCTGAATCCACAAATTTTTAGGGATAGTAGATTATTATAGGAGCATATCTCCATCATGTTACCACTAATGATAGGGTTTTCTAAAATGGTAGTAAAGCTAAACTTCATTCATCTTTAGGAATTATATTTTCAAGAGATGATGGTGATATTGAATACAACATCAATCAAGACAATACTTGAGATTGGTATGAAGTAAACTATGCATTATGATTAATTAAGTGTTATTCTAGGAATGGTCATGATCTAGTATAGTCGTGTGGTTGCTTATGGGTCCATCTTTCCAACTCTATATTAGAGGAATTTCCCTATGCATGACCTTGAGATAATAATATAGTACATTACTTGAGGTTTTAGAATAATTACTTATTGGGGGAGATATTTATATTGTAGGCTGAATACAACAGCCTGAAATATATTTTCCTATTATGGTACCTGAACATTTGATAGCTAGGGTGGGTAATATATCTAATATCCCTTGATTTTGAGATAAAATATACCCCTATAAAGGGAAGTGTGGTTTAGATGCATTGAGATAAAAGATGAAGACTCAGGTGGTCTATGTTTCTATTAGTGAGTGGAACTTGATGGCCTAATTTACTAATATACTTTTGGATGTTCAGTAGTATTAGGGTCAAGTGAAGCTTACATCCTTATACATTGCGTTTTCTCTTTATAGAAGGATAATTATGAGGTAGTTATCAAATAAAGATTGGTTATCCCTTATAAAAAACATATATGATGAGGGGATTCCACCAGAGTGGACCCTTGACATTGATGTGATTCTTTAAATCAAAGGTTGCATCTTGGTTCCCATGTACATGTCTATAGAGCCAATAAGGGAATCACATGACTTAATGTGGGTTTTACAACCATGTTTAACTAAGATTAATCATGGTATACATATGAAATAATATTGTCCTGGGATAGAGAAGGACATAACATGTTTTATTTGTTTGTGATCCACCTATCAACACATGAATGATGAGAACCAATGACATATTAGTCTCTTATGAATGTTACTCATTCCAAAGTGAAAATTAGATTCTATAACTAGTAATTTTATAATGAGGTTTTTTATAAAAACAAGTGGAAGTGGTTCAATTTAGTTGATTGTTGATTGATTAAAAAAATAGATTATTTCCAACTGATCTAAGAGATCATTTCAGTTGATTAGATGGGTGAGATTAATTTTTTGGGGATAGTGTGCTTACATAGGGTTCATCAGAGTATTTTTTTCATACCAAGAAAGAAATTTCAAATATATATTATAAAAGCAATTATAGAAAGATATTGGTACATAGGCACATTAGAGAACTTCTTATCATTTATAGACTAATGAGAAGTTTGAATGAACTATTCAGATATTAAAGGATATGTTGAGAGCATATGTCCTTAATTTTGGTTGTTATTTGTAGAAACAAATATAATTTATGTATTTCAATAAAAAAATTATAAGTAATATAAACATATGAAAACATATGGGGCCCTGTAAAGATGATTCTGTTATTCATCTTTGTATGGGATGGATGCTGGTGATTCAATGATGATCAAAACAAGTTTGTGTAGGAGAAATTAAAGCATATTAGAATTATACAGAGTTAATAGTGACTTCATAGTGTAGGAAGTGGTTCTATGTGGACAAAAAATATGACCTATTGATATCAAGGTGGGTGAATAGGAATTCTTATGGGTTTTGCCTCAATTGGGACAACATCATGTTTATAGGCATGGTAAGATAACACCCAGGTATATGCGACCATTAAATATAGAGAAGAGAATAGGTCCAGTGGCATACTAGTTATCTCTCTTAAAAAATTTTAGTGATAAGGATTTTTCATTCAAAATGTTAAATATTCAAATATTCTATCCCAATCCAATTCATGTCATCAACACTGATGTTATTGAGATTAAAGTTGATGTGTCATTTGAGGAGCATATTATTTGTATAGTGGGTTGAATGTATAATAATATATGTTGGAAGGTAGTTCCCTTTGTTTTGGTATAATTTATGTATAGATTTATCAATGATGATATGTGGGAGAGAGATTCATATATGCTGGATCAATGGCCAGATTTTTTCATCGAAAAGTCTCGGTGATATTCTGAAGTACAACATGGAAAAAGCTACTATATGGTGGAGTGGTTTTAAAACATCATACTCATTTTTAAAAAAGTTACCAATTTAATTTATACCAATCCGTGTATTATTTTTTTTATTCTGTATGAGAATGGTTATAGGGAGTTAGTATGGTTATAGTGGAATTCTCTGTGTTTTTGAAGAGCATCATAGGCTTTTTAGCTTTGGGTGACCACACCATGAGATGGATCCCGATGCGTAGGCATATTGGTGGGTTTTTACCCAAGGTTAAATGAATATAGGTTAAATTAAAATGATTTTTATTTAATCGGGAATGTTTTCCATAGAGGGTGGGGGTGTACCCAATATGAAACAATGAGGAAGTCACTCAACATAGTGTCCCTTAGTGTCTATTTTGGCTAAAACATTTTCTGAGGTCCATAACATTGAGATGGATATGGGGAATATGGGGTTTCCCTACCAGAAAATATGAGGAATACCATCTCAATAGTGTCACCTTGTTAATTTTGGTTTATTATAGGCAATTTTACCTAGACCATAATGATTTACACATCATGGAGCTAGTCGTGGTACTAAGGTGGAGTCCCCTATAAGAATCTAGATGACCAAAATTACAAGTATGGGTGTTTGGATGGATGTGGTGGTAGCCTAGGTGGTTGAGATTCCAAGGATCAAAATAGGTATTGGCTATATCATGGTCCAATTTTTGTGTTAGTTTGGGAAAAATTATTTTATATGGGTAGCTTAGAGGAAGACCATGTCGTGGTTGGCATTCCTTGGTAATTTTTCCCAAAGAAAATTGAGCTCCATTCCATGGAGCTTGTTATGGTGAATAGGGGATACCCCTATGTAAAATAGTGTGAGAGGGTATGGGGACATAATTTTATGGTGCCCCACTGGTCCCTATTTTTGATGGGCCTAATGGAGGGGCACCAAGTCGTGGAACCTCTAGGCCACACTGTGGAAAGGTAACAAATATGTTTTTATTATTCTACATTAATTGATTAATAGTATTTGGAAACACTTTTTCTTCTCTCATATGATCTAATAACCTCCCTTGTATTCCCATAAACATATTCTATAATCATTTTTGATTTCTCTCTTGATTCATGGGAGAATCAATCACCATGTATTATTATTGTGAGGTTGAGGAAAGACTATCCTTTTGTTTCTTTTCTTTCTCTGATTCATTCACTATCATGTGGTATCTCTCCATTTATGTTGATTTTCCATATATTATGGTTTTATTTAACTTTTATTATTCTCTTCATTTATGTTAAGTAACTACAGAATTTTAGTGAGTATGATTCTATGAGAATAAGGATAGTTATCCTTAAACCACCCTTCATGAATTTCACCATTCATTAGAAGTGATTTAGTCTCATAAGTTGAATTAAAAATATTATGAAATAGTAATGGTTTGTATGAAATTTTTAATGATAGAATAGTAAATTATTAAATTAGTATGGTTATCATATAGTTCTTAGGATGTTTTTTTCTAGTTATATTATTCCGTGGTTCTAAAGATAGTGTTTCTCTTGGGTGGATGTACTATGGTTTCAAGATTGGAATATTTTACTTTATGATGTTTATATTTTTAGATGGGTATATTTCCCCTGGTAATTTCTTTATTTAATGATACATATAATTCCCATGGTGGTTATTACTATTTAAAGACATACAACATTGACCAAATTAGGTATGGTCGATCTTGGGTGTCATCATAGAATTTTAGGACCAACTATGTTGTTATTTATATATTATTTATTTTATATATATATATGAATTATCCATGCACCTAAATAGGCTGGAAATGATTATCGACGTCCTTGGGGGTGGATTACTAAGTCTTACTCACACTATAATCAGGCTTCAATTAGGTACCCAAGTAAGTTCAATCATTTGAGGTAAGGATAAGAGAAATTCCCCTATATAAAATAATGATTTGTATAAATATGGTGGATCATGAGAGATTAGGGAACTGGTTGAAACTATGGACCAATTTTTAGAGTCTTCCAATTTTGTTAGTTTTGTTCCTTTAGGATACCAATATATCTGATCCGTATATGGGGGATAATTTTACATATTACATTCCAATACTCTATATCATACACATTTTTTACAATACAAGATATTGATGTTATATTATTGGGATTTAATTTTTTTACATTGTATAATGGGTTTGAGACAAGTTATTTTCATTTTATTTTATTATATTATTTGTAAAATCATAATGTATAGTCTCCCCATTGTAAATCCATAGACCCTCACTATTATTCAATAGCCTCCGAAGTATGATGTGGCTTTCATTATTCCATGTAACACCCTTATCTTATTATTTTAGAGTGAACTAGGGTGGGGGAATTTCATAAATGCTTCCAAAAGGGATAATAATAACTAGTAATTACATTAGTTGATTATTGGCTCGTGAGATCACTTATTACATTATAGTTTTCCTATTTTAAGTCATTTAGTAAATTTTGTTTTTACTTCATAGAATTAGGTAATTGATTAAAACTTGTTATTTTGGTTATGTACCATTATTATTGTGTGTAAGGTATTTCATTATGTCATTCAATTCTCTGTACACTTTACAAATTATTGTATAGTTTTGGTCTATATGTTTCATAGAGTATTGAATATATACACCATAATACATTTTCTTTATATATATTTTTATTATGTCACATTTTAGGTTTGGATGGATGCAATATATTATGAGAAACAATGTTGGGTATAAGCTTGTGGTTGGATTTAGAGGGAAAAACAGAAAATTATTGTAAAGGGGAAAGAATAAATGGGGAAGAATCTATATTTGTTGATTGAATAAACTAGATAAAACAAAGTGACATCAACAAAAAGATATAAAAGGAAGGGAATGATGGTATCATTGAAGATTTAAAAGAGGATTATTCTAGATATATACCTATATAGATGCTATACCTACCCATTAGATTTAATGGATGACTACTTTTATAATACATGAAGTAATATAATAAAATGATCCTTAAAAATAGTAGAGGACATGGGTGAGGAGATAATCATTATAACTTGGGAATCACATGTAGAGACTACATGTATGATAGTCAATTTGGACCATCACTCATTTTCGGATCTTCAAGTATCATTTTCTTAAATTATAATACCATTCATGGAATTTTTATGCAGATATTCAACTCAATATTATTGATGATGGTATATTTGGAAATGAGGTTTGAATCTATTCCATTTCAATATGTATTATAATGACGACACTGAGATTTTTAATGTTAAAAGACCTAATGATGGATTCTTGGAGTAATAAAATCATGGATTATGAATATCAGGGAGTTTATTTAGTAAATTTGGATCAAATATTTTTTCAAAGGAGTAATGGCTATCAGTGAAGTTCTTTGCATGAGGAGGATACATGTTCTTTGGTGATTTATCCATAAATATATATAAGTAATATTTAAACCAACAGAATAAACTGAATGAAAACAATGATGGAATTTATAGTAGGGTATAATGACTACATTGGTTTTGAATATGGGAAAAAAATAACATAAATATATCATATAATTTGTGGAAATGTGATAATATTCGATAGTTATCATGTAAATACACTGATAAGTATAAAACCAAAACAATGATTTTTGAGTGAGTATAGAGTGTGAATTGACAATAACATTATGATATTAAAAATGTAAAATTTGGTTTGAATATTGTTTCTATTCAAATCACATGAATATTCCACATGAATTTGAATATGGTGATACATTATTTAGAATGCTTTATAGGTGATGTTACATGGTGAACCATGGGTGAAATCCCATTATGATGTAGATGCACTCCATTTTAAAGGAATTTTGGGCATTACAACACATTGGATTGAAACATATCATTATAGATAATGGGATTTTATAATTAGGGAAGTATGTGGTGAGAAATAAATTTCATGTGATAATAAATGGATCCTTAATTGAATAACATGTGATGAGTGATCTACATGATGTTTTTAAGTCTAAAAAAGGTTCTTCCAAAAGGGAGGTTCTATGAAATAATGCTCCATCACTTTGAATAATTTCAAACTATAATTTTTAAAAAAAAAATTATAGTAGAGACTGACAGGGATTAGGGTTTCAAGATGAAATAATGAAGATTTAGGCATTTAACTTGTTGTAGTAGTAAAAAAATTAGTGAATGGATATGCAGTGTCTCAATTGTTTGATTTACTTATTTTGAAATTTGGAAGATTACCATAGGTAATTTTCATTTGTTTGATATTATTCTACACAAGATATTACAATATGTTCGTGAATTATTGTGTAGATTCTTGGAGAAATTAATAAAACATAATTGATCATGTGACACATGTCACATATGCATATAATCACACTAAAGGATCATGGCCTTTTATATAAGAAGGTGAATTTTTTGTCAGATTTTATTCATGGTGAATAAATATGAAACATGTGATTAAAGAGAATATATTATCTCATTACATATGTGGGTAATATGAATTATAGTTGATAAAAAATGATCCATAATAAATTATATAACCAAGAAGATTATATGAGAATGAGGCCAAATCTCATGATGAGACAGAATTATAATGTGGTGGAATATTTTTTGTTGAGGTTATAATGGAATGATATTTTTATATAAATCCCGTGACATATAATATATTAACAATTAAAATGAGCATTTATATAAAATAATAATTTCTATCAATATTAATTATTGGCATCTATAATTATTTTTACAAATTAATATATATATATATATATTAATATTAATTTTTTCATACCAACAATTATTTTACTAGAAAATAATTTTTTTATAATATAAGGATATTTTAATAACAAATTCATCCATTATTAATATTTTTCATTACCAATAAACCTTTTTACCTTATAAAAATCTATTGTAAGAAATTTATTAATAATAATAAATATTTTATAAAAAACTAAATATATATTTATTAATCATTTATAAATGACACAAAACTTGTTAATTAAATTATAGTATCATATTTCAATGCTTTAATATTATTGTTTGAATCGAATATAGATATGTACCTATATATATATATTATAAAATTATTAATTTAATGTTTTTTATCTAAGCCATAAATCCTTAATTTTATTAAAAATCCCCACTAAAAATGGGTATCTAGGAACATAATTGAAAGATGAATATATATGACAAAAAATAAAATATATGAAAAAAAATGATTAAGAATACAACTAACAGTGATAGGGAATACAAGAATTGCCCCTTCATTAATGTTCTCCCAAATATGAAGATAGATGTTCCTCTAAAAATTCACAAACTTATAGCTAGATAAATACAATGTATATATGTATTCATTGATAATGGGTGATCTTAAAAAACTTCATTTTACTGTTATCTAATCTAGTTGAATTTTTTTATGAGTACTCCTCTTATAAAGAGATATAAAATCGAAAATTTTCTTATCCCTTATTTCTAAATAATACCATAATTTCACAAGATTTCAAGAAAGATTCATAAATGAAATGACCAAATAGTTTATAGGTCTTTAACACCATCAATGTTTTATTCCACAATATGGATAGTTTATTCATTGATTGAGTGGATTTAATTCGTTTAAAAGAGTATAAATTAAATAATATTGAAATTTGTCCTTGAAAAAGTAAATCACCCCATTAAGTGTGATATGATTCCTTTATTTTATTAAAATAAATCAATTGAAGAATAATCCTCACATGTAATAGCATTAAATTAAAATGATCATCTAGATTCCAACACAATAGAATGATTCTAGGGAAGTGAAGTTGTTTAGAGTGACAAAAGGAAGAAATAATTGTTTAATTTAGCATCATAAGCTACATCAAAGATAATTTAATCAATTATGTCTACATTTATATAAGAAAAACATGAATTGAGATTCTCTTCTTTTAATAAAGTTAATGTTACATCCAACTTAGTTGAAAATTATATTTCATCTGATAATTCAATGATAATTGGTTTAGAAGTAACATTTTTGTCTTCAAGAATAAGACTATAATAACCCTTAGTAACCAACCAAGAAGCATTGTATCTTGAGTAATATTCCATAATAGTAATTCCAAAAATATTTAAAGATGGTGTACAAGATTAAATAAAACAATATAAAGTGTATCTTTTAGTGATAAAAAATCTCTTTCATCACAATGAGTTGTTGCATTTGGTTTTTTATAGTCATGTTTTTCCCAACCCAAAGCTTCAAAATATTTATGGAGAAAAATACCATATTTTTCTATGTTAAGAAATTTTTATTTATTTATACCTTATTCAAAAGGATCATGACCATCATATCCACCCAAACATACAATAACATGACAGAAATAAAGGAGCGGTTCTTTCCTCTTATATACTTCTAAAAAATAGAGGAAATTATTCATAATGGAATTTCTAAAATAATAAATCATTTCCATTTATAATCAAAATCAAATGATGGATCCCAAAAAAACATAGTCAATTCAACGAAAACCTGAGATATTAATGTCATAAGAACATTCAATATGGCCAAATAGATCTCTATTAGGGTACCTAGAGCCCTCAAAATTTCTATAAACACCCTATTGGGGAATATCAGGATCCAATTACTCCAAATCATGCCTTATAAGCCCGAAACATAATCGATACTTTGGTTCATTCCTAAAACAACTGTTGAATGGATGAGTAGCCCATACAAACATATATTATAGCCACAAATCCTCATAAAAACTGATGTGGTATTCGATTTTCATGCCCAAAAATTCACAATTCAAACAAAATATGACACATCAGGGCCTCCCATTAAAAATTAATCCACCAGATCCTAGCATATTACACCATAATATTTTTATTAACAGTAATTTATTCCTGGAAAATTCTTATTATAAAGACTATTAACATAAGGCATTACATAACCAGATGCTCCATTCGAGCCACTATTATCAATGTGAAACAAGTTCAAGAATATTCGACCCACACCCCACCTGGGCTACATCATGGATTTGATACTACTTATTAGGATCAAATTACTCATCACTTGTCCTTACATGGGAAAAAATTGTGGGGTTTTATGCTAAAAACTTTTTATAATAGGTTCATTCCATTTAATCTTATATTTCATCAAACTCTTCCCAATTAAACTGATGTGTGACTTGTTTTCAGGAACAAACATGGAAGAAATAATCCTAGAGGACAACTAAACTATCCAAAATGGCTTTATCAGTGACTCAAAACCATCCATATTGAATGGTGATTGGTAGAATATATTGTTACTTAATATTGTAAAGTTCAATTATATCCTATTATATAATCTATTTTAATTTTCTCCATAACTAAACCTCTCAAAAAATTGAGAAGCATCAACAATCCAAATGAAAAACTATGGGAAACTGATTACTTTTAACAATTTTATTATCACCACTAATGATTTATGCCCTGATTCAAAGACTCTTATAAGATAAAATATAAATTTATACATGAATCCCCTTTTGGTAAATCCAATAGACACTAATATACCATTCTGGGGTCAATATAGTTCTATAATATGATCCTATGTCGAATATAATTTTATTATCATAATACCATGAAATTCAAAATAAGATGCTACCCCATAGAATCCCTACAAATATTAGAAATTTTTTAATAATAGATTAAATTATTTTTATAGAAAATAATTATTATATTTAATAAAAAAATAAAATTATTATATGATATTATTTTGTTGTAAAAAGGGGTGTAATAGTTTGGAGTAAGTTTTAATATTTATAAATCATTTTGGAGTAACCATACCCCATGAATGCATAATATATTGGAGTTGGTAAAATTTACTCTAAAAAAACCACTAGAAAGACAATAAATTTGAGGATATTTTGGAAAATAAAATTTTTTATTATAGTAATGAATAGTCCCCAACATCATGGGTTAGAATCCATTGATTCATCTTTCTAGGAACATTCTATAATGGAGGAAATTTTAACAAAAAATGACTCAATGGTGGAGGTCCTATTTACAAATTTTTTATGACCACATATTATCTTTAAATATTGATAATTTAAAATAATATATATATATATTAATATGATAATATTTGGAGATTTTTTTTCCAGAATCAATGTTTTTGAAGATCCATCCAATCGATACGTGATTTCCCAACTAGAATAAAAATATCATGTAGGGGTATACATGATTAACTATTTTGTAGCAAAACCAATTCAATCGGACCTGATTGAACTGATAAAATTTAGTTTCAATCATTAGTTTTGTTCAATTTTGTTTATGAATATTTTAAAAATAATTTTGTTTGTGGTTATTCAATTTGGATATCCTTAACCATATTTAGACTTTCCTAACTAAAACTAAACAATTAAACTAAGTATATATATTTATTAAAAACTAATGTACTTTATAAGATCTTATAAATATCAACACACTGGATGGATCTCATATGTTTCCCAATTTATCATCATTAATAAACATATATTGAAGAAAATAAAATAAAATAGTTGTACCTCAAATGTGTTGGGCTCTATCTTTTTTGATCATTATAGAGTATACTTAATCATGATCACCTAGGGAAAGAAAACAACCTATCTCCTCCACATGTATAATATCTACCACCAGAATCGTCATATGCTATGCGAATATCACTCAAACTACATAGGTGTGTAATAACCTTCTCTTTATATACGAATAGAGTATATAGAGGGAGATATATCTTCAAAAATTTCTAGACTGTCTTGCATACCCTAATCATCCAAATCCCCATTCATTATACATGCTCTCATAATTCAATGAATAGAGTCTGTGGTAGAAAAACAACACTTGGAAACAATAATATGTTATGATAAAAAATATAATAATTGGATTTTTTATGATATTTTTACATTTTAATGATAATAAAACATTATTCATTCCACAAATAAATCATCTATCTAATTAATAATGGAGTAAAAAATGCGGTGGATATTGAATTAGAAATGAGTCCATATCATAAACCCATAACCTATGATAAACATCATATGCATATCACATGATATAGACTTCAGTATATCATACAACATAATATACCTATTTTATTGATCTCATGGGGGTCTAATAATAATTATTAGAACATTCAAAAATAATTAAAATTTCTATTCAAAGATTAACCATTTTAGAAAAAATTAAATCTAAAAACTATAAATGATGAACTAAATGAATATATTATATACCATACACCATAGTAGAAAGAACTCCATTTCATATTCCTGATGATAATCACCAAGAAAAAATAATTAAAATTTATCTCAAAGGTGTATACATAAGCTGAATGGATCTCTCTTTTCATAAGTGGAACTCTATATCCTCCATGATGTGTTCCATATCATTTGTAAATGGAGGTCAGTGAAATAGAGCATAATATGTTGGGGAGTCTCATTCAAGTATTTTGTAAGCACACAAACACAGACACCTTGCATAACATGGTAGTGGTATTTATAAATCCTTTGATATTATCCTCAATAATTCATTCATTAAGTCATGTATTATAATAAATGAGTTAATGTATCAACTAGTTCATGCATCACATGAATGAATAAAACTCATCTAACACATTTTATTCATTTTAAATGGTATATTATAATAAATATTAATGTGTAATAGATTTGAATTTTAACATGTAAATATTTATCTACCAATGAGTGTCATAAACTTTCCATATTAATTGTAGTATATTATTCATAGAAAAGAAGTAGTATAATAGTGCAATGAAACAATAAATTTTTTTATGATATGAAACTAATTATAAGTTATAATTGCATGGGATTACATGGGAAGAATAATGTCTAACATTGTTTATGAAATCTCAATCCTAATTTAAGATTTCATTTAAAACAGATGATTTCATATACACTTTTATTTTTATATGTCAATATATAAAACATATTTATACTTAAGCTTATGATATAAACCAAAATTCATTAGATGTTATAATATTTTTACAATACCTCCTTAAATATCCCAATTGCACTAAATATTTATAGAATTTGTTGCATTTCATATTATATTGTATCATATAAGATAGAATTTGAAACCATGTACAAGAAGATTTTGGATATCTTACATTTTTTCGGAATTATATCATTATCATCACTTTGTAGTGTTACATATTAAATACCTTGTGAAATAAAATTCTACTAATTAATCAAATTAATTGTAAAACACTTTAATAATATCTATACGAGTGACACTAAATCCCTATTTAGTCAACCAGAAAGTGTGATCCCATAGAACATTCTAGAATTGATACTAAATATGATTCATCATATCCATAAATGTAAAAAAAGAGAGACCTCCTGAAAATCATCAATGATACTCAATCTACAAAGGTATCTAGAATGATCTCCATTAGAGTCATGTATATTTATACCCTTTTTCCACTATCTTTATCTCATGTTAGCATTAATTCCCATATGTTACCTTTGTCTAAGACTTCGAGTGACCCTGGGAATGGAGTATGTCAATCCCATAAAGCTAACTCATGAATTCATAATTCTCTGAGAATAGACTGATCATATCAATTAATACATCACAAGTCATTTTTATTTATGGATGAGAAAATCAAATTTCCCATATCCAAATGGATAAGAAAATCATATGTAGTATTTTGGTGAAGCCATACCCTCCCAAATATATCTTAATCAAGGTCCCAAATGTCATAGTCGTCATATGATAGGAAAATATCATCTTGTTTATGTTTTAACCAGGGACATGATTAAAAAAATTACCAACCACTACATGATTATCTAAGATTCAATTAATTGTGAAAGAAATGAATCCATGTATAATAGTTCTCATACTAGGTATCTCACCAACATCAGAATTTGAGGAAAGAAATATGATCTATAATCCCCTAGTATCCGAGATTCATTGTGTATGATATTCTATCTAGTATACATAGTGGGATATCTGACATGCAAAATTTATTTATGCCTCATGACCATATTCTATATCTCATGCAAGAATCTTAATCACAACAACCTTGAAATTTATTCACAACCTATAATACTCAATTATAAACATTAGTTTGGGATACCTCAGAATTGTTCTTTAAGAGGTTAACCATCATTATGTTTCATGAAATGGTTATCAATATATACATATGTTCAACTAATGTGAAATAATAAAAAAGTGTAGATTACATTTTATATGATACATATTATATTATTAATTTTTTAAGAATACATAACAAAATCCTAAAAAAGAAACTGTCTATAATATCATATATGATAGAATACTAGATCAAATTTATATTTACTACACTTTTAAGGGTTTTAACTCATTAAGACTATATATATGAACATGTGATACAACTCACCTAGTAAAATCTTTAGTGCGTAACATCTATGAATATAGTTTGAATAATGGTGAAATTTATGAATAATATCTCTAATGCTATAGTCCTTTATCACATTAGAACTCATTGACTTCATAATACCAAATATTTCAATATTAATAACTTTTATTCTATACTATGAACTTTTCTAAGTTTAACACCACAATCATTTGAATATTTTCCATATAAATTTTCCATTAATATCTTATACTAATTAATGTAACTATTTATATTATTACTTACAATAATATCCAAAAATCCTTTAGGATAATGTAATATCCACTTTTTTATGGTAACTAAATGTAACTATTTACATTTTTATTTACATATATGCATCAAAACATGTTTATAATATTATGTGAAAAATCATTGATAATTTTTACTAGCGTAATAATTTTAGAAAATGTGATATTCACTTGCTCATGGTAACTAAATTTAACTCTTTACATTTTTATTTACTGTCAGAAATCTAAAATATTTAGGTTATTTAGTGAAAATCACCGAATTTTGGACTAATATAACATTTCTTTTATTAAATTTTAACATTTATATGATAAAAAATTCTCTTACTAGCGTCTTATGTATTAAATTCTTTTTATAATATCATACAAAGAAACACTAATTCCTTTTTGTTGGAAAATAAATCTTATTTCTTTAAGTAGTAATATTTTAAAAATAAATTATTATTTACACATCTTATATGATATTATATGAGTTTATATCATTTCCCTAAAAAAGTACGAAATTTAATCAACATATTCCATTAATGGGTGGTGGGATAAACTTCCCTTACACTTTAAAAAATACATGTAATAACTTTATCATGGATAATTTTTTATCTCTCAATCCTTTTAAAAAACATGTCATAGAATCTGTTGAATCATAAACTATGTGTATAAAATTAATTATCATTATTTATTCAAAACTACACTTTCATAAAGAATAAATTATCTTATAATTTTGTGGAAATTAGATAAAGATACACATATTTTTCTTAAATCTATATGACTACCACTTTTTTTTATAAATTGATTGAAAACTATAAAATCTCTCAATTCTACCCTTTATATTTTTACTAATTTTTATTTTCTATATTTATAACGTATATATTAAGTATCATATACCATTAAAGATCAAAAATAAAATTTTACAACATTGATACATGATAGGTAAATTCCATGGAGTTTCTAAACCACCTTCAGACACCTTGAAAAATTCCATTTTATGTAATCATTACATTTTACTCCTAATTTTAACTTTATGTTTTAATTAATTTAACTTCCTACGCAAAGAAAGATTATTGGGATATTTAGCTGAATTTTATTCTTATGGTTTAAACTTTTACCAACTTATTCTATCTATACAACACCATAACATAGACATCATATTCTTAATTCATGTATTCTCAATACTTGAGAATAAGGGTAAATATTTCATGAACTCATTCATATGTTTAGAGAATTTCCATATTTGAAAACCAGATGAATTACATAACTATAATAATCCATGAAGAAATATTTAGTATCTCAAAGTCATTAGTATACTAAATTTGATTCATTATATTACTATAGGGTAATATTAACAATAAAATTTAGTATTTAATTCTCATAAAAACCTAAGTGAAGCATACTATGATTCTCATAAGAATCTATATTGATCAGTTTAAATATTTCTACAATAGGTTACTCAGGAATGTGTTACTATACGACACAGAATTTAATTTTACTTAAAATTATTTCTTATAATACCACCCTTAGGTGTTTTTTATAATGAACTTCTAATTCATATGTTTTAATCTACAAAGTTTTGTCTGATGATAATGACTCTATTATCTACTTTAGAATATTTTATAAAATGTGTATCATGCATCATTAACTATTTTATAATTACTTTTACTATATGGTATGCCACTGAAACAGTGACCCCTTTTTAAAAATTCATTAGATCTAATTGTGGATAAATATCCATATATCATCATGACATTCACTTGGAATCATATAAATAAGACCCAATATATATAGTAGACTAATATTTTAAATCATATCTGATATTAATCTTTGATATTAGAGTTGGTTACTCTTTCATAAATCCATTAAAATTGATAAAATCAACTATGTTCTCTTGGTAACCTAATGGTTAGGGTTTCCATGCAAAATTTTACCCAAAGTAAACACAAAGAACAATGCAACTAATGATTAGAGAAACCTCACTACTTTATGGACTTTTACAATATAATATTTTGAGAACTAATTGTTAGGGTCAACTATATTGAATCATTGAGGTATTTATAATATCCACATTGAAAGGAATATAACAAATATTATTTTGAATGGGAATTAATGTCACTATCTTATCTCATGTTATTCCATTTATATATTAATTCTTCTAATAATTTAGATTGTAATCATATTATGTTTTCTAAAATATTATGTTTACACCTTATTAATGTGTAACTCCTGAAACAACCAAGAATATCATACTATTCACCAAAAACTGAATCCAAACGTATTTACACATTTTCAAATGCATCTCATGCATATTGTATATGAACCATCCAGATAAAGGTATACATATATATAAAATTAAAAATATTTACATGACTATTACTAAAGCCTAAAATATACAACCCCCAACATTCTTGAATAACTCATAATACTCTATGATAGTTTGAAGTTTGACCAAAATAACCTTCACTTGAGAATTATTTTGTCAACAGAGAATCCAATTCAGTATAACTCTAAAACCTAATATGTATAAACTATGCTGAACCCCCCGAATCCATGATAATAAAATTATATAAAAATATATTTCATGGTATATGAAAACCTAATCATATATGGTCATATAATTAATGTATTTCAAGGCTTTATTATATATAATTTCTAGTTTTGAAACTACCTTTGGTATCTATGGGTGATCATTGTTGGGGGTGGGGGGATGAATAAATGATCTTAATTTATTATTATATTATTTTTTTAAAACAATCTGCAAAAAATTAATATGAATGATATTTTCTATCTACACGCATCTTACACACACCATATTTAGTACTTGCGGTCATTCTATAGCAGCTAAACACTTCATCCCTAAATGGTTGCATAATGCACATCCTTTTATTTTATCATTATAATAGAAATAGTTCATGTTTATTTTTAAAAGTAAAATTTAATAATTTTAAAAATTAAATTATATAAAATGGATATCATTTATGAGTTTAAAAGTTCATTTTTAGAATAGGGTTATTTTTGGAGTTCCTTTGAAACAGTTGATTTTTGGGTGAACAATGAAAATATCGATTTTTATAGAACTTTCATTTTATTTATTTAAATAAAATAATTTTAAAGACCCATTCTATTTTTTATTTCGAAATTAAAAGTATATCCAATTTTTTAGATTAAAAAAATTTATTCCATTTTAGTCATTATTATATTTTTTAGATTATGTTCATTTTTATTCTTAAAACCGCATTTTCAAAAAAAAAACTATTTCATTATGTTTTACTCATTTATATTATAATTCATTTACGTCTATTTTTGAAATTGAATCTTGAAAGTTTGATTCCATATTTTTAATTATGAGGTTCAAATTTATTAATGAGTACAATTTTATTTTTGGACATTATGAATAGTAACCATAGTAAAAATGTTCTCACCAATATAAATAGAGAAAATTAGTTAATTAATGTTAAAAAACTATGAAAAGGTAAGAAAATATCATTTAAATTCTAACAGGATGAGTGTATTTTGCAAATTATCAACTTATGTATTAAATTTAATTGTTTTTATTTATCTTGACTATGAATACAACCCTTATAATTTTTAAAAGTTAATAATAATTACACGTGTTCCACTCCCCTCACTTCTAAAAGGGAGCATAATATCCTCACTAATAAACACCACATGGGAACTTTATATCATAACATATCTACCCAAAACCCTTTCCAAAATTACTAATGAAGTATTATATGTATTTTCCCACAAAAATACAATCCTTTAAGGCTTAAGGTGTGAGGAAAAGAGGTTTTCTAATGAAGGGGTATACCTCTTAATTGAGATATTTCATATTTATTTCTTTTTATAACTATTCCAAAACTATCAAAACCACAATTTTATAACAAAATAAGTAACTAAAATTTACTGAAATTTTATTAGCTTTATATAACACACGTTTTCATCTCCCTTTCCATCTTATATGAAATGAAAGCATTAATTATGTGTATGCATGGACTACCACCTCCACGAAGCGATATGTTTTGTTTTTATAAAAAAAATTCATGGAAGGTTATTATGATTTATTTAAGGTATATATATAAAATTCATGAATAAAGTATTTTTTTTAAAATATAATATAACATTTATATTCTTAGCCTTACTTCAATTGAAAAATGATAACATCTCTCTTTAATTCATGCGGATTACCACATCCTTTAAGAGATGTGATTCATTTTTAATTTTCACCATACATAGATGTTAATAAGGATAGTTTATTGAAAAAATATTATATTTCAATTATAATAATTATTTAGTAAATATAAATATTCCTATACTTTTTTTCATTCATTAGAAAGATAAAAATGTCGTTCATGAGTACTTACAAAATACCATCCCCTGAAATTAATTTTTCATGACCACATTAAATGGACGGTTGTAAAAATATATTAAATTTATAAACATAATAACTTTAAATTATTTTTATTTTTCAAATTCTTATACCATGTCCAACATGTAATGATCGTAACAACCAAATGAAAACACAGATACGAAACAGAACCGATAAGACCAAAACAATAGATTTTAAAAAATAATTTTGATTAAATGGGTAGAATTATGAAATGATATAAAATAATATAGATATAAATATGGATGTAATATATATTAATAATAAATATAAATTTATTTTATCATTTTTTTTAATTTTTTTAAAACATAAGAAATACAATGTAAGGGTTTATTTCATAATCTCATTCTTATTGAAGATTGTTTATGTTTAAGTTTATATTATCTTAATTATATAATATTTATCTAATAAAAACCATATATTTTAATATAATATGGTTTTTTATAGGGTTTTAAATCATTCTTTCTATTTCCCCCCTTTGGTTTTCAAAAGAAAAAAATAACATTTCTAAGGAAGCTGACAATATTTCTCTTCTTTTGGTCGGCCCTATTTTTCCTCCATGTCTATGTTCTTAATGTTTTTTATGGATGATCTTATACAATTTTAAATGGTTGAAAATTTTATTATTATACTATAACTGAAATTATTTATAATTTTTTTTATAGAATTACATTATTGTTTTCCATACTAATCATTTTTTACTTTTTATGAAAGTTTGAAAATAGGTTTTTTTAAGTTTACGACATAAACTTGTTTTCTTGATATCATAGCCATTATTTTTCATAAATATTACTAAAAAAAATTACATTTTCATTTAGATAAAATCTTATTCCTATTATTCTAGTAATTTTTTGTTTAAAAATGTTTTAAAATAACTAGATAATTATTGTTTTTTTAATGTATTTATAAATTTGTTTTTTATCTATTTCAACATAATTAAAAGATTATTATGATTCCTAAGGAATATAATATAATGATACCATCCACATTATTTCTTATCATGGATTATGATAATGTTTTTGTATTTAATTATAAAAGAAAATATTTTTATGGAATATTTTCAATACTAATGTTTATTTTGATTATGTATTTTATTGTTATTCATTTATTTCATATTGTGAATGCATTGAAATTTGTAAGTGAATGGGTGAGGCCTGATAGATAGTTCTTAGATACATTAGTAGGTCTCATTAGAAAAAATAGATTTGGTAGTTATCACATTCCTTACCTTTTCATGCATTTTGTTATGGAACCAGACCATGATGTTTTGACTATGATGTTTGGAAGTATTCATTACGTCGTAATCAAAGAAGTTATTTGTTATCCATATGATTATTTATGTTTCTATGACATCTATGGATATATTTATATTTCATGATATAATTTATGTAACATATTTTATTATTTTTTATCAACTATATTATTCATTTTTTAATTATTATATGACAACTTCAACTTTATGCTTTCACTTTATAAGCATATTAGCTCACCATTTACTATGTTTTCTTTTTCAATGGTTAATAAGAAGTGAAATTTGAAAGATTTAATGTATATAATATAAACAATAATAATTTTATTAGTATAATTTTAATTTTTATTCAGTATTTTTAATTATGTGATAATCATATGTGTATCTATTCTCCAAAATTTACTTAACTATTCAATACTTTGGGATGTGATCAATTTTTTTTACCAATTTTGTAATGTAACCATTAAATTAGAGTTATTAGAACTGTGATGTTAGAACCAAAAAATGATATCAATTATTTACAAGGATCACTACTCAATACAGGATTCTAAATCATTTGTTTGAATGGGAAAATCAATAATCACATGGCCCACTAGAATTACTTGTGCGAAAAAATTAGCTAGGATTTTCTTAAACCAATGTTACATGTCCCGAGTATGTATCTTTTTGTATCTATCACACAATTAAATCCCACACATTATGAAGATACTAAATAAGGGTAACAAGTAAAGATTCTTCCACTAATAGAATATTTTCAAGTCATTGAGTGTTTTAAGTTTTTATCCTCGTTCTTCTATTATTTCAAAGTAGAAATATATATCTTCTATTTTCAAGAACATAACACAATGCATTTAATTATTTTTCTATTTTTATATTAATCATGATTATTGTAATTCAAAATATACAAAAACATCATCCTCTTATAAAACTAATTTATTTCTCTATATTTTTCATGAAAATTATATAGATAGTCCCTCTATCTTTTTTGTGTTCTTGATGTATATTTTTTATTAGAGATAATAATTATACAAAAACTGTTTTAATTTGAATTTGAAATTCAAATTTAAACAAATAACATGATTTGATTGTATTCAAACCTTTTATTCTTTTTTCTATTCAAATATAGTTCCAGATTATAGTAGTGATGTATCATTTGTTGTAGCATGACTGAGATGTTAAAAAAGTAAATGTTTATTTCTAGTTTTTTTTAAAAATAATCATATTTATATTACTCAACATATTCTCCATTTTCTTGAATAAAATATATCAATTTTTATGTTTATATTGTTTTTTAACAGGTTTTATATCATCCTAACAATCTTTTTTATATAGAATAAAAAATCATGAAATTTTATCAGTGATGCAAGGAAAAATAATCCCCTTATGTGAATCTATAACTATGGATCCCCAAATATAAATATAAATATGTGTCATGGACCCCCGTATATTGTGGAGATACTCTTATTTGGATATGAATACATGGATTAATATCTCCTTGTGTGTAACTCAGACGTGATTCCATTTATATAAATCTACATACATTGTGGATTCCCTTACATGAAATTTGGACTAATCCAATTTTCTATATTTCCTTCAAAACATCTGAGAATAAATTTAGTTTAAATTTAAGACTAATCAAGAATTTCTAAAAATTCATAAAACATTAACCTTTGATATTATATTTTAAATTAGATGAGTTTGAACATGATTTATGTGTTGATAAAAAAAGGACACAGAACTATCATATCTACTTCAACACTTCCAATAACAATATCTCTTGAAAAATTCCACATTATCTATAAGAATATTTTTTTCATAATAATCTCCCCAATTATTTAACAAATTACAAATACTCTTCAGATCATCAATACCAACTTTGGATTTTTTAAACAATGGAACATAATTCACTTTGAAATTTAATTCTCTAAGAAATAAATTATCATTAAATAATTATAAGACTACTTGAGTGAACTAAGTATAGGAAAAAATATTATTGAAAAATAATATGATTTTGTATATAAGAAATTTTCATTTATATTTTACTTCATCAAACATGATATTTTTATTCAACCTGATGAAATGATACCACTTGAAAATTAATTGGGGAATGGATGTTTTCTTCTCCAATCAATAATTCAACATCACATCATTGATATGAGT
The DNA here is from genome assembly GCA_963277665.1 of Viscum album. Lineage (NCBI taxonomy): Eukaryota > Viridiplantae > Streptophyta > Magnoliopsida > Santalales > Viscaceae > Viscum > Viscum album. The sequence continues at coordinate 1,256,289,306 of OY728142.1, read as the reverse complement.
ATTGGTATTTTATTTTTTAATCATCACTTAATCATCACATAAAATCTTCCCTCAAATCAAAAGATATGAATTTGAAAACCTATAATAAATAAGTTTCTTCTTACAGTTGAAAAAAACTATAAAATTTGCTTACCCATTCTTAGTTCCAGATTCATAACATTCCTTTTTTTAAAATAATCTATAAATACATCTTCCTAATAAATAAGAGAAATCTCCTCCATTTGAAAGAATAGATATCAATGGATTCAAAATCTTAATTAAAGTTTCTCCCTTATTATAAATATTTAATATAATACACATTAAGATATTTATAATGTATTTTTCTCCTCCTTTGTGAATAACATCCAATGATATGATGAGAGAGGGTACTGAACCACATATTATAAGATTCAAACCTTTCGAGGAGATGTATCAAGCATATATAAAGGTATTATTTTTCATTTTTTTGAATAAATCTTGTTTTGGTTTTTCCATGGGGAGTTTTTGGGTGAAATGAGAGAAAATTGGAACGAGGAAGGGTAGTGCATGATTGGGACCCAATTTTCCCAAACCATGGACCCTAAACCAAAAAACATTTCAACACCAAATAGAGAGGGATTTCATAGCTAGTGCATGGTTTGTCAAACTGTGTTTCATATTAGGTGTTACTGTGTACCCCCTAAAAGAGGTGCTTGATTAAGGTGCACAGTTCGGTATGTTGTGAACCCGTCCTTAAGAATCCGTGCACACAATTTTAATTAATCTGAAAATTAGTTTTAGAAATCCAAAAACCATGTGTATCACTATAACTAGTCCCATTTCAACATTAGATGGACTCTATTGTTTATGGAGGCTCTTATATGGATTCTAAGACCTTCTGACCTCCATTCATGGCGAATTTAAGCCTATATTAAAGATCTTCACCTCTCCCGATAAACGATTCTTATCTCTATTAGTTTTCCATTATTCACCCATCTTTCTCCCAAAATTTGGAGGAATGTTTTGTTATATATGCGATATTTATAGATCTAGGTTTATTGAATCTTGATACAATTGATTTTGGATCTTTTTTTCGAATATAGATATCATTCTTCATCACATTTTTTATCATTATGATTGAATTGTATAGTTCTATTGGGCGATCGTTAGTCAATGTGATTGAGGTAGGTGGTCTAAAATTACAAAACCATAGTTCTGATTTAATTACTTGTATGTAATTGTGATATTTAAATTTCCATGGTTGGGAAATTCCATTGGATATTGAATTTATTTAATCAAATTAGATTTAGAGGAATTGAAATAGTATTGAATAAGGGTAATTGAAAATTGTGGAATTTAGATTAATTTATGTGATAATTAATAAATGGGATATCAAGATTGTATAAATTGAATTTATTAATTATTGAATTAATTAATGTATTTTTTAAATTATAATATTGGTTGAATTGAATTAATTAATTTTTCAATTAATTAATGGGTATTATTATGATTATGAAATTTATTGATTTGGATTAATTAATTAGTGAATTAATTCATATAAATATTTATGATTATGAAATTATGAGTTGAATAAATTAATTTTTAAATTAATGTTTTGGGATTTTGTGATTGTATAAATTGGATTAATTAACTAATTAATTAATTAATGGATTATGTGATTGATAAATTAATTTGTTTAGAATTAATTGAAAAATTTAATTATGAAGTGGTTGAATGAACCTTATAGTTAGTTAATTGTGATAAGAAGTTTAATTTTGATTAACCTTGATTGAATGTTATATATGTGATAAATGTGATTGATTGAGAAATGGAGGGTGGGACAAGGAATGATGCTCCAAATACCCCCAGGGTGCTAGCCCTGACATTCTAGACCCAAATTAATGCATGTGAATATTATTGTATGGGATAGGGACTCATGATACCAATACCCACGAGGTGTCAAACAGGGGCTGACACACCTAATACCCACGAGGTGCTAGGCATGGAATTCAACGACCATGATATTGGCATTAGAATATGGTTCCAAATAAACATTATTTCAATTGAAATGAAATGATCATTGATAAAAATGATATTATGATACGTGATATCCCATGATGATAGTTCATAATTTGGTATATGCCAAAGAATGTACTGAGAATTTAGGATTCATTGGGGAACTGATGGAGTTATGTGGTAAATGGAGAGTAATTGAATAAATGTAAATTCTTTATTAATGATTTTATTTTATTCCATAAAAAACTTCATACACTATTATTAACTAGATATTATTTTAGGCACTATTTTCAGTGTCTTACTAATTTTTAACCACATGCTACTCAGGCTGCCTAATCGGTACCTACATAGATTTCATGGTTACATGATAGGTTAAGGGAAAAGGACACGTGTTTGATGGATGAGTGGGGATGAAGCATGGATGAGGGAACCAAATGTGAATCAGGACCTTATTGAGAGTCTTCAATGTCTATTTATTTTGGGTTTTTCATATTGACCCTTGAAACATAATTTGTATGACATATATACTATTTATTTTTGGAAATTTTATTTTATGTTTTTGTCATCATGTGATACTGGGTTGGTTTGGACTGTAGTTATATCATTTGGTTATTTTTTATTATTTTTTCTAACATGCTAATTTGATAAAGAGACTATAGTTGTAGTTGGGGTTTGTCTTAGTGGTGATCTCCCCATAATCCTACCAGAAAATAGGGGTTCAAAACCCATTGGGATCATGTATAGTTGAAGTAATGTAGCAGTGTCGACATAGTAGAAACGTCAGGTACGGTAGCAGCGGTAGGGGACTGTAGTAGAAGTGGGTACTGTAGAAGTAATATTCATATAATAGGACTTGGGACAAATAATTTGGGCCTACGAGACATGTAATGGGCTATATTCCCACTAGGCCATTGGGATATGTAATGGGTCTCCCTCTAACTAGATTAAAAGAGGACATTACTTTTCATTAATAATAAAATGGGGCTTTGAACCCAATTTATTTTAAAAAAGAGTGGGTATAATCTCCTCATGATTGATGTTAGACCCTTGTTGCTAGTCAGTATCCTATGAAATACAAAGAGGCAATCCTAAGGTATTGTAGAAAATTAGATTTGGGCACCAGTGTGTGGAACCGGGGTCAGGGTGTTACAAAATGACACCATAGGATTATTCTTTTCTTTTCTTTTATATTATAATTTTAGAAAGGTATATTGAAGAATATAATGATTTGGGCCTTGTACATGAGATTGTTCATGGAATTAGCTAATCCATGTATGTGGGGAAACATAGGTACCTAGGGTGGGATTTCTGTCGTTGATGTGTGTTGTTACAGTTGATGTTATTTCACCTTAAGTGATGAACTTGTTGTGTGATGAGATTATTGTTTTTAATAATTTTATATATTTGAATAATGACATATATTGGACCGAGAGGTTTTATGGATGAATCATTCTAGTCACTCATTATTATTTTGTGACATGAATCGTTTTAGGTATCCATTGAAAAGAAGCTTTTGGGTAAGTTGTTGTGTGGAATTTTTTTCCTGATTGTGTGAATGAAATAGAAAAAGTTCCAAATAAGAATTTGAGAACTGTAAATGATGCATGTTTTGGAAAATGGGTTTCTAATGAGAAAATTGAATAATGAGAATGAGTTTACCCTTGTAAACCATGACATAGATATGGGATGGTTAAGGGTAGTGATAATGCCTTGATTTTGACTATGTGGTGGGGTTTAGTGGAATGAACTATTATGGATTTTGTGAAACACTATTGTTAAATGTGTTAAGGTTGTGTCTTGTGTCTTGAGATGTGTGTTTGTGAATTTAAAGATATTCCTCAATTATTCTAGTTGTTTATAGGATGACAGGACGTTATGGATGGAAATGATCCACCTACAATGGAACCTGAGGCACTGATAATGCTGGGGTGGATGTTGGAGAGAAGTTCTGAGAGAAATTTTATAGCTTCATGTAGTTCATCAAAAGAGACCCAAGGTCAGTTGTGAAAAATTATATCAAACCTAAAGAGGGAGTTTCAGTTGTATAACCCTCCAATTTTTCCAAAGAGGGTGGACCTTAGGATATAGAGTTCTGGATTGGGACTATCAAGATTATACCTAACCACATAGAGACTCATACTAAGAGTAGTGTTATGTTGGCTGCTTTAATGTTATGTGGTCATGAAAATCATTGATGGGACATCCAGAATTGGTATGGATAGTTGGAATACCTATAGAATAAGTAATTTCAAGAGATGTTCCTTGAGAACTTTTATCTAGAGATGCTCAGGCCAAAGAGATCAGATGATTTTATGAGATTAACTTTGGGGAATATAGAAGCCATAAACTATGATGGTTGATTCATATATTTTTAGATAATTGATCCATCTATGTAAGGAATTGATCCTACTTTTGTAAAATGATATTTGGATGTAATTAAATGTGAAATTAATTCCTAGGAGAATATCTTCCTACTGAAGATGTTTTAAAAAGTGGTGAATCATGTTGTTATATTTGAGGGTGACCACAAGGATGCATATAGTGGAGGACTTGTGGTTTTTTTGGATAATAAAGAGGTACATTTTCTGAGGGTAGGAAGGATCGTTATGATAATTTGAAAAAAAAATAAATGGAAAGAAGAGTGGATATGGGTAAGGTTGAGTTACCCATGATCTTACCCAAGTTCTTTTCCACCAGTTTAGTAGGCCATGCCACTTCTGTAAGCATTTTCCCCCACCAACAGTGGAGTTCATAGCTTATGGATGAATGGGAAATATCTATAGGTTCTTTAGGGACCCATGATAGATGGGTAATGATATAGAATCTAGGTATAATCTGAGAATAGGAAGGGGATCCTCTACACCACATCAGTCTAGAACATGTAGTTCTACTGACTAGGGTGGTAAAGGAAGTGGCATAGAGATTTTGGGAAAGAGTGCCTTTATAAATTTATTGGTTCAACTCATGGGAGTTATAATGCATCATAAAGAATATGGGAAGGATGGTTACATGAATTTCAACCTACATTGGTGGATGACAAGGATGGGTCGTCGACATTTAGAGGAACTATTATTATATATTATATGCTTTCTAGTGACTTATTTGATACGAGGGCCTCTCATTATTATATATTTAGAAAACTTTTGACTGGTTTGAGCCTGACAGTTGATTTTTTGAGTGGGGTGGTGATGATAGATACACCTTTGGGTGTCTATTAGATAGACTACTTCTTATATAAGGGATTCTCTCTAGAGGTTGTAAAGTATCATTTATATGGGGATATTTAAATCCTTAACATGCCTTTATTTGATATAATTACAGTTATATAATGGTTAGTGGAATAATTCTCCCACATTTTTTTATCGAATTAGAGTTAATTTTACGTCCCCTTAGGGAAAAATTACATTCTTCATGGAGAATAGAATATTACGGAGAGCCGTGCTGGGGCAGTTCATAAGAAATTGGGGGATCTCAATGCCATGGTACCAGTTCTTTTCTAGGTAATGTGGGTGTAAATCAAGATGTATTTCCAAATGTAGAGTATTGGTATTAGGATTTGTTTCCAAAAGACTTATTAGTGTTTCCACCTAAGAGTGTTGTGGGATTTTCAATTGATTCCATGCATGGGGATGAGATAGTTTCTATCCCACTAAACATAATGGCACCAACTGAGTTTCAATATCTCAAAAATCAGTTAAAAGATTTTATGTATAAAGGTTTTATCTGTATGGTTATGTCAGCTTGGGATTATTCAATTGTGTTTTCTAAGAAGGTTAATGGGAGTTTTCATTTATTTGTTGACTATCAAAAGTTAAACCAAATGATTATGAAGATATTGTATTATCTTTACGTATTGATAATTCTTTTGAATAGTTTAGGGGAGATTGTGTATTTTCCAAGACCGACATGGGATCAGGGTATCATCGAATGAGCGTTCCACCTTCTGATATACCAAGAACCGCTTTTTGAAGAAGTTAGGGAATAGATGAGTTCATCATGATGTTGTTCGGGTTGATGAACATGCCAAGAATGTTTATGGACTTGATGAGTTGAATATTCCATCCATAACAAGATCATTTTTTGGTTTTTATCATGGATTAAATCTTTTTACACTCCAAGACTCATGAATATAATTCCCAATATCTAGAACTTTACTTGAGTACACTGAGAGATCATTGGTTACGAGCTTAGCTATCTAAGTGTCTGTTTTGGATTGATCGGGTAGACTTCTTGGGTCACATCATCTCAGAGGAATTTGTGTTAGTGGACCCAAATATGGTACATGAAGTGATGTATTGGGAGCATCACAAGAATGTTTTTTATATCCAAAACAATCTAGGGTAATTAGTATATTATCATAGTTTTATCCAAATAAATTTCTATTTGGTAGAACTACTTTCAATCTTGAACAGGAAGATGGTAATGTTTGAATGGTAAGGATCATGTCATAATACCTTCAAAGAGTTGAGAAGTATCTTCACAATGACACCAATATTTATCTTACCCAATATAGGTGAGTAGTATACAATGTTTTGAGATGCTTTTAGGATTGAATTTAGAGAAGTAATGATTTAAGGTGATCATGTTGTAGTGTATGTGGCCTGTAAGTTAAGGTCGCATGAATGGAATTACCCTTTACACATCCCCAATTTGGAATTACTGGTTTATGATTTTAAGTGTTTTCATCATTATATATTGGGTGAAAGGTTTATTGTGTATACAGATCAGAAGAGAATAAATTATATTTTTCACAACAAGACATGAATATTCAGATGCAATGGTGGGTTGAGAATATGAAGTCATTAAATTTTTAGATAGCATATAATATTGGAAATAGAAGCAATGTTACTAATTATTTACGTAAAAAAACTCATACATAGGTATTTTAGGAGTCTATTGTTGAGTGGGAAATGATGACTTTGCTTTATGAAATACAACTTGTGGTTCAGGATAGTTAGAAACAGATGACTCTCATGTCAGTTTTAGTGGAGTCTACACAGTTGAGATGGATTATAGAATGACGGTATGATGATCCAAAGTGTTTTTCATTTATGGAAAACCTTAAAGGTGTGTATATTCCTTCTTATTGGAGCATAGATGATAATTATATCATATATGTTAGGAATTGGGTTGTTGTGCTCATGCGCATATAGAAGGATTTGATTCCTGAATTTCGTGCCTCAAAGTGGGCGGTGCATCTTGGTGTGACCAAAATTTATCGTGACATATGAAGATAGTTTTTTAGATGGGCATGAAATATTAGTTCGCATGGTTCCTGACATAATGCTACACCAGTAAATAGGTGAAGACTGAGCATCAACAACATGGTGGTTTACTACAACCATTTCCCATTCTGGAATGGAAGTGGGATGAAGATACCATGTATTTTGAGGTGGGTATCTCAAGGATGCCTAATAAGAATGATGCTAGTTGGGTGATTGTAGACCATTTGACCAATGTAGCACATTTCTTATCAGAACGAGAGACATTCTTAGTTGGAAACTTGGGAGATCTCTATGTTCAGGAAATAGTCCATCTACACGATGTGCTAGAGAGTATTGTTTTTGAATGTATCACATGATTTACTTTTTTATTCTATAAAGTCTTGCATAAGAAACGTGATACACCATTTTTAATGTATATTTCATTCCACCCATAGATATATGGGCAGTTAGAGCGTACTGTAAAGGAGCACGAGGATATGCTTCAACCATGTTTATTAAAATTTTTTGGGTCTTCAGAGAAGAAACTAGATTTTATGAATTTCACATATAACAATAGTTATCAATAAAATATTTTGATGGAATAAAATGATAATCTTTATGGTAGGATATGCAGATAACCACTATGATGGATGGAGGTAGGTGACTTAGAGTTGTTGGGACAAAGTCTCATTCAGAAGACATGAGAGAAAGTTAATTTTATTTATAAATGTATGGATATGGATCAATGTAGATAGAAGTCATTTTATGATTGGCATTGATGACCCCTATAGTTTTTAGAGGGTGATCATGTGTTTCTTCAGGTTGTGAATAGATTGGGACACCATTGTATTTAATGGTTGGGGAAGCTGGTGACCATGTTCGTTGGGCAATTTGATGTTGTTGATAGACTAGGGCCAATGTTATACTGATTGTGTCTTCCAAATAGGTACAATGCGATGGATAATTTTTTAATGTGTTAAAACTAAAATGGTATCTCCCTAGCCCTTATCATTTGATCAATGAAGATGAAGTTGAGCTTGATATAGAAATGTCCTTTGAAGAGAATTTGATTCATGTGTTGGATCTTAGTGATAAAGTGTTATGGGGAACGACCATGCTGATAATTCGTGTATTGTGGAAACATAGCCATGTTCATGAGGAAGCATGGGGTAGAGAAGTATATATGAGGGCTTAGGGGCCTGATATTTTTGTCTCGGAATCTTAGAGATGCTTTGGAGTACAGCTTGAGGATGAACTATTATAAATTGGGTAGATTGTAAGATTAAAACCTTTTATAGAGATGCCATGAGTGCATTTACATGTATTCTTTATCATTATTTTGAGTATGTCATGTTTACATTTTACCTTGGAGAGTTTTTGGATGAAATTAGAAAAAACAATTTGGAGGAAGGGTTGTGCATAGTTGGTGCATTGTATTCCCAAACTACGTGCATTGGACCAAAAAACTGCACAACCCCAGACATAGAGGGATTTCATGGATAGTGATCGATTTTTCATACCATTTTCTATCATAGGAGTAACTGTAATCCCCCTTAAAAGTGGTGTATGGTCATGGGGAAATTTTTTGAAAACTACGTTCCCCTACCCTGAAAGTTGTGTAAACAATTTTAGTTAATCAAAAAATTATTTTTAAATTTCCCAAATGCCCCATACTTTACCCTAACTCAACCCATCTCATCCTGAGATGGGTTCTCTACTTTTCATAGGATATTTTATAGATTCTAAGCCCTTTTGACCTCTGTTCCTGGTGAATCAAATCCCATATATAAGATCTGCACCCCTCTTGGTAAGAGATTATTATCTAGATTGGATTTTGATTCTTCTTCCATATTTCTCCCATCCTTTGGAGGGATGTTTTTTTATAATGGATCTATATCATGGATTTTTGTATCCTGAGTCATTTGATTTTTGATCATGGTTTCAAATCTAAATTACATTATTCTTCGCATTCTTGATCATTCCACTTCAATTGATTATTTTCCTTGGGTGATCGTTCATCAACGTGACTGAGGTAGGTGGCCTAAAATTACAATCCCAATGTTTTTAATTTACGTATAAGTATGTAATTGTGAAATTGAAATTTGAATGATTGGGAAATTTCATTAGAAATTGAATTGATTTAGTATAATTGAATTTATTGGAATTAAAATTAGACTAAAATAGGGCTATTAAAAATTATGGAATTTGGATTAATTAAATACAGAATTATATAATGGGATATCATGATTTTATAAATTAGATTAATTTTTTGTTTAATTAATTAATAGATTGTTGAGATTATGAAATTTTTTAAATTATATTAATTAAATTTTTAATTAATCAATGGGGAATAATATGATTGTTTAATTGATTGATTTGGATTAATTAATTATTAAAATAAATAATGATATTATATGATTGTGGAATTGATTAATTGGGATTAAATAATTAATGAATTAGTAAATGGAAATTATTGGGATTGTACAATTATGGGTTGAATAAATTTTTTTGTTAATTATTTGATGGAATGTTATGATTGTGGAAATCGTATTAATTAAATAGTGAATTAATTAATGGATTATGTGGTTGCTCAATTAATGTTTTTAGAATTAATTGAAAATTGGGGTTATGAAATTGTGGATTGAACCTTGAAGTAATGAAATTGTGATAGGAAGGTTAATGTGGATTAACCTTGGATGAATATGATATATCTTAAAAATGTGATTGATTAAGAAATAGGGTGTGATACACTCAATGATGCTCCAAATATTCATGAGGTGTTATCCATGAATTTCAAGACCCAAATTCTTGCATGTGAATTTTATTATATGGGATATGGACTAATACTCCAAATATGCATGGGGTGTGGGATAAGGACTCACACTCCATATATTCATGCCGTGATAGACATGAGGTTCAACACCCATGATATTGAAATTGGTATATGGTTCCAATTGACAATGATTTAAATTGAAATGAAATGGCAATGATGAACATCATATTTTGATATTTGATATTTGTTAGGGATAGTTCAGTCTCTAGAAGTAGTTGAAGTAGGTATTGATGTTTCAGGTGTCCTCATGGACCCGAGGGAGTTATGTGGTCAAATAAAGAGTAATTGAATGAATTTAAACTATTTAATTATTTATTTTATTTTATTATTTACAAAAATACATATGTTGTTATTTACTGGATATTGATTAAGATTCCACGGTTGGTGGCCTACTGAGTTATACCCACACCATACTCAAGCTTCCAGATTGGCACCTGAATAGATTTCATGTTTGTAGAATAGGTTAAGGGGAAAGAAACAATGTTAGATAGGTGTGTTGGGATGTATAATGTATCAGGTAACCAAAATTGATTCAGGACCATCTTGGGAATTTTTAGTGCCTTTATTTATTATGGGTTTTGAATATTGACAATAGACATTTATTTTGAATTAAAAAACTACAATTTAGTTTTGGATATTGTATTAATAGTTTTTGTCATCATGTGATACTAGTTTGGTTTAGCCTTCATTTATTGTTTATTATATTCACTCCTGTGATGATTTGATATATATGGTATAGTCTCCCCATGATCAATATTAAACCCATGCTGCTTCTTGACAGCCTCTAGCATATGTGGAAGTGCTATTAAGGTCACGTAAAAAACTAGCTTGGGGCACCGATGTGTGGATCCCTATCCAAGAAGTAACACATAACATAAAATTGATATTGGTGAGTTTGAGCATCGAAAAAAACATCAAATTTTGATATGAATCCTTTGGAAAGGGCTTGGTAGACACAAAATCAATTTATTCCTTTATTGGAACAAATTCAAAAATCAAATTTATTTTCATGAAAAGTATTTTTGATTAAATGATATTTTATAATAATGTTATTGGATCTTTAATGATAAATAATATTACTTAAAATAATTATTGATCTTTGATTATCACACCAAAAAATAAATGGAAATATCACTTCAACCATAATATCTTTCAAAAAATTTCTTCTTCCACATTAATTCTGTATTGGCATGAGTGTTAGACACAAAGTATTCTTTAACAATTATTAAGGCTATAAAATTTTTATTCTTTTTGTTCCACCAAAAAACCCCTTCCCAAATGAAGAAAAATTTTCTAGATATAGATATTATATCATCAACACCACCAGCCCAATCTGAATCCATGTATCCAGAAAGATCAAACATCCCTTTTCTATTAGATTTAAAAACAAACCATTATCCCTCTAATTTATCTATGAATTATATTTACAAGACTCAAATGAGAGTATTTTTGTGTACTTTCAAGCATGGAAGTATCATTGATAACATAAACTATATCTATTCTAGATGATTTCAAGTATAATAGACATCATATTAGCTTCTAGAAATCCATTGGACAAACTTCTCTTCCTTGATAATATTTGAATATTTTTTATTCTACTAATATTAAGGTGTAAATTGGAATTAAATCCTTAATATCGATTATTTCATGAAGTTAATTACAACATATATTATGAGAAAAAATATTCACCATATCTTAAAGAAATTATAGACTAATAATGTACCTTATCTCCCTAAGAATTTTCATTTAAAAAATACTCTTTAAATCTTTATAAAAAAATCCACAAACGTCTTCACTATTTTCCAGAAAAATGACATCATCCTCATAAAAAAAATGAGAGATAACTCTTTTTCATCATTAATGTATTGATTGTTATCTACTCCTCATTTTTAAATATTTAACCTATTCAAGAAGGCGTACAGCTTAGAAAAAATATCTATTAGGTTTTGTTTTATGCCATATAGTTCTATCATCAACATGAAAACATAAATCACATATTATTTACCGAAGAAAACACAAGGTTTTCCTAATGTTAACCTCCTCCTCCAAATAACCATTATGAAAAGAAGACTAGACATCTATTTGAAAAATTTTATATTTCATTTTATTTGAAATAATATGAAATATTATTATCATCCCAGTCCTTAAAACCAATTCAAAGATCTCATTAATTTCCTCTCTTTCAACTGGTGAATAGAATTTTAAAAAAACTTTCATTTTTTATTACCACTTCACTTATTTATTTCAACTTATTTTAGAATGAACACATTTCTCTGATAACATTATTAACATTTTTCTTGGAAACTAACTCCCATGACTCATTATTCTTTAACTATTCCTATTATTAAGTGATTGAATCAAATCCTTCAAGATACCTCAAGGATTCTTCAACATCTCAAAGATTCACTTGAGTAAATTGTGAGGAGTGATGTGAAAAAAACAAATATGGGTCACCCATGATCTAGGTCCCGAAGATGATTTGACACAATTTCAAAGGTTATTTACCAATCACCCTTGGTAGGGAAAAAGAATAAATTAATTATATATTAACCAATGGTAATTATTTCACCTGATAAAAAAATAATAGATTGATATTCAACCTAAAAATATGAAATGAAAGTTCTATAAGATGAGATTCCAAACCTTAATAATAAAAAATTTTATAAATAAAGCAATCCAAACCCTGATTAATTAATAATCATAAATCCTAGACCATAAAAATGTCCAATAGACATGTGATACATAATGATATTAACAAAATTGAACTTATACAATAACTCCAACATAATGCAAAACTAATTTCTAGAATATAAATTATAACATGGTATGATACAACATAATATCACTAAAATAAATTAAAACGACAATAACCACCTTCCATATCCTTGTGGAAATTGAATCATTCTCACAGATCACTACTAACATCCCCAGACCAAAACCTAAGGGATCTTCCACTATATAAATGAATAACCATATCAACCATTAAAATGAATTAGTCTTTTAAAACCTTTTATTATGGTAACCACTTTCTATATGAAACCCCTTTTATAAAAGGATTCATTTTAAAAACATCAACATTCAAGGGAATAATCCAAATCCTTTTCAAATTGCTCCATTTGAAAGAAGGTAAACCCATTTTCCCAATATAAAATAAAAAAACTAGAGTCAATAGTATTATAGGATCAATAATAAAATAATTATAAGCCCATAAACGTATAAATAAAAGGGTGAAATCCATCCTAAAATATTTTGGAACTAAAAATAATGGATATATATTAGAGATCTGGTAGAATATATGACATTACTAAATATAATCCATCATAATCAGTGTGTCTAGTGAAACTAAAATTCCATGACACTCAATATTTATCCACTTGGCCTAACTGAGGGGAAAAATCCCCTAATTTTAGTGAAATATTTACTTAAGGATATTATTAGATAAAAGTCAAGAACTAGTTTCACATATAAACCTAATAATTCCATATTTCTATGAATGGACTCCCATTATATACAAACTTGAGGTGAGTTATCAAATATTTATAAATAAAAATGACAATATATAGGAACCATTACACAATATCACCTATAGAAACCCCTCATAGAAGTAGTTCCATTTTACCTTAGAATATTATGACAAAAAAATGTGCTATAATATGGGGAAATTTGTTTATTTTATGGAAATAAAACATGAGGAACACTCTATGTGTTTGTTCATACGTATAAAACCACTTTTAAAAGTTCTAATGAAGAATTTGTAACATCCTTTAAGAAATTATTTTATAAATCGATATTTGAAAAGATATTCATGTAACCATCATCAATGTAAATCAATATTTCAATCATAGTATCACTATAAAAACTCTTTAGAATGTAACTTAATCCCCATTAATATTTAAATTAATATAGAAATACCCCCATGGGAATTAATAATTTGCACAAAGTGTGCCTCATTTATTTAAAAATATATTTTAAGTATATAAACATCTGGAAACCAACTTTATTAAGAAACAAAAAAAGACATAATAATAATAAATTTAATAGATCAAAGAAAATGGGTTAAAACAAAAAAGAAATAAATTTATATTTAATGGTTTAACTATGTATAAAACTACCGCAATCATGTGTCTTCCACAGTGTAAGAACCAAATTCACCACAAAAAGGAACTAAGAACCTTTAAAAGACCTAAAGGAACCATAAAATAAGGAAACCCCAATTTAAAAATCAACATAAGGAAAACGCCAGGTCATTGAGACCATACTGTAGAATGTAAAAGGAGAAGGAATAGAAAAATGGGGAGATAATATGGTGAAGATGAGTTTAACTTAAGAAAACAGACCCAAATAACAATGAAATCGATAGATATTCACCACTAAGGAGTGGTAAATGAAGGAGAAGAGTAGAATGAGTTTATAATAATGTATGAGGGGGAAAGGAATACCAAATTAATTAATTCTATTAGGGATTGAGTAATAATTTCACATTTTTTTAAAAAAATGGGAAGTGAATCATCACATTATGGACTACCCCTTCCATTATGTAGTGATCCTACCTTCAATTTCAGATGAAACATTATCCAGTGAACTCCATGTTGAGGCTCTCTCTCATCATTTTTCATATAGGATCCCCTGGAACCTTGGGAAGGACCACAACACGGATCTCTCCATGATCAACCAAAACTTCATGGGATAACCTCACAAAGGTTCTCCCTCACCATTTAACATAAATGACTCTCCCCTTAGACTATGAGAATCTCCATGACCTAGAGCTCTCTATATTCAAAACAACCAATCATTCAAAAACATAACTTAGCACATTTTGTTTCAATCTCCCATTGAAAACCTCCAATGTTTGGAGACCTAAAAGACCTAGATTACCGCTCCCAAAATGAAGGTACCATAAAAAGATTTTTAAAAAATAAAAAATTGATTATTCTTGAATAAAAACCGATAAATATGTTAAAAAATAAACTTAGGTAAGAGTCTAATAATTTTCCCCACCAAAACACTATCTTCACCAAGAAATATACAAAAGAATTATTTGAAAAAATGATTGATTTGATTTAATAAAGTCATTCAAAAATCAACTCCAAAAACCACGAAACATAAAAGAATTCATAATAATGATACCCGCAAATTTAAACCATTTTAAAATAATGAATCACATTCTGAAGAAATATCATAGTAAAGGAAGAAATCTATACATACTTTCATTTCTAATGATAAGGTGTGGTATTCCATATGCATAAAAACATATTAATACAAGAGAAACTGTAAAATATTATATATGAGATCGATAAATAAAAATACTGAGTAGGGATCAATAAAAAGATAATATTATTAAAACATAGGGTGGGTTTGATTCAAGAAATAAATGAATTAAACGGTAGTTATAAACCACTATCCTAGAAAGTGAACAAGAAAGGAAATATATTCCATGTAGTTCTCCCCAAATTTTTTTATTTCCACTAACAGAGTGACTCTCCTAAATAACCAATACTAGAAAGAACTATATGAAGAAAAAATTCATCAACATACACAAAATCCATTAGAATGATCTTCCAATATTAAAAAATATTTAAATATAAAAAATATACCTAATAAAACTTAAATATTTCATCATAATCAAAATATTTGAAGAGTCATTCCCTCTAATGAAAACTATCGAGATAAGACAGATTAAAAGGCATTAAATAATTTAAATTTACTTCGGAACAAATATTCTATGACTAGAATGACATGATCTCTAGACTTTGGTCATGTGAGAGTAACCTAAGATATATATATATATATATATATATATATATATGGGAATAAAATCCCTTGGTGAACTTGAAAAAATAAGTAGAACATATAAATAATCATAATCACTGAAGAACAAATAACCCTAAATTTCCATGAAAAATCATTTAAAATTATATCCTCTTAAAAATACTATCATCTAAACAAAAACAAATGATATAAATAATGTCAAGGAATTAAAATCATTGAAATAAACCCCACCCCAAAAGTAATAATAATAGGGATACTTCAAGGGAACAACAATAAACAAATTTCCTAAAATATTAGACTACTCTAAATCCATCAACCACAAATACCAATATAAATATCCATAAGTATACCAAAAAATGATTTACAACTAGAAAATAGAAGAATACATATTAGAGGTATAATTTATACCTCTAAATAAGACATTTTTGTGCGTACAAAAAATTACATAAAAAATGAATCCATCTATTCAGGTTTTCGAAATTTAAATCAAATTATACCAAAATAGGTCATTAGAAATAAGAAAAGACATAAATCACCCCAAAAAAATATATTGAAAAAAATATTCCATTTTAATCTTCTATATTTAAATAAAATACTAAAAAACTCCTTTCTAAAAATAAATTCAATTTGAAAATATTTATCATCATTTGGATATCTAAAAAAATAAAATTATCACAATTTTACCAAGAGTTGGGATTGAAATATTCCTACTGGGGAGTTAAAATTATTTTTTAAAAAATATTTTCATTTCAGAATGTTCACCAAAAACCAATTATTATTTTAGAACATTTTTATCCAATTTTCATAATTAAATAAACCACCTTCGAAAAAAATATGAAAGTTATAATCCTTTTACCAATAATCATTCAAGATAAAAAAAATATTAATTAAACTTAGGAAAAATTATATGTTTTTTAGAAAACTGAATAAAATATATTTTCTAATGTCAAAACAAGTTATAATTTAATATTTCCAACAGAGGATTTCAAATAATTTCAAAAAAATACAGATTATTTTAAATTCTCTACCCACATTTTTCTATAACATCATCCAATTTTGAATTTAATTTCCCAAAAATTAACACCCTTCCAAAAATAAATTTCACAACATAGTTTTCAAAAATGAAAAATAAAAAAAAATCTTAAAAATTTCACAAAAAACTTCTTAGTTTCAAAAAAGAGTTTTATAAAATATCACAATGAAATAATGGCCCAAATAAATTCACACATCATTTTAGAATTCAAATCACATCAAAAAACTAAATAAAATAAGGATAAATTTTATTTAAAAATTAAAAGTATTCATATTAAACATTCCAAAATGTTTAAAAATAAATAATTTAAATATTGATCATGTTATATTATCAAACTATACATTATAATCATTAAAAACTTATATATTCTCTATTTAAATCCAAAACCTTCTTATAAATTTATCATTATATGTCACCCTTTATAAATTAAAAAAAATACTCATCCCATTTAAAAAACCTTATTTTTCATAAAAAAATACCAACTCAAACTAATCCATTAAATGATAATAATATAAAAAAACATACAGAGTCTTCTTAAGTAGAAAACTAAGGAAAGTGAAAAAAATTTAAATCCTCAAAAAGGAAAACCTAGAAAATTCTTAGCTATGCATATTCTATCCTTAAAGTTTGGAAGACCAAACATTAACTTTATGAATTTTTTGACATAATTAGTTTTTAAATGATATTTAATCCCTATTTTTTTATGTAATTATAAGACTTATTATGTGAGAATCTAATTATTTCCATAAATATTACCCTTAACAAAATATTTCGAGGGAAACACATGGAGAAAATGTGTTATCAAGACTTTACACTGGAGAGAGAGGTTTTCATTTATTTTTGTAAGGGTAAAATCACTTTTCCTTAGGCTATATAAAGGTATACCTTGTTTCTTCAAAATTAGTTAAGGGTAACCTATTACTTTGTAAGGGTAGATAGAGTTTCTATACACTATGTAATTGTAGCTCTATATTTACAAGGGACACATAAAGGTACCTTTGTTCACTCTATAATGGTAAAATGGAATTCAGTGTTTGGAATAAGGGTCTTCCCAGATTCACATAAGGTAAATCATGGATTCAAATATGAGTAACCCCTATTTACATAAGATGTATCAGGTTAACTCACAGTTTTTAAAAGGTGTGTAAGGGTATTAATTCATTTATTAGGGTATGTCCTTCTTTACAAGGGTTGGGTAAGGGTAACCTGATACCCTTACAAGAAATCGAGGATCTTCAAAAGGGTAAAAAATGTTACCCTTACACTATAACCAATTTAAGAAAAAAAAAATTTAAACAAAATTTTCCTTTTTTCCTTTCCCAACATAAACATAAAATACATATGATGATTTTTTATGGCTTAAGTAAAAGTAATTAATTATTTAATTCATTTAAAAGATGTAATTAATTTATAACATATTTTAAACACTTCTTAATTACAAATAATTAAATGAAAAATTAAATGATGGATTTATTTTTTTGGTTCTTAATGGTAAGAACCAATATGCAACTAGTATTATTCTACAGTATTTGAAACATAGTATATCTAGTTTTGAATACCTTACCATGTTTAGGTAGTCGAGAAAAACCTTAAACTAGGATATGTGAAGTCCTCCGTGATCGAACTAGGTTCTTATAATAGTTTATAAGAATGAAAAAATCACACTCTCTCCTCTATTCTTGAGAGAATAATTTTTCAAGGAATAAATTATAGGTCTCTTATTTATTAGGTATTTGTAAAAATAATCTTCTATATGATTTTTTAAAAGGGATAAAGTTATTTATAAATGGTTTAATTAAAATTATCAATTAATCATAAATAATAATTATCATGCTTAAATAGAATGATTCTAGAGAGATAGAGTATTACTGTATGTGAAATTTTAATTATTATTTAGGGAAAACAATAAAAACATTCTATATATTTAAACAAAAATTTAGAAATTATTCCAGAGAGAGAAAGTGTTATCACTTGTGAGTTTTTAAATCTTTTGAAAATAAAATAATAGAATTGGTTCTTCGATTAATTTGGGAGTAGTTAGAGATATAGAATACATGGGCATGATTTGAGGGACATTACTTGATGAACCTTTAAGTTATTCTTCAATGAATCTGTGGTTGGAATTCGTTACCTTTTAAGGATCTCTTATACAATTTTTTAAGTATAATTATGATGTTTTCATCCCTTGTTTATTCTACTTGATGGTGATTTCATTTGGGTGTGTGTATAGCCCATGATACCCATTATGATATTTTATTGCATGAGTATTTATTGAGTTTTATGTTGCCATGTTTTATTATGATATCATATTAATATGGGTTTTTACTATATTTACATGATGATATTTTATACTTTCCCTATATTTTCTACTGTATTGTCTGTGTTACCATGCCTTGGAGGTTGTTTCTGGTACATGAGACCTATTGACCATCATGTAGTGTTTATCCCATAGAGGGGGAGTTCACACAAATTTCAATCATGACAATGATGGACCTAAGAAAAGTGTAGGAGTATAAAGGTCTATGTGCATAACCCATGAAATCATATTGTGGGAATGATGGTATGGGGGGTAAACCCAAGACAACAGGTTAGAGGAATAATGGTTTGGGGGCCTAAACCCAGGAATAGATGGGGTACCATGGTTTGGAGGCCTGACCCATGATGGAGATGGGATACGATGATATGGGGGCATGATTTGACTTGATTACTTGAGAATTATTGGAGTCATATTTTATAGCATATGGTGTGTTCTTTCTTACTTATGATATCATATGATTATCCTACTAAAATAGAGATGAAGAAATTATGAATAGGGTTTCATGGTAGATTATTTAGTTCATGATCACTAAATATATTTGGAATCAATTTTATAATTGTTATGAAAATATATATATATCTTGGTATACACCTATTATACTTGATAACACTTGTTAAGGATTCATTTTTGGTGTCCTACATGGTTTTATTACTCATACCCTATATTATAAACTCTATATGTGTGAAGACATCATATTTAGGTATCGAAGCATGGGAAAGGGGCCAGTGGATGATGGATGAGTAGAGGAGCATATAAATAGTGGCGGAATGTGTTGGTCTCTAAAAGAATATTTAGTTTTTTTGATTTTTTTAATTACCAGCTTGAGTTACACTCTTGTTTGTATTTTTTTCTTTAGGGTCACTTGTATTTATATGTATGATTTTCATTCCATCATTTAATTCCTCATTTTCTCTGATTATAATTTTAGTTTTATGTATAATTTCTTAATTTTTTTATATGAGATGATACTGAGAAAATATTCTCCCCACTAACAGATTTCGGCCCTCTTTGTTAGTTGGTAGCCTTTTGCATACAAGGAGGCACATATGAGGTCATGTTACCCTCCAGATCAGACTTATTGGTTCTGGTCGGGGTGTTACAAAATGGTATTAGGGAAAAATTTATTACTTTTCTGTTTGGACAAATCATGGACATGGTAGAAAGGAGGAAACTATGTGAGACTTTGGTAAGGGGTTTTCCATGTGCGTGGGCATCTCATGTGTAATACACATTTGAGTTTCCATTGATGAAATTAGTATTATAGTTTTATGATATTTTGGTTTAATTCATACATCAAGACTAGGAATGTAGGATCATATTCCATATATATACCATTTGTTGGGATTCATATTATTTCTTTAAATATATTCCTTGAATAGTGATATCTATTTGGGATTGATCCTCTATTGTGTGATATATCTTGTTTTCATTCAATTATGATATATATCTATTATAATTAATTATTTTAACATAGAATATTTTTATTTTTAATATATATGTGATGACTATGACTAAAATAAAAGGATTAAACATTGGTTAGTACTAAGAGGGTTACATATTGGTGATGGGTGGACTCTCATGGAAACCATTGTGTGATCCCTTAGGATGGTTATGATATAATGAATTATAGAATAATTCTTATCTTTATGTTATATAAAATTCCACCTCATAGAAAATTGAAGGGAATGCCATTTGATATAGGGCATGGTGCTTCAAAAACCCCAGTTGTACCGCTAACATTGAAGGAGGGTTATATAGAGTACTCTCCCTCATAACCTTCAGTTATGTAAGTAGTGGGTCCACTCTAGCTAGGAGTCCACCCACCAAGATCCCTGGTCAAATAAGATAGGTTTTTTTATCTCTATAATCCTACAACCATTCATGGAATCAGAGAACTATAGAATTCAAAGGGTTGGGTGGATTCCATCTATTGTATCTTTTACCTCATTGAGACACTTATAGATAGATAGGTGATGGTGGCATCATTTATGTTTTAGGGACTAGCCATGTGTAGGTGGGGAGTCATGGGACATGTTGGTTGAAATGAGTGACTCCCATGGAAGGCCTTCAAGGAAATATTCGTCAAGGATTTATTTCCTTATATTCTAAATCATGAAAAATCTCAATTGTTCAGGGTGTTAAAATAGGATTCCAAGAGAGTTTCTACTTACACCACTCATTTTAATGGTCCTCTGATCTTTCCATGTTTTTGGGTTGGTAATGAGGCTCAAAAGGCTAGGATGTATAAGTTAGAAATTTTTCCTAAAACCATATATTATGGTTATATCATTTACCTTGTATCAAACCCAATATCTCTATGGAAGGGATTGACCATTGGGAAGGTATTGGAGGAGAGTCAAGATGTAGGTGTTCAGTGCTCAAGTGGGGGACCTCTAACAAATTTAGCTAGTACCTTTTCTAGTAGTATGTAGATAAATAACATGGAAGTTTAATAGAACAACAATATAAATGTAGCGTATATTTCAGATTCATTAGTTCTCTAGGTAGGTGACCTATAGTGGTTCAACTATGGGAATATTAGATACCTAGGGATTTGTCCTTACCTCATAGAAAGTTTCAACAATGTGGAATGTTGGACTCTCTTTAGTTGTTTTACGTAGAGATTTGTGTTTAGGAATTTATAAGGGGGAAGGAACATGAATTCATGAATTTAGGGATCTGGAAGGGGTATCCAACAATTGACACTATCGACAAATCATACTGGTCATGCATCTCTTGGACAGGGTCACAAGGTAGTGGAAGGCCAAATATATATAGTGGATTAAGCTCCAAAAGATGGTGTTGAGTTTCCATATGTTGTTCACTACTACAAAATATTCTTTTAACAATGCTAAAAGAGATCATTATTAATGCATAAAAGCATTAAAAATACAAGTGGTATTAAAACCCAAGAAATTTATCAATGCTATAAAAAGTGAAAATAAATGATACTTTAATTATCAGTGCTTCCAAAAAGAGATGATAAAGGGTATATTTATCAGTTCTAGATCAAGTGATTATAAAATTTCTCCTTATCAGTGCTAGTTGAAGCACTGATAAAGATACACTTTATCAGTCATAGACAAATCACGGATAAGGAGACCCTTTTTCAACACTAGATGAGGTGGTGATAAAGAGGCCCTTTATCTGCACTAGATAAAGCATTGATAAAGGGAACCTTTATCATCACTTCATCCATCACTTATAAAAGTCCATTTCAGCTACTATATAGCTACAACCCTCTAATATCCATGCAGTAGACTTGAAAAAACAAACCCAATCAAAATACATACAAAAGACTAGGAATATACTATAAACTAGATCCGAATATAAATAACACATTGGTATATCTTTAAATTCATAATTTATATAAATTTTTTTTACATTAATATCATACTTATAATAAAAAAATTAAAACCCATATACAAAATTAGACCAAGCATACTCTTTTTAATTATAAACCATTATATAGAGGTTTGTCCCTACAATAATTTACTGTTACTTAGAAAAATAATAAAAAAATCAAAAAAATATTATTTTAATGAAATATAATGCACTAACTGACAAAAAAGTTTTTTTAAATTTGAGAAAAGATGGAGAGAACATACCAAATTTATTCTCAAATTCCATATTTAGCTCATTTTTTTCAATCATCTGTTATTTTCTTCCAAAATGTTTTATTAAGATCATTTTTTTACAAATTTTTTGGAAACAAATTTAATTTCTTCAATGGAAATTACACATGGATTAATGAATCCAAATCGTGATTCATTGGGGTTTCCCTTTTATAGTATTAATTTAAACACCTATAGAAAATATGAATAGTAATTAACATTAATGAACATATTAAATCATTTATTGAATATAAATATAATGAAAAGATACATTATATTTTTATTCACAACTAAGACTCCAAACCATTAAAACATGAGAATCTCATCTATACTCTTAAGACCAACTACCTATATAATAAATGTTCCTTATATTTCTTCATCATATGGAATATTGGACACATATCCATATTTGAATGTGGTATATAAATGATGTTGTAATGATTATATATGTTTTAGAGGAACTTGAAGATAGAAGGTACTACCAGAAGTACTTTTTTTCCTTAGTTGATTAACTAGATTGTCTTGATTGAACATTCTCTTTACCCATCATTTTATTCTTTTGTAGTACAGTAACTCACTTCAATATTTTTTCATCAACTATTATTTCATTGTCATTTGTATATATTTTTTAAGTACAGATGTCATGTATGTTTATAAGATTATACGACCATGATATAATAGTTCTAATAGTATCAATAAAAGTTGTAATACCCAGATCATCAAGTAGAACATGCAACTCAAAAATCGACTATTGATCTACCTCAATCCCTACCCTCATGTTATATTTTGGGGGTATTTTTTGTTTAGTATTTGTCCTGGGAAATTATTCACCATACCCCTCACTATAAGGTGGTGTGTGGAATTAATAGCTTTAAAGGTAGTGGGGTCATTTTATTTCTTGTGCTAATATTTGTTCCACTGTTTGTTCACATTAATCCTTTGAAGTATATTGATATTTAAAACCAAAATAGAAAATAATATCATACAAATTATATATTTTCATCTATAATCCTTTCATCATCCGATATGTATCTTTTTTGATGTTTTGTCTTATTAAAATATTTTCTAGGAGACACTCCAAAACATTCACCTCGAATGCGACCATATTGTTCTGAGAGCTACAAAGCTACTGCAAGTATTCTTTATTCTAGTATGGTAGCTTCCAATTGTTATGTATAAAAAATATAAAAAAGATTCAATATAAATAGATATTTTCATATAATACTATTATAAATCATTACGAATTTATATTATTTCATACATAAACATGATTCCCATACTAATTTTGTGTTTTCATCAACCAGTTTACCCTCCTTATTTACAAGAACCTACTTCCATATCCCATTATGTGGTAAGTAAGTGGATTTGGATTTTGATTCATAAATATGCATATAAATAAAGGAACATTTATTTTTTCATATCACATAAAACTTTTTTTTAAAATACATACAATTTTATTCTCTAATGAAGGACACCCCATACATGCTTTTCGATGGGGGTACATTTGTTTTGTTGTATGTTTTTAATTTTCAGAACTAATTTATTGTTTTATAAATTAATAATTTTAACTCAAATTAGATAAAATAAATAATGGAAAATAATTTTATATTGACTAAAATGAACCTGAAATGATTTCTCAACATGATGACCAACGGATGAATTCCATGTTTCTTAATTTTTAATGTGTTCATAAGCAACTGGTGGGTGGGGATTTAGTTTACCTTCATCATACCAAAGATGAATATTGGTTAAAATAGTCTAAAAGCCTCTAACAGATTTTTCAGCAGCCATTAAGACGAATTTCTTATGAAAATCATTTAAAATAAATGAAGTCTACAATGAATAATGAAAATTAAATCACCATTTCATTATATAATTTTTTAGTAAAATAAATAATTTATATCATAACATTATATTTATATCTTCCCAAAGGGGTTCCTTCTTTTTAGGCTAGACATGAATAAATGATTCTATATCAATTGTCATATTCATCTTAATTGTGTCCCCATACTAAATAATGAACACTGAGTTTTTAGTGTCTATATTTTATCCACATAGAATCTAACCAACCAGATATTTTATACCCCTACTTATTTCCTTGTTAATTTTAGTCAACACTGTGAGGTTGTTTCATTCTTATTTTGTTTCAACAACATGGTTTTAATCCCTGAGTAATTTTTCATTTTTAGCATTAAAATCCTATTCTTCCTGAATATTGGTAACATAATCATGTGCATATGTCATTGTCTTCATGAGTAATCAAACATTTAATTTAGATTATGTAAATATAGTATAGACAACACAATATTATGATAGAAAGAATCATATATTAAAAACACTTTGACATTATCATTGATCTCCCTTTATTTTATTTAATGTTTGAATGGATTTGGTTCCTCTATCAAGAATCCAAATCCCCTATTTTTGGTCCCTTCAAACATATAATTAATTTTCTACATTGGGACCCATATGAATTCTTTGTGATCTTGTAGTGAAAGTTCTATCCTTGATTGGATTTTCACTTAAACCTACAGTTGTTTTAGTCACCAATATGACAATTGAATAATTCTAGTTTAATAGATATGAGAAATAAAATACATTCACTACTTATGATGCCATTATGAATGGTTCATCATTTTCCCCTTCCACAATGAAATTCACCTTCATAAATTCCATTTTATCAACTTTCACTCTACTGATGTTGTAAAACCATTTTCAATAGAAAATAGACACCTGAAATGTTGTATAATATAACTCATATATCTATTCATTGATTCCAAAATATGAAATATTCTAATAAATTAAATTTCTATCAATGGAACCATATATATTAAATGATTCGACCATAAGTGTATGTCCACTATTTTACATCATACTATGGTCATTGTGTTCTTTTGCATAGAATATATAAATATTAATTAAAAATAATAATATAAGAAGTAACATTTTCATTTTGTCACTCAAATATCCATAGATGTAATTCACTAATTGGATTTATATTTTTAGATAAATCCTTATAAATTTGATGTTAGAACCATCCTATAAATTGTTAATTATTTGTATCTGATATCCATCCTTTATCGCTTGATGTATTAAAATTTATAAGAATTAAGTTTTGGGATTCAACTTATTGGTATACAACTTCACTATAATATAAAATTGAGAGGTGAGATTTGTCCCAATCAAAGATGGGAATTATAACAATGTATCTTCTAGAAATCCATTCGACCATAAGGCTTCCATTGTGATGAGACATTGGGATACTGATTTTATCAACATCATAAAGGTAATTGGTAAATTATTCAATTGCTCATTCAATAATATATCCATCTATTATAAAACCTTAGGGATTATTTTTATTCATGACTTACCCTTTCCAAGTCTTTATTTACCATTCAATTGGGTATATCCATCTGTAATGGACATGTCCACATATTTGAAACTGTATAACAAGGTGAACAATCATATAGAACATTATATCAAAGAATTATGGTAGGAAGAACTTCCCTAATTCACATAATATGAATGAAACCTCCTTATTCCTAAATGGAAACTTCACAGGGTCTATAACTTTACTGCATATGGTTTTGAAAAATAAGTATATCATAGTTAATATATGACATGCATTTTTAGGAAAAATTACATGTAAATAAATAGGCATGAAATATTTGATCATATTATGAAATTCATGATATTATAGTTTCTATAACTTCAATTTAGTAATTTACATGACATTTTTGATATCTTATGAATACCAATTTGAAAATTTTAGACCATTAAAGGGAAAAAATTTTAATTTTTCTTGTCTGGATAGAGTGTAAGCTCCGAGAAGAATAAAAGTATGACTTTTACAGTTTACTAATTCTAACTCTTCTCTTATCCTAATTTTATTCATGTCTAAAATATCCCTTATTCATTATTTTTTAGGAACATTTAGTAACTTGACAATAACACTATCAAATATACTTTTTATACATGCATTAAATCTAGATAATTTCCAACATACCAAAAATTCTAGTATGGTAATTCAATGAAAATTGATCTCTTTTACCAACCTCGTTTCATAAGGTTGTTCAAAAATTGTTCACTGAATACAATGTTAATACCTCTTATGTTATTGAATAGTTGATCACCCATTAGTGGAGACAATGTTTAAATTTTTTTTATTCCCATCGAATGTTATTGTATAGGATTGGTATTTATATTTATGAGGTAAAACCATCTGACAATCTAAAAATATAGTCTTTGTGGAATGTTTCAACCAAACTATGTGTGTGAATTATTAACAAATGGGACACCCCAACATTCCTTTAAAGAAATAGACTGAGAAATTTCCATTAGTTAGAAATTTATTAATAATTCTATACAACATTTCCCTAAATGTAAATTATTCCCTTCTATAATAACTATATAATGAAACACCAGTAACCCTCATTTATTGTAGAACATTGATCAAGGTACCCATATAGACCTCAAAATAATTTCCTGTTTTTTGTCTTAGATATAAGTAGAGAAAAAATAATTTAATTGAACTTCATGCATAACAGTGGTGGAAATTTATAATTTACCAAAATAACTATCCATATAATTGGATTAATACTTTATACTCCAAAATGATTTATTCCATCTATAGAAAATGTAATACAAAAGTTTCTTAGATCATTTTCATATTCAGGATACTCATAATTAATTTTCATCCACTAAAAAGAGTATGTAGGATGGCATTGTTTCCCATTATCAATTCCTATATCTGTGTGCTATGTAAATTTTCTCAAGATTTCCTAACATCCATATAGTCTTCTAAACCATGGAATGATAGAAAATTATTAGACATATTTGAAATAATTATATTCATCTTTATTGTATTGATTCTTAGCAAACATAGGTCCTTTAATGAGTGATTCATGGCCCTTGAGAAACAATATGAAATTATTTGAAAAAATAGGCATTTTTAGAGATAACTCCCATTGAACATAACATTCGTTTAGTGTCATATGTTTGAAATGAAGGTTTATTTTCTTTGGGTATTATATCATTTAGGATACCATGTAGTTATGAAAATCTAGTGTCCCTCCATCAACTACTAGATTTAAAATTATATAACTTTAATCCAGTTTAAAGTGTTGTGCATTTAGTATATATGGTATATAATGTTCTCTTGGGACAACTATTTATCTTCTCAGAAAAATTTGGATAATCATGAATTTCATCTTTAATTTATATTTTCATTTATTCTATATGATCTCTATCACCATTTACATTTGTATTCAAAACAAATGATCCATAAAATATTTTTCCAACTAAATCAATGATCACATTCATTTTATCCCCATGTTTATTCCATCAATTATAGATCTGATCTATTCTATGAAATATAAAATTTCCTTCCAACTATTACAGACTATGTATTCATGAATAAATATAATGTAAACAAAGATAAAGAATTTGAGAAGGGTAGTATGCATGCTCTATTGAAAACTTGACGAACTCTTAAACTCCAAACACATACTCATTTTCCATTAAATTAGTGTGGATATATTTTCAATTCATATTCATCCTATTAGGTTCATAAAATAATTATTTAGTAAAAAAATAAATATAAATAAATAAGATATTCATAATCAATGGAGAAAGTTATTGATAATTATAATATCGGGAACCCCAAATTTTAATGTTATAATTTATGATTCTTGAAAAGTTACCATTTTATATAAGGGTGACATGAATTTAAAAATCATGGGGTAAACATATGGAAGTTGGTGTAGGTTTTGAAGTTGATGTTGGGTTGGAAAAAGAGTGGTAATAAATATATTGGATTAAACAGATTATTTATTATTTTATGTAAGTATTCCATCTAAAAATATATTCCATTATTTTAATTTAATTATGGCGTATATTTCGATTTTTTTTTAAAAAATTCAATCCTAAGAACATAAAATTTCATTTTTCACTGGATTTTGACACATGATCATAGATATTGAAATTTTATGAAATGAATGGATGAAACTATTATTGATGAAAAAGGTGAAGTTGACGTCATTATTACTATCTTTTCATATAGAATATTCTAGACCATGTATTATAGGAATACAAAAAAAATATTTGTACTATAACCAACTGACGAAAAACTATTTAAAATCTAGTAGAGTTATCAATAACAGGTACATTTCACATATCATACAATATCCAAAACCACTATTCATTTCCTAAAAAAGACAAAAAATAATTCCCGTTAATAATAATCGAAAAAAATCCAGTTAGTGTGGATTTTACATCATTTAGATCCCAAAAATTTTGATTCCTCCTCTAACAATAACACATATCAATATAAGAAATTTCCCGTAACTATTAGTCCAAACCTTCACAAGTATTTCCCAATGTGTGTACTAATTCTTAAAAAAATACAAACCACATGTATGGTTTGGGGAAATTATAATATAATGTATATATTTCTTCCACTATCTTCTAATAATGTACGTTTCTGAGATAAATGTGTTTTAAATTATAACTTTTTATGGGTGACACTCAAACCATACATAATGATACACAATAGACTAAAATAATAACAATATTGTGTACATTACTTCTATATTAAGAAGCATTATATTATATTTATATATCATGAATATTATATTTTAGTAAAAATTACTTGAACGTTAAATCAAAATATATAATTGAAAAAAACATTTTAATTTATTATATATTAATACCAAATTAATTAATAGAATATTGATAATGATATAAAAAAATAATAGAAATAATAATAAAAAAATAAGAATAGCCCCTTTATTAACGGATCTTGAAAAAAAACTTTACACCAATATCCAAAAAAAAATTACTTTCTAATGAAACCATATTTAATTATAGTTTTGATTATTGAAATGAAAACATTATTTAAATATGACACTCTAATGGACACTAAAAATAAAATACTTTAGGTAATGACATATCTTAATAAAACATTGTTATTTTAATCCATTGGAGTATGAGGGATAATTGGAAGAAAATGGGAAAATTGTTTAATTTTAATCCATGGGAGAAAGAGGGAAACATGAAACGTGGAGTCGATTACCAACAATACACTAAATAAACACTTCCTACTTATCATTTCTAGTCACTAAGTTACATAATAACTTGGTAGTGTTTTTGCAGTGAATGTATAGGATCACCATGGAACCAGAGTGGGAAATAATGACGAATGAGTGAAAATGAAGGTGAAAGCAAGGGAGAGGGAGAACTAATAATGGCCTGAGGAAATAGATATTTGGTGGATCATGGAAACATTAAGGATAATTGGAACATGTAGTTGATTAGAACTTGTTAAATATAAAAATTATGTTCACTTAACACTTGCTGTCACCACTTTTCATGATAGTAGGTAGGGTTTTTGCTGTGTGCATATAAGAGATCCATGAAATTCGAGTGGGAAAAATGTTTAATGAGTGAAAATGAATGTAAAGGTAAGAGCGATGCTGAACCAATAATTTTTTAAGGTAATAGATATTGGGTGTAGAATGTTTGAGGTTGATCGATGAAAAATAAGATCATTTGTACACACATTGACCAAACAATTTGGGGAAATTAAATATAGAGGGGGGTGGGGGGAATAGATCACAAGTGATCATAACTTGATTTTAATTTATCTTTATAATTTTAAAAAAATAGATAACCTTTAGTCTAAGAAAAATATAAAGAATCTCATCTTTTTCCAAGAAAAAAATCTCAAACCAAAGAAACAAAGAAATTTTTAGCTAAAAAGCCCTAACAACATTTTATTCCGAATTAAACCTCCCAAACAAAAATTCAACTATAAATTAAATTTATAACTAGTTAAGAACTCTTTAAAATATATTATTATTAAAAATTTAAGTATATATGAAAATAATAGTCAGTATAATATACGAAAATGTTACTTTATTAAATAATAATTTTTTTCCCTCACATTAAAAGGCCAATTTATAATTTAACTCAAGAAATAACTAACTGTAAATTTTATTTAAAAATTTTCATTTCATAATTATAATAATTTAACAAAATAATTTAACTATCCTTTATTCTAAAAAGTAACAGTTTTGGAAATAACTATACATGGAAATCATAAAATTTAGGTATATACATTTAAATTATAAATATAAATTAATCAAAAAGTAGCAAAAGTATAGAAGAAAAAAACATCAGAATCACTTATTGTTTATTAAATCCCTTTGAGAATAGAGTAATATAAAACTAAAATACTCTAAAAGGTAGTTATTTTTCCAATACATTAATTAGGAAAATTCGCATAAAATGATAACATGATAAATTTTCCCTTTTACACGTAAAATGATATGATTTAAATTTCACAAACTCAATTTGGAAATAAAAATATTTTTAAAACATGATCACCCTACAAGAGGGTTTTATGAATATATAATGAGAAATTTGAAAATATGTTTTATTTACATAAGTTAAATATTTTAAAAACAAAATATTATACCCATAAAATTTTTATTTTGAAAATAGACTGTAACAAATAATTAATGAAATAAAAATTAATTTTTAATATTTTTGGTGTTTTTTTAAAATGTAAGGATAATTAAATCTTACCATAATTAACTATGGATTTTTAATTAAAGGCCAATTGTTTAATTATAATAAATTTAAAAGTACTATAAATATAATCATATTTGTTTTATCTTTTAGTTCTTTATCACAACATTTAAATTCCAATAATGGTTGAATGCATTATTGTTTTTCTATTCATATCATTTGGCATCCTTAACATATATCATATTATCTATTCATGTAGTAATATCAATGGTATTTCCTATTCAATTAACAATAACATTTCATGGAAGAGAAAAGTTTCCATTGCATTCACACATTATTTAACAATTTTATAAATTTATAACGTTGAGGTAGCAGCCATGCTCTTCTATAGTAAGCCTAGGTATTGAATAAGTGAATTGGGACTAATATAGAGATGTTCTACAGTGCACTTGGATTGGAGAGACAACAAGATGAGGAGGAAACCAATGGTCATGGGGTGGGTTGGAGACACAAAATCAAAAAAAAACACCATGAACTGGGTAGGATTTACACGAGTCATAGTAGGATAAAGTCAGGAACTGAGAGACCCACAAACAAGAAAATAGCAGAGGTAGTTAAATGATGAAGGGGACTTCGTTGAAAAAGCTTCTAAATGTTGAACAATGAGACCACTAAGCTAAGATAATGTCGCACTATTACATATCACTGAACCCGAACAAGCAAGAAACATGAGAGGAGAAAAAATAGCATACCTTAGATTCAAGGCTTGATTAGTTTGAGTGAAGGTCTAGGGGGAACAACAATAGCACTCGAACATTAAGAGAGCTTGAATGGTGTGATGAAAATCAGTTTAGTTAGGGTTATTTTAAAAAGATCGAGGAAGGTTTTATTAGCGTTTCCAAAAAAGAACTAATAATAAAGGGTTTTGTGAATTCTAAAATAATATGTGATGACAAAGATGATGTTTATCAATGGTTTTTAGCATTGATAAAGATTTATAATTATAATTATGAGTAAACATATTTTAAAAAATATTTATAAATATTTATATATAAATATAAATACATTAATATCATTATATATATATTTATATAATAATATAAATACCTAATAAATATAAATATAAATGTAAATATAAATATATTAAATATATATATTTATTATATATTTATTTTTGATTTTTTAATAATTTAAATATGTAATTATTTATTTATAATCATATAATTTTTTAAAAAACTATATTTATTTATTTATAATTATTAGTAGATAATTTTATAAATATTATAAATATATATTTGTAAATAAATATATTTATAATTATGTATTCATAATTATAAATATATTTCTATCATTATATATATGTAATAAATAAATATAAATATAAATATTGTAAATGTTTTTATTTTTAAAATATATCTATTATAATTTTATAATAATAGATATATTTTTCCCATTTTATACATTATGTAAAATAAATAGATAAATATATGTATATTTAAAATATAAATAGAAATAAAAATAGAAATAGAAATATATTACATATCTTCATCATTTAAAAATATTAACTATAATTTTATTATTATGTAAATTTATTATTATTTATTTGTAATTATGTAAATAATTTTATAAGAAATTATATTTATTTATTTATAATTATAAATATATAATTTTGTAAAAAAATATACACTTATAGGTTTATATATTTATAAATATTTCTTTACAATTTTGTTTTTAACATTGTTAATGAATATATAATGTTAAATGCATGACTAAAAAAATGAGTGAAACTAAATAATTAAAAATGAGTAAACATTAAAAATATTAAGAATGGATAAGTTTTATTAATTAAACAAATAATTTTAAAAAATAAAATAGGGAGATATATTGAAATGAATATGAATAAATATTGAAACTACTAAAACATAGTAAATTATACATGTATAAATAACTATTAAAAAATAATTAAATTCTAAAAAAGAAATAAAATATAAAAAGTATTAATAATGAATAGTAATTGTAACAGTAATAATATTAAAAATAAATAAATAAATTTACTGATTAAAAAATTATATATTAAATATATTATGTTTAAAAAAAATTAAAAAATAAAGATTAAAATTTGAATGAATTACATAAATAGAAGGTGTATGTGTTTTAATATAATATCTCATTAATTACGTAAATATTCATGTGTGTGAAATTAATGTATGTATATATATACAACATTAATATATGCTAAATTGAAAAAATGACATTATATAATATGTAGCATCAACTAATGAAATAAATAATAATAAAAATGAATTAATTTACAAAATGAATAACTCTTATTAATTATATAGATAATTTTAAAAAATTAAAAATGAATATTTATTTATGTTAATGACTACATATTAATTATATAAAATAAAATGATAATAAATATATTAAATGTTAATCAGTAAAAATGTATGAATAAATATTGAAAAAGTATTAAATTATAAAAATGCTGGATAATGAAAATTGTAAATTGATTAAATTACAATTTATTTTAAAAAAATCACTATTGTTAATGAAAAAATAACATTAAAAATGAATAAATTTGAAAAAAAAATTAAATTGTAATAAATAGTATATATTGAATAAAAAATAAAAAAGACAAAACTTACCAATTTTAAAAATAAAATATATACAATATATTATATTAATAAATATAATTCTAAAATGATTTTTAAAAATAAAATAAATTACCTAAATATTATGTGTCTGTGCATTGCATATAAAAATGTATTGATTATGTCTATGTATTTGTCATATAAATGTAACAGACCTTTGATATATGTTAAGTTTAAAAATCAAATTACATTCAATTAAATGACCCTTACTCGATAAAATTAGTTAATATTTTTAAATAATATTATTTTTTAATTATAAAACATTTCCCACTAAATATATGACTTACTTAATGTAAGAATAAATATTTTGAATTATATAAATTGTAAATTTGGAATTAATATATTTATTTATAAATATAAATTTATTTGAATATATTTGTATAATTAAAATAATAAATATAATAATGAATAATAGGCGTAAAAAACAGTAAAAATGAATAATACATTAAGATGTTTTTAATTATTACATATTATTCATTTTATGTATTTATATTTACGATATATTATTTATTAATGTTTTTAATTAATATATATATATATATATATAATAAATTTATCTAATTTTATTAATAAATGTTTCAATAATTTTTTTATCAATTTTGTAATATGTTCATTTTTAATTTTTAATTTTATTTATTAAAATTTATTCATTTACTATATCTATATTTAATATATATTACTTATTAATATTTATAATTTAAATATATGTCTATTTAATTTATTTCATTCAAATATTTATTTAATTAATATTTTATTATTATTTTTAATATACTAATTTTTAATTATTATTTGTCTAATTATTTCAATTTTTATAATATATATTTAATATATTCAATTTAATAATATTTCTCATTTATATATTTATTGGAAAGTTATTAATAAAAATTTAATTAATAAATATTTTAATATTTTCAATTAATTCATTTTTTATTTTTATTTGTTTATCTATTTTAAGTTTATAATAGTTTTAATACATGTACTTTTTTTTATTAAAATAAGTAAAAAATAGGGGCCATGATAATGGTTGGGCTTGTCAGGCCATGACCATAGCCTAGTGGGTCAGACCGTGTATGGGTAAAAATAGTGGGTTAAATTGGTCGGGTTATGTAGGACCTGACCATGTGTATATGGGTGGGCTACACCTACAAGAATGAAATAGTGAGGTGAGGCCCGTATAGGCCCATGGGCCTATATGAGTGTCTATGGGGAGTGTTTGTGGGAGCCCATCCTTGTAGTAGGTGTAACAACCCAAAATTTTATCAATCGATATTCCCTTAATATAATTATTTTATTTAGTATAAAACACATACATCACATAGAGTACCTAATAAAGATTTATTTTCATAGTTAAACAATGAAATAAAAGGTATTTATTGAAATTAAAGAACCCATACCTTTGGAAAAGTAACTTGACCGTTGGAATAGTACTGTGAACATTAGGAATAATAAACTGGCCAACAGAATAGTAACATCACCTATAAAAGTATACCTAAAATTTAGTTATATTAGGACTGATAATATAATATATTAATATAACGAAATTAATAAAGAAATGTTTTAACAATGATAAATTAAGTATTGGTATTTTTGTAAAATGTAAATATTTATTTACAATTTTATAATTAATATAAATATTTAAAATAAATTTATTTTTCTAAAATAGTTTCATAATTAAATATTTTATGTACAATGCTTAAAAGGTATTTCTTTGAGACCATAATTAATTTTTTAAAGTGTCATAAAATCAATTTTAATATAAAAATCTGTATTTTTTGAACAAATCATGATTTTGATTAAAAATTAAATATATTATTATTAAAAATTATTTTCATAAAATGGAGTCCATTTTTGAAATTAACATGTTGAAAAATGTTTAGGGATAATTTTTGGGATTTTTCTAAAATAGTTGAATTTTTGTGAATAGTGAGATATTGTAATTTAGGGTATTTAACCTTTTATGCTAAATAAATGAATTTTTGAGTCATGAATGATATAAGAAACCATTATATCGAACTAACATGCACTAGTTTATACACATAGTCACAATAACCAACACTATTGATATTTCTGAGCCAAAATAATAACCAAATGAATAAACTATTAAAAAACACCCCTCCCCCTATAAATACCACCACTCACCACCTATTCTCCTCACACCTTCAAAGATTTGTGTCATTCTTAAATTCTTAAAAATTTATCTCCCAAACCACTTCCCCATGTCATAGTCTTTCTTGTCTCACCAAAATACCATTTTCATGCTCTTTATGGAGGTTCCCAATGACCGTCACTCAAGAGGTAAAACCCTTCATCTTTCTCTTTAAATTTTCTTCATGTTTTATCCTTCCCTCACCTCCCCTATCCAAAGTAACATGATAACACCAATATCATATATATACTGTAATTTTATTTTTTTAATATAATATCTATCATCAAATATTTTCTCTCATCCTTTTGATCTAAAAATGAAAACATCATCCGTGAGGTGTCGATTCACCGCCTTCTTGGATGATGAGTTTTTGTTTTTCATTATGACTTTTATGGTTGGTTATAAGACTATTATTATATCTAAACCATATTAAAATATGTGTATTAAAATATATTTATTTTTCTACTACCCTTATATAAACATATTATTAAGTAAAATTATACTAGTTCGTGATGGTCTTAAAATCAACCAAAGAAACTAATAATTTTTTTCATCAATGTTTTATCTAACAGATCAGACTTGTGTCAAAAAATAAAATTATTTATGGGAACATTTAAATTTATAGAAATAAATTAATATCATCTCATTCCATTTCTATATTTTTTTCTTGCATTTTACAAGAACATTTATAATTATACATAAGAGAACCAACCATGAAACCATGAAACTAACACTCCCAAAATGGTGAAATTAAACACTAAAAGTCCACAAAATGTCCATAAATTATCCAAAAAAATTATAACAAATTTAATACATGTATAATAGGTTATGAATTAATTTATTAAAGTATTTAATTTGAATTACTAGTATATTAAGTAAAAATGTAGAACACTTTTAGACATAAGGCAGGGGATTCTCTCTATACATTCATATTTTCCTTTGGGTTACACTTTCTCTCTATTTACCATAATATAATTCATAATTATACATAAGTAATCCTCCAAAACTAAAAGTGTATATTCCAAAAATATGTACCTATCTCAATTTTTCTTTCTTTAATCGGAAATACTTGTTTTACATGGTTCCCTTTTCAATTTCTTCTGATAAGTAATACTTCTTAAAGAGAACTTCTCAATTTCTTACCCATTTCAAGAACTCTATAATCTGTTTTAGGACTCCATTGTTTTTATAATATCAATAATTTTAACATGAAAATTATTTTTTAATTTATTTTTTATACAAAAAATTATTCCTTTTTCTCTTTCAAATACTCTTTTACATTTTCTCTTAAAACACACTAAAGTGGACCATTTCTATAGTTTCTTAAAAACAGTTCTTTAATTTTTTCAATTCATTTGGACATTATTTATCATGATATATGTCTATTTAACCTTTTAAATTTACAGGTATGACTCAAATCCATTATTTATTTTAAACCATGATTATACCCCTTTGGTTATGCCTTATGACATGTTTAGGATACCCAATTCATTCCATTGGTAACCCATATTCATGTTTTTTCATCTATAGAACATATTAATGAACGTTTTATGATGGGTGAACCCATATACTGCTCCAAAACTTTGGGAACTATTTAGTCTCATGAGAGGTCATGTTGGGATAGGGAGTAAACCTTATTCTTATATGGGATTTTTTCCACCATGTGATATTGTTTTGGCAATTATCATTGACTCGGGTTTATGTCATGTTATATTTTTCTACCACATTCTAATGTTTCCATGATTACATGATACCAATTTCAATATTTTATTATTCCATATGTTTATTCATGTTCGATTACAATTTATTTCATCATGTTATTCCTTCTAACACATGTGTTATGATTTATTTCTATGTTTATTCCCATACTGGGATTTGTTTCTCATTGATTTTGTCTATGTATTCCCTAGGTTATCATATGATGATGTAAGAGCTCAAATAATGTTTAGAGATAATTATGGATGATTAATATAAAGTTGTTTTATTAAATTTCCATGTTTACACTTTTATGTACCAAATCATCAAAAGACACTAGTCTTTAAGATCCATGGTTTGTATTTTATTATTAATTATTTTTAATACCATTTTAAAATATGTATAAAAGGATAACACCATTATAGTTGGTATCAGAAGACGACTTAGTTTGTTTTTGATATTAGGACTAGAGGATTCTTCTTCCCGCACATTTGATGCTATATTAGGCATGGATTGGCTATCTATATACAAAGACAACATCAACTGTCGAATATAAGAGACCACTCTTCACTTCCTAAAGTATCCTTCAATTTTATATAAGTAAAATAAGAATTCTGAATCCCCTTAAGAATAATCTTATCAATTATAGATATTATTTCTTTATGATAAAGTATATCTAGCCCAAATTATTGAGACAAAGTAGAGAATCACAGTCAAAGACATGCCCATTATGAGGGACTACACAGATATGTTCCCTAATGAATTTCCCGGGTTTCCTCTTAATAGAGAGGTTGAGTTCTCAATTAAAATTATTCCTAGATCTCTACCTTTTTCAAAAAAACATTATATAATGCACACTTTTTATTTGGAGTAACCGAAGAGATAATTACAAGAGAATTTGGACTGTTGTTTTATATGCCTGAGTGCTTCAGAATGCGGTGTGCTTATCCTCTTCATCAAAAAGAAGGATGTATTGATGTGCCTCTACATTGATTATTATGAGCTCAAAAAAGTCAAGATAAAGAAAAATTATTCCCTTCTACAAATCGATGGATTATTTGATCAACTCTATTGGGACACATATTTTTCTAAGGAAGACCTTCTGATGGCATATAAAAAATGAAAGATGATGAAAGAAGATAATCCATAGAATACCTTTAAAACAAGGAATGTCCACTATGAGTTCATAGTTATTCCCTTTAGACTCACTAAAAATGAAAAAAAATTCAAGCACTTAATGAATAGAGTCTTTAGATATTACATAGACAAGTTTTTGGTAGTATTTATT
This sequence comes from Viscum album, assembly GCA_963277665.1. Taxonomy (NCBI): domain Eukaryota; kingdom Viridiplantae; phylum Streptophyta; class Magnoliopsida; order Santalales; family Viscaceae; genus Viscum; species Viscum album. The sequence continues at coordinate 1,256,250,250 of OY728142.1, read as the reverse complement.
ATTGACATTATTATACTCTCCATGATCAAGGATGAACACAATAAGTTTTTTAATACCATTAAAATTCATTTGATAAGAGAGAAAATTTAATGAAATATACTATAAATATGAGTTATGGATTGAGGAAGTATCAATCATGGGGAATGTAACCACCAGAAGGGATATCTGTGTACCCTTATAAATTAACGGAAATTGAGGGGTGGCCTATACAAGCATCTGTAATAGAAATATGTAGTTTCCTTTGTCTTGTTGGGAATGATAGATGATTTTTGAACAATATATCTGGATTTTAAAACCCACTAACCAAGATGACTCGGAAGGGAGTAATATTTATATGTACTGGTGAATGTGAATATTGGTTCAAGGAGTTGAAAAAGAGACTTGTCATTGCCCTAGTACTCACACTTTCGACATGTGGGGAACTATTTGTGCTATAAATTGATGCTTAAAATAAGCTATTGGGATGTATACTAATGAAAAATGATAGAATAAGCCTCTTTTAAGTTTAAATTATATGAGAAAAACTATCCCATGCATGATCTGGGGTAGGTGTCTATGATATTCGCATTGAAAATGTGGTGAATTATCTCCATGGGGAGAAGTTTGAGATATACAATGATCACAAGATACACAAATATATATGAACATAGTATAATATTAATATGATACGATGAATATATTTAGATCTCATCAAGGATTATGAATGGTCAATCCACTATCATCCTGGTAAAGAAACTAAAGTGGAAGATTCTATAAGTAGAAATGATCCTAAAACATTAAAAATGATGAGAATTGAGAAAAATCCAATATTTTTAGACTTGAAAAAAATATTAATGGGAATAATTAAGTAAGGAGAATCATCAATCCTTTCTATAAATATTTCTCAACCATCCCTTATGAATAAAATAACGGATTCTCAAAGAAATGACAAGGAAATTCATAAAAAGGTGGAAGATATCAGAAATAAAAAATACTTAGAGTTAATAATTTATGAGGAAGGAGTCATAATATTTGGGATGTTTCAATTTGTAGAATCAAATAAAAAGATAACTAAATATAATTTGAATTAACCACAATGCTCAACTATCTCTATTCACCCAGAATGCACAAAGATGTATTGAGATATTCGAGAGCATTATTGGTGGAGAAATATGAAGAATGATATCAATGAATATAAATCAAAGTGCCCAATATGTTATCAAGTTATGGATTTAAGGAATAAGTATAAGGAGATGATGTATCCCTTACCCATAACAATATAAAAATGGGAAATCATCACCGTGGAAATTTTCACTAGACTTATAAATACATCCAATGTAAATACTGATATATGGGTCATTGTGGTCCATATTATATTTACAAATCACTTTATCACAATTCTATATGAATTATATCTTGATCAACATCCATGGATATACATAAAATAAATGGTAAGTATTTATGGAGAACCACTATTGATTTTATCCGTTCAAGATTCAATATTTATCTCCATGTTTTAGAAAAGTCTCTAGAAAACTCTAAATAACGATTTGAATTTCTGTACGAATTGTCACCCTCAAACTGATGGAAAATCTAAGAGATCTATTCATAAATTTGAAGAAATGTTGAGAGAATGTTTTATTGACTTCACTAAAGGGTGGTACCAAAATCTAATTCTGGTCTATTACTCTTACAACAATAGTTTCTACCCAAGAATCATAATGGCTCTATATGAATCCCTTTATGGGAAAATTTTCTAAACATTGGAATGTTGGGATAAAGTCATTGAACGTAATATGCTTGGACTATAAATGGTTAAAGAAATAGAAGAAAAAGTAAAACCCATTCAAAAACAAATCAATTAAGCCCAAATTAAACATAAGAGTAATGAATAAATCATAGACATGACCTCGAGTTTGAGGTTAGAGATGTGGTATTCCTCTACACATCTCTATGGAAGAGGATCATGAGATTTGGGAAGAAAGGAAAGATAAGTTCTATATACATAGGATACATTGAGATTGTTTATCACATTAAAGATATGGCCTATCGTCCAACACTTCCGCATACTATGTATCAAGTACATGATGTATTCCACACATCCCTCTTGAGGAAGTACATACCAGATCCCTCACATTTACTAAGTATAGACGTGGTATAAATGGAGAATGGACACTCTTATGAAGAGAATCTAGTGAAGATCTCAGACCATAGAGATAAGGTTCTATACAAAAATACTACTCACCTATTCAAAGTACTATGTAGAAACCATATGTATGAAGAAGTAAGATGGGAACCAGAGGAATAAATGTAGGAGAAGTAACCCCACATATTTTCAACATAGAATTTATTACGAAATTTTATCGGGGAAATTTCATTAGTGGGAAGGATGTAATGATCCAAAATTTTATCAATAGAATTTACCTTGTAATAATTATTTTATATAATATAGGACACATATATCACATATATAACCTATTAAAATTATATTTTTTTCAAAAATAAAAAAGGAAATAAGTTGTATTTATGGAAATTAAAAAACATTGACCAATTGAATAGAAAATTTATCATTGGACTAATATTGTGACCATTATGAATATTAAACCATCCAATAGAATAGTAACATAACCATGGATATTATAAATAAAATTTAGTTATCTTAGGAATTAAATATAAAATATTTATATCATTAAATATGTAACTAAATCTTTTAAAAATGAAATATTATGTATTGGTATTTTTGTGAAATGGTAATTTTTTCATAAACATTTATAATTAATATAATGATTTTAAAAAAAATATTTTCATAAAATAGATTCAGAAAATTATATTTTTTGTTATTAGTAATATAAGATAATTTTATGAGACTTTAATTAATTTGTTAAAGTGTAATAAAATCGGTTATAAACATAAAATCATTTTTTATAAAATAAATGATGATTTTAATAAGAAATTAAATTTCTCATATATAGAAAATTAGTTTCATAAAATATATTTAATTTTTTAAATCTCTACATCAATAAATGGTTCGGGTGAATTTTTCATATTTTTCAAAAATAGTTGATTTTTAGTGAATATTGAAATATAGTAATTTGCAGTAATTAAAATTTTAATCCAAATACCCAAATTTTTGAGTCATGAATAATGTAATAAACCATTATTTCTAACTCACATGAACTAATTATAGTAATTATTCAAAATATTCAACACTATTCATAGTCTTGAACAAAAATAATAAAAAAATGAAAAAAAAATAACACACCACTCCTCCCCTATAAATACCACCCTTACGACCTCTTCTCCTCACACATTTTAAGATTTAAAGAATTATTATATTTTACCCAATTACTCTCCCAAACCTTTTTCACATGTTTGTTTTTGGCTCGTCTTACCAAAATACAATTTCCAAGCACCTTAAGGAGGTTCTCAAGGAGATGACTCTCAAGAGGTAAAACCCTCCATCTTTATCTTTTATTTTTTATATTTTCTTGTCCTTACCTCACCTAATATACGAAAAGTCACATGATAACTCCAGTATGATATATATACTATAGTTATATCTTATTAATGTAATATCTCTCAAAAAATCTATTATCCTTCTCTTTTGTTATATAAATGAAAACAACATCTATGGGATGTCGATTTACCACCTTTGTGGATGAAAAGTTTTCTTTTTTCATTACCACTTTCAAGGATGGTCATAAAACCAATTCAATAGTTACTAAATATTATAATATGTGAATTAAAACTTAATGAATGTCATGGAAGAATTATATAAACATATTATTAAATAAAATGATACAAATTCATGATGGTTGTAACAACTGCCAAAATAAACAAATCTATTTTTTCAATAATGTTTTATCTAATGAATCATAAAAATGTAGAGAAATAATATTATATATATTTTACCATTTCAATTAATATAAATAAATTAACACCATATAATTATATTTCTACGAATTTTCTTCCATTTGACCAGAATCCTCATAATTATACACAAGCGAACCAACCATGAAACCTCGAAATTGAACACTCTCAAAATGACGACATTAAACACTAGAATTAAATGAAATGGACATAAATGAACATAATATAAGTATAATAAATTTAATATATGTATAAGTGGTTATTAATTAAAAAATTTATGGATTTGGTTTTCTTTTCTGGTACATTATGTACATGTACAAAGCACTTTTGAACATAAGCTATGAAATTATTTCTGAACCTCCATTTTTTACTTCAGGTTACGCTTTCTCTCTATTTACCCAAATTTAGTTATTAATTAATCCTATATACTTATAAAAAAATATATTTTTATGTTTAAATCATATGTTCCTATCTTAATTCTTCTTTCTTTAATGGGGAAATACTTTTTTATAAAGTTCCCTTTTGAATTATTTCTGATACGCAAGCACGATTAAAAAGAAATTCCCAATTTCTAATCCATTTTCATATAAAATCTATATTTTTGTCAATAATGTTTTTTTAAATCCACCCATTTTATCATGAAAAAATAGATCTATTAATTTTTTTTATACAAATAATTATTCCTTTGTATGTTTTAATGGTTCTTTAATATTTTCCCATAAATCGTAATAAGGTGGTTCAGTTCAAAAGTTTATAAAACACAGTTTTTGAATTTTTTCACTTCATATGGATATAATTTATCATGATATATTCCTATTTTAACTTATGAATGTAAAATTATGGTTTAAACCCATTCTTTCTTGTACACCATGATGATACATCATTGGGTTATGCCTTATGAAATGTTTATGGTACCCAATTCCTTATATGGGTAACCCATATGACTAATTATTCATGTGGAATTCCTATAGATGAATATTTTATGATGGGTGATCCTATATAGTGGTCTAATTCATTAGGTACTGTTTATTCTCATGATATGTCATGTGGAGATTAGTAGTAAACCTTATTTATTTATGGGACTTTTTTAGCCATGTGATATAGTATTAGTAGTTACCCTTGACTCATGTTTATTCCTAGTTATACATCCCTAACACATTCCTATGTTTCCATGATTACATGATCCCATGTTCTATATGTTATTATTCCATATGTTTATTTACTTTCCATTCCTTTTTATGTCATTATATTATTCCTTCTAACTGATGTTATATTCTTTATTTTTATATTTATTACCTTCATTTTTTAGTTCACCCATTTTGTCTATGTATTCCCTAGGTTATCCTATCTAGATGTAAGATCTATAAGAAATTTAATAGGTCATTATGGATGATTAATATAAATATTTTTTATTCTAATTCTATGTTTTCAATTTTATGTACGATGTATTCTAAAGACACGATAATTTTCTATCATTGGTTTGTATTTAATGGTTAATTATTCTTAATATCAAGTAATAATATGTAAAAAAGGATAGGTCCATTATATAAGGATTATGATATTTGGATGTAGAATAATCATATATAAATAAGTGGTTATCAATCTACTATTTCGATGTGAGACCTGTACAGTGATCAAGTCCTTCATCAGCGCTAGAAAATGTGATGATAAAGATCACCCTTTATCAGTCCTAAATGTAATTTGTTGATAAATCACCCTTTATTATAAAAAATGGTGATAAATGATGAATTTATCAACAATTTTTTCTAGCACTAATAAAGGCTAAATATGTATATTTCTTATTTTGTAGTAGTGTTTTGAGATATAGTTCTGATCACCTATACCTTATCCACTTACTTGTTCGATAATGGGGATTACTATTACTTTATTTCTTCACAAGTAGTTAGTGTATATAAATTACTGATTAAGCTATCTAACAAGTTACTTTCCATTGATACACCATTTTTCAATAAACTATATCATCTTCAGTGAGGCCTAGATATTTCTGTAGATGTCATTGGTTATGGAAATATGTGAGACTTCATGATACTAGAGATGATGCGCTTCGATGTGAAAATTGAAAAAAAATTAGGTGACCGGTTTCCGATCATACATTAATTTATATTAGAGAAGATTATATTTTACTTCATCAATTATAGAGAGGTATATGATGACGAATTAATGGGAACTATGAGTAGTTATAGTTTGTACAAACTTCAGTCTTCTCCGGACGATAAAAAAAAGTAAGGCATTTATATTTCAGTAGGATCAATGGAATTCCCCATTATCTTTTTCTCCAGTAGTGGACCTCTCTCAGGATGTCTTTTTAGATGAAATTATGATACATTATCTTGATAAAAGAGTTTAATTTGAGATAGATCTCAAGCAAGGTGAGTAACCAATATCAATACAATTGTATCATATGGAAAGGACTGAGTTGAAGTATCTCAAGGAGCATCTTGAGGGATTTGTGTAGAAGGTCTTTATTAGTTTGTGTAATTCACCCTAGGGTGAACCAATCCTTTTTGAAAATAGGAAATATGGTATTCATCAACTATATATCAACTACTATATAATGAAATATATTATTTTGAAGAACAAATATCCTTTTTCATAGATTGAAAATATTTTAAATCAGTTATTTGGTGTCCAGTTGGTCTAAGATTGATCTTTATTCCATCTACCACCAATTGTGTTAGAAGGGAGGACATACCGAAGATAGTGTTTCAATCATGTTAAAGGTTGTACGTGTATATAGTGATATTGTTTTGACATAAAAATACACTATAAGTGTTTTTGGATCCCATGAAACTCACCTTCCACCCATCTCATCACACATTAATCATTTTATTTATTGATGAAATCTTCATCTACTCACAAACATTGGATAAATAATTCTTACATTTTGAGATAGTCATGAGCATGCTTTGAGAATATTCATTTTACACCAAACCATCAAAATAAAACTTTTGTATTAATGAGGTATTGTTCTTTAGGGAATGTGGTGTTTGAGTTAGGTATATTTATACACCCAGAGAATGTGGAGGCAGTGATATACTGGACACATCCCCTAAATGTGTTTGGGATTAAGATATTCTTGGGTTTAGTAGGATAGTAACGAGACCATGAATTTTCCTATCTATCAACACCTATGACTGCACTGATGAAGAATGGAGTAATGTTCTAATGGACATTCTAATTTGAAGGGGATTTCTTGAGATGAATAAAAGGTCGACTATAACACTAGTACTGATACTTTATGATATTAGGATTAGATATTCCATATTCTATGATGCATCATGAATTGGTTTGGGAGAATTACTAGTGTTTCTAGAGATTTTAGTAGCTTATGATTCACATTATATATAACCCCATGACAAAAACTTCACTACTCATGGTTTGGATCTGGTAGTCGTAGTTCACAATATGATGTGTTGGCAACAATATATATTCAATGATAGGTTTTTTTCTACACATATCTCAAGTTATTTCATTACATCTTCATATATTGGGAAATGAATCTAAGGTCAAGGTGTTGGTTTTAGGTTTTTTAGAAGATTAGATTTTACATGGACTATGGACTTGGGAATGGTAATGTCATAGAGGATGCCCCTACACATAAGCCACAAGCTGAGTATAAGCCAAGTGAGTGGCCTTCTGGGGAGTTTTTGTGCTAGATGATCATGTTGGTCATTTATAGGATGAAATCTTAGGATGATTCGGTATTGATGACATGTGATCTTCTAGTGTTAAAATATTATCTCATAAACCAATTAAGGGGAAGATAAAACACTAAAATAGAGTTTTCTATGATGTGGGAACAACTAACTGGAGGAAATATGATACAGTTGTGGTTGATTGGATACAATGATATATTACTTGTGAATAAAAGATTAGTAGTCCATACTTTCATCAAATAGAATCTAATTATGGAACTCCATACCTCTATATGGGTAGTACATCATAGTGTGAAAAAGGTGTAACATGACTTCAAGAGGTATTTTTTGTGTCATAGGATAATGAGGGATAACACTTGTTTTTTTCCTATACCTTACATGCATGATGGTAAAGGATGAGAACAAGACTCTTGATGGATTTCTCTGGAAGCATCTATTTCCCATGTGGGCATGAGATGATGTATGATGGCCTTGGTCACTTGGTTTACCATGACACTGAGAAGTCACAAATCAATCTAGGTGATTATTGATTGGATGACAAAAGATTCTCATTTCATTATAATTTTTGAGACCCACATAGTAGATGATATTGTAAAGCTACAAACCCTTGAGATCATACACTTACATAGATTTCCCTTTTGAATTTTATGTGACACAGATTCATGTTTCACATCATGGTTTTTGAAGGGCTTATAGAAGTCATTAGGGACTCATCTACATTTGATCACATCGTACCATCCCCATACTGAAGGATATTCTGATAAGATGATTATAATACTAGAGTATGTGATTCCAAATTTTTCCTTTGAATTCAACAGATCTTGGGATGATTTCTTAGACTTAGTGGAGTTCAATAACTACAGAATTTTTTAATTTATCTATGCAGAAATATCTATTTTGGATCTATATTGATGGAAGTTATACCCACCATTATGATGTAATATGTTGGGTGTGGTATTATTTTTTAGGACCAATATGGTGCAGGATACCTTAGAGTGGTCGTAGTTGTTCATGAATTAGTTGGTTAGAACTTAGAGCTAGCATCAGTCATATGTATACTGAAGGAGTTGTCCTTTGGAGTTCAATATTGGAGACCCATTTTTATTATGATTTTAACCTTGGATGGGGTATCATAATTTATATAACCACGGTAAATCAACATTGTTGTATGTTTAAATCGTTGATATCATTGAATGAGTTATGGCATCAGAGTACCATATAGATATTCCTCCATTTTATCAAGGAATTCATGACGTGTTCTATGTTTCCCAGCCTTGGAGGTACACACCCGATATGAAATATATATTATATTTTGTGTATAATGATATGGTAAATGATGAAACTTATGGATAGGGACCAAAATATATCATCAAATAGGGAGATAATTTAATTCAAGGATAAATGATACCACTTGTTTGTATCTTATGGAATCATGGACATATCTTGGAGGATATGTGAGTGTAAGAGTCATATGTTCAGGGTTAGTGGATTGAGTTATTCATGAAATACCACTAGAGGCAATTGTCTAGGATTAATAGTCCTTATAGCGAGATAATTAGATAATTAAAAGTTTATGAATTATTTTTAAAACCTATTTTTTTATAATTTATAATTATTCTTATGATAAATTCTAATTTTTCTAATAAATATTATCCACACTTAGGTATTTTGAAGGTTATGTAATGGAAAAATGGGTTTCTATGCCTCTAAATAATATTTTAGTAGTTTTTATTTGATATTTCTAAGGTTAAATACACTTCCCCTTAGGATGATTAAGGGTAATCCTAATTTTCTAATGGTTTTGTAAGGGTAAACTAATACTAAAATAGTGCAGATGGAGTTTCTACAAACTATGTTATGGTATCTCCATAACTACATTGGATGCATAAAGGTACCCCTAACACTATGTAATGGTAATGGGTAATTCCATTTACAACATATGGGTCATAATATCTTCGCGTAAGGGTATGCAGGGATTTACATATGGGTGACCCCTTATTTACTTATATTGTTTAAGGGTATCCCATGTGCAGTGTAACCGTAACCCAATGTTCTCAAAGGGTGTGCAAGTGTAGGGTTTTATTTCATTGGGGTAATTCATCATTTCAAAGGGTTATATAAGGGTAGATTAGTTCCCTCATATGACACCTAGGAGCTGTGTAAGGCTAAATCAATTTTACCCTTACACATTTATTTTTTTGGGGCAAAATGTTTTTAAACCTATTTTTCCATTTTTTTCTTTGACCTACCCAAACCTAAAATGAATTTTATTATTTTAAATGTCATAAAAGGTGGTAATTGATACTTTTTACTTGTTTAATGCTTTCAATGACAATATAAAATATTTTAAACACTTCATAATTAAGAAAGAAATAAATGTAAAAATAAATGATGAATTTAATTTGTGGTACATAATGGTGAAAACATGTACACATATAGACTTCTTCTAAAATATATGAACCATAATAGTTTCATTTTTTCAATACATTATCAATTTTATCTAGTCTATAAATCCTTGAAACTAGGATTTGTGATGTCCTCCTTGATCAAACCCGGTTCATCTATTAGTTTCCATGGGTGGTAAAAACCATTATCTCCTCAATTCATTAGAGCGTCACTATTTAATGAATAAATTATAGTTACCATATTTCTAGTTTATTTGGGAAAATATAATTTTACATTTCATTCTAGAATAGGATAATGTTATTGTAAAATAGTTTACCCTGAATAATCAAATATTGATAAATAATAAATATCCAAATTAACAAAGACTATTCTAGAGTGATAGAATGTTATATGTTGGTCGGAGTGGATACTCAAGAGGGGGGTGAATTGAGTTCCAATTAAAATTTCTGTTTTTAAAAAGAATTTGTCTTAAAACCCCCAAATAAAATACTGAATTAAACTGTAGTGAATTTATATCAAAGTAAGGGTTCAGTTGGGTTCTCGAGGGATTGATTATTTCCCAGTTAATCAAAATAGAAAGGTTGATTAACTTTTGAAACTAACTTACTGATTTACAGCTGATATAAACACTTGAAAATTTAATTATCAAAGTGACTTTAAAACAGTTTTGGTTTTAAAGAGATTAGCAGCGGAATAAAAGAATAACTTTGAAAGATATAACACAGTAGATATAACCAAGAGGTTCAGTCTCAAGGCAAGACTTAGTCCTCTCAAAAGCTTTTATAAAAAGATGATCCACACCCTAGATCGGGGATAACAACAGCAACCAGCTGTCCAGGTCCAAGACCTCTTCCACAGTTATTCCTGGGAACAAACACAACAACAACTAGCTGTCCCAGTCACACGACCCCTACCACTATCCCAGTGGGAAAATAAAAGACGTAAGAGTATTGAGTGAGGATTTAAAAATCTTCCAGTTAGAGTACATGAGACAGTGTGTGTGTAAAACAGAACAGATAACACACACTGCTCAATATGTAAAAGGATAAATCACAGAGCAAATATTTAGAGTTTAGAAATGGCTCTTGTGATTTGTCATGCAGTTCTGGACTCCTTTGATTGATCAGAATTCGCTTTGAGTCCTCTTCTGGTTTTTGTCTAGGAAAAAGAGTATCGTTTGTTTCCTTGACTTCCAGGTTCAGAGATAGAGAAGAAGTAGTCGATGAAGTTCTTGTTTTATGATCTCGTTCTCAGCTCTTCACTGGTTTGCATTGATGAAAAATTTCCTCATGTAAGTTTAGTCGTCTCTTTGTATTCACACCCGGTTGTTCTTTTAGCACACCTTGTGATCTGTCAATATTTTTTCTCTGTATGTCTCACTTCTTCTTGTATTTCTTCCCCAGACTACACTTTTGCAGTAGCACATCCTTCCTCTACTTAAATCACGTGATCCGACAAAGGAAATTATTTCTTTTTTCAGGTACGAGGTACGGTTCCCTGACATCCAACAACACACATTAAATAAATGATAGAGCATTTAAAATATTCCTAATATGACGGTTGGTTATATTAAATAATGATAAAAAAATTCAAACAGCTGTTTATGACTATCAGTGTGTCAAGTGATCGGTGGATCATTAGCATCGGTGAGACATCTTCGGTGAATCATTCGATCAGCATCGGTGAGACATCTTCGGTGACTCATTCGATCAGCATCGGTGAGACATCATCGGTGACACATTCGATCAGCATCGATGAGAAATCTTCAGTGACTCATTCAATCAGCATCGGTGAGACATCTTCGGTGACTCATTCGATCAGCATCGGTGAGACATCTTCAGTGACTCATTCGATCCGCATCGGTGAGACATCTTCGGTGACTCATTCGATCAGCATCAGTGAGACATCTTCGGTGACTCATTCGATCAACATCGGTTAGACATCTTTGGTGACTCATTCGATCAGCATCGGTGAGACATCTTCGGTGACTCATTCGATCAGCATCGGCGAGACATCTTTGGTGACTCATTCAATCATCATCGGTGAGACATCTTCGGTGACTCAGTCGATCAGCATCGGTGAGACATCATCGGTGACTCATTCGATCAGCATCGGTGAGACATATTTGGTGAGACCGTTGTCCTTTTATATGGATCGGTGCGACCGTTGTTATTTGATCCAGAGGACATCCAGAATACTTGTAAATCAATAACAGAGAGATAAAAACATGATCCAACCAATATACACAGATTCATTAAGAGATTGTAATTATGAGAAATCCAACTGGATTAAGTAATTGATGATTTGAGATTATTAAAACCGCAATCATAGGAAGAATTCAACAATATTCCAGAGGGATCAAAAATCTCCCCCTTTTTGATAATCACAACTCTTAGCCAATCACAAATCTTATCCATTAAGAAATATAAGATATCATCAATAATAAGGCATAATAAGAAGAGAGAAAAGAAAAATAGTGAGATATAAATCTCCCCCTGAAATTAGGCCTATTAAATACTTATGAAAGCATTGCCATACAAAGATATAAACTCCCCCATATCTCCCATAGAGCCATAGATATACATATTTCTCCCCCTTTGGGATAATCAAAAAGGAGGGAAAACAGATAAAGAAGAGACTAAAAGACGACAGCAGTGAGAATAAAAAGAAATAAGAATAAAGTTCAGAAGACATCACAGTACAATAAAAACAGGGTTCACCCTATCAACAACAACGCACAACTATTACTGGGGGTGTAAAGGGGCTTTGCCCTTGTCGGACAGATCAATGGTGGGTATGTTGGAAGGCCTGGAGGAAGGTTGAACTGGGCGAATTTGAAACGGTGGCAAAACAACTCTAGAGGTTGGAGGAGAGGATGCCACCAGAAATTGTTGTGGAGTTGTAGGAGCTGGTTGAGAAGATTGCTGAGGAAATAGTCTAAGATGAGAGATATCTTGAGCAACAGAGATCTGATTTGGAGCAACATCAGAGGCACTAAGAGGGTCAGTAGTAGGTAGCACAACGGCAGTGGCTTGTTCATTCAGATAAGGCTTCAAAAGATTTATGAAATTCTGAATAACTTCTGCACCATAATGCATAGCCTTCTCAATGTCATCCTTATTTTCCATGAACCGTTCCAAGGTTGGAGTAAAATCTTGCAACTTTAGAACTTGAGTTTTGAAAGCTTGAGTGACTGGAGGTAGTCTCAGATTTTCAGCTAGCACTTTAAAATTTGCGGTCATCTCATGCTTGGTATAGATTTTTGAAAAGTAGCGATCAACCTTTTCCTTGACTTCTCTCTGAGCTTTAGTGGCATCTACTGAATATACTGTTACCATCTTATGAATGTGATCACTATGCTCCTTCATCTTCCTCAATGAGTCCAAATCAAGAACTTGCCTAATGGAGGCCAATTCATCATGCACAAACTACTTCAGAGCCTCTAGCTCACGACTAGTGATCTTGGTTACTTTGGATGTACTGGCTTGAGCAACTATCTGAGTTATCTCAGCCTTCAACTTTCTCAGATCAGACTTCTTAAGATGTTCAATCAGATTTCGCATCACTTCCATCATACCAGAGATGGTGGATCTAAATTTGTGGGATAAAGAATCTAACCCAGATTGTAGATCATTTAGAATCTGATTTAGAGAGGCTATGTGTCTGCCAATAAACTCACCAGTATTGGCCAGGTCTGGTGTAATAGCCTTTGAAATTTCTTCTCTGACTGTGTCTCTCACAGCAGTAAGCAACTCCCTTTTTAACTTGTCAAAATCAGACTGAGAGATAGTAGAACTAGGTAGATGAGCACCAGCAGCATCAACAACATGAGAAGACCTTGCCCCAACTGGTTGGCTTTCCATCATAACTGCAATAGATTCTGATTATTCTTCTTCCTCCTTAGAATACTCTAAACCCAAAATATCAAAACCAGGGTAATCATCCCAGACAGCAGCACATAGAGTACATTTCGGTTTATCATAAATTGTTTTTCCACTGTTTTTAAGAGATTCTCTCTTGCCATTGGCATCTGTTTCTGCTACAGTTTGATGTGTTTCCGTTGGAGGTACAGTAAGACCATCCACCGGTTGGTTATCACCATAATCATCATTATCATCATCATCATCATCTCCATTCTCATTTCCATTCTTCACAGAAATGTCACTGTCAGATACTTCAGTGTCACTAGGTTCTTCATCACCAAGAACTGGTTCTGATTCAGGTAAGGGTAAAGGTGGACTGGCAGGCCCAAAGTCTATTCCTCTCTTAGGACTCACAGTATTAGGATCACTCCTATAATCAGGAGAAGCAGGGTCTGGAAAATTTCCATTACAGGTTGAGGTTCAACAGAAGCAGGGTCTGGAAAATTTCCAGAACTGGATGTTTTAACTACAGGTCCACTGTTTTTATCATTAAGGTTCAAACCAGAGAGATCATCTTCAAGATTTTCAAGAGAGGTCTTAGGTTCATGTGGATCAGTTTCATCAAATTTGATGTGAACAGATTATTCCACACATTTGGTTCTCTTATTAAAAACTCTATAGGTTTTACTGGAAGTTGAGTAACCTAGAAAAATTCCTTAATCACTCTTGGATGCAAACTTATCAAGATTATCTTTAGTGTTAAGAATAAATACTTTGCAGCCAAAAAATTTGAAGTAGTTAACCTTAGGTTTCCTATGGTTCCATAAATCATAAGGGGTCCTCTTAAGAACAGGTCTGATCAAGACTCTATTAATCACATAACAAGCTGTATTTATAGCTTCAGCCCAAAAGTAAACGGGTAGGTCATACTCATTAAGCATAGTTCTAGAAATTTCTTGCAGGGTTCTATTCCTCCTTTCTACTGCACCATTCTGTTGAGGTGTCCTAGGGGAAGAGAAATTGTGACTATAGCCACTGTGTGAGAAGTAAGATTCAAACTCATGATTTTCAAACTCACGACCATGATCACTTCTTAGGGTTTTAATCTTAAGTCCACTAAGATTCTCCACAGACTTGGAATATTTAACAAAGTAAGAACAAGCTTCACTTTTGTGAGCTAGAAAGTATACCCAAGTATATCTAGAAAAGTCATCTACAAGAACATAGACATAATGCTTCCCATTTAAACTAGAAACTCTAGAAAGACCAAATAAATCCATGTGAACCAACTCGAGAGGTTGAGAAGTTGACACTTCTTTCTTTGATTTAAAAGAAACTTTATGTTGCTTTCCCTTTTGACAGGGATTACAAACTTTGTCTGCTGGAAATTTAAGTTTGGGTAGGTCTCTAACTAAGTTCTTCCTAGCAAGTTTTCAAAGTGAATGCACATTGAAGTGTCCTAATCTTCTGTGCCAAAGAAAAGACTATTTATGAAAAGAATTTAAACATGTAATATTTTGCTTAGCTAAAGAATTTAAATCGATAGCATAAACGTTTTCACTTCTTAAATCAGAAAACACTAAAACATTTTTAGAGTTAAAAAATTGCAAGAATCATTTTCAAATTTAACATAAAACCATCATCACATAACTGAGAAATACTTAACAAATTGTATTTAAGTCCATCAACAAATAAGACATTAGAAATTAGTACTGAGTTAGTGTTACCAATCTGGCCTAAGCCGATGATTTTCCCTTTAGAATTATCACCAAAGGTGACAAAACCTCCATCAACTCTGACTAAGCTTTTAAAGCATGAGAAGTCTCCTGACATATGTCTTGAACATCTACTGTCCAAGTACCAGGTCTTTTTACAGGAGCTCTTTAAGTATGTTCCCTAAAAAACAGATTTAGATAGGAAATGATTTTGGTACCCAAATCTTCTTGGGTCCAGACAGGTTAGCCAATAATACTTTAGGTACCCAGATTTTTCTAATGGGTCTCATAGAATTTCTAGAATCAACAGATTTGGAAAGATAAATCTTATTAGATCCATAAATATGAATATAACTCGTTGAAGCATATGATGTTCTAGAGCTAGCTACATTCTGTCCAGATTTAGGGATGAATCTAGTTCTGGTAATCTTCCTTTGTCCTGGTTGGTATCCTATACCAGTAGTGTATCTAGGTGCTATTTTCTTACCAAGCATCCGAGTAAGAGTATCTTTACATTTTGTAAATTTCTCTAAGTCTTTCTTGAGTTGCTCATTGGATAATTTTAGTTCAGTGTTCTCTTTAAGCAAATGAACATTATTTTCCATTTCAATATCATGATCAGATTTATGTTTAACAGTTAGAGCATACCGTTTCTTTAAACCTTTGTATTTATCTTTCAGCTCATTACAGGTTTCTTCTAACATATCACAATATTCAAACAGTTCACATTTAGACATGTTATCACATTCAGAATCATCTCCAGAATAATATGAATTAGAAGAAGGAGTTTCTGAAGTTACCTCAGAAGCGTTTGTCATAAAACACATGTTTGCCTTGTTTCTGTGTTCAGTTTTAGAAACTTCAGATTCACTAGAACTGTCCTCAGAAGCACTCCAAGTAGCCTTCATTGATTTCTTATACTTGTTATCCTTGTATTCATACTTCTTCTTGTATTTCAGCTTTGGACAGTCTGCTTTTATGTGTCCCTTCCTTTTGCACTCATAACAGACAACTTCATCTGATTTGTCAGATTTCTTCCAATCCTTTTTCCAATGTCCCTTGTTGTCATACTTACCTTTGTAGTTTGTCTTTCTGAAAAACATCTTCTTCCTATAAAATTTCATAAACCTTCTAGCAATGTGAGCCATCTCAGTATCACTGTCAGAGTCACTCTCACTGTCTTCACAGCTTGAACTTTCATTAATAGCTTGAAGCTTTTCCTTATCCTTATTCTTTGAGGTTGTAGTTTTGAAGGCAACGTACTTCCTTCTAGGTTCATCATCTTCTTCTTTGTTCACTTTGAGTTCTTCTTCATACATCATCAACTTTACAATTAGTTCCTTGACTGGTAGTTCACCAATGTCATATGATTCTCTAATGGAGACAGAGGTTCCTCTCCATATTTCAGGTAGACATCTCAAAATTCTCATGATTTTTTCCTTTGCTGGAACATCCTTTCCCAGAGAAGTCATTGTGTTGACAATTTCATTGAACCTAAGATACATATCAGAAATGGGTTCATCAGGCTTCATCTTAAAATTATCATACTTAATAGTATACATGTTCAATCTCATCTCCTTAACATTAGTTGTTCCTTCATGAGAAATTGCTAAGGTATCCCAAATCTCATATGCAGTTTTACAGGAAGATATTCTATTAAATTCCTCATCACCTAGAGCATAGTATAAAGCATTCATAGATTTACAATTATTATTGTAGTCTATCTTAGTAGCTTCATTCCAAGTAGTTCTAACAGTAGTAGGAATTTTATATTCAGATTCTATAGTAGTCCAAATATCAAAACCCATGCTTTCTAAATGAATTTTCATCTTGATTTTCCACTGAGCATAGTTAGTGCCATTGAAAAATGGTGGTCTATTGGTAGCAACACCTTCAACTCTATTATCCATGATAGCTTACTTAAGGAAAAGATTTTAAAGAGATAACAATTTAGAAATAATAGAAATTTTAAGAACTTTAAGATACAACTAAAATCACAGTTGAAAAATAGATTACTTTAGAATATATTTAAAATAATCCTTTGATACCAATTGTTGGTCGGAGTGGATACTCAAGAGGGGGGGGGGGGTGAATTGAGTTCCAATTAAAATTTCTGTTTTTAAAAAGACTTTGTCTTAAAACCCCCAAATAAAATACTGAATTAAACTATAGTGAATTTATATCAAAGTAAGGGTTCAGTTGGGTTCTCAAGGGATTGATTATTTCCCAGTTAATCAAAACAGAAAGGTTGATTAACTTTTGAAACTAACTTACTGATTTACAGCTGATATAAACACTTGCGAATTTAATTACCAAAGTGAATTTAAAATAATTTTGGTTTTTGAGAGATTAGCAGCGGAATAAAAGAATAACTTTGAAAGATATAACACAGAAGATATAACCAAGAGGTTCAGTCTCAAGCCGAGACTTAGTCCTCTCAAAAGCTTTTATAAAAAGATGATCCACACCCTGGATCGGGGAT
Source organism: Viscum album (assembly GCA_963277665.1). Lineage (NCBI taxonomy): Eukaryota > Viridiplantae > Streptophyta > Magnoliopsida > Santalales > Viscaceae > Viscum > Viscum album. The sequence goes on along the minus strand of OY728142.1, from coordinate 1,256,232,258 downwards.
AACAACAGAAACCAGCTGTCCAGGTCCAAGAACTCTACCATAGTTATTCGTGGGAACAAACACAACAACAACTAGCTGTCCTGGTCACACGACCCCTACCACTATCCCAGTGGGAAAATAAAAGATGTAAGAGTATTGAGTGAGGATTTACAAATCCTCCAGTTAGCGTACAGGAGACAGTGTGTGTGTAAAACAGAACAGATAACACACACTGCTCAATATGTAAAAGGATAAATCACAGAACAAATAGTTAGAGTTTAGAAATGGCTCTTGTGATTTGTCGTGCAGTTCTAGACTCCTTTGATTGATCAGAATTCGCTTTGAGTCCTCTTCTGGTTTTTGTCTAGAAAACAGAGTATCGTCTGTTTCCTTGACTTCCAGGTTCAGATATAGAGAAGAAGTAGTCGATGAAGTTCTTGTTTTATGATCTCATTCTCAGCTCTTCACTGGTTTTCATTGATGAAAAAGTTCCTCATGTAAGTTCAGTCGTCTCTTTGTATTCACACCCGGTTGTTCTTTCAGCACACCTTGTGATCTGTCAATATTTTTTCTATGTATGTCTCACTACTTCTTGTATTTCTTCTCCAGACTACACTTTTGCAGTATCACATCCTTCCCCTATTTAAAGCATGTGCTCCGACAAAGGAAATGATTTCTTTTTGCAGGTATGAGGTACGGTTCCCTGACATCCAACAACACACATTAAATAAATGACAGAGCATTTAAAATATTCCTAATATGACCGTTGGTTAGATTAAATAAAGATAAATAAATTTAAACAGTTGTTTATGACTATCAGTGTGTCAAGTGATCGGTGGATCATTATCATCGGTGATACATCTTCGGTGACTCATTTGATCAGCATCGGTGAGACATCTTCGGTGACTCATTCGATCAGCATCAGTGAGACATCTTCGGTGACTCATTCGATCAGCATCGGTGAGACATCTTCGGGGACTCATTCGATCAGCATCAGTGAGACATCTTCGGTGACTCATTTGATCCGCATCGGTGAGACATCTTTGGTGACTCATTCAATCAGCATCAGTGAGACATCTTCGGTGACTCATTCGATCAGCATTGGTGAGACATCTTCGGTGACTCATTCGATCAGCATCGATGAGACATCTTCGGTGACTCATTCGATCAGCATCGATGAGACATCTTCGGTGAATCATTCGATCAGCATCGGTGAGACATCTTCGGTGACTCATTCGATCAGCATCGGTGAGACATCTTCGGTGACTCAGTCGATCAGCATCGGTGAGACATCTTCAGTGACTCATTCGATCAGCATCGGTGAGACATCTTCAGTGAGACTGTTGTCCTTTTATATGGATCGGTGCGACCATTGTTCTTTGATCCATAGGACTTCCAGAATACTTGTAAATCAATAACAAAGAGATAAAAACATGATCCAACCAATATACACAGATTCATTAAGAGATTGAAATTATGATAAATCCAACTGGATTAAGTAATTGATGATTTGTGATTATTAAAACCGCAATCATTGGAAGAATTCAACAATCTTACAGAGGGCTCAATATTATAACATGTGAAATTTATTTGGGAAATAAATTTTTAAGAACATTTTATGACATAAATTTATAATTTTGAAATTATATAGGAGATAAAAAGTGTTAAAACAGATGTTGTTGTTATTTATTTGGAAAAGAAAACAATAAAATCGAATCTACGAATCCTTGGATAGCAACTCGAGCCGAATAATACATGGATGCGATTTAGTAGATGTTCCTAAATAAAAATTGGATTTATTCATCAATTACATTGAGGTATAAATTTTCTTACCTTTTTGGGATCTTTTTTATATATATTTAAATCGTATGATTATTTTATTTTCATACTTTCTTTACCATGCTTAATTGTTATCACATGTGTGTGTGTAGCCTATGATACCTATTAGTATATTTGATTTTGTGATTATTTTTAGCCTATATTGTTTCCATGTTTTACTAGGACTACATTTTTCTCTTGTGTAGCTATTATATGATCATGTTGAAATGTTATTCTTTCATTTTATTCTCTACCCGGTTATGTGTGTTTCCATTCCTTGGAGGTTGTTACTGGTTAGTGATATAGGAATACCATTGTGTTATATTTATCCAATATAGGTTTCGTGTTTGAGGCATGTGACAATGAAAAAAATAGGCCTAAGAATTGGGTAGGGGAAATATGTTCTGTATTATAGACAAAGGTATTATTGTTATGGGCATGATGGTCTGGGGGACTGACAGGAGATATCGTGTTCAGGGGATATTGTCCTAGGGCTTGACCCAATGCATATATGGAGTACAAAATTCTATATTCCAAACCCATTATGGATCTAGGATATGATATCATTGAACTATTACAAAAACGGGAAAAGGTAGCACTACCCTTTTATCAGCGCTAAAAAAACACTCATAGAGGAGCACTTTTAACAGCGCTAAAAAAAGCGCTATTAAAAGTGACTCGTTATCAGCAATTTATTTAGAGCTGATAAAGGCCCCCTTTATCAGTGCTTTTTAGGGCTGATAAAGGGGACCCCTTTATCAGCGCTTCTTTTATTATCCCTTATAAAAGGGGGGTTTATCATCGCTTTTTCCTACTACTAATAAATTTTATGTTTCAAAAAAATCATGAAAAATAAAATATTTTTATATAACTATATTTATATTGATATAAATAGAATATATATTTTTTATATATGTTTTAGATAAGTATAAATAGAATATTACATTTAATACATAAAAAATTTAGTGAAAATGGAATTAAAATATTATAAAAAATATTATTAAATAATAATTTGCTAATTATTAATGACTAAAAATAATTTAGTAACAATTTGAAGACACAAAAAAAATTAATAAAAGATCTAAAATAAATTGAAAATGTAACTCAAACTTTAAACGACCATAGCTTTTGATCCGGGTGTCCGTTTGAGCTCTACAACATATCAAATCGAAGCCTGCAACGAGCTCTATGCGACAATGACTGAGGAGAAGCTTCTATTACATTTTTTTGAGTCCAGAAAAGGCCAAGAAGGCCACCAAAACTGAGTTCTTAGTCGTGATACCATGATTGTTTAACATTCAAACATGTATAAAATCTGATCTAGATGTCTTTTAGGCCTATAACATATATTATATCGAATATTGTTTCATTTCCTTCAGTTCCACTAGTTTTGGAGTTGAATTGGGATTTTGGATTATAAGTTATGGTCATTTTAACATTCTATGACTTTTCAAATACACATATATATGTATTTATTCCTAAATATATATGTGTCTGTGTGTGTGTGTCTGTGTTGTATATATGTACTTATTTATTACTTTACAAACAAACATAAAAATATTTTTCATAAATGTTTTTAAAACTAATATTATAAATATATATTTATATACAAAAAAATATACGAATAAAAAAATATAAAAATATAAAAATATATAAATAAATATAAATATATATTAATATACATATGAATATATATATATACCAATATATCAGTAAATATATTTATATTAATATGGATCTATATTAACATACAAATATGTAGTGGTGAAGGTGAAGATGCGAAAGGGGGAGGTTGCGGGTTCGAGTTTCGGTGGAAGCAAAGGGGTACGCGCGTGTGGGGATGCGCGAGAAGGGCAGCACACGGGAGAGTGTGAGGGGGGGGGGGGGGGGTGGGTGGGGGTCCAACTAGCACTCATAAAGGGGGTTCAAGCGCTGTAAAAAGATCCACCCGCATATTATATAATTCATTTTTATTTATTTTTTATTTGTTTGAATTTTATCAGTGCTAAAAAAAGCGCTGATAAAGGGGTCATTTAGCAGCGCTTTTTTTTAGTGCTGATAAAAGGGGATTTTGTCAATGCTTTTTAGAGTTCTGATAAAAGGGACCTCCCTATATCCTCGCCTCGATTAACATTTCTTTTTTTAGCACTGTTAATGGACTTTTGGAGCTCTGATAAAGGCCACATTTGTAGTAGTTTGGGGATGGATCTGACTCAATGACTTTAGACCACTAATAGATGTGTTACAAGACTAGTGTCTTGTTATAACTCACTCACAACATCCTACGAATATCCTTCCAATATGGAGTTGAAGTAGGTACAACTGAGGTTTTGTGGTGGCTGTGTTAGAACATGATTGCTTGATTCATTTGTGATATTATTGTTATGCACATTACACATATATTATTATAATGGAGTGAACATGATATAATTGAACTCACTTATTAATGACACATTGGTGGTGTCCTACTCGGTTTTATTACACACACCCTTTACAAAAAATTTGAGGTGTGTGTTGACTTTATATTTATGTATCTGAGTATGGGAAATGGACTAATGGATGATAGATAAGAATTAATGCATGTAGATGGTGGAATAAAAGCTCAAACTCTATATTATTCCATTGTTTTTTTATTTACCAATACCCATTATACTATAGATTGGATTACTACTTTGGGAGATAATTTATATGTCAATATGAACGATATTTTATCTTTTAGATCATCACATTACTTTGATTTTTATTTTAGTGTATTTTTTTCTTTTATTAATTTTGTTCTATAACATGATATTAAGGGTATACTCTTCCTAATGATTGAAAAAGATCCCCCAGTGCTTGTTTGAAACCTCTTTCTTATGTGGAGGTAAAAATGAGAACATATGAACCTCCATCATGAACCATGTAGTTTGGGTTGGGGTGTTACATAATCTTACTAGATGTCCTTCTAGTTCAAGATGAATGGTATTCACATAGTTTAGAAAACAATGTAAAGTAATAATGTGACCCTGGGATTCTTCTAAATTCCACTCCAAAAAATTGTGTTTCTCAAAATAGTAAGTAATTTTTTAAATAAAAAACAAAAAAACAAAAAAAAACTAATAAATACAAAAAATATTAATAATAATCAATAATAAGGCTCGAATCCATGGATCACACAACCCAAACACCCTTGGAAGCTCAAGTATCATCCCAAAAGGTTGTGATGAGATACCTACTAATGAGAAACCTCTTGATTCTTGATGATCCTATCTCCCATCTACCATAATTATTCAAATAACATATAGTCTATTTGATACCATTTTTTCATTTACAAACCCATTCCACCTATGATTTTTGTCTATGAGCTCATATGCACTAAAGCTTGAGGGGCATATTATATCACACTAGGCAGGTAGAAAGAACTAAGGAATCATAAATTAAATAGTGGAAATAATTTAATCTGATAAAGAAAAAGTAATAACACTTTTACATCTTATTTAAAATTGTGTAATATGGTATTCCCCAAAAAATGAAAATAAATTTTATTAATAACCCAAAAAAGACCAGGAATAAGTGATAAATAAAAACCGATAGAAAATAGACATGGCCCAAAAACAAATGATTAATACAAAATAAATAAAACTAAATCCACATGAAAACTCTAACATATAATAATAGAAAAATCTAGAATATAATCATTGACATGGAATGATAAAAAATAAGATCAATATACTAAAATAAAAAATAACACCATATCCCATCTCCATGTTCCATGTGAATCATCCTCAGTTATCACCACCAACATAATAAAAAGATAACCCAAGGTATTTCCATCTTTATCAATGAAAATTATTATTAAAAAAAATAGAAAGGTGTGGGAAAAATATCCTAGTAGGTATCCTCCCCAAACCCCATGTGAAATCATTAAAAATAAAATCTATTTCAAACTTATTTTGAATAAAAAATGTTTTATTTCTATTTTTATTTATGAACCAATTACATGAAATCATCATTTCAAACAATTCATATTAAATGTTTGTAATGAGTTAATTTTCAAATGAATTATACTTTTAAAAACATTAAATAATAATAAAAACATTCCTTAATAAATCCATTTTCTAAAAACCTTCATTTTAGAAACATCCACATGTGAGGGAGGAAACCTAATCCATTAAAACATGTTCCATTTAAAATATGGGAAACCATTTATCCATTATAAAAGAAACATATCAATGAAAATAATAATATATAATCAATCTGGAAATAATTATAGATCTACAATAAATGAAAAACAAAGATACAAACATCATGATATAATCGAGAACAAAAAACACTGGGAATTACTAGAATCTCTAGAAGAATATTTGATAGTATTGATTACAATCCCTTATAATCGGTATGGTTTATGTAATTATAATTCCATATAAATTTTTATTTCCCTACATGTCCTAAAATATGGGAAAAAATACACAATTTGAGTAAAATTATAGATGTGGAAACTAGAAGAGAAAATTTATATGATAATTCTATATATGAACCCACAAATACAATCCAGCTATTCTTGGTCTAATATGATATAAAAACATAAGGTGAGTCATCAAATAATTATTAATTGTAGTGGCACTATGTAATAACCATCAGACAATCTCACATTTACAAAACCATTATATAACTAACACCTTCTTATTTAATATGATAAATATAAATAAAATATTTAACAATAAGTACATGTGCATCAATTTTATAGAAACAAAACATGAGGCACACTTCGTGGGTAAATTATTATTTAGGAAAACTCTTTATAAAATACTAACTTGCCATTTTTATCATAATTTTAGAATTATTTTATAGAGCCTCTTGTAAAAATAAATCACATAACCAAAATAAAATGCAACCAATCATTCAATAAAAGAAGTTCCAAATAAACTATTTATAAAATCAACTCACAAATATTTAATAAATAAATAAATTTCAAAGAATTACCTTTGGAATTTAAGGAAATCACCACGTGTTTGAAATTTAATTTAAAATTGATTCTTGTAATATAAATATGAGGGACAAAAATACCATAATGATCAACCAATTTATAATATTTTAATTATTTAAAAACATATCAAAAAAAGGTTTAAAAAACCACCAATTAATATATTTAAATTTAATGGTTCAAGAATGAAGAAACCAATCGAAATCATGTCACTTCCACAACACATGACACAAAATCACCACAATAATTAATGAATAATATTTAAATTTATATAAATAACCCTAAAATGTGGAAAACCTGATTTAAAAATAAAGAAAATGAAAACTCCATTTCATCAAGACCATACTAGTAAAGGGTAAATTAGAAAGAAGAGTGAATAGTATAGAGGAGAAGGTACAAATGAGTTTATCTCAAGACATAAAATAAAAAACTGGAATAAATCCATGGATAATCACTACAGATTATGTCTAAAATGAATGGAAGACCTGAATGGAGTTGAGAGGAACAAATAACGGTAGAATAACCCCCGGAAGTCTTATATTTTAGGTAGGGTTAGTATAGAAATTTCTCATTTCTAAAAAATGGGTAGGGAATCACAATAGAATGGTTGACCCCTACCATAACATGGTGGTACTCCCTCAAATCCCTAGTGAAATGTGTTCCAGCGAACCCCAAATTGTAATATTTCTCCATGATTTACTAAGTGTGACCCCTTAGGACCAAGATAATCTCCACAACATAAGGCTCCCCATGGTTAAACAAAATTTCCAAGGAAAACCATTGGGAAGTGGTACCTCACTATTCTAGATAAGGAATCCACACATTAAAGATATGAATATCTAATGCGTGGATGTACCCATGGTTAGTAAAACTATTATCCTTTTGAGACCATAATTTATAACAAGATGTTTCTCCCTCTAATGGAAAGTCTCCCTTTCATGTAGACCTAAATGATGCATATTTTACCCCTCAGAATCAAGGGACCCGAAAAAAACCTAAAAAAATGTTAGTGGATAAAAGGGTGAAAACCATTTAAAAATAAATAATTAATATAATGTAAGATCTATGTGTCCCTGATGAGATGTTTTCCATAATTGATTCATAGTTTCTACTTATCTTACTAGATCTCCAAAATTGTTTTGAGCCTACACTCATCACCCCATCCTTAAATAAGATAAATGTGGTTGTTTTTAAGTACTTGAAATACCTGATCTTCATCTTCAACATATAAATCATTTGAATTTTTTTTATTGATATAACTTTCATTAGTATATTTCATAAAAACAACATATTTCGGACATTATTCATCATGGGAACATCTTTTTTTCAATATTCCAGAACCATCAAATTAAGAGTTCAAAATAATTTTCTAAAATTGTTATTTTAGCATTAATATCCTTTTCTATTTGGTTGATATCCTAAAAATATTATATCATAACCTTGATTATAAAATTTATGAATTTTTTTACCTTTTAACTTTTACCTTGATAACATGTGGACTTAAAAAAATAGACTTCAAACATAGAGATTGTTTTAATAATAATTATCATATGAGGAAATATTTAAATTGATCCTTTATAAAATATGATTTTTAATATGTATCACTATACTAATATATTTCTTCCAAAATTATAGATAACTAGAATCCTCAATAATCATTGTTCATCCTGTCTCCACAAAGAACTTATTCTTATATTCCACCAAACCATTTATTTTTGTGGTTTATGATTCATCAAGTTCATGCCTAATGCCATAATTTTCAAGATAAGTTTCAAATTTTCCATATCTAAACTCAATTCTATTTTCTTTTTAGACATTCTTCATAGGAAAAAAATACACTTTAATTTTACACTTCTTCAAAAATGATTAAAAATTTTAAGATCCTTATGCTTGTGCTTCAGAAACAGAAAATAAGTAACATGACTATAGTGATTAAAAAACGTTTTAAAGTACTCATCTATAATATTTGATCGCTTCATTATGGGTCTACACACATTTAAATAAATGAGATCCAATAGATAAGTTTATTTAATTTCCACCCTCTTATGTAGAGAATTTGATTTTGTTTCATTTTTTGACATATACACCACACACAATCCTTTTCTCTTCACAATAAAGGAACCTCACAAACATTTTCTCTTTGAGTGATCTTATTCATATTCTTTTATATAAAATATCTAAGCCTTAAATATCCCAAATTATTATCTCCTATAATGGTTATATAACACAAAATTATAGCATCAAATACTTGAAATAAGATTCATATAGACAATTATAACTTTTTAACCAATATTCATTATTTTATGATCCTTAAAAAAATACATATTTTATCAAAATAAATTTTTTTCCGTCATCAAAATTATATGAAACACTTAACAAATTTTGTTTTAATCCATAAATATAATGACTGTTTTTAAATTTTGGTTTTCTTTCCTAGTTATAACTGAACGTAATTCTTTAATCACTATGGACCATCATTTATAAATTTCATTAAACATTATTTTAACATTAAAAATATGTTATAATCTTTAAATCAGCCATATTGTTGGAAAATAATCCATTGTTTAAGATCAATGTGTTTTATTTTTTTGATTCATTATTCAAAACATCACAAACCAAATATATTTATTTTCAATTTCTCATCTAATTTTTAGGTTGTGGAGTATTGACATTAATATTTCGATTGGTTAAAAGAAGTAAAATGAATTCATTTTTATGGAGATAAGGATGGAATCATATCCCACAAACATTTTTAATTACATAAAACTTATTTTTTATATTTATCCATAATTCATAACATATTTCTAAGAATAACTCCATTGATTGGGATGACTCCCCCATAATATTTCTTTCTAAGTGACCTAGGTATATTATAATGTTCTTTTTTTAACCAAAAAAAATTTCTCATATGGATAAATCCCACATAGTACCATCACAATCCACAAAAATCATATATTCCTTTTTATACAACAAGTTATATATAATGTAGTACATAAATTATTTCAAAATTATTTTTCCTAAATATGGGTTTTATTTTTTAAATAAAATTTATTATCAACTATTAACACCTTACTCTCCATATTAAGATGCTTTTTCTGCCCATTTAGGGTCCCCTATTGTTGTATTTTTTAATTCAAGTTGATGTAAAAAAATTTCTATATTTTACATGTTTTGTAGTTTTTTCCAAAAACCTTATCCTATAAACATGGTTCTTCCTCATTATATTTTTTAAAAATATTATATTAATAATCTTCACCCTTATAGAGTGATTCTTTTCATCTTCTTAAGCCTCAATATTCTTTGAAGATTCTCTATCTTTTAAAAAATAATTCTAAAATTTATATATTAAATTATTGAATTATTCTTTTTTATTGAAAAATTTTAGTTTTATATGGACAAATTATTTCCTTTTATCCTTTAAATTGTTTTTCTTAATGTTTTTAAGATTCTTATATTCGTCATTTATCTCCTTTAAACCATAAAAATACCCATTGAACTTTTTTTATGAACAAATTTTGTGATATTGAGAGATTGATTAACATTAGTCAATTATTTTATCTCATAATCCATTTTATAGATATTTGAGAGACATTCATGTAATTTTATCTTTATAAAGAAATCCATTTATGTTTTCTTGTATTTACTTTCAAAACATTTTCATCATAAGTTTCTACTTTATCATTCCCTTTTGTGATGATAAATTTTTACCAAATTCATCCCTAAAAATATCAAATTCCATTTTCTTTTTAACTTACATTAAATTTTTTATATTTGAAAATGATATTTTAAAAATTTGAGAAATTATTTCTCTTTTCATTTAAATAATCAATTGATTTTTTGGATTAATTATTCAAAAATATTCTTGTATTTTTTTTATTTACCTTGATCATCATCATCTTTTAAACATGTTGTTGTTTATATTATGTTAATTATATCTTCATAATTTATAAAATTTAATTATATTTTTCCATTATATTTTCAAATACCTCTTATAAATTCCCTTGAGAAAAAAAAACCTCACAGAATTTTTCAACTAAATTTTCATTAGAATATAAACAATAATATTATTCTTCTATAATAATATTCTTCAACATCTTATATTTTTATACATAAAATAAAATTTCATATTTCATCATTTTATTAATTCTTGCTATCATTTTTTTGTTTCATATATAATTGAAATGCTATTTCAGGATGGAAGTTGGATAGTTTTGCAATGTTTATCTTATAAATCCTATTCCTTTTCATAAAACATACCAGGTAGGTTGTGCATGATATTTTATACCACTATAGTATCTTTTATCCTTTCAAAAAAACCTCAAATTATGATCATAATCTCATTTACCCATGTAAAGAATCATTAAATAGTTTTATCATCATATACCTTGAGGTCTTTATACATCAATATACAAATATTTTGTTTATCCTTATTCAAATGGATTTTACCTTCATAAATATTCCGATGCTTTTACCATATACCTTTTCTAATTATTATTCCTTGACATTAAGAAATTCACACTCCAATGTGGAAGAAAAAATGAAACTTTTAGTAGATAAATCACACTCCATATTCTTCCTATCTATATCTATTATAGAAAAACCTTCAACATAAGTGACAAGTCAATCATTTTCAGCTTCCAAGATTTCATAAATGATAGATAAAAGGAATGGAAATATTTTTCTCTCTATAAATAAAATAAGATTTACCATATAAATGTTTTAATTCCCTTATTTTTTGTGAAATTTAAATTATCTATTTTAAAAAATTGAAATAAGTGCATGAATATTTTGAAAACTTATCCCAAATGATTGGTAAACACTCTAATACTACATATTAATCAATATACAGGATCTATGTGAGATCACTGGTGGGTTGGGGGGTGAATTAGTGATCTTATTTTTTTTATTTTTATTCTAAAATAACCTTAAATACCTATTTAGATAAGTTATATTTTATTTCCACAATTATTTAACACATTCAAACCCAATGATCACAGTTATTTACAATTTTAAACACAGAAAATGGGATGGATAATCATTGATGAAAATAGGAAAACCCATGGTCACATGAAAAATGAGAATTTACATTTAAAAATCATATTATATGTCTCCTGATAGTCTTTTTTGTTCATCCCAAACGCAAGTTAATTAAATAATTTAAAAGGATAGTAAAACTTGGTAATAACTGAATCAGATTACACTAATATATTGTTATCAAGTCATTGAGCGTGTAGATTTATTCTTATCTTCTATTCTCTGTATTAGTAGGATATCTCCAATTTTCATGAACATCACACAATATAACAATATAATTCACTTTATTAATATTAATTGCTAGTAGTGTTCTTTAAATTAAATGTTTGTAGTTGTTACCTCATACTCTCACTTATTTCTATCCATTTCATGATAATTTTGTAGATAGTACGTCTATCATTGTTTATTAATTTATATAAATTTTATATTGTAGAACCCCCCCAAAACACAACTGATTAGAATTTAAATTTTAATTTCAAATTAAAATGATTAAATATCATTTACTATCATCCATCCTAATCTAGTTTTTCCATTTAACCTGAATTCCATATCATATTAATTATGTATCATGTGATAGAAAATGATTGGGTTGTTACAATAATAACTTCATTTTCCTATTATTTTCAAAAAGATTCATTTTCATATTATATACCATACTATCACTTTTCTTGAATTTCAAACAAAACTTTGTGATGTTTAAAGCATTATAATTTTTTTAGAATCATTCCAATAATTATATTCTATATAATAAAAAGTTGGTAAATTTCATCTAGGACATAATGAATAATAATACTCTTAGGTGTATCAAAAAATAAAGATGCCCATACATCGATTTTCATATGTGGAATGGGTACCCTTACATGGTATAAATCCTTTAACATTTATCTACATACAAGGTGTTTTATCTCCTTACATCATGATCAAATTTGAATCTATTTACATAAATCCTCATACATGGTGGTTCCCTTTACATGAAATCTAGAAATATTTATTTTTCATATTTATTTCAACAAATATTAGAATAAATTCGAATATGCTCTAATACTTCTCAATACTGCCAAAATTACAAAAAACATTTACCAAACATATTATAATTGAAATTATATGAGTTTGAACATGATTTATGTGTTAAAAAAATTAAACACAATCATCATATCTAGTTAAGAAATTCCAATGTCACATTTTTTTTTCAAATGCAACATGCTTTAGAGGAAACTGATAATAACAATAGTATCCCCAAGTATAAAATATATTCTAAAAAGATATTGTGATCAAAAGTAGTTTAAGAACATAAACTAAAGCATAAAATTATTTAAAATATATAAAAAAATTTATATTATTGTATAATAAATTTCATTTAAATAAATGAACATTTAGTAAATTTAAACACAAGAGAATAATTTATGAAAAATTAATATGCAAAAGATAATTAAAATCACTTCATAATTTTATATTATCCTATATAAATTCAATTTTATTAAATATAAACACGTTATATTTATTTAATAATATGAATATTACATTTTATTTATTTTATGGAATTTTACTTTAATTATATGATATTTCATAAAATATAATCATGTTGTATTTGGATTATGTATTTTTTTAAATAAAATAAATAAGATACATAATATTAATTAAACACTGATCAAATAAATCATCAAAAACCTTTTTATGTTGTTTAAATAATTTTTCCAAAATAGATATTGTTTTAACAATTGAAATTAACTAATTATTATCAATTAACATTTTAAATACAAGTATATTATATTTTGTTCCACATTTTATAATGTATAAAAACATTATAAATTACCCCCGGAGATAAATAAATAGGAAAATTATTTATAATCCATAAGGAACACCACTTAATTATATAAATGAAATTTTATTATTAATAATTAAAATTAAGGTATAATTAATAATAAATGCATCATAAACATTTTTTAAATAATTAAAAACTATTTATATATAGTTAAGTAATTTATAAACACATTATAAATGTATAAATATTTCCAAATAACATTCTTATAATACTTATAAAAAATTTATAAAAAATAAATTAAATTCATAATTGGAAATAATGAAAATAAATTTTTTTCCTAACCAATCGAATTTTACTATTCAGAGAGAGTCATAGGATTTGAAAAATATAAGAAAGTTCTATTTTTTCATTTGTACTTTATGAATAATAGATGTATCATCCCTAAGTACTAGAAAATAATACACTATCCATTATATTTTGTGACTAACAATCCCATTATTACCTATGATATTATATATCATATTTAATGACATAAAAATTTATCATATTTGTGATATGATACTCTGTTTTTAAAAAATGATGCCCAACTATAATATTTTACAATATCCTAATATCATATGATATGAACTAAATATAATAATGAATTGAACCCATGTCATGACAAGTGGAATTATATATCATATGTTGTGATACATAACTAATGGAATAAATTACCCATTATATTTTAGGAGGTGAAGTATGATATTAATTCCTATAATTATTTTTTCATTTTCTCACATGATTTCATTAATCTAAATCCATGGGAAACTATGATACCATTGCATGGATATAGGGCTTTGAAATAATACTTATTATAACATGCGTAATTGATTAAAACCCTAATCATAAGATCACCGTGGTTATCATAAATGAATAAAACAAAACTAGAAATGAAAAACTGGATGAAAATACTATGTGTCTTACATATTATCAGTCATAACCACATCTTATATTCTTGATAATGATCACCATGTAATAATAAAATGATATTTTTTTTATGAAGTATCCACAGTTAGACTATATGACTCATTTCATGATAAAAACTCTCAAGAATATTTGATATTATAGAATCTCCTGATACAAAATTGGGTGAAGAAAGAGATCCTTAGATGATAGAGAGTCTTAGAAGAGTAGTGTGAAATAACACACACAAACACATAAAAACACACACCTTCCATTTCATGATAAAGAGATTCTTAAATTATTGAGAATAATCTTTGACAATGAATGCATCAAATCCTATGTTATAACACATGAGCTAATGTCTCATCCAGTTTATGGATTTCATCCACATACAAAAATCCTATCGTATATTTTACTTTTATGAAACAACACATTAAATGATATATTTAGGTTGAAAATATCCAAAAATTAGTATACAAACATTTTTCTCTAAATGAGTGTCATAGTAATTCCAAATAAGTCATATTATAAGTTTCATGTAATTAAATTAACATGATTTTATAGTGGCACAATAATATAACTTATGGTATATCATTAATCACAAATAATAATCACATGGGATTTCATGGGTAGATTCATGTATTTCATGCTTTATTAAATACTAATCATGACTTCACTTAATCAGAATTATATGAAATACCCTTTGGTTTCAATATTTCATACCATTTGAGATATTTATATCATACCTTATGATATAAGCCAAAATGAATCACATTCAATCGGAATTAGGGTATATATCTATTATTTTGTTCATTTAAAATAATATATATTTAACACTTAATTCACATAAACAATTTATGGAAAACATTAAAACACATTATGAATCCATCAAATGTATTTTGGATACGGCCTATCAAACTCAGTTCATTTAAAAAATCCAAAAATTAATCCCTAATCTAAGGCCTAACTATTTGACCTTGTGGGACTTTTTATCATTAAATTTGAATCCCTATTTAATTGATGTGTGAAAAGAATGACCTCTATAAAAATTTCTATGGTACTCAAGATACAATGGATATAGAGTGGTCTAAATAAAATATACTCATATATACTGATGAAAAGTTTCTCCACATGATATGTTATATATATCATTTATGTAATAATATATCCCCTTTTTACATGGAATCGAGTGGCCAATAGACGTGGGGATGTTAATATATTATGGAACAACACATAATTCACCATTTATGTTTCAAAATTTAAGAAATGATCCTCATTGATTCAAGCACATGTGCTAATGTTTTTCATATTTTTTACAACATCAAAAGTTACAGATATTGAAGACTAAATAAGATATAATATCATGAAAATACTTATTTTCATAAGTTGAAGTGAATAATTTATTGAAGGCCATAAAAATTGTCATTTTCATGAAGATCTGTTGAAGCCCTTGAAAAAAATGATGGAAAATAATTTTTTTCATGAAGGTTATGTTGGTGGAGATTTTGAGTTAGCTATACTTAGGAATATTATTAAGTGCACTTATATAGAAATCATGAAAAAATGGGCCTACTAAATCCACTTATAGTGGGTAATATTAACCACATATGGGATCAAAAGGCTCAACCATGTGGGAATTATCCCAAAAAGGGAAACAAAAATGGAAATGAGGTGCATAGTGGAAACAAATATCCTATATAGGTAGGCATGGGTGAATGTGGGTTGACCTATACTGGTGGGCCACACTGCAGGTTGGAAGAATGATAAGCCTAAGAAGAGAACCCCAATTACTATCTTCTGGCTACATAACATAATAAAGTAACTTATATAATGCCCCACAATAATGAAAAAAATTGATATGGGACACATAGCCGTAGGAACTATTCAACCATATTAAATCATATGAAAATAATATCGGATATCTGATCAGCACGGATCTGATGATCCAATGAGATCCCATAATCCATATTGATCCCACCGAGGCCCTCAATGCCATTCTTTATCATTTTAAATCTCTAATAGTGAACATTGATCGATATATGGATCAATTAAAGCCTCCCAATCCATCTTGGATGCCTACTCGAGATAAAAATGATGAGATATAAACCATGAAATCCAAATATTTACAAAGAGAGACTAAGATAAAAAATGAAGATGGAGTGAATTATTTAGTCACCTAGAAGCTGATGGAGGTCATTATGATTCATGATATTATTATGAAATACAACATTCTCTCTTAGAGGAAGAATCTACATGATGAATCCATGATTCTCAACATCATTAAATGATAAGAAAACTATCAGAGGTTTTAATATACTGAAATCTTTGGTGACATGAAATCATCCATGAATCACATATATTTTTAGATGATGCATAAAAAATTGGATTTAAGTCAGTGAATTTGTAAATAGAAGTATGATAACATGATTTATAAATAATTTGTTATTGAGCCGAGTTGAGGTGGTTGTAAATTTTTGAGAGATATCATTTTTTTCTCTAAAAAATATATCACCATTTGAGCCATTATGTATATGTAGGGTCCTAAAAAATCCATAGAATGGAAGGAAGATACTCCATTAAAATCAGTGGAAGAATCTACCAAGTCATTTGTATGGTCCTGAAAAATCCACATAAGCGAAGAAAGATACTCCCTTATAATCAGTGAAAGAATCAACAGAATATTGATTAATAATTTGGGAAAAATATGAATAATGTTCATAATAAATGGAAAAGGACATTAAAATTCTGCGTATCAACTCATCATCAGTGGTACCCAACCGGTTCGGTTAATTGCGCCACCCGAAGACACTGTCATTCGCGAAACAGAGGAGGAGCTCCTACGTGGGCATGAACCAAATGGCCGATGAAGTGTAGCTGGACCGGTCTATAGTCGCGAACCGTGCCATCCATAAACAAGGTGGATTGACCCCCCACCATGCACCTCTTCATTCATGAAACTGATGTGGAACCCTGCATGGCCGCGAAGCACCCTCGTGGTCGAGTTTTTTCCCCGGAGAAGTTCATTCAATATACCCTATGAACCTCATGTAGACTAAGTCATCCATAGGTTGGGTTTATGTCATGGGTCTCCAAAAAAGGTGTCACATGACAATAGATTCAACCCTTTCCCCCCTCAATAAAATTATATCAAGGGGAGAAGAAACGTTTATGCTTGTTGAATATTAGATTCTTGGTGATCGGTTATTTGAAAGAAAGGAATTGGACTTTTGGAGAAGGAAGAGGCTTTCAGGAGAGTAGGATTTCACGTACTGCGAATTTCCAATTCA
Source organism: Viscum album (assembly GCA_963277665.1). Lineage (NCBI taxonomy): Eukaryota > Viridiplantae > Streptophyta > Magnoliopsida > Santalales > Viscaceae > Viscum > Viscum album. The sequence goes on along the minus strand of OY728142.1, from coordinate 1,256,214,473 downwards.
CAAACCAACAAAAAGTATAAACTGGGGATGAATTGATAAGATCTCAAGAACACATTAATAAATTAGTAAAACACAAACATAAAATTGGTAAACCCAGAACCATAGCTCTTATAAAGATGCACTCCCCGCGAACCAGGGAGCCTATGCCCCATCTTCGATCCAGCGTGCAGTGTAGCACCCCCCTACGCAAGCGAAGACCTGACCAGCGCTGCCCCCAGCCGTCGCCGCTCGAGCAGACTCTAGATCCACGTACAAACATGGTGCTTAGACCAAGCCCGACGCTGTGTACCAATCTATTACGCAGGATTCCCCTCATTCTGCGTACCACATTAGTACATGGACAACCACTCCATCTGCGTATCACCTACATATGAGAAGGGATCCAATCCTCATATGGATATGTGGTCCACCAAGCCCATAGGTGTTTCTATCCTCCGAGTGACATAAATCCCTTCCAATTTAGACTAATCCCCTAGAATCCCTTCAGTAGTCTGTCTATCGGCACCACGCCAAGGCCTCTCCCAACGACACTGTACTGGAATGCTGAAACCTTCCGGCACATTAGCGCTCTCTCCTAAGTTCACATACCCATGTTACACAAAGACAAAGGGGTTACCCCATCCCATAAATTGATATCTGGAGCATTCTTAGGTTCACATACTGATTCTAGTCCAGGGTCCAAGCCTGGGAGAACCTTTCTGCCTCTCTACTATTCAGGATTGAGGGATTCCACTTTCTTTTTTGTATCCAACAGGCACCAGCCATGAGCACTTCCCCCCCCTGAAGAGAGTAACAGTGCATCCCTCCAGGATTAAGCCCCACACCATCCTCCCTAGATGACAATAGACTTTACCCTTTCATCCGGGCAGTATCATTGTTCCGTATCCTTTACCACCGTACCAAAGTCTCCGCCAACACAACTTGTACCCTCGTTCCCTCCTCATCACCAGGGGGAATGAAAGCCTCACAGTCTCATCCCTTCTCCTCCACCGTTGTCTTCCTCATCCCCCCTATGTAAGGAAAATTTATGTGGCTAGAAAAATCTTTCCCATTCTCTTATTTATCTAACCAAGCATGAATCACTTAGTCTTAGAGATTTGTGATGGTCACGACGACCGTACACTAAAGATAGTAGAACAAACTACTTGGGTTTTAAACCCTATCCCCTATGCAGGGTATGTAGGAGACCCCTTTAAGGTTCAATCTCAACCCATACACTAACCATGTGTAATATCCAACCATACCTCAACATGGACTTCCAATCACTCCCTCGATAGGAGACTATCTCATTTAATCCCTGACCATCCATAACTAAATTCACCTTGATTCCCAACAAACCGGGATACATAGTAGACCTCTCTAAGGAATAATCCCAATTTCTAATTCTGATACTCATCTATCCTTATCAGTCTATGTCCTCATGTCCCTAGCAAGGCCATACCCAAGACCAAGAAATCAACGTCCCTCGGGTCCTTTGGGCCTCTTGGTTATAAGTCCCACAGTAGCCTTGACTAGGCACTTGTTTCCTAGACATCCTTACCACATTAAGTTAAACTATACAGTTGAGTCATTTTCACATGACCCTAAAAGGTGATGTGCCCTGTTAAGTGTCACCTAACGACATAGATCTTGATTACTTTTATAAGGATACATAGCAATCCCATATTACGGGTTCGATCCAGACACTCAAGTCACTGTCTATCCCTTCTAGAAGACAATAAACTCCAGAGAACCCAATTATAAGGCTTGAGACCAGTGCTGTCTGAACAAACTCAAACCTACCCACAATCTTTAATCCAGTGAGGGATGGTAAACCTTAGATGTAGAGGGATATGAATCACTGCTTATACCTTTGACTTGCAACCCAGGGGTAATCCGTGGATATAATTGTGGGGGAAGAACCACAGATTCATGAACATATGAACATGTCTTTAATATATAAGAGTGTCCTAGAATAGGAAATCATTCACCCCAAATGGGTGAAATGACCGCGATTTCCAATCCTCTCGACCAATGTGAGTTCTTAAGTTTCGTCAGCCATATCACTTAATGAGCACTTGCCTTTGGAAATCAGGTCCATGGATCATTGGATACAAGGACCATTGGGAATTTTTGGCTTGACAAATAAACTCATTAGAGACTAGGAGATGCCACATAGATAAAAACCCCGATAGAAATGATTAAAAAACACTGACTCCCTTTAATCAAACACAGGAACTGATCACATCCCCTTCACCACGAAACAAAAATGGTGAACCCAACATGAATCTTTAAATAGCTAGCGGATTTACCCTAATCTAAAATTCTCTATAACAATAAATGGTTGATTAATATCTGACAGACCAAATTGTTCATTATCCAACCAAAACCAAAATGGATACGGTCGTGAGCCTTCAACCAAGGTGGTAAAATAATCCCATTTCCCCCCCTTCCATGCTCAAAAGGAGGGCCAAGAAAGGTCATTAATTACGCATGGGATTATGATATTCTACGTTGAAAGGTTTCACTATTTTTACTTTCCCAATTTTTTAAAATTACACAGTAGAGCTTCTTTCAATCTAATGGTGTTGCAAAGGAATTCAAAGAAGCACACAATGATCAACACACAGACTGGGACTCTCAATCGGTAAAAAGACCCTGTTTCCCACCAAACGCCTTCAAAATTGGGTCTCAGATGCACTGATCTGAAAGTACCACCTAAACGGTGCTCCCCTGACTATGGAGGTGGATATGTACACCCTCCAGTCAACTAAGTCTCATCGGCCACCTACCCAGCAGTGACTGAGAGAGACGATCCAGGTGGCCCCTATAGCCATCTTGAACCATTTTGGGAGCCTGTCCCCAGAACGAGACAATTAACACCTCTCTTATCTTAGGGAGGTGGATGATTTCGACTCTGATGACTTCATCCCCATCAGAAGGGTGTTTCGCACCAAGGTCCCCCTAGAAGATGCCACTGCAACTATTTTGCGACCTCATATCCTCACCATGAAGAGGATACTGCCCTGAGGATCCACACCTACACTCCCCGACCTCTTGCCCCTTGGACCGCCTACCTAGGGTGGTAAACATACAACCAAGAATAGGTCATCATACTCATTCCTGAGGAATAACTCCACTTCTCAGAAATAAAGACAAATCATGGGAAGGCCCATGTACCTGTCCGCTCTTCCAAAGCTCACCATCCCAACATAGAGGCAACCTATGAGCAGGAGCGCATCCCCGTAGAGCCTCATCAATCCCATCACCCAAGTAGGACGACACCTACCTGTCTGACACCTCTCTCTACTTGGGATCATGAAGCCCACAAACCAGACGTGGTAGAAATCCAGTGCCTATAGGACCAGCTCCTTGCAGATGCTCCTGATGCCCGCCATCCCTATATGGTGAAAATCAATAGGTGGTCATGTCTCCCTACCAACAGAGGCCACTTAATTGATACAGTGGAACACCAACATATGCAGGTCTTGATCCCTATGGATTCAAGTGAAGTCCATCATTCTGATGTTGTGGAAAATAGAGAAGTAAGCTGGCATATCCTAGCACCGGGGTAGACTTGTTCACCCGCACTGACAGAGGAGAATCGTCTGTATCCACTAACAACTAGAGGACAAGAAGTAGGACTTTCATACTCTAATAGAGAAATGGTCCCTCATACCCATTCCATCCAAAGACGTCTCTCAACATATCCTGTCAATAATGGAGGAGGATATATAGTTCCCAGATCATATATTGTAGAATTTCTAGAATGTAATTGCATCTAAAACAACAAAAAGGACTCAGCTTTGTGATCCCATCTCCCCAATTGAGGTGACTCATATAAGAGATGAGATATCCACCTCAGTTTAGATATGCATCCGTACTTCTTCCTAAGAGGGTCTTAAGATATATCCTATAATAAAAGGGAAACCACATCAAGCAAACACACTTTTTCCAATTGGGGGACACTCGTCCATCATGATAGACGCTCTAGGGAAGGCATATGTCCCTACCAAAGCTCAGGAGGTTAATCGATGTATCCTAATAGTATCATGGGACCCAATTAGATAGCGACCAAGAGGTGATGGTCATTATCAACAGAAAACAGTCCCAGCTATCCACAAGAGAGCGCCCGAATGTGCCAAAGGTAGACATAAAATAAAGAGGGGGTCCATGACACCACTTTGAAAGAATCTATGGTTATCAACACCACCAAAAATGTCTCAAAAGATCAGAATCTTACCAACCCATTAACATACAATGGGAGTGGTAGTAGCAGTTGTGAAGGTAATCCCTGCAATGTCGCTACTAGAGGCTCTAAATGTCCTCCCCAGATCACCCATGAGGGCCTCCCTCATGGGCATATCACGATCGATCACGAGAGTTCATCTTTTTATGTGAGTCACGGAAGCCTTCTACATGACCAGAAGATCAAGCAGTAAGAAGGTCCTCCACCTACTGTGGTACACCCTGATTGTCCTTCCTATAGTATATGTTGCAAAAACTCTTCGTACAATGGGACCACAAAATTTTGATGGTATTCTTCGCCATCATAGTCTCAACTATGGAGGTCCTCCCCATAGTGATGTATCATAATGACAATAAGGTCATCCCCTTGTCATGCCCTGCCCTAAAGGTCCTCCCATGGGGTTACATTGCAATGATATTTCACACATCCAGACATCAAATTATGGTGGTATTCCTAGCCACTATAATAGTGGAGGTCCTCCCTGTAGAGACGTCAAGAAACGAGAAGGCCCTCCCCTCATTACGGTACATTCTGGAGGCCTCCCCATGGTGTACTATATAGATATTCTTCCTATTACAGCTATGATTGTAGTCCATAAAATCATGACAACTATAATGGTAGTCCTCACCATCATGGCTTCCATTACGAAGGTCCTCCCCGTAATGGCCTTAAGCAACAAGAATTTCCTCTCGTTATAGCAGTATGTCCTGAAGGCCCTCCACAGCATGCACAATGAACATAAAACCATGATGTTCATCCTCAACATAATGGAAGGTGTTGAGAAGGCCCTCCCTGTAATGACACTATGCTGCCAGAAGGTCTCCCCTTATTACAGTTTTCCCGAAAGGTCCTCCCCAGGGTACGCACTGCAAAATTAATCTATGTAGTGAGGCATCAAGTAGAAATTGTAGTCCTAGCCATTACAGCATGGATAGTGAAGGTCCTCCATTAAGATATATAAATCAATGAGAAGGCCCTCCTCTAATTGCGGTACATTATGAATTCCCTCCCCAGGGTGTACCTCGCATGTTTTCTCCATGCAACAACAATGGTGGTAGTTCTCGACACCATGAAATCCATTGCGAAATCCCTCCCCGCAATGGCCTTGAAAAAAAAGAAGGTCCTCCCCTTGCTACATTATACTCTGATGGTCCTCCCCAAGGTGTGGACTACTGAATTATTTCTAGTAGTCAGACTTCTAGTCGTGGTGGTAGTAGTCTCCACTATGACATCCATTGCGAATGACCTCCCCGCAATGGCCATGAATAATAAGAAGTTCCTCCCCATTTTACAGTCCACTCTAAAGTTTCTCCCTAGGGTGTTCACTACAGAATTATTTTTGGCAGTTGGAATTTAAGTTGTGGTTGTAGTCCTTGCCACTGAAACACCAACTATGGATGTCCTCCCCGTGGTGACATATCATACCGACAGGAATGTCCTCCCCCTACCGAATAAAATAACGAAAATCCCTCCTATGCTGAGGCACTTAGAAGAGGAGAATCGAGCATATCAGATTCCCATTCAAATATCAATGACATCATTCTTCAATCAGGAGACGGTCTGAGACCATGTTCATCCTCTAAGCCACCCCAGTACTCCCCACATAACAATTTGATCTAGACTAGCCCCGCTACCTCAGATCATAATGTCAAGGAGTGTCTCAGCTGGGCTGATCAAGTGGAGGAATCGCTGGCGGAGGTACATGATTATGTATTTCACCTGAGGAAATAGCTATCCAGGGATGATATATCAGTAATGTTTTGGCCCATGAACCCCTCTCAGTTCAACATACCCAAAGTGTTTTTGTAAGGAAGAAAACATGGAATCCGCTCCAATACCTGGACAACCCTTCACCGATTGAAATTAAAATTCCTACCATATGAAGTTTATGTAGATCATGTCAAGGAAATAGGAGAGATCCTACATCAAATGGACCTATAAGCCCTTCATTTGGCGTGACGACTGTGATTAGAGAGGTGCAAAAGGGACCTTGAGTTAACCTGCCTCCGAGAACTATACAAATAGAGTCACCTTATTGATGACACTCAAACATAAGTTCATATCTGTGGATGGGGAGAACATGGGGCACTACATTACACTCTACTTCCCATCCAATAGAACCTGTTCAGTGTAAGGTCTTGAAATGTCATCACTTCAATATGATAATCAAATGAAGTCCCTTTTCAGGAGAGGCAGCACATCCAATAGAAACAGTCATTGAGTAAGTCTCAAAAGTGTCCGGCTGGATGAGAGAGATCAATTTACAAACTCTTGAATCAGGCTGCCGAGAAAATTTGGTAGGCTTCTCGCTTAAGAAAATCTAATCAGTGATCAGTTCATGCCTCCCCAGAGGGAATTAATTTAAATGTGAACTCGACACCAGGTCCGGATCACCCCTGAAAGAGAGCACGTGAGATCAAGAAGGAAATGATAGTATCAGCAACTGCCGCAATAGGGGATCAACCCCATCCTGTAGGACTGGGGGCATTTTTAACAACAATTTCCCTTGTAATACCCACAAAAATGGGAAGAGGCACAACACCCAATGAACATATCCAACCCCAGCTCGCAGGGATGGAGGCATTTTTACCTCAACAACAACTTCCCCCATAGGAATCAATATTCTGTTTTTTGGGAAGGATAGTCAGAAGAGGAGGTTCTAGTCCAGTCCCATCCTATGAAACATCATCCCCTTCATGAGGGAGGCATGCCATAAGGCCACAACAAGGATCTTTCTGTGTCACCCTTCATCAAGAAACCCGAAGACAATCCCAAGATAGAAGGGAGAAAATAGTATGAGGCATGGAAGGTCCTCTTCCTAATTAGAAAATGAGACCTCCTCCACCCCGTATTATGCATATATTAACATTGTGGATGTTAACACCATGGATGGAACCAAAGACAATGCAAATCGATATGGATCGAGAGAAGATTGTTCTATTTAGGATGTGATTCACAATGAGCCAGAAGGCATGCACACCCAGAGCCAGATGGCCTCCCTAAAACTGGGCACTCCAGCAAATCCCTCTCCACTTCCCCAGCGAATCTCCAATAGAGTTAAGAACAAAGGACATATTGTCATCAACCCACCATCTTCTCTAAACAGTAATGATCCTCTCATGCTCGAAGATAGGTTCACTAGGAAGGAGGAAATGAAGTAATTAAGGAAGATTAACACTGAGCTACTCCAGAGAAACTGTCCTATCAAATACGTTCCCCAAGATGAGTCACATAATGTACGTCCAGCATGTGAACCTCAACAATAAAGGTTTTCCCAAGCGAATGAAACTAGGTTAGGGACCCCGCCCAACATGTCACCTAGCCCATCCATCTACCTGAACTTGGATTTAGAAGCATACCAAGACTTCCTTCTATTCCAATTGCAACTAGAGCGAGTACATCTAAATCCTCCGAAGGTACCACTGATGGCATATTCACCTCAGATACCAGCCGAGGCAGCACCTTAAGTAATACCCCAGGTTGTACCCATTCGAGATCAGACCCAACAGGATGTAAACTAGGGTTTCACCAACACCATAGATGCACAGATAGCTTGATTAGAAGTAATAGAAGGCCAGCGTGCTCCGATACATCCATAGAGAAAGGCTTACCTAGACTGGGTGAGCAACATGCCACCTCCACCTAATTTTGGGAGACCTATATTCCATATAATCAATGTCTTAGGTGAACCAGAATGGAATTTGATTTACTACGTGTCTTATTGTGACCCTATGATGGTAACTATGGAACAACAAGAAGTAGTGAAACTTAGATGCTTCGTGAAAACCATAGAAGGTTAGACCTTCTTCTGGTATACATGTTTTCCAGCACAGTCAAAAAAATGATGGGAGGACCTTCAGCAACAATTCCAGTTCCACTTCAGCTCAATGATGCCCAAGAAGATGGTTAGCAACCTCAGGAATTGGAAATAGAGGGAGAACGAGAGGGTCTCAGACATCATCGTCAGATGGAAGGGTTTGACCTACTCTTTGAATAGGACACTACCTTAGGACGAGATTCTTTTTATATGCATCGACAACCACCGATATGATCTATGAACACCACTCATTTTAGTGAAATGAACCATAGGATTCCGAGATTTCACTTCTATTGCCCAGATAATCAAAGACTCCCTAAAACAGACTAACCTCAAGTCTTGAATAGACTCATAGGCTCCTGAAAAGAGAGAAGGTGGAGTTTAAGTGTCCTTTGTCATTCTCAAGACAACCCATACACCTACTCAACCACCTAGGCCTCCACCAAATTGCCAAGGGCCTCCTCTGTATCAATGAGTGCCTCCACCCCGGCGAGATGATCAAATAAGAACTATTCGAAACCAATTTGAGGAACAAAGAAATAAAGTTTACTTGTTCCAATAGGACCAAGTCTACGAAAATATCATAGCCACCATGAATTTCAACTTTCTCCACTTACGAGATCCAACAAATCCTACAAGATTTCATACGTGACAACCGACCAGATTATTGTCCCTACCATCAGATGTTGGGACCCAGTATTTAGGAATGATTCGTATTCCATGACCTCTTACAAAGGATGGTGGACTCTGGGAAACTCAAGTTGGATCGCCCCTGGCACACATAGCATAAGTTTCTTCCACTAACCCAGATGAATGGGATGAGTGGCAGAAAGTCGTTAGCAAAAGGGAACATAAATTTGTTGGTTGGATGACTTGGAAGACGGTCAACTGATCTCATGGCATACTCTGAGCTCAATTGCATCAATCGGTTGTGACGACAACAACTCCTAATGCAACACACCACCATACTCAGCCTCAAAACCCTCCAGAAGATGGTCATACAAGCATAATCAGAGAGGGAAGAATCATATACAAGAGGATCAGTCTGTGACAGATCCAAAGCTAGCCTTGAAACTTTCAGATTTCATGCCCTGAGGCTTGACACAATGGGAACCAAACCAAAAAATGACACCATCAGAGGTAGCCAACTAGGCTAATATATCATTGAATGAGGAACCAATCTTAGGTTAAATAAACGTCATCCATTTAATGGAATCATTCGACAAGGAAGAGTATTGTTATGAACCTAAGTTCTCGACACCTATTCAGGGGTATAGAAGGAGGAATCACAAAAGTAGGGGATATTGAAGAAAGATGCAACCATGTCCAGAACCAACCCTACGATTATACCCTGGACTAAACCACCAATATTGTGGAAACTCATAGGAGTGACCTTCAATAGACCCAGAAGGTGAAATAATATTACCCCTTCCCCCACGAGCAGCCACTCTGGCCCCTTTATTCTGCAGTACCCATAAGAGGAGGAACATGTGTCTAGTCACCCAGGGAACACAAGTAAACCAACTTGGTCAGGTCCTCAGAATGCAGGAGCACCACCAACCCTAACCTCTATGACCGGTCCCTCCTCAAATCATTCTCTACCCCCTAAAATTCCCGTTAAAGGGATCTCACAAATGGTGAAGCGCCAGACTCTAGAGAAAAAGTTTGATATCCTAAAGAAGCTGGCCTCAGTAACAACCAGGATATCAGTCATGGATGACCTGAGTTTGTCAGCAGACCTTATGGAGGAACTCATAGAAGCTGTGCTCAGCCACCATGAATTTCAAGCCGAAGTTGTTTCCGCAGATATGTATCGAACAGAGACTAGCCCGGATGAATGTAATTCAGTGATTTCCTTTTCCAATAATGATAAAGATGCCACAAGGAAAGGATAGATCAAACCCCTATATGTGTCCAGCATGCAGAATGACATTGAATTCTGGAAAGTTTTCATCGACAATTGCTCCATATTCAACCGTCTCCCACTATGAACACTTCGTAGGTTGGGCTATAACGAGGAAAATATGATACCCTCATCTAAAACATTCTTGGGTTATAACAAGAGTTAGAAGAATCCAATGGAAAAAATCATGCTCATAACCCATTTTGGTGACCTTGTGACCCATTTAGAGTTATTGGTGATTCAGAGAAACAAAGAATTCAACGCCTAGTTATAAAGGACATGGATGCATCAATACATGGCCATTCCTTCCTCCTACCACCAGTGTATCAATTACTGAGTCAGTCAACAATGTGGAACATTGAGTACTGATAATGTCTCTTTTTATCTCTGCAAGTCGCATTACATTGATGTAGGATTTTACATGCAAAAATGGAAGACAACTGCAATTGATGGTACTGATTGGTTCCCTTACCCAAACGATCTAGAAGTGATTCCCAAAGACCCCCTAAAGTATAATGATGAAGAGTACATGCTTCCCATCAACAATGTTGAGAGAAGGAATCTATGTCCGGACACATATTCAACTATTCTCCAGATTTCAGTCGTGATAGCTGACCTGAAAACATAGAAGCAACCGATGACCCTTAATCTGAGAAAGAAATTTTGAGCAAGGGTGTCGAAACCCCATCCTTGGAATCTCAAGATATCCCTACCACAATATCTAAAGTGACAGAAGGACAAGACTCTTGTCACCCCCATGACTCTCCCTCTCTAGTGGTTTCCTCACAACCAATTGAGTTAGAGGAAGTCCCTTTCACCATAGAGTGTCCATGATCCATCTTTCCTCTGAGCTATGGAGAGCCCACATCAAGAGAACTCTCCATGTCATAAGGAGAAGCAGGGGAGTATTTGGGGGAAGAAGAGAAAGAGGGTATCTCTACCACTTTTGATGAACTTAGGAAAATAAACCTGGGTATCGAAGAAGACCTAATACACACTCTCATTAGAGCAGCCATGTATTTTGAGGATCAAGAAGTATATACCTCATTATTGAGGTAGCATTGAGATATTTTCACCATAAATTACACAGAAATGTTGGGAATTAATCCCGAGGTGGCGACACACCCTATAGGCCTTCTAGAAGAACATCGAGGCTATAAGTAGGCCACCAGAAGGATACACCCCACACATGCGGCCAAGATAGAGGTTGAAGTCAACAATATAATCAAAGAAGGCTTCATTCGGGAAGTACAATATCCCATCTAGTTGGAAAACATAGTCTCTATCAAAAAGAAGAATGAAAAAATCTACCTCTGCATTGATTTCAGAGATCTCAATCGACAATGCCTGAAAGATGATTTCACAGTCCCGATCACCAAACTATGGATCAATGCGATGACTGGATATGAGGATTTATCCTTCATGGAAGGTTATTACGGATATAATAAAATAATAATTGCTCATGAAGATAAAGAATACTCCGCCTTCAGGCCCCCCCAGGGAGTATTTTTCTACTAGGTCATGTTCTTTGGTCTGAAAAATGCTGGCTCCACATATAAACGTTCCATGCATCGCGTTTTCAAACCATTCCTGGGGTAGTTCATATAATGTTATGTTGATGACTTGGTGGAAAAATCACAACAATTCTCATATCACCTATTAGACCTTGAAACCATATTTACCAATATTTGGCAACACAGCCTGAAGATGAACCCCTTTAAATGCACCTTCAGGGTAAACTTATGGAATTTTCTCAGCATTCTCTTACGCCATAGTGGAATCAAAATCGACGCTAAAAATAGAAAGGATATCCTTGGTTTTACACCTCCCCACAACTTCACTGAGATGAGAAGACTACAAGGAAACTTGGCCAATATCGGGCATTTTATAGCCATCCTTGTGGGAAAATGTCATCCCTTTACCTGTTTGATGATGAAGGGAGTTACCTACAGATGGACATATGATTTCCAAAAGATATTTGACATCCTCAAGAATTACCTCTTGAGTCCATGAGTGCTCATGTTTCTGGTTGAAGTAAAGCCACATATCTTGTATGTGATGGCCTTAGAGTGGTCACAAGAACCCTTCCTCGTGTAGAATAATGATTCCGGTAATGAGTATAGACTTTTTTATCTTATCTAAACAATGATTGATGATGAGACCCGATATTAAAATATCTAGAAGAGTTGTTTGGATCTAGGATTCGCGGTCTAGAAGTTGTGACATTATCTACAGCATCACAATGTCTATCTGAACTTGCTCAGTAATCCATTGAAGTAGATCCTCACCCATCCAATGGTGACTTGATGCCTATCTCGATGGGCAGTCATCCTAAAATAGTTTTACATCTATTTTGTTTCTTAGAAAGCGAGAAAGGGCCAATAATTGGATGATTTTCGAGTAGTGCTTCCCTCAATAGATACCACCTCATCAGATATCAAACTCCTCAATGAAGACATGTTCTCTGTGCAAAAATATTCATAAACATGGAAAATGTACTTTGACATTGCATTCAGAAGCCTGACAGTTAAATGAATGGAAGACCCCAAGTTTGACAAGGTGGGGATGGGAGTCACACTCATATCCCCAGAACATGTTGTTTTCCCTATGCCTTCTTGTTTTTTAAGGATGCACAGACAATGACGTGGAATACCAGGCCCTCATTTTATGTATAGAGCTCGCACTCCATGCGAAAGTGCAACACCTTAAAGTAAAATGCGACTCGGAACTGGTCATCAAGGAATTCAATGGTGACTATTCTATTAATAAAGAGGAGGTGATCCCCCTATTCGACCACGTCTAGGTGTTAATGGTGGAGTTCCACAAAAAACTGACATTGAACTATGTTCCCCTGTCTCAAAATTCCCAGGATGATGGGTTAGCCAATGCGGCCACAACGCTAGCTAACCTTGACCGGGATGAAACATTTATCACCATTGGTTACCATCGAATGGTCTTTCCATTTGATCAAACTAACACAGAAGAAATATATAAAGTCATACCTATCCCTGATCCATACGCTCCTACTACCGGCTAGATGACCCCATTACGAACTACCTTTATAGAGGATAACTATAATAGGATAGGGCTGAAAGAGAGAAAATACAGAGATGGGTAGTCAGTTTTTTCTTGTATGGAGACACGAGCCAACAAAAGGTCCTCTACAAGTGAGGCATTGATGGATTACTTCTCAGATTCATTGATGGAGAAGAGACTGATGACTTCATTAATGAAGTTCATGTCAGAGTGTATGGATAACATCAGTCAGGATCCGAGCTTTCTAATCCGATTCAAACGCTTGGATACTATTGGCCCACCTTGGCATATGATTCTGCAAACTTTACCGTGAAATGTCACTCCTGCGAAATTCATGCCAACTTCATTAATCAGCCCCTCAAGATACTTCACCAAGATGAGTACACCTGGACATTCACTACCAAGGTAATGGACATCGTGGGACCATATCCTCCCACCACGGTCAGTCAATTCAAATATATTTTCACAAAAACCAACTTATTTTCCAAGTGGCCAGAAGCCACACCATTAAAGAATTTTGGGGTAAGAAACATTGTCATCTTCATGAATGCCAATATCATAACTAGATTTGGTGTCCCTCATAAAATACTAATTGGAAACAACATCAACTTTTACTCTTCTGAATTGGAGAAACAATACCAGAAATATGGTATCAAGACCAACAGTTCGTCCCGATACCATGCAGTGGCCAACAGACATATAGAGGCCTTCAACAATACCCTATGTAACATACTCCAGAAAACGGTGGACAAAGACAAGAATTCATGGCCAGACAAACACTTTCATGCCTTGTGGGCCCATTGAACCACAACTCACACCACTACACAGGCCACTCTGTACTCATTAGTATATGGAACGGATGCAGTTCTTCCCATTGAACTCCAATTTTTGTCACTCCGCACATCCATTTGTGATCAACTATATGATGATAAGAAAGAATAAAAGTGCCTTGATGAATTAGAGAAAATGGATGGTAAGTGGTTTCACACTTTTAAGTACCTAGAAGTATATCAGAACCGGATTTCAAAAGCCTTCAATAAAATGGTTCATCTTCGATTATTCCTCGAAGGAGAATAGGTATTGGTCCTCCAGAACCCGATGATACTTGGAATGAAGCTATTGAAGCTGGAGCCAATTTGGGAGGGACCATATTTCATACACAAGATCTACTCCCTTGGAAAATATATAATGATCTCCATGGATGGAAATCTCTCCAATGCTTCTACAAATGTGAGATTTCTAAAAAATATTTCATGTGACCATAGGAGAAGTTTTTGTTAGAGCTGCAAGATGTTAAACTGCAAATCTCTGAATGTCCTTACCGCATAAAAGTAACCAACATATAATATTGTCCCTACCTCATGTTGTTAAAATGCATGGTAATTCTTCCCTACTACATTACAAGAAAATCTACCGCGCCAGTCCGAAATCTATGACCCTAAACCAAGACCCAATAATCATGGTGTTGTGACCTAAAAATGTTCGGGATTTTCCCCCTAGGGTGCATGCTGGAGGCTCCCAACCTTATTTACATTAGTTCTACTATAAAATCATATCATGTTACCCTTGTTTGGAAGAAATTACTGTAGGTCCAAGCTCTATGACCCCAAACTATGAGAAATATGTCCTTACTGCATGAAAATAAACTACATATTAAATCGTCTGAGTTGCAGGAAATTAAATTTAAATTGCCCCTCATCCTTACCGCATGACATTACACTACATGGTAATGAATCCCTGTAACATGACAATAAACTATGTCATGATGGTCCGAACTCTATGAACATAAACTAAGAGAATTATGTCCTAGTGCATGACTTTAAACTGTATAACGAGACATTGTATTCACCTGGTAAAACATTGATATCATGACATTCTTTATCTACTATACCACATTCAAAGAACTATATATGGATAGATTCCTACCATTTCAGGATACGTATCAACGTCATGATTTTTTTATTCAGGCCCAGCCACTGTGAAAAAATTTCCCCCTCTTACATATGAGTCAGATTTGTATAGGAAGTCCTTTTGAATTACAAGGGCTTTGAGAACTATGTGCGTATTGATTCCTAACCTTGAAGGATATGTAGAAACACTGGGATTTTTGTATCTTGGCCCAGACAACTACAAAAAAATGATGAACCTCTTCTTTACCAAATGACACTAAACTGCATGGAGCTCATCCTTTCCGCAAGACGTTAAACTACACCACACCCTCTTATTTTCAAGTTGATTCGACACCTTTCTTACCATAAGAAGTTAAATTTCATGGAACCATTTTAATTATATGTGGATTTAATTCCATCCTTACCACATGACGTTAAAATGCATGGAATCCCTTTTCACATCGGTTCGACACCATCCTTACCACACGACGTTAAACTACACAGATTGAAAAATTCTCCTCATCCTTACCGCATGATGATAAAATGCATGATAATCATCTTTTCTTCATGACTGTGAGCTGCATGGTACAAGTCATAATTCACTGAAGATACAAGGTAATCCATGGCTGGAACACTCCTTGCATGTTTGGATGCATCCTTCCCATGCACGAGACTCTATGACCTGAATGATTGTGGATCTTAAAAACCACCCATGGCTATCAGATGTGGACGGTCATCAACTCAGGGACACCTTTTTATGACTATGCATACCATACCCTTAGTGGATCTGCATATTGATTTCACCTTTCCCCTATACTAAAGAAAATACTTCCTTAGGAGACACTATTCTTAGCTCCGTATACTTACAGGCACCAGAGCCCCAACATGACAATTCCTGATCCAAAAATTTATGGATCAATGGTTTTCTTTTTTCCGCCTCACATACAGACATTTCCAGGGTTCCCCTACATAGTTAGCTTATGTTTCCACCTATGGTTCCTTTGACTTTTTGCATCCACAACATAACGCCAGAGCTCTGCTTCTTTAACCCAACAGATAATTACAATATAGTTGTTTTTCATTTGCTCAGACACATCTCTCCCCATCTTCCAGACTCCATGTCATAAGCGATATCAGATCTTCATAATAATTTATGGCCATTGGAAGTGGAAGGTCATCGAATTGGAGACACCTTTTCAAGAATATGAATACGATTCCCTCAGAATCTCTATGTATCGATCGCCCCTTTCCTGTCTACCAAAGGAAAGTCTTCCTCAGGCGACACTCTTCCTATATCCATATGCTTACCGGCCTCAGATCCCCCACACCACATATTCTGATTCGAGAGACCCCCAGATTATAGGTTACACCTTCATCCCCCTTTGTGATCATAACACGCCAGAACATCCTAATTCAACTATCCCACATGTAACCATTGCATCAGCCAACAATGGTCCAAACTATATGACTGTTAATCTATGAACAGATCATCATTACTGCATGACGTTAAACTACACAGAATAAAAGTGTATCCCATGCATAGGGTAAATCAGTGCAGGGAACATCATGAGCTTCAAAGACAACCAAGGATTAATATCTCCAAAATGACAAGACAAACCCTTTTAGTACATCAGAATTTGTGACCCAGATAATCATGGATCCTCATTAAATTACAAGGCCATCAAACATGGAAGCTCATCGACCTACAAACGCCTTTTCATGACTATGCATACAATGACCCCCGTGGCTCTGCACATTGATTGCCTCTCACCCATCTACCAAAGGCTAGTCTTCCTCAGGGGGAAATCTTCCTACCCCTATACAATCAATGGAACTAGAGTCCTCATATCATTTCTATTGATCCAAGAGGCCCCATAATCACATTTTACATTATCTGCATCCTTCCCACATCTTTTAAATGTCAGGGTATTCATAACTGGTTACATTCTAATCTAGAGTGACCTTTACAGCAGTGTCCTTACCACATGATGATATACTGCACGGAGCACATCCTCACCACATGACAATAAAATTAAAAATTCCAAGTACCTCGACATTCAGAAGTGTCCCAAGTTACAATAATTTATATATAAAACAATTCCCCTCATCCTTACCACATGATGTTAAATTTCACAGATACCGTTCTTTCCACCTGACATTAAATTGCATGGTCTTGAAAGAACTCTTCATAGGTTTAGTGAGGAAAGGTGGCTTCCCTCTCCTCCTCAGTGCATGGGCCAGACCTGCACGAATCATAATCTTACACCTGTGTGAGAGTGATTAATTCACCCATTACTAGGATATCGTAACCCAAAATTCCTCTCTTGTGTCCAGACAACCCCTCCTCATCAATCATACTCTTTAACTATATAGAACCAAACTCCCATAAACCACACCTAGTGGTCTTAAAACCCAGCTTCCCTAGAGTTTCCCAGCTATCGAAAGAATACAACCATTGACATAAGTACACCATTGCATGACTATGCATACCAAGACCTCAACAACACTGCATATTGTTTCCCATGGACCGTCTTCTAAAGGAAATTCTTCCTTAGGAAATGATTCATTCCGAATTCCTCATGGCCTCTGATCCCTCATATTCATCCTAGGACTCAGAAAATCCCCGAGTTACATTTTAAAAAACATTCAACAATCACGTATGAGTATGGTGGGACATTTCTGGTTAAATTATCTAGGACTAGGGGAATCCATTCCATTTTGAAAGAATATCCCAACTACATGGCTTTAAACTGTGTCAAGCTACATACCTACTTCATGACATATATGTATGTGTAGGAGTGGTATCATATCAATATCCATGATTGATATGGATGTCCCCAAACCCTTCAGTCACTATGTCTCTTTTGAGCCACCCCTGGGGGTCTTCATAATCCTAACATCCATGAAGTTACCTAGCCATCAAAAATAGATAGTCATTGACTTAAGGACATCTTTGTATGACTAATCATACAATACCCTTAGCGGCTCTACATAATGAGGCCCATGGCTCATCTACCAAAGGAAATTATCCCTTAGGTGATGATTTTCCTACCTCTATACACCCCTATGGATCCTATTCCCCATCACATGCCATGCATATTGTTCAAACTTGAGTGAAAATTCTCCCCATATATGTATGAACGGTATTAAGGCATCCAAAATATGTAAAAACCTCATTGGGCCCCTCACTCCATCACATTTGGTCAATGATGTTTTAATTAAAACATTATTAATGATTGTCTTGTTTGTGGGACTTTAAACCTCTCACAGAAATAGTTATGAAACTATCCAAGATGAAAACCCGCAAAGGGAGTCTTGGAAAAAAGTCAAGTGTTAGATTGCCTAGCCTATACCTTGTATGGCCTCTGAAAGACATTGAGAAATAAAAACTCAAGAGGTACAAATCCTGTTATGTCAAAACCCCACAAAGGGAGGCCTAAGATCAAGCTGAGTTATACCCACTAGGTCGACACTAAATGGGCCTTGGAAAAAATTAGGGTGTTATTAGAAGAGACACAGTATTTGTAGGGTTTTCCTATAAATCCCTAGAAATAGTCAAACTATTCTTGATGGATCCCTAGTTACAGGATAAAACAATGGAAACTTATTTTGGGGAAAACATTCTATTCTATTATAAAGAAATGGTATGGAGGGCCTCCACTACGTAGAGCCTCTTCTGGTAGGTCATGATTGCTACAGGAGGCTTTCGACAGGCTCAAAAAGTTGTATCAATCTTCAGTGAGAATCCCCGATATCTCGATGGAGAATCTACATAGTTTCTGTCTCGGCCTCTACACCTTATCGCAATGCTTTGGCCTCTGGTGACGCCTTAGATATCTTCCTCATCTCCTCCTCTACCTACCACTACCCCTCAGCAATTGTAACTACAACACATGACCTATCTCCCCTCATCCACTCTTGATCTTTCATTAATTGTTTCATTTTTCAACCCACCTTCTCTAGTTCATGATCCATTTCCTTAACTTGAGATCATGGCCTTCGGTTCTCACTTTGTATCCTTGCGACTAACCTAGCATGATCATGATCTTCTGTCATATGAATTTGTTGTGTCGCGGCAAGATAGGATTCAACTTCCACGATAGAAAGTAATGTATCAAGTCCACCAAATATCTCTTGGGCAGCAACCACCTGTTTAATTATGTTATAGATGTTATGATAGTCAAAACCGTCAAATCCCATCACTATGAACTGATTACAGAGTCTTGAAAATTTGGATGTCATATCAGCCAGGAGTGTTTGAGAAATTACCCTCCAGATCATGGCCCATGCCATCTAATGATCAATTAGAATGCTAGAAAGATCCCCTTGATTAGACTTGGAATCACTCCTAGAGGATTAAGTATATCTAGGGATAAATGTCATCAGAGAGGGACCTGATCCAGTTTCGATCATATGTTCAGATGTCTCAATAACCTCGTCCCCAGCTATGGTCAAGTACATGATTGGGGTTATTGGAGCAATCACCAATACCTACAGTTGGGTCCCTAGAGACCAAAAAACAAAATAAATCAGATAAGTACCCCTAATTAGGGATGGGGATAAAAGGGGGTAGTGGTAAAAAGATTGAGAAGCCTACCCCCAATCCTTAAAGTGTGGGTGTCCTCAATATCTACACCGCCACTACCACCTAAGTAAGATTATTATATGTCCTCAACCCATAAATGATCTGTGGGGACCCCTAAAAGTGCTGAAGAACATAAGCAATTCTTGAGACCAGCAGCTTACAAGGTGGTCCCCAAATTATCTCTTATGGAAATTAAGTTCATGGAAATTATTACCCTAGTAAACACAATGACAGCTCGCTCCATGTTTCACAAATCCAGTATTTTATCCTCTCTCGTGATCTCTTCCTCCACTAGACCATGGTACATAGAGTCTGGGGTAACCGACTTTGTCAGATCTGAAACTTTTTCAGTAGCCTGGTGTGATGAATGCACTTCGCTCACTTTAGTTGTCGTCAACTAGGGTGGCTCATCTTACCATGCTTCTACGGAGACTGTGTAATTAGTGGAAGTCTTAAACCCCAGTTTCCCCTCCTCCATCAAATTTCTGGTTGTCAAAATCAGGATAGGGACATCTATATCACTGACTTCTTCAATAGGTCTCATCCCCTTACTATGTTAAAATGTGGTCATAGGTGATTCCTCTATTATCAAAGGGGTGGGATCCACATTCGTTTGGGTAGTTGCAACCCGATTACTAATTGGATCTACACCAAAGTACAGAAATAGTCAATAATCAGAAATGTCGAAGCATCTAGTTTGATAATCAGAGAGGCAGGAATAATCATTACCTGTGATTCCCTGTCTGATATTTTTCGATAGTTTGGATGCCTGCAGATGTGTTTTGATTTTCCAATGAGTCCTCTCACCACCCGAGACACTGGTAGGAGCCAAAGGAGGGAATAACCTATTCGGGTTTGCAAAGATTGCCTCTATATGCTTGGTCATGAAAGGAGAGCCTTCCCCAACAACCCCCACAGCCTAGGGCACATGTTTGCCCAATGAAGTACCCCAAGGGGTGTATTCTGGGGAATATATCACTTCATGGGACTCATCAGCATCCTAATGAAAGCAAGGAGATGATAGAATCATCACAATATAGAAGAAAATGTTGGGGTATAAATAAGTAAGATGCAGTCTTCCACAATATAGGATGTCTCTGAGTGTATCACCATTACAACCACTTGGTTAGACTCATAATGCTGGTTCTCAAGTGAGTGAATGTATTTATCCATGTCTTTTAATCATGTGACCACCTCACTAGGATATTATTCAACTAAAACATAAGAAGGATAAAAAACTTCTCCAAGGCCTGGATTCTTGAAAGGCGCCTCTTGAAGCAGCTTCTACACTTCCTCATCAAGACCACTGGCCCTCAGGTCACCCCAAACCCTCCACGCATCTTGGAATGAAACTGTAATAGGACAAAATAGCCTGGGGATATCAACCTGAGGGGGTGGAGAAGAAGTAAAAGTTGTAGGGTGTGCCATTAGTCTTGACAACATCATGGGTGCCACAACCACCCTGAAAATCTCAGGAATTGCTTCTTTGTGGGACTCCAAGTACAAGGAGTGGAATTTCCTTAACTTAGTCGCATTAGGAGGATCGTACGGATCATCTATCATAAAGAACGATGACTTATATCCTCCTCTTCATCAGTCACTAACCGTAACATGGACCGAACCCGGTGGGTTTCCACTGAGTAACCCCAGTGAGAATGGATGTAATCCTTGAGATCTTGAAGATACCAATTTACCCTCTCTAGGACATCATCATTAAATATTTGAGAGGTTGATGATATATAGCCCAACTCAATGAAAAACACTTCTCTTCCCTAAAGACATTTCCATAGAGAATGTGGGTATTGACTATGGAAGGATGACTGATTTTTGAACTCATCCCATTGCCTCAAAACCATCGGGAAGGTAGCATGGATGAGTATGGTTGGATGACCACTGACATCAGGTTCAATAGACTACAAAGAGACAACCTGATGTTTCAAAACATTCCTGAGGAACACAGGGCCAACGAGATTCCAAAAAAACTTTCCTGGCTGAGTTGGCGCAACAACCTCCTTCCACATTCCCTTACCCTTTGACGGTTTGAGCTCTGAAGAGTGGGCACCAGTATTCCCAACTGGGCATCTGGGTATGAATGCACCGAGTTTTATTTTTAGTTTTTGGAATGTAAAGGCACATGGTCTGCAAGCTTGGGGGTCTTGACCTTGCAACCGGTGTCCTCTTGGGTGAACATAACCCACAACCATCTGGTTACCATCAGATGTCAATTCTTGCGAGCATAGTTGAGGGAAGGGTGACATATCATTTGAACACAACCAAACTGATGTTCGAATCTGCATGGTGTATACCCTTCATAGATAAGTTACCCACCTATGAGAGCCAAAAATATACCCTATCTCAAGGAAAATAGGTATCCCCACATGGTAGAGATCTCCGATCTGGTATTTATAATCACAGCAGTCGGGGAAGGGTAGGGCTGAAAATTAAATTTGTCATAGCCAGGGATTCAGCATGATAGCTTGTTCTTTTTCTAGACCATTTGATGTTCCTCCTTATCTTGGGAAGCCCATTCCTTGGGCATAACCCCACTGGTATATTACAGGTATGGCCATATTATGGCCCCCAAAATATTTAAGGTGTTGATGAAAGTGTAGCAGTTCTTCACGTGCGCCCCTATTAATCCTCAAAAAATTTAGAAGGGGTCGACCACCTGATTTGGCCGCATACCTTCAGTGATGTGGCCAGGTAATCGATAAATCCTGGCCAATACAAGAATCATTAGGTTGATGCATCTTATAGTCGCTAGCTGCACTTCCGTAACAAAGGTGGAAACCCGTACTGTACCAGACTCATGTACAAGAAACAACCACCCAATCAAGAACATATCCAGGAAGGCCACCAATCGAAGCAGTCGATCGACATCTGACATGAGATCCCAACCCCAACTTTTGAATTGAACCTCTTTTAGAATTGACCAGTAGGTGCCCCCAGCCTCCAGGTATCAATTGACGGATAGGACGTGGGCCTATGTGGATGGTTCACAGATTTGGTGTCCATGGACAAGGCTTAAATGCATTTGTGATAGGGGATGATCTATTTCAGAGAACCCTCTTTGGAGCACTTCTACGCTTGATCAATGAGATACTTCACCAAAGGTGTTGTCCTCTCCTCATCATCCCAGGAAGAAGGTGGAGGCTATAATTCATCAAACATATATTTGATGATCGGGACTCCTGATATAATTGAGATATCCCAAAGGATGATGCCAACCTCATCATGGACTAAGTGGAATGTTTTGGTATTTGGGCTCCATCGACTCAGGATATATGTGGAAAGTGAATTAGTCTGATGGGTGTAAGTCTATGATACCCAGATAGCTTCATACAACCCCACAGTTCACAACTCCTCTTGGAACTCCTCGCAGCTCTAGAGAACCTAGAGGGGCCACCCCCAATCCAACTTCAACACGCCTCCGGCCCAAAGATCTCAATTCGGTGACCATCCATCTTGTTCATTAACCATGGAATTGTGTGAAATACTCCAATTAAATTGAATTACTACATATTGTGGATGTTTCATGCCTGTCTGGGACACAATAACGTGATTCAGCACAGACCCAATAGTCATGTCCTTCAGTTTAAGCTTTTCCTTATGAGAGATCACAACTGTAGGGATGGTACTGGATATTATCCAGGCTATAGGATGGTTGTCACGAGAAGGAGCTAGGATCGATGTATTAGATAATAGGCCGAACCCATAAGTAGGAATTCTGTTGGAAAATGGGTATTCACACTGAGTCTCAGTTAGAATATTGGATAAGGATTGATGCATGTGGGCGACATGAACTTCGTCCTTAGTAGAGATGGCCATATCTTTTTTCGTTGATCGAAATACAAAATGGGAGTAGCGAAATGCCCAATAACAGTTTGTATAAGTACCATGTTTTCCTCATACATTAGGAATCCATACAAAGGTTTTGTCCAAAATATAATATTCAAGAAAATTCTAAATATTCAGAAAAGGCTCCACACATGGTCTAGATAGTACACCCCATGTACCGACCACATAGTTGGTTCACGATGCCCATATTATGCGAACTAGAAGTATGTGGAAGATGTCCATAACATCCTGGTCGGTGGAGTGAATGCCTGAAGACCATGTACCAAGCCCTATGCAGATTATCATAATTCATGGATTAAGTGAAGTTTGATAGTTTGAAGGATAATTCCAGTCTGCGGACCACTGAACCGCATATCATTTTACCTACGTCCCCCTCTGTGTCTTAATATTTAATGATGTTAGATTTTAGTTTGTATCTGGGAAATTAGTTCGCAGATGGGGGTGAACGCGAGCAAGGATCAGTTCATAGAAGTCGAAGATGGTTCGGGGATGATACAGTTTGCGAAGGAAGTCATACATGGAGGAGGTGCACAGAAGAAGGGACTGAGAGAGCTTTTCATTGAAGGTCCCGGTAAAGGACAAGTTGCGTGGTCCCCTTTATATAGGCATGGTTCCCCACTTGGTCCATCTATATACAACAAACCACTTTAGTTTCAAGACCACTCTACATCATAATAGCCTCCTATTCATTCTAATCAGACCCCATTCCAAGGGGGGAATTTGTGGGATCTTGAAAAATCCATATAAGGGAAGGAAGATAATCCCTCAAAATTAGTGGATGAATCTACCCAATCATTTGAAGGGTCCTAAAAAATCCATAGAAGGGAAGGAAGATACTCCCTTAAAATCAGTGGAAGAATCTACCCAATATTGATTAATAATTTTGAAAAAATATGGAGAATGTTCATAAGAAATAGAAAAGGACCTAACTAGTCATCGTACCGGTTTATCTTTAGTGGTATGTAGCTAGTTCAGCGAATCACACCACCCTCGAATGCTGTCATTCATGAAATGGTGGTGGAGCTTCTAGGTGGGTGAGAACCAAATGGCCGACGAAGTGAGGCTGGAACGGTCCACAGTCGTGAACCACGCCAGCTGCGAAATAGACAGACCAGACCCCCACTGCACACAACATCATTCACGAAATGGAGGCGGAACCCTGTGAGGCTGCAAAGAACCCCCATGACCGAGTTGGTTCATGGGAAAGGTGCATTCAATATACCCTACAAACCTCGAGATGAATAATTCATCTCATGGATGGGGTTTCTATAATGTGCCTCGGAAAAAGGTGCCACATGACCATATATACAACCCTTTCCACCTCTATATAAGTAAATCATGGTGGAGAATAAAGGGATCAGCCTTTTAAAGATCAAATTATAGGCCATCGAGACTTGAAAAAAAGGCATTGTACTTTTGGAGAAGGAAGAGGCTTTCGGGAGCTTATTATTTTTCATACATTGATGTTCTGATTTAAAAACCAGCAACAGGTATAAACAAGGGTTGAATTGTTAAGAACAGATGAACTAATAAATAAATTGGAAAACGGAGAACCTAAAGTTAGTAAACTGAAAACCATGGCCCATACACGGATGAAATCTCCATGAACCAGGTATCCTATACCCATTATTCGATCCAGCATGCCATGTAGTACCCCCCTACGCATGTGAAGCCCTGACTGGCGCTACCCCCACCCACCGCCACTCAAACGGACTCCAGCGCCACATACCAACATGGGCCACAGACCAACCCCGAATCTACGTACCACTTCTGTACGCAGGATTCCCTCTAGTCTTTGTACCACACTAGTACGCCAATGGCTTCTATATCCACATAGCACCTACCTACATGAATTACCCCACTCCTCATAAGTCCATGTGGTTTTCCAAGGCCTTCGGTGTTTCCATACCCTGAGTCAGATAAGGCCCTTCCAATTCATCCCAATCCTCTAGAATCTCTTCAGTAGTCTATCCATCAGCACCAAGCCAATGCCTCTCCCAAATCCAGCAGACCGGCATGATAAAACCATAAAGTGCATTAGCACGCCATACTATGTTCACATACCCATGGTTGGCGGAGACAAAGGGGGTATCCTATCCCTTGAACAGACATCCAGGGCATTCCTGGGTTCACATACCCATGTTAGTCCAGAGTCAAAGCTTAGGATCCCCTTTCTGCCACTCCACTGTTCAGGATTGAGGTATCTCGCTTTATTTTTCCATCCAATGTGTGCCATAGGTGAGCACTTCTCCCCTCCCCTAAAGAGAGTAATAGGGCATCCCTCCTGGAGTAAGCCCCCCACCATCCTTGCTGGACGACAATAGCCTATTCCCTTTCATCCGAGAAGGTTCATTGGTCTGTTCCCTTTACCACCATAACACGATCTCTATCGACGTGACTTATACCTTCATTCCCTCCTCGACGCCAAGGGTAATGAAAGTCTCATGGTCTCAGCCCTTCCACTCTGCCGTCGTCTTCCTCATCTTTATTAAGTAAGGAAAAATTCCGTGTCTTGCTGAATCTTTCAAATTCTATTATTTCTCACACCAAGCATGACTCATGTGGGATAATAGATTTTTGATAGTCACAACTTCCGTACAATGACAGCGGTAGAACGAACTATGTGGGTTTAGATCCATATCTCCTAGGAAAGGTATGTAGGAAACCTCATAGAGGATTAATCCCTACTCGTGCCACCAACCACATGTAAGCCCCAACCATACCCCAACATGTGCTGCCAATCACTCCCTTGACAGGTGATTATCATGTGTAATCATTGACCTTCTAGAACTCTGTAAACCTTTATTCCCAACAAACCGGGATATGTATTAAACCACCCTGAGGCATAATCCCAATTTCCAAGTCGGATACCCATCTATCCTTATCAGACGGTGTACTCATGCCCCTAGCAGGGCCATACCCAGGACCAAGAAATCATTGTACCTCAATTCCTCTGGCCCACTTTGGCGTAAGTGCCACACCAGCCTTGATTTGGAACTTGTCTCCTAGATGTCCTTTCCACATGACATTAAAATGTATGACTGGGTCTTTGTCACATGACCCTAAAAGGTTATGTGCCCCATTATGTGGGAAAAAAATACATTGATTCTAATTCATTTCGTAAGGATACGTAAGAAGCCCCTATTATGGTTTCGATCCAGATGTTCACGTCACTCTCTGTCCCCCTGGATGAAAATAAACTGAAGAGCACCCAATTTTAAGGATTGAGACCAGTGTTGTCTCAAAAAACTCAAATATCCCCAGAATTGTTAATCCATTGAGGGATGGTAAACCTCAAATGCTGATGGCTCTAAATCCCTATGTATAACCATTACTTGAAACCCAGGGGTAATCCATGGATATAATTCTTGGGGATAAACCAAAGATTTGAGAACATATGAACACATATTAAATTTATAAGGGAGTCCTATAATGGGAAATAATTCCCCTTAAAAGGATGTTATAAGCCTGATTTTCCATCCTCTCGACCAATGTGAGTTCTTAAGTGTCATTGGCCATATCACCCAACAAGCACCTGACTATGGAATGTAGGTCCATGGATCATTGGATACAAGGACTGTTCAAGGTTTCTGGATCTGTGAATAAACTCTTTGGAGACCGGGTGAAGCCATAGAGATATGGAACCTAATAAAAATGATTAAACAACACCAAATAACATTAACCAGACATGTGTTCCGATCATGACCCTTTACCCTGAAAAAATATACTCTTATAAAAATAAGATTCTACCCACCATCTTTTGAAATGTAAATAACTAGAAGTTTCTATTTATTTCTTGAATAAGATACCACTAGCCATTCAATACCACTAAGAAGGAATGATCAACACTCAGTTCCTATGTAAATATAAGAATCACTTTCCTTATATGGTATGTTATGATCTTTGTGATACTGTGAAGAAAAACAGGTTTTCATAAATAAAGAAGGATTTGTTTCATACACAGTGTTTATGAAGAAGAATTTAAGACACCAAGTTACTCAATCATGTTTTGGAAGAACTTATCATTAGTTTATTTGAGATGAACCAATGAACATTACTTATGAGAGGAAGACACTAAAACATGGTGACACACCTATTACACGTTGGAGGTAAAGGTCTAATGAAGGATATTAAAATAATTTCATGGAATACATGTAGGCCATGATCCCTATAGATCATTACTATAAAAATTCAAATTTTGGGTGATTGAGATGTTAAGGTATCCAATAGAGGTGAAATAATATATAAAATTATAAGGAATATTATCTTATATGTTCTTGGACATTCATGAAAACATCATGCGTGAAAAATATGACATTATTTCATGAAGACACATAGTGTAGTGGATACCATAACATTATATCACATATTATTTAATGAATATAATAGGAAGAATAATAAATATTGATAAACTAGTAATTTTTATTATTTTTGGGGCATAAAAATCTTGAAATAGCTTTCCAAAAACATCATGATATCATTGTGACTAAAGAATTAAAAGATGAATGCCTCAAGATTATTGTATAAAAATGTTTGCCCATTGATTTAAAAATTTGACACAACCCTCTGATTAATATATACAAGGCATTAATTTTATTTTTATATTGAGTGGATGTTGATTAGATTAATTGGTTTATATAAAAGAGAATATATTCTTTATTTCAAATCACTTTAAGTGGTGAAGGTTCGTATTCCTCATTTGTGCTAATTTGAATATATTTCATTATACATAATCATTGATTAAAGAATGATTTCAAGGAAATATCCTTGCTCAGGATTTTTTTAATAATAAAATAAAAGTTGAGTGCATGTGGGATAATAAAAACCATACATCGAGGACATTATCATAAACATTGGAGGTAAAAATTTTAAAAGTAATAGTATTATTCAATAATTATTGTTTTATATTAATGTTGACTTGTTACAGGTGAAGAATAAAAGAGAAACATTCAATTAATAAGTGAGATACTTGTTATAAAGGGATAAATGGTTAACGTGGTAAAAATTTATAACAAACAAAATCACCCCCTCTTAGTGTGGTCATCCCTAAAATGATCATAACAATTAGTATCTGAGCTATATATCAACCCTTTAATAGGATTCTATTTATTAAA
Source organism: Viscum album (assembly GCA_963277665.1). Lineage (NCBI taxonomy): Eukaryota > Viridiplantae > Streptophyta > Magnoliopsida > Santalales > Viscaceae > Viscum > Viscum album. The sequence continues at coordinate 1,256,186,043 of OY728142.1, read as the reverse complement.
TTTTAAAAATGATTTGATACATATCTTACCATTTCAAAATGGGATGAAAACATAGAGAAGGTGTATCTACTGATGATAAAAATTATCTCACATCCAATAATTTGATGATCATTAGAAATAAATAATTGATAATGTTAAAGAAGATATCCCTCTTGTGAAAATTTTATAATGAGTTAGTTTTCCCATGAATTGTACAAAGGAATAAAAGTCAATTAGGGTAATAAAAGATATGTTAGTTTAAAATACTTCAAATTAATGGATAACAGTTTTATATAAGATATTAATTAGGATTTATCAGATATATTTTTTAAATATCTAACATTAGAATAAAGCACTAGCTTTGAATATTGTTCCTCACATAATAAAAATTATATAGTTTATAGGAATACCATGCAAGAACAAATCGCCCATTAAGAATAAAAATTATAAAATTTGTAAATTTTATTGGAAAAAAGGGTGATAAAAACTTTATATCTCATCAAAGAATGGAATCTCAAAAGGGAAAATATCAATGATATTGAAGAATCATGTTTCAATGTTCATAAGGATTGGTTTTACGTACTACTGAAGAACTATAAAACCACCTGGAGGTTTTAAGATAAGTTTAATGAATTTTAATAAATCTATAAGAACAAATTGATGTCATGAAGGCTCAAATTGAGATTTAATAAAATAATTTTAAAGGGATCAAAACTTTGAAATAGAAAAATAATAAAATTTATGATAGTGAATTTATAAATATCAAAAATGAATGTAAAGATATATTGAAGTTAGTTTATGATGAGAAAAACATCTTAAATGTGATTTTTTTGAGTTTATTGTAAATTTGATAAATTCTACAAATACTCAAGCTTATTCTCCACAATAAGATGAAAAAGTGACATTACTACAATATTTACTTCCAAAAAAACTTCTATGGAGGATTATTATCATAAAAGTCCTATATATGGTGGAAATAATATATTGAAATAAACTTATGAACAATATAAAAAATCCTATTAGAAAAAGAAACCATCCGTCTCTTTAAATAAAGGATGTACTAATTCTAGTTCTATGCTTAGTGTTAGTTAAAAATATAAACTTGTACACAAGTGGATGGAAAAAAATATGATATGAATAAAAATAAATATTTTTTAAATAAAGATAAATGTAAAATAACTTCTTCTTTAAATAATCCCAAAATATGAGTAAAAAGTAACAATTACATTAATCTCTACCGTCTATCTATGCTATCTTTTCAATGAAGTTATCAATATTTTTTTGGACATTTATTGTGATGTGAATGGTTCAGGAATAATACTTCTAATTTTGTTTTCAATATGTTTTTAATTTATAATAAATAGATTCCTACATTAGGGGGGGAGAAAATTTGTGGAGGGAAAAGGGACATAAAGGGAAAGAAATAATTTGACTATTCCATACACATATGAATGATTAAATAACATCTTTAGTATTTTCAATGAAGGTGGAAACAATAATGATGAATGAGAAAATATTATTCTTTGATATGGAACCTCACACACCTAGATCTGCTCAGGATCTTAGATCACTCCTCTATCTAGGTTATATGTCTCCTTTCGGTGGTGATGGATCTTTCGCTTCATTTCCTTCTGGTTCTCCCATATCTTATACTTTATCCTCTCTATGGGATCTCACATTTTATTGCTTGTTATACTCAGGGATTCATCCCCCTCACCTCCCATTTATCTATTGAGCTTAGAATTTTTTCTAGGACATCTCCTCCATACTTTGGCCTTCATCTCCACTTCTCTTATCCATGTTAGATCTGGATGGATGGAGCCTATCAGGTTTTGGGATTATCATATAAGAGATTATGGATTTCTCAACAATGCATCTATCCTTATTTAGAGCATCATACCTTATTTATTATTTATTTTTATTATTTATAGGTATTCAAACCCTCATATTCTTTCAGTCCTGGAATCTTTTAGGTTTCCAATTACATTTCTTCCTCCTTTTTTCATGATATTTTTGACATTCCATTCAAGTTTATTGGGGATTTTTATTGGGTTCTGGTTCTATCTTTTTTTTGATGGTTTGATACGACAGTTATTACTCAATGAATATATATGAGATTACCTTTTATCAACCCTCAATGTACTCTAGAACCACTAACCCATTCCAAGACTGTTGGGTGTGATGGTTCGTAGGAGGTTATGGGTGAGTGGTGCGTTGTGATGGCCATTTTCTATTGTTTTAGGTGAGGAGATACTAGTTTGCATGGTGAAGAAAACTAGCCGAGCCGGCAGTGCTACATGGTTTACCACAGAAAAGGTATTGCGGTGAAAGGATGGTCATATGGCCATGATCTTCTTTGCAGTAGGTTTTCTCAAAAAAGCACTAGTCCTCACGGAGTGTTCCATTACAAGGTTTCTCGATTTTCATTTCATAGTTTGTTAGAGAGTTCCAGTAGATCCCTGGAGGTGACCGGAATTTTTTTTACTCGAGGTAGATGATGAAGGTCACATCAGCATGTATGTTTGGGGAGGATCATTATCTAAAGCTATATTTTTTCAGTTCCTTTTGTTTTTTTCTTTTCCCTGGTTTGAGATCATCTTGGTTGGTTGCGTTTCAATTCTCTAGAAATGTGATTAGCGAGGATGATGTTACTGTGTATGGTGGTTTCCAGTGATGTGATCAGCTTAGGTGGAATTTGACCATGTTTGGAGATGAAGGTTTTTATTGTTTAAATTTTAATTTTTTGCATCTGGTTGTTTCTTAGACATCAGAATTGGCGGGATCTAGTGTTTTTATTATTCGGTTGGAGTTATTTTGGGTTCACACATACCTCTTAAAAATGTCATTTAAAAATAAAATAATATTTCTTGTGGTGAGATGAATGAGAATATACATCATCCAAGAATACCACTGCAAAAATTTAGTTAAAAATACCACAGTTGAAGATAGAATATAATTCAACCTTGGGAACTAAATAGATGAAAAATATTACTAAGAATTCATTAATGAAGACAAATAAGTCAACATTACATAAAAATAAGAAAAGGCTGATGCTCAACAAAACCCCATGAAGATCAAGAAGGGAGATACACCAAATATATTAAGGAAATTATTTTTTGGAAGAAGATTTCACACCATGGATCACTACAAGAAGGCCATGTATATCATAATTAATGAATGATATCTTAAGAAATCAAGAGGAAGAAAAGTCTAAAAAAATAAATGTACTAAAGTAGAAAAAATCACACCTATGAATCCATGTGGTTATAAAAATTATCCTTTAAATATTCCAAATGATATACTGGTAACTAGACTACTTGATGTGGATAAGGAATGTAAAATTCAATAAGACAAAGAGAAATTATATTTAATAGGAAAGATGAAGACTTCAAATGATGAAGCCAAATTTTATGAGAGGTTGTCAACAATTAACAACTATAAAATATTAAAATTATTGTATAGAAGGGGGAAATGATCAATACATATCTGAAATGTTTTTTTTTCGGATATAAAAATATCAATAAGAAAAGATAAATAAGAATAATAGAGCACCAAGTGATGAATATTCCTTGATAGACATTGAGAAAATGAAAATCCACACAATGTTGTTTCTAAAGAAATCAATGATTCCCCAATTCTAAAAAAATAATATCAAATCTAGTAGAGATATCATGAAGAGTTATCAATAATTTTTTTGGATGAAAGAAAATCGTTTCATGTTTGCGAAGGAATTATCAGCCTTGTTGATATTAATAAGTGGAAGAAGAGATCCACCTTTTTCTCATATAAATTGTGTTGTTTCATTATTTGTAGGGAATTTAGGGTGATTCACATACTCAAGGGGTGAACCTAGTTGATGAAATTATATTTCCATATATACAATAATAAATATTCATTGAAATATATATTGAAGTAACAATCATATGTGGATAAGTCTATTTATATCTTAAACATTATTTATTGAAAAATATCAAGGATCAACCTTGATCCGGATGACCAAGATACCGCAATTAATTAATATTAAAGTCACTATCATGGATGTGTTCCCAAAAAAATATATTCACATCAATTTGAATTTAAAGGGAAAAATAATTACAGGATACATCTTGATAAAGTGAATACATTTATAATTCTTTGTGGGGTAGTTTCCAAAGAAGATCCCAGAACATTATACTTCATTAAAAATCTGAAATATCTGGAAGGTACTTGTTCAAGAACTCATTGAAAAGGTATGTTGGAGCACTCTATCATACATATTCACTAAATATAAAATAAATCTACTATTCAATGGGATAGCATAAATTAATAAAATAAAGGAAGAAATGTTTTTGAAGACATTTTAGTACAAAATCCAAGAATATATCCTTCTAAGTATACTTGATTTTTTGTAATCTATGTATTGAGATTAGTGTAACAATTCAGGTTGAAAATTTATTTTGATCTTTTTCATCAATTAGTATCATACATTTTAAAAGTTCATTATATCAAGTTGTATCAACTAATAACTATTATCTTGGAAATAATTTAATAGTCCCTAAGGAAAGATACAAGTCATGGTTTTTCAGTTGGTATCATATTTATAATTGAGAATGTACAACATTATTTTCATAATTAGACCCTTTATTTTTCTACACCAGGTTATCCAAAGTACACTTAGTGGGGAATAATTGATAACACATTTATTAAGAAATAATAGAAATTTTACTCTCCCAGGTACTTTTATTTGACACCAATAAAAGAGAGAGAAGGAAATTAAAATTATAATGCGAAAAGAGGGGAGAATAAATAAATCATATTTGAAAATTTCATAACCTTAGATAAATATATTGACATAACATTTTCCGTTCGTATTGACAAAAAATAAAACAGGGATGATCGATGATCCTACATTGTGTTTCTATTGTATTTTGTTTAATGAGTTTCTCAATATGTCTTGAATAAGAGTACTAGATTAGAAATAGTTGATGTTTTCATGCTTACTATTGATTGGATTAATGTGACCAAGAAATTATGTGCATTACATCAAGAATATCAGATGATATTAGATATTTTTTGAATATCCATACATGTAATTTTAAGGGTCACATGATCATATTTCTAATGAAGTTGTAATTATTTTAGAATTATTATGGATTAATTTAATTTTATTAGTTGTCATTCTTGAATAATTTTCATGTAATTATGAAATTTGATGAATTGGTATTAATTGAATAAAAAAAATTCGATAGTGTTTTTAATTTTTTACAGCAGCACAAGTTGCTCATGATTATGATTTAGGAAGATGAAAGATCATGTATTTATTTATTTTAATAAGGAGAACTAAAGAATTTGTTGAAGGCCACGAAAAAATTTATCTTTATGAATAGATATTGAAGGAAATGAAAAAGAAAACAAATTTACCTTTTAAATTTATGATATGATGGATGATATTTGGAGTTGGATAAAGATGATTAAGGTGATGAAAATTATATAAAATACGGAACATTTATATTTTTTATGAAGGTTATATTGGAGGAGAATCAGAGTTAGCTATACTCTGTAAATTCGAAAGTACATTTATATGGATCTTATGAAAACAATTTCCATCCAAATCCACCCATAGTGGGATATATCAACCACATATGAGTGATCAAGGATCAACTTTATGGGAACCATCCATACATGGGTATCCACAGTGTAAAAATGGTGTATAGTCGATATAAAGAGACTAAATTGATAAGCATGGGTAAATAATGGATGGCATGTAATAGTTGGTCATATTCTATGTTGGATACACAATGAAGACCCAGATCAGATAATGGCTTTCAAATTTTCGACACATAAAATAATGTAATAACTTACATATAGGACACATAAAAAATTGAAAATTCATTGCAGGATATATGAGTGTGGGAACTGTTCACCCATATTAAAATAGAAAAAAATAATATCAGTCATTTATTCTCTGATGATCCGATGATATTCGAAGATCCAACACATTTTCTTCAACATCTTGAGGCCCTTTATTTCATTATTCAACATCGAACATCTTTGATAGTGAACATTGGTTGAGCTAAGGATCACCTCAAGTAACACAATCCAACATCAATGTATCCTTGAGATAAAAATGATGAGATATGTTTCATGAAATTTATATCTTTTATGCATGAGAATTTCTGGAAAAATGGTTCAATGACCAAGAAAATAAAATCGGAATCATTTCACTATTTCGAAATATAGAATCTATGGGAATTTGTGATGATTCATGTGATTATTTTCACAAGAAACATTCTCTTGTAAAGTCAAAAGATATATGATGATTCCATGATTCCCAACAACATCAAAAGATAAGGAAAGTCATATAGATTTAAATATACCAAAAGAATCAGTGGTATTAAATCATCCACAACTTGACACTATATTTAGATCTAACATAAAACTCAAGATTTATGTCAATGAATGTAAAGATCAAAGGAAGAGAACCTTTTATTTAAATAGAGATGTACCAAGATGAGTTAAGGTGGCTAGAAATTCATGAGAGAGATCATTTTTCCTGTAAAAAATGAAAAACCATTATAGTATCCACATATCAACTTACATAATGACGTTTCTTTGCACCATAAGGCATGAATTACAGAACCAAGAGACTATGTTGAGTTCATATTGATGGATCTCATGAGCCACTATGAATCATGAAGAAGAAAATACCCACACTCAATTCTCATGTAAGGATAAGGATAATAAACCATTTATTGTATGTTATGTTATTTGATATTACATGAAGCTAAATAGTTTTCAATAATAAGTTTTTTCATTCCTAATGTGCTCAAAGAATATGTTGAGATACAATGTGCCTTAATCATTTATATGAATATGTTCTCACTAGTTCTTTGAGAAGAACTAACTCACATTACATATACAAAGAACACATGCCATCATGCTTTGATACCCATTTTTTATAGGAAGTGAAGGTATCATGAAGTAGAGTATAATATGTTCCAGGAATGAATAAAATCCATGAACCCTATATATCATCATTGAAATAATTCAGATTTATATTGATTGACATGTAAAGGTATCAAATAGAAGTGAAACCACTCATAAAATCTTAAGGAATTTTATCTTATATTCGCTAGTTATATCTGGAGAACATCATTCATGAAACATATTACATTATCTCATGAAGAGACATTGATAAGTCAATAATAAAATTTTATATCACATATTATTTGTTGAATATCACAATTAGAAGAAGAAATAATGACCAAACTAGTATTTTATTATTATTTTTGGGTTAGAGAGTTATTGAGAGAACTTGTATACATAATATTGATATCATTATTACTGATGAAGATGAAGAGGAATACATATAGACTTATTCATAATTTTTTTAGCCTATTTTTTTCTGAATTTGAGACAAACAACATAATTTTGTATTCAATGCAGCCATTATATTGTTCATTTCTTGGAAGTTTATTAGATTAATTGTTGTATATCAAATAATTTTCTTTCATCATTACCGATCACTTCAAGAGGAGTAAGATGACATCCTACATGTGTGCTATATTGAATATATTTCATTTTACATGGTTGTTCTTAGAAGAACGAGTTAAATAAAATCCATTTTCTCGCGTTTTTTCTTGATAATTGAAGGGAATCTATGTGCGCATGGGATAACAACCACCATACTCCAAGGATGTAGTCTTCCACACTAGAGTTAAACCATTTACAAATCATTTTATACATTTTTGTTTAATGTTTTATGTTCATTCTAGGTAACTATAGAAAAAAATAAAATAGAACCATTCGCTAAATAAGTGACATATGTATGAGAAATGGATAAAAGTATATAGTGGTAAAAATAAATCCCACACTAATTCACACCATCTCAATGTGATCATACCTAAATATATACCAAAAATTTGTATTAAATCAATATGTAACACCTCTTATTTTGTTCCCTTACTTTATGTTTATTGATGATTTGATATATATATTTTTAATTTTTAATGGTATACAAACCTAGAGGATTTATATTTAATACTGATTAGAATACCATCTCTTCTAAGAATTTGAAGAGTATAAGAAAGAATGAATTGAGAAAGATATACATTTCTATTTTTAAAAGATGATAAGTCATATTTCTAATGCATTATTACTGATCAAGAAAAGTCATGCATGGAAATTAATGATCTAGTTGGTTAATCTACTACTAAATAAATGGAAAATAGTTCTACCATATTGTTAATTAATATGTATCAAATTTGATTTCAAATTTTATAGAAGAAGAGCAAAGAACTAGTATTGGATATTACTATTATAAAATGACCATTATATAGTTTATAAGAATACCCTGAAAGAACAGATCAACCCCAAATTAAAATAAGCTAAGAACAAAGAATGTGCACTAGAAAAAATGGTGTTGACATGTGTAGATATCACCAAGGAATGTAATATCAAAAGTTTTGAGATCAAGGATCATGAAGAATCATGTTATATAGTTTGAATGTATTAGTGTAAATAAATACATAATAAAGATACAACTATTGAGGGGCTCAAATATATGTTCCAAGCCTTAGAAGAAAACAGAAAGAGCATCATTGATGTCATGAATGCTCATCATGAGATCCAAGATAAAAATGATCAAAGAGATTGACAATTTTACATAGGAGAAGAATAAAAAATAATGATAATGAAGTTATAATGATTAAAAAGTAACTTTAAGATATATTGAATTCGGTAGAGGATGAGAAAATCATATAGAATATTTAATGTATTGAGGTTGATGTATAATTATAAATTTCTACCAATACCAAGGTCGAGTACTTAAAAAAATTACAAAAAATAATTGGGACTACAAGAAATAATACCATAAAAAATATAAAGATTATTATCATAATATAATTCCTCTCAAGAGTGGAAATAATATATTTCCACCATCTGATGTTAAATCTCAAGGATTCTCCATGCAGAAGGAACCATCCATCTCTATAAATAATTTATGTGTTAATTCTATTTCTATGTTTAATATAAGTTCAAAATTAAAACATATAAAAAATTAGATAAAGAAGTGAAATGAAGTTATTAAAACTATATCTATACTAAATGAAGAAAATTTATATAAAAAAATCTTATAAATAATTTTATTGGAATATTGAACAGAAACAAATAGAAAAAACATGCCAATCTAGCCATACTATTGTTTTAAAGAAAAGATCAAGATTATTTGTACATTTTTGGTGCTATAAATGATTTTGGAAAAGTGAATCTAATTGTTGGTGCACTTGGAAAATATCTAAAAATCAAAATATCCCTACATTAAGGTGGATCAATGTAGTAAATATGAAATATCCATTGTAGGAAAGGAATAATATGACAATTTCAAATAGATGTAAAAGTTTTTAGAACATCTGTGGTATTTTCAATGAATGTTTTCACAATAAAAAGTACTGAAAGTATAAATCATTAAGGTATAAGAAATAAAAAATTAATATTATAAAAACACAACTAGATACTAAACATAATAACCTTTGAGAAAAAAAATGAAAACTCTTCTCATGAATTCAAAAAAGAAGAGATATAAGCCAGCATTGGGTAAAAATTTAGAAGAATACTGATTCCCAGTAGAAACTCAAGAATATCAAGAAGGGTATGACACAAAATAGAATAAGATTATTATTTGGTAGAATCAAATGATACAACATGTATCATAGTAAAAATTCCATGTATATCAAAATTAATGAAGTATATCTTATGTAGAAAAGGGAAATATTAATCAAAGAACAAAATAAATTAACTCAATTGGAAAAAACACACCAAAAAATTCATATGGGTTTAATTGGAATATTATTCATATTCTAAATGATAATCTGGAAACTAACACAAATAACGTGGATAGATAATGGAAAATGAAATATGTGTTGGAGAAATAAAATCGGGATGTAAAGAAGAAGAAACAACATGAAGGTGCTAAATTTGCTAAGAGGTTATCGACAATTCGAAGCCATAAAATCTCAAAAGTACTTTGTGGAAGGTAAAAAAGATCTAGACACATCTCATATTATTATTTTACAACAACATTAAGTTAATAAGAAATGATAAAGGGGAATTATAAAGCACCATGTGATTTAATGTGCTTTGATGGGAAGTGTGAAAATAAAAATTCCACACAAATTTGTTTCTAAAGAATGTAAAGATTACATACTGCCCGAAACTATTAAGAAATTTATTAGAGTCATCATGAAGAGATCACCATAACTTGGAAAATAAGAGAAATGGATTTAATAGATTAGAAGTAATTATCAACCTCTTTTCTATCACTAAGAAGCAAAGAGTATCCACCTTATTCTTATATACATTGTGTTTTTCATTATTTGCGGGTAATCAGAGGTGATTCACTTAGTCAAGAAAATAACTGAGTAGATGAAATTATATTTTTATATATTCATAATGGAATAATAATTACATGAATTATGGAATCCAACATTTTATTTTGATATATATATATTGATATCTTATAGATTATTTGTTGCAAATGATTAGAGATTAACCTCAATACATATTACTAGGATACAATAGTTAATCAATAAGACTAAAGTATCAATCATTGATTTAATCTCAAAAATTTATATTCACATCAATTTTAATAATGAAGAAAAAATAATGATATGATCAGTCTTGATAAAGTTATGTTGGAGATCATCCTCTAAGGTAGAGTTTCCAAATAAGGTCCTAGAACATTATTCCTCATTCAAAATATGACATCTCTAGAAGGTAATTGATCAAAAACACATTAATGAGGTATGTTGGAACACTCAACCATCATTATTCATAAAAAATTAAATTAATTTTATATTAATAGTGGGATCATAAGTGAATTTTTTTTAAAGGAACAAAATCTTGTTATATTGTTCAAGGACTGAATTTAAGAACATAACCTTCCAAGTATACCTGAATGTTTTTAATCTGTGTATTGAGATTAGTGAAGGATTTGAGGTTGAAAATTATTTAGAATATTTTTCAACACATGGTATCATAAAATGTATACTTAAATTTTATCAATTATTATCAACCAATTAATATAAATTGGGAAACAATTGAATATTCCTTGAGGAAATATACAAGACATGGTATCGTAATTGGTATAATATTATAAATGGACAATGAATATCATTATTTCAAAACTATAACCATTTGTTTTGTACATTAGGTTATCCCAAGTTGTATTAGAGTGGAATAATTGATGAAACATTTATTATTAATGAAATTATAGAATGAACTCTTAGGTATTTTCCAATTGTCATCACATAGGGGGAGAAGGAAATGAAAATGTTAAGGATTAATGAGGACATAAGACAAAAATCATATGTGAAAACCTAATATACTTGTAAAACCATATCAACATACCATTTTATATTAGAATTGAAAAAAATGAAATGTATGGGGATTGAATATATTATATTGTTCTTGTTTTGTATTTATTATTAATGGGTATGTCAATATTTCATGAATAATAGTGCTAGCATGGAAATAGTTGATGTCTCCAAGATTATTAATAATTTTTTTGAATTTACCATGTAATTATGTGCATTTCATTAGGAATATAATAAGCTAGTGAAAATTTGAATATTTTTCATTCATGGAAGTTCAAAGGTCACTTGATCATATTATTGATAAATTGGTGATTCTTAGATAATTGTTATGGATTCATTTAATGTAACTTGATGTCATGGTTGAATAATTCTCAATGCAAGTCGAATATTGTTGAACTAGTATTCATTGATTGAAGAACATGTTCTAATATGTCATATATTCTTTAAAACACCAAAAATTAATCAATTTGAATATTTATGAAAATAATAGATCACTAAAATATTTAATTTCATAAGAAGTGATGAATTTGTTGAAGGCCATGCAAATTTTTATTTGCATGAAGAGATTTAATGTCCATGCAATAAAAAGAATAAACATTTATATTATTCATAAAGGTTACAATGGGGGGATACTCATATTTTGTTAGATATATATAAATACTTTAAATAATGGAACTAAATTTATATTTTTTATAAAGGTTATGTTAGAGGATTTGTGTAGTTAGATGTACTACATAATTTTATTTTCTACATTTATAAGGGCCTTATGATAAAAGAGGCCAACGAAATCCAAAAATAATGGTAGATATGAACCACATATGGGAGCTCAAGGATAGCCCAATTGGGAAACATAATAATTGATGTTTTTATGATTAAAGGGAGGCAAATAGTGGATGTATAGCACATGTACAATAAAACATGGGAAAACATGGGCTGACCAATTCTAGTGGGCTATCTTGTGGGTTAGAAGTGAAATGAAGATTGGGTGAGAAACCCAATTACTTGGTTATGGGTACATAATGTGATGAATTAAATTATATTTTAGCCTATAAAAAATCACAATGTTGATGTGGGACATAGGGGAGGAGGTATTGTTCACCACTATTAAAACAAAATAAAATAAAATCAGATGTTTGGTATCTATTGATATTATGATCCATTGAGATCCCACACGTTATCTTCAACCACTAGAGGCCCTCAACATTATCTTCTGACATCGACCATATCTGGTAGTGAGCATTTATGGAATAATGGATCCTCCCAAGAAACCCTTGCTATCATGCATGAAACCCCTATATAAAAATAATGAGATTTATTTCATGAAATATATGTCTTTAATGTTGGATACTATTTCAAAAAATGGAGCAAATTATGAGATAAAAAATAAATTTTCACTTCATTATTTGGGCCTACTAAAGCTGAGGGAGTTCATGATGATTCATGATATTATTATAAAATCAAAAACCCTCCGGTAATGGAAGAAATTATACGATGAAACCATGATTCTTTGTATCATAGAAATATTAGGACACTCACATTGATTTAAATATATTTAAATTAGTATTGATATTAAATCATCGGTAGATCGATAATTTTTTTGACATGGAATAAAAAATAACTTAAGAAGGTGAATTCATGTATCAAATTAACAGAATATATTTATAAATACAATGGTATTAAGTATATTTTTGGTGGTCAGAAATTCTAGTGAGCTCTCATTTTTTATCTAAAAAATATAGAACCATTTGAGCCATCATGTGTTATATTACTTGTATAATGATTCACATAGTCTATTTCATAAAGTAAATAACCATGAAACTCTATTAAGTTTAGTAATAAATACCCCATCTGCCACTGGGCATCATGAATAAGGAAATATATCCACTCATTTACTATGTGAGAATATGAACCAAATAAACTATAATACATTAAGATCATTGAGCAATTTTGAAGATGACATGGTCTATGTGAATGAGTTATTCTGTGCATAGTGTGCATAAAGAAGACGTTGAGATACCACATGCCTCAATCACATGTAGGATTTTATTATCACTATTTCCTTTTTGAATAACCAACACACTTTAATTATATAAATAAAATAAGAAATCACACATACAAACATGTTACATGTAGGTAGTGAAGGTATCATTCAGTAGAACAAAATATTTTCATGGAATACAAGAAATCCATGAACCTTATATATGATTATTGAAACAATTAAAATTTTAGGTGATTATGACCTTAAGGTATCTAATTGATGTGAAAAGAATCACTTAAAATAATTTGTAATTATATATTATATGTGTTATGAATTTAATAATAATTTAATCCATGAAACATATGGAATTATTAGATGAAAAAACATTGAGAAGTATATACTGAAAATTTATATCATTTATTATTTATCGAAAGTTAGAATAAGAAGAAGAAATAATGACTGAATTGGAATTTGGTTAATATTTTTTGGGTCATATAATTTCTGAGATAGCCAGTCTAAAAAATATTTATATCATTGTGAATAAAGAAGACAAGGAATCCCTTGATATTAATCCTTAATTATATCAACCCATTAAATGCTGAATTTAAGATTTCCCACTAAATGAAATATTTAACACATCCATGTGATTGATTAATTATGAGGATTTTGATTAGAGTAATTGGTGTATGTTAATGAAGTATTATTCAATTTTTTTATCTATTCGAGAGGAGAATGAAGAGATCTTGCATTTATAGTACATAAACTTGCATTCACTATACCAAATTGGTTCCGGGAGAATCAGTTAATAGAAATATCCATTCATTTGATTTTCTTGATAATAGAAGATATAATTTGTGTATGTGGGATAAAAAGAAACCTACATAGACTACACATTCATCCAAAATGAAGGTGTAACTCATGAAAATATGGATTCCTTTGTGGTTTTTTGTTTTATGATCATGTTTTCTAACTATAGTTGAAGAAGAAAAGATAACCATTCACTGAATAAGTGATAGAGATATGACAAAGGGATAAAAGTTTAAATTTGTAAAAATTATTCCCAAATTATTCAATCCACATCTATGGTGGTCATCCCTAATGTGTTCCTAAAAATACCATGTTATATTTTACAACTATTTCATTGAATATATCATGAATCGAATACCAAGTGATTCATCACGATGCTCGTGGATTTGTTACACTAAAGGATTAGTTAAATGATCATAAAAAGTATCACATATATCCCCCATATAGTTCTTTATATCTACCCTCTAAGAGATCTGTCAAATTATATGGAACATGGGAAGCATTTTTTTGTTACAAAATGAAATTTGGGTTACTTTTAATGATATATAACTCCATTTTGTCATAGTAAATTTCAATCTCTATCTAAATTCTCTAAATCACCCTAATTTAAAAATATGAACTTCTCGACCCAAACAACTTTCTTCACAATATTCTATGTAGTGATAAAATCTATCTCTATTAATTAATTTTATATATTGGATTTTTTATAACTATTTTATATGATTGATAAACCTATTTAGAAAAAAACTAAATTAAAATACCATATAAATTTTGTTATATTAGAAACTAGCATCAATGTGGCCTCTTACAATGAGACCATCCCCACCTCTAAGGAACAAGAAAATATCATTAAATTTTCTTAAATAATTAAGGTTATTATTTAATGTAATCTTGTTACATTCATTAATAATAGATTGGTATATAATTGTTATACTCAAATCAAAAGAACCATCTGGTCAACCACACAACATAACACGCGTGATAGATCATATGGAAGATAGATAAGGAATAATATCTATCATTTATAACTCTTTATAAGAATTAAAAATATTATTATGTTTCAATCCATGAAATAAGGGTAAATATTGCTTCTTAGACTTATTCATGAAAAACTGATTTATCACATTACCAATAAAATTATTATGACTCAGTCAAAGTAACCTCTTGGATATATGTGCATATATATATTCATACATACTATGTAGGCTAGTTTATCCATGTATTTCAATGAGAATAAATTTTCCAACTAACATATTAGAGAATAAATAGTGCATATAATTTTGGATAAGATATATGTTATCAAAAAATGAAATCAAGAATACAAAAAAAACTCCCACTAATATAATTGTTTACACCATAATCATCCTTGTTTTTTATTAACAAAAAATAATTGATTACATAGTCAAACATGATTTTATAACATCGATAATCTTTCTTCAATACTGAAATGGATTTTATACACTTTTAATCCTAGAAGGTTTATTTAAAACATCAAAAAAATGTTTAGTATAATATCCACTTCTATGAAAAACTCTAGATTAGGAAATAAATTTTAAAAACCATTTGATATATATCATAATTATAATGATATACAGTAAATAAAAATATCAAAATAGACTTTATCCATGAAACTGGAGAAAATAAATCTTTATATTCAATGAAAATTTTTTGTTTATAACCATTTATACTTAGATATTATTTATAGTTAGACACTCTACCATCCATGCCAACATTTTCTTAGGAATACTTCTTACAAAATATTGGTCTCACCCAAACTAGTGTATACACTATATTCCAAAATTTGTTAGTGTACATAGTTTGCATCTAAATCTTCATGGAATTTGTCCATTTATCTAAATATAAAATATAAATGTCCTCTTGGTAGATTGTAGGTTAATCTACTCTGAAAATTAAATCATCATTATTTTCTATAATAAATCCATATAAATATTTATACCAGACCATTATGGAATTTATTTAATCTCAATTGGTTATTCTTCTATCACTTTTTAGGGAATTAAATTAGTTTCTATCTTAAGAAAAAATATTTTCTATTGGTCTTCAACTTCTCTAAGTTCATCTTGACTCCCACTTACTCTATAAAAAATGTGATCGTTATCATGGAAAACACCCCATAAGGCCACATAAAAATTTGGTTCAGTATGATTGAAAATGAAATGTCCCATTTTATCTTTGGGATAACAAATAAAAAGGAATTTATATAATTTAGGGCTTATTTTAATGGAATCCAAATGTTATTCATATTCTTGATAACCAAAAATTCTCATTAATCACATATTGTGATGTTTCCCAAGAAATGACCAGAAATTTTACTATGTATTTTCCCAAAATAAATATTAAGTTAATAGAATATTTCACATGAAAAACCAAATTAAAATGAAATCGAGATATATTTAAATTAAATTATATCATTATAAAACTTCTATTAAATTAATAGATATAAAAGTAAGTAGTCGTATTATTGAATCTAAAAATAACATTGAATTAAATGGAATATGGTATTGAAAGTCTCCCTTATAAAGTAAGTTTATCTAATATTGGGAAGGTTTTTTCTTTTATTGGGTTTAATCAAGACCAAGATGTATAAATACTCGAAAAATTCTAGTACGATCGAAATTATATTTTGGAGGATTTAATCTCATGGAAATTTCCATGAAATCTATCCTAGCGGAGTCACAACCCTCAAATTCTATAAGTGTTTACCTCATGATTAAATATTATAAAGATATATTAAGGGGATATATAAATATAAAATAGGATTATAAAAAAAATGAAATTGATAATGTAATAAATTATTTATCATATTTATATAAAATATTTCTCATGTTGACAATAAAAGAATTTCCTTTTATTTTTCTAGAAAAAAGAATCTATTTATATTTACTATTTAAAAGATAATTTTTTTAAAATTTAGAAATTTAATATCATGAAATGAAATTATTTTTAAAATTATGTATGTTAACAAAACCAAAGGGTGAATATTTTACATTTTTAAAAAATAATTATTTTTAGCTGAATAGAGAAAACAAAAAAAGTTACCAAAATTAGAAATTTTATGAATTTATGAGGAAGGTATAGATGTGTGTAAAACATTTTAAATGGTTAAATATTTTTTTAGTTGGAAATAAAATACTTTTTAAAAATAAAATATTGAATTCATAAAATCCTTGATTAACATTTTATGATCTTAAGTAAAAAATTTCAATAAATTTTTTTTGGGTATTTTGTTTTAGTAAAATAGTATTTTTCTAAATTTTTTTTTTGAAAATATATAAAAGAATAATAAAATTTATATATTTTATAATAAAACAATTTATATACTGAAAGTTAAACACATGAAAAATTTTACCCTATATATAAATTTTAATAAAAAATAACACTTTTTCTATGAATGAGTTTTTACGCGCTACATGTAATAATGTAAAAATTTATTTTTTACACATATAGAAATTTCATTTGGTAAACATAATAACCTATATATAATAATTATAAAGAAATTATTCAAAATTTTAAATTTATTTCCTCTTATAGAAATTATATTACTAATATTAAAGCTAATTATAGTGTTAATGGTTAAACTGTTATTTTCAAGGGTTTGTTTTATAAATAATGTGTAATTTTTTATAATAAATTAAATTAAAATATTTTGAATAATTTCTATTATATTATTTTAAAAATAATATATATTTATACTGGCCCAAATTTTATTAATAACCAATTATAAATAATATTAGGACAAGTTTTTTTAAAAAAAAAGTCATTTTTGAGGTAAAATGTTTTTCAATATATAATTTTTTTTATTTTAAATGTAAATTTTATATTATTTATAAATATAATTATATTTAATTTATGTTATATTTAGATTCACTACACCAAAATCCATTAATATGATTTACCATTGACTTTTAATTTAATATAAATTATTTTCTTAAAAAATTGTTATGGAGGTAAAAATGAAAACGAAAAAATGTTCCAACCTAATGGGAAATGAATTAAAATATGTTTTAACCATGTATTTAACTACCTAGTTCATGATTCCATGAACTTATCTCACAAAGAATATTATTTTTCAACCTTTCGACCCTTTAACCTTAAATAGTTTCATTCCTTTACAAAAAATTAATGGTTATTCAACAGAGTGTTATTTTCTTCTATTATGAAAGGGATAATTTCCACCCAATAAAAGTTACACATACCTAATTTAATTTCCATTAAACACAATTCAATTTTAATCTAATATAATTAACTTTCATGACCGAAATCTTATGGTCATCATAAGCTATCCTATTCCATTTATTTCTAAGGAGACATTCAAGATAATGTTAAAGGTTGCAAAGTGAGTTTTACATAATCCTATTAATTTTCTTCTTAATCATTATAATCCAATAATAACCTAGAAATAATAATTTAAAAACTAATTATTATATATATAATAATGAAAATTTACATTAAATGAACAACCCTTATTTTTTCCTTTCCACCCAATTAGAAAAACAAATGAACATCGATCATGTGATGGTGTGGACTACCATCTAAATGAAGTGATGTATTCCATTTTTCACTACAACCAATATTAAAATGGTATAAGTGTTGAATTTAAATGTAAATGATATATATATATATATATATATAACAAATAGTATAATAAGGAGACTAATTATAATCCACATTCATTCCATCTTATTCATTGGGAAATAAAAATGTTAACCATGGATATGTATTAAGATAAGATCATAATTAATATATATAACATATTTATTCTAGAAATTTAAGTTATCTAGGAATTATAATATTAGTTCCAATTGATGGGTTCCAATATCGACATTATAAACATATGCATTTTAATAAAAAATTACTAACGCTAGATGGTAAAGATAAGACATAATTAACTATTATATTTTCCAAAAAATGGTCATAATTGAATTATATAAAAGGATCCTTAATTGTTAATTATTATTGTTATGGATATTATATATGAGGTTAAAGTGAAGTCAACTATGCATGAATTCTATTTAAGGATTAATTTTCTCACACTTCGATTCCTTTAGGCATTTTAATGTCATACACCATGTTTTATTATATATAAAATGTTAATAAATGTTATTAATTTTATATTGTTATTAAATTATATTTTAAGATATTAAAGGTTTTGTTCCATGTTTTCTATCTCTTGGGGTTTTGACTAAGAAGTTATAAAATATGTAAGGGTTTCAGTGACTCAATTTTCGATTTATTGGGTCATAATATTTTCTACTTGAATATATTTTTGAAGAGTAAATTATTCTTAAAATTATTTCATTTTTTATTTAATTTCCTATTATTCTATGTGGAATTATCTTATCATCATCAATAACTACACATTTGATAAATCTCTGTTTCAAAATAAAAGTATAACATCGGTACAAATAACTCTCATTCATCACAATGGTTCATTTTTTACATTTCATTTTTTTCATATCAAAATTATATTATTTAATGAAGAAAAGTATTTATTGTTTTATATTTTCTTAATATTTTTATTTTCCTATTTATTGAAATTAATTTATTTTAATGTTTCAAATATATGGGGGGTTTTCTTCAAAATCACCTAAGATGCTTAATAATGGCATTCATTTTCATTATTTACCATCATAGATTTATAATCATAATTTTTATATTTTCATTAAATGATCACTTTTTTAAAATATTTAATAGTTTTTAAAATATTAATCCCTTTCCCTTAACAGAATACATTTATAGAAATTTTCATGTTATCTTTTATAACATGGTTTTAATGGTTTTGTGAAAACTTTTATATTTTTTCGTTTATTTTCCTCTAAGGCTTATCTCTTAGGAATTGATGTTTTTATCTCCCTATATATTTTATTATGATATTATTTATTATTTCAAATTATATTTATTATATATTCTTATTTCTTAATTTCATGTTATGTAATATTTTTAGAATGTTTAAGAATCCCATAATGTTTCTAAATTCTCTATAAGATATAAGGATGATTGGTCTTAAATATCACACATATGTAAGGTTTATGATGGGTGGGGTCCTATATCACCATAAAATTAGTTTGATTATGTTTATATAACATTAGTTATTCAGGAATTGATACACTGAGTTTGTTCACACATCCATTGGCCGAATGATTTTGCTTATATTTTCAAGAATATACATAATTAGTTTGTTCAAAAAGGCATAAAAATAATGTGTTTTTTCACAAATGGTTTCCTATGATTTTGATTTTTATACACTTATATGTTTCTTATAAAATTGTGAAACATTTATATAATTATTATTTTCATTATCTACATTAAATATTTTCATGTTTTTTAATATTTTTCATTACAAAATTATGAAATATTTTGTTTTAAAGGCATGTTTTATTATTTTTGAGATTTATTTTGAGACATGTCATAACATTTATGCTCAATTAATGATATTTTTATGTAATTATGTTTTTATACGTTGTTTTCTGTTTATTATCTATAGTCTCATCACCTCTTAATAAGATATTTATCCACTCTTAATTTTCTCTACCAATTTTATGATTTGAATCATGATTATAATTTTTCCCTTTACAATAAATCTATATTTATCTCTTTATTATATTTCAATTACCATGGTTATGAGGACTATTATATCATTTTAGTTTTCTAGAAAATGGTCTAAAGGAAGATTGTAATGGAATAATTTCCACTATGTTTTATAATATTATTTTAATAAAAAATCTCTAAGATACTATACCATTATGTCCTTGGGTTATATTACTAGTTGTGAGATGTATTATTAAAATCATTAAATTAATATATTATTTATGTTATTCTTATAATGGGTTCTTTTAGTTGTTATCATATTCAAGATAATTTATTTTGGGGATCATTTTAGAAAAATTTAACATAAATATTACAGAAAAGTTATTATGATAATATTAATTATTGGATCACATATTGAAATATTGTTAGAGTAGATATTTTTTGTTATTATAAAAAAATAACATCCATATCTAGACAATACATGTGGATGAAAGATCTAGGATTGATATTTTTTGGGGTTTAACCCGAAAAGGGGAGTATTGAGTATTAACTCAATCATCACCTGGTGCATGTTAAATAAGTTTAACAACGCTTCTAATTTCACACTTTTAGGGGATATGATTTGTTTAATAAAATTATCTTTAAAATACAATATAAAGGTTATATTATGTTATGGAGGTAAGATAAGAATTATGAGAGTACCAAACCCAAAGTAACCTAAATTGAAATGATAGTGATTGTAGTTTAACTAGAAGATAAATTTAATTTTTATAGAAGTATGAATCTTTGAGGTGCAATTTTCAAGATATCATTTATGATAATCCTATTATGATTCTAATTACTGATCACCCCCGTTAACCCATTTTAGTTTTATTAATGCTTAATGCGCAAGGGAACTATGGTATCAATGGATTCCATAGAAAATGAGGATATTTTTCTAATAATAAATCTTATGAGATATGAGTTAGAGGAAGAAATATTAATATTATGACATACTATTTATCAACAATTATGATTAACAATATGAAGATAGTTGAAATCCCATAAAATTAAATAATTGATGAATACCATCTCTTGAAAATTCTTGAGATAAATATAGTGAATGAAATATTGTTGAATATAATTCTTGTCAAATATATGGGAAGAGTCGCCCATGAGTCTGTCTCAAAGGAACTTGAAGATGTTTTATCATCAGTAAAGGAGGTAATTGATAAACTAATTACTAAAAAAACATGATGATCGATGTGAAAACATATAAAAGGAAAAATGATTTACCACTAATAACCACTAACAGTTCAATGTTATAAGTGTTGGGAAATTTGTAATTATTAAATACAATGATATAATATAAGGGATAAAATGAAGGATAGGTATACATAAATTTCATGGCTATTGCAATAAGACAAACCAAATTCAACTATAACAACTAATGTATGTTATGAAAATTATTTGGAGTGAGGAACATTGATTGTCCACTCAATAACTACTAGATTTGTATTACTATATTATTAAACCCACTTCTTTACACCAAGAATATTTTGTAAGGACATTAAACCACCACCTTGAAATCTATATGTTGTATTATTAATAAAAAAATTAGTTGTATTATTATTATGTCTTTATTATCTAACTAAATGATAGTATATGTTTATATGAACGAGTTTCCTATTAAATACTATTATTATTGCATTAGTAAAATTTTATGTTATATTATGAAAGGATTATTTCTCTTAACTATGAAAACTATCACGATAGGAAAATCACATCAAAAAGATCAACAATGATCACTATTAATACAAGACTGACTGTAAACTCCATTTTATTAAGATTACTCCAATTGTTCTGTGGTTTTTAACACAAATGGTTAAATAAAAGCTCATTATTAGTCATATTTCTATAGGGATTGAAAATATGAGTTCAGAAGTCAAACAAAGGATAGTAAGGAAAAAACGCATTTGAAATTAAATCACCAGTCATGGAAGCCACTAAACCTTTAAGTGAGTAATAATTAAAGTTATGAGGATGCAATTTATTTATTAGGGAGAATGTAACAATTCAATATTTTGAATATATATTTTCTATAAATAATATTATTCTAATAGCATGTTTCATGAAATAAAAGAAACAAAAAACAAACTATGGTATATGAAAATAATCTTTGACAATTATATTATTGTTGTTAAGTTAAAAGATTTGAAAAGAATTAATAATATTAGGAAATCAATGAAGAAAAAGGAATAAAATGGAATCTGGAAGGGAAAGTGTCCCTTGAAGACCACTTATTTGAGATTGGGGAAGAGTTATATTATATTGGGTTTTATATAGAGAAAGACCCAGATTAACACAAAAATATATGTAATGAGTGAAATCATATGTGAGGGAAATTCAATATAGAGGAAATTTCTCTGAGATCAATACTAGTAGAATCTCCACTCTCGACTACCACATGAGCTTATGATATTATTAGATCTTACACATAGATCATGAAGGGATAAAAACCCAAAAATTAATATGATATAAATATTTAATTACAAATTTAATAAGTTAATTTCCAATTTCTTTTCACATATTTCACATTTTTTACCTTTAAAGAAAAATAAAGTTTATTTTTATATAAAATTTTTTATTGATATTTCATAATTAAAATAAAATTTAACTTTTATAATTTTAATTTGAATAATTTAATTTTATTTCCAAATTATAAATTTCAATATATCCATATAGTAAATTTTTGGATGTTTTCTTAAATAATTTTTTTTAGATGTGTAGTGGAAATATAATTTTTTTTACCAAAATTGTAAATTTTAAGACTTTATATGAATAAATTAGAAGTGTATAAAATCAATTAAATAGTCAAAGAAGTATTTAAGAATTAAAAATAAAAACTTAATAATAAATTATTGAATTAATAATATATATTATTAATATTTGACGAACTAATGTAATATTTTTTAATATAAACATTTCTTATCTTTTCTTATAATTTTTTTTTCTTAAAACGTTATTTTTGTTTAATTTATATTCAAAATAAATTTACTTTTTTTAATATACCAATTTATATATTTTAATTTAAATTCTTGAATACTTTTACCATACCCATAAATTTTATTCTTAAAAGTACACTTTTTTATGAATGGGTTTTTATGTGTTACATGCGCTAATGTTAAAATTAATTTTTATTACCCAAAGATGTTTTTTTCTATAAAAGATTAATTATTTTGAATGATTAGGTCCAAATTATATAAAAGGTATTTTTTTATTTTTAGGAATAAATATAATTTTACTAATAATAAATTTAATTTCAGTGATAATTGTCCAACTAATATTTTCATAGGTTTTTTATTAGTATTGTGAATTTGATTATAATAAATTAAATGAATACATCTTGAATAATTAATATAATGTGATTTTAATAAATATATATTTTTATTAACAAACAATTAATTGAAAACCAATTCTAATTCTCATTGACATAAAATAATGGTTAAATCATCCATTTTATTAATAAATGAGTTTCTATATATAAAATGTTTTAATTTAAAAGTTAATCTTTACTTATTTAGAAATTTAAATTTATTAAATTTATTTTAAATATTTTTTTAAAAATACCAATTTTTTTATGTTTGGATACCTTATATTTTATATAACATATAAATTACTTGGTGAAAAACGAGTTTCCCCAGTAAAAAATGTTAAAATGTAAATACCAAATGGTAAATGACTTGAGACATGTTAAAGAAATGGGTATATTTTTTTGAGGATTTCATGAAAATATCTCTACCAAAAATTCATTATTTTTTACTTTTGGAACCATTGAACCTTGAATAGTGTCACTAAATTAATGAAAAAAATGGATGTTTAGAAGGATTCCGTTCTCTTCACTTAAAAAGGGTATTAATTCAAACATCTCAATGTTATGTATTCCCTTTGAAGTTTCCTTGAAACCCTACCCAAGTTTCCTCTATTATATGTTTTTTTCACTAAATATATAACTAGGTTAGCATAAGAAATCATAATCCCATCATGTACTTGCCTTCTTCCTAGGGTCTTACAAGTCATGTTAGGGTTCTCCCGCACCCTTTAAAAAGGGCAATTATCCAAAAATAAATAAAAATATAAAGGCGATTAGGATTTCATAAATAATAGATTTTCTCTAAATAGTTATAACATAACTATATAAAATAAAATAAATATGATAAAGGTTATTTAATAGTTAATTAAGATAATTATTTTGTTTTACGTGATTTTATATTGTGTCGAACTTATAAGGAATTAATGTATAAGCATTTTGTAAATATTTCAATCCCTTTATACATATTTATGTTATACACCATGTTTTATTTTTTAATGGTTAAATTATGACTCCATTTTCATTTTATACCATCATTATCTTATATTTCAAAAATAATTAACATTCCATTCAATGATCATTCTATTATGTGGTGTTGAATGAAATGTCAAATTTTTTATAAGGGTTTCCTTGAATCAATATTTATTTCATTGAGTTATATGTTTTTCTACTTGAATATACTTTTGAATAATTCATCAATAATTAAATGCACATATTTTACATGGTTTTCACTCTTTTTACATGGTAAAGTTTATTTTCATAATCCATAACCACATCATTGATTAAATTATTTATGAAAAGATGTATAAGTTGGAAACTATAACACTCATTCTTATTGATGGATATTATTTTAAAGTCTAGGTATTTTATATTGATAGTGTTTTCTATATTGAAATACTATCATGTATTATCTTTTAACTTCGTTATATTTTAATTAACATCTTTTAATAAATAAATGTCTTTCAATATTTCTCATTTGCAGTACATTTTATTAAAACGAGCAGAAAAATATTTATAAAGGCATTCATTTTCATTATTCATAACTATTTATTTATTAACATTTTTTTTATTTCCTTGGATAATTTATTTTTAATAACTATTTATATGGTTTTTGAAATTAATCTCATTAAATTTTAACAAAATTTTCAAAATTAATTTCCACTTATTCTTTTATAACAATGTTAAAAATGTTTGATGAAAAATTTATTATTTTCACTTTTATTTTTCCTTCATGGTTTATCCCACATGAATTATTTTTTATTAGACTACATATTTTATTGTGATATTATTATATTTTTAAAATGAGAATTTTTAAATTTTAGGATTTCTTTTGTTCATGTTATGTGATATTCTTGAAAATTACTTGAAACCAAGAATTTTTACAAGGGTTCTTGTATATATAATGATGATTGATTTTATGTAAAAAAAATATGTATGGATGATGATATATATGGTCATATATCACCTTCCAATGCATTGGTTTATGTTTATATATCTTGAGATATTGAGTCAATTTCATGATTTTTATTTTCACATAAGAGTAATAAAAATGAGTTTTCTCACATTTTCATTCGTGTACATAATTAGTTCATTCACATAATCCTCCAAATTTAATTTTTTAATTTTCAATAAAACCACATTATGGTGGAGTGGGAACTATACATGAAAGGTAACTTTCAAAAATAGAAAAAAAACATCCTAGATAAATTGAAGAACAATACATCTTAAAATTTGAATATGGAGACCTACACATGATTCTGAAGACCAAGAACGCTTTTTTCATGTACATAGCTTGAAATTTCTAATCCAACTTATAAAAAAATCAACAAAAAGCATCCAAGATAATTGAGATACCATTAACATAAGCATATAAAAAATTATTTTTATCATAATGGCTTTTCTATTATTATAGTTGTTCCGCACTTCCATGTTGTTTAATAAGTGATGAAACATTTCAAATATTCCTTTTTTCAATATAATTATATTCTTTGTTTTCATGTTATACCTTATGTTTTTTTTAATGTTTACACACTCTTGTTCCATGAAGATATGTTTTTTGATTATTAAAATACATTTTGAACAATGTTATTACATTTATGGCTCATTAATGTTCTTTTGACGATCATTTGTTTCTCTAACATGTCTTATATTTATCAGCCATGGTCATATAAAATTATAATAACATATTTATCCCATAATCAAGTTCTTCTTTATGTTTATGGTTTAATACATTATAATATGTTTTTACCTTAATGAGCATATGTGCACACCCCTTTCTTATATTTTTATTAACTAGGTCATAAAGATGATTTTATCATGTGAAATTTATATGAAAGAGTCTATAATAGTGTGATTATATATAAATTTTAAAAATATTTATATAATTAGTTTATTATATATTTACTTTACAAGATATTAATCCATTAGGTCCTTAGGTTTTGAAACTATTTGTGAGATGTGTTATTCGAATCATGAAATTAATGTATTATTTATGTAATGTTTTTCTTATGTTACTTTATCACATGTCATATCTCAAACGGTGTTTTTATGATTCCTTTAGATGAAATTAAGTTATTGGAAATGAACCCATTTCTAGTTATTATCCCAATAATTAAATAAGGTCACATTTAACTGTCACTGATTAATCCACATACAATAGGGAAATATTCGTCATCTTATCCACACCATTAAACTATGGGGTTCAAAATAGGATGAATTTTGAAACAATTATAATTTCTCTCAAATTATTAGTGAATTCATGGCATAATTATTCACCACCCTGATAAGATCATAGACTGTTGAAACATTTTCCTAATTGCATCAACAATTAATAATGAAAATATTTAAAATATTCAAATGGATAAACATAATATATTTTTAGAATAAAATAAAAATAACAATTAATGTCATTATTAAAGGTTACAAAGTAACAAAAACCACAAATTTCTTGGGGACTTATTTTCCTAAATACACTACTATGCATATGATCTGATAGTCCACTATCAATTTCAAATTTTCCAAAAAAAATGAGATTTGTACATTTTACCTAATAATTTTTTCCACATATATAAAATTATTGATACTTGAATGATTCCCATAATACATATCTTGGTTTATTTTAATTCATATCTCATTTATATTTCTAAGAAGATGATGAAAATCATAAAAGTATACGGAATAAAACTGACCTTTTTATTTAGAATGTCATAGAACAGATTTAGATTATCTATAATTTATAAAACATTTATTATATCCCTATTTCCATTAACAAATTGATTAATATATATATATAGAATAACTTTTATTCTTAATAATGAATGAAAATCCCACCTTATCAAAACAAGATACATTAATCAAACTTATTTTTATGGTAAAAGAATAATAATTTTTTTCTAATTATACAACTATTCTATTAGGTGCACATATATAATAAGTGATGGCCTCAAATATAAAAAGTATTTACCCATTTGAAAAACATAGATATACTTCACCATTCTTTACTTCTATCCCATCATTAAATTTTTTTTATTAATAAAAATGTGTAATACATAGTCAGTATATAAAATTGAGGATCAGTAATTGGATAAATTGTTTTCTATAACATTCAAATTTAAATGATAATAATTACCCTTTTATAAAACAACTATCAACCTTATATACCAATATATAATAGTTTAATAGGTCATACATATAAGAGATATGAAAATAATAAACATGACATATACCTTAATATACCACAAAGACAAATATACATGTGAGTAAAAAATTTTTTCATCAAGGAAATATAATTAATTTTATCAAACTCTAAATCCTGACTCTATACATCGTATCCATTTAGTGATCCAACACCCATATTTCATCATGAACTGTACTGGTTGGACATGCAAATAAGTCAAAAATATATATTGTATAAAATATTTTCATTCAAATTATATATGATTCTTGGATACTTGATTGGATAAATTTGTATCATATTCTATCATGTGGATAGACTCAACTATATTCCTCAGATAACTTAATGGTTAGGGTTTCCCAGCTATGTGTAACTCAAGTCTTACCTCAGATATAGGCACATAACTATTAAGTTCAACTATAATTTTTTTATTGCATAATATAATATTTATGCGCCTAACAGTTTGGGTTTCCTATACCGACTGATGAAGCTATTGAAATGTTTAATATTTAAAGGAATCTCACACTTAGTATTTGAGGGTATCTTTAAATGATTCACTAAATTAAATATACATAACATTAATATTAAATCCATTACTACTTCGTCTCATGAAATATTTTTTATCTCAGGTTTTTTATTCCATTATGTATGCATTCTTATAATGACATAGATCTGGAATCCCTATTCTATCCATTAATGTATAACTCTTTAAAAAATCTATAGTTGTGATAATCAACCATAAATAGAAGCCGAATTATTTTATACATATCTGAAATGCATTCTAGCATAATGTACATGAACATTTAATGTAATGGTTCATAATTATATGAAATTGACAAAAACCACATGAGTTATCCTGAATCCATCGATGGTCAACCCCAACTTTTCAAGAACAATACATAATCCTCTAAGACAGTGGGATGTCCGACACCAAGGCCCTCTACTAAGGGATACATTACTAAAGAAATATTTTAATTAAATTATGAATTTTACCCATAATATATATAATCTATATTCAAAAATAAATTTCAATTTAATAACATTAATTGCAACCAATGTCATGGATGATGAAAACTAAATCATATTTTATCATAACTATAACATAATTTAGGGATTGAGAATTTATAAAAATTAATTTATCATATAAATTAATATATACCCAATATTGAGATTTATCAAAAATATTATAAACATTAATATTTAAATGGAATAAATAAATAAAACAACATTATATTTATATTTCAAAAAATAAATATTAATATATACATTTTATATAAAATTTAGGAAGGAAAACATTATATTAAATTTCAAAATATTTTTATTCTATAAATATTTTCTAAACCATATTTTTTTCCAAAAATATTTATTTTCATCATTTTGAAATTAAATATTATATTATGATTAAAATATGGGTCAGCAGTCATAAACTTGAATTTTAACCACATACAAGTTGGTATACATTATCATATAGGAAGAAATTATATAATCCCATGCATATTACTTGAATTATTTTTTTATTGATAACATGTGATGATTCATACAAAGTTATTGTATCATAAGTTGTGATATTTCCAAGGATAAAAACTATTAATATCATACATTGATACCTCTATACCTTACACGGGAATCCTCCCATTATGTAGGATCCCATGTATTTAAAAAATAATACCTTTTGATGTCTATTAATATTTATTATTAATTTATTTATGTTATGTTAAATAGGACACTTTTTCTGATAGCGTAATCATTACACAAAGGATGGTTTCTCCGAAATTTTACATTGCACAGAAATTTGAATTATACTGATAAATAATACAATAATAATATTATTATTTTAAATGGTAGTTAATACCTAGCCAATATAATAGTGGGAATGAGTAAAACTAACTACAATATGATTACAATTTTTTTGTTTTTATAATTATCTAATAAATTTTAGCGGCATAAAATAACAATGAATTGGATTTTAAGCATGAAATACTCAAATATTTTTAAATCATCATTTTACCTCCATTTGAAGGTTAATCCTTATTAAATAATGTATGTCTCACTTTTATATGTTATATTTGACTAAATAAACTTTTTATATAGAATATGGACATCAAAATTTAATTTGGTTTTTTTTTTGTATTTTTCTGATAAAATACATTTTATAATGAGTAGTGAAAAATACTGTATTTTAATTCAAAACTACCTCTTCATCTTATTTATTTATATATTTAGATTATCATTTTTGTTGGTTTTAAATTATAATTGTATTAAGTTTTTATTATTTAATAAATTTTTTTCAATGGAAGTAATTTTACATTGTAATTGGACAAACACATGTCAGTCTTTTGGTAGTTTTTTACTTCTTAAAAACAAGCTTTAGGGTTTTGAAAATGGGAAATAATTTTAAATTAATTTCTTCCAATTTTTTATTTTAAATTTGGAAAATTGGATTCCTTATTTCAAATAATAATGTCAAATGTTTTTGAATAAGTACCTTTTATTAATGGACATTATGAATATTCACTTCAGTAATTATATTTATTTACCATGGTTACAGGGTAAATCTGGTAAATAAGGGTAAAAAATAGTATTATAATAATATTAAACTACCCTAAAACATGTCTTAACCCTTTTAGATGAGATATTTCAGACCATGGGTATCCTTAGGTCGATTGTAGGACCCCATGGATCCACCTAGAAGTGATAATGACATGTCGTAATAAATAATTTAAAGTAAAGAGAAAAATAACTAAAACTTTTATCTTTTACTAAAATAATTTTTATATGGAGTTATATAATTGATATACTCAAATATAAATAGTGATTAGAAATATAAAAATCTTTATTACATCAATATATTTTATTTATAATTTTAAGATATTAAATAAATAATTTTAAGAATGACACAATGATGATGCAATGATTGTTTCTTTAAGAAAGGATTCAAATAAATGATATTACTAATATTAAAATAAATTTTATTTGAAATAATTTATATAATAACCAAATTACATCGGTTAATATGACTTTCTATGAATAATTAAATGTTTTTATAATGAATAAAATTGTTATGAATTTCAAAAAAAGTCACGTTGTAACACCCTGAGATTTTATGAAAAATATTCTTTTAATTTCATTAATGTCTTTTGTAGTATGCTACACCAAGATTACCTTGCACTATACGTAACACCGTATTAACTTGTAGTATACGCAACACTATTCTTGGATCGTGTTACACACAATTTTGATGATAGTTATTCTACGCAACATTGAGTATATATATATATATATATATTCAATGTATAAATGAAATATAGTTTTATTATGTCATACGAAACAATGAAGGATTCTTGCACAACACGCAACCCTGAGTTGGCTTGCATTACACGCAATCGCGACCTTCCTCGATAGCGTGTGTTGTACGCAATACCAGGTTTTACTAAAAAACGATATATTATTATAATATTATTATGAACTAGCCGTTATGAATAGTATTAACTAAAATTTTAATCTTATAACAATATTATTCGTCTTACACATTTTCTAAAACATGGTATGAGAACAAAATAAATTTTTCGGGTAAAATAAGTATTTTTAAAAAAATGCAGTTTTGCCACCTTTTGATGGCGCAACCACTTTAAATATAGTTTTTGACATGTTTATAAGTTCAATTTGACAAAATAAAATTCTTTTTTGGAATCATAAAATAAAAATTTACTTTGGATAAAATTTTCATATTATTCTGGTAACTTTCATATTTTGATGAATAGTAAAAACACGCTATATTTTAATTAAAAACAACTTTTTTCATCGCAAATATTTATATGGTTAAATTATAATATTTAATGGTTTTAAACTATAAATAGAAAATATTTTTACCATTTAATATAATTTATTTCATTAGCATTGATTCTACCTTGAATTCGTAGGATAAATCAATTCAATCTTTTGCAATGTTTTAAAGAAAAACCCGTTTTCTTTTGACAACGGGATTAATTTTAATTTAATTTATGCAACTTTTTTGTATTGAATTTGGAAAAATGGATTCCATATTTAGAATCAGTGGATCCAAATTATGTTAATAAGCCACTTTTTATTTTTTGGAATTATGAATAGTAACTACGGTAAATTTTATTTATCATAGTTAAAGGTAAATCGGGTAATTAAGGGTAAATATAATATTATAAAAATTACCCTAACACATGTAAAAATCTTATTGGATGACTAAAAGTAGACCCATATCACCTAAGGGTCGGATTAGATTCATTCAATGGACTTTTTTCCATGAAAATAATTTAATTATTATTAAAACCATAGAATGTGACAACATGTCACTTTCTTAAATCTTATAAGTATAATAATTTTAATTTAGTTATAAAGTTCATGTAACTTCAAACATGAATAGTATCCAGAAAGATAATACAAAAATCTACATCATAGGAATTTATCTATAATTTTTAGGGATTAAATAATTATCATTTATTATGACATAAAGATGATGCAGTAATTGTCTTATTAATGAAATATTGACATAATTGATGTTATAAATACCAAAATAAATGTAATTTGAGACTTTTTTTATGAATTACACTAATTTTATAGGTTAATAGTACATGTTAGTATTTATTTAATTAACTTTTTTATAAATAATCATTCTGTTATGATTTCCACAAAAATCAATTACTAAATAGTGTCAAAATTGACATAAAATAGTTTTTAAAACAAATATTATATTATTGATTGTTATTTTATTCCCAAAAAATATAAGGTTCGGCCAAGATACTTATATCATGATAGTTGTATCATTAATGGACCACTTGGGGGTAGCTTGGATGTATATGGTATGTTTATTAACTATATAATATAAAAATACAAAGTGACATGGTAAATGTCAATCTAATTAACTAAGAGTTAAAACTGAAAGATAAGGTTAATATAAGGACATAAACATGTCTAAATTCTATTGGATTATATTATTTCGACCCATCCCCACCTTAGATTCGATATAAATAAATTTGGAGCTATTTAAAACCGAATTCGGCTTTATAATAAAATAATATTTTTAGTTATTCCAAAGGTGCCCCTCTCCTCCCTTATAAAAGGGCACTTCCTCCCTCTCTTCCTCACACCAATTTGAGCCTTCAAGCTCGGCCAAACCCTGCCAATTACTTCTCTCCACTTCCCTAGAAACATCCTAGAGGTTCTGGTCTTTTTCAAAGACCCATTTTAGTGCCCTAAAAGGAGGTCTCAAAGAAGCACTTCAAAGAAGAGGTAATGTCTGTTACTGATTCTTTCATCTTTATTTCTTCTTCCACTTATTCTTATTTAGTTGTTTTATTATGAAGTAATAACATCAGTATAAATCATATAATTATATGTTATTATAAGTATTAAACAACCCTATTTCACCATCTATCCATCCTACCGAAAAAGAAATCACTGCGCGTGCGTACGAACGGAATACCGTCTCCACGCCGTGGTGTAATCTATTTTCCACCACCACCTTACTTGGATGGGTATAATGGTGTAAATAATGACTATATATGACTATTATAAATTGATACTGATTCTGAAATAGTATAAATACACTCCAATACAATTCCATGATCATACGAACGATATCATCACTCGTGCATACGTACGGAATACCGTCTCCACGATGTGATGCGACTCGTTCTACATGATCTTCATTTCATAATGATTATATAAATGAATTGAATGAATGAATATGATATATATTAAACTAATAACATTCTGGAAATGAGTTATCGATAAGCTAAAGAGAAGAATAAGAATTTATTCGACAAAACACGCATAAGAACAAAAAGTTATAAACACCCGAATAACAAGTAGCAATGAAATATTACTACTAAGAAGCTAAGAATATGACCATATATGATATAATAAAAATAATTATGTTTCTGTAATAAGTCAATAACATTATTTAAATCATTATACAAGAGGTTCGGACACTTACGAAGCAAAACAGACCTAAGGTAAGGGAAATGTCACAATCTCATTTTTATCCGAGATTGTTTATACTTTGGTATTTACTGGGGTTTATTTTATCATCCACATCCATGTTTACTCAATATGTAATATTTATATCCTTCTAAAATAGTTTATATCCAATTTTACCCTTCGGTGAGTTTTTAGTAAAAGATATGAAAGTAATCTTTTGTCGTTTTTCGTACGAGGTACTTTTTGACTTTTCCGACAAAAGTACAAGAAGAATATTTTTTTAACTTTTACGGCATGAATGGATTTTAAAAAAATATTTCCAAGAATCTTCCTTTACAAGTTTTCAAGTTTATCTTTAATCAACTTCTTTTAGTTTAAAATTGTATGACATGTTAAGAGAGGAAAAATGTTTTTGAAGTAAAAAGGATATTTTCCTCAAGAATGGAGTTCAAGAGTTTTATCAAAATCATTTTCCATCTAAGATAATAAAGGGTTCTGTCTCTATCCATAGTATTACATTGATTTGATTATGTTGTGATGGAAATATTTTTATGAATTCCTTTATCTTATATGAATTGTTTTATGATGTCCCGATGTTTAAGATTCCCATTTTTACTACATGGGTTATGCAATGATGTATGATTTATGATTTTGTGGAACACATAAGAATGGTATCATTATGAGATGGGTGAGACCTATATCTCCCTCTAATGCATTGGGTAAAGATTTTATATCTCATGAGATAGACATGGATGGAATAGTAGGTTATACCGGTTCAGTGAAACAAGACTGAAACGAGGAGTGAACTCGGTTCAGAAAGGAAGTTTGTCCACTAAGATAGTCTTGGCAATGTGTCTTGACTAATAAGAAATGATTCTCTATGATTATGTGTGTATGCCACAAAGTTTCATGTTTTAAGTTATGATTTTTGGGATTACATTTCACTACTATGATTTATCCCATGTTATGAAATTATGATCTCTTTTGCAGGTGAAGATTTCCGAAAGATATGTTCTTATGAATATGACGTGATTGATATTTCTTTTCTTTACCCTTACTAAGAATTTGAGCTCACCCTTTTATGTTTTCTTTTCCCCAAGACATAAAGAAAGGATTTATGTTTTAAAAAAGCAGATCTTTATAGGGGATATTGAAGATCTTTCACCACGATTAGAAGATTATATTCCGAGTTTCCAAAGACCCTAAACTATTACGGTCCTTGTGTGTGTGTTTTTGTTATGTACTAAGTATTTCGAAAAAGTAATGTAATGTCTATGTACGTTAAGATTTGGGTCTCTACAGTTGGTATCAAAGGGAGGTTTAGTCAACCTTTGGAAACTAGGATGCGAAAACGTTATTGAGATCCCTATAAATATTTCTAAGGTATGTCTAGGGATGTATCTAAGGTTAAGTATATGTACGGGTTATATTCCTAGAATCACGCTAATGATCTTAGAATTAAACCTAAGATGTTAGATATTGAGGTTACTACCCCTTTACTATGTTGTTTTTCCTAGCATGATTTTTTCCTCTCACACTATTCTTTTTGGGTTTTAGAAAATACCTGGAAACATGAAGATTCATGATAATGGAGGATATGATGGAAAATGGAATGATATTATTCACGAGAAAACAAATTAAATGGGATTTGGAAGTCCAAACATCATCATTATGCATAATAAACAATCTCATAATATGATCAATAATATCAACTTTGGTAAGTTTCCCGACTCAGATAATAAGAGAAAGATGGAGTTTTATGATGATCATAGAGGAAAGAAAGTTCAATTTCCCTCATGTAAATCATGTGGGAAGAGGTATAGGGGAGATTGATTCAAGGGAACTGGAAGATGATTTGGGTGTGGAAAAGAAGGACACAAAGCCCGTAAGTGCAAAGGAAAAGGTTCAGTTAACACCACGGATGAGGATAATGGTATTGCTACGACATCAACAATGGTTAAATGTTTTAAATGTGGAATGTACAACCATTATTCAAACCAAATCCCTAAGGAAAAGTCTCGTGAAGAGAATCAGTGCGGTCGTATGGGTAGTATTTATGTTGATGATGATGAAGAGACTACAAATGATATGTGAGATGAAAGAATTGTTGAAGCTCGGTCAATGGTTTAAGAAGGTAGTGGAATGATTACATGTTTATCAAGTGTAATTTTGTATAAGTAATCTCATGGTACTATGGAATAAAGAGACATTTAAGGACTGTTACACTGTTGTCTTTCCTTAAGTTTCGAAAGTGTATGATTAATGGTACCATTGACGATGAAAGGTTATTCAGATATTTTTTGAAAGTAGATGATATGTGCATAATGAAGGGATAAGGAGAAAATTAAATGTTTGATAGTATTCATGAGCTCATGACTGATATAAGGAGAAGTTTATATCATGGTTTGAGTATATAGATTTTTTGGATTTTGGTATGTGGAAAGAGATAACTTTTGACAGTATTCATGTTTTCACTAAGATTCAATGGGTATTCATTTTTCAAGAGAATACATGATTAAGGCCTTCAAATGTTTGCAATGTGACCAACAAGACATATCTTACGATATATGGGGATCAACGATGTAATTGACATGTTTGTTATATGAAATATCTGGTAATTGTTTTCACTATAATATGAGAATGGATTGTAGTATTATGGATATGCCTAAAGATTGAAATGGATTATGTTGGACAAAAGTTAGTATTTTTCAAGGATAGAAGTTTTTTCGATATTATTGATGGGATGTTATAGTAATATTGTTTTAGAAAAAGGAAAACCTGCAGGACGGGCGACAACCCATCACGTTGGACAAGGCTGTGTGAACCGAACCCACAACTGAAGTGTGACTAGCCATTATCGCCAACCACAGGCCTACAGGATGTCCCTGGTTAGTAGAAACTAGTTTTGTTTTATTAAGCGGTATGATATATGAAGTATAAGATCATTTTTGGAACCATATACAATTAATCTAACCATAAGATGGACTTATAACTTTTGCTAACCTTTTGTTTGAAAGAGATGGAATGACCCATCATTCTATCACTTGATCTGCTAACACATCACGAATAACAAATTCAACTTCATTTCTTTAAGGGACGAAGTGGAAATTGTTCAATTCAAAAACAACAGTGAGATTGTACCAAAATCATGTAAGTATTTCTTTTAATTCATCAAATTTAGGGAAATGATCTGGAAAACCAAAAATGTTGTCCTAGTTCCCTTATATCTGATTAATCAGATGGTACCTTAGATCATCACAAATCTATATCTTTGTGATTGTTGGCTTTTTCATAGCCATGTTCTCTACCACTCTCCATCAGAACTTGATGGTTATATTTTTCTTCCATATACATATTTTCACCTATGTTCTCCTATGTGGAAACCCAGAAATGAGTTAATTTGGGTAACCATTACATTTCATACTTTATTTTTTAAAGCCATGTTTTGGTATTCCTTTTTACGATGTGGGTTTCTATTAAACAAACATTCGTGTAATAAACCATTTATAACCCCAACGAATTTTGAGGGAGAAATTCATTTTAAGGGGGGTAGAATGTAACACCCCGAGATTTTATGAAAAATATTCTTTTAATTTAATTAATGTCTTGTGTTTTATGCTACACCAATATTACCTTGCACTATATGCAACACCGTATTAGCTTGCAGTATACGCAACACTATTCTTGGATCGTGTTACACACAATTTTGATAATAGTTATTGTACGCAACATTGAGTATATATATATATATATATTCAATGTATAAATGAAATATGGTTGGATTATGTTATACGAAACAATGAAGGATTCTTGCACAGCACTCAACCCTGACATGGCTTGCATTACACACAATCGCGACCTTCCTCGATAGCGTGTGTTGTACGCAATAACGGGTTTTACTAAACAACGATATATTATTATAATATTATTATGAACTAGCCGTTATGAATAGTATTAACTAAATTTTGAATCTTATAACATTATTATTCATCTTAAACATTTTCTAAAACATGGTATAAGAACAAAATAATTTTTTTGGGTAAAATAAGTATTTTTCAAAAAATGCAGTTTTGCCACCTTTTGATGGCGCACCCACTTTAAATCTAGTTTTTGAAATGTTTATAAGTTCAATTTGACAAAATAAAATTCTTCTTTGGAATCATAAAATAAAAATTTACTTTGGATAAATTTTTCATATTATTCTGGTAACTTTCATATTTTGATAAATAATAAAAACACGGTATATTTTAATTAAAAATAACTTTTTTCATCACAATAATTTATATGGTTAAATTTTAATATTTAATGGTTTTAAAGTATAAATAGAAAATATTTTTAACATTTAATATAATGTATGTCATTATCATTGATTCTACCTTGAATTCGTAGGATAAATCAATTCAATCTTTTGCAATGTTTTAAAGAAAAACCCGTTTTTTTCGACAACGGGATTAATTTTAATTTAATTTCTGAAACTTTTGTGTATTGAATTTGGAAAAATGGATTCCATATTTGGAATCAGTGGATCCAAATTATGTTAATAAGCTACTTTTTATTTTTGGGAATTATGAATAGTAACTACTGTAAATTTTATTTACCATAGTTAAAGGTAAATCAGGTAATTAAGGGTCAATATAATATTATAAAATTACCCTAACACATTTCAAAATCCTATTGGATGACTGAAAGTCGACCCATATATCTTAAGGGTAGGATTAGATTCATTTAATTGGCTTTTGTCCATGAAAATAATTTAATTATTATTAAAACCAAAGAATGTGACAACATGTCACTTTCTTAAATATTATAAGTATAATAATTTTAATTTAGTGATAAACTTCATGTAACTTCTAACATGAATAGTAGAAAAAAATCTAATACAATTATCTACATCATAGGAATTTATTTAGAAATTTTAGGGATTAAATAATTATCATTTATTATGACACAAAGATGATGCAGTAATTGTCTTATTAATGAAATATTGACATAATTGATGTTATAAATACCAAAATAAATGTAATTTGAGACTTTTTTATGAATTAAACTAATTTTATAGGTTAATAGGACATTTTAGTATTGATTTGATTAAATTTTTTCGAAATAATAATTCTGTTATGATTTTCAGAAAAATCAATTACTAAATAGTGTCAAAATTGACATAAAATAGTTTTTAAAACAAATATTATATTATTGATTGTTATTTTATTCCTAAAAATCTAAGGTTCGGCCAAGATACTTATATCATGATAGATGTATCATTAATGGACCACTTGGGAGTCTCTTGGATGTATATGGTATGTTTATTAACTATATAATATAAAAATACAAAGTGACATGGTAAATGTCAATCTAATTAACTAAGAGTTAAAAATGAAAGATAAGGTTAATATACAGACATAAACTTGTCTAAATTCTATTTTATGAGAGGATTTAGACCCATCCCCACCTTAGATTCTAAATAAATCAATTTGGAGCTATTTAAAACCGAATTTGGCTTTATAATAAATTAATATTTTTAGTTATTCCAAAGGTGCCCCTCTCCTCCCTTATCAAAGGGCACTTCCTCCCCCTCTTCCTCACACCACTTCGAGCCTGCAAGATCGGCCAAACCCTGCCAATTACTTCTCTCCACTTCCCTAGAAACATCCTAGAGGTTCTGGTATTCTTCAAAGACCCATTTTAGTTCCCTAAAAGGAGGTATCAAAGAAGCACTTCAAAGAAGAGGTAATGCCCGTTACCGATTCTTTCATCATTATTTCTTCTTCCACTTCTTCTTCTTTAGTTGTTTCATTATTAAGTAATTACATCAGTATCACTCATATACTGATATGTTATTATAAGTATGAAACAACCCTATTTCACCATCTATCCATCCTACGGAAAAATAAATCACCATGCGTGCGTACGTACGGAATACCGTCTCCACGCCGTGGTGTAATATATTTTCCACCACCACCTTACTTGGATGGGTATAATGGTGTAAATAATGACTATATATGACTGTTATAAATTGATACTGATTCTGAAATTGTATACATACACTCCAATACAATTCCACGATCATAGGAACGATATCATCACTCGTGCGTACGTACGGAATACCGTCTCCACGATGTGATGCAACTCGTTCTACATGATCTTCATTTCATAATGATTATATAAATTAATTGAATAAATGAATATGATATATATTACACTAATAATATTATGGAAATTATGTATCTATAACCTAAATAGAAGAATAAAAATTTATTCGACAAAACACGCATAAGAAAAAAACGTTATAAACACCCGAATAACAAGTAGCAATGAAATATTACTACTACGAAGCTAAGAATATGACCATATATGATATCATAAAAATATGTATGATTCTGGAATAAGTCAATAACATTATTTAAATCATTATATTGGAGGTTCAGACACTTACGAAGCAAAACGGACCAAAGGTAAGGGAAATGTCACAATCACATTTTTATCCGAGATTGTTTATACTTTGGTATTTACTGGGGTGTATTTTATCATCCACATCCATGTGTCCTCAATATGTAATATTTATATCCTTCTACAATAGTTTATATCCATGTTTACCCTTCGGTGAGTTTTTAGTAAAAGATATGAAAGGAATCTTTTGTCGTTTTTCGTACGAGGTACTTTTTGACTTTTCTGACAAAAGTACGAGAAGAATGTTTTTTTAACTTTTACGGCATGAATGGATTTTAAAAAAATATTTCCAAGAATCTTCCTTTACAAGTTTTCAAGTTTATTTTTAATCAACTTAATTTAGTTTAAAATTGTATGACATGTTAAGAGAGGAAAAATGTTTTTGAAGTAAAAAGGATATTTTCCTCAAGAATGGAGTTCAAGAGTTTTATCAAAATCATTTTCCATCTAAGATAATAAAAGGTTCTGTCTCTATCCATATTATTACATTGATTTGATTATGTTGTGATGGAAATATTTTTATGAATTCCTTTATCTTATATGAATTGTTTTATGATGTCCCGATGTTTAAGATTCCCATTTTTACTACATGGGTTATGCAATGATGTATGATTTATGATTTTTTGGCACACATAAGAATGGTATCATTATGAGATGGGTGGGACCTATATCTCCCTCTAATGCATTGGGTAAAGATTTTATATCTCATGAGATAGACATGGCTGGAATGGTAGGTTATACCGGTTCAGTGAAACAGGACTGAAACGAGGAGTGAACTCGGTTTAGAAAGGGAGTTTGTCCACTAAGATAGTCTTGGAAATGAGTCTTGACTAATAAGAAATGATTCTCTATGATTATGTGTGTATGGCACAAAGTTTCATGTTTTATGTTATGATTTTTGGGATTACATTTCACTACTATGATTTATCCCATGTTATGAAATTATGATCTCTTTTGCAGGTGAAGATTTCCAAAAGATATGTTCTTATGAATATGACATGATTGATATTTCTTTTGTTTACCCTTACTGAGCATTTGAGCTCACCCTTTTATGTTTTCTTTTCCCCAGGACATAAAGAAAGGATTTAGGTTTAAAAGAAAGAAGATCTTTATGGGAGATGTTGAAGATCTTTCACCACGATTAGAAGATTATATTCCATGTTTCCAAAGACACTAAACTATTACGGTCCTTGTGTGTGTGTTTTTGTTGTGTACTAATTATTCCGCAAAAGTAATGTATTGTCTATGTACATTAAGCTTCGGGTCTCTACACATGTATCAATAGGGTCTAAAATTTACATTATTCATAACATAAAATATAAAATAGTTTATTAAATGATATTAAATTCATCAAAATTTAATATCCCATTAAATTTATAAGATAACTCAAAATATGTCTTAAATTTCATTTTTTGGTTCATTTGACACGATATGCTAATTACATTAACCCCAAATGTGTAAATAACATAATATCACCGTAAGATTAAAAAGTGTAAAATAAGGGTTAAACCAACAAGATATAGATAATAAAACATTCCAAAGTTGTCTAAAAATTATTTTATGATGTTTTTAGAACCAAAATCATATTATATTATAATTAAATGAGTTTATTACAATTTTTAATCGAAATTTAATTTATAATAAATTAATATTTCAACAACTTCTTAAAGAGCCCCTCCTTCCTCTTATAAAAGGTCACCAACTCAACCAACTAAATAGCACATATAACAACCCTTTAATAATCAAAATTATTCTAAAATAACCTCCCAAAATCTCCAAATTACTCTTAGAGGCGTTAAATTGGAAAAAGGCAATTCAATATATCCTTTTGGCTCAAATATAAATTTCTTTTTTGTTTTTGAGGTAGAATCTTCCCTAAAGTCCCTTTATTTTATATCCCTTCTCCACTCCCTATTGTATGATTATTCTCTGATTACATAATAGCAGTAGAATCCTAAATATACTAAGTTGTTTTTATGAGACAGATTCTAATTATTCTTACACACTACTCCTTCTAATGGATATAAACATAGTATTTCATTGTAAGGCCAACTACTGCCTCATGAAACAATGATTGTTCAATATTATAATACCACCTCACATGGTGAAAATTATGATAGAACTATAATTATATATTATATATATTATATTTATATTGTTTCTATTTTTTTTAATAACTTTTTTAAAGAATACCTTTATGCTTTTCATAATGTGTAAATACCATAATTTTATTTGAGGAAGTGCGGACTACCACCCCCAGAAAGTGATATGACTCATTTATTACATATATGAAATGTATAAAGGATAAAATTAATGGAATTATGTAACATATAAATCATAGATATTATACTATAATTATAACATTAATATTTATCATTTAGTTTTCATTCCATTAAATATGAAAAATAAATGAAACTAGCATTCATGTGTACATATGACTTATCGTCTCTGTGAATGATTCATTTCATTTATTATCTTAAAATGTTATGTATTATTATAAAAAAATATATACTAGATATATATGATATCTAAATCATGAATAATATGTTGGTGGTGATTTAATTGTTTCTACAAGGACAATTTACAATAAAAAAGTTCATTTTTCGACTCAAGTACCGAATATCAACAAAACTACTTATATGAACTTGAATAATTGTATGATTACTATAAAAATGTAATAAGTGATATAAAAGGAACAATAAACTTAAAAAATTATTTAAAGAATGTTTAAATTAACTTATGGTTATTATTCATGGATATAAAGAATGAACAAGACATGTCAGACTCAACGTAATGGATTTCGTCTCATTCTACATTCATTGAGGCATATTGTTCTTTATACATGACCATATTTTATAAGTTTTATAATATATTTTGATTATTAATTTCATTAAAAAGGAATATTTTTTCAATGAATAATTTTACTAAATGAAAAAAAGGAATGTTTATTTTTATGATATGCGACAACAATGACCTTTCCTTCAATGCGAGAATTATTTGATATCTGGATCCCTTAAAAAGTCATAATGTTTTTAAAAGGAAAATAAAACCTGTGTACCCTTTTAATATATTTTGGCATTGAAAATGGTTTTGGAAAATCATTTATTATGTCAATATCATGAAATTATATATATTTTTTGTAATGTGAAAATGTTGTGTTTCAATTATACATGTTTTATGTGTTATTATTATATTATGGTTCTTCGGAATTGTTTACGTATACATGTGGTTCTGTGATAGAACAATGGTGGGAGAGCCCAAGATAGATCTCTAATGCATTGGTTAACATGACAGAGGTAAATGTTATGGTCTCTCCTAATATATATAAGGAATATATTGCGATGGGTACTGCAAACGTGACCATGAAGGTTACTCCATATGTAGTTGTGAAAGATAAAATGTAAGTATGTTATGAATGCCATATGTTACCTATATAATTTTCAATTTCTATGAGTCATTTATAAATCTTATTATTTCATGAGGTATATTAAATAGCTTATGTTTTAATATTGAAAATTATGATTTAATTGATATGTATGAGTTCATGGAAAAAAAATTCTTTCCTTATTTTACAACCCTTTCTAAAATTTTTATGATCATACCTTGTTTTTGAATTGTTTTTCATAGTGTATAATAATGGGTAAGATAAAAAAAGAATTTAGGAAGACTTTTATTAATAAATTATTTCTTGTTTTATTTAAGGAGTTTTTTTATTGTGAATTTTTTTGATAGAGTTGAATTGTCTACTTTGTAATATTTCAGATTTAATGTAATTGTTATTCCATAACTCTATAAAAAACTATACTTGAAATGATCCTCAATGATAATTATAGGCTTAACTCAAGATTATGAAAATTTTGAGGCAGGGGCCTAATAGTTGGTAAAAAAGGACAAATTTGAAAATTTTAGAAGTTATGATATTTTTAAAATAATATCAATAAATTATTTTTACTTTATTGTAATATTGAAATTCTTTATCATTTAAAGATTACCATGTTTCCTTGTCTAAGATATGTATATGTTTAGAATGGTTTTCCATAGAGGAAACATGGAAGATATAATGATATAAAATCAAGTGGAAAACAACCTACCAAATCAGAAACCAGAAATGGTCGGAATCAGAATTGACCTGTTTGTTGCAGTGATGACATAGTTGAATCGAG
Organism: Viscum album; assembly: GCA_963277665.1. NCBI lineage: Eukaryota > Viridiplantae > Streptophyta > Magnoliopsida > Santalales > Viscaceae > Viscum > Viscum album. The sequence goes on along the minus strand of OY728142.1, from coordinate 1,256,141,294 downwards.
CAATATATTCTGGTGGTATCCATGCATGAGATAAGACAAGTCAATTACAAAGGAACATGTGGGCAGTGGAGCATTTCAAGAGCCAACATCCCACATCATTCAGAGGACCATGTTACCTTGTGCTAGCTAAATGGTGAATTAAAGAACTTGAAAATATTTTCAATGTCATGGGGTGTTCAGATCATTAAGATGTTAGTCTTGTTGTTTAACATTTTGAAGGTGAAGACAACTAGTAGCAGTCGATTGTGAAAAATAATAGGGATAGTTGGGATATTTATAATCTCGAATGGGATGCATTCAAAGATATGTTTCTTGAGAAATATTTTCCTAAGGGATATTGGATTAGGATGAAAAAAAATCCTTGGAATTGAGGTAGGAGGATGACTCAGTGGCTGCTTATGAAGAAAAATTCACTCCACTCATAGGGTATGACCCAAATTTCATACTAGATATTGATAGTAAAATCAATTGTTTTTACTCAGAAATAAATACAAATTATCGAAGGGAATTATCTTCTCGTGAGTTCAAAAGTTATGAAAAACATGTTCGATGTGCCAAGAAGGTAGAAAAGGAGTTTGAAGATGTTCATGTGTTCTTTGATAAATAAAAAAAATAAGAGGTCGAGGTGTTAGATGAAAGGGAAGAAATATTCCAAAATTTATAATGGTAAGAATATTAAGTTTATAGTTTGTGAAAATTGTTGTAAAAATCACACCGGGGAATGCCTTTTGAATTATAATAATTAACTATGATATGGTAAACTGGGCCATAAGTCTCATAATTTCACAGAAAAATGTCAGGGTAGTGATAAGAGAAAATATGATTTATGGTGAGTAAAATGTTTTCAGTTCAAAAAAATGGGCATTATGAAAATAAGTGTCCAATAAAGAACTCCAATTATGGAAAGTAGCTAGAACTCAAGCAGAAAGGGGTAGTGAAATACTTTTCATGTACTTTACTAGTTATTGGGACATTAAATGAGGTAGTATCAGGTACATTGTTTGTTTATTTAGATTATATCAATGTGTTGTTTGATTCAGAGTCTACACATTCATTAATTTCTGACAAATTTTATAGTAAATTGGGAATTCCATCTCAAAATATGAATCTTGAACTTGTGGTCAAAACACCTATAAGAAATGTTGAGATAAGAAGGAATTACAAGAACCTTCCTGTCCTTATTTCTGGAAATAATTTACCTACAACTCTTATTGTTTTTCCTTTAGTAGAGTTTGATGTTATTTTAGGTTTGTATTGGATTTCCATTTATTATTCTATGATTGAGGGAAAATCTAAAGAGTTATTTTTAGATATAATATCATATTGTGTATATGAATGAATCCTTATTATTAATAACATATCCGGAAGTTGAGAAATAAGTAAAAGATGGTAATGAATGTTACCTTGCGCATATTGTCAAAAACAATGAAACTGTTTATATTAATGATGTGCCAGTGGTCAATGAGTATCATGATGTTTTTCATGATGAGTTTCTTGGTATAATACCTAATTGGGATGTTGAATTTACTATTGAATTGGTTTCTGATGCTAGACGAATTTCAAAATCCTTCATCGAATGGATCAAATGGAACATTTAAAGTTAAATAAGCAATTACAAGAGTTATTAGATAAATGTTTCATTCAACCTATCACATCACCATGGGGTGATCCTGTCTTGTTTGTTAAAAATAAATATGGTTAAATGAGACTTTTAATTGATTATAGATCCTTGAAAAAAATCATTATTAATAGCATGTATCCTTTGCCTCATATTAATGATTTGTTTGATCAGCACCAGGGAGCTCAGTATTTTTCGAATATTGACTTGAGGTCGAGGTACCATTAGTTTAACGTAAAGGAAGAAAAAATTCTGAAGACAGCGTTTCATACTATATATGGCCATTATGAATTTGTAGAATGACATTTGGGTTAAATAGTGCACCTGTTGTATTCATGTATCTTAGGAATAGAATTTTCTAAGAGTTATTGGATAAGTTTGTGGTTGTTTTAATTGAAGATATATTGGTATATTCTAAAAGTAAATAGGAACATTAAAGTCATTTAGTGGTTTTATTGTAGACCTTAAAGGAAATGAAACTATATGGTAAATTCAAAAAGTTTGAGTTTTGGTTACAACAAATTTTATTACTTGGTCACATTGTTTTTAAAGATAAAATATCTATTGATCCTGCAAAAACAAAATTTGTTGAAGAATGGAAAAGACTCAAAAATATAACTAAGATTCATAGTTTTATTAGTTTAGCAGGTTATAACACGAGGTTTGTTGAAAACGTTTCATGGTTATGTGGATCACTGTCTATGTTAACTCTAAAAGGTGTTAATTTCATCTGGACAAAATAATACAATGAATGTTTTTACGAATTGGAGAGAATATTGGTGAATGCTCAAGTTTTGGCACTGCCTTCCAGATATGATGAATTTGGTGTCTATAGAGATTCTTTGTTAAATGGACTTGGCTGGGTCTTAATACAGAATGATCAGGTAATTTCTTACACTTCATGCCATTTGAAAACTCATGATTTAAATCAACCTACACATGATTTTGAATTAACTACAATTGATTTTACTTTAAAATTTTGGAGGCATCATCTCTAAAGTGTAATGTGTGAAATATATACTAAGAAAAAACGTTTGAAGTATATATTCAATCAAAAATAATTAAACATGAGATAGAGGATATGGCTAGAATTAATCAAGGATAATGATTTCATGATTCATTATCATCCAAGAAAGGAAAATAAAGTGGACAATGCTTTGATTCAAAAAGGTAATTCTATATTAACCATGACATGTTTTTAATGAGATCCTTTTATTTTTTATTTGTTGAATTCTAGAATGGAAGTTGTTGGTATAGGAAATTCTTCTATTTTGTTTCCGGTGGTAGTGAAATCATCTCTATGATACAGAATTAAGAAAGTACATAAATAATACAATGAGTTGTAGAAAAAGGTTGAATTGGTTTAAAAGGGTATGTTACATGAGTTTAGCATTGATATTTACTGTTTTTGGAGGTTTGGAAAGAGATTATGTGTGCCTTGTGATTCAATGTTGAAGAAATAGTTATTATGCGAAGCTCGTAGTTCTCCGTTTTCAGTTAATCCTAAAAGTAATAAGATGTACCAATATCTTCAGGGGTATTACTAGTGGTATGGAATGAAAAGATATATTGATGACTTTACCCTAATATGTTTTATTTGTCAACATGTTAAAAAAAGAGTGGCAGTTACTGAAAGGGATGCTTCATCCTTTCCCAATGCCGGAGTGGAAGAGGGAAAATGTGTCCACGAATACCGTAGTATGATTAGAAAAGAGTTGTTGATGTAACAAGTCAATCAAGGTTATTGTTTATTAATTGACTAAATCTTCTCATTTTCATTCTATTCAAGATACTCTATCTCAAGATCTACTTTGTCATTTGTATTTTAAAGAAATAGTCAAGTATAAATGTGTTCCCCTCTCCATTGTATTTTATCATGATACTAGGTTCATTTATAACATTATAAAGGGAATTTATAAGTCGTTGGACACAGAATCATATTTTAGTATATCTTTTTAACCACAATTAGAAGTATAGTCAGAACGAACAATTCATACATTGGATGATATGCTACGTTCATGTTCAATGTATTACTAGGGATTTTAGGACTAACATATTTCTTGGGATGAGTTTTATTATAATAAAATTCTTCATTACAATATATAGATGACATGATTTCATGAATTATATGGAAAGCATTGTGAAACTATATCTTTTTTGGATGAAATCGGTTAAAGGAAGTTGATGAGACCAGAATTGGTAAAAGAGATGGTAGAAAAAGTTTAGTTGACTCAAAAGAACATTATAACATATTAGAGTATAAAAAACATTTATGCAGATAACCAGAGTAGAGATCTCTATTTTGAGGTAGGTGATCATGTCTTTCTCAATGTTTCTCCCTGGAAAAGTTCGATGCATTTTGGTAAGAAGGGAATGTTGAGTTTGAGATTCATAGGAACCCATGAAATCCTATAGAATGTTGGATTAGTTTCGTACAGAGTGGATTTACATCAAAGTGGATCCCACGTACATAATTTTTTTTCATGATTAAATGTTGAGAAAGTATATGCCAAATAAAAAACATTTTGTGAATCCAGAGGTAGTTTAGTTGTATGGGATTTATTCTTATGAGGAATAACCAGTCCAAATTCCAAACCATAGAGAGAATGTGTTGCGAAATATGGTAGTTCATCAGGTAAAGTTTTTTTTTGGAAAAACTATATGGTTGAAGAGGCATTTCGGGAATCTAAAAATTCTATGAGGGATAAATACACCCTCTTATTTGATAAGGAAATAAAATTGTGTGGATGTAATTTACAAAACGGGGGAATGATATAGAATCCCATGTGTTTATAAAATAATACCAATCCAGATCTACTAATATTTATGAATAATATATTAATTTTACTTTAAAGAGGAAACTTTGTCCGATAGTGTACTCTATACACAATAATGAGTTTCTCTGAAATAGTACGTTTCACACAACTTTGAGTAATACTGAAATGTAATACAATAATTATATTATTATTTTAAATAGTAGTTATCATCAAGACATTATATAGATGGGAATGAATAGAAATAACTACAATGTGATTACACATGATTTTTTTTAATCATCTAATAAATTTTAGAGGCCTAAAATAATAATGAATATGATTTCAAGCATGAAATACTCTAATATTTTTACAAGGTCATTTTACCGCCTTTTGAAGGAAAAAACTTTTTAAATATAGTTTTTATTACTTTAATATGTTATATTTGAAAAAATAAACTTCTTATAATGAATCGAGACACCAAAATTTACTTTGGATAATTGTTTTGTATTTTTCTGATAAAGTTCATTTTTTAATGAATAGTGGAAAACTGCATTTTAATTGAAAACTGCATTTTCATCAATTTTATCCATACAATTAGATTGTTATTTTAATTTTTTAAGTATATTTATATTATATTTTTATCATTTAATCCAATTTTTCTCATTTTATATAATATCACATTGAAATTACACACAAACATATGTAAATAATTTGGTAGCCTTTACTTTTTAAAAACACGTTTTTTAGTTTTGAAAAAGGAAAATGATTTTAAATAAATTTATTCTAATTATGTGTTTTTAATTTGGAAAAATGGATTATATATTTAGAATCATAATTTCCAAAATTTGTGAATAGGTACCTTTTATTTTTCAACACTATGAATAGTAATGTTAGTAATTATTTTTATTTTCCATGGTTAAAGGGTAAACCATGTAAATAAGGGTAGAAAATTATATTATAATAATATAAAACTAACCTATACCATTTATTAATAATATTATATGTGATATTTCCAACCATGTAAATCCTTGGTTCAATTTTATGACCCCATGGATCCACTTGGGAGTGATAATGACTTATTATAATAATTAATATAATGTAAAGAGAAATATAACATAAACTTGTACATTTTACAAAAAATATTTTTATATGGGGTTATATAAGTGATATATTCTACTATAAATATTCATTAGAAAGATTAAAATATTTCATATATTGTGTTATTTTATTTATATTTTTAAGATATTAAATAAATAATTTTAATTATGACACAAAGATGATACATCGATTGTTTCATTAATAAAGGATTCAAATAAATGATATTATTAATATTAAAATAAGTATTATTTGAGATAATTTATTTCATACACTAGTTATATATTTTAATATGACATTGTAGTATTGATTCAATGTTTTTTCAAAGGAATCAATCTGTTATAAATTTTTAAAAAGTCATGAATGAATAGTGCCCAAAATTGACATAATTCATAACATAAAAAATAAAATACTTTATTAAATTCTATTAAATTCATAAAAATATAATATTCCTCAAAATGGTTCATATAAGTCAAAATATGTCATAAATTACTTTTTTTTGGGTTTTTTTGATAAGATATGGTAATTTCATTAATCCTTAATGTGTAAATATCATAATATCACTATAAGATTTAAATATGTAAAATAAGGGTTGAAAAAAAATGATAAGGATAAAAATTATTCAAAACACGTCTAAATATTATTGGAGGATGGGTATTCGAACTAAAATATTATTATATTATAATTAAATGTGTTTTGTACAATTTTTAATTGAAATTGAATTTATAATATATTAATATTTCAAAACCATCCAAAAGTGGACTTCCCCCAGATTATAAAAGGCTACCACCTGTACCCAATTACTCACACCTCTTAAGACCCCTAGATAGTCCCTGTGTTTCTAAAATACTCTCATAACATCCATAACTTACACCTATAATCCTTAACTTGGTGAGAAGGCAATTCAAGAACTCCTTGTGGCTCAAATCAAAAGGAGTTACCCGTTTTTGAGGTAGCGTATTCTCTAAAGTTACTTTTCTTTATATTCAGTATTCACTCCCTATTCTCTTATTATTCATTTATTAGATAAAAACACCAATATATTTAATATAATAGAATGATTTATGATAATAATTCTTAATACACTTACACACACCTCCATCTAATGGATACGAACATATTGTTTCTGTGTACAGTGAACTACTTCCTCACGAAATGATGATTGTTCAACTTTATCCTTCCTCCTCTCATAGTGGAAAATATGATATAAATTTTTATATATATGATATATATTATATTTATATTGTCACTATTCTTTTATATTTTTTTGTTTTCATCATACCTTTATGCTTTCAATAATGTTTAAATATGATAATTTCATTTGAGGAAGTGTCGACTACCACCCCCTCAAAGTGATATGACTCATTCATTCCACACGTGGATTTATAAAGGATGACATTAATGAAATTATGCAACATATATAACATAGATATTATATTTTAATAATAACATAACTATTTATCATTTAGTTATCATTCCATTAAAAATGAAAAATAAATTAAAGTAGCATTAATGCATACACACAACTTTCCATCTACACGAACGATGTATTTAATTTATTATCTCAAAATGTTATGGAATATTATATATACATCTATAAAGTATATATATGATATTTGAATAATGAATAATATTATGGTTATGATATAATTTTGACTACATGGACAATTTATATCAAAATACGTTCATTATTCGACTGAAGTACTGAATATCAACAAAATGACCGATATGAACCTGAATAATTATATGATTGTTATAATAAGGTAATAAGTGATATAAAAGGAATAGTAAACTTGAAAAAGGTTCTTAATCAAGTATAAATTAATATAAGATCATTATTCATGGAGATATATATTGAATTGGATTCAATCTATTTATTATATTGGAGTTTGTAAATATTTCAAGGACACATGAGATCTAGGTGTGAAGTCCTTTATACTAATTTATTGATCATTGAGATAGGATATGAGGTATTCCTAGGTTACACCATAGTATTTGGTTTTTATATTATTTTAATGATCATTATTCCTGATTAAAGACTCATTAACACCGTCTGAATAAGCTATGATTGATCACGATCATAAACCTAAAGATCAACATCCATATGGTTTGACACATGGTGTTGCATGATCCACATGATCTGATAAGGGATATTTTGACACTGAAAAAAAGTAGGTATTGTTTTTTGATTCAATTTACTGTTATATAGTATATTTATTTATTTTTTCTATATATGTCATATGCACAGATCACAACTTACATTAGTTAGTATGGGATTGTGTTGGTTTTACCCTACTGGGTATTAAACTCACACCATTATCAAGACACAATTACAAATCAGTACCTGATAAGATGTCACCTGGATATTTATGTATTGTCGATGTTTTTTCCATGTAATGGTTTGGAAAATATTTTGGATAATTTCCATATCCCAGCACTATGATGATGTAAGATTCTGAGACCTTGTAAGATCAAAATAATTTTTTCAAATATATTAATTATATTTAATCTCAAAGGTGCAAATTTTTTTTCTTCTAAAAAAGTGGAATTTATAAGAAAATTATCCTCAAATAAAAAATGAGATACCTCAATTGATCGTATAATCTTGGGTTTACCTAGGAACAAATTAATGGTTTTTAGAGCCCAACATTTCAGTAAAGTGATATCATGGACGCAAATAATAAAATAAAATAAATAAATTTCTTTCTTTCGTTATTTTCTTTCCACTACCTAGAATCCTCTATTTAAACATGGATATTAAAAATTACCAGTGTTTTACACATAAAACATGAGTTTATATAGGATCCTTTGGATATGAACCATCATTGGATCATTGGTAGACGACATTATATCGAGATTAGATTGTGGATCATGTGCTAATGAATCTTGTGGATCCCATCAATGGAAATGATGTGTAATCGTTCTTTATATGTGAGGTATCCATATTGAGTTAGAATATTTTTTATTCGGATTTACCTCCATTTTTTATTATTTTGATGAAAATGTATGAATGAAATAATGATTTTTTTTCAAATGGCCATATTGTTGGTGTGGGATAGATATTATCCATGACTTGGGGAATAGTTATTATTTGTAGTTTATTTTTGGATATATACACACATTTCCAATGATAATGAATCAAGGATAAATTGAATAATGAACTAGGTTCATTCCTCATCTTTTTTTATTGTGTTTTTCTCTCCCCATTATTTGTGATTTCATTGTTGTTATTTACTTTGTCCTATTATTTGACAGATAATCAGTGAGCGATCATTTCTCATTCAGTCTCTTGAATGAAGGATCACTACCAAAGGTCTGGGATGAAGATTTGACCCAATATATATGGTATAAAATTATGTAAGTAGTTATAAATAATGATCAAGGGACAACATTGATGAGTCGTGATGTCTAGGGATTCTTGAGCACTGAATATTCCCAGGATCTAGATTTTTCCGGTGAGGAGGATTGGTCAATGATAGAGCTAAGAAAAAATGGGATGACTCTTTGTATGATTTTTTGATAGATAGGATTCCTAAGGTATGGGAGAATATTCATAATGAAGACCTGGGATTCTATAAAAAACACATTATATGGCATGTAGTCATTTGAACACACACCGTGTGGTCCGTTCCGTATGTTGGTTGGGTTTCCCTAGAGGGATTAGTATTACATGTTGTGTGACACGTGTCATGAGCTATGTGACCCTTATCCAAATAGTTAATCATGTATAAGGAGTACATGCATAGGATGTCGGATAGTGTTACACACTATGTGGGACGTGACACATGCCATGTACACCTTGGAAGGATTCTCAGCATGTATAGAGAGTACACTCCCAAGAGAACATGTGGACCCACAATCCATGGGTTTTTTGATACCCATTGTGTACTTTTAAATGTACATGGACACAAAGAGGCTACATGATGAGTGCCATAACAGTCACATACATGAATTGTACTTTTGAGACACGTCCTGTATTATGAGAATGTTTATGTCATGTGATTGAGTGACTCTAGAAGTGCCAGTCAATGTGAGATTCAATGTGTACCAACAGGTACACAATGTGTATTTCTTTAAAGATATGTTGGATTCATCTTAATGCATACACCATTTCTGTTCTAAGTCAGTCTATTCTTCGATGGACTAATATGGATTGAGTGTGTTCCCCCTAGTCTATTCATATGATGGTTCTATGAAGAATCTCATTACCATCATAGAGTCTAATCCTACTACATCTTCGTGATGACCAACGCAGTGTGGGAAAGATCCCTTATTTTGATGTGAGCTGTGTTAGTCAACTAGGATATATATCTCAATGGATTTGATCTTGTATCCCTCTCAAGGGCCTGTAGTGATACTTATGTCATTTTTGTTTGATTATATGGGGTGTTATGGAATTTTCATGACCAAAATTTACACGAGTGTCGATCCCCAATATACGAGGATGTTTCCAGCAGGGTCTAGGGTCCCCTAATGAGACCTAGGGAGTGAACCCCTATATGTTTATCAAGATATGATATTTACGATGAGGTTTAGTCTGATCAAATGTGCATCTTTGATGAAACCTCTTTATCTCCTTTTCTCATTTCACGATTAGAACTAATAATCACGAACTTTTGGATGAGTGTCTTCAGTATCAGTAATGCTCAGAGAGAGGTTCCTCTTAGATGATTGTTATCTTGAAACATCACATGGAACTATCACTAGTAGTTGTTGAGACCATTGATAATTGGAATCTTTTATGAGTATAAATATATATTCCGTTGTATTTCTCATATTATGATTGAAATATATTATAACGAGCCAACTAATATTGATCCTTTATGCATAGTGACTTTTGAGTGTCCTACTGGGTATTGTTATACTCACCCATACATGGGATATAGCCACACATATCATGTATTATTCAGATGATGTCCCTATTTATAGAGTCATTAGAGGACTAGAATTTGGTCTAGCTTAGGTGGTATACCTTGACCGAGTTGTATACTTGTTTTTCAATTGATACCTTCCCCCCTCATTTGATCAAGTTAGAAATTATTTACATTTTTTGTGTGGCCTTGAATTTTGCCCCATTTTCGGTTTTATAGTACTCTATGTTAGAATCCAATTGTTGTACTATAGATATATGCATGCACTATTATCATTATTTTTTTCATTTTTTCATTCTGTGGGCTTTGAGATGTGTTAATGTGGACAATTAATTAAGGAAAATGTGTCCCATGTATGTGATATTCTTTCTTAAAACTATTCACTGGTCATTGGTCTATTGAAGTCCGTGCTTGAGGAAGGTGTAGCTTTGACATTGGTGGGTTGTGTCATGATAGAATGTTATCATAGGGGTACCCACCCTGAAGTGTTATGTTATTTCCAATGATTAGTATCAAAGTTTGGAGTTTTTTTTTCTAGATCTGATATTTGGTTTGGGCTCTAGGATAAAATGATAAGTGTTTCAAGTTTTGATCTAAAGATAGGGTGTCCAATGTTGGTACAATGACCGACATATCCATTCAACAGGACCCTAATAACCTTATTGTTAACTTGGAATATGTAAAAACTAGTTATATGAAAAGTATTAGTACATAAATTATATAGAAATGGGTTGTGGTTTCCTTGTCCTTCTTGAGTCAGCACTCTAGACTTACTCATTGTCCATGATATGTATTTTCTTATTTATGGATGAATTCTTATTGAAAACAATTAGGATTATGTAGCTGGGTCAATAGTTCGACCTAATGCTTGATGAGGTCTCTGTGTAGGGTCCTGGTGATGGGGAATGTTTTCATCTAAGTGTAAAAGTGAGAGATCTAACACAAATTGAGAATTTCATAGATCCAGATTTGAGTTTTCATGTGGATTATACTTTTTAGAACAAGTTTTAGATATCTCTATTAGTGATGGATGACAATTCTTAGAGTTTGAGTGCATATCGTTAACTTACAAGGCAGGGATCACCGAGGATGTATGGTCAACAGGACCTACCGATAGCAGCTAGGAAATGAAAGTCCCAAAATAAAATGTTTTTTGGATATATCAGGGATAAATTAGTTATCGAAGGCTGAGAAATTGTTGTAGTTATGATACGAGGAGAAATAAAATATATTATTGTCTGACCCATTATGTTGTAGTCATATATATGGTTGAAGAACAACTAAGGATGATGTATCTACTTGAGTAAGGAGGTTCACAGGGTGGAAGACATGATAAATTATCTATGTGAGCAATAGGAGGTGGAATGTTTGTTACAATGATTCCATAACCACCACCACCATATTATCTACTGAAGGACCATAAATAAAGTGTTCAAGCTCTTGGATGGCTACATGCATTGGATTTTATTATCCCAAAGCCTCCAAGAGTGTTTCATGGTCTGTTTTATTTCCCACATATTCTTTTTATAATATATATAAAGATTCACGTGCCACTATTATGTATATATTTTTGAGTAGTTTTCAAAGGATATGTGGAGTGTTAGTAGATCTTTGTGATGTTGATGTATGGCATGATTTTGTACATGCATGGAAGAGGGGAAATTCCCCCACTGAAACACATTACATAGTCAAGAAAAAAAATGTTTTGAAGGATTAGGGCCACCCAAAGAGGATAATGATTAGATGTGGTGGATGAGTTCCAATTACTTGTGTGTTAAAGGTTATTTTTTATCCTATCGTTTTAGTGAATTTTCTAGTAGTGGTAAATATGTTGGAAAGGGAATGGAAGAGTTCTGAGTGGTAGTATCTCGTAGAGACTTCCAGTGCAGTTTGAGGTATGATATAAGTCATCACTGCCCTAGTTTCAATTATCACATATAGTCATGAGCCACATATATCTAATAATATCCCATTTTAATAAATAGAGATACTAGTGGGTTATTTTATATTGGACCTTTTTTTGGGGATCCTATATAGAGGATTAGTGATTACACACTTCTATCAACAGTGTGACCAGAATCTGGGAGGAGATAGAGAAAGACTCTCACGTGGAATAACATTATAGTGGAGGTACGACCCTATTATATTTTTCCATCAGCATGGTATGGTTTTCTAATATCATCACTCATTTTTTTCCACCAGTGAGTCTGAAAGTGTTTTTGTATTGTTGGGATGGAGTATTATTCCATTGATAAGAAGTAATCAAAGGAAAATATGTATGGGATCATTCATATGAGGTTATAAATACTTTATTGTTTAATTTCTAAATTTTCTTTTAGAGACTCATATTCTTTGTGATGTCATTTACCAATGTTGGTGGAGGATTATGAAGGAATCTATATTGAGGACATGTTAGGTCTACCATACCATCGATATTTCTTTATATGTATGGACTCGTAATAGGGATGACTCAATATATTTTAATGCATATCAGATGACTCTATATTGTTTTGATTGATGAAGGTGCGGTTGGAGGAGTCTGTAAGGAATGGGATTAATAAGACCGAATGTGTTATCCTAGAAACCCTATTTTAATTAAACCATGAGGTTGATTGGTGCTTGAGGTTGGGGGTGAATTTCTGTCACTTAAACCAGGTTATTCTTGGAAAAGTACCACACACCGTCATTGAGTTTTTCAATCAGTGGTTTTAGTCAAGGTGGTTCTCAGAGTTGACATCAAGAAAGGTTATAACCTGCTATGGTTTTGGTATAGGATATACCAGAACATTATTTCCAATGCCACTATTTCTGTTTTAAGTTTGTGGTGATAAGCATTGGAGAGTTTTACACCTAAATATTTTTTTTGGAATAATTTTTAGATTCTTAAACGATATTAAATAATTTCATCATAATCTTATAAATTAATATCCATTTCCACTCATTGTCCAATTTGGAGCACAGAAGACACTTTAGGAATGTGTGGTTTAGCTCCTGTTGGTATTTTTTTTCTCCTTTTCTTGTTCATAGAGTCTAGGAGGTATAAATCATAGATATAAATTATGATAGGTTACGTGGCTATATATCTAATAGAATAATTCTAGATGGATTCATTAAAGAGGGAATACCATCATCTTAATTTATTGACACATGGTCATTCCATTCATGTTGTGTGAGGAGGTGCTGAGGAGGCTATTTTCCCAATGCAATAAATCTCGTGGAGGTGAGGAAGTATACAAAACACTTGGAATTAGTTGGGAATCCAAGGTAGGTACAGTGAGTTTTTGAATTAATATTTCTCTTTTATCACCAATATTTGGGTGATGACCAATAGTTATTTTTTGAGTGTTTGAGACACCAATGAATGGATTAGTTATTTCAACATCATGGAATTACCTTGAAAATCTTTGAAAAATATAATGATTACATCACAACATGATTAGGGAGAAATTGTGGGAATCCTTTGGAGACTCATTTTTTGTTGAGAATAGTGTTTGTCTCATGTTATCTTTTCACATAAACTAGATCATATAGGTTCTGGTGAACATGATTTGGGTTATCATGAGACAAACACTATTCTCAACCACTAGAGTAATATCATGATTATTTTAACTCCATCACTAGATTAATCAATTTTTAGGCATATATATGAGAGACCTTATAGGAAAATGATTTTCTAGTCCAATCTAGTGGGTAATAGCGATTGGTTTCTAGTTTTGGTGCTAGTGATGTTTGTAAAGGGTACAATTCATTAAAGGGTTGATGTGTACTGCCCAAAAAATTTCTGGAGTCCTCGATTGACTAATGACCTATGCCGTTATAGTTCCAAAGTCAAGGAGTTTAAGCCAGGATGGTAGGATAACTCTAGGGTTCTTAGGCCCTTTCTTTTCCTACTACCATGTTGGGTTAGCGAGGTGGAGTACCACTTAAACCTGTAAACACAATAGTTTTGGTTTCTTGGTGGTGTCCACATATCACAAATGAGGTGGTATGTGAATGAATTTTTGTATGATATAGACTAGTGTTTGTAGGACTACAGATGTTGAGTTCGATCTTTCAAGAAGCTAGTGTTATTTTGAACTATAATAGAAAGACCCTTTATAAGATTGTGTCTTCCAAGGGTGAATGTTTGTTAACAACATTGGAAACCATTCGGGAGTTAAATGCAGTGGGATAACTTGTTGAAATATTTTTATCCCCACCCTTTTTTGGATTTTATTCATTTTGAGGATGAAAATAATTCAAGGATGAAATAATTTAATGGCTCAATTTTTTCTGTGTGATACATTGGAATATTTCTATAAATACTTCCAACACATAGATCTAAAACAATGCAAGATTCTAAGGCCTGATGATATGGGAAAATATTATTCATAAATTTTAAATATATTTAATATATCACAGACATAGTTTCCTAAAAAATAATAATATCTCCGAAATAGAGTGTTGTACTTGAAATATGAGATTCCCATTGAGTTTAAAATGAATTGTTTACCCAAGGTGTGATAAAATCTTTTTTAGCGTCAAGAGTTTATTTAAAGTACTAACGCATGCATGAATAATAAAATAAAGAAATTTAATTAATTTATATCCTTATTTCAACCAAGTGACATATTTTCCTCTATTTAAACATGTATATGCTAAATCCCTATGGTTATCCACAAAATCTAGAGATTATAGAGGATCGATTTGTGAGAAACCATTGGGGGATTGTTGGAAGATGAAATTTGATCAAGATTAGAACAATGATTATTCACCAACAAAAATTGTGGATCATATCAATAAACACAATGTGAGATCATTCTTCATAAATCAGATATTAAAATGGTGGTAGGATATTTTTTTTAAATGAATTTATCATCTTTTGATTATTATTATGATGGTAACAGATTAATCAAATAATGAATTGTTTAGAGGATCATGTATATTACAGGTATTAGATTGATATTATTCAATATTTTAGGGATAGTTAATATTTTTTGATAATTTTTGGATATCCATTCAGCTTTCTAATGGAAAAGGATCGAGGTCAACCCAAAAAAATGATGAGGTTCATTCTTCATCATTTGTTTTGTGGTTTTCACTTCCCGTTATATGTGTGGAAATCACTGGCATTTACTTTAGACTATTATTTAGTGGATACCTAGTGAACAATCATTGTTCATTCAGTCTATAGTGAAATGGATCACTGTAATATATTTTGGATGTAGATATGATCCTCATGTTGTGGTATAATATGAATGAAAAAAATACATAGAGGTATCAAAGGTTTGTTATTCCGGGTTGTTATGAAGAACCAATGAGACATGGTGGAGGGGGATTTTCAAGCACAAGATATAGTCAGTTTATAGATATTTTTTATGAGGAGGTTCGGTCAACCCTAGATCTACAACTTATGGGGTGATTCCAATCATTATTTATGGATGGATTGGATGTTTGAGGTATGGGTGACTACGCTTGAAACAGATCTAGGATACTGTAAAAAATGAGATTACATGATATTTTGTCCAATGAACACACACCGTGTAGTATCTTATATACAACACTAGGTTTTCCTTGTAATGATAAGTATCACATAATGTGTGACATGTGTTACACACTATGTGACCCCTAGATGACTAGTTCAACTTCTACATTGAGTACATATTATAACCCTGCTATTTATTACACGTTTTAACATGATTTTTTACATAAAATTGAAATTAATACAATTATGAGGATCAATAGGTATAGTGTATTTGGAAATTAGGAACATTACATGAATACTTAAGACATGAAATATAACATCTTTTTTGAAAACATCTTTACCATGACCACAACATTATTTAGTACTTAGCATTACAGGGGATAAACTGATGACATAAATAAGAAAAGGGTGAGATAAAAATCCCAGTAAGGGAGTAAAAAAAGAATTACATGAAAAATATAATACATTTTAGGAAATTGAAATATCAATGGAGAACAAGAGAAACATGAACATAAAGGAATGATATTTCATAAATATCATAAAACGGAAAGGTGAAAACAACATTTAACCAGATATTAGCATGAGCCAAGGCTCGTTTCACATGAAGCATGAGTAAAGCCTCTTTACACATTAATTTGAATGTGTAAAACCTCATTTCACAATAATTATCATGATTCAACACTCATTGAACATGACGTAACATGATACAATTCTTTACCCAATTCATTGGAGCGTTATCAGGGCGCACCGTTCTTAATCAATTCGTTTAATACATAAGTGTGTCACATAGATCATACAACATGGATTCACTAAACATCATAATTTATTACATGAATATTAGATGTGGAATAAATAAATTTATATCTTTAATAAATAAGAACATGTTATTAATGGTGGGTACCCAAGATAGAGAAGTGGGCACAATATTCACTTACAAGATGATTTTGGAATGGAAACTTTTGGTGTAACTTTGGTATCATGATGACATCAAATAGAAATCATAAAATGGATAGATGAGAGACAAAAGGGTATCGCATAATTTATACATGAAATGTAGAGTAATAGGGTCATGAAATGTAATAACCCAACATATGTAATGGAATTTAGATGCATAAAATAAAATAATTTCTTGAAAGTAAATGAGTAGAGTGAAATCCCTTACATAATATTGGCATGGTAACTAGTGTAAATGGGAGGAATTAACGAGAGTGAAATGGGTATCTCATCATTAAAAAATAAGTAGGGAAGTATAGGGTAGATATGAAATCATACCCCAACATTTTTAATTGAAAATAAAAGGACATAACAATATAAGTAAACCTAGACTTAAGTAAGGATGGAAGGAAAGTGAGGATCCCTTACATGGAAGTGTGATCCCAGAGGATTCAAAGAGGCTTGAGAGAGGATTCTTGGGATATAGGTGTAAGAACCCAGATCTTTGTTTTAGGTATGGATTTCCTTTTTCTGGAATTTTTAAGAAAAATGAACTTTCATGAAATTTTCCAAGTACACGTTGTGTACTTTGTGAGTACACGCCGTGTACTCTTATCCAGCTCGAAGCCGTGTGCTGGCCATGCCCGGGCCACACACACGGTGTGTATGGGTGACAAGGAGGCCGATTTTTGTGGAGTACGGTAAGGACCCAGAACACGCCATTTACTCTAAAAGTACACGGCGTGTACTCTAAAAGTACACGCCCTGTGCTTTCTTTTTTTTCATTAAACGGACCAGGGTCGCGTCAAAACCCCATTTTAATATTCTTCTATAGTTTTCATCTTCTTCTCCAGTTTTCATCTGCCCGAGAACGACCATACGGTAGGATCATCGACGAGATACTACCTCTTCATTTGTTCTCCAATTCGAGTGCGGTTAATTGCGTTGGAAGCGCAGCGGTGAGTTATTCCTTCTGGTTGAGCCTTGTTTTTTGATCTCTCCTTGTTTTCAAGATATCGTACGTTGAGTTTTTTGTGCTTTTTCTTAGATCTACATCATTATAAGGGAAATTTGTCGTTGTGGTTCACATATATTGATCTACTAGGATCGAGGAAGGTGGTTTGTGCCTTTCCGTAGAATGTTGATGAATATTTTGTGCAACTTCCACCAATACCCTTAAATTGAGAATTGCATGTTCCTATTTTTCCTTTATTGTATTTCCTCCTTTTCTTGTTTTCTAGAGTAGATATTTGGTCTGTGATTATGGTAGCTTACTATACTTTGGATGTTTTCTGTTCTTGTTCTTCCTGTTTGTCATTTTTTCAGTTACAATGATTAGTCGTAGGACAGTGGAACTGCTACCTTGTAATGCTGTTGAGCCTTAGTTGATAGCCAAGTAATTCTTGAGCTTTACTTGGATGATGTACACGTGCGCTGAGCATGTATTAATATTGACTCAGGACTCTGAGAACCTAGAGTAGTAGACCAAAGGGATAATTGACGGAAGGGCTTCTCTAGAGTGTCTTTTAATTGCGATGCGAGACCACAGGGGGAATTGACATTGAGTTCTTCCCCAGAGAGCCTTTAACATGATACAAGACTATTGGGGGAATTGACGGTGAGTGCTTCCCCAGAGAGTCTATTAATATTAGAGCTGAACCAGATGGCTGAGACTGTGTGTGCCTCTTAGAGGGTTGCTGGTGCTTATAGGTTGAACCATAGGGGTTGGGCTATGAGAGCTACCCAGAGGGTTACCTATTTTCCCCTTGTTGCTGGCTGTTTACTTGTGTATTTTTTTTAGAAATGTGGATTGTAGCTGCTCGTGCTCTGCGTGTTTATTGCTTCTTGTTTTATAACTTGCCTTGTATTCATTGACTATTAGGCACAAATCTATGGGTGATTGCCTACTGGGATTGTATATCACACCCTGTTCGGGCCATGCTTTGGGTCCCAAGAAGATTATGTTGCTGCAGTTATAGATAAGGGCAATTTCCCTTCTACTTCAAGATCTTGATTGCACTAGAGCTGGAGAGCATGGGACCGAGCTGGGGCTCGTGATGCTAAGGATTTTATTTTGTTTTCCTTTACACTTGTTTTCAGTTGCATTCCAGCATGTTTTTGTGTTTTCTACTTTCCATAGATACTTGTTCTTGCTGCATCATTATCGTCATTCTTATATATATTTATTGCTTCCGCTATTTTGTTTCTACTGTTATGCATGTTGTTACTACTTCTCTTGATTGACTGTTGTTTTTCCACTGTATACCTTACCGAATGAGGGAATAGTTTCTCCACCGACTCACCATGTTCCTCGCTGCTAGTCAGAAGCCTTTGGCATTTGGGGAAACGAGCTTGAGGCCATGTGGCGAACCGGGTATGGGGCACCAGTGGAGGGGTTCCGGATTCGAGTCGTTACAAAGTGGTATCAGAGGAGTTCTTTTCTCTTGCTTTACAGTTTGGAGACTTTATCCAGGGATAGGACGAAATTGGTACTTGGTATTAAGTTGTGCTCGGGAGTAGCTAACCTGTGTACAAGGAAATTCCATACTACCTCGTTAATTGCAGCTTGTTGGTTTTGAGTTTTTATGGTTGATATGTTTCACCTAGAGTGATTCGTATGACTTGTGTGGTTATGGTTTTGATATTTTGATTCTATTTATGTCACAACCCAAGGAGATGAGGGTATTCCATCTCATGCATCATATAGGAACTTCTAGAAATAACATTCCATGCATTCTTTCAATGTCATCTAGGGTGCATTAGCGATCACATGCTGTTGTGATAGGCTTTTTATAGATTATGAATGATGTTGTGATACATGCTTGGTAGAATCCCCACTGTTATGTTAGAGATCTATTATTTTCCCTTGTGTGTGACAACACGAGATGCTAATCTTTGATTCGCGGGGAGTATGGGCCCTCACGAATTGGAATTTGGCACCTATTTTCCTTGTTTTTAGTGTTTCTGGGGTTCTGTGAAATTTCTGAGCTACTGCCCAGAAAAACCCAAAATACATGATGTGTACTTTTTGGATACACGCCGTGTAGTTTTCAGGCTGTGTTAATGACCGTGTGAGCAGAAAACTTTGTTGTGAAAGTAACTTTAGGAACACTCCGTGTATGGTAGGTGCACACCGTGTAGTAATGATCCATGTACCTAGTCATGTCACTAGAAACACGGGTCGGGGAATCTCGAGTAGCACATGCCGTATTGTAAAGGAACACGTCGTGTAGTCCCTTCTAAGCACCTGGCCGTGTCACAAACAACACACGTCGGTGTGACCGTCTCTCAGACACATCGTGTTGCTCTTGTATCATGTCATGTAGTCTTGACCAGCTACCCGGCCGTGTCGCGAACAACACAGGACAATGTCACCTTCACTTATACACGTTGTGTTTGTTCGGAACACGCCGTGCAAGGTTCAGCTGTATAGACAGCCGTGTGTTTAACAAACATGGGCCGCCGAAGTCGTGTCTAGTACACGCCATGTGTGCTGAGAACACGCCATGTAGTCTCAGGTTAAGACGGACCGTGTGGGTTGGCCATGTAAGGAGACTCAGGAAGGGGAACTGTTTTCAAGTACATGCCGTCTGTGGGTGCAACATGCCATGTAGTTTGAAGTGTACACGACTTGTAGGGCATGAGTACACGCCCATATAAGTGGCTTAAGAAGACATGTCGTTTAGTTTTTATACATGTCGTGTAGTCGTGTTTTGTAACCTTGTGTGTTTTTCATCCCCTGTTCCCATTTTGTACTCTTGTGTTCTCTGTCCTTGTTTTTCTGATCTAAGGTGTACTTTTGATCTTTCATAGCTATGCCTCCGAGACATCCTCCAGTCGTACGTCTGTCGTCAGGTAGTGATCAGATGCCAGATAGGGCTGACCAGGGACTTCCTGTCGATCCTCCAGTCGAGCCAGCCTTGGCACCGTCTGTCATACCGGTTGCGGGAACTGATGCGCAGTTCAGGGAAGGTTTCATGAGGATGATACAGGCCTTCCAGGGATCACCGCCTCCTAACTCGTCTATGGAAGACCTGACACGAGTTTTTCAGCAGTAACATCCTCCCACGTTCTCGGGGGAAGGAGGACCGCAGTCTGTAGAGTCATGGTTGAAAGCCATGCTGACTATCTTTGAGCATCTGGAGACGTCTTCATAGAGGAGGGTCAAGCTCGCCACCTACATGCTTCGAGACTCCGCCAAGAGGTGGCGGGATGTGATCTCACAGGCGGTTCATCAGCAGGCTATGGCTTGGGAGGAGTTCCAGCACATGTTCTACGATTACTTCTACCCAGATACCCTGAGGGCCGATCGAGCCCGGGAGTTCATGAGCCTAGAGCAGGGTACTCTTTCTGCCATGGAGTATTCTTCTCGCTTTACCAAGCTGTAGTGTTTCACACCCCTCCGGGATGGGAGTGGGGTGTTCTTAGCAAGGAAGTTTGAGGATGGCCTCAGGAGGGAGATCCACTCGCAAGTGAACATCTTCTAGCTGACTTCCATTACTTCCATTGTCAACCAGGTAATGATTGCGAAGCGCAATCTGAGAGACTCTGGAGCTGTGATCTAGGGCGGTTCTGCTTCAAGAGCTAGTTTGCTTCCAGATGATAGCAAGAATCGCCGTAGAGAGCCTACATGCAGTGATCCGAGGTAGTGAGATGCACCGTCAGGAAGCTAGGTGATATGCTAACAGTGTGACCGGTCAGGGCACACGAGGCTGCAGTGCTAGAGGGACCCCATGGAGTGTCGATCCTACAGCAAGATTGGTCACCTTGAGTGTTTATGCCAGGTTTTCTCACTAGCAGATGGCGACCGGGGTTCTTCCATGACTCCTCGTTTAGGAGCAACACCACCAGTTTCTCACCAGTCGAGGAACATGAGTTCCCCTAGACGTTCCGGCTGAGGTGGAGGTCGAGGTCGTGGCGGTTTGACACCAGTCTCTCAGCATCATCAAATTGGATCATCTCAGAGTGGTCAGCTAGGGGCGCAGGGCCGCGGTGCAGTCCAGTCTTTCACTATAGAGAAAACTTTTCAGGAGTAGGATCCCGACCCTTCAACTTTTCGAGGTACGATTTTAGTAGCCTCAGTCTTATGTTCTGCCGTTTTTGATACTGGTACTACGCATACCTTTATCTCTGTTGCTGTTGTGGAGAGCCTTGGACTCTGCATCTTTTCTTCTACCGACACGTTGACACTAGACACACCTTTGGGGACAAGGACATCTCTTGTACGCTAGTGTAGAGAGTGCCCTCTCGAGGTTGAAGGGTATCACTTCTTGTGGGATCTCTATGGCCTAGAGATGAGAGGCTATGATGTCATCGATGGCATGGACTGGTTGATTTTCTTCCAAGCAGTCATCGACTGCTATTGCAGTAGAGTGAGTTTTGTCTCACCAGAAGGTGAATCTTTTCTACATAGAGGAAAATGGGACGTTCGGGAAAGTCGGACGGGACTCGAGAATCTTGGGCTCGGAGGGGTGCTGGATTAGATTGCTAGTCTTTATGTAGATGTTCAGTGGACTCCACAGTTGGACTTTCCTCTAGTGGGGATCACTTCAAGGACGTCTTTCCCAAGGAATTTTCAGGTTTTCCTCCAGAGTGTGAGGTAGACTTCTCTATTGAGCCCATGCTAGGAGCGACACCGGTGTCCATTCCTCCATATAGGATGGCTACACCTGAGTTGCAGAAGCTCAAGAAGTAGTTAGAGGAGCTACAAGATAAGGGTTTCATCCGACCTAGTACTTCTCCCTGGGGTTCGCCTGTCCTGTTTGTGAAGAAGGCAGACGGTACCCTTAGGCTTTGTGTGGATTATCGGAAGCTAAACCAGTTTACGGTCAAGAACCGATATCCCTTGCTGAGGAACGATGACCTCTTTGATCAGATTCAAGGAGCTCGGGTGTTCTCGAAGATCGATTTGAGGTCTGGTTATCATCAGTTGCACATTAGACCATCAGATATACCTCTTGCAGCC
The DNA here is from genome assembly GCA_963277665.1 of Viscum album. Lineage (NCBI taxonomy): Eukaryota > Viridiplantae > Streptophyta > Magnoliopsida > Santalales > Viscaceae > Viscum > Viscum album. Next base: position 1,256,118,592 of record OY728142.1, on the reverse strand, counting down.
TTCAGGAGCAGGTATGCTCTATACGAGTATACAGTCATGCCGCTCGGTCTCACGAACGCACCTGCATCTTTCATGGAACTGATGAAGTGAGTGTTCCATACTTATTTGGACTCCTTCATTGTGGTCTTCGTGGATGATATCTTGGTGTACTCTCACACTCGACACTACCATGCCACACATCTTGAGATCATTCTGAGTACACTGAGAGAGCATCGGCTTTATGCTAAACTCTCAAAGTGCCACTTCTGGATGGATCAGATTCACTTATTTGGTCACGTAATCTCAGAGGCAGGAGTATCTGTGGACCCAGAGAAAGTGAGAGCTATAGTTTCCTGGGAGCATCCAAAGAACGTCTTTGAGGTACGAAGCTTTCTAGGGCTGGCTGGATACTACAGACGCTTCATTCAGGACACTTCTCATTTAGAATCACCTTTGACAGGTCTGACCAAGTAGGGGGCAAAGTTCTTATGGTAAGATTATTGTGATTCATCCTTTTTGGAGCTGAAAGGGAGGTTGAAATCAGTGCCGATACTATTCCTGCCAGAGCCAGGAAAGAGCTACACTGTGTATTTTGATGCTTCAGGTATCAGGCTAGGAGCCGTTCTTATGCAGGGAGATGGAGTCATTGCGTACGGGTCTCGGCAGTTGAGACCACATGAGAAGAAACTACCCAACGAACGATCTGGAGTTGGCAGCTGTTGTTCATCCCTTACACTGTTGGAGACACTATCTGTTGGGGGAGTACATTGTGGTCTTAACTGACCACAAGAGTCTCAAGTATATCTTCACTTAGCATGATCTGAATCTGAGGCTGCACAGGTGGGTTGAGTATCTAAAGTCTTTTGACTTCGAGCATGCCTATATGCCGAGTAAGGGGAACCCTGTGGCTGATGCGTTGAGTAAGAGAACTCAGATTCAGGCAGTTCAGGAGGCCAGTAGTGGGTGGCAGCTAATTTCTCTATTCTTCGAGATGCATCTAGAGGTGCATGAAAGATAGGGACAAACCATCCTATCTATTGTAGCTATTACCTCTACACTTCTGGATCGGGTACGGATGAAGCAGCTATCAGACTCAGAAGGATTAGTCCTGCAGGAGAGTGTATCAAGAGGGAACCCTTATCTAGGATGGACAATGGGTGAGGATGAGATCTTGTATTTCCAGGGACACGTATGGGTGTCAGTAGACATACGCGAGGAGCTAATGCGGTATTTTCATTCCTTAGTTTGGGTAGTTCATCCTGGCGTCACCAAGATGTATCGAAATCTTCATCACTAGTACTGGTGGCCTGGTATGAAGAAGGATGTTGCTGGTTTTTTCCTGAGATGTTCTACTTGTCAGCAGGTGAAGGCAGAGCACCAGCGACCAGCATGCCTTTTACAGTAGCTACCCATTCCAGAGTAGAAGTGGAATGATGTCACGATGGACTTCGTGACTGGGTTATCGAGGTCGCCTCGAGGGAACAATGCGGTTTGGGTTGTCATCAACAAGCATACCAAGGATGCACACTTCTTGCCGATTAAGGATACCTTCAGTGTTGATGATCTGGGATGAATTTACATCCGTGAGATCATTCGTCTGCATGGATTCCCACACTCCATCGTTTCAGATGGGGATACGCGTTTTACCTCTTGGTTCTGGGAAGGACTTCAGAAGGCCTTGGGTAAACAGGTACTTTTGAGTACAACATACCATCCCCAGACTGATGTCCAGTCCGAGAACACGATCCAGGTGCTTGAGGATATGCTCTGAGCTTGCATCACAGACCTTGGTGGTTCTGGGGAGAATCATATCCCTCTGGTGGAGTTCGCCTACAACAACAGTTTCCAGAAGACCATTCAGATGGATCCATACGAGGCTTTGTACGATAGGACATGCTGACCACCCTTATGCTGGCTAGATGCAGGAGAGGCAGCTTTTCTAGGACCTCATCTTGTTTAGGAGACCTCAGAGAAGATAGAGTTTATTCAGAAGCGGTTTCCTACAGAAGAGTCTCGACAGAAGTCATGCTGATTAGCAGAGAGGACCTCTGGAGTTCGAGGTCGGGGATCAGGTTTTCCTATGCGTCGCACCGAGGTTATGAAAAAATAGGATTCAGAGACAGGGTAAGCTTTCACCACGGTACGTCGGGCCGTTTTATGTCTTGGAGAGAGTTGTATTAGTCGCCTATCGGTTGCATCTACCTCAGAGGTATCGGGTCATACACGACGTCTTCCACGTCTCTCAACTCCGACGTTACTTTTCAGAACCGTCTCATGTCTTCCAACCAGAATAAGTTGAGCTTGAAGTGGATGCGTCATTTGAGGAGCATCCTATCTGGATTTTCGATCGCAGTACGAAGGTTCTCCGTGGGTGGTCTGTTCCTTTGGTATGAGTGCTATGGCAGCACGGGCGAGTACATGACAAGACCTGGGAGAGGGAGGCTGATGTACGATTGCAGTGGCCGAAGCTGTTCAGGGTTTCTTCTTTTCCACCTCGTTAGGGAAATTTGGGGACAAATTTTTTAAGGGGGGAAGTTTGTAAGAACCTGGATCTTTATTTTAGGTATGGTTTTCCTTTTTCTGGAATTTTTAAGAAAAATGAACTTTCTGGAAAATTTTAAAGTACACGCCGTGTACTCTTCTCCGGCTCGAAGCCGTGTGCTGGCCATGCCCAGGCCACACACACGGTGTGTAGGGGTGACATGGAGGCCGATTTTGGCGAAGTACTAAAAGGACCCAGTACACGCCGTGTACTTTTTTTTTCATTAAACGGACCGGGGTCGCGCTTAACCCCCGTTTTCATCTTCTTCTCCAGTTTTCGTCTACCCAAGAGTGATCATACAGCCGGATCTTCGCCGAGCTCTTGATTCATCATCCGTTCTCTAATTAGAGCACGGTTGATTGTGTTGGAAGCATAGTGCTGAGTTATTCCCTTTTCTTGAGCCTTTTTTCTTGATTCCTCTTTGTTTTCAAGATATTGTATGTTGAGCATTTTGTGCGTTTTCTCAGATCTATGTCGTTCTAAGGGAAATCTGTCGTCATGGTTCACATATATCGATCTCATAGGATCGAGGTAGGTGGTTTGTTCCTTTCCATAAAATGTTGATGAATATTTTGTGCAAATTCCACCAATACCCTTGAACGGGGTATTGCATGTTCCTGTTTTTCCTTTGTTGTATTGCCTGCTTTTCTTGTTTGCTAGAGTATATATTTTGCCTGTGATTATGGTAGATTAATGTACTTTGGATGTTTGATATGCCTGCTCTGCCTATTTGGCGTTTTGACAGTTTCCATTCTTAGTCGTAGTATAGTGGAACCGCTACCTTGTTATGCTATTGAGCCTTAGTTGATAGCCATGTAGTTTTTGAGGTTTACTTGGACGATGTACAGGCATGCTGAGCATATATTACTTTTCACTCAGGACTGTGAGAACCTACAGTAGTAGACCAAAGAGAGAATTCACTGAAGGGCTTCTCCAGAGTGTCTTTTATATGCGATGTGAGACCACAGGGGGAATTTATGTTGAGTGCTTCCTCAGTGATTTTTTAGTTCCTCGACACAGGCCACAGGGGGAAATGACATTGAGTGCTTCCCCAGAGATCCTTTAGCACGATATGAGACTATAGGGGGAATTGAAGGTGAGTGCTTTCCCAGAGAGTCTATTAATTTCAGAGCTGAACCATAGGGGTGAGACTGTGCGTGCCTCCTCGAGGGTTTCTGGTGCTTATAGGTTGAACCGTAGGGGTTGGGCTGTGAGAGCTACCCAGAGGGTTACCTGTTTTCTCCTTGTTGCTGACTATTTACTTGTGTATTTTTTTTGTTAGAACTGTGGATTGTAGCTGCTCATGCTCTTCTTATTTACTTCTTCTTGTTTTATTACATGCCTTGTATTTATTGACTTCTAGGCACAATGCTTTGGCTGATTTCCTACTGGTATTGTATCTCACACCGTGTTTGGGCCATGATTTTGGGCCCAATCAGATTATGTTGCTGCAGGTATAGATAAGGGCATGCACCCTTCTACTTCAGGATCTTGATTATGCTGGAGCTGGAGAGCATGGGACGGATCCGGGGCTTGTGATGCTGAGGAGTTTATTTTGTTTTTCTTTGAACTTGTTTTAAGTTGTATTGTAGCACGTTGTGGTGATTGCTGCTTTCCATATATACTTGTTCTTGCTACATCATTGTCATAATTTCTATATATATTAATTTCTTCCATTGTTTGGTGTTTGCTGTTATGCTTGTTGTTACTGCTTCTGCTGATTGACTATTGTTTCTCCGCTGTATACCATACCGAATGAGGTCATAGTTTCCCCACTGATTCACCAAGGCCCTCGATGCTAGTCCGCAGCCTCTGGCATTTTTGGGAAACACGCTTGAGGTCATGTGGCGAACCGGGTACATGGCACCAGTGGAGGGGCTCCAGATTCGGGTCATTACAATAGGGGCACCTTGTCAGGATTCTAGAGAGAGTAGGGAAGGTTTTTATAGATATAAAAATATTTTTAGAGAATATTAATGGGATATTGAGTGGGTTTACATAAGAAAGGAGAGTGAATTCTTTGTTATTTAGGTTTTGGACACTAAACATTAAACTAATCAAAATCACAAAACATCCCATGGTTTTTGCCCATGGTTTTTACCAAAGTGGAATGGGAAACATTATTTTATAATTACAATGACCTAAATTATTAAAATATTAGTGTTGACTATCTGGATGTGAGTCACACTCTCATGGGAATCATTCTAAAAAGGTAAAATATTTTATAAGTGTTGGAGGGAACACTACGGAATTGTAAATTTAATAAAACAAATATATAATCACATTATTTTAAAGGTAAAACATATATTAGTAGAACGCACCCTTTATATTATTTTTTACATCATTATTGGTTCATTATGATGTCATAAAACACATTATATATTTAATCGGTATTAAATTTTTATCCAAAAATTCTACAGTCTCAGAAAATTACGAAAAATTCACCGTTGGATAATTTCAATGTCCTGATTCCAAATATAATATTCATTATATCTAAATAATATTCTATATATGTGCATTTTCAATTTTAATGTAAAAACTTACATTTATTGAAAATTCATGGGTTTTGGAAAAAACGTCTTTCAAACCATAATAAAAATTACAATTGTATTCATAAAAATAATACAATCGTTTATATTTAATAAGAAGTAAATTAGTAAGAATATTTTATTAAAATATTATTTAATTTAAAAATACACTAATTCATCAAAATAGATTTCTCAATTGAATTTTTATATTAACTGCCAAATCAATATTTTTTTATTTTCAAATAATCAATTTTATGGCTGAGTGAGAACCACACAAAATTCAAAACACCAATTACAACACTATTTGTATATTAACTAAAAATAAAATTTCTTCATTAAAAACCATTTACCAAGTAATAATAATAATATAAATGTATATCGTTTATTCTATATAATAATAATGAACATAACCATAATTCTAGTGTCTTGTTACATAAACCCTTATAATACCTTCATAAGACCTAAGGGTAAGGTGCGTGATGATGACATACTCTTGGGGTGGCTGAGATAACATTGCTCGGGTGTTAATATCTATTAACTTTCACTTCTCCCTTAGGATATTCCTTTCAATATTAACATGTTGAATCTCATCTTGGTCTTGGGAAAGAGAAAATCCCAGTGATTATACCTCCTTTCCGAGCTCTAAAAAATGAGATTTATATTTATCAATTCTACTAGATGAGATCAACTCTTCCTTTTCTTGAGTAAATTGGATCTGTTAAATACCTATATTTATGCTAATCATGTAATCACTGTTAAATGTCTCTATTAGAAATGGTCATAATTTTTATTGGTATTTTAAAATCCAAAAAAATTAAACTAATGATCTATATATGTTTTATATAACCATTTTACATAATAATACGTTTAATTACATCAAGAGAAATTTTCATTAATAAATGTTTGGGTCATTACAGTATTCCCCCCTTAAGAAATTTAGCAGTCAAAATTTCATTTTCCATACTAAATAAATGAGTGTATCTCTACTTTATCACTTCCTCTGACTCCCATATTGCTTCTTCAAACTTTTGGTTTCTCCGCAACACCTTGGGGAGGGGAATTATCTTATTTAATAGATCATTTTCCCTAAAATCTATGATATTAACTGGATTCTCATCACAGGTGAGGTCATTCTACAATGGTACCACCTTTGGATTGAGTACATGCATTGGTTCATGTATGTACTTCCTCAAGAGTGCTATATTTAATACATCATGTACTTGAGATAGGTTCGGTGGGAGTGCTAGTCGATAGGCCACTACTCCATTGTGATCAAAGATCTCAAAAGTTACCATGTACCTTGGAATAAGCTTTACCTTCTTACGAAATCACATAACTATCTTACATGGTGATATGCAAAGGAATACCATGCCTCCAACATAAAACTCTAGGTATCATCGATGATTATCAACATAATGCTTTTGTCGATTCTGGGCAGCTTTAAAGTGTTGCAAGATTTTTTTAACCTTATCCACCATTTCATGAACCATTTCTGGAGAAAGGAGTTTTCACTCCCCAAATTCTTCCCAACATGACAGTGTTCTGCAGCTCTTCCCATAAAGGGCTTCACAAGGATCCATTTGGTTGCCTGAGTGGAAACTTTTATTATAAGAGAAATCAACAGAAGAATATGTTTATCCCATCCTCCTTTAAAGTAAATTGAGAATTCTCTGAACATGTCCTCAACTGTTTGGATAGTATGATTAGATTGACCATTAGTTTTAGGATGATAAGTCATACTGATGTTCAACTCAGTATTCATAGCATGTTGGAGAATCTTTGAGAACATAGAGGTGAATCTTGGATCTCGATCAGATACAATATACAGTGGTATACCATGAAGCCTTATCACATATCTGATGTATATCTATTCCTGTTGATCCAATGATAAATCCTACCAAATTGCAATGAATTGTGAATTATTTGTAAGATAATGCACAACAACCCTGATAGCATTGTTTTCTTTATATTTATTTGGAATTCCGGTAACAATGTCCATAGTGATGTTTTCTAATTTCCATGTTGGTATGGATAATTGTTGCATCATCCCCTTAGATTTATGCCTCTCAGCCTTCACATTCTGACAGATGAGGCACTTTGATGTATACTCATCGATCTCCTTCTTCATGTTATCCCACAAATAATAACCTCAAAGATCACGATACATCTTTGTGTTTACTGGGTGAATGAATAAATTCGAACAATGTTCATCATCCCAAAGTTCATTCTTTAACCCCAGATTTGATAGAACACATAGTCATGTCCCAAATCTCACAATTCCTTCTACATTAACATTGAAATCCATGGATTTCACTTTTCTAATAGTTTCCATTTTCATCTCAATTCCAACATTATCCTTTTTAGAATCCTTCAAGCTTTCCAAAATAGGCGGTGGAGAAATCATTTGTGAAAGGATTGATGATGTTACCTTCTTTATAAATCCCATGTCCATATTCATACTATCTATGAAGAATAGACCCTTTTCTATTCTCATCAATGATATAATTTCTAGGCCCTTTCTACTTAGACCATCCTCCACTTTGTTTGATTTCGCAACATGGTAATGGATTGAGTAGTCATATTCCTTCATCATCCCTAACCATCTTCGTTCGTGAATATTCATCTCATTATATGCGAATATATACTTGAATATTTTATGATCCATATATATATCACACTTCTCCCCAAAGAGATAATGTTACAAAATTTGTAATGTGAAGATTACTGTATCCAACTATAGATATTGTGTTGGATAGTTTTTCACATGAACATTTAATTGCCTTAAATAATAGGCAATGACATTGTCATTTTTCATTAACACACTACCCATGACCTTCTTCGAAGCATCACTGAATACCACAAAAAATTCTCCACTTGTGAGTAGTGTGAGCATGGGCGCAGTGATAAACCTCATTTTTAACACCTTGAAGCTATCTTCACATTCATCACCCCATGAAAACCTGACCCCCGTTCGAGTAAGCTTGGTAAAAGGGTTGGACAATTGTGAGAAATTTCACACAAATAGGCAATAATATCAAGCTAACCCAAGGAAGCTATGGATATCTTTCATAGATGTTTTCCTCAACTATCCCCCAATTTTTATTTTTCTTTGAGGGATCAACATATATCCCATTTCCTATGATGATATAACCCAAGAATTCGACATTCTTCAAACATAACTCACACTTTATATAAGTTCCATATAGCTTCTCCTTTCTCAACGTCTCTATTATAGTTCTTAGATACTCCTCATGATCCTCCTAGATTCTAGAGTATATTAGAATATCGTATATATAGACTACCAAAAATATGCTGAGGTAATGTCTAAAGAATCTATTCCTCATGTACACGAATATTTTCGGAGAATTTGTGAGTTTGAAAGGATATACAATGAATTCATTGTGCCCGTACCTTGTACAAAAATCAGTCTTTGGAACATCTTACTTCTTCACCTTTAATTGGTAATATCTCAACCGCAGATCCACCTTGGAGTATTATTGTGATCCATGCTGCTGATCGAACAAGAAATCAATTAATGGAATAGGATACTTTTCCTTATCATGATTCTAGTTGAGATCATGATAAACAATGTAAAGACACATTGACCCATCCTTCTTCTTGACAAAGAGGACTGGTGAAACCAATGGTGAATAACTTGGGTATCTAAAAACTATATCCAGATTCTATAATAGTTGTTTCTTTAGCTCTTAAAGCTCCACAACCGACATTATATATATAGTCTTGGATATTGGAAATTCCCTAAGTATAAGATCAATTGATAATTTAACATCTCTTCTAGGAGGAAGACCATGCAAATCCTCGGGAAACACTTTTTCAAATTACCTCATAATAGGAATGACTTCAAGGATGGTTTCTTCAATAGAAGCAGTCATCTGAGGAAGATACATGTTCTCATAGGGAAATAAAAATTATTCTTGAGATAATGGTGCTAAAGAAGATTCATCCTACTCCTTTCACTTTTACAGAATCGAAGGTCGATTCACCATATGGAGAGTGACTTCCCTCTCACAGAAACTTATGTTTGCTCTATATAGGGAAAGAGAATCCATGTAATTAATTATATCAAATTACACTTGGGGGAGTGTGCCATGGTTTTTTAGGATGTTCAATAAAAAAATTGTGATAGGGGAGGAGTTATATTCATGGGACCCAATAATTTACCCATTTTATTTTCTCGCCGATATCTCTACTTAAATTATTAGTGGTGGTATTGGGATTGATCTACTAAAGTTTCCAGACATAAAACAATGTGTATAAGTAGAATGAAAATGTATATTCACTATTATTTAATAAATAACTATCATACCCGTCATCACTTTTTTGTCAGGATTTTCTTCAGCGGTTATGATGGAAAAATCTCACCCTTTCTGCCTTGGAGGTTGTTTGTTGAATCCATAAAACCCATAGCATATGGAACTAGTTTGAAAAGTGCCCTAGTAATTTCTAGTTTAAGCAATGAACAATGCATTGAGGGTTGAATAGAGTGTCCCTCTCCTCTATCGTAGCTTCGAGTTTTTATTTTTGGAAATTAATAGTCAGGTTCCCTTATCTTCCACACATAAATCATTTCCTCATCCCCTTAAAGAAATTTCTAGGGTGCTTTTTTCCTCACCTTTGGCAAGTGGGGTGCTAGAATTTCATAGAACCATTGGATTTAACCATCAGACCATTAATATTAAATTCCACTTACCACTTCTTATCCACATGATACCCATGAGATTCGCCGATATCCATTTAGACTTTGAGGGTACATTGTAAAATTTTCTCATATATATCAAAGTAACAGATCACTAGGGCTTTCCATAGGTTAGGTTTTAGAGGACCTAATAAGCGGCCAACCTTCCATTCGAGGGTAATGAAAAAGCTGGAGGCATGTCATTCTAGCCTTGTGATGTTTTCCTTGAATAGTATATAAGATTCATCATCTTTATGTTTGAGATAAAGGAAGTCCATATCCATCTTAAGTTGGAGGTTGGGAGGAAAATACTTATAAGAAAACATTTTCTGGATATACATAAATTCCAAAGCATCAATCTCTTACTTAGGCATTGTATTTTTGATCAATTTCAACCATTTATTAGCTTCACCCTCTATACAATAATCTGTTAGAAGATCCTTCTATTGTTCGAAGCATTGAAGGATGGAGAAGATCTTCTCAATGGATTTGTTCCATTTTTCAGTGGTTGAGGGATCAAATGATCCATTGAAATTAGTAGGCCTTTGTCTCATGAAGCTCTCTATTGTGACTTGTTCTTTTTTAGGGGGTTAAAAAATATTATAAAACCATGTTTTTATTGAAAACATGAGTTAGTTGAGAGAGTATCATGACAAACCATATGATTCCCACTCCCAACAGACTGGGAAAATTATTAGAACAATCATCACATTGATCTTCACATCGGTTGTTCCCCCGAGTCTTCTTATTACTATCCATTGGTAGGAAAAAAAGAAAATTTAGGGCTAACACATAAAGGGAAATCCAGTGAAAAAATGGATAACATATAAATTACATTTATTTCTTTAACTTATGAATTTATTGGCTTAAATCTATGTTATTCATGATCTACTTTCCCAATATATATTCTAAAGGGAATTTTGTATTCCCTTAATAATGGTTCATACTAAGAATATGAATTTACCAAACCATATAACTCTGAGAGTGTCAAACCAAGAGTTCATAAAGTCCCATTTTCATGCACATGTTCTCGTTTGAGTCTAGATCAATGTGGTATTTTTGGGTTTTACCAATAGATACATCAATGGAAGAGCCACCTCTAATTGTTCATATCCAGACATGGATGTATTTTCTTGATTAACCACTTACACTATACCCACCAAAATTTAGGGATGTTTTTCTTATACTTAGTCTTATCCCTAAGGATTTTACTAGGGTTTTCTGATCCTAATCCCGACAATAACTAAACCTATCATCTGATACTAACTATAACAACCATGATCTTTATTACACACTTAAACATGATTTATTACATTAACTTTCACTTAAGAAAACACTAAGGATCGAGAGGTATAGTGTCTTGGGAAATTAGGAACATTTCATGACAATTTCAGACATAAAATAAAAAATATTTATTGATATACTCTTTTACATGACCATGTCATTCATTTGTACTTAACATTACATGGGATAACATGAGGACATACATACGAAAATGGTGAGCTCTAAATCCCAATAAGGAAGTAAAAAAGGAATAACATAAAGAATACAGAACATGTTAGGCAATAGAATTATCAATGGGGCATAAGAATAACATGAACCTAAAGGCATGATATAGCATGATTATCATAACATGGAAATGTGGCAACAACATTTAACATGATATTAGCATGAACCAAGGCTCATTACACATGGAGCATGAGTAAATCATTATTTCACATGAAGTAGAATGATTAAAACTTCATTGAAAATGATTTATCATGAGTCAAAACTCATTTCACATGGAGTATCATTATACTATTCTTTACCTAAAGCATTCAAGTTCAATCAGGGAGAACATTTCTTAGTCATTTCATTTCATGCATAAGTGTGCCACATAGATCATAAAAAATGTATTCATTAAACATTATAATTTATTCCACAAATAAGAGATATGGAATACATAAATTTATGTCGACAATAAATAAGTACATGTGCATAAAGGTGAATACCCTTGATAGGGAAATGGTTATGGCATTCACTTACACAATGATTTTGACATGGGAAATTTTTGTGTAATTTCAGAAGCATAATGACATCAACTAGAAATCTTAAAATGGGTTGATGAGAGAGAAATGTGTATATCATTATATATAAATGAAATGGATAGTAAGGGGGTTATGGAAAATAATATCTCAACATATGTAAGGGAATTTAGATTCATGAAATAAAATAATTTCTTGAATGTAAATAAGGTGTGAGAAAACCTTTACCAAGTTTTGTCATGGTAAATGGTGTAAATGGGATGCATTAATGAAATAGAAAGGGGTATCTAATAATTTTAATATATGTAGGGAAGTATAAGGGAGGTTTAAAATCACACCAAATTTTTTTTATTGAAAATAAAAGGTCATAACAGTATAAGAAAACGTGGACATAAATATAAAAGGAAAGAAAGTGAGTATCCCTTACATGGAAGTGTGATCCTAAAGGCTTGGGATATGATTATTGGGATCTTGGGGTACCTTGGGAGGATTCTATAGAGATGATGGCAGGGGATGGTCGAGATCCAAATGGTTTTAGTGAAGAGCAATGAGATATTTAGTGGGTTTATATTTTAATGTAGAGGGAGTTCTTATTATTTATGTTTTGGACACTACACATTAAACTAATCCAAACCACAAAAAATCTCTTGGTTTTCCCCTGGTTTTTTCAAAACTGGAGTGGAAAAAATTATTTTAAGAGGCCAATGTATGAACATATTAAAATATTTGGATTACTTATGTAGAGGTGAGCCACACTCCCATTGAAATCATTCTAAAAAGTTAAAATATTTTATAAGTCTTGGAGGTCCTCTAAGGAATTGTAAAATAAATAAAACAAATCTAAAATATCATTATTTTAAGGATAAAATAAATATTTTATGAATACCATTTTTTATTAATTTATTACATCACTATTGGGTCATGATGTGTCATAAAAAACATTATATATTTAATAGATATTTAATTTTTACCCAAAAAGCTTTCTATCTCAGATTATTATGAAAAATTAAACATTGGATAATTTTTATAATATTGATTCCAAAAATAATATTCAATTTATATAAATAAATTTAAAAATATGTGAATTTTTACTTTTAAAATAAAAACTGACATTTAATGAAAATTCATGGGTTGAGATAAAAACTATTTTCAAACCTTTACAAAAATTAAAATTGTATTCATAAAAATTATATGATCATTTATATTTGATAATATGAAAGTTAGTAATAATATTTTTTTAAAATATTATTTAATTCATAAATCAATTAATTCATCAAAATAGATTTCTAAATTGAATTTTAAAATTAACTAAAAATACTATTTATACATTAAGAATCATTTATAAAGTAACAATAACAAAATGAATGTATATTATTTATTGTATACAAAAGTAATGCACATTTTCATAATGCTAGGGTGTTGTTATATAACCCCTTATAACACAATCATAAGATCTAAGGGTAAGGTGTACGATGGTGATAGACTCTTGGGGTGGCTCAGATAACATCACTCGTGTGGTAATCTATTTTAACATCCACTTATCTCGTAGGTAGTTCTATTAAATATTAACATGTTGATGCTCGGATTGGTAATGGTCAAGAGTGAATCCTAGTGACAGAACCTTATTTCTGATCTCCCACAAATTGGCTTTCTGTGGACCAATTCTACTAGATGAGGCCATCACTTCCTTTTTCCGAGTAAATAGGATTTTTTAAAGCCATATAGTTAAACTAATCATGTGGTCATTATTCAATGGATATATTATAAATAGTGAAAATTAATAAATGTATTAAAATCAAAAACATAATACTAATAAAGTGTATATGTTTTATACAACCATTTTTCATAATAAGACATTTAATTATATAAAGGTGAATTTTTATTAATAAAATTATATGTCTTTACAGCCCATGCTGAGGAGGCTCGATAGTGTTACATTGAATTTATAAAATAAAAAACACATTATAAACCCTAGAAGGAGACTTTATGTGGATAGGGAGTACATTTCGAGGAGAATATGTGGACCCACATGCCATGTGTGGCTCTCTACATTCCATAGTAATTTACATGGGAATGAGAATGATATACATCGAGTGCTAGACCTGAAACCTATATTCGATGTACCTGAGGGATACACAATATATTATAGAAAAGTTAATTCCATGTTATCATGAGGAATTGTAATTTATTGTATTCGTGAGACATTCTGTGTACCCCAAGATACATTCCGTGTACTATTTTGAGGATAGTCCAGATTCATATTTATTCTTATCTCAGCTTCATTGTGAGTTTGTGTGATCTTCCCTGGACTAGATTCAGTTGAGTGTAGTCCCTTGGTCTATTCTTATGAGGGTTTTATGTGGCATCATGTTCCCAATATAGAGTGTGACCCCACTGTATCTTCTTTGTGACCAAGGTATTTTGAGAGATATACCTTATTATAGAGGGATTTTTCTCATTCCACATTGATAGATATCTTATCATCTGGGTGAATGAATCCCTCCAAGAGGCGTTTAGTGATCTTCTTGTTCATCTTGTTTTCTTGTATGGGGTATGTTGGAATTGGTGTGACAAATATTCACACTAGTTTTGATCCCCTCTCTAGAAGTATGTTTTCCGTAGATTCTGGTGTCCCACCCTGTTATCAATGGGTATTGAATATCGATCTATGTATCGAGATTTGTTATTTCGGATAAGGTGTACACCTATTGAGTTTGTATCCTAGAAAAACACTCACAGTTTCTTGTGTGATTTTCTTAGATAGACTTGACAAGAATGACCACTTTTATTAGTGACATCAGTTATAGTATAGCTCTGGGGGAGGGTCCTCCTGGGTGAGCGTTACCTTGAAAATTAAAATGGAACTATGGATGGATGTGGTTGAGACCATTGAGAATCAAATTATATTATGAGTATATCTGAATGTTTTATTTTATGTCTCATATTATGAAAAACATATCTTATTATGGGTTGACTATTCTTGATTCCTTATGATAATTTATTTTTTGGTTTCCAACATGGTATTGTTATACGGAAATCTAAATTGGTTCTTCCCACACATGTTGTGTCTTAAGAAGTAGACGTTCTTATTTTTGACATCATTGTAACCCTAGTAGAAGGTGGACCTTAGTTTTGTTAGATAGACTAAAGGGTGTTCTAGTGTTTCATTTGAAAACACCCTCATCTTTTTTGGGGGTTGGAATTTATTTCCAGTTTCAGGTTGACTTTGATTTAGCCCCTTTTTATATTTTAAAGTAGTTTATTTCATACATTGTTTGGGGGATAATAGATTTATGATCACATTATTTTCAATTATTTTACATTTCATAATTGTATAGGCTTATAGATATGTTGGCGTGTATAAGTAATTTAGGCTGATGCCTGTCATGTCCGTGACATGTATTCTTGTCATTATCCTCCATCCCCTGTCCTCTTAGAGGCAGGCCTAGGGAAGTTAAAACATAGATCCCAGTCAGACAGGTCATGAAATTTGTAGGAATAGTTTGGGTTCTGGAATAGAACTCATGGAGGAGTGGTTTTGATTGTATGTGATTGGAGATCGAGTGGTGCTAGGGATTACAGTGTTAATCGAACCAAAATATATTTTTTTGTTCAATATTTATATATATGACGATCCCAATAGAAGATTAGTCATATATAAAAATAGTTTCTGTATATAATTTAAAATTATTATTAATTATATTACATGGTTACACCTTCAGTTTTTTATGATTGATTATATTTAAAATGTTAATATTCAACTATGCACTCATGGTACCTCCTCATACCCCCACCACTCTCTAGCATTCGGGGAGGCGAGCCAAAGGTAACGTAGTAGTTCGGTCTGATAATTTTTCATAGGGTGAGACATCCCAAGATGTTACAATTTTGTATCAATGATATATTTTTTGTCTGACTATTTGATGTTTTGGTATAATATGGAGATAGTAATGTGTCGAGGCATGTGATGGAAACTAGATTGGTTAATCACGAGCACCTTTTCAGGGGAAGCCTTTGTTTCTATATGATTGGTATTGGTGTTCTTCTATTGTGTTGTTATAATTATTATGACTATCAAATAGTGTTATAGACATGATGTGTTCAATTTATTATTTATGGATTATGGAATTTGGATCCTATTCTACTGGAAAGAAACCAGTTTTAGATTTGAATCATAGCCAATTGAGGAAAGAGGTAGTTCATGCATCATTACAATAATGTAGGATCAACATGATATATATAGGGGATTGTTATTGTGATTTTTAAAATTGAAAATATGGTAATCTATTTAAATTTTAAAAATTGTTCATATAACATTTTACCATATATTTAGTTGTTGGAATTAAACTCAGTATTTCCATATTATATACTTGTATGTTATTATAATGTTTGGTTAAGTGGATCTATGATGAGATTCCCATTGAATATGATGATGGAAAAACCTGTGTGCACTAGTGGTGAGGTGAACCTAGTTACTCAATTGGATAAGACAATAGCGACTACTAAGCTATGATTATCTAGGGGTGGGTGTAGTCAATGGGTGACTTATCATTGAGAATCAATTACTTGGTAATCTATTGAGGAGGAATGTAATTCCACATGATTTGAACCTAAAGAGAGACCTAACTACTTGGGATAGTTGGGATTCCTAGAGTACTTAAGACACAAATCATTGATTTTTTAGTCGGATCCTTTCAATGATCGATGAAATCCTAAAAGTGGGATTTTACATAGTTCAGTGAGTCCTTAAGGGATAGGTTGAATGAGTAGGTTCTTATGGTTTTGGGAAAATATTCACAAGGTACTTTTGAGGATGTAGTATCGGTACAATGATTCCTTGTATTAATATTTAGGAAAATAACCGTTAGTAACAATATTTTTGGTTTTGAGAGTGGATTTGAAGGGAAATACTGGTTGAGTTTTTGATCCTATGAACCATACATGTGTTTTTAAATGAGTCATGTGTGGGTGGATTCTTAGGTCATAGGATGATGTCATTTGGAGAGTGATCGTGTGATAGAACCTAGAAGAAGTGAAGTTCCTACTTTTGAAGAGATGTTCAAATGGTGCTCATAGTTATATGAGGATGACATATTGTAAACCATATCTATATTAGTTGTATTTCATGAAACTAAAAGACCTATGAGTTGGGTTTTGATAATATAGTGGTATAGGATTTCACACCCTTTCCTTTTTTGATCACATCGGGTAGTGTTTGATGATAAGTGTGGTGCCAATTTGTTTTTTAAATCAATGAGTGTCTGGGCGAAATAGTAAGAATAATGAGTTTTTTATTCGTTGGTCATGATAAATTGTGTCTTGAGAGGGGTTTATGAAATTTACCTTCTTGGAAAATGAGAAATTGGAAATATATTGGGTGTAGTGGGACAGTTGTTAAAAGAGCTGAGCAAGGGAATGAGTATCCTGGAATACCTCTAATCATGGATCAGGAGGAGAAGTATGCATGTGTGGGATGAGACCAGTACATGTGGCACTTATGAGTGGTTTAAGGGAAGTTGTATAATGGGTATTGTGGTTTCGACCTTCGAAAGAAGAGGACCTCTTTATGGAATAGATCTTTTTAGTCATTATAGGTTATATTCATAGAAGTGAGCAATGTGATATAATTGATGTTGTGATAGATCTTGAGTGTGAGATGGTTTGACATCATCCAAAAATTGTGTCATGTAATGGAAAGGACATGGGCCATGGTGTTTGCGTTTGATATAATGATGTGATGCAAAGGTCACTCCAATGAAGGGGAGTGTGTGGTCAGTCAAAAGTAATAAGACCCCTACGTTTAGGGGTTATAAATGATTTATAAAAGTGTTCATATGATCATATTGGGAATTCAGATACTATAAAGTATATAGATATAACATGATAAGGATTCTACAAATATTTACATAGACTATTTTATATGTTATCTAAAATAGGGTATGATCATTGGTACCTATCTCAAAATGGTTTTGAGACGATTCAAAAATGACCGGGTTGGTGGTATGTTAGTTATCATTGTACTGAATAATAATAGAAATGGATGGTGGATTGTTTCACCATGTAATGTCCCCCAAAGTCTAGTAAAAACAATTCCGAGTGGGATAAAATGATCAAATTATTCCTCTCAAAGTAAAAGAATTGTGTTCAATTAGGTTGGAAATGCGTCGGTAGATAAAGAAGATTATTTAATGAATGTTCATCACGGGGGAGGAAAATCTATTTATTTATGTTATATGGAATGCGGTGACCAAAAAACCATAATTGGTACATCTTTTAGACATGAAATGTTTCTTTCAATATTTTATAGAGTATTTTCATCGAAAATATATTGTGATGTGTTATGATTGGATAAGGGAGACTCATCCATCTGTTCTGTAGTTTGAGAATGGAGATAAGCACCAATATTTTCATATATGTTTTGCTACATTGACATTAATGCATTAGAATAACCCGTTAAAATCTATAACATATACTGGGAAGAACCACAATATGAATGGATAATTAGATGATGATCTGAACTTTTATTGGGATAAACTGTATTGGTTAAATGTTATCTTGGTATTACGATAATGTTTACGTAAAATGGCACATTTTTTGATGACTTAAGAACATTAATTTTGTGTTTGTTCTTTAGAGGCATTTTTGGAATTCAGGAATGGAAAAATGTCGATGAATTTGAGTTGGTGACTAATGTTGGTCGAGAGATGTAGGTAGATAACCATCATGACTTATTAGATATGAGAAGTGTTACGATGAGGAGATTGTAAGATCTTAGGTCTATACTGGATGAAAATTCTAGAAGTAATTATAATTCTTGAATTACTAGATGGGATGGATTTTTAACCAAGGATTAGAATTGAGGTCAAATGGTTTATAGGGGTTTCCAAACCCAACCAAACCACACTAGGTGGTGTTGGGTTCCACACTAGTTTTTATTTGGTTGGGTTTGTGTGGGTTTGGTTACGGTAATGTTGGGTCATGTTATGGGTTGGCAGAATTTTGACCCAACCCAACCAAACCAACCATTCCATATGTTTACATACTAAATAATAAATGAAAAATAATATTTATTTATAGATAATTAATAAAAACGAATAAAAATAGTAATTAATTAGTAATAGTTTATAATAACTTAAAACAAATAATAATAATTCATACTAAATAAAAACTATCAACTAATGTCAATTACTAATAGTTAATAATAAATAATAATGCTATATTAAACAAACACAACTTAAATATAACTTTGTATTTACATAATATTGAAATCAAATTTATGCTATAATTACATTATATTTACATTATATTTACATTATATAACATTATATTTTACGTTACATAAAATTATATAATATTATATTCACATTATATGATGTTATATTATTGTTATATAATATTTTATTTAAAAAATTTAAACAATATCTAATGAATATATAAGGTTATGTTTACATTATATAACACTTTATTTATGTTATAAAATGTTATACACCAATATACTAACTTCAAATTTATAATATATTTACATTATATTTACCAATCAATATTAATTTATATATTTATTTAAATAAATAGTTTTACTATATATTCATAATAATTTACTGTATTTTTTTACCTGACCAAACATACGTAATCTAATGAAATCTGACCCACTTCGGGTTGGTTTGGATCAAGTCATCATAGAAAAATGGTTGTAACCCAACAAATCCTGACCCAATGTTTTTGCTTTGGTTTGGGTACAAAATCCCACCAAAATCAACCAATCATTTTGGAAAGATTTCCCTAAGGATCATGACCCATTAGAAGATTATTTTTACACATTGGAGGGGGTTCTAGAGAGATTGCGATAGCTTGGGAGATCCTCAGATGGGTTTCGGGTAGTAGCTGTAATGCACAACCCAACAACTAGTAGACACCATTGGCTCGTCGATGGAAATTAAAGGAGAAAAATTTACATTCCCCCACCCATTAGAGTTTTATAGGTGGAGGAACCTCCTCTACTCTATTTTTTGTGTGATGGATAGTGAGGAACCATATAAATGGTAATTTTCGTATAATGTCATAGTGTTTTGTTGTATGTCTCTACCTATACTAAAATTTATTGTCTCATGTTTCCACAATTTATAGTTTTTAGATCTCAAGATTAGGAATTAATTGGTTATTCTATTATATCATGGTAGAATCTACCAATTATCTACTAGTTTCCATGCAACAGAAGAGGAGAATTACCCAAGACACCATTTGCACCTGAATGCTAGATGATTCACCAAGGTGTGACTCTATAGTAAATTTTAATTATTTTTTTAATACTAGTTTAGTCTATAATTAATGGTGTAGTAATAAATGTGTTTAATATAGTTTTTTGAAAATAAGGATAGGGTTATGATAATGGTTGTTGATGAGAATTTGGTCAATGTTCCAACATAACACAATGAACAAATGAGTTTTCATTAAATATACCAAGTTAGTTTGAAATAAATTAATAAATTTAAAAAATACAGTTAATAAATTATTAATATGTGTAATGTGTGAGGGTATTTGGTTGTTGAGATGAGATTTTATGGTATTAGAGCATGCTATAAGGGCTTATGTGGCCCTTGGTAAATGCTATTGGCCATCATAAATAAATTATAAATTGGAAGATAATGGTTGGTCATCACATGTGCACACATTATGGTTTATTACATTGATTATATTCATTGTTTCATGAGGTCTCATTAGCTTTGGTGGATCATCATTCAAATAATATAAATTTATAAATGATTTAATTAGTTCATAAATTGAATAATTATTAAATTACTATATTTAATTAAATGAAATTACCACAGTTTTGTTGTAAAAGTAGTTTGGGGCCTCTTTAGACCCATGAAAAATAGATATTTAGCTCAAAAACTAATGGAAAATGGCTGAAACAACTAATTCATGACTCCCTTTGGCATATACACCCATCAATATGTGATTTGACAAAGTGGATAGTTCATTGGATTTGGGTGATGAGATGGGTGAAAAGACCTCCCTTATGTGATACCTCAAGGACAGAGTGGGTATTTGTTCCATCTCTTCAGTGTTTCCAATGTGACATACCCTATTTATCAACTGATATCACACTATCCAGATGATTATTCCAAGGGATGCAATACACTCTGATCATCTATTATCGACCCATGATCTAGATCAATAATAAAGATATATGTGAGGGTACCTCTTCTATGATATTGTTTAGGGGACCCATGTGGGTTCCCCTTAGAGATATGATCCTAGGTAGGAGTGTGTGGCCTTTGTTAGTGGTGGTTAAAAGTTTTAGATAGAACTTGAACCAACATTTTATCCAGAAGGGGGTGTGGTGATAAGAATGGGTTTATGTGTTTTAATGATAACTATCATTCATATATATTTCATGTGGTTATTTTTTTTCTGCATTTGAAGACTATAAATAATTCCTTGGACACATCCTATAGGCCTATCATTATATATTGGTGACATTTTGGATTCCCAAATGTTCAACCTCAGATCTAGCTTTTGGCCTCATATGACACGGTTGTGGTATAACATGGATATGATGAAATCATTTTGGATGCTTGGTGTGTATCCTATGATCCAACTGTTGAGTCATGTAAATAATTTCCAAGACACTGGGGTTATCCATTGGTCTATTTGGGATTCCCTATACTACAAAGGTCTATAGGGTTCCTAGTATGTATATGATCATTCCACTTAAGCTTGAATTATTAGTTTATGGTTGTCATGTTTTTTATTATATGCCTAGGTCATCTCTAGGATTTGGGTGGTCGATCATGATTTTATTACATGTTCAAGATTAGGATGTCAGGAATACATATGATCCTTCCATTTGGTATGGTTAATTAGTTCATCACCCTTAGGTCCATGAATTCCCTTGATTCTTGGGAATTAAATTCAAGTTATATACTCTATTTGTGTTGGGAGAGACACTCTAGACATATTAGATTTATTTATTAATCCAATTATAGTGATTTATTGAATTTTGAGAATTGATATGAGGGATTCCAAGGTTACACCCTAGGATTTGGGTTTTATATGGTTGGTATGGACATCATTATAGTCTCATAGACACTACGTCTTTGGTAAAATAATGTATGGTTTATTGGGGTCATAGACCGAAGGAAGAATAATGATATGGTTTGGTATGTGGGTTTTCCTAGACCATGTGATGTTCAAAGATACATTTTATAATCTGGTACAAAGTAGGTATTTTTAGTTTATTTAGATTATTATTATTAAATTTGTTAATTTATATTAATTTGGAATTTCACATGCACATATCACTACATATGTTGGTTAGTATGAGACTACATTTGTTGTTCCCCAATGGATTTTTTACTGAAACCCTATATGTTTGCTATTACTCATGGGTACCCTAGTAGCTTTCTCATGGATATTACAATCACATGTTGGGATGTGGAAAGGATTTCATGTTTGATCGAGATGGAATATATGTGATCAAAGATCTGGAGGTGGTATGGATTTGAGAAATATTTTATCCTTAGTGTATTTTTTACATGTGATTAACTAAGTTAGTGACCAGGATTGTATATATAATTTACCAAATATCATTTATTGATAGTATTGTTTAGATTTATCTCTTACACCATTGGTTTATTCGGATAGTTGATAATTAGTAATTTATTATTCAGTTGAGTACTCTAAGACATGGGTTATAACCACCCTATGGTACCTCCTAAGTCACCCACCACTGGTCACTTGCCTCTCACATTCAGGGAAGTGTGCTTGAGGTCACATGGAAGTCCAATATCATTATTATTTATAGGATGAGATAGGATTAGGTTTTACATAATAAATTGAATAATTTAATTATATTATAACAGAAGTTATAATTTATTTATAATGTAATAATTCAATTTTTTGACGTTTACCATTTTTTGCAAATCATAAATTTCTTCACAAAAAAACATTTCAAAAAAAGATAGAAAAAAATATTATAAAAATAAATAATGAATATTAAGAAAAAATAGAGTGTACGTCTTCCACATAAAAAATATAAGGTGTATAAACACAATGATTTTACTATTTTTTTTGACAAATATAGTTCTTGATACTATTTTGGTGAATATATGTCATGACCCCCCCCCCCCCACCAAATATGCCCCTCCTGAGCTAGAAATGGTAAAAGGGAGATAATGACCTCCGAGTCCCACCTCCAGTAGGCCCCGGGGTGGCGACTAGCACCAAGGGTATGATTTTTTCACAATATGGGAGGAATTACCATTTTTATTTATTTAAGATCGGGAAACAGGATGAGTCAAACACCAAAAGAAAAGGGAACAAGTAAATGGAAATAAACCCAAACAAATCCCACATGCATGTTTAAACAATTTTGAAACAAAGTACAAGTACAGGAAATCTCAAAAGTACAATACCAAAAGAAACAAGAGTATAAAAACTGCAACAACTCCAACTGTCTCAACTAGTAGGGTCCAGCACGACCCTGGTAGTCCTTCTGGAAACCTGAAAGTAAACGTACGGTGAGAATACATGTATACTCAGTAAAAAAACCTAAAGTTCTCGTGCACAAGTGGGGAGACATCCTAATGTCCCGTGAGAACAACAAAGGAAACCAAAAACCTAACAAGGAATTCTATCCACCCACCCTCACCAGCCACGCTCACCAAAAACAAGAACAACATGTAGTAGTATATAAGAACAAGATTATTGGGTACCATGCACCATTTCCCACTAGTTAGCTTCTCTTCCTAACGGCGAACGTCCTGACGCTAACACACTCTTCCCGTCCAGACACACTTGGGCCTCAAGAACCACATATCCCACCCGCACACACCTGGGCCTCACAACCACGGATCCCGCCCGCACACACCTGGTCATCACAACCACGTATCCCACCCTCACACACGTGGGACTCACAACCACGTATCCCGCCCCCACACACCTGGGCCTCACAACCACGTATCCCGCCCGCACACACCGGGGCCTCATCCCGAAGATTCTTGGGAAATAGTAAACCTGACCGAAGAGACATGGGCTAATACCACCCCAATCTAAATTTACCTGATGAGTCTTCGGTGTAAGCTCTCACCTCAAGCCATCACAACCTATGGAATAATGAGAAGGAAGGAGATAATAACTAAGGGGAAAACCCCCTCTCCCATGAAATGGGAGTGTTCGGTACTAAGTTCTCAACATGGGTGGGGTGCAACAAAACACAAAGATACAGATATATATATATATATATATATATATATATAACAAACACACAACCCAACCTTTGTATTCTAAATAGAGAAACTGATCATGTGCCTTGGCACTGCTATGTCGAAGCATGCATACAATAAACAACCTCAACCCCATTTTGGTTTTCATGTTTCAATAGAATTAGTTTATTAGTTCCTTAACTACTGGGAAATTATCCACAACCAACCATATCAATCATTCGTAAAACATATACCTGCCATCCACAAATCCATTTAAGAAAACATAAGCAACACAAACAAGTCCCTTCTTATTAACCAACCAGCCCCATTGATTATTATTCCCGTTCCATTACCATGCACCACCATTCATTTACTCTTCCACTTTTATTTATTATTCACAACCCATAGATCGTTCACATTCAAACCCATCCCTGCCGCCCTGCTGTCAACCACCATAACCACAATCACACCGAAAACCGTACGTCACCATCCCTTGATACCACTTATTGCAGCCCTGCTGCCCGTCACCGACATAGCATTCACACCATCCCGCAACCAAGACAACTGCAGCCCCACTACTCACCCGATCCACAACAACACACAAAACACTCCCTTCACATAAATAAACCCCAACCAACACCCGCATGTTTATTATTTCAGTTTTTTTCAACCGAGTTGATCACACAAGGGGTCCGATTATTCATTTTATCAGCCAAACTTACGTGATTAAAAAATTCCCATATTCCACAAAGTTTCCATCCATAAACGGTCTAGAAAGATAGGGAAGGATTTAATTAGGCATGCAAAGTCCCCCAATGACCGTGATTTTAAGTAGGCATAAGCCTATTTAATTCACAACATAATATCATAGGATATAAATAATTTAACAGTATTCAAAAACATCTTATCCTCGTTATATAAGCCAGTTATTATCTTTATTAAACCAGTTCAAATGTGTTTCACTTAAACAAGAGGAAACCCACCCCGAATGATGCACAAATTTGAGAGAAAAAGGTATGATCCCTACCTCCACAGGTTCTGATCACAACGCTCCCCCGGATCAACTTTAGAAGACGTTCGTCGGCATCCCTCGCTTCTGTCAAATCCCGGAAAACCACCTCGGGTGGAAGATGGGAAGGAAAGGCCGAAGGGAGGACAATAGATCCAAGCTTCGAAGTTCCACCTCATCGTTATGATCGCGTGGCCACTGACAGATCGTAAATCGGAGCTCAGACGAAGAAGTTATGGAAGAAAAGAGCCTTCAAGTCTCTTGGGAGAGCTCTGCTCGAGGGAATGAGGAGGAGATGAGTGAGTTGAAAAGGAGGAGGGGACCCCTCCTTTTATAGGTGATAAAAACAAAAGTACACGGCGTGTACTTCCTAGTACACAGCGTGTACTTGTCCATTTCACACGGTCACCACGCAGCTTACAACACGACCTTCAACGCGGAATGCGGCCATTGACTAGTCAACACACGGTTTGAGGGTAATGCATACGTGGGGAGAGACTACACGGCATGTAGTACGGTATACACAGTGTGTACTCATTTATTTCACGCGGCCAGGAGACGACATCAACACGGAACAATGCCGTTGACTGGTCAACACACGGTTTAAGGGTAACACGTACACGAGAAGGGACTACACGATGTGTAGTATGGGATACACGGCGTGTACTCATTTATCTCACACGACAAGGACACATCCTTCAACACAGGGTATACCTAGCGAGGGGGTACACGGCGTGTACTCACACTATACGGCATGTAGTTACAAAATTGTGGACGGTGTGGGAAAAGTCCATTTTACCCTCCAGAACATTTCATGACCTTCTTTTTGACAAAGGAATGTGCCGGAGAGGACCGGGCGATTACATCAGATACCTCTTAAAACATTATTGTCCCAGAGAATTCAAAATCCAACCCATAGGAACCCAATAAGATACCTCTTAGGGATCTCGTTATAATAGGAACCCATCCAACAACCCTAACCATATGTGTTAGGAATTCCTTCACCTATGTCGAGATATTATTCTCTTTAGGTGGCACTGACTCGCCTGCATGGGTTTAATCGCATCCTCATTAATGCATCTCGATTAAGGATCAGGTTTTTCTCTTTCCCCACACATCCGAACATGCTACACACTTATCAGATCTTGGGAAGGAGGTAGCATCTGTGGGCTTCGCTTTGGACCAAGCCCAAGCCGAACTCCAGCGTGTCAAGCTTGAATGGAAACGCCTAAAGGAGAAGTTCAAGTTAGTAGAGATTACTACTAGGGCAATGTTATATGAGCCTCCCTCAGATTCTCTCACCATAGCACACCTTACACTTAGGTCTTTTGCCGGTGTTATAAGGGGCTATGCGACGAGACCCTAGCTTCCTTGTGTAATCCTTTCGGGTGAATAAATTGAGATATCTTCCTTTAGTTATGTTTGTGGATTTTCTTTTGTCCAGATAATTTTAGGATATATTTTATTGATGAATTTTTGAAAAAGGGATATTTTAAAACATTTATGTAAACCCTAAATAACTAATGATGTGTAATGATTTTCAAAAAATTGTCTTCTACAAAAGTGTTCAGTAAGGAATTTGGAGTCTAATAAGATCAACTTAATTTTTAATGAATAGTAAATTATGAATAGTGATTTTACGCTTAGGATTAGTAATATGACCAAATGGATTAGTAATTTCACTCAAAGAAAGTTTTAATATAATTTAGACACCTAGATTAAGTAATGTGATTCAATAAAATGGGCAAATAACGGTTTCATAAATCATTAGTCAAGTATTAGTTTTTTCGGATGAATAGTTTTTTTTAATTAGAAAATTTAATTAAAAAAAATTAGAAAATTATTTTTATAAAAAGGACTTTATTTTTGAACACAGAGCATCGATATTATGTTAATGTAATTTTTGGGGATTTTTCTGAAAAAAAATGAATTTTCGACGAATAGTGTTTTTATTTAAAAATTAAATTAAAAATATTTAGAAAATTATTTTTATAAAATGGATTTCATTTTTGAAATCAGAGCATTGATATTTGGTTAAGGTGAAATTTTGGGATTATTCTGAGAAAGTTGAATTTTCAGTGAATAGTAAAAATACAGTTTTAGGGTTTCAGTATGTTTAATGACAGCATAACTGTCTCATGATGATTTCATGAGATATTTCAAGGGTTGGCCGGCCAAGGGTGATTAATTATTGTTTTGGGGGCCCCATGTGGCCTAACTTTATGAAAAATATCATGAGAGAGCACATGGGTTTGAGAAAAGCACTTGTGAGGTGTCCCTTGGCCATTAATGCCTTGTCCCCTCACTTTCCCTATAAATACCCACCCTTTCCTCCTTTAGTTTTCACTCCCAACGCTCCCCTAACGAAGTTCTGGTCTCCTTACCTCCCAAGGAGTCCTCCCAAGGTGCCCCAAGCCCTCAAGGTCCAAACCTTTGAGTTTCAAGAGTCACGTTTTAAGGTAAGGGATCCGACCCCTCTCTTTCTTTTCATTTAATCTCTTTTATGTCATTCCTTTTATGCTCCATGTTCTTATGTGAGAGGATGTTCTTTTATATTCCTCTTACTGCCCTTTTCATTCTTATATTATGAGAGATCCCCTCTTACTCTCATCATTTCATTTTATGAATGTTTAAGTGATGCCGTTAGGCTGCCGAATTTTTAAGGGATTCTTTCACCCTTCTCATTTATCAAGTTCGATTTTCATGTCAAGTATTTCAAGTTCCTTTTTATTATGTTGGGGTATGATCTCTATATCTATCATACTGATCTCTTATGATCATATGATGAGAGACCCTATTTTATCTTGTCAATTCATTTTTATTGAAGTTTAAGTGACGTCGTTAGGCTGCCGAATTTTCATAAGAGAAATCTAATTTTTGTCTTCCTTCCATGTTTTTCATTTCAAATGGTATGTACTTAAACTTTCAATAACATGTCCATATATCCATCTTATTCTATTCCCCTACTGTTTTATGGATCATTTATGAGTGGGTGACCCATGTCCCCTCTCTTTTCAATGTTTTCTAAAACCTTGTAACATAGCCGTTATGCTGCAGACTTTTCGTCTCAAAATGCCTCTCTCTTTTCTCAAAAATTATTTTATGTTATAAAGTGAAAACACAAAGCCCTTATTTCTAAAAGGGTATTCACATATATATCAAAATGTTCTATTTTAAATTCTGGGATTTACATACATGAGACCCACTTTCCCTTTTCGTGGGTTTAAAGTGACGTAAAGATCATGTCTTTAAAGAAGTTTTTAAAACATTATGATTATGAAATGAAACCCATTTATTTTATGCTATGTGGGTTATTTATGAAATGTTTGATGATGATATATGTGGCTCACATGATAATAAATGCAAATTTAATGGTGCGCCCTGATAGCGCTCCAATGCATTGGGTAATGATGTAACCACTAGAGATTACAATTTTCACGATACCTTGGTGAATAACCTTGGTAATTTTCAAATGACACATTGGGGATGGACCTTGGTGATATGTTCATGATTGTCTATGTTAAATGATGTAGCCACATCTTCATGTTATGGAAAATGTTATTTTTATTATGAAATGCCTCATGATTTCTTTCTCATGCCTTAAAGTTCTTCTCATATCCTTATTGAAGTATCTTAAGTTCACATGTAAAATGTTCCTCTTGTTTCCCTTACTGGGCCTTCTGCTCACCCTTTCTTTTGATGTATGTCCCCAGGTTATGAGATGCAGTAATGAACCTAAAATGAACTTAAGGAGACGCCTTTCAAGTGTTTAAGAAGAATGTTTTATGTTGTTTTCATGTATTATGTTCCTGGTTTCCAAGACACTAGACCTTAAAGATCCTCAGTTTTGTGTAATGTAATGAAAGTTTATGTTATAAAATGGCGGGATGTTATAGTTGGTATAAAAGGATGGTTTAGTTATTTGTGGAAATTAGGATATAAAAACTTTAGGAAGAACCCTATAGAAAAGTTTAAATATAGGAAAACTTCCTGGTATTTTGGTAAGTATTGAGTAAGTGGTTTATCAAAAAAATACATCCCTGTCTGGATACGAGCAGGTAGAGGTGGCTCTGGCACAGATGTACATAGGGGTAAAACCTGAAAACACCGCTTTGAGCTAGACTCGAACGGGAACTGGTGCACGATAACGGGCCTTGCTGCACTCTTGGTTACGACACTCCCGGGGGATATGTTTGGTTAATCACAAGCTTTTTATGAATCATTATGAAGGAATTATAGAAAAGTGTAATTGTATAAGCATGAAGTCTTAGTTAAAAGATCCATAAATGAAATAAGTTTCTCACTAAGGTTTTATTCTTTTAGAAAATGGTGGGCAATAGGAGGAACCGTGCCGATGGTGACCGAAATGCACCATGTGCTGACGGCCCTCCGATGGAAGCCGGAATGGAAACATTCATGCGAATGATGAACCAACTGACTCAAGTTATGAGTAATAACTTGAATCAAGCTGAGAGGCCGACCTCACCACGAAGGGAACAACTTTCTTTTGAGTCCTTCATGCGTCAACGACCACCAATATTCAGTGGATCTACTGACCCATTGGTTGCGGAACAATGGATAAGCTCCATTGAAAAGATCTTTTCTGTACTTCATTGTTCGGAACAAGAAAAAGTCACCCTTGCTGTTTACCTCCTAGAGGGAGAAGCTGATCAGTGGTGGTCACTGATCAAAAACACAAATCCACGAGGAGAGATGGAAGCTATGGAGTGGGAAGAGTTCTGGGGAATATTCTTTAATAAGTATTTCCCTCGTTCGATGAGAACGAGAATGGAGAAAGAATTTCTCGAGCTGAAGCAAAAGGAGAATGAATCAGTTGGAACCTACGAGATGAACTTCACAAGGATTCCCGTTATACCTCAAGCTTCGTCATGGACCCTAATGGGAAGGTTGATATATTCTTCGGTGGACTACGACCTCATCTACGGAAGAATCTAGCCAACAGAGACTATGATAGCTATGAAGAAATTGTTCGAAGTGCTATGAATGTTGAACTAGAGTTTGGGGAGACATAGTGGTCTCACAAATCTAATGAGAAGAAGAGAACTCTAGAACCCAGCCTGGGAAGAAGTTTTGATCAGGAAAGAGGTGGAAAGAATATGCAACATGCCACATGCAATAAATGTGGGAAGAAGCATTCAGGGAACTGCTTGATCGGAAGTGGTAAGTGATATAGGTGTGGAAAAGAAGGCCATATTTCTCGGAATTGTTGTAGTGATGTGAAGCCTCAACTTCCCAACACTAACGACAGAGGAAAGATGGTTCTGGCCCTACCCGAAGTCACATGCTTCATGTGTGGACAGCTTGGGTACTTTTCTAATCAATGTCCAAATCTGAGGGCGGTGGAGGGGAATCTCCATCAACCTCAGCAGAGGCCAAGGGAGAAAGGTCGTGATTTCGCTATCACAACAGCTGAAGTTGATGTTCCGAACGATGTGGTAGCAGGTACTCTTGTTGTCCTCTCAAAACTAGCAAGTACTTTATTTGATTCTGGTTCTACGCATTCCTTTATTTCCTCCAAGTTTGCAAGGAATATAGAATCAATCCCCGAACTGCTAGAGGTAGAGTTGTCAGTCAAGACTCCAAGTGGGATTATCCTTGCATCAAAAGTATTTAGTGACTCTAGTGTTTACTTTGGTGAGAACAATCTTCTCGCAAATCTAGTAGTCATTCCCATGATGGAATTCGACATTATACTAGGGATGGACTGGCTCTCAAAGTATAATGCTACGATCAAATGAAAAAGTAAGGAAATCTCAGTAGTCTTAAATGAACAACCTACAGTTATCTTCCAAGGAGAGATATCCCAAACTGATCCCTATCTAGAAGCACCTCCCATAGCTTTCTTTATGGAGTTAATCGGTGATGATGAAGAAGGGAAAGGGAGAATACAAATTGAAGATGTTCCAATTGTTCAGGAGTACATGGATGTATTTCCTGAGGAGTTACCTGGACCTCCCCCAGAAAGAGAGGTAGAGTTCTCCATTGAACTCATACCTGGGTCCCAACCGATATCAAAGACTCCGTATATAATGGCAAATGTGGAGCAAGAAGAGTTAAAGAAACAACTCCAAGACTTGTTGGAGAAGGGGTTTATCCGACCGAGTGTGTCTCCTTGGGGAGCACCAGTTCTCTTTGTGAAGAAGAAGGATGGATCAATGTGGCTATGCATTTATTATAGAGAACTAAACGGGATCACAGTGAAGAACAGATATCCTCTCCCAAGAATTGATGATTTATTTGACCAAATTCGCGGGGCTCAATTCTTCTCTAAGATTGACCTTCGATCTGGTTATCATCAACTGAGGGTGAAGAAGGAAGATATTCCAAAGGCTGCCTTCCGATCAAGATATGGGCATTATGAGTTTACTGTTATGCCTTTCAACTTGAATAATGCTCCTGCTATTTTCATGGATTTGATGAATAGAGTCTTTAAGGACTACCTTGATAACTTTGTGGTAGTTTTAATTGATGATATTTTGATATATTCAAAAAGTCGTGAGGAGCATGAAGATCATCTGAGGGTTATTTTGAAAACTCTACGAAAGGAGAGGCTCTTTGGGATGTTCAGAAAGTTTGAGTTTTGGTTACAACAAGTGGCTTTCGTGGGGCACATTGTAACCAATGAAGGAATCTCGGTTGACCCTGCAAAGACAATTTTTGTGGAGGAGTGGCCTCAACCCACAACAGTAACTGAGATTCGTAGTTTCCTTGGTTTAGCGGGATATTATAGGAGGTTTGTGAAAAACTTTCCACGGCTTTCTAATCCACTAACCAAGTTGACTCGAAAAGGGTTAAGTTCAACTGGACAAAGGAATGCGAGGAAAGTTTCCAAGAGCTAAAGAAGATATTGCTTACTGCACCTGTGTTAACACTACCCTCTATCGGAGAAGGATTCGTTATTTTTAGCGATGCATCTCTGAAAGGTCTTCGGTGTGACCTCATGCAAAATGACAAGGTAATTGCTTATGAATCTCGACAGTTGAAGATTCATGAGAAGAATTATCCTACGCATGATCTAGAGCTGGCGGCAGTTGTTTTTGCTCTAAAGATATGGAGACACTATCTTTATGGGGAGAAATGTGATATATACATTGACCAAAAAAGTCTAAAGTGTATTTTCACACAGAAAGAATTGAACATGAGACAAAGGAGATGGTTGGAGCTTATTAAAGACTATGATTGTTCAATTCATTATCTCCCTGGAAGAGCAAACAAAGTCGCGGATGCGTTAAGCAGGAAAGATCCTGTTGTTCTGGAAACAATGAGGATCCTAGGGGATCCCTTGATTAAAGATCTAGTAAAACTGGACATGGGAATTATAAGGAAAGGGACATCATCAACCCTATCCCAAATTATTTCTCAACCTTCATTACTAGAGAAAATCAAGAAGGCTCAAAAAGAAGATCATTTGCTGCAGGAGAAGTTCGAGGTTGTAAAGGATGGTAAGTTCTCTGATTTCAATGTTGATCAAGAAGGTGTATCGAAATTTCATACAAGTCTATGTGTTCCATCTATTCCGTAGATAAAGAAAGAACTGATGGATGAAGCTCATAGCTCTACATTCCCTATACATCTGGGAAGCACTAAGATGTATAGAGACCTTCGTGATCATTATTGGTGGGATAACATGAAGTGGGAGATTTCTGATTACACTACAAGGTGCCTGGTGTGTTAGAATGTAAAGGCATAACGACAACTTCCTAATGGGGTATTACAACCGCTACCCATACCAGTATGGAAGTGGGATAATATCACTATGGACTTTGTAACTGGTCTCCCGAAAACATCCGAAGGAAACAATGCGATATGGGTTATTGTGGACCGTCTCACCAAGACAGCCCATTTTATCTCTATTCGGGAAGATTTCTCTCTGGATCAGCTTGCCGAGATATACGTGAAGGAAGTGGTAAGGCTGCATGGGGTACCACTATCCATCGTATCTGATCGTGACCCAAGATTCACATCAAAATTCTGGAGAAGTCTTCAACATGCTCTGAATACTGAATTGAATTTTAGTACGGCCTATCATCCTCAAACTGATGGCCAATCTGAAAGGACTATTCAGACACTCGAAGACATGCTGAGATTATACTCAATGGAATTTAAAGGTGGATGGGATCAACACCTCCCATTAGTTGAGTTCTCCTATAATAACAGCTACCATTCGAGTATTCAGATGGAACCCTATGAAGCTCTGTATGGAAAGAGATGTAGAACTCCTACTTGTTGGGATGAAACTGGTGAGAGGAAGCTTCTTGGGCCTGATCTCGTGCAAGAGATGAAGGAACATGTTCATGCCATCCAACAACACATAAAAGCTGCTCAAAGTCGGCAGAAGAGCTATGCTGACAATCGTCGAAGGGACTTGGAGTTTGGTGTTGGCGACAAAGTCTTCCTTAGAATTTCTCCATGGAAGAGAGTCATGCAGTTTGGGAAGAAAGGGAAGCTCAGCCCTAGGTACATTGGCCCCTATGAAATCCTTGATGGCATAGGAGCAGTGGCCTATCGTCTAGCACTTCCACCAATCCTAGCTCAAGTTCATGATGTCTTCCATGTATCTCTCTTGAGGAAGTACATACCCGACCCTTCGCATGTACTGAACCCAGAGGTGGTACAACTGGAACATGACCTCTCTTATGAGGAGCAGCCAGTAGAGATCTTGGACCGTAGAGACAAGGTCCTACGAAACAAGACTACCCACCTTGTGAAAGTGTTGTGGAGGAATCACAAATATGAAGAAGCGACTTGGGAGCCTGAGGAAACATTTAAGAAAAAGTACCCTCACCTTTTCGACTTGGCCCCAAGTGTAAATATCGAGGAAGAAATTTATTAAGGGGGGAAGAATGTAACGACCCAATATTTTTGAGTAGTATATTAACTTACTCTTAATGATTTAATAATATGTTAATGGTCAATGCAGAAAGAGGAGTCGATGGCTTCATCCAGTAGAATCGACCCTTTTGAAGCCCACTTATCAGAGCTTGGGAAGGAGGTAGCATCTGTGGGCTTCGCTTTGGACCAAGCCCAAGCCGAACTCCAGCGTGTCAAGCTTGAATGGAAACGCCTACAGGAGAAGTTCAAGTTACTATAGATTACTACTAGGGCAATGTTATCTGAGCATCCCTCAGATTCTCTCACCATAGCACACCTTACACTTAGGTCTTATGTCGGTGTTATAAGGGGCTATGTGACGAGACCCTAGCTTCCTTGTGTAATCCTTTTGGGTGAATAAATTGAGATATCTTCCTTTAGTGATGTTTGTGGATTTTATTTTTTCCGGATAATTTTAGGATATATTTTATTGATGAATTTTTTAAAAAGGGATATTTTAAAACATTTATGTAAACCCTAAATAACTAATGATGTGTAATGATTTTCAAAAAATGGTCTTCTACAAAAGTGTTCAGTAAGGAATTTGGAGTCTAATAAGATCAACTTAATTTTTGATGAATAGTAAATTATGAATAGTGATTTTCCGCTTAGGATTAGTAATATGACAAAATGGATTAGTAATTTCACTCAAAGAAAGTTTTAATATAATTTAGACACCTAGATTAAGTAATGTGATTCAATAAAATGGGTAAATAACGGTTTCATAAATCATTAGTCAAGTATTAGTTTTTTCGAATGAATAGTGTTTTTTAATTAAAAATTTAATTAAAAATAATTAGAAAATTATTTTTATAAAAAGGACTTTATTTTTG
The DNA here is from genome assembly GCA_963277665.1 of Viscum album. Classification (NCBI taxonomy): domain Eukaryota; kingdom Viridiplantae; phylum Streptophyta; class Magnoliopsida; order Santalales; family Viscaceae; genus Viscum; species Viscum album. The sequence continues at coordinate 1,256,083,886 of OY728142.1, read as the reverse complement.
AACTCAGAGGATCGATATTATGTTAAGGTAATTTTTGGGGATTTTTCTGAAAAAAAATGAATTTTCGACGAATAGTGTTTTTATTTAAAAATTAAATTAAAATTTTTTAGAAAATTATTTTTATAAAATCAATTTCATTTTTCAAATCAGAGCATTGATATTTGGTTAAGGTGAAATTTTGGGATTATTCTGAGAAAGTTGAATTTTCATTGAATAGTAAAAATACAGTTTTAGGGTTTCGGTATATTTAATGACATCATAACTGTGTCATGATGATGTCATGAGATATTTCAAGGTTTGTCCGGCCAAGGGTGATGAATTATTGTTTTGGGGGCCCCATGTGGCCTAACTTTATGAAAAATATCACGAGAGAGCACATGGGTTTGAGAAAAGCACTTGTGAGGTGTCCCTTGGCCATTAATGCCTTGTCCCCTCACTTTCCCTATAAATACCCACCCTTTCCTCCTTTAGTTTCCTTCCCAACTCTCCCCCAACGAATTTCTGGTCTCCATACCTCCCAAGGAGTCCTCTCAAGGTTCCCCCAAGCCCTCAAGGTCCAAACCATTGAGTTTCAAGAGTCACATTTTAAGGTAAGGGATCCGACCCCTCTCTTTCTTTTCATGTAATCTCTTTTATGTCATTTATTTTATGCTCCATGTTCTTATGTGAGAGGATGTTCTTTTATATTCCTCTTACTGCCCTTTTAATTCTTATATGATGAGAGATCCCCTCTTACTCTCATCATTTCATTTTATGAATGTTTAATTGATGTCGTTAGGCTGCCGAATTTTTAAGGGATTCTTTCACCCTTCTCATTTTTCAAGTTCGATTTTCATGTCAAGTATTTCAAGTTCCTTTTTATTATGTTGGGGTATGATCTCTATATCTATCATACGGATCTCTTATGATCATATGATGAGAGACCCTATTTGATCTTGTCAATTCATTTTTATTGAAGTTTAAGTGACGCCGTTAGGCTGCCGAATTTTCATAAGAGAAATCTAATTTTTGTCTTCCTTCCATGTTTTTCATTTCAAATGGTATGTCCTTAAAATTTCATTACCATGTCCATATATCCATCTTATTCTCTTCCCCTACTGTTTTATGGATCATTTATGAGTGGTTGACCCATGTCCCCTCTCTTTTCAATGTTTTCTAAAACCTTGTAACATAGCCGTTATGCTGCAGAAGTTTCGTCTCAAAATGCCTCTCTCTTTTCTCAAAAATTATTTTATGTTATAAAGTGAATACACATAGCTCTTATTTCTAAAAGGTTATTCACATATATATCAAAATGTTCTATTTTAAATTCTGGGATTTACATACATGAGACCCACTTTCCCTTTTCGTGGGTTTAAAGTGACGTAAAGATCATGTCTTTAAAGAAGTTTTTAAAACGTTATGATTATGAAATGAAACCAATTTATTTTATGCTCTGTGGGTTATTTATGAAATGTTTGATGATGATATATGTGGCTCACATGATAATAAAGGCAAATTTAAGGGTGCGCCCTGATAGCGCTCCAATGCATTGGGTAATGATGTAACCACTAGAGATCACAATTTTCACGATACCTTGGTGAATAACCTTGGTAATTTTCAAATGACACCTTGGGGATGGACCTTGGTGATATGTTCATGATTGTATATGTTAAATGATGTAGCCACATCTTCAAGTTATGGAAAATGTTATTTTTATTATGAAATGCCTCATGATTTCTTTCTCATGCCTTAAAGTTCTTCTCATGTCCTTATTGAAGTATCTCAAGTTCATATGTAAAATGTTCCTCTTGTTTCCCTTAGTAGGCCTTCTGCTCACCCTTTCTTTTGATGTATGTCCCCAGGTTATGATATGCAGTAATGAACCTAGAATGAACTTAAGGAGATGCCTTTCAAGTGTTTAAGAATAATGTTTTATGTTTTTTTCATGTATTATGTTCCTGGTTTCCAAGACACTAGACCTTAAAGATCCTCAGTTTTGTGTAATGTAATGAAAGTTTATGTTATAAAATGGCGGGATGTTATACTACTACTATAAACTCTAGGTCATGGGTGGAATAGTTACGCTCATGAGGGCGCAACTTCCTAGACCCATAACAGATCACACCCTTTTTCTGCATTAGTACGCACCCCAAGCCAAGGCCAGAAACATCACAAAATACCTCGTATAATAACCATTCCTCTGGAAACCTGAGTATGGGAGCACTGACCAACTTATCCTTTAGGTAGTCGAAAGATTCTTGGCACTGCTCGCTCCATAGGAAGACCTGGTTCTTCCTAGTCAAAGTCGTCAATGGAGCAGCAACATGAGAGAAGTCCGAAACGAACCTCCGATAATAACCTTCCAACCCTAGGAAACTACGAACTTCTGCCACACTATAGGGTGCCGCCCAAGAAACAACTTCCTCTACCTTCGACGGGTCCACTAACACTCCATGCTGAGACACTACATGCCCAAGGAAGTGTACTTCTTATGTCAAGAACTTACACTTTGACAACTTCCCATAAATATGGTGGTGGCGAAGGACTTCCAAGACTTCCCTGAGATGCTCAACGTGCTCCTCCTCTGATCTTCAGTAGATCGGGATTTCATCGATAAACACAATGATGAACCTGTCCATAAACTCTCAAAAGACAAGGTTCATAGGTCCCATGAACACAACTAGTGCATTTGTAACTCCAAACGGAATCACTACAAACTCGAAGTGTCCATACCTACACCTGAAATCAATCTTCGAGATGTCACTGTTCATTACACTCAGCTGATGATATACATATTGTAGATCAATCTTTGAAAACAAACTTGCTCCCCTCACCTGGTCGAAGATATCATCTATCCTTGGAAGGGGGTAACGGTTCTTGACCATTACCTGATTCAACCATCGGTAGTCTATGCATAGCCTGAGACCACCATCTACCTTTGTCACGAACAAAAATGGAGCACCCCCAAATGACACGCTGGGTTGAACAAAACCCTTCTCCATCAAATCGTAAATCTTAATCCGCAACCCCTACAACTCTAAAGGTGTCATCCGATAAGGGGCCATTGAAATCGGACATGCACCAGGCTGTAAGTCTATCCCGAACACAACGTCACGTTGGGGGGGGTATAGTCACAACCTCCTCGGGAAAAACATCGAGGAACTCCCCAACAACCTCTCGGACATCCATCATCTCTGTATCAGCTGATTTCACCGAAAGCCCACCAAACAAGGAAAGGAGAGGCTTCACATGCCTGCTTCCAACAAGATAGCTCCTCTCGCCAATAAAAGATACAAGCTGCCCATCCACGTCGGAGAACATGACTCTTCTTCAGAAGAAATCGATAACGGCACTAACAGAAAAAAGCTAGTCGATGCCTAGGATGACATCATATGCCTGCATCTATAGCAAAAGAAGGTCCCCACTAGATTGATGTGGTCCCAACGTCAGCCCACATCCCTGGAAAACACAAGATACACTGGTCTGGCCTCCAACGGGTGTACTCAGCACCAGGGGTACAAAAAGTCTCTTTGTTTCTAGACCCAAAGCATGGGCTAGACTGGGTATAACAAAGGAGTGCGAAGCTCCTGAATCGAACAAAGAAGAAATGAGAGTGCGGAAAAAAAAATCATACCACACACCACCGCTGGTCCTGCCGAAGCTGTCAAATCTATTACGTGTAACTATCCACGCCCAGCTCCTCTACCTCTCTGATGTCGACCGCCTCCCCGACCACATCCGGGTCGAGGTCCCTAACGAGTATCTTGAGGTCGGCCTCCTCCTGCAAAGTATTCCCTCGGAGGAGCAGGGTCCTGCTATTGCTGGAAGGGCCTCACCGAAAACTGGTGTTGCTGAGGCGGGCGCTGAACCTGCCCACCTCCACCGTGCTGAGCTCGGGTCGGGTAGTGACTCGGAATGTTGTCGGTGCCTTCACAAGAGAAACACTTCAGTTCTTGGCTCGTGAAAAAAGGACGAGGACTTGAAGATCTAAACTGGAACTGCTAAGGCCTGCTCCCTACTGGCCAGAAACTGGATGGTCCTGTCACAAGAGACCTGCTACTAACTTCCTTCCCCTTCAACGAACATGGATGGATCCCCTCTCGTGGTGCACCTCCCTACGAGTGCATCCTCTCTACAACCTCTGTCATCTTCTGTACTGCCATGTACGTTGGAAGGGTGAAGGGGGTGACAACATACTGGAGCGAAGGACGAAGCGCCTCCTCCAAATGTCTCGCCCGAGACTCCTCATCCGGAAAGAGATCCGGAGCTAAGCATATGAGATCCTTGAACTTGATCCCAAAATCTCGTATTGACATACTCCCCTACCGAAGGGAGAGTAACTCCTACTGCTTCTATGCCTTCATCAGAGAAGAAAGGAATTCCTCTCAGAATTCCTTCTCAAAGTCAGCCCACAGAACCTCTGTCTCTGTCTTCTCTCTGAGGTAGAGCATCCACCACTGACGCGCCACGCCACTCAGCTGACTAACTGCTAGGGGATCCCAGTACTCCCTCGAAGCACGGATCAGAGTAAAAGCGATCCCTAGATCCTCAAGACACCCCTCCATCTCCATATCCGAAGTACTACCCTCGTACTTCTTGAGAGTTTGTCGCTGGAAAGAATGTAGAGTCTTCATCCACTGGTTATCTTCCTCCTCTCGGTCAATCCTCAACTGATCGACCGCCTGAATCTACTAGTTCTCGGCTGTCTGAGCCACCTGGGGACGACGTCTAGGTGCCATAGTTATACAGTAAACAAAGATCACCTAAGCCCATGTAGTAAAAAAAATTCTCAAGGTTTCATTTTATCATTTTATTCAATTTGATTCCCAGAACACGCAAATCAAGTAAAACACAAACATGATGATGCTTGTACCTTCCCTGGGGTCTCTACCCTACAACCAATGTAGTCTCACTTGGTCTTTCAGTAGGCTCAGAGTCCTTGCAGCGGATCATGGGGGGCCCTAAAATCTTATGTCCTAGCTGGTTTTCCCTGACCTATGTCATGCACCAAGATCGACCAACACTGTTTCCCTACCATCCCATGCAATCCACACTGTGCCTAACTCCAGACTCCATCCAATATCTCAACCATGACCTATGATATTTTTCTGTCACGACCACCTCCCACCAATGATTCCCCTCCAGAGCTGGAAATGGTGAAAGAGAGATAATGACCCCTGAGTCCCACCTCCAGTAAGCCCCGGGGTGGCGACAAGCACCAAGGGTATGAGTTTTTCATAATATGGGAGGAATTAACCTTTTTATTTATTTAATATCGGGAAACAGGATGAGTCAAACACCAAAAGAAAAGGGAACAAGTAAATGGAAATAATTTCAAACCAATCCCACATGTATGTTTAAACAATTTTGAAACATAGTACACGTATAAGAAAGCTCAAAAGTACAATACAAAAAGAAACAAGAGTAAAGAAACTGCAACAACTCCAACTGTCCTGACTAGTAGGGTCCCACACGGCCCTGGTAGTCCTCCTAGAAACTTGAAAGTAAATGTAGGGTGAGCATACAAGTATACTCTGTATGGAAACCTAAATCTCTCATGCACAAGTGGGGAGACATCATAATGTCTAGTGAGAATAACAGAGGAAACCAAAAACCTAAAAAGTAATTATATCCACCCAACCTCACCAGCCACTCTCACAAAAAACACAAACAACCAGTAGTAGTATATAAGAACAAGAGTATTGGGTACCCCGCACCATTTCAAACTACTTAGCTGCTCTTCTAAACAGCGAACGTCCTGACGCTACGACACTCTTACCGCCTGCACACACCCGGGCCTCAAGAACCACATATCCCGCCCACACACACCTGGGCCTCACAACCATGTAACCCACCCGCACACACCTAGGCCTCACAACCAGGTCTCTCGCCCACACACACATGGGCCTCACAACCACGTATCCCACCCGCACACACCTGGGCCTCGCAACCCCGTATCCCGCCCGCACACACCTGGACCTCATCCTGATGATTCTTGGGTAATATTAAACCTGCTCGAAGAGACTTGGGCTAATACCACCCCAATCGAAACCTACCTGATAAGTCTTAGGTGTAAGGTCACCTCAAGCCATCACAACCTATGTAAGAAAGAGCATGAAGGAGCTAGTAACTAAGGGGAAAACACCCTCTCCCATAAAATGGGAGTGCTCAACATGGGTGGGGTGTGAAAAAACACAATGATAAAGATATATATATATATATATATATATACCAAACACACATCCCAACCTACGGCTTCTAAACAGAGAAACTGAGCACGTGCATCAGCACTGCTATGTCGAAGCATGCATACAACAAACAACCCCAACCCCATTTAGGTTTTCATGTTTCAACAGAATTAGTATATTAGTTCCTTAACTACTGGGAAATTATCCACAACCAACCATATGAATCATTCGTAAAACATATCCCAACCATCCACAAATATAGTTAGAAAAACACAAGCAACACAAACAAGTCCCTCCTTATAAACCAACCAGCCCCATTTATTATTATTCCCGTTCTATTACCATGCCCCACCATTCATTTAATCTTCCACTTTTAATTATTATTCACAACCCATAGTTTGTTCACATTCAAACCCATCCCTGCAGCCCCGCTGTTAACCACCATAGCAACAATCACACCGAAACCCGTACATCACCATCCCTTGATACCAGTTATGGCAGCCCCACTTCCCGTCACCAACATAGTATTCACACCATCCCTCAACCAATACAACCGCAGCCCCACTGCTCACCCTATCCAAAAAAACCCACAAAACACCCCCTTCACATAAATAAACCCCAACTAGCACCCGCATGTTTATTATTTCAGTTTTTTTCAACCGGGGTGATCATAAAAGGGTTATGTTTATTCATTTAATAAGCCAACTTTATGTGATTAACCAATTCCCACATTCGACAAAATTTCCATCTATAAACAGTCTAGAAAGATAGGGCATCATATAATTGCGCAAGCAAAGTCCCCCAACGACTGTGATTTTCATTAGGCATAACCCTATTTAATTCATAACATAATATCACAGGATATAAATAATGTAACTACATTCACAAACATCCTATCCCTGTTATATAAGCGAGTTATTATCTTTATTAAACTGGTTAAAATGTGTTTCACATAAACAAGTGGAAAAACATCCCGCATGATGAACATATTAGAGAGACGAATGTAAGATCCCTACCTCCACAGGTTCTGATCACAACGCTCCCCCGGATCAACTTTATAAGACGTTCGTTGGCGTCCGTCGCTTTTGTCAAATCGCGGAAAAACCTCCTTGGGTGGAAGCTGGGAAGGAAAGGCCGAATGGAAGACAACAGATCCAAGCTCAGAATTTCCACATCGTCGTTACGATCCTGTGGCCGCTGACAGGTCATAAATCGGAGCTCAGACGAAGAAGTTATGGAATAAAAGATCCTTCGAGTCTCTTGGGAGAGCTCTACTCAAGGGAATGGGGAGGAGAGGAGTGAGTTGAAAAGGAGGGGACCCCTCCTTTTATAGGTGAGAAAAACAAAAGTACATAGTGTGTACTTCCTAATACACGGCGTGTACTCGACCATTTCACACGGTCACCACGCGGCTTCCAACACGGCCTTCAACACGGAACATGGCCATTGACTGGTCAACACACGGTTTGAGGGTAACACGTATGTGGGGAGGGACTACACGGCGTGTAGTATGGGATACACTGCGTGTACTCATTTATTTCATGAAGAAAGGACCCGACATCAACACGACACATGACCGTTGACTGGTCAACACATGGTTTGAGGGTAACGCTTATGCGGGAAGGGACTATATGGCGTGTAGTATGGGATACACAACGTGTACTCATTTATCTCACATGGCAAGGACACGGCCTTCAACACGGGGTATACCCGATGAGGGGGTACAAAACGTGTACTCACACTACACGGTGTGTAGTTACAAAATTCTGGAAGGTGTGGGAAAAGTCCATTTTACCAAACAGAACACTTCATGACCTTCTTTTTGACAAAGGAATGGTCCAGAGAGGTCCGAGGCATTACAATATACATGGAATTTTATATATAGTTCTAACATAACACAATATCATAACATTAACCTTCAATTTAATATTGTTAAATATATATTTATGTTCAATTTTTTTGGTAATATAATATTGGACCTGATTTTTAATCAGATGGATAACCCAAATATTATTATAAAAAATTATATAGGATTCTCCTCTTTCTCTCCCAAATATGTAACTTGTTGTTTCATTCATTAAAACTTAGCAAAATAATGGGTAGGAACTATATAATCATAATTATTTATAACGAGTGAAACACTTTCATTCCTTTTTATTATCAAATTCACAAATTTAATTCAAAAAATATCATCTAAAAATTTATTTAATATTAGGAATTTAAATAAACCAATTAACATTAGTAAATTCCATTACAATTTATTTTTTATTTGTAACATAAAAAAATATATATAGTCAATAGTGGATTTGAAACATCTATGGGAAGTATATATTAATTCCACGTGACACTCATTATAATAGTAATTATATCCTGTATATAGGAATTTTGCATAAACAATATATAATATTCGATAAATAGAACAAAATATAATTATAATGATTTTATTGTATCCAATTATGTTCCTTGACTTTAAATTATCATCCTTTATACTAGAAATCAATCATTTTTTATTTATTTTAAAAGGTAATCCAATGAAACAAACACACTGACAAATTGAAAAGGGTATGAAGTGAAAGGGATCATAGGGGACTGAAATTTTGAATTCCCATGGTGTCCTCATAGTAATGATTAGCTCTCTCTGGGGGGAAATGATTTGATGTATGAGAAACAAGAGATTGGAACTTCATGACTCACCTTGAATGATACAAAGTAAAAATTGTATTCCATTTACTCGATGTAAGACTCACCTACATGCTATTTTGAATCACCCATTTTTACATTTGGATAGTATATTCAATGGCCTAGGGGGTAGGCCCAAGTACACATTGATGATTGTAAATCATAAGAGAATTATTTTCGACCACCAGAAGTTGGATATTTTTTTGAGTACAAATTAAGAGGCCAGTGAGCACTTCCTGTGTCTTTTCTTTGAGGGAATCACCTCTAGAAAGGAAATTATTAAATGTAAGGATCACAGAACCACTTGTGTCCCTGATCAAACCACCTCCCCACATCAGACTCATAATACATGAACCATCAGTGTTCATTTTGAGGCCATCATGATGAGGGAACCAGCACACCAACATTCCATGGCTAGTGTTGTGTTCATTGAGCATGGTAATGTGAGAAATAAGGGGTTGTATCCAAAGGGATGTCTGACACTCTTTGAAGGTAAGAAACAAATCTAGCAGAACCATTATTGTTTAATAATTAGATGCATTATTTTACCAATATATCCCTTATATTGTGCTTCATTCTTCCATATCCATATAGAATAATAACCTGCTATAAAAATAACCTCACACCCTGTTTTCTCAGTATTTCAACTCCTCATCCCTAGAACCACTACTGAATGAAGTATACTAAACCTCTTCTATATCTCCTCCTGTCAATCATTCGACCTCGAGCCAAACAATCCACACCCAATCAATTTTAATGGATATATTTTTCGTACATTAAGTGTACAACTCCCTGTAGTAAAATCACCATGAGGCAAGGTTCACACCCATTCGTTGGATATTGTCATCAATGTAAAGTGAATTATTGGAGTACTACCAATACATATGGAGTTATTGAATAGTTTTTTGTACATTATTTGAATTATTTTTAGTTAAATGCATTCCATATTTATGTTGAGATATTAATCTTAGATTATACCTATAGATGAACAAAAAAGAAAAAAAAATTTAAATTGACTAATTAAGAACATTTAAAAATAACATTACTTATTGTTTTAAAATTATTAAAAATATTTTTAGATACTTTAAATATATATCATTCACATAACCCATTAATATAATTTGGAATCTGTAATCTCCAATAACATATATATTATTAACAACTCTAAATCATATGAAGTTTACCTCTTTAGAAAATATGTCAATCCTATGATTCTAAGCCTTGGGTTCCTATTTCAATCCTTAGAGAGAATTTATCATATTTTATACTAAATTAAAATCATATTCAATTTTAAATTTACATGGTTCATAAATAGTCTTATTCTAATAATTTACAATCATGAATAATAAATTGTCTTATATTTAAAATTTCATAAAATTTATCTAAATAATTAAATTAGATATAATATTATTTAGTAAAATATTATAATTAGAGTAATAATATTATCCAGATTAGCACCATCAACATATATACAACACTTTTCCACAAGCCAAAACATTATTTTTGTCCAAATTTCATTGTTTATTATTATTTAAACCTATTTAGTATCCATAAACATTTCTTCACAAATTCTTGGAACCACCTCTTGGGTTTAATAAGTTTCAATATGACTAATCATTTCATTTATTGTTAGGCTAAAAAAATCTTCCCCTTTATACAAAAATAAATGATTTATGATCTAATTTTGAGAAAAAAAAATTTCCTATATATTTTCAATCATCGTAGTTTTGTTCATATGTTTCTAACTAATTTTTTTCATCAAAATTTTCATCATATGTACTCTTATTTTATCAATAAGTGTTTGAGCCTCTTAAAATTCATCATCCTATTGTGATTCAAATACTGAATCTTCACCACCACTCAACTTTTATTCTTGAAGAGTTTTTGGATTATTCTCTCTAAACTTACTCTCAATATTTCAATAAAAATTACCATTATGGGTTTTAATGAACTATGACATCAGTATATTAAATAATATTCTAATATACCACGTTATAACATCATCAATCTTATATTATAATGTAATTACTGAGAAACATTTCATCATGTACAATATTTTCAAATTTTCTATGGTTTCTCTCTTTTTTTGGTATATAAAATTTAATTTAGATACAGAAAAATATTTTATATTTTTCTTATCAAAAATATTCTTATAAGGTTTTTTATCCTAAAAATAACATATCAATGATCTATTAAAAAACCAAACAATATTATAAACAACTTCCTACAAATAATTCCTTAAAATTATACTAGAAATTAGTGTTTCTATGACCATTTTATTTATGGGTTTATTCCTTAATTCCACATACATAGATGTATATGATTTTATAGCAAAAAATACTTAATAGTAAATTCTATGATTTTGTAAAAGGATTTCACGCTTATGGTGACTTTATTATATCAAAATAACTCAAGGATAAAATTTTCTAAAAACATTTATTATATACCATTTATATATACCATTTGATATATATACATATTTATATTATTATTTTGTAACATATATTCCAGATTCACACTATTCTCCTTAATTAATCTCGAAACATAACATAATAGAGACCACATTTGGTATCTTTAGTGTTTTTGTGTCCACATATTAATGGGTAAACATGAAAAATCCATTTTGTTGATCCCTTAACATCTGGATTGTAAATATTTCTTGTAACATTTCATTCAAAATATTTAAAACTACAACAATTTTATTTTTTAGAATTTTTATACATAATGAAACCATACAATTCAATAAAATGTTTATTATATTTAGATTAAATTGACTTAAACATTTTATGCTATAAGTTATTATCTTATTATACTTGAATATAAAAACATATTTATTTAATTTAATTTGTTATATATTATTTATTTTTTTGTGTTCTCCTAAAAAAATGAACATATATCATTCATTGATTGTGAAACCCCTTATGGTAATGTCCAAGAAGATATAAATTTACTTACAATCAAGATATTATATTTAAGTCCATTAAAAAAAATAATATATAAAATTTTCATATACTCACATCGGATTATATCTATCAAAATACCATATATTTTTACATAACAACCTTTTCCATACCTAAAAATCCTTCATATTATGGATATCACTATTCATCGTAAATTCTTAGTTCTTATCATGTGAGAAACAAACTTTATATCATATGTTTAGTTTCTTCTAGTTTTTGTTTCATTAAATTTCAATTTAACTAAATTAAAATTTTTAAAGATTCATGTTTATTCCCATTATCATCAGTTAAAATGAATTTTATTATGAATATTATATAAAACATATTGGTTTAATTACAAATGCAATATAATCATCCAGTTTTAATAAAAAAAATTATGTTTTTTTTAATTGATTTTTCTATCCAATATATTTCCTCCTTTTCTATGATGATGTTATCTTTTTTATATAATTATTCTACCATACTTTCTTGATTAGCAAGAACCATTATTACTAAATCTTGGAAATTTAATGAATTATCTTATAAATAGATAATGTTTTATATTAAAGATATTATTTGTATATTTTTTAGAGATTAAAATAAATATCAAGAATATTTTATATTGTGGAAGTGTTTTACTTAAATAAAAATATTATCTGATATGTTTTTCTATATTATCATTCAATTCAATTTTAAAAAAACCACATCGTTTGTTCCATCATGATCTTAATTTCATAATTTCTAAAAACCTCACTTGTCTAAGCTTGAAAAATATATTTTCAACCCCCAAAATATCATTACCATATAAATGTAATCTCTAAACACAAATATAGTCAATAAACTTTTTATATTCCTTCAATAAATTTTCTTTTTTCTTCTCATTATAAAAACTCTAAAATACATGTGATTTTCTATTTTTTAATATTGTAACCTAAATATGTATATGAAATTTTTTAATGTCCAATTTAACTTAAACAATCTTGAATAATTGAATTATTTCTTAAAAAAATTCTTTCATATTATTTATAATATTAATATACTCTTGAATATTAAATATAAAATCCATCATACATTTATTCTTTTCCCTAAAATTCAATAGTTAAAACTCTTATTGTAAAGACTTCATCTCCTCCTTTTTTTGAAATGAAAAATTCTTATATTTTATAGTGAAATTATTAGACTTTTTCCCCCTTATTTATGTTTTTTAATATATTCTAACACAACATTTAAACCTTCTTCAAGAATAACAATTCATCCACCTTCCTCTTCAACTACAAGATAATCTTTAGTTTCTCTATAAGGACCAAAAAAATTCATTAAGGATAATTCCTCTTTGTCTATTTAAATGTCTTCTTATGGTTATATAAAATGTATATACTTATTTGGATTTATGTGTTGGATTTTAAAATACTATTAAGAGTTGTGACCATTTCTAATATATTCATTGAACAATGATCACATGATTAGTATAAATATAGGGCTTTAACAAATCCAATTTACTCTATAAAAGGAAGTGATGGCCTCATCCATTAGACTTTCCCTGTATAAATTCCATTTTTCAGAGCATAGAATAGAGGTGGCATCATTGGTATTTAATCTTGACCAATCCCAAGAAGATCTTGAATATGTTAAGTTTGAGCGGAACTACCTACAGGAGAAGTGGAAGTTGATTGAGATTACTACTCAAGCGATGTTATTCGAGCCACCCCTTGTGCATGCCACCATCACGCATCTTACCTAAGGACTTATGTAGGTGTTATAAGGGGTTATGTAATAAGACCCTAGAACTTTTATTATGTGCATTATTTTTGTATTTAATAATGAATATACATTTATTTTTTATTATAACTATGTAAATATTTTTTAAAGAAGAAATAGTATTTGTAGTCAATTTTCAAGTAAGGAATTTATTTTTATAAATTAATGGATTTCAGAATTAAATAATAAATTAATAAAATATTATTATAATTGAATTAATTTAATTATTTATAAATGTTCATATAAATTTTATGAATGCAATTATATTTTTTTATTAAGGTTTGAAAGCTGTCTTTGTCAAAACCAATTAATTTTCAAAAAATGTCTGTTTTTATTATAAAAGTGAAATTCAAATATTCAGAAAATTATTTGGATAAAATGAATACTATTTTTTGAATAAGGACATTAAAATTATCCAGTATTGAATTATTCATAAATTTCTGAGATAGTTGAATTTTTGGGTAAAAAATAAATACCGTTTAAATATATAATGTGTTTTATGACAACATAGAGACCCAATAATGGTGTAATAAAGTAAAATAAACATTATTTTCGGGAAATATATGTTTTAACATTAAAAAAATCTGATTTTAGGTTTTTTTTGATTTATTTTACAAAGCTTTAGTGGAACCTCCAAGACATATAAAACATTTTAGATTTTTAAATTGATTTCCTTGAGAGTGTGACTCACCTCCACATAAGGAACCATATTATTTTAATAAGTTAGACCATTGGTATTATAATATATTTTTTTCTAATCCCCTTTGGAAAAAACCATCGGATGAATCCATGGGGTGGTTTGTGGTTTTGATTAATTTAATGTGTGGTGTCCCAAACCTAAATAAAAATGAATTCCCTCTCATTTCCTATATAAACCCACCCAAGCTCCCACTTGAACTTCAATAAAAGCCTTTGGTGTTTGACCAAAACCTTCCCTTATATCTCTATAATCCTACCAAGGTTCCCCAAGCTCCCAATAATTCTCTCTCAAGACTCTCCCAATCTTTTGGGATCTCACTACCAAGTAAGGGATTTCTTCCTTTCTAAATTTTGTCCATGTTTCATAATATTGTTATATCCTTTTGATTTAAATAAAAAATATTGGGGTATTATTTCTAACCTCTTACAAACTTATCTATTCATGTTTTAATATGGATAAATCCTCTTTCTCTCTCATTAATTACTATCATGTACAACCGTTACCATGCCGAAATTCCGTAAGGAATTCCTCTCTCCTCATTTACATTCAATAAATTATTTTGTATCACGTATCAAAATTCCATTAAATTTGTTGGGAAATGTATCCATATGAACCCCTTACTTTCCATTTAATTTAAATATCATTAAACACCCATTTTTATTTCATCAACCATTTATAGGAATTCTTATGTCACACTGTTATGCTACCAAAATAACACCGCGTTTTTCTTAGCCAAGATCATGGTGTAGTGAATACCATACCCATGTCTCTCTCAAGGGTATTCACCATTATGATCATATACATATTTAATGATATTTTAATTTATTTATTCCACATTACTTAATCATGTAATACTCTTATGTTGTTTATTAATTCCATGATATATGATCCTTATGGCACACATAAGAAAGAAATTAAATGTTTAATATCAGTGCACCCTAATAGAACTCCAATGCATTGGGTACAATATAGTATCATGATACATCATGTGAACTGTATGTTGACTCATGCTAATTCATGTGAAACTATGGTTTACTCATGCTTCATTTGAAATGAGGCTTTACTCTAGTTCTATGTGCAATGATTCTTGGCTCATTCTAATTCCATGTTAAGTGTTGTTGCACATCTCCGTGTTATTATTATTATTATTATTTATCATGTCATTATGTTCACAATTCTATTGTGCCCCATTTATATTCCTATTGAATAACATTTATTTTATTCCTCATGTTATTCCTTGTTTACTCCCTTACTGGGATTTATTTCTCACTATTTTATTATGCTTGTCCTCAGGATATCCCATGCAATGCTAAGTACGGGGGAATATAGTGGCCATGAAAAAGATGTTTTAAATAAGATGTTGCATTTTATGTTTTAATTAGTTATGTAATGTTCCCAATCCCCAAAGACACAAGACCTCTAGATCTTCTATACTGTATCAAGTTATGGTTTTATGTAATAAATTATGTTAGGTATGTAATAAAGAGAATGGTTTTCATAGTTTTTATCAAATGATATGTTTAGTTATTTTTTGGTATTTAGATTAGAAAACCATAGTGAATCCTTAGAGATCATACTATGTATAGAAAACATCTATTTGTTTTTGTGAGTATTGAGTAAGTGGTTTATCAAGAGGATACATCCCTGTCTGGATATGATCTGGTAAAGGAGGCTCAGGTACATATGTACCTAAGAGTGAAAACTCTCGCAAGGAGTTTCAGGCTTGACCCAGGGTATCCTGGTACAAAAAATAGGGACTTTCTGCACTCTTGGTTATGACACATCTAGGGGATATGTTTTTGGTAAATTAATGATATTAGTATAATCCATTATTAAGGTAATAAAAAAATCCCATAAGAATATATGTTAAGAGATATATCAAGGAAAACCTATATTTAAAACTATGGCATCACAAGATAGGATATACTTATCCACTATAACCCTATCCTTTTATGATCAAAGATTCATTTTTATTCTCCATAGATAATAATTAAAACCCCCTGTTTTTATTCCTTTATTTCATATTTAAAATATGGAAGGAGGAAGATCATGAAGAACTCTTCTCTCTCTTCTGAAAGAAATAAATGGAAAGATCATTCTAAAGTCATGCTCAAATGAATTTGAAACCTTTCAAATATCCATATTACCAAAAAAACCTTATGAGACATCTAATACCTCTACCATTGCAACATTATTTCAAGGATCAAGTATATTCTATTGCTGAATATTGTGCTCTCAACTTTATTACCATGCTAATCTTGGAAAGTACCATCATGATCTTTTCAAATTCTTCTCTTTATTTGGAAATTAATAAGCACTAAAAGATTTTCTATATGATGCAAAATAGAGAGAAATCTGAGTTTCCTATATGTATAAAATTATAAATTTTTGTCTCTTGGAAAAGAAATGATTTACCAAAGCCCTATTTTGAAATATTTTAAGATGAATTAGTCAGAAGTTTTTATAAAAAAAATTTCAAGAAGGTATTTCAAAATT
The DNA here is from genome assembly GCA_963277665.1 of Viscum album. NCBI lineage: Eukaryota > Viridiplantae > Streptophyta > Magnoliopsida > Santalales > Viscaceae > Viscum > Viscum album. The sequence goes on along the minus strand of OY728142.1, from coordinate 1,256,067,144 downwards.
ATATATATGAAATAAATTTTTAATGACCTATCGATGCATCCATTGATATAAACCAAGACACATGAGGTGTTTTTAGGAAAAAAATAAGTATATGATTTTGAATATATCTTGAGGTACCATTGTGAAACATACACCCTTTCTGCATGAAGGAAATGATAATAGGAAAGAATGATGATGTTGTCGAGAAAATGATGGAAAATTACCCACACCGTTTTATTGAATAGAATGTAAAATGATATTTCAAGTGTGAAATATCTTAAAGGGGAAGATTGTAATGACCCAAAAATTCATTAATGAAAATTACACTTGGTATATTTATATTTCCTATTATATTTATGTAAAATTTATGGACTTATTTTGTTTTATGTTTTGGATTTTAAAATACCATTAAGAATTGTGACAATTGCTAATATAGCCATTGAATAGTGATCACATGATTAGTACAAATATAGGGCTTTAACAAATCCAATTTATTTTGGAAAAGGAAGATATGGCCTCATCAAGTAGACTTGACCTATACGAAGCCCATTTTTCAGAGCTCATAATGAAGGTGGCTTCATTGGGATTCACTCTTGACCAAGACAAATCTGAGCTTGAATATGTTAATCTTGAGTGGAACCACCTACGGGAGAGGTGAATGTTGAAAAAGATTACCACTCGAACATTGTTATCTAAGCCACCCCAAGAGTATGTCACCATCACGTACCTTACCATAAGGTCTTATGCGGGTGTTATAAGGGGTTATGTAACAATACCCTACCACTATGATTATGTGCATTATTTTTTTATATAATAACGAATATATATTCATATTATTGTTGTAACTATGTAAATCGTTTTTTATACCCAAATAGGATTTTTAGTTAATATTCAACTAAGGAATATATTTTGATAAATTAATATATTTTTGAATAAAATAATATTTTAATAAAATAGTATTATATTTAATTGATTTTGTTTAGTATAAATGATCATATAATTTTTACGAATGCAATTGTAATTTTTTATTACGGTTTGAAAGCTGTCTTTGTCGTAACCCATGAATTTTGGATAAATGTGGGTTTTTATTTTAAAAGTAAAATTTTAAAATATTTAGAAAATTATTTTGATAAAAATAATACTATTTTTTAAATTATGACACCGAAATTATACAACATTTAATTTTGCATAATTTTCTGAGAGAGTTGAATTTTTGGGAAAAAATTTAATACCGTTTAAATATATAATGTGTTTTATGAAATCATAAAGACCCAATAGTGATTTAATCAAATACCATAAACATTATGTTTTTCCATTATATGTTTTAACATTAAAATAATTCTATTCTAGGTTTTCTTGTTTTATTTTACAAAGCTTTAGTGGACCCTCCAAAACATACAAAACATTTTAGCTATTTAAATTGATTTCCTTTAGAGTGTGAATAAACTCCCCATAAAAAACCCTATTATTTTAAGATGTCAGGCCATTGTAATTATAAAATATTTTTTTTCACTCCCTTGTGAAAAAAACCATGGGAATAACCATGGGAAAAAACCATAGTCTGGTTTGTGGTTATGATTAGTTTAATGTGTGGTGTCCCAAACCTAAATAATAATGAAATCCCTCTCATTTACAATATAAACCAACCCATTATCCCAATTTCTCTTCACTAATATCCTTTGTAGTTCTCCCAACCACTTTCATACCATCTCTATAATCCTTCCAAGGTACCCCAATCTCATAAGAATCCTCTCTCAAGCCTCTCCCTAGCTTTTGGGATCACACTTACATGTAAGTGATTTCTTCATTTCTAAATTTTGTCCAAGTTTATTTATATTGATATATAATTTTGATTTAAATTAAAAATGTGGGGGTATAATTTATCACCTTCCCCATACTTCCCTATTAATGTTTGACTAATTATAGGTCCCCTTTATCTCTAATTAATGCCTCTAATGTACACCTGTTACCGTGCCAAAATTCTGTAAGGAATCTCTCTCTCCTCATTTACATTCAAGAAATTATTTTGTATTATGTATCTAAATTCTATTAAATTTTTTGGGACATGTATCTATATGACACTTATTACTATAAATTTCATATACATATGATGATACATCCATTTCTCTCTCATCAACCATTTTTATTCATTCGTAGGTCACGTCGTTATGCTGCCGAAATTGCACTGCGATCTGCTAAGACAAGATCATTGTGTTGTGGATACCATACCAATGTCTCTATCATGGGTATTAACCTATATGAACATATACATATTGAGTGTTAATTTCAGGTATTTATTCCACATTCCTTAATCGTGGAATAACTTTTGATGTTGGTGGATTCCTTGTTATATGATCCACGTGGCACACTTATGCATGAAATGAAATGTTTAATAAAGGTGCATCGTAATTGAACTCCAATGCATTGGGTAAAGTATTGTATCATGATACTTGATGTGAAATGGGTATTAAATCATTGTAATTCAATTACAATGAGGGTTTACTCATTCTTTATGTGCAATGAGTGTTTAATCTTGCTTCATATGCAATGAGCCTTGGCTCATGCTAATTCCATGTTAAGTATTGTTTCCACACCTCCATGTTATGATTATAATGATTTTTCATGAATTTATTTTCATGTTTATGATTTTCTCCACTGATATTCCTATTGACTAACATGTATTTTATTTCTCATTTTATTCCATGTTTACTCCCTTACCGGGCTTTATTGCTCACCCTTTTCTTTGCATGTCCTTAAGATATCACATTCAAGGCTATGTACGAGGGAATGTAATGGTCATGAAATGGATGTTTTCAATAAGATTTTTCATTTTATATTTTATTTTGATTTTGTCACGACTCGTCCCCTGAGGCCCTTGCCGTGACTACCCCAAGTACGCCTTCCATAGGCGAAGGGCTGGAGACTAGAACCGAAGGCTTATTCCATAAAATGGGAAGGCATTGCCTTTTTATATTGTAAACACACGCAAGAATGAACACAATAAAATATGAACACGAGTAAACTGTATAGTAAAAGTGTGAGTACAGTAAGAAAAAGGGTCTAGAATACAAGCTCAACTGGAATGTATAGGAAATCCTAAAAGTAAATGTTAACTGGAACAGCTCCTATGAACTCCCACTCAGGATCCTACCTGATGGGTAGGTACACCTCTCAAACTGTCGTCTCTACGATACACCTCGTCTAATGTCCACCAATGTGATACCTCCAGTCCTGGTACCCTCGTCATCAATCAGCACAATCTGTCATCTGCACCAAACACAACAAGGTGCGGGCATAACCCATGCAGGGGTGAGTATAACGACACTCAATAGGGACCCTGAGACCCTCAAGGTCTCACAAAATCCAAAAAATGAAAATCAATTGAATAGCCTACTTAGGTATATGACCATACATATACTTAAGTTATCAAAGTATACCCATATCAATAACGAGGAAACACTGGGTCCAACTTAAAAGCCCAAAGAACAACTATTCCACAAAACAATGGAATACCACGAAGGTAAGTACCACACAAGTGTGCCACACAGAAGAATACCACCAAGGTAACACCACGAAGGTAAGGACTCATCTCATACCAGGTATAACATAGGTACAGTAGTAGAGATTATTATATGTAACTACAAAATGAACTAACTCTGTTAAGAGGAAAACCCATGAAAGATCCTAAATCATCATCAGACCTACATAAGATCGTAGTACATTGTCAGACCCACAGAGGATCGTAGTAACTTGTCAGACCCACACATGATCATTATACATCGCCAGACCCACACATGATCCTAGTATATAGTCAGTACATCTTCAGACCCACACTAGATCCTTGTACATCGTCAATACGTCGTCAGACCAATACATGATGCTAGTACATTGTCAGTACGTCGTAAGACTCCCACAGGATCCTAGTACATCTTCAGTACATTGTTGGACCCACAGAGGACCCTAGTAAATCGTTAGTACGTCGTCAGACCCATAGATGATCCTTGTAAATCGTCAGTACATCGTTAGACCCACACATGATCCTTATACATCGTCAGTACATTGTCAGACCCACACCCAATTCTAGTACATCGTCAGTACGTCGTCAAACCCACAAATATTCCTAGTACATCATCAGTACATCGTTAGACCCACACAAAATCGTAGTGCATCGTCACAGCCAGCTACAGGGTTCCCGCACTAAGCTTGCTCCTCTCTAGGAGAGTTCACTCCCCGTGCAATTGGTCGATACTCCAAATTCCATGAAGTCCCATTCAAAAATATTCCAAAGGACCCCCATGTAATAGGGGTGTCAACGTAAAAGACGACACATCAATCGGATGCACGGTCTGTATGTTAATAACCTTTTAGTCCCGAGGGCCCGGTTGGATTTGTGCTCGATCCAACTTGACTATACCCCAACTTTATCAAAATATAAAGTGGGGTATAAAAAATGTCTGTCTCTCTCCAAGGATTGCAGCGCCGTAGATGGTTCGTCCAACAGATGCCCGTAGCTCAAGATATGGCCAAAAGAGAAAAAATGGGTCGGTGTGGGTCCGGGTCCGGTCCAACCTGGTCGGACTGATCTGACCCGGCCTGGGCCGACCAAGTTCGGCTTGAACTGACCTGACCCTATGGGTCTGTCTCAGCCCACGCTGGGTGGCCCGTCCCGTGATGGGTGTCCCGTCCCACACAAGGCTACCTAGCCCGCGTCAGGCGGCCTTGCCTGGCGGTCCGACCCGCATTGGGCAGCCTGGCCTAGGCGGTCACAGTGCGACGGGGCTGCGGTCCACCGTAGTTGGCCAGATGGCCAGTAGTCCTCTCCGTTCAGCGTGGTCATGCATCATGCCTTTGCCAACAGCCGATAATGAGCCATCCACCCTTCCCTCTTCTCTGCCGCATAAGGCTGCAGTTCTCTTCTGTCGGGCGTATGGTCACGCGCCACCGCCTTCGTCACAGCCGGCGGAGTTCCGACCATCATTCTTGTTCCCCACCAATATTAGTTTTCATCTTCATCCATCAAGAAGAACACACCAAAATATCAAAGGATTTTGGAGAGTTCGGCCCATGTTCGTCTGGCCCGCACCCTCCACATTAGAGTGATAGAAAGCGGCTCGATTAAACTTGAATCACAAAGAAAATCAATAAAGGTAAGGGGGGAAAATCTATCAACCAACCCTACCTAGTCATTCGTTGGAAGAGTTCGTGAGGAATAATACGAAGATGTTGGGGATGGTGGTGTCAGTGTTTGTTTCTTCAGCAAGTAGCCTCCTATCTGGGCTCAAGTGTCATCCTCCTTTTTAAATTTCACAGTATATTCTTCGATGGAGGATAAGTTTCTCCACAAATCTCCCAATCTCCTCCCATTGCCAACACTTTCCCCCCAACAATAAACTAAGGAGACAACATAAAATAAATTAATAACTTAACATTGAATTTTTGTTGACACATATAATTAATTGGGGGAGTTGAGAGGTTTCCTCCCATTAAAGAGGGTTTGGGTAGTCCTTGCCATTAATTTCAAAATTGGCGTTTTAGTTCAGCAGGTCCCCACCTCCATAACCCATGTATAGAGGTTTCAATAATAAAAATAAAATGTTAAATAATTTTATTTTCATTTTTCTATGAAATATTGAAAAGCTATCATTCACCCTCAACCTACTGTGGTCATGGTAAAGTTCTCTTTAATATAATACCAGCACTGTGAGTTCAATAGAGTTTTCAGATTTCAATTCTGAGCACCAGTTCAAAAGTTACAAAAACACGCTTGCACGTTTATGGAATATACTTGAAAAAATTTAGAAATTCATTTCATTCACACCGGGCCTCGAAATCACACGCTGTCAATTTTTGCGGACTCATAAAATTCCCATATAATTAAAAACAATTACCTGGAATTTTATAGTCTTTACATTCTCCCCACCTTAGGGCTTTACCTCCCCGTAATCCACAACTGAAACTAAAGAAACAAGTGGGGATACTGACATGAACCTAACCCTCCTACTCCCATGTGCTCCCCTGGTGGTTCCCAGGCTTCCATGGAATGCGCACTAGAGGTATTGACCACCCACGAAGGACCCACTCCAATCGATCCTCAATCTCCACTGGAAGCTCCAAAAACATCACCCCATCATCGATGTATATCTCACCATGGTCGATGAAGTGAGATGGGTTGTGCACATATCTTTTCAGTTGGGGTACATGGAAGACGTCGTGCACCCGGTGCAACTGAGGGGGGAGTTCTAAGTGTTAAGCCACCTCACCAACTCTGCTGGGGACCTGGAAGGGTCCAATAGAACCTCCGAGATAACATCCTCCCATACCAAATCTCCAAAAACCTCATCATGGTGAGACCCGTAGAAATACGTGGTCTCCATCCTCAAACTCTAGAGTTGTCCATCTCTTATTGGAATAAGACTTATGCCTGCTATGTGCAGTCTTCATCCGGTCTTGGATGATCTGCTCCTTTATTGTGGTAGCTCGTATCATCTCTGGTCCCATGAGTGCTGACTCCCCTAGGACAGTCCAACACAAAGATGATCTGCAAGGTCGCCCATACCATGCCTCAAAAAGTACAATTTCAATTGTGGAGTGATAACTGTTGTTGAATGAAAACTACACCAAAGGAAAGTGATCCTCCCAGCTGCGACCGAAGTCGGGATACAAACACGTAGCATGTCCTCATGGGTCTGAATAGTCCGATTAGTCTGGCCATCCGTTTGAGGATGGAAGGTGGTGCTCAAACAAAGATGCATCGAAAAAGCCTCCTTCAACCCCTTCCATAGCTGGGAAGTGAAACGTGTGTCACGATTGGAGACAATCATTTAGGTAAGTCCATGTAGCTGCACAATCTTCGACACAAAGAGGAATCCCAAGATCTCTACTGAACCCTTCTCTCTGATCTGTAGGAAGTGGGATGACTTGGTTAGTCAGTTGACGATCACCCAGATAAAATCATGAACTTTGGATGTACATGGAAGTCATGTCATGAAGTCCATGGATATCCCATCCCACTTCCACTATAGGACCTATAAATGATGAACTAATCATCCTAATACCTGATGCTCCACCTTCAATTGTTGACATGTGAGGCACCAAGAGACAACCTATACTACTGCTTTCTTTGTTCCCGGCCACCAGTACTTTCGTCGGAGGTCCTGGTACATCTTAACCACTCCTGGATGTACCGCTAGAGGGGATGTGTGGAAATGCCTCAATACTTCCTCCTGAAGTGACACTGGTATCATGGTACGTTCTCTAAAGAGAATGACGTGCTCTCCACCTTCAAAAAATCCATCATCTGCCAATCCTATGGATATCTGAGCACATCGAGTCTTGTAGTCAGCATCCCCACGCTTCGCCTCCCTGACTCCATGAAGGAGTGTGGGAGTTACTATAAGAGACAGTAGAAAAGCTTCTCCACCTCGATCCAAAAAAGATATGTACAAAGCGGCCAACAGCTCTGTCGCCTCACCTAGAAGTTGTATACTAGATCTCTTGATGAGTGAATCAACTACAATGTTTCCTATCCCAGGATTATATACAATCTCGATGTCATAGTCCTAGATGAACTCAATCCAATGTCATTGTCTCAATTTTAGGTCCTTCTGAGAGAAGATATACCTGAGACTCTTGTGATCTGTGTAGACTGTAAAATGATCTCCCATCAAGTAATGTCACCAAATTTTCAAGGCAAAGACCACTGCTGCAAATTCTGGGTCATGGGTAGTGTAGTTCTGCTTGTGTTGTCTCAGCTATCGAGAACCAGAAGTGATCACAGCTCGCTCTTGCATCAGGACATATCGGAGCTCGGTCCTAAAAGCGCCGTAGTAGACTATGTACCCTACACCCTCCTCTGGTAGCCTCAATAAGGGTGTAGTAGTTATCCTATTCCCCATCTCCGGAAAACTCTGCTGAAAACTCTCTGACCATACGAAAGGTTTCCCCTTCTTCATCAATGCCGATAGAGGTGCTGCAACTCTGGAGAAATATGGCACAAATCTCTAGTAGTATCCGGCCAAACCCAAGAATCTCTGTACTTCTGTCCCACTCCTGTGTGGATCCTAAGAAAACACCACCTCAATCTTTGCTGGATCCACTGAAAATGTAGCCCTCAATATGACATGTCCCAGAAAGTGAACCTCTCGGATCCAGAACTAGCACTTTGAGAGCTTACCATAAAGCTAGTGCAATCGTAGTGTGTCCAGTACTACCTGAAAATGATAGGCATTCTCCGCCTCAGTAGTGGAGTAGATCATAATGTCATCGATGAAAACTACTACAAATCGATCAAGGTGTGGTTGAAATATCCTATTCATGAGTCCCATGAACACTGCTGGAGCATTGGTTAAACAGAACGACATGACCAAAAACTCATAGCGGTTGCATCGACATCTGAAATCCGTCTTCTGAACATCCTCATTTCACACTCTCATCTGTGATATCCTGATCTGAGGTCTATCTTTGAGAACCACCGTGGTCCCTTCAGCTAATAAAAATGGCCATCAATCCTTGGAAGTTTTTCCTTCACGGTCACCTGATTCAGGCGCCGATAGTCAACACAAATCCTCAGGCTCCCATCCGCCTTCTTTACAAACAAAATTGGTGCTACCCAAGGAGAAACACTGGGCTAGATGTATTCCTTCCCTTGTAAGTCCTCTAGCTATACCTGTAGCAAACGAAGCTCTGTAGGAGCCATCAAATATGCTGGTGTGGATATCGGCGTCGTCCCAGGGTACAAGTCAATGTAAAAATCCACCACTCTATAAGAAGGTATACCCATAACATCATCAGGGAAGACATCCCAATATTGGTCCACCACTACCGGATAACTTGGAATATCCACATCAACCACTCTGAGGGTAAGTCTGGCCAATTGATGAGTGATCGGGTACACCATCCTATGGGTAATTCATTCCTATTTTACAAAGGCTCCTTTCTCACCGGTGAAGGTAAACCTAGTCCCATCCGTGCGGACACACCACACATTGTGCCTAATATAGTCAATCTGAGCATAGACTGTAGATAACCAGTCCATACCCAAGATGACGTCGTAAGTCTCGACACCTCTTCTAGGAGATCCCAACCAAATTTCTCACCTCATAGAGTAAGGTCAAACTACCGACACCTGTGCGTAATCATTGAATCCACTCTTGTAAGAGTCTGTAGTTGTAAAGATCGATCCAACAGCTCCGTCAGAATCTCCGAGCTCCAAACGAGGGTAGTGGTAATAAAATAATAACTGTCACCTGTGTCTATAAGTAATGTAGCTAAGGTGGAGTAGACACAGATCATACCTCGTATCATCTCCGGAGTGCCTTGGTCGTAGGCCTCATCTTCCTGGAGTTGAGCTCGCCCCAGTCCACCTGCTCCATGTGGTTGGGGTGGACCACCTGGTGGTGGTGGCAGTAAAATCTTGAATTGTTTCCCACCACCAACTGCACAGCCAAATCCGCTGCCACGTCTGCCTGCTCCCTGCAGACCTCCTCGGTCGAACCTCTATCTCTATCTAGGTAGTCCCACAACCATCTGCTGATCATCCGTACGACGGTCTCGATAGTCACAATGTAACACCCCGAGATTTTATAAAAAATATTCTTTTTAATTTCATTAATGTCTTGTGTTATACGCTACACCAAAAGGATCTTTCACAACACACATCTTTGACCTGGCTTGAATTACACGCAACCGCGACCTTCCATGGTAGCGTGTGTTGTACGCAACACCAAGTTTCGCTAAACAACGATATGCTATTAAAATATTATTAAAACTAGACGTTATGAATAGTAATAACCACTTTTTGAAATTTTTGAAATTTTATTTTTGAAAATGGACTTCATTTTTGGATTCGGAATATCGAAATTAGATTAGGGTGAAATTTTGGTGATTTTTGGATAACTTTCATATTTTGATGAATAGTGAAAATTACTAAATTTTAATTAAAAATAGCTTTTTTCAATCGAAATAATTAATAGTGATAAATTATTAATTTGAGTGGTTTAAAAGTATATTTAGAATATATTTTTACAATTTAATACAATGTTGGTCATTGGATGTAATTTCACATTTAAACCAGTTATAAACAAGTGTTAATCTTTTGATAGTTATTATCTCTTAAAAACACGCCTTTTGTTTTGACGACGGGAATTAATTTTTAAATTAATTAATGCAATTGATATGTTTTGAATTTGGTAAAATAGAAATAATTTTTGAGTTCATAATATCAAATATAGCTTAGGCCTAATTTTTTGTATTTTTCTGAAAACTTTCAATTTTTGATGAACAGTGAAACCACTAAGTTGTAGTTAAAAAAACTGAATTTTTCATAAAACTTAATTTTACCGCTTCTGTGAGTGGAATTTCAAAAATCCAAAAGACACGGTTGATTTCAGTAAGTAAAATATGGTTCAATGAGATGAAAATAATTTTTGGTGAATAGTAACTTTTTACTTTTATTTACCACTGTTAAAAGTAAATAGGGTAATTAAGGGTAGAAATGATATTATTATTACCCTATCACATGTCCTAATTCTATTGGACAAGTGTAATTCGAACAAAAACAAACTTAGGAATAAAATATGACCATTTAGGCCCACTTGGATTAGATTAGGACATTTATTATTATTTAATTCAAAGAAGAGTTAAAAGAGTTAAAATCAAAGTTTATTTACTAAAACATTTTTACTATAGGGTATACATAAGATAAATTCAACTATAAATATTCATTATAAAGCTACAAAGATTTCCTAAATAATGGTATTTTATTTGTAATTTTTAGACATTAAATAATTTAATTTATTTATGACACAATGATGATGCAGTAATTATCTTATTAATGAAATATTGACATAATTGATGTTATAATTACCAAAATAAATATAATTTGAGACTTTTTATGAATTAAACTAATTTTATAGGTTAATATGACATGTTAGTATTGATTTAATTAACTTTTTTCTAACTTATCATTCTGTTATGATTTTTAAAAAAATCAATTACTAAATAGTGTCAAAATTGACATAAAATAGTTTTTTAAACAAATATTATATTATTAATTGTTATTTTATTCCTAAAAATCTATGGTTCTTCCAAATGACTTAGATGAGGTTAAATATATTAATAATAAACAACTTGGGGTTCTTTTTGCTTCTTATAGTAAGTTTATTAACCTTATAGTGTAAGAACACAAGAAGACACGGTAAAAGTAAAATTATTTAACTTAATGTTAAATCTAAATGATAAGGATAAAATAGGAACCTAAACTTGTCTAAATTCTATTGGATGAGAGGATTTAGACCCATCCCCACCTTAGATTAGAAATAAATCAATTTGTAGCTATTTAAACCCGAATATGACTTTATAATAAAATAATATTTTTAGTTATTCCAAAGGTACCCCTCTCCTCCCTTATAAAAGGGCACCGCCTCCCTCTCTTCCTCACACAACTTTGAGCCTTCACGCTCGGCCAAACCCTGCCAAATTCTCTTCTACACTTCCCTAGAAACATCCTAGAGGTTCTGGTCTTCCTAAAAGACCAATTTTAGTTCCCTAAGAGGAGGTCTCAAAGAGGCGCTTCAAAGAAGAGGTAATTTCCGTTACCGATTCTTTCACCTTTATTTCTTCTTCCACTTATTTTTCTTAGGTTGTTTCATTATGAAGTAATAACATCAGTATCACTCATATACTGATATGTTATTATAAGTATGAAACAATCATATTTCACCATCTATCCATCCTACGGAAAACGAAATCACCGCGCGTGCGTACGTACGGAATACCGTCTCCACGCCGTGGTGTAATCTATTTTCCGCCACCACCTAAATTGGATGGGTATAATGGTGTAATGAGTAACTATATATGATTATTATAAAGTAATATTGATACTGAAATAGTATACATACACTTCAACACAAGTTCACGATCATGAGAACGATATCATCGCACGTGCGTACATACGGAATACCGTCTCCACGATGTGATGCGACTCGTTCTACATGATCATCATTACATAGTAATTATATAAATGAATTGAATGAATAAATATGATATATGTTACACTAATAAAATTCTGTATATAAGGTATCTATAACCTTAAAAGAATAATAAGAATTTATTCGGCAAAACACGCATAAGAACAAAAGGCAATAAGGACCCGAGTAACAAGTAACAATGAAATATTACTAACAAGAAGCTAAGAATATAACCATATATGATATCATCTCAATATGTATGATTCTTGAATAAGTCAATAACATTATTTAAACCATTATACAGGAGCTTCGGACACGTACAAATAAAATCGGACCTAAGGTAAGGTAAATATCACAATTTCATTTTTATCCGAGATTGTTTATTCGTAAGTATTTATCGGGGTGTATTTTATCATCCAAATCCATGTTCCTTCAATATATAATATTGTTTCCATCCACTTACAATAGTTTAAATCCAATTTTACCCTTCGGTTAGTTTTTAGTAAAGAATATGAAAGGAATCTTTTGTCGTTTTTTTCGTACGAGGTACTTTTTGACTTTTCCGACAAAAGTACGAAGAATGTTTTTTTAGCTTATACAGCATGAATGGATTTTTAAAACATTATTTCCAAGAATCATCCTTTACAAGTTTTCAAGTTTATTTTTAATCAACTTATTTTATTTTAAAGTCGTATGACATGTTATGAAAGGAAAAAATGTTTTTGAAGAAGAAAGGATATTTTTCTCAAGAATGGAGTTCAAGTGTTTTATCAAAATTATTTTCCATCTAAGATAATAATGGGTTCTGTTTTTATCCCTATTATTACATTGATTTGATCATGTTGTGATGGAATTATTTTTATGAATTCCTTTATCTTATATGAAATGTTTTATGATGTCACGATGTTTAAGATTCCCATTTTTATTACATGGGTTATGCAATGATGTATGATTTATGATTTTGTGGCACACATAATAATGGTATCATTATGAGATGGGTGGGACCTATATCTCCCTACAATGCATTGGGTAAATATTTCATATCTAATGAGATAGACATGGCTGGAATGGTAGGTTATACCGGTTCAGTGAAACAGGACTGAAACGAGGGTGACTCGATTTAGAAAGGGACTTTGTCCACTAAGATAGTCTTGGCAATAAGTCATGACTAACAAGAAATGATTCTCTATGATTATGTGTGTATTCCACAAAGTTTCATGTTTTATGTTATGCTTATTGGGATTTCATTTCACCACTATGATTTATCCCATGTTATGAAATTATGCTCTCTTTTGTAGGTTACGATTTCCAAAAGGTATGTTTTTATGATTATGATGTGATTGATTTTTCTTTTGTTTACCCTTACTAAGCATTTGAGCTCACCCTTTTATGTTTTATTTTCCCCAGGACATAAAGAAAGGTTTTAGGTAAAAAAAAGGGAATATCCTTATGGGAGATATTGAAGATCTTTCACCACGATTAGAAGATTACGTTCCGAGTTTCCAAAGACACTAAACTATTATGATGCTTGTGTGTGTGTTTTTTTATGTACTAAGTATTCCGCAAAAGTAATGTAATGTCCATGTACGTCAGGCTTCGGGTCTCTGCAGTTGGTATCAGAGGAAAGGTTTAGTCAACCTTTGGAAACTAGGATGCGAAAACGTTAGTGAGATCCCTGGAGGTATTTCTAAGGTATGTCTAGGGATGTCTCTAAGGTTAAGTATACGTATAGGTTATAGTCCTAAAATTGAGCTAACGATCATAGAATTAAACCTAAGAGGGTAGATATTGACGGTACTCCCCCTTTACTATGTTGTCTTCCCTAGCATGATTTCGCCTCTCACGGAATTCTTTTTGTGTTTTAGTTAATGGAGGGAACCAGAAGGAATTCGTTTAACATTGAATCCAATGGACAAATTGGTGACTATGAGCAACAAAATTGTGTAATTCCTAGAGATAAAGATATTGTGATTATGCCGAATCAGTCATCGCGATATATGATTAACAAGGTGAAATTTTGTGGTATGCCTAATTCATCAAAGAAGAGGAAGATAAACTATTATGCATGTTCGCATGTTGAGGAGCATAATGAAAGGAAGATTGAGATTTCTAAAGAAGGGAAGAAGAACCTTGAGGAATACCTCAAATGGAGGGACTGATGTTATCTGTGTGGAGAAAAGGGTCATAGAGTGACAGATTGTTATGGAGTTCAATGTCTTATTTGTGGAGAACATGGGCATTACCCAACTCAGATCCCTAACCTAAAAAGTTACTTCTAAATCAAGGAAGGACTTATTCCAGGACAATCATTGAAGTGGATGGACTAAAGTGTTTATGTATTGGTATTGATGAATAATGTTGTTGAGGTACTTTTATGGTGTACTGAAATATTTATGTATTGGTCTATTGTGGTTTTCAATAATTTTAAGGTACCGGTAACCATGAAAGGTGATTCAAATATTTTGGAAAGTAGATGATATACGCATAATTAAGGGATAAGGAGAAAATGAAATGTTTGACAGTATTCATGAGCTCATGATTGATATAAGGACTAAGTGATATCATGGTTTTAGTATATAGAATTTTGGGGATTTTGGTATATGGAAAGTGTTAACTTTTAACTGCATTAATGTTTTCACTAAGGTTCAATGGGTATTCATTTTTCAAGAGAATACATGATTAAGGTATTCACATGTTTGTAATTTGACCAACAAGATATATCTTATGATATATGCGGGATAAATGATGGCATTCACGTGATTGTTCTGTGACATTTCAAGTAATCATTTTCTTTATACTATGAGCTTGGACCGAAGTATTTTACATAAGCCTAAATATTATAATGGATTATGTTGGACATAAGTTAGGTTAAAACGTTTTTTTGATATTTTTGATGGGATGTTATAGTAATATAGCTTCAGAAAAAGGACAACCTGCAGGACGAGCGACAGCCCATCGCGTTAGACAAGGCTGTGGGAATCGAACCCACAACCGAAGTGCGACTGGCCATTATTGCCTACCACTGGCCTACAGGAAGTCCATGTTTAGTAGAAACTAGTTTTATTATATTACGCAGTATGATATATGAA
The DNA here is from genome assembly GCA_963277665.1 of Viscum album. Lineage (NCBI taxonomy): Eukaryota > Viridiplantae > Streptophyta > Magnoliopsida > Santalales > Viscaceae > Viscum > Viscum album. Next base: position 1,256,052,110 of record OY728142.1, on the reverse strand, counting down.
GTATAATTCCATTTTAGGAACCATATATGATTAATCTCACTATAGAATGACTTATATATATTTAATAACTTTTTCTAACCTTTTGTTTGAGACAGATGGAATGACCTGTCATTCTATCACATGATCTGCTAACACTTCACGAATAACAAATTCAACTTCATTTATTTAAGAGATGAAGTGGAAATTGTTCAAGGCACGAACAACAGTGATATTGTACCAAAATAATGTAAGTATTTATTCTAATTCAAATTCTTCAACTTTAGGGAAATGATCTTGAAAACCAAAAATGTTTTCCTAGTGATCTTATATCTGATGAATCAGATGGTACCTTAGATCGTCACAAATTTATGGATTTGTGATTGTTGGCTTTTCCATAGTCATGTTCTCTATCACTCTCCATCAGAACATGATGGTTAGATTTTTCTTCCATATCCATATTTTCACCTATGTGGAAACCCAGTGATTAGTTTATATGGGTAACCATTATGTTTCATATTTTTGTTTTTAAAGATTGGTTTTGGTATTCCTTTTTACGATGTGGGTTTCTATTAAAGAAAATTTCGAGTAGTAAACCATTTATAACCCCGACGAATTTCGAGGGCGAAATTCATTTTAAGGGGGGTAGAATGTAACACCCCGAGATTTTATAAAAAATATTATTTTTAATTTCATTAATGTCTTGTGTTATATGTTACACCAAAAGGATCTTTCACAACACACATCTTTGACATGGATTGAATTACACACAATCACGACCTTCCATGATAGCGTGTGTTGTACGCAACACCAGGTTTCTCTAAACAACGATATGCTATTAAAATATTATTAAAACTAGACGTTATGAATAGTAATAACCACGTTTTGAAATTTTTAAAATTTTATTTTTCAAAATGGACTTAATTTTTTGATTCGGAATATCGAAATTAGCTTAGGGTGAAATTTTGGTGATTTTCGGATAACTTTCATATTTTGATGAATAGTGAAAATTACTAAATTTTAATTAAAAACTACTTTTTCAATTGAAATAATTAATAGTGATAAATTATTAATTTGAGTGGTTTTAAAGTATATTTAGAATATATTTTTACAATTTAATACAATGTTGGTCATTGGATGTAATTTCACATTTAAACCAGTTATAAACAAGTGTTAATCTTTTGATAGTTATTATCTCTTAAAAACACGCCTTTTGTTTTGACGACGGGAATTAATTTTTAAATTAATTAATGCAACTGATATGTTTTGAATTTGGTAAAATAGAAATCATTTTTGAGTTCATAATATCAAATATAGCTTAGGCCTAATTTTTGGTATTTTTCTGAAAACTTTCAATTTTTGATAAATAGTGAAACCACTAAGTTCTAGTAAAAAAACTGAATTTTTCATAAAACTTAATTTTACCGCTTCTGTGAGTGGAATTTCAAAAATCCTAAAGACACGGTTGATGTCAGTAAGTAAAATATGGTTCAATGAGATGAAAATAATTTTTGGTGAATAGTAACTTTTTTCTTTTATTTACCACGGTTAAAAGTAAATAGGGTAATTAAGGGTAGAAATGATATTATTATTACCCTATCACATTTCCTAATTCTATTGGACAAGTGTAATTCGACCAAAAACAAACTTAAGAATAATATATGACCATTTAGGCCCACTTGGATTAGATTAGGACATTTATTATTATTTAATTCAAAGAAGAGTTAAAAGAGTTAAAATCAAAGTTTATTTACTACAACATTTTTACTATAGGGTTATACATAAGATAAATTCGACTATAAATATTCATTAGAAAGATAAAAAGATTTCCTACATAATGGTATTTTATTTGTAATTTTTAGAGATTAAATAATTTAATTTATTTATGACACAATGATGATGGAGTAATTATCTTATTAATGAAATATTGACATAATTGATGTTATAAATACCCAAATAAATATAATTTGAGACTTTTTATGAATTACACTAATTTTCTAGGTTAATATGACATGGTAGTATTTATTTATTTAACTTTTTTCTAACTTATCATTCTGTTATGAGTTTTACAAAAATCAATTACTAAATAGTGTCAAAATTGACATAAAATAGTTTAAAAAAAAAATATTATATTATTAATTGTTATTTTATTCTTAAAAATCTAAGGTTCCACCAAATGACTTATATAAGGTTATATATATTAATAATAAACAACTTTGGGTTCGTTTGGCTTCTTATAGTATGTTTATTAACCTTATAGTGTAAGAACACAAGAAGACACGGTAAAAGTAAAATTATTTAACTTAATGTTAAATCTAAATGATAAGGTTAAAATAGGAACCTAAACTTGTCTAAATTCTATTGGATGAGAGGATTTCGACCCATCCCCACCTTAGCTTAGAAATAAATCAATTTGTAGCTATTTAAAACCGAATATGACTTTATAATAAAATAATATGTTTAGTTATTCCAAAGGTACCCCTCTCCTCCCTTATAAAAGGGGACCTCCTCCCTCTCTTCCTCACACAACTTTGAGCCTTCACGCTCAGCAAAAACCTGCCCAATTCTCTTCTCCACTTCCATAGAAACATCCTAGAGGTTCTGGTCTTCCTAAAAGACCAATTTTAGTTCCCCAAGAGGAGGTCTCAAAGAGGCGCTTCAAAGAAGAGGTAATTTCCGTTACCGATTCTTTCACCTTTATTTCTTCTTCCACTTCTTCTTCTTAGGTTGTTTCATTATGAAGTAATAATATCAGTATCACTCATATACTGATATGTTATTATAATTATGAAACAATCCTATTTCACCATCTATCCATCCTACGGAAAACAAAATCACCGCGTGTGCGTATGTACGGAATACCGTCTCCACGCCGTGGTGTAATCTATTTTCCGCCACCACCTAAATTGGATGGGTATACTGGTGTAATGAGTAACTATATATGATTATTATAAAGTAATATTGATACTGAAATAGTATACATATACTTCAACACAAGTTCACGATCATGAGAATGATATCATCGCACGTGCGTATGTACGGAATACCGTCTCCACGATGTGATGCGACTCGTTCTACATGATCATCATTACATAGTAATTATATAAATGAATTGAATAAATAAATATGATATATGTTACACTAATACCATTATGGATATAAGGTATCTATAACCTTAAAAGAAGAATAAGAATTTATTCGGCAAAACACGCATAAGAACAAAAGGCAATAAGGACCCGAGTAACAAGTAACAATGAAATATTACTAACAAGAAGCTATGAATATAACCATATATGATATCATATCAATATGTATGATTCTGGAATAAGTCAATAACATTATTTAAACCATTATACAGGAGTTTCGGACCCGTACAAAGCAAATCGGACCTAAGGTAAGGGAAATATCACAATCTCATTTTTATCCGAGATTGTTTATTCGTAAGTATTTATTGGGGTGTATTTTATCATCCACATCCATGTTCCCTAAATATGTAATATTGTTTCCATCCACTTAAAATAGTTTAAATCCAATTTTACCCTTCGGTGAGTTTTTAGTAAAGAATATGAAAGGAATCTTTTTTCGTTTTTTCGTACGAGGTACTTTTTGACTTTTCCAACAAAAGTACGAAGAATGTTTTTTTAGCTTATACAGCATGAATGGATTTTTAAAACATTATTTCCAAGAAGCTTCCTTTACAAGTTTTCAAGTTTATTTTTAATCAACTTCTTTTATTTTAAAGTCGTATGACATGTTATGAAAGGAAAAAATGTTTTTGAAGAAGAAAGGATATTTTCCTCAAGAATGGAGTTCAAGTGTTTTATCAAAATTATTTTCCATATAAGATAATAAAGGGTTCTATTTTTATCCCTATTATTACATTGATTTGATCATGTTGTGATGGAATTATTTTTATGAATTCCTTTATCTTATATGAAATGTTTTATGATGTCACGATGTTTAAGATTCCCATTTTTATTACATGGGTTATGCAATGATGTATGATTTATGATTTTGTGGCACACATAAGAATGGTATCATTATAAGATGGGTGGGACCTATATCTCCCTCCAATGCATTGGGTAAAGATTTCATATCTCATGAGATAGACATGGCTGGAATGGTAGGTTATACCGGTTCAGTGAAACAGGACTGAAACGAGGGTAACTCGATTCAGAAAGGGACTTTGTCCACTAAGATAGTATTGGCAATAAGTCATGACTAACAAGAAATGATTCTCTATGATTATGTGTGTATGACACAAAGTTTCATGTTTTATGTTATGCTTATTTTTATTTCATTTCACTACTATGATTTATCCCATGTTATGAAATTATGCTCTCTTTTGCAGGTTAAGATTTCCAAAAGGTATGTTCTTATGAATATGATGTGATTGATTTTTCTTTTGTTTACCCTTACTGAGCATTTGAGATCACCCTTTTATGTTTTCTTTTACCCAGGATATAAAGAAAGGTTTTAGGTAAAAAAAGGGAACATCTTTATGGGAGATATTGAAGATCTTTCACCACGATTAGAAGATTACGTTCCGAGTTTTCAAAGACACTAAACTATTACGATCCTTGTGTGTGTGTTTTTGTTATGTACTAAGTATTCCGAAAAAGTAATGTAATGTCCATGTACGTCAGGCTTCGGGTCTCTACACACAATCCATGTGACCTTGCTCTCTACTTATGAAACACTACCTAGTCATCACATGACTGGCTCTGTCTCCAGTACCCCACACAACCAATCTTGAGTCATGCGGTTATCCACCGGTAGGTCTGGTCCTCTTGGATATCCATGACATCTGTCTACTGCCAGCTATAGAAGACTCCGCTACGTCATGATCGGTGGTGGGTCTTTCTGTTGGTGACTTCTCAGGAAGAAAACTCTCCACTAATAGGGCTCAATCTAACACCCCTGCTTGTGTTAGGATGTTGAGAGAAATCATTTAAGCTCTGATCTCCCACCTGAGTCCCTTCTCAATAGTCCAGGACCCGAGGAATGGGTACCACACCATATTAGTAGAGTAGCGTCAGAGGATAGTGAACCTCGCTGTGTATTGATCCACAGTCATGCTACCCTACTGTAGATGAAGAAGATCAATTATGCGCACTGTGTGAAGAGTTTCTGGGACAGACTCTCCCTGAAACAGGTTATCGAAGTCTACCCAGAGAACTGTCATCTCATCGTGAACCTAGAGCATCAAACTACACCATCTTCCTGCTACTTCATGTAGAAGACTGGCGGCAAGGATCACCGGAGATCAGCTGGTGTCCCTATCAGTCGGAAGACTCTCACCACGACCTCCAACCAATCCTCAGCCACCTATGGGTCCATCTCTCCTCTGAACCTGGGTGGCCTCTGGTGCTGGAACTTGTGAAACGCGCTCAAGCGGCGTGTACCCTCTGCTGCTAGGGATGGTGGAATTAGTGGCCCAACGGGTAATGGTACCACTGGTGCCTCCGTTGGTGCCTCTACTAGAATAGGGCCCTACACCAAGGCCTCATCACTCGACGTGAAATATGTGCTTACTATACCCTGAACCCTAGATGGTTGTCTATGTGGAGGCATCCTAAAAAGAAATAGGTGTTCCATGATAAATATGTTATACATGGTGAGCTGACTCAAATAGATCACAAAGAAAACTCTTGAAACACACATATAATCTATGTTTTCGTGCACTATGTTGGAATTCAGAAGTCAGGGTCCTGGTGTATGGATTCGTCGGCCACCACACCGACACTGGTTTCCCTAAACCGATAACCAAACTCACTACACATAACATTATTTATGTTAAAAATATCAGAGTCTTATGTTCTACGATAAAACCGACTCCTCTGATGCGAATTTGTCATGAGCCATCCAACGGGGCCCATTCCATGACTACCCAAAGCCTGCCTTCCATAGGCCAGGGGCTGGGGTCTAGCACTGAAAGCGTGCTACCTAAAACTGGGAAGGCATTGCCTTTATATCCTGTGAAAACATGCAACCAAGAACACAAAAAATTATGAACATGAGTTAATTGTATAGTAAAAGTTTGAGTATAGTAAGAAAAAGGGGCCATAATACAATCCCAATTGGAATGTACAGAAAAAATGAAAAGTACAAGTAAACTAGAACAACTCTTGTGAACACCCACTAAGGATCCTACATAAACGGTAGGTACAGGTCTCGAATGGTCATCTCTGAAGTATGCCTCGTCAAATTTCCCCCCTCCAAGATACCTCCAGTCCTAGTACCCTTGTCCTTAGTCAGATTTTTCCATCATATGCACCAAAAAAAACATGGTGCGGGTATAGCCCGTACATGGGTGAGTACAACGATACTCAATACGGACCCTGAGACCCTTAAGGTCTCACAAAATCCACAATTAATGAAAATAAACTGGCAACCCTACTTAGATATATGCCCATACATATACTTAAGTTATCAAGTATACCCATTTCAATCATGAGGAAACATAGGGTCCAACTCAAAAGACCAAAACTCAACTATTCCACAAAATAAGGATTAACACGAAGGTAAGTACCACACAGGTATGCCACACAGAAGAATACCACCAAGGTAACACCATGAAGGTAAAGACTCAGCTCATACTAGGTATAACCTTGGTACAATTGTAGAGATGATTAGATGTGACAACTAATTAATCTTACTCTGTTAAGATGCAAACCCACGAAGGATTTTAAATCGTCATCAAACCCACAAGGGATCTTATTACATCATCATACCCACACAAGATCCTAGTACCTTATCAAACCCACCGAGGATCCTAGTACATCGTTAGACCCACACGTGATCCTAGTACATCGTCATACCCACACATGATCCTAGTACATCGTCAGTACGTCGTCAGACCAAAACAGGATCGTGGTACATCATCAGTAAGTCTTCGAACCCACACATGATCCTTGTATATCATCTGCATGTCGTCAGAATCCCATAGGATACTAGTATATCGTCAGTACGTTGTCAGACCCACACATGATCCTAGTACATCATCAATACATCGTTAGACCCACACAGGAACCTAGTACATCATCAGTACGTCATCATACCCACACAAGATCTTAGCACATCGTCAGTATGTCATGATAACCACACATGATCCTAGTACATCGTCAATAGGTCTTCAAACGTACACAATATCCTAGTACATCTTCACAACCAACTATAGGGTTCTCGCACTAAGCTTTCTCATCTCTAGGAGAGTTCACTCACCATGATATATGTTGATACTCCAACTTCCGTGAAGTCCCATTCAAAAATATTCCAAAGTACCCCCATGTAATAGGGGTGTCAATGGAATAGATGGCGCATCAATCTGACTCCTGGTCTCTAAGTTATTAGCCTTTTAGTCTCGAGGGACCATTTGGATTTAGGCTTGATCCAACTTCACTATACCCCTAATTTATCAAAATATCATGTGAGGTATACTAAAAGGAACATCCCACTCCAAGGTTTATAGTGCCGTAGACGATTCATCAAACAGTCGCCTGTAGCTCAAGATATGGTCGAAAGAGAGACAATGGGTCGATGTGGGTTCGGGTCCTGTCCGACCCGGTCAGACCAACCCGGCCTGGGCCGACCCTGTTCGGGTCAACCCGACATGACCCACTAGGTCTGACCTAGCCCGCAGTGCGACCCATCTCGTGTTCTGTGGCCTGGCCCGTCCCCCGTTGGGGGCCCTGAATCGCGGTGGGCGGCCCTGCCCTCGCCCGGCGCCCCGACCCGGCCTGGGCGGCCACGGGGCGGTGGTCCGCCGTGGCTGTCTGGATGGCCATCCATCCTCTCCGCAAGGCACGGTCGTGCGCCGTACTTTTGTTGTTGGCTGGCAGAAAGCTGGCCACCCTCCCCTCTCTACTACGACACAAGGTCGTGATTCTCTACTGTCGGGTGTGCCGTCGCAGGCCGCCACCTTCATCGCGGTCGGCGGGGTGCCGACCGCCGTTCTAGTGCCCCATCGGTATCGGTTTTCATACTCCTCCATGGAAAATAACACAAAAAAATATCTAAGGATTGAGGAGCTGTCGGGAAATGTTCGTTTGGCCCGCACCCTCCACGTTAGGGCAATAGCAAGCAACTCGATTAAACTAGAATCACAAAGAATCATCAAGAATAGTAAGGGGGAAAAATTCTAACAACCAACCCTACCTTGTTATTCATTGGAAGAGGTTTTGAGGAAGAATATAAAGTCATTGGGGGTGGTGGCATTGGCGTTCGTTGCTTCCACAAGTTTCCTCCGATCCAGGCTCAAGTGTTGTCCTCATTCTTCAATTCTGGAGTGCGTTCTTAATTGGAGGATGAGTTTCTCCAAAAATATCCAATGCTCATCCCTTTGCCAACAATTTTCACCCCAACCATCAAGTGAGGAGACAACATACAGTAAATTAATAACTTAACATTTAATTTATGTTGACACATATAATTAATTGGGGGAGTTGAGAGGTTCCATCCCATTAAAGAGGGTTCGGGTGGTCCCCACCTTTAATTTTAAAATGGTGGTTTTAGATTGGGTGGTCCCCACCTCTATAACCCATGTAGAGAGGTTTCACGAATAAAAATAAAATGTTAAATAATTTTATATTTATTTTTACATGAAAAAGTGAAAATCATCTTTCACCCTCGACCTACTACGGTCGAGGTAAATATCTCCTTAAGAGAATACCAGCGCTGTGAGTTCAATGGGGGCATCAGATTTCAATTATGAGCACTAGTTGAAAAGTTATAAAACCAACTCACACGTTTAGTGAACGTATCTGAATAAGAGATCAGAAATTCATTCTGGGAACACCGGGCCTAGGAATCACGCGCCGTCAATTTTCGCGGACTTGTAAAATTCCCATATAATTAAAAAAAATTACATGGAATTTCCGAGTCTTTACAGTTATGTAATGTTATTAAGCCCCAAATACACTAGACCTCTCGATCTTTTATGTTGTATCATTTGAATGGTTTATGTAATAAATTATGTTAATCATGTAATAAGGAGAAGTGTTGTTACGTTCTCCTTATTTATAAATTATTAAATGAAGTGAAAATTCTTTTTTATCTGTAAAATATTCAATTTAATTTGATTTATTTTTACCCTCCACACTATCAACACCTTTAGACACTAAATTACTTTATAAATTATTTCATATTTTTATTAATTCATTTCATTTCTTATATTATGTATATTTTTTGATTGCTTTACTCTTTATTATTTTCATAAACCCTAGTAATACACTTAACAACATGATGTCCCTCTTTTGAAAATCACTATTAATTAATCGGAAATTATAAATTGAATTTACCTTTTTTACTCTATTAAAATTTATTGAGAAAAAAATATATATATTAATATTCTTTAGATATTTATTCAATAGTAATATTATATATGGATTTAAAATCCATCACGTATCAAATTTCATACGTGCTATAAGGACCATCAACCAACCAAATTTAATAGGCAACCAATGTACATTATTAATTATATTAGGAGATAATTTTCAAATCCCTTTTAAAAATAAGAATTTTTAGTTTTAAAATATGGAATAAATATCCAAAAAGTATTCGAAAAAATGAGTCTTTACAAATTATTTCACTATTTCCTTAAATAAATCCAACATCCTCAACTATAATATTATTAAAGAAAATTAATGATTCTGAATAAAATATTTTTGAATTTTCAAATTAATTTATTAGAAACTAAAACTATCCTAGTTCACCTTAGAATCATTCTTATATATATATGAGATCTTACTATGCATTATTTATGGTCTTATAGCACATTACATTTATTTAAATACCATATAACAATGAATGATTAAAATAATCATCAATCACAGCTTCAGCCTCTAATTTCTTATTATTTTTTTGATGTATATTTTAATTATCTATAAGAAATAATAATTACATGAATACAATTAATGAAAACATTAGTTATAAACATTAGATTATGGTTTAGAGGTAATAGTGCTTCTTGCACTTCTTATGGTTTTGGGTTCAACTACTCTTTGAAGAAGTTATGACCAAGAGATTATTATAGAAATGAATATTATGTCTCTTTATTTAAATAATACTCAAAAATATTTTTCAAAACATCAATTTCTATACATGTTTTGAAGTTAATCATTTTTATGTTTCTAAAGTTAGAAATTATGTATATAAAATAATCATATAACCCTATTACTCAAATAATTATATATACGAAAAATATTTTCAATAAGATCTAAAAAATATATAACCTAATTTCATTGATTCTTATTATCATTATTAAATGCATGATACCATTATAATTTTATTTATTGCATATGAATCTAATTGAAAATAATATTTAATGTTTTAGAACATTTTTATAATAACATGATTTTATATGTATAATATATCAAGAATATTAGTAACAATGTTATTAAACAAATTTTTGAATAATTAATCTACTATGTAATAAAGTGAAACATAGTAATAAGGAATGAATATTTAATTATTTCACTTCTAATTTTGATGAAAATATAAGGATAATTGAGAGTTCACTAATTCCAATCCCAGATCACAATGGAAAATGTATAGTTAATTGGATGAAAACACATTATTTGAAAGTGTCAAAATTTTAAGATCCCTTATAAAATAAAAATGCATAACATAATGAATATGAAGAAATTGAACATCATTATTAAATGAATGTTAATTCTAATACACATAGTCTCCTTCAAATTAATGATGGACATAATTTTATATATGTATTCATTCAATTAAACACAAAAACATTAAATAATCTTTCAATGTTCTTTAAAAAAATTAATATTTTGGTAGTCCTAACTGGTTTTTAATCATTACCATATATAGCTCCACTAGAACTGACATATAATATCTTTGTAAGACTATTCCTAAATTAAAAATTATAAATTAAAATTTGGATTTTCAGAGACCTTAATAAAAGAATTGTTTTTTAATGACTTTGTACCAAATTCCAAAATACTTCACAATTCACATTATAACAACACCTTATGAAAACCTCCTAATATCAATAGGCTAGTATATATTCTAGGTTTAAATGAAAATTTACTGGGAGATTTTCCCCCTATAGATAACATAAGAAACTATATTATTTAGGCACACATTTTTGGATGACCTGGATGAACATTTAACACACTATTAGTAATTTGTTTTTGAAACCATGTAAGAATATAAATACTAGAACAAAGGTAATTTAATGAAATGATTCGATCATTAATAACTTATAATCATAGACTAAACACATCCATAATATTCAATCGATAAGTAAAACTAAACAATAACATCATATATTCATAGTGTTTATGAAATTTGTATCCCCAAGAACTAAGAGTGACGATCATATGAAGATAAATCCTATAGGGGAAGCCAATGACAACCCATATACATCAACTTCTTAGGTACACCAATAGATAAAAAAGGCTCCATCTAGAATCCATAATCTATGAGGAAGTATCTCACATTATCCAGTTCTATACCTTAATATGTATCATATAGAAAATGATCTAAAGATATCCCAAAGGAAACATACATGACATTTGTTAACATGCCCAACATAATGTCACTAGCACACTCCATATAGTCCTATCAGAAACTATAGTGCATCTGGAAGAAATAAAAGGCTATATGGGTAAAAAATTCACCGTTAATATATAATATTAGATATGTCTAACATGAATATCTATTACAACACATTACTTTGAGTACAAGGAGTGTCTATAAATGTTTATCTATAGTGATCCTTTGCTAAAAATTCTTTATGGTCATGTCACAACCCTTATAACCAAGTCAAGGGTCAATACCCATTACATTAGGGTAAAGGGAACTATGTATACCTAGTTAGGGAAATCTTGTAGGTATACCACTTCAAAGAATTTTGAGTCCATCCCACAACATACACCTATCCACCAAAATGGGGATTCCTTCTCAAGATCATAAATAATGATATGTATTCAAAAATGAAATATATATTAGAAAATTCAAGTAAAATTATACATGAAGTTATTAATGAAAAAGTAATTTCCTATAATATAAAAAATTCACCTAATTACATAGGGTAAACATTATATAAATTTATTAGATCTCTTTAATATCATAATAAACATTAACAAAAAAGAATGTTTACCAAGGAACTGGATAACAGAGTATAAGACAAAAGAAATCATAGTCATGATATGCTAATATGGTAAATGAGAATAAAATCATCCTAGATAGTTTAATTCCTTATATATAAATATTTTATAAAAAAAATAGATGAATCATTTTTTATAATTAGGTTCAATTATCCCCCGATACTTTTTAGACTCTCTATATGAGTATATGAGGATTAAAATAACCACCAACTAAAATAAATTTTGAGAGTTCCTTTGTCATCAATAATGGGTAGGTATACTATAAGATGGAAACAAATTGTGAAGTTTAATTTTTGATTTTTTTTATTTAAGTCACTGCTATTAAAGGATAGTGAATCTATAAATTGAAACCAAGTAAATAAATTCAATTAACCCAGTATCATCTCCCATGATGTAAAGACAAGAAGATGAAAAATGGATTATGTAAGATTCAGAAGACATAAATTTAGAGAGGATAGAATTATGCTTGTTAACATGAATAAATATTAGTAGATTAGAGATTAAAGGGTGAATAAACTTTTACCTCACCATTGTTGGGATTCCATGATCAATTAGGATTAACCCAATGAATGTTGAAGGAGGATCCACTTGAAATATTCTTATGGAAAAGTTATCTTAAGAGGGTTGACCACATAGTTTAAATGTCAGGAAATTGTAAGGGAAATCTATCATGGGAACAAATTTAAGAGATGAAAAGACCAAACTGCCCATATTTTTTTTGAAACTAATTTTCCACTAGGTACTATGTGAATTTTATCTTGGTACACATGGTGGTAATAGTGTCCCTCTTACAATAGTTCTACAACAATGTACTCGATTCCATCCAACCAGCTACCTGAAGTTATGTCACCACTTGGGTCACTTCTCCCATATTCCCCCAACCTGTAACAAACTCATTTAACGTCTTCCAATCAAAAAATTAAACATAAAAAAGGAGTCAATAAAATATAATTCAAGAGGTCCAGTAACCAATAATGGTATGGGTATCTATATGATCCCACCTATCAGGATTCTCATCCATACAAATCTCTAAATTGACTCATAAGGAAACAAGTTTGACCAATGATAATTCACCACAATATACCACTCCAATGTTTTTTCTCAAATAAATAAAAAAATCCATTAGATATAAACCAATGAATTTACATTTCCCAACAATACCTTTTTAAACATGAAGACGATTCAAATTGAATACCCCACATAAGATAAAATAGCATCATGATTAATGTCATAATACTAGATCACATTTTAAGGATCATGTATATACTTCCTCAACTAAGAAACATGGAGTATATTTTGTATGGAACAATGTTTTCTCCACATAGCTTGTAGATAATAATTATACCTAACTTTTCATTAAATTTAAAAGGTCGGAAAAATGATGAGGCCATCATCCCCTTTTTTCCATCAATTGGTGACCTAGATTTGTTAAATCCAAAAGAAACATATAACCATGAGTTTTGAATTACAGGGGTTAATTTTTAAGTTCCATAATGCATTTTTTTTAAAATTTATGTTGCTTAGAGAAGCTTTTAATTTAATATTACATGTAAGGTCATCTCATGAATGATATTAGGCATCAATATAAATGATTAAACATTTAATAAAATATAGGTGTGAATGGGTTTTTATACCAATAAAGCATCATACAGAGATATTTGAATTGATGAAATATAACAATAATTATATGGGAATTACATTAATGATAGGTGGTTCTCCCATAATCCCCCAAAAATCTAAAATATAAACATTATATATATATTTAATAATTTTAATACATTATCGGACAAGAAATTAGTGTGAGGGATGAATGTGATGGTAAATTTCATAAGAGAACCCAAATATTCTTGAATCATATGTTATAATTGAGATGTGTACCTTTTTTCCTATTAAAGATGTTGCTAGCTAGTATACTATAGGTCATAATAATCTCTCTATCACATAAATAATTTTTTTTATTTTCATTAAAGAAAACATTAAGGTGAATTTTGAATCAATGAAGATAAGGATTAAAAAAGTTCATTTTACCAGACCATAGGAAAATAATCCCATGAAAATCCAACAAAAGAACAAACTGTAGTAGGATAGAATACACAAGGAGGGTAGAGAATTCAAATTTCCTCTTTGTGAAGATACTAAGGATATCCTTGGGAAATAGGGAATTTAAACTTGTAATCGGGGGGGTAAATATCTATTATATATAGATGAAAAAAAATTAAATTACATGCCACCCATATATATTTTCACTAGAAATTGTCTGAAGGAGTTTCACCCATGAAAGATGAATAAATCCTCAGAAGCAATTACAAAAAAAAATTAACCAAAAGAAATATCCCATCACTGGGTAATTACCAAAACATCATTATGATACAATTATAACCTCCACAAATAGCCTAAAAGATAATGAAAAAATTCAATGTGAACATGTTTTCAAAACAAAAAATAAACACAAATCAAAAAACAAAAAAATAATAACAAGGAAGACAATAAAGGACATACCTCAACTTCAAGAAGAAAACATCATGTAAAAGTATATTTTTAACAATGTTAATATTTAATACATTTGAAGAATAGTGAATGAATCCAATAATTTGTATCCCAATCCATAAACATTAATGACCGTCATCACCTTATTAGTATAGTTCAACCATGATCTAAATTCATCATCTTATCAAGAGAGAATAAACATAATTACGCTTCCTAAAATTTTCCTCAAGAGTATGGTAGAGAGGCATATCTAAAATTATATACTTAATAGAAGATGGTAGTAACATCATATCCTCTACCACCTAATTTCATAAGACAGAGACCAGTAACAGGGGACAACAAAATCTATTATTACACAATAATGTTTACATCAATGAGGCCATATTAAAGAACTAATCTAAAGGAAAATCTTCCACTAACACTAAAAATCATCAAATAAACTTCTATATAATGTAATAATGTTACTTCATGACAGAAGAAAACTCAACCCTAGTCAATGAAGAAGAATATTTAAGGCCTAAAAGAATTAATCAACATCACTTAAGGCAATGAGACCAAACAAAATACCATGTTACAACTATATATATTGGACCAAGGATGGAGTAGAAATGAAAATCATCTATGGGATATGATCTAAATAGTCATGGGAACCTTATGAAGAAATAAAAATGGATTGAAAACAAGGAAGTAGAGACACAGGGGAGACACATACAAGGAAGTAAGAAAGAAGAAAGAACAAGGGGAAGGTGGATAAATGATGACCAGGAAAAACCAATGTTTGGAAGAAAACAATATGTTGAACACTATAAAAATTCATAAAAAGAAGTAGACTTCCAAGATGACAGAGATGAAGAATGAAGAGGGATAAAGGGGTGGAATTAGAAAGTAATGACCTTCAAACTCCCATTGTATGCCACCAATTTGGAAGAACTATAAAATAAATAGAGAAAAGGAATATATTACTTCCCTCAATGATATCGTTGAAATATAAAATTATAATACCATCTACATATTAGGCTTCACTGATAGTAATAAATTTATCAATTCATGCATGATGATCTAACATCAACTAAAACACATACCAACCACTAAAATATAAAGGAAATATAGTTACAAATCCCATCATCATCTCATCTTATTTATATAATAGTATAAGAAGTTGAAGATGAGAACTATGAGGTGTTTTATGCTTTTCCTTCACCCATTAATAAGTTAACCATCTTGTGATAAACCCTAAAATTTTATTTTTCAATCTATGCCTCCGGAAATTGTAAAAAACCTAATTTATATCAATGAATATACACTTATTATTATTATGTCATATATTATAATCTCAAAAAATCACAATAAGAGTACAATAAAATATTTATTAATGAATAATTAATAAAATAAAATGCGTTTTTAGAAGTTAAGGAACATATACCAAAGTAATAGTAACTTTACCTATAGAATAGTAACATGACCCTTATGAATAGTAAATCAGAAAATTAAATAGTAATATCCCTAATGAAAGTATAAATAAAATTTATCTATATTATAAGTGACAATATGATATAATTATATCATAGTATATGTATATAATTATTTTTAAAATTAGTAATTAAGTGTCAGAGTTTTTGAAAGCCACAAATATTTAATTACAATATTATGATTAATTTTTTAAATTAGAAGAAAATTTTATTTCAAAAAATTTATTTAAAAAATATTTTGTATCTTATTATTATAAGATGTTTTTATGAGACCTTGTTAAATTTTTACTGCACTATAATATCAATTATAATGTTAAAATATGTAATTTTCAAGTAAATGATGGTTTTAATTAAAAATTAAATTAATTATATTTTAAAAATTATTTTTGAAAAAATTGATTTCATTTTTAATTTTTTCACATCAAAAAATTAATAGCGGATTTTTTTTTGTATTTTTCTGAAATAGTTGAATTTTTTATGAATAGTAAAATATTGTAATTTATGGTATAAGCTAAATACCTGATTTATTAACTCATAGATGATGTATGGATGATGTAAGAATTTTTTTTGAAACTCAAAAGATATAATTACTATATTTAGTCTCATGAATCAACACTATTTTTTGTATTGAGAAAAATAATTAACTAATGAATTAAATAATGAGAAAAAACCCCTATGATTCAATGTAAATACCACCCATCATCACCTCTCCTCCTAACACTTTAAAACCTTTTTCCTCATCCAAATTCTTCTCATATCACATACCATGACCCTTCCCCACGTTCAAGAGTCTTTTTTATTAATAAAAGTCCAAAACTAATCCCCTATGTGGGTTCTCAAGAAGAAAAAACCAAGATGTTAAGCCCTCTTTCATTTATTTTAATTTATTTTCAAGATCATTTATTTTCATTTTCTCTCATAAAATCTCCCAACCAAAATAATATGATAACTCAAGTACCTTAAATATAGTTAATTTTTTATTCTAATGGAATAATTCACCATCATCTCTCTTTCCGTCTCTTTTTATACTGAAGATGAAAACATTATCTGTGATGTGTTAATTTATCACATCTAAGGATGAAAAAGTTTTCAATTTCCATTACCATATTCAAGGATGATTATGAAAACATATTTATGGTTGGAAAATATTATAATATATGTATTATATATTATTTAATATTTTTTAATCATTTTTTATTCATGATATTAATTTATAAAACAAAATGAGTTCTTTTAATTGAAAATCACCACAATTAACCTATACGATTATCGTTAACTATAAATACAATGGTTCATCAATATATCATAAAAAATAATGTATAAGACCAATTTTACATTTTTATGATCATTAATAACATATAATTTCAATTCCAGATAACTAACCCTACATTATATGGCCCTCCGTACATTTATATAAGTAAATGGATCATGAGAACCATGGAAATCAACACTCTTGATTGATGAAATTAATTATCTTATCGCATCAAGAAGGTTATAAATGAAATTAATAATGTTGTAATAATACAAATTAATGTAGAAATTGTTATTTATTTATTAATTAATGAATCTAATTTTATTATCCAAGGATTAAGATCATGTAAATAACACCATCTGAAATAAGGTTAGGTATTGTACCCAAACTTCATTAGTTCTTCAGTTTACTCTTCTACACATTTTTCCAAAATGAAATTCCCATTTGTTTTTATGTAAATATTTTAAATTATAAATATATTTTCTAAACTCATGTATCATCATCCATTCATACTTATTTTCCTGTGATATAAATGTTTTAAAAAAGGTTCCCTACTCAATTCTTCGTGTAATCAAGCCCGATTTATGAGAAATTTGGGAATTATTACCCATTTTTAGGAGTGATCTATAATATATATTTAAGAAATGATTATTTTTTTTAAAAAATATTTTTCTTATGAATAAATTGATAGATAACTTATAGTTATATATATATATGATTATTCCATTTTCTGTTTTAAATTCTCTTTAATATTTTCCTTAAACCACACTCAAATGATTTATTTCTAAAGAAGCTTAAATAGACTTTTTACTTGTTATCACTTAAGTTTTAAATATCATATCTTGGTCTAGGCCTATATAACCTTATTAATGTCCATGTATTATTAAAATAATTTCTTTCATGGACACCATTGTGATATTCATTTATGTTATGACTTTTGACAAGATTATGATACCCAATTCCTACCATGGGTAACCCTTATGTTTATGTCTGAGTCCTAATATATTATTCTTTATCCAGAACACATATCAATGAATATGTTTTGATGGATTTTCCCAGATAATGCTCCGATTCATTGGTTAATTTCTAGTATCATGAGTTGTCTTGTGCAATGATCTTAGTGGTTATCCTTGACTTGTGCTCCATGTGCAACGATCATGATGGTTAACCTTAACTTCTGATCCTTCATGTGAAATAGGCCTTGAATCATGATTATTTCATGTTGTATATTGTTACCACATCTCTTATGATACCATGATTACATATGTTATTATTCATTATGTATATCCATTCCTTTTATGTCATCTTATTAAACCTACTAACCCATGTACTCTGCTTTATTATTATGTCTATTCTCTTACAAGTATTTTTTTCATATCACTTTGTTCATTTTATACATAAATTATCCCCTGAAATTATATGAGATAAATTTATGTTATGAAACCATTATGGAATTTATATAAAATATGTTTTTTTGATGTTCAATTATGTACATAATCTTCCAATGATAATAGACTTCATGATCCGTGGCTTGTAATATGATGGTTAATTATGCATAAAATCAAGTAATGATATATGTAAAACGCATGGGTCATTATAGTTGGTACTAGAGAAACAATCTATTTAATTTTTTATATTTCCTACAAATTAATATTTTAAATATGCCTCCAGTATAAAAATTCGTTTCTTTTATATTTTCATATGGAAGGTAGAAGGTCACAAACTAATCTTTTTTCCCTTTCAGACACGATATAAGAAACGGTATTGGTAAATCATGTTTGGAAATATTCAGTCCTTTCAAAAATATTATTTTATCATGAAAACATTTTTATTGAATATCCAACACTCCTGGTATACTCTAATTCTTCCGAGGATCAAGCTCCCTTTATTTTCTCATAGTGAATTCACAACATGAATTTTATGCATGTCAAGGAAACTATTATAAGTATTTCTTCCAATATTTTACCCTATCTAAAAAGATTCATCCATTAAGGAATTTCTGAAAATCCACTGAAGTGGGGGACCTCCACGTATCTTATCTATATCAAGTCAAAACATTAATTTATATGGAAGACATTATGATTTTAATATTTTAGAAAATGAGGTAGTTTGGTTGGTTTAATGATATCGAGTCCATTATGATGTCTCCATGATTTTCACATATCCTACATTTTACTTAATATCCAATCATTTTATACATGAGTTTGAGCCTAGTTTCTCATGTTGTGTTTGGGAAAAAAAATTGATGAACTTTGAACTACCTAAGAAATCAAGACATCAGTGAATCACCAACACTATGGGATCTGATAAAAGTATTAATTAAATTATATAATTAAAATTTGATAATGAATTATAATAATTTTTTTGTTGGAGAATTATGATTGAATTCTAAAGGAATAAACATGTGATAATATGTTTACCATTGAATTGTGAGGGCAAAATTTTGTTATGTGGGAGAATGTAACTCCCCGAACCCATGTTGTTATAATGTAATTAATATCATTGTTACTTTAATTATTTAATGTAAATAATTGATATTAATTAAAATTAATTCAAGAAAATGAGAACAAATTAGAAAATTTTATTAATAAAACACTAATACATTATATAATTACATTCCGAATGACCACAAATAATTTAGAAAAATCATTGAAAGACAGAGTAATGGCATATATTGGCCTCCCATAAACCAAATAAGTCCAATTGTGTAGACTTAGTCTCTTGTATCTACTATTTTAAGAAATTATAAAAATAATAATAATAATAATGCTAATAATGAAAGAAATGTAAAACACCATTTTGATGAATTTTTATTGGACTTGTGAATACCCATAGACATGGGTATTTATATAACTATTGTGACTATTGTTAAATTATAACTGTTGAAATTTTGTTTGAACATTGATGTTTTTTTACCATTAGGATTCATATTAATTTTACTGTTGGATGTTTAAAAAAATTAAAATGAATTTAAAATAATATTTGGAAATAATAAAATCAATGACATATAATGTTTTATATATTAATTTAATATTATATCCTTAGGATTTAATAGAAAGTAATTTTATTAATCAAATAAGAATAAAAAAATTTATAAATGATGTAATTAATCTATACAAGGACCTAAAAAATAAATGAAATTGGATATTTTTAACAAATATTTTTCCAAGATCCCACCACAACCCAGAAAAGCCAACAAGTTCAGGCCCTCATGGTCTAGTGAGGGAACAACAGAAGCCCACTCGAGCAACCTAGGCTATCCATTGTATTTGTAGGTTTAGTTTTGACTGAGAAATGGTAGATCATGTACTAGTTTGTGTAAAATTTAGGCAAAATCCCACACAACACTTGTATAAGGTCACTTGTGTGTGTGTGTTTTGTGTTATGTAATTGGAGTAATTCCACCATCATTTATATATATACGGTGTTGCCCAAAACCTAATGGTTTCAATGTGGGATGGGTGGAAGCAGATCTAGAATGTCGAATCGCGCCATGATCTATCTTGTATGTCGCCTCCAATCCCAATCAATCTCTCTGTTGTTACTCTAGTGGGTTTAATCACATCACTCCTATCATGTTGCCTACGATCTAAGTCGTCAGTCCAAAAATCCATCCATATTACACATCAAACCCAACTCACACCTATTGTAGGTTAATTCTGCCGACCTTCTTTCTTCTCCATCATTGATATCAGCTCTTACCATGGCCCTAACACACTTCTTTTCCCAATCAAATGATAGAAGACATTTTATTTTAAACCAAATCCCTCTCCCAAGTTTCATTTTCCCACACATGTTTAATATATATATATATATATGTATATAAATGTATGAATTTATTTTATCCCTTTATTTATTAATTTCATAATTTCTCACCATCGTTTAATGTTTTGGGAGACAATTTTGGAATTTATTTTCAAATTTTATATCCAATGGCAGAAAATAATATATATATATATATATATATATGTTTTATAAGAAGAAAGAAAACATAATTTTATTTTCAATTTTATATATTTTAAATAAATTATTGATTGGATAGGATATTTTATCCTATGATATAACCCTCAGATAAACTCTTTGAATCTCCTAACCCTTCTATCCCAATCATCCTCTCTAATTTTCTCTGCTCCAATTTTTTTCCTCAAAACACTTATTCTTCTTCTTCTCCCTTTTTTCTGGAGCCCAACACCATCAAATTACAGGTAAGTTTTTGTTTTATTTTATCAATTTATCTTCATTTTACACTGATTTAAATATATGTGTGTATATATTTTATAAATATAAATATGTATATATATTACATATATATGTGTATATATTATATATAGATATATATGTGTATATATATTACATATATATGTGTGTATATATTACATATATATGTGTATATATATGTAAATATATACATATATATGTGTATATATATGTAAATATATACATATATTATTATATATTTTCAAAAAAGAGAAGATTAGGGGTTTGATTTTAATGTTTATTTATAATGCCTTATGTTTGTAGGGGTTCATTTTTTAATGTTAGATTTCACCAAGACATATTGATAAGTATACATTCAATTATATACATACCTATTTCCTTGTCTTGAGAATTATTGTTGATTTTTTTTAAATTAACGTTTTAAGGAATTCTAAATAAATTCATTGTTACTAAATATTTATGTAAGGATTTAATTTTTATGCAATCAATATTTAATCATTTTATAAAGATACACACACACACAAATATATATATACATACATAAATATATATATAAATATCTATTTTTGGAATATATATATGATATTTGTTTTTATTTTAAATTTTATCTCTAACCTATACATTAAAATAGGATTATTTAATTTTATCAAAGGGGTTTCTTTTGTTTTCAAAACATAATTTTATATATAAGGTATAATGATAGATATTTTTTTATATACATATATATATAAATCAATTTATTTAAAAAATGGTTTAATTATTTATTTCCAAATCTATATACAATGTTTAGAATTTATACCTAACCTATCAATTTATGGTTTATGTTTATGTGTAACCATAGTTTTAAAATGATAATAGTTATCGTTTTATGTGATAATCTAAAAATGCTATTATTTCTTATTCTAAATTGTATCTGGACCCCTTCGTATGTCCTATATAATTAGTTATGTCCATTATCTAAATTATAAGTTACATTCCATGCATTTTTAAATAAATTTTACATTTATTTAATTATCCATTTTATTAATGAATTTCAAATAAATTAAGTTATTTTAATTATGGTATTCTGATAAAAATGGTTTTAGAACTCGCAAGAATAATATGATGAAATTTTATTTTATTTTTAAAAAAGTAATTTTTATATGTATTTTTCATTTTTTTGGATTCTGATTGGGAAAGGTATGTCCATTTAGATTGTGTTTTAAAAAATTTGATGTAGTATAATGAATTTTATATTATGGGAAGTGAAACCATAGATTTGTAGGGAAGTTTGTTCCATATGATTTATGATTAGGTGGATTATGGTTTTAATTTGGTATTATATGTATCATAAATGACCAACAAAATATATTATTTTCGATGGATAAATCTCAATAATCTTTTCAAATATAATTATTTTATGAAATTAATGTATTTTAAATTATATTTTTTTCAATGTTTTATAAATATACAATTAATTATATATACATATAAATTTTTATTCCAAGAAAATATTCATAAATGTTTTATTAATGTTTTCAAAACCTGTTAATGGGAAAAATAATTGCTCGCCCTATGTTTTAAATTAAATTTATGTGGTTTTAGTAGGATTCCTTGTGATGTTTATTTTATTTAAGAGGAAGCATGTAGTGAAAAAATTTCTATTTTATTAATTTAATTTTGAACAACTTGGTTGAAATGAAATATTTATATCTAATTCTCCGAACCAAGACCTGGAAAACATCCTAGAATTAAAAATGAAATGAGTATTTTTATTTATCATATTTTTAAAAAATAAACAAACCATTTTAAGCACCGAGTCTTGAAGAAAGGTCTGGAGTCCTTATAGAGTTGGAGATGAATATCTTAATACATATTTTTGATTCTAAGAATTATATCCCACCAGGAATTATGATACTCTTTTATAAAATTATCTCTCATACTTGTAAGAACAAAATATATTCTGTGAACTTATAAAAAATATGAAGGATCTTATAACCCATCATCAAGGATCTCCCAACCATTGAGTGTCTCTTGAATAATGATATAACCATAGTCAGAGATCACAATTTACTTAATATACACAGTGATATATGGTGTAGGTTCAATATGGTATAAACATAAAACAATCAAAATTTCAGTCAAATCTAAGTAGATTTCCACCATCAATAACATCAATATCTATTCCTCCTTTTCAACTTTAAGACATATTATGGTTCTACCTTCCTACTATAAAAATTAATAAGTATGATTCATTTTCTAGGACCAAAAAAAATATTTAAATCAAATGAATATATATACTACAAAAATGATGATTCCATATATTTAAATCCAGTTAATAAATAAATATATTTAATTATTTTTGTGATATGAGGATACAATAAATTACTTATGAAAAAAATTATCTCCAATAATATAATGAATGATCACAAAAAAACCAATTTAAAACCATGGGTAAGGTAGCACTTTTCATAAGGACGAAAATATTGAGAATTATATTCCAGTACTCGATAGTCCTACATAGAAATGAGATCGAGATAAAATTAAAACACATTGAAATTAACCACAAAACCTTAACCTAAATGAGGTAGTATAGGGAATGGAGTAGTGATAAGGATTTTCATTAACTCTTGGAAGGTCTTGTCATATTGGTAAGACCATGTATATGTAACTAATATATTTTTAAAAAAATTCTATAAGAGTTGGGATATTTAAAAAATGATGATTAAAGTGGGGGTAGTATCCCATGTTCCCATGGAAACATCTTACTTCTAACACTTTTGTAACATATTTTCACAATGTGAAATATTTCAAATTTTTAGGATCTATTTAAATACCTATTATATAAATTACATGGTTGAGGAAATTTAAAAAATCTTTTAAAAATGTGAATTTATATATCTTGATATAAAAATTATGTTCTCGTATTGTTTAAAAAATAACACTCACTAGCTCAGAATTCCATTTTCATTATTATTGAGAAAAAAAACAGTGGAAAAAGAAAACAACAACCCCTACTTACTAGGGTTAGAAATGATGGAGACCGAAATCATAATTTTTTATAATGAGAGAGAAGTAATGTTGTAGGTAAACCATACAAAAAAAGAAAGTGATACCTGCACTAGGCTCGCCTTGGATTGCCAACATTTCAACAATAAAGTTCCCTTCTCTGCAAGTTTGAATAACATGGATTCTTTGATTAATGAGGGATTTTTTTTCCTAATTAGGTAGATAAAATTCCATGGACACCCTCCATTATATTGGATAATAACAACCAGTATGCGGAAGTCTATCTTTTCATCATTATGATTTATACTATACATCTTGCCTGGGGACAGAACGACAACCATTGCTCAGATTTTTTCCTCAAGCGAGTTTCCAATGCAAAAAAGGAGCTAAATCCTATAATCATTGAACCATTGTGATCCCCCAAAATAAAACCTCCTTTAAAATCACTGATTGTAAAAAAACTGTCGATGTTAATTTCATGTCCCGCGTATGGTGACTTCAACTTGATCAATCTCTCTACAACGCTACACCCACTTTTCCCTAGATCAACTAATGTTTTTGGAAGCAATTTTATATGTCTCACAGAGGATCCTGCACCATGTAAGAGAAAACCTATCTCTAAAACCCATTTAATATAGTGGTTGTTAATGTAATTAAAGAAGAACCTCTTACATTCTCCTTACACTATTCCTCGCCTCCCATATCACCCATCACACCATAATGAAGATCAAGTTGCGAACCTGAATCTCTACCCCTATTAATCCACTCTAATAATCCAAATGATGTAAAATTGGTAAAACATACCCCCTCCACTGCCATGAACGATCTCATATTGACATAAGATCAAAATGATAGTCTCCCATTCACATTAAATGAAAAAATATGAGGTATTTTTTGATTTCGGTATAGATCAACACCATCATCTTGAATCAAGAACAACCCCCTCTTTTTCAAATTATCATCTGTGAGAAGAACAAGTTTCCTCAAATTACAATCTAGGAAATAAATTTTAATTGCAATCTACCTTCACCATATCATGATTTCCCATGCATCAAGTTTTTTATTTTCATGAAACATTCTACAGAAATCCAAGATGTAGACCTGGTATAGACACATCTATCAGGATTTTCATTCATGATTATATTATTATAAATTATATTTTTTTGATGATAATGCATAGAATTGATAAAATATGGGTAATAATGATATGACTGATGTGGGTCATTCCAAAACCAATAGATTCTAACCCACCCAATTGTCCTTAAAAAGGTTTATTTTCCTGCATCCCACCACCCATCTCACATCATTTTCTAAAATCTATAACAGCCTAGCTGTGCTTATCTCTAGACAAGACATTTCCACTTCTCTATCCTCCTAGAGGATCCACATGTATCCATACTTGTTATTGATAACCTTATCCCACAATTATTTTCCCCCTATTATTTCCCAGGCTATCAATAATTTCATGGTGTTCATAGTTTCTATAATACTATACATGTTTAATCTTCCCTCATTAACCAGCTTGGCCATTCTACCTTATGATTCCCAAAGAAACATCTTGTCCTGATTGGGGTCCTAGATAAATTCTATTAGGAATTTTTTAATCCATTCCACAGTACATATTGGTGCTTTGAGTATTGATATCTCATGAAAGGGAATTAATATGGGAGTTTTGTTAACCAGGGTGATATGACCAACAAATAAAAAAACTAATTATTCTAATTGGAAATTCCCCCAGTGACAGTATTAATGATTTCAACACATAAAACTTTCTTGCTTATTCCATTGTAGATGGTGTCTCAAAAATACACCATTGGATGTTCCCCACTCTACATACCGATATTTTTTATAGATCTACTTTACCTCCTAGAACACTATTTATATATAAATAAGTTTCTTTTACTTATGTTAATCCCTTTTCCACTCTATATTTGATACAAATCCGTTATTTCCTTTAACATGGTTGATGTATATGAAAAAAATCATAACCAATCATATTAAATTGACATACCATACCAAAAAATTAAACTTTGGGACATTAAATAGATTTAATTGAAGATAATGATTTCTAGAGTATAGGTTTAGCATAGAAAAAACATTTACCCTTTTAAGTGATCAAATATATATTTAATTTTGGGAAAATTTTAATGAATATTTATTATTACCTAGTTTATATTCAGAGTGTCCACAATGAGATGTAGACTCCTTTATACATTATTTATTATGAGATCTAGCTAACCATAAGAAGTTATTAGTTTAATAAATAATTTATCCATAAATTATGATAACAGAATATTTAATTCCCTTAATTTAGTTGAATATAATAGATTTGAATGAATTTAGATTGGTTAAGTTTATAGAAATGGTTTAATCATAATCTCCACTTAATTATGGAGAATCAAAACAAAAAATCATAAGAATATATATTAGGATATATAACCACCACTATATATAATTACATCAAAAATTGATAATAAATTTTTACAAGAAAACATCTAGAAATTTTGGAAGCAAACACCCCCACAATCCCTTAGTCAAGACTTGTTCGACTATTATAAAACTCTCAATCCCTATATAGAGTTTGATAAATACTTATAGGGGATAAAAAATACACTCTTTGAAAATAATAGTCAATGATGGGTTCTAACTTAGTTTACTAGTATATCATCAAATAAAATTATGAGATTTCAGATCATGAACCCTCATCTCTCAATGATACGCAAAAGATACCACTACTCTAAAAAAAGATATACATTTTTTCACATACTCTAATATTTTCATTAGAGAAATAATAAGTCTCAGAAAAGTGGGTGATACTTTCGATTAGAGTTCAAGAATGGATTCTAATTTCTCAAAGATAAATGAACTTTTATCTCATATATTAAATAAATAACAATATAATATAAAGGTGACTACAAAAACCACTAAATCTATAAAGGATTTATTTATCTTTGGAATTATATTTCTCAATAGAATACACCCCACTAGAACCCTCAAGCGAACCATGTATCATGAATAATTTCATAGTTTATTTCACTATAGAAATGTGGCATAGAATACTATGTTTGAATCTTTAAAATAACCTAAAATATTGTGATTAGTTACCTTTGGTAGACTACATAGTTAACTATTCCTGAGATAACTTAGTTAGAGAAGGTCACCGTCTAATTTTTTTAAATACACTCCTTTTAGAATTTCTAAATATGGTTATACATACCACAATAGTGACAATAATTTTCCACATAGTTAGTTTTAGACTTAACATATCCTGAGTTCCCAAACCGATGACACCAAATGGGTAGTATTTATGATCAAGGTGATGAAGTTTCATCACACCCATAGAGTTGGTGTATCAAGGCACCTCTTATAATCTCATCTAAATATTGATTTTGACTAATAAAATAAGTTTTATTCAAGGCACATATAAAAATAGTGGTATCTATTGTAGAATCTTATTTAGTTATTTTATTATCATGGAATTTTTACCTCCCCTAAAAGTATAGGTAGATTAAAAGAATCAATATATTTTATAGTGGGTTATTTAAACTCATATGAATGAATATTTCCCTTGAATATTCATCAACACTGAAATGTGGATCAATGTGATGTAGATCAATAAATTTAACTGTGTACTCTATAATATACACTAAGCCTTTCCCCAAGTCCAATAATTCTCTCACATTTACCAAAAGAAGAGTGTCATGGTTGAATATATTGAATAATATCCTCAAAAACGTCTTCAATGTAAGACCTTGGTATCTATTATCCTCGATTATAACATCAAACCACCAAAGAGCCTTACATTTAAACACGACAGTGGCTAGTTTGACCCAGTGTTTCTACAATGTTTATATATTCTATAAATTGTTATGTGGTTTTGAAATCTTGTCCTTATATTCCTATAGAGATACAGAAACCTTAATTTTAATTGAATGATAAAAGTAGAAATATCTCATGATATCAGAATATATATTCTCTTGATAATGAGTTACATGACTAGAAGATTAATGATAGTGTCCTTGTTTAAAAAAACTTAAGGATCAGTCACATGTAAATACAGTAGCGCAAGATCATCTTCCATTTCATACATGAAAATATGTGTTATTCTAGGTAACATGAAGTAAAATTATGTAGAAAAGGTCATTACGATATGCATTCCCTGAATGTAAAAGTCAAATTTTAGAACAATACTATAATGTTAAGGTTTAACCCCATTCCTCACTCACTTAATTATATTTCTATTTACTAACAAATTTTTCTTTTTAAACCACCATTTATATGTTTTTTATATAATTTCACAAGATCTGGATGTAATTTAAAAAAAGGTATTATTTTGTAATAATGTGAATGAAACTAACTATGAAAGGTATATAAGATGTATTTCACTTATAGAAATAAATTATGGGCTCATATTTACATTATTATCTCCAAAAAATGTTTCAAAAAATTTAATTTATATATTATTTATACTAAAATAAATATGAATCATTAATTAGTTCCAAAAATATTATAAATTATAATATACAAGAAGGCATACAACATGGATTGAAATCCTATCTACACTTAATTACTTTCACCTATCTTGATGACTACAACATGAGAATGTGAGTCTGTATAAAAGGAGGAATATAAATAATCTATAAATACCCCTATTAAGTTATGTTTCCACTAAAATCATTCTATATGAACCTATTAATGGGATACATCCTAAGTATTGACTTTCTTATTTCTTGTATACTCCCAAGTCCTATACCTATGAGCCATTAAAATGGCCTCTGATACATTTTTATAATGAATGTGTTTCGATTACCCAAATTATACCCCAACCCAGATGTTACAAAACATTAGATAGATGTCATGATCACTAGATGTTGTCATAAAAATTAATATTTCAATAACATATTATTAAGAGATTATTTACCCATATGGATAACATAAAAAACTATATAAGGTCCCCATATGTGATTGGAAAGACCTGGTTGAAAATTTTGTATACATGGGATATTATATGAAAAACCATTGAATTAAGAGAGTAACTGAATTTAACTAAATGAATGATAAGATATGAAAATGTATCAATAAAATTCATGCCCCAAAACAACAATAATATTTACCATATAAGTTAAACTAGATAGAAACATCGTATAGAAATATTTTCAAAGATAAATAGGGATTTTCGAACCAGGAGTAAGGATCACATAGTGATAACTCCCATGCTAATATCAAAGGACAACACATATACATCAACCCATATTTTCTACCAAGAATCTGAAATGAATCTATTTAAACACCATAATCTTTGTGTAACTATAACTTGAACCCTAGATCTACACCATTTACTATTTAATGTACAAAAGGATAAGTAGGTATCAAAAAAGGAATAGTACTGGGAATAAGTATAAAAATACTAAAAAAGTAGTCACCACCACACTTTTTAACAACCTTTCATAAACTAGGATGTGCATGGAAATAATGCATGGGTATAGGAATAAACGAGAAAGAGTCAACATGGAATAACATATATGTCAATCATAAATATAGGTTAATACACATAAGTCCCATTACCGGGAGGGCCATTAACTGTCTACCTTCTTCAAGTATTTTTTTGAGCTTTACGTGGGAATATAATAACACTTATCATTGAGTTAGGTTGTAATAACCAATCCACCAGTGGAAGTAAAAATATGTATACAATGTCTGGGAAATCTTACTAGCTGTATTCTCAGGAAAAGGGTAAGGGGTATACCATATTTGGAAATTGTGATACCATCGTAATAATAAAATTTTCATAAAAATAAAGATACATTCTTAATATCACACACACACACATATATATATATATAATCTAATAACTCCATTATGACCGAATGATCAAATAACAGGCTATATGACATACTTATAAAAAAAGTAAAATATTATAGATAAATACCCTTAAATTTATAGTTTAAAATAATATATAAATTCATTTAACCTCTTTCTCATCATAATATACATGAAAAACAATATGTTCTCTTGGATAGTACATATCAATGTAAAAGTCATATAGAATCATAGGAATAATGTTCTAATATGGTAAATGAGAATATAATTATTCGAAAAAATTAATTCCTTCCAAATAATAATTTGGTAAAACCTTTATTATCTAAAACATTATTATTATTACGTTCAATCATCCCCAACAGTTATTCAGGTAACACTATATACAAATAATATAATGATTTGATTCATATACTAAAGTTAATACAAAATTTTTCTTTAGGGTTGGGAGAGAGAAGATAGACCACCAATTAGTGTAATATTCAAGATTATAATATAATATTTTTGTGACATATTTTAATAGAATTAAATTAGAGTGAGTAAGAGAAGACAAATCCTATGTATCCCTTCATTTCATGGAGTATAAACTACTAAAATAATTTTACTTGAATAAGATTGAAATATTTTAGAAATATTCTCAAGACATAAATTTGGAGAAGATAAACTTATGTTCATTTCCATAAAAACATTAGTATAAGGGAGATTTGAGGGAGAATAAACTTTTACATCATCATAGATGATATTCCATGATCAATTTTTAGACTCAGGATCAATTATGATGTATGATACACTTGGGAGAATTGATATTGAAAATAGGGAATTATATGGGATTCTGCATTGCTAAAATTGATTGATGTCTGATGTGAAACCCAATTTAGTTGTCAATTTAGAATTTAAAATAAAAAACTAATCCCATTTTTTAAAAATCTTTTAATGACACCAACTACACTATATAGGTCTATTTGGTAATTTTTGTTGCATACAAAGGCCCAATATCAGATATCAAACACAATCCCCCTACTGGGGAACACCATAAGGAATCAAGAATATTTTCCATTCTCTAGTTAATTTCGACCAATGTGGATGTGGGGGAAGTAGAACAATTTGGAAATTACTTTACATGAAATTTAACATGAGATTAATATATAATTAATATTTTAAATTAAATTCAAACTTTCTTAATGAGATATATATTGATAAATTCAGAATATCAATAATTTTGATTAATAATAATGGGATTATATATTTTTATATAAAATACTAAATCTAATATGAATAAATATTGTGAAAAATATTCCATGAATTCAATTTTTTAACTCTACTTTAGTGACTATGATACATCACTAATAAATAATGAATATATTACTTTACCAGTATTCCAAATTTTGACAATTACATGTATACAAAGGGAATGAATGTATAGGGTGCCAGAAAAACTCAAAATTATATCTATAAAATACTCCAACAATTTTAAATTAAATTATTGTATAAAAATGTTTATAAAAAAATTTTAATTATTAAAAATGTAATATTAAGAAAAAATTAATTTTATAAAAAAAATTAATCCCACAATTTACAAGATTATTTAAATATTATACATAAAAACATACATGAATGTTACATTTAAAATATACCAACTCAGCCATGAATATTATTTCATTAGGAAAAAATATCCAATTTAGTCTGATTCAAACCTTATAAAACAAAGTATTTAACCATAACCAACAAAATTATTAGTAGAAGAAAATGACTATAAGTACATCGCTCATGAGTAATCCAAGCCCCAGATGAAAAATTCCATCTCTTATTCAAAATTTTTTTGTTAACACGTATGTCTAAAAATAAAACATAATATCCTTAGATAAGGATAATATTTTTTCCCTATAAGTAGTGAAGAAATATTTTCAAAAACCAATTACTATAATAATCAACTCTCAATTCAATTAAAAACTTAAAACATTATCATTTTCACAATAAAAGAAAACAAATTATTACTTCAAAAAAAATATTTGTCATTATTTTAAAACCAATCCATATTCTATATATTTTTCAAAAAAAAAATTAAAATAAATTCAATAAAAATTTATGATAAAAATATATTCCTTGTAATAAAATTGTGTTGGTGATTTTTTAAAAAAGTCCTTTCTCATTATTTGAATCAATGAAAAATAAAACATTAAGAAAACATTATGTAATAAATTATTTTAAAACTAACATTGAGAGATTATCCAATATAGTAGGTGAATATCTAATCCACCTACTTTAAATGAATTTTCCTAAACTCAATATTCCATTAAAATCATATATCATAGTTATCAAGAAAATTCCCACACCATGAAAAAAATATCCCCAAAAAAATTTCAATAATTTTTATACTCATAATCAAGACCCCCATACATCGATTTCTAAAATTTATTGAAAAGGAGGACACTAAAAAAATAATAGGTCGATATTATTCATCATGAAACCTATATTATAATAATAATGATAATTTAATATACTATTATAATGATAATTAATATGTCTATAAATATATCAAAAAAGACCCTATTAGATTGATAAGTTATAAGGATTTTTATAGGTTTTTATGGAGGATAGATGACAAATTAATATAAAATCAATTCTCATTTTAAATGATCTATCATTACAATAAATCTTGCTAAACTATGGATGATGACTAAAAATAATTTTACAATGTTCATATTATAGTGAAATAATATTGAATAACTGGGGAAGGAGAATGAAAAATGATGAATGAAGGATAGTAAATTGATGACATGGGTGAATCTACAAAATCAAAATTTTTAATTATCTATAGATAAATAGTTACTATGATACATTGGAGTATTGGAATAAATAAAATAATATTAGCAAATCATTATTCACATTATAATAATAAAAATAAATACATTATTAAATTTCTGTTTATTATAAATATTTTAAAAAGGAAAGTGAAGTGTTTTTTACAAATCAAGGAGAACATTAATACCATAATGGTATTATTTTAAATATTATTTGGATATATGGAGAGTATTAAAATTAATTGTGGAAATTATTGTGTATGCTTAAAATGTAGATAATTCTCAGTGGTGTGAAATTGTTATATATTTGTTACATTTAACAAAATGTTATTTTGAGTTGTAAATATTTGGTTCCAACATTTTTAAATATTTATTACTTTTTTATTGGTAATATTCATGATTATAAATTGATATATTTCTTATAAAATTACTTACACGTGGGAGGTATATATTGAACATAGTGTCATGGGATATTATCAAAAGTGTCATTCCTGTTATAATTTTTTTTCTTTCTATAAACATTGGAATGGGTAGTGAAGATTATCTTAGGGGATGTATAAAATAGATTATGTACAAGGGGTAAAACATTAATTTTAGTTATTAATACGGTACAATTTTGAATAGTGAATAATATTTTTTGGTATATATTAAGGGGTTATAATTACCAATAGGGTTTTAATTAATGTTAATTCCTAGAAAAAAAGAATTAATGATTTTGCATATATAGTGGATTTATTGATGGATGTGATTATTATAAATTCAAAATAAATAAGGTTGTGTTCATGGACAATGGCATGTATTTGAATTTTTTTTGGGTTATTTATAGAGTAGTATGTTTGAATTTATAATTTCATATAATTAGAAACTATGATTCCATAAAATTATTCATGAATCATAATAATGAATTCATGTTAATTATAACCACCATATAATAATCAAAATTGATAATTATGTGTAGATAAATCTACTATTGATTATTGGGGATGATTTATTATATTTTATGGTTGATGGAGGGTCTAATAGAAATTTTTATATACATCCATGCTCGAGTTATTTTGGAAATAATGAAAACTTATCATTAGATACACAACCACTGACTAATATTATATAATGTGGGTGGGATAATAATTATTAATATGTGATGATTATTATATTTATAACTAATTCATTTCTCGTTTCAACTTTTCTATAGATATAATAATTCTTTAGACCCATGCTGTTTGAAATTAGAACCTACAATAAGGTAATTGGTTGAATATTATATATAGAGGTCCATATTTTATTGTTATAGATATATCAACTTCTTAGTTACATAGTCACAAACATTTATATTGAGTGTTATTTTAGTGAGATATGGGTAGCCCAAGGAATCTTAAAAGTGGTGAATCGATTTTACCAAATCATCTAAAAATGAATTAATATTTTATATACACATTGAAACATGTTTTTCTAGGATATGTACATTCACAGTTTATTTATTTTCACCCCTATAATATATATATATATATATATAGTTTTTAAAATTTCAAGAGCATTCAGGTAAAGGTATTGGTCGTTAATAGCTCAAAATGAATGATTTATTGATGGATTTTTTTATATTTGATTTTTGAGGTATACATAATTTTGGTTTCTTAGTAAAACCCCCCATATCTAATTTATGGTTTATTATGATGTATAAAATTATCATGGATATCATTATATAAGTTGTTATTGCATTATGGTTTATATTTATTAGTGAAAAACGTTTTTATATTCTTTTTAAGGTGTAATTATTTTAATAGGTGAGCTTTATGATCTCCTAAACAATAATTAAACCATTGATTATTATAGGATAAAAGGCTCTCATAATCTATCTAGTTATAGGTTTATATAGAGTCCCAGTAGGTTTGGGTGGTGATAAAAGGTGTCATAAAAAATTAGGTTAGATTCTAAAGTGATAATTTTTATATTTTTGAATTAGTGTTAACATTCAATAATATATTTTAACCTAGGATAGAACATAGAATAATTTTAATAGTAAGGATATATAATATAATGAAATAATAATTATATAATTTTGTAATTTAATAAATATATGTATTGGGTAACATACCATATAGAGAAAATTATATTTTATTTGGATGCACATTAGGAATTTTTAGGTCATATTAATGACTGTTTTATGGATGGATGAATTTTATGCATCTTGTATACAATTGTTTCATTAAATATATTATAAATACTTATACCTATGATGATAGTTAAGGACTTATGTTTGATTGTAGATATTCATAGAGGATATCATAATGATGTTGAGATGAAGGAGGTTTTGTAAAACTAATAGTATAATATAATGTTAATTAGACATAGGATTTAAAATTACATTGTTTTTATGATCAAATGTTTACAAATATTTAGGTATATTATTCTAATTTGTGGAATAATTGGGGGATCCAAGAGGTATTTTTAAACTTTTTCGTCTACATACATTATATGAGTATCATATTTATAGGATGGTGATGTTTATGTGAGATATTGTTATGTAGTGGTGGAATAATTATGTTAGTGGTATAGATGGGTAATTTAATTCATATGTTTTCATCTGAATTCATTCCATGAAAGTTTATTTGTCTAAAATTATATGGGTTTATAAATTAAATGATATAATATCCCTATAGTTTGGGATTTCGTATGTTTGAGATTTAAATACTTGATTGATTAATGTCATCTCATGGTCTCCTAACATGAATTTAATTTATTATTTCAAAGATGGGAATTTTGAGTTATATATAAAACTTAAGATTCAATGATAGGTATATTCCCATATATTTTTGACATATTTAATATTGGTTGAATCAACATAGGGGGATAGATACTCTTATCATATAAAGAGTGATTAGGTAATAGTAAAAAATTCTAAAATGAAATTTCATTACGAAATCTTCAAGATTTTGATAGAACCTGAGATGAAGAATAAAATGATAAAGATCATTAACTAAATGTTTTTATTGACTATTGAATGGTATTCATGGTCTAGTATTATATCTTTTATATTTATTGAGAAATATCGAAGCTTTTTAACATCTTTTTAAGACCATTTCCTAGTTTTATAGTGGGTACCTCAACTCAACATTTTAGGAGGTGGCTTTAATAATAGTTTTATTTGATATGTTTTTGTAGTAATGAAATTATTATCCTCATGGAATACTCAATAAAATTATTGTCAGTATAGTTAATACTAGTGATATAACCTATCACTAGGAAAACCTATGGTTCAGAGGTAAGTAGGAAATATGGCATAAGGATTTAGAGGGGATGAAACTAAATTTTGATAAAACAATTTATTGTATGTGGATGAGACGAAGGGATTAAATATAGTGGTTGATATGGTTTTATTATTTTTTAACATTTTTATATTTTTTTTGGATATTATTGTTTAATATTCATTCATTACGCCCTCCATTGTCAAAGAATTAATTTTTTTAATTGAAAAATATATATTTCTCTTTAATTATCTAATCTAGTTTTAAGATGATAAATTTTTTTAGAGAAATTTCATATGTATGAAATTATTGATTAGAATGACTTTTATTCTTTGGAATAGTCATTCTATAGATGTAACTATATTACATTATTGTTGGTATGGATTAATTTCATATTTTATGATCGTGTAAGGATTTTTATTATAGGACTATTTTTATATATTACCTTGATTATGATAGTGATAGTTTTACTAGAGAGGGTGTTATTAATTTGAATATTTGAAATATTGAGTCAGAAAATATTAGCTCTCAGGTGTTTAACATGATGTTTTTCATAATTAAGGAAGTGGATGATGATTTTCTATGAGTTTATGATAATTTATTGATATATTTTCATTGTAGGTGTTGATTTTACATGAACAATATAAGATTCAATTTGGGATTGATTTAACTACTATTTTATCACCTATTGTTATGATTAATTATCCCCAAAACCTTTGATTTTTTGGGTGTTTAGGATTTAAAATAATGAATTTTTACAAAATGGATTTATAGGGCCTAATGATACTCTATATAAACTCTAAATTTTTTTATAATATTTAAGATTGTATCTTGAGGCTAGAAAACTAATTATTCAAAAGGAAAATGATGAAAAAGAATTGTCTAATACCTTAAAATATTAATCTCTTTGATTAGTTAGAAGGTTTTAGTTAGTTCTTAAAGATAAATTAATGATCTCGCTACCCTTATGTGAGTTTTAAGGATGTGGTCCGTTTGTATACATATTATTCATAACAAAACAAGAATACTAAAATTATTATGATGCTAATAAGAGTTATAAATGATGAAATAATATTTATTGGATTAATGAATTGGGAATTCAACCTTATTTACTTCAATTTGATATTATACTCATAGATGAAATTAATTTTAACTTAATGATGGAGGGACATCAAATTAAAAATCTCTAGGTTATTTCTGAATAGTTAACGAAGAACCAACATTTTTTGAAAGTTATAAAGTGTCTATTTTATACAAGTGAACTTATATTTTTAGAAAATTATTTATCATAAGAAGGTGTTATAGTTGACTGAATGACTGTTGATTATTTTTCCTCTATGTATATTGATGAATGTTTTTAAATTTTGATTATTAATAGGTTTTGAAAATTAATATAATAGCTTCATAAAAAAATATTTCTTGGAAAATTACACCATTATATAATTTGAATAATATGGAAATTCTTTTTTCTAATTAGATGAATGAAAATTCTAATTTTTGAGTTTTAAGAAGCTGATGAGATATTCAATCATCTAATGACCTATGGAATGAATTCCCTATAAGGAAAATTTGTATGCATTTAATTGAAAAATGGGATGTGATTTTATATATAAAAGAGACATCATTGACTATGATTATATACTATCACATACTCATGAATAAAAATAATTTTATCATAATTTTTAAATTTATTATAGTGGTTTTTTTAATGTTGTGTAAATTATAAATTCTTAGAAAAATTTTCTTGATCATTACAAAGCATTAAAATTTTAAGTATATATCTTTATGGATAAATTTAAACTCAATATATATATATATAAGATGAATGGAGTATCCACAATATCATATTTTGAGATTATTTATTCTCTATGAAAATAAGAATGTTGTGTATGTTTCTTTGAGCCTATGTATTTTTTTATTTAAATATATAATATAATGAGGAATAGATGATGACAAAATAATTGGATGTTATGTATATTGTTATAGGATAATGTATAGAGGATAATTTATATATCAGATGATGATTGAATCTTCTTTTTTATAGTATATAATCATGTCTCCACTTAGATATTATAAACTTAGGTTTATAGGGATTGTATTATTTATGATGAAATTTATGTTTTTTTAATGTTGAGGATTATTATATTTAGCGTCAAGATTTATTTTTCATTCCTTGGAGCATGTATGCGATGGTGTTAACTTTGTTTAATACCTTATCTATGATGATTACTCCCAACATTGATAGGATTTATTATTATATCAAGAGAATTTTTTAATGGTCTAGCATTAAGAGATAAGTATATGAATTTTTGTTGAGTTTTCATATATGCAAATGGGTTTTGTATGAGTGTTGAGAGGAAACTATTTTGGTGCAAATATTGATGATTT
Organism: Viscum album; assembly: GCA_963277665.1. Classification (NCBI taxonomy): domain Eukaryota; kingdom Viridiplantae; phylum Streptophyta; class Magnoliopsida; order Santalales; family Viscaceae; genus Viscum; species Viscum album. Next base: position 1,256,013,341 of record OY728142.1, on the reverse strand, counting down.
TATATTTCAAATTGTTGGTTCCAATGTATTTTTTAACTAGTTTACCTTTTGTTGAATGTAGTTTTGATGTAGTATGAGTTACTTTACATTAGTTTACTAGTTTTACAAATTTATTTTAAGTTAAATAACTAATTTTAATGGAATTTATAGAAAAATATTTATGGTAGTATTGGTGGTGTTACATGGTGTTCCTTGGATGATCATATCTGAGCATGATGTTTGATTTAATTCTCATTTATAGATATTTTGTTAATGTGATTTTGGAATTCTGTTATCTGTTATAATAATGATTTATCACAAAATATTTGGAATAACAAAAAAAAAATTTTATTCAACAGATAATATATTGATGGTGCATGTTATGGAATTGTTGAATCATGGGAGGTTTATTTTACATTAATATAGTTTTCAAATGGAATCAATAACCACTCATCCATTAACATGGGACTATATGAGGACATATACGGTATTCATTTTCAAACACTTTTGTATCATTTTGATATCATATATTCAACTATTATAAGTCTAGAGTGATCTCAAATGTTTTGTGGTTATATACAAATAGTTTGGATCAAAAACAATTTTGTGGATCAAATAAGGATACTATTTGGGGATTATATTTATCGTTATATATATTTTATTATACCTATTAATTATGTAAAATAATGATTTTGAAATTTATTTTAAAATTTACCAATGTTTATTAGACTTTTTTTTTCTGTTCAGGAATATCTGTGATGTTTGTTACTAGTTGGTTGTTTTATCTCAGTCAAGCATGACTCAAGACTCATTTAATTTATTTCAATATTGAAAGTATATTTCATATTGTTTTCATGTGATTTATTATGGAGAGGGTGACGTAATGGAAGATATGACTTTTATGGAATACCCTATAGAGTTCTAGAATCACGTGGAAATTGTTTTACGTGGAAGTGTTCTTCCATTGTTGTGCGTTTTATAGATAAATAATGGAATAGAAAAATACATAAGATTAGGAATATCATATGCGAGTTTAGTAAATTGAGATATTTTATCTATTAATTTTTATTGTAATATATGTTTGGTTTTACATTATAAATCATATAAACATATTGTTGATTATTATAATCCTTATTTTAATAGATTGATCATATTTAGGATTTTTCGGGGATACAATTTTTTGAAGGAAAAGTGAATGTGAACAAATATGTTTTTTATTTTTAGAGTTAATAAATTTTTTTAACACAATGGGGAGGAATCAGAAAAAATTTTATATTTCCGTAATCAGAACATAATTTCTATTAATTTAATTTTAAGAAGAAGGAAATTTCCGTAAAACATTTCATTGACCTTAGATATTCTCTATTATCTATTTAGAATGAAATTATTTTGTGCTCATCATATAATTATAGAGTGGGAATGAAAAATAAGGAAAATATAATGAAGAATGAAGAACAATGGATGGTAAACTATTTAGGTTGGTTACCCTAGACCATTACACATATTTATTAACATTTGATAAAAATGGATATAATATTTTTGAATGGATAAATAAAAATAATAATACAGCGAAATAATTATTTATAATAAAGTGAAATAAATATTTATATGAATCTATTAATGGTTATGTTTATTTTAAAAAATTGAAACAAAATAGTTTTTCAAGCATCTTGGAATATTTTAAATACCAAAACTGAATTATTATTAATATTATTTAGTTATATTATTTAATTAAAATTAAATTGGAAAACATTTTTCATGCAAACATATGTGACAATAAAACATTGTGGAATACCCAATGATATATTTTTTGTTTTTTTTGTTAAATTCTATAAAAAAGATATAGTATTTTATTTATAAAAATTTCAATGGTCAGTCCATGTTTTCAGGGAGGCTATTATATTAACTAAATATTGATAAATTTTATTCTTGAGTTATTGATTCCACATAGAGCCATGTCATTTTTTCATTGGGGTTGTGTCTTAACTAAATATTTTGGAATTTAACTTAGTTTAAAAATAGTGATTATATATTATCTTAGTGGAAATTTAAAAGATCTTATAGATGAGATGGAAAAATAAACTTCCAATGAATTAATGTGGATTATTTATCAATGGTTATTGATAATTTTTAATCCTTATAAAGGGTTAAAAATATCAATTGTCTTATAATTATAACTATTTTCTACAAAATTAAAATTCATTATTGTTCCTATAGAGTAGAGTTAAAGATGGATATGAGGAATTATATGTCTAGATGTATAAGATTGTGAATTTAGTTATGGGTTCATATGTGAATTTATATTGGTATTACTTATGGGATAGTAATTTTTATATCATAATTATATGTAATTATCAATAGTGTTTTGGCTAATTATAAATACTTCATAGAGGTAAATCATGAGTACTCATGAAAACATTATGATTGTTAACATATTAAATTGAGGTTAGTTATATCTATGAATTGTTCATGATGATAGGTTTTAGTGGTTTAAAATATTTGGACAATTCTAGATGGGAATTGCGTGTATACTTTTAAATTTATGTTATTAAAGTTATAATTATATGAAACGTATGATTTAATTGGTTTATTTTTAATTCAATTATTTAAATAATCCTAATTTTCTTAATTTTTTAAAAATTAAAAATTAAAAATTTATAGGATTGTTTAGTGTAAATGGTTAACAGATTGTTTACAAAAAGATAATGATTTCTTTAAGTAAACAAAATTTAAGGGGGATCCTCTATTCTAGACTCTATGATTTTATTACAATATGGATTATAAAAAATTAATATAAATTAATGTGATCAACCTAAAAATTAATTTTTAATCTCCTATTATACCATAATTTTTTTATTTTCTCATTTGACCTCACATATTTCATTCTTAATATTTGAGAGACCCTCCAGTTATTATATTCTTCTAAACCTTACTCACTCAGTCTATTTAAATTGATTCATACAGTCTTATTCAATGAAATCCCTTCAAATCTCTTTGATTATTCTACTTCTTTTATTTCTAACCATCGTTCTCTTATGTTATTGCATGTTCATGTTGTCAACATCCACAGAAGACAACCCATGATGTAGGGTTAATATATATCTAAAAAATTTATATTTATTTGGTATATGTAAAACTTATACCATACAAGTAATTAATCATTTTAATATGGTGGATAATTTTAGTGTAAAATATATAGGAGTTTGATTCACAATTCTTTTATTTTACAAAACTTTATCACTTTCTTTTCTATAAATTCATTAATACTATATTAGAAATAGTATTTCAAGTCTAAAATGAAATTATAATTATTAATAAGTGATTTAGTTTATGTTTTTGTTATATAAAATTATTTTCAATGATTTCTGAAGGATATTTTCCAAATTGAGTTATAATGCTCACATGGTGCCTAAAAAATATTTATAAGTATTGTTTTTATTTAAATAAAATAATAAAATGATTTTGAAATATGTTTTATTTTATATTAATGTGTTTTTAATTATATTTTCAATCATAAATTCTTGATGGATTCGGTTTTTTTATTATTGTTTACAACTATTTATATACTTTCTCACACATTCCACGTATTGTACTTATTTATAAATATAGAATTTATCAAGTTTGTTGCTGTTTATGGATTTGGAAAAAGGGGGTTGTGATTTTTTAGGTTACTTGGGTTTTGACTTGAGGATAGTTATTATATGATTCCATGAATTATATTATTTAAAAATAATAGTTTATATATGATTCATGGGTATTAAATGGGGGATTCAGGGATGATTGATACTCTAATTATGATTTTCATCTTTTTAGGGCCCATAGTTATCATTTTTTATAGAATAAGGGAGTCCATATAAGATATACATGAAGGTATTTTGGGGTTGAGTTTGTTAGGATGACATCATTGGATAGAGGGTGATCTATGAGTGATGTCCTCGGTTTTTCTAGATTGGATGGAGGTTTTCATCAAATGTGATAATTATTTAAGTTTATTACATTTTTTGTAATTAGGATTGCAATTTTCATTATAATACATTATTATAATGGGATCCAACATATAACATTATCGATTAGTTACACTTCTAAATAGGTTTTTTTTGAAAAAGGAAATGAGATGTGTTTGGTTTTATTCACACAAAAAAGGTATAAATATATAGTTTATAATTATAGATCAAACAAGAAGATGATTTATAGATTATAAAAAGAATTACATTGATTATTACTAGTTTCTAACTAGGAATTGGATGACACACTACCTTGTCATGTTTTTAGTATGTTTACTAGATTATGTTTTATGCACGTAAAGGAATGTGTCGATTTTCTTAGGTGTAGTTACATAGACTCTTTCTCTATCAATTGATGATAAGATCATAAGTTGGTGACTGTGGGTCAGAATTATTTTTTTATATGACCTTTTCTATACTCATATAAAATGATAAAATATGTATATATTATCCACATATCATTTTTATCATTTCTATCTCACTTGTATCATAATATCCCTTAATCCACACATTCACATTGGAATTGATTAATATGTTAAAAATATTTTTTTTCATAGAATATGGATACAATTTAAGGTTACATCATGTTATATTACTAGAAGGATTCTCCAGTATTATTTATTAGGTTTACTTGATGAAATCATTATTTATTTACATATTTAATAGCCCATTTTTTTGTTAGTTTCCCAAGGTAATTAGGAATGAAATTTAAGATTTGTGTTGACTTTTATTGGGTGATGTGGAAGGTTGACCAAGATTGATTCAATTTAAAATCTTATTAAAACCCCCTTTATATATTTTTCATATAGGTATATAATAGATCGGATTTTAAAAACATGGGAAGTAGGCATAAAGATTTTTCTTACCAACTATTTCTCATGACGAACGTAAATTTATCATGGGTTTTTAAGATTTTTATCATAGATGTGAAATTTATTTTTTATTTTCATTAATGAATTTATAATCAAATTATTATTATTATTATAATTTTAGTGATGTTTTACATGTTTTTTGAGATAGTATATGGAGAGTTTGTGACACCAATTAATGAAGTAGGAATTCTAACCTCATTGAATTACCTTAATGATATTTATAAACTGTAATGATTACTTCACAACATGATTAGGTGGAGAAAAAAGGAAGCATTTGGAGACTCATTTTTAGGTGAGCATAACATTTTTCCAATGTTATATTCCCACATAAAGTGGACCATTAAGGTTCTGGTGAACATGCTTTGGGTTTTCCTGTTGGTTTTGAGACATATATGGGGGTAATCTATTGTCACTGGTGTTTGAATACCATGATGATTAAAACTCCACCACTAGATTAATAATTTTTAGGAACATGTATGAGATAAATTATAGGATAATGATTTTCTGGTCAGAGAATGTGTGTAATATCACTTGAGTTCATGTTTTGGTGTAGTGATAGGTGTAAAGGGTACAATTCATCAAAGGGTGTATGCGTACTTTCCTTAAAAATTTAGGAGTCCTCGATGGACTGGACTATGCCTTTATAATTCCAAAGGCATGGTGTTATATCTAGATTGAGAGGATATATCTATGGTTATTTGGCACATTATTTTTCAACTACCATACTGTATTAGTGAGGTCTTCTACCACTTAAACCTGTGACCATAATAGTTTCAGTTTCTTAGTGGTGTCCACTTGTCATAGATGAGGTGGTATGTGAATGAATTGATGTATGATATAGACATGGGTTATTATAAATTAGAGAGTTGAGTTTTATTTTTCAAGAAGTTTGTGGTGTTTAGAACTATAAGATAAAGACACGTTGTGGGAAAATGTCTTCTTGGTGTGAACGTTTGTTAAAAACACATGAAACCATTAGAGTGCTCCAGGTAGAGGGATACCTAGTAGAGAGATTTGAATCCCTACCCTTTTTATTAGTTTTTTCATTTCAAGAACTAAAATAATTTAAAAATATAATAATGTAATGAATCAATTTTTTCTATGTCATACTTTGAAATATTTCTGGAAGTATTTCCATAACTAAGATGAAATAAGACGCATGATTCTGAGGCCTAGTGACCTGGGAATAAATTATTGAAATATTTTAAATATATTTAATGTCTCACAAAAATTATATTCCAAAATGGTAGATTATATTTCAAATAGAGTGTGATATTGGAAATATGAGACTGTCATTGAGTTTATAATGCTTTGTTTACCCAAGGTGTGATATATTATTTGTCAGTGTTGGAAATTCCTAGAATGTTCTATCGCATGGACAAATAATAAAATAAAATAAAATAAATAAGTTTCTTTCTTTCTTTGTTTCGATGTAGTGACATAGTTTCCTCTATTTAAACACGTCTATGCCAAATCCCTAGGGTTATCCACATAACACTAGAGATTAAGAGAGGATCCATTGGAGTGAAACTATTAGGGGATTGTTGTATGTTGAAATTTCACCATGATCATATCGAGGATTATTCCCTAACAAAACAAGCGAATCTCTTCAACCAACATAATGTGAGATCCTTCATCATCAACGAGAGATCAAAATAGAGGTAGGATATTTGTTTTTAATGAATTTATCCCAATTTTATTATTATAATGATGAGAGTAGATTAATAGAACAATGAATTATTTGGAGGATCATGTGTATTACAGGTATGTGAATGATAGTATCTAGAATTTGTGGAATAACTATTATTTGTTCTTTATTTTTGGGTATTTATTCTTAATTATAATGGAAAATAATCTAGTTCAACCAAATAAATTTATAAGGTTCATTCCTCATCATTTTTTTGTGGTTTTCACTTCTCATTCTATATATGTAAATCATTGGCGTTTACTTTGGCCTAATATTTGATGGATACCTATGGAAAAATCATTGTGAATTCAGTCTCTAGTGAAATGGATCACTAAAATAGGTTTTGGATTGTGATATTACACTCTAGTTGTGGTACATGATGAATGAAAAAAATAATAGAGGGATCAGAGCTTCAGGATACCAGTTTTGTGTGCAGAACTAACGAGACATGGTGGTAGGTGATTCTTGAGCACTAGATATAGTTATATTATAGATATTGGTGGTGAGGAGGTTCAATCAACCCTAGATACATGACATATGGGATGATTCCAATACTAATTTATCGATGTATTAGAGGCTTCAGGTATGGGTGAATACGCTTGAATCATATACGGGCTTCAAAAAAAATGTGACTACACGACATGTAGTCTGATGAATAGACGCAGTGTTGTACCTTATAAACGAAACTAGGTTTTCCTCTTATAGATTAGTATCACACTTTTTGTGACATGTGCCACACTCCGTGTGACCCTTATATGAATAGTTCATCTTTTACATGGATTACAATCCTAGGATGCTCTATAGCTTTACATTGCATGTGTCTTATGCCACACGACTTATACACCCTAGCAGGTCACTCAGTGTGTATAAGGATTTCATTACCATGAGAACATGTGGACCCACATTCCATATGTGTCTCTCTACAGTCCATGTACTTATTAATTTACATGGGAACACACATTCTATACAATGACTGTTATCCCTAACACATACATCCCCTATACCTCAGGGACACACAAAGTATTATTGAAAAGTGAATTCTGTATGAGCATGAGGAATTGGAAGTCATAAGATTAGTGAGACATTCGATGTACCACAAGATACATTCATTGTAATATTTTTAGGATAGTTCAGATTTTTATTTCTTCTTAGATCATCTTCATTATGTGCTTGTTTGACCCTCGCTGGACTAGTATTATTTGAGTATAGTCCCTTGGTTTATTCCTACGAGGGTTCTACATGGAATAATTTTACTATCATAGAGGGTGAACCCACTATGTCTTATTGATGAACAATGTGTTTTGGGAGATATAACTTATTATAGAGTGAGTTTTACCAATATTCTTCGATAGATATCTCATCATCTAGGAGAATGTATCCCAGAAAGAGGCATTGAGTGATCCTTTTATCCATCTTGATTCCATTGATGGGGTTTGTTGGATTTGTGTGACCAATACTTACATGAGCATCGATCCCCTATCTAGGAGTTTGTTTCCAATAGACTCTAGTGTCCCACTCAATAATCAATAGGTTTTGAATCCCTATATGTGGATCGAGATTTGATACTTCAGATAATGTTTGGACCTATCAATTTTCTATCATGGAAAAAACCCTCATTGTTTCTTTTGTGTTTTTCTTTGATAAACCTAATAATAATGACCTCGTGGATGAGTGTATTTTATTGTAGTATTAATCAGGGAGTGGTTACTCCTACTTGAGAATTACCTTGAAACATAAAATGGAAATATGGATGGAAGTGGTTGAGACCTTTAAGACTCAAATTATTTTATGAGTATATCTAGATGTTTTAATTTATGTCTCATATTATGAAGGAAATATCTTATAATGAGTTTAATACTCTGGATTCCTTATAATAATGTATTTTCAGGTGTCCTACTGGGTATTGTTATACCGAACTCTTCATTGGTTCTTCCCACACATGACTTGTCTTATGTAGAAGATGTCCCTATCTTGGCATCCTTTTAAGGCAAGGAGAAGGTGGAACATAGTTTCATTAGATAGACTGATTGGTATTCTAGTGTTTCATTTGAAAAAATCCACATCCTTTATGGAGGTTGTACTTTATTTCAATTTTTAGGTATGTTTTCTGGCCCATTTTATGTTTTCTAGTATTTTTCATCATACTATGATAAGAGGATTGTAGATTTATTATTTTATTATTTTAAATTTTTTTTAAATATTATAATTTTATGGGATTATAGATATGTGGTTTTAAATAAGTACTTTTGGATAATGCCTCCCATGTGTGTGATATGTCTTCTTGTCAATAGCCTCCATCCCCTGGCCTATTTGAGGTGGGTCTAGGGACATTGTGACTTATATCCCGGTTTGTCGGGTCCTGACCTTTGTAGGAATTGGATGGGTTGTAGACTAGATATTGTGGCTAAGTTATTTTGATTTAAAGTGATTAGAGATCATGTGGTTGAATGGATTAGAGTTGTAGTGGAGACTCAATGTGTTTTCTTCTTTTGAATTTATATAAGTGATGAGACCAAAGGAAGATCAGTCTTGTATGAAAACATTTTCAGTATATAATTTAAAATTATTATTATTTTTATTTCGTGTTTACACCTTTAGTTTTTTTTATCGACGACATTTACTATTTTCATATTCAATTATTCACACATTGTACCTCCTGATACCCCTGCCACTTCTTGATAACCTCTAATATTCAGGGAGGTGATACAAAGGTCACGTAGTAGTTTGGTCTGATTATTTTCCATATGGTGAGACATCCCATGTTGTTACAATGTGGTATCAATGATAGATTTTCTTTCTATTAGGCTATTTGGGTTTTGGTATAATAGAGACATATTAATGTTTCAGGGCGTGTGATGGAACCTAGAATGGATCATCCAAAACACCAATCAGGTTGAATTATTTGATTTTATGGGATTGGGATTGATGTTCTTGGATTATGTTTTTATTATTATTATGAATATCACCTAGTGTGATAAACATGATGTTTCCACTTTATTATTTATGGGTTAGGGAATTTGGCTCCTATTCTATTGGAAAAAAGGCCATTTTTTTAATTTTTATCTAGGAATATAGTGGAAAGAGGCCTTACATGAATCATTAAAACAATGATGGAACCATATTATATCGATGGGGGCCTCTTAGTGTGATTTTTAATACTGAAAACTAATGGAAAACTATTTTTTTTAGTAATTTTTCATGTAACATTTTCCCAGATAAGTAGTTGGTGGAATTCAAATTTGTTGTTCCATCTTATATACTTGTATTTAATTATAAGGCTAGGTCATGTGGATAAATTATGATATTATCATTGAAGATGATGATATAATTAACTTGTGTGCACTTGAGGTGATGTGAACATAGTTGGAAAATTGGATGAGACGGTGGTGACTAGTGAGTTGTGATTCTTTGGGGTGTCATGGTAGTAAATAGGTGTATTCCTGATGAGAATTAATTCCTTGGTAGTCTATTTAGGTGGAATGGAATTACACATTATTTAAGCCTAAATAGATACCTATCTAGTTGGGTTAGGTGGGAGTCCTAGATATCTTGAGACACAACTCAATGATTAGTTAGTCAGAGCCTTGTAATGATCAAGGGAAACCTAAAAGAGGGCTTGACATTGGTTTAGGGAGTCCATAAGGGATAAGTATAATGAGTAGGTTCTTTGGGTTGTTGGAAAAAATTCATGAGGTACTTTCGAGGTTGTAGTAATGGTAATGTGATGACTTGTATTCTTATTTATGAAAAGAACATTGAGTGCCCATATTTTCGGTACTGAGACTAGATTTTAAGGGGAGACTGGTTGAGTTCTATATCCTATGAACCATATATGTGTATTATCATGAGTCAAACATGGGTAGATTATTTGTTAATAGGTTGATGTCATTCAGAGAGTGATCATGTGATATAATATGAAGGAAGTGAAGTTCATACTTTTGAAGAGAAGTTGGAAGGGAGATCCTGGTTATATGGGATCGATATATTGGGTTGCACGATCACTTTAGTTGTATTTCATGAATCTAAAAGGGCTATGATTTAGGTTTTGATAATCTAGTTATATAGGATTTTACACCCTTTAATTTTTTTGATCACATTGGGTAGTGTCTGCTGATATGTGTGGTACCTATTTTTCTTTTAATCAGTGAGTGGATGAGTGAAAAATGAAGAATAAAAACGTTTTTCTCTTATGGTCATGATAACATGAGACTTGAGGGAGATTTTGGAAAATTTCTTCCCCGGAAAAGGATAAATTGGATATAGATTTGGTGTAGTGGGATAGTTGATGCAAGATTTGATCATCGGAATACATGGCCTAGAATGCTAATAAGCATGGACAGAGAGGAGAAATTTTCATGTGGGGGATAGGCCCACTAGATACGACACTTAAGAGTGGAATAAGGAAAGTTGTATACTGGTTATTGCACTATCGACCTTCAAAATGTGAGGACCTCTTTAAGGAATATATCTTTTTACAAATTATAGGTTCTATTATTGGAAGTGAGGAATAATATATTATTGATGTTTTGATCGAGCTTGAGTATTATAGGGTTTGAATACATCAAAAAATTATATTATGTAATGGATAGGACATGAGCCATGGTGTTTTATTTTAAACCAAAGGTTTGATGAAAAGTTCACTCCTATGATGGGAAGTTTGTGGTCATTTGCAAGTATTGAAAAACCCATTATGAGGGGTTTTGAGTGAATGAGACAAGTGTTCATATGGTAATATTTGGAATTCAGATATTAGGATATAAATAGATATATCTTTATCAAGATTTTATGAATATTTCCATAGACGATTTCAGATGTTATATAAAATATTGTTTGATCATTATCTCTGAGCACAAGATGGTTTTGAGGTGATTCAAACATGACTGAGTCTTTGGGACATTACTTATCACAATATTTAATGATAATGAAGATGGATGGTGGATCGTTAAACCATGGAATGTACCCAAAAGGCGTGTAAAAACTTTTTTGGGGGGTTAAAATGATCAAATAATGTTTCTGGAGGTAAAAGAATTGTGATCAAATATTTTCCAAATGCATCAATAGGTTGAGAAGATAATTTAGTGAAAGTTCATCTTGGGGGAGGTAAAACTAGCTTTTTTGTGTTATGTGGAATTTCGTCACCAAAAAACCACAAAAGATTCCTTTTTTTGGACATGAAAGGTATGTTTCAATATTTTATTGAGTATTTTCAAGGAAAATTAAGTGTGATGGTTTATCTTTGGATGAGGGAGACTCATCCATTTGTTTTGGAATTTGAGAATATAGATAAACACACATATTTTTCACATATGTTCAGCTATGGAGGCATTAATGTGTTGGAAGAACCCGTAATAATCTATAATATATGTTGGGACGAACCATGAGATAAAAGTACAACGGGATGATGATGTGAACATGTTTTGGGATAGAATGGATTGAGTAAATGACATTTTGGTATTACGGCAAGGGTTATGATCACTGGAACATTTTTCAATGATGTAAGAACATTATTTTTTTGCTTGCAATTTAGAGGCTTCTTTCGCATTCAGGAATGGAATAAGGTCAATGAATTTTAGATGGTGATCGATGTAGGTCAGGACATGAATGTAGATAACCATCAAGACTTTTTAGGGATGAGAAGTGTTACAATGAGAAGATTTTAATATCCTAGTTCTATACTAGATGAAAATTCTAGAAGAAATTTTAATTCATGAATTACTAGATTGGTTGGAGTTTGAAAAAATGTTTAGAATTGAGGTCAAATGGCTTTTAGCGGTGTCTGAACCAAACCCAACATAACTGGGTGGTGTTGGGTTACATAAAGAGTTTCTGTTAGGTTGGGTTTGTGAGGGTAAGGTTACAGTCAGTTTGGGTCAGGTCATGGGTTGGCAGAATTTTGTCCCAGCCCAACCCAACCAACCATACCATATGTTTATATACTAAAAAAACTGAGAAATAAAAATTATTTATAATTAATTAACAAAATTAAATATAATTAATAACTAATTATTAATAGTTTTTAATAACTTATAATAAATGATAACAATTCATACTAAATAAGAACTATCAACTACCAAAAATTACTAATTGTTAATAACAAATAATAATAATATATCACACAAATAAAACTTAAATATAACCTTGTATTGACATTATATTGAAACAATATTTATATTATATTTAAATTATATTTACGTTATATTTACATTATATAACTTTATATTTTTTTGTTATATAATATTATATAATATTATATTCACATTATATGATTTTATATTAACGTTTTATAATATTTTTTTTACAAAATTAAAACATTATATAATGAATTTATAATGTCAGGATTACATTATATAACACTTCATTTATGTTATAAGATGTTATACAACAGTATATTAAAAATAAATTTATATTAAATTTACATTATATTTTCTAATCAACATTAATTTATAGTTATAATTAAAAAAATAGTTTTAATATTTTTTCATAATTATTAACATTAATTTTTACCTAACCAAACTCACATAATTTTAGACAATTCAACCCACATTGAGTTGGATTCTATCAGTTCATCATTGAAAAATAGATGTAACACATCCAAACCCGGCCTAATAATGTTTTCTCGGGTTGGATGCAAAATATCACCAAAATCATCCAATCAAATTGGAAAGATACCCTAAATGATCATAACCAGATATTAGATGTTTTTTACACATGGAAGGGGTTTTAGAGTAAATGTGAGGGCTTGATAGATCCCCGTATGTGTTTGGGGTAGCAAATATTATACAGAACCCACTGACTGGTGGTAATAACTTGCTCGTCAATAGATATTAAAGTTGAAACATATTCATTCCCCCACATCCTTATGGTTTTATAGTGGCAGTAACATCTTCTCTTCTTTTAATAGTGTGATGGATAGTGGGACCCCCTTCACCATTTTGTTATACCCCTTCCAAATGGCATTTTTTGTAGAATTTCAAATTTGTTCTGTTGTAAGTCTCTCCCTCTACATATATTTCATTGTACCAAGTTTCCATAATTTCTAATATTGAGACCTCAAGTTTAGGAATTCATTGGTGATTCCATTAGATATTGGTGGAATCTTCCAATTTTATACCATTTTTTACAGCATAAATAGACGATGTCTCAATACGCAATCAACACCAGGATGCTAGATTTTTCACCAATGTTTGATGGTGCAGTAAATTAAAATTATTTTTTATTACTAGTTTGGCCTAAAATTAATTGTGTAGTTGGAAATGTATTCCATGGAGTTTTTTTGAAAATGATGATTGGGGTATAATTAGGGTTGTTGATGAGAATTTATCCATAGTTCCAATTCAATACAATGAACCAATGAGTTTTCAAAACATATACCGAGTTGGTTTGAAATAAATAAAGAAATTTAAATATAATAGTTAATTAATTATTAATTTATGGAATTAGTGAGGGTATTGGGTTGTTGAGATGAGATTTTTTTGTCTCGGACCAGGCTGGAAGGGCATAGGTGGCCCTTGGAAAATATTATTGTCCATCGTAAATAAATTAGAAAGTGGAAGATTAAGGTTGGACATCACATGTGACACTTTATGGATTATTAAATTTATTATATTCATTGTTTCATGAGGCCTCATTAGCATTGGTTTATATTCCTTCAAAGTATATTAATTTATTAATGATGTAATTAATTCATTAATTGAAAATTTATTAAATTTATAGATTTAATTAAATGAAATTACCATAATTTAGTTGTAAAATGTGTTTGGGGCCTCTTTAGACACATTGAAAATGGATATTTACCTCAACCATTGTTGGAAAAGGGATGAAATAATAATTCCATGATTTAGTATTGCATATATACCCATCAAGACATGATTAGACTAGGTGGATATTTTATAGGCTATGGGTGGTGAGATGGGTGAACAAACTACCCTTGTGTGATACCATAAGGACTGAGATGGTCCTTATTCCATCTTTTCAGTGTTTCCAAAGTGACATACCCTATTTATCATTTAAAGCTACACTTTCCTGATGATGATTCCATGGGATATAGTATTCCCTGATCATTGAGTGTCGACCCAAGATATAGATTGATACTAAGGATCTATGCGAGGGTGCCTCTACTATGATATAGTATAGGGGACCCAAGGATTCCCCTTTGAAATATAAACATGAGTAAGAGTTTGTGCCCTTATTAGTAAAGGTTATAAGTTTTACATAGATCCAAAACCAACATGTTATACTGAAGGAGGTGTGATGATAAGAATGAGTTTATGTGTTTGACTGATAACTATCATTCATATATTTCATGTGGTTATTTTGATGCAACATCTGAGGACTAGACAAACATCCTTGGACTCATCCTATAGGCTTAACAGGATATATTAGAGATGTTATGGATTCCCATACATTCTACCACAAATCTAGATTTTGACCTCATATGAAACTATTTTGGTAAAACATGGACATGATGACATCGTTATGGATGTCTGGTGTGTATCATAGAATCCAACAGATGAGGCATGAAAATAATTTTCAAAACACTGGGGTCAGCCATTAGTCTATATGGGAGTCCATATACTCAACATGTCTACAAGGTTCATAGCATGTTAAGGATTATTCCACGTAATCTTGGAATAATAGCTTATGATAATCATGTTTTTTATTATATTCCTAGGTCTTCCCAAGGATTTGGGAAGCTGATCATGATGTTATTACATGTTCTTTATTAGTATGTCATGGATACATACTATCTTAGCATTTTTCATAGAGAATTATATCATAACCCTTAGGTCTATGAATTCCCTTGATTCTTGGGAATTAGTTTCAAGTTTTATACTATATAGGAGTTAAGAGAGACGCTCTGTACATATTAGTTTTATTTACTGTTTGAATTATAGTCATTTATTGACTTTTGAGACTTGATATGAGGGATTACTAATTTAAACCATAAGATTTGGGATTTATATAGTTCGTATAGACATGATGATTTAATCATAGACACTACATCACTGGTGATAGAATGTATGGTTGATATGGATCATAAACCTAAGAGTCAATAATGAGGTAGTTCAGTATGTGGGGTTTCCTAGTCCATATGATATTCCAAGATACATTCTGGTATTTGGTCAAAGTAGGTAGTTTTTTTATTTAGTTTAGTATTATTAAAAATCTTAATTTATTTTAATTTTTGAATTTCACATGAACATAACACTACATATATTGGTATGGGACTGCATTGGTGGTTCCCTAATGAGATATTTACTCACAGCCTACTCGGTTTCCATTGCACCCCAGTACTGTAGGAGATTTCACATGAATATTATAGTCACATGATGGGTTATGGCTTGGATTCCAGGGTCGATCGAGATTCATTAGGTGTTATAAAATATCTGGAGGTGGTATTTATTAGAGAAATATTTTATCCATAGTGAATTTTATTTATTTTTTATTTTTTAAATGAGACTAACCAAGTGGTTGATCAGGCTTGTAAATATCATTTACCACATATCATTTTTTGATAGTATTGTTTAAATTTATATCTTACACCGTTTGTTTATTGTGATAGTTGACATTAAACTATCTATTAATCTATTTCATACTCTGAGACATGGGTTATAACATCCCCATGGAACCTCTCGAGTCACCCCCCATTAGTCACTAGCCTCTTGCATTTCGGGAAGTGTGCATGTGGTCACGTGCATGTCTGATCTCATGATTATTCATAGGATGAGACAAGCATTGATTTTACATAATAAAGTGAATAATTTAATTATATTACACTATATGTTATTATTTATTTAAGATGTAATAATTTTTTATTGTTTTCCATTTTTTGTAAATAATAAATTTCTTCAAAAAACAACCTTTGAAAAAAAGATTGAAAAACATTTTTATAAAAATAAATAAGAAA
Source organism: Viscum album (assembly GCA_963277665.1). Classification (NCBI taxonomy): domain Eukaryota; kingdom Viridiplantae; phylum Streptophyta; class Magnoliopsida; order Santalales; family Viscaceae; genus Viscum; species Viscum album. The sequence goes on along the minus strand of OY728142.1, from coordinate 1,255,996,892 downwards.
TATTAAGAAAAAAGGGACTGTACATCTACTACATCAAAAATATAAGGGGTATAACCACCTTGATTTAAATATTTCTTGTCAAATATAGTTTTTGATAATGTTTTTGTTAATATACAGGAAACATGATCTATAATTTAAACATGACACAATATCATAACATTCTCTTACAGTTTAATATTGTTAAATAGATATTTATTTTCAATGTGTTGGGTTCTATAATATTGTTCCTGATTTTTTTTAGATGTATGACACTATTATTGTTAAAACAAATCATATATGATTCTCCTCTTTCCCCCCAAATAGGTATGTTATTGTTTCATTCATTAAAAATGAGTGAAATAATGGGTAGGAACAATATAATAATATTTATTTATAATGATAGAAACAATTTATTTCTTTTTTATTATCAATTTCACGCAGTGAATAAATAAATAATCATATAAAAGTTTCTTTTCTATTTGTAATTAACATAAACCAAATAAAAATAATAAAATACATTAAAATTTGTTCTTTATTTGTGACATGAAAAAATATATAATTATTAGTGGATTTGATATATCTAATGGAAGAATATATTCATTCCATGTGACACTCCTTATAATAATAATTATATATTGTATATAAAAATGTTGCATATAGAATATATAACATTATAGGAATATAAAAAAATATAATTATAATGATGTCCTTGTAACAAATTATGTTCTATGACTTTAAAATATCATCCTTTATACTAGAAATCAATCATTTTTGTTTATTTTAATAGGTAATCCAAGGAAACAAACACACTGGAAATGTGAAAAGGGTACGAAGTGAAATGGATCATGGGGGTATGAAATAGTGACGTCCCATGGTGTCTACACATACAAGATTAGATCACTCTAGGTGAAATTATTCAAGATCTGAGAAACAAGAGACTGGAATGTCATGACTCTCTATGGACGCTAAGAAGTAATAACTATGTTCCCTTCACATCGTGTAAAACTCACCTCCAGGATATTGTGAATAATCCCTTTGTACATCTAGATAGTCTATTCAATGTCCTAGAGGGTTTTCAAAATAAAACATAGATGATTTTAAATCGCAAGAGAATTAGTTTTGACCATCACGAGTTAGATATTTTATTTGAGTACAAATTATGAGGCCATTGAGAACTACTTATGTCTCCGCTTTGATGGAATCACCTCTACTAAGGAAATAATTAAAGGTAAGGACCACCAAACCAATTGTGTCCCTAATCACCCCACCCCACCACATCAGACTCATACTCCATGAACCATCTATGTTAATTTCTAGTCCCTCATTGTGAGGGAACCATAACACCCACTTTACATATCCATTATTGTGTTCATTGATCATGGTAATCCGAGAAGTAAAGGGTTGGAGCCAAGGGGATGTCTCAAACTCTTTGAAAAGTTGAAATAAATCAATTAGAACCTTATTAGTTTAACAATGAGATGCATTCTTTTGCCTATATATCCCTTATGTCATGATTAATTCTTCCATATCCATATAGAACAACATCCTTTCACAAAAATAATCACACACAAACTATTTTCATAGGCCCACAACTCCCTGTCCATTGAACCACCACTAAATGAAGTTAGCATACTCCTCGTATTTTTATCCCATCCCATGAATCTTTTAGTCTCGACCCAAGAAATCCTCATCTAGTAAATTTTAATGAATCTATTCCATGTACTTTCAGTCTGGAGCTCCCTATAGTAAAATAACCACGAGGAAAGGTCCACACCAGTCTGTTTGATATTATCATAAGTGGAATTTGCATTATAAGAATACTACTAATACATATAAAAGTATTTAATAGTTTTTTATAACTTATTTTATTTTTTTGTTAAATCCATTCAATATCTATATTTAGATATTAATCTTACATTACCCTAATATATGAACAAAAATCAACAAATATTTTAAATAAACTAATTAAGAACATTTAAAATTATCTTTCCTTCTCGTTTTAAAATTCATTACAATATTTTTTAGATCCTTAGAATATATACCATTCTAATAACCCAATACTATAATTTGGAATCTATAATATCCAATAACATCTATATAATGAACAACTCTAACTCATTTTAATTTTACCTCTTTAAAAAACATGTCAATCTGTAGATACTAAGACCTAGGTTATTATTTCAATCCCTAGAGGGACTTCATCATCCTAAATACCAAATGAAATACATATTCAATTTTAAATTTACATGGTTGATAAATAATATTATTCTAATAAATTAAAATCATGAATAATAATTTATCATATATATAATATATCTTAAAATATTTCTAAATTTTTAAATTTCAAACAATATTATTTAGTCAAATATTATAATTAGAGTAATAATAGTATCTATATTAGCACCATCAACATGTATACAACTCTTTTAGACAATCCTAAACTTTAATTGTTTCCACATTTAATTGTTTTCTATAATTCAAACCTATTATGGTTCTTTAAAATAATTTTAATTTAATCTTAAAACCATTTATTGGGTATATTTATTTTCAATATAATTAATATTTTCATTTCTAGTTATGAAAAAACATCCACCACTTAAAAAAATGTTTTAAAATCCAATTGTGAGACAAATGTTTTACCTTATATATTTTCCTTCATTGTAATTTTATTCATATCAATCTAACATTTTTTTTTCATCAAATTTTTCATCATACATACTCTTATTTTATCAATAAGGTTACGAGCCTCTTAAAATTCATCATCTTATTTTGATTCAAATACCGAATCTTCACTACCACTCTGATTTTATTCTTGAATAGTTATTTGTTCATTCTCTCTAAATTTACAATCAATATTTCAATCAAAACTACCATTCTGGGTTTTAAAGAACTATGATATCAGTACTCTAAATAATATTCTAACATACCATGATATAACATTATCAATATTCTTATTTTAAGGAAATTACTAAGAAACATTTAATCATGTACTATAATTTCATATTTTCCATGGTTTCCCTATTTTTTAGGTATATAATAACTATTTCAGATACATATAATATTTTATTTTTTTCTTTTAAAAAATATTCTCATAAGTTTTTATATCCTTAAAATAACATAGGAATGATCTATTATGAAAATAAACAACATTCTAAACAAATTCATACTAATAATTCTTTAAAATTATACTTGAGAGTAGTGTTTCTAGGACTATTTTATTTACAATTTTATTACTTGTTTCCACATACATAGTCTTATAGGATTATCTAGAAAAATATACATAACATTAAATTCTATCATTTTATATATGGATTGCAACATTTTGGTGACTTTATACTATCTAAATAACTTAAAGATCAGAGTTTAGAATTTTTTTTACAATCTACAATCCATATATACCATTTTATATATATTTCTGATTATTAAATTTTTGTAACATATATTCATGATACACTAAATTATCCTTAATTAATTCATAGTCAAGACATAATAGAAACCAACTTAGGTATCTTTATGGTTTTTGTGTCCAAATATTATTGTGTAAACATGATCAATCCATTTAGTTGTTCCCTTATATTTTGGATTGTAATTATTTCATCTAATATTTTATTCAAAATATTTACAACTATAACACTTTAATTGTTAAGAATTATTATATTTAATGAAGCCATACATTTTATTAAAAATTTCATTAAACCTTGATTAAATAAACCAAAATATTTTGTTCCATAAGTTATTCTCATATTTGACTTGAAAATAATAATCATCATTATTTAATTTAATTTACTATATACTTCTATATGTTTTGTGTTCTCTTACGAAAATGAATATTTATCACTATTTGATTGTAAAATCGGTTATGGTAATGTCAAAAATTATCTAAATTGACTTACACTCAAGATATTATATTAAAGTCCTCACCTCTAATTATATTTCTCAAAATACCATATATTTTTACTAAACTATCAATACCATACCTAAAAGTCCTACCCATTGTGAATATCACTATTCTATGTAAATTATCAGTTGTTATCATGTGAGTAAAACACCCATTATTATATATCTGGATATCTCTAGTTATTGTTTATATCAATTCCAATTCAACAAAATTAAAATTTTAAACATTCACATTTAATCCTATTATCTTCAGTTAAAATGAATTTTATTTTGGATCTTATACAAAAATTACTGTTTTAATTAGAAATGTTAAATAATCACCCACTTTTAATAAAATAAAAATAGTTTTTTCGTTTAATTGATTTTTCTATATAATATTTTTTTACTTTTTCTATGATGATGTTATCTTTTTGATATAATTATATTTCCATACCATCTAGATTAGTGAGAACCCTTATTAAAAAATCTTAGTAATTTAATAAAATATCTTACAAATATATAGTTATTTTTATATAAAATATTAATTTTATATTTTTTCAGATTACAATACATATAGAATACCTTTAATAGAATGAAAATGTTTCCCATAAATAAAAAATTCATTCGATAGATTTTATTATATTTTCATTCAAGTCACTTATCAAAGAACCACATCCTTTGTTCCATCAAGATCATAATTTCATCATTTCTAAAAACCTCACATTTCTAATATTTAGAAATATATTTTCAACCACCAAAATATCATTACCAAAAAAAGTGATATTTAACCACAAATATAGTCATTCAGCTTATTATATTCCTTCATTAAATTTTATTATTTTCCTTCTCATTATAAAAACCCTAAAATATAAATAATTTTCTATTTTTTCTGGTTATAACCTAAATATCCATATTCTATTTTCAAATGACCATTATTACTTAAATAATATTGCTTTAGTAATTTATTTCTTAAAACGATTTCTTCATATTATTTATAATATCAATATACTCATGAATATTTAATTTAAAATATAATGTACATTAATTATTTCCCCTAATATTCAATAATTGAAACTCTTCCAGTAAATCCTTCATCTCCTCCTTTTTCTGAAACATAACATTATTATATTTTATAGTGTAATTAGTATCATTTTTCACTCTTTCACTATGTCTTTTAACATACTATAACACAAAATTTAAATCTCCTTCAAGAATAATATTTCGTCCAACTTGTTATTCAACTCCAAAAAAAGTGTATTTTATAATTATTAATATATTAATAATAGAAGTGAATATTATTTGATATTTATCAAATATTAAATTTAATTTGATTTATATTTACCCTCCACACTATCAATACCTTTTGACATTAAATTAAATATTTATAAATTATTTTTTATTTTAATTAATTCATTATATTTATCATTCTAGATATTTTATTTCAATTTCTTTACTCATTAGAATTTTGAAAAACCATTGTAATACACATAACAATATGACTTCCCTCTTCAAAATCATGATCAATTAAGAAGAAATTATACATTTATTTTTTCTTTTTCTCTATTCAATTTTTTGAGAAAAATATCTATTAATAATAATATTTATTAGGTATGTATTATATAATAATATTCTACATGGATATTAATTCCATCATGTATAAATTTTATGCATCTTATATGGACCATCAACCAACAAAATTTACTAGGTAACCAATATACTTTATTAATCATCATAGTAGACAATTTTCAAATCCCTTTTAACAACAACTATCTATATTTTTAATGTTTTGTATAAATATCCAATTTTTTTCATAAAAAATGACTCATTCATAATTGTTTCACTGTTACCTCAAATAAGTCCAACCTTTTCAAATAATATTATAAAAAAAATTAAATATTTGGAATAAAATATTTTCAAATTTTAAAATTAATTTCTAATAACGTGAAATTATCACTCTTCACATTAAAATCATGATAATATATATATATATAAATGAGTGATTTTTATGAATTATTTATAATCTTATATCCCATTATATTTATTTAAATACCATATAACAATGAACGAATCCAATCATCATCGATCTTAGCATCAACGTCTAATTGATTTTAATTTTTTGATTTATATTTCTATAATCTGTAATAAATAATAATTAAATGAATGAAAATAATGAAAAAATATTTTATAAACATTAGATAATGGTCTAGAGGTAATGGTTCTTCCCACACTTCTTATGGTTTTGGGATCAAGTCTTCTTTTTAGAAGTTATGATGGTGAAATTATTATATAAATGAATATCATGTATCATTATTTAAAAAGTGATAAACAATATTTCTCAAAACATCAATTTCTATAAATATTTGGTATTTAGTCATGTTATTTGTCTAAAGTTAAAAATTATGTCTATAAAAGAATAATATCCACATTCTACTCAAAAAACTATATAAACTAAATAATATTTTTAATAATATAAATGAAAATATAGAACCTAATGTCATTAATTATTATTATCATTATCAAAAGAAATATACCATTATAATGAAATTTATTATAAATGAATCTAAAATATAATAAAATATAATGTTCTAGAACATTTTCATAATAACATGATTTTATATGCATAATAATATTCAGAATATTATGAACAATTTGATTAAAACAATTTTTGAATAATTAGTCTAAAACATAATAATGTGAAACATTGTACTAAGGAAACACCATTTACATATTTCACCTCATATTTTAATAAAATATAACTATAACGTAGAGTTAACTACTTCCAAACCCAGAACACAATGGTGCATGTTTAGTTAATTGTATTAAAACCCATTTTTAAAAAGTGTCCAAATTTTAGGCTCCCTTATAGAATAAAAATGCATGAAATATATAATTTGAAGAAATTAAACATCACTATGAAATGAATATGAATTTTAATACAAATTTTCCTTTTCAAAAAAATAGTGGTCTTCATTTTCTATACTTATTCATTCAAATAAACATAAAAATAGTAAATACACTTTCTATGTTAATGAAATAATTAATATTAAGCTCGTCCTAAGTCAGTCTTCTTCTTTACCATATAGGGATCCACTATAACCCACATATACTATCATGGTAATAATATTCATAAATTATAAATTTTAATTTACACATTGTATTTTCAGAAACCTTAATAAAATATTTAATTTGTAATGACTTTGTGCCAAATTCCAAAATAGTAATCAATTCAAATCATCACAACACCTCAAGAAGACCTCATGATCCCAATATGATAGAATATTTTCTTGGGGTAAATAAATATTTAATTGGATATTGTTTACCCATATGTATAACATAAAAACTATATATTTACACACACATGTTTGGTTGACTTGGTAGAACATTTAATACACAATTATAATTTTTTTAAACCATGTAAGAATATGAATACTAGAACCATTATAAATGAATGAAATTATTTGAACATAAATAACATATAATCATAGATTGAACACAACCATAATATTCATATAGTAAGTAAAACAAAACAATAACATAATATATTTATAGTATTTAGAAAAAATTTATCCCCAAGTACTAAGAGTGAGGATCACATGAAGAGAACAACCATGTTGGCATCCAATGACAACCCATATACATACAATTATCATGTCCACGAAAAAATAAAATATAATCCTTCTATAATACACAATATATGTGGATGTATCTCACATTCTCTAGTTCTATACCTTAACATGTATCATATAAAAAATTATTTACTATAATCCCATATTGAAACATACAAGACTTGTGTTAACAAACTGAACAGACTATCCTACCACACTCCTTAAACTCTTATCACAAACTATAGTGTATGTGGATGTAGTAAAACGCTATAAGAGTAAAATAATAACCATTAAGATATAATATTAGATATATCTAACATGAAGATCTGTTACAACACATAACATTGAGTAAAAGGAGGGTCTATAAATTTATTTCAATAGTGATCCTTAGCTTAAAATCCTATATAGTCACAGTAGAACAACTATAACTGAGTCAAGGTTTAATATCCATCCCATAAAGGGAAACGATACTATTTAAACCAAGTTAGGGAAATATTGCAACCTATCCTTTTAGGAATAGGAGAAGAGGTATACTATTTCAATGAATTGCGAGTTATCCCACAATATCCACAAATCCCCCAATATGGGAATTCCTTCTCAAGTTCATACATAATGATATATATATTCAAAAAAGACATATATGTTTGAAAAATCATGTAAAATTATACATGAAATTATTAACAAATAAATAGTTTTTTATAATATTATAAATACACCTAAATCTGTAGTGGAAACATTATATAAATTGATTATATCACTTTCACATCATAATAAACATTAGAAAACAATATATTTACCAAGTTAGTGGATAATTTATTATAGGACATACAAAATCATAGACAGGACATGCTAATAAGGTAAACGAGAATAGAATCATCTCAGATAGTTGAATTCCTCCTATATAAATATTTAGAAAGAAATTTAGATGAAACATTTATTATAATTAGTTTATCCCCAGATATTTTAGGCTCTATGTATTAGTATAAGAGGATTAAGAGGATTACCAACTAAATTAAATGTTGATAGTTCTTTTATGTTAAATAATGGGTTACTATTCTATAAAAAGGAACAATATAGTGAAATTTAATTTTAATTTTTTGTGTGATTTAAGTCACTAATCATAATGGACAGTGAATTCATAATGTGAAACAAAGGAAATAACATTGATTCACCCAGTATCAAATCCTATAATTTTGATACTATAAGAAGACAAATGGATCTTGTAATATTTATAAGACATGAATATAGAGAAGATACAATTATTCTTGATTGCATGAATAAATGTGGGAAGAGGATTGATTAAAGGGTGATTAAACTTTTACTTCATCATTGGTGAGATTCCATGATCAGTTAGGAGTAACTCAATGAAGGTTGAAGGAGGATCCAAATTAGAAATTTCTATGGAAAATTTTTCTTAATAGGGTTGACCACGTAGTTTAAATGTCAGAAAACTGTAGGGGAAATCCCACATGGGAATACATTTAGTAGTTGAAATGACCAAACTATCCAAATTTATTTATAACCTAATGTTATAAAAGGTATGAAATAAATGTCATCTTGGTAAATGTGTGGTAATAGTCTCCCTTTTTCTATCGTTCCACCACTAAGTACTCGATTCCATCCAACAAGGTACTTGATCTTTTTTCACCACTTGGGTCCCTTCTCCCGTATTCACCCAACCTTTAACAACCTTTTTTAACATCTTAAATTTATAAAATTACACCTAAAAATGAGTCACGGAAACAATTTTTTAGATGATTACAAATACATAATGGTATTGTTATCTACATGCTCCCACCTATCAAGATTGTCAAGCATACAAATATCTAATATGATTCTTAAGGAAACACGTTTGACAAATGATCATTCACCGCAACATCCATCTCCCATGTTTAGTCTCATATCATTATACACATCCATCAGATATAAGAAATAGAATTTACATTTCCCAATATTAAATTCTGAATATTAATGATCATTCATATATAATAACTCATATAAGAAAAAAAAACTTCATTCTTTATGTCTTTATACTAGATCAGATTCTAAGGATCATGTATATACTTTTCAAACAAAGAAAAATGGAGTAAATTATTTACGGAAAACAAATTTGGTCCCTGAACTTGTAGATAATAAATCTCCCTAAATTTTCATAAAATTTCAAATGTCATAAAAATTTTGAGATAAATTTTTTTTATATCCATTGGGGACATATATTTTTGAAATATTAAAGAATCACATAACCACAAATTTTGAATTTCAAGGGCTAACATTTATGATACATAATGTAATTTTTTTAGATTTAAGTAGCTTAGAGAGGCTTACGATTCAATATTAATTTTTTGGTAATATCACGAATGATATTTGACATTATTACAAATGATTCACCTTTTAATAAATTATTTAAGTGAGTTATTTTTTCTTCAATTAAATATTCATACATGAATATTTGAATTGATGACTTATGACTATAATTATAAGGGAATTACATCAATGAGAGATGGTTCTACCATAACCCCCAAAAATTCTAAAATATCAACATTAATTATATTCTTAATAATTTTGATAGAATTATTAGACAAGAAATCAGTGTCAAGGTCCAATGTGATGGAAAATTTCACTTGACACCCAAAATATTATTGAATCCTTTTTTAGAATTAACATTTGTACAGTGTTTTCTTATTAGAGATGAAGCTATCTAGTAAACAGTGGGTCTTAATGGTCTATATATCTCTTAAATAATATTTTTTTTATTTTTAATAAAATAAACAGTAAGGTTAAGTTTGAATCAAGGAATATAAGGTTTAAAAAGATGATTTTTCGATACTATAGGAAAAGAATCCCAAAAAATAAAAATCCCACAAAAGAGGAAATTCCAGTAGAAGAAAGTACACAAGAGGGTAGAGAAATAAAATTGCATGTAAGGAGAGCATAAATATTTCATTGAGATATATGGTACATAATCCTACAACTTTGTTATCAATAACACTTAAATATAGGGGATCAAAAATTCAGTGACATGTCACCAATATCTATTTCCACTAGAAATCTTCTGATAGAGTTTCACCCCTAAAACATCAATAAAACCTCAAAATAAATTACAAAAAACATTTAACCAGAGCTAATAGTACATCACTAGGTAATTACATAAACATCATCAAGATACCATTAAAACCTCCGAAACTAGCCTCAATGATAATGAACAAAATGAATAGGGGCGTGTTTTAGAAACAACAAATAAACACAAATCAAACAATTAAAAACTAAAATGATGGATAAAATCAAGGATATCCATTACCATCAAAAAGAAAATATAACATAAAAATGATTTTCTACAGTGTTAAAATTTAGTAAATTTGAACAATAGTCTATGAATACCCTACTTTGTATCCCATACCATCGATATCAGTGGCCGTCATCACCTTTTTAGTATTGTTCAAACATTCTTAAATTCATCACCTTATCTAGAGAGAATAAACAAGATTAACCTTCATAGAATATTGAAACATAATATATTACAGAGTAAAATCCAAAATTACAGACTTAAGTGAAGAGGGTTGTAACATAATATCCTCAACCACCAAATATCATCAAACAAATACTAATAACATGGGGAAAAAAAGTCCATTGTTACACAAAAATGTTCACATCAATGAGGCTATATCAAAGAAAAAATCTAAAGGAAATCCTTCAACCAACACTATAAAACAAATAAACTTCCAAATAATTTCATAAAGTTACATCAAAACAATAAACCACTCAACCGTACTCAGTGATGCAGAATCATGAAGGCCTAAAAGGATGAATCAACACCACTCTAGGATATGAGACCAAACAAAATTCCATGTTACAACTCCATATAAGGGACTTATGATGGAGTAGAAATCTTAACTAATAAATGGGATAAGATTTAAATAGTTATAATCACCTTGGGATGAAATAAAAAAGTATTGAAAACAAGGATGGAGGGTCATAGGGGAGGCAAATACCTGGAAGAAAGGAAGAAGAATGAATAATGGGAAGGTGGATAAACAAAGACCAATAAAAACCAATTTTTGGAAGAAATTTTTATGTATAAAACTCAACAAAAATTCATAAAATGAAGAGGATTTCCGAGATGAGAGAAATTATGAATGTAGAGATAGAAGGCGTTGTCATCAGTATGTAATGACAATCAAACTCCCCTCATATGCCAAAAAATTGAAAAAACCATAACATTAATAGAAAAAAATAATATATTACATCACTTAATGATCTCTTTGACATATAAAATTAAAATATATTCAATATAAGAGGATTCCATGATAGTAAAAAATTCAGATAAACATGAATGATTATATAACTTCACTTAAAACACATACCAACGTATAAAACATCAAGAAAATATAGTTAAAAATTCCATTATGATCTCATATCATTTATATGCTTGTAAAAGAAGTTCAAGATGAGAAATTATAGGTGCTGTATTTTTTTCATTCACCCACTTTCAAGTGAATCATCTTGTGATGAACCCTAAAATATCATTTTCATTCTGTTCAACTAGAAAAGGTAACAAACCTCAATTTTTTCAATATTTATTAACTTATTATAATTATGTCATATATTATAATCCCAAAAATTCACATATAAAATATTTATTAATGAAGAACTAACGAAATAAAATATATTTCTAGTAGTTAAGTAATATAGACCAATGTAATAGTAACTTCATATTTGGAATAGTAACATGACCCCTATGAATAGTAAACCAGACAATTGAATCGTAACCTCCCAGATGGAAGTATTATTAAAATATTTCTATCTTACAAGTGACAATATGATATAATTATAGTGTAGTATAACTATATAAATATTTTAAAATTAGTAATTAATTTTTAGTATTTTTGAAAGTCATTAATGTTTAATTAAAATATTTTGTTTAATTTATTAAATAAAAAGAAAAGTTATTTACATAAAAATTATTCCAATTATTTTTCCTATGATTTTAAAATTATTTTATTAAACTTTAGATAATTTTATAGAGAATTATAAAATTAGTTATAATTTTAAAATATGTTATTTCTTAGTAAATGATGATTTTAAATAAAAATTAAATTACTCATATTTATTTTTTTAAATGGAGATAATTTTTAAATTCAACACGTCCAAAAATGGTTAGGGCGGTTTTTTTGTATTTTTCTGAAATACTTATATTTTTCCTGAATAGTAAATTATGGTAATTTACAGTATAAGCTAAATAATTGATTTATCAAGTCGTAGATGATGTATGGCTGATGTAAGAATAATTGGTTAGAAATAATAAGATATAATTACTATATTTAGTCTCATCAATCAAAACTATATTTTTTCTTTAGAAAAATAATAAACTAATGAATTAAATAATGATAAAACACATTTTTCCTTCAATATAGATACCACCTCTTACCACCTCTCCTCTTCACACTTTAAAGCCTTGTGACTTGTCTAAATTATTCTCATATCACTTCCTGAGACCCTTAACCACATCCAGGATCATTTTTTCTTAATAAACTTCCAAAACCAATCCCTTAAGAAGGTTATCACAAAAAAGGAATCGAGAGGTAAAACCCTATTCCATTTATTTTAATTTCTTACAAGATCATTTCATTTCATTTTATCTCATCAACACCACTCATACAAATTTTATGATAAAAAAATTACCTTAGAAATATTTGAAATTTTAATTATGATGGAATAGTTCACCATCACCTATATTTCCCTCTATTTTTATTCTAAAAAAGAAAACATCATTTGTGATGTGTCAATTTATAACATTCAAGGATGAAAATGTTTTCAATTTCCATTACCATATACATGGATGGTCATGAAACCATATTCATTGTTGAAAAAGATTTTAATATATTTAATATAACTAATTTAATGTTCTGGAATAATTTTTGTATACATGATATTAATTTTTAAAACAAAATGAGTTCATTGTGATCGAAAACCTCCACAATTAACCAAAACAATTATAAATAACTATTTATCTAATGATTAATACTCATTCAATAAAAAATTATATATTAGACCAATTTAACTTTTTTATGAACATTAATAACATATAATTTCAATTTTTCATAATCACCCCAACATTACCGGACCTTGTGTACATTTATATAAGTAAACTAATCATGAAAACCCTAGAAACTAATGCTCTCGATCGATGAAATTGAACCTAATAATTGATTAAAAAGGCCATAAAGAATCTTAATAAAGATATAATAAGTAGAATTAATTTATTAAGTGTTTCTTAGTTACTAATTAATGAATCTAATTTTATTATCCATGTCATTAAGAACATGTAAAGAACACCTTCTGACTTATGGTAAGGGATTCTACCTGAACCACCATTATTTATTCTGGTTACTCTTCCTCTTTTTTCACCAAAAACTAAATATCATTATTTTTTATGTAAATATTATAAATTATATTTATATTTTCCAGAATCTTGTATCATTTTCCATTCATTCTTAATTTTAATTGATATAAATGTTTTTAAAAGGGTCCCTACTCAGTTCTTCCAGATAAGTATGCCCGACTTAATAGAATATTTTGAATTCTTACCCCTCTTGAAGTTCACTCTACAATGAATATTTATGAAACCAATATTTTTCTAAAATAAAATTTTCATTATTGAAAAACATGTTGGTTCGCATATGGTTTTATACTCAAAATTATGCCATTTTCGATTTTGAATTCTCTTTTCTATTTTCCTTAAACTACACTAAATTGTTTTAATTATAAATATTTTTAAAGACTATTTTACATTTTATCAATTCAGTTTAAAATCAATTGTCTTAGTATATGCCTATTTTACCTTTTTATGGTCCATTTATGATTTAAATTTTTTCATTCATGGACACTATTGTGATATTCCTTTTTGTTAATCCTTTTGACCAGATTATGATACCCAGTTCTTTCCATGGTTAACCCTAATGTTTATGTTTGATTCCTAATATTTGATTCTTCATGTGGAACATATATTCTAGAATATTATATGATTGGTGTTCTTATATAGATCTCCAATTTATTGGTTATTGTCTAGTCTCCTGAGATGTCACATGAAATGATCTTTGTGGTTAGCCTTGACTCGTGCTCCATGTGCAACAGTCACGGTGCATAACAGTGACTTGTGTTCCTTCATGTTAAATAGGTCTTGGATCAAGATTGGTTCACATTTTATATTTTTACCACATCTCTTATGATACCATGATTACCTATTTTATTCTTCCTTTGGTATATCCTTGTAGTTTATGTCATCTTATTATGCCTACTAACCCATGTATACTCCATTATTATTATCTTTATCAACTTAATGGGATTCGATTCTCATCCCATTTTTCATGTTATCCTTAGATTATCCTATGAAATTATTGGATCTCAATGGATGTTAATAGACTATTAAAGAATTTATTTAAAAGTTGTTTTCATGATGTTCAATTTTGTACCTAATATTTAAAATACTCTATAATTCATCATCCTTAGCGTGTAATATGAAGGTTAATTGTGCCTAAAATCGTGTAATTATATGTGTAAAAGGCATGGGTAATTATAGTTGGTACTTGGGAAAAAATATAGATAATTATTGAAAATTAGAACAAATTAGGCATTTAACCATTCATCCCTTATAAAATTCATTTACTTGATATTTTATGATGGAAGGAAGAAGGTCACAAACTAATATTTGGGCCCTTTCAGAAGACATACTTGAAAAGATAATATTAATATCATTTCTGGACGTATTTGAGCCTTTTTTAATCTTATTTTATCATACAAAAATCTTTATCGAATATCCAACTCACATGGTATACTCTGGATATTCTAAGGATTGGGATCTGTTAATTTTTTCATAGTAAAAACAAAACAAGCATTCTATAAACATTGAGGAAACTATTAAGAGGGTTTATTCAATTATTTTACCATGTCTAAAAAGATTCAGCCTTTATGGAATTTCTGAAAGGGTATTAAAGATGTTGACTACCATGTAGGTTATCTGTGGGATGTCTAAAACGTTAGTTCGTATCGATGACTTTATGATTTTAATATTTTATAAAACGAGGTAGTTTGGTTAGTTTAATGAAATAGAGTCCATTCTAATGTCTCCATGATTATTACACCACCAGCCTTTTACTTAATATCCAATCACTGTATACATGAGTTTAACCCTAGTTTCTCATGCTGTGTTTGGACAAAATAAATTAAAGAACTTAGAACTTAAGTAGGAATCTAGATATCAGAGAATCACCAACATCGAGGGATTAGATTATGGTATGAATTAAATGTTATAATATAAATTTAAAAATTAATAATAAATAATTTTTTTGTAGGAACATTATGATTAAATTTCAATGGAATAACATTATTGGAATATGTGTACCAAAGAATTGTGAGGGCACAATTCTATTAAGGGGAAAATCTTACTCCCTCAACCCATGTTGGTATAGTATAATTAATATGATTGTTATTTTTATTACTTATTATTATTATTTAATGTAAATAAATTCTATTAATTCAAACTAATTCAAGAAAATGGGAACAAATGGGAAACTTTTGTTAATAAAACAATAATAAATTATAGAATTACAAAGATAATTACCAGAACTAATTTAGATAACTCTTTGAAAACTTGATTAGTGCAATTAGAAGACCTCCCATCAACACCATAAGACCAATTTTGTTGCCATAATCTCTTTTATAAACAATAACAAGAAATAAAATTGAATGAATAATAATAATAATGCTAAGAACAAGTTAATGTAAAACACCATTTTGAATAATTTTTGATGGACATCTGAATACTCGTAGACATGGGTATTTATATAACTTTTTTGTGAAAATTTTGTAATAATAGTTGTTGGAATGTTTAGTGACAATTTATGTTTTTTTAACCATTGGGATTCTGTTTAATTTTTTCATCGGAAGTTTTAAAAATTTATAATGAATTTAATATAATGTTATAAAATAAGAAAATTAATGACATGTATTTTTTATATATTAATTTTATTTTATAACCTTGGGATGTGATAAAAAATAATTTTATAATTCCAATAATAATAACATAATTAACCTTATAAATAATTTTATTAATATATATATGTTC
The DNA here is from genome assembly GCA_963277665.1 of Viscum album. NCBI lineage: Eukaryota > Viridiplantae > Streptophyta > Magnoliopsida > Santalales > Viscaceae > Viscum > Viscum album. The sequence goes on along the minus strand of OY728142.1, from coordinate 1,255,980,311 downwards.
TTAAATAATAAATGATATTGGTTAATTTTAAAAAATATTTTCACATGTTCCCTCCACAACTGAGAACAATAAATAAATCCAAACCCTCGAGGTCTTGTGGGAGAACAAAAAAATACCACTCGAGCAACACTGGCTAGCCCATGTATTGGTATGTTGAGTTTTGACTGAGAAATAGTGGATCATGTACTACTCTGGGTACAATTTGGGATAAATCTCACACAACTTGTGTATAAGGTCACTTGTGTGAGTGTGTATGTTGTGTCCTTAGTGTATTCCACCCACGTCTATCTATATATGATGTTGCCCAAAACCAAATGGTTTTGATGTGGGATGGGAATAAACAGATCTATACTGCCCAATCACACCATGTTCAATCATGTTTTCCCCCTCTAATCCTAATTGATCCCTCCTTTGTTACTCTAATGGGTTTAATCCCAGCCCTCCGATCATGCTGCCTACGATCAGAGTCATCAGTATAAAAATCTAGCCTTCATCTTTATAAAACCCTACCAAGTCCTATTATAGGTCAATTCTGCTGACCTCCTTTTTCCCCGCCATTGATGTCACCTACCACTATGGCCTCAACTCACATCATTTCCCAAAGATACAACACAAACCATTTTTTTAAAATGAAAAACCTATACCAAGCATCAACTCCCCCTAAAGGATTAGAATATATATATATATATATGTATATATAAATTTATGACTTTATTTTATATATTTATTTATTAATTTCATAGTTTATCACCGTTGTTTACCCTTTTGGTGTAGAAATTCAAAAATCTTTTCAAATTTTAGATCAAATGACAAGAAATAAAAAATGTATATACATATATATATATATATATCTTATAAGAAAAATAAAAAAAAGTTAGATATATAATATTATACAGTTTCCATCCATGATTGATTGAATATTATATGTTATTCTATAATATATCCCTCATATGATCTCTTTCAATATTCTGGATCTTCTCTTCAAATCTCTTTCTCTAATTTTCATTGGGCTAACTTCCCTTTTAAATCCCCTTATTCTCTTTCATCCTTTTTTCCTGAGTCCAACACCATCATCTTACAAGTAATGTTTTATTTTATTTTATCAATTTATATTCATTTTATAATTATTTACATATATATGTGTATATATATTACATATATATGTGTATATATATTATATATATATATGTGTGTGTGTGTATGTATATACACATATATGATTAGCTATTTTTAGAAAATATACGATAAGGGTTTTGATTTAAATGATTATTTCTTAATCCTTTGGATTTTAAGGGTTCAATTTGTTATCATGTTTGATATCACCATGACATATATATATGTATATATTCAAATATATAAGTACATATATTGTTGTAGTAGAATTTATTGATGAAAAATAGTTGATTTATCTTTATTTTTAATGAATTGTTAATAAATCTATCGAACTAAGGATTTATTTAGGGTTTTAATATTTAGGAAACAAAATTATCTTCATTTTATAAAGATATACATAGAAACACACACAAATAATTATATGTATAACAATATATTATCAGAATATATATAAGATAATTGTTTCTATTTTAAAAATTATCTCTAACCTGTACTTTAAAAGTGGATTAATTATTTTTATCAAACATGTTTCTTTTTCTTTCAAAACATCATTCTATGTATAAGGTATAATGATTTATATTTATATATATCCATATATCAATTTATTTATAAAAGGGGTTAATTATTTATTTACAAATCCATATACATAGTTTATAATTCATTCAGAACCTATGAGTTTATGTTTTATGTTTATGTGTATCCTTAGTTTTAAAATGATAATAGTTATCATTTATTGTGATAATTTTAAAAAATCTGTTATTTCATGTACAAAATATTATTGGTAACCCGGGTATGTCTTGTATAATTTGGTATTTCCATCATCTAAATTATAAGTGGCATTCCATGGATTTTTATATCATGTGAGCATTTATTCCAATATCCATTTTATTTATGAATTTCAAATAAAGATTGTTTTTTCAGGAATGGAATTCTCTTAAAAATGGTTTCAGAAACATTAATGAATAAGTTGGAAAAATTTAATAAGAAAGGTTATTTTATTTTAAATAAATAAATTTTATATTTTTATTTTTGAAATATTTTGGGTTAGGTTTGAGAATGGCAGGTGAATTTTCAATTTTTTATAAAATATGAGCACTTGTATCATGAATGTTATGTTATGGGGAGTGAACCCATACGTTTTAAGAGAAATTTTTTCCATATGAGTTTTGAAAAGGGGGTTATGGTTTGAATATGGTATTCTTGGTATCATAAATAACCCAGAAGAAAATTATTATTTTCAACAGGGAAACCACAATGATCATTTAATATATAATTATTTTATGAAATTAATGTCTCCTAAATTATATGGATTTAATTTTTTTAGAAATATACATTTAAGTATATATACATATAAATGTTTATTCCATGAAAAGGTTTATAAATGTTATATCAATGTTTTCAAAAACCCTTAATAGGAAAAATAATTGCTCACCCTATGTTTTAAATTAAATTATTACAATTTTAGTATAATTTTTTATGATGTTTATTTTATTAAAGAAGCAGTGTGATGTGAAGAAATTTCTGTTTAATTAATTTCATTTTGTACAGTTTTATTGAAATGTAATATTTTTATCTAATTATCTGTATCCTAGACTAGTAAAAGTTACTGGAAATGAAAATGATCTGTTTTTTTATTTATCATCTTCTCTAAAATATATATACAAAATTATAAGCACTGAGTCTGGAAGCATGGTCTCAAGTCCTTATAAAATTGGTGATGAATATCTTAATACATCTTTTTGGATCTATGAATTAAAAACCACCAAGATTTATTATACTCCTTCATACATTTCTCTATCATACTTGTCCGAAAGATGAAGTACCTAATAACCCATCATCAAGGATCTCCCACCCATTGAGAGTCTCTTGAATAATGATATAACCATAGTCAGAGATAACTATTTACTTAATATGAACAATGATATATAGTGTAGGTTCAATATCGGATAAACATATACCACTCCAATTTACTTTCAAATACTTGTAGATTACCACCATCAATACCATCAATATCAATTCTTCCTTTTTTAAATTAACATCTATTATGGTTGTACATTCCAACTATGAAAATTGATAACTATGTTTACTTTTCTTGGATCGTAACAAATATTGAATTCAAATTAATATAGATACTACAAAAATTGATGATTCTATATATTTAAATCAATTTAAAAAATAAATCTATTTGATTATTTTGTGATTTGACGATACTATAAATCATTCACTGAACAAAAAAATGTCCCTAACACTATAATGAATGAACACAGAAAAAAGAATTTACAAACATGGAAAAGGTAGTACTTTTTATGGGGATGAAAATATTGAGAAATATATTACACAAATCAACAATCCTACATCAAAATGTGATCAAGATCAAATGAAGACACATCAAAAGGAACCAAAAAAATTCCACCTAAATGAGGTAATATAGGGAGTTGAGTGGTTATAAAGAATTTCTTTACCTCTTGGAAAGCCTTTTAATACCGGTAAGACCATGTAAACATAATTCATTTCATTTGAAAAAAATATATAGGAGTGGATATATTTAAATAAATCTTGATTAATGTAGTGGTAGTATCCCACGTGACCAAGTAAACTTCTTACTTCTATCACCTTTGAATCAAATTTTCACACTGTTAAATATTTCACATTTTTAGGATCCATGAGATTAAAATTTTATAAATTACATGCCAAGGAACATTAAAAAATCTATTCAAAATGTGAATTTATATATCTTGGTATATAAATGATGTTATCAGAATGTTTTGAAAAATAACAATCACTCCCTCAGAATTCCATTTTTTTTAAAACAAAAAAATAAAACACGAGAACAAGAAAACAAGAACCCCTACTTATGATGGTTAGAAATGATGGAGACCCAAATATTCATCCTTCACAATGATAAATTAGTAATTTGTGGAGTAAACCATATAGAAAAAGAATGTGTTACCTACACTAATATCGTCTTTGATAGCCAACATTTCCGCAACAAAGGTACCTTCATTCCATGTGTGGATAACTTAGACTCTATGACTAATGAGTGATATTTATTTCTAGATCAGGTAAATAAAATCCTCTAGAAAACCCCCCTTGGCTTGGAGAACAAAAACCAACTGGTTGGATTCCAACTTTTCCTCTATATGTTTTATACTATACATCCTGCATAGGGAGAGGACAATGGCCATTTCTCAGATTTCTTCCTCCAGTGAGTTTCCAGTTCCAAAAAAACCACTATAACCTATAATCACTAGAACATTGTGATCCTTCAAAAATACCACCTCCTTTCATATCATTGAGTATAAAAAAACCATCTAGGTTAACGTTGTGTCCTGCGTAAGGTTTCTTCTACCTGATCCATCTCCATTCACTACTACATTCCCTTTTTGCCTGACCAGTGAATGTTTTTTGAAGCACTTTTTTATGTCTCACAGAGGATACCACACTATGAATGATCAAACCTTTCTATAAAACCATTATCATCAGGTGGATCTTAAAAAATAAAATAATATACTTTTACGTTCCCCATATGCATTTCCTCGCCTCCCATATCACTCATGAAACCACTATTAAGATCATGTTTCGAACCCAAATCTCCTCTCCTGTTGATCCACTCCATGAAACCAAACTGCATGAAATTGGGTAAAATTACCCCCTCCAATTCCAAGAACGATCTCATGTGGTCATAATTTACAAATAATAGTCTACCACTCACTTTTAAAGAACTAATGTTAGTTATTTTTAGATGTTGGCATGGACCATCACCTACATCTTAAAGCAAGCGGCACATCCTCCTTTGCATATTTACATCAGTGGGAAGTGCATAGTTTATCAAATTCCAGAAAAAGAATTTTTTTTAATTAGGATCTACTTACTATATATCTTGGTTCCCCATGTATCATGTTTTTTATTTACATGAAACATTCCTTGAAACTCTCGGATGCTGATGTTCCCAGCCATAGACACTGTATAGATGCATATATCTATATTTTCATTCATGATTATATTATCATAAATAATAGTTTTTTGACGATCAATCATAGAATGGATAAAATATATATAACATTTATATTACTGATTCTGGTCAACCTAAAAAAATAACTTCTCACCCACCTAATTGTCCTTCTAAATGTTTATGTTCCTGCATCCCTCCACCTGAATGGCATCATTTTCTAGAATATCTAACTGCCTAGCTATGTTTATCACTAAACATGAAATTATGCATGGTCTATCCTTTTAAGGGATCCAATTGTGGCTACACCTATCCTTAATAACCTTATCCCATAATGATTATCCCTCTATGATTTCCCAAGCCATCCTCACTTTCATGGTGTTCATAGTTTTCGTTACACTACAGAAGTTAAATATTCCCCCATCAATCAGCTTTACCTTTATACCTTGTGATTCCAAATTGAACATCCACTTTAGATTAGTGTCACAGATAAAATCCATCCATAATTTTTCAATCTTTTCCATAGTACCCTCTGGGGAATTGACTATTGACATTACATGCATGGGAATGAATATTGGAGTGTTGTTATCCAGGGTGATATGAAAACCAAATGAAATAAACTAATTATTCTAATTGAAAATTATCTTAGTGACCCTATTAATGATGTCATCATAAATAGATTTCTTTATTATTCTATAGTAGACGAGGTCTCTTAAATACACCATGGGATGTTCACCACTCTGCATACCAATAATTGTTTTTGGATATACATCACCTTTTGGATCACTTTTAAGATATAATGATGTTGTATTTTTATGTAAATCCTTATTACACTCCATCTTCTATTAAAATACATTATTTCATTTTACATGGTTGATGTATTCTAAAAACAATGATTACCAAACACATAAAATTGACATACAATCCCTAGACAATAATCATTGGAATATTCCATAGATTTAATCAAATCTAGTGTTAACTTGAATATAGGTTTATTATAGAAAATAACATTTACCCTTTTAAATGATCAAATAAATATTCAATTTTGGGTAAATGACAATGATTATTGATTTTTACTTAGATTATATTCTGACTGTAAACAGATAGATTTATTCACTTTTCATCATTATTTATGATGTGGTCATGTTAACCCTATAAAGAAGTTATTAGTTTAACAAATAATTTTCACACAATTTTTGCAAATATAATCTTCAACTCCCTAAATTTGGTTACTTATAATAGATTTCAATGAATTGAGATAGGTTTAGTTTCTAGAATGGTTTTTTCATAATCTCCACTTCTTTCTTAGGACCCAAGATAAAAAATTATAAGAATATATGTTAGGATATATATCCATCACATTATATAATTATATCCATACAATATTATAAATGACTATAAGAACAAGTCTATAAATTTTGTATGTAATAACCACCACATTACCTTAGTCAGAACTTATTCAAATATCATAAAACAGTTATTCCCTTTATAGTGTTTTATCAATACATATTAAGGGATAATATAAACACTCTTTTAAAATAAAAGTCAATTCATGTTTGGAACTGAGTTAAATAGTAAATCAAAAAATGAAATTGTAGGATTTCAGATCATGATCTAACAGATCTCAATGATACCCAAAAGATACAATAACTCATAAAAACATATAGGAATTTTATTACATACTCTATTATTCTCATCAGAGAAATACAATGTCTGAAAAAAGTGGGTGATAATTCCACATTGAGTTCAAGAAGGGATTCTAATTTATCAATGATAAATAAATTTATCTCTCATATATTATATAAATAACAATATAATATAAAGGAAACTATAAAAAAGACCACTAAATATATAAATTATTTATTTATCTTTGGAAGTAGATTTCTCTATAGATTACACCCCACCTGAACCCTCATGCGAACCCTAAGTCAAGAATAATTTCATATTATATTTCCCTATAGAAATACTGTGTTGAATACTATGTTAGACTCTTCAACCTAAACCAATAATATTGATCGTTTACCTTTGGTAGACTATATAAGTAACTATTTCAGAGATAACTTAGTTAGAGTAGGTCATAATCTAATGCTTTTATATAAACTTATTTTAAGGATCTCTAAATATTTCCATACAAACCACAATAGGGAAACTAATTTTCCTCAATTTAGCAGGTGGGATTAACATATCCTTAGTTTCCACACCGATGGCATTGAATGGGTAATATTTATGATTTACGAGATAATGTTTCATCACACCCATAGATTCATTGTAGAGAGATACCTCTTGTAATCTCATCTAAATATTTATCCTCACTAATAAAATATTTTTCATTCAAGGTATATCCATGAATAGTGGTATCTATTCTAGAAGCTAATTTAGATATTATATTTCCATGAAATGTTTTACCACTTCTAAAGATATTGATAGATTAAAAGAATCCCTGAATTTTATAGTGGGTTATTTATTCTTATCTAAAAGAATCTTCCTTTTCAATCTTCATCAACACTGATATATGGATCAATGAGACGTAGATCATTAAATTTAATGATGTACTATATAACATACATTGAGCCCTACCCCAAGTCCAATAATTCTCTTACCCTTACCAAACTTAGAGTGTCATGGTAGAATATTTGAATAATATCTCCCAAAATATCTTTAAGGTAATACTTTTGTCTCTAATATCCTTCAGTATAACATCACACCACCAAGGAGCCTCCCATTTAAATACGATAGTGGATTGTCTCACCCATTGTTTTATAACATATATATATTCTCAAAATTATTATGGGTTTTTCAAATCCTATACTTATGTTCTTATAGATATAAAAAATGCATAATTTTAATGGAATGATAAAATTTGGAATATATCATGATAACATAATATATTTCCATTTGATAATGAGTTACCTAACTATAATAATAAAGTTAGTGTGAATGTTTTATAGATCTTAAGGATCAATCACATGTCAATATAGTATTTACTTTTAATATTCCATTTCACACATGAAAATAGGTGGTATTCTTGGTAATATTCTCTAAAATAAAGTAGATAAGGTCATTAGAATCATTACTGAAAGAGTGAAAAACTCATATTTTAGAACAATACTATAGTGTTAAGGTTTAACACCATTTTTCACTCCATTAATTTTATTTCTATTTGTTTACAAATTTTTCTTGTTAAAAAAACATATATATGATTTGTGATATAATTTCAGAAGATCTAGATATAATTTAAAAATAATTAGGGGCATTCTAATGTAATAACATGAATGAAACTTACTATCAATATTATATATGATGTATTTAAATCATAGAAATAAATTATGAACTCATATTAACATTACTATTTCTAATAAATTTATAGTAAAATAAAATTTATTTATTATCGATATTATAATTAATATTAATCAAAAATTAGTTCAAATAATAGTGTAAATAACCATTTAAAATAAGGAATACAACGTGGATTGAAATCATATCTACACATACTACTTTAACATATCGTGATGACTAAGACATGATTATTTTAATCATAATAAAAGGAGGAATATAAATAATCTATAAATACCCCTATTATGTTTTATTTCCACTATAATTATTCTATTAAAAAATATATGGGATAGTTCTTACATATTGAAAATATTATTTCGTGGATCATCTTATGTTATATACATATGAGCCCCTAATTTGGCATATGATACATTTTTATAATGATTGTGTCATGTTTACACAAATTGTACCCCAACCATGTTGTTACAATATGATAAATACACCTCATGATCTATTGATGTTTTCATAAACATTAGTATTTAAATAACATGTGACAAATGTATTGTTTACCCCTATGGATAACATAATAAACAATATAATGTCCCCATATGTGATTGGAATGACCTGGTTTAGAGTTTTGTACACTTGGGGTATTATATGTAAAACCATTGATTTAGGAGAATAATAGAATTCACCTAAATGAATGATATTATACGCACATGTATCAATTATATTCAATTCACAAATCAATAATAATATTCACCATGTAAGTGAAACTAGATAGAATAATTATATAAAAATTGGGTGAAAGATAAACAAGGATTTACGAACCAAGAGTAAGGATCACATAGTAGGAAATCCCATGCTTATATATAATGACAACCCCTATTCATCCACCCATACTATCTACCAAAAATCATAAAAAAAGGTATCTAATCATCATACTATGAGTGGAAATATAAATTATTCCCTATTTCTAAATCTTTACTTAGGTAATTTACAAAAGGATACATGCATATCCTAAAAATAAAGGTACTATTAATGAGTATAAAAATACAAAAAAAGTAGTCACCACACTAATCCTTAACAACCTATCATAATCCAGGATGTGCATGGAAATAAGAAAAGGTAGAGGAATAAAAAAGAGAGTCAACAATGAATATCATATTTGCCAAACATAAATACAGGTTAATAAACATAAGTCCCAATACCAAGAGGTTCCATCTATATACACATTTTAAGTATTGGTTTTGAATTTTAGGTGAGAATATGTGAACACATATGATTAAGTTAGGATGTAATAACCATTCCACCAATGGAAAGAAAAATATATGTACTATGTCTGGGAAATCATGATTGATGTATTCTATGGAAAAGGGAAAGGGGTATACTCAGTCTGGATATTGTGATCCCATTAAAAAAATCAATTGTTTTTCATAAAAATATATATACATTTTTATTCTCACACACATATATATAATCCAATAATCCCATTATTACTGAATGATCAAATAATATGTTATAAGACATACTTATCAAAAAATTAATGTAGAATAATTTAGATAAATCCCATTATGTTTATATTTGAAAATAATATATAAATTTTTTGTACCTATTTATCATCATAACAAACATGAAAAAGAATATTTTTCTAGGAATGTACATATCAAAGTACAAGACATATAGATTCATAGTATTTGTGTGCTAATATAGTAAATAAGAATATAATTATCCAAAAAAATTAATTCTTTCTAGAAAATCATTTGGGAATACCATTATTATCTAAAAAATTTATTATAATTAGGTAAACACATCCCCAATTATTATTACATTAACATTACATGAATATAATAGGAAAAGGGATTCACATACTAAGGTTAATACAAATGGTTTTTTGAGGTCATGAGAGATAAGGTATACCACTTATTAAAATAATATTCCAAATTATAATATAATATAATAGTTCTTTAGTTTAATACCATTAAATGAGAGTGGATAAAAAAGGAAAACTCGTATGTATACCATTATTTCATGGATTATTAAATACTAAAATAATTTTACTTGAATAAGACTATTTTTTTTAAAAGATTCCAAAGCCAAAAATTTAGTGATGATGGAATTATGCTCATTTCAATAATGAAACATGAGTAAAAAAGAGTTTAGAGGGATAATAATCCCTTACAGAACCATATATTATATTCCATGATAAATTTGTATAATCAGGATCAACGATGAAGGAAAATACACTTGGCTGTATTGAGAGGGAGAAAATTGAATTATATGGGATTCTACGTAGCTGAAATGGATTGAGATCCCATGTAAAATACAATTTAGTGGTCAATTTATGATTTTAAAGAAGAAAATAATCTGATATTTTAAAAAACCTTCAGTGACCCAACTAATCTATCTAGGTATATTTGGTAGTTGATGTTTCATATAGTGGTCTAGAATCCATTAGGCTACCATTAACTATTCAGTGTTACCGAACAGAGTACTCATTGTTGTCTGAATATATGGGTACTTTCTCCACCATTCTTCCAACCACCACCAAATTACTATAACTTCATCGTAACATATAATTACACATGAAAATGACTTAAACCATTGAAAATCCAATGAATAAAAAACCCATAATGGTGAGGAACCTTTTTTGGTAACATTAATTTTTATATTATCTATCCTTCCCAAATTTCAAAACAAATCATTATTCAAAAATCAATATCCATATAAAAATATAGACCATGACAAAAAAATATTTTATGCACCAATTATGTAGATGGAAAATCCATTTAAATTTTTTTATGTAACCATCATAAATATTTTAAAGAATTTTAATTCATTAAATCAGATACCAGGCAAAATTCCCATATTAAAGAATACTATAAGTGTTAATTCATATTTTCTTTTCTCTAGATAATTTTTAATAATGTGGGGGGATATATTAAAACCCATTGGAAATGATTTTACTTGAAAAACTCATGATATTAATATATAAATATAATTTTAAATTAAATTTAAACTATTATAATGAGATGTATATTGATAAATTCAAAATATCAATAATTTAAAGGACTAACAATGGAATTATATATTTAAATATAAAATACAAAAGCTAAATTGAATAGAAAATGTGGCAAACATTCCCCCAATTTTCTTTCATATCTCTCCTTGAGTGACTACGATCTATCACTAATAAATAAGGAAGATTTTACTTTACTTGTATTTTAAATTATTACAATTACATGTACACAAAGGGTATTAATGTATAAGGTGATAATAAAAACACTCAATATGATATACATAAAATACTACCACAATTTTAAAATCATGTGTAGTATAAAAAATTTTATACAAAAGCATTTAGTATTAAAAACGTAAAGTAATGAAAAAATGATTTTTACTAATAATAGTTTAATCTAATAATTAACAAGATTATTTCAATATTATACACAAAAAAGAGACATACGATTATCATTTATTATAAACCTACTCACCCATGAATATAATTTCATTAATAAATTATATACAATTTACTCAGATTCAAAACTTATATGACAAAGCCTTCAACTATAACTGACTAAATTTGTAGTAAGAGAAAATGAATATAAGTACCACAGTCATGAGTAATCCTATCCCTATTTGAAAAACTTAGTATCTTAGTAAGAATATTCAATTTAACACATTTGTGTGAAATTAAAATATTTTATCCTAGGTTAAGGAAAATATTTTTTTCCTCAAAATAGTACACAATTCATTTTAAAAACAATTAAGTTAAAAATAAATTTTCAATTCTATTAAAAACTCAAACCATTAACACATATACATTTTAACAAATCAATTTATTAGATTTAGAAAAAATAAAACTATATTTTCCATTATTTTAAAACCAATACATCATCAAGATATTTTCTATAAATAGCATGTAATGTAATTTCTGTCATAATTCATTAAAAAAATGTATTTCTTGTATGAAAATTGTGTTTTTAATTTTTTTAAAAAATACTTTATCATTATTTTAATCAATGGAAAATAAAAAATTAATAAATCATTATGTAATAAATTAATTTAAAACTATCATTAAGAGATTATCCAATACACTAAGAGAATATCTATTCCACCCACAATAAATTAATTTTCTTAAAATCAATAATGAATTCAAATCATAGATCATGATTTTCAAGAAAATCCCATCCATAAAAATAAATATCCAAAAAATAATTTAAAGGATTTTTATACTGATAATCAATATCCCCATATAGGAATTTCTAAAATTTAGTGAAATGGATGAAACCGATAAAATAATAGATCAATATTTTCCGTTGAAAAACCTATATTCTAGTAAAAATGAATATATAATAGTATATTTGATTGATAATGATTATGTATAAAGATATATAAAAGAATTCCCTAAATGTTTGTTAAGTAATAATGATTTTTATAGGTTTTTATAGGGGAAAGATGATGAATTAATATGAATTCAATTCACATTATAAATGATCTATAATTTATATAAATATGTCTAAACTGTTCATGAGGACTAAAAAATATTTTATATTGTTCTTATTATGTGGATTAATATTTAATAATGATGGAAGGATAATGATGAATAAAGAATGAAGTATAGTAAATGGTTGAGGTAGGTGACTCTACATAATAACCTGTTTTTATTATCCATTGATAAATAGATCCTATGATATTTTGGAGTATTAGAATAAATAAAATAATACGATGAAATCATTATTCATATTCTAATAATAGATATAATTATATAATTAAATTTGGGGTAATTATTATTATTTAAAATTTGAAAATAATTAGTTCTCTATAGATTAAAGATAACTTTAATTCCATAATAGTATAATTGTTAATAGTATATGGATATATAAATAGTATTCGAATTTAAAGTTTAAATTATTTTGTAGGAATGAATTTTGGATAATTCGCAGTGGTGTGAAATGGTGATATATTTGTAAGATTTAAAAAAATATGATTATGAGGTGAAAATTTTTTGTTCAATCATTTTGAAAGATCTATTATTTTTTTGTATTGGTAAATTCCATGACTAAAAACTGATAGACTTCCTATCCAATTACATTCACGGGGGAGGTATTTATTCAACACACTGTCATGGTATATTATCATAAGTGTCATACCTCTTATAATTATTTTTTCCATTCTCTCAACTTTGGAATAGGTAGTGTGGACTATCTTACAGTATCTGTGGAAGAGATTATGTATGTGGAGGAAATCATTAATTTTAGGTAATTACTGTGGTTTTATTTTGAGTAGTGAAAAATATTTTTAAGTATATCTTAATGTGTTATAATTAGCCATATTTTTATAAATATTGTTAATTCTTAGAAAACTAAAATTAATGATAATGCTTATAGAGTGTATTTATATATGTATGTGATGATTAAAAATTGTAAATAAATAATGATGTGATCATGGACATTGGAATGGATTTGAATTTATGTTGGGGTTTTTTACAGGGTAGTATGTTTGAACTTATAATTTCAAATAATTATCAACTATGATTAAATGTAATTATTGGAGGATCATGTCAATTAATTCATGATAATTATAAAAACCTTAAAATTATCAATAGTGTTTATAATTTTTAGGGAAATATATAATTTTTTATTGACGATATGTTATTATATTTTATGGTTAATGAATTTTTTTAATGAATATTTTAAATACTTGTATGTATAAGTTATTTTAGAATAAATGAAATCTTATCATCGTCTACACAACCACTTAAAAATATTATAGATTGAGGGTTGGCTAATTTCTATTAATATGTGAAGATTATTATATGGCTTGCTGATTCATTTCTAGTTTCATAGTTTCTATAGATATAATAATTATTTGGACACTAGTAGTTTGACATAAGGACCCCCAATGATGTAATCAGTGGAATATTATATATGGAGGTCCATATATAATTATTATATATTTCTCACCATTTGATTTACTCATACACACATACAATTTTATAATGAGGTTTCTTTTAGTGAGATATGGGAAGACCAATTAATCGCAACAATTGTAAATCTATTTTATCCAATCATTTCAAAAATGATTTTATATTCTATAAACACATTGAAACATGTTTTTTAGGAGAGGGACATTTATAGTTAATTTATTTTAATCCCAAATATATATATATATATATATATATATAGTTTTTAAAATTTCAAGCGGATTTAGGTGAAGGTATTGGACATTAATATCATATAATGAAGGATCTATTAGAGTATTTTATTTATATTTTATTTTTTAGGTATATTATTTTTTTTCTGAATAAAAATCTCATAAATCAATTATCGGTTATTATTATATATAACATTATCATGGAACTCATTATAATTTTTTTTGATTTCATCATGGTTTATATAAACTAGTGAATAATGTTTTTATATTATTTTCAGAGGGTAATTCTTTTAATAGCTCAGATTTGTGTCTGTCTCAATAATATCTAACACATATATTAATGGAGGATAACTTAGGTTCTCACAATATATCATATTATCAGTTTATACAGAGTCCCTGTAGGTTTGGGAGGTGAAGAAAGGTATCATAAAAAAATTAGTTTAGATTTTTGAGTGATACATTTGAAAATTTTATATTAGTGTTAAAATTCAATAATATTTTTGAACATAGGATATAATATAAACTAAGGAAAATAGTAAGGGTTTGGAATATAATGAATTAATACTTATATAATCAGATCATATACTAAATATATCTAAGGTGTTACATACTATATAAATAAAATTGTATTAGTTTCGGATACACATCAAGTGGTTTTAGGTAAAATTAAAGAATGTGGTATTGATAGAAGAATATAATGCATCATGCATACCATCATTTTTTCATATTTTTATTCAAACAAATACCTATGATGATTGTTATAAAATTATGTTCTATTATGGATATTCATAAAGGATAAAATCATTATGGAGAGATTAAGGAGGTTTTGTAAAAACTAATAATATAATAGAGAGTTTATTAGACAGAGGATATAAAATTACATTGTTTCAATGATCATATATTATCAAATATTGATGGATATTATTCTAATGTGTGGATTGAGTGGGGGATCAAAGGGGTAGTTTTAGAATTTTTTTATCTACTGACATTATTTGAGTATCAAATTTTAATGAGGGTGATGTTTAAATGAAATGTTGTTATACAGTGGTAGATGATTTATGTTGGTGATAGATATAGTAATTCAATTCATTGGTTTTCATTAGAATTCAGGTCATGGAATATTTTTTATCTACAATTCATGATGTTAATAAATTAAATGATTTAATATCCCTATAGAGAGGGATTTCGTATGTTTTATATTTCACTACTAGATTCATGAATGTCATATGATTGTCTTCTAACATTAATTAAAATGATTATTTCAAAGTTATATATTTTTTGTTTTCTCTGAAACATGATATTAAATGTTTAGTATATTCTAATATATTTAAGACATATTTAATATTAGTTGAATCAAAATAGGTGGTTAAATACTCTTTTAATATTAGGAGTGACTAGGGAATGGTAAAAACGTTCTAATATAATTTTTGGGATAAGCGATATTTTCTTACCTAATCTTCCAGATTTTGATAATACATGGGATGACTACCAGAATGGTCATGATCATTAGTAAGAATTTTTTCTTGACCATAAAATGGTCTTCATGAGCTAGTATTCTATCTTTTTTCGGGATTGAGAATTTTTGAATCTTTATTACTTTATTCTTAATGAACATTACCATGTTTGATAGAGGATAAGCGAACTCATAATTTCATGAGGAAACCCTAATAATAATTTCCTTTTATTTTTTAGTAATCGTATTAGAAAAATAATGTAATTCTCAATCATAGTAGAGATGGTATATGTAATCCAAGTTATATTACCAATCACTAGGGACAAATTATTGGTCATAGGTAAGGAGGGAAGAGGGGATAGGGTTTTAGAGGGGATGTAACTGAATTTTAATAACATCATGTATTGAATGCGGAGAGATGAAGGGATGAAAGGTAATGGTTGATAAGATTTTATTATTTTTTTACCATTGTATATATTTTTTTGATATTAATGTTTCATAATCTTTTATTACACCCACCCTTTGTTAAGAATTAAATTTTCTAATAGAAATTATTTATGTTCCTATAAAATTATCTACTCAAGTTTGAGGATGATGAATTTTTTTAGAGATATTTCATATATAAGATTTTATAGGTGTTTATGATAATTTATTGATGTATTTTCATCAAAAGTGTTGATTTTACATGAGCAGTGTAAGATTAACACATGAATTGTGTTATATATAATTTTTTCACCTAATATTAGGATAAATTATCCAAGTAAACTTTGATTTTGTGGGTGTTGAGGATTTAAATTAATTATTTTTTACAAAATTTATTTATAGAGACTAATAAAACATGATAGAAACTATAATGTTATTTTATAATATGTAAGATGGTACCATGAGGTTTGAAGACAAGTGATTGAAAAAATAAATGATGAAAATAACTATCTAATACCTTTAAATATTGATATCTTTGATTAGCTAGAATGTTTTTGTTAGTTCTTAAAGATCAACTTATGATCTAAATACCATTATATGAGTGCTAATGATGTGGTCATTTTGAATACATATTTTTCATAAGAAAATGATAACATTGAATTTGTTATGACATGATTTAGAGTTATAAATGATGAAATAATATTTATAGGATTAATTATTTGGGAAGTAAACATTATTTGGATCAATTTGATATTATAAACGTGGATGGAATTAATTTTCACTCAATGATGGAGGGAGATCACATTAAATATATCTAGTCTATTCCTGAATATTTAATGAAGAACCAAATTTATTAGAAATTTGTAAGGTGCCTATTTTAGACTTGTGAACTTATATTTTTAGAAATTGTTTTATCATAAGAAGGTGTTATATTTTGATAAATAACAATTGATGTATTTTAAATTATTGATACTGATGAATGTTTTTAAGCCGTAATGTTTAATATGATTGGAAATGTAATATAAGAGGTTTATGAACAAATATTTCCTGGATAAATAATCATTTATATAATTTGACTAATAAGGAAATGATTTTTTTAATTAGATGAATGGAAAAAATATTTTGTGAGTTTTGAAGATGTTGATGAGATATTCAATCATTTAATTACCTTAGGAATAGATTACCTATAAGGAAAAATATTAATCATTTCATTGAGGAATGTTATGTGTTTTAATAAATGAAATAGAGGTCATTGATTATGATTATAAACTGTCACATACTCATAAATGTATGTAATATATCATAATATTTAAATATCTAGAGGTAGTTTTATGACAACCCTAATTTTTATTATATACATAAACATGATTTATTACATAAACTTCACATAATAAAATATAGAAGATTTAGTGGTTTAGTGTATTTTGGGATTAGGATAATTACATAACAACTTAAAACATGAAATACAACGTCCTTATTGAAAACATCCTTTACATGACCAATATATTCCCTCGTACTTAGCATTACATAGGATCACCTGAGGACATGCATAAGATAAGGGTAAGCTATAAAGCCCATTAAGGGAATAAACATGGCAAAAAATGAGGAATATAATACATGTTAGAAAATAGTAATCTCAATAGAGAACAAGGGAAGCATAAACATAAAGGCATGATAAAGAATGATTATCAAAACATGGAAATGTGGAAACAACACTTAACATGGAATTAGCATAAGCCAAGGCTCATTTTAGAGAGAGCATGAGTAAACCCTCATTGCACATGAAACACGAGTAAAACCTAATTTAAATTGTATTATAATGAGTAAACAACAATTACACATAACATATCATTATACTATACTTTACCCAATGCATTGGAGCGCTATCAGGGCACCTCCTTCTTAATCATTTCATTTCTTGCATAAGTGTGCCACATGAATCATAAAACATTGAATAATTCAACTTAATTATTTATTACAAAATAAAATAATGTGGAATAAATACTTGAAACTTTTTAAAATTTTTTGTAAACGTGCATAATGGTGAATACCCTTGATATAAAAATGGACATGGCATTCACCACACAATGACTTTGTCTTGGAAAAACACTGTGCAATTTCGGCGGCGAAACAACATGACATAAGAACTCATAAAAATGGTTGATGAGAGTGTAAGGGGTGTCTTATCATATTTACATGACATGTAAAGTATGTTAGGGTCATTTAGATACATGTCCATCAAATGTAATGGAATTTATATTCATGATACAAAATAATTTCTTGAATGTAAATGAGGAGAGGGAAATTCCTTCTAGAATTTCAGCATAGTAATGGGTGTACATGGGAGAAATTTAATGAGAGAGAAAGGGGTCTCTCAGTATTAAAAAATAAATACAGAAGTATATGGGAGGTGTGAAACCCTACCCAATCATTTATAATTGAAATTTAAAGGGTATAAAAACAAAAAAAATGAAAAAATGAGAAAGGAAGAAAAACCCTTATTTGGAAGTGTGCTTCCAAACGCTTGAGAGAGGCTTGGGCGAGGATTATTGGGAGCATGAGGCACCTTGGGAGGATTCTAGAGAGATGAGGTTAGAGGGTGGATGAACTCCAAAGGATTTTAGTGAGGATGAATTGTGAGTTTGGGTGGGTTTATATAGGAAAGGTGAGGGAATTATTTATTATTTAGGTTTGGTACCCCTCACATTAAACTAATCCAAAACACAAAACCCACCCATGGTTTTTGGCCATGGTTTTTAGAAAAGGGAAGTGGAAAAAATATTTTATTAGGCCATAGTCTGAAATTCTTAAAATAATGGGATTGCTTATGTGGAGGTGAGTCACACTCCGATGGAAAAACAATTTAAAAAGACAAGATGTTTAATAAGTCCTGAAGGGTCCATTTATGCTTTGTAAAATAAGTAAAATAAACCAAAAATCACATTATTTTAATGGTAAAAAATATATTGGCAAATATTAAATCATATTTTTTTATTACATCACTATTTGATCATTATGATGTCATAAAACACATTATATATTTAAAGGCTATTTAATTTTTACCCCAAAATTTGACTGTCTCAGAAAATTATGAAAAATTCACTGTTGGAATATTTCGACACCCTGATTCCTAAAATTATATTAATTTTATCTAAATAATTTTTTAAATATGTTAATTTTCACTTTTAAAATAAAAATATATATTTATCAAAAATTCACGGGATTTTACAAAATGGATTTCAATCATTAATAAAAATTACAATTAAATTCATAAAATTATAAAATCAATTACATTTAATAAAAAATATAATAATATTAATAATATAATTTTATTAAAATATTATCTAATATAATAATCCATTAATTCACCAAAATAGATTTCTTCGTTGAACTTCAACAAAAAATACTATTTGAGCGTTAAAAACTATTTTCAAGGTAACAATAATAAAATGAAAGTATATTCATTATTATATACCAAATTGATGTACATGACCATAATGTTAATGTCTTATTACATAACCCCCTATAACACCCGTATAATAATAAAGGGTAAGGTGTGCGATCATGACCGACTCTTGGGGTGGCTCAGATAACATTTCCCGGGTGGTATCTCTATCAACATCCACTTCTGTCATAGGAGGTTTCGCTTGAGCTTAAAATATTCAAGCTCAGATTGGACTTGGCCATGAGAAAATATCAAAAATGAAAATTCCTTTCCGAGCTCTGAAAAATGGGCTTCGTATGGGGCACGTCTACTGGATGAGTCCATCGCTTCCTTTTTCTGAGTAAATTGGATTTGTTAAAGCCCTATATTTATACGAATCATGTGATCAATGTTAAATGTATATATTAACAAAAATCACAATTGTTAACTGTATTTTAAAATCCAAAAACACAAAACCAAAAAATTTTACATTTTATATAAACCTCTTACATAAAGATACATTTAATTAGATCAAGAGGGATTTCCATTAATGAACATTTGGGTTGTTACAATCTTTCCCCCTTAAAAATTTTCACACTAGAAATTTTATTTTACCACACTAAAACAGATGTGGGTAACTTTTATTCATCATCTCCTCCGATTCCCGCATTTATTCTTTATACTTTTGGTCTCGCCACAACACCTTGACGTGGGGCATTGTTATATTTCGTTGAACTTTTTCTCTAAAATCTTAGATATTCACTGGTTTCTCCTCATAAGAAAGATCATCCTCTAAATGTACCACCTATGAAGAGAGTACATGTGAGGGGTCTAGTATGTACTTTCTTAATAGGGATACATGAAAGACATCATGTCCTTTGGCCATGGTAGGTGGAAGTCCAAGTCGATAGGCCATATCCCTGACACGATCAAGAATCTCGAAGGGGCCGATGTACATTGGACTTAACATCCATTTATTTCCAAATCTCATGAACTTCTTCCACGTAGATATGTGTAGAAATACCATGTCTCCAACTATAAACTCAAGGTATCGTCGATGGTTATCTACATAACACTTCTGTCGACTCTCGGCTGCCCTGATATGCTGCTGAATGGTTTTCACTTTCTCCACAATTTCTTTAACCATTTCTGATCTAAGTAGCTTATGCTCACCGACCTCATCCCAACATGTTGGTGTTTTTAAACTTTTCCCATAATGAGCATCACATGGTGCAATTTGGATGCTTGATTGGAAACTGTTGTTATATGAGAACTCAACCTACAAAAGATGTCGATCTCATCCTCCTTTGAATCTCATTGAGCATGCTCTCAACATGTCCTCAAGTGATTGGATAGTCTTCTCGGATTGCCCATCAATTTGAGGATGATAGGCCGTAATAATGTTCAGTTCATTACTCAGAGCATGTTGAAGATTCTTCCAAAACATATAAGTGAATCTTGGATCTCAATCAGACATGATATATAGTGGAACTCCATGAACCTTTACAATGTTTTTGATATATATCCATGTCGGTTGATCCAATGATAAATCATTCCAAATAGAAATGTAGTGTGAAGCTTTTTTAAGATGATCCACAACAACTCAGATTGCATTATTGCCCTTGGATGTCTTCAGATCTCCAGTGACAAAGTCGATAGTGATGTTCTCCCATTCTCATTCTGGTATGGGAAATGGTTGCATCATCCCCTTAGACTCTTTCCTCTCTGCCTTCACTTGCTGACATACTAGACACATTGATGTATATTCGGCAAACTCCATTTTCATATTGTCCCACCAAAATTTTTCTCGGATATCTCGGTACATCTTTGTGCTCCATGGGTGGATGGATATTGTCAAGCTATGTGAATCATTTAATGGCTCCTTCTTTATCTCTAGATCGTATGGTACACATAATCTCATACCAAATCTTAAAACTTCTTCCTCATCAACTTTGAAATCAAAGGATTTCCCATTTCTAATAGCTCCCACCCTTTTCTGAATTTCCACATCTTTTCTTTGAGCATCCATTATTTTCTCCAAGAGGGATGGTTGAGTAATCATTTGATAAAGGATTTATGAATGTCTTTCCTTAATGATTCAAATGTCCATCCTTTTGAAATCTGAGAAGATTGGATCCTTTAAAATTATCATCATTTATAAACATGCAGGATCCTTTCCACTTAGAGCATCCTCCACATTGTTTGCCTTTCCTGGGTGGTATTGAATTGAGCAGTCATAGTCTATGATCAGCTCTAACAATATTCATTAGCTCATGTTCAACTCTTTCTCTGTGAATATATACTTTAGGTTTTTGTGGTCTGTATATATTTCACACTTCTCCCCAAACAGTTAATGCCGCAAAATTTTCAAACCGAAGATCACTGCAGCCAACTCAAGGTCTTGTGTTGGATAGTTCTGTTCTAGAACATTCAATTTCCTTGAATAATAGGCAATGATTTTGTTATTTTTCATCAACACACATCACATTCCCTTCTTCGAAGCATCACTAAATACCACAAAAAGTTCTCCACTTGCAGGTAATGTGAGCACATTTGCAGTGATATGACTCCATTTAAAATAAATGATGATTTCTTCGTATTCATCATTCCAAGAAAACATTACACCCTTCCTAGTTTTCTTGGTAAGAGGGATGTAAAATCATGAGAAGTTTCTCAGAAATTGTCAATAATATCCAGCTAACCCCAAGAAGCTACATATATCCATTACCAATGTTGGCCTCGGCCATCCCTCTATTGCTGCTTTCTTTGTGGGATCCAATGATATCCCATTGATTGAGATGATATGGCCCAAAAATTAGACCTCCTTCAACCATAACTCACACATTCTATACTTTCAATTGATCTTCTCATTCCACAAGGTCTCTAGTATAGTTCTTAGGTGCTCCTCATGA
This sequence comes from Viscum album, assembly GCA_963277665.1. NCBI lineage: Eukaryota > Viridiplantae > Streptophyta > Magnoliopsida > Santalales > Viscaceae > Viscum > Viscum album. Next base: position 1,255,957,608 of record OY728142.1, on the reverse strand, counting down.
TCCTCATTGATTTTGGATTATATTAGAATACCATTTATAAAGACTAACAAAAATATTTCTAGGTAATATCAGAAGACTCTATTAATCAAGTCCATTAAGATTGTTGGATCATTAGTTAGTCCGAAAGGCATTACTATGAATTTATTATGCCTGTATCGTGTACAAATAGTAGTTTCGGGGACATCAACATTCATCAAACATATTTGATAATATCCCGACCGAAAATCTACCTCGGAGAAGTATTGTGATCCATGCAGCTGATCGAGAAAGTCATCAATCCTTGGTAGAGGATACTTGTTCTTTATTTTTATTTTTTCAATCTTACGATAATCAATGCATAGGAACATTGATCCATCCTTATTCTTGACTAAGAGGACCAGCGCACCCACCGATGAAGCACTCGGGCATAAAAAACCCTTTCCCATATTCTCCTGTGACCGCTTCTTCCACTCTTCTAGCTCTACGATGCCCATTCCGTAATGTGTCCTTGAGATTGGTAGAGATCTAGGGACAAGTTCAATTGAGAACCCAACCACTCAGTCCAGAGGATTACCAGACAACTCTTCAGGGAATACGTTAGTGTAATCCCTCACGATGGGCATGTCATCAAACATGACTCTCTCCATTGTCTCAATCATTTGACCAAGATATGCTTGCTCATAAGGAAGAAATATCCACACTTGAGAAGATGATATGAATGGAGATCCATCTTCCTCCTTTCATTTGTAAATAATTGGATGATGCTTCAGGATGTGAAGAGTGATTTCCCTTTTCCGGCAGTTGATATTGGCTTTGTATAAAGATAGCCAATCCATTCCCAAGATAGCGTCAAACTCAACTAAGGGAAGTATGACGAGATTTCATGGGAGGTTTAGTCCACAAACATTAATAGGGGAGGAATTATGAACCAAGGATACAACAATGTCCCCATTTTATATTCTCACATATATTTTTTCCACAAAATTTTTAGGCGGTGTTTGAATTTTTCTACTAGATTTGTAGGATATGAAAGAATGCGTAGAACAAGAATCAAATATTACATTTGCTATTCTTGAATGAATAACTAGCGTACCTTTAACCACATCATTTTCCAGCTCCACCTCAGTGGTATTGATAGCATAAGCCCCACCTTATTTTCTTGGAGGTTGTTGTTGGTTCACTCCGACAACACTCAGCTTAGGGAAATTATTTGTATAATGCCCAAGCTCCATGAAGTTGTAACACTGCACTGTTGGCTGAGTATTGATTTGAACCTTATTTTCTTATTCATCATTATTGGTATTTTCCATATCACTTTAGCAGTTCTTGGCCAGATGACCAAACAATCAACATTTGAAGTAATTCTTGGTTCCCTTGAGAAAGATACTGGGATGTTTCATCCCACAATTTTTTCAAGGGAAAAATTCAGGCTTCTTTCCATCATGGGATTTGTTTGATGGACCACCCAAGTAGTTATATATTTCCCACTTCTTTTCACTGGTCCCATGAGACCACTGAGAGTCTCCAATGACCATTTCATCCTTGAGGGAACAAAGAACAATATCCTCATAACTGTCAAAGTCTCAAATTTCCAAAGCTTTTCATTGATTCGGCTTTAGTCCACTAAAGAAGCTATCCACCTTGATTTTAGTGTTCATAAAAACACTAGAGGCGTACCTTGTAAGCCTTTTAATATATGCTTCATATGCCCCAATGGACTTATCTTCCTTCTTCCTGATTCCGAGGAACACTCTTTCCGTCATGAGATAGAGGGTTTGATGAAAATATTTGTTGAAAAACATCCTCTTGAATTACTCCCAATTGATGGAATCAATTTCCTCTAGGGAAATTGTATTCTTGATCAGTTTCCAACACTGATCAGATTCCCCATCAAAATTATAGACCTCATGTACAACTTTTTCCTCTTCGGAGAACTAGAGGACGAAGAATATTTTCTAAATGGAGTTAATCCATTGTTCCGCAAGGAGGGGATCAGATGATCCTCTAAACATGGAAGGCCTTGGAAACATGAAGGATTCTATGACAACTTTCTCTTTCCATAGAACATGAAGGAGTTCTGCCTGATTGAAGTTATTATTCATAACTTGAGCTATTTGAGCAAGTACTGTCATGATGTTTTGAGCACCCTCTCACGTCATACGGGGCATATCATTAGGGAAGTCTTCACATTGACTATCACACTGGTTATTGGAACGTTCCCTTATACTTCCTTCCATAAACTAAGAAAAAATTTGTATAATTAGAGGCCTTAAATACTTAGAAAAAAAAGAAAATTTGAATATAATAGTTTAAACTTATAAAGAAGAAGTATGTCCTATCTTGTGGTCTATGCTATCCTCAATATATTTCTTAACTAATATTCTTATTGGATTTTTTATCCGTCAATAATAGTTTTTACTATTCTCGTGAGCCTACCAAAGTATATCCCCAAGGGAATGTTGTAACCAAGTGTGCAGCAAGGCCCATTGTTGTGCACCAGTTCCCATTCGAGTCTAGCTCAAAGCGGTGTTTTTAGTTTTTACCCCTAAGATACATATGTGTTAGTGCCACCTCTACTTGCTCATATTTAGACATGGATGTATTTACTTGATAAACCAATTACTCAACACTCACCAAAACATAGGGATGTTTTTATTAGTCTTAGATCTAAGGCTTCCCTAGTATTTTTATAATCCTAATCCCAAAAATAACTAAACCTATCCTCTGATACCAACTATGACAACCCAACTTTTTATTACAAACATAACCATGATTTATTACATAAAATTTACTTGATACAACATAGAAGATAGAGAGTTTAGTATTATGGTGGATTTAGATCATTAAATAACAACATAAAACATGAAATACAACATCCTTATTGAAAACATCTTTTACATGACCACTACATTCCCTTGTACTTAGCATTGCATGGGATTACCTGGGGACATGCATAAAGAAAAGGGTGAGATATAAAGCTCAGTAAGGGAATAAACAAGGAATACCATGAGGAATACAATACATATTAGACAATAGGAATCTAAATAGAGAAAATGGAAGCATAAACCTAATGACATGATAAAGTATGATAATCATAACATTGAAATGTGGCAACAACACTTAACAATGAATTTGCATGAGTCAAGGCTCATTGCACATAGATCATGAGTAAACCCTCATTAAACATGAAGCATGACTAAACCCTCATTTCACTTGTATTATAATGAGTAAACACCCATTGCACATAACATATCATGATATTATACTTTACCTAATGCATTGGAGCGCTATCAGGGCACACCCTTCTTAAACATTTCATTTCATACATAAGTGTGCCACATGAATCATAAAACATTGAATCATTCAACGTAATTATTTATTACACGAAAAAATAATGTGGAATACATACTTGAAACTCTTTAACAAGTATGTAAATGTGTATAAAGGTGAATACCCATGATAGAAAAATGGACATGGTATTCACTGCACAATGACTTAGGCTTGAAAAAACATGGTGAAATTTCGGCAGCAAAACGGCATAACACAAGAACTCATAAAAATGGTTGATGACAGAGGAAGGGGTGTCTCATCATATTAACATGACATGGACATTTGGTGGGGGTCATTTAGATACATGTCCAACAAATGTAATGGAATTTAGATTCATGATACAAAATAATTGCTTGAATGTAAATGAGGAGAGGAAAATCCCTTTTGTAATTTCGGCATAGTAATAGGTGTACATGGGATACATTAAATGATAGATAAAGGGGTATCCCATCATTCAAAAATAAATAGGGAAGTATTTGGGAGGTTTGAAACCATACCCAAACATTTATAATTGAAATTAAAAGGGAATAACAACTTAATGAAAATTGGTCAAAAATGATAATGGAAGAAAAAAACATTACATCGAAGTCTGATTCAAAAGGCTTGAGAGAGAATTATTGGGAGTTTAGGGCACCTTGGGAGGATTATAGAGGTATGAGGGAAGAGGTTGGACGAACTCCAATGTCTTTGAGTGAGGCGAAAGTGGGAGCTTGGGTGGGTTTATATAGGGAAGGTGAGCAAATTCTGTATTATTTACGTTTGAGACACCTCAAATTAAACTAATCCAAACAAAAAACCAAGACATGTGTTTTTCCCATGGTTTTTGGAAAAGGTAAGTGGAAAAAATATTTTATATGTCCAAAATCCTAACTTTTTTAAAAAAATCGGGTTTCTTATGTGGCGGTGAGTCACACTCCTAAGGAAAACAATTTTAAAAGACAAGATGTTTAATAAGTCTTGAAGGGTCCATTAATGCTTTTAAAATAAGTCAAAAAAACCCAAAATAACATTATTTGAATGTTAAAACATATATTGTCCAAACATAAAGCTTATAGTCTTTTATTACATCACTATTTAGTCATTATGTTGTCATAAAACACATTATATATTTAAGTGGTATATAATTCTTATCCAAAAATTAGACTCTCTCAGAAAAATATGAAAAATTCACTATTCGATAATTTCAATATCATGATTCCATAAATAATATTAATTTTATATAAATAATTTTCTAAATATGATAATTTACACTTTGAAAATAAAAACCTATATTTATAAAAAATTTACGGGTTAAAAAAAATGGTTTTCAAACGTTAATAAAAATTAAAATTGCATTCAAAAAATTATAAGATCATTTATATTTAATAAAAACTAATTTAATTATAATAATAATATTTTATTAAAATATTCTTTAAATAAAAAATCCATTAATTCATCAAAATATTTTTTTAGTCTAATTTTAACTAAAAATACTACCTGAGCTTTTAAAACTATTTATAGGGTAACAACAATTAAATGAAAGTATATTAATTATTATATATCAAAATAATTTACATGAACATAGTGAAAATGTCTTATTACATAACCTCTAATAACACCCGCATAAGACCGAAGGGTAAGGTGTGTGATGGTGACCTACTCTTGGGGTGGCACAGATAACATTGCACAGATGGTAATCTATATCAACTTCCACTTCTCTCATTGGAGGTTTCGGTCGAGCATAACATATTCATGCTCATATTGGGCTTGGTCAAGGGAAAATATCAATGATGCAACCTCCTTTATGAGCTCTGTCAAATGGGCTTCATATGGGGCACGCCTACTGGGTGAGGCTATCGCTTCCTTTTTCTGAGTAAATTTGATTTGTTAAAGCCATGTATTTATACTATTCATGTGATCACTGTTCAACAACTATATTAACAAAAGTCAAAATTCATAATAGTATTATAAAAACCAAAAACATAAAACCAAATAAGTTGATATTTTATATAAAAATTTTACATAAATGGAAATTTAATTAGATCAAGAGAGATTTCCATTAATGAATGTTTGGGTTGTTACATGTTTTTATTCAACATGTGTTGGTACTATGTTCAAAGATAATTTTTTTTTGATATTTATTAATCATGAAGAATATAAGTATATATTTTTCTGGATAAATTTAAACTCTCTATATAGGAGATGGATGGAGTCTCCACAATATCGTAATATTTGAGATTATTTATTCTCTAAGAAAATGAGAATTTCGTGGATGTTTCTTTTAGCCTATGTATATTTTGTTATATGCCGCTAGAGTCTAGTGAGGAATAGAAGATGAATTAATTATTGGACGTTATGTATCTTAATATAGGATAACAGATTGATGATAATTTACATATATTATAAAGATTGATTATTCTTTAGTATAGCATATAATCGTCTCTACTTTGAGATCATGAACCTAGATTTATAGGGATTTTATTATTTATTATAACATTTATGTTTTTTATTTTCATGTTAATGATCATTCTATTTAACTTCATGATTTCGTTTTTACTCCTTATAACTTGTATTAGATAGACTTCATTTTGTTCTATACATCATCGATAATTATTCCCCCTAATATTGATAAAATCTATTTTTCTTTCAAGAGAAATTTTTAATTGTCCACAATGAAGAGATAAGTATATTATTTTGTGTTGAGTTTTAATATATGCTAATGGGTTATGTATGAGGGTTGAGAAGAAACTATTTTGTTGTAACTATTGAGGATTTTATAGTTGTAATTGACAGATATTAAAATGGATTTTGTGAGTATATTTCCATTTTTTCAAGGTAGATTTTATGTACTTTGAGATATTCTATATTGGTTTACTACGTATACTTATTTTTTTTAGTTAAATAAATAATTTTACGTAATTTTGAAGAAAAATAATTATGGTAGTATTGGTGTTGTTACATGGTGTTCCTTGGATGATTATACATGGGAATGATGTTTGATTTAATTACCATTAAAATATATTTTTTAAATTTTATTTTAGAACACTATTATTTCATTGTATAACGTTTTATCCTAAAATAGACAGATAAAATAAAAGAAAATTTCAGTCAATTGATAATATATTTATGGTGCATGTCAAGGACTTGTTGGAAATTGGGAGGTTCATTTTACAATAGCAGAGTTTTTAAATGACAACAATAGTTCTTGATCCATTAACATAGAAATATATGATGATATATATATGATATTTATTTTCAATCAATTATGTATCAGTTTTACATCATATATTCAACCTTTATTTGTATAGAGTGATTTATGATGGTTCGAGGTCATATAAATAATGTTTGGAAGATTATTTTTTTATATAGATCAAATATGGATACTATTGATGTTTTATATTTGTTGTTTTATATATTTTTACTATCTCTACTAATCATATTAATTTAATATATTTAAAATTATTTTAATATTTTCCAATGTTTATTAGATTTTTTTCCGGTTCAGGAATATTTTTGTTGTTTATTACTATATAATTCTTTCTTCTAAAGTGATCATGAATCATGGATAATTAAATTTATTTAAATATATAAAGTATTTTTCAATTGTTTTTCATGTGATTATATTGGGGAGTGGGTGATATAGAGGAATATATGACATTTATGAAATACCCTTTGGAAAACTAGAATAACATGGATAACTTTTTACATGGGTGTGTTTTCCATTTATTTTGAGTTTTATAGTGGAATTAAGGAATATAAATATATAGGTAAGAGTTGGAATCTCATAAAGAGTTAAAAACCTACAGTTATTTTATCTATATAATTTAATTTTAATATATGTTTTGTTTAACTTTTGAAATCATATAAACATCTAGTTGATTATTATAATCCATATTTTCATATATTGATCATATTTATAATTTTCATGGATTCAAATGTTTGAAGGAGAAGTGAATGTGAAAAAAATATATTTATGGATTTTTTAGAGTTAATAGAATTTGTATTACACCATCAGAAGGAATTAATTATTTTTATATTTTAAAAATCATATCATACTGCTAGTTAATTTAATAATTTTTATATTAAATTATTTAAAATAATTTAGAATTTAACTTTTATTTTCTTATTCTATTTTTTCTTTGAATAACTATGGACTATATAATGAGGAAGATTCATTTGGTCAATGTGTGTATTTTAGTCTACTAATGAATTTTTTAGGAGAATTGAATATGAAATTTATAAACTTGAATATGAAATTAGATAATGGTGAACTTGGAAGGTTAGTCATAAAAGTGAAATCTCTATGGTGTTCTTTTACCATGGTTTGTTATTTTATAGGTTTGTGAAATTATGTAGGAGGTTATAATTCCATATAAAGATAAGCGAATGTCCATATAACTTTCATTAACTTGAGATATCCTCAATTATCTCTTGACTAAGAAATAATTTTGTGATCTTCATAGAATCATAGAGTGGTAATTTAGAATAAGGGAAAGAGAATGAAGAATGAAGAACAATGAATGGTAATCTATTGTGGTAGGTGACTCTATACATTACCCATTTTTATTCACTTTTGATAAATAATGGATATATTAATTTTTAATGTTTGAATAAACACAATAATAAAGAAAAATAAATATTTATAGTAAATGGAAATATAAAATTATACGAATATTATGGGTTATGTTATTTTTATACAAAATAAATGAAATAGCTTTTCATAGGTCTACGATAGATTTTAAATACCGAAATAAAATTATTATTGATATAATTCAGAAATATTTTATTTTTTAAAATTAATGGGAAAAAATTTAACATGCATGACTTTATGAAAATACTCATTAGTGGAATATCCATTGATGATTTTTTGGGTTTTTGTTAAATTCAATTACAAATATGTAATACTGTATTTAAAAATTTTAAATGTTCATTCCATGGTTTCGTGGAGTCTAAGATAGTCACTAGAAATTGATATATTTTATTCTAGAGTTTTGGATTCCACATGGGGCCATGCCATTTTGTCATGGGGGTTGTGTCCTAACTAAATTATTTCAGATTTAACATAGTTTAAAAATAGTTATTATTGATTATTTTAGAGTACATTTAAAAGATACTACAGATGAGATGAAAGAATATGATTCCAATAAATTAATGGTGTTAATTTTTGGATATTTAGAAAGGTTATAAAATATAAATTTTTCTCTAATACTATGTATTTTATAAAAAATTAGAATTCATGATTGTCCTTATAGAATAGAGTTAATGAGGATGTGAGGAATTATATGTTTAAATTAAAAAGTTTGTGATCTTAGATGTGGGATTGGATATAAATTTATATTGGTATTACTTATTGGATAGTATATTTTATATCATAATTATAAATTATTTTCAATAGTGATTTGGGTAATTATTTTTAATTCGTAGAGGTAAATTATGAGCACTCATAATAACCTTATGATTGTGAATGGTTTAAATTACAGTTAGTCACATCGATGAATAGTTCACGAGGATAGGTTTTTGTGGTTTAACATAATTGGAGAATCTTAGATAGGAATTATGAATATAATTTTATATTTATTTTATTAGAATAATGATTCAATGATTCCTATGATGTAATTTGTTTATTTTTAATTCATTTATTTACAAAATTATTTTTTTTGAGGTTTTTAATTTTAATGATAGAAAATTTCTAGGATTGGTCAGAGTGAATGGTTAACACATGGTTCACAGAAAGAGAGTTATATATTAAAATCACAAATAATTTATAGGGAGCCTTTATTCTAGAGTATATCACACTATTTATAAATGGATTATAAAAACATACTTGAAATCATTGTGATCTACCTAAAAATATTTTTTTTAATTTCCCCTTATACCCAATTTTTTTTATTTTACCATTTAACCTCACATATTTCATTCATACTTTCTGAGAGGCCCTCTAGTTATTAGCTTCCTCTCAACCTTTCTCCCTTAGTCTCCTTAAATTTATTCATGTTGTCTTATTGAATGTAATTCCCTAATATCTCTTCTATTATTATTCTTCTCTAATTTCTTACCATTATTCTTCCATGTTATTCCATGTTCTTAATCTCCCCACTCATGGAAAATGACCATTGATGTAGCTTTAATATATATCTGGGAACTCTGTGTTTTTTGGTATATGTAAACTTTATAACATCCGAAGCATTAATTATTTATACAGAGTATAATTTTAGTAGAAAATAGGTAGGTGTTTCATTCAAATTAATTTTCCTTATCATACCTTTAACACATTTTTCTCTATAAATTCATTCATAGTAAATTAAAACAATATTTAAAGTCTATAATAAAATTATAATTATTGTTAAGTAATTAAGTTAATTTTACCTTCATATAAGATTATTTTCCATTATTTTAAAAGGTTAGTATTCCAAATTATGTTATAATTTCCACATGGTGCTTATGAAAATATCTATAAGAATTGTTTTGGTATAAAAGGATTAATAAAAAGATTTTAAAGGATGTTTGATTTTATATAAATTTTTTTTAATTAATTTTCATTCGTAAATTCCTCAATTATTTTGTTTTTATTAAAAATATTGTCTATGAATATTTATATCCTCTCTCGCACATTCCATATATTGGATTTTGTTATGAATATATAATATATCATGTTTAATAATGCTTATGGAGTTAGTAAAATGGGGTTGCGATTTTTGAGGATGTTTTGGTTTAGGCTTGAGGATTTTTAGGATATGATATCTCGAATTATATTATTTAAAAAGTATAGTTCACATGCAATCCATGGGTGTAAAATGGGGGATTTGGGGATCAATGATACACTAACTATGATGTTAATCTTTTTGGTCTTATAGTTATCAATTTTTCTATTATAGTGGAGTGCACAATGAAAATAAATGTTGGTATTTTAGGCTTTGATTTTGTTAGTATGACATCATTGTCTAGAGGGGGACCTATGAGTGATGTCCTAGGTTTAATTCGATATGACAGAGGTTTTCATCAAATGTGCTAATTACGTCAGTTTAGTGAATTTTTTAAAATTTGTCTTACATTATTAATTATAATATATTATTACTATGGGATACCTCTTAAAACACTATTGATTAGTTAAACATTTAAAATCTATTTTTTGAAAAAGGAAATGAGATATGTTTTGTATTATTCCCACAATATTAGGTATAAAGATATATTTTATAAATATAGATCAAACAAGAATTTGAGGTATAGATTATAAAAGGAATTACCTTGATTATTAGTGGTGTCATACTAGTAATAGGATCACACACTACATAGACATGTATTTTAGTATGTTGACTAGATTATGGTCGATGCATGTAAAGGTAATTTAAGCTTTTCATTTGTTGTATATAATAAGACCCTTTCTCAATCTATTAATGACATAATGATCAAGTGGTGACCATGTGTGATAAGTATATTTTTATGGGGTCTTTTTAGTACTCTAATAATATATTAGGATGTAAATATATTATCAATATTTCAATTCTATCATTTATTTCTCACTTGTATAATCATATCCCTTATTCCACACATTTATGATTTAATAGATTAAGATTGTAAAAATATTTATTTACATATATTATTAATTCAATGTATGGTTACATCATTTAATATTCCTAGATGGAATATCATGTTTTATTTATTATATTTAGAGTGTGAAATTGTTATATATGTGCATATTTAGTATCCCTTGTTCTGGTCAGTATCCTAAGGTAATAAGTAATACAATTTTGGATTCTTGTTAAGTTAGATTGAGTGATGTGGAAGGTCGACGAGGAATTATTAATTATAAAATTGTTTTAAATCCCTCATTACATTTGGGGAATTATGTAATATAATAGATAGGATTGTAAAAACTTTGGTAGTAGGCACATGGAAGTGTCTTACAAACTCTTTCTCATGATGAACCTTGATTTATCTTGTGTTGTCATGATTTTTATTACAGATTTGAAATTTATTTTTAATTTTAATTAATTTATTTATACCCGAATTATTATTATATTTATTTTAATGTTGTTTTAGAGGTTTTTTATATACTATATGGTTGGTGGAAAAAGGGAAAAATATTATGGCGCATGGTTACAATCTATTGCCTAGAAAACCATGTTTAGATATTGCATCTGATTTTGGATATATCCATGTAGTGTGTGTAGGCTTGGATCATGTTATTTGAAAATGTCCAACCAAAATATGTGTAGTTATGAAGCATTATCAAATTTGATTCCCCTTTATATGTTTGAAAATTTTTTATTATCATCTTTCTCATATTTATGGTAAATTGATGTTATTTTTATGATATTTTTATACTATTGGGGTGAAGTATTGTAATGGTAAAATTTTAATTTTTTTTATTTTTCGATTATATAAAATACCTTTAATAATTACAATGGTAAACCATAGAGAGTGATTAATAGTTATTTTTTTCAAGGAAATATTTTGGTCAATCCTACCCTTATAGAATGTGTTATTAGAAATATTCAAACTATGTGTATGGAAGGTGTGTGGAACTAGTATTAGGGGATGATCCTGATAAGAAATACACTAAAAACCCATAATCATTTCATAATGATCAATAATATCGAGAAATTGAGGAGTGGTGGAGGAATATATTGTATTTTTCTTTTTTTATTTATATACCAGGGTCTTATAATGTGGAATTCACAACATATTCATTAGAATACCATAGTTCTAAGATGTGAGATATGGTGATATACGATAATATATATAATAGTATCACCTGGAATATATTCTATGATATTTTCAGTTTGAAATTTTATTAATAGGCCTTAAATATAACATAATATAGTGATTTATTACACTAGAGAAATTGAATAATTCAATAATAGATTATTTCACTATGTCTTATTAATTTGTTAAATTCATTAGCTTTATTAGAAAAATAATTTTTATCAAACCCCACTAATTTGTGTTAGGATTGAGGCATAATATCATATCAAGGATTTTTATTTTCTTTCTTCCAAAATGTGTTGAGGTTGTAAATATTGGGGAAATGATCAAGATAGATGTGGAAGTAAAAGTTAGTATGAGTGGTTCTATTATTTCTACAGGATAACGTAAGTGTTCCTTTTCCAATAAAAAATAAATAATAATATATTCTAAATATGTAATATTAGTTGTGTTTAATGACCCTTCAATCCCAACCCATTTAAAAAATTAGGAAATTGACCTATAGTATCATTCTAGTGTGGGATATCTGGGAAATCCAGGACAAATTTCTAGTAGAATCTGAAGTCCCAACATTAGTGTGAAAGTTTGGGACACCTACAATGCTTCTACATACATCCCCCTCAGAGTAAGATGGTTAGTTATTCTCATAAAATTTCATCACAAGTTAATAACTATTCATTGAAGGGGGAAGGGCCTTATTCTAATACATAGGTGGAGTATAATTATATTAAGGAAAAATATCATCTTCAAAATAAGTCTTATGGAAAGAACAAATTATGGAAGTAATATGTGATATGTCATGCACCTATTGAACTAGAATGTTTTCCAAAAACTATTGAGAATTATATTATCATTTAAACTTGAATGGTAATGTACTTTTTTATATACATGATTTAATTTACAATATATATTTTAATTTAGTTGATTAACTAGGATTACAATCAAATATATACATTAAATGTTAGAGATTATAAATACATTAGGATATTAGAAGACGTAAGGATTCAATTTCCCATTATTTTGTATAGTGATTTACAATGACGTTGTCATACGAGACAATATTACACTTGATGGATATATTTCAATTCATTGGTAGAATATAATGGAAGATCATTTCCATATCCTTATTTTCTTAATATCATAAGAAAGTATAGTATAATTTTAATTAGGGAAACACTAATTTAATTGAAGGTGAGAGGATCCAAAGATCATATAGTGAAAATCCTTTCATTTATGATATTAGATCTATTTCGTTTTGGCTCGGTACCAGATAAAATCGAGTCATTGCCTAATTTAACCCTAATTGGACTACCATAAGTCCCAAATAATGATCTATATTGTTATGGGATTGATAAAATCACTAGGGTATCAAACTATGAAAAATGGGATTGATTTCGCCATAAATTTTCTTAAAGAAATATAGAAACAGTAATTGTATCACAGTAGATATCCGTGATATATCATATGATAAAACATAAAAACCATAAACGCTACATATTACAAATGGACAATCAGTTCTAAAAAAATAGACAGATATACCATCAACATGGAATATAAAGCAACCCATGGGTCCATCTTCTCATGAACACATGTCACAACCATCCCAACCAACCAGATGAAAACACAATCCATGAGATAATTCCTCTAAATGTCACATGGATAGAGAAAGCACCCCCATAAGATCAGTTGTTGATCAAGGGATTCATATTCTTAAACCCCCATCACCATACCCTGGTGCTTCTCCCCACAACATGGTGTTCATTCCTAGGAGACAACAACAAGAACAAGGGACACCATGGAATCAAAAAATAGAACATTTTATCCAACTGTAACCATAGTTAGTCTTGTTGGTCATGTAACATAGGGAGACCTCCAACATGCCACACTTAAGGCCACATCCTGCACTGGTCAAGAAGGATCATGTAATTTGAAATTGGAAACTAGGTAGTATACCACAAACACCACTATAGCTATGGTCCTAGTAAAAATTCACTACAATGCCCCAAAACACATTTTTAAACCCCTGTGAAGTGAATCTCCCTAAAAATCAAAAAGAAAAAGATAATAGAGGATCCATACCTGATTTTACCATGTTCAAATTTTATCTGTTACTAATTAGTATCATGATGATAATTTATATATCATCTATGGAATCATGATGGATCATCATATATACATAAAGATATCTAAATTTAAATTATATAATCAAGTGGTGATATTTTTTTCCTAGGTTATTTTTTATAAGGGGGTCCCTATTGATCCAATTAAGATTCAAGAAGTGATTTATTTATAGTATCCTGAAAATGTGTTTACAATTTAAGGCATCTTGTGATTAATATATTATTACAAATTCATTGTTTAGGAAATATCCTAGTTACATCACCTATGATAGAATTAACTCATTAATGTGTAAATATTATCTAGAGTAATTAGGGCTAGATATATTTGGAGGAGTTGAAAGTTATATTGACTCTAGAACTAGTATTCTATATCTAGATTTAGGTTCAGATATAATTTTTAATCTGATGCAAGATATATGAGTTATGTTTGTGTTCTGCTGTAGGAAATACATGCATAAACTTATGGATATATTCAATTACTCTTTCATGAGGATAATATCCATATTCATTATCTTGATTTTGTTGTAGTGATGAACTATATTAATACATAGCACCACTACCTATCCATGGATCCATTTATAGGTAATTCAAACCATACGAGCCTTCCGTTTGTGGGTTGTGAGCATGATATAGAGACATTGTGTATATTAAATTTAATAATTTGACATCCATATTGAATACACCCCTATAAAAGAGAACATGGTAGTAAATTATTTTATTAAAAACTTACCAACTCATGTAGTGAAAAAATCAGTGAAAGAATGGTGCTTAAGAGCATATTTATTGAGATTCACATTGATGATGTGATGTTTCAATGAAAAATATTTATCGAACTTAGATGGGCTAGATCATTTTGTGGATTATCATATTTTACTTGGATATCCTTAGGATGATGATTTTCATTTCATTAGTTGGAACATTATAGCGAGGAGACATCAGGTGAGTGGTGTTGATAGCCTAATTGTGTCTTTCACATCCTATGAAGGATGGATATTCAAACATACCTATGAAGGAATTAATGGGTAATGGAGTCCAATACAATTGTTCCATGTACATTGGGTCTCATAATATTTACAATGAGATGATACATATCTATTGGTGGCTAATAATGAGATGTTCTATTTCAGATTTTGGGTCTCGATGCCTTACATGTTAATAATTATACTGGAATGCCAAATGCCTAATTTTTTTCTACAAAAATTACATATTATAGTTTGAAAATGGGATGATATAGCCATGGAATTTATGATTAAAATACCTTAGATTCAAAAAGTCAATGATACAATATGGGTAATTATGGTTCACATCTGAAATAAGTGCATTTTTTACCTATAGACATGTTCAAAAAATTTAGGGGATATTAGGAACATATATTTGTGGGATATTGTTATAATCCATGGTGTTCCACCATATATAATTTGATATAGGGACCCTCTCTTCACATCCAATTTTTAATGTTTATTGTAGGTTTTAATGGGTTTTTAGTTAAATATGAGCATAGAATATCATCCATAGATATATGGATAGACAATGAGATCCATCCTGATTTATTATGACAATATTCAATAATGCATGATTGATTTTAGTGGATTTTGGGTTGAATATAATAAAATAGAAGCATCATCCAAAAATAATAGTTATGAAGAATAAATCAGTATGACACTATTTGAGGAATTATAAGTGAGGAAATATGGATTGACACATTATTGGGAAGAGGTTTGAGAACAATGTTTTGTTGGACTAATTATATTTCAGGACATAAAAGATATTATGAAATTTATTAGGAAAATATTAAGGAAATATCAGTGTGATGAGAAATCTTATGTCAATTGGTGGTTTCATACGTCAAAGTTTGAGTAATTTCATCTTATTTTCCACAGATATTTACCTCATTTGTTACATATATGGATTAAAATGTTGGGTATGTTATCACTTAATTATGTTGGGCCATTTGAGATTGAAAAGAGAATTGGGAGGTGGCTTATTATTCAGACTTTCCTACTCCATTGAATTCTATCAAGGATGTGTTCAATGTTTCTGAAAAAAATTTATTAACCATATATTTCTAACAAGATTGAATTGGAGAATGTTTGTATTTAACCCGTAGCAATAATAGTTAAATGGATAGTTCAGGTAATGAAAAAATAGGATAATTCATCATGTGGAAATAAAATCTCATCAGTTCAAGTGATATAGTAGTGCGAAAGGGAGAACCATTATTCATAGGAACATGAGGTCTTTATGATATATTGATAGTGTTATCTATTTATGGTTTCAAGAACCTATGCCTTTTGGGGGATATACAGATTTTATAGTGGGGAGAATTATCAGCCTCCAATATGTGGAATTATATATAGAACATAACTTTTGTTTATTGTTTAGGTTTTGGGGGTGTTGGAGGAGTAAAATGGCGTAAGAATGGAGTTTTGGGTCATTAAAATGTAAAATAGCTAGGACCACAACCATTGTGGTAATAGTGGTGTTCTACAATTTTTCATTTGTGAAACAGATTTAGATTTACTGTGAAATATAGGGAATTTATAGTTTGTTTTAAACCTATAAACCATGACGAACAAGAATCCCCCTATGCATTTTTGAGGCCAGTGTGGTGAAAAATGGTATAGGGGTAGGGTCTAGGATATGGCCAATTCCTATATCCAGTCTTTTGGCCGAGGCCACCATGACATGTTAGAAATAAATAGGTCCATGTGGAAGTGGCTTCATATTTAGAAACACTATATCATTAATTGTTCTTATGTGGGAATTTACTCTAGCCACATGTGACCTTATTAGAGGGGTTTGAAGAATAACATAACTCAGTGTCTTATGATAAATAAAAAAATATTCTCAATTACTCCCAGTTCTATATCTAATGTTATAAGAATTGGTTTTTTTCATTCACCTCTTATTAAATAGTAATTTTGGGTGGTTACCTTCTTCTTGTACATGATAATTATAGATTAATGCTCATGAGGACTATTTATCCTCATTTCCCATAACATGTTTTGAAGGAAAAAATGTATCTTTGGTTTTGGAGGTAGGCGACTCTATACTATGGTCTATTGTTTTCTTTTGTTTTTTATTAATTAAAATTTTATTTTGAAATCCAGGATTGGTGTTTTTTCTATTTTACAGGGATGGGCATGATTTATATAAATATTTTCTGTTGAAACAATTTGGATAAAGATAATGTTTTTTTAATTACTCAATCATGATATTAAAATGAATTTCCATTTTTAAGAATGGAAGTGGTGAGCCATCACTATAGAAATTGTTTTAAAAAAATGAATTCTTGTAAATGAAATGTCATTTACTAGAAATTATTTTATGAATAGTTGTTGAATAGAATTTTTTTATAATATAATATTATAAAAACACTAGGGAATGTTGATATCCAATACATATGAGATCCCTAGTCAACTTATATATCACTAAGGGAGGTTCCAATGATTCCATGAATTCTAGTGGGTATCCTTTTCATGAGAAAAAGGTTCCCAAATATTACAGTTAACTTAGGTTAGATATTGTTTCTTATTTCATTGAGTTATGTACTCCATTGGGTTATGATTGAACCCTCTATACATGAAAATAAATTATATTATTGACTATATGATATTGTTTTTTTCCAAATTTTGTTGGATATTGATTCTCAAAACGGATATTATTTTTGTTATTATGCCTCATCAATAAGGATTATGTCATATAGAAATCATTATATGAATATGTATTGTTTTGGTAAAGAAAACCAAAGGGTTATTTTATATAAAAATGATTTATTATAGAAATATTCTATAAAACTATTGCATACACCAAATAATTAATGCATGGGGAAAAAGTCTTTATTGATTATTTGTTTAATACATATAGACATTTAATTCTCACACCTAATTTTTTTGATTGGGAATTTGTAACCTTTATTTTGAAGGATATAGTAAAACTGAATATATTGAGGAAAATAAGTATTCCATGTACCATTTTTCCTTTCCGTTGGTATAGATGTTGGTCACATGTATGCATGAGGAGATAAACACATGATTTACATTAATATGTTGATGGTCTATAAGTTTTTTTTTGTTTATAACGACTTATATTTTTTTTGATATGGCCTTAATGTTTTGATTTTTCAACATATGATAAATTCTGGATATATTTTATGATAGTCTAATTGTTTCTATCTTATAAAATATCGATTAAGTGTGAAATAATTCCTAATTTTTTAATAATGACAACCGATTATTTTTTCTAGACAATGGAGATTGGTAAAATATATTAGGCCTTATCATGTTCCAATTCATGTGATATACAGGTTGAGAGAATATCTTCTATATATAATGTTATCCAAATACTAGTTCTTGATTTCATATGTGAAATTTCTAGGCAATGTGATTTATGAGAATGGTGTCTTCATTAATCTTGAGAATATTCAAGGGGTGATGTCTTAGATGAACCCCAAAAATTTGTTTGAGGCCAAGTGTTTCTTGAGATTATATGGTAATAAGATATTATTTGTTTGGGACTTATATAATCCTATATCTCATATTCTATAAATAAATATTAAAGGTGAAAAATTCTATTTGTAGTGATCAACCTAGGTCAACCCATAATTTCACATACAATGGCCTTCCATAAGGCCCGAAGGACAGTAATAAAAACTATGGGCCGGTGAAATGAACTACTTTATCAAACTAAAAGTATGGGAAAAATTTCACTCCCAATAGATATATGATAATATAGACACAAGTAGTGTATCACAAAAAATATGTAAAATATATCATATGTCAAAACATGAAAAACGTAATGGTCGCATATAATAACTATAAAACAAGGTCATAATTAAAAAAGTATTTAGACCATTAATGTAACACCCTGAGATTTTATGAGAAGTATTATTTTTAATTTATTTGATGTCTTTTATGCTACACCAAGATCATCTTGCATTATACGCAACACCATATTAGTTTGCAGTATACGCAATACTATTCTTGGATCGTGTTATACAAAATTTCAAGCTCATTTGATAGAAGTTATACTACGCAACATTGAATGTATATAAATATATATTCAATGTATAAATTAAATACGGTGGGATTATATTATACACAACAACAAAGGAATATTGCACTACACAAAACCCTGACTTGTCTTGATTCACATGCAATCGCAACCTTCCACGATAGCGTGTGTTTTACGCAATACCAAGTTTCACTGAACAACGATATGTTTTTAAAATATTATATAAACTATCCATTATGAATAGTAATACCCAATTTTTTAAATTTTTTAAATTTTATATTTCAAAATGGACTTTATTTTTGGATTCGGAATATCGATATTAACCTAGGGTGAAATTTTTCTATTTTTCTAAAAACATTCAATTTTTTGATGAATAGTGAAAACACTGAGTTATTGGTTAAAACCAAATTTTTATTTAAATAATAATTTATTTTATTTAAAATTATTTTATGTAAAAATAGAAACATAATACTTATATAACTTCAATGTAATTCATTATAGTCATTTTATAATAATTTTTGATATATAAAAATTTTATTGAACTTTTCACCATCATTTACAGACCTCCTAGGAGCATTTAAAATTATACATAAAAGTTAGTTTCACCACATCTGTGAGTTGAATTTAAAACATCTGAGAGAAATGGTTAATATCAGGGAGTAAAATTTTGTTCAATAATATAAAAATATATTTTGGTGAATAGTAACTTTTTTCTTTTATTTACCACGGTTAAAAGTAAATAGGGTAATTAAGGGTAAAAATGATATTACTATTACTCTAAAACATGCCCTAATTATATTCTATAAGTTTAATATGACCAAAAATAAACTTTGGGATAAAATATTACCCTTTAGGTCCACTTGGATTAGTTTAGGACACTTATTATTATTTTATTTAAAGAAGAGTTAAAAGAGTTAAAATCAATGTTTAACAACTAAAACATTTTTAATATAGGGTTATACATAAGATAAATTAATCTATAAATATTCATTAGAAAGATAAAACGATTTCCTACAACATGGTATTTTATATATAATTTTTAAAAATTCAATAATTTAATTTATTTATAACAGAATGATGATGCATTCATTACCTTATTAATGAAATATTAACATAATTGATGTTATAAATACCCAAATAAATGTTATTTGAGACTTTTTATGAATTACACTAACTTATAGTTTAATATAACATGTTAGAATTTCTTTAAATAATTTTCTTAGAAATAATCATGTTGTTATGATTTTAACAAAAATCTATAACCAAATAGTGTCAAAATTGACATAAAATAGTTTTTAAAACAAATATTATATTATTAATTGTTATTCTATTTCTAAAAAACTAAGGATCAACCAAATGACTTATATAAGGGTATATATATTAATAATGAACAACTTGGGGTTCGTTTGTATTACTATTGTAATTTTATTAACCATATAGTGTAAGAAAACAAGAAGATACAGTAAATGTTAAATTATTTAACTTAGAGTTAAATCTAAATGATAAGGGTAAAATAGTAATCTAAACTTATCTAAAACCAATTGGTTGAGAGGATTCCGACCCATAACCACTTTAACATATAAATAAATCATTTTGGAGATATTATAAACATAATATTACCTTATTATAACATAATATTTTACGTTTTTCGTAAGGTGCCCCTCCCCTCCCTTAAAAAAAGGGAACCTCTTCCCTCTTCTATTTACACAATTTTGTGCATTCAAGATCAGCCAAGCCCTACACATTTCCCTTGTAAAATTCCCTAGAAACATCATATAGGTTCTGGTCTCCTCAAAAGACCAGCTGTAGTGCCTTAAGAGGATGCTAAAAAGAGGAGGTTCAGATACGTACGAAGCATATCAGACCTAAGGTAAGGGATAATTTTGTAATCTCATTTTTATCTGAGATTGCTTATACTTAAGTATTTACTGGGCTTATATTTTTCATCCATGTCCATAAAATGTTTTTCATCAAGTTTTTAATATTCTTCCATGTATTTTTAAAGTAATTTTTACCCCTATATGAAATTTACATTGTGTTATGGAAGGAATCTTTCTTTTGTTTACCATACATGGTACTTTTTGACTTTTCTGTCAAAAGTATGAGAAGAATGTTTTTTTAACTTATATGGTCTGAACGGATTTTTACAGTTTCATAATTCCTTATTTAATTAAGCTTGATCTATAATATTTCATGATTATTTTCAACAAAATTATTTTCTTTTAAAATCACACGGCATTTTGAGAAAAGAAAATGATTTGGAAGAAGAAAGGATATTTTCTTCAAGAGTTCATTTCAAGTGGTTTGTCAAAAATAGTTTCCATATAAGATGACATTATTTTGTATGATTATGTTTCAATTATAATGCCTCTTTTATTTACATGGTTTGATTCATCTTATGATGAAATGATATCCATTTTTTTACATGGATTATGTTTGATGGGAATATGTTTATGAAACCTATTTTATTCTATGGGTTATGATGAATGATTTATGTTTAGTTTGTGGCACAATAAGAATGATATCATTATGAGATGTTTGGGACCTATATCTCCCTCCAATTCATTGGGTAAAGATTTATATATCATGACATAGACATGTCTAGAATGGTAAGTTAGTCTAGTTTAGTGATACATGACTGGAAGAAGGAGTGAACTCGATTCAAAAAGGGACATTGTCCACTAAGATGGCCTTAGTAGAAATTCCTTGGCTACTATGGAAATCATATCATTGCTTAATTATTTGACAAAATTAAATTTTTTATTCCCATGGTATTTTATCATTATTGATGTTCCATTATGATATATTCCTTACGTACGTCCAAGATTTATGTATTTGCTCGAGATTTTGATGTTTAGATTTTATGTTCATGTTTTTGCATTCAAATGTTTATGGATTGTTTTATGTTCTCTATGTTTACCCTTAATGAGCATTTGACCTCACCCTTTTCATGTTTTCATTTCCCCAGGATATAATTAAAGGTTTTAGGTAAGAAAAAAGGGGAAGATCTTTATGGGAGATGTTGAAGATATTTCACCCTGATTAGAAGATTATTTTTCTGAGTTTCCAAAGACACTATACTATTATGGATCTTGTGTGTTTGTTTTTGTTATATATTATGTATTCCAAAAAAGTAATGTAATGTCAACATACTTTAAGCTTGGGGTCTCTACAGTTGGTATCCGAGGAAATTTTTAGTTAACCTTGGAAAATAGGATGTGAAAACTTTAGTGAAATCCCTAGATCTATTTCTAAGGTATGTCTATGGATTTCCCAAAGGATAATTATATGTATAGTTTATAGTCCTAGAATTATGGTAACGATATTAGAATTAAATCTAAGATGTTATATATTGAATGTAATCCTCCTTTATTATACTATTTTCTTAGCATGTTTTTTGCCTCTCACACTATTCTTTTTGGGTTTTAGAAGATTCCTGGAACCCAGAGTAACCGTTTTGATCAATGTAATAGACAATGAAATGACTATCCTCTTGAACAAACCAATGTTATGGGATATTGAGTGCAACATCTTATTGCTATACTTATACAAACTATGAATCATTCTGGACTTCCAAATAAGCAGAGAAGGGAACAATATTATATTGAGTCCTTCATGAGGCAATGTATACCTTCTTTCAATGGGTCTTTTGATCCACTTGTTTCTGAAAAAATGGATCAGTACCATTGAAAAGATATTTTCGATACTTCTCTATTCAGAACATGAAAAATTCATTTTGGATGTTTACTGGTTAGAATGTGAAGCAGATTAGTGGTGGAATCTAAATAAGAATACAAGGCCCAAAGATGAAATTGAATCCATGGAATGGGATGAGATCAAGAACTTATTTCTCAATAAGTACATCCCTCATATTCTTCCAAAAAAGATGGAAAAGGAGTTTCTTGAGCTTAAGAAAAATGATGATGAATCTGTTGGTATATACGAAGTGAATTATACAAAGCATGAAAGCTATGCATCTAGCTTTATCATCCAACATAAAAGTAAAGTTGATGGATTATTAAGTGGATTAAAACCAAGTCATTGAAGGGAATTAACTATAAGAGACTTCTGTACCTATGAAGAAATTGTGCGTTGTGCTATGATGGTATAACTAGAAGTTGGTGTTACATATACATCTCATGGTTTTGACAATAAAAGAAAGATGTAGTTCAAGCAAAAATCATAGAACAATGGTGAAAAGAAGGTGAATGTTTCTTTATTCTCAATGTGTGGAAATAAGCATGGTGGAGATTGTCAAAAAGGTACTAGAAAATGTTTCAAGTGTGGAAAAGAAGGTCATCGAGCAACCGAGTGCCAAAGTAATGGGAAAAAGGTTACTAATGATGTGGATAGAGAAAAGACTACAAAGAATTCTCCAAAAACACTTCAATGCTACAAATGCAAGGAAATGGGGCATTATTCTAACCAATGCCCTAATCCATTGTTTAATTATGATTGACCTCAACAACATATTAAGGTAAAGGAAAAAAGGGAAGTCACATGTGATCACTATTAGAGATTTTGTGTATGAAAACGATGTAGTGGAATGATTATGTGTTTATGTAATGGGATTCTAAAATAATGTTATGGAATCTCATTTATAGTATGATGGAATATTAGTATATTTATGTATTGGTTTATTGTGGTTTTCAATAATTATATGGTACCGGTAACCGTGAAATGTGATTCAAATATTTTTGAAAGAAGATGATATAATGAAGGGACAAGGAGAAAATGAAATGTTTGATAGTATTCATGAGCTCATGATTGATATAAGGACAAAGTGATAACATGGTTTGAGTATATAGAAATTTTGGGATTTTGGTATGTGGAAAGAGTTAACTTTTGACAACACTCATGTTTTCACAAAGGTTCTATGGTAATACATGATTAAGGTATTCACATGTTTGGAATGTGACCAACAAGATATATCTTATGATATATGGGGGATAAATGATGGTATTCACATTCTTGTTATGTGACATTTCAAGTAATCATTTTCCTTATACTATGAGATTGGGTATATGTATTATGGATAAGCCTAAAGATTGGAATGGATTATGTTGGACATTAGATAGTATTGTTTAAAGATATAACCTTTTTCGATATTATTTCTGGAATGTTATAACTGTGTAGTTTTAGAAAAATGGACAACCTGCAGGACGGGCGATAACCCATCGCGTCGGACAAGGATGCATGAATCGAACCCACAAATGAATTGCGATAGGCCTTTATCACGTACCACTATCCTATAGGAATTCCATGATTAATAGAAACACGTTTTATTTTATTTTATTAAGCGGTATGATAGATGAAGTATAAGTCCATTTTTGGAATCATACACGATTAACATCACCATATATGGACTTATGTATAATTGAAAATTTTGAAAACCTTTTGTTGGAGACAGATGGAATGACCCATCATTCAATTACATGATCTGCTAACACATCACGAATGAAAAATTCAACTTCATTTCATTAAGATATAAAGTAAAAATTGTTCAAGGCCTGAATAATGATAAGATTGTACCAAAATAAAGTAATTATTTGTTTTAATTCAAAAATTCCTCAACATTTGGGAAATTATCTTGAAAACCAAAAAGGTTTTCCCAGTGCCCTCATATCTGATGAATCAGATGGTACCTTAGTTCATAAAAAATTAATGGTTTGTGATTGATGGATTTTTCATATCCATGTTCTCTATTACTATCCATCCGAACTTGATGGTTGGATTCCTCTTCCATATCCATATTTTTACCTATGTTGTACTATGTGGAAACCCAGTGCCGAGTTAAATTGGGTTACCATTATGATTCTATCTTTCCTTTTTAAAATGGAGTTTTTTATTCCTTTTTACAATGCGGGTTTATATGAAAGAAACTTTCATGTAGTAAATTATTTATGACCCCGACAAATATTGAGGGCGAAATCCATTTTAAGGGGGGTAGAATGTAACACCCCAAGATTTTAAGAGAAGTATTCATTTTAATTTATTTTATTTCTTGTATGCTAAAGAAATATTATCTTGTGCTATACGCAACACCGCATTAGCTTACCGTATATGCAACACTATTCTTGGGTCGTGTTACACAAAATTTAATGTTCATTTGATAGAAGTTATTCTACGAAAAAATGAGTGTATATATATATATATATTGAATTTATAAATGAAATATGGTTGGATTATATTATACACAACAACAAAGGAATCTTGCATTACATGGAACCCTGACATGGGTTTCTTTACACGCAATCGGGACCTTCCATGATAGCGTGTGTTGTACGCAATACTGAGTTTCACTAAACAATGATATGTTATTAAACTATTATATAAACTAGCTGTTATGAATATTAATACCCACTTTTTAAAATTTTATAAATTTTCCCTTTCAAAATGGACTTCATTTTTGGATTCAGAATATCGAAATTAGCCTAGGGTGAAATTTTGGTATTTTTCTGAAAACAATCAATTTTTGATGAATAGAAAAAACACTAAGTTATTGGTTAAAACTGACTTTTTATTTAAATTTATTTTAGGTCAAAATAGGCACATAATACGTATATAATTTCAATGTAATTCATATGAGTCATTTTATAATAATTTTAGATATATAAATATTTTATTGGACTTTACCGTCTTTTACCCACCTCCTAGGAGCATTTGCAATTGTACATAAAACATAATTTTACAGCTCTTGTGAGTTGAATTTCAAAAATACGAGAGAAACGATAAATATTAGGGAGTAAAATGTTGTTTAATAAGTTAAAAATAATTTTTGTTGAATAGTAACTTTTTACTTTTATTTACCACAGTTAAAAGTAAATAGGGTAATTAAAGATAAAAATGATATTATTATTACCCTAGAACATGTCCTAATTCTATTGGATGAGTTTAATTCGACCAAAAACAAACTTAGGAATAAAATATTACCCTTTTGGTTTACTTGGATTAGATTAGGAAACTTATTATTATTTTATTTAAAGAAGAGTTAAAAGAGTTAAAATCAATGTTTAATAACTAAAACATTTTTAATGTAGGGTTATACATAAGATAAATTTGACTATAAATATTCATTAGAAAGATAATAATATTTCTTACATAATGGTATTTTATTTATAATTTTTAGACATTAAATAATTTAATTTATTTATGACACAATGATGATGCAGTAATTACCTTATTAATGAAATATTAACAAATTGATGTTATAAATACCCAAATAAATGTAATTTGAGACTTTTTATGAATTACACTAATTTCCTAGGTTAATATGACATGGTATTATTGATTTAATTAATTTTTCTCGAACTAATCATGCTTTTATGAGTTTCACAAATATCAATTACCAAATAGTGTCAAAATTGACATAAAATAGTTTTTTTAAAATATTATATTATTAATTGTTATTCTATTTCAAAAAATCAAAGTATAGGCCAAATGACATAGATAAAGTTATATATATTAATAATGAACCACTTGGGGTTCGTTTGGCTTGTTATTTTATGTTTATTAACCATTTAGTGTTAGAATACAAGAAGACACGGTAAAAGTTAAATTATTTAACTTAGAGTTAAATCTAAATGATAAGGTTAAAATAGTAACCTAAACTTCTCTAAAACCTATTGGTTGAGAGGATTTATACCCATCCCTTCTTTATCTTAGAAATAAATCAATTTGGGTCTATTATAAACGGAATATTACTTTATTATAAAATAATATTTTATGTTTTTCCAAAGGTTCCCCTCACAATTCTTATAAAAGGGAACCCCCTCCCTCTTCTCTATACATAATTTTGAGCTTTCAAGCTCAGCCAACCCCTTCCAATTTCCCTTCTAAACCTCCCTAGAAATATTATAGGGAATATGGTCTTCTCAAAAGACCATCAATAGTGCCTTATGAATAAGCTTAAAAGAGGAGGTTCAGATACGTACGAAGCATATCAGACCTAAGGCAAGGGATAATTTTGTAATCTCATTTTTATCCGAGATTTCATATACGTAAGTATTTAATGGGGTTACATTTTTCATCCATGAATATAAAATGTTTTTCATCATGTGTTCAATATTCTTCCATGTATGTTTAAAGTCATTTTTACCCCTCTATGACTTTTACTTTTTGTTGTGGAAGAAATATTTCTTTTGTTTCCCATACATGGTAATTTTTGACTTTTCCCGCAAAAGTAAGATAAGAATGTTTTTTTAACTTATACGGTATTAATGAATTTTTACAGTTTCATAATTCCGTATTTCATGAAGATTAATATAAAATATTTCATGATTATTTTATACTAAATTATTTTCTTTTAAAATTACACAGAATTTTGAGAAATGAAAATGATTTTGAAGAAGAAAGGATATTTTCCTCAAGAATTTATTTCAACTGTTTTGTCAAAACTGTTTTCCATCTAAGATGACATTATTTTGTATGATTATGTTTCAAGTATAATGTCTCTATTATTTACATGGTTTTATTATTATTCTGAAGAAATGATATCCATTTGTTTCATATGGATTACGTTATAATGGGAATATGATTATGAAACCAATTTTATTCTTTGGGTTATGATGAATGATTTATGTTTATTTTGTGGCACAAGTAAGAATGATTTCATTATGAGATGGGTGGGACTTATATCTCCCTCCAATGAATTTGGTAAATATTTATATCTCATGAGATATACATGGCTGTGATGGTAAGTTAGTCCGTTTCAGTGGTATAGGACTGGAACAAGGAGTGAACTCTCTTCATAAAGGGACTTTGTCCACTAAGATGGCCTTGACAGCAATGCCTTGGATACTATGGAAATCATATCATGTGCTTAATGGTTTGACACAATAAAAATTTTTATTACCATTCTATTTTATCATGATTTATGTTCCTTTATGATATATTCCTTATGTACTTATATGATTTAAGTCTTTTCTCAATATTTTGATGTTTTGATTTTATGTTCATGTTTTTTCATTCAAATGTTTATGGATTGTTTTGTTTTCTCTATGTTTACCCTTACTGTGCATTTGAACACACCCTTTTTTTGTTTTCTTTTCCCCAAGATCTAAATAAAGGTTTTAGGTAAGAAAAAATAGGGGATGATCTTTAAGGGAGATGTTGAAGATCATTCACCATGATTAGAAGATTATTTTTCTGAGTTTCCATGGACAGTAAACTATTACAGTCCTTGTGTGTCTGTTTTTGTTATGTATTATGTATTCTTTAAAAGTAATGTAATGTTCATGTATGTCAAGCTTGAGGTCTCTATAAATAACATTGATTTAGAATCAACCCATGTGTCCACAATTTCATTATCATGTGTCCCCACCATCATGACCCTCTTTAAGGAAAACTGATCTAGGTGATCTATCCTCTATATGATACTATTATCTATACCTTTATAATATAAAACCAAGGATAAAAATTCTCAAATTAAAACATAATGTGTGACCACTAATTCTTAGTTTTTTTTGACCAAATAATATTTAAAATGATTATCCTTATGCATCTATTAGATACTGTATGAAAAAAAATTCTAAAACATTTCCATGACGAATCATTTCTCTAAAAAACAACCTATAGTTTTATTTTAAAAAACAAACCATATTAAAATGAACAACAAAAATGTGACACAACATTTATCTATGAGGTACATGAATATATATAAAACATGTTTTGATAATCAATTTCCTTAGTTACTATGTTGATAATCATATCTTCTAATCTAGAATGGAATTAATCATTAATAACCAATGGGATAATCAAAATACAAGGGTTAACATAACATAGAAAATTAAAAAAAATAGTTGGAATAAATGAAATCTAAAATCTATGAACCCTTTTCCCCACGAAGGGATACCAAATTGAATCAATTTGATCATGATAATCTACCAACGTGATAAAAAACTCCACTATATTACACATATGTCTAGTTTTTTTCCCATAAACCATGGTTTTCTTGATATTTTATTACAATAATATTCCATTCAAGAAACCAAATTTTTGTTTCATAAAACATTTTCCAAGGAAAAGAAATTTCATTTCCATGTAGTTATTTTCATAAAAAATTTCTACATTATTTCCTCAGAACTTCCACGGTTAAAAAACCAATTTTATTTAAAAATCATCTTTATGGAATTTTTTAAACACATTAGGTGTGTCAAAATAGTTTTCAACAAAACCCATCTTTAGAAATCATTTCCATACCCATTAATTAAAATTTTACCACCAATGGATTTCAAATCATCATTTTCATCATTCAAAATCTAAATGGAAATAAAAGTAACATAATATACTTCATGGGATAGACCATATGATAGAGAAACCTTCCAAGAAAATTGTTTCTATTGAAACTGGTTAGGATAAATGAGTAGATTTGGTCCTCATAATTCTAGATCTATAAGGAGCAGGACAAAGAATATGGGAGACATTCAAAGCTAATAATTGATAAGATAGAAATTCCTATAACCCCATTAATAGAACGATATATCTTCAAATTATGTCAAATGGATAAAATTGAACAAATTAATAGATGGATTTCATGTCAATATATTCTTCAATATCATTCTTTATAGTCTTTCATGGATGGATTAATACCCCTATAATATTAGGAATCCATAGAGTGCTTTAAATTATAAAACCTCCAACACCATTCTTGGGTGCTACTTATTATAGAGTGGAAGTCTCACTTAGTATAATGACCATGGGCACTAACCACACCATGGTCCCACAACCTAGTCCATGTTGGCCCAACATAGCCTCTACAAGGTATATGATGAGGATTTGTTTCATGGAACATATGGAAAGCACCAACATGCTATTCTTGGGACCACAATATGCACTGTTCATGGTGGATCAATATTTTTTTTGAAAAAAAAACAATACACTAAAATCCCTATCACAACCGTGGTCCGTTCAAATTATTTACTACAATGCCCAACAAATCATTTTTGAGCCATTAATCACCTCCAAATTCCTTAAAAATGAAAATATGAAGGCAAGAGAGGCTCTTTATATTGTTCTAAATATCACAGTGAAAAATTATTCCCACCATAAAGAATTCATATTCCTAGAAAGTCTTATGATCATGAATCAAGAAAAGGATAATTACATCCTTGTATAAATAATGCTGCAAGCACAGATGGATCATGTCTATTCCCACTAAACATCCATATTACTTGAACCCATAGGATCATCATTCCACAAAATACCTTATCCAATTGGTATATTATTATTATATTCCATTAAAGTAATAAGATATTATTTTCAATCTCCATATCTTCCTTGATTTTCAAATGGGACATATAGGCTGAAAAATTTTCTGTTGGGAAACATAGAACACATCCTTGATTGAATGCAAATAAAAAGGCACTTCCAAATGATAAGTCACCTTCCAGAATCACACCTCATTCTCAATTGGAATGACATAATGAGGTGTTAACATAAACTAATTCCCACAACCATTATATATTAACCAAAAAGAATATTTTAGTAAAATGTATTCATCTACCTTAAACTACAATGGATGATGAATTCAATTAATAGAACATTTCTAGTGACTCTAAACTATCACCAATCGTTTCTTGATCAATTTAATGGTATAAATAATCTCCAAAACAATACTCATTCAATTATTCAAAATATTTGGGCCCTTAATCAACATTATAATTTACGTAGATTTTATCGAAGTATTATCATGTGGTTTACATATTATAGTTATATATATATATAATGAGGTATTTCATAGACATTTTGTTGTGCTTCCCGAAGATTGGGATGTATAATTTTCAACATACTTTCTTCTAGATAAGGGACCAATATCTTTACCGTGAAATTAAATGTTTCATACTGGGATGAAATAATTTATGGTCCAACTATGTTATATTGAGATAAATGGTTTTAGAGAATCTAGTTAATCACTATGGGTGGATCTGATACTTTTTGAAAAAATGATAATAGAAGCCTCCAATATGACATTAATTACCATAATCTCACTTAAGTTTCCATTAAGAATAATTTATTTTCTGTAGACTGATGATATCATTGATCACTGAAGGGGATAAATATGAATTTTAATTATTATCCTCATATCCAGATATTATCAACTAAGATATAAGGTAACTCATATTATAATGACAATATATAAGAGTATATATAAAAATTATGATTTTTTCCTTTGAGAATAAAAATAATATAGAGGAATGTTTTGATCATATGAACTAAAACTCCTATAGATACATTGAAACCATCATCATCACGTTTTTATGATATCATTGTTTAATATTAGTCATAGAAAGACTAAGAGGGTCCTATTTATTTTTTATCCATTGAAGAGAAATTACTTGTATGTTAAATTCTCTAATTAATGTTTTGGATTATCAATGTCAAATTCAGTGCTAATGTAGTTTTAGAAAATGTTATTTTTGGGGACCTTGAGAAAATTCAAATAGTGATAACTTGTAAGAATACCATAAATGTATTTAAAATTAGAATTATTTAAGGTTTATCGTTATATTATGATAAATTTATTCATGAAATTTTAATGATTCCATATCCCATAACATCCTTATCCCAAAAGGGGGAGAACATTGAATAGAGTAAAAAATGTAAGTGACTTTTGATGAGTTGAGGTAAAGGATGACAAAAAATTCTATACTAAATCTTCATAATACTGATAATGATTAGATGATATATTTTCATGTCATAGGTACTATATTTGGGAGTTTTTTATAAAAATAAATATATACTGTTGTATGGATATAACCAGTAAGGATTTTAAGTATAGAATTTTCCAACTCCCAACCTAGAGCTATCAATGAAAATAGAGTATATGAAAACATTGATCCATTAATTATTCAAAAAAAAAATCTATGGGTAAATTGATCATAAATGTTTGAAATATATTAACATCCAAAATGATGTAAATATAAAAAAGTTATGGGTAGAGTACATATAAATGTACCTTATTTATCTATCTTATATCCTTGGAAAATGGAATTTGGTCACTGATTCTCTATGACAAAAATTATAAATTCGTGTATTTAAATAATAAAATGAGAAAGAAAAAATAATTTTAATTTTCATTATCTTTTTCAAGGATGTGAAAAATGTTGAAAATTATTATTCATAATTAATGTAAAAGTAATAACATAATTGAATTATTTTGTTTAGAAATAGAAAACATTTGATATAGGATGGTAGAATATAAGTGAAATTATAAATAGTGGGGAAACCATGAGTTAATTGTAATGAAAGAGTCTTAATTATTACATATTCTAGTGTTTTTGAAATAGAAATCACTTTATAAAATTATAATGATATTCTTAGTTTAGTTTTTTAAATATTTATGACAACCTTTTACTAAGCAATCAAAAAAATTAAAAATTTACACATCTACATAGTATCCATTTTTTATTTTATATAAATAAATTATTATATATTTGGATTATAAATAATTAAAATAATATTATTGACTCAACATTATCCCTACCATTCGTTAAACACTATGATATTTTTTAAAAAAATTGGATGAGCAAAAAAATCTCAGTAAGGGACATAAAAAGAAATAAAACAATTAGTCCATTGAAAAACAATAAAATCCCCAATATACATCCCTTTAACACATTATTATTTGAGCTTAAGGAACTAATCATTTGTTTATCAAATAAAGACACATCTTTATTAATAAATAAATTTAAAATCCATAGAAATTTTACGAAAACTTGGCGCATCATTGGTTTAAGAACACAAATACCCACAAAAGAACTTCATAATTATCTTATGATCATTATATTAGAGTAACAATTACAAATGGTCATTATTAACGATTGCAGTAAATTGTGGAAAACCCATCATAGTTTATTACCATTATATCTTTGGTGAATCCTAATTATTCAACTCCATCTCATATATGGAATAACCATATGGTCAACTTCCATCTCCCAGGTACCCAATGCATTAGATGATATATAATAACCACATATCATAGGATGATTATGTAACCACCCATCATAATAAACAATTACCAATTATCGTAAACATAAATCATGAAGTATCGTAGGATAAAAACATTATTAAGAAAATTTATTTTTTCATATTTAAATAATTTATTTTTTTATAAATACTGCACATGTATAAAGGAAAAATATTTATTTGAAATAAACAATTTAAAATTGGTGAAGAATATTATAAAAATTAAGTCATTATTACGGTGGGATAATCCACTCATTTAGTATAAGCTAAAAATAATCCTTCTTTATGTTTGTCATAAAATCTAAAAAATACATCTTTTGGAAAATGACAGAAAAGGTCCTTTAAAATCATTCTTTTAAAAGTAATTTTTTTACAAAATAACTTGAAAATTTTATTATAAGAATAATAACAACATTATTAAAATATTTTTTAGAAAAAACCATATGGATATTGGATAAAAATGCGGTTTTAAGGGAATCTTTGGAAAAAATATTTTTAAATGAAAGGATTTTACCGTGAGTCCCAATCATCATATACATTATTTTTCTTCTTGAATATTAAGTTGAGGATAAATTCTATATTCTACATAACATTTTACAATTTTATTATCCCTATTATATAACTTATTATCATTTTTATATAATTACTTAATCATTTAATTTCACATCGGATGTTCCGACGATATTCGGTACTTAATTCATAAATTACATCTGTCAGTTGTCTATGGTCATATTGTACATTATTAAATTATATCTAGACTAATAATAATTTCATAATTTTCATTTTTACATCAATTATAATTTTAAAACCACCCATTACATATGGTTATTAAAAATGAAGTATGTTACTACCATGAAGATGGTGGGTCTTACGTATGAATGAGTAAAGTTTCCATTTTTCAATGATCAAT
Source organism: Viscum album (assembly GCA_963277665.1). NCBI lineage: Eukaryota > Viridiplantae > Streptophyta > Magnoliopsida > Santalales > Viscaceae > Viscum > Viscum album. The sequence continues at coordinate 1,255,923,606 of OY728142.1, read as the reverse complement.
ATAAAAATAAGGTAAGTATTATTTTATAATTCATGAATTATAATAATTTAATATATATCATACTGTTTCTTTAAATATACCTATATATTTCATCCATTTGATGTGGGGATGAAAAATGAATCAAATGGCTTCGTGGTGGTGGAAGTTCTCAATTACTCATGAACGCCATTATCATTTTTCGATGCATAGAAAGAAAAGAATATAAGTGATATATTGTATTTTAAGAATGATAAATATTTAATGAATATAAAATATAAATATTAATTATAACTAGTCTTGAGAGATAGTGACAGAAAACAAATTACATCGGTCTGTGAGGCGATAGTCCACCATACATAAGGGATATGAATTCTTTTATCATTTGATATAATAGAAGATATGTTTTGGTCATTACATGAAAAAAATAACATATAAATATATTTAGGGTACATATGCTAATATTTTATCATTTTGGAATATGATTTGAAATATGTGGAAGAAGAAAAATACTAAAAACGTGCAGTTGAAAACTAGACATCTTATTTGGAAAACTATCATTCCTAAACACCATAATCTCTATATATTTGGAATTATTACTAACCAATTAATATAAAATGTTTTATGGATAATAGAAATTTATTTTATTAGGTATTTTATGAAGCAAAAATGTTATTATGTGTGTATAAATGAGAATAAGAGATGTCCATTTATAAAAGAGTGGAAGGGAATTATTGGCATTTCAAAAATAGAAAATAAATATAAATTAATTTTTAATTAAAAATGTATAAAAAGTGTTTTATTTAGAATAAATGATTATTAAGGGTTGAAATACCATTATAATATAATAATAAGATATATTTTTGTTTATTTTTATCCTTATATTTTAGTTTTAACCCTTATTTTACCCCTTTAACTCTTATGATTACAACATTGATTTTTACATATTAAGGGTTGAAATAGAGACTTTAAAAATTAAAAAATACTAATAAACAGACCGTGGTAATTTTTTTAATCTTATCTTAACAAAAGTTCCAAATTTTTGACTTTTAATAATTTTATATCATTAAATAAAAAAATATTCATTATAAAATATCAATAATTTTAATTTTAATACAATTAATTACATTGACCTAAATAAAATCATTTTGAAACATATAATTAAGAAAATATTTTATTATATCTCCAACAAGTAAAGTTAGTATGTCAAATTAATTTATCAGATTATTTATCTCAAATTAAATTTATTGGATTATTTTTAATATCATTTATTTGAATTTTCCAATAATTTAATAGTTACCGTGTCAATGTCGTGAAATAAATCATGGTAATTATTTCTTATCTAAAAATAAAATATAATGTTCCATGATGAAGAAAAATATGTTATATTTTCTAATATTATTTATATTTTAACATATCATCCAAATAACACAATATTTAAAATTTTACACTTATTAAAAATAGGAATGTGAAATGTTTGACATTTTATTAAATAAAATAATATAGAGGTCATAATATTATTCCATGTGGCCCAAAAATGTCATAAATTAAACCCTATGAATATAATGGTCATGATATACACATCCCATAATATCTATATAATTCTTCTAACTATTTTATGGTTATTAGCATTTTATTTTTAACCTAAATTACCCTATTTTCCAATTATTATGCTAATAAAAATTATTTATGTTACAATTAATGTTGGAAAAAAAAGAATAAGGAAATACATAATAAAATAGAAAAAATTGATCCCAATAAGAAATAAATTTTATAATTTAAAACACATATTTTTCATAATTTATTTTAATATTAATATGATAAAAGGTAATAAAAACAACATTTTTTTTGGAAAACTACAATTTTTTAATATAAAATATAATTATACTAAATTGAAGAATAAACAAATGTTAAAAACCAAAGTTGTATTATTTAAAATTTAAACTAAATAATTATATTTTAAAATTAATTAAAAACATAATTTTTACTTTTAAATAATTTAAAATAAAAAAAAATTTCAAATAGAAATATGTATTATTCACTATTCCTTTAATAATCAATATTTTTAAAATATTATTGAAATTAAATCCAATGATTATTTTAACATTATATAATAAAAATTCAATACATTTTATCAGATAATGTTTCTATAGATTTTTGAAATAATAATATTCAATCATAAAATGATAAATTATTCATTTATAATGAAAATGTATTTTAGAAGAAGAAAAATGACTTTATTAAAAATCTATCACTTATATAAAAATTATTAATTAATAATTTATAAATAAGTAGTGTAATTATATATTTTCTAATTTTGTTAATACTATTTATTCCCTCAAATTTAACATCTAGGATATAAAGCTCTCATTAAATAATGAAATTTCTTTGTTGTGTATTTTTGATGCTATCGAACAGTGTTTTATTTATTTTGAGGAAATTTGGATGTTATATTATACCAATCAATAGTAAATTGTGTTCTCTAAATTTTAACATGGGATCAAAATATAGGGGTTTTACATGAAAATATAAATTTTTGAAATCCCAAATCTTAAAAAGGTTTTATAAAACAACCACATGATATCAGAGAAAAGGGACGTCTGAAGGTAATATAGAGTAAAACATTCTTGGTTTTCAAATAAAATATCATTAGAGGAAAGTGAAAAAATGGATATAACAGATAAAATTAATTCCCAAGGACTGATAAAGAGTGATTAAAACATTTTATTGAGAAATCTAACCATCAGAAAATCATAAATATGTGATAGGTTAAAATAAATTGACTTCATAGAAAGAAAAGTAAACAGATAATGTTTTTAATACAATATCATTTTCCAAGAGTTGTTGAATTATTTAAATACATAAACTATGAACATAAGGATATATATATACTTCAAAAGTATAATTCCATCCATTAATAAATTTTCACCATAACAACATCCTTTTCCTTAAATGAATAGTATTTTTGATAAGTCTCATAACTATAGAATTTAAATCATCTTCTAAAATTCATAAAAATACACAATATAATAACTAGATATTCACCCTATATCTTGACATTAAACAAATTTAAAATTGTTAGTATAAGATAAGAATTTTCCCCAAAAATAATAAACATTTATTTGATTAGAAACAAAATTAATATATATTATTCAATTGTTATTCCAATAATTGAACATAGACTATTCGGTAAATATCTCTCCTTAATATTAATAAAAAATATTATAGAGTAATATTGAAATAAAAAAATAAGAAGTCTTGGATCACATAGCCTTTGAAGATATATATCATATATATCTCCAAAATATTCTATTCATTTATATAATTAACCTGAACCCTTATAAATACATAATAAAATCACATATTCATTTAAAGTATATTTTAACCATTATACGGTTCCCTAAATAGTGATATTGTTTTGAAAAAGAATTGATCAGTAACTAATTTGTGATAAATTTTTTTTCCAATTTGTAATAACCTATAATTGCCTCAAAATCATATATCATATCAACCATAAAGGCTAAAAATGCCTTTATAATTATCTACACCAAATTTAATGGGACTCTTTCTCGGATATACCTTTTCTCATATAAAAAATAATGAGTACATGTACATGAAACATTTATCAAGATTCAATAAATGTATCCCAAAAAAATTATCAATTTTTCACTACAACACTTTCAAATGATTAGATTCTATCATAAAGATGTTTCCAAATTTTGAAATTATAACATAATATATAATATTACTACGGTGTTTCATTATTCTCATAGTATTGATAAAATATCAATATATCATATTTCTAAAAGTTTAATACATAAGCACATATTTACGTAGTCTTCCTTCTTAAACTATTAACTATTATTTGTAATCTTATTTTTTAATGTAATATTATAACAATAATTGAAATGAATTATATCTTTATGATTCATCAATATAAACCCAAAAATATTTCATAAATTGAACTTTAGAAAAAAATTCATACCTTAAATCCACACATCACGATTTCTTTGATATCGCCTTTATCTTCTAACATGATTCTAAACTTCCAAAAAGAATATAGTCATGTCCTTTAAGACAATTTAATTTTCGATAGAGTTGATAATGATTAGATTTTGAAATAATATTAAATAGATATGAAAAACCATATATTTTTTGGGGAAATGAAATGGTAGACAAGTCAATAATTTTATTATAGATGAATTGAATACTTAGAAAGATGTCAAAATCATTTGAATAATATTTTGAAATAATTTTTATAATAAAATCATCTAGAAGGGTTAATAAGTTTTTGAATGATAAATTTCCAACAATATTGATGAATGCTCTTTAATCTATGGAAACAAACATCAATAAAACATGAAATTTGTTATTCCATGTATAAATGGAAATTTTCTTTAAAAATAAAATACATTTAGAAATTACATAATATTTTGACCATAAAATCATAATTCAATTACCCTTGTAAATAACATGTGCCACAATATTATTATTCACCTTAAAAATTCATAACATAAATCCAAAAAATGGGTATATAAGTCATAGAAATTATTATAATATTTTAATTTATAAACTCATTATAGTATCTGTAACTCTTAAAAAATAATACTAATATAAAAAGTTCTCTAAACTATATTCTGATTCCAAATATAGGGTACCATCATTTCATAATATATAATCTAATTTATATATACTAGAATTTACTTTATTAAAGTTATAAGGATATTTTCACTTTAGTATTTTTGAGAAATTGGAAAAAATATTACAAATCAAACCCATACATTACAAATGGAAACTTATATATATTATATATTTTTTATCAAAAAAATTGATTAAAAAAAACTTGATTTCATTTCCTGATAAACCATAATAATTTTCTTCTTGATATCATCCTTGTCCCTACTATCCCAACAACACTATTTGTTTTAAAACCTTGAATGATTACAAAAAACACACTATGAGAAAAAATAAGAAAGAAAATAATTAGTCTAGTGAAAAACATAAAAATCCATAATATACTTACCTTTACCACATTATTAATTGAGCTAATGGAATTACTAATTTTGAAATTAAAAAAAATTACTCAAAGAAAACTTTTAAAACCCATTGCAAACATATAAAACTTGGGGAATAATTTGAGTAACCACCACAAGTACTCAAGGAAGAGAATAAAAATTTACTTATTTTCATTACCTTATAATAACAATAAAAATTAATCTTGGAATAATCATTGAAGTATATTACCATTATCTATTAGGATAAACCTAATCAGTTAACTCTATATCAAATATGGAAGAACCATATGGTCAACTTTCTCCTCTGAAGTACCCAATAAATTGAAGGTTTTAATGTAACCAAATGTACTTGGCTAATAATGAAACCATGAACTATTATACAAAATTTATGAGAACCATAAAAATAAATATTGACATATTTCAACATAAAAAAATTCTTAAGGAAAATAACCTATTCATTTTGAAATAACATATTTTTTAGAAATACTGCACACTCAAAAAGGGGAAATATTTCTTCAAAAAGAACCATATATTATTATAATTCATGTTTCAAATAAATAAGTCATCCTCATGTGAGGAAAATACTTTCATTTCATATAAGTTAAAAATAATTCCCTTAGTAATTATTTTTGGAAAAGTCATAATATACCTTATTTGGAAACTGATAAAAATATTCCATTCATATAAATTTTCAAAAAGTAAAACATGGGTAAAAATGGAATTAAAAAATAATTGAGGAATAATAAAACCTTATTTAAATAATTATTATAAAACAAACAGCTGTATAAGGATGAAAAAATGTTTTAAGGGAATCATTGGAATGATAATATTTAAAATAATGTCTTTTTACATGAATTTGACTCATCATGTAAATTCTTTATCATCATGACTAATAAAAGGAGAATAATTTATAATTTTTGAAGAACCATTTTAAAGTTTATTATTTCTTTTATATCAAATATAATAATTTTATATACAATTACATAATCATTTAATTTCTCATCATATGTTTTGACAATATTAGGATCTTATGTTCAAAATGACTGGTCAATTTACTATTGTCAAATATAACATCATTCCATCATGTCTTGAATAATAATAAATATATAATTATCATTTATATACATAAATTATACATTAAATTCTATCATTTCAAATGTTTATGAAAAATTAAATATGTTTCACTCATGTAGAGGATCAGTAGTACGTACTCATGAGTAACATTTCTATTTTTCAATAATCATTATGGAAAAAGATAAGTATTAATTTTTTTCTATAAAAATTTATGAAAATAAACTATATATCAGATTATTTCTTTAAATATACTTATACATATCATCCATGTGATGAGGTGATGATAAACGGATCACTTCCCTTCATGGAGTCGGTAGTCCAGATGTATGCGCGAACGACATTACAATTTTTATATGCATTAAAAAAATTAAGTGGAATATTTATATTTATGAATTATAAATATTTCATGATTATAATATATAAAAAATAATTATAACTATTTGGGAGAGATGATGATGGTAAAATAATTAACCTGATTCACGACGGGGTAGTCCGCTGTACAGATGTATAATGAATTATTTTCCAATTTGATGGAAGATAAGATTGACATGGGTCATGATACAAGCATAAAAACTTCTACATACATGTTAGATAATATATTTATTATTTTTTAATGGTTTAATAAGATTTTAAGGAAGTAGATGATGAAAAAAAACTAAAATGTGCAGTTAAACACTATAGCTCATATTTGGAAAAGCAACTTGTCTTTATACCTTATACACTGTATATTTTATATTATGAGTAAAAAATGATCTCTATAATATGGGGAGGGATTTCAGGAAGGTATTTATGTATGTATTATCTAATCCAAAAGGATTTTTTTATATGTAGATAATTGACAAGAATATGTCTCATTTTAAAAGAGAGGGGAGGGACACTCATGGAATTTCTCAAAATATTAAAATAATATAAATTAATTTTTATTTTAAAACCACTAAAAATGACTTATTTTGAATATAAGATGATTATGGGTCGAAATAAACTCACTAAAAAAAATAATTGTTTTTACTACATTTATACACATAATAATTTGTTTTGACACTTCATTCACACCTTTAACATTTAACATGAAAACATGGTTTTTTACAATTTGAGGGTTACTATAATTAATATATAATTAAAAACACTAATAAATATAATATAGTATATATTTTATAACTTATACTAAAAAAATAATAGAAGTTTATATTTTTATTTATTTTATATTCGTAAATAAAAGAATATTTGTTATAAAATATCAATAATTTCATTTTTTAGAGAAATTCATTACCTTTCCATTAATGGAATAAATATAACTATTAAAATTCAAAAAACTATTTTATGAAATCCATAACATATGATGATAATATATAAAATTATTTTTTCAAACTATTTATATCATATTATATTTATCATACTAAATTTAATATCACAAATTAGAATTTTTCCACAATTGAATCATTACTGGATTAGTATTATGAATGAATTTATAGTAAATTTTTATTTCCACAAAATTTAAAATAATTACCTTTATTTAGATAAATATTTTGTATTTATAAATACTATATAATTTCAAACATATCCTAAAGATAATACCAAATTGAAATAATACACTTATTCAAAACAATAATGTGATATTTTTGAGATTTCAAAAATGAAAATACAATAAAGGTCATAAATTAGACCCTTGGATGATTATATTAGATATATACAAATCTAATAATATATAGGTAACTGTTTGGGAAATTTAATGGTTCTTATTATTTTATTTTTAACCTAAATTACCTAATATAACCTTTACCTTGATAAAACAAATTATTAAGGATGCTATTAATATTGAAAAAAATAAAAGTTAACTATTTAATAAATTTGTGCCAATTGATTCAATATATTTATTCAATTTTTCAAGATTCAAAATAATGATGTTTCAAAATTTAATTGAAAATTAAACTGAAAAATCATAATGCAAAAAAATTCTCTAGACAAATTCAATTTTTAGTATAAAATATTTTTATAATAAATTCAAGTATAAAATCCATTTAAAATAATATTTGGATTATTTTAAATCAAAATTAACTAATATAAATTTTAAACTAATCCAAAATGCTATTATACCTTGTAAATATATTAAAATATCATACAATATTAAATAAAAAACATTATTTTTCATAATTCCTTAAAAAATAAATATTTTCAGAAAATTCTCAAAAAATAATCCTAAGATAACTTTGACTCAATGAATTAAAAAATAAATTTTATTTTTCCAAATAAATGTGATTTAGTTTCTTGAAATTATAATAATTAATGATAAAAAGAAGAAAAAATAATTTATGCAGAATACATATTTTCAAAGAATAAAAATCACTTTACTAAAAATCCAATACAAATATAAAAAGAATTAATTTATAAATTATAAATGAGTAGGATAATATTATATTTGATAATGTGTTTAATACTATTAATTACTACCTATTTAATTTTTAAATTATAATGGTATCATAAAATATCGATATTTCTTTGTTGCATGTTTTTAATCTATCAAAAAAGATTTTAATTTTTTTAAACCATTGGATATTATATATTTTTCATTGTATCTTGATGAAGAAATTTCCTTCACGAAGATCTTATTATCCCATATAACATTAATATTTAATTTCATGAGATATGTTCATCAATCATGGTGGGGTTGTCACCCTATTGCTATAAAAATGTTCTATGATGTTAAATGATTGTATTGGTGGCAAGAGAATATGAAATGATTAATTGAATTTGTATATCAAATAATTTATTTTCAAAATTTTAAATACTGAGAATAAAAATAACACGTGAATATCACTACATATTCACATTTCTATATAGAAATATGAATAAATATCAATTGAATTCATGACTTGATTACCTCGATCTCATAATAGAAAGAACTATATTAGGGTGATTATTGCTCTTATAAAGAAACAAATCTGAAATATTCTTATAAAGGAGACTGTTGCTGGAATATCACAGACACCTATATATTCAATAGAATGTAATATTTTATGGTGTTTTATCCTCATTTTTATTTGAAAATAACCCATTCATTATCTTTGTATTGTGGACGATTCTTTATGAAGAGATGCTTCCTTAGTATAATTTGCCTAAAAAATATCACCAAAAAAATTTGTAAAAAAAAATGAAATTTAAATTCTTGAAGATAAGATTCATGTCCCTATAAACAACCTTAAGGGGTCAAGGGGAATCCAATTATCATTTATTTAGTTCTCATCAATAGTATTTATCAATAATAAACATGGATGGTTAAATTATAGAATCTTTATGGTAAAAAATGTTGGACTCCTATTTTTGGTACGAGTAAGGTGAATATTCCATATTAGGAAGGAGCATTACTGAAGAGATGAAATTAGTATAAAAATAGGTTTCCTGGTTGATTTCTGACCATCAATTGTTTATAAACCAAAGTTAAAATTGTATAAAGATGCATTTAACCTCAATTTTCTATATATCTGATGTTAAAAGTTATTTATTATTAATTTTAATGTCAGTTTTAAATAAAACTAACATTAAATGAAAATTTTAATAACACATTAAGTTGATTATATATAAAACTGAGTTTATAATTATATAAAATTTAACACAACCCCCCATAAACCCTGATTTGTACGATTTAATATTTCTAAAACTATTGTTATCTAGACACTTGAAAATATCTGACTAGAATCATATTTCAAATAAAATGGATTTTTATTACTTTTAACATTATATTTCCCCAATATTTTATCTTTCATCCTTATTCAGAAACACATTATATTATTTAATCCATTGAAACCCTAATATGCTCGAACCATAACCGCTCTTCGCATTTTTTTGTTCTCTAATCTATTTAGTTTTTGAAATTTATTTCTTTAATCATGCAGTGTTTGCTTTTTTTCGACCACTTTGGAGTGAGTTGAATTGAAATTAGGATCTGTTTACATCCAATTTTTGTTAGTTATATTTTTTATTTCTGAAGATAAATAATTTATCTGTTAGTTAAAAATAACCTTTATCCAATCATTTGTTTTTATTTTTTTACTATCAATTATTCATTTTTTTTGTAAAAATTGTTTTAATGTTGTAATTTTATTTGTGATTATATAATTTTTTTACTCAATTTTTTAAAAAATATTTTTATCTATATTTTATTTAAGTTATACATTTTTTTCATTATAATAGGTTTTTTTGAAATAATTTTTTATTAATTATATTTATTTATATATTTTTTCATTATATTTACTTTTATTTAATTTTTCTCTTAAATTTTTTTCATATTATATTTTTATTAATATATAATATATTTGATAAATATTTATTAATGTTTAAATTAATATGTTTATATATGGTTATATATTTTAATTTTTTTTGTGTTTATAAATTTTTAAATTTTTATATATATAAATATATTAATCTATTATATTGTGTTTTTTAGATAACTAATGTTTTTTAATATGGTAAATACAAGAGTAACTACATATGAGTATGATAAAGGGGTTTAGAGTATCTTGAAATTTTCCAAATGAAATCTTTAAAATAGGAATGTGATGTTGTATATATGTGTCAAATGTCTGAATATGTGAAAATTAAGGAATAGAAAAATAAAAAACGATCAAAATTTTGATCTATTTTTCATAATTATACACTCTGGATCTACCATGGTGAAATCAAAATAAAATTATTGATCTAATTATGATGATGATGTCCCAAATTATGATGTGAATTGTCCTGAAGAATTAATTCCTGAAATATCTATTGAAAACATAGAAAAGTATGGTTTTAAACAACTATATGTAGATGATAAGAAACCACTATTATCAGGTTTCACTCAATTTAGAGTCTTATAATTAGCATAGGTATTAATTAAATTGAAATAAATACTTCGTTAGAGTGATAAGAGTTTTACTAAATTGCTTGATCTTTTAAAAGAGATACTTATGAAAGAGAGCATGCTGCTTAATTCAAATTATGTGGAAAAAAGATCTTATTTTTAATATGATTGGGGTACAAAAATATATATTTAATCCCTAAAGAATATTTACGTTATAGTAAGTAATATGAACGTTTATCCTAATTACCTAAATATGGGAAATCATTATATGAAATGGATGAAAAATTTAACCTTGATTCCCTCGCAAGAACAATCACAAAACCACCCACTAATTTAATCTAGCATCTTTTAATAATTACTTGTTTGGAACACCTCTTTTCAAATTGAAATTATGTTAACGGGATAATATGTATTATTAATGAGCACATATATGATGTAAAACTATTCCATATTACAGATTCACAATTATAGAAAAGTGTTTTTCCCAAATTTCATGATTTAGGAAATGATGATAGAAAGAATAGAATAGATTCATGTATAAAAGGAATTAATCCATATTAGTGTTTTAGTAGATAACATAGTTCCTGACATGTTCTTATGGTTTTCTAAAACCTATCCCCATAGATATGTATAAAAATGAAATATTTGATTAAGATATTAGTGAGATTTTTATTGAAAAATCCTGGAAATAATATTTATGTTTATCTACCTTTATTGACAAATTATTTGAAATTTATATGGGCGACAAGTGACACAATATTTGATTCATTAAATAAAATTCTTATTTTTTCAATTTTTTGATTATGTTCAATATAAATTACTTTATAATATATGTAACAATATCTAGGTAAAATGTTAAGGGACATAAATCTTTTCCAATTTGGGAAGACGAGACATCATATCATAAATTGTAGAATGGAAGAAAAATAGTTTATTTGGGACCTCAGATATTTTTGATGAATGGTTTACCCTTATCAATGATAAAAAAGAAATTTGTGGGTTAGAGTATAGTACTAAAGATGGGGGGGGGGTGAAATTAATATCTATATAAAATTTCTTTTTGAAATGTTTTCTTAAAAGGTTCCCCAATAAAAATAAATACAGCCCAGTTTATCAAAGTAATAAAGTAATGAATGTTTGACTATGTGAATAAATTATTAGAAGATTGATTAACTCTTAGTAATCTTAATATCTATTATTAATTTTACTTTTGAAGATATTTCAATAAGGAAAAAAAATTATAACCTATTTCCAAAATTAACTATCATATTAAATCATGTGATTTCTAAATTTTCTTGTAAAACATTGAAAAATAAAACTAAACAATATATTGGATATAAAACAAGTAGTTCAGTATCAAGACAAGACCTAATCCACTCAACTTGGGGATCACCTTCCAATAATAATTTTATATTAATAAATCTGATCTACACCCTAGATCAAGGTAAGAAACAGTGCACATGACTGTCTAGGTCACACTGCCTCTTTCACAATTTTTAATAGCTAAAAACAACTAGGTCACATAGGGACCACTTCCAAACATATACATCAGTGTAAACAGGTTTCAAAAGATATGATAGGAAGGATATCTGTTATCCTACAGATTAGTGCAGAGGATAGTGTGTGTTTTAATAAAGACACACACACACACAACTCGAAATATAACAATAGTACATAATAGAGAATAGATAATGAGATAAGGTTAGAAGTGACCTAAGTGTTATTTTACATAGCTCTTGAATTATAGGATTAAGTAAATGTAAGAATTAGGTCCTCTTGTAAAAAATAGAGTATCACAAGTCTGGTGCTCTAGTTTCTAGTTAGATCTGGCTTGTGTTGTTCGATAACACTGTATTTATAAGATGTTATTATCTCTGATCTATGGAATTCCAGCTTTTGGATTTGTGAATTCTTCGTGTGTTATTCAGATGTATCTTGTTTCATGAGTCTATTATTTTTGAAATAATTCTCCCACTTTTACTTCTCTACCATGTATACGTTTCAGGGCCACACTTTTATTTTTAATTCTTGGAGTTCATGTGTTAGAGCCAATATAATGCTTGTATTCTTTTCCTTGTACCTCGAATTGTCAGGTGACATGTCTAAAAGAAAAATTTTATATATTAGTGCATTTAAAATAAAAAAATATGACCATTATAAATTAAATAGAAACTGAAAAAATAGATTAAATAATGGTGTCACAGTCTATCTGGAAACGATGTCACTTGGAAATGGTGTCACCACAAAATGATTTCTAATTATTTTCCTTTGAGTGGTGAGATAGTGATGATGGCATAGTTTTATAGAGATCAGAAACACGTAGCACAAATGAGATGTTAGGATCATAGTCTCTGGTCACTGTTTCTAGTCACTGTGTCTGGTCATGGTGTCCGGTCACTGTGTCTGGTCAGAGTGTCTGGGTCACGATGTTTGGTCACGGTGTCTAGGTCCTTTACCAAAAAACTGAAGTGGTGCTAGACTCATGGTCTTTCAAACTTAGCCAAATATCTATATATAAACATGAGGAGTAATATTCACATATTGAATTAGATTTAATCATTTATAAGATAAATCATTATAGACCAAATTTAAATATAGTTTACAAAAATAATACATTGAATTTAATATCGTTTATAAGATTAATTGAAGAATAATGAAACCAACCATCTGTACAAATGATTTGAGACAGATAAAACATTATTAACAATATTTACAGAATTTATAGGATTTGTGATCATGAAAACATTATTAACACATGGTGAGTAAAAAAATATCCCTTTTTTTAATGATCAAAAACCATGTGAGTGTGATATCTGCTCTTAGTAGATGTGTCTTTCCCTTAGTGTGTATTTAGTGTGCATCAGTGCATGTCTCTACCCTTTTGGGATTATAAAAAAGAGTACAAAAGTATATAATAGAATAGACAAGAAGAGTACATGATGCATTAAATGGAGAATGATGTTTCATTATAAATAGTAGACTAAAAATACAAAAATATACCATTCAAAAATAGTGTTCATTATTCTTAATCCCTAACTGTAATCTCTTTTCCCTTGGTAGAAACATCAGAAGAAGCCACATGAGTAGTGGTATAAGATGAGGAATGAAGAGAAGCAACTGTTATAGAATGTAGAGGGAGACCTTAAAAAATAGAGGGGGATAAGGTAGGTTTAGTGGAAGACTGAGGTAATTATTGGAAAAGGATAAAATGTCAGACCTGACTTAGAGCCAAAGAGATAGACATAGATGTAGAGGGAAAGGCCGTGAATGAGGAAGGAGGAAAACTAGGTCGAAAGGGAGCAACGTCAAGAGCCATAATAGGAGTGCTCTGCAAATGAAGATAAGGCCTCAGTATCTTGATGATGTCTGCAATAATCTCACCACCAAACTGCATCACTTACTCATAGTCATCTTGGTTCTCCATGAACTTTTCCCACAAAGGAATAAAATCCTTCACCTTTTGAACTTGAGTATTGAAATCTTGAGTGACAGGAGGGATTTTCATATTCTATACAACGTAATTGAAATGGTTTGTCATATCATGCATAGAGAAAATAATATTAAAGTAGAAAAACACCTTTTTATTAATTTATTCTTGAGCATCATTTGAAATACTAGAATGAATTCTTACCATATTAAGAACTCTTCACTATTCTTGACAACCACAAATAGAGAATATTTTCAAGGCCACTGTGCACTGATGGATTTTCATCCTTAACAACTATTATGAGTAGATAATTGTCCAATGAGGGATGAGATGACTGTACAGAGGTACTAGAAGCTATAACAGCTGTTGTATGGGTCTTCTAATGATTTAGAAATTTCTGAAGAAAACCCATAGACTCATCAATTAATTTGTTCAGGACAATAACATGCTCACACATTTCTTGAAATATTTTATTGTTTCTTTCAACCACCTTCTCAGATACATATGTTAGGTTTTGTTGAACCATAGAGGAAACTTCCTATAGAATATGACCACTAAGATCCTAAAAAGGATGAGAAAAAATTTCTGGTCTTGATTTCAACACTCCCTATATATCTTCAACCATAGCATTGAAATACTTCACTTCATCAATTAACTGTTTGTTCTGAACTCTGATCTCTTGAATTTCAAGAATCATTTTTTGATGAATATGCCAAATGATATTCTCTAACAATAGGGAAACATCACTTTCACTCAAGATAGTTATAAGAGCAGGTTTATTATTCATGATATTTTTAACTCCATCCAATAAGGTAGCTCAAAAGGATTTAAAATGATCCTTTCTTACTATGTTAGAAGGTTCTTGTGAAAGTTTAGGAATAGAATCTGAGGTGAGATTAGGTTCCTTTCTAGAGATAACATCATGAGACAATACCATTTTCAATTTAAACATAGTAGAAAAATATATACTTTTAACTGAGGCTTCTGGGGAATCATTTACATCAAAATAACTAGGTAATTTACACCATGTATCTACAATTATTTGATCAACTGGATTAGGCATGTCAACACTTTCTAGATTTGGGTGCTTCTCCCCATCAATAGTTGAATCTCTCACAAGACTAAGAGATTTTGATCTTTGATATATATATATAATTTTATCCCCAAAAGCATCACCCATTTCTTTTCTAGACAATTTAATGGCTTGCTCCATTATTTCTTCAGCATATGGGATAATCTCTGGAAAAACATGTTCTCCTAGGTATTCCTTAGAAGAAACTTCTTTCTAATAATAATTTTATTCTTCTAAATTCTCTTCCAAAATATTTTTTCCCTTTTAGTAACACCAGATTTTTATTTAGAACTAGGTTCTTCTTCCAGATCAATTATTTCTTCAGGAATAGGTACTTTTTACTTTATTAAGACTTTAGTAATACGATCATTGTCTTTTTTATCCAGGACAGTCTCCCCTATAAGTGTAGAAACATATTCTTCTTCTTCCTTAATAGGATAGTTAGCAATCTCATTTGGTTCCCGACCAGGATCAGAAATGTTCGTAGTTCATAAAGAATACTCAACTGGGATGAAATTTTCATAAAACCTCTCATTATCCTCTACCCATTATTTTCTCCATGGATTCAAAATGATTTTCATTATTTTGACACTATCCTTTCAGATAAAAAATTCATAGTTTTTAATGACTTCTTCATCTAGTACAACCAACCCTTTATCATGAAGAATAACATAGATTAAACTTGAGAAGAACACATAGGTTGACTTTTAGGTTTTCTTTATAAACATACACATAACATGTATAACATAGTTGAATATGTTAATCTTGTATCCATTATTCATTAGATGTATCAAAAAATACATCATGATACTTGAGTGTAGAAAAATCTCCTTTTCTCTTGACTAATAATATTTTGAACAAACTTAAACAATATTCCGGTTTCACCATCTAGCTGAGCAGTAGTATCTCTTCTATTTTCTTCACTTCCAATCAGGCTTCTCATGGTTTCTTCTAAAACAGAGATATCACATTGAGGAGGTGGACCTCTCTTTTAGTCCTAAAAAATTCCCGGATGAGGTATCTTTAGGCAGGCAGCCCATAACCTCGATGAAAAATCCATCTTTGTCCATTGATTCAGCTTCTCACAAGAAAACCATCTTATGTATCAAAAGAGAAATGAAATAACTGATAAAAATGGGAAACTAAATTTGGGTAAATTGGTCTTTCCTATTTTGTGAACCAATATATCCATCCCTGCTCTTTTAGTACTTTCGATACAAAATATGTACTTCAAAGCAGCCACATGGGGTAGATTTTCTTTTTCAGGTACTACTATTTTGTTCGCCAAGTTAAGATTCAAAGGACCTCTTGGTGCTATATTCTATGGTATTTTCATGTTATACTTTGATCTTATTTTCTCATGAGTGTATGAGGGCAGGGGTTTCATTCTAGGAATTCAATAAAGGTGAAAGAGAGAGAGAGAGAGAGATTTTGGTTTTTAGGTAAGAAGGCTCGAGTGAAGAAATGATTGAAACTTATTTCATTTTTATCATTTAAAGATATCAAGCGTCCCAAATTCAAAAGTGTGGGTAAGTAAAATAATAAACTAATTATGTAAAACAATATAGGTTATAATATATAAATAAAAAAATAAAATGTATTTACAGAGAGATCAGAAGAGACTTTCACGGCGAGATCATAATAGGTTTTCACACTGAAAACATAAACTGTGAAACAGAATGCTGTGAAACAGTACCCTTACTACATAATATTTATCATTCCAAATTCATGTATTTTGTAATCTATTCTTTCATAATTTAATGGTTTTGTGAATATATAAGAAAGATGATATTCAGTTCCAATGAATTTAAAAGTGATATCACCTTTTTGATAATGGTCTCCCAGAAAATGATGTCTTACATAAATATGTTTTATCCTAGACTGTGATGCAATATTTTTGGGATTTTAATGGCACTTTTATTGTCACAATTTATTGGTAAATTCCTGAATTGATATCCATAATCTAGTAATGTGTGTTTCAACCTCAACATCTGTGCACAAAAATGACCAGCGGCTAGGTACTCTACTTTAGAAGTAGATAATGAGGAATAGTTGTGTGTATTACTACACCATGATACTAGTGACCTGCATAAAAAGTGACATGTTCAAGAGGTGATTTTTTATCTATCTTACAACCACCAAAGTCAGCATCAGAATAACTAACTAACTCAAATGACTATTCTCAGGGATAGAATAGTCATAGATTGGGTGTATGCTTGAGGTATTTTAAAATTATCTTAACACTATTTAAATGAGATTCCTTAGGGTTTTCTTGAAAACAATCACACATACATACAGTAAACATAATATCAGGTCACCAAGAATTTACGTATAGTATGCTTCCATTCATTCCTCTGTAAGTGCTTTGATGAACATATTTTCCATCTTCATCAAGATCCAACTTACATGTAGTACTCATTAGAGTGTCACTACTTTTAGTACAATCCAATCCAATTTTTTTTAGAATATCTATATTATATTTTCTTTTATTTAAAATAATTACATCATTATTTTGAAATATTTGAAATCTAAGAAAGATTTTTAGTTCACCCATTAAACTCATTTCTAATTCTTTTTGCATCATTTTAGAAAATTCAATAAATATAGAATTTCTTGAAGATCCAATGATAATATCGAGTACATAAATTCGAACCAATAAAACATCATTGGAAATATGTTTTATAAAAATGGTAAGATTAACTATTACTTTTATAAAACCTTGGGAAATAAGAAACATACTTAATCTGTTATATCAAGCTCTTGGAGATTCTTTTAAACCATATAATGCTTTTGATTATTTAAAGACATGATTTGGAAAATACGGATTTCTAAAATCGAGGGGTTTCTCAAAAAATACATCCTTAGCTATATACACATTTAGGAATGCACTCTTAACATCCATTTGATATAGATTGAAATTGAGATGTGCAACATAAGCAAGAAGAATTCTTGATGGCTTTATGTCTAGCTACTGGTGAAAATGTTTCCTTATAGTCAATTCTGTCTTTATGACTATAGCCTTTTGAAACAAATATAGCCTTTTTTCTAACTATACTACTCTCTTCAACACCTATTTTCTAAAAACCCACTTAGTTCCTATGTTAAATGTGTCTTTGGTTATATCAAAAAGTTTCTAAACATTGTTCCTTTCTAATTGATTAAGTTCTTCTTGCATAGCCATCACCTAGAATTATTCATTGATAGATTCAGTAAATTTTTTAGGTTCATATTGTGACAAAAATACTTGATGTTCAACCAAATTTCTAAGATAATATCTAGTTTGAGATACTTTATCAAAATATACTACAACTGCATCCAAAAGATGGTTCTATATATTTCAAACAAATATATAAAAAGAAGGACTAGTGATTATTAGTTCTCCAATAGGTTTTTTCTTATTAAAGCATAAATTTAAAGAATTCCCAGAACTATATGTTTTTATATATTCCTTTACAGGAAGGTAAGAGGATATTGAATTGATTTTCAGATTTGAAACATTATCCTCCAGGTTCTATAGAGCTATCTTAGGCTCATGTGGACCGATTCCATCAAATGTGACCTGGAAAAATTCTTCCACACATTTAGTTCTTTTTTTAACACTCTATATTACTTACTAGAGATTTAGTATCATAGAATTATTCCGTCATCACTATTGGATAATAATTAATCAAGATCAAACTTAGTATTATGGATATAGACTTTGCAACCAAAAACATTGAAGTAGATCACATTGAAGTTTCTATTGTTCCATAACACATATGGAGTTCTTTAATGAATGGGTCTAATCAACACTCTATTAATAATATTGCATGATATAGTTTTTTCATCATCACAAAAATAAATAGTTCAGTCATATTCACTATGAATTGTTCTAGCAATCTCTGTCAAGGTTCTATTTCTTCTTTCTAGAAATCTATTCTGTTGAGGTGTTCTAGGGGTAGAGAAATTATGAATATATCCATTTTATGAAAAAAATGATTCAAATTTTATATTTTAAAACTCAAAACCATGATAACTTATTAGGGATTAAATTCTATGTTGACTAGGATTTTTTATGGTTTTATCATATTTGTTGATGTGAAAGTAGGTTTCACTCTTTCTAGCCAAAAATAATGTCAACGTATATCTACAAAAGTGTTCTACAAGAACATAAAAATAGTTCTTACCATTTAAACTAGATACTCTATATGGTCCAAACAAATCCTTGTGAACCAGTTCAGGAGGTCGAGAAGTTGAAACTTCTTTCTTTTGTTTCATGGAAATTTTGTGTTGCTTTCCATTTTTACAAATATTACACACTTTATCATTTGGAAACACAAGTTTTAGTAGATCATTTACTAGGATTTTACTTGTTACCTTTCTCTGGGAGTGAATATTACAGTGTCCTAGTATCCTAGGCCAAAGCCAAGACACTTTGTGAAATACACTTAAACCTGAAACATTTTGAGAGACTAAAGACTCTAAGTTAACAGAGTATACATTTTCATTTCAGAATGTGGATTACATTAATTCATTTATAGAATTAAAAAAATTACAAGAATCATTTTCAAATTTAACATGAAATCCACCCTCACATATTTGTGAAATACTATGTAATGTATATCTCAGTCCATCTTTAAATATTACTTTCAAAATTAAAATTCAGTTAGAGTTACCGATTAGGCCAAGGAAAATGATTTCTCATTTGGGATTGTCACCAAAGGTGACATGTCCAAAAATGATTTTTATTATGTTCTCGAACCACAAATTTTCCTCTATAATGTGTCTAGAAAACCCACTATCCATGTACAATATGGTTTTCTCTTTAAGAAATTTCCTTACAATGTAGTCAAATAAAAACAGATTTTGGTACCTATATTTGTTTCCATCTAGTAATATTAGTGACTAGTGATTTTCTAACCCACATCTGCCTCATAGGATTCCTATAAGAATTATGTATAGTTCTTTAAAAATATACTCTATTTGGGTCAGAAAATATTGAGATAGTATAGAGTGCATCATAATTTGAACTGGCTGAATGTTTTCAAAAACTAGGAGTAAAGTCATGTGTCCCCGATTTTGTCAAAATTAGTTCTTTCTAACTTTCATTTACTAGGTTGATAGGAAATACCGGTAGTATATTTAGAAGCAATCTATTTACCTAGAATTTGTACCAAAGAATCTTTGCAATTAGTAAACCTTTTAAGGTCATTTTTCAATTTCTCATTAGATAGCTTTATTGTATTTTTTTCATTGAGTAATTGAACATTTTTCCATTTCTACAATAAGTTTAGATTTAATAGTTGAGGTAAGAGCATTGTTCTTTTTAAAGACATGTATTTATATTTTAGTTCATTAATTGTGCATTCAAGCATATTATAGTACTCAAATATTTCATCATTTGGCATACTTTAATAATCACCTTCATATCATGAATAATTGGAATTGTGTACAAGATATTCCAGTGTTACCTCAGATGCATTTTTCAAAAAGCACATATTAGCTTTGTGGGCCTATTCATCAAGTGAAGATTCTAAATCACTTGTATTGTCCCTAGAATAACTCAACGTTTCATTCATTTCCTTTTAAAACATTCTATCATTGTCCTCGTGTTTCTTTTTTACTTAAAATTGAGACAACCATCTTTTACATGTCCCTTTCTCTTATATTCATAACATACTATCTCATCAGGTTTGTCGCTTTTTTTTCCAATGTTTCTTCCTTCTTACTTTTTGATCATACCTTCAATTAATGTTAATCTTTCAAATTTTTTTTCTTCTAGTAAAATCTCCTAAACATACAAGATAATTTATCCATATCTTTATCACTGTCAGGTTATGATTTTTGACTGATGGAACTTTCAATAAAGGCTTCCAATTTCTCTTATTTCTTTGTGTTTATAGGTGGTGGCCTTAAATTAAACATATTTTATTTTGGGATCATCATCCTCTTCCTTATTTACTTTTAGCTCCTCTTCATACATCATTAGTTTCCCATTGAGTTCTTTTACAGGTAACTTTCTGATGTCGAATGATTCTCTAATAGAGATAGAGGTTCCTATCCATCTATCAGGTATGAATTTGAGAATCATCCTAATTTGTTTTATGGATGTGACTACTCTTTGAAGAGAAATAATTGTGTTAAAAATTTCATTGAACCTGAGATACATGTTAGAAATATGCTCATTAGGTTTTATTTTAATGTTTTCATATTTAATAGAATATGTATTATCTCTAATTTGATTCACATTAGAAGTTCCTTCATGTGAAATAGACAATTTTTCCCAAATTTCATAGTCAATTTTACATGCAGAAATTATATTAAATTTTTCATTTCCTAAGGATAAATATAAAGAAATCATGGAACTGAAATTTATATTATAGGAAATCTAGGTTGGGTCATCCCATGTGTTTCTATCAGTAGCAAGAATCTTATAATCATTTATAATTGAATAACAAATTTCAATACCCATAATTTCTAAGTTCATTTCCATTTTAATTTTCTATTGGGAATAAGTGGTTCCATTGAAGAATGGTGGTATTTATTTTTGAAACACCTTCCAATATATTATCCATAACAAGGAAATACTTTATAAGATCTATAAATTTAGAATTTACAAAAATATACAGATCTTTAATGTAGATCTAAAATCATTGTTGAATTGTCTCAAAAATGATGTCTTAACTAGGATAAAAAAATCCTTTTATACCAAATGTTCGTCAAAGTGGAGTTCTCAAGAGGGGGGGGGGGTGAATTGAGTATCAATAAAAAAAATTGTTTGGAAGGTTTTCTTAAAAGTTGCTGTAATTAATTGAATACAGCCTAGTTACAATGTTTGATAACAATGTATGGTCATGGTGTCTAGTCATAGTGTCTGGGTCACAGTGTCAGGTCATGGTGTCTTGGTCCTTTTCCGGAAAAAACTGAACTGGTGTGTGACTCATGGATTCTCAGACTTAGCCAAATATCTGTATACAGACTTGGGGAGAAATATTCATAGAGTGAATTACACTTAATCATTCATAAGATAAATCATTATAGACCAAAGTTAAATATATATTACAATAATCAAACAATGCACTTAAGATATTGGATAAAATTATTTGAATAATAAAGAAACCAACCATCTGTACATATTATTTGATACAGATAAAATAGGATTAACAAGATTTTCAGAATGTAAAGGATTTGTGATCATTAAAACATTATTTACACACGAGGAGTCCAAAAATATCTCCCTTTTTATGATCACATATCATGTGAGGGTGATATCTATTCATAGTGGATGTGTCTCTCCCGTAGTGTGTATTTAGAGTGCATGAGTGCATGTCTCTTCACTTTTGGGATTATCAAAATGTGTAAAAAATTAAATAATAGAATAGAATAGAAGAGTACACAATGCATTAGATGGATAAATATGATTCATTACAAATTGTAGAAAAAAAATACAAAAATATCCCTTTAAAAATTAGAGTTCATTATTATTCATCACTAGCTGTATTCTCTTTTCCCTTGGCAGGAGAATAAGGAGAATCCATAAGAGTAGTATTAGAAGTTGAGCAAGGAAAAGAACCAACTGACAGAGAAGATAGAGGGATGCCCTACAAAAAAGAGGAGGTTAAGGTTGCTTTAGTGTATGACTGAGGTAATTATTGGTCAAGGATAACATGTCAGAGCTGACTTAGAGCCAAAGAGACAGACATATAAGTAGAGGCAAAAGAAATGAATAAGGAAGGAGGTAAACCATGTCGCAAGGGTGCAGCTGTAGGAGACACAATTACATTGGTCTACACATAATGATATTGATTTAATATCTTGATGAAGTCTGCAATAATCTCACCACCAAACTGCATCACATTATCAAAGTCAACTTTGTTCTCCATGAAAATTTCCCACAAATGAGAGTAATCGTTCAGCTTTTGAACCAGATTTTTGAAATCTTGAGTGACAAGGGAGATTTTCATATTCTCTACATGGTACTTGAAATTGTTTTTCTTATCATCATTTGATAAAATCCTATAGAAGTAGAAATCCACCTTCTTAGTTTTTTATTCTTGAGAATAGATTACAATCTTGGAATAAATTTTTCCCATATTAAGAACTCTATCACAATTCTTGACAACCATAGATAGAGACTCCTTTTCAAATCCACTGAGCACTGATTGAATTTCTTCTTTAACAACTGTTCTGAGTAGATCACTATCCATGCTGGGCTGAGATGGATGTCTAGAGGTACTATATGTAGTAACAGCTGATGTAAGGGTCTTCAGATGATTTAGAACATTATGTAGAAAACCCTTATACTCATCAATTAAATTGTTGAGGCCAATAACATTATCCCATTTTTCATGAAATATTTTCTTAATTCCTTCAGCCACCTTATCAGCTAAAGAAGTTAGGTTTGGTTGATTCAGGGAGGAATCATTATGTGGAATATGACCACTAAAATTCTCAAAAGGATGATAAATAAGTTCTTGTCTTGATTTTGACACTCCCTATATATATTTAACCTTAGTTTTGAGATACTTCACTTCATCACAAAATTCTTTGTTCTCAAGTCCGACCTCTTGAATTTCAAGAAGCAATTCTGGATGAATTTTCCAAATGATCTTCTCTAACAATGGGGAATCATCCCTTTCACTCATGATGGTTATAAGAGCAGGTTGAGGGTTTATGAGATTTTTAAATCCATCCAATAAGGTATCTCCAAAAGATTTTAAATCAACTTTTCTTACTAATGTAAAAGGTTCTTGTGAAGGTTTAGGAATAGAAGGTGTGGAAAGATTAGGATTATTTGCCGAGATAACAACAAGATTCGATAACAGATTCAATTGAAACATAGTAGACAAATATATATTTCTAAATGATGCTTCTAGGAAATCATTTACATCAAAATAACTAGGGAATTTAAACTATGTATCCAAATTTCAATGTTCAAATTAATTAGATACATCAACACTTTCCAGATTGGGGTGTTGCTCCCCCTCCATAGATGCATCTCTCAAAAGACTATGAGATCTAGATCATGGATTTATTTCAAAAATTTAATCCCCAAAAGCTTCACCCATTTCATTTCTAGACAATTAAAAGGATTTCTCGATTCTTTACTCATTATTTGGTATAATCTCAAGAAGAACTTCTTCTTCTAGGTATTCCTTAGAAGCATATTATTTCTCAAAAGAATTTTATTCTTATAAATTTTCATCCAAAATATCCTTTTTCATTTAAATAATAGATGATTCATCATTAAAAGCATGTTATACTTCTATATCAACAAATTATTCAGGAAAAGGTTCTTCCTACTTAATAAAGACACGATGAATAGGTTAAACACCTTCTTTATCGAGGACAGTTTCCCCTATTGGGGAAACAACCTCTTATTATTATTCATTAACATGATTGTCATCTATCTAATCTGGTTCCATACCAGGATCATAAATTTCTATAGGTCTTGAAGAATACTCAACCGGGTTGAAATTTTCATAGACCCTCTCATTATCCTCTACCCATTCTTTTCTACACGAATTCCAAATAATTTTCATTATCTATACTGTATCCTTTGAGATTAAAAATTCACTATCCTTAATGACTTATTCATCTGATCCAACCAACCCTTTATCATGAAGTATAATAGAGATTATCAATGAGTAGAACAGGGGGTTAACTTTGAGGCTGTCTTTATCAACATACAAATATGATGTATAACATATATGCATATATTAATCTTATGTCCAATCATAATAATATGTATCAAAAATAAATCCTGATACTTGACTATATCAAAATATCATTTTCTTGGACTAATCTAATTTTTAACAAACATAAACAATATTCTGGTTTCACCATCTAGCTCTGCAGCAGTAACTATTCTCTTTTTTTCATTTCCGGTCATGCCTGCCAAGGCTTCTTCTAAAAAAAGATATCTCTTAGAGGAGGATAACCTCCTTAGTAGTCTTGAAAAATTTCTTCATGAGGTATCCTTATGTAGGTATCCTATAACCTCTAAGAAACAGTGTATCTTTGGCCATTGATCTAGCTTCTCACAATAAAACCATCCTGTACATCAAAAGAGAATTGAACTAACTGATAATACTGAGCAACTAGATTTTAGAAAATTGGTATTTCCTATTATGTGTACCAAACAATCCATCCCTACTCTTTTAGTACTTTCAATACTAAAGACTTACTTGACAATAGCCACTTGGGGTAGATTTCCATTTTAGGTACAACTAATCTGTTTACCAGGTTTAAAATCAAATGACCTTCAAGCACTATATTCAGTGCTATTTTCATCATCTTCTTTGATTATATATTCTCATGAGTTTATAAGGGAATGGGTTTCATTCTGGGAGTTCAATGATGGTTCGAGAGAGAGAGAGAGGTTTTGGGTTTGAGAGAAGAAGGCTCATGTGATGAAAGGAGTAAAAATTCATTTGTTTTTATCATTTATAGATATCAAGTGTAACAAATTAAAATGTGGAGAAAGAAAACGAATAAAATAATTAAGTACAATGATACAAGTTATAATATACAAATATAAATATAAAGTGTCTTTATAGTGAGATCATAATAGACTTTCACGGTGAGGTTGTAATAGGTTTTCACGGTGAAACCATAAATAGTGAAACAATATGTTCTGAAATAGTATCCTTAATACTTAACATTTATGTTTCCCAATTCACAGATTATGTAATCTATTATTTTATAATTAATTGGTTTTGTGAATATAGTAGAAAGATGATATTTACTTTCAATGAATTCAAAAGTGATATCACCTTTTTGATAATGGTTTCTAACAAAATGATGTCTTACATCAATATGTTTTATCCTAGAGTGTGAAACAATATTTTTTGAGATGTTAATGGCACTTGTATTGTCAAAATTTTTGGGTATATTCCTGAATTGATATCCATAATAACGTAATGTGTGTTTTATCCACCAATGTTTTTCACAAAAACTACCAGCATCTAATTACTCATCTTTAGCAGTAGATAATACAATATAGTTTTGTTTCTTACTACATCATGATACTAGTGACTTGACTAAAAAGTGTCATGTTCTATAGGTGATATTTCTATATTTCTTAAAATAACTATAGTCAGCATAAAAATAACTAAATAACTCAAATGACTATCCTTTGGGATAGAATAGTCCTAGATTGGGTGTCTGCTTGAGGTATTTAAAAATTATCTTAACACTATTTAAATGAGATTCATTAGGGTTTCCATGAAGATGAGAACACATGAATACACTAAATATAATATCAGTTCAGCTAGCAGTTAATTAGGGTAAGCTTCCAATAATTCCTCTATATGTGGTCTGATCAACATATTTTCCATCTTAATTAACAACAAACTTACAAGTAGTGCATATTGGAGTGTCACTACTTTTAGTACTATCTAATACAAATCGTTTTATAATATCTCTATTATATTTTAGTTGATTTAAAATAATGACATCATTACATTGAATGATTTTAAATCCATGAGAGATTTTTAGTTCACCCATTAAACTCATTTCTAATTTGTTTTGCATCATTTTAGAAAATTAAATACATAAAGAATTTATTGAAGATCAAATGGTAATATCATCTAAATAAATATGAACTACTAAAACATCAATGGAAATTCGTCTCATAAAAAGTGTAGGATCATTTATTCATTTTGTAAAACCTTTGGAAATAATAAAAGTACTTAATCTATCATATCAACCTCTTGGTGCTTATTTTAAATCATATAATGCTTTTGATTATTTAACAACACAATTTAGAAAATGAGGACTTGTAAATCCAGGGGGTTACTCAAAAAAGACATCCAAAACTATATACCCATTTAGGAATGCATTCTTAACATCCATTTGATATTGTATGAAATTCAGATGTGCAACATACGCAAGCAGAATTCGGATGGCTTCATGTCTATCCGCCGGTACAAATGTTTCCACATAGTCAATTCCTCCTACTTGACTATACCCTTTTGTAACAAATATAGCCTTGTTTCTAACTATATTACCAGCTTCGACAACTAGTTTCTAAACACCAATTTAGTTCCTATGGTAAATGTGTATTTGGGTCTATCAACAAGTTTCCAAAAATTGTTCCATTCAAACTGATTGTGTTCTTCTTGCATAGCCATCACCCTTAATTAATCATTGATATCATCATTAAGGTTTTTAGGTTCATGTTGTGACAGAAAGACTTGATGTTCATCCTAATTTCTAAGATAAGCTCTAGTTTGAGTTCCTTTAACTAAATATCCTACAACTGCATCTAAATGATGGTTCTTAAGAGTTCTAAAAACTCTAGAGAAAGAAGAAATAGTGATTTTAGGTTCTCCAATAGGTTTGGGTTTATTATGACCTAAATCTGATGAATTTCTGGAACTGTAAGTTTTTATAGATTCCTTTACAGGATAGTTAGCAGATTTTGAATTGATGTAGAAATTTGACACATTATCATTTAGGTTCTCTAGAGTGGTCTTAAGCACATGTGGATATATTTCATCAATTGTGACATGGACAAATTCTTCCACACATTTTGTTTTTTTAAACACTCTATAGGATTTACTAGAGATTGAATATCCATAAATATTCCTTCATCACCATTGGATGAAAATTTATCAAGAATAAACTTAGTATTAAGGACATAGACTTTGAAACCAAAAACATTCATGTGGATTACATTGGGTTTTCTATTGTTCCACAACACATATGGAGTTGTTTAAGGAATGGGTCTAATCAACACTCTATTAATAAAATAGGAATCTGTATTTATAGCTTCTTCAAAAAAATAAATAGTTAACTCATAATCAATAAGCATGGTTCATGTGATCTCTTCCAAGGTTTCATTTCATTTTTATATAAATCCATTCTATTGAGGTGTTCTAGGGGAAGAGAAATTATGAATATAGCAATTTTATGAAAAAAGGATTCAAATTCTTGATATTGAAACTCACGACCATGATCACTTCTTATGTATTTAATTCTAAGTCCACTATGATTTTCTGCAATTTTAGCATATTTGGTGAAGTTACAGTAGGATTCACTTTTTGAGCCAAAAATATTGTCCAATTATATCTACAAAAGTTATCTATAAGAACATAAACATAGTGCTTCCCATTTAAAATATAAACTCTAGATGGTCCAAACAAATACATGTGAACTAGTTCGAGAGGTTGAGAAGTTGACACTTTGTTCTTTAGTTTGAACGATATTTTGTGTTGGTTTCCCTTTTGATAAGGATTACACACTTTATCCTCCATAAACTCATGTTTTGGTAGATCATTGACTCAGATTTTTCTAGTTATATTTTTTCCGGAGTGAATATTACAGTGTCCTAGTCTCATAGGCCAAACCCCAAACTCATTGTGAAATACACTTAGACATGAAGAATTTTGAGAGACTATAGAATATAAATTAACAGAGTATACATTTTTATTTCATAATGCAGAAAACAATAATACATTTCCTAATTAAAAACTTCTCAACAATCATTTTCAAATTTAGCATGAAATCCATTAACATATATTTGGGAAATACTAAGCATAGTGTATCTCAATCCATCTACAAAAATTACTTTCAAAATATAAATTGAGATAGAGTTACCGATCTGGCCAAGAAATTTTTTTTCCCGTTTGGAATTTCCACCAATGGTGACATGTACACCATCAATTTTTATTAAGTTCTTGGAGCACGAATAGTCCCCTATCATGTGTCTTGAAACCCCATATTCCAAGTACCATAATTTTTTTCATGAGCTCTTTATGAAATTTTCCTACAATGTAGTCAAATAAAAACAAAATTTGGTACCCATAGTTGTTTCATCCAGTAATATTAGTGACTAGTGTTTTAGGAACCCACATCGGACTCATAGGTTTCCTATAAGCATTATGTAATGTTCCTAAAAAATAAACTCTATTTGGTCCAGAAAATATTAACATAGTAGAGAGTGCATCATTATTTCAAGTAGCTGAATTCTTTCCATAACTAGGATTAAAGTTGTGTGTCCAAGATATAGATAAAATTAGTTGTTCCAAAATAACATTTACTAGGTTGATATCCAATACTAGTAGTATATTTGGGAGAAATCTATTTACCTAGAATTTGTACCAAATTATCATTACCATTACTAAACCTTTCAAGGTCCTTTTTCAATTTCTCATTAGATAGCTTTAGTTTGTTGTTTTATTTGAGTAATTGAACATTTTTCTCCCTTTCTATAATATTTTCAGATTTAATTGTTGACGTAAGAGAATGATGTTTCTTTAAAGACATGTATTTATCTTTTATTTCATTAAAGGACTCTTCAAGCATATTATATTACTCAAAAATTTCTTCATTAGGCATACTCTTATAATAGATTTCATCTCTAGAATAATATGAATTGTGTACAAGAGATTCTAGTGTAAGCTCAGATATGTTTGTTATAAAACACATACTGGCTTTGTCAGCCGGTTAATCATGTGAAGATTTTGAGTCACTTGTACTGTCCTTAAAATAACTCCATCATTCTTTCATTTCCTTTTTATAGATTCTATCCTTGTCTTTATATTTATTGTTTTACTGGAGCTTGGGAAAAAAGGCATTAACATTCCCCTTTCTCTAACATCCATAACATAGCATCTCATTAGGCTTGTCACTTTTTTTACAATATTTCATCCTTCTTCCTTTTTGATCATATCTTCCTTTGAAGATAGGCTTTCTATTTTTTATTCTTCTTATAAAATCTATTAAACCTTATAGAAAATTTATCTATCTCCTCATCACTGTCATGTGATGATTGATCACTGATGGGACTTTCGAAAGAGGCTTCCAATTTAAATTTTTCATTGTGTTTAGAGGTGGTTGCCTTAAATGCAACAGATTTTCTTTTAGGTTCATCCTCCCCTTCCTAATTGATTTTATTATCCTATTCACATATCATTAGTTTCTCAATGAAATATTTTTCATGTAAATATATAATGTCGAATAATTCTCTAATAGAGACATAAGTTCCTCTCCATCTATCAGGTAGGAATTTGAGAATCCTCATGATTTGTTCATTGGATGTGATTTCTCTTCCATGAGAAAATAGTGTGCTGAAAATTTCGTGGAACCTAAGATACATGTCAAAAATAGGCTCATCAGGTTTCATTTTAATTTTATCATATTTAATAGTAAAATTATTAAGTCCCATTGGTATCACACTAGAATTTCCTTTATTTAAAACAGATAAATTATCTCAAATTTCCTGGGTAGTTTTACATGCATAAATTCTGTTAAATTCCTCATTTCTTAAGGATTAATATAATGAATTCATAGATTCACAATTTTTATTTTAGGCAATGTTGGATTTTTCATACCGATATGTTTCTATCAGTAACAAGAATCTTATACTCATCTGTAATTGAAGAACAAATTTCAAAACCCTTAAATTCTAAATGAATTTTCTTTCTAATTTTCTATTGGGAATAAATGGTTCTATTGAATAATGGTGGTCTATTTGTTGCAGAACCTTCCAGTATATTATCCCTAATAAGGAAATACTTTGAAAGAGCCAAAAATTTAGAATTAATATAATTCTATAGATCTTTAAAGTGCAACTAATATCATAGTTGAATTGTTTCAAAAATCATGTTTTACAGGAATAACAAACTCCTTTGAAACCAAATGTTTGTCAGATTATAGTACTCAGGAGGGTGGTGAATTGAGTATCCATAAAATATTTATGTTTTAAATGTTTTCTTAAAAGGTTACCTAATAAAATAAATAAATCCTAGTTAGTCAAGGTAATATGGTTATGAAAGATTGATTTTTTAAATAAATTATCATAAGATTGATTAATTATTAGTAATCATAATATGAGATATTAATAATACTTTTTAAGATATTATAATACAGGAAAACAATTATAAATTTTTTCCAAGATTAACTATGAAAGTAAAACTACTAATTTATAGGATGAAGCTGATGTAATAATCGAGTCCTCTTGCAAAAAATTGTGTATCAAAAGTCTGGTGCTCTGGTTTCTGGTTATATCGGGCTCGTATTCTTTGAGAACATTCTATTTCAAAGATGTTATTATATATAATCTTTGGTATTATAGCTTATGGATTCATTAATTCTTCATGTGTTCTTTAGATATATCTTTTTCAGTTGTATGTTCTTTTCACAAGAATTCTCTCACATCTTCTACTCTACCACATATATGTTTTAGGGCCACGTTTTTATTTTTTAGTCTTGGAGTTCATGTGTTTTAGAAATTAGGATGCATGTATTATGCAACTCATAACTCGTAATGTTAGGTGGCATGTCTACAAAGGAATATTAATTATGTATGTGCATTTAAAAGACTCAAATATAATAGTTTTAAATTAAATTGAAAACGACAAAACAATTTAAATAATTGTGTCACAGTCTGTCTAGAAACAGTGTCACTTGGAAACAGTGTAACCATGAAATAGTGTCTCATTATTTTTCCTTTGAGTGATGAGATAGTCAAAACGTAATAGTTGTATAGAGATCAAAAACCTGTAGCAGAAATGCGGTGTTAGGATCATGGTGTCTGGTCACGGTTTCTGGTCATGGTGTCTGGTCACGGTGTCTGGGTCCCGGTGTTTGGGTCACAGTGTCTGGGTCATGGTGTATGGGTCATGGTGTCTGGTCACGGTTTCTTGGTCATGTTCTAGTAAATCAGAACAGGTGGAAGACTCACATTTTCTTAGACTTACCCAAATATCTGTATATAGACTTGAGCAGAAATATTCACATAGTGAATTAGAATTAATCATTCATAAAAGAAATAATTATAGACCGATGTTAAATATACATTACAATAATCAAACATAAATATTACGATCTTGGACAGGATTATTTAAAGTAGAAAGAAACTAACCATCTTTATACATGATTTGAGACAGATAAAAAAGGATTTACCAGATTTATAGAATGTATAAAATTTGTGATCATTAAAACATGATTAAAACATGAGGAGTCCAGAATAATTTAATGTTTTACAAGAGTTTTATTTTTTCCCATCACCATTGTTAGTTGAAGAATATTATAACAAGGTGAAAAACATAAAGGCCACATTTGTAATGACAATATGTTTTATTCATCAACAAAATACATGGATGAAACAATCCATTTTATTCATGCTATATTATTAAAATTGTTTTATGTAAAACATAAATTTGATTTTATTCATGTTTATAAAAAAATTATAACAGTCTAATTGAAAAAAATAGACATAAAGGGCATTAAAAATGATAATCTCAGGAAATAATAGACTTTATAACCATAGAAATATATATGAACTTATCTCAAAGAATTAAAAAAATAAGACATATTTTATTCTAGATTCTCACAAATTAATGTATCGAGTGTGTTTTTTAATATGTGAAACAATTAGTTCCAATGATAGATTTAATATTAATAGGCATAGAATCTCCCGACTCTCATGTATTGATGTTGTAGTAGCAATTAGTTTCAGTGTTAGGAATATTGATGGTAACTACCCAAAAGCTTATAATCAGGTTGTGTTACATTTCAATTCATTTTTTACAAAATTCGAGATTTATAATTGTAATATTATTTGGGAATTATATTTTCCACATACATATTCTCCTAGAAATTTATTTTACACCATTATTTTTTTTTGAAATAATGGTTCATCTATGAACCCATTTGGTGTGAGAGATATGAATATGTTGGCATATTTATTAACTTCGTATATATACTTTTGAAATATATATGAAAAACTTAAAGAAATATTTCAATAATATACATAGAATTGAAGCCTATATTTTTTAAAAATATATATCAAAATAATTAATTGAGTTTTTTACTGATTATTTTTCATAATTAGAACACATTGGTCAACCTATATCTTGATAATATATATTTAATAGTTAAGTTAAAAGGATTTTTCTCTTAAGGTTAAATTTAATTAAACATGATGAAGAGATACATACATATTTATATATTTTAAAAAACTACGGTGGTGCTCAAACATATATAAAATTTCATATTAATGGATTCAAGGTAAGATATTTGAGAAGAAATTAAAAACAATTAATGAATGAAAATAATAAAAAATGAGTTTACAGTTTAATGGTAAAATAAATATTGATTAATTCACACTAGAAACAATGAAATGGTTAGTCAGGGGGTAATATGATTACATGGATAGGTTTTCCTATAAAGTTTTATACATTATACCAAAAAACTATCATGATAATAGTTCGTTTAAAAATATTCCTGTAATAGTTTTTTCTAAACCATTAAATATTATGAGTTCTAAAGATTAAAACCCAATTTTTTCATCAACTTCATATTTTTTGTTGTTGATGATATATGATAGATTGATTATAATAAAAATCTGGGAATTAATAATAATGTGTAACTAGTTCGGCAGAAACAGTGGTGTGAAACATGATGAGTGTGGATTTAAAATTTTTTATTTGATTAGATTTTTTTGGAAGGATGAATAATTATTTATGGTGATGAATGAAGAAAATATATTTTAAACTGTTTAACCATCAAATTTTAGTGGTTCATTGTTTTTATGGTAAAAAAATTCATTTTATTGATAAAATAATTGATGATGTGGAAGTGTTGTATGAAATTTTTCTAAATATTTTACGATTTATATATTATAATAATGACAATGATCTGGACATTGTGCATGTAATAAGAAATGATCAGGTATAAGTGATAAAGGAAAACACTATAGTTTTCTATAATTTAATAAGGTAATTTACTTTTTAAATAATGTTGATAAAACCATTATATTTATGCTTTGATATTTAAATACATTGATGTTTTTCATTCCTTCTTTTTTTTAAATATTTTTTCTATTTATTAAATTTAGATATCATTTTTTTGAATAATTTTTTTCATCATATTTAGTGAATGTACTATTTATATTATACTTTTATAGGTAAATTATTCTATTAAATAAAAGATTTATAATTTTCTTCATATTATTAACAGTTAATTTTTTACATATAATATTTATTTAATTATAAGAAAATACATGTAAATATAATTTCACAGTTTTGATGGTAATTTATTATATTATTCTATTTTTTTAATTTTAGTGTATAGTAGTTATAGATCAACATATTTTTTTAAAAAAAATATAAAATTCAATATTTTTTCTATTATAAACATTAAATTCTTTATTTTCTACATGTTGTTAATTTTAATCAAATATTGGTACACGTAGTTTTGTTGAGGGAGAATACATCTTTCAAAATGAAAGTCACAATGGTACGTGAACCGAGGTTTGAACATTTTTTCATTTAAATATATATCTATTATAACGAAATTATTTAATGAAATTAAACAAATATTTTTTATAATTATAAGAATCTCTTGTTCTTCTACATAAGTGAAGATGACTAATGATGATAAGCATGACATTACACATTTAAACAAACATACACTTGAACATGTAGAGAAAATGGTGATAATAATAGTTTATGAGAATGACTTCCTAACTAAATTATATTCTACAAAGTTTGGGACATACATGACTTTAAAATTGCATTTTATGATAAATATTTTAAACCATAACTGTAGGAGTGTAAGATAGTTAGAGAAAGATCAATTTTGGGAGTCTGTAACAAAAATAATTTTAGAAATTCTTTTTATCTTTCCAATTATTTAAATATTTTACAATTCTAAATTTTTTATTAATTAAATTAAAGATGGCAATAAAATTGTAGGTGAAAAAGGAAAAATTGGAAGGTGTTTTTACCTATTTGTAACATGAAGGAAATTTTTTTACATAAATTTGACATCAATTTATACATATTAGAGAAAAAAAGATTAAGATCCATTCATTAAGAATGTGTTTATAGATAGACAGAAATGTATGAAGTTTCTCCCCATGTCGGAAAGGGGAGGATATTATTGTATTTTTTTGTTCCATATAAAATTTATTTGTTTAATTATTTTTCATTACATTAAAACTTATTTATTTATTTATTATGTAACAGTTTTCCCTGAAAAACCATCATGATATAAAGTATCATAATTTAAAACCTCATAAATTGACATTAAAATTGAATCATTTATTAGTAGAATAATTGATTGATCAAATATTTTGTTAATTAATAACCATGTCAATTAGTGGCTTTGAAGCGGTTCTTATTGAGCCTCCATCCCTGTCTACTTTTCAGAAAAAATGGAAAATGTTGTAAAAGAAAAAAACAATGTAATGTGTATAACTGATAGAACAATGGATGTGGTTTGTAATATTGTAATTAATTAATTGTTACTTTTCATCAATATTACTTTCTAGTAAATTTATCTCTCTAATATTAGATTTGAACATATAACTTAGGGCTTCCAATTAAGATAAAATGAAATCAAGGATCTTTATCCTTAATTATAGGATGTGTATTATTACCACCACTTTATGAAATTTGGAACACCTGAGCCACATTAGAGGGTATAAAGAAAATATCAGATTTAAAAATTATTTTGGTCACACCCATAGTACGATATCGATATGGGAATAATACATAGAAGAATTAGTTTTCTAAAAAATAAGATAAAAATACATAATGAATCTATATATGATAGGAATAAATAATTTATATAGGCTAGGCCTTTAGAATAAATGAGATAGAATAAACTGCACAACCTTTTTACCCAGATAGGACACATCCCCCTTCCAAACTGACTATGTATTGTGAGTTTAATGCTAGCAATCCCCATGTATATATTTTGTAATATGAAATTATATAAAAAATGAGAGATTTTGTAAATAATTAGATTATGTAGTGGGGTTGGGTAATATCATCAATACATGATATCATCGATCCAACATCTCTGGTTCCACTTTATACTAAGGAGGTTTCAATAGTGAGACATAGTAATTGTCAAATTTCAATTTTTTAGATAGTTTATTCTATTCTCTAAAATACTATGTAAATGCTTCTTTGAATTTTTTTATTTATCATTAAATTAATATTTAATTGTAATATATTCATAAACATAAATTATATAAGAGAATCTAAAAATAAAAGAATCAGTGTAATGGAATAGAAAAATTCATGTTCTAGCACATTTATATATTTGTCAAGAAACTGGTTGGGTATGATTGATATCACATGTTTTTCCTATATTGGATAATTATTAAACTTTTCTAATGAGTTATAATATATGTATAATTTGTTACAAATTAAATATTTTTAGAAGAAACATCATAGATGTAGTAAAGGATGATCAACTCAGCATACCTATTTTAGAGGTGTTTTATAAGTAGGTAAATTTTAATGGTTACATGATTTTCATTAAGTAAATATAATTTAAAATACCGTAAGTAATTATGGTATAATGAAGGTTTTTTCATGCAATATAATTTCATATCTTTTTGTTATTTTATAATTTAAAAATAAATTTCAATAGATGTGAAATAATTGAACAAAAAATACATAATTGAATTTGTATCTAAAAGATTAAAAAATATAGAGATCATATGTTGGATTCATTCCATTCCTTGATGGGTATGATCAAATAAATAATTATAAACTAATATTCATTATACTACTATTCATGATGAATATTTTTTATTTTAGTGGACATTGTATGTTATACATATTTTTCCCAAATGAAAGTAAATATTATTTGTCATGCCCGTTTTTTGGTGGTTTTCAAAGAGAATTTTGAATATTTTCAAAGAATTAAGTTTTATTTGATTTTTTGTATTTAAATATTAGTTTCATCATTTTATATCCGATTTTACAATTAATATTTTATATTTTAACTTTTCTTGGATTGGATTCAATAGGGATCATTATTCAATAATGAAACAAGAAAAAATTGATTATGTGAATGTTCAGGTAGATAACATTTATATCAAGGAATACATGGTTTGACATATATATCTACTATTTTTATTTTTAAAATATTGTTTTTTTGAAGTTTATTCTTAATTTACATGTTAATTTTTAATATTTTTATTATGTTTTATGATTGAGTTATGAGATAATAACAATAAGAACATATTTTTTTTCAAAGATTATTTTCATTATAACACTTATAAATTAGACAAATATGTTATTTTAAAAAAAATTAACACATTATTTTTTATTATTATGGTGATATTTCATCATATACATCTATCTTCATTAAACTTATTAAAAAATTATTAGAATTATATTTTTTATGTTTGAATAATTGGGTTATTTAGTTTCATTTTGCTGTATATTTGTAAAAATTGTTGTAAATGTTTTCAATGTGTTTGCATACACTTTTTCAATTTCTGTAATTTTTTGTTTCTATTTTTATGGTACATTGAGTCTGTAGGGTGGGATTATGTAATTTTTTTTAAATAATTAATTTTCAATATGTTTTTACAATAAACTGATATGTTACCCCATTATAGTAGGCATTTGATGCCTATTTTTACTAAAAAACATTAAAATTCTTTTAGGAGGGATTACCACATTGATTTGATATAAAAAATTCAAAACCACTAAATTATAAAGTAAACCATTTATATTTTATTTCATTTATGGAATGTATCACCAAGAACATAAGTGAATATAATATCCTGAGTCTCTACAATATATTTATTATATTAAATTAATTTAGTACATTATATAGCTTATAATGAATACAACACCGAGTTAGCTTGCATTAAATGAATGATCGACTCTCGTTGATAGCTTGCGTTACATGCAAGAGAGACTTTCCATTATAGCTTTCCTTACACTGAAGAATGAGCTTCACCAAATAACAATGCTTTATTAATATATTAGCATTTAATATAATATGATATAACCTAGAAATTTTGTCTGTGTTTATTAATATTCTTAAATAACATAAGAAAATTTATGTTTTATATAAATACAAAATGAATTCATTAGTTACCAATTAACGATAAATGAAAATAAGAACCAATTATATATAAAATGAAATATTATTATTTTTATGCATCCAGAGGAGTTAAATCTTAATAAATAGAATTTATTATAATTATGAAATGATTTCAATGAAATATAAATTTTATATATTCAAGATAATATTTTTTATATTAATCCACTAGGTTTTACATACCTAAGACAAGAACAAACCCAAATTTACACATAAGAAACTATATTTTTATAAAAGCAATTCTACCACATTCTAAGGGAGAATCCATATTAAATCTGAATTTTGACACTTTAAGTGATTTATTATTTCATAATGAACTATATATTTTAAATAATAACATAAAAATCATCTTAGGGTGAATTTTTTATATTTTTTTGAAAAATATCTTTTTTAATGAAGAGTTAATAATACTGAATTATA
Organism: Viscum album; assembly: GCA_963277665.1. Classification (NCBI taxonomy): domain Eukaryota; kingdom Viridiplantae; phylum Streptophyta; class Magnoliopsida; order Santalales; family Viscaceae; genus Viscum; species Viscum album. Next base: position 1,255,884,940 of record OY728142.1, on the reverse strand, counting down.
ATTCAAAACTCATATTTCATAAAATTTATTTAAAAGCTAAATAATAATTTTAATTGAATTTATAGTTTAATTATATCTTATAATTATTAAATAATATAATTTATGTTATTGAAATAAATTTCACATTGAAATTGAATATAAAAATGTGTCAATATTTTAGATGTTTTTACTTTAAAACCCCGCCTTGTCATCCCACATATGGGATTAAATTTAAATTAATTTCATCCAATTCAGTGATTATAATTTTGATAACTTTATTCCACATTTTGAATCAAGATAATATATAATTTCTAATTAGAGAATGTGATTAAAATATGTTACAACTAATAATGTAAAATTAAGCTTAATAAGGGAGTAAACTATAATCTTAAGTGTCTAAATACCATAGAAACGTATCCAAGAGGCATTGTATGTAAATATTTAAACCCTATCCACACATTAATATAAATGGTATTACTATTGGATCTACTTTCAATGTGATAATCTTTTATATAATTCCATTTTCACAATATTACAAGAGTTCCACTCATCCTCCACCAAAAAAGGCCACTACTTCCCCCACTTCCTCACACATCTCAACAATCCTTGGATCAAAAAATATCTTCCCAATAAAAAAAATTACCTAATCCTAGAAGACTTATATAATTCAATAGGATATCCAAGTAAGACTTTGGTTCAAACCGAAAGGAGTCACTAGATTTAGAGGTAACAACATTCCTAAATTTTTAATACCATTTCCATTATCCACTCCCTAAACTATCTTTATTACATTATTGTATAACAAAAATAGTATCCTTAATATACAAGGATTTTATTATTCTATTGTTTATAGATAAAATTGAACATACTTATATTTACTGGGTAACTAACATACTATTTCTGTTTACCACAAACTACAACCTCACGAAACAAGGATTGTTCATTTTTTACTTTACCAACTTTCATGGTTGGACATTATAATGGGTACTCTGTTTATATATGTTATAAATTAAAATTATTATTTATTATTAATTATTGAATAATTTTATTAAAAAATCATTTAATACTTTCCATTTTGCGTTAATAAGATTACACTATTTTAGTAAGTGTGGACTACCGCCCCCTCAAAACGATGTGATTTGTTCACACTAAACATGGAATTTATTAAGGATAATTTTAATAAAAATATATGAAATATATGAAATATATTACATAAATAGTTCACTTGAATTATTATATACATGTATGTATATATTATTTACTTCTTATTATTTTAAAATACTACAATTAAATGATATAGAGTTCAGGCATACGGACGGACTACCGTCTCCATGAATGTTGCATTTCATTTTTTATCTTTCTAAATTATAGATTATTATACAAACATATATACTGAATATATATGATAATAAATAATTTTGTTACATTATGGATATGATTAAACCATCATATATTTAATAATAACAACAAATGACTAGTTAAAACATGCTCGAAAAACTCAGAAATTAACACATAAAATAGTTAAATTAGTGAATGTTAATTAACAAAGAGGTTATAAAATATTATAAGAGGATCATATATGATATAATAAATAATAATAAGGTTATTTTAAAATTTATTAACATGTTCAATCCCTTTATACTCGATAATAAAGGACGTTCACTCAAAAGGAATCACAATGCGAGGGATTTCATCTCAATTTACATTCTATTGAGACTTATTTACTATTTAATACCTAGTTTCTTTTATATGGTGTATATTATTACATTTTACATGATATATCATGAATCTATTTACTATAACAATATTATAACATTCATTTTATTTTATTCCTTCATGAGGGTTATGATTGAAAATATTTAAAATTTGTATAGGACACATGGTAATTTTTAAAGATTATTTTTCTCAATAATAAATTAAATTATCTTGAAATGGTATTTCCATTAAAGGAACTTATAGAACCATTTTTTAGTAAAACATTTAATTTTCTATTCTCTTTTTATTAATAACCATATTCAAGTATGAGTTCCATTTTGCACTAGTTTTTACATAAAATGTTTTACAGAATGTTTTTCAGAAATGCAGACATTATTTCTTTCATCAGTCAGAGAACCAATTTCCTCTAAAAACCATAAATTATTGAAATAGTTTCAAATTTTATTTAAATGATTTTGAAATTAATATTTTAGAACTTTTTTAAATTTCAAATTTTTTCAAAGAAATATTTGTGATTCTTTCTGAACAATTAATTTTTATATCCATTATCTGTGAAAAAGGAATTCATTTTTTACCACATACATCTTGTACAGATTCACCCGATTACATTTATTTGAATTATCATTTGAATAATAATAATTTCTAGTTTTAGAGAAATAATTTTTCAAAGTGATTTTCAACGAAATTGATTTTGAAAATTTTTCTCATAATAAAATAATATTTTCTTCCAGAATGTTTTTTGAAAGGTCTTTTTTTATTATTTATAATCATCAATGAAAAAAACCCTAATTTTTACTCAACCTGGGATATGTTGTGTTGATACCATCCTTTTTTTTCCTCTTGATGTGTTTCAATTTATTTTTCCCAGGATAGTATTCATATCCACATCCTTGATTCATTTGTTTTTATCTATTAAATATTAGATCTATTATGATCATTAAACATTTAATTTCCCATAAATTATCCATTTCACATATCATGGATAATACTATTTTCTAAATGGTATAACACATTACATACTATGTATACATTGAATGTTTTTTTATTTGGTTAAATATTGATAATTTTGTATTCTTTGTTCAATATGGATATTTGAGAAGAAATATATTTTTATTAATTAAATCGATTTCTCAATATGAATAAAAATTTGGACACGAAATTATGGTTGGATCCTAGACATTATATGTATCCTTGATGCATCAATAAGTTATAATGAAAAAAATAAGATTCTCAAATTAAATGGGTTTCTATCTGTAGTTTAAAACTATCTATAGGATGGATCTTGAATGTATAGGTTTTTATGTTCTTGGGACATGATGTCCAAAAATTAAGTATTACCTCCTTTTCAATTCAATATTGTTCATCTATAAAATTATGTGTCAACATATTTATGGATACATTTCAATTTTGGTTATTAGGATGGAACACATTTCAGTTTCTAACCTTGATATATTTATTTTCCCATATCCAATTAGTTGAATAGATTGTGTCTATAGTTATTTACTTTCTATATTGTTTAAACACTTTTATTCAGTTTATTGATTACATGTCACATGTGTTTAGTTTTTTTACCTTTTCATATTGACTATTCTCATTGATTTATTATTGCTTCAACTATATTTTATCAATATAGAGCATTTAAGATCACCATTATTATGTTTCCTTCCCTATGAGTCCAAGAATCTTACATTTAATGATATAATAGAATTTAGTAAATGGAATAATATTATTCTCAAAGTTAGTAATTTCAAAATAAAAAAATTATGTTCTAATTAGTGTATTCATTTTTAATACGAGACTCATTTGTGTATATAATTTACCAATACTACTATATTTATTAGCCCTTTGGGGATTGATTCATTTTACTCAAGAGACTATAGTTGAGAGTAGTCATTGGATCTAGGATTTTTGGCTTTGGGTCACTACAGATGGATCAAATGAAGAATACTAACAACTTCAGGAAGAAGATTTAGGAAATAATATATTAGAAAATATTACCTGGTGGTAGAATTTGAGGATAATTATAGACGAAAACCATATAATTTTGGTAAATTAAAAATTATGTGGGTCTTCTTAAAAAACACCCTCTTTGGATAATATAAGTGGAAATGGTTCTTACACAGATGCACCTATTAGTAATAACTCTGACAAGGTTTCCTAGGCCTGACTTAGGGTAACCTAGTACATGAAAATGGGTCATACTATGCACCTTGTTTGAAACTCCTATGGTATATTCTTTGGACAATACATATTTTCATTAAAAAACTTTATGAAGGATTTTTATAGATAAACCCAATGAATGAACAAGGTTAAACCAATGGTCTTTTAGATTGACGATAAAGTGTCATGATTTATAAATCCCACTAATGAAATTCTAGTTAAACATTATAATAAAGAACTATCAATTTTGATGAATTATTTTTGGGATTGAATATTTAAATTTCATAACAATTTTACTAGTGCAACATTTGAAATAAGAATCATGAAACTTTTAAGGACTATGCATGATTTTAAAGGAAAATGTTTTAGTGGAAAAATGTTATTTTAGGAGAAATTAATTTATATTTCAAGAATATTGATAACCTTTCGAGTTCATATAATCAATAATGACATAGTAAAAATAGTAAAATATGATTATGAGACTTTATAAAAAACTGGTTGTATTGAAATCTTTATGTTATGATGTTAGTTAATAATTATATTCCAAGGATTCTGATTAGATTTATTTTAAAACTTATTTTAATATGGTTTTAGAAAATAAAAACCTATATGTTTGGTAAAAACCATGAAAAATAGGCAATCCTATATGGGTTGAACCCATGACGAAAGGATGTTAAGGGATTCATGGTAACCACTGACCAACACAATTTCCTAGTTAAAATGACATTTTATTAGTTAAACTATTTAATCAAAGTTAGTGATGAACCAATAATATAAGTTTTAAGGATTAGAGATTAATTTATTAACCATATCGTTTTTAGAAGATATATAACAACAAGTAGTTATAATTTTCACTACTTTATAGGCCTTATAACCCTTAAAAGGTTTCTTTTAATGCTTTAGTAATAATTAAAAAATTGAATTTTGATAATTAATTCATGGGAGTAATGTGATGAATTAGTATTTTATCGAAGCACAACAAAAAATAAGGATTTTTCATATGAAATTTAAACATATCAAGTAATAATATCTCATTATATTATTAGCCAATAAAATAGTTACCCAACAATAAGAAAATAACAGAAAAATAAAATGATTTTCTAATACTGTAATTTATATTAAACTGATGGCCTTCTAAACTATCAATGATTTATTTCATTGAGGCCCTAAAAATTCTATGGATCTTTAATTTTTTTTGTGATTTATTACCTCATTAACACCCTATAAATAGTTATGTTTTACACAAAGTATGTATCTCTAATTTCCCTTGATGTTCTTCAACTTAGAAACCTAGTTAGATGTTAGGGCATATGACCTATGTACTCCCCATTATATATTTTCAAGAATACCTTTTATGAACCCTTATCACGATGTTGTATTCCAATATATAAAATATCAATAAAATATATTAACAAGATCATGTTTAAATTTTAATGATAGAAATTAATTATGGTGGGGAGAATGTAACACTCCGAAATTCTTATATAAGAAACATGTAGTTGATAATCTGTAGGACATACATCAACAAGCTCATAAGAGAATATAATATCCCGAGGCTCTTCTATATATTTAATATTTAAAATTAATTTAATATATGATATATATTGTAAATAACACATCACTATGTTAAATTGTGTTATATGAAAGATCGACCATCTTTGATATCTCGTGTTACACAGAATAATGAGTTCCACAAAATAAGAATTTATCATTAAAATATTAATATTTATTATAATATGATATATACTAGATATTATATTAGTGGTTATTAATAGTATAAACTATATTATAAAAATTTATGGTCTATATAAATTTATGGTGAATTTAATTATTACCAATTAATGGGAAATGAAAATATGAACCAATTGGATATAAAAATAAATATTATTATTTTTATAATTCAATGGGAGCTATTTATTAATAAAAATAATTGATTATAATTATTTAATGATTTTAATGAGATATGTTTTTTATATTGAGTCAAATATTTTTTATATTCATCGACTATGTTTGATATGCATTAGATAAGAACAAACCCTATTTTCAAAAAAAACTATATTTTTATAAAGGCAATTTTACCACCTTCTAATTGAGAACTCGTATCAAATATGAATTTAGAATATTTTGTTATTTTAATATGTAAACATAAACTCTAAATTTTAAATAGAAACATAATAATTAGGATAGGGTGTATTTTATATATTTTTTGGAAACATATCATTTTTAAGGAATAGTTTAAAATACAAGATTTTAATTCTAAACTCTTTTTTTCATAAAATTTATTTAGAAAGATAAATTATAAATTTAAATGGTTATAACTTTTAATTAGATCATATTATTATTAAATGATACAATTTAGGTCATTAAAATTAATTTTAAATTGAAATTGAATATAAAAGTTTTTCAATCTTTTGGATGATTTTACTTTAAAAACTTACATTGTCATCCTGCCCCGTGGGATTAAATTTAAATTATTTTCTACCAATTATGTGATTAGAATTTGGAAATATGAATTACATATATGTAATGATATTAATTTATAATATCTAATAATACTTACTGTTATTTTGACATAAAATATTATGGAATGTGATTAAAATAAATTATAATGATTAAGGTAAAATTAAGCTTAATAAGGGACTAAACCTTTATCATAAGGGTCCAAATGACCTTAGAAATAGTCCATGATACATTTTATAGCCATATATAGACCCTATACACACATATATATAATTTGGTCCATTATTAGATCCACATTCAATGTAAAACAAAGGATGGACTTCCATTGTCAAAATTTTACATGAGTGCCACTCTCCTGTACTATTAAATGGGACCACGTCTCTCACTTTATTACACATATCAAGACAATTTTACATGAAAAATATCTTCCCAAATAGATCCTAAAAATCACACTCCTTATCCTAGAATAATATAATTTTTCAGATTGAAATCCATAGAAGCCCTTGGTTCAATCTAAAAGGAGTTACCCGATTTAGAGGCTAGAACATTCCTTAAGGTTTTTAGTTTTATTTCAATTATACAATTTCGAAAATATACATATTTTTTCTTGAATAAAAATATGGTATTTTAAATATACTTGTTTCTTTATTATAAGGCTTCATATTACACATACATAAATGTTCACATAATGTGTAAGGATCATATTATTTTTGTGTATAGTGAATGATTGCCCTAAAAAATGATGATTGTTCATTTTTTCTTGACCAACTATCATGGTTAGAGACTATAATGTATAATCAATTTATATATGTTATTTATGATAGTTATGATATATTTATTCTTATTTAATCCTTTTTTACACATACATTTAATACATTCTATCTTGAAGTAATACAAAAACATTATTTTTGGAAGTGTTGACTACTGCCCCCTCAAAGCAATGTGATTCCCTCCCACTAAGCATGAGACATGTTTAGGATAATTTTAATGAATATATATGAAATATATTACATAATTATGTTACTGTAATTATAATATTCATATATATACATATCATTTACTTTACAATCATTAAAATTATGACATTGAAATGAAGGTAGCATCCATACGTACAGACTTCCCTCTCCATGTCTGATGCATTTCATTTACTATTTCTTGACAATATAGATTATTATAGATACTTATGTACTACATATATATGATATCAAAATAATTTTTTACCTTCCGAAGATGATTTAACAGTGGTATATTTAATAAGAACAATAAATAACATGTTCAAACATAATTGACAACAAACGAATTAACGCGCGAAATAGTTAAAATAATGATTGTTTTTAACAAGTGGATAATAAAATATTATAAGAAGAACATATATGATATCATAAGTATTAATATGGTTATATTATAAATTGTCAACATATTTAAACCCATTTTAGATGAGATTAAATTATTTTTACACGAAATGAAGCACAATGTAACAGATTTTGTCTCAATATACATTCGACTAAGAATTATTTGTTATTGTGCACCTAGTTTTTTTTTCAATTTTTTATATTACAACCTTTTAAATTATATATCATGAATATAATTAATATCATGATATTATAACATTCATTTAATTTTATTCCTTTGTGAGGTTAATGATATAAAATAGTTCAAAGTGGTGTGCAACACTTTGGAATGTTTAATGATTATTTTCCTCATATAGAACATCAATGATCATTAAATGGTATTTAAATTAGAGGATATTATATGAAAATTGTTCAATAAAAACAAAAATTTTCTATATTATTGACATGCATTTCCATTTTCAAGTATTAGTACCATATTTCCATGCTTTGGTACTAAAACTTCTTTATAAAATGTTTTTAAAAAACCCCAATATTATTTATCATTTTAGTCAGAGACATAGTTTTCATAAGAAAATCATGTTTTATTAAAAAAATTTCAAAATTATTTAGCAAAGATATTTATACCAATTATTTGTTTTACCAATGTTTTCATAAGATTTTTTTCGTCAATTTCTGAATAATGTATTTTTCCAACCTTTAACTATGAAAAAAGGGATTGTTATATTTACTGTGTATGGTATATATGGCTTTAGCGGCTATCGTTTATTGGAATATTAATTTTCATGTTCAAAATGATAATTTTTGAATAAAATATTTTAAATTTTTATTGTCAAAGAAAATGTTTTTTCAAAAGGTTTTTCATAATAAAAGGATATTTTCCTTGATAATGTTTTTTAAAATATCTTTTTATTATATTTATATTAATGAATAATAATAATTCTTATTTTTACATTACATGGAAAAAATTTTGTGGATACCATCCTATTTATTAATCTGTTTTTGTTATTGATTTATTTGGACTAGAATATTATTCACAATCACATACATGATTCATTTGTTTTTCTATTTGAAATATTCGATATCATATGATCTTTGAACACTGTATTCCTACTAAATTAACCATTTCATTTATCATGGATATTACTATTTACTGAACCATATACCTTTTTACATACGATGGATACTTTGATATTATTTGATTATTTGGGGAAATATTGATAATTTTGTATTCAATATTCAATAAGGATATTTGAAAATTAATTTTTTGCTAATTAAATTAATTTATCGATATGATGAATGTTTTCGACATGATGTGAAGGGTGGAGCTGGAACTTTATATAGCTCCTTGATGCATCGATATGTTCTCATGAGAAAAATATTTTTTTAAAATTATATAGGTTACTACCCATAAATATAAACTATCCAAAGGATGGATCATGACAGTAGAGGTTTTCATTTTTCTAAGACATGATGTCCAATAATAAATAATTTCATTCATTTGGATTCAATAATATTCATCCATGATATTTTTCATTGACATATTTATGGATACATTTAAATTTCTATTATTTAGATAAACCTTGTTTCAATATCTTAACTTTCCACATTTATTTTTCCATATCATGTTATTTGAATGACATTCAGTTATATTTATTACCTTTTCATATTGTTTATGGAATTCTTTTAGGTCTATTGACTACCAGGAACATGTGTTCATTTATTTTCCTTTCCATATGGTCTATTCTCAATGGTTCATTATTTATTCTACTATATTCACCCATACTGAGCATTTCATCTCACCGTAATTAGGTTTTGTTCCATGAGAATGGAAGAAGTGTACTATGAAAGATATAAAGGGATTTTTTAGATGGAATAAAAGTTCCATAAATTGTATATATTTATAAATAAGAAAACATTATTTTGTAATTAGATTTTTCATTTACAATACCGAAATCCTTTATGTATACAGATTACAAAGACAACAATGTTGATCTGTCCTTCAAGAGTTGATTCCTTGTAAAAATGACAATGTAATTGATAGTAGATGTTGAAACTGGGATTTTTGGGGTTAGGTCCCACAAAAATGATGTTTAAATCACTTTAGGAAGGCTTTGTGCATCAATATGATTTAGATGTCAATTTTATAAAAAACTTATTTTGAAATCCCTCTATAATTTGTCTTCTAGAAGGATTTTGAATATTAATTTATAAAAATACCATAGAATGCTCCACTTTCATTGTGGTAATTATTATGTTTGATTGTAACTGCATGTTGAATGTTTTAAAATAAAACATGAATGGTTGTTTTTTCACTATAACGATATGAAATATTATGTTTGTTTATAATAAATGTGTGATAGATTAATTTAATTAAAAATTATATTATAATAGTCCCCATACTTTAGAATTTATAGTTATAGATATGTTGTTTCGTAAAGTCTCTCTTTTTGTTAGGGCATTTGAAGTTTATTAAATAGGGTAAACATCCACGATGCTATGGTATACCATTTAAAATAGTGGCATACTAGTTGTCCCTACCATCAAAATTGACATCCATTCATGTTTTATTTCATATAACCCATATAATTTAATACCATTGTAAACCATATAACACAATTTTATGATGAAATGGGGATTTGGAGCTAGATTCCACCTATTTTTAGCATTATATACTTATCGTTGATAATTAGAGTGGTGTTTTATAAGATAAATATATTACATTAGTCTATATTATATTAATGTATTATTATGTAATATGTGAGAATTAGGCTAATGCTTCATTAATGATAGAGTAATAACATCACTTGTTTTTTATCATATAACTTGATGGATTTATTGGGGTATAAAGTGGCATGGTGGAGGATAATTTTGAAACCCATGATGTTGTGAGTATATTTTTTACTTAATTTATTTATTTGGTCATGTTGTGTTTTAGAAATTGGAATTAGAAAACATAAAAACTGGTTCATTGTGAAGGAATCATTTTCAATATATCACTAGTAAAAAATATATATCCAAAACTTGCATGGGTAAATTCTTGAATCTAAAATATATGGCATGATTTCCCAAGACAAGCATAAAAACCATACAAGCTTCCTAGAAATCAATTTTTAAATTTACTATTCTACCCTTATTTGGGTATTTTATAATTTAGACTCCCCCAATTTATTAAAACTCTCTATTACCCCCTCCACCCATTAAACTCCTTTCCTCTTTAAACCATTGGATTCATTATATTGATTAATTTGGTTTTATTCATGATATCCCCATTATATCTCTTATATTGTTGTTTTCTTCTACCACACCATCATTATTCTAAATCTTTCCCTTTTAATGTTATCATTAACCATAGTATCCCATCCAAGATATATTCTTCATTTTAATATTTTACATCTCTATTTTTGGTGTTTTTGGAGACCGTATACTATTATAATCATTCATCACTGGAAGGAGGTATATAGTTATGTAGGTAAAGAGGTAGGGGTTCCAATGTGATTCAATTTCATTTATGAACTTTTAGGGACTTCATTTTCTATATATTTTTTATATGTAAAATAGCACCCTAAGTAGAGTCACTAATGGAATTATTATTTTTCTAAATTTTTAGTGACTTTTAAATCAATAAAATGTTATTTTTCGTGGTTTCCAAATGTTATTATTCCATATTCTGTTCCAATTCCTAAAAAAGGATTGATAAAATATATATAATCCTTATTAGATCAAAAAAGATTTATTAAATGATTTTTACGGATGATTGATTTTATATTATATTATTTTTTTAATTTTTTTCATTATTATTTTAATGTTAATTTTTTATTATATATTTTAATTTCGTATTAATATTCTTCCACACACATGTAGAATATTAGGTTTTATCCAAGATATAATGTTTTTTATATTTCTAATTGTTTGGGAGGAGATAAAAGTGGGATATTATGTAAATATTATATAGCATTTTTCTGGAGTATTATATGAATATATTTTGTTAAATTATTTTATTTTAATATGATAGTTCCCATGGGAGACCGTGGAACTATATAGGTAATTTGGTATGAGTGCTAATATTTATATTATTTGATTGTAACTAGGGCCACTTAGAGATTATTTTTCTAAGGATAGAGGTTAGTTGATGGTGTGTCCATGGTGGTAATTTTGGGGTTGAGTGTATTTGAATTATGTTATTGGATAACATTGGATCTGGGAGTGAGTTCCTTGGAAGTATCAAATGGGATTGAGTTTTGAATCCCATGTTATTCTCTTTTTTTGTATTGATTTATAATTTTATATCAATTATTGATAATAATATATGATTATAATAATATTTTTCTTATATCTCAATTTATTCTAATAATATAAAATATCCCATGGTATTAAAAAGAGAAAATATGGTGTGTTTTGTTTTCATCTATGAGAAGAAATCATGAAGATATATTTTTTAATTCTAGTTTAAACACAAATTTGTGATTTGTATTATAAAAGGAATTATATTGAATGATTGAGGTATCCCATGTGAGTTTGTATCATATCGTACATAGACACATACATGTATATATTGACTTAATTATGTTTGATTTAGGTAAAGGGTATGAGGCCACTTACATTGTTGGATTAATTTTGACATAATCTTCATCTTTTAATGGAAAAATTATCAGGTGACGATCATGTGTCTATTGGAGTTGGATCATGTGGAATACTCAGAACACTTGGACAATCTTGGTTTTTACACACACACACACACACAGATATATATATTAGTCACATTATATTTTTCACACATTTTTATCCCAATTGTTTCAGGACATATCTTGTGTAATAATTTGGGTATTTTTATAAATTCATATTGGTAGTTAATTTTAATTTACATTATTATTAATTGGATTGATGGATTCATATGTTGAAAATATTTATATATTTTGAATGACCATCAATTTATGGGTACATCATTCCATATTATTTATTGTATTTTTTCGAGTTATTATATTTTAAGGGTGAAATAGATCCCATTATTAAGGATTAAACCTTGTATTCCTTTTTCCAGTATATAGTAATTACAAGCATACCATGAGTCATTTAGGATACTAGTTTAAGTGATCTAGTTTGTCTAACATTGTAGGTTCAATAAAAATTCACACTAATGTTTTATTTGGTGACTACTAAATAATATAGAAGACTTAATGTGACACAATGTCAACTACTAGAGAAAAAGGATATATACATGGGCTATTCCAAAGGGCCTCGATGCCTATGTCCATAGGATGTGGCCATGAGAATCAATCCTTTGGGCTCTATAATCATTGCAGATTGATAGAAATAACATAAATGGGAACTGACCATGATAATGATCATCATTCCATTGATTTGAAAATATATATCTATAGTCATTGTTCAAAGTCATATCTCACCAAGATAATGGAGAACCATGTTTGGAATCTATCAATATCCTATTAATTGATGATATCCCCAGAACAATACATGGGGATAAAATATATTCTATATATGAATCCAATTACTATATATAATAGAAGAATATAATATACTGCACTATACTCACCACACTATGTAACTCTCACCCACACTCAAGACAACTCACAACAGAAACAATATTATAGATAAAAAAATTAGAAATGGAAATTTCAATACATTTTTACATTGTTCATTCATTGAATCCTACATCTATTGGTGAAACACTACTCCATTCCCCTCTAGTTGAAATATATAATAATTATAATCACATTTAACTATATATAAAATTAGATAACTAACTATAAGTAATATGTTAAACACCTCAAACCATGTATATTGATGGTCCCACACACATATATTAAGTACCAACAAATCATCAATTTTAACTAAAATATAAAATTCATATATTATCTACTCGTGTTCTATGCTGACTATTGATCTCTAATTGCAACTTTCAACAAACTAGTGAATCAAAATATCAATTCATGTTACCCTTGAAAAATGAATTTATGTCACATATGCATCAAATATTTTATACAAAACAACTAAATAAGATTATTCCAGTGTACGAAATTAAGACTATTCTCATAGGAATTATAATTTTAGTTATCCCACATATCATCCAAAAAAACATTTTTATTACAAAAATAACATCATTTAGTGAAATTACTTATGTTAAATCAAATGATATTCACAACCTTATCCATCAATACCAGGAATTAATCCAGAGTGCCTCCTTTTTATAAAATGATATTGGTAGTAAATAGGATTATCAATACCAATAATCCCCCACTTGATGACTTATTTAACAAATCTCATGAAAACTATACAATACTTGGGAACATTTTTATCATCTTCAATGTAAGTGTCCACATTTTCCTTATATTAACACATATCCCACTAAGGAACAAAATAACCTTAATGATTATTTTACTAGTGACTTTTTGAACAAGTCTGTTGGATTTTACGTCCCCACCATATTCACCAAATGTAGTACATTTTCCTCTATAAATAGTATAAGAAGATATATTTATAGTAAATTTGTTCCATCCATACAAGAAACACTATATTATTTTCCCTAATAATTGCACTATCACTATTACATAATGGTACTCGACCCTGCAATAATTATTTAAGTTCCTCACATAATCACACTAACCATATTAGTTTTTTAACCTCTTTCTTTGCTGATACACACTCTTCATACATTATGGAAAAATTATCCATTCATTACAACCATGAAATACAACATAATTACAATCTGACATAGTTGAAAAAAAATCATATGAGACTCTTATGGTTATCCAAAATCATAGAAAAACCAGCAATAACATAACATAATAATGATTATCAAACCCTAAAGAATGTGTCTATATATTCTAATCCCTTCAAGTACTAGATGATCAATTGTGAATCATACATGTTTTCTATTGTTATATCCAGCAATAAATAAATTAAAAATTAAATAGTGAAATAAAATTTAGGCCAGGTACATATAATGGCATATATTATGATTTCTATCACTATTAAAAATGAATCTTCCTCCTTCACCAGGAAGTGATATTGTATTTTAGGTGAATTCTACTTGGAAAATCTAAATTTTATATCCAATTGAGGTTATTTTTCATGAATATAGTTATATTAAATCATTTTATGACCCTTGTATGTTTTCTATTTAAGAAGTTTTTTGAGTTCTCCCACCATAAATTATTTTTACTTATCTCATAACCGATTTTCTTCTTCATTTCATTCTCTTCCTCCAAATAACCATTAAGGAAGGTAATATTTATAACCATCAATTAATGGTGTATATTATCTAATAAAACAATGGCTGGCATGACATAAATAGTTGTGTTTTTAACTACTAGTTGTAAGTCT
This sequence comes from Viscum album, assembly GCA_963277665.1. Lineage (NCBI taxonomy): Eukaryota > Viridiplantae > Streptophyta > Magnoliopsida > Santalales > Viscaceae > Viscum > Viscum album. The sequence continues at coordinate 1,255,869,932 of OY728142.1, read as the reverse complement.
TAAAATAAATAGAAACCCTCTATCTATTGAAATAATTTCACCACCAAACATAATTTATACCATTTTCTTTAATCAGATTATTCCTTCAGATTGAACACCTAGTTTTTCTCATGTTATCTTTTCCCATAGTGTATGTATGTCAACTACCATGTTTTAGTAGATTTAAATTACGTAATTTCATCTTGAATCACTAACTCCACCATTATGGAGTCCACAACTATATAATAATCTTTAAGGATTTGTGGATCTCCTTTTTTCGATAGAAATAAAAAATTTGTTTCAACCAAATATCAATATACTAGTCATTTGAATAAAAAAGACCTTAATAACTATAATTGATTCTATGCTAATTACAATTCTATAATCAGCAGTTATCAAACTTCTAGAGAACTATATTTTGATTCTATATCTTCACGATACTTTATTAGGGCTTCAGTTGATGTTGAGATTTTTATATCCTCAACTATTGTTTAATTTTAGTTTACCGACACTACCATCTAAACTCGTCAGAACTTATTCCCTTACTATATCTTCAGAAAGATCAACTTGACATGGTAAGTAGGAAATTTTCTCTAAACATTCAATTCATCATGTCCTTCCCAAATACAAAATCATTAAATATTGTATCAAAAAATCTTATGACATTTCACTTCCCATCATCCCACATTGGACACCCATTTGTTTCCCCATTATATAATATTATGAAGATTTCATGGGTTTTTACGCATTTTAATCTTAATCCTAATCACACACATTGATATAAGTTGTCTCGCATAACATTTATATGGACAACATAATGTTTCTTATCAAGCTATGGATGTTCCAAAAATTTATTTACCATTGGATTAAACTAATTTTTGATAACCATGAATGCTACCATGATCAATAATTCCACCGATATTCCCTAAGGAATTACAAAGTGTACTAATATACTTCAATACTTCCTTATCAGTGTTTTGTTCCATAAATATGGATCATTATTTTGTGTTATACTAGGAATAGTTATGTCCATTAAATTTCGTTTATTATAATAATTTTTTTGTCGTTCGTTTTGTTTTACATTGATAAAACCTCATGAATTTTAACTTTCAACATGTTTTTGTTTTATGATATGTACTTCTTTTGAATTAATTCTACAATGATATAAGAATTAAAATTCATAAAGTAAACCTATAATTTTTCCATTTTATCATTAATACAATTTATAATGAAAATTGAAAATTTTTTTGATGAGACTAAGGATAGTCCCCAAACCTACGAGTGGATAATTTTTAAATTAGGAGAGTTGGGATTAAAAGTATTTAAGATGAATGAAATTTATGTTGCTGTTATAAATTTACTATTCATCTAATTGTGATGTCTACAATAACAAATTGTAAACTCTAGAATATGTAACATTTTTGAACGAATAATTACTACTATGTATTCTCTTCTAGTAATATTTATGGTCATATCCAATAATTCTAATAAAACCATAGTGGATCCTTTAATCACATTCCAAAATTTTTTAGATAATATAGTACCATTGCATACATCATTTATATTTCTTATGTAAATTAGGATCTTCTATAGCCTTGAGATACATTTGACTTTATTCAATTAAAAATTATTTCAAATATTTGTTTATAAAGTTACATTTAATTACCTCAAAACATTAATATCAGCATCATACAGTAATTAAAAATTTATATTCTTATTGGGAACCAATTTAACCATTCATACCCTCTCTATTTTTGACTCGAACAGTGCTCGTGAGTAAATCACACATGAATTCACTGGAAAAATGATACCCTGTAGTAATACACTATTTATTAACTCATCTATAATTATAGAATATGAACAATCATAAGTATAATATTTATATTTAACCTTGCGATTCCTAAAATAGTTTTTGAGGTATCATTTTTACAAATTTGACAACTTGTAGGACAAGGACTACTGAAATTTTAGTAGTTTCTCTCTCATAAGCTATCGTATGGTCATTTCAAAATTAATAATTGAAGATGAAATCATTTTCTATATAAATTTATTGGACTGCCATATTTTGTATTGGCCTTATCTATATCTATGTTCATAATTTGACAATATATTCTTAACATCCTCAAACACCAAGTTAGTTTTCCAATAAAATTGTAAACTCTTTTTAACATTTAATTTCATGAATCCATCAATAATGAAAGTATTAAAAGCACCCATAAATAATATATGAACTTCACCTTTATTGATTTAAGGATCTCTAAGATAATTGTGAAATATTTTATGTCAATATCCAATAGTATACCTTCTTATATACTTATACTAAACAACCCTAGCATTATGAATTATTTGTTGAGTATTTACAGATTATCATACATGTATTATAGGACCTTGAAATGATCAGACATAGCCTTAAATTCCTAAATATTAATGGTTATATTCAATTATGATAGAAACATAATCAGACCCACACATCAGGATCTAGTCATTTTAATTCTTTCTTTTTCATCTTCATTAGATAAGTAGTAGTAATTGAAACATCCTAGTCATTATATGTTAGATGATCCCCCATATGAATACCCCACTATACAAAAATGCGTTTAAAATATTATTTACCTATTACATTCCATCATATGATGAAAAATCATTCTATAATTGTTTAATCCCAATATAATAAAAATAAAATGTAATATATTGGATAATAATTACTTGAGATACCTAATATTGTTTTAATGAGTGATCACTGAACCATGACCTCTAATATAATTTAATAGGAAATTTTCACTACTTTACTGTCATATTATATCCATCAAACGATACAAAATGCATAAAAAAGCCATGATATATCTCCCACTACATAATATACATATAGATATAAACACCATACACCATACTAAACATACATTGTATCCATCACACACACTCAATCAAACTCTTAACTCAAACAAAATTCAAGATAAAGGTACATTTAAATTTAAATTAAAGTTGATGATTTTTATGTACATTGAACATTAAATAATAAGCTTTTGAGAGAAAAAAATATCTCATTCTATTATAATAAAATGATAATAGAATTACAGTCATATTTTCTGGTTATGAGAGTTAAATCACTAATTACATGTAATCTATCAATTGAATCATACCACATGTAAATATAGAAGACATTAATTATAAAAAACGAAACATAATAATATTATATAACCACCATGTGAAACTCATGGATAACTCACTAATGATCAATGATGATTCCTGATCACCTATGGAAATAAGAACATGACAAGTAAAACTGATGAAAATTCTATGTTAACCAAATAAAATCCACTAATGACCCCTAAAACATTTCGCTTTTATGTAAAACACATGGTCATGGTGATTTTAATAGGGGAAAATAATGATTTTAATAATAGAATTTTTATCATTCATTCTTTGTCTTTCAGTGCACAATATACGCCAATCATACAAAATAACCGTCATATCAAACTACCTTTATCGAAGAAAACTATTTTTTTCTTATTTACCATCAAGACATCATATTCATCCAAAAAAATCATTTTGATATAATTAGTTCCACACTTGAAAATGATTGATACACCCGAAAAACACCAAATTCTATTCCAATATCCCCTGTGGGAACAACCTTTGGTAGTATGTCAAGGGATCTTTTAAAGGAATTACCCCCATGAGACATTGTTCTATCTCCATAATCTGTGATCATGGAAATATGTTCCATAAATATTTGAAATTTTAGTTTTCTAATTTTGATATTGTGACCTACCACCACAAACGGAATTACCATAATGGAAATCCATGATTTTAGTTATCGGTACACTATAACAATGAGTATTAATGTAGGTGGATTTATGATATTCTCAAAAAGGGTATTCCCCAAAATGAATACCCTCACAAGGTTTTATATTATTTTTGGAATTGTTAATAGTAACAATGATCCCCAAACATGGTTGTATAGTCCCAGAGTAAGGGAATAACACCATGTGTATTCCATCCCATGGTAGTATGTTCTTTATAGAAAAGTGGGATTCAATTACCATGGTGGTATCAAATTACTCGAATGAAATTACCAAAATTTTAATTTACACTCCTGGTGGTAACAAAATTTTAGAAATATTTTACCACCAAATTTATATGTGACCATGGATATAGGCACTAATGTTTTTGGAAGACTCCCCCAGATATTCCTGCCCATTGTTGATGGGTTTTTCTACATCCATATCTACTAATTTTTGTGGTTTTATTTCATTTACAAGAAACCATTATCACTATGAGTAGCAGCACTTGTGGCTATATACACCCTTCAAGAGTCTATATAGAAATTTCATATTGTGCCAATGGGTAAGGTTTTTCCCCCAATGTGCCAACAACTATGGTTGTAGAGGCTCATGATGTTAATAACTTCTTTCTAGGATCAAACTATATTCACATGCTATAATGCATGTGGTATTTAAAATTATTATGGTTTAAGAGACAAATGATTTCCAAATATCCTCAATCACAAGATACATGTTACCCCTGGATATAGGTCATTCCATCATGCACATATACCCATGGTATAGATGGCCTATGGATGGAGGGGTCTTGTGAATATAATAATTTTTTATATTGTTATAGGTCAACCTAAATTGATTTTTTATACCGTGTTCTATATTTCTATGTTCATACATCATTTTTCTTATAGTAATCTTGTGGGACGTGGCAATTTTTAGACGAACAACTAGTATATTTCCAATTTTTCCTTAAAAATTTCTAGAATAAGGCTTTATAAAGAAGATATATGATGATGGGAATGATAGTGAGATAACCGAATGAGGTTTTTATATGAGATAATTGTGTTTATTATTTTGAATTTTTCATTCCACAAGTTATATATATATATATATTGAATCACATAAAATTTCGAAATAAGGGTTCATGTTGTGAGATATAACTATATGTTGGAATATTAATGGTATTTATTATATTTTATCAATCCTTATCATAGATGTATTATTATTCTCTATACTCATTAGCAGGTGTTGGTATTGAGAAGTAACCTACCAAGTATATTTTTTCTCACCCCAATTATCTATATATTATTTTCAACATTTCTGAGAGTGTGTTTTTTCGGAAATAGTTATTTATATCTTATGATTTAGTATCTTTTAATTATTTCTTGATTCATTTTATTTTTTAGTTATACCTTTTTGAGGTTTTTTGGTTGATTCATTTCATTTTATTTAATTTTTATCAATATAGATGACATTATCATGAAAATGTTATATACATTATATGGTCTTTATGGGAATGGATTTAATTTTGTATATTTATACCTGTAACACTAGACACAAACCAATTGACTATGGGAGGTGTGTAGGGAATAGTGGGGGGGGGGGTTGTGTACGTGTAGTCTCATTATTGAATTTGGGGTATTACCAACATGGTTGGGTCATAAAACTATTCATGTTAACCATTCCACTTTTTTATTTTTTTATTCTCCACCAAATTTCATGGAAGGTTGAATTAAATAGACCAATTTACAAATCCGTGATCCAAAACACAAAAAAATTGTGTTCCTAATTATCTAATACACATTGTTTGTCTACATAGTTTTTGAAATTATTATAAATAATATATAAACAATGAAAGGTCACGAAATTCATAACTATAATGATCCATTATTTACAAACTACAAACCGTATCAATGATATAGCGAAATTTCTATTCAAACATCCAATTTCAAATAAAATTATTCATAACCTAAATAATAATTTACTTAAAAAATTATTATGTAAAAATATTCCCCAACCATATGAATTCATACCATATAAAATATATTGGGAACCACCCACTATAAAATGGTCTAATCATTGATGTTTTTCATGATATTCCAGATTTTACATTTTTACCATAGTTATGTTTCCAAAACACGTGATCTAATTGAATACTTATTCCACTAATCAAATTCTATTTTCATTTAATGATCCATAAAAACTTTTACAAATAGGATTAAATTTTAGTATATGACATGGGAATAGTCTGGTTTATATTCTCATAACTATTAAATATAGAATCCATCAAGTAATTCATTATTCAAGGAAGGAAACCCCAAATGATATAAGACTTCCCTAATAAATTTAAAAATTTTAGAATCCCTCCCACAATAATATTCTAGATTCCCTTTCTCTCTAATTTAAAAATACCCAAACTACAGAAACTTTGAAATAAGGAATTGATATTCTGTTACAAACTCCAATGTTTTTCATTGAAGATTTTTATACAACTCCTTCAATGTCTAATAAATAATCTCATATTTTACAAATATAGTCTATAAAATAGGCTTTTTTACCATCATAATGAAACATAATTTTTATTTGTATAACCTTGTATAAAATTGTTAAAATGAAACCATTTCAATTTATACTTGATAACAATAATTATATAATAATTATAACAAAGTATCTGAATATTACAATAAAAAAAGTCTAAAATATATAATTGAATTTTATCATTCAAAACCTACATCATTATTTTCAGATTTACATCAATATGTAAATTACATGGAATGATTCCTTTCCAAATGTTTTATGTAAAACATAGATATTAAGATGTAAAAATGGATTTAGGAACCCCATTAAATATAATCACTATCAATATTCAATTTATTATATTATATTTTATTGTATACGTAGTTAAAATTGTAATTATATTAGATTAACATTTTATATTATCCACAACTACATAAATAGATCATTTACTCCATGATTATCCTGTAAAAATATACGAGAATTATATGAATATTTTTTCTCATTTCTATGTCAAAATGTTAAAAGGTTATAAAAATATTAATGGTTGTTGATGTCCATTTTTATTTAGATTATAGGTCAATAATTAAGATGAGAAAAGTCATATATACTTCTTTATTCGAAGAAACTTGAATTTATGTTTAATTTCATTGTATACCTTGGTTTCTAGATGAAGAATGATATTACTAGAATGATGAAATGATTTTATAATATTTTTATTTAGATAATTGGGTGAAATTATTTGATTTCATAAAAAGATCATAATATTAACTATTTGAGTCTATTTTTAAATAATAACCCCATTATTTATGGAGTTACACATTCTCTTACATTTGGAATTAGATAGATTTTCATCCGTGATTTACACTAGTAAAGTTCACTTCAATAAAGTTAACATTACACAGTATTTATATACTTTAACATATAAATTTAATTCCCCCAAATTACATAATAATTTTTTTAAATGTGTATTCATTAAAAATTAAACTATAAAATTTTAAGCATTTTTTAAAACCTACATTATTTCATTTTCTTGATACATATTATAATTGGAAATCAAATGTTTTATGGTACTCAACCAATATTTATTACAAAAAATTGAATTCTCACTCAGATAAAAATATATATGAACATCATATGATACATATATATCAATAATTTTTTAATAATAGATAATTAATCTACTTACATAACATATAAAAGTCTATATCAATTTCTAAGTAATTATTATTATATTTCTTTTCAGGAGGACTAGTTTTTATTGATCCATAAGATACTACATTATCCTCCAACATAAAAACACAACCCATACATACTTTAATTATATCATGATATAGTCCATAATAGTTAAGTGGTTCATGGGATATATTATCATGAGCTATTGTATGTAATACATTCAATTATATAAAAGCCACATAAAAATTTTGAATCCTTTCAAAGTTCACTCTGTTATGGATATCTCATTGAGGTGAAGCTAGATTTAAAAAATGTTGAATAATGTCTAAAAAACCCAGAGAACTAAGAATTTCAAAAAAATTCATAGTTTTTTCCAATTACATCATGAGTTTATTCTTATTAAAATACAAATTTTATTCTTATAGTGAAAACTGAACAAATAAAATCACTTATTGAATCCATAAATTAGACATTGAGAGCATAACAAGTTACTTATTAATTATTAAGGTTTCAATTTATTTTCCAATGTTATTTCATGGATAACATTTGACTGTGAAGAAATAAATATATCATCTAAAAATACCACCACATATGTTCTATGATTTATACAAAAAATGTTACTCATCAATTCCATGAATAGTAAAATAAAATTAGTATGTATAAATAAAATTAAATAAAAATTATAATTGTTATATAAACTTCACAAAAATAATCATTTAATTGAAGAAACACTATACTTCTAGTTGTTTATATCTATACCATAGACCAGTCATTAAAAACATCTAGATACCATAAAATTGTTAAGTAAATAATTAATTCATTGAAAATGTTTTTTATCATTAAAATTCACCGAAATAGGATTCCAATAATCAATATATGATCATAAATAAGCATCAAATATATTTGATGTGAAATTAGAACATAAAATTTATAAACACTTAATTTAATTAGTCATTAATTTGGAAAATAATAATTTTTTCCTTTTAGTTATAAAAACTCACCTATATCCAATTGATATGAAGGTAATGAGTCAAAAATCATCCTAGGTAACATGTTAAATAGATAAATCTAGGTACCCTTTCCAAGATAGTCCCAAAAAATACTCTGATAATATATTCTCTTACTTTTCCATAAAATTTATAAATATATAATTTGAATTTACCACCATTACTTAAATAATAATTCTATCTACCAAATCCATATTTTTTAAATTTGAAAACCCATTTTTTTATAGTGGGAACCTTTCAATTAATTGAGTCCAAATACCCCAATATTTGAAGAATACAACCATAGATTTCAATGAAATACATTACATATAAAAACATAGATGTGCGAGGAATTAATTCAAAAATAAAATTGAATGAGTTGTACCTATATCCAAAAAACATAAATATGTATAGAATTAGACCATTAATTATGTCATGAGATACCTCTTCAAGTAGTTCAACAACTCAGACAACTCTTTCGACGTCACCCATAATGTCCGTGAGAAAAACCTACCATATAACCACACAATCATGCAACTTAACCTCCCTAAACATTGTACCTTCAAAAATCAAGATTTCTATCATAGATTCACCAGAGAAACCATCCCACCACCAAAAATCAGAATAAAAACCTCAATGATTCTAAGAGACCAAATGAAAATACATCCCTAAAAATATCCCAAAACAACCACCACCAACATGCATAAAAAGTCCCCCACTAGTAAGAAGTAAACTAGTAATAAAAAAGTAAAAAAAAATTAAACTAATATATCATTTATAAATACAAGAAACTGTCATTCCTAACCATTTTCATCATATTATGTAAGAACCACCACTCGCAATGAACATCATGTGACCAATCAAAATAAATATAGAAATAAAATAAAAAATCCAAAGAAGATGAAAGATATACATGTTTTTATCTTTAGATATGTTACTATAGTCACTATTAGAAGCCAAAAACTACATTAAGAACAAACATACATAAATGTAATTTGGTCATTTATGGTGGATTAGTTATCAATGGAGAGTAAGAGTTTGATACAAATATTCATCGAATAAAACAAAAACAACATAAAAACTAACAACTGAAGTAGTCATGTCACCTAACCAATCCGACAACACAATCCATAGACTCATCAATCTCTATCAGAATTGAATATATATAGTGTTAGGTATGATGTATTAGGTAGAAATAGATTTTGTTGGGGAAGATAATTCCCTCAATAATTACTCAATACAACAGATAGTATGTAGATATCTAGTCAAGAAATGTAGGTTCTTTCTAACTATGATTATTTTCCCAAAATTATAAAAAGGTGTAAAAACATCCATCCAAAGAAATATATGAAAGGAATTGAATATATTTGTCCATATAATCATTCTCTCCCATAAAAAATCCATCTCAATTAAAAAATATTATGGGATCACCTAAAGGAAAAAAAATCTAATGTGATTTTCATAGTTACTTTCATAGTAGAATATGAAGTAAATTTGAATCACTACTCATTTCTTCCTCGATATGGAATATCAAGGTTCATTAAATAAGGAACGAAAATCATATGTAACCGCATTGTCCATAAAACTAATATTGGTATAAATGAATTGAATAATCTTGTATAAATGATAAATAGAATAATTTAGATACAATCAGCAAGGAATCTTGTAAAATAAGGGGTCTATCATCAGACATAATATATGAATTATTATTCTCATATATATGGTATTAATCCTTTGTTAATGTGTATCTCTCTTTTATTAGGTTTTCTACCCATCATATATTGATATTCAATTCTATCTTTTCTATAATTCTCTAATACTAACCTCAATTCTTATATATGGTCGGTCCTTTAGCATTTTCCCATGAAATATATGAATAATAATTCATAAATAACCCATTATTAAATAATGATAACATGGTTTTGTTTTAACATGATATTTTAAAACTAACTTCCAAAAATAGTGCACTAAAAACACTAATTCTATATTTATCCTTCAAAATGTTTTTGGATATTCTAATAAATTATTTTCAGATATGTTCCTCAAAAAAATTATATTGTTCTTGTTTTATATATAGAATTTATTGATAACAAAAAAATTCTCGAGAAAAAAATACTCTTTCATAAAGATTTAATTATATCATCCCTATCCATTATCACCATGTTATCTATTTATTCCTAGTAAAGAAATTTTATCCGAATAACAATTGAAAAAATCATATATAAAATTATAATCTGGAACCTCTGATATTTAAGGTATTCATTAGTCATCAACCCTGGTGAAAAAAAAATATATTCCAAAAATGAGATTTATAATTCAAAATAGGAAAATATATTCTTTAAATAAACTTATATACTCTTTATTTATCCCCATTTCTTATATAAAGATAAAATTATTTGATGTATATTTATTGAAATGTAGATATAATATCTTTCAAAATCATAAGTTTTATCACCATCTCTGTCTAAAATCATGGCATGTTGTGTAAAATATAATAAGTTAATTCCTCTATAAAGGATTACGGTGTTAGATAAATTTGGATATGTGGTATTTGACATCAAAAATATCATCAGATAACTACTGTCTAACATCATCTTTGAGCATTAGATGATTTTTCATAAGAAAATTTTCAGGTATATACTAATCTATATACCAATTGGGATTCAATACCCTTCCAATAACATCAATAACATGAATAAAAGTTTTAAAAATCCATTATTCACATAGTTTGTAACATCCCAATAATTTACAATATATTCCTTTCTGAATAAATTTTATTTCATTGACTACTTTATATATACAAATCAAAGAGTTTAAACGAAACAAAATACTCTATTATAATATTATTATTTAAATGGGAAAATTATTAAATATTCATTAAGTGGAAGCTTATGATTTATTCTAAATAATTTATAAAAATATATTGTCTAAACATGTTTATTTTTTTAAATTTATTATAAATTAAAAAAATAGTTTAATGAAAAATAAATTTTTTCTAAAAAACTATATTTTTCTAAAAATCAGGTTCATCTTGTTTTCAAACACTTTTTAGAATTAATTTCTAAAATTTTTTATAAATTTTAATTGAAAAATGAATTTCATTTTTTAAATTTTCATGTATAAATTATATTTGGGCGAATTATTTGCATTTTTCTAAAAAGTATCATTTTTTAGGATTAGTAAAAATAACAGTTTTTTATTAAAATTTTCATTTTGTAAAATGAATTTACAAGTATAATTTTTTAATTTTTTAAAGAAACAATAGTTAATTAACATTATAATAATTCTAATTTTAGTTATTTTAATCTGTTATATGAATAATTGTTATATAAAAACATGGTAATACATTCTAATGATTTTTTGAAAAAAGCATTTTTTCGACGTATATCTGAGTTTAATTTTAAATTTAATTATTATGATACAATTTATTGAATTTGGAAAAAATAATTAAATATATAGAATAAAAAATAGTTATATTGTATAATATGATCTGCATATTTTTTTACCATAATGAACAGTGAGAGTAGTAAAAACTAATTATTGTGGATAAGGTGAAATCGAGTTTACGAGGGCATTAAACAAAGAATATAAGGGTTAGAATGACATATAACCTAAACAATACCCATTTTTTGGATATATTTGAACTATATCTCATATAAGGTTATATGATAGACGCTATTTATCCCAGTTTCATGTTATGAATGTGGGTGCTCTTTATTATTTTCAAAATATTTCATTTATGTCCCCTCCCCACTTATAAAATGTCACTCCATCTGTTAAATTATTCACACATATCAAGATATTTAGATATAAAAAATACTATAAAACATATCTCTATAAAACTATTATCCACATTCTATAACTTCTGGTTCTTCCAAAATTCCAACCCTACGGTTCTTAAGAAGAGATCCAAAAGAGGCTTGTCTTAGAGAAGATAATTTTCATAGCGAAACTCTTTCATTTTATTTTTAGTTTTTTCAAGAGAAATTATATTATAACACATGAAATATAATAAAACCAATATATATTATATAATTATATTTTTAATGATGATGTTATAATATTTATCCATCTCATTCCCAATCAAATTGGAAACTAAATTGCAGATCATGTTTATGATGAGCTACCACCTCGCAAACATATGCAACTCGTTTTCCATCAACACAACTCAAAAATGTATATAATAATGGATTTAATATATATATATATATAATATTTATTATATTATTATATTTATATAATTTTAATATGTCATATTCCTTCTTACTTTACATGTCTTTTAAAATATGATAGCGTCAATCATGTGTATGGTGGACTTTCGCATAGAGAAGAGATGTGATTTTTTTTTTCAATGAAGATTTAAATGGAAAGTATTAATTATAAATTTTATGAATATATGTTATATATATTACATGATATGTATTCATTAAAATTAATATATCCACAACAATCATAACCTTTCACTTGTGAATTTAATGATATCGTTTCTAGTGCATACACTATTACAAAAATGTCCTATATTAGCCCTAAAAAGGACTTTAACAGTGCTAAAAAAGAATTGTAAACCTCAGCGCAAATATAGGGGTGTCCCATTTATTAGAACTCCGAAAAGCACTGATACAGACCCCTTTTATCAGCGCTTTTTTTAGCGCTGATAAAAGGGGCCTTTATCAGCACTTTTTTTAGAAATTATAAAGGTCAAAAAAATTAAAAAAATAACAAAAAATTAAAATAATTCGGGGAGTGCTTTTATCAGCGCTTCACACCCCATTTATCAGCGCTAGGAGGTCTCACGCGCTCTCCCCTTTTCGCGAATCCTTATATGTGTGTGCACCCCCTTCGCTTCCACTCGAACTCGAGCCCAGGACCACCCCCCTTTCGCAACTGCACCTTTACCACTAAGCCATTTCATTTTGTTCTCTATTTAATGATATTTCTGTATATATATATGTAGTTATATTTATTCATATATTGATATATATTCATATTAATATAAATATATTTATTCATATATTAGTATATATATATATTAATTCATATATTAATATATTTATATATATATATTTCGTTATAATTTTTTATACCTATATTTATTTGTATATTAATATATACAAATAATATTAGTTTTAAATACATTTATGAAAAATTCTATTTTTTATGCGTGTTTATAAATAAATAAATATATAAATACATAAATGCATACATAGATATATACAACACACAAACACACATTGAGAAACACACAGAGACAAACACATATATATTTACGAATAAATATATATATATAAGTGTATTTGAAAAAATCCATAGAATGTACATATAAGATTAGTTTTAAATACATTTTGGAAAAAATATGTTTTAGATGTGTTTTTATAAGTAAATAAATCAATATATACATATATACATATATAAAACACACAGACACACACACACACAGACACATATATATTTACGAATAAATACACATATATGTGTATTTGAAAAGCCGTAGAATGATAAAACGACCATAAAATATAATCTAGAATCCCATTCAACGCCACAACCAGTCAGATCGATGAAAATGAAACAATCTTCAATATGATATGTGGTACAGGCCTAACGAACATCCGGATCAGCAATTATATTTGTTTGAATGTTAACAAATCGGGGTATCCTGACTAAAATCTTAGTTTTGGAGGCCTTCTTGGCCTTTTTGGGCTTGAAAAATATGAAAGAGTCTTTTTCTACATCACTAGAACGTAGAGCTCATAGCAGGCTTTGATTTGATATGTTGTAGAACTCAAACAGACACCTAGATCAAAAGTTATGGCTGTTTAAAGTTTGAGTTACATTTTCAACAAATTTTTGATCTTTTATTAATTGTTATGATTTATTGTGTCCCCAAATAGTTATTAAATGATTTTTAATCGATAATAATTTGAAAATTATTTATTAATAATATTTTTTAAAAATATTATGAATCCATTTTTACTAAATTTCATATATATTAAATGTAATGGACTATTTATACGTATCTATAACATATTTAAAAAATATATATTGTATTTAAATCAATATAAATATACTTATATAATAATAATTTGTTTTTCCATATTTTTTTTAAATAAAACATTTTTCAGTGCTGATAAATCCCCCCTTTATCAGCGCTACTAAAAGAAGTAGTGATAAAGGTGTCCCCTTTATCAGCGCTTTTTTTGAGCGCTGATAATGGGATAGTGCTTCCCTTGCCAGTTTTTGGTGTAGTGATACATATGACCTACAATCACCATGAAGTGATGGGATTCATGTTACATGTCCAACAATCAAGAATGAATTTAAAAATATATATAATGTGTAAATATTATATTTATAATGTTAAATATTAATTTTAATATTAAGGATCGATATCCCATACACAATAATTTTAACATTCATGACTAAACACGCATGAGAGAATAAAGAAACTATAACCTAAAATAGTTAATATAATGAAATATTATTATCAAATGGGTGGAAAAATGTTTTATGATGTTCATATATGATATTAAAAATAAATAATGATTATGTTTTAAATTAATAACATTCCTAAAACCATTATGCTATACATTATATCACATTCAACCAAAATAATGTTTAATATATGTGATTTCATCTAAATTTCCATTTCATTGAGAGTTATTTGTTACTATGCATCAATCAGATTTTATGTTGTGTATTTAATTAACGTGTGATGTATAGAACATGAATACATATTTATCATTAATTTTATTGAAAAAAAAATTCAAAATTAGTCGATGGTCACCTATCATTTCTTACCTAATTTTGTGGTTGTTATCTATCTCCCAAGAAAATCAATTTCATTTACTAAATATTCATTATGCAAAAAATTTATATTAAATATATATATTCATTATATCTTGGACATGATCATTGAATAAAATATAAACCATTTTAACATATAATTACCACATTAATGTTTTTTTATTGTATATGGAATATTGATAAATCCATATTCTTCACTCAATATAGAAATTTGATAATAAGGCACATTATTCATGAATTAAATTGATTTTTTCAGTATATATGAAATGATTAAAACATCTAGTGATAGGTTGAACTAGTTATATATAACCCCTTGATGTGTCATTAGTCTCATAAATAAAGTTAGTAAGATATACTTAAATGTGTTTTTACACATTGTTTTAAACTCTCAGGTGAATGGTCTTGAAATTAGTTGTATCAGGATGTCTAAAATCATAATATCCAAAAATTAATAATTTCCATCCTTAAGAATTTAGTTTTTATTATTGTCCATGTGATTTTCACACTAATGTTATCGGTGTATTCATTTCTTTATTAATTTATTAATTAAATTGATTGTGCAATTAATTATTTACCTTTCCATATTTATTATTCCTACTCTAATTATAATACTATCATTATGGATTAAATAGAATGTTTGTTCAGTTATTTACCTTTTGAATTTGATTATACATTATTGAATTATGATGGATTCTACAATGTGTAACCATTACTAAGAATTTGAGATAACCCATATCTTTTTTCTTTACAGGATATGAAAATGAATTCATTAACTGAGTTGAAGGATATTTATTTTCTTCCATTATAATACTATATTTTTTTTGTTCCTAATTTATAATGGGTATCATCTATATAGTTGGTTTTATAAGACTACTATACTAATAAAACCATGGAAATGTGATGACATGTATCTTATTCCAATGTAATAATGTATACACTATATCTAGTTTACTGTAGTCGGGGTCATTACTATTGATATTATAGTAAATTTAGTATAAACCATGGGAACTATATTAATAAATACATTGATTAGGGTAAATAACACAATGATAAAATTTGAGGATAAGTTTGGTAGAATATCATAATTTTTTAATGTAGAAATTATGTGGTTTTCTAGAAATATATCCCTTTATGGATACTATAAGTTGATTTGGTTCTAGAACATAGGTCCCTTAGGGTAGTAAATATGAAAAAAGAATGTCAGGATTGACTCGAGCATTATCTGGTACTAAAAAACATATCGTACTTCACTATTTGATTCACACTAGCAAATTATATTCTTCTGATAATTTATATTTTATTTCCAAACCATTAGAGTGGATTTGAAAATATCCCCTATATAAAAACTTGTTTTTAATTCTATGATTTAAAATGCATAAATATTTTATTTATGGTATGTGATACAACATGTTTAGAATTATTCATTTTTATTTAAAATTCATAATTTAATAATATAACTTAGTATGTGATATTTCTATTAATAGATCCTAGAATAAATAAGGTTATCAATTCCCATTGAAAATGTTGGGATTATACAACAGTGGAAGCCAATACATCTTGTATTGGAACTGAGTAGGCCATGTCTATATTAAGATAGCTCAAAAGGTTATGAAAAATAACCTTACTCAAATACATAAACATTTTGTTCCATAATGTCACTCTCTTATGTTTTGTTTCTTCATGCGATAGAATCCCATATCATTTTTTTTGAGGGACTGCTAATTTTATGGTGAGCAAGGAATGGATTATGTACCTTGAGAAGATATTTGTTTCCATGGGAAGAGGTGAAGAACAATATTTTATATAGGAAGTATAATTTTCTAAGGGTGATACCAATCAAAAATGACATTTGATTGAATATAGTGTAGAAGCAAAATAAGTATAACAAATGTAATATAGAGTTTTTAAGTGAAAATAGTTCCAAAAATATTTCCATCATTAATAATTAACTCAAATGAAGATAAATTTCCTTATCTAAAAGAAAAAGAAATATTAAAGTGTGGAAGACTCTAAGGATACCATAACAATAATATCTATGCATGATGCCTATTACATATGTAATACCTGATAAAATATCTACAATTTATTTTAAGGTCTTATGGATGTATATTAAAGGAAATAGTCTATCAATATTTTGCTGCATATGATAAAATAGTTTTAGTTTCACTAAAAATATATATGAAATTTTTAGATCCTTTATGTTCAATATAAATAAATAATACAAGTTTTTGACTGAGTACCAAGAAAAAGGGAATTCATCAAAGAAGAATATAATAATTAATTAATTTTTGTATTGTGAAAACTGTGAAATAATCAGCTTGGGGAATTATTGAAGGGATGATATTTTTTATGTTCAAATACAAGAGTTATATTTCTCATAAATTCAAGGGGAATAAATAGGTCAATTATGTATAGTGATTAAATTTTAACGAAATGATGAATTATTCAAACCAATTTCCCAAGAATCATGTGAATCTACCACATAAGAGGAAAAGTGGAGAACCCTAAGATTATGGGATCACTAATACTTTGGTGAAATTACCAAATGATGTGGTGGAATTTAATTTAATCATTCCCTAAAAATTTTCCAAATATTTTTTTGATTAAGTCATATCACACTATTTTATATCTTCCATTTTTTATAATATATTTTAATATATATCAACCACCTTAAAAAGATATTTTTTAGTAAAAATGAATTTTAGAAGACTCATTAAAACAAGTATATGTCTGGTAGTCCCCATAATTGTAAATAAATATGCTTTATTTGTGTATTTTATTATCATAACTATTGCTTAATTAGAAATAATCCATGTTATGGGATTTCATAAAAATTATGTTGCAAAAAATTATTTCCAAGGAGAATTAAACTGTGATTCTGGATAAAAATGTTGAATTCATTATCTTAAGATTAGAGACCTCATCATCCAACTAATTTATAGATCCACTGCAGGAAACACTTCAAAATGAGATTATTGAGGAAGAAAAAGAAAAACAATATGTGGGTGGAGATGGTAATATTGAAATTGAAAAGTACGTACTGTAAAATAATACATTTTTGTACTTCAAAAGGTATTACATAGACATACACTAGAGTATGATTTTGAGTTATCCATTAATTTAATCTCTAATGAAAGTCGAATATCAATGAATCCCTATAGAATTTCCACTATGGTATTACTGGTGTTGATGAAATAATTAATGAAGTTATGGGATAATATATTTATTCACCACAATGTTTCACTATGGGCATCCACTACTATCTTTTTTTATAATAAATATGGATCCATGAGGTTGTGCATTGATTATAGGGAAATCAATTCAATTATGATAAATAACTAGTATCCACTACCTCACAATGATTTTTTATTTAATTAACCTCACACATTTTAATATTTTTCAAAGATTTACCTACATGACATGTATCATTTATTATGATTAAAGAAGAAATACATTCCAAGTAAATCATTACAAATGAGGTATAAACATTATGTGTTTATAGTAATTCCATTTGAATGAATAATGAAAAAATTGTTTTTATTGTTTTATTCAACATAATATTTAAGGAATATCATTATGATCTTGTTTTTGTAATCATTGATGATATCTTGGTGTATTCTAAGAGCTATTAATACCATGAGAGTGACATGATAATCCTTTTTATGACCCTTATAAGAAAAGGGTTATATTAAAACTTCATCTTTTTCGATTTATGGAATTAAGAAGTTTTTTTTCATGGCCAAATTGTCTCTAAGGATATAATATTAGATGATCCTAAAAAGAAAAATGTAGTCAATGAATGGCACAAACCAATGAACATAACTGATATATACAGTTTTATTGGGTTTGAATGTTATTTTTAGGTACATATTTATAATCTTTATTGATTGGCTATGCTATTACCAAAGAATAGGCATACATGGGTTTATTTTATTTACAGAAATTATTTTGAATATTTTTTTGATAAAATGAAGAGAATATTAGGGAATTCATTGATTTTGACTCCATGATCAAGAAATTATGGGTTTTTGATATATATTAATACATTGAATAATGTACTAGGTTGTTCTAATATGAAAAATGATAAAGTTATTATATACGCGTCTGGGAAGTTGAACACACATGAAATGAACTACCTAACCCATGATATTGAGTTGGTATCTGTAATGTTTTCTTTAATGATATGGAGAAATTATATATATGGTGAGAGATGTGTGGTATAAATATACCTTAAGAGCTTGAAATATGTCTTTTCACTAAATTTGATCAAAATGAATAAAAGGTGATGGATTTAGATACTCATGATTGTGATTTTCTAACACATTACCATTAAAGGAAAAACAATAAGGTAAGAAATGCGTTAAACAAGAATAATCCAGAATTTATGATCAAAAAAATAATTGATAGGGATCTTATGTTCATGGATATAGTAAAAATGGATATTTAAATTATTGAGTAATTGGTGAAACCTCTTTTTTTATATATTTTTTGATCCATATTTATTGGATATGATAACATGTTCTCAATTTAATGATGAGAATTATCAAAATAAAATTTAATCATTGAGTGATGGGAATTTGTCAAAATTTCCCAGTGAGGATGACATTATGATTTTTGGAAGGAGATTATGTGTTCCATATATACATGATATGTAGTGGGAGATACTAGATTATTCTAAAAAATCCAAATTCTATAAACAACCTAGTATAACATGATTTATATGGATTTGAGGGAACATTTTAGGTGAGATAACATGCATTGGTAAATGGTTGATTTTGTGTCTAGTTCTTAGGTTTTTTATAAATTGAAAATTAGAGAAAAAATTAAAGTGTATTAACGTAACCTAATTCTTTTATAATGTGTAAATGGGATGACATTATAGAAGAATTTTTCAAAGGACCATTATAAACTCTTAGAATGAATTATGTAATATTGGTTATTATTTATCACCTATATAAATAGTAACATTTAATCACTATAAGAGAATATTTACCACTTTAGGAACTTATAATGACCTATATTAATGAAGTTGGAAGACTTCATGGAACACCTATTTTGATTGTCTCTAGTTGTGACCCTCATTTTACATCAAAATTCTGGATGTGTCTTCAGATACCTTTTTATACTAAGCTTATTTTAAGAACCACTAACCCTCCTAAAATGATGGAAAATTCAAAAAGAGAATTAAAACATTTTAAAACATGTTGAGGTCATTCTCACCAAACTATCTATATTTTTTTCAATTTTATTTACCATTGGTATAGTTTTCCTAGAACATTAGTTTTCATTAAGGTATTCATATAGAACAGTGTGAAGAATTATTGGGACAATGATTTCTCAAGCCTTCTTGTTGGGATTATGTTGGTGAAAAAAACATTTTAGTCTTAAAACTTTATAAATAGAAAACAACAAATGAAAATAATTCGTATTCATATATAAAATAATCTCAATGTAAGGAAAATAGATATGTTGACAATAAGAGGATGGATTTTGAATTATATATCTAGGATTATGTTTTCATGAAATTCTATCAATGAATGGTTTTTATAAGGTTTGATAATAAGGGAAATATGGGCCCAAGGTACATCAAATCATTTAAAATTATAGAATAGTTTGGATCTGTGGATTATCATATTTCAAATCTACCAAACCTCTCTAAAGGACATGATGTGTCCCATAGATCATTGTTTGGGAAGTACATGCCAGACCCAATGCATGTTATCACATCTAAAGAGATATAATAGTAACATTATCTATTTTAATATGAAAAACCCACATATATTATTGATAAAAAAGGGAATGTATTAAGGAATAATGTGACTCGACTGGTCAAGGTAATTGGATAAATCGTAAAATGGTTGATGGAATGAGGGAACCGTATGATGTAATAATTAAGAACAACCCGAATTTGTTTTGAAGTAAATATCCATTAAATTTTAATGATTAAAATTTTGTATGTGGATATAATTTTACACTTCAAGACTTTACAATATATTAATTTTATAATATAATTATCATCTTTGATAACTTTCGATATACAAAACATTGAGTTTAAGTGAAACACAATACCATATTAATATATATTATATTTAATTTTGATTATTACAACCTAGACATTAATTTTTCTGGTATGAATATTACAAAGTAATTTATATAAAATTATGGTTACAACATGTTAATTTGTTATCAATTTATTATAAATAGAACTAAATATCATTTGAATGAAAAAGAAATGTTTTCTAATAACATCATTTTTATAAAAAGTGGTTTTGTAATGTTTTTTTCACCGATTTTGTAATTTACCTTTACTAATATTATAAATATAATATGAAAAAATGAAATTACTTTTTTGATACATCATCTAAGAATTTTCTTATAGTTAATTTTTCTGATTTTTCTAAAAAGATTATTTTTTCGTTGAATATGTAAAACACCAATTTCTGTTCAAAACTACATTTTCATTTAAAAAATTTTTGGAATAAATTTGTTTCTAAATTATTATAAAGGAAAATTAACTCAATTATTTAATAAATTAAAAAAAATATTGGAATAAATTTAATGATCAATTTTTATATAAAAATGTTTTATACTATTGAATGTTTTTCTTTGGAAAACCCATTTTGGATTCGACTAACGGTTTAATTTTAAATTTAATTCAGTCTATTCTAAAAATTGAAAGTGTAAAAATTGATTAATTATATTGAATTATATTAATTTATATTATCTCAAAATATAATCTATTTTTTACAATAAATAGTGAAAATATAAAAATTAATTACCATAGTTATAGAGAAAATGAGTTTACTAGGGGTTAGGCAAAGAAGATAGTGGATTAAAATGACCAAAGACATGTCCAGATCCAGTTAATGATTAAAAACTGCCCTTATCACCTCTTATGATTTATAATTTTCCATTTTGGATCCTTTTGTCTTATGAAAATGTGGGTGCTCATTATTAATTTTAAAAATAACATGTGTATCCTCTCCCCCACTTATAAAAGAACATTTCCTCCCTTTACTTATTCACATCTACCAAGACAATTTGATTTCCCAAAACCAACAAAAATATCTCCCCAATATTCTTTTCAAAATTTTAGAACTTTTGGTCCTTCCAGAAGGCCAACCCTAGGGTTGTTTAAAGGAGATCCAAAGGAGATTTTTCTAAGAGAAGGAAATTATTTTAACGAAGCTCTTTCATTTTCATTCTTCTTTTTTACACCCAATTTTGTATTAACAAATACAATATAATATAAATATTATTAAATATATAATTATTTGTTATTATTTTTATTTAATAAAATTTATCCATGTCCTCCTCCATCAAATGGTAAATGAAATCATTGATTGTCTGTATGAATGATTACCTCCTCGTGAACTGATGTAACTCGTTCCCCATCAACCCATCTCAAAATTGAATATATATATATATATATTTAATTGAGATATATAATATTTATGAAGTTAATATACTTATATAATTACAATATCACATACACATTATCACTTTTCATGCAGTTGAAAATCCGATAACATCACTCGTGTGTATGGAGGAATGCCACCACACAAAGTAATGTGATTCATTTTTCATTTATAATTTACTTGAAAATTAATAAGGATAATTTTAATGAATATATGTGATATATATCACATGATACCATTTTTTAAGTATAATATATCACCATATTCCTTACCCTCCCACTCATTAATGGAATGATATCGTCACTCTTGTGTATGTACGACCCGCCGTCTCCACAATGCAATGCAATTAATTTTCTACGTCCATAATTCATGAATGATTATAAAATATATTTAATTATAAAATATTATATTTATAACATAAATATCATAATATATGTATTATTCATCTATATCCTACACAGATGAACCGAAACGTTCATGGAATAATACGCATTAAAAAACCATGTAATTAAAAATTGAAACACTAAAAATACTGAAATACTATTTAAAAACGTGAAATAAATTATTATAAAAAGATAATATATGATATTATAAATTAAAATATAATTTTTTTAGATAAATAATATGATTAAAACAACTATATAGAAGGTAAACCACATTCAACAAATATGAAGCATGTAGTAAGGGATTTCGTTTCAATTTCTATATCATTGAGACATATTTGTTAATATGAACCTATTAATTTTTCTTTTGTGTATATAACCCCCATTGAAAATTTTAACATAAATAACTACTTATTCATAATTTATTTTAAAAAATACATTGTTAATGAATCAATCGTCACCTCTCATTTCATGCTTAATTTTGGGATTTCTGACATTCTCTTGAGACAATCATTTTCCTCTTATAATTTTTCATTAGACATTACATAACAATTAAATATACAAGATCTTTATATCATGGAAATTATAATATTATAAAACATATTAAATTTTTATATTTGGTACATACTTTGAAAAGTAGTTGTTTATCTGGGGAAATATTGATAAATTCATATTCATTTTTCAATACATATATTTCATTATAATGGACATTATTCATGAATGAAAATAATTATTAGATATATGATGAATGAGAAGGACATGAAGTAATGGAGGTGGAATAACTATAGATATCCCCTCTATGAATTGGGAGTCTCATGGTATGAATCGGTAAGCTATCATGAAATACAGTTTTACACATAGTTATATACTATTTTATGAAAAGTCTTAATAGTAGAGTATCATGAAACATGAGCTCATAGAGAATAATAATAAATAATTTCCTTCATTTAAAATTCAATTATTATCATTGTCCATGATATTTTCACATTGATATTATATTTCCATGCATTCCATTCAAATTTTATTAATATAATGTCATGTGTGTTATATTATTTACCATTGAATATTGATTATGAGTTATCTAATTTTGATAGAAATGTTATTTATGAAATGGAATGTATGTTTAGTTATTGACGTTTCCATATTTATTATTCCGCATTAATTTATAATATCATTCCCTTTATGTGAATCTTATTAAAAATTTTAGCTGACCTTTATCTTTTTTCTTTTCCCAGGATATAAAGTTGAACTCATTGACTGTGTTCAGGGATAACAAATAATTTCCATTACTTTGATATGTTATTTTTTATTCCCAATATAAAATTAGTATCATGTATATATTTGGTTATATAATAGTACTAAATTGATCAATACTTAGTGACGTGATCACATTTAGATTATTTGTTTGAAAAAATGTAGACACAATATTCTAAATACTATATAAGAGGTCAATATATTGTATATCACCTATGTTCCATGTATATAAAAAATATCTTTGAATATTATATCTTCATGATAGAAATATATAAATCTAAAATGATTCAATTAATATAATATATGTTATATTTTAGGGTTCAAGGTGCCAAAAAGCATGTGATGTATTGTTCCCAATGTTATTTTTTTCATGATCAATGATTAAACTATGATTTTACACTATTTTTAACGTCATGATCAACAAAATTAAATCAACAAAATAATACAAGGGTAAAAAATTCATGAACCACGAACATGATCATAAAATATTTTTTATAATTAACTTAATTAGATAAAGAATCACCTTTTGGGAATTTCTTTTGCTGATTGATATAACAGTTCAACAATGTTTTATCATCATTACAATATAAGAATCAAGTGAAAATTACCTCCAGTGGTGATCCACTTGAGATCAAAAAATCCTTGAATGTCGTGTTTTAGCACCCAAAATCCTATTGCTTACGTTCTTCACCTTTTATCTCCATGATAATCACTTCCAAAGAGTTCTCTATGGTCACTCTGGAATTGAGAATTGGAGGTGGAGGAATATCACTATCCATTATAAGGATAAATCATGGAGAAGGGAGTAGTCAAGGGATTGGAAAAGATTATTAACATTTTTTGTGCATAAAAAATAAAATTAATAAAATTTGTTTGAAAAATGATAAATTCCTGTTTAAATGTATCAATGGTTTAAGAATAAATTTTTTCATAAGTTCCCTTTAATATTTATTTAATACTTTACAGAACGCAATTTAAAAATAAAAAATATTACTATTTCCATTAGATGTTCTTAAATCGTGAAATAAATTAAATATTTTTAATAAAATAAGATTCTAATATATTAATTTTTTCTCAATAGACCTAAAAATTCAATCCTCCGTTCCTCCACAACATTTATCATTCCTTGAATAATGAATGTTTATTTAATAAATAAATATCACTACAGTATTCACCAATAAATAAAAAAATATTATATTCACTAAAAATAAAGTAAATATTTATTAAAAATTCAGCTTAGTGAATATTCGGTTCAGTAACTCATGATAGTAAATATGTGATCAAGAATAAATAAATAATTTTTAAACAATGTGTGGGAATTATTTTTATTCAAAATTTGTAATAATAAATAATAATATATTGTTTAACAATGATTCTGATTATTGTTATTGTATGATCCTCTAGGGAAATTTCCCTATGGAAATTGGTAAAATAACCTAAAGTCCATGATCAGTGTTTAGAAACATGCCAAGGAACCCATAGATAAAGACATCAATGCAGTAATGAAATAATTTATAAAATTGTTGCCAACTATGTAATATAATCCATTTATCATGATATCTCTAATCAAGAAGTTTTCACACTACTTCCATTAACCTATGGGTTTGATGTAGCATTATTTTACTTTTTAGAAATCAAACATGCTTATAGAACACCAGGTGCATGGGTTTATATATGCAATCTCATTTCTATTAAAAAGATTGATTTCACATCTTCTATTAAATAATAGAAGGGGGAAATCTATTATCGCATCATTCTATAATTAAATATTAATCGCGAAACACCCAACATACCCTACCAAACCATAGAAATATGTCATCATGATTATTGTCAATTTATCAGTGTACATGACTTATAATATTAATTAATAATAATATTAAATTATAACGACCAATATATATATTCATATATAGGAATATCTAATGAAACATAAAAATGTGGGTTTCCAAATACTGGGATTCATTGTTATAATATCATATATTAGATATTACCAAGGGAATACACCATGAAAAGGAGCTTTAAAGATCTATTTGAATCCATCCTTGATAACCTGTATAATTTTTGCCCCTTCAATGATATCATATAGTGATAGAACATATATTTAAGAATATTTTCATGGAACCTCCAGGTTCTCCTCATTGTAGGGAACTTCATTGACCATTCAGTGAAAATGCTACTCTTAGGTCATTATCAAATACTATTTTATATAGAAGAATAACCAAGATGTGATAAGGATTTTATTAATATTCAAAACAAATAATGTATGTTATCATAAATTAAATATAAGTTGGTTCTAGTGAACCAAATACAACTTACTCCCACTTTCAATAGTGGAAACTGAGAACAACCGACAGTCCAATAGCCCTCACATGATACTCATGCTTTGGATAAGATATACCTTTATTTATGGGGTCCTCAATGTTTTCCTCTTAGAAAAATCTTCTTGATGAAACTACATCAATGGGTTAAAAATACCTTAAGATGTGATACTTTTTATGTAAGTTCCTTATCCATTGGCATGACCTTGACATGTTTTCAAGAGTAATTGCTACAGTATTATCACAATACAATGCAATATGATCTTCAATACTAGGTACCAAATCAAGAAGCCATAAATAGTTCAATATCCAAACAGATTCCTTATATAAAAATCAAATCCACTATATACTTGACCTCCACTATATAATCATTGAAAACTAACTTCTTTGAACGCTTCCAACCCACAACTCCTCTGTCGATATAGAAACACATATCCTGAATGTGACATTAAGTCATTATGATATATTTGAAAACTAGAATCAGTATAACCTCTGATGACTAGCTCTTTGTATCCTGTACACTCCTAGAAAATTTCCTTATTTCCTCTTTGAGTCTTAAGGATGGACTTACGAAGATACCAATGTGCTTTTATTATATCATCTTAATATCTTCCTACCATGGTCATTGAATAGGAAACACCATGTTTTGTACATAACATGTCATACATGACAGATCATATCGCTAAAGTGTATGGGATCTTAATCATTATCACATTCTATTATTGTGTAAGAGAAATTTTTTTATGAACTATTGAAACCATGGGAAACTAGAAAAAATACCCTCTTGGATTTTTGTCACACTAAATCTACTTAGTATCTGGTCAATATAGGTACTTTAGTTTTTCCATGCAGCCTCTTGTATCTATCACGAATGATCTTGATACCAAGAATATAAGTTGTTTCACCCAATTATTTGATGGATAAGAACTTTTTAAACCAATTATTAATATAATTTATTACTAGTATGTCAGTTATAATATTTAATATTTCATTAACATATATTACTAGGATAATGACTACATTCCCACTAAAGCAATTGTAAACACACTTTTCACATTCATTCTTAATGAATCCAAATTATTTAATTTATTTATTCATAAAATCAAATATTCCATGACATAGATGCTTTCAGGAATCCATAAATAGACATCTCTAACTTTAAAATCTTATAAGAATCACATGGAGTCGCCAATCCTTCTATTTTTGTTATATAGACATCTTAATGAATATTCCCATGAAGGAAAACCTTTTTGACATCCAAATTTCAAATTTCATAGTCATTGTAAGATTCTATTTCAAGTAGTATTTTGATGCATTTAAACATGGAAACTGATTAATAGTTTTTATCATAGTCAATTCATGATTAAGTTTAAACCCTTCATCCACTATTCTTTATTGAAAGGCATTTACATTACATTAAATTTCCATTTTTCCCTTGAATATCTATTTTCTCCCAATAATATTAACTTTGACTCATGCATCGATGATATCCAAAACATGGTTCTGATATATGAAATCCATTTAAAATGTCATGGATTATTTCCATCTTTTTGATTCATATTTCTCTACTTCCTCTTTATAGGAGAGAGGTTCATCATTTTTAACCAATAAGGATTCACCAACTTCTGTGTCTAGAGAACCATATCACTTGGGTTCTATTACATATATTGTGCTCCGACATAATACTTATGTTTCAGAAACTAATTTTTTTCATGGTTACATATGAAATTTATTAGTGTACCAACTCTTTTGAATAGTTAAATCAACTTCTTCAAATTAAATCATGATCCCACTATTCATTTTGAGGATGTACTCCCTCTTAAGAAAGATGGATTATTATAAAATAGTCACATTCATGTCTGAGGGGTTGTATAGTTATTATCCCTCATTTTCATTTGGTGAACCTATAATGTCACACGTTTTGTGACTAGGTTCTATTTTATTTCCGGAGAAGCCCTCAAAAAATACCTCGCAACCCCATACATGTGTATGCAACAAAAAGATATTCTTTCCCCTCCATAACATGAAGGAAATTCTATTAACCGCTTTACTTGGTTCATGGATTAATTTATATGCTTCATTTTTAATGAATTTACTCAAAAGGGAAATGTAATATCTTCATAACTCATCATTTCCATTAACATTTATAATAATTTTCAGTTCCTCCTTTCATTAACACCATTTTACTATGGTGTTTATGGTGGAGTGAGTTGAGATAGAATCCCAAACACCTATATAAATTTAACAATAACTTGGTAATTATATTCAGTACCTTGTTCCAATAAAATAATAATTAAATTATTTCAAATTATATTCTATACTTCATTATTTAATTCAAATATCTTTTAAAAGGACTTTACATTATACCTCATAATGTAGACATTACCATATCTTCTCAAATAATCTGTAAAATATTTGAACTAATAATAACCACTTATAGATTCTAGAGGAAATGGTCTATACATATCAGTGTATACCAAGAAAAATTCAATGTAGTATTAATGCTGGTAATGATTTCGGATTGGAGTTGGGATTAGTGGAAAATTATTTTTTTATCTATTTTCACTACACAGTTCGGCCATTAAACACTTTAGTTTTTATGCACTCATTTTCAGGTCTATAGAGGCTTGGATGAATGGGGTTTTTCCATGGTTCACATAAAAATTAAATTAGTTTTGATGTATGTGAATATGAAGTATTGGATTTAAACAAATCAATTGGATGTGGGACAATTCATAGATGTGTGTTTAATGGAATGTATGTTTTTTCTCTCTTTCAATTTTAAGATGGTTTATATTCATTACCCCTCATGTGTAAATTGATATTTATTTTTCCACAAATATTTTTGGGGACATGGTTTGGGCCACCAAATCATATCTAATATCATTTTGGCAATATTATATATAGTCTAAATTTTGATTCATCACATCAATTGTTTTTGGGAAGGGTCCCCTTTTTTTAAATAAATTAATTACAATAACAAATATTTAATTATGACCAATTAGTGTGTAAGAGAGTAATATAATGTTGAATGAATTTTCATGAGTTTACATGACTTATAAAACTCCTTGAATCATTTTTTAGGTTATAAATTTTAATATAAATGTATTATAAATCTCCCCTCTCCCAATAAAACTAACTTTCATGTCATTCTATTCCAAACCCATAAATATCATTCTCTTCTATTAAAAATTCATTTTTCTGTACATATAAATGGAGACAAATTTAACCCATTAGATAAAAAACCTCACATTATAATTACCCTTCTAAATATATGTATATAAAAATATTCCTAGTGTTCTATATATTCACTAATTACATTTTCCAGCATTATTTTTTATATTTGGTCCAGTTCCCTGGAGATTTTTGAAGAAAATCAAAGTCCCCAATGTGAGTGTTTCTTCTTCATAGCCATTTTTTAAATTTTTTTATCCTTAACATAAATAAATATATTAATATAATAAATTTATTATTAATTATATATTTATGCTTTATTATATAAAAATTAATTATTCATTCCAATGAAAGAACTATGAAATACATAAGCATCAATCATGCATTTGTTAATATTACCTCATCCAGGAAGCAAAAGAGTTTATTTTTTTTCATCACCAACATTCATGGAAAGTAATAATGATAAAAATAATTAAAAAATATGATTCTTATATATAAATGATATATATTAAATGATTAATATTTTTTACTACCATCCCATTTTAAGAAAAAGAAAATTGTTTTCCTTGTCTATGTGTGGACTACTTTCTCGAGGTCATCAACACAATTATTTTTTACATTATGGAAAAAAATAAATGACATAAAATATAAGGCCCCAGAATTAAACATTACTTAATATTAGTTTATTTCATGAATTAAAATTGAGGATCTTTTCAGGTTTAGAGTTTTAGAGAATTAGATAATAAATCATGCATTACATTCAACATTTAAACAAGGTGGTTACATCAAAGATAGTATTTATTTTTTCACCAAAGGAAACATATTTAAAATAAAACATGGTTTCCTTCTTGACACTTCCTGGACACTATCATCACATCTTGTACTTTTCCCTTGACCAGTGAAAAACACTTCAAAAACGTGGGATGAGCATAAAAAGCTCAGTAAGGGATATAAAAATTCGGAAAGAAAACATTTGTCCGTGTATACATATGAATCAATGAAATCATACTTTACTCATAAAACATAATCACTTTAACATACCTCATGAAATCATAAGATTTATTAATAACTCATAGTAATCATAAGTCATAAAGGTAACATGAGGCATTCATAATATTCTTACGTAGGGAGTAACCCTCATGGTTATGTTTTTAATAACCATCACAACATATTCCCATGATCTTTTCGGAGAAACCTTAGAATTTAAATCAATTGAGTTACCTAATGCATTGGAGAGATATCTTGGGCTCACCCACCCTTATTTTATCATGAAACCACCCATCTTCATAAACAGTGCCCAAGAACCATAACATAATTGTGTCTCATAAAACATGCATAAAAGAAACATAACATTTACACATTTCAATCACAAGATATCAATAAAACACATTGATATAATAAAAAAATTATCAAATCCATTTTCAATACAAAAATAAAATAAAATTGAAACATGTAATTTATTTTTCATTTAAAAAAGTTATGACTTGTAGAGGAAGTCGAAAAACAAATAATAGTCACGACAGCGGAGAGGTCATTGTTGCCACATACGTAAGACAAAAACATTCCTTTTGTCATTTAGTAAAACACATAATGTAAAAAGATTACTTTTGAATGAAATTAAATGTCAAAAGGGTTTTTTATACAACTAATAAAAGAAGGTCTTATATAAATTAAAGTATGACTCAATGAAAAGATATTGAGACGAAGTCCCTTACCTCATGTCCGATTTGTTCTATTTCGTTCTTTATATTCCTGAAGAATAAACATAAGTCAATTTATAATTACTAAAGGAAATCATTTAAAGTTTATTGTTCAATACATATCACATATTATCATGTTATAATAATTAGTTAATTATGTGAGTTCATATCATACGTTTTGTCGATGTTCGGTACATGAGTCAAAAAATAAACTTGTTTGAAGAGAATTGTCCATGTAGTTATAAGTAAATCATATCTAGAATGTTTTTTCATGATTTAAATATCATATATATCCCGTATGTATTAATTTAATAATATTACATAATTTCTTGAGATAAGAAATTTAATTTACCATTCATGGATATGGTAGGTCGTACATACGCATGGACGCTACTTTCATTTTTGACATATTAACAGAATTAAAACTAAATGAGATATATATATATATTATATCCAGTATAATATATATGTTATATAGGTGACATAAGTTAATTAATTACACTCTCTATAAATTCCATGTTTGGCATGTATGAGTCACATAACTTGAGGGGACGATAGTCCACACGTCCTTAGATGAAATTATAATAGTTCCACAACATGAAAAGCATAATGATGTAATTTAAAAATAAAATTCAGAAGAATATAGAAAACATAAATAACATATATATAAATATAAATATAGTGACATCATAATGGCCACCATTAAATGTGTTAAAAGAATATTGAATTATCATCATTTCGTGAGGTAGTAATTCGCCACCCATAAAAACAGTATTCTCTTTAACCATTAGACGGAGGTGTGTGTAAGTGTAGGTAGATACATTTTCATAATAAAATACTATTACATAGAGGATAATGGTGTTATTATGGAATAACATAATAAGAATATATTGTTGAGTGAAGTAGGAAAATAAAAGGAAGATACTTGAGAGACGACATTACCTTTAAATCGGGTAACTCTTTTTGATTTGATCAAAAGGCTTCCTTGGGAAGACTTCTGCCCAAAGTAGGGATTCTAGGAGTAAGAGAGGGATGTTGAGATATAATATTGGAAGAGGATGGATGATACAAGGACTTGAGAGCTGTGGGTAAGGGGTTAGAGTTGGGGGATTTTATAAGAGTGAGGAAGGTAACTTTTGGAATGTCTTGAAATGTTACTTTATTATAAAATGGTTTTTAGATTTCTATTGTCCCAAAATGATATATTTAGAGGATAAGGTGATAATGGTTTGAAATCCACCCATAAAATGGGTTTTAGTTAAGTATAAGTCTTAGATGTCACCTTATATTTTCATTTTATTTAAATCGTTTATTAATGAGGTAATCACTGCATCATAATGGTGTCGTAAATAAATTGGTTTATTTAATGTCTAACAATTATAAAAAAATACCATGAAGTATAAAATCTTTTTAGATTTCCAATGAATATTTATATTATAAGAAATCATATATGTAAACAATATTAAAATTGTTTTACTTAGGTGTTACATAGATCAGTTATATTTTCCTTTCTTTAAAAATAATATGATAAAAGCTCACAATCACACAAATGTGAATCCATGTGGTCCCCAAGTTGTCACAAGGCATCCCATGGTCGGACATGACTCAAAAAAGTGGATTTGGACACATGTTGGGGTTATTTTATATTATTATGATAGTATTTTATTACCCTTAATTACACGATTACTAATCAATCACGATAATTAATGATAATTACCGTCGTTGCTATTCATAATGTCAAAAAACAAAAAGGTTTTAATTACATAATTTAGAAATTTTGATTCAAAATATAGAATCCATTTTTACAAATTCAAAACACATAAATTTTAGTAATTAATATAAAAATAATTCATGTTGTCAAAACAAATAGCGTGTTTTTACGAAACAATATCTATCAAATGATTGACAATTGTTTGTGACCAATATCAATTTAAAATTAATTTTAAAGACCACCATTGGATTAAATAGTAAAAATATATTCTAATTATAATTTAAAACCAATTAAAAATGTAATCTAACCATATAATTAATTTAGATAAAAAAGAAGTTTTGAAGTAAAATGCAGTATTTTTTTCTATTAATTAAAAAAATGAACATTGTCAGAAAAATTCCAAAAATTATTCGAAGTAAATTTCAGTATCCCAATTCTAAAGACTAATTTTATTTTTACCAATAGAGCATATAAAAATGTCAAAAATTTAGATTTAATAATGGTTTGACATCAAACGGAGGTAAAATAATCATTTAAAAATATTAGTGTATTCTATGCTTAAGATTGGATTTATTCTCATTTTAAGCCTCTAAAACACTATCTAATTCATAAATAGAAATAGATATGAAAATATATTATTCTTCACTTACATGGGATGTTACATCCTTCCCCCCTTTATGAAATTGTGTCCCCTAAATTTATTTACATATCGAATAAGTGGGGGTATTTATCCCTCATTGCATTTTCAGATTCACATGTTACCTCTTAAACTATATGGTTTTTCCATAGAACATTTACTTGATGAATCACCTTATTCTGCAACAGTTTCTCCTTATGTTCATGATTCTCGACCGGTTTTTCCTCATAATATAGATTCTCTTCTAGCTGAATTACCTCTGGACTCAAAACATGAGATGAATCTTTCTTGTACTTCCTTAACATTGAAACATGAACAACATTATGTACCTGAGATAAACTCGGAGGTAAAGCCACTCGGTATGCAAATGATCCAAATATCTACAGAATTTCATATGTTCAAACGATCCTTGGACTCATCTTTCCTTTCCTACCAAATCACATCACACTTCTCCATGGTGAAACATTGAGGAAGACTTGATCACTTTCCTCAAAAGGGAGATCCTTCCTTCTATTTTCCCCATAACTTTTTTTCATGTTCTGAGCTGTTCTCATGTGTTTCTACATCACCTGAACTTTTGCTACCAACTCTTCTACCAATTCTGGTCCCATCAACTTTCATTCCCCTACATCATCCCAAAAAGATGGGGTTCAACACGGCTTCCCATTTAATGCCTCAAATGGTGCAATCTGTATACTAGAATGAATACTGTTATTATTAGAAAACTTAACTAATGAAAGATGTTGGTCCCAACTTCCCTGATAGTCCATTGAACAAGAACGTATCATATCCTCCAAAGTTTGAATTGTTCATTCTGACTGCCATTCTGATTGAGGATGAAAAGTTGTACTAAAAATAAATTTAGTACCCAACAACCACTGAATTCCTTTCCAAAATATAGAAGTGAACCTAAGATCACAATTAGATACAATGGAGATGGGAACTCCATGTAACCTGAATATCTCTTTAAGATACAAATGAGAAAGTTTATCTAGGGAAAAATTATCTCGTATAGCAAGGAAATGAGCAGATTTAGTCAAGCTATCAACAATAACCCAGATTGCATTATTACCTCAAGGTGTTTTTCGTAATCCCACAAAGAATCTCATGGATATATTCTCTGATTTCCACTCTGGCACTAGTAATGGATGAAGTATCCCTTTCAGTAACTGCTGCTCTGCTTTAGCCTGTTGACAAGTTAAACACTTCACAGTAAAATCAGAAATATCTCTTTTCATTCCATCCCACCAGTAATACTTCTGAAGATCTCTGTACATCTTTGTACTTCCTGGATGAACTAAAAATGGAGAACTATGAGATTCACATAACAACTCTCTCTTAAATTGTGAATCACAAGGCACACACAATCTCTTCCTAAATCTAAAAACACTTTGATTATCAATGTTGAATACAGGTGACATACCCTTCTGAACCAGCTATATCTTTTTCTGCAACTCACTATCTTGCTTTTTGTGCTTGCATAATTCTGTCTGATAGAGATGATTTCCCTGATACCTGAATCAAAATATAATAATTTCCTGTACCAACCACTTCCAAGCCAAAATTCATCAAATCCCTAACCAAAGGATCCTGTTCCAAATGTATCATGGTTAATGAAGCATTAGTTAATTGACCCAAAGCATCTTTGACTTTATTTTCTTTTCCTGGGTGGAAGTGAATAGTGCAATCATAATCCTTGATTAATTCTAGCCTTCTCCTCTGTCTCATGTCCAATTATTTCTGAGTGAATATATACTTTTAACTTTTGCAATCAGAATATATTTCCCACTTTACATCATAAAAATGATTCCTCCAATTTTTTAAAGCAAAAACTATAGCAGCTAATTCCAAATCATGTGTAGGGTAATTTATCTCATGATTTTTCAACTGACATGAAGCATATGTAATTACCTGATCATTCTGAATGAGGACGCAACCATGTCCTTTCAATGAAGCATCATTGTATATAACAAACTCACCATTCCTGGAAGGAAGTTCCAATACTAGATCATTCACCAATATTATTTTAAATTCCTGGAAACAATCATCACATTCTTTTTTCCAGATAAACTTAAAACCCTTCCAAGTTAGCTTAGTCCATGGGTTGGACAATCATGCAGATTTTTTAACAAACCTTCGATAATAGCCTGCTACACCAAGAAAACTATGAATCTTGGTTACATTTGTGGGTCTTGTCCATTCTTCAACAAATTTTGTTTTTTCATGATCAACAATTATTCCATCATTAGAAACAATGTGACCAAAGAAAGAAATTTTTTTCAACCAAAACTCACACTTGCTGAATTTCCCATACAATTTTTTTTTCTTTTATGGTTTGAAAAATAACCCTTAAATTACTTTCATGCTCCAATTTACTTTTAGAAAACACCAAAATATCATCAATGAAAACAACCACAAACTTATCCATGAACTCATGGAATATTATATTCATAAGTTCCATGAATACAACAGGTGCATTGGTTAACCCAAAAGGCATAAATTAAAATTCATAATGGCCATATCTTGTACGAAATACAGTCTTTGGATTATCTGCTTCCATTACCTTCAACTGATGGTACCCCGATCTCACGTCAATCTTTGTAAAATACTGAACTCCCTGGAGCTGATCAAACAAATATTCGATATGAGGAAAAAAATATTTTTTCTTAATAGTGATGTTATTAAAGGATCTATAATCAATGAAAAGTCTCATTGAACCATATTTGTTTTTAACAAATAAGACATGAACACCCCATGGTGATGTTCTAGGATGAATTAATCCTTTCTCTAATAAATCATACAATTGCTCCATCGTCTCTAAAAGTTCAATTTGAGCAATTAGATAAGGGGGTTTTAAAAATGGATTATCATCAGGAACTAAGTCAACAGTAAATTCAACTTCCCGGTCTGGTATTATTCCGGGAAACTCATCAGGAAAAAAATCAGGATACTCATTTACCACTGGCACATCATTAATCTGAACGGTTCCTTTGATTTCAACAATATATGAAAGGTAACATTCATTTCCATGTTTTACAAGTTTCTAAGCCTCTTGATATGTTATCAACAGTAAGGGTTCATTATTTACACAAATTGAAAGTATTTCTGAAAAGAAACTTCTTTAGATCTACTGTCAATCTTAGAATGGTAAACAGAGAGCCAATCCATACCCTAGATAACATCAAACTCTACTAGAGGTAAAATAATATGTTTTTCAGGTATATTCTTTCCAGGGATAAGTATAGGAATATTTTTATAAATTATTTTTTCTGTAACATTTCCCCCAGGTGTTTTTACCACATGTTCAAGAGATAGTTCTTTAGATGGAATTCCCAATTTACTAGAAAATTTTTTAGAGATGAAAGAATGTGTAGACCCCGAATGAAAAACACATTAGCATAATATGAAAAAACAAAAAAAAGTAACTGATACCACTTCATTTGAATGCCCAAAATCAGCTGAAGTAGTGGAAAAAGATTTTACCACACCTTTATTCTTGTAGTCTAACTACTTCTCATCATTCGAGCTCTTTGTTAAACAGTCATTTGCGTAATGACCCATCTCATTGCACTTGAAACCTTTCACTAACTATAATTCAAATTTGGTCTTACCATTACCCTGATATTTTCTAGTGCAATCACGAGCCTTATGTCCCATCTTACCACAACAGAAGCACTTTTCAGAATTTAAAAGACATTACCCATAATTCTTTTTACCACATTTATCACAAACTGAAAACATAGTTTTCTTACCATCAAACCTTTTTGAATGATTCTTCTCTTTCTCCTTCCACCTTTGTCTCTTCTTCTGTTGGTTTTCATAGAACACTTTCTCAATGGAAAACTCCATTTCCACCTTCTGAGCACATTAAACATGATTTTCATAACTTTCGAACTCATTATAATCTAATTCCCTTTGATATTTTGGCTTTAATTCTGAGTAAAAATGATTGATTTTTCTATTAAGGTCTTAGATAAAATTTGAAGCATACCTTTCCAACCGAGTTTAATTTTCTTCATAAGAAGCCACAGAGTCATCCTCTTACCTCAATTCCAAGAATTTCTTTTCCATCCTATTTCAAACATCCTTAGGAAAATATTTCTCAAGAAACATACCATTGAATTCATCTCAGTCATGAGCATCAATCTAATCAGAATGCTTGATATTTTTAACCATCGACCACTACTGATCTGCTTCACTATCCAAATGGTTAACAACAAGACTAACCTTTTGATTGTTTGAACACCCCATGACCTCAAAAATATTCTCTAGTGCTTTAATCCACCCTTCAGCTAGCACATGGATAGATGATCCTACGAATGATAGGGGATGTTGCCTAATTAAATGTTACAACACTGATATGTTACTATATGGTTGATCTTGCTGATCTCATGTATGGATACCACCACATTTTATCTCTTGAGTCAACTGTGCGATTACTATAAAAAACTCTTCAGTTCTAGTTCCTACCATCTCAGGATGCTGATTTGGAAGATCATTTCTTTCTGTATGCCTTCCTAGCACTACATCCCTGTTTCCTCTACAAAAACCCATTCCGAAAAAACATGTATTAGATGAAGCAACATGGTAATCTTCAAAATCTATATCATTTTAATTTGACCATAATGTGAAAGAAAAATATTTTTGTATAATAATTTAATAGAATTCAAACTCCTAAAGTTATCTAAATCTTCCTATGATACCAACTATAAGGCCCCAACTTTAAACATTACTTAATCTTGGGTTATTTTAAGAATTCATATTGAGGATCTTTTCAGGTTTAGAGTTTTAGAGAATTAGATCATAAATCATGAATTACATTCCACATTTAAACAAGGTGGTTACATCAAAGAAAATATTCATTTTTTTCACCAAAGGAAACAGATTTAAAATAAAACATGGTTTATTTCTTGACACCTCCTCAACACTGTCATCACATACTGTAATTTTCCCTTGACCTGTGAAAAACATTTCAAAAACATGGGATAAGAATAAAAATCTCAGTAAGGGATAAAAAAATACGGAAATAAAACAATAGTCCATGTATACATAAGAATCAATGAAATCATACTTTACTCATTAAACATAATCACTTTAACATACCTCATGAAATCATAAGATTTATGAATTACTCATAGAAATCATCAGACATAAAGTTACCTTGAGGCATTCATAACATTATTACGTAGGGAGTAACCCTCTTGGTTACGTATGGAATACCTGTCAGAGTATATTACTTAAATATCTTCGGAGAAACCTTAGAGTTTAACTCCATCACATTACCCAATTAATTGGAGATCTATCCCAAGCTCACCCTCCCTTAGTTTATCACAGAACCAACCATCTTCATAAAAAATACCCATGAAACATAACATAATCTTATCACATAAAACATGCATAAAATAACATAACTTTTACACATTTAAATTAAAATATATCAATAAAACACATTGATATAATAAAAACATTATCAAAGCCATTTTCAATACCAAAATAAAATAAAATTGAAACAAGGTATTTATTGTTCATTTAAAAAATTTATGGCTTGTAGAGGAAGCTGAAACTCAAATAATGGGCACGATGGAGGAGAATTGATTGTCGCCACATACGTAAGACAAAAAAAATCATTTTTTCATTAAGTTAAACAATTCATGTAAATATATTCCTTTTGAATGAAATTAAAAGTAAAATGGTCTTATTATTCCACTAATAAAATAAGTTCGTATATAAATTCAAGTATGCCTCAATGAAAGGAGTTTGAGATGAAGTCCCGTACCTCAAGTCCGACTTGTTCTAGTTTGTTCTTTATATTCTTGAATAATAAACATTTCTTAGTTTATAATTTCATAAATGCATAATATAAAGTTTATTATTCAATTCATATCACATATTATCATGTTATAATAATTAGTTAATTATGTGAGTTCATATCATTCAGTTTGTCGATGTTTAGTACATGAGTCAAAAAATAAAATTGTTTGAAGAGAATTTTCCATGTAGTTATAAGTACATCATATTTGGAATGATTTTCATGAACTAAATATAATATATATTTAGAATATATGTATTTAATAATATTCCATAATGTTTGGAGATAATAAATGAAATGCACCGTTCATGGAGACGGTAGGCCGTACGTACGCATGAACGCTACTTTCATTTTTTGTCATAATAATGGAATTAAAACTAAATGAGACATATATATATTATTAATTCCAGTATAATATATATGTTATATAGGTAAAATAAGTTCATTAATTAAATTATTTATAAATTCCATATTTGGCATGAACGAATCACATCACTTGAGGGGGTGGTAGTTCACACTTCCTGAGACGAAATTATCATAGTTACACAACATGAAAAGAATAACGATGTGATTTAAAAATAAAATTCAGAAACATATAGAAAAAATAAATACCATATATATCATATATAAATAAAATTACATCATAATGTCTACCATGAAAGGTGTTAAAAGAAGAATGAACAATCATCGTTTCGTGAGACAATAATTCACCACCAACAGAAACAGTATGTTCTTTAACTATTAGACGGAGGTTTGTGTAAGTGTAGGTAGAATACCTTTCACAACAACATCCTAGTATATTAAGGATAATTTTGTTATTATGGGATCAAATAATATGAAGATATAGGTGAGTGAAGTAGTAAAATTAAAGGAAGAAACTCGATAGAAGACATTACCTGTAAATCCGGTAACTCTTTTTGATATGAGCCAAAGGCTTCCTTTGGAAGACTTCTATCCAAAGTGAGGCTTCTAGAATTAAGAGAGTGATGTTGAGAGAAAATATGATCAGAGGTTGGATGAGCGAAGGGCTTGAGATGTAAGAACCCATATCTTCGTTTCTGGTACGCCTTTCCCTTTTCTAGAGTTTTTGAGAAAAATAATGTTTCAGGAAATTTTTGAAGTACACACCATGTAATTTCTGAGTACATGCCATGTACTCATTTACCGCTCGAAGCCATGTACTGGCCTTGTCCAGGCCACACACACGTTGTGTAGGGGTGACGTGGAGGCCGATTTTCACAGAGTATGGAAAGACCTAGTACATGTTGTGTACTCTAAAAGTACACACCATGTAATTTGTTTTTCATTAAACAGACTGGGGTCGTGCCTGATGCACAAAAACATCTTATTCTAGGTTCTATTCATCCGAGAGCACTGAGGATCCACGAATATTCAATGAGCCCCCGCCTCTCCATCTGTTCTCTAATTCGTGCACCGTTGATTGTGTTGGAATCACAGCGGTGATTTCTCCCTTCTGCTTGGGCCTTGCTTTCTGATTCCTCCTCATTCTCAGGTTATCGTGGTTTATGTGTTTCAGACGTTTTCTCATATCTACAAAGTTACAAGGAGAATCTATCATCATTGTTAATGTATATCGATCTACAAGGATTGAGTTAGGAGGTTTGTGCCTTTCTGTAGAATGTATTTGAGTATTTATGCGCAAATTCCACCAATACCCAGAAACGGGGTATTGTGAGTTTCCGATTATTCCCGGTTATTTTTTGCTTTGCTTGATTTCTTAAGTATAGGTAATTGCTTGTGAATTTGGATAACTTATACGGTGTTCATGTTCTTTTCCTTGCATGTTTTTCTTGTTAGTCGTTTTTCCAGTTCGCATGCCTAGTTATAGAATAGTGGCACTGTTATACTGTTATGCCGATGTGCATTAGAATGATAGCCAAGTAGTTCTTAAGGTTTACTTGGGTGATACATGTATGCTGAACATGTTAATTTCACATAGGACTATGAGAACCTATTGTAGTAGAACATAGCGAGAATGGACATAAGGGATTCTTCAGAGTGTCTTTTAATACGATGTGAGACCACATTGGGAATTGACATTGAGTGCTTCCTTGGAGAGTCTGTAGTTCCTTGACGCGGCTACAAGGGGGAATGAGACGTTGAGTGCTTCCCCAGAGAGCCTTTATCACGATAAGAGACTATAGGGGGAATTGACGGTGAGTGCTTCCTCAGAAAGTCTACTCTCAGCTAAACCATAGGGGTGAGACTGTGTGTGCCTCCTAGTGGGTTGCTAGTACTTGTAGGTTGAACCATAGGGGTTAGGCTATGAGAGCTACCCAAAGGGTTACTAGTTTTTCTTCTTGTTGTTGGTTGTTTACATGTGCACATTATATGCTAGAAATGTGGATTGTAGCTGCTGTGTGCTTTTCTGTTTACTGCTTCCTGTACTTTTATTTGCCTTGTATTCATTGACTGTTAGGCACAGATCATTGGGTGATTGCCTACTGGGATTGTATCTCACACCCTATTTGGGACATGCTTTTGGGCCTAAGAAGAATTTGTTTTTGTGGGAATAGATAAGGGCAAGAACCCTTCGACTTCTGATACATTATATATTGGAGTAGGAGAGCATGGGACCGAGCTCTAGCTTGCGTTGCTGAGGAGCTGTTTACTTTTCTTTTGTACTTGTTTCGGTACTGTGGTGCTATCAGCATTATAACTTGTTTGGCCGTTTTCCTGGAGTTGTATCTTGCATCATTTCATATATACATATGTGCTCCAATTTTTTGATTTAGTTTTCCAATGTTTATTACTGTTGGTTATTCATTGCTTCCACTATTTCAGGTTTATCTATTTCCGCTGTGTACTTTGCCAATGAGGGCATAGTTTCTCCACTATCACACCCAAGGCCCTCGCTACTAGTAGGCAGCCTCCGACGTTTGGGGAAATGCGCTTGAGGCCATGTGACCAACTGGGTACGGGGCACCTATGGGTGGCTTCCAGAACCGGGACGTTACATGACAGGTGTGGGTAAGGGGGTAGAGGTTGGGGCCTTTTATAAGATAGAGGAGGGTCACTTTTAGAAAGTCTTGAAATGTTACTTTATTATAAAATGGTATTTTTAATTTAAAGGACCCAAAATGATATATTTAGAGGATAAGGAGATAGGTGTTATAAATCCACCAATCCAATATGTGTTAGACAAGTTTATGTCTTAGATTTTACCTTATCTTTTCATATTATTTAAATCATTCATTAATAAGGTAATCACTGTATCATCATGGTGTCATAAATAAATTTATTTATATAATTTCTAAAAATGATAAAAAAAATATGATGATATAGGAAAATTTTTTAGCTTTCCAATGACTATTTTTTTCTATGAGATAATTTATTTAAACAAAATTTAAATTGTTTTACTTAGGAGTTACATAGTTTGTTTATATTGTCCTTTCATTAAAAATAATATTATAAAAGGTCACTATCATACAAAAGTGATTCCATGGGGTCCTTATGTTGGCAAGAGGAATCCCATGGTCGTCCGTGACACAACCATGAGGATTTGGAAACATTTCGGGGTAATTTTATATTATAATGATATTATTTTATTACCCTTAACTACCTGATTACTAATTAATCACAATAATTAAAGATAATTACCATCGTTACTATTTATAATGTCAAAAAACCAAAAGGTCTTAATTAAATAATTTTCACCGTATTATTAAAAATAGGGAATCCATTTTACCAAATTCTAAACATAGAAATAGCAGTAATTAATTTAAAAATAATTCCCATTGTCAAAAAAATACCGTGTTTTTAAGAAACAATATCTACCAAAAGATTAACAATTGTTTATGTAAATGTCAAAGTGAAATTAATTATAATGACCACTATTGGATTAAGTGGTAAATCTATATTATAATTAGACATTAAATACAATTAAAATAATAATCTAACCATATCATTAAATTTGATGAAAAAGAAGTTTTGA
The DNA here is from genome assembly GCA_963277665.1 of Viscum album. Lineage (NCBI taxonomy): Eukaryota > Viridiplantae > Streptophyta > Magnoliopsida > Santalales > Viscaceae > Viscum > Viscum album. The sequence goes on along the minus strand of OY728142.1, from coordinate 1,255,826,338 downwards.
AGTAAAATGCAGTATTTTTCACTATTCATTAAAAAATTGAACATTGTTAGAAAACTACCAAGAATTTATCCAAAGTAAATTTTAGTGTCCCAATTTTAAATAATAAGTTTATTCTGACCAATAGATATTATAAAATTTTCAAAAGTTAGACTTAAAAATGGTTTTCCATCAAAAGGCAGTAAAACAATCTCTTAAAAATATTAGAGTATTCAATGCATAAGACTGCATTTATTCTCATTTTAAGCCTCTAAAACACTATCTAATTCATAAATAGACATATATATGAAAATATATTATATTTTACTTACTTAGGATGTTACATAAAAAAGAATATATGGAATAAAAATGATATTTATAACTGTATTGATATTTTTTATGTTGCGATTTTACTCTTCAAATAATCTTAACCATGATCGACATTTCAAAAGAATCACATAAAAATCATCCAAACCACATCAGGTAACCGAAAAAAAATTTCCACAAATAAAAGAACCTATTAAATCAGTAATTTATTAATATTCTTCCAATTAAGGGTTTTAAATATCATATTTTAAATATATATGATTTCATGGTCATGTACATAACACATTAAAACATAAGGTTAAGAGAACTTCTGTACTACCCTCACAACATTCCATTTACATTTTCTATTTATTTTTATATTATATATTATTTATTATAATTTTGTAATTAATATATTTTTTATATTTGTACCAAAAAAAACAATGGGTTTAATATATCATTCATTTCCATGTTTATACATGTTTTTATCTTCTTTAAAAATACACACATTATTGAAAGATTGACTTAATAGTATTTTTAATATTATTTTTTATGTAAACAATCACCACGTTTATGTGTTTTAAAACTATGAATATAATTTAAAATTATTATTAAATTATTGAAAAACTGTTATGGTTTAATTCATATCTTGATGGAAATATATGATTTCATTTATCTGAAATATACTCTGTTAATTTCGAAAACGCATCACAAAAGTGGTTCATTTTTCATTAATACTTCCCCAAAACATATAATGGATTTTTCTACCAGGGTCATCATGATTACGATTTATGTTCCATTCCTATTTTAATGTATAAATCAGTTTAACTCTTTATTCTCTTGAGAATCCTTATTATATATCTTTCAAATGTTCCTTAAGATAAGATCTTGAAACCCTATTCATTATCATGAGTTTTTATAATGTATGTGACTTTGTGGGAGGATTTTTTCTCATGTAGATCACATATGAATGATTCTAGTTATGTAATAGGTGTTCCTAAAAGTATATAGCACTTTAATTTATTGGGAAATATTTCAATCTTATGAGATATCAGAGTTCTTGGGAAGTGAGCATATCCAACTATGATTATAGGGTTGTTAGCGTATCCAACTATGTTATGTTTACAAGTAAGGGACCCCTAACATATAATTATGATGTCATGTTTTATGTAGTTTAAAATTTTCATATTATACCATGGTTATATGTTATTATAATGTTTACTCTCTGTCATAATGTTTTTTTTTCACATGCCTTGATCCCATTATCATGATCATTATATTTATGATATCATATTATACATCCCATGTTATGTTCCTTTATAATAGTTATTACCTTATTAATATTACTAGATCGTAATATCAATTATGTATTTAACTAGGTGATCCTATATAGTATTAAGAGTACCTATGAGAGGTAGGATCACTATATGTAGAATAAATAAATACAATGACATTACATTTGAAGTTTTTGTTCTTATGTGTATAATCCTACAAAGACAGTAGATCCTATGTACATTCAATGTAATAGTAGTAAGATGCATTAAAATAAATGACAAAATATGTTATATATTTACAGAACTATAGTTGATATTTGATAAAGGAATAGTTAATTTTGGATATTAAGATTACAGAACAATTGTGAAAATCCAATGGATAAGACTTAGTATAGGATAACATATTATATTCCTAGTAAAGTAGATATTATCTGGTTTTCCATGAATTAAGTTAATTTATAGACACTAAAATTGTACATTTTTTCCATGGATTTAACTTGGGGAAATAAACATGAAAATATTCCGTAGTTATATCTTGTAAATCACTATGGTTCATGGTGATTGGGTCGTCACAACGGAGAAGGTTTTACACTCCCAAGGGATATTTCATGAACAATAATGATTATCTATTCAAACTATTTTGATGTATTTGGGGTTATAGATACTATTTAAACGATATCCAAGGATAACTTAGATTTAAAATTATAGATTTATATGTTAGTCTTTTCCCATCATTTATGAGTTACTCCTTAATGTTTATGGTTTATCTTGTAATGATTTACTAATATAACTATTATAATCCTGAACATCCATTAATTAATGAAAATGGATAGATCTTGGAGGATTTATGTTAAAAATATATTTAATGGGAAATGTTTTCACTACCCTTATTAGAGGAAAACCATGATGGGAATGGGAGATAATAACATCATGTCTGTAACGGACCAACTGAATCATGTTATGAATAATAACATGAATCACATGAAATACCCACCAAGAGAGAAATCTAAAGTTATGTCCTTTATGAAATATAGACCTTAAATTGTTATTGGGTATTAAAATCCCATAATAATTAAATAATTTATTAACAAGGTCAAACATTATTCTCTATATTTTAAACCTAATAACATGATAATGTCATATTCGTAGTTTATCAATTTTAGGGTGAATGTGATCTATAGTGGAAACTGATTAATAAAAAAAATATTAGTAAGGAAATAGAATCCATGGAGTGGGATGAATTCAATTTTATTTCTATTAATATATATTTCCCATGAACTACTCTTTATAAAATCGAAATGTATGTTCTTCTACTAAAGAAAAAGGAATAGGAATCAGTTAGGTCTTATGAGGAAAACATTACAAGACAAAAAAGGTATTCATTAAGCCTTTTTAGTGTAGAGACCCGAAGCTTGACATACATGGACATTACATTACATTTGCGGAATACTTAGTACATAAAAACACACACACACAAGGATCATAATAGTTTAGTGTCTTTGGAAACTCGGAACGTAATCTTCTAATCGTGGTGAAAGATCTTCAATATCTCCCATAAAGATCTTCCCTTTTTTTACCTAAAACCATTCTTTATATCCTGAGGAAAAGAAAACATAAAAGGGTGAGCTCAAATGCTCAGTAAGGGTAAACAAAAGAAAAATCAATGACATCATATTCATAAGAACATAACTTTTGGAAATCTTAACCTGCAAAAGAGAGCATAATTTCATAACATGGGATAAATCATAGTAGTGAAATGAAATCCCAATAATCATAACTTAAAACATGAAACTTTGTGGCATACACACATAATCATAGAGAATAATTTCTTGTTAGTCAAGACTCATTGCCAATACTATCTTAGTGGACAAAGTCCCTTTCTGAATCGAGTAACCCTCGTTTCAGTCCTGTTTCACTAAACCGGTATAACCTACAATTTCTGCCATGTCTATCTCATGAGATATAAAATATTTACCCAATGCATTAGAGGGAGATATAAGTCCGACCCACCTCATAATGATACCATTCTTATGTGTTCCAAAAAATCATAAACCATACATCATTTCAGAACCCATGTAATAAAAATGGGATTCTTAAACATCATGACATCAAAAAACAATTCATAGAAGATAAAGGAATTCATAAAAATATTTCCATCACAACATACTCAAGTAAATGTAATAATAGGGACAGAAACAGAACCCTATATTATCTTAGATGGAAAATAATTTTGATAAAACACTTGAACTCCATTCTTGAGGAAAATATCATTTCTACTTCAAAAACATTTTCATTTCTTAACATGTCTTACAATTTTAAACTAAAAGAAGTTGAATAAACTTGAAAACTTGTAAAGGAAGCTTCTTGGAAATAATGTTTTAAAAATACATTCATTCCGTATAATTTTAAAAAAAACATTCTTCGTACTTTTTTCGGAAAAGTCAAAAAGTACCTCGTATGAAAAACGAGAAAATATTCCTTTCTTATCTTTTACTAAAAATTCACCGAAGGGTAAAATTAGATTTAAACAATTGTAGGTGGATGGAAATAATATTAAATATTGAGGAAACATGGATGTGGATGAGAAAATACACCCCAGTAAATGCCAAAGTAAAAACAATCTCGCATAAAAATGAGATTGTGATATTTTCCCTTACCTTAGGTTCGACTTGCTTTGTAAGTGTCCGAACCTCCTCTTCTTTGGAACGCCTCTTTGAATCCTCCACTTAGGGAACTTTGATTGGTCTTTGAAAAGACCAGGACCTCTAGGATTATTCTAGTGAAGTGGATAGGAGAAAATGGAAGGGGTTGGCCGAGCTTGAAGGCTCAAAGTTGTGTGAGGAAGAGAGGGAGGAGGTGCCCTTTTATAAGGGAGGAGAGGGGCACCTTAGGAATATCTCAAAATATTATTTTATATTAAAGTCAAAATAGGTTTATAATGGTTACAAAGGGTCTTATTTCGAAGCTAAAGTGGAGATGGGTCGAAATCCTATCATCCAATAGGATTTAGACAAGTTTAGGGTATTATTTTAACCTTATCAATTAGATTTAACTCTAAGTTAAATAATTTAACTTTTACCGTGTCTTTTTGTTTTCTTTCACTATATGGTTAATACACTTACTATAACATGCCAAACGAACCCCAAATTGTATATTATTAATACATATATCGTTATCTAAGTCATTTGGCCGATCCTTAGATTTTTAGGAATAAAATAACAATTAATAATATAATATTTGTATTAAAAACTATTTTGTGTCAATTTTGACACTATTTGATATATGATTTTTGTGAAAGTCATAACAGAATTATATGTTCGAACCAAGATGATTAAATCAACACTAATATATCATAGTAACCTATAAAATTAGTGGAATTATTAAAAGTCTTAAATTACATTTATTTTGGTGTTTATAACGTCAATTATGTCAATATTTCATTAATAAGATAATTATTGCATCATCATTGTGTCATAAATAAATTAAATTATATAAAGTCTAAAAATTAAAAATAAAATACCATAATATAGTAAATCTTTTTAGATTTCTAATGAATATTTATAGTCGAATTTATCTTATGTATAACCCCATATTAAAAATTATTTACTTATTAAACTTTGATTTTAACTATTTTAACTATTCATTAAATAAAATAATATTAAATGTCATAATCTAATCCAAGTGGACCTTAATGGTCATATTATATTCATAAGGTTGTTTTTGGTCTAATTACACTTATCCAATAGAATTAGGACATGTGTTAGGGTAATAGTAATATCATATTTACCCTTAGTTACCCTATTTACTATTAACCGCGGTAATAAAAAAGAAAAAAGTTACTATTCACCCCAAATTATTTTCATCTCATTGAACCAAATTTTAATTACTGACATCAACCGTGTCTCTTGGATTTTTGAAATTCCATTCACAGAAGCGGTAAAATTAAGTTTTATGAAAAATTCAGTTTTTTTAACTACCACTTAGTAGTTTCACTATTCATCAAAAATTGATGTTTTTCAGAACAATGCCAAAATTTCATCCTAAGCTATATTTCATATTCCGAATCCAAAAATGAAGTCTATTTTACCAAATTCATAACATATAAGTTGCATTAATTAATTTAATAATTAAATCCCGCTGTTAAAACAAATAGCGTGTTTTTAAGAAACAATATCTATCAAAAGATTGACACTTCATTATGTCTGGTTTAAATGAGAAATTACAACCAATGACAAACATTGTATTAAATTGTAAAAATATATTATAAATATACTTTAAAACCACTCAAATTAATAATTTATCACTATTAATTATTTCGATTAAAAAAGTTGTTTTTAATTATAATTTAGTAATTTTAACTATTCATCAGAATATGAAAGTTATCCGAAAAGTACCAAAATTTCACCTTAGGCTAAATTCGATACTCCGATTCTAAAAATGAATTCCATTTTGAAAAATAAAATTTGAAAAATTTCAAAAAGTGGTTATTACTATTCATAACGGCTAGTTTTAATAATATTTTATTAGCATATCGTTGTTTCGTGAAACTCAGTATTGCGTACTACACACGCTATCGAGGAAGGTTGTGATTGCTTGTAATGCAAGGCAAGTCAAGGATGCGTGTTGTGCAAGCTCCTTTTGGTGTAGCGTACAACACAAGACATTAGTGAAATTAAAAAGAATATTTTTTCATAAAATCTCGGGGTGTTACATTCTACCCCCCTTAAAATGAATTTCGCCCTCGAAATTCGTTGGGGTTATAAATGGTTTACTATTAGAAAGTTTATTTAATAGAAACCCACATCGTAAAAAGGAATACCAAAACCAATCTTTAAAAACAAAAGTATGAAACGTAACTGTTACCCAAATAAACTAATCACTGGGTTTCCACATAGGTGAAAATATGGATATGGAAGAAAAAATCTAACCATCATGTTCTGATGGAGAGAGGTAGAGAACATTGCTATGGAAAAGACAACAATCACAAATCCATAAATTTGTGACGATCTAAGGTACCATCTGATTAATCAGATATAAGAGCACTAGGATAACATTTTTGGTTTTCAAGATCATTTCCCTAAAGTTGAAGAATTTGAATTAGAATAAATACTTACTTTATTTTGGTACAATCTCACTATTGTTCGTGCCTTGAACAATTTCCACTTCATCTCTTAAATAAATGAAGTTGAATTTGTTATTCGTGAAGTGTTAGCAGATCATGTGATAGAATGACGGGTCATTCCATCAAAAGGTTAGAAAAAGTTATTAAATATACATAAGTCATTCTATAGTGAGATATGGTACCTAAAATGGAATTATACTTCATATATCATACTGCTTAATATAATAAAACTAGTTTCTACTAAACAGGGACTTCCTGTAGGCCAATGGTAGGCGATAAAGGCCATTCACACTTCGGTTGTGGGTTCGATTCCCACAGCTTTGTCTGACGCGATGGGCTGTCGCCCGTCTTGCAGGTTGTCTTTTTTCTAAAGCTATATTACTATAACATCCCATCAATAATATCGAAAAACGTTTTATCATAACTTATGTCCAACATAATCCATTATAAGCTTATCTAAAATACTTCGGTCCAAGCTCATAGTATAAAGAAAATGGTTACTTGAAATGTCACAGAACAATCACGTGAATTCCATCATTTATCAGCCATATATCATAAGATATATCTTGCTGGTCAAATTACAAACATGTGAATACCTTAATCATGTATTCTCTTGAAGAATGAATACCCATTGAACCTTAGTGAAAACGTGAATGCAGTTAAAAGTTAACACTTTCCAAATACCAAAATCCTCAAAATCCTATATACTCAAACCATGATATCACTTAGTCCTTATATCAATCATGAGCTCATGAATACTGTTAAACATTTCATTTTCTCGTTTTCATTTCATTATGCGCATATCATCTTATTTCCAAAAATATCTCAATCACTTTGAATACCACATTAGACCAATACATTAATATTCCAATACTCCATGATACAACATTATTTTGGAATCCCATTACATAAACACTTAATCATTCCACCACATCATTGTCATATTCAACATTGCCAATAGTGATCGCATGTGACTTCCCTTTGTCCTTTGCCTTAAGCGGTTGCTCGTGTCGATCATCACTAACCCTTGGATTAGGGCATTTATTAGCATAATGCCCCATTTCCTTGCACTTGAAGCATTGAAGTGTTGGTGGTGCGTTCTCTGTAGTGTTTTCTTTATTCACATCATTAGAAACCCTTTTTCCATTACTTCAAAACTTAGCTGCTCGATGACCTTCTTTTCCACACTTAAAACATTTTCTAGTCCCTTTAAGACAATCTCCACCATCCTTCTTTCCATACTTTGTGCATAAGGAAACATTCCTCTTCTTTTCACCATTATTCTGAGATTTCTCCTTGAACTCCATCTTTCGTTTCTTGTCAAAACCATGAGATGTATATGTAACAGCAACTTCCATTTCTACCTTGAAAGCACAACGCACAATTTATTCATAGCTGCTGAAGTCTCTTATAGCTAATTCCCTTCGAAGACTTGGTTTTAAGACACTGAAAAATCGATCAACTTTACTTTCAGGTTGGATGATAATTCCAGATGCATTCCTTGAAAGTCTTGTAAAACTCGCTTCGTATATACCAACAGATTCATCATCCTTTTGCTTTAGTTCAAGAAACTCTTTCTCCATCTTTGTTCGAAGAATACGAGGGAAGTACTTATTGAAAAATAAGTTCTTGAACTCGTCCCATTCCATGCACTCAATTTCATCTCTTTGCCTCGTATTCTTGATAAGATTCCACCATTGATCAGCCTCACCTTCCAAACGATATACTGCCAAGATGACTTTATCATGTTCAGAACATTGAAGAACTGAAAATATCTTTTTAGTGGTACTGATCCATTGTTCAGCAACAAGTGGATCAGAAGACCCACTGAATGAAGGTGGACGTTACCTCATGAAGGACTCAATAGAATATTGATCCCTTCTCTGCTCATTTGGAAGTCCAGAATGATTCATAGCTTGTGTAAGTCTAGAAATAAGATTTTGAACTCCATCTCCCATAACATTTGTTTGTTTCGGAGGAAAATCATTGCATTGTCCATTGTATTGATCAACACGGTTCCTTCGGGTTCCATCCATCGTCTAAAACCCAAAAAGAATAGTGTGAGAGGAGAAAATCATGATAGGGAAAACAACATAATAAAGGGGGAGTACCCTCAATATCTAACATCTTAGGTTAAATTCTAATATCGTTAGCGCAATTCTAGGACTATAACCTATACGTATACTTAACCTTAGAGACATCCCTAGACATACCTTAGAAATATCTCTAGGGACCTCATTAAAGTTCTCGCATCCTAGTTTCCAAAGGTTGACTAAACCATTCCTATAATACCAACTGTAGAGACTCGAAGCTTGACGTACATGGACATTACATTACATTTGCGGAATACTTAGTACATAACAAAAACACACACACAAGGATCGTAATAGTTTAGTGTCTTTGGAAACTCGGAACGTAATCTTCTAATCGTGGTGAAAGATCTTCAATATCTCCCATAAAGATCTTCCTTTTTTTTTACCTAAAACCTTTCTTTATATCCTGGGGAGAGGAAAACATAAAAGGGTGAGCTCAAATGCTTAGTAAGGGTAAACAAAATAAAAATCAATCACATCATATTCATAAGAACATAACTTTTGGAAATCTTAACCTGCAAAAGAGAGCATAATTTCATAACATGGGATAAATCATAGTAGTGAAATGAAATCCCAATAATCATAACTTAAAACATGAAACTTTGTGTCATACACACATAATCATAGAGAATCATTTCTTGTTAGTCAACACTCATTTCCAAGACTATCTTAGTGGACAAAGTCCCTTTCTGAATCGAGTAACCCTCGTTTCAGTCCTGTTTCACTGAACCGGTATAACCTACCATTTCAGCCATGTCTATCTCATGAGATATAAAATCATTACCCAATGCATTGGAGGGAGATATAGGTCCCACCCATCTCATAATGATACCATTCTTATGTGTGCCACAAAATCATAAACCATACATCATTTCATAACCCATGTAATAAAAATGGGATTCTTAAACATCATGACATCATAAAACAATTAATAGAAGATAAAGGAATTCATAAAACTATTTCCATCACAACATAATCAAGTAAATGTAATAATAGGGATAGAAACAGAACCATATATTATCTTAGATGGGAAATAATTTTGATAAAACACTTGAACTCCATTCTTGAGTAAAATATCCTTTCTACTTCAAAAACATTTTCATTTCTTAACATGTCTTACAATTTTAAACTAAAAGAAGTTGAATAAACTTGAAAACTTGTAAAGGAAGCTTCTTGGAAATAATGTTTTAAAAGTCCATTCATGCCTTATAATTAAAAAAAACATTCTTCGTAATTTTTTCGGAAAAGTCAAAAAGTACCTCGTACGAAAAACGAGAAAATATTCCTTTCTTATCTTTTACTAAAAATACACCGAAGGGTAAAATTGGATTTAAACAATTGTAGGTGGATGGAAATAATATTACATATTGAGGAAACATGGATGTGGATGATAAAATAAACCCCATTAAATGCCAAAGTAAAAAAAATCTCGGATAAAAATGAGATTGTGATATTTTCCCTTACCTTAGGTTCGACTTGCTTTGTAAGTGTCCGAACCTCCTCTTCTTTGGAACACCTCTTTGAATCCTCCACCTAGGGAACTAAGATTGGTCTTTGAAGAATACCAAGACCTCTAGGATTATTTTAGGGAAGTGGAGAGGAGAGAATGGCAGGGGTTGGACGAGCTTGAAGGCTCAAAGTTGTGTGAGGAAGAGAGGGAGGAGGTGCCCTTTTATAAGGGAGGAGAGGGGCACCTTAGGAATATCTCAAAATATTATTTTATATTAAAGTCAAAATCGGTTTATAATGCTTCCAAAGGGTCTTATTTAGAAGCTAAAGTGGGGATGGGTAGAAATACTATCATCCAATAGGATTTAGACAAGTTTAGGGTATTATTTTAACCTTATCAATTAGATTTAACTCTAAGTTAAATAATTTAACTTTTACCGTGTCTTTTTGTTTTCTTTCACTATATGGTTAATACACTTACTATAACATGCCAAACGAACCCCAAATTGTATATTATTAATACATATATCCTTATCTAAGTCATTTGGACGAACCTTAGATTTTTAGGAATAAAATAACAATTAATAATATAATATTTGATTTAAAAACTATTTTGTGTCAATTTTGACACTATTTGATATATGATTTTTGTGAAAGTCATAACAGAATTATATGTTCGAACCAAGTTGATAAATAAACACTAATATATCATAGTAACCTAGAAAATTAGTGTAATTCATAAAAAGTCTCAAATTACATTTATTTTGGTGTTTATAACATCAATTATGTCAATATTTCATTAATAAGATAATTATTGCATCATCATTGTGTCATAAATAAATTAAATTATATAATGTCTAAAAATTAAAAATAAAATACCATTATATACGAAATATTTTTAGCTTTCTAATGAATATTTATAGTCGAATTTATCTTATGTATAACCCCATATTAAAAATGATTTACTTATTAAACATTGATTTTAACTATTCTAACTATTCATTAAATAAAATAATATTAAATGTCATAATCTAATCCAAGTGGACCTAAATGGTCATATTATATTCATAAGGTTGTTTTTGGTCGAATTACACTTATCCAATAGAATTAGGACATGTGTTAGGGTAATAGTAATATCATATTTACCCTTAGTTACCCTATTTACTATTAACCGTGGTAAAAAAAAGTAAAAAGTTACTATTGACCAAAAATTATTTTCATCTCATTGAACCACATTTTACTTACTGACATCAACCGTGTCTCTCGGATTTTTGAAATTCCATTCACAGAAGCGGTAAAATCATGTTTTATGAAAAATTCAGTTTTTTTAACTACCGCTTAGTAGTTTCACTATTCATCAAAAATTGATGTTTTTCAGAACAATGCCAAAATTTCATCCTAAGATATATTTCATATTCCGAATTAAAAAATGAATTCTATTTTACCAAATTCATAACATAGAAGTTTCATTAATTAATTTTATAATTAAATCCCGCTGTTAAAACAAATAGCATGTTTTTAAGAAACAATATTTATCAAAAGATTGACACTTGATTATGTCTGGTTTAAATGTGAAATTACAACCAATGACCAACATTGTATTAAATTGTAAAAATATATTATAAATATACTTTAAAACCACTCAAATTAATAACTTATCGCTATTAATTATTTCATTTAAAAAAGTTGTTTTTAATTATAATTTAGTAATTTTCACTATTCATCAGAATATGAAAGTTATCCGAAAAGTACCAAAATTTCACCTTAGGCTAAATTCGATACTCTGAATCTAAAAATGAATTCCATTTTGAAAAATAAAATTTACAAAATTTCAAAAAGTGGTTATTACTATTCATAACGGCTAGTCTTAATAATATTTTAATAGCATATCGTTGTTTCGTGAAACTCAGTATTGCTTACTACACACACTATCGAGGAAGGTTGCGATTGCATGTAATACAAGGCAAGTCAAGGATGCGTGTTGTGAAAGCTCCTTTTGGTGTAGCGTACAACACAAGACATTAGTGAAATTAAAAAGAATATTTTTCATAAAATCTCGGGGTGTTACATTCTACCCCCCTTAAAATGAATTTCGCCCTCAAAATTCGTTGGGGTTATAAATGATTTACTATTAGAAAGTTTATTTAATATAAACCCACATCGTAAAAAGGAATACCAAAACCAATCTTTAAAAACAAAAGTATGAAACGTAACGGTTACCCAAATAAACTAATACTGGGATTCCACATAGGTGAAAATATGGATATGGAAGAAAAAATATAACCATCATGTTCTGATGGAGAGTGGTAGAGAACATGGCTATGGAAAAGACAACAGTCACAAATCCATAAATTTGTGACAATCTAAGGTACCATCTGATTAATCAGATATAAGAGCACTAGGACAACATTTTTGGTTTTCAAGATAGTTTCCCTAAAGTTGAAGAATTTGAATTAGAATAAATACTTACTTTATTTTGGTACAATCTCACTGTTGTTCGTGCCTTGAACAATTTCCACTTCATCTCTTAAATAAATGAAGTTGAATTTGTTATTCGTGAAGTGTTAGCAGATCATGTGATAGAATGACAGGTCATTCCATCAAAAGGTTAGCAAAAGTTATTAAATATACATAAGTCATTCTATAGTGAGATATGGTACCTAAAATTGACTTATACTTCATATATCATACTGCTTAATATAATAAAACTAGTTTCTACTAAACAACGACTTCCTGTAGGCCAGTGGTAGGCGATAAAGGCCATTCGCACTTCGGTTGTGGGTTCGATTCCCACAGCCTTGTCCGACGCGATGGGTTGTCGCCCGTCTTGCAGGTTGTCCTTTTTCTAAAGCTATATTACTATAACATCCCATCAATAATATCAAAAAACGTTTTATCATAACTTATGTCCAACATAATCCATTCTAAGCTTATCTAAAATACTTTGGTCCAAGCTCATAGTATAAAGAAAATGGTTACTTGAAATGTCACAGAACAATCAAGTGAATTCCATCATTTATCTCCCATATATCATAAGATATATCTTGCTGGTCAAATTACAAACATGTGAAATCCTTAATCATGTATTCTCTTGAAGAATGAATACCCATTGAACCTTAGTGAAAACGTGAATGATGTTAAAAGTTAACACTTTCCACATACCAAAATCCTCAAAATCCTATATACTCAAACCATGATATCACTTAGTCCTTAAATCAATCATGAGCTCATGAATACTGTTAAACATTTCATTTTCTCGTTTTCCCTTCATTATGCACATATCATCTTATTTCCAAAAATATCTCAATCACTTTGAATACCACATTAGACCAATACATAAATATTCCAATACTCCATGATACAACATTATTTTGGAATCCCATTACATAAACACTTAATCATTCCACCACATCATTGTCATATTCAACATTGCCAATAGTAATCGCATGTGACTTCCCTTTGTCCTTTGCCTTAAGCGGTTGCTCATGTCGATCATCACTAACCCTTGGATTAGGGCATTTATTAGAATAATGCCCCATTTCCTTGCACTTGAAGCATTGAAGTGTTGGTGGTGCGTTCTCTGCAGTGTTTTCTTTATTCACATCATTAGAAACCCTTTTTCCATTACTTCGACACTCAGCTGCTCGATGACCTTCTTTTCCACACTTAAAACATTTTCTAGTCCCTTTAAGAGAATCTCTACCATGCTTCTTTCCATACTTTGTGCATAAGGAAACATTCCTCTTCTTTTCACCATTATTCTGAGATTTCTCCTTGAACTCCATCTTTCGTTTCTTGTCAAAACCATGAGATGGATATGTAACACCAACTTCCATTTCTACCTTGATAGCACAACGCACAATTTCTTCATAGATACTGAAGTATCTTATAGCTAATGCCCTTCGAAGACTTGGTTTTAAGCCACTGAAAAATCGATCAACTTTACTTTCAGGTTGGATGATAATTCCAGATGCATACCTTGAATGTCTTGTAAAATTCGCTTCATATATAGCAACAGATTCATCATCCTTTTGCTTTAGTTCAAGAAACTCCTTCTCCATCTTTGTTCGAAGAATACGAGGGAAGTACTTATTGAAAAATAAGTTCTTGAACTCTTCCCATTCCATGGACTCAATTTCATCTCTTTGCCTCGTAGTATTGATAAGATTCTACCATTGATCATCTTCGCCTTCCAAACGATATACTGCTAAGATGACTTTATCATGTTCAGAACATTGAAGAACTGAAAATATCTTTTCAGTGGTACTGATCCATTGTTCAGCAACAAGTGGATCAGAAGACCCATTGAAAGAAGGTGGACGTTGCCTTATGAAGGACTCAATAGAATATTGTTCCCTTCTCTGCTCATTTGGAAGTCCAGAATGATTCATAGCTTGTGTAAGTATAGAAATAAGATTTTGCACTCCATCTCCCATAACATTTGTTTGTTCCGGAGGAAAATCATTGCATTGTCCATTGCATTGATCAACACGGTTCCTTCGGGTTCCAGCCATCGTCTAAAACCCAAAAAGAATAGTGTGAGAGGAGAAAATAATGATAAGGAAATCAATATAATAAAGGGGAAGTACCCTCAATATCTAACATCTTAGGTTAAATTCTAAGATTGTTAGCGCAATTCTAGGAATATAACCTATACGTATACTTAACCTTAGAGACATCCCTAGACATACGTTAGAAATATCTCTAGGGACCTCACTAAAGTTATCGCATCCTAGTTTCCAAAGGTTGACTAAACCATTCCTCTGATACCAACTGTAGAGACCCGAAGCTTGACGTACATGGACATTACATTACATTTGCGGAATACTTAGTACATAAAAAAACACACACACAAGGATCATAATAGTTTATAGTCTTTGGAAACTCGGAACGTAATCTTCTAATCGTGGTGAGAGATCTTCAATATCTCCTATAAAGATCTTCCCTTTTTTTTTACCTAAAACCTTTCTTTATATCCTAGGGAGAGGAAAACATAAAAGGGTGAGCTCAAATGCTCAGTAAGGGTAAACAAAAGAAAAATCAATCACATCATATTCATAAGAACATAACTTTTGAAAATCTTAACCTGCAAAAGAGAGCATAATTTCAAAACATGGGATAAATCATAGTAGTGAAATGAAATCCCAATAATCATAACTTAAAACATGAAACTTTGTGGCATACACACATAATCATAGAGAATCATTTCTTGTTAGTCAATACTCATTTCCAAGACAATCTTAGTGGACAAAGTCCCTTTTTTAATCGAGTAACCCTCGTTTCAGTCCTGTTTGACTGAACTGGTATAACCTACCATTTCATCCATGTCTATCTCATGAGATATAAAATCTTTACCCAATGCATTGGAGGGAGATATAGGTCCCACCCATCTCATAATGATACCATTCTTATGTGTGCCACAAAATCATATACCATACATCATTTCATAACCCATGTAATAAAAATGGGATTCTTAAACATCATGACATCATAAAACAATTCATAGAAGATAAAGGAATTCATAAAAATATTTCCATCACAAAATAATCAAGTAAATGTAATAATAGGGATAGAAATAGAACCCTATATTATCTTAGATGGAAAATAATTTTGATAAAACACTTGAACTCCATTCTTGAGGAAAATATCCTTTCTACTTCAAAAACATTTTCATTTCTTAACATGTCTTACAATTTTAAACTAAAAGAAGTTGAATAAACTTGAAAACTTGTAAAGGAAGCTTCTTGGAAATAATGTTTTAAAAATCCATTCATTCTTTATAAGTTAAAAAAACATTCTTCGTACTTTTGTTGGAAAAGTCAAAAAGTACCTCGTACGAAAAACAACAAAATATTCCTTTCTTATCTTTTACTAAAAATTCACCGAAGGGTAAAATTGGATTTAAACAATTGTAGGTGGATGGAAATAATATTACATATTGAGGAAACATGGATGTGGATGATAAAATACACCCTAGTAAATGCCAAAGTAAAAAAATCTCGGATAAAAATGAGATTGTGATATTTTCCCTTACCTTAGGTTCTACTTTCTTTGTAAGTGTCCGAACCTCCTCTTCTTTGGAACGCCTCTTTGAATCCTCCACTTAGGGAACTAAGATTGGTCTTTGAAGAAGACCAGGACCTCTAGGATTATTCTAGGGAAGTGGAGAGGAGAAAATGGCAGGGGTTGTCTGAGCTTGAAGGCTCAATGTTGTGTGAGGAAGAGAGGGAGGAGGTGCTCTTTTATAAGGGAGGAGAGGGGCACCTTAGGAATATCTCAAAATATTATTTTATATTAAAGTAAAAATTGGTTTATAATGGTCCCAAAGGGTCTTATTTCGAAGCTAAAGTGGGGATGGGTCGAAATCCTGTAATCCAATAGGATTTAGACAAGTTTAGGGTATTATTTTAACCTTATCAATTAGATTTAACTCAAAGTTAAATAATTTAACTTTTACCGTGTCTTTTTGTTTTCATTCACTATATGGTTAATACACTTACTATAACATGCCAAACGAACCCCAAATTGTATATTATTAATACATATATCCTTATCTAAGTCATTTGGATGAACCTTAGATTTTTAGGAATAAAATAACAATTAATAATATAATATTTGATTTAAAAACTATTTTGTGTCAATTTTGACACTATTTGATATATGATTTTTGTGAAAGTCATAACAGAATTATATGTTCGAACCATGTTGATTAAATCAACACTAATATATCATAGTAACCTATAAAATTATTGGAATTCATAAAAAGTCTCAAATTACATTTATTTTGGTGTTTATAACATTAATTATCTCAATATTTCATTAACAAGATAATTACTGCATCATCATTGTGTCATTAATAAATTAAATTATATAATGTCTAAAAATTAAAAATAAAATAACATTATATATCAAATCTTTTTATCTTTCTAATTAATATTTATAGTCGAATTTATCTTATGTATAACCCCATATTAAAAATGATTTACTTATTAAACATTGATTTTAACTATTTTATCTATTCATTAAATAAAATAATATTAAATGTCATAATCTAATCCAAGTGGACCTAAATGGTCATATTATATTCATAAGGTTGTTTTTGGTCGAATTACACTTATCCAATAGAATTAGGACATGTGTTAGGGTAATAGTAATATCATATTTACCCTTAGTTACCCTCTTTACTATTAACCGCGGTAAAAAAAAGTAAAAAGTTACTATTCACCAAAAATTATTTTCATCTCATTGAACCATATTTTACTTACTGACATCAACCGTGTCTCTCGGATTTTTGAAATTCCATTCACAGAAGCGGTAAAATTAAGTTTTATGAAAAATTCAGTTTTTTTAACTACCGCCTAGTAGTTTCACTATTCATAAAAAATTGATGTTTTTCAGAACAATGCCAAAATTTCATCCTAAGATATATTTCATATTCCGAATTAAAAAATGAAGTCTATTTTACCAAATTCATAACATATAAGTTTCATTAATTAATTTTATAATTAAATCCCGCTGTTAAAACAAATAGCGTGTTTTTGAGAAACAATATCTATCAAAAGATTGACACTTGATTATGTCTGGTTTAAATGTGAAATTACAACCAATGACCAACATTGTATTAAATTGTAAAAGTATATTATAAATATACTTTAAAACCACTCAAATTAATAACTTATCGCTATTAATTATTTCGATTAAAAAATTTGTTTTTAATTATAATTTAGTAATTTTCACTATTCATCAGAATATGAAAGTTATCCGAAAAGTACCAAAATTTCACCTTAGGCTAAATTCGATACTATGAATCTAAAAATGAATTCCATTTTGAAAAATAAAATTTACAAAATTTCAAAAAGTGGTTATTACTATTCATAACGGCTAGTCTTAATAATATTTTAATAGCATATCGTTGTTTCGTGAAACTCAGTCTTGCTTACTACACACACTATCGAGGAAGGTTGCGATTGCATGTAATGCAAGGCAAGTCAAGGATGCGTGTTTTGCAAGCTCCTTTTGGTGTAGCGTACAACACAAGACATTAGTGAAATTAAAAAGAATATTTTTCATAAAATCTCGGGGTGTTACATTCTACCCCCCCTTAAAATGAATTTCGCCCTCAAAATTCGTTGGGGTTATAAATGGTTTACTATTAGAAAGTTTATTTAATAGAAACCCACATCGTAAAAAGGAATACCAAAACCAATCATTAAAAACAAAAGTATGAAACATAATGGTTACCCAAATAAACTAATCACTGGTATTCCACATAGGTGAAAATATGGATATGGAAGAAAAAATCTAACCATCATGTTCTGATGGAGAGTGGTAGAGAACATGGCTATGGAAAAGACAACAGTCACAAATCCATAAATTTGTGACGATCTAAGGTACCATCTGATTAATCAGATATAAGAGCACTAGGACAACATTTTTGGGTTTCAAGATCGTTTCCCAAAAGTTGAAGAATTTGAATTAGAATAAATACTTACTTTATTTTGGTACAATCTCACTGTTGTTCGTGCCTTGAACAATTTTTACTACATCTCTTAAATAAATGAAGTTGAATTTGTTATTCGTGAAGTGTTAGCAGATCATGTGATAGAATGACAGGTCATTCCATCAAAAGGTTAGCAAAAGTTATTAAATATACATAAGTCATTCTATAGTGAGATATGGTACCTAAAATTGACTTATACTTCATATATCATGCTGCTTAATATAATAAAACTAGTTTCTACTAAACAACGACTTCCTGTAGGCCAGTGGTAGGCGATAAAGGCCATTCGCACTTCGGTTGTGGGTTCGATTCCCACAGCCTTGTCTGACGCGATGGGTTGTCGCCCGTCTTGCAGGTTGTCCTTTTTCTAAAGGTATATTACTATAACATCCCATCAATAATATCAAAAAACGTTTTATCATAACTTATGTCCAACATAATCCATTCTAAGCTTATCTAAAATACTTTGGTCCAAGCGCATAGTATAAAGAAAATGGTTACTTGAAATGTCACAGAACAATCAAGTGAATTCCATCATTTATCTCCCATATATCATAAGATATATCTTTCTGGTCAAATTACAAACATGTGAAAACCTTAATCATGTATTCTCTTGAAGAATGAATACCCATTGAACCTTAGTGAAAACGTGAATGAAGTTAAAAGGTAACACTTTCCACATAACAAAATCTTCAAAATCCTATATACTCAAACCATGATATCACTTAGTCCTTATATCAATCATGAGCTCATGAATACTGTTAAACATTTCATTTTCTCGTTTTCCCTTCATTATGCGCATATCATCTTATTTCCAAATATATCTCAATCACTTTGAATACCACATTAGACCAATACATAAATATTCCAATACTCCATGATACAACATTATTTTGGAATCCCATTACATAAACACTTAATCATTCCACCACATCATTGTCATATTCAACATTGCCAATAGTGATCGCATGTGACTTCCCTTTGTCCTTTTCCTTAAGCGGTTGCTCATGTCGATCATCACTAACCCTTGGATTAGGGCATTTATTAGCATAATGCCCCATTTCCTTGCACTTGAAGCATTGAAGTGTTGGTGGTGCGTTCTCTGCAGTGTTTTCTTTATTCACATCATTAGAAACCCTTTTTCCATTACTTCGACACTCAGTTGCTCGATGACCTTCTTTTCCACACTTAAAACATTTTCTAGTCCCTTTAAGAGAATCTCCACCATGCTTCTTTCCATACTTTGTGCATAAGGAAACATTCCTCTTCTTTTCACCATTATTCTGAGATTTCTCCTTGAACTCCATCTTTCGTTTCTTGTCAAAACCATGAGATGGATATGTAACACCAACTTCCATTTCTACCTTGATAGCACAACACACAATTTCTTCATAGCTACTGAAGTATCTTATAGCTAATGCCCTTCGAAGACTTGGTTTTAAGCCACTGAAAAATCGATCAACTTTACTTTCAGGTTGGATGATAATTCCAGATGCATACCTTGAATGTCTTGTAAAATTCGCTTCGTATATACCAACAGATTCATCATCCTTTTGCTTTAGTTCAAGAAACTCCTTCTCCATCTTTGTTCGAAGAATACGAGGGAAGTACTTATTGAAAAATAAGTTCTTGAACTCTTCCCATTCCATGGACTCAATTTCATCTCTTTGCCTCGTAGTATTGATAAGATTCTACCATTGATCATCTTCACCTTCCAAATGATATACTGCTAAGATGACTTTATCATGTTCAGAACATTGAAGAACTGAAAATATCTTTTCAGTGGTACTGATCCATTGTTCAGCAACAAGTAGATCAGAAGACCCATTGAAAGAAGGTGGACGTTGCCTTATGAAGGACTCAATAGAATATTGTTCCCTTCTCTGCTCATTTGGATGTCCAGAATGATTCATAGCTTGTGTAAGTATAGAAATAAGATTTTGCACTCCATCTCCCATAACATTTGTTTGTTCCGGAGGAAAATCATTGCATTGTCCATTGCATTGATCAACACGGTTCCTTCGGGTTCCAGCCATCGTCTAAAACCCAAAAAGAATAGTGTGAGAGGAGAAAATAATGATAAGGAAAACAATATAATAAAGGGGAAGTACCCTAAATATCTAACATCTTTGGTTAAATTCTAATACCGTTAGCGCAATTCTAGGACTATAACCTATACGTATACTTAACCTTAGAGACATCCGTAGACATACGTCAGAAATATCTCTAGGGACCTCACTAAAGTTATCGCATCCTAGTTTCCAAAGGTTGACTAAACCTTTCCTCTGATACCAACTGTAGAGACCCGAAGCTTGACGTACATGGACATTACATTACATTTTCGGAATACTTAGTACATAAAAAACACACACACAAGGATCATAATAGTTTATAGTCTTTGGAAACTCGGAACGTAATCTTCTAATCGTGGTGAAAGATCTTCAATATCTCCCATAAAGATCTTCCCTTTTTTTTACCTAAAACCTTTCTTTATATCCTAGGGAGAGGAAAACATAAAAGGGTGAGCTCAAATGCTCAGTAAGGGTAAACAAAAGAAAAATCAATCACATCATATTCATAAGAACATAACTTTTGAAAATCTTAACCTGCAAAAGAGAGCATAATTTCATAACATGGGATATATCATAGTAGTGAAATAAAATCCCAATAATCATAACATAAAACATGAAACTTTGTGGCATACACACATAATCATAGAGAATCATTTATTGTTACTCAATACTCATTTCCAAGACTATCTTAGTGGACAAAGTCCCTTTCTGAATCGAGTAAACCTCGTTTCAGTCCTGTTTCACTGAACTGGTATAACCTACCATTTCAGCCATGTCTATCTCATGAGATATAAAATCTTTACCCAATGCATTGGAAGGAGATATAGGTCCCACCCATCTCATAATGATACCATTATTATGTGTGCCACAAAATCATATACCATACATCATTTCATAACCCATGTAATAAAAATGGGATTCTTAAACATCCTGACATCATAAAACAATTCATAGAAGATAAAGGAATTCATAAAAATATTTCCATCACAACATAATCAAGTAAATGTAATAATAGGGATAGAAATAGAACCCTATATTATATTAGATGGAAAATAATTTTGATAAAACACTTGAACTCCATTCTTGAGGAAAATATCCTTTCTACTTCAAAAACATTTTCATTTCTTAACATGTATTACAATTTTAAACTAAAAGAAGTTGAATAAACTTGAAAACTTGTAAAGGAAGCTTCTTGGAAATAATGTTTTAAAAATCCATTCATTCCGTATAAGTTAAAAAAACATTCTTCGTACTTTTGTTGGAAAAGTCAAAAAGTACCTCGTACGAAAAACAACAAAATATTCCATTCTTATCTTTTACTAAAAATTCACCAAAGGGTAAAATTGGATTTAAACAATTGTAGGTGGATGGAAATAATATTACATATTGAGGAAACATGGATGTGGATGATAAAATACACCCCAGTAAATGCCAAAGTAAAAAAAATCTCGTATAAAAATGAGATTGTGATATTTTCCCTTACCTTAGGTTCTACTTTCTTTGTAAGTGTCCGAACCTCCTCTTCTTTGGAACGCCTCTTTGAATCCTCCACTTAGGGAACTAAGATTGGTCTTTGAAGAAGACCAGGACCTCTAGGATTATTCTAGGGAAGTGGAGAGGAGAAAATGGCAGGGGTTGTCTGTGCTTGAAGGCTCAAAGTTGTGTGAGGAAGAGAGGGAGGAGGTTCCCTTTTATAAGGGAGGAGAGGGGCACCTTAGGAATATCTCAAAATATTATTTTATATTAAAGTAAAAATCGGTTTATAATGGTCCCAAAGGGTCTTATTTCGAAGCTAATGTGGGGATGTGTCGAAATCCTGTCATCCAGTAGGATTTAGACAAGTTTAGGGTATTATTTTAACCTTATCAAGTAGATTTAACTCTAAGTTAAATAATTTAACTTTTACCGTGTCTTTTTGTTTTCTTTCACTATATGGTTAATACACTTACTATAACATTCCAAACGAACCCCAAATTGTATATTATTAATACATATATCCTTATCTAAGTCATTTGGATGAACCTTAGATTTTTAGGAATAAAATAACAATTAATAATATAATATTTGATTTAAAAACTATTTTGTGTCAATTTTGACACTATTTGATATATGATTTTTGTGAAAGTCACAACAGAATTATATGTTCGAACCATTTTGATTAAATCAACACTAATATATCATAGTAACCTATAAAATTATTGGAATTCATAAAAAGTCTCAAATTACATTTATTTTGGTGTTTATAACATTAATTATCTCAATATTTCATTAACAAGATAATTACTGCATCATCATTGTGTCATTAATAAATTAAATTATATAATGTCTAAAAATTAAAAATAAAATAACATTATATATGAAATCTTTTTAGATTTCTAATTAATATTTATAGTCGAATTTATATTATGTATAACCCCATATTAAAAATGATTTACTTATTAAACATTGATTTTAACTATTTTATCTATTCATTAAATAAAATAATATTAAATGTCATAATCTAATCCAAGTGGACCTAAATGGTCATATTATATTCATAAGGTTGTTTTTGGTCGAATTACACTTATCCAATAGAATTAGGACATGTGTTAGGGTAATAGTAATATCATATTTACCCTTAGTTACCCTATTTACTATTAACCGCGGTAAAAAAAAGTAAAAAGTTACTATTCACCAAAAATTATTTTCATCTCATTGAACCACATTTTACTTACTGACATCAACCGTGTCTCTTGGATTTTTGAAATTCCATTCACAGAAGCGGTAAAATTAAGCTTTATGAAAAATTCAGTTTTTTTTAACTACCACTTAGTAGTTTCACTATTCATCAAAAATTGATGTTTTTCAGAACAATGCCAAAATTTCATCCTAAGCTATATTTCATATTCCGAATTCAAAAATGAAGTCTATTTTACCAAATTCATAACATAGAAGTTTCATTAATTAATTTTATAATTAAATCCCGCTGTTAAAACAAATAGCGTGTTTTTAAGAAACAATATCTATCAAAATTTTGACACTTGATTATGTCTGGTTTAAATGTGAAATTACAACCAATGACCAAAATTGTATTAAATTATAAAAATATATTCTAAATATACTTTAAAACCACTCAAATTAATAATTTATCACTATTAATTATATCGATTAAAAAAGTTGTTTTTTATTATAATTTAGTAATTTTCACTATTCATCAGAATATGAAAGTTATCCGAAAAGTACCAAAATTTCACTTTAGGCTAAATTCGATACTCCGAATCTAAAAATGAATTCCATTTTGAAAAATAAAATTTACAAAATTTCAAAAAGTGGTTATTACTATTCATAACGGCTAGTTTTAATAATATTTTAATAGCATATCGTTGTTTCGTGAAACTCAGTATTGCGTACTACACACGCTATCGAGGAAGGTTGCGATTGCGTGTAATGCAAGGCAAGTCAATGATGCGTGTTGTGCAAGCTCATTTTTGTGTAGCGTACAACACAAGACATTAGTGAAATTAAAAATAATATTTTTCATAAAATCTCAGGGTGTTACAGTCAGGTGCCCAGAAATCAATATTTACCATTTATTTATGGGTAAAATATTAGAATCTGAAAAGAATTTATAGATCAATAAATTTGTAATTATGAAGAAATTGATGGATGTTCCCACAAAGAGGAGACATAAATGGGTGATACTTTTGGAAAAAGAGACAAGAAAAATATAATAAAGATTATACATGGGGAATAATTGGATGAAACCCATGATGGTAATAATGTACAGTTTCATTCTTGTTGACCTTATGGGAAGAAAAACCAAGAAATGTTTATGAAGGGTATTTGGAAGTGAATAATGTGTGGAAAAGAGGGAAATGCCGATATCTCTAATTGATGTGAGATTAAAAAGATCACTAATATTATATGATTAAAAAATTGTATAGATCACTCCTCATACTTATTTCTAATGTTACTATTAAATGATCACATAAATTATCGAAATCAATGAACTAAGAAAAGGGTTATTGAATCCATCTAATGAAAATAGCATCCAAGGCCGAAAGAGGAAGGGTCAGATTATGTTGTCACTAAATTGGGAGTTGATCTTGATAAAGATATTATGAAATGTATTCTAGTTATTAATTAATGAATAGGGAATGTACACTTTGATTTTGGTTCTATGTATTCATTCATATCATACATATTTAGTTGAACAATTCAAACATGATCCCAAAATATTGGGGTTAAATTATCTATGAAAACTAAAAATAGAAAAGTTATTGAATCTCAAGTACATAACTCCTACCTAATAGTTATATGTGTGAAAGACACTTCTTGGAGGACCATGTTATAATTAAATTAATACAATTTGATGTTATACTCATAATATCATTGCTATCATTGAATAGTGATAACATCAACTACTACAAATTGGAAATTTCATTCCATATACTAAATTATCTTTTGATTCTATGGAAGTGGAAGTATAAGGATACATATTATTCTAAATCTTCTCTATAGGAATATATATTAGTAACTTATGAGAAATCTTATCGACTTCAATTGATTAAATCAAAGGAGAGTACTACACCTAAATATATTTCCATTATAAGGTACTATGTTGAGGTATTTCAAAAAGAGTTTTTTAGAATTCCTCTTGTTCTAGTGGAGGATTTATCAAATTGACATACATAGATATTAAATGATATTCAATAATTAATATGGAATTTCCCTATTAAACTAAAGGATTTAAAAAATAACATACAAGACCATCTATAATTGTGTTTCATAGGACATAGTGATTCCCCATAGAGAGCACTGGTTCTATTTTTCAAGAATAATGATTGTTCAATGCATCGATGTGTTGATTATCATGATCACAAAATGATTAAACTAAAAAACAAGTATATATTTTCATAGATTTATGGATTATTCAATTAGTTTCACATATTTCAACAATTCTCTAAATTGGACCATTGATTTGGAAATAATCTGTTGAAGGTGAAGAAAGTATATAATCTTAGGGGAACCTCTCCTAAAAGATAGAAACACTATGAATTCATAGTCATGCTTATCACACTCATTAATAATCTACCAATCATAAGGGGCATAATAAATATAGTATATATAGATTACCTCAACAAAATTATTTCAGTGTTTATAGATAATATTTTTTATATACTACAAATGTGAGGTAGAACAAAAGGAGAATTTTAGAAAAATGGTTATGGTGTTAAAGAAAGAGAATATAAAAATTACATTAAATGTGATTTTTGGATATTGAAAGTGGTATTATTGGGAAATTTTATCACAAGAAAAGTAATATTTTTGGACTATTATAAGTTAATCACAACTGAGTAGTGGTATACATAAACAATTGTAATGGGGATCCACAGTTTCCTTAAAATAGATGGGTATTACTGATGATATGTGAGAAACTCCATGAGATTTTGAAACCAACTAACCAAGATGAATTCGAAATAAGTAATGTTATTTTGGAAAAATTAATTTGAAGATTGATATGTGGAATTTTAAAAGAGGGTTTTCAATGCACTAGTACATAGGTGACCCAAAAGTGGAGATTATTTCAAGGTATAAAACAATGATTTAATGATGTTATTAGGTTGTGTATTGAAACAAAAATATAAAGTGACAGTCAATACCTCAATTCATATAAAAAATTAACTTGTATAACTATCTAGTACATAATATGGTGTTTTCTGTAATGACCATGACATTGATGATTTATAGGTACTATCTCTATGAAGAGAAGTGATTAATTTTTACGGATCATAAGATCCTTATATACATATTCATATATAAATATCATATTCTGTACTAGTGTATAAGTTTTTGGTTAATTGGGGAATACATCAACACAATCAACTACCATCTATGATTGGAAAATAATGAGGAAAATGTTTTATATTGAAAATACTTTATAACTTCATCTATGATGATTGATTAGAAGGATCTTATCCACTTAGAAAAGTAATGGATGGATATGGGATTCATGATGAAGGTAAAATAATCCTACCATTATCAAATTACTTTTATATCCATTGCTACACTATATGATAATAAAAGAAAAAAGTTATGATGTGTACATATAGAAGATGATGACTCTGTGATGAATGAAATAACTTCTTAGATCAAGGTTAATGAAATGGGATTTGTGAGATTTTGGAAATGTGTACATGTACCCTATAGATTTGAGATGAATTTAGATTTATTGAATTAAGTTCTTAGGTAAAAATAATATATCCACCTACAAATCATGAATATGTGTAGAGTTCTCTGAGATTATTCTTAGTGTGGCAATAAAAATAGGTGGTTATAAGATATTCCACAATTTCTAGGTGTGTCAGTAAGTGAAATCATAAAGGAAAAAGGATAAAGGGATGGTTAAACCATTTCTTATACCTATATAGAATAGGGAAATCATCACAATGGTTTTGTTCATTCACCTTTAAAATAAATAAAATGTGAATGATGTTATATGGGATTTGTTGGACAATTATATAGAGATATCTTATTTCACTTTCCATTCGAGAGGAATTCTTTCCCAATTTCCCAGAAAATATATGCAATATATAAGTGGAGAGGATGAATGTGAAACCACTATTGATTGTAAATGATTTAGATAAACGGATCACCATAATGTTCTAAAAGAGTCACCGAAATTCTTTAAAAAATGAGGAACTTTAGTATGGCCTCACATACCCAGAATGATGGAAAATAGGAATATACTATGTAGAAATGTGAGAATATGTTTTGGGATTCATCTATATGTTTCAAAGAAGGTTTAGTTTATAACCTTACTCTAGTATAATACTCATAAAATAACATTTATCACTCAAGAATCCAAATAGACATATATGAATCCATTTAAAGGAATATATGTAGAACACAAGTGTCCTCGAATGATGTCAGTAAAGAAGGTTTATATAAACTAAGATGTTAAAACAATTGGTAGAAATTATCTACAGCATTAAAAAACTCATCATAACTATCGATGATACCGGGAGTTCATGGATGGTGATAAACTTGTTGTCCAAATCTCTATATGGATGAGATTTATGATGTTTTTTAAGAAAGCGAATCTATGTAATAGATAATTTGTCCCTATGAGATCCTTGATTGTATTAGTTCTGTGGCATATCGACTAAATCTCTCTCTAAACCCGACCAAATAATAAGATGTGTTAGTTAAATCATAATTAATCAATATGTATTTACTGAATAGGTGGTACAATTTGTGGATTATCTCTCTTATGGGGAGATTCTAGTGAATATCATTATCTCTAGAGACAAAATTACATGCAAAAAAGACAAATAAACATGGCCAATAACGTTTTAGAAACCAAATATATAATGTACAAATGTGGGAACAAGAAGATACCCTGAAATAGAAGTACCCTAATATTTTTCACCTTAGTATACACAACTAAATATCTAGGGGGAATTTATTTATGGGGGAAGAATGTAACACCCTAATAATATAGTATATATATTGTCCTTCAAATTATTTTGAGCATGATATCTATATTCACATGCATTATAATAATGATTGTAATAAATTCGTAAATTATTTTAATCATTGCCACATATTTATTATGATAACATATAAGATATCTATATGTGATAAAAAATAGTAATATTCATTAAATTATAAAATTTGAAAAAAATAATATTAGAAATAGTTAATGTTTAAAAAAGTTTTTCAATAAAAAAAATTATATTTTGTGTTCCCAGTTTATATTTAAAATTTGAATTTTTAGAATATTAATTAATTAAAACTAATAGTATATTTTAATTCTAAATTCTTTTTAGTATGAATTTATATTATTTATTATAAAATAATTCATTTTTTATTGAAATGGGAAAAATAATAGTTTTTTCCATTTTTTGTCTCTAATCATGATCTTAACGTAACATAATAATGACTTACATATTTCTGAATCCTTTTTTTCGTTACAATTATATATTTTTATTTAATATTTCATGTATACAAACACATGATTTTCATTTTTTAACATTAGTGGTATTTTTTTACAAAATTTGTTTTCAATATATTTTATGTTTTCATTTATATGTAAATTCAATATTTTTTGAAACATAATTATATTAAATGATTGCCGAATTTAGAATAAATGCATAAGTTTTTGTTAACTAGTCCCCTTTTTAAAAAAATTTAATTTCCTAGATTGTTATTTAATTAATAATAATATGTTTTTAAAAGAGTAATATAATATATATTGAATAATTATTTTATTTCCTGACATAGAGAATAACTAAAAGTCATGTATTAGGTTTCACAGTATTATCTACAATATTTACCAACAATCCCTCACAAAACTAAACTAAATTTCATGTCATTTCATTCATTCCACTTACATAAAATTCCTTTAAATGGAATGTCTTGATTTCCTTAGTTATAAAAGGGGAAAACATCCCCCACATACATAATTCACCTCCCATTTGAATTAACCTTGAAAATATAACATAATTACCTATTATAAAAGCCTTTTAGATGCCCTAATGATATTATCCACCCTGATTTAATCTAAGTCATTCATTTTCATATAGAGTTCCATAGATAATCTAAGTCCCTGATCTGATTGTTTCTTCTTGTTATTATTTATTCTTCTATTTTTATATATCCTTAAAATGACATTCCTAGTGTCACATTAATGTGGAATTATTTTAAATATATTCTATACCCTTGAGTTATAGGTGTATTAAGATGAAAATAGTGAAATTTGATAACTTGATTAAGGTCTCATAGTTAAGGTGCACGATTAGTTTAATAGAGTAGTTTTATTGAGCTGGTGTGGTAAATCTCGAAATTGTGGATCTGTATTGTTTATTTAATCATGTTGGTGAACCATAAATCCACACTTATTGGAATATTGTTTTATTTTAATGACAATTATGTGGGGTTTCTTACCTTTTCCTCCCAACTCGACTTCCCAAGACTTGGAAGCCTTCCATGGGCCACACTCTCTATTTGAAGCTCATCCATTTGGATTTTATAGTAGGATATTAGTTATTATTCAACTATATTGAATGGTTTGGGTAGCATCCTTCTTCTTCATACGTTTTATTCCATTAACACTTCACATACAACCGTATTTTCCTAGTTTGGACATTTTTTCATTATATAGTTGTGATAAATTTGAATTTTTGATTCATAGGGGTTATGATTCATCTATTAGGTCATTTTATGATATAATTTTTCAAAGGAAGCAATGATCCACAACCCTAGGTTTTTGTTTCCTATTCAATTTTCTTTTTATTTAATCATTCCATGATTTATTTATTCTTTAAATTTGTTTTGGATTTAACTTACTGATCTACATGAATGCTAGTTTGTATTTTTAAAAGGTTTTACTGGTTTTAGTGATTTTTTAAATTAAAATAAATGTAGGAATTTCATTGTGATATTGAACTAGGGTTCGAATGATTAATTAATACATTATTCACGTTTGATAAAAGTACAAAGAGGGTTTCTATAGGGACGTGATATTTTTTTAGTTAATAACAATTTTTTAATGTAAAATCACTTTTTCTATAAAGGGTTTCATTCATTATTCAGTAAGTGGACCATTGGCCTAGTGGAAATTAATCTCATTACCTGGCCCGTAGGACTAGTGGGCATAAATTCCAATTACATAGCCTTGAAGGTCCAACTATTTGACCTAAAGGCCCTATGGTGAAGAGTAATTTTAGAGTACCTAGGATAGTATAGTACCTTTTACAGTGCTTCCACTTCTATAGTTCCTACTATAGTGTCCGCCAGTACTACAGTTTTGTTTGTCAATTGTACCAACACTACTAAAATGTGCTAAAATACATCTATTGTACCTGAACTATACAGGTTTTCGCCCCCGTTTTTGATTTATTATTTTTGGATGTTTACCACTAAGCCAAGCCCCAACTACATTTCTTTATTTTAAATGGGAATTTTAGTTTTAAGAAGTTAAAATGGAGTTTCCTATAATTTATGTAGTTTTTTATGTAGGTTTTTATTATTTATTATGGAAATGTTTTTTTAATTCAATAAAATTTTAAAAAGAGATTTTCAATTGCATAGGATGTACGTGATGGCCCAGTTGAAACTTGTGAAGTGGAGTTCATTATATTCTTTTTGAGTCCCCATGTATTGTTAATGTTATTGTATTATGCATGCGATAGAAGATTTGTTAATTTTTTTCTTATTTTTCTCGTGGATTAGGGATCATATTAAGTGTAGTGTGAGATCTTGGAAGGATTTGATTATGGTGTTAGCACTAGGGGTATTTTTATTATCATGTGATGAAATATTTTTTGTCCTGGACCAGCTAAATTATTATTCCTTGGGGAGACAAAGGATACTTAGTGGTAAATAGTTAGACATTGTTGGGATAATAGAATTTATCACTGTCTAGTACCCATAGTTTTATGTAACACCTATCTAGGGGGGATGACACCAAGGAGACTATGGAGGGTGATCTAATTGATTAATGTGCGACTATAAACTAGCTAGATGTAGGTCCAGCTATACATGTATTTTGATATCCAATTGGTCCCTATGGTGTTTCCTCATCCTATGTATAATAGGTTATCATTTTTGTTCATATATATTATTATATGTGATGTTTATTACTTGGATAGAATTTTTTACTGTTTTGATCATCTATTGTTTATTTTTTATGTTGGTTAGTCTCATTGAATCCATATATTATTATTACTTAATACCTTTAATATTTTATTAATTCATAGTTTCTATTATTTCTTTACTTCCCATTGAATTGTGTGTGTAATAAATTTTAATATAAAAAATGGGGAAATAGTTTTCTAGTGACATACTTGATTAGAATTGATTTTGAAATTTTTTTAAACCATGTGTGGGATTATTTTCTAAAGTTTGTGGTTTTTAATGGGAAATGGTTGGAATATTAAAATGTTTTAGTTTTTGTAAAACCTTATCATGGATCTTTATTGAAAGTAATTCTTTAATAATTTTCATTTTCCATGATTGGTTTATTTCTATATTATGAAAATGAATGAAAACTTCTATTTTCTATTATTTACAAACTAGTGATCTTAGTTTCTTTTATTCAATGAATTAATTGGTCTCATAGTGGAATCCTACTAGCTTACACACAAACCCCACATACTCATAATGGTGGGTATATAGTCTTCATTTTTTCAATATGTTTCTCTTGGTCATTAGTTTAGGGTGGGGTTTGATTTTCATCTTCCTAATAAAATGTATTGTTGTTTGGATCTTAGTGGTGATATGATATTCACATACAAATAGTGACCATTACATCAGTTTTGAGGAATTAATTGGATCATGTTTTGGAATCATACTCACTATAATTTTGTTTTTTTTATTTTATTTTCGGTTATAGCTTGGTAAACATGTTTTTAATTATTATTTATATGATATTTCTATTAGACCATAATTATTTTGTTATTTCTACATGATGATTGATTGTTTTTTTGGTTTTTTAGAGTGAAATCATACCTAGTTACTATGATTGATAAGAATGATGATTTTAATCACCTTTAAAAATTGGGGACACTTATCAGGTACATGGATAGATTTGATGGGAATCCAGTAGATAGATGTCCCTTTCTGGTTAATTAAAAAAATTATTAGAGAAACACTCAATTTATTATATCAGTGTGTTTGGGTAGTTGGGAGGGTAGGATTGCTTTTGAGGCTTGGTTGGAGTGTCTGAGAAAGGGACTAGCCAACTCTTTATCTCAAACATCCCAATGTTTCTATGGGTGTATCATTCTTGATTCAAGATCTTGATTATAGATTTCTATGTTTTGAGGTATTTATGATTTGATAAGGATATTATTTGGTATCGATTGAGTTTATTAGTGTTTTCAGGGGCCAATTAGGATTTAGTGGTGAATATAATGAATAGATCAAGTACATATTGTTATAATGATAAGTTTTTTAAACATTAAGGTTTTAATGTGACATGGTTTTGAAACTATAATGGTTTTTATGGAATAGTTTGTTCATTGTTTACCATCCCATGCTGCTAATAATTTTTGGAGTGCAATTTATCCTCCATGATTATTATATTTTACTCTCTTTCTTCAAAAATTGACACTAAATAAGTATTCTATTGGGGTATTATTCTATATGCGAGTTTTAATTACGATTTTTATTGAATGTGGTGTGTTGAGTGTGGTTTGATTTGAAATTTGTCCTTTTGTGTTTGGTTTTTCCTCTTGTGGAATGTTTTTTGCATTATAAGAAATTGTTTTTGTAGTGGATGAATTTTTTTGTTATTAAACCCCGTTTTTTGTTGTTTTAAAACAAAGTGTTTGTTTTATTGGAACATTGATAGTGAAATAATTTTGAGTAGAAAATAATTTTAGTTCAAGAAGTGGAATTTTATGAAACACATAAATTCATAAAGTATATATTTTAATAATTGGTTCAAAATTTTGTTTCCCTGAGATAGTTTATTTGAAAGAGGGGTTTTGAAATTATTTTGGAATGGAGTGTGATATTTCAATTTTTATGAAAATTTATGTGATTATTTTGAAAATAGAATAGCATTGTCCGTTGGATTAAATTTATTTTGAGATTGGTAGGTATTGGAAATTGGTAGAGATTTTAAGAAAAGTGTAGTGTAAATTGTTGATCATTGAAATGATATTTTCAATGAAGTTTGATTTTTTTTTTAAAATTTTGTTTTTAAATGGTGTTGTATTTTATTTTCTTGGTCATGTAACTATTTTTTTGGATCAAGGAGTGTAGTTGGTTGGGATCATGTATTGTGTTTGTTGAAAAGTTCATATAAGAAATGTCTTGGATGAGGAGAGTGTATTATTCCTCTAGGTTCTATTTTGATGGGTTTTTTTCCTAATTTATTGGCCCAATTCATTTTATTTGTCCTATAATGAGTGATATATTGTTTTAAAAGTCTTTTATTATGGGTGGACCCTTCTATGTTGGGATTTTTTATTTTATATAATGTTTTTATGATCATTTTTTTCCAGAAAGATGTTTTTCACTTGGAATTTGATGTGGAACTAGATTGAAAATTAGTGATAAGTATTAAAATTAGATTTAAAATTGTATGTGATTGTTTAAAGAGGGTTTTACTTTTTTGGGAACTGAAATGTATTGGGATGTGTGGTTTTTATCTTCCAAATGGTTTTCTTCGAAGACTTTAGTGGGTATTCGATGTTATATGTGGTTTGGAAATTGTAGGAAATGAATTTTAAAAGAAGCATGATGTTTTAAATTGTTTCGACACTAATTTGAAAATCTTGTGTAATATAAAACAGGTGCTTTTTGAAAATTGATAATCATAAAAAAATATGAACTATTTTTTTTGAGTTTTTTACCATTTATTTTTAAAAAATATATTTAGAAGATGTTTGTAAAATTTTTTCTCAAGATCATGGTTTTCAAAAGATATATTGAAGTGGGAATCCAACCATTAAAATGTGTCACATTTCGTGTTTTTATAAATTCAATGGGTGAGTGGTGATTTAAATCACATTAGAATTGGATTGTAGAAGTTATTTCAATTGTGGGTTTGGAAAAGTGAGTTTTTTTATTTGTAGTATTTTTAGGAAATAAATTTGAAAGAGGTCAAAATAAATTCAGTATAGTTACAAGTTATATTTTTTGGGAAATCATCTTCCGTTGGAATTTTTTAAATGTATTGAGGTATGGAAAGGTAAGTTTCAATTACATGTTTTATTTAATCCAAATGAGGGTTTTCTGTGATTTGTTTTTATGATTTTAGATTTTTAATTCTTTTAGTTTTTATTCATACCATCAAGGTTGTTAGATATTGTGTGTTTTTATCTTAGTTATAGGCATCGTTGTTTGAGTTTCCATATTTTGAAGTGTTTAGTGATTTGTTTTTCCTTGATTTATTTTATGGTTAGTTTATTCTTGATGTAGGTGTAATAAATATTCGGGGTGACACTTAGGTTATTAGGATTAATGACTCCTTTGGGCCTTTTAAAACTCCATGTTTCATGTCTTTTAAGGTTCTCTATTGGATGGTGGTACAACTCTTGGTCCTAGTTTACCCATGGAGTACATTGACCATGTTTAAGATACCATTTTTTTTCTCACTAAAGTGTGAGTTGAAATTCATCCTTCATAGAGGTGAGTGTTAAGATTAATGATGGATTGACCATTTGTTAGTTGAGTTGTATGAGGTTTTTTCCATTGATAAAGTGAGAGATTATCATAATGTCTGATTTGTAGCTTTCTAGAGATGTTATCCTATATTGGTGTTTTTTTATGTTTTGATTCATTTTAAAAAAAATATGATTTAAAAATGGGGGGTGATATATTCCCATTTCCATTCATTTTGGTTCATATTATAGTGAGCATGGTAGTGATTCCCTTAGATACTATTTGTTTGCATCTATCATTGGTGTTTGGATATGATAAATATTCATTTCTTTGGAGTAACCTCCTAATGAAACATCTATTAGTTCATCTTCCAACTCATATCACTTCAAGGGGGTGGGGTTTAACTTAATATTTTTACATCCATATTGAATCACGACTTTTTAGGGTATAAAAGTTTCACGGGGGTTGGTTTTTTGACAACCCAATTTCATTTTTATGTGTAGGTATTTGATGGATGGTTTATCCCCATCAGATAGATGTGTTTTGGGATAAAATGAGTAAACTTTTTGAACTTTTTTTAGGTCACATGGTTATGTTTCATGTACTGTTTCATTATGTAGAAAAAGTGTAATTCCGTTGAAGGTATTGAAAGTGGCGATCAACATGATTAACAAATGATTTCTTTAAAAATGGGGTAAACTATAATGAACCACTTGTAGATAGTTATTTATTATCATTTTATTTACTTTTAGGAGGGGTTTCAATCCTTAGCCTCCCCACTTGTTTTCCCCAACCATGGATTCCTTCCATGGGATTCACCCAGCACCAAAGCTCCTATAAGTGGATTTTATGGTGGATTCTTGGTGAATATTCAGTCGTGAAAAAATTTTAGGTTTCATTTCCCCTTCATTATGAGTTTTCATAATTTTTTTTCTATAATTAAAAATGCCCAGTGTTTTGTTTTTGGATTATTTTAAAGGATAGGGTTGGGTTAAATGTGATTTATTTCATCATTGTTTTTATAAAGCTTTTTTTTTTGAATTTTTTTTAGATTTAATAAAAAATGAAATTGTTACACCACTTGAGTTTGGTGTTTCTAATTTATATGGCATTATATAAATATTTTAGGATTTATTGATTCGTTAAATGTGATTTATATATAATGTAGTGATGTATATGATAGCTAGTTTAGAATTTTCCATGGGTTTTCTTACATGGGTGGGTTTTTCCATTGCAAAAATTTTAAGAATTATTTTTTTCTATAAAACATGATTTTTAAATGTTATTTTATACAATCTTAATGTTTGATAAAATGAAAAAAGGTTTTTAATTATGAAATTATATATCTCTATAGTGTTTATGAACAATTTATCTTTAAATGTGGCACAATTTTTTTAATGTATTTCTTTATTTTAAAGCATTGGGTTGGTTTTAAACTGTGAAAATGGAATTTCCCATGACTTTTTGGTTGTTCATAGAAATGGAATTCATTTTTTAATGATTTTAGATTTCAAAATTGTTCTAAATGGGATTTCAAAATGTATATAATATAATTGAAGGCTCGGTTGACAGTTGTGATGTGATGTTCATAGATCCTTTTTTGAGACCTCTTTATTGTTTTTAATTATATGTAATCAATGTGATGTATTTTTTATTATGTAATTTATCTCTTGATCAGGGTTTTGGGATATTTTTAACGGTATTTAAGGAGGTGTGGAGGTTTTAATTATTGTATTTTCTATATGGGATTTTTTTCATGTGTGACATTTTTTGGTCACATCCCACATATATTATTATTCCATGGGGAGACCAAGGATACAATGTTAAATGTAGTGGGGCATTTTTAGGATAGTTGAGGATTATCATTTAACAACCCTCGAGTGGTATAGAACACCTAGACAAGGGTATCATCACTGGGGAGACTACTTAGAGTGATCCAGTTGACCTATGTGTTGCTATTAATCTATTGTCAGTAGGTCGACCTATATGTGTCTTATGCTGTCACATTGGTACATGGGGTGTTGCATCATCCTATTTTCCATATTTTATTCCTTTTTTCATATATATTTGAATGTGTGATGTTTATTTATTGGATGTAATTGTTTGCTGTTCTGATCATCTGGTGTTTATTCATGATACTATCCATTTTTATTCATTATACTTATATGTATTACTTGTATGATTTCGGTTGGTTTTATTTTTCATTTCCACAGTTTTATTACTTTCCTTTTTATTATGTGGGTAATGGATTTTAAATGAAAAACTAGGGAAATGGTTCCTAGTTAAATACTTGATTAGAAATTCTTAGGAAAAATTTTAAACATTATTTTCATTTAATTTCCAATGTATAGTTTTTTAAAGAGAAATGGTCATTACATTGAAATAGAATGGTTAATGGTAAAATATTTTCATAAAATATATAATGAAAATGGTTCTATGAGAAAGGTTATATTCAATGATTATTTTATTCTAATATTATGTAAGGAAAATAGAAAACCTATTTTTTTAAATTAATTTTTTATACTATTGAGCATGGTTTATTTTATAAAAGCAATGAATTGGACTCATGATAGTATCCTACTAGACTCATATCACACCCTATATACTCACGATATTGGGCATGTAGTCTTCATGTTTTTAATGGGTTATTTTGGTATTTTTTTAGTTTCATGTTCCATATTATTATGGAAGCAAATAGTTGTTGGGATCATTGTGGCAACCTGAGAGTCACATGGGGATGGAGTTCTATCATTTAGTTTTGAGGAGCCAGTAAGATCTGGTTTTGGTATTGGCCTCATTTTTCTTTTATATTATTTTAATTTAGAATCGATTGTAGTTTTTAAATCCTATAATAAATGATTATTTATATAAGATATTTCTAGGATTATATTATAGTTACTTATTATTACAAAATTTTTTGATGTTTTATTATGGTTTTTGAGGGTGAAACCAACCACAATTGATATTTTTTATTCCCCTAACACTTTCAATAGCCTATGGGTATCAGGGTTTCTCCTCGGAAATGTGGCGAGATAACCCCAGAACATGATTAATAGATATCCCAGGTTAGTTTTTTTACTTACCTAACCAAACCCCAATAAAATAATGTATTATATATCATTTATATACAGAATTATCAACATATTAACAATAATTATTCTTACACATGTATCCACTATGAAAACCATAATCATTAATCGCGTGTTTTTATGGGAAACCACCTCTATGAAGCGATGTAGTTTGTTTTCTTCCACCACATCCTTTCATGGATGGTGGGAAAGAAGAGCACGAGGAATGTATATTTTTTTATGTCTCAATTATAACTATTTATAGTTTAATAATTTTTTTTACATCCATCAATTTATATGGAAATGCATAGTGTTGTATGTGTGTATGAGTGGACCACATAATCTATGGTAATGAAACAGTTTATTCCTCATTATTACCTTTCATGGATGAATTTAAAGATGTGTTAGATGTATAAAAATTACATTTATATATATATTTTTATTCTAGAGGTTTTGAATTTATTTTTTATATAAACTTAACCATGGTCAAAATTTCAAGAGAATCATGTAAAAAATGACCAAACCACCTTAGGAAACCAACAAGAATAGATAATATTTAATAAATAAACAACATATGAATATAAATAGACTATATATAAGGACCCATTCTTCAACATCACATAATATTGACATTTAAGTCAGAAACGTTCATAATTTTGAGCCCATTTTTAGGTTTATAGTTATTGGGAATTAGGAAATAAATATTAAATTATAATATTGTATATTACAATAAGGATACTACAAAATTTTATTTATTTTCCCCCAATTAATATCATTAAAATAAATAATGATTTATTTTTATGAAAAATATTCACAACATTCATCTTAGATTCGAATATTCTCTTACAAATACTTAAACACAATGATAAAATTTCAAAAAATTGGGTGATAAAAAAAGATCTGAAAGGTATATAAAAGGTACTAAATAGAAATCTATTCCTTGAACGCATATAAACTCATAAAGTCATTTTCATAAGGTTATAAATCCCATCATTGAATGTAACAAATATTTTTCTTAATAACTTAATTTATGAAAATAGGAGAATTAAATAAAACCTAGAAATAATAAATAAACCATTTAGTTAACTTAGGGAATCATGTTCATACTAATGATGTACCACTCATGCCTACCACAAGATAACCCTTATAGTTGTAATTGACATAACTCTCATGGTTATACTTGAATTAACGATCACTATTACATTTGGAACAACTGTACGGATGACTTCCAACAATTACAATGCATTAGAGGGATATCATAGACCCACCAGTATTTCATTTATAACGAAACCACCCATCATTATAATTAATTCTTGTGAACCAGAATATAATCATAAAACATGAATGCCAACACCATGAAAATATTTCTGGATGAAAACCACTTATTTTGAAAGAATAATGATCACATAGAATAGAATAAATTTGATTTGAAAATATCCATTTTATATTTTAACTAAATATTCAAAACATTAATCAATTATGAAAGATGGAAAATACTCTTAGTATATATATGTTAAAAAACATTTTGTTTGAATTATTTAAGAAGAAACATTAAAGAGGATTTTAAATGGAAAGTCTCTTACCTTATGCGTCAATCTATTATAAACATGAACTTAAATAAAAAAATAATCAAATTAGATTCATTAATCACTTATTGAAGAACTTATTATGGAGATATTTTTATTTCTTATAATTTTACTATGTGTATTTTTTAAAATTCCAATTTGTTATAAAGAACAAAATCATCATTCTGTGAGAATTTGTTTTTTGGATTGTTAACTTGCCAATAATTGTTGATATTCTTGTAAAATGAGAGTAGTACTATAGAAATTATATTATCTGGTATTCATGAAACTTGAAAACATTAAATGGTATGATATATAATTTTTTTCTGACAAGAGGATGACTCATTTGATAAAATATTAAGATAGTTGATTAGTTTATTTTGGCAGTTTTTCAACCATCATGAATTGGATTATTTTATTTAATATCATATCAATATTAGTATCAGAACATGGAATTAGAAAATAATACTTAAATATTATTTAACTAAAATAATAGTTTGATTACTATCCTTGATGGCGTTAATGAATAAATAATACTTAATATCCATAGATAGGTTTATTTACGAAAATATGGAAATTTATTTCATTTATTTGAATGAAAGGAGATGAGAAAAACTATAGAGTGAAAATATTCCATTAGAAATACAAAATTCATGTATATACATGTTATTAGATATATTATGCCTTGATGGTTGAAGGAGGTGTGGATAATTTAGAAAAAGAAAAGAAATTATGAAAGGTTGTTTAAAGAAGCTACCACATAGAATATGCCTTCCTTGAGGGACCCCTTATGGAAACTAGAATTAGTATTTTGCTGACAACATAACATATTGAATGTGTATATGGGAGTAGTAAAGTGAATTTTTCAGAGTATGGTCAAGATATAAGGATCATGGTGTTGGACTGAATGAAACAAATGTGTTTCCTTTTATAATTGAGATGTGGGTAATATTAAGAATTTCATAAAATATAAAAATATAATAACAATATTTCATGGAGTAAGACTTAAAAATGGCCTATTAATGTGAAAAGAACGATATTTAAGACCATATATTTTCCCATTTGTCCTTATTTAATATATTAATTATTTTTTAAAAATTTAATAATACATTATATATATGGAATATCATTATTGTCAAATTAAATACTATTGAGTAAAATTACAATAAAAACATCAAAAAATTGGATAATTAAAATAAACTATTATGTTATATACAATAAAATTCATAGATAACTATATTTTTTTGAATCATCTTGAATATGTCAAATTATGATTATTTTATATTTTTTTCATTTGTTTTATTTTTCTGTTAATTTAATAATTACTACATCACTGTTGTGAGAACCTTTAATGTAATTATTTCTTACATAAAAAATAAAAATAAATTATCATGATGAAGGTAAATATTTTATATTTTAAAAATTATTTAATATTTGAATAAATATTATGGATAACCACATATTAAAAAATTTATACTTATTAAAAAATAAGAGTGAAATTTTTTCAAATTATAGGATTTTTAAAATATCAAAGTCATTTTCATAGAATGTATTCCATTGACTAAATAAATTCTGAACCACGGTTTTTAAGTGTATAATTAACATTATCCAATAATATCATAGATGAAAATTATGGCCTCATATATTATTTTTAATCCACATTAACCAATTTTACCCTTTACAGAGGAAATTTTTATACCACAATCACTATTTTTATAAACAAAAAATAAAATGATTTTAATTAAAGAATTTGAATCAATTAATTATTAAAATTTAATTCATATTATTTAATTCAAAATAAAGATATTACAATCATAAATTAAAAATTAAACTGAAAAAACTAAACGTAAATTAGTATTTTTAAAAAATTAACTTTTAAAATAAAAAAATGTATTTATATTAATTATAATATAAATTCCATTTCAAAAATCATAACTATATTATTATAATTAAAATTTTACTAATTTAAATTTAATAATAATCAAAAAATAATTTTACCTTTAAAATAAAATATATTTTTAATGAAAATCAGTTATTTTACTATTCATTGAGAAGTCAATATTTTTAGAAAATTGCGAAAAATTAATTTATTTTAAAAACTAAATAATAAAATTAATTTTATAAAACTAAAATTAAATTATTTTGAAATAATAAATTATTTTAAAATGACTTATTCTGTTTTGATTAAAAAAATTACATAACATAAATATAATAAATTTAGCTTTTCAATTCCAAAAATAAATATAATTTTTATATAAGTACCTCAGTTTCCACATTATCCCCCCTATTGAAATTTCATAATCAAAATTTTATTCACCTATTAAATAAATAATGATAACTTTTCCTCAAAGCATTTTTAGATTCCCATGTTTCTTCCTCAATGGTATGGTTTCTCCACAAAAATCATAACTTGGTGAATTACCTCATTCTACAATACTTTACCTATATGTCCAAGAATATTAATGGGATACTACTCATAAGAAAGGTTGTCTTCTAGTTGAACTACATCATATATTGAAACATGTGGTTAATTGAGCACATACTTTCTGTACATCAAAACATGAAATACATTGTGTACCTAGGATAAACTCAAAGGCAAGGATAATTGGTACGGAATTGATACAAATTTCTATAGGATTTTATCTGATCCAATGAACCATGGACATAGTAATCCCTACTTATTGAAACTTATAAAAATATTTCATAGAGGAATTATAAGGAAAATATGTCCATCTACCTTGAATGAAAGGTCATTCCTCTAGTTATCTACATACCAATTTTTATTCTCTAAGATTTCCTTATATGTTTCTAGATCATCTTCTCTTTTTCAAACACTTCCTCTACTAATTATGTTCCCATAAAAATTATTTCACATACTTTATCCCAAAATTTTAGAGTTTGAAATGACTTTACATATAATGATTCAAAAGGTTCCATCAGTATATTATGATGAAAAAAATTTATGTAAGAAAACTGAAATAATGAATGATTCTAATACAAACTTCCCTGTTAATTCATTGAACTAGATCAAAACATGTAATCTAATGCATAAATTGTTTTCTCTATCTATAAATAATATTGATGATGAAAATATGTGCTGAAATTTAATTTACTTCATCAATACTACTAAAGGAAATTATAAAAACTTAATGTGAACCTATGATCACAGTCTGAAACAACGTAGAAAGGAACTCCATGAATCCTGACTATCCCTTTGAGGTATATTTGAAAACGTTTATATAAAGACACAATATATCAAATGGGAAGGAAATGTTAATATTTAGTTATTCTTTCAACAATGATCAAAAACACGTTATTACCTTTAGAAGCCTTTGGTAGTTTCACCAAGAAATACATTAATATATTTTCCCAAATCTACTCTAGTGTTGGAAATGGTTGATGCATCCCCTTCAAAAAAAATTATTATGCTTTATCCAATTGAAAATATGAAAATTTGATTACTAATTCAGCAATATCTCTTTTCATTCCATCACAAAAATAGTACTCCGAAAGTCATGTGTACATCTTAGTACTTTCAGGATGAATGAGAAATTATAAACAATGGGATTCATATAAGAATTATCACTTCAGATAAAAATCACATGGAACATATTATATTTTTCTAAATCTTAAGAAACATTCATTATCAATATTAAATTTAGGAATACTAACCTTTGTAAATAGATCTTCCATTTTCTATAACTAATGGTATTTTTTATGATCATGCTTAATTATGTCAAATAGATATGACTGCACTGACACTTGAATAAAAATAGATTAATTTATATCACCTGCAACATCTGAGACCAAATTCTTCAAATCATTAATTAAAGGATCATGTTTTATAGGTAACAGGGTTAATGAATCCTGATGTTTTAGACTCAAGGAATTTTCCACATTATTTTGTTTTATATTATGGAAATTGATCATGAAATCATAATCATTTATCATTTTGAACTACATTATATTAATCATGTTAAATTCCATCTAAGTGAATATATAGTTCAATATTTTATGATGATTATATATTTCACACTTTCTTTAAATAGATAATCCCTATGAATTTTAAAATAAAAAAACTACAAAATCAAATTCTAAATCATGTATAGGATAATTTAAAACATGATGTATCCGTATTATTGAAGAATAATCCATTATTTGATCATTCTTCATATGAAAGAAACAAAGTAACTTTAAGTAAAAATAACTATTGAAGGTAAAATAAACATTTTTTTAAGGTAGGGCCAACACTAAAGAATTAACCAATATTATTTTTTAATTCATGAATAAAATCATCACAATATTTTGTCTAGATATATTTCACCCATGTTTGTGTTAACATTGTTAGTGGTCTAGATAACTATGTGATTTTTTCCACAAACCATCAATAATTTCCTACTAATTAACAAAACCATTGAGTCTCAGTTACATTTGATGGTTTTGGGAATTCTCAAACCACTTTTTGGTAGGATCAATAGTATTTCCATTTTTACATGCAATTTTTTTAAGGAAATAAATATGTTATAATAAAAAATAAATTTTTATAAATTTCGCATATAAATTCCTTTCATTATGGGGTTTCAAGACAATATAATATGTTTTTAATGTTCTACATTTATTTTGGGAAGAATCCAAAAAATCATCAATAACAACAACCACAAAATTATCTAGATATGTATAAGATAACCTAATCATAAAATCCATAAATATAGTAGGAACGATTTTATTACCAG
Organism: Viscum album; assembly: GCA_963277665.1. Taxonomy (NCBI): domain Eukaryota; kingdom Viridiplantae; phylum Streptophyta; class Magnoliopsida; order Santalales; family Viscaceae; genus Viscum; species Viscum album. The sequence goes on along the minus strand of OY728142.1, from coordinate 1,255,782,083 downwards.
ATAGAACAACTAAAAACTCATAATCCATATATCTAGTCTAGAACATTGTTTTTACAATTCCATCATACTCTAACATCATATTATTGTCCCTGAATTTCATGTCAATTTGGGAAAAATAATGAGATCCCTAGAGTTGACCAAGTGAGTCATTGATATGAGATAACACATTATTATTCTTTACAATAATTTTATTTAAAACTATATAATCAATGAAAATCACCATGGAAACATATTTCTTGTTACAAAAAATCAAGATCACCCCAAGGTGAAGTACTCAAACAAATGAATCCTTTATATATAATCTCATTCAATTTCTATTATAGTTCTAAAAGATCTTATTTATCAATTTTACATTGGGTATTTGAAATACTTTAAGGATCAAGGACTAAATAAATATTAGATTCATTGTCCTGATCAGAAATGAAACCTAAAAAAACAAAATTCAAAAACATCCATTAATTCATTCTCTATTGGAACAAAATTAATCTAAATAATTCCCTTATTTTAGTAACAGGTTCAAGATAACTGTATTTTATATATATTAAATATTTATTAGTGTACTAATATGTATTCAATGGTATAGATTCCATAAGGTATAGAAAATTGAGAATCATTCTAAAAAACAACATACGTATCTCTACTATCAAAATTAGCATAGAAAATATAAAGAAATCCATACCTAGAATAACATCAAACACTACTAGGGAAAAGACAAAAAAGGTTTCTAGAAACTTCCTTCCATAGAAAACAAAATACAGATTTTTAATATTTTATTTCTCCTTAATAATTTTCCTAGGTGTTTTTACCATAAGTTATAGTTTAATATTTATAGGTCAAATTTCAAAATATCCTTAAAAAATTATCAATTGTGAAGGAATATTTAGATTCTTAGTCCATCAACAAATTATCATAAAAAATGAATAATGAATGTACTTGATAAAATTTCATTGGGTAGATCGACATCTACTGATGTAGTTTCAAAGGATTTCACATCAATTTTGTTCTTATAGTCTGGATTCTTCCAACCATTTGGGTTCTTCCTTAAGAATGTATGTGCATAATTACTTATATCACCAAATTTAACAAACTTTACAATATTATTATCAGAATTGAACATACAACTACCAATATATATTTTAGTTCAATTAAGATCAATATGTCTAGACTTATCACATAGAAGAATATCCTAATTTTTATAAGGAATTTCACATGGTTTTTTTATCACACCTTCAACAAACTAAAAATTGGATTTTCTTACCTTCAGATTTATTTGATTGGTTCTTACCCATTTCTCGATATCTATACCTTTTCATCATAATTCAACTATAAAAAATGATCATCATAAAACTGAAATTCTACTGTCTCATGACATCAAATAATTTTCTCATGAGATTTTAATTCATTGGAATCCAATCCCCTTAAACACACTGGCTTCAATCCTAAGTAAAAATGATATATTTTACTATCAATATCATAGATATATTTTAGAGCACAAATTTTCCAACAAGAATAGTTTTATTCATAACAAGTCACTGAATGTTCCACCTTTTGTTTCAATTATAAGAATCTTTTTTCTATCTTGCGTCGAACCACAATAGGAATAGATTTATCCAGAAAAATATTCTTTAATTCAACCCATTACATGGAATCAATCTTGAATGATTCCATGATATTATTCGCCATTTAACGCCACTATCTAGCTTCAAATTCAATATGATAAATTTCAGGACATTACATTAATAGAAATGAACACTCCATTACATCAAAAATCATTTCAAGGTGTTTAATCCACCCCATAGCTGTAATCAGGTAAAAATATCCACTAAAATTTGGAGGTTGTTTCCTTTTAAAATGTTCCACTATCATCATGTTGCTTTTTGATAGATCTGGATTCTCTCTATCATGGATACCACCACCATATATGGATTAGTTCAAATGAACAGTTAATGTGATAAACTACTCTGTACCCATTCCATCCACCTTAGGAGGCTGATTTGGAATGATAATTTCCACATGATTCATTCCCTTCAGAATATCCATATTTCCTATATCAAAAACCAAAGTGAATATACATATTCTAGATGAAAAATCATATAAATACTAAAATGATATATCAAATTAATCATAAATTAAATCCTTTTGTTTAGTATTATATAAAAATAATTCAAACCTATGAAATTAAATAAATATCATTAAATACCAGATATAAGAGGTCATCCTTAATCATCACATTATATTGAGATTTAAGTAAATAATTTTCATATATTTTAAGATCGTTTAATTTTTAGATTTTAGATAATGAGATAAAAAATCATTCATAATAAACCTATATATTAGAATTAATATTTTTGTACTTAGTGTGATTTTTTACACCAAAATAGTATTTAAAATAAAACATGATTTATTTTCCTAAATTCTTTTCACAACATTCATCTTGACTTATACATTTCTTTTACCCATACATAAACCATATGAAAAATATTTTAATACTCCAGATGACCAAAAAAATATTTTCAATGTCCATAAAAAATATGGAATGAAACCATTATTCCATTAATAATTGTAAACACATGAAGTCATTTTCATAAATGTATACTTCAGACCCATAATAGTAATATATTATTTTCTCATCACCTTTGTGAAAAATTGAGTTTTCAATAACCCGAAAGAATCATAAATTATCCATTTCGGTAACATAGGGAATAATTTTCAAAAATACTTATGATTTAATCCTTAGGGATACCATAAAATTACAACTACAGTTATACTTGAAACAAATCTTGTTGTTATACTTGGAGTAACCATCATAGTTACATTTATAATAACATTACTATCAGCACCAAAAATACCCAACAATTTTTAGGAATATCATAGAACCACTCATGTTTTGTTGATAGTGTAATCAACCATCAATCTAAAAAATTCCTACGAACTATAACATAATCATAAAACATGAATACATTCATTACAAAAGAAATTATTTAAGGAAAATCATGTATTTCATAAGAATATTGCACACATACACATGAAAAATATTTCTTTGAAAATAACAATATAATATTTTAAATTAAACTAAAAAAAATAGGTAATCCTGAAATATGAAAAATCGCCTCATTCCATATATTTTTTTATGAATTTTATAAAAAGAGACATTTAAAAGGTTTTTAAAAGGAATGTCTATTACTATATGTCCAAATGTGTTATGAACATTACCTTAATGTCCCATATAAAGAAATTAGTTTTATGAAATATTTAATTCAGAGCTTATTTCGAATATCTTTTAATTATTATTATTTTATGTATTTTTTTATAGCTAGTTTTATGATTTATAAATATCACATCATTATTCGGGGAGTGTTTGTTTCATGGTTTCATGATTGGTTAACTTGTGTATATTTATCGACGTTATTATAATAATATAATATTACTCCAGAAGTGATATTATCTGTTAATAATTAACCTCTATAAGTTTTAATTGTCTCATATCTAATTTTTTTTTCTAGCATGAGGATGGTTAATTTGATATATTTTAAATGATAATTATTTTTTTATTTTGGTGGGATTTTCGAACATCATGAATTGGGATTGTTTTATTTTATATCATGTCTATATATTAGTTCCATTAGATGAAATAAGATAAAATATAATTATTAAAATATTATTAACACATAATTTTTTTCTATGAAAATCATTGAAGGTGGTAATGAAAAAGTAAAACTCATTATCTACATATACATACAATCACCATAATTTGGTCAATGGTTTCCTTTCGTGGAAGGAGGGGTAATCAGAAAAATTATAGTTAAAAGATATTCCATTACAAATATAAAATTATAATATATATATATTATTTATTTATTAATACTTGATAAATTAAAGGGTTGAGGAGAGTATAGGTAAAGAGAATAAATTTTTTGAGGTTGTTTAAGGAAGTTACCTCTTGCATATCCCCTCCATAAAGGATTCCATTAGGAACATGAAATTGGGTTTTGGGTGAGGCCATCATTGCTAGAATGCGTATTGGGTAGTGTAGAAGATAATTTTGTAGAGTATTAATGAGAAATTTTGATCAAGGTGGTGAGGTGATGTAAAGGAAGGGCACCCCTTTTATAATTGATGTAAGGGGTATATGAATAATTTTATAAAATATTAAAACATAATCAGGGAATTATAGGTTTAAAGATTTAAAAATAGTCTACTAAGACCCAAGTTATTTTATTTTAGATCATTTATTATCCCCTTTGGCCTTATTTAATATTTTTATGATTTATATATAATTTTATAAAACATTCTATTCATGAAATATAATTATTTTCACATTTAATATTATTCACTACTATGAATTTAAAAACATCAATAAAGGAGAAAAAATTGAACCAATTATTTTATTACATCATATAAATGTCATAGTAAACTACACAATTGACGTATTTACTTGAATATTTCAATTTATATTTTTGTAAATATTTTTAATACCATTAATTTGATGTATATATTAATTTAATAATGATTAAATGACCATTGTAAATTAAATTATGGTTATTATTTCTTTCTAAAATATATAAGATAAATTACCATGATTAAGGAAAATATTCTACCTTCAAAATTATTATTTATAGTTGAATATATAATAAAGTTAATCCAATATTAAAAATATTGTACTTATTAAAAAATTAATGTGACATTTTGAAACATTCACTGATTTTAATAAAATATAAATAATGTTAATGGAAAATATTTCACTAAAAAATAATATAAAAACCATAGGTTTTATGGGTATAATTTAATTCAACCAATAATAATTTAGACGAAAAATTCTGGCCTTTTATCTTTTTTAATCCATATAAACTTGTCTTACCCTTTACTGAGGTGATAAGGTTTACCACAATCACAATTGATATTGCAACATAATTTAGGAGGATATTTAACAAAATTTAATAATATATTATACATATTTATTTTAATTTCTAAAATTCAAAAAATATAAGTTGAAGAATTTAATTTAAAATTAAATGTTTTTTTGTAAAAAATCAATTTAAAATATAAAATATTTTTATACTAAATTAGTGTTTAAAATCTATTAAAACCCCATTATTTTATTATTATAATTTTAATTTAATGAATAACAATTTTAAAATAACAGGAAAAATTTTTTTTTACCATTTAAAAAAATTATTGTTCTAACCAAAATCGTTATTTTCACTATTCACTAAAAAATCAATATTTTTAGAGAATTTTCAAAAACACATCATAGGGATATTTTTAATTTCTGTATAAAATAATATTATAAATTTATTCCTATTATGATACTATAATTTTTTAAATAACTATTTATTATAACAATATTAGTTTGTTTTAGAATTTACAAATTAGTTAACCTATTTATAATGAATTAAACTATTTAATTGTAGAATAAAAAACTATTCATTATGTACCTATGTTGTTACACCTTAAAAAGACAATTTAATATGAATAATATTATTACTGATATTTTTAAAGAACATAATTTATTTATTTATTAATTTATGTGCAAGTGTATAATTCTTTTAGATATAAACTTAAGGGATCTTACATACTCCCATTGTATCTTTCTTGGTTATGATTAATATATATTTATCAAAAATTTATTCCAAATTATTCTCAAAAACAGATTATATTATTTATATATTTTCCATTAATTGACACCATGACTAATATTATTTTATGTACTCATGTTATACATGTTCTATGTTTCCTTAAAAATATCATGTTTTAGTGAAACCCAATTTAACAAGACATTCTATATAATTTTTTCACATAAATTGTCACTCGTTAGGGTATTTTATACCATGAGTAGATATTATAATTACAAATTAGTTTATATATAATCTTATATTATCAATTCTTCTTTTAATAGAAAATTATGACTATGCTTCTCTAAAAGATCTTTTTCTCTTCTAAAAAAATAATTACCATTGTGATTTGTTATCTATTATTAATTATTCTATCATTGTCATGAATTTTTATACCATTATGGTCAATGATCATAAATTATGTTCCTTTTATATTTGAATGTCATAATCATTTCAATTTCCTATTCTCTTGTGGATCCTTATGTTATAGCTTTGAGATATGCCCTTAGATAAGATCATGATACCCATTTGTTTCTCCTGTGTATTTAATATGTTTGAGAATTATTCATGGTATACATTCATGAAGTGGAACACATACATTATATATCGATTACGTGAAGTGTGTACCCAAAATTTTATATCCCCCAGATGCATTGGGTAATGTATCAATCTCATGAGATATCATGGTATATGGGAAGTGAGCCTATACAATTATAGTGTGTTGGAAGTTATCATAGCCAACTATTTTATTTTAATGAGGAATGGATCCTTGAAACATAGTTATGAACTCATGTTTTATGTTGTTTACACATATCATATAATTACACGCTTGAATTAAATGATCATGTTTATGTCATTCTCTTATGTTTTTTAAATTATTCATTGACTTTCGGCTTATGATCATTTTAATTATGATATCATCTTATACCTACCATGTTATTATCCTTTCTCATGTTTATTTTTATTATTATTAATGATAGCTCAACCTTTTAAATATGTATTTAAAAATATTATCATATGAATTATTAGTAATCTCTATAGGAGTTTTGATGACTATATTGATACTAAATAAACATAATAATGTTACATTTTAAGATATTGTATTTATTTGTTTAATCCTCCAAAGAAAATAGACTATATATAGTTGTCTTTTACCTATCATAATTCTTGTTAAATGTTATGAAATAATATGTTTTTATGGTTGGGTCTCTATAGTAACAAAAAATGTGAGGCTATAACACTCCATTATTTTTGTAAATATTTTTCATTAAATAAATACCATTTTTAATAAATTGTAAAACTTTGTTCCCTATAGAAGGAACTGTTGCAGTTACTATTTGATATTGTAGCAACTGGAACTATTCACCTATTTGTTCTTTTGGTCACTGGTATAGTCTTTGGGTCCTTCAAGGCCTTCTGTCCACCCATGATCTTCATGCCAGTAAGGCATTCCGGTGACCAAAAGGCTTTTTTGCCATCTGAAGGCCTTCATGCCACATTATCAATGCAATTTCCCCAGATAGACTCTACAAAAAAAGAGCATACCTAGAGAATGATTCAGAGTAGTTTCACCCACCAGAGCAGAACCAATGGATTTGGAATAATGATAGTGTATGAAAGTTCCATTGGGACTAGCCTGTGCTTACATGGGAAGCATAGTCGGACGACCATGCAAAAGGTGGAGAGCTACCATCACGATGAAGATGCTGGGGAGGGGAAGTTCCTTGTAGTAGTCTAGTTGAATTATCTAAGACCTTCAGGTAATGTAATGTCTCATAAGCCTATGGTCCATGTAATCTCTAAGCCTATGGGCCTTGTAAGGGTTCCCTATCATCCCTTGAAAGATGGGTTACCAGTAATAAATGAAAAATAAGGCCTTTTGGATATTCATGCATAAATTTAAATATAATAAGAAATAATGATACATAAATTTTAAGAATTTGTTCTTATTTATTAAATATTATGATAAAAACATAAATCATGATTGTGATATAATTAAAACAATCAAGTTTAGAAAGGAATTATTGTTCAAAGAAATATTTTTCATGTGTTGTGTATATTAATGAATTAATCACTTTTATAAGATGTATATGTATATATTCAAAACAGTTAAAACACAATTATTTATAAATTTATCCTAAATAATATTAAAAACCCTAGATGATTAATTTTTTCATTTTTTCACAATTTTTTTCTTTATATTTATTGTTTTAATTTAAAAGATAAATTTTGATATTTTGTATTTTTAATTTAAAAAATAATAAATTTATTTTTATAAATCATCCTTTTAAAATTATCTTTGCATAAATTTATGAGAATTATATGTAAATAATTATTTTTTACTTTCATAATGAAAAATATCGATTTTATAATTATCATAAATTTTATAACATAGTTATAACATAATCATGAAATAATAATAAATGAAACCATTGGATCGACCAAAGTTATGTTTATGTAGTAAAATATACAATGTAAAACTATTATTTTGAAATTGAGAACCCATGATATAATTTTTTGGAACCTATTCTGCATTTTATTTTAGTAGAAAATATATTTTAGTCATTTTTCGTTAATTAAGTATCCCTAACGATACATTCAGTTTTAAATTTAATTTAATGTAATAAAAATATTATTTATTTTACTACAATTCAATAAATTTCATGGAGATAAATTCTATACATGAATTTTATGTAAATTCATTTTTAGGCACGAAAATAAATTTCTATAAAAACTATTATTTTATTTCTGTTCCATACATATATCAAAAGTATTTTCTACAACCATTATAAATTTATTATAATAAAATTGATTTTATATATGGAATCATTATATTTAAATTATTTAATAATTCACTTTTAATATTTAGTCACAATAAATAGTTACCATTGTAAAAGTTTATCACTAAGGTTATGGGTAAAATGGGTTGGGGTTAAATAAAGAGATAAGGATTGAAATATCTATAAAACGTTTCTAAGTATGTCTGATTTTGTGTATTTATATGTTAAATTGTCTAATATTCTAAAAAGTGCCTATTTTTTCCCCTGTCAATGAAAATGACTGTATATTATTTTAAATTCAATGGTATTTGTTAGGTTTAAACTCCCCAAATATATAAATGGTGACCACTTATTGTAAATTATCCATATCAATTAAGAACTATAGATAAACCATGATCTATCCAAAAACTTCCCAACAGCCATAGACATGATGTATAAGATCTCTTCTTCCCAGAATACCCATCCACGGTTCCATAAGGGGACTTTTGTAAGATATTATCCAAAGAAGCTTTATTTGTTCTTACCATACCCATTCAAATTTCAATCATATTATATATCCTATATAAATTATATAATAAAATTACCATATAAAAAAAATTATATTTATTAAATTAATAAGTAATTATTTTGATGTTACAACCATTTTTTATCTCCATTCCAAAAAATGGAAAATGAAAATGTTTGTCATGCATATATGAGGACTACCACCTCAATAAATCTATTTATTTAATTTTTCATCATTACATATAATGGATTGTGATATTGATCTATTTAATGAATATATATTATATTTATAACATAATTATTATTGATGAAATATATATTTCATTCATGATTTGTTCCCTCCCATCTGTTGTAAAATAGAACTGCCACTCATGTGTACATGTGGACTAACGCCTCCCAAAAGCGATGTGATTCATTTTTTAATGAAAATATGAAATTTATTGTTATAATGCCATATTTAGTTCATAAATATTGATATATTAAATTAATAAAATTATAAAATTATAATTATGTGACAAAGGTGCATAAAACAGAACCTCCAAATCCAAATATGAATGAGAAATAAAATAGTTAACACTAAAATAATTTATTTTAAAAAAATTAAGAGTTAATTGGTAAAAATAAGTTATGTATAAATGATATATGTAAACATATATGTAAATATATATCTGATATAGATTAATAATAAATATAAATTTATTATACAGTTAGTTAGAATGTGTCCATCTAAGCTGTAATCCAATGTAATGTTTTATCATTTAAAATTAAATTATTTGAGATATGTTTTGTATTATGCACCACTATTTTTGTATAAGGTGTATGTAATACCTATTTAGAATTGATTTTAATTAATATTTTCATATACTTTTTAAAAATTTGTATCTCATGTTCAATCCTTCTAATGATTTTGATTCAAAAGTTACAAATGTCATGAGGGATTATCTTCCAATATCCTTTAACTATATTTCAATTATGTATTAATTTACCTTTGGAGAATTATATTATATATCTATATAAAAAATATATTTTATTATCAAATTAATATTTAGGGTTATTTCATGTATTCTAAATAATTTTTATCTCTTTAGAAATCAGAAAAAATGAAGGATTATTTTTTAGAAAAACTTATTCTATTTTTTAATTTTTGGTCTGGATTTTTTATATTCCCTATCCTAATTCATTAAGAAAAATTATGATAGTTAGAGTATGATAAGTGACTTTTATAGGTTCTATAAACTATATTTCACATTATTTACATTTTTTAGAATAAATTATTTTATTTTTTCCACACTAGTTAGATTTTAATTTATATAAAAGTAATAGAATAACGTCATTCACTATTTATAGCCCGAGAAAATTTTTCCCCCATCATGAAAATTATTAATTATTAACATTACTTTCCATGTTTCTATAGTTTTAAAATGGAATAAATAATCCCATTTTTCTATTATTCTTTAGTTTTTTGAGATTCTTTCTAAAAGAAAAGCACATTTAATCTTGTTTTAAAAGAAACATAATAATGTTATTATACAAGGAGTTTCCATCTCTATTAATGTTCAATATATTTTTATATTAAAAAGGATTAGTTTCCTAGAAATAAATTCACTAAATTAAAGAAAACAAGGTTTAGAAGGCTCTAACACATATTCAGTTTAGGGTAATAACCTGGAAAAATGTTTGTTATGTATTATCATGGTAATAACCATACATTATTAATGATAGTTGTTTCCTGAATAAATATGTGTTATATTTTATTATATATTAATATATAGATTAAAATTTAGATAAACTATATATAATTCATTTCATCAATAGAGATCATTACAATAATCCACAACAGAACCCATGAACATGTATAAAATTACACAGGAAAAACATATAAGATAAGATTACTATAATGGGAAATATTGATTACTCCAAAATTATATAATCATCAATTCAATGAAAAAAACTATGTAAATAAATAAAAATTTTAGTATTCCAATTGAAATTTATGAATATAAAAAATATATATCTATGGGAGGAATTGTAGGGAATGTTGAATAAAGGAATAATGTGGTATTTATAGGGGATGATATGACTTTTATAATAGTAATAAGACCATTGGAATAGAAATTTTACCTTTGAAATTGTATTTTTTCCCTAAAATAATAATGTTTAATGTAAATAACAATTAGTATCAGTAGTTTAATATAATATACCTATTATAATTCCATCAAATAAATATAAATATAGAATCAGTATAAATAATTTCATTTTAATGAATTTCAAAATAATCATACCTAAGTAAAATGACATATGTTATAAAAATATATTGATAAAAAATTTATTTATTTGAATAATCAAATTTATATTTTTTACGTTTAGTTCTTGTTAATTATATGAAATACATCAAATTTTTTGTGAATAAAAAAACCATCAAACACCACATGTTTTATTAAATAATGTTGATGTATTAATGAATTAATAAATTATTAATTGGTTATTTTATTTCTAAACATTATAATGATAAAGGGATAAAGTAACAATAGTAGTCTTATTTTCCAAACCTAAAAATTCTTTTTGAATATCTAATGTCAATTTTTTCCGTTAAATTATCAATTTTTGATTTGTTTTCACATTCCTCTTTAATGAAAAAGTGAATTTGTTTTATAAAGGGTTTTATATTTGTGAATCAATTTTATTTTAATGATATATGATTCATAGATTCAAAAAATCACTATTACATAGTGTACACTGGATATTTTATTTTGTCCTATATTTTATTTTAAAAATACCCTTCTCCATACATATAAATAACTTCTTTCACCCTCCTTGGAAAAACACTCATACCTCTCCTACCAAAACATTAAACTTACCAAAATCCCATATATTAGGACATTATATTATATAGGTATATTATTAATAAAACAAACACTGATAATCAGGGGATTTTAATATCATATAAGATATGAAATAATCAGAAATGACTAATTTTTTTATCAATTCTTCTCTAATTTTAAACTTCTCTTCCTCTTTTTCCAAATTCATCTCTATTTTTCCACGATTAATCATGATATATGTTAAAATTATATTTATCATTTTAACATACTGAAAATATTATACTTATCAAGTATTTATATTCCATATTCATTATTTTCTTCATTTGATAATATCCTATTAATTGTGGATTAATCACCAATGATGATGTTTCTAACTCCTTTCATATCACAAACCATATGAGAGGTTATAATAAATTATTTAGGATTTATAAATTTATAAATCTACCTATTTTAATATTTTTTAATTCATTCTACTAATGCATAAATTTATTAAAAAATAGGGAAATTGAAACAAAACTTGTTATAATTAAGAAAAACATACCTTCTAAACATTTCAATTTTTAAAAAAGGAAATTATATAAAGGAATAAAATTACTCTAAATGATTAATAGGGATATAAATTAACTTAATTCAATTATATTTATTTTTTTTAATAAATATAATTTTATTATTCAGTTGGTGGAAAATCATTCCAAAGAAATTGAGATTTAATGTAAGGGGAATCCTTGAACCAAACTCCTTTATTTTGCACTATCTTGATTTCACATCAATTTCAGAATCCATATTCCACTATTATCGTACAAATTTACATTTATTATTCTTTCCATTATATTATTGGGGATAGACATGACTATACACTTTCAAAAAAAATTCTAAGAAAATTATAATGATTTGTCAAAAAGAACTTTATTTTTTCAAAAAACCACTTGAATTGTCTTGACTTATTTATTATTAATGAAAAAATGATATTTTATGAGATTATTTTTCAAAAACACATATCAATTAACCTTGACTTGTTTATTCTTCAATTTAAAATGATATCTTATTCCCAAATATGAATTCAATTATTCAATTGAGTACCCTTACGGTTATTCTTTAATGCATTATTTATAAAGCCTTTAAGACACTTATTATTTTCCACATGTCTATTTAATGACTATATATTTCCTTTCCTTGTATCATTTTTGACTATGAGAATTTTCTAATTTGAAATATGGGATCAGACTTATATAGCCCTCCAATTCATTGGGTAGTAGTACATATCTTATAAAACTGTGTTTATTATGTTTGAACAATATAATATCATTATTCACAATTATTATGATATGAATTTGCACAAATTTTATCAATTAATATGATGTTTTAATTGATCATAATTTTGTAGGGTATGTGACTGCTATGTTATGATCTCTCATAATGGTGTCTATAACACTTTCCATGTCTTTATAAAAGGTTTACCTCCTGATTATGATGTTTATAATATGTTTATGATATAGATATATTGATTATGATCACCCATGTACTACTGATTCATATCCCTTGTTCCACCCCGTACTGGTCTTCTAGCTCACCCTATTATTTGATGTATATCATATGGTGTTTACCTATACTAAAGAGAATGTGATATATTTCATAATGGAAAATAATAACGTTTAAAAATAAATAATCATGTTTTATTCTGTAAAAGTGATGTATAATCAAAATTTTACTATGATTCAAATCATTTCAAGGAAGGATTTTTTTCAAAATAATGTTTTTTTATCATAAAAATTGTTTAAAAGTCATGAATGAAATTTTTTTATTCCTATAGTTGGTATCATAACATGGTTTAGTTAATGTGGGAATCATGATTTGAAGCAATGGTGAAACCCCCTATGATAATCCTACATATAGGTAAACATACAATTGTTTTTTTATTTATAATAATTATTACTCTCCAAGAAATTAAATCTATTATGTATACTAAAAGTTGATGTGGATCTATTATAATTGTACCTAGGGGTAATAAAATTGAAAAGGGAGCATTGTTCTAGACTCAACTGTCACCTAGTGCATGAGAAAGAAGCTTTAAAGCACTCAATTTTTGACAATCCACAAGGATATTATTCATTTTATCAACAAATCTATATAAACCATTATGAATTTTTAGTAACTATAGAAATTATTCCTGTTAATGATCGAAAATGATTAAAGCACATGATCCTAGAAGAACTATTTTAGAATAAGGATAAATATAGGGATCACATAATTATTGAATTTAGAATTAGTTTTTTCCTAAGATGACATTATTTATTCAAGAATTTTTTTTAGGTTTGTTCAAACCATTTGTATAATATAAAATGTTGTGAAATAAGAGAAACTTGGCCAACTACCTTTATACTGAAAATTGAAATAATCTTCCAAAAATCATACCTTATGCCATAGAAGGTGGGGTTAAAAACATCATAGAATTTCTAATCTAGCTATCTCAGACTATGAACAGTTACTTGAACCTTTTAGAACATCATATTTTACCCAAGAAAAATAAAAAAAGTATTATGTATTTGATATGGAAAAGAACACCAACATTCAGTGGGTCTTCCAATCAGGTAGTAATTGAATAGTGGGTTAAGTAAATTGTGAATTTTTTTATGATCCACTATTTGGAGAAGGATAAGGTAACTCTCAGAATATATCCTTTATATATATTTTATGATCAATGGTGGGAATACATAAGGAATACCAATCCAATGGATGAAATTTTAAAAATTGAATTTTATAACATTAAGAATTAATTTCTTAACAAGTATTTCCCTATAACTCATAGAATAATGATAGAGAGATACATCATATAGTTTTATAAAAAACAATTTGAATACATCATAACTTATAAGGAAAATTTAATAAGTCTTTTGAGATATGATTCGTGTTGTGTTTTCACAAAAATAGAATGAATTATGGATTCTTAATGGGTTTAAAACCCCACATTAAAAAGGCTCTTACAATCAATGACTTACTGATTTATGAAGAAGAAGTTTGATGTGCTCTCAAATAATATGTTGTGTTTGGATAATGATTTCATTATTATGGAGATATGAAGTTAAGGATAGACATTCATGTTGGTAGTTCAAAAGATAACAGATTAAATAAGATCTGATCCCCCACATGTTAAAAATGTTGTAAAATCATCATGGAAGTTTCCTCAAGTGAATAATAAAAAAAATCATGTGTGGGATAGAATACCACCAAGATCCTAAATTATTAAGAGAAATGATGAATTAATCCAATATGATAATTGAAGGTAAGGAAACACCTTATTCACCACCCATTGTTTAATGCATCACCTTTATTTTGAAATGGATCTATTCAAGATAGTTAACTAAACCATGGGTCATCGAGGGTAATCTATGTCAAAACCCACTGAAAAAAAGTCAGGAAGGGAAATACATTCCCATCACTGTTTCTCAATTGGAGTATGAAAATTATGTCATATATGGTTCACTTCATATTCACTCAACAGTGGAGAATTTTTATTGGATTTGGGTTCTATTAATTCCATTATTCCCTATATGTTTTATAGAACTATTGAATGCAAACATTGATATTATGAAGTAGAGATATCTGTAAAAACAAATAGAGGTATGTTCAATTCACCCCATGTATTGGACTATTCTTATGTTTGTGTATGTGGTAAGATTATTCCTAAAAATATCATAACACTTCCCTTTATAGAATTTGATGCTATAATAAGCCTCCATTGTGTCTCATTATATAATGGTCACATTATATATCAAGAAAATTAAATCACATTCAATATTGAAAAATCAATATCCAATAAAAATCCATGGATGATAATAAGTATCCTTTGGAAAATCTACTATTTATGTGCATTTTGATAAGCTAGGAAGAATAATACAATGATAAAATTATTGAGTGCAAGGATAATATAAACCTAGAGAAAATTTTTATTGAAATGGAATATAATGATGTATTTTTGGAAGAGTTACTCAGACTTCCTCCAGATCATGTGGTAGAATTAACATTAGATCTTATACCCTGAACCAATTCTATATCCAAATTCTCCCCAAGGATAGCATTGACCGAATTGGAGGATTAAATGTCGAAGATTCAATAGAATTTGGAAAAATATTCTTGTTCCCTATTTTGTTCTCTTAGGGTGTACCGGTGCTCTTTTAAAAAAATAGATCAGTGATGATATGAATAACTTACTAGGAGATAAATAATATCATCATAAGGAAGGATTGATGAATAATTCCATCAACTGTGATGCTATTAGTTCTAATCAATGGTGAATATTCATTCAGGATACCATCAATTGATGTTGATGAATGAATATATTCATAATAAATGTTTTCATACATCATATGGACACTATGAGTTTTTAGTGATTCCCTTTTGACTTACTGACTCCCCTATAATATTCATGGATTTGATAAATAATGTATTTAGAGACTACCCTAAAATTTTTATTATGGTATTTCATGATGAAATTATCATTTATTCTATGTTGAAGGTGGAACATTTAGACTATGTAATGAATGTGATGGAAAGTTTAATAAAGGGGTATATATATGATTAGCTCAGAAAGAGTGATATTTGGATGTATAATTTCACATTTAATGGTCATGTGATAACAAGTAAAAGAATTTATGTGTAACATAAAAATAAATAGGAAATTATGGAATGTAACAATCCATAAAGTATCACAAAAGTATATAGTTTTATTTTCCTATCTAGATACTTTTCTAGGAAACTTCTCCTAAATTTCTTCCCAGATGACTAAGTTAGCACGAAAATGGATAAGGTATTCCTAGATTGATGAATGTGAGGAAATATTTATTGAGATCATTGAGGGGATAATAACTTCACCTATAATCACACTACAATTATGTGGAGAATGTTTTTTGGTATACTATAATAATGTAAAAAAATTCATTGGATGTGTACTCCTGAAAAATATAAAAGTGATAACCTATGCCTCCTGAAATTTGAAGATCAATGCGTAGAAATACATGATTTCAGATCTGGTGTTAGCAGTTGGGATCTTTACTATAAATATTTGGTGTCAATATGTATATGGTAGTAAGTGTAACATATATACATAATACAACATTATGAAGTATATATTCACAAAAAAGGAACTCAATAAGTGTCAGTAGATATGGTTGGACTTAATAAAGGAAAACAATTTCTCTATCCTCAAACATCCATGAAAGGGAAAAAAGTTTGATGATGGTCTTAGAAGAAATGAACATGTTACTCTATCCATGATGCATATTGAAATATACAGTATAACCATCGATATGAAAAGTATAGATATGTAAAATCATAATTGTAGGTACCACATTATATCTTTCCAAAATAATTACCCAAACACATACCTAATAAATAATCAAGGAGGTACATCAAGGTGATATGAAGCATCAAAAGTAGGAGTAAGAAGTAAAATAAGGGAAGCTTCATGAACACTATATCAATGAAGATGGTGAGTTTCAGTTTGGAACTAGACATCATGTTCTTTAATCACCAGAGACATGGAAATGGAAATTGGGTAATGCACATAGATCATTTTTTCCATTCATTATGGATTTACCATAATGTACTTTGATCCCTGACAACACTTCATTTGGGATAACACAAATAAATAGATCACCAAGTACACCTACAATTGGTTGATATATTAGAAATATGAACTAGAGTAATACAAATATTAGTGGACGATTCTTCCATTTCCAATACCAACATAAAAATTGGAGGAAATCACTATGTAAATTTTCAATAGTCTCTCAATGAAATCCATATAAAGAAATTAGATATGAGTTTTAGTGGATTTACTAACCAATACTACCCACTTTATCACTATTAATGAACATTTCTCTTCTGAAAAAATCTCCAATACATGTATAAATTAATTTTTAATGCAGTATGGGGTGCTATTATTGATCATATATGTTCTTGAGTCAATATTTACCTATCATTTATAGAGAAGACTTCAACACTCTTTGAATTCTAAATTGAATTTCAATACATCTGGTAACCCCCAAATTTATGGAAAATATAAAAATATCATATAGAATTTCAATGAAATTAAGAGGGCATATTAATTGAATTTAAACTAGGATAGAAACTACATATCACATTAGTTGAGTTATCATAAAAAAATTTATATCCCGAGTATTCAAATGTACCTATATGAATTTATATATGGGAAGTAATATAGAACACATAATTGTTGAGATGATGTTAGTGAATAATATATAATTGGACAAGTTCTTGTTAAAGAGACTATTGATAAGGTTGAATCCATTCAACCACATATAAAGGATTCTTAGTGTCAAAATAAAAGTCATGCTAAAAACATTTTATATAAGATTGAGTTTGATGTTGGATAGATTTCTTTTATTTGAATTTCAAAATATAATATATTAATTAAATTTAAAAATAAAAGAAATATTATCCCTTTTTTCTTTTCCCATTTTATATTCATGATCACAAATGATTAGTCTCATATCAGATAGAACTTCCTCGAAATATCACTTAAGTAGACGATGGGTTCCATGTACCACTCATAAGGAATTATATACCCAATCTCTAGCATGTAATGTATATATAGCTAGTACAAATAGAGAATTATTTATCATATGATGAAAATTCATAGAAGATATTATAATTTAAAGACAATTATCGACACAAAAAGAATCATTTCTTTGGAAAATTGTTATGGAAGAGCCATAAATATTAGGAGGTGGTGTGGGAAAAAAATTAAACAATGAAACAAAAGTACCGTTTTCTATTTCCAACCAACAATATGAGTTAAAATTTCATGGATGAAACTTCTGAATGGGGTATAATATAATGCCCAAGACATTATTAGTGATATTTGATTCAAGAATAACTTTTTTTGTTATATTATATTTTATTAAACACATAAAATATAAATAAACAATGAAAAAATTATTCTATTAATATATATGAATATATTAATCATAAATTAATCCCTTGAAAATTCTAAACATTACAAGGGGAAAAAATTTAAAAATAGAAAACCTATAACAAAAAAATATGGACAACCCTAATCGGTTAGAATCATATCCCCCAAAAAAAGACACTATTGAAAAGGAACATAATATTAGTTTTCTATTAGTATTATATAGAAGAAAAAATGTAGAATCTTGAGAATAATTTTATTGATTATTTAATGAAGTAATGAAGTGTTATTTGTAGGAGGTAACATGAAAATCGAAATAGCAATATTACCCCAAGAATAGTAACCTCACAATTGAAAAGGTAATTTGACCTCAAAATAGTAAAATGTATTATAAATCATATTTATTATGATTAATTTAATAAAATATGAATATTATAATTTTATAAAATAAATTCCAATATTAGAACTTTTTTTATAAAGTATATTTTAATGTATTTCAATAGATTAATATTTCTGAAAAAATTAAAATTAAATATTTTGAAATATTATATTGATAAATTGAACTGAATTTTATGAATTAGTATATCAATGTTTTACTATTGTTTTTTATGAAAAACATTATTTTTATGTGAATAGTAAAAAATACGAGTTTTACATCACCACATGTTTTATGACATAATGATGATATAATAAAAATAAAAAAATTAAATAATTGGTTATTTTATCCAAATATATATTAAAAAGTTAATTTTTTAATTTAAAAATAATAAAATTAGTTTTTAAATATAATAATTTTTTCCCAATATATAAAGTCCAATGTGTTCCCATAAAATACACTTTTTCATTTTCTCCACGTTACATTTTAATAAACTATTTAATTCAGTTTATAAAGCGGGTAAAAAGTCCTAAATAAATTTAAGTTGTATTTATATATGATTCATAGTGTCACAGAAATAACATGTTTAGTTTTTAACATGGATATAACATTTTATTGAATATTTTTTTCTAAATATACTTCTCTCCTCAAGTTTTAATCACCACTCTCCCTTCTAATGGAAAAAAACTCCCCCTTAATTACCATTGAAAACTATAGCAAAATATTATATCTCAAGGCCTAAAAAATATTAAGGGACGATCTATTGAAATCCAAATCCATGTATCGAGGGAGTTTAGTGCCATGAAAGAGAAGCAACCTTGAGAAAAGAGTATGTTTTTACCAACTATTCTATCATTTTCCACTTTTATTTCACTTTTTCCCAAATATGTTTAAAAAAATATTATAAGATTAATCAATAAATTAATTAACATTTTATTAATGGTATTAAACAATGTGAAAAATTATATTTATATTGTATTTATACTCAATACTCCACTTTCTTCTTCATTCAACAATATCCTATTAACAGTCAGTTAACCACCAAAGATGATGTTTCCAACACCATTATTATAGAAAAAATTATTGATGGTTATAAGAAATAGTTTATGATATATAAATTTTCAAATATATTTATTTTATGATTTTTGAATTAATTATACTTCTGAATAAATGACGTTATGTAGAAATAGTGGAATAAAAAATGGGATATTTTTAACAAAAATAAGAAATCTAAATGTATGACCTTTGACAGAAATGAATTAAAAATGAATAAGAGGATTACATTACATAAATAGTGAACAAAATTAACATAATTAACTCTAGATTAATGATTTATAAATATTATGTTTGTTATTCATGACACGAAATAGTAATGAAATACAGTAGGATATAAGGTAAGGAGAATCCTTGATCCCAACAATTTCATTTTGAGTAATCTCTTTTTAAAATGACTTTTGGTTTGAATATTTCAATAGTATATTTAATTTTTTATTTAATTTTTTTATAATATCTTATTCTGCATATACATGAATCAACTATTTTAAAATTATTTCTAATCCAATTAGAATGATTCTTCAAAAAGGAATTTATTTTTCCAAAACACTAGTTGAAACCTATCAACTCATTTATTCTTGAAATAAAAAATATATTATAGGTAATTATTTTCCAAAAAAATCATATTGAATACTCATGATTTATTTCTTATTTAAATAAAAATTCTTTTTTTGGTAAATATAACTTCATTTATTCATTTTTGAATCCCATGAATTATTAATGAATGTTTGATTTGGAAAAGATTTATGATATTTGTAACATTCCACATGTTTATTTTATGAATCTAGGTTTCCTTTATATTTGTAATGATTAATTATGAGAATTCTAGGATGTGATGGATTGGACCATTACTATATAGATATCTAATTTATTTTGTAATGTTATATATCTCATGAGATTATGTGTACTATGCATGAAAATAATCTTTGCTTTTTTACAATTATGATGTTTTGATTACATGCTTAATTTTTTTGTAAAAATGATCCTATTATTGTTCACACTATTTTTTTATTTTACTACTATGTTATGATTTTTCATTATTATGTGTATGCCAAATTCCTTGTCATTATTAAAAATATCTATCACTGTTAGGATGATGATTATAAGAATATGATATATTGAGGTTGATTATGATCACCCATGTAATATTTTTCCATGTCTCTTATTCCAGCCTTACTAAGATTTTCACTCACCCATTTCATTTATGTATATCCATATGTGATTATGTCCACTAAGGAGAATGTGGGGGATTTTGAAAGGATAAAGAAGAAGGATTTAAAATAAAAATCTATTTTTTATATTTTATAGGTTATGTATCATCCTAATTTTCCTATGATACTAAACCCTTTGATCGTGGATTTTTTAACTATGATATTTTTATCATAAAAATGAAGTAATATTCATTTTAGAATTTTTTGGTTACCATAAACTCAATATTAACTTAGTGCATAACTAGTGTGTCCAAATGAAAAACTAATTTGACAAAACAAAAGGATATTCTTTGGACATTTCACATGTTTCATTATGAACTTTAATAATGGATTTGAATATATATTATATATAAATAGTAATATAAATGTTTAGAAAACTATATATTAGTTATTTAAAATTGTATGAAATGATAAAATATTATATTTAATGTAATTCTCTTTACTATGAAATATAAATATTACATACACCTGATGTATTATAGATATATATTGATTATTAAATAATATCGACAATGTAATCTATTTATCATTAAATAAATATAGAATACATATTAGATGTGTAAATGAATGTTGTGGCCTATTACATCCCCTTGATGCATTGGTTGTCCTCGTGATAAAATATAGAATTTTCATTTGGAGCATCCAGTACCTATTTATTTATGATTTATTTATTTAGAGTCATTTAGAGTATAATTATGATTTCAATAAATATTTATTCCATCATTACGAAATATATTTTTTTCAAATGATTATTATATTATCTATGGATATCTTTTATATACAATTTATTGATTATATGTTAAATTTATTGATTATTTACTCTATAATATTATTTATGACTAATGTTTTCATGATATATTTCATTGTATACTTCCCCCTTATAAGAATTAATGATCCAAATTAATTATGTTAATCATTAACAAGGATACAAAAAAGTTATAATTAAATTATTTCAATAATTTACTAAATTAAATAAGAATGATTTTATAATTTTTAAAACAAATTCTTTATGGTTCTAATTTCCTACAACAATTATGTATGTATTTTTTCCCTTAGAAATTAAAAACTATCTTGTCCCGTGTGAGGTGATCTCTTGTATCATTTATAATTTTTATAAATTAAACACTAGATATGGGTAATTGGATTTATATAGGTTACTGTTGGAATCAAATCATGATTAATATGATCCTTTAGAACATGATTTAACTAGAACATAGTTATCATAAGAATTGTGATAAAACCCTAAAATTTCAAATATTATTCTATTATTTTTATATGATTGAAAAATATTCCTAATGATTTAAGATATTTAAGTGTTTTACCATATTTATAAATGGTACGTAGTGGAAGGAATATAAAATGTATCAGCACTGTTAATCAATGTAAGGATTTACCTCATAAGTAATAATGATGTCTAGTGCTATAGCTGAGTATATTGTGACTATATTAGGATAGATGGCTCCAAATATGACCAATATGTTATCTTATATGGAAAAACATGTTTCATTATAGTATGATACAATGATGTTGGATTTATTCGTGTAAAAAAACTCAATACAATAATATTACTACAAATCCACTGACAATTGAACAATGGATCAAGTCCATTTAAATTATATTTTAGGATTTTAGATTTAATGAAAGGGAGACAGTTTTTTTAATAATGAATAGTTCCAATGGGATTGTTGAACAATGCTGGCCATTGATTCAAAATACAATGGGGAAGGAGGGGATGTATAGAATGGAATGCAATGAATTTATGGTAATATTTTTTGAGAAATAATTTCCTCATGAAACAAACCAATATGAATTCCTTAATTTATGATATTATAACGAGGAATCCATTTTTAGTTGAAGGAAAATTATAAGAGATTTTAAAGAATTTCTATGAAATATCGATGTAATCTGGAAAGGATGATTGAACATTTCTTTGTTGGTCGTAGAAGAATATTGAGAATGGATCTAGTCTCTCAAATATTTTTTTCATGTGATGATATAGTATCATGTGGAATAAATATGAATAAATAATTCCCAATTTGTTTATTTTAAAAGGAAATCAGGAGAATATGACTATAATGAAGAACCATGGAAAAAATAAATGATTCAAATGTGAATATGGGAACAGAAAGAGGTCAATCATTTGATAATTATGGAATTGAACACCACGATAATTTCATAAGGGGAATGAGAAACTATTTAAATTTTGGAGAAAAATACCAAATAGATTACTGTGGGATGGTAAATTAATTATAAATTGACATTTTAACCTCTTATCCATATCAATAGATTGGAGAGTCACGAGGATCCTCTGTCCTTAACTGACATCCACAAGAATCTAATGGATAGAAAAAATTCTAATAGATAACCAAAACATTGATGGATGATTTTACATATATAAAAACTTGTCCTATAAAGCTTAAAATAAAAATAATGAAATAATGTTATATGATTCATGTTGTATAAAGAATACATAAAAAATAAAATACCAGTAGACAATGATAAAAATTTATCAATGAAAATGTATAACAATGTAAAGAGAGAAAACCAAAGGATATCCAAAAGGAACAAAACCAATATGGCTTCACTATAACAACTCCATAACAAAATTCAAAGATCCATCTCTAGAAAATCATTAATAAAATAAAATAGAGAAATAAAAAAAATTCATTGACCAGTGCCATGAATAACATTTTCTGCATACACACGTCATACCACGTAGGATTTCCCAAAAATACATACCAACTCACTCCACTAATAATTTAACAAATTAGATCACAAATTAAAATTTATTTTAAAATAAAAGACAGAAACATAAAATAATTTTTCAAATTTAGAACCATTTAAATAAAAATACAAAAATATATATTACTCCAACTTTTCCTAACCAAATCATGTCCACATAATCATTCACATATTAATTCTAGGTGATATCCCATACTCATATGTTGTTACACATAGATCAACCAACTCTTCACATGGTGAGTATTATCTTGGTTCATATAATAAGAACCATAAACATTCTAAGGGTAAAATTCAATTGGAATTATCATATAAAACATTCAACATATTCTACATTCTCACTTTCTATATTTCACATAGTATTGTACTTACCATTTTAAAGAATATAGTCTATAATATTACTTGGATTTAACCAATATTATAAGTTATAATTATAAATAAATAGGTTTCTTCAAAAACCATTAAAATTATAATGATTAAAAAATTATAAACCCAATGGTTTAAATTTATGAAATCATTTAATATTTTCTTCAAAGACAAAAAATAATTTAATAAAAACTAACCCTTAAAATTATAAAACATGTGGATAAAAATAAGAAGCCACCAACCTCACAATGAATGATGAAAAATATGATTTACACAAAAACCACTAGAACCAATATTTAAATTCCATTAATTTAATAAATATTAATATATATAATCATGATCTCATAAAAAACACATCAGTAATCAATGATCTATCCACAAAAACAAAATCAAATGTTTTTCTCAATGAAAAAGGAGTGGATCTATAAATAAAATCAATAATAGATGAAAAAAAGATCCAAACGTAATTTTTTAAGATCCAACACACATAAATATTTTTAAATTGAGTTCTGAAGGCATAGGGTATTTGAATAACACCAACAAAAATCTCCAGGTTTCACAGTTTTGGCCTAACTATTCGATGCACATTCATACATCTAAAATATAATTTTTTAGTTTTTTTTTCCAAAAAAATATATCTAATTTCTCTCCCATTTGACTAAGATATAAAATATAATGATTTATTTTGGTATTCATATAATATTTTATCCCATTAAATCCCAATTTAAATGGATTTAAGTGTGTTTGATCTAAGAGAGTGATGGTAAGAGACCCTTTTATCCTTATATATCTCTTATTTCTAGATCAGATCATATTTTTTAGAAAAAAAAGTTACATATAATATTAATATGGATAGATATATTATCTATCATGTGTTTTTGATGATATATTTCTTTTATCAATTGATGGATAGAAATTTAAATTGTAGCGACAGATATTTTGTTGCATTTTTCTCTATTTTAAAAACCCATTATAAAGTAGGTGGTTTCTCTATCTTCTCCAAATGTTCTATAACATGAAGACCTAGTTTTTATTAAAAAAATAAATGAATTCGAAAAATAAATAATGGATTATTTTTCAATGGAAAATAATTACGTTTTTTGATTTTTGAAACATTGAATTTTGTATGATTTTTGGAAAACAAATTCATTTCTGGTTTTAAATTATGGTTCTGGTTGAACTACAGAAAAATGATAAATAAATATTTTTTTAAAAGGGAGGAATGTATCTATTGGATTTAATGGATGTTAGATCCTAAAATATTTGTAATTGTTTGTGTGTTCATTTTCATCAAACTTGACCCATATGGGGTGTGTCATTCTAGGGAGGATGCATTGGGTGAACAATCACCGAGTGACCACATGGTTGATATATGATTAACCATTCATGAGTATGAGATTGTAACCTGACATGCATGTGTGAATGAGTATTTGTACATGGTTTGTTTATTCATGAAGGATTAAAGAAAAAAATATTTATGAAATTGATTTAAATTCATTTAAATTAGAGTTTTTATTATACTCTCTTTTCATTAGAAGGATATTATGATATGTGATGTATCATGTTCTTCTCATTGTGTCTTGATTTGGTAAGTCAATTTTGGGAAAACCAACTGGGTAACATTATCCAACCTCTACATATTCAGATAATTGAAGGTACATATGTTGTTCTACACGAAATAGGGTATGAAAAGGTTTTGTATTTCTTTAGTAGTACTTCATAGTGGGATGTCGAGAGATAGAGTATATAATTCTATCATGGAGTGGTTAGAGAGATGAATGCTTTCTAATACTCCATTTTTATTTCCTTAACTTTTCTTATGATATCAAATTCTAAATTTTTATTTCTACACTAATGTTTTTTTTTGTTTTTTTTATAGGTATTTTTTATACATCATTTAACATATATATTGGGTTTTATAAAAAAATCATGATATTTTATGTTTGTTATATAGGGAGAATTTCCCCCCAATTATTATGTAATATATTGGAATGTATTTCAATCATTTGGTGTCTTCAGATTGTCATATTATATCTACAAAAATTCTACTCCATCACATTCAATGAATTGGGTTGTTATTATATAGATATACAATACTTCCACTATAAGTATATGTTATATTATTCAATCCAATTACCCAAGGAATTTACCTTAGATGATGCCTATAGAAAATGTAAAGGATTATAAAATTACTAAAACTAATGTAAATATAAATTAAATTATTATAACATTTAAATCAATCATAAAATGAAGTTCCATTTGATTCTCAATCTACACAAAATTTTATATCAAGTAGTAATATTAAATCATTCCCTAACACTATTATGAAGGAGTGTTCAATCATGGAACCTTGAGGGAATCATGTTATAATAATAATATATTATGTGGCCTCTAATAAGGTGAAAATATAATCTATAGTTGTATACTAGGTTGTTATACATACGAAATAAAATGACATAATATAGATTATTTGAGACTAGGATATGTAGAATTAATTAGAATAAGATAAAAATAATCAATGTTGTACTTGTGGTTATGTTTATAATGAATTATTTAAATGTCAAAATATTATCTCATTTCATAAGGTGCTACTATTGATGTTTTATAAATTGATATATCACTATATCATAATTAATTTTATTAATATTGAGTAATATCATGTGTTATGCCATCAATTTGGATTTTAGAAAATGGAAACACTGTTTATTATTTTATGGATGATCTATTCAAGGTTTATTTTCATTCGTCTGATAAGAAAATTTCATCATAATCATTCTTCATAAGAATTAAATGATGAAATAAATCAAATCCCTCAATCAGATTGAAAAATTTTCAATAAGAAAATATAATGGAATAAAATATCTATTCATCACATATTCAATATGTCACGACCCGTCCCCCAGGGCCCGCATCGTGACTACCCCAAGCCCACCTTCCATAGGCCAGAGGTTGACGAATAGCACCAAAGGCATGATTCCATAGAACTGGGAAGGAATTGCCTCTATAAAACATAAACACACACACAACCATAGAACAAACGGAAGAAAACTCTATGTAAAGAAGTATAAAAAATATTGATGAAATTACAATGGGGCCCGAAATACAGGCCCAACAGAATGGTATAACTACAGCTAAATAAAGTACAACTGAAAAGACAAATAGCTGGAAGATGGAAGCAGCTCCTGGATCATCCCTTGTGTTCCTACCTTAAGGGTAGGTACAATGGTCATCCTCAGTAATCCCTGTCTATGAGTCCACACTGTGTGCCATCACGCCGAGTGTCCACCTCCGGGTATCATCCAGTCCTCTTACACTCTTCCTTAGTCAGTGCTATTTGTCGTCTGCATCCAACACAACGAGGTGCGGGCATAGCCCATGCAGGGGTGAGTATAACGATACCCAGTAGGGACCACGAGGCCCTCATGGTCTCACTAAAATCCAACAAGGATAAAACACAAATAAATATCTCAACAAATATCCTTTACTTAGGTATATTCCCATAAATATACCTATGTTATCATGTAACCCATCTCAATCATGAGGAAAACACAAAGGTCAATGACTCAGTTCAAACATGGATTTTATTCATGATGTCGAAACCACAACTGCTAGAGAAATCATCCTCTATCGAGCACAGTATTCCTGCCACAAATCTGAGGTTCTACTGATTAACCATAGACCGTTGAGGTACCTCTCCTGTCGAGTACCGCGGGTCTGTCACCCCAACACAGTAGCGCTTCCCGCCATGGGTCTGCTGCCCCAACACAATAGCGAACCCCCTAATAGCCTACAACGATACCTCTCATATCGAGTACCATGGGTATACCACCCCAAAATAGTAGATCTCCTCCTCCATGGGTTTGTCTCCCCAAAACAGTAGCGCTCCCCACTGCGCCAGTCAAGTCACTCTGAAACGAATAAGACAAGCAGTCGTCAGGTCTACAACTACTAGGTCATCGCACTCCATACGCTCATCTCCGGGAGGGTCCTCTACATGATATAATATTTGACACATCCAAGTGTCACAAAATCTCAAATCGAAGTATTGAAAAGGTCCGCCTTGTCATAGGGGTCTCAAAGCAACAGACAGCGCGTCAATCGGACGCCCGGTCTGTGAGTTATTAGCATTTTTTGTCCCGGGGGCCCTGTTGGTTTCATGTACGAAACAACCCCACCGTATCTAAATTGTACCCCGAACATCCAAGGGGTATACTCAAAAAAACCGATTCTCAAAGAGATTACCAATGCCAGTGATGGTTCGTCAAACAGACGTCCAGTCTGAGAGTTATTGACTTTTCTTTTCCAGGGCCTCGGTTGGTTTTTAAGCTAAAACCAACTAGACCATAATTCAACTGCGTCCAATCCTCAGGTGGAGTATTCCAAAATAATCTTCTAATCCAAATAAATCCAACATAGTTGACAGCACGTCAATCGAACGTCCGACCCTTATGTTATAAGCATTTCTGCTCCGAGGGCCCGGTTGGAATTACGCTCGTTCAAAAACCGACTATTTCCCAAAGTCATCCAAAACATACGAAGAGTATTAAAAAAGGACGGCCTCATCACAGGGGTCCCAATGCCATAGACGGAACATCGATCAGACACACGATCATGAAGATATTCACATTTAAGCATGCGGGTCGGGCCCATTAGGCCCAGTGGGCTGGATGGTGGGTCTGACCCGATTCGGCGGGTCCAACCCGGTATGGGGTCTCAGCCAAGCCTAAAGAAACGCGACCCGACCTAGTGGAAGGTGTGGCCCGGCCTGCCATGGCCCGACCGGCTGGCTGAGCGGCTGGCCCGATGGGGGCCGTGCGGTCTGTGGTGGGGGGCGTGGCCCCCCGGCTGCCTGAACCGGCGGCGCCACCCTCCCTAATAGGTCGACCGAAGCCGGCCGGCCTTTTTGGCACAAGAGGCCCGCTTCAGCGGGCCGCAGTTCATCCAGAATGGCACCCTCCTGGTGCCCTGATTCTGCTCAGCCCGGCAGGCCGCCTGTTGGTCAGTTTTCCCACCGAGTAGACCGCGGAACGTAGGACACGATCTTATGCAGTGCGGCGCCCCTTGTGGCACCACGGTCCTCCTTCGGCCCGACCAGCTTTATCCGGACAATTCATCATCTTCCAAGTGGCTGGCGGTTACGGGACGCAATTCCTCTCCATACGGTCGGCATATGGCCGCCACTTTTCCTCCGGTCACCGCCACCCTTCCGGCCCTGTCGCCATTGAAAAAAAAAACAGGGGTCATCGGAGGGTCGTCAGGTCATGTTCGTTCGGCCCGCGCCCTCCACGTTAGGTGTTATCACATGGCCAATGACAATCCATGGTTTCAAAAAAGGATGAAGCACAATTTTATTCAATTAAAATTAAAACAAAACCCTACCTCGAATAAATGTTCATGGTAGTTGAGCGTCATGGAAGACGACGTCGTAGAGGTCGGGCATCACATTATACGAACATTGTTTCTATTGACATCAGGGTGCATCCGAAGGGAATCATCGATGGAGAATTATTCGGAATTCTTCATTGGAGTCATTTTTCATTGATGTTTGGTGTTCTTCGTCGGATAAGAACAATTCCTTCTAAATCCTCTCAAGGGATCTCCCACCAAGACTTTCCAACCAAAACAAATGAATAGGATTTACCCTCTTTTAAAAGAATTTCCCACCAATTCAAAACAATTCAAAAATGAATTGTTGACACATAGATTAATTAATTAAGAGAATAATTACCTCATTAGGTGGGGTGGCATAATCAATGGATGGATGGTGGAGAGGCTCCACATAATAAATGGGGGGGGGAGTTTCCAACTTAATGAAGAGGATATTAATGGGGGTTAAAGGGGGGGTTATGGGAGATGAAACGTTATGGATCGTGTGGGCCCCACCTCGCAAATATCAACACTTGAAATGTTATGTGGGTATGGTCCCCACAAATAACTTCCCATGGGAGGAATAAACTTTCAATGATAAATAAAATTTTCTCCATACTTTTATTTAACTACTTCCAATTTTCCCAAAAAAATTAACTTTCAACCCGCATAAAAGAAAAATGTTGTAAAGGTCCCCTTAAGGAAATACTGGTGCTGTAAGTTCATCGGTGTCCTCATATTTAAATTCTGTGCACCGGTTCAAAAGATTGAAAATCCCTCACGTACGTTTTCTGAATGTACCTAAACATAACTTAATATATTGATTCCGGGCACATCGGGCCTCGGAATCAGGTGCCGTCAGAAGCCACAGATTTGTAAAATTTAAAATAAGTATTAAAAAAAATTTCCTTGGAAATTTAGGGTATTTACATTACTCTCAAATAAGGGATTTACATCCCCGTAAAGCTACAATACATACTAGGGAATCAAAAGTGGTATTGAGAACGCATCTGGGCCTCCCTCTCAAATGTGCTCTCCTTGAGGTTCCCATACTGCCAGCGAATGTGCACTAGAGGAATAAACCATCATCTTAGGACCTTCTCCTGTCTATTCTCAATCTCTACTGGAACCTCTGTGAAAGTCACCCTGTCATCGATATCCAGCTCCACATGGTCAATGATGTGTGAAGGGTCGAGCACGTATTTCCTCATCTGAGATATGTGAATGGCGTCATGCACCTTGTGTATCTAAGGTGGAAGGGATAAGAGGTAATACACCTCAACATTCCTGCTGAGGACCTGGAAAGGACCGATGAACCTCAGAGATAACTTGTTGCCTCGGCTAAATTTCCATAGACCTCGACGAGGTGAGACCCGTATAAAGACGTGGTCTCCATCCTTGAACTCCACTGTTCTCTGTCTCCTAACAACAAAGGATTTCTGCCTGCTCTGTGCAGTCTTCATTCTCTCATGGATGATCTCCACCTTCTCCATCACAGCTCGTACCATCTTAGGTCGGTAGGATGTTGGACGACTTGGTATGTTGGTCGACGATCACCCTTCATCCCCTACCATCTGTAAGAGCTACTAAGATTTCTCCTTTGCCGAAAAATGAAATCAAGTCTCATCCCCAAGACGAACCTTTCCCATTTCCTAATACAGTCAATACTAAAATGAATAATACATTCATGCCATGGATGACGTCATAAGGACTCGACACCACTAACAAAAAATCCAACTGTTACTCTTTCCTCCAAGGGTCAAGTCACACTGTCGGCATCAGTGTGTGGTCACTGGGTCTCCTCCAGTAGCAATCTCAAATGTGAGGGTCAAATCAACAGTTTAAACCAGAGCCTCTTATTACACAAAAAGGAAGTAAAGTAATCATCACAAGTACAAGTGTCTTTTATTACTGCAGGTCGAAGTACAAGGACACAATGCAAAGAAAACAATGACATTTACAAAGCTAAAAGCATCATGAACAAGGGCCTCAATGACTGGAACTAGTCTGGATCCTGTCCACCTGCTTCCGAAGCTCCATAGTCATATTCTTCAGATTCTTGAAGCTGTGATCTCCCCTGTCCTTCCATTCCATGCGGTCGGGGTGGATCTCTTGGTGGTGGTGGTGGAAACACCTCGAAGCATCGTGCACCACCAGCTGCATGGCAAGCTCCATGCATTAATTCATGATCAAACCTCTACCTCTAATTGGGAGTTCCTTCATCTATCTGCTGATCGTCTGGACGGTGGGTCAGACAGTCACGTGCCATGTGACCAAGCCCGCTGTAGGAGAAACACTACCCGTTCCCGGTATGCCTGGCTCTGTCTCCGCCCTGGGTTCTACGCAATAATGATCCTGAGTCGTGTGGTGGAACACCTATAGGTCTGGTCCTATTGGACCTCTGTGTAATCTATCTACTACCTACATATTTCTTGGCTACTGATAGAAATCCATGTGGCATAGGTAGCAACTCTAGATCACGCTTAGAGTGTAGAGTTTCTGGTATGAAATCCACCCTGAAAAAACCCTCGAAGTTTCCCTAGGTGAAGGTCGTCTCGTCGCAAAACTGGAACATCTGGCTCCACCACCTCTCAGCTGCTCCCTGAAAGACACTAACAGCTAGGTACACCATCATGTCAGCGAGTGTCCCAACTGTGTGGAAAGCTCATGCTACAAACTCCAACCAGTACCCAGCCATATGAAAGTCTGTCTTGCCTCAAAACCTGAGTGGACTATGTCACAGGAACCTGTGAAAAGCGCTCAAGTGGTGTTTACCCTCTGATGTTGGGGATGTTGATAATGGTAGCCCAGTGGGTAATGGTACCGCTGGTGCCTCTGCTGTGATGGGCCCCTCCACCGTGGAATCACTGCTCGGTGGGCTACCATCATGCTCTCCAATCAGAACCCGCGCTGAATGTCTAGTTAAAGACATCCTAAAATGAAACAGATGTGACATGGTCAAAAGACTATACTTGGTTAGCTGACCTGGTTTGAACTAACATGAAGAAAACTTTTTAAAACTCACATGCAATCAATGTTTTCGTGCACTAAGTCGGAAATCAGAAGTCAGGGTCCTGGTGTATGGATATGTCGGACATCGAACCAACACTAGACTCCCTGAATTGAAAACCACACTCAGTACACATAACGCTATTACTTCACAGAAAAGAAAATATCAGAGACCTATGTTCTGCAGTAGAACCGACTCCTCTTATACCAATTTTTCACAACCCATCCCCTGGGGCCCGCATCGTGACTACCCCAAGCCTGCCTTCCATAGGCCAGGGGTTGTCGACTAGAACCAATGGCAAGATTCCCTTTAACTAGGAAGGCATTGACTTTATAAAATGTAAACACACACAAAACCAGAGAACAAGCAGAAGAAAAATCTAAGTAAAGCAGTATAAAAATCTTGGTGAAAGTACAAAGGGGTCGGAAATATAGGCCCAATAGAAAGGTACAGCTAAAACTTAAAGAAATTACAACTGACAAGACAAACAACTGGAATATGGAAGCATCTCCTGGATCGTCATCCGGGTACCTACCTGAAGTGTAACAGCCCGATATTTTATGAAAAATATTCTTTTTAATTTCACTAATGTCTTGTGTTGTACGCTACACCAAAAGGAGCTTGCACAACACGCATCCTTGACTTGCCTTGCATTACACGCAATCGCAACCTTCCTCGATAGCGTGTGTAGTACGCAATACTGAGTTTCACTAAACAACGATATTCTATTAAAATATTATTAAAACTAGCCGTTATGAATAGTAATAACCACTTTTTAAATTTTAGAAATTTTAGCTCTCAAAATGGACTTCATTTTTGGATTCAGAATACCGAAATTAGCCTAAGGTGAAATTTTGGTATTTTTCTGAAAACATTCAATTTTTGATGAATAGTGAAACCACTAAGTGGTAGGTTAAAAACTGAATTTTGCATAAAACGTAATTTTACCGCTTCTGTGAATGGAATTTCAAAAATTCGACAGACACGGTTGATATCAGTAAGTAAAATGTGGTTTAATGAGATAAAAATACTTTTTTGGTGAATAGTATCTTTTTACTTTTTTACCGCGGTTAATAGTAAATAGGGTAACTAAGGGTAAATATGATATTACTATTACCCTAAAACATGTCCTAATTCTATTGGATAAGTTTAATTCGACCAAAAACAAACTTAGGAATAATATATGACCATTTAGGCCCACTTGGATTAGATTAGGACATTTATTATTATTTAATTCAAAGAAGAGTTAAAAGAGTTAAAATCATAGTTTATTTACTAAAACATTTTTAATATAGGGTTATACATAAGATAAATTCGATTGTAAATATTCATTAGAATTCTAAAATGATTTCCTACATAATGGTATTTTATTTTTAATTTTTAGACATTAAATAATTTAATTTATTTATGACACAATGATGATGCAGTAATTATCTTATTTATGAAATATTGACATAATTGATGTTATAAACACCAAAATAAATGTAATTTGAGACTTTTTATGAATTCCACTTATTTTCTAGGTTACTATGATATAGTCGTGTTGATTTAATCCACTTGGCTCGAGCACATAATTCTGTTATGACTTTCACAAAAATCATATATCAAATAGTGTCAAAATTGACACAAAATAGTTTTTAAATCAAATATTATTTTATTAATTGTTATTTTATTCCTAAAAATCTAAGGTTCGGCCAAATGACATATATAAGGATATATTTATTAATAATAAACAATTTTGGGTTCGTTTGGCGTGTTATAGTAAGTGTATTAACCATATAGTGAAAGAAAACAAAAAGACACGGTAAAAGTTAAATTATTTAACTTAGAGTTAAATCTAATTGATAAGGTTAAAATAATATCCTAAACTTGTCTAAATCCTATTGGATGATAGGATTTCGACCCATCCCCACTTTAGCTTCGAAGTAAGACCCTTTGGAACCATTATAACTGATTTTGACTTTAATAGAAAATAATATTTTGAGATATTCCTAAGGTGCCCCTCTCCTCCCTTATAAAAGGGCACCTCCTCCCCCTCCTCCTCACACCAATTTGAGCACTCAAACTCAGACAACCCCTACCAAAATCCCTTCTACAATTCCCTAGAATAATCCTAGAGGTCCTGGTCTTTTTCAAAGACCAATCCTAGTTTCCTAAGTGGAAGATTCAAAGACGCGTTTCAAAGAAGAGGTAATAACCATTACCGATCTTTTCAATTTCTTTCTTCTTCAAATTCTTCTTCTTTAGTTGTTTCATGAAAAAGTAATAACATCAGTATTACATACATACTGATATGTTATTATAAATATGAAACAATCCTAATTCACCTTCTATCCATCCTACGGAAAAATGAAATCACAGCGCGTGCGTACGTACGGAATACCGTCTCCACGCCGTGGTGTAATCTATTTTCCGCCACCACCTTACATGGATGGGTATAATGGTGTAAAGAATAACTATAAATAGTTATTATAACATCATATTGATTCTGATATATTGTATAATCCACTACAATTCAATTCAATAATTATGGAAATGATATCATCGCTCGTGCGTACGCACGGAATACCGTCTCCACGACGCGATGAGATTCATTCTCCATGTTAACCATTTAAGAATGATTATAAAGTATATATAAGAAATAATAATGAAATATATGACATTATAAAGCTACTGTATTTATGTATATATATATATATATATATATTTATTTCATCTACTTACTTCCATTCAAGACAATAAGGAAAGGAAAACGGCGTTCATGCGTACGTACGGACTACCGTCTCCATGAACGGTGTTTTTCATTTCATTTATCTATCTATCTATATATATATTGAATATATATATAAATCATTTTTTATATTCTGGAAGTAAGTAAATCATGATATAAGTAATAATAATGTCAAGAACAACAAGTCAAAACACCTACGATAAATAAAACGCTTTTACCCAAAACGCTTCTTTAACATGGAATTTACAAAAGAACGGATAATATAAATTCATAAGGAACCATATATGATATCATAACAATGAGTATGATTCTTTAATAAGTCAATAACATTATTTAAATCATTATACAGGAGTTTTGGACACGTACAAAGCAAGTCGGACCTAAGGTAAGGGAAATATCACAATCTCATTTTTATCCGAGATTGTTTATTCGTAAGTATTTACTGGGGTGTATTTTATCATCCACATCCATGTTTCATAAATATGTAATATTATTTCCATCCACCTTAAATTATTTAAATCCATCTTTACCCTTCGGTGATTTTTTAGTAAAAGAAATGAAAGGAATCTTTTGTTGTTTTTCGTACGAGGTGCTTTTTGACATTTCCGACAAAAGTATGAAGAATGTTTTTTTAACTTATACGGCATGAATGGATTTTTAAAACATTATTCCCAAGAAGCTTCCTTTACATGTTTTCAAGTTTATATTTAATCAACTTCTTTTAGTTTAACATTGTATGACATGTTAAGAAAGGAAATGTTTTTTTGAAGTAAAAAGGATATTTTCCTCAAGAATGAAGTTCAAATGTCTTATAAAAATTATTTTCCATCTAAGATAATATAGGGTTCTGTTTTTATCCCTATTATTACATTGATTTGATTATGTTTTGAGGGAATTATTTTTATGAAGTCATTTACCTTATATGATTTGTTTTATGATGTCATGATGTTTCAAGAATCCCATTTTTGTTACATGTGTTATGCAATGATGTATGATTTATGATTATGTGGAACACATAAGAAAGGATTCATTATAAGAAGGGTGGGACCTATATATCCCTCCAATTCATTGGGTAAAGATTTTATTTCTCATGAGATAGACAGGGCTGGAACGGTAGGTTATACCGGTTCAGTGAAACAGGACTGAAACGAGGGTTACTTGATTCAGAAAGGGACTTTGTCCACTAAGATAGTCTTGGAAATGAGTCTTGACTAACAAGAAATGATTCTCTATGATTATGTGTGAATGCCAAAAAGTTTCATGTTTTAAGTTATGATTATTGTGATTACATTTCACTGCCATGATTTACCCCATGTTATGAAATTCTGATCTCTTTTGCAGGTTAAGATTTCCAAAAGTTATGTGCTTATGTATATGATGTGATTTATATTTCTTTTGTTTACCCTTACTGAGAATTTGAGCTCACCCTTTTATGTTTTCTTTTCCCCAGGATATAAAGAAAGGTTTTAGGTAAAAAAAAGGGAAGATCTTTATGGGGGATATTGGATATCTTTCACCACGAATAGAAGATTACGTTCCGAGTTTCCAAAGACACTAAACTATTACGATCCTTGTGTGTGTGTTTTTGTTATGTACTAAGTATTCCTCAAAAGTAATGTAATGTCTATGTACGTCAGGCTTCGGGTCTCTATAGTTGGTATCAGAGGAAAAGGAGGTAGGAATGTATCCGATCCTTGGGAACTCTCACATGTCAGCGTTGGACGAAGAATGGCTCTCCGCCCAAGGGCTTCATGAGGAAATGGCTGCCACTGGGGATGGTGGTGTGTCCCGCCCAGGGGGTGTAGCCGCCCATGGAGTGCCCTGATAGGTATCAATTGTAGTCCACTGGAAGTAATTCTATACCGCTATAGTTGGTATCAGAGGAAAGGTTTAGTCAACCATTGGAAACTAGAATGCGAAAACGTTAGTGAGATCCCTAGAGATATTTCTACGGTATGTCTAGGGATGTCCCTAAGGTTAAGTATACGTATAGGTTATAGTACTATAACTACGCTAAAGATCATAGAATTAAACCTAATATGTTAGATATTGAAGGTACTCCCCCTTTATTATGTTGTTTTCTCTAGCATGATTTTTGGCTCTCACACTATTCTTTTTGGGTTTTAGACGATGGATGGAACCCGAAGGAACCGTGTTGATCAATGCAATGGACAATGCAATGATTGTCCTCCTGAACAAACAAATGTTATGGGAGATGGAGTGCAAAATCTTATTGTTATACTTACACAAGATATGAATCATTCTGGACTTCCAAATGAGCAGAGAAGGGAACAATATTCTATTGAGTCCTTCATGAGGCAACGTCCACCTTCTTTCAGTGGGTCTTCTGATCCACTTGTTGCTGAACAATGGACCAGTACCACTGAAAAGATATTTTCAGTTCTTCAATGTTATGAACATGATAAAGTCATCTTAGCAGTATATCGTTTGGAAAGTGAGGCTGATCAATGGTGGATTCTTATCAAGAATACAAGGAAAAGAGATGAAATTGAGTCCATGGAATGGGACAAGTTCAAGAACTTATTTTTCAATAAGTACTTCCATCGTATTCTTCGAACAAAGATGGATAAGGAGTTCTTGAACTAAAGAAAAAGGATGATGAATCTGTTGGTATATACGAAGCGAATTTTACAAGACTTGCAAGGTATGCATCTGGCATTATCATCCAACCTGAAAGTAAAGTTGATCGATTTTTCAGTGGCTTAAAACCAAGTCTTCGAAGGGAATTAGCTATAAGAGACTTCAATAGCTATGAAGAAATTGTGCGTTGTGCTATCAAGGTAGAAATGGAAGTTGGTGTTACATATCCATCTCATGGTTTTGACAAGAAACGAAAGATGGAGTTCAAGGAGAAATCTCAGAATAATGGTGAAAAGAAGATGAATGTTTCCTTATGCACAAAGTGTGGAAAAAATTATAGTGGAGATTGTCTTAAAGGGACTAGAAAATGTTTTAAGTGTGGAAAAGAAGGTCATCGAGCAGTTGAGTGTCGAAGTAATGGAAAAAGGGTTTCCAATGATGTGAATAAAGCAAACACTGTAGAGAATGCACCACCAACACTTCAATGCTTCAAGTGCAAGGAAATGGGG
The DNA here is from genome assembly GCA_963277665.1 of Viscum album. Classification (NCBI taxonomy): domain Eukaryota; kingdom Viridiplantae; phylum Streptophyta; class Magnoliopsida; order Santalales; family Viscaceae; genus Viscum; species Viscum album. The sequence goes on along the minus strand of OY728142.1, from coordinate 1,255,743,474 downwards.
CATTATGCTAATAAATGTCCTAATCCAAGGGTTAGTGATGATCAACATGAGCAACCACTGAAGGAAAAGGACAAAGGGAAGTCACATGTGATCACTATTGGCAATGTTGAATATGACAACGATGTGGTGGAATGATTAAGTGTTTATGTAATGGGATTCCAAAATAATATTGTATCATGGAGTATTGGAATATTTATTTATTGGTATAATGTGGTATTCAAAGTAATTGAGATATTTTTGGATATAAGATGATATGCGCATAATGAAGGGAAAATGAGAAAATGAAATGTTTAACAGTATTCATGAGCTCATGATTGATATAAGGACTAAGTGATATCATGGTTTGAGTATATATAATTTTTAGGATTTTGGTATGTGGAAAGTGTTAACTTTAAACTGCATTCATGTTTTCACTAAGGTATTCAAGAGAATACATGATTATGGACTTTGAATGTTTGGAATGTGACCAACAAAACATATATTATGACATATGGAGATCAACGATGGTATTAAATCTCTGGTAATTGTTTTCACTATGTTATGAGAGTGGACTGCAGTATTATGGATAAGACAAAAGATTGAAATGGATTATATTGGACATAAGTGAGTATTGTTTAAGGATAGAAGTTTTTTTTCGATATTATTGATGGGATGTTATAGTAATGTAGTTTTAGAAAAAGGATAACCTGCAGGACGGGCGACAGCCCATCACTTCAGACAAGGCTGTGGGAATCGAACCCACAACCGAAGTGCGACTGGCCTTTATCGCCTACCACTGGCCTATAGGAAGTCCCTGTTTAGTAGAAACTAGTTTCATTATATTAAGCTGTATGATATATGAAGTATAAATCCATTTTAGGAACCATATGTGATTAATCTCACTATAGATAGACTTATGTATATAATTTTTGCTAACCTTTGGTTTGAGACAGATGGAATGACCCATCATTCTATCACATGATCTGCTAACACTTCACGAATAACAAATTCAACTTCATTTATTTAAGATATAAAGTGGAAATTGTTCAAGGCATGAACAACAGTGAGATTGTACGAAAATAAAGAAAGTATTTATTCTAATTCAAATTTTCAACTTTAGGGAAATGATATTGAAAACCAAAAATGTTGTCCTAGTGATCTTATACCTGATGAATCGGATGGTACCTTAGATCGTCACAAATTTATGGATTTGTGATTGTTGGCTTTTTCATAGCCATGTTCTCTACCACTCTCCATTAGAACATGATGGTTAGATTTTTCTTCCATATCCATATTTTCACCTATGTGGAAACCCAGTGATTAGTTTATTTGGGTAATCGTTACATTTCATACTTTAGTATTTAAATTCAAGTTTTGGTACTCCTTTTTAAGACGTGGGTTTCTATTAAAGAAACTTTCGAATAGTAAACCATATATAACCCCGACGAATTTCGAGGGCGAAATTCATTTTAAAGGGGGTAGAATGTAACAGCCCGAGATTTTATGAAAAATATTCTTTTTAATTTCACTAATGTCTTGTGTTGTACGCTACACCAAAAGGAGCTTGCACAACATGCATCCTTGACTTGCCTTGCATTACACGCAATCGCAACCTTCCTCGATAGCGTGTGTAGTACGCAATACTGAGTTTCACTAAACAAAGATATTCTATTAAAATATTATTAAAACTAGCCGTTATGAATAGTAATAACCACTTTTTAAATTTTAGAAATTTTAGCTCTCAAATTGGACTTCATTTTTGGATTCGGAATACCGAAATTAGCCTAAGGTGAAATTTTGGTATTTTTCTGAAAACTTTCAAATTTTGATGAATAGTGAAACCACTAAGTGGTAGGTTAAAAAAAGAATTTTGCATAAAACATAATTTTACCGCTTCTGTGAATGGAATTTCAAAAATCCGACAGACACGGTTTATATCAGTAAGTAAAATGTGGTTCAATGAGATAAAAATAATTTTTTGGTGAATAGTAACTTTTTACTTTTTTATCGCGGTTAATAGTAAATAGGGTAACTAAGGGTAAATATGATATTACTATTACCCTAACACATGTCTTAATTCTATTGGATAAGTTTAATTCGACCAAAAACAAACTTAGGAATAATATATGACCATTTAGGCCCACTTGGATTAGATTAGGACATTTATTATTATTTAATTCAAAGAAGAGTTAAAAGAGTTAAAATCAAATTTTATTTACTAAAACATTTTTAATATAGGGTTATACATAAGATAAATTCGATTGTAAATATTCATTAGAAATATAAAAAGATTTCCTACATAATCGTATTTTATTTGTAATTTTTAGACATTAAATAATTTAATTTATTTATGACACAATGATGACGTAGTAATTATCTTATTTATGAAATATTGACATAATTGATGTTATAAACACCAAAATAAATGTAATTTGAGACTTTTTATGAATTCCACTTATTTTCTAGGTTACTATGATATATTCGTGTTGATTTAATCAACTTGGTTCGAACACATAATTCTGTTATGACTTTCACAAAAATCATATATCAAATAGTGTCAAAATTGACACAAAATTGTTTTTAAATATAATATTATATTATTAATTGTTTTTTATTCATAAAAATCTAAGGTTCGGCCAAATGACTTAGATAAGGATATATTTATTAATAATAAACAATTTGGGGTTCGTTTGGCTTGTTATAGTAAGTGTATTAACCATATAGTGAAAGAAAACAAAAAGACACGGTAAAAGTTAAATTATTTAACTTAGAGTTAAATCTAATTGATAAGGTTAAAATAATACCCTAAACTTGTCTAAATCCTATTGGACGATAGGATTTCGACCCATCCCCACTTTACCTTCGAAGTAAGACCCTTTGGAACCATTATAACTGATTTTGACTTTAATATAAAATAATATTTTGAGATATTCCTAAGGTGCCCCTCTCCTCCCTTATAAAAGGGCACCTCCTACCCCTCCTCCTCACACCAATTTGAGCACTCAATCTCGGCCAACCCCTGCCCAAATCCCTTCTCCACTTCCCTAGAATAATCCTAGAGGTCCTGGTCTTCTTCAAAGACCAATCCTAGTTCCCTAAGTGGAATATTCAAAGAGGCGTTTCAAAGAAGAGGTAATAACCTTTACCGATCTTTTCAATTTCTTTCTTCTTCAAATTCTTCTTCTTTAGTTGTTTCATGAAAAAGTAATAACATCAGTATTACTTACATACTGATATGTTATTATAAATATGAAACAACCCTAATTAACCTTCTATCCATCCTACGGAAAATTGAAATCACCGCGCGTGCGTACGTACGGAATACCGTCTCCACGCCGTGGTGTAATCTATTTTCCGCCACCACCTTACATGGATGGGTATAATGGTGTAAAGAATAACTATACATAGTTATTAAAACATAATATTGATTCTGATATATTGTATAATCCACTACAATTCAATTCAATAATTATGGAAATGATATCATCGCTCGTGCGTACGTACGGAATACCGTCTCCACGACGCGATGAGATTCATTCTCCATGTTAACCATTTAATAATGATTATAAAGTATATATAAGAAATAATAATGAAATATATGACATTATAAAGCTACTGGATTTATGTATATATATATATATATATTTATTTCATCTACTTACTTCCATTCAAGACAATAAGGAAAGGAAAACGGCGTTCATGCGTACGTACGGACTACCGTCTCCATGAACGGTGTTTTTCATTTCATTTATCTATCTATCTATATATATACTGAATATATATATAAATCATGTTTTATATTCTGGAAGTAAGTAAATCATTATATAAGTAATAATAATGTCAAGAATAACAAGTCAAAACATCTACGATAAATGAAACGATTTTACCAAAAACGCTTCTTTAACATGGAATTTACAAAGGAACGGATAATATAATTCATAAGGAACCATATATGATATCATAACAATGATTATGATTCTTTAATAAGTCAATAAAATTATTTAAATCATTATACATGAGTTTCGGACACGTACAAAGAAAGTCGGACCTAAGGTAAGGGAAATATCACAATCACATTTTTATCCGAGATTGTTTATTCGTAAGTATTTACTGGGGTGTATTTTATCATCCACAGACATGTTTCATAAATATGTAATATTATTTCCATCCACCTTCAATTATTTAAATCCATCTTTACCCTTCGGTGAGTTTTTAGTAAATGAAATGAAAGTAATCTTTTGTCGTTTTTCGTACGAGGTGCTTTTTGACATTTCCGACAAAAGTATGAAGAATGTTTTTTTTAACTTATACGGCATGAATGGATTTTTAAAACATTATTCCCAAGAAGCTTCTCTTACAAGTTTTCAAGTTTATTTTTAATCAACATCTTTTAGTTTAACATTGTATGACATGTTAAGAAAGGAAATGTGTTTTTGAAGTAAAAAGGATATTTTCCTCAAGAATGAAGTTCAAATGTCTTATAAAAATTATTTTCCATCTAAGATAATATAGGGTTCTGTTTTTATCCCTATTATTACATTGATTTGATTATGTTTTGAGGGAATTATTTTTATGAAGTAATTTAACTTATATGATTTGTTTTATGATGTCATGATGTTTCAAGAATCCCATTTTTGTTACATGTGTTATGAAATGATGTATGATTTATGATTATGTGGCACACATAAGAAAGGATTCATTATAAGATGGGTGGGACCTATATATCCCTCCAATGCATTGGGTAAAGATTTTATATCTCATGAGATAGACAGGGATGGAACGGTAGGTTATACCGGTTCAATGAAACAGGACTGAAACGAGGGTTACTCGATTCAGAAAGGGACTTTGTCCACTAAGATAGTCTTGGCAATGAGTCTTGACTAACAAGAAATGATTCTCTATGATTATGTGTGAATGCCACAAAGTTTCATGTTTTAAGTTATGATTATTGTGATTACATTTCACTGCCATGATTTACCCCATGTTATGAAATTATGATCTCTTTTGCAGGTTAAGATTTCCAAAAGTTATGTGCTTATGTATATGATGTGATTTATATTTCTTTTGTTTACCCTTACTGAGCATTTGAGCTCACCCTTTTATGTTTTCTTTTCCCGAGGATATAAAGAAAGGTTTTAGGTAAAAAAAGGGAAGATCTTTATGGGGGATATTGGAGATCTTTCACCACGAATAGAAGATTACGTTCCGAGTTTCCAAAGACACTAAACTATTACGATCCTTGTGTGTGTGTTTTTGTTATGTACTAAGTATTCCTCAAAAGTAATGTAATGTATATGTACGTCAGGCTTCGGGTCTCTACCTGAAGGGTATGTATAGTTGTCCTCCTCAGCACTCAATGTCTATCAGTCTGCTCTATGGGCCATCACGTCGAGTGTCCACCTCTGGGTACCATCCAGTCCACGTACACTCTACCTCGGTCAGCGTTGTACATAATCTGCATCCAAAACAACCAGGTGCGGGGATAGCCCGTGCCCGGGTGAGTATTACATTACTCAGTAGGGACTTCGAGACCCTCAAGGTCTCACTAAAATCCAAAAAGGATAAACCACAATGAAAGATCTAAAAAGATAACTGTTACTTAGGTATATTCCCATACATATACCTAAGTTATCATATAACCCATCTCAATCATGAGGAAAACACAAAGGTCAATGACTCAACTCAAACCATGATTTTATTCATGAGGTCGAAACCACGACTGTTGGAGAACTCCTCCTCTATCGAGTAAAGTAGTCCTATTGCGACTCCGTGGTGCTACTCACTAATCTTAGACTGCTGAGGTACTTCTCCTATTGAGTACCATGGGTCTGTCTCCCCAACACTGTAGCACTTCCCGCCATTGGTCTGCCGCCCCTACATAGTAGCGCTCCCCCTAATATCCTACAGAGGTACTCCTCTTGTCGAGTATCGCGGGTCTGCCGCCCCAATATAGTAGCGCTCCTCCTCCATGGGTATGTCTCCCCAACATAGTAGCGCTCCCCCCTGGGCTAGTCAAGTCACTCTCAAAAGAATCAGACAAGAAGTCGTCATGTATTCCGCTACTAGGTCTCCGCACTCCGTATGCTCATCTCTAAGAGGGTCTACCCCTTGAGCTACTGGTCGATACTTCCAAGTGTCACAAAATCTCAGGTAGATGTTTTTCAAAGGACCGTCTCATCATAGGGGTCTCAACGCAATAGACGACCCCACAATCAGACGACCGGTCTATTAGTTATTAGCCTTATTGTCCTAGGGGCTCGGTTGGTTTCGTGTATGAACCAACCCAACCGTATCTCAACTATAACCCGAACATCCAGGGTACACTCAAAGGGACCGATTCTCAATGAGATTACCAATGTCGGTGACGGTTCATCAAACAGACGTCCGGTCTGAGAGTTATTTGCTTGGGCCCAGTTGGTTTTTAAGCTAAAACCAACCCAAACGTACTCCAACTATGTCCAATCCTCATGTGGAGTATGAAAAAAGAACCATCTAATCAAAATAAATTCAACATAGTCGATGTCACGTTAATCAGACGTCCGGTCCTTATGTTATAAACATTTCCGCCCCGAGGTCCCATTTGGAATTATGCTTGTTCCAAACCCATCCTTTCCCCAAAGACATCCAAAACTCACATAGAGTATCGCAAAAGGACTGCCTCATTGTGAGGGTCCCAGTTCCGCATACGGTGCGTCTATTGGACGCACGGTCGAGATGATATTCACATTTAAGCGTACAGGCCCAGCCCGTTAGGCTCAGTGGGCTGGCGGGTCATCCCAACCCGGTTCGGCAGGTCTAACCCGACATGGGGTGTTGGCCCGGCAAAAAGAAACGCGACCCAGCCTGGTGTTAGGTGTGGTACGACCTGGCAGGGTGTTTCTCGGGAGGTCGCCGCTCAGCCCGAAGTGGGCCCAGTGGTCCGTGGTGGGGGGCGCGTCCCCCCGGCTGCCCGAACCGGTGGTGCCAAGAGGCGCCGTCCTTCATAAAAGGATGGCCGAAGCCGGCCAACATTCATGGCGCAAGCAGCCCGCTTCATTGGGTTGTGGTTTATCCATCACGGCACCCTCGTAGCATCACGGTTCTGCTCAGCCCGGCCATCCGACTACCGGCCGGTTCGCCCGCTGATCGGCCCGCGGAATGCGTTCCGCGTTCTTTCGTAGCATGGTGCCTCTTGTGGCGCCACGGTCCTCCTTCGGCCCGACTGGGTTAGGCCGGCCCATTCTTTGTCAGCTGAGCAGGCCATAGTTTTGGGCCATAGTTCCTCTCCATGCAGCTAGCATACGACCGCCAATTTTCCTCCAGTCACTACCATCCCTTCTCTCACAGTCTCTATTGAAAAAAACAAGGATCAACGGGGGGTCATCGGGACGTGTTCGTTCGTCCCGCACCCTCCGCGTTAGGTGGTATCACATGTCCAATGACAATCCATGGTTTCAATGAAGGAAGAAGCAAAATTTTATTCAACTAAAATTGAAACAAACCCCTACCTCGAAAAAAGGTTCATGGTTTTCGAGCATCACAGAAGACGACATCACGGTGGTCTGGCGTCGCGTTATACAGACGTCGTTTTTGTTGACGTCGGGGTGCATCTGAAGGGAAGCGTCAATGGAGAAGTCATCATCATTCTTCATTGGAGTCGTTCTTCATTGAAGGTTGGTGTTCTTCATCAGAGAAGAGCAGTTACTTCTAAATCCTCTCAAGGGCTCTCCCACCATGATTTTACAACCAAAACTAATGAATAGGCTTTCCCCTCTTTTAAAAGAACTAGTACTCGCCCGTGATATTGCACGGCGTATTCAATTAATGGATTTTCCATTAAAAATGGTTTAATTTTTAAAAACTTTACAAAGAATACATATGTTGAATAAATTATAATTAGGAATTACTATTGTCTGGTAATGGAAAAAGGGGGAATAGAACATGAATACATCATCAAATTAGTTAAAAAATATATTAGAGACAATGATAAAATAGAGGACAATATAGAATAAATTAAATAAATGAAAATATATTATAAACACCCACTACATAATAATTTACAACGTGTAATTGAATAAAAAATAGATGAAGAATAATTGAATCTGGTTGTTACATCATTAAATGTCAAGAGACTTTGTATTGGATTGAATACCCGGTCCTCTGTCATACTACACACCGGTGGTTTTTTTTTGCGACTACCCACTCCTGACCATATAGACACCATGCCCCATATCCCATCTTCATGTGATCCTTATTTAGAATAAAGTCATTTAAATAAATGGTAAAAACAGACATCTTCACGTACAAATTATGAAAATAAAATTGTATGGGATAACTAATTATAAATTTGAAGTGCAATAATATTTTTTCGATTAGTTTTTTAAATTGGAACAACGTTAGTAGTGGATTGCACCAACCAAGGAGATATTTACCTGAATATTCCATCAAATGTCCATTACAAAGAGCACTAAGTCACATCTTCGATAACAATTACATGAACCGTGCAAATTAAATGTCTTTTAGAGAAATGAACACATTAAAGGGAAAATTTCTCTCATACAATTTAAAGAGGAAGGTCAAAAACATCCAAAACATTGAACACAATTTCGAAACACAAACTTGGATATTTGGTTATGCTTACAACAACAATATGATCCGATCTTCAAGAGGTGGGTGGAGTGTTGTCCTGTTTTTTTCTTACCTAGAAAATAGAAAAGAAATGTTATTAAATACTAAAATGACTAAAGGAAAGAAAATAGATTAAATGGGAAATATCCTACAAACTATCCAAGATGTAATTGCGTTAATGTAAATATACAGTATTTGGGCCCATGATCGCACCTTCTAATGTGGGGTGACTCATCTGTGCAATTGGATGGTCACTCAGGACCCTACATGCATCCCTTCTTCCTACAAGGAGAGTTATTGTAAATATTTCATGTGAGATTATCAACAGTATTACGAACAAATGCAGGTCACTGATCCACTCTAGTGGCCACTATAACACATGTATATATCACTTCTAAAATTATATAATCTTTCTGGAATCTATCGAAAGAACCAAAGGAGCCACATGAAAAGAAACCTATATATGAATATTTTCACTTATAGAAAGTTTCCCTAGTATCCTGTAATATATCACCTAAAAAAGAAATCATTCCAAAGTTCATGGTAAAATTCAGCCAACCTCATAACCATGCTCTATTACAAGAAGGAGTTCTTAATGCCATTAAAAAACTATCATAGGTGGTCACTGATCCTATAAATCCATTACTAAATTATTAATGAGGTAGTATGAATTTTGAAGGCCCTACCGAATTTTTTTTTAACATAATCTCGAATGGTCCACCCTAAATTATCTACCATGAATGCCTCATTCATGGGAAAAAAGTGATAAATAATGATAGAATACCTCGTGAGAAGTAACACGGTATCCCTCCTCATGGCCATAAGATCAAATAGAAACTCCACCCCTTGCTATTTTCTTTCGTAATGTTCCTACATGGGGTAGAGGATATATAAATCCTTCTTGTAGTCAACTATTGAGAAATTATGGCAATACTCACTATCATAGTATCAACTTTGAAATTCCTCTCTACAGCGGCATTCCATTTTATCAAGAGGTGGGTGGAGTGTTGTCCTGTTTTTTCTTACCCAAAAAATATAAAGGAACTATTATTAAAAACTAAAATAACTAAAGGAAAGAAAATAAATTAATACGGACAAACAGATGAACAGTATAATCAGTGAAAATGCAATATCACAAACGACATTGATTACAACCAAAAAACTGCCCAACAAATACAAAATAATTACAAATATAGATTCAATTTCTAATTTGGATTCTCAAAAGCTAAATATAGAAAGTTTCATTAGCATCGCTTGTCTGGAAAATAATTGTCATGTTTCACCTTCGAAAATAATGATTTCTTACCCCAAAAAATTTGAATGTGAATGGAGGGAAAACATCGTTAATCAAGTGGAAGGAATTTAATATGAAAACATAGTAGAAAAAGAGAGAAAATATAGCATCGGTTCATATGTAGCATCCAATCCAGTGATCAAGAGATCCAGACTATTGAACCTCTATATCCCTCATTGTAAGTTGATGTCCTAAATTGTTTAATAAGTGTAAGAAGAGTGTCATATATATCACCCACTCAAGGAATCCAATATTTGTATTGTCTCCCAATCTAGTATTTTTAAAAAAAGGAGGACATCCGACAATACAGTAACAGTTCCAAGTATCCCTTATTATATGATAAATATTGAGACCCCCCCTTGTTTCACCTGATTTTAGAGAGAATGGGACCTTAAGAAATAGACTTCAAAAAAATCAGAAGATTGAAGTATTTAATAAATAAATGGAATGAAAACCCACACTATTCAAGATATGCTCTTTTTCCCCAATCAAACTCATGATTATGCACCTGAAATAAGAAATATTAATCCCATGTTACACCATATGGGGTTGCAAAGGCATAAAGATCCATAAATGTCCCACTATGGTCCTTGCTAACCTTCTCAAGAGATAAAATGGAGTTTTAAGTCAATAACAGTCAAAACATATATATAGTTAAAACACATATACATTTTCTTCACACATAATGAAAATGCAGTCAACAGGTATTATAACATGTACAATCATACTAACAATGGTATACTTTAACTATTTTTAGTATTTCAGAGATTCAGAAATAGGAAACAGAAGATAACATACTACATGGGTGAATATAGATATCAGACCTAGTATAGAATTTCATGACCAAAATGTCATTCGAGGTGTCCATGGGGTTTTCATTGATCAATATGATGTTCTGCTAGAGGGAATATTTCAGTTTCTCTAGGATATGAGAAATGAACATAAAATTACAATAGTATGAACTACCTCATACGAATTAAATGAAACAGAAATGCCACATATGTATGGTATTATACCATACAGTTAACATGAATACAAAGATCAAACAAATATACAGTATGTAATGTTAACTTATGGGGTGAGACATAATGAAAACCCAGTCAATATGTATTATAACATGTTAAGTTGTACTAACAGTGGTATATTGTATATATTTTGAGTATTTCAGAGATTCAGAAATTGGAAACAAAAGATAACATAATGCAGGGGTGAAGATAGATATCATACCTTGGATTGCATTTCATGACCAAAATTTCATTTGAGGTGTCCATGGGTTTTTTATTGATCCATATGATGTTCTGGTATAGGTCATATTTATGTTTTGCAAGCATATGAAAAATAAACAGAATATTACAAAAGTTTCAACTACCTCATACGAATTTAATGAAAAAGAAATCCCAGTGTATTGAATTTTAATACTGAATTCATTATCCTTTATGTAGAAATTACGTGCAAGCAGATGAGTGTCAGAACAGAGGTTCACTTCCCTACATTACTATACAATACATGCAGTCATTACCTTTTCACATTGTTATACTCACGATATCTCGTAAAACAATTAGATAAAATTGAAACCATATAGTAAACTATTAATGATTAGTTCATGGGGATAAAATTTGAGTCTATGCATAACGTCCATACAAAAAACCTACAATATCCTTGGAAAATACAATACATAACATATAGCACTGTTTTTAACAGTGTCTACTCTGAGTAATAGAAACCCAAAATAATGCATTACAATGTCTATAATAAAAAACCACCACCATTATCCTACTCCACAATGAGTAATGTCCAGAATAATGACAAATATTTTAGAAATGATAACTGATACAAAATCGAAATTAATGAAGTAAGTCCAGTATGTCATGAAAACTGTCCAGCATTATAAGCATCCTGCATGAAAATCATCCAGCTTGTTAATATTACAATAAAACAGCATATAATTAAAACTTAAACAGCCTCCATGAGAAATTACAAATATATCAATCTGCAGATCATTGTGTGTTGCAGTTAAGGGTTGAAATCAAATGAATAAAAACAAATTAAACAACCACTTAGTATTATAACCTTGACAGTAGAGAAGAAAATGTCAATCTAATTTCTCATTTTTCTTGTTCAAGTCTTCCTTCATTCCCTGTTATTGTTGAGAACAATGAGTAGTTGTACCTAAACTGTCTCGACTACACTGAAGACCATGTTTCATGTCATCCTCTGTATCAAATTATTGTGAATGGTTTTTCTACATAGAGAATATAGTTGGCAGAATTTGAAGCTACTTTATGATGTTCAAATCAAAGCATAACATATATGGTTTTTAACAACAGACAATAAAATCTTCAATGAAATGAATGTCATGTATATTAAATTCATTGAAACTCAACACTAATCATGCATGTATTGTTAAAGCAAATGAAGTAAGTTATTATTCAGATATGATGACTATTACATACCTGAGTAGATAACCGATTAAACATACAAGAATCAAGCCTACTGGCAGTGTTTTAACTTGATGGAGAAGAACTACCGGTTTGATGCTCCTATTATGAATGGTTGGAAGGAAAAGTATAGTAATATTACTTATTTCTGTTATTTAAGAATAATTAAAATAAAATGATGCACATTGGTGTAGGATTTAACTCAATCACATCTCTTATTAGTGTTGTTTTATGGAAATCATTCAGTACTTACATCATTCTCCAAAAACCGCACAAATTATTTGAGATCAATAATAGTGAATCTTAACAGTCATATAACATTATAGTTTTTGAATCAAACCTTAAATACTCATTATTCCACAAAAAGACCAAACCACGAACAAACTTAGAGTGAATAAACCTGGCTACTACAACTTAGTAGGCAAGAGTATTATGTCCACCCTAATAATGTGAGACACCCATGACCAAAAGTGGAATATACAAAATCATGATAATAGTATTTCCAGATATTATGTGATGTGAAAAGTTCATGGTTTACCACATCATTCAGGGCTCTGATTGTTGTTGTAATTACCTTAATCACAGCTCTTATTAGTGCAGTTTGATGGATATCATTTAGTACAGTCATAATTCTACGTTAACCATAAAAATGATTTGAGATCAATAAATCTGAATCTGAACAGTGATATAACATCATAGTTTTGGAATCAAACCTTAATTACTCTTCATTCCATAGAAAAGACAAATCCTCGAACAAAATCATATCTCTATGTACCTCATCATATGTTCTACAGTCAGAAACAACCTGTCCAATATGAGTTTATTTGATCCATTTGAAACCACCCTACATTGAAGGTCGTGGGTGAAGAAATTTTTTTATCAGTTGTGGGGATTCAGGGTAGTAATAGTAAAAATTTAAGGGTTAGTGTAGTTAGAAAGAACTAAAATATCATGATTGAGGTGGTTTAGTAGTGAATATAGGTTACAAAAGAGTAAATGGAAGTTTACCATAGATAGAGGAAATTAAAATGACCAGCCAATGGTGGATTCCGAGTCCATTGAAGGTGAGAAGGAATTGCATGAGGAGGCGGAGCAAACAGAGTAGGCATGGAGGACAGAGGTGATGCAGGAGGAGGCATTTGTATGAGACAGAGGTGCAAATGAAAGTGGTGGAGAGAGAACATGAGCAGCGGAAACCCCAGTAGGTGTGGAGGTAAAACATGAACAACGATGGGAGAACACAAATAGTGGAAACCGTAGATGGTGTAGAGGGAAAATGCAAGCAGGTGAGGGATACAATCGCGATTTTTGAGTGAGGTAAACCAATTTGACATTGCAAGCAGTGGAGGGAAGAAGACATAGTGCGGGGAAGTCAGTCTTTAAGATATTCTAGAGGAATATGATGACTGCTTCGAGAGACAGCGGGAACCGTTGGTCACGAATATTTCTGCAACGACTGTGATAGCGAAAGGAAAAAAACGTCGACACTGCAGTAGAAATTGGGAGGAGGTGGTCGGAGGTGAAAATCATGGCAATTGCAGTCTAAATTGGGAGGAGGTGTTCGGAGATAGGCCACTGGTAAACCACGACAGTGAGGAAGATAGATGATTATACCTAAGCTTATTCGCAGCGTACTCGAGGGCACAAAAACCGTAGGTGGATCAGAGGACCCGGGCATGGAAGAGTCGAAGGCGGAGTCATCATTTGCGGAGAAGGCATGTGCTGAGGGCCCAACGTCGGGGGAGATGATGGAAGAGGATATGTAGGAGGAGGAGATGAAGCTAGACGAGCCGAAGGTGGATCACATGTAGGTGGAGTCGTGACTGGAGATGGTATTTAGGGAGGAGAACAGAAGAGTGGATTCCAGGAGGGTTGCAGGAACCCTAGAGCGGGGAGAGGGAGAATCAGTGATGGGAAGGAGTCATCGAAAATCCAAATCAGGGTGGGATAGCTGGATGTATTTTTAGGTTTGTATTGATGGATACAGAATATGGGGTGATGTGGATGCATATGGAGGTGACATGTAATGGAAAAAAGCTTGCTTTAGTATATATATAGATTTCCCACCAATTCAAAACAATTAAAAAATGAATTATTGACACAGATATTAATTAATTAAGAGAATAATTAATTTATTAGGTGGGGTGTCACAATCAATGGGTGGAAGGTGGAGAGGGTCCACATAATAAATGGGGGGGGGGGGGGGAGTTGTTCACTTAATGAAGAGGAGATTAATGGGGGGTTAAAGGGAAGTTATGGGAGATGAAAGGTTGGGGCTCGTGTGGGACCCACCTTAAAAATATACACACTTGGGAAGTTATGTGGGTATGGGACCCACCAATAACTTACCATGAAAGGAATTAACTTCCAAAGATAAATTTAACTTTTTCCACAATTTTATTTAACTACTTCTAATTTCCCTACAGAAAATTATCATTCAACCCGTATAAAACAAAACTGCGGTAAACGTCCCCTTAAAAGAATACCAGTGTTGCGAGTTCATCAGTGTCCTTGAATTTCAATTCCGAGCACCGGTTCAAAAGATAAAAAAATACGCATGTAGGTTTACTAAATGTAACCGAACAAAACTTCAGAAATTGATTCCGGGCACACCGGGTCTCGGTATCAGGCGACGTTAGAAGCCACAGATTCGTAAAATTCCCAAAAATTATGAATAAAAATTTCCTTGAAAATTACGGGCCTTTACACCATAACTTCATGATAGAGATAAATTGTTTACATTAAAACATAACCCAATAAAAGAAATTTTTGAAACTCATCCATGGTAATGGGACTTATAAAGAAATAAATATAGTTCAGGGAATATTTATGATAAGTTTACAAGTCGTACCGATGATACTAGAGTTAATATCTTAGTAGATAGAATATATTAATAAATATCACTCTTATGTATACCCATAACAAATTTCAATGGTGGGTAACAATAGATATTGTGATGACGCAATTTATTTAAGGGGATCAAATATAACAACAGAATATCTATGTACAATAATTTCATTTAAATAAATACTATTTTTAATATAATTAAATAGATAAAAACAAATCTAAAACAAGTTATGACATATTTTAGTTACAGGAAGAATAAAACAATAATATGTAGAAAGATAATAATCAATTATGATAACTTTATTGTAATATTTTATTCTTGTTGATGAAATTTAATGATTATATTTTTTTTAAAAATTTCATATAGATGAAATCATTAAATGTTAAAAAGTTTTTACTTCTCTAAGAATTATTTTTCATTGCCTCCATATTTTAATGAACTAATAACTTTATAAATATTTAAAGTCACGATATATTAAATTAATAGTCAAATAAAATAAATTGATATGATCTATGAAAAAAATTCTTGATGTATAGAAATCTCTCCTTATTTATTTAAAATAGAATATTATTTATCATTAAGAATTTAATTTAAAATATAAAAATAAAAATAATATAATTTTATTTGGGTTAAATTATTTTTTATTTTTAATTCATTGTTAAAAAACAACTTAGTGTTATTTTTCTGATTTTTTTTGAACGATTCATTTTTTTGGTTAAAGTTGAAAATTAATTTTTTAAAAATACTATAAATTTTTACAAAACATTATTATAAAGGGATTACATAAAGTCAAATGAAATATATTAATTTAAAACATATGAAATTATTTTGGAAAATAAGGAATTTAAAACTATTATGTTGAATTTCGAAATCGATGATTAATCATTTGGATCCTAAGTAAAATTTTAATCTAATAAGAAATACATTATACGTCATCCTTTAATTAATAAATAAAACATAACTAATTAAAAACATTTATTTATTCAATAATAATTCAATAAATGTTAATGAGATCAATTATATACATGATTTGGGGGTAAATTAATCTTTATACTTAAAATATGTATTTCAAAAGAATATATTTATTTAAATTTTCATTATTATATTAAATTTACCATGGAAAAACTAGAGATCAAATAGGATAAAAGAGATTCCATATTTCAATTCACTATTTTTCATGTAATTTAATAAGGAATATTTATTTTTCAGTCATAATAAAAAGTAACCATGGTAAAAGATTTTAACCATGGTTAAGGGTTAAACATGTTCGTGGGGTGGGTGGTTAAACATAGAGATAAGCCTTAAAATATATTAGAAAATTTTAAAAAACTTTTTTTTGGGTGAATGTATACCATAAATTATAATATCATTTATAATTTTTTTTTGGTTCCACATTCACCTAAAAATGGATTTATATTATTTTAAAATAAATGGTATTTACTTTAGTTTCACACCACTCTCTTATAAAAGGGTACCTCCTTAGGTTACTTTATCAAAATAATTTAAAACCATGTCTCAAAAAATATCTAAAAAATATAAATTTCAAATAACCTTATCTAGGATTTATTGTTTTTAGTCTTTCCAAAATACCCATACAGTAATCCTTAGAGTGTTTTTATATAAGAGTATCCCAGAAAAGGAAAATGTTCTTACCATTCCCTTTCATGTTTATTTATTCATAAACTACCTATGAAAATTGTTTTACAATATTTACATTCATGATTAGTATCTTTAATATAATTTAATGACTTTTGTTAATTATAAATCCATTTTTATTTTCCATTACATATAATGAAATATGAAGATGTTTTTAATGAATAAATGCGCACTACCACATCCATGGAGAAATATATTTCATTTTTCTCCACTAAAACTCATTTATGGTGATAAAAAATACAAAAATAATTAATTAATGAGGAATAATGGCCATTTAAAATGACTAACACACAAAATATGTACATTTTAATAATTCCATTCCTTAATATATAAGATTACTAAATTTTATCAATTTGGTTTTTATTAAAGCGTCCAGTATTCTAATTCAATTAATTTTACCAATGAGACTATGAATAAGTGTTATTTATTATAAATATTACAAAATTTTATCAATTTGGTTTTTATTAAAGCGTCCAGTATTCTAATTCAATTAATTTTACCAATGAGACTAAGAATAAGTGTTATTTATTATAAATATGTATCCACTAAATTATTAATATAATTTAAAATTTATAAATAAAAAATCCCATTTGTTTGGGATATTAATTTTAAAAAAAGCACACATGAAGCGCTAAAACACTTCATAAACATGAACCATGTTAACAATTTGTATACAACTTCTGAGTCAATATCTTAATTATAAAACATGAATCAGACCATTAATTTACCATATTTAATATCTATTAACACTTAAAAATCATTGGTAGAATATATGATATTTATTAATTTTTTATAAAATAAAATATCATTTTTTGTAAAATAAAAACAATGTCAACATTGACATTATTTTTTAAATGTTAATTTTAATATATCAGCCTAATATTTGAATAAAAATATATTAGGTTTACAGAAGTTTAATATGACATATTCATCTAATAAAATAAATAAAGGAAATAATTAAATCAATTAAATTCACTTTTAATATATATAGTTTAATTTATTTTAGTAAATTATTAACCAAATAATCTCTACATTGGCATTTATTAGGAATATTAATCAAAAAAACAATTTATAGAAATTATTTGAAAATTATTATGATAAAAATAACCCATTTATATTTCAAAAGTATATGTATAAAAAAATATTATGTTTTTTACAAATCTCAGTGTTTTATAACTGATAATGTTATGAAATGTTTCCTTTATTATTTTTTCCTTTCATAAACATTTATATAGAGAAAATCCTTTTAATTATATCTGAATAACACATAAAAATAAAACCAAGAATGGATATGGTCTAATTATTGGAATCTAAAGGATTTTGGAGAAGTTTCCATGTCATTTTGGCTCTTAGTATTACAGTTTAGTCCCATATTAAACTTTATTTTACCATAATTACCAAAATTAATTTTAATCACATTTACTAATATTTTAGATAAAAATATGTTTATATTAATAAAATAAAAATAATTTACTAATAATGACAATGTATTTACATTTTTTAATATTTTTATCAGAAAAAGTGTGAATATTAATATTATTCTTAATCCAACAGACGTGACGAGATAATATGTATTTAATATAAAAATGTTAAAAAGTTCAATATGCATTTTTTCTACTGTCAATATAAAAATTAATATAATATTCTAAATTTATTTAATATATGTATAATTGATAAATAATAATGTTAATATCAAATTTAAAATATAATTTAATAGTAATATTTTTTTTAAAAAAAAATATTGTATTTAATTGAACGCGCTATTTTTACTGTTCATCAGAAATGAAAATTTATAAAAAAATACCAAAAATTCACCCTACAAGAACATCAAAACTCAAAATACTAAAATTATATCTATAATGAAAAACTAACATTATCAAATTGTCAAAATTTAGTTTTAAAATAGCCATGCCATTAAAATGTGGTAAAACCCAGTTATGTATGTAACGTAAGCTAACTCAATGTGGTGTGTAGTGTAATCTTAAAATGTTCCAGAAAATAAATATAGAACAAATAATATTTATTATAAAATGAAAATATAGTAATTTATTGGGGTGTTTCATTCTCCCCACCTTAATTAAATTGCATTCTATAAATTTAAACATGATCTTGGTAATCAATGGATTGATATTTTAAGATAAATTATTTTTGAGAATACTGCATCATAAATTAGGGTAATGTAACATATCATTAATAATATATAATAGAAAGTAAAATTGTCACATAAGTAGTTTCTATATAAGGGAAAAATAGGTGGGAAATAAAACCGTCAATACATAGGAAAAATTAAACAATCAAGTGCTAATGGAGAGTTAAGGAGAACATGTTGAAATGAATGTTGCTGACCACAAATCCATAAACCATAGTTGTGAATAAAATTCAGTGACATCACAAAAAAATGATGATAATAGGAAACCATTTTCAATACCCAATTACCTGGATTTTGGAAATTAATTCACACTCTATGAATATAAGTAAATATATACATCTATTTAATTGACACAATCTTATCCTTTTGTTATTCCTTGAACTATTCCCACATTGTATCGTTCCACAAGATGCTTCGTATTGTAAACTAATAAATTGAATTCTAAAATATCATCCAATGATTAACCATTTAATAAATGGTTAACATATCCAGAATATTATGATTTTACACTTTGGAAATATGGCCCCTCAATTTCCAAAATAAACTTATCAGTATCCTTTAATCAACATGAAGTAGCTCTGAATTTTCACATTCAAAACATGTGAATAACATCATAAGGTATGCTCTTGAAACATGATAATTACTCAAATTACAATATAACGTTATTGGAAACATGAATTATTCATTATTCCTTATATAACACTCATGTCATTGGATATATTACATAAATCCAAAACTGTTGTAAGCTCCATCAATAATAACCTAGAAAACATTTCAAACATTCATTAATAAATTCTAAGGTAGTTAGTACATATCCAATAAATAATTTATTCAACAATGTCATATATTCTTGAACATATTAAGGGTTTTGTTTCCCTCAATAATGTGTTTTATGAAAATTTTAACTTTCTACTAAATAACTTTTCATAGTAACATTCAACTTTTTATCTCAAATCCTTAACGAAAACATACTATAGTATAATCATCATAGATTCATTAATTCTTATATCCTATGCATTAATGAATAAAATCAAATGAAATAATTATTTAATATCCATATTAATCATTCATGTTAATTTTTAGTAGTATCATAGCTTTGTCATTATCGAATAGCATCATTTGGGGTATATTGCTTTGACGCTTAGGACATTGATTCACATAGTGTCCCATCTCCATGGAGTTGAATCATTGTACATTGGAATCTTATTTCTTTGTCTTCTAGTTATGAACATGCTGCCCTTTTTCTTTATACTTATTAAAACTACCATTTTCTTCAACCATGTACACAAAAGTTTCTTCCCACAATTATCACATGTGGGGAAATCCTTCTTTCCCTTCATCTTCTTCGACTAGTTTTATTTTTCATGGTTCCTAGATAACCTCTTCTTGTTATGTATTCAGTTGAAGTCATAAGACTTGTGGAATTATTTACCCATCTCACTTTAACATGATACTCTATCCCCATATGATGAGATTTTTTGGGAGACTATTTCCCTCTAAAACTCGATCCATATTTTTTGTATTTTCTAATGACACTTTTAAGGGGTAAATGTGAACCCTTAAAAAAAACATCAGATTAAAAATTCAAATCAAATATAATATCACCATTATCATCTTTCAAAAATCCACATAATTTAAATTTCAAAATTCATCACCCATCTCATCATGTGTCAGCCACCAAAACAAACATTTCCAACATCACTGACACCACTGTTAGTCGTCGTCACCACTCTATGTCGTTGTTACACTGGTATCGTCATTGTCGTCGATCAATGCACCATACCATAATGCTGGTGTCTATTGTGTCCACATCACGAATGACAACAGAAAAACAACGTATTCCAGAAACTAGAAATCAAAAGGCAAAAAACATCCAAAAACAGACATGAAACCCAAAGAAATCACGGACCATGTTCACACCCGTCAGGAAAATTCCCAATGCCATCCTTCATCAACATAAGATACCGTCGATGTCACCATCTTCACCTGAAGAAGCATTGAACCTACAAATCATCAAAAAAGAGGACCATCGTATATCGGGATAAATCCATCAAATGGAAGCGCCTCTTGAAACACCATCGACCAATCGAACCGCACTTCCCAAAGCTTACATGAAACCACTGTGGAAGACCAACTTGGAGTGAAACGAAGGCACCGGAAGCCATAAAAGTGGTAGGATTGGGCTAAGGAATCACCAAAAAGCACAACATCAACTGATTCACCAACTTGGACTGTCAAATCCATAACCAAGAGAAAATAAACCTAGAGAAACCCAAGAAACTCAGCCGACACATCCCAAATCTCCCTGTGAAAACTGGCGCAAAAGACCAAAGTGGGGTAGGAAACACGGCTACCGGGGGGACAGAGCAGGGGAAGAACAAACGGAGGCTTCAACCAGGGGAAGGGACATAGAAGGGTCTTAGATGGAATTGGAAAGCAAGGAAAAATAGAAATGAACCAGAGATCTAGGAGTACCATGTAACTGGGGAAAAGGGGAGGGAAAAGTAAGGAGGGAGGAAAGGGGTAAGGCAATGATGGAAGCTGCGCACCATCCTCCCCACACCGAGGAAACCTAGCAGAAAGCACTGGGGGAGTGAAGCCACTTAGAAGCTCAACAAAAAATACTGCATCCCTTTGAAATGACAGATTTAGACCATAAATGATTTCATCCTTCTTACTCATTGGATCATATGCATCAGTTAGGTTTAAATTACTTATAATAGTTTACATTTATAGATAGTGTAACATATTTGATTTAATCATAACATAATGAATAATTCAAAATATGGTATATTATATAAATTTACGCATCCTGAATCCTATAATCATAATATTTGTCTACTTTTGAGAAATATTTACTTATAAATCATTCATAATGGCAGGTAAATAAAATCTGAACAATCCTAATTTTTTCCACCAGGAGTGTCAATGTAGGTGTGTATTAGGGCACTTTTTTTGTATAACATGTTACCTCATGTTAGGCCTGAACCACCTTGTTAAAGTTATTACTCTTAGATACATTTGTTCTAGAACCACTTCCAATTGTACTATAATCAAAAGGATGTATTTCTTGGAATACACACATAATCACTACCTTACCAAAATTATGGGGTATTCTTCTATAATCATCCGAAATACCTATTTAGGGGTTTGATTATTAATCTATTTTTTACATTTCTACATTCCAAAGTTTCACTAACCTTCCTTTGATACCAATTGTAATGCTCAAACCCAAACAGCTTGTACTTCTACATTATCTTATTAAATTAGAATGATTAAAATGAAAAAATAATAATGAAATAGAATTCATCTTATCAGTCTTGGAAATATAAATTAAAAAAATGATTCACATAATAAATTGTGAAAAAGGAAATACAATCATGATACATATTAAATAAAAATAAACAACATCCAAAATACATAATTCAATGAATTCATCTTAAAAAATTAGGGAATGGAAGGGTGGTCTAAAATTCATAGTAAGTTTATGTAAATCATAATAAATATTGAATTTTGGAGGACAAATTAACATGGAAAATAAAAATAACTAATAACACATTCCATTCAAATAACTAGATAAAAAAATATCATTATAGAAAGGTAAGAAACTGAATCACATAACACTAATCAATAAACAATGAAATAAATGTATCCATAGATATGTCGATGAAAAATATCATGGATTAATAATGACAATAAAGGAATTACAAATACTGGAAATACATATTTGTTGGACGTCATGTTTCTTAGATACATGGAACCATTACCATCAAGACCTTTCACAAAACTGTTTAAAACATAATGGTTTAAAAAAAATCTGGTTTGTCAAACCTCCAACATACTATCAAGACCATTTAAAATACCATTTATATCATAAATTTTAAAAACAATAACGAGTTTTATATCCTAGTTTCATCCCATGAGACTACCAATGTGTTGAGGGGATTTAATTATTTGGTCCCCAACCCGAAGGGATTTCCTTAAACGGTCCCCAACCCATGTAATACCTAACCAATAAACTTCTTGAATCTAATAATTTTTTTAAAAACAAAATTTATCCTTATAATTTATCCATGATGAATATAGAATATTCATTTATCAAAAATACCTCAAAAGTTGATAATTAACAAGAAAAGTTACTAACATTAAAACATTATTTAGAAAAAATAATCATTAAACATTACAAAATGCATAATATCACATTGAAACATCTGAATAATAATTAACCCTGAAATAAATGAAACTCATAATTCATGAAAACAAGGATATTTTTGTTTTAACTTGTAAAATATCGATACGACGTGTAAATAAATGTGAATTTGTGTATAATTAAAATAAGTCTTAATGGAATGTAAATTGTGATCAAGTCTCTTTCTTTAACCTTAATTTGATGTGTCTTATTTATCCTCGTGTATAGTTGAATAAAATATGTTACTAACATATAACATATCCATAATCATGTTTATAATATCATATATTTACTTTTTATAAAATTATATTTCCCATTTGTTAATAATCATTCATTATTTTATCTATTTTGGGAGATAATTTTCATGTTTTCTAAAGTATGTTTTGAATTTTATTTATTGTTATGATTAATTAGATAATGATTTAATCATCTATATAATTCAAAACATGACATAAATATCATATATATTAAGTGTATATGTATTTATAGTATTAAAAAAATTTGGAGACTATAAATGAAGTCTCATGTTAATGGAGACGGTTAACCATATCGGCGCATTATCACTACTTCTATTTCATTATTGTGTTTAAATAATGAATGATAAATGATAAATATTTATATTAATATTCAATTACTATATATATATATATATATTATATTTTACATAGTATTATTAAAACCATACTTTTCAATTTCCCTGCATGGCATTAACGAGTTATATCCTTATGGTGTGGTGGTAGTACACACTTTCTCAAACGAAATTATCATATTTACACAAGATGAAAAGCATAAAATTGTGTTATAAATAAAAATAACATAACAATAAATATATTACAAATATCATATATAATATATTTATTAATATCTTCCACCATAATGTCTTAAAATGATAGGTGGTAAAGTAAAAAATGGAACAATCATCGTTTTGTGAGGTAGTAGTTCTCTTTACACAGAAACAATATCTTTGTTTCCCATTATATTAAGGTGTGTAAAATTTTAGGTTGAAATATTAACATAAAAAATCATATTATTTTCAGTATTCTTTTTTTGTTATATAATCATAGAATTTGATGATTTTAGGGGATATAGAATTAAAATAAAACTAAATATATTTAGCATGTTTATTACCTATTAATCAGGTAACTCCTTTTTGTTTGAACAAAAAGGAATCCATGGATGTATTTATGAAAAAAATTAGGCTGCTAGGTCCAGGTGAGGTTTTTTCTAAAAGTATTTGGGAAAAGGCTGGATGAGCCAAAGTAAATTGAGGGGTGTGAGTAAGGGCTAAAGTGCTATCTTTTTATACTGAAGTGGGAGTGGAACTCTTCTAAATACCAAAAGGTATTCATTTATGGGAGGTATATATTACCTAAAGTGACTCCAAAATTGAAAAATATTGTATTAATGTTGACTAATGGTCTATTAAGTCCTCCAACACACACAAATATATGAATTTTAATAATTTGGTTCCTTAACTTCTAGGATTCCCAAATATTATGATTTGGGTTTTTATTAAAGAATATAGTTTTATAATATAATTAATTTGATCTTTAATACTAATATAAAATTATAATTAATTAAAATATATACACAAAAAATTATTAACCTAATTTCTAATTTATAAAACAATAATCCCATTGTTTTGGATATTAATTATAAGATAAGCAGATGTGATGCGCTAAAATACATCTTAAACTTAGACCACGTCAACAACATTATAATAATATATGTATCAATATGATAATTATTAATGCTAAATTAGTCCATTAATATGTTATTTATTTATTCTAATCATTTAATAAAACACCATTTATTATAAAATAACAATAATGTAAATTTGGACATTATTAATTTAATTTTAATTTTAAATAATAGAACTAATATTTGAATTAAAATATATAAGGAATAAATATGTGTAAAATTTTATATTAATCCATTAAAATAAAAATATACAATAATTCAATCAAGTATCTTCACTTTTAATATTTATAATATCATTTATTTATGTTAATTATTAACTAAATAATCATTACATTGGCGTTTCTATGGTATCTTTAGTAACTAAACCAAATATAAAAATTGTTGATAAATTATTTTCATTCAAATAACCCACTTATCTTCCTAAATGATATTTATAACCTAAAATACGATTTCTTACATATCTTAATGTTCTATAAATGTTAAAGGTAAGGAAAGTGTCATTTTTGTTCTTTTCCTTGCATTACATTTTATATAGGTCACTTCCTTTTAATAGTACCCCAATATGCAATAAAACAATAATAAATATTTGATAGTGTCTAGTTATTGGAATCCAATGAATTTCGGACATGCATACGTGTAATTCTGGTCTTTAATATTATGATTTAGTCCCTTATTAATCATTTTTACCTTAATCACCATAATTAATTTTAATCATTTTTGGTATGTTTGATTTTCACAAATTAATTTGATCATATTAGACCAAAAATATTTTACATATTATAACCTTTTATTACATTTTTTAAAATTAAAATCATAGGAGTGTGAAAATTATGTTAAATAATAATCCTGAAAACGTTGTGAGAAAGAGAGTTTTTAAAGTATTCAAAAGTATAATAAGTGTTTATATCTAATTTCAATATTAAAATTATTCTAATAACATAAATTGGATTAATATATGTATAATTGATTTATTTTGACTTTAATAAAAATTTAAAATAAAATTTACGATTAATTATTATATAAACGAAAATTCCTCTTCTAATTAAAACACATTATGTTTAGTATTCATCAAAAAAATGAAACTTCTAAAAAAATACCAAAAATTTACCCTAATCTAATTTAAAAATTATGAATCCTAAATTGATATTTATTTTGAAATAAAATTTATAAAATTTTCAATATTTTGTTTTTAAATTGGTGCACCATTATAAGCCGGTAAAACCCAGTCTTCCGTGTAACACAACCTCTCTTAGTATGGTGTGTACTGTAAGCATAAAATGGTGTTGTGTATAAAGAGAAAAAAAAAATTATTTAATTTAAAATTAAAATATTTTAATGTTTTGGGTTGTTAAATTAATTACTTATTTGGCCATGGTCAATTTACCAATATCATTTTGAAATTATTAACAGAACATCCTCAAAACACCATGTGTGGACTTAGCTAATTACGTAATTAAAAAATGAAATTAAAATATATTACATTAATGGTTTAATGATACAGAGTTATACGTATTTATTTCTTTTAATTATGATTATATATGATATATGTTTATTATGAAAATTTAAGGGACACACATAACAATTATTAACTCATTAAAGGGATTCTGTTTCAATTTACCTTTATTGAGTCATTTTATAATTTTATGCACCTTATTGAATTTGTTTGGTGTGTAAAAAACTATTTTAAATGTTACATAATTAATACTTCATACATTATGTGATTTTATTTTTTAACTTAAATTATCTCATCCAAGGGATTTGACTCTGAAGTTATAAATTTGTAAAGATTTCTAAACACAATTTCCTATCATTGGGTTATAATTCGTTTGTATTGACTTTTTTCCATGATTATGTGTGAAGTAATCTCTAAATTATTTTTTGTCATATTTTAACATTTTTAATATTTATTTACATATTTATATCTAATCATTTTAAGGATTAATTATTAGTTAAAAATTTATGATCTTTGGAATGGTATTCGTTATAATTTCATGGATTTTTCTAAAAGTTACAAACCATTTATTTCTTGTTTAATTTTTTTCATACCCTTATAATGTTTCCTAAGAGATTAAATCATGTATCAATGGAATTTAGGTATTTTTTATTGCCATATCCCTGAAAATTAAAGTGGCATGATGGGCGACATGATTAAGGAAACTATGCCCCCAACCTACACATTTTCTCTAACCGTGGATTTGCCGACAATGGGGTACTAGGTGCCACATATTTTGTCTACTACTGTGCAACAACCATGTCCTTGTCCATTCATTTTTGAATATATCTTTTTCTAGAGAAATATTTTCATGGGTTATCAATTGTTTATGAAACCATGAGCCAATCCCATGCGGGGTGCCACTTGGAGCGGATCTTGGCACATGGTTGGCACATAGTTTGGCCAACCATTCAGCCAAACCATGCACCCATTGTTGTATGGTTTGAATTTATAATTTTACAATATTTAACGTTTTAAAATATTTCTTATTTTCTAGAAAAGTTTTCCCAGTGTGGTTTTCCTCCTTCCATATATGAGGGCTTTCCTCTCCTCCTCCTAGGTAAATTGTTAGCTCCCTCATTTCTCATCAATTTTGTTCATCGTTAGATCCATTAGAAATCTATAGGTAAGATATTAAATAATATTAAATCTATTTCATGTTTCATATATAGTTTTTTTTCTATCTCAATTCATGACCATGTTCCCATTTTTAGTTAATTTGATGGTCGCTTTGATTTCTTCCATTTTAGCATGAATTAAAGGGAGATGCTAGATAATGGAAGCTCTATGAGGTTATGGTAAGTGGTCTAGGATGTTTACCATAATTTTGATTCATCACATACCATGTGTATATATTTCATGATAATAAACCTTCTAATGATGCCAAATAATATCTAACTAAATGAAATTTAATTCCCTACCATTCCATTTTTGACTCAAGAAAGTGGAGAATCAACCACTTGGGTTGGTCATTTGGAATATTTCCAACAAATGGGTGTACCTTATCATTGGGAATTAATTTACCCCTTCCTTATATTGTTAAAAATACCTTATTATATTTTCTTTTATAAATGATTATGATTAATTAAATTTTGTGATGAGATATGTATAAGGCCCCTATACACCATTCCATAAATAATACCGCTGAATTAGGATAATTAGACAAGGGTTTAGTGCTTAACACCTCATGATAAAAATGGACCACTAAATTGGGAATTAATTGACCAATATTTCATTCATGACAGAATGTTATATTTTCTCAAGGTAATGACATTGATAACCAAGTAATATCCTTATATGGTTCTCTAGGCAATTTATCAAGCCCTAAATTAAGGACCCATTGGAGGGGATGAATTTAAATTATAGATTTATTTGGTAAATTCTATGTAAATATATTGGGGGAGACACTATCTATTACAAGGATGGGATAAAAATGTATTATTTCATTTTACCTTCAGATGAGTGACAATGGTTCCCTAGGAGAGACCCCTTGTATAGTCTCAATGGCATAGTAGGTTTACCATACGACAAGAGAGAATCTATCCCATACATGAGAAACCTTGGATAGAAATGGTGTTTAGTTATTTCTATCATCACTCTATATATAGAGTGTCACTTATGAAATCATTATTGGGTCCCCTTGGATGAACACTCTAGGTATTGAACATATACCTAGACCCTCATGTCATACAAGGATATTTTCATTGAATTTCCATGGACAGGATCAAGGTGACTCTTATTATTTAACAAATGTATAAATTGGATTGAAAATTAACTGAATTATTTTAAATATGAAATGAAATTTTGGTTTTTAAAAAATTTTGGGAAAATTACACCAAGACCAATAAAATACTTGGGGAAAGTCCATGTTCTCACAAAATGTTCCACTCACATTACCTTTGCAAGATTCTTCCATTCCGAATTACTGGCTTGGCCCGAAGAAGGTTGATTTGGATGATTTTCCTATTGGGACGCAATCCAGTTTTCTTGTTTATTTATTATGTCTTGCATTTATTATTAATGTAATGTTATTTATTTTATAATGAAATCACTATTTTGACATAGAAAACCTTATTGGTGGATTACTGTGATTGTATATCACACTCTTCATGGGTTTCCATTGGTACCCAAGAAGAAATCATCGTTAAATGTGTTGATAAAGAGAAGCATCTGGCTTTCGATGCTTGATCATCAATTATAGTATAGAGTATTGGGTTAGAGGGAAAAACCTATGCTCGATATACTAAATGTTTTTGTTTTTGGAAATTATATATTTTGTTAGTATGTGGTATATTCATGCATCCCCTGACCCATAAATATTATTTTTTGTATAGTAACATGACATTGAATCATCATTACCATGTATCTATTTATTAATTAATATTAATCTTTTTAAATAACATTTTTTTCTATATTTATATTCATTTACAGTGCTATTTTTTCGTTACTTCTACTTACACTAGGACTGGTTACTAGTCCAACATAGTTTCTTCTTCTACAATTCCTCCCCATGGATACACCCTAGGTCTTCGCATCTAGTAGGCATGCTTTGGTGTTTGGGGTGGCATGCTGGAGGAATTATGGACCACCCTCTCTGGGCCCATCAAGATCTATATGTGGTGGGACACTAAAAAGTGGTACCATATCTCATTATCATTTTATATTACTATTTGTCTTAAGTAGGATACTTTCACATTTTATTTTGGAAATTTTTATATTCTTCAGAGTAGCTACCACACATATAGAGGGAACCCAAATTTCATAGGATCTATAAATGTTGTTATTATTTGTATTGTTACTATTTCATGGATTTCAATGTTGGGTGTCCCAATTTCTTTATGTTTTTATTAATTTTTTTTGTTATTAAAAATGGGTCTTTAGCCTTGGGTTGATGATTTGAGGGAATACTATGAACATGCTTCATAATATATAGTACTTTATTAAAATTTCAATAATTTTACCATGCCACATTTACTTTATGTGTGAAGTTCTTTATTTTTCATGTGATTTTTGTACATGCCTCAATTTTTATGATATTTAGTTATATGGCTATCCAAACATGAATTGTGCAGATATTTTCTTGTACGACTAGGAAAACACATTTGGAACATAAAGTGTCTGCCTAAACTAAATTGTTTTTTCTTTCATATGATATAATAAATTCCCAATGAAACCAATTTTGGTATGTTTTTCCATAGACCATGGGTCACATGGGTGAGAATGTGTTATGGTTTGGATTAAGTTAATGCCAAATTTCAATAAATATAGTGTATGGGACCTTATAAATTGAGAGTTTTGATCTATATTCTTGTACTATTTAAAGCTAATTTAAATTCTAGAATAAATAAAAATGAAAATAATAATTAAAATGAAATCGAACCCCTTATGTGTGATATGGGACCTTAAAACTAACCCAACCTAGTAGTGGGATGTATGTCGTGTTTCCTAAGATTTTTCAGTCACTCATTCCTATCACCCAAAACACACTCTAAGAGAAGGTAGATGGATTTTTTTCTTTATTAGGTTGGATTTACACTTTTAATCTCTTTACCATTTTCCCTATCTGTTGTAAATCCTATATGAGGAACAAACTTGTAATTTTTAGAGATATTTCACCACAAATAACTCATGATGTATACATTTAGGGTGTTGATTTGCATACTCCAGGGGAGGTGGGCCCTAATCCACCACTGAAACCTCCTATAGTGATACCTGTTAAACCTCTTGTAGATATTTAATATTTTGTTGATACCTAGTTCCATGGAATCATCTTTTAGTTTAGGCAGACTATTCATGGTGCACCCTAACCTTCCCTATTTATGGATGAATTGACCAAGGAGTTATTGTAGTATCTTCCTCCCACATTCTTGTTGGATGGATGACCTCAGTTTACTAAATCAATGATGCAGTCCTTGTAGCCAATCTACGAGCATATTGATATTCCTAAAGAGTTGAGATTCATGATCGTGACCTATGTACTTCGTGACTATACGAAGTATTTGTGGGCCGTTATGAAATAGGCTATTCAAAATTTTGGTTTGATCTGGGTGGAGTCCCAATGATCCTTCTTCAACTAATTCATTCCACATACATTGAGTATAGAAAATTCTTATAAAATAAAGATCATATATCATGGTGACATGTCATTGATGGAGTAATCATCTCACGCCACTAAATTGAAGGATTTTACACTGACCTTGTCCAATGATGAGTTGATTATTGTGAGGAGATCCAACGATGGTATTACATATTCCATCCAATCATAGGTGAACATATTTGACTGAACACCTTCAGGGAGATAATAAACTTGGACCACATAATTGATTAGAATATGAGGGAATTAGGAAATATAAAATAGATCAATCCAGCTTCCAGGATTTATAGTGGTTTATATAGTGGCATGATGTGATGCTTCAAGGTTACATGTGGTGGAAGAATCAGCTAGGTGGAATACACTTATAGTTACGTAGTGTTTCAACAGTGTAGTAGTCCAGGACATAAAAGACTCATTTTTTGAGGAACCACATCGAGTATCAGGCTTACAGAAATATGGGTTACCCATATATTTTCTGATGATCCTTTCTTCTAGTTCCATGTGAATGAGTTTTTGTGATAAAATCTCATTTATGTACATTATAAGTGACTCCACATCACACTAGATTCTAGTCTTGTATTGGTCATTCCGGCCGAGAATTGGACAAGTCCGCGAGTATTTTGAGTTTCAGCGTTAGTGGATTAAACATTATTAGGATACTCAATAATAATTTTAAATATCATAGTTTAATCCATATCTAAACTATGAATTATATACGATATGATCTTAGATCTTGTCCATATACAGTTTGAGGTACTATATTGGTATCCTCCACTCTAATTTCAATCCTTTTTGATATAGGTGAATCATGGTATTTTATATTCACTAGAACTATTGTATGTATGGTTCTAGTAATAGATTACTTGAGTGGAGTTATGAATCTTGATACGCCATTGGGAGTTTGAGCTATGGGTATTCGCTAGTGCAAGGAGTTCCCGCTGAAATTGGTGTGTACTATTTCTTATGGAGTTTCTTCATCCTTCAAATGATTAAAATTGATTTCGTTATTGGTATAGATTGTCTTGTACCATATCGATCCCAAGTGGAGTTCTATTTCCACAATTTCTCATTAACATTAACTGAGGGGAGAACACATATTCATTAGGGAAAATGGGATATTAAAGAAAAAGTCTTGATAGACCAAAGAATACATGGAATTGTGGAGTAAAATGCTAGATGGCCAGTTTCATCTTGAGTATTTAGGGATTTTTTCTCAAGTAACTTACTTCAGTATAGGATCATTTCATGGAGATCATCCATGAATATTTCTCCCTCTTACTCCATTAGAGAGAGGCTATTTTCCCCATCGATCTTATGCTAGGTGTGGTACATGTGTTCATTTATCCATTTAGGATGGAACACACAGAGCTATTGTAACTAAATTCATAGCTTTAAGATCTTTAAGATAATGGTTTTATCCATCCCATCACAAATTTATGGGGTTTACCATTCATATTTTCCAAAAATATTGGAGGGTACACTTAGTTTTTGCATGGATTAACCTCAACTGAACAAACTCATGGTGAAGAAATAGTATAAAATTCCTTGTTTTTACATTTTCTTCGACCAGCTTTGAGGAGAAACAATATTATCCAAGATATATTATTTGGTGGCTTACATTAGGTGCATGTAAGGACATCAGACATATCACAAAAAAAATTCTAGTGTAGGTAAAACTAGTACGTGTAGTTGGTTATGCCCTTTAATATGATGAATGCATCATCATTATTTATGTTCTTGATGAATCATTTTCGACACCCATATCTTTAATCAATTTTGGTGGGCTTATTAGACAGCATCTTAGTGAATTTGTACACTAGACACGACAATGAAAACCATCTTTATATCAAGATGAATACACTAAATGATAACCAGTAAAATGTGAAACTCAGTAAATTCAACTTTTGGATAGGTAAGGTTCATTTATTTGATCATATAATTCATGATGTAGGCATATATATGGACCAAGATAAGGTTAGAACCATGTTTTCCTCGGAAAATTACATGAATGTAGTTGATATACCAAGCTTCATAGAGACAGATGGTTAATACATGTGATTCATCAAGTAATTCGTATGTATGGAGGTGACACTTACATGCCAGACTAAGAAGGGATTGAAATTATTCTGGACTAATTCTTGTGAGATATTTTTAAAATATCTAAAGAAATAATCACTTTAGCACCAATCATGATTCTTCTACAGATGATAAAAATCTATACAATCTAGTGTTATTATTCAAGAGCTAAAATGTGTTAATTTTTTATGTTGGGTGGTCAGGTTGTAATGCACGAGTCTCACCAATTCAGGCCTTATGACAAAAATTACCACATTTATGACCTCGATCTAACAACCACGGTTTATTTTCTATGCTATTTTTGGCACTAATTTTTGGGTGATCGGTTCATTATTCACATGGATCATAAAAGACACCAATACATCTCCACACTATGAGACTTGAATCTGAGGCATCATAGGTTAGTGGACACCCTACAATAATTTGACTTTTATCATGATTACACACCCAAAAATGGAAACTCTATAGATGAATCCATGAGCCAAATGACTCAAAAGTAATCTTTCAAGGAGTACATTAGTGAGTGGATGTTAATAGATCTATTTTTTTAGATGCATCCATAGGTTTAGGAGTATCACATGATGCAAGTTATAAAATCTCTATAAGTGACATCCTCCCTTATGGAATGGGTAAAGATGATAATATTATCTTATTCTACGAGACTCATATTGATGGAGGGAATCAATGGAGGGAACCCACCTATTGGTTGTGTCGTTGATGGATGTGAAACCCAACAATTACATGGCCAAGTATGGGTGACGTCAGATATTAAGGAAGAGTTGTTGAGGAAATCGAGTGCATCTCTCTGGGTAGTTCACCATGATATTACCATGATGTAGAGAGAGATATATATTGTTACCATTTATTTATAGGTGTGAGGAGATAGAGAAACAGTTTTATCACTTGGTGCTCCACCAGTCAACAAGTGAATGCAGATCACTAGAGACCTGTTAGAATTCTGCATCCTCTATCCATTACTAAGTGGAAATGAAATGATGTCTCCCTGGACTTCATGATAGGCTTGTTGATATCCCCTAAGAGGCAGTGGTTCAGTATGGATGTTCATCAATAGGTTCATGAAGGTATCAAAATTTCCCCTAATCAAGGATACTTTCTTTGTTTATAAGATATGAAGGATTTATATTTGGGTGATCATTCACCATCATGGTGTTATCCATTCTATTGTTTCATAACTAGATGCCTATTTAACTTCATATTTCATGAAATAGTTACAAAATTCACCGGGTTTAGAGGTTCTATTGAGTGCATCAAATCACCCTCAGACCAATGGAAAATTTTAGCGGATGATTTGGGTGTTAGAGGTTATGCTTTAAGCATGAATCATTTATTTTAAATGTTCTTGAGAAAAACATATACCTATATATTATTTTTCTTATAATAAAATTTTTTAGGAAATATTTCTGATGTTTCTATATGAGGCCCTTTATTGTAGGACATGTTGTTCACATCTATATTAGCTAAAGGCTTGTGTGGTAGCTTTATTAGGTCCTCATCTTGTTTATGTGTCATCAAAACATTTCCAACTGATTGAGTATCATATGGATATAACTAATTATAGGTAGACGTCGTATACCATTCATAACTATAAAGCTCTAGAGTATGAGGTGGGACATATGATCTTATTTGAGGGTATAGCCTATATTTTCTCACAGAAAAAATAAAATATAGGGAATGTAGTCTCCTCAAAATATCAGGCCTTTTAGGATAGTTGGGAAAGTTATTCTATTATCCTATTATTTTCAATTACCATTGATGTATCCTACCATGGATCATTTCTTCCATGTATTTCAAGTTCAATAGTATCATTATGACATGTATCATTCATTTTACTTAGATGATATTGAGCTAGAGGCAAATATGTCCTTTGAGGGGCATCAAATATGTATCAATGAGGGAGAATTAAGGCTCTCTGAGGTATATCAAATTTATTGTTGTGTGTGAAATGGAATCATGGTTTTGTACATAACATGATCAGGGAGTTGGATGCCAATATAGGCGAGTAGTAGTCCAAACTCTTATCTCACGATGTATTACCACCATTGGAAGGGAAAAATAGGGATGAATTTGCTTAAGAAGGGGAGGTTGTAACATATTGGGTTTTCTTCAAGGTATAATCCATTAATTTGTGTTTTAATTTATTTTTTTCAATCCTTATAATTATTCCTAAGGGAGTTAAGGAGGTCATGGGGTGTTTGTGGCTTGTTCGGAGACAGATCCCCAAAAATTAACGAGGCAGACTGTGCCTCACCTTTAGTAGAATCCATGCACCCCATCCCACATGGTTTCACTAATTGTCTGGATGTAGATAGTGGGATAATGGGGGCCACATGGTTCATCCAAAACCATGAGACACTATGTGAATAACCATCCATGATGATAGACCCTTGGTATATAATGGGTTTTCATGGGATTCACATAGTTAACCAGAACTTGTGCCTAGCCCATGTGAGGTTCCCTTGGAGAAGATCTTGATGTACGATTGGATTATGGATTGTCCAAATGTGCATCCCAACTGTATTCCCCTTTTTGTGTGGGTGATGTTAATATTTTTTTCCTCTTTAATGTTTTAACACTTTTTGTTCTTTTCTCTTGAATTTTCTCCAGCATTCACATCCTCCTTCCACACATGAAGCCACTCCTCTTCTACTCCATGGTAAATTGGTATCTCCCTTATTAATCATATGTTTTTCTCACTTTCATATCTATAAGAAGTATAGTGGTGATATCTTCATTCCTCTTCAATCTATATAATTTTGTTCCATCCTTTGATGTGTTATCTTAGTGTAAGCTCATTTTCACTAATTTCAGGGCATTTGATGGTTTCTTATAATTCATATGTTCAAGATTAAATAAATGTTCAATGTTAAATGAGGGAAGCTATATGACGATAAGATATGTGGTCTAGGTTATTTATCTTTGTTTAATTGTATCCTAAATCATGAACCATTATACCATGAGTTGGACCATTCTAATGACACCTCTCAATATTTAATGAAATTTAATTTAAATACCATCCATTTTATTTGTTACGTGATCTAACGGCGAATCCACCCATTAGGTTGTCCTCTATGACATCTTCTAATCAACAGATGTGTCGTACCTTTGGAACTTAGTATCCCATTTCCATTGATAAATAATCACCCCTTGAGGGTTGTTTCTTTATTATTGATTAATTCCGATCGATTCTAGTGATGGGCCATGTGTAATGACCCTATACCCCATGATATAAATGAATTGGTTGAATTCAAAAATTGTTCACGTTTTCAATGCATCAAAAATCACGACATAAATGGACCATTTTTGTGGGAATGCATTGACCAATATGAAATTAATTTGAAAAATTTCTGTTTGCTAAATGGTATCACCTTTCTAACTAATTCATATCATCATCTAGTTCCATGAGCGATGCAACATGTCCTAAATTAAGGACAAACTAGATTAGATAAGAGTTATTTATATTTAGAATTTTGAAATTCAATATGAACACCTTCCAGGTGCCATTTTCTGCGCCTAGGATGTCATCTCAATGCATTATTTTCTTTTACCTCATAATGATTGACACCAGTTCCCTAGGGTAGACCCCTTGGATGGGCCTGATGACATGATGGTTTTACCCATCCCATGAGATATACTACGTCCACTATATTTGATACCATATACAAACATAGAGTTTAGTTCATGATATCATCATATCATGCCAATAGTTAAACATGGGACGTAATTCTTAGGTTGAATTGGATGAACTCCCTGTCCACTGTACATATATGAATCCCCTTAATGGATACTTGAAAAATCTCTATAAATTTCCATGGATGGGCTCAGTATGAATCTTTATATTTTTATACAATGTTTAAATTGATATGAAAAATATGTGAATGATTTATATAAAAAATCACCTTATGGTTTTTGTAAAATTTGTGGAACTGACCTCAAAAATCAGTCACAAGTATGGGGATTTTCCACCTTCTCACATATCTTTCCACTCACTTTACCTTTGAAAGATTCCTTGAATCAAAATCACTGTCTTTGGAAAAAGAAAAAATAATTTCATAGGATCCTAATTAGAACCCTGTCCATTTTACTTATATATTAATTATATCATACATTAATTATTAATGAAAGACTATTCATTTTATAACTCATATATTATATTGACATATAAATTGTTGTTGGTGACCTATTGAGATTGTGTCTCACACCGTGTGTGGGCCACCTTTGGTACCCAAGAAGACTTTATAGTTGAAGGTATTTATTAGGGTTTATATAAAGCTTCATATGATTGATCATCAGTCTAGGATGGAGTATGGGGGTGGAGGCGCAATTCCACACTCGAGATACTACTTGTAGTATTTTTTCGTTTCTGGATATTTTTTTATCATGTGGTATATGAATTTTTCTCATTATCCTTGCATATTCATTTTTTGTATAGTTACATGATCTAGGAACAAAATTACCTTGAATTTATTTATTTATTAATATCCCCCTTATTCACTTATTTTTCTTCCATTAATTATATTTATATTTTCTACTAGCTATTTTTTACTTCGATTATCTCTATAATGAGTTACTGGTCGGTCTTAATGTTTATGTCTTCTATTTCTTTTCCTCATATATTGCTACACTTCACTATAAAATATTAGAAAATAGTCTTCCCATGGATACACCCTAGGCCCTCATTACTAGTTGGAGGCCTGTGTCATTTGGGGAGGAATTTTTGTGCTCTTTAGTCCCACCGTTTTGGGACACAATCATGTTGCATCCGTGGAAAGATGCTACATTCTTTGTCTCAATCTCATTTTCTTATGATGTGTTTCATGTGATGAAACATTCGTTCTTTTAATGGTATAATTATAACCCAAATATTTTTTACCTATGTATTCATATAATTATTTAGATTTATTTATCCATATCATATTATTTCTTTCAATGATATTTGAATTAAATTTTACCATTGTGGCGATGGGTTTATGTTACAACATCATTTCTTTTTAGGATTTTTTATGTTCATTGTTCTATTAGGGATATTATATACTATTAGTTTATTAAACCAAATCCCTTTTACATAAGAATGTTTCTTCTCTCATATATAATTCTTCTAACACACTTTGAAGAATATTATTTTCTAATGAAAAAGTATATCTGAATGTTTATTTTTCATGACTTTGAAAATTGTTTTAAATGAAAAAATTCATTTTTCAACATGGGTCACACTGAACTATATTTATTGAAGTTCACAAATAAGGTTTATTTTCAATTTATATGAGAAGAATAGATTATCACACTATCATGACAATTATTTTCAATGAACCTTCCCTTATAATTTCCAATAATTGGATTCAAACAAAACTATTTTTAAATTTTTTTATTATTTTTTAGTTTTTAAAAGTGATTTTAAATGTGAAAATTGTATTTTTCTTAGGAATGTTCATAAATATATATTTTATTTTAGTTCTATTCAAAAATAAAAACATTTTTTGATTTTAATTTTTCCATACTGAGGATATGTTTTAATGATACCATCCTTACTATTTCTATAAATTGATTATGATTATTTCAAGGATTTTTTATGGAACGTGATTTTATTATGAGGGTAAATTATGAAATGATAAAATTTTATTTATTATGATAAAAAATTAAATAATTTATTTGTTATG
The DNA here is from genome assembly GCA_963277665.1 of Viscum album. NCBI lineage: Eukaryota > Viridiplantae > Streptophyta > Magnoliopsida > Santalales > Viscaceae > Viscum > Viscum album. The sequence goes on along the minus strand of OY728142.1, from coordinate 1,255,704,776 downwards.
TTTATTTTATGGTTCATAGACAGTTTTTATTATACAGGGTGAGCCTGATATAGAACATGATGGTGGGAGAAGATAATATAGCTCTATTATTCATTGGGAAATGGAATAGAGTTAATGGGTTATATGATTCACCTAATTGGTTGTTGAAGTATAATTTTTAGGATATTTTATTTTTAAGAATGAATTATAGAGTAATAAGAAAATTATGTTCCATGTTACATAGATGTTTTCTTCTTTTTTGCAATCATATTCTAAATGATCTTCTTCTTAAGAAGTGATATCATATTTACTATAAAAGAATATGAGTCTAGTAGAAGTTATTTTTTTCAGTTGGTGGTTGTTTGAAACACCAATTAATTATTAAGTTATGATTTTCTACAACCATCATTAAAGCTTGGTTTGACATTCACCTAGTGCATGTTTATTAAATTTTGTGGTGGTTTTTGGGAACTGACAGAAAACATTTTTTATAGAGGTTATTTTATTTTTTTCAGTGGGTTTTCCTCCCAAATCTGCTGAGTATTTTCTCAAAGGATTGAATCTCCAAAATATATAATAATATATAATAGTATATAAAAATTAAGGTAACATTTTTACACTATATATAGCAATGATTTAAACCATCACAAATTTTTCTTCATGTATAGAGGTTGTTTAAACCGTAATAATATATTTCTACTAAAAAATAAAAATCGTCAAAAGTTTTAGCCCCATTAAAATTATAAACACATAGATATTTAAAACATTAAAAAAAATATGTATAAACCATAACAATCCAAATATAAATGGATTTTCAACTAAAACACAATCAAAATCAAATTAAAAATGAAACTATAAATCAAAACAATATTATATATTGAAAATATATATCACAAGTATATATTTAAATATATATAACATGCATCATCATTCACCAACATACATTCTAGTGAACCATAATATAGAAGAACATAATAATTTTAAAATCATAAGAATCACCCTTAAAAGATCAATCCTAAAAAAACTAGATTAATCAAATCTCTTTGGATTTCTATTGGAAACCAAGTCATCCCAATTTTATAATTCATTTCAAAAATTCAACATGTGTCCTCTTACTCATGATACAAACTCACTAAAATCCTATCAAAATTTTATTAAAAAACCCATTTCTGTTTTGACGTACTATTTCAACACTCATTTTTAATAAAACTATTTTCTCTTTAAATTCCACATAGAATCAATTAAATATTAAAAGTACCATTTTAATTAGAATAACCATTTTACATTTAGGATCCAATACATGACACCAAATAATACATAAAAAGAGAAACTAAAACTCATTTGACCAAGGAACCACCATAAAACTTTTTTGAAATCTTAGAGGCCCATGTTTACCATCAACACAACACAAGAACATCCCAATCTCATGTGGGAACAGAAAACATGATTTTAAATATATAGGAAACAATAATAATGAAGTCAAATGAATATAAAATCATAATTATACCATGTGATAATAATATAATGGACCCCTATATGTAAATAGACACGAACACACCAAAAATATATGGAGTTTCAATTTAAACATGATCAAAATCAAAATAAAAATCAAACAACTACTAAGAAAAAAAATATTTTAAAATTAATAAATAATAGATCAAATGTTCTAATTAAAAAAATATAGATTTAAATTTGAATGTTTCAACAAAAATATCATTTAAAATTTATATTTAATGATTTTTATTCCCATTATTAAGATTCTATAAGTCACCTCTCTAAATTGAAAACTCCATCATTAATAATGAAATAAAAAACATATAAAATTTGCAAAAATTGGATAATCATGATTAAATCATACTAGAAAATAAACATTCACCACGAACCACCATAAAACAGTTTAAGAAAGGAGAAATTATAATATCAAATACAAAAAACCAAAAAAAAAATGTTTTATCAATCATGATATTATTGTGTTAGTAAGTCGATAGTTTAGTTACACATCACTATCACAAAATATAATGTCCACCCTCATCACTACCAAAATAAAAAATATAGACTTCATCACTGTCAACATATCCACTCCCTGCTACCAGAACCTATATGAAATTATTAATGGATATTTAAACGTTTTAAATAATTTAAATTGATATTATATCCAATAAATATTTTAGTAGTAAATTATTATTAATTTTTTTGATTTATCTACTCATTTAAACCACCCATCGATGCAATATGACCGAGGACACATCATGTTTCCATCAAATCTAACTTAATTAATAATTTATACAGAGCCAAAAACATCACATCATACATCTATAAAAAGATATTAATTTGTACAATATTATAATTTAATTGAGTAATGGAATTAAAATGAGTCCTAATCTTATAAAATCACCTTCATATAGGAGTCTAATACATCATTCATCCATGATTGAGCCATATGCCTCTAATCAAGATATTAAATCAAAATAGTAAATGGATCAAACAAAACCTGGCCTCAAATATTGATAAATAATATCATAAAATCATCTATGGGGACCCCATAACAATCAAATGGTATAACTATCTAACTTGGAATTCCAAAATTTTTAAAAGAAATTAGAAAATATAATATGAAAAATCGTGTAGAAATAAAATTTAGAAATGATATCATATGCCTCGTATTTTAAAATAATATATAAATATGTATGATAGTTAATTACTATACATAAAAACAAATATATCCTTAAAATTTAATGTATTAAACAACTCGTGCATAAAAACACATTTAAACATGATAAAAATTCACAATACTTGAAATGAATAACATATAACATCAATGGTTGATAAGTTAATGGATGATTTCACATGAATTAATCTTTTAAATCAATCATATCATCATACTTCTCCATAATTACTTAATATACTTCATCAAACCATTCAAGAATAATATTTTCAATATCCCGATGAAAAATAAGTCTGTTTGTGGATGTTGCTGGTATTCAGTGTCAGAGGTTAAATCTTCCACATCGTGACCCATATCATAAAATATATTTATTTTATGTCAAAAATTAAATACCACCCTTCATATATGATATCTTTAACATAATATAAAACTTTTTGTTGAGATGATATGATATACAGGTCTTGTAATTCACTGTCACCAATATCCATCATTTGAGAGAATTTCACATAAGTAAATTGAAAATAATCTCTTTCAATACCCCTCGTAATACTGACTCACCTGCATTTGAATAAAACAAATAAAAAATGTATTTCTTTGTTTAATTTTTTTCTTAATAAAAAAACATTCACAGTATCCCAATTCAATAAATATAAATACACCACTATTCCATGTTTTTTAACCCTCTTCACGATCGACTGTATGATATTTGAATCCATTCACATTGAAAGAATCAAACCTTTTAGCCTGTTATAGAGAACCTTATGCAATAAACATCAAATATTCATAAAACTCAACCGATGTATCTTTATTCAAATTATATAACAATTAATACACATTAATTGGTTTACAAAATATATGTGTCACCTAATATCCATATTGATGTTAGTATTTAAAAACTTACAGAACATAAAAAAATTCTATGATATCCTAATTAACAGATTTTGTTATACACGTATAATTTATTACTCAATTATTAATTCATCTATTTATTTTTATCTGGATATATTTGATAAACTGATCAGAAATATATTTATTCATCAGTACATATTGTTGTTTCTACATTTATTCCGATTCTGTTAGTGTAATATTTGATAACCTTCCAACTAATTGGCCAATAGTAGGGAATATTTTTTTATTTACCATATAGTTGGGAATGATTTTATGTGTATTAGACACATCCAAAATCATTTTACACTATCTAAATATAATCAATTTATCTAGAAAAAAAAGGAAAAACACTCCTTTACTAAATAGCCTTTATAAATCGAGACTTTAAGTTGAGCATTATTTTTCACATATGATTTCCGATCACCAAAGTATCTTTCAAATAAAATAAATAAAACATAATATCACATTTAAATGAGTTCCTATAATTTTATTCTTATGATTAAAAACATATAAATAAAATACCAATCTATTTGATACATCCATTGATAATGTACAAGACCTCCTAAGTAAATTTCATCGAAAAATTGCATTGTTAAATGCTTCATGAAAGTAAAAAATGATTGATTAATGGTAATATCCATTTCATAGAGTTTTAATCCAAATATATCATGATGGTTTTCAAGATCATCTAGTTTTAGAGTTTTCTCAAATAGTTTACTAACAAATTTGTAAAATTAGAGTTAAACTACAATAACCTTTTCAAGTGACAATGTATGATATACTAATGTTAGTAACCATTGTAACAAAAATTTTGAATCATCAAAATTAAATCCATTTACTATAAGTCTCATTATGTAATGACACCTTGAGAAGTTACTTGAATACCCATAAAATACCTTCAAATTATGCAAAACATTATGAAATGTATATTTATACATATTTTTCCTTGAATATTTTTATATAATACATTCCAATTTCATATATCCTTATATCACGACTTATATTAATAATTTATATTTCTCTTCCAAGGATTAATAAGGTCATTCAACATTCATAGGACATATAGAATTGTGAAGGTCAAATTTTTATAATGATTCTTCATAATATGAACAATATGAAGATTGTGAAGAAAAAAAATAAATTTCAAAATATGAATGTTAGAAGAATATACATTTTTATTCAATTTTTATATTCAAATTTTAATTGATGATGCACTATGAAATTGATTCCAATTTTTATTCAAATGATGCACCTTCCCTAATTATTTTTGAAAATTATTAATCTTTTCTAATATTTAAAAACCATTCAAAAAAATTAGAGGTTGTCTACTATCAATAGAGCCATTGAATTTTGAAATGTTCAACTAAACACTATGAGACGCATCAAGAAATCAATAATAAAAAATAACCAACATTTTTTATTGTATTGTAGTTTTTCAGGATAAAAATAAAAGTTAATAATATGAAAATCCAAACCCATGTTTTTCTTCTGACCATATAATTTCCAATATTAAAAGAAGTAATTAATAGTCCACATAATAGAAACTTGAATTTTGAATTTTATTCTAGATGACGTGTCATATAAATTAAAACCACAACATTATAACTCCTTTTATTCTTCAATTAGAGTATACTAATATATAAAAATATCAATTACATACATTTTTTTCTAGGAATAATCATCAAAATGATAAAAGATGTTTATTCCATACACATCCACAGAGGTAGGTTTTGTGGGATCAAAACAACTGGCCAAAATCTATTAATAGTAATCAAAGTCCAAAGGGGGTTTAATCCAATGATAAAAAATCATAATCACACAATCATAGAATCAACTTTAAAATATGGATTTAATGAATCAAATATCTTTCATGATTTTTAATCTCTTATATGTCACATTAACCCATCATTGTTTTCATCTATAGAATGAAACTTCATGTTGTTGATAGTTTTTTCTCACATGAATAATATTTTCAATATTGTTTTATAAACAAGTGTAATGAAAAAACCATTATGGTTTGTTATTTTTACTCTTCTTCATTATATTAGTTTTATTCATACTTCCAGTATCACCCATTGACAACCATCAAGAAAAATATTTTTTTTCAATCTTGTCTAATTGAATACTCTATGAAAAAAATAATATAATCATTGGGAAATGAATTTTTTTTTATAATTCATATCAATATTGTGAGAAAAATTTCCAATATCGTAAGATGACTAATAAATTTTTTGTTGAAGAAATGTTTCATGAAAAAATTAAAATATCATCGACATCACCATATTTATAATTTCGGATAGGCAGTTTATATGGAAAAGCATCATCGTAAATGATTGGTTTAAGAAATTTGGTCACCCACCATACATAAGTTCATTTAAATCATCAAATAAATAATCTAACACATTTGTATACTTAGTGATGTTATCTCTTACATCATTATAAATATAACTAATTTGAGGATCCAATGATATTTTATGATATTTATTAGGATTTCCTAATGTAAAAAAATATCAATTTCAACGTTAATACTTGTATAACCTTTAAATTGGTGTTCTAATATGTTTCGATATTGATTTTTTTGTATTTCAATGATAAAGGAATAATTTATTAGGTTTTTTTTATTTTCAAATGTTCACAATGTTGCTAAATAATTATATTTATTAAAATCAGTGGTAAAACATTTTTTGATGATCAATTCTCCATGAGAAATCGAACACAAATATTGTGTAGGAAATTAATTCAATATCAGGTGTTCATAAACATCATGTATCCTCAACGATCTTCTAAATTTATATTCTAGGAATAGACATCTTATTATCCCATCGAAAACAAAATTAGAAATATAAAAATATAAAAACATCTGCAAATAAATTGAAATATTTGTTGTGGTAATTTGTAATGTGTTTATGCTTTTATTCATATATAGCATAATGTGTATATACATAATTAATCAAAATTAAAATACATAATTATTACTATGTAGGAAAATAGATTAATGTAAATCAAAAAAATATAACCCATATATTTAAAAAAATATTTGTATCAACACTAAAAAATAAAAAGTAAAAATTGAAATCAATAATTTATAGTATAACATACTATAGGAGAATGATAATAAATATACAATAATTAATTTAAATCTATCATCATGGGATAAATACCCTCGGGTAAATAATACCAAATTTGGTTTATCATAAAATTTTTTATTCAAATTTGTTATTTTTCTTTAAATACTAATCAAATGAATTTTTTATTTAAAATTTATGTTGATCATCATAAAGACTATAATTTTATTATCATGCGAGTTATTTTATATTTAATTTAAAAAATAATTTAATTATATAACAATATTAATATGTCTCATTACTTTGTATAATATATTTTTAGTGACCTCAAGTAAACTCTTCTAAAAAAATCATTTTAATTATAGACAATGAAGTGACCTATATCATTTTTAATTATAGATATTTATTTATTTGTATAATAAAATTATTATATTTTATTATTTTTCTTTAAATATTATTGAAACTAGTATATGTTTAATAATGACATAGGATACACCTTAGTTTTGACATCGAAGTGCCTCATGCCGCACCTTTTGTCGCATCCCAAAGAAGCCTTTACTTTTTCTCATGGAACACATACTTATCAACAATGATACATACAATCATGTAGATAATTTGAAAATTATTTGAAATTAACTCACACCTTATCTCCTACACACTCCAATGAAATAGGACCAATGAAACCTATTCCTAGGAAATCATAATGGATGAAACAATACAAATAATCCCTTTATAGGATCACAAGCTTTTATAGGTATAACTATATTGTGATGGGACTCAATAGGGTCTCACACATTTAAAAAAACACTTTATTAAGGCATCGAAGTGGTTTTCATAAAGTGCATGAGAATACTATACACTTCCATACCATGTGAAAACTATATTTCCAATTTATGTTTAATCTCATCATTCAAATCATGCTTTGAAATCAAATTTAAAGATCCCAATATTTCCATGAAATCAAATTTGATGGCAAGACAACCCTCTTTAAATGTTGTTAAATGGTCTCAATCACCCATTTTTTAGAAAAAAACATTCCCATGTACAAACATGTAAACCCATGATGTGACATATGGTCTCAAAACCAATTTAATAAATTAAAATCATACTACCTTAAGTTTATAGAACATGACATTAAAAGAACACACAAACAAATTTTAAAGGCAAGATTGGTGTCAAATACCCCTTTAAATTGTTTATAAATATTCGGAAGAAATCAATAAATTTAATATCTACATAGAGTGGGACCAAGTTATAGGAAATGTATTAACCCATTGGAAACCATTTAAAGAAAAAAATGTGATTTTGTTCATAATAATTTCACGAGGAACCATTTTCCAGAGGGCCACATGCCTATTTTCCCATGATATTACCATGCGGCATGTACATGCCAAGAAATTGATTTTAATTACATTATATCCTTTATGATCTTATAAAAATATTAAAAAAACATTTAAAATCTACTATGAAATATAAAACAACAATTACAAGGTCATTCCATTATAATTCATGCCCTGTGTCAAGAGAAACCCTCCGAAACATGTCGCATTTGATAGAGAATTCACAATTGATCAAATAAACGTTCTCCCCTGCCTAGAAAACCCAAATACACATCATTAAAATTAAAAAAAACCTCAAAACTAACCAATACATTGGATGTGGTATTTAAGATTGTGAAAAAATAAGAGAGTTTTAAAGTGAAGAAGGGTGGAGAAGAAAATAAGAATAAATGAGGGCATACTTGACTTAAATCCAAGGGAGAAGGGGGTGTTAGGAATGAAGGGGCCAGATTAAGATAGATAGTGAGATAATGGTTTTATATATGTGAGGGGGAGGGATAGGGACCGTGGGTATGAGGGTAAAATGTTGTTCTGAAGTGAGGAGATGACATGGACACATGAAGTGCCGATTAGCGGGAATATAATGACCCTACTTTTTATACAACTCTATTACAACATTTATAAATAGTCTATATAATAGAGTTATAAAACAATGATAAAAAGGGTTTGTATCTTATGAAAATTATGGCCATACATCACTTATGTATTATAAAACATTAAAATTTATTAAACTTCTATTTCTCTAGCTTCTTAGTGGCCCTCACAATCTTCATAGTATAAGTAATCACCAACCTATATACATTAAATAGAGGGGTGAGCTCAAATACTGCTAAGAGGATATATAAAGACACGAATTAATATAACATGGGTGTGAATTATAATAATAATCATAACATAATCATATGATAATAATCATAATCATGATTGGAAACATTAGTCGAAGTCATAGAATGTGGAAATGTATAAAAATGAAACATCATGTCTCAGTGGTCAAATACCACACATAGTTGTGAACAAACATAACAACGTCTTCACACATAAAATATGTTCATAGTTATAACATGGGTGAAAATTATTATTATCATTGTAACATAATCACAGGATCATCATAATACTAATGATATGGTGCATTAGATAACAGTATGAAGTGTGGAAATCCATAAAAATGAAACACCATGTCCTAATGTCCAAATACCTCACATAGATGTGAAAAAGGAAAGCATCATGTTCACTCATAAAATAAGTTAATAATAATAAAATGAAATTTTTGAACAAAAATAAAATTATTTCCTGGAATATTTCAAATTATATCATGAGATACATCACATTACGGAATCATTGTAGCACTATATAATTCTGGGTCCACCCGTCACATCGTAACATTTTCATAATCATGCATGCCACATAGAAGGTACATAAATCAGAGTCATTAAATAGACCATTTAATGGAATGGGTGTAATGTCATAAATAATAAATTAATTAATGATCTTTGGGTCTCCCAAAAATATGTTAATATCATTATTGGTATAAGAATCATAAATCTTAAGTGAAGAAGAAATATTCTCTAGAGAAGTAAAATATGTGTTTTTATTAAAAAGAAGAGTTATTTTTAAAAATAATCATAAATTAATAAAAATATATTATAAAAATGTATATCTCAAAAAAATTTAAGAACAATTAAATTATAGTTTTAAAACATTACCCTTAAAATTTGAAATGAAAGATGAATAACCCAATAAAATGAAATTCAGTTCAAGAGTACACTTATATTATGTGTGAATGATTTATTCACTTTAATGAACTTCAAAATAAAATTAAATTCATTAATTAAAAAATAAATAACCTATTATACATGTATTTTATTTATTATCATTTTATTAATTGAATTTATATACAAAATGATATGTTATAGAGTTCAATTCCATCATTCTGATGGTGTTCTTTTTCTTGGTTTCCATGATATGTTTGCTTGTATACATGTATCGATGATCATGTAAAAGGAAAAATAACTATCTGTAATTGAGATTATATTTTTTTAATGAACATTTAGTTGATTAAATGATTGTATTTCTAAATATTTATACAAGAGGAAAATGATTAATTATGTAAAACATTAATGATAATCATTTCTATTATGTCGACTGTTTTTCGATCATCAGAAACTACTTTTGTCTTATTATTTAATATTCTGTATATATATTAATTAAAAACATAAAAAAATTTATAGAATAAATATTAAAATATTTTTAAACAATTATAGTATTTTTATGGCCAACCATAATAAAGGTAATGTAAAATTGAATCATATTGTCCACTTTGGTTGTAAGTCGAAACACCACATACGAGGCGTTTATTTTTAGAATAATAGAGATAAGAGAAGAAGATTCATGATCGATCATACAATAAAATAAAAAAATATATTATATTAAAAATAATGTAGTTATAATTCCACTGGGATAATTCTAGAGGAAGAGATTATAATAATTGAATGGAAAGTGAAAAAAAATTAGAAGACAACAAAAGATAATTTTAGCTCTTGAAATTAGTCTCCTTGACAACCTCCTTATGTAAAAATTGATAGGTCATTTTTTTATTAAAATGCCTTGGTAGTGGGATAGTGTATTGGGAAAATTATTAGGAATAATTTGAAAAATCTTCAAGACTTTAGAGGCATGAAGAGAATATGTGGTGATGAGTGGTGTTTATAGGGGAGGAGATGAGGGTTTTTTGATTATTTTATTCCTAAGATTATTATTCTGGATAAATGATATGAATAGTTTTTATTAACATTACAAAATAATATATATGTAGATATATAGGGTTAGATATAATTATCTTACATCTGCCATACATAATCTATTACTCAATAAATCATTTATTTGTTAAATACCGTAAATTACCGTATTTCACTATTAAAAAATCCACTATCTTAGAAAAAACCCCAAAATTCATAATAATTTTTTTATAAAAGTAAAAATAAATATTTGAATCTATTTTATGAAAATTATTTTCTAATTATGATAAATTTAATTTGTAAAAAAATCATCATATATTATAAATATAATGATTTTAATATTATAACCATTTTTTGATACTTAAACAATTTGTTTAAGGTCTTATAAAATTATCATACAATCACAATACTGAAACATATTAATTTATTAATATATTTCATGAATTATTTTTCAAATTATTATATTAAATATTAAATTGTAAATAAATTTTTAGGTTTCTAAAAATACCAACAATAAATTTTTCATTTTTAAAAAATTTCTTTAATTATACTATGATACAATTATATAATTATTTAGTTTATAATATGAAATAACAATATTTATACTTTCAAAGGAGACATTACTATTCTATAGGCTAGATTATTATTTATATGGCCCTATTACTATTCCATCCGTCAAGTTACTATTCCATCTGTATAGGTTCCTTAATATCATTAAAAATCACCTATTCCATTCTTCACTTGTGTGAATGATGTTTTTTATTAAGATATTTATTCTATTAATGTGCTTTATACAATATAAAATAATTTTTTTGAATGGAATAATTCTATTGATAATAGTTTGGGTCATTACATTTTCTTCCCTCTTAAAATTTCACACTCGAAATTTCATTTCACATAAATATGCAAGGGTATTTCTACATCATTCTTTCCTATGGTTCCCATGACATGTCTTCATAGTTATGAATCCTAAAAAAGACATTTATAAGGTGATTTGTATTATTGGACATGACTTTTTCTCCTTTTTTCAAGATCATCACCAACACCTATTCAAATGTGAGGTTGTTCTCCAATTACACAGCATACAGATGTAGTATAAGTGAGAGTTTAGGTATGCACATAATCAGGAGATATATAGAAAAAATTCAAGGGAATGATCCATATTTATTTCATGTTCAAGATGATTGGATGCTGCTCCCATGAAACCAAGGATCTCAACGGGGCCAATGTACATTGGGATATAATTTCCTTTCATTCCAAACTGCAATACTATTATCTATGGTGATATTCTAACGAAGATGTTATCTTTATTATAAAACTCTCAGTCCCTTCATTTCTTGTCAGTAGAACTCATTTTCTGACATTGGGTATGTTATATATGTTGTTGGATGTCTTGAAATGTGTCTCTCATTTATTATACATGATTTTTTTTGAGTAGTTTTTGTTTTCCAACATCATACCAATAGGGAAAATGTAACATACCAGGTAAATAAATAATATTACATTCTAATTATTATCAATATTTGTGAATAAGATGTTAATATTACTTTAAATTTAATGCTATGCTCGATGGATTACCCAATACGCAACAATGAGTTCCTTTGAAATCTTACCTTGCACTCTAATAATAAAATAATTTTATTTCAAATGGTAGTTAACACCTAGTCATTATAATGAAGGTAATGAACATAACTAACTAAAAAATTATTATATATGTTTTTCAAATATTTTTACTTTTTATAATAAATGTTAGAGGATTAAAAATGCGAATGAATCCAATTTTAAGCGTAAACATTCTAATATTCTTTAAAATGTCGATTAAACGCCTTTTGATGGAGAACCACTTTTAAATCCACTTTTTGAAAATTTTATGTGTTATATTTGACAAAATAAAATTATTCTTTATAATTGGGACATCAAAATTTACTTTGTGTAAATTTTTGGTATTTTTCTGATAAAGTTCATTTTTTAATGAATAGTGAAAAATGTTGTATTTTAATTCAAATCCTCTTATTAATCTAATTTATTTATATGATTAGATTATCTTTTGAATTGAATTTAAATCTAAATTAGAATATATTTGTACCATTTAATCCAATAGTGGTCATTGGACTTAATTTCACTTTGAAATTGGACATAAACTGGTGTCAATCTTTCGATATATATTGTTTCATAAAAACACGCTATTTGTTTTGACAGCGGGAATTAATTATTAAATTAATTAATTCAACTTATATGTTTTGAATTTTTTAAAGTATACATCATTGTTTAATTCGGAGTATCAAATATAGCGTATGATGAATTTTTGGTATTTTTCTGAAAAACATCAATTTTTTATGAATAGTGAAACCACTAAGTGGTAGTTAAAGAAACTGGGTTTTCATTTATATGAAACTTACCACTTTTGTGATTTGATTTTTAAAAATCCGACATACATTTTTGTCATTAGGATGTAAAATGTGGTTCAATGTGATTAAAATAATTTTTGGTGAATAGTAACTGTTATGTTTTATTAATCGCGATTAAGGGTAATTAGTGTGATTTAAGGAAAAAAATTATATTATAATAAAATGAAAATATCTTGGCACTTGTTGTAACCCTATTGGATGAGTCATGGCCGACCAAGACCACCCATGGGTCGATTTTTGGGACCCCATGGAAGCCACTTGGGTAAGATAATGACATTAATGCCTTTTATTTAAAGTAAAAGTAAAAACGACACAAACGTGTATTGTTTTACTAAAACAATTTTTACATGGGGTTATACAAGTAATATTTTTTACTATAAATAGTAATTGGAAAGCTAAAAAGATTTCCTACATCATAGTTTTTTTATAATTTTTAGACATTAAATAAATTAAATTATTTATGAAATAATGATGATGCATCGATTGCCTCATTATTTAACGATTTAAATAAAATTAAATGATAATGTAAAATCTAAGACCCAAACATGTCAATAACCTATTGGATGGGTGGATTTAGAACCCTTATCATCTTAGCCTCGAAATATATTAATGTCGGACCTTGAAAATCCGAAACTAATTTGAAAATAATGTAACATATTATGAATTTCCAAGAGTTCCCATCCTCTCCTTTGGGAATAATCCTTTCCAAGGAAGCCTTTGAGCTCAAATAAAAAAGAGTTACCTGATTTAATGGTAATTTCTTCCCTTGTGTTCTTTTGTTTTATTTTTCTTCTCCAACCCTCTAAACTCTTTTTATTCCTTTATTTTGTAACAAAAACAGTATCTTCAATATACTATGATATTTTTATGTGAAGGATTCAAGCTACACTTACACACACCTTCATCTAATGGTAAAAGAACATTCTGTTTCTCTGGATGGCGAATTTCTGCCTCACAAAACATTGATTGTTCAATCATCTCTTAAAACATTTCATGGTGGCCATTAGGATATCACTATATTTAAAATATGATATATATGGTATTTATGTTTCTTATATGCTTGTAAATTTTATATTTAAAAAATGACTTTATGCTTTTCATGTTGTGCAAATGCGATAATTTCGTATGAGGAAGTGTGGACTACCGCCCCCTCAAGTTATGTGACTCATTCATGCAATACATGTAATGTATAAAGAATGAAATTAACAAACATATGTGACCTATATAACATATATATTACACTATAATTATAATATATATATCTCTAAATTATTTTCAATTCCATTAATATGAAAAAGAAACGAATGTATCGTTCATGCGTACGTATGGCCTACCGTCTCCATGAACGGTGCATTTCATTTCTTTTTATCTCCAAATGTTAAATGAATATGTACTGGATATATATGATATTTAAATTATTAATACTATTCTAGAGATGATTTACTTATAACTACTTGGGAAATCATTTTCAAACAAGTTCATTTTTGACTCTTGTACCAAACATCGACAAAAACGTCTGATATGAGCTCACATTATTAACCAATTAATATAACATTATAATATATGATATGAACTGAATAATAATCTTTAAATGAGGACCTAATGAAATTATAAATATAACAATGTTTATTATTCATGAATATAATGAAACGAACAAGACAAGTCAGACTTCAGGTAAGGGATCTGACCTCTCTCTTTCTTTTCAAGTACACTCTTTTATGTCATTTCATTTATAATACATGTTCTATGTTGGAGGATGTTATTTTATATTCACCATAATTTAACTTGTATTTTTATATGATGGGATACCCCCTATTACTCTCATCAAATCATTTTTTTAGAATTTTCAAGTGGCGCCGTTAGGCTGTCGAATTTTCGCAAGGGATCCTACACCTCTCTTTCTTTTTAAGTATACTCTTTTATGACATTCTTTTTAAGCTCATATTTCTAATGATTGGGATGTTATTTTATATTACTATTACTGTACGTTTTTATGTTAATATTATGATACACCCTATTTTCTCTCATCAATCCATTTTTGGATGTTTTGAGTGGCGCCATTAGGCTGCCGAATTTTCGTAAGGGATCCAACCTCTCTCTTTATTTTTACGTACTCTCCTTTATGTCACTTCTTTTAAGCTCCTCTTTGTTATTTTGAGGGATGTTATTTTATATTCCTCTTTCGGTACATTTTATGTTAATATGATGAGAGACCCTATTTGATCTCATCAATCCATTTTTGGAAGTTTTATGTGGCGTCGTTAGGCTGCCGGGTTTTCATAAGGGCTTTTTCATCTCACTTTTAATCCCGTGATATTTATGCTACAGTTTCCACCATTTCCTTTTAGTGGTATATGTACTGCCCATTATTCTACTCTTTGTGTAATATACTTTTGTTTATGAGTATTTACATCAATTTTGTGTTGTCTTTCATTCATGGGGTGTATGTTTCGAAAGATACCCAAGTCTGTAAGGGAACCTTTCACCCTCCTCTTTTTAAAAGACTTCTTTTGTTATGTCTTTTAATTTACATATTATTATGTAGAGATATGTTATTATATATCCTTATGGATGTAAAATTTATTTCCAAGTGGTGAGATACCCTTTTTGTCTCATCAACTCATTTTCTGAATTTTAAAGTGACCTCGTTAGGCTGTCGAAATTTTACTAGGGAACTTCTTAACCCAATTTCGATTTCATTGGGTTCAACTTGTAGTTGTTGAATATTTCATCTTATGAATATGTGTGAATGACCAATTATGGTTTTACACCTAATATCCTCCTATATTTTGTGTATTTATATTTGTCACACATAATTATATGATGATTTATCCTTAATCCAAGGATACCATCTTTATAAGGGACATCGTCTCAATCTTCTATCATTGAGGCATATTTTGTTTTATACACAACCTTATTTTATACGGTGTATAAAACCCTTTGACTTTTAGGTTTATCCAAAAGGAATCTTTTTTATACGAAGAGTTTTACTAAGTGAAAAAAGGGAATGTTTTTGTCGTACGTATGCGGCGACAACAACTTCTCCGCCGTCGTGACCATTATTTGAGTTTCAGCATCCTCTACAAGCCATACCTTTTTTTTAAATGAAAACTAAATACCATTTTTTACTTTTCTTTAATTATGGTAGTGAAAATGGTTTTCATAATGTTTTTATATCAATGTGTTGTATTGATATCTTGTGATTTAAAAGTGGAAATGTTATGTTTCCTTATGTATGTTTTATGTGATACGATTATGTTATGGTTCTTGGGAATTATTATGAAGACGGGTGGTTCCGTGATAAACTAAGGGCGGGTGAGCCCGATATAGCTCTCCAATGCATTGGGTAACGCGAAGGAGTTAAACGTTAAGTTTTCTCCGAAAAGATTTAGGGAATATACTGTGATGGGTATTCCAAACGTAACCAAGAGGGTTACTCCATACGTAAGAATGTTATGAATTCCTAAAGTTACCTTTATGACTTATTATTTCTAAGACTAATTCATGATTTTATAAGGTATGTTAAAGTTATTATGTTTAATTAGTAAAGTATGAGTTCATACGTGGAATAATGTTTTCATTTCATACTTTTATATCCCCTACATGGCTTTTTATGCTCATCCCAGGTTTTTGAAATGATTTTCACAGGACAAGGGAAAGGTACACGATGTGATGTTAGGGTTAAATAAGTTTCATGAAAGTGTCCATGTTTTGTTTTAAATATGTTTCTGTCGATGGGAAAAAAATGAATATTAGCTTTTATGTAACCACATTGTTTAAATGTGGAATGTAATGCATGATTTATGACCTAATTTTCTAAAACTCTAAACCTAAAAAGATCCTCTATGTGAATTATTCATTTAATTCAATAATAAGAAATGTTTAAGGCAGGGTCCTTATAGTTGGTATCAAAGGTCGGTTTAGATAACTTTAGAGGTTAGGGTATTTTCTAAGCAAAAGTGACATTACCATAATGATTAAGATTTCAGAAAGAGTCCTAGTTTTAGATTAAGTGAATGAGTAAGTATATCTTAGTGTTTATCTTCCTCATTAGTACATGATGGTTTTGTTGATATACTCACACTAAAATTTCGGTTTTTAGTAAATGGGTGGATCTATCAGGCACCAAAGTGACAATGGGTTTGAATGAAATTGTGCTGGTTCTCTGATTAAGAGACTGGATGAAATGGGGGATTCAATGTGGAATCTTGTGGTTGTTTTAAACCAACTATCAAGGAGTTATGATCAACCACTTGAACCACGGTGAGTTCTATAATGAATCATGTACGAGATGACCAACTCGATGTGGAAGTTCAGGTAATAATTATAAAGGTATCCATTAGGGTTTATATGATCCTTACCTTTGAGGTAATTATGGGTTACTATATGTTGTGATGGAATACAAACGACATGAGATAATCTTGAGGTTAAATTATGGTATGGTTATTTTTTAAGATTTTATCATTTTTTGGGGAATGTTATAAGAATTATATAGTTTTGGAAGAAGGACAACACGTATACCGTGTGACAACATTTCACGTCGAACAAAGCTGTGGGAATGGAACTCACAACCAAAGTGCGACTGGTATTTATCGCCTACCACTGGACTACGTGAAGTCCCTTATTAGTTTGACTAATTATTTTTAGTTAGATGATTTTAGGAATAAAGAGTAATTTTATTTTGGGTTATCTATTTAAATGATTAACCTATCATGGAGGATATGTGATTAGGTTAATTACATTTCAATATGAGACATTAAGATAAACTAATGTTATTTGGAGATAAATGTTAATTTTTACCTTGGAAGACTATGTGATTAAATCCTTAAATATTTGGGTTTAAATATTAGTTTTTTTTACTTTGAATAATTTTATGGACAAATTTTTTATTGAATGGTCTTTGTTGAACTTTGGGTATTGTTTGACAAATTTTGGAGATTTAGAATAGATTTTTTTATAAAGGATTATCCTATTCGGGTATTATCTGATCTCATACTAACATTTTTGGTTTTAGTTTTGGTTAAGGTCTAAAGACATGGGAAGTATATAGTTCTCTTTTTTAGATTAGGTGATTCTCTAGAAGTGGATTATATCTCTCTTAATGTAAACAAGTCATCCTAAATACTCATCTTTTGGAGAAAATATGAGTTCGTGTAAGAAATCTACTAAAAGTTGAAAGTCAACATGACAAATAAGTATGTTTCTTTATGTTTTAGTTAAGCTAAAAAATAAATTCCTCAATGAAATGTAACTTAAAAAAACTTTGTCCATTAACTTTTCCTACCGGGGAATCTAATACCGTTTAACCCATCACAAGTTTGTGATTTTCTTATGGTTAACTTTCTCCTAGACAGGTTTACTATCACTCTCCATTATAACATGACCCTTTTTTTCCTCCATATCCATATTTTCATACTTGGAATCCTTTTATGGGTTAACTCGGGTGACCTTTGTACTTATCTCCCATTCTTTTTAATTGATAGTTTTACTGACTATTGTTCTGATGTGGGACATTCAATGGAGTTTCCAAGCCCAATTTTGAAATTGCGAGGACGCAATTACCAAAAGGGGGGAAGCATGTAACATCCTAGGTAAATAAATAATTTTACATTCTAATGATTATCAATATTTGTGAATAAAATGTTAATATTACTTTAAATGGAACGCTATGCTCGATGGCTTACCCGATACACAACAGTGAGTTTCTTTGAAATCTTACCTTGCACTCTAATAATAAAATAATTTTATTTTAAATGGTGCTTAACACCTAGTCTTTGTAATGAAAGGAATGAACAGAACTAACTACAAAAATTATTATATATGTTTGTCATATATTTTAACGTTTTACAATAAATGTTAGAGGATTAAAAATGCGAAGGAAACCAATTTTAAGCGTAAACATTCTAATATTCATTAGAAGGTCGATTAACCGCCTTTTGATGGATAACTTCTTTTAAATCCACTTTTTGACAATTTTATGTTTTATATTTGACAAAATAAGAATCTTCTTTAGAATTGGGACATCAAAATTTATTTTGTGTAAATTTTTTGTATTTTTCTGATAAAGTTCATTTTTTAATGAATAGTGAAAAATGTTTTATTTTAATTCAAAACCTATTCTTAATCTAATTTATTTATAAGATTATATTATCTTTTGAATTGTTTTTAAAGTTAAATTAGAATATATTTTTACCATTAAATCCAATAGTGGTCATTGGACTTAATTTCACTTTGAAATTGGATTTAAACTGGTGCCAATCTTTTGAAATATATTGTTTCATAAAAACACGCTATTTGTTTTGACAGCGGGAATTAATTATTAAATTAATTAATTAAAATTATATGTTTTGAATTTTGTAAAATAGATATCATTTTTGAATTCGGAGTATCAAATATAGCTTAGGATTAATTTTTGGTATTTTTCTAAAAAACATCAATTTTTGATGAATAGTGAAATCACTAAGTGGTAGTTAAAGAAACTGATTTTTTGTTTTAATGAAACTTTACCACATCTGTGATTTTATTTTCAAAAAACTGACATACATGGTTGTCATTAGGAAGTAAAATATGGTTGAATGAGATTAAAATAATTTTTCGTGAATAGTAGCTTTTATGTTTTATTAATCGCGATTAAAGGTAATTAGTGTGATTTAAGGTAAAAATGATATTATAATAAAATGAAAATATCTTGACACTTTTCCTAACCCTATTTGATTAGCCATGGACGACCAAGGCAACCCATGGGTCTATTTTTGGGACCCGATGGAGCCACTTGGGTAAGATAATTACATTAATGCCTTTTATTTAAAGTAAAAGTAAAAATGACAAACACATGTATTGTTTTACTAAAACAATTTTTACATGGGGTTATACAAGTCATATTTTTGACTAAAAATTGTCATTGGAAATATAAAAAGATTTCCTACATCATAGGTTTTTTATAATTTTTAGACATTAAATAAATTAAATTATTTATGACATATTGATGATGCAGCGATTATCTCATTATTTAACGATTTAAATAAAATGAAATGATAATGTAAAATCTAAGACCTAAAAATGTCAATAACCTATTTTATGGGTGTATTTAGAACCCTTATCACCTTATCTTTGAAATATATCAATGTGGGACCTTTAAAATCTGAAACTAATTTGAAAATAATGTAACCTATTTTGACTTACCAAGAGTTCCCCTCCTCTCCTCTTATAAAAGGCCCCCACCTCTACCTCCTTACCCACACCTCTAAATCCATTGGCTCGGCCAAAACCTGCCCATTTATTCTCTCCACATACATCTATTCATCATTGAAGCCTCACCTTTTGGAGGAATCATTTCCAAGGAAGCCTTTCATCTCAAATCAAAAAGAGTTACCCAATTTAAAGGTAATGTCTTCCCTTGTGTTCTTTTGTTTTATTTTGCTTCTCCAACCCTCTAAACTCTTTTTATTACTTTATTTTGTAACAACAACAATATAATAAATATACTATTATGTTGTTATTTTAAGTATTCGAGCTACACTTACACACACCTTCGTCTAATGGTTAATGAACATACTGTTTCTGTGGATGACGAATTTCTGCCTCACGAAACGATGATTGTTCAATATTCTATTAAAACCTTTCACGGTGGCCATTATGATGTCACTATATTTTATATATGATATATATTGTATTTATGTTGTCTATATTCTTGTGAATTTTATATTTAAAACATTCCTTCATGCTTTTCATGTTGTGCAAATGTGATACTTTCGTACGAGGAAGTGTGGACTACCGCCCCCTCAAGTGATGTGACTCGTTCATGAAATACATGGAATGTATATAGAATGAAATTAATGAACATATGTGACCTATATAGAATATATATTATACTGTAATTATAATATATATATATCTCAATTATTTTTAATTCCATTAATATGAAAAAGAAATGAATGTAGCGTTCATGCGTACGTACGGCCTACCGTCTCCATGAATGGTGCATTTCATTTCTTTTTATCTGAAAATGTTAGGGAATAGTATAAAATGAATATTTACTAGATATATGTGACATTTAAATCAATAATACTATCCTGGATATGATTTACTTATAACTACATAGACAATCATTTTCAAACAAGTTCATTTTTGACTCATGTACCAAACATCGACAAAAAGGTCTGATATGGGCTCACATTATTAACCAATTATTATAACATTATAATATGTAATATGAAATGAATAATAATCCTTAAAGGATGACCGTATGAAATTATAAATTGACCAAAGTTTAATATTTAGGAATATAAAGAAACGAACAAGACAAGTCGGACTTGAGGTAAGGGATCTGACATCTCTCTTTCTTTTCAAGTACCCTCTTTTATGTCATTTCATTTATACAACAAGTTCTATGTTGGAGGAGGTTATTTTATATTCACCATAATTTAATTTTTATTTTCATATGATGAGATACCCCCTATTACTCTCATCAAATCATTTTCTTAGAATTTTTAAGTGGCGCCGTTAGGCTACCAAATTTTCGTAAGGGATCATACCCCTCTCTTTATTTTTAAGTATACTTTTTTATGCAATTCCTTTTAAGCTCATATTTATAATGATTGGGATGTTATTTTATATTACTCTTACTGTAATCATTTATGTTCATATGATGAGACACACTATTTTCTGTCATCAATCCATTTTTGGAAGTTTTGAGTTGCGTCATTAGGCTGCAATATTTTCGTAAGAGATCCAACATCTCTCTTTCTTTTTAAGTACTCTCCTTTATGTCAATTATTTTAAGCTCCTCTTTGTTATATTGGGGGATGTTCTTTTATATTACTCTTTCATTAAATTTTATGTTAATATGATGAGAGGCCCTATTTGATCTCATCAATCCATTTTTGAATGTTTTATGTGGCGTCATTAGGCTGCTGAGTTTTTGTAAGGGATTTTTCATCTCACATTTATTCCCGTGAGATTTATGTTACATTTTCCACCATTTAATTTTAGTGGTATATGTACTTCCAATTATTCTACTCTTTGTGTAATATAGTTTTATTTATGATTATTTACAACAATGTTGTATTGTCTTTCTTTCATGGGGTGTATGTTTCGAAAGATACCCAAGTCAGTAAGGGAACGTTTCACCCTCCTCTTTTTAAAAGAATTATTTTGTTATGTATTTTAATTTACATATTATTATATAGGGATATGTTCTTATATATCCTTATGGATGTAAAATTTATTTCCAAGTGGTGATATACCCTTTTTTTCTCATCAACTCATTTTCTGAATTATAATGTGACGTCGTTAGGCTGTCGAAAATTTACAAGGGAACTTCTTAACCCAATTTTTATTTCTTTGGGTTTAACTTGTAGTTACTGAATATTTCATCCTATGAATATGTGTGAATGACCTATGATGGTTTTACATTTAATACCCACTTATATTTGGTGTATTCATATTTTTCACACATAATTATGAGATTGATTTATCCTTAATCCACGAATATCGTCTTTGTAAGGGACATCGTCTCAATATCCTTTCATTGAGGCATATTTTTTTATACACAACCTTCATTTATATGGTGTATAAACCCCTTTGAAATTTATGTTTATCCAAAAGGAATTTTTTTATACGAAGTGTTTTACTAAACGGAAAAAGGGAAGGATTTTGTCGTACGTATGCGGTGACAAAGACTTCTCCATTG
Source organism: Viscum album (assembly GCA_963277665.1). Taxonomy (NCBI): domain Eukaryota; kingdom Viridiplantae; phylum Streptophyta; class Magnoliopsida; order Santalales; family Viscaceae; genus Viscum; species Viscum album. The sequence continues at coordinate 1,255,682,005 of OY728142.1, read as the reverse complement.
TCATGACCATTATTTGAGTTTTGGCTTCCTCTATATGCCATACCTTTTTTTTAAATGAAAAATAAATACCATGTTTTACTTTTCTTTTATTTTGGTATTGAAAAAGGTTTTCATAATGTTTTTATATCAATGTGTTGTATTGGTATCTTTTGATTTAAAAGTGGAAATGTTATGTTTCCTTATGCAGGTTTTATGTGATATGATTATGTTATGGTTCTTGGGAATTATTATGAAGACGAGTGGTTCCGTGATAAACTAAGGGTGGGTGAGCCCGATATAGCTCTCCAATGCATTGGGTAACGTGAAGGAGTTAAATTTTATGGTTTCTCCGAAGAGATTTGGGGAATATACTGTGATGGGTATTCCAAACGTAACCAAGAAGGTTACTCCCTATGTAAGAATGTTATGAATGCCTCAATTTACCTTTATGTCTTTTGATTTCTATGATTAATTCATGATTTGATGAGGTATGTTAAAGTTATTATGTTTAATGAGTAAAGTATGATTTCATACATGGACTAATGTTTTTCATTTCATACTTTTATATCCCTTACTGGGCTTTTTATGTTCATCCCATGTTTTTGAAATGTTTTTCAAAGGTCAAGGGAAAGGTACATGACGTGATGATTGGGTCAAGGATGTTTCATGAATGTATCCATGTATTGTTTTAAATATATTTCTGTCTATGGGAAAAATGAATATTATCTTTTATGTAACCACTTTGTTTAAATGTGGAATGTAATGCTTGATTTACGACCTAATTCTCTAAAACTCTAAAACTAAAAACATCATCTATGTGAATTATTCATTTAATTAAATAATAAGTAATGTTTAAGTCTAGGTCCTTATATCAAATATCTACATTACATTCAAAATAGAGATTCATATAGAGCTATTTGAGTACTTTAGTGGAAGCTATTGTTGTATGAGACCTCATCCCGTGGGAGATGATGATACCATACACCTTTGGATTCTATTGAGTAGGATCTTAGAACTTTCTTGAGGACTAGAATAGTCCTTTCAGATTGACCATGAGGTTTTGGGTGATAGGTTGTGATGAAATTCAATTTAATACTCAAAGGATGTTAAAGGCTTATTAAGAATTTAGATGTGATTCTTGGATTAAGATCATAGATTATCGAATTTGAACCCCATGTCATGTCATGACATCCTGCAAATACATCATGGAATGTTGTCTAGGTGAAAAATATTCTTGAATAATTATAATGTGGGAGGTCTGCATGAGTTAATCCACCATAACCCAAATTTAATTGTTTCCTTTGGGTGTCCCTAGGATACCCATTAAAAATTTCATACAGACATTTTCCTATTTCCTTATGGGTATCAGAAATGGTTGCATCATCCACTTAGATTTTTTCATTCCATTTCAACTTTATGAAATATCAAGAACCTTTATATATACTTTGAAATATCCTTCATAATGTTAGTCATCCAGAAGTGTTCTTAGATATCATGGTAAATCTTATTACTTCCAGGACGAATAGAGAAATGATTGCAATTTCCATTATCAAATAGTTCTGTCTTTATCTCAAGTCATGAAGGAACAAAAATCCTAGTTCCAAACTGAATCAATCCATCAGCATCGATGTGGAACTCTTACATCTTTTCATATGTTACGAAATTCACATTATTTTGTAACTCAGATAAACCATTTATTCACCCTTAATCTTTTATAAGATAAATGGTTGGTTAATAATTTGTGGATGATAAAAATAAATTTATCACCATTATGATTTACAAATAAATCCTTTGAATATCCATAATGATATGGCCTTTCTCAATCCACATCATGTATAGAGTAGCATACACATTTCTTCTAAGATCATCAGTAACCTTGTTCTTAATTCCCAAATGATAATAAATAGATCCATCATAGTCCATTATTAACTCTAAATATCTTTTTCGACACATGTTGAGTTCCATCCATGTGAATATATAAATTAGAATCTTTTGATCAGTATATATTTTTCACATTTCACCATAGTGGTAGTTTCCCAAAATATTTACCTTGAAAATCACAAATACTATCTTCAGATCTTGTGTTTGGATGATTTTCTCAGGGGTACGCAAGTTTCATGTGTCATAGTCTATCATTTTATAATTTTTTATAAGTACACTACCCAATAATTTATTGGATTCATTATTATGTATAACCAATGATTCTCCACTTTTTAGTAATGTGAGTAAAGGATTAGTGTTAATTCACTAAATTATCTCCTTGAGGCATTCCTTACAATATTCTATGCAGACATACTTTAAACCTTTCCTTGTTTACATATTTAAAAGCCTAGAAAATCATGATAAATTTATCACCAGACATCCATAGTACTGTGATCATCTAATAAAAATGTCTGTTTCCATAACACTAGAGGGTCTGGGCCATTTAAAAATTACCATTGTTTTTTAAAGGTTCCATAGAAATTCCCTCACTTTTGATCATGTGTCTTAATAATGTGTCTTTTAAAATCTAAAAACCACATTTTCTAAAGTTGTAATACAATTTCCCCTTCTATAATATCACCAAAAATAATCCTTCAATGTTATTTATGATCCTTTTTTTCTTAGATTGTATTATAATATCATTAATAAATACTAAAAAAATATCTCAAGGTAGTGTGTAAGGAATCAATTCCACAAATCCATGAAGATCATATGGGAATTAGTATGTTCATAGGAAATCACAAAGAACTCATAGTTCCCATAACTTATGTGTAAAGTAGTCTTCTCAATATCTTCCTTAATCAACATTATTTGATGATATCAGTAACTAATATACATATTTAAGATGTGCCGATCTCCTCATTGTTGATCGAACAATTAATCAATCCATGAAAGAGGATAATTGTTCTTTATGGTGATCTTGTTGGGTTCACGATAATCGATACCCAGCCACATTGATCCATCCTTTTTATTAATAAAGAGAACCATTTCACTAAAAAGCAACGAACATGGTCATATGAATCCTTTGTCCAAATGCTCTTACAGACTCTTCCTAAACTTTTATAGATTGATAGGGGTTATGATATAGAAATTTTTTGAGATTAGAGTAGCTCACAGACTGATTTATATTGATAACACTACCTCGCAATATAGGGTATGTTTGAATATCTCTTATGGAAATACATTACTATATTCCTTTATAATGGAAATTAACTCTAGGTTGATACCTTCCTCTAACTCAGCGATTTGAGTGAGGTATGCTTCTTCATATAGAATCAACACCCACACCATTGGTGGATTTTAAAATGGAGATTAACAATCATTCTTTAATTTTTAGAGGTGCATGGGATGGTTTATAATTGTAAAGGATATTTCCTTTTCTTGAAATTTTATGTGTGATCTATATAAAAAGACTCAATCCTTTCCCAGTAAAGAATTTTATTCCACCATGTGAATTATAAAAAAATTTCACTAGAAGAATCTTCCCACAGACACCAATGGGAGAAGAGTCCAACACTTGGGATTCAATGATCAGACTACTTAATGTTTATATACCTATCTCTACAAAAATGTATCATAGCATCTATGAAATAGTCATAGAACACTTTCATGATATAATGGAATGTGTAGAACATTAATCAAATAAGTCTTTTTATAATTATTAAGTGAATTGGAAGTGTATCTAGAAATACATTGTTTTCTTGCTCCACTTTAGTAGTAGTAATGTAATTAACATTCAAATTATCCTTTGGATTTTATGGTTATTGACATTGATAATCCTTAAAGACTTGTGGTAGAGTGCACTGAATTTTTCAATTTCTATTCTCCCTTCATTTGAAGCATTGAACCATGGGTGTTTCCCTCCTTTCCTCCAACATATTTGGAAAATTATTCATGTTTCTATGACATTCAAGAGATTAGTGGAATTATCTCCCACACATATAGTTTTTCCCTATCCAATTTAGGTAGTTCCTATGTGAATTCTTACTAAATTACTGGAATGTTATTGTTTGATATTTCCTTGCACATTTCACATCAGATCCTCCACCATTAAACTCTATCTTTCATTTCTTATCTCCATAACCATGGGACCATTATAAAAAATTCCATCTCTACTTTAAGAGCACATCAAAACTGTTCTTCATAAATCAAAATGTCTCTGAAACTTTGATACTTTCAATAGTGTGTTTTTAAACTACTAGAGAATCTATCAAATTTTCTGTAAATGGAAATAATAAACCCAAAGTGTACCTTTAAGGCATTGTGAAATTTTCATTGTAATTCATGAAGGATTCACCTTATTTTTTCATAAAATCAATGAATTATCCATATATATATATATAAGTATGAAGTGTCAAAAGGAAATACTTATTATGCAATATGTTCTTAATATCATCCCACTACATATCTTATAAGTCATCATTAGACTTTGTATTCTTAATAAATGCACACCATTGATTGACCTATCCATCCATATGATAAATTAATAAAGTCACCTTCTCAATATTAGAAGAGTTAAGTAAATATTAGATCTTCTTAATTGAGTAGACCCAGTATTTCATGACTAGTGGATCAGAAGATCCACTAAACATCAGTGATATTTTCGACATAGAAAACTCAGTATATTGTTTCTACATATTAGATGAAGGCAGATGTCCCACAATATTCATGTTATTGTTTATAGACTAAGAAATTTGGGTAAGCATAACCATGAAATTTTTACCACCTACCAAGGAATTTGGTGCAAAATTTGGTAAATCTATGCATTGTACCTCATATGGTTTGTTGTCCTATATTCTCCTGATTCCCACCATTTTCTAAAATATAAATGTTTTGAACAAAACAGAAGTCAACATTTCATGAATAAACAACTAATTCCCTTTTTATATTAATTTTAAAGGCATACCTTGTGGGATGATAATGTTATGAAAAATTCAAAAATAGAACTTATAGGGTACATACATATACATATTATACCACGAATGTTCTCTAATCAAAATTAATTAATTAATTAAACCATGCTACGATACCAACTATAGAGACCCTACTTTTCATTCATAACTATTACATCATTCTAATGATAAAATTTATTATAGCATTTCAAAACCAGGATCCAAAGGTCTAGTATCTTTAGAAAATTAGGACCACACATCACTTATGAATAATAAGACATAAACATTTATTTAATTCCTCTTTCTCTATCTTTTAAATGTCCCACACATTATTCTTAGGACATGTATTCTCCTGATGATATAAATACAAGAGTGGGGTGAGCTAAAGGCCAAGTAAAGTGATAAATAAGGACATCAATCAATATAACACGGTTGAGAATAATAATCATTATAAAATAATCATATGAACATATTTAAAATCATGATAATATGTGTTATATAATTTCATGGAATGTGGCAATTCATAAAAATAAAACATAATGTCTTAGTGGTCAAATACCATACATAATTGCAAACAAATCTAGAATCATATTCATGCATAACATATATTCATAATCATAACATCATCATTGTGACAAAATATTGTATCATATTAACACATATTTCACATTATCTCATGTGATACATTAGATCACCCATTGCATTGGTGTACTATATAATTTTGGCCGCACCCATCACATCATAGAATTTACATAATCATAAATGCTAAGTATAAGGTACATCAATACTTGACATAAAATTCTACATTGAAAGGAATGTGTTTTATTTAATAAAGTATAAATTTAGGGATTACATTTGGGGTTTTGTATATAAAAAGAGAATATCATACTTGTAATAATAATAATAAATCATGATTGAAGAATAAACAGAATCATGAAAATATAAAAATGATTTTAAAGAAGTGATGTATGGAAAATCATTAAATTGTTATGAAACAATATTAGATATAGGTATATACATGAAAAGTAATGGAAATAATAATGAAAAATATATTTTAAGAACATTCAAATTTATATTTGTAATGACAGAGGAATAAAACAAACAAATGAAATATTTTTTTCGAGTCCCCATAACTTAAGACTAAATACTTTATTCATATTAATATCCTAGATGATCTAATTATATTCACTAATTAAAAAATAATTATTATATTATAAATTTATATTATTCATTTTTATTTTATTAAGTCCATTTATGGCCATTATTATGGGTTATAGAGTTCAATTCCATAGTTCTGAGGTTATTCTTTTTCTTGGATTTCAATATCAATTTTCTTGTATATATGTATGGAAGTTCATAAAAAATGATAATAATTATAAATAATTGAGATTATATGTTAATAAAGAACTTAAATAATTTTAAATTATATTATTTATCATTTGGTTATATATAATAATAGTCATTTAGCAGACTAAAAATTAATTTTAATCTTTTTGATTTTTTCGGAAGGTTTTCTATCCTCACGAACTAGTTTTGTTTTAATATTTAATATTAAATGTATATTTGTATCATACAAATTATGAAATTTTTACTGAATAATTTTATAAAAATGTTCTAATTATTATAATGATATTTTGATAATCCATGACCTCAGTAATTGAAAATGAAAACACATCATCCACGATGGTAGTAAATTGACACATCACAGATAAGTTTTTCATTTTTATAAAAACTGGGAGAGGAGAACATGTGTAATTATAAGTCTTTGATTAACATGATTAAATTATATTATATTAAAAATACTATTTTTTTATTCCACGTGTATTTGGGTAGGGGAGAGGATAATATGAAAAGAAAATAAATTTAAAATAAATTAAGAGAAAAGAGGAGATTATTTTACATTCTAAACTTATTCTCCTTCAGAACCTCCATAGGGAAAATTGGTTTATTCATTTGTTGAGAAAAAATGGTCTTAGTTATCGAGGACTGGATTGGGAAGAGGATTGGGTAGAATCTGAAGAAGCTTCAAGGCTATGGAGGTCTCAGGACAATAGGTGGTGAAGGTGGTATATATAGGGGAGGAGATGTGTCTTCTTTGATTATTTTATACATTAGTTTAGTATTTTAGCCCAAGACTATGAATAGTGTCAATTCCCATGACTAAATATAGTAAAAAAGTATGATAGTTTGAGATAATGGGTTTACATCAGCCGCACATCATCAACGACATAATAATTCATGTAATTGTTAAATACCATAAATTACTGTATTTCACTATTCACAAAAAATTCAACTATTTAAGAAAAATCCTGAAAAATTTACCTAACCAGTTTTCAACATTTTGAAACCAAAAAATGGAATCCATTTAATGAAAATAATTTTCTACATATGATAACATTAATTTTCATATAAATTAATTATTTATTCAAAAAATATCAATTTTAAAATTATCACCGATTTTTTGAAACAATCAAAAATATATTAATGTATATTACAATTTTAATATAATAATAAGAAAAAAAATAACATTTCATTAATATATTTTAAGGAAATATATTTTCTTTTAAATTATTATTATAATTATAAAATTATAAATAAACATTTATGTTTTTGAAAATCGGAACACTAAATTTATCATTCTTAATCAATTTATGTACATATACTATGATTTAATTATATCATAGTTTATTTTACCAGATAAATAAATTTTATATATACTTTTACAGGATTGGTTACTATTATATTGTCCATAATACTATTCCAAAGGGTCATGTTACTATTCCAAGGGTGAAGTTGTTATTCCACTGGTATAGGTTCATTAATTTCATTACATATCACTTATTTCAATCTTAATTTTTGAGAAATATTTTTTATTGGGATACTTATGATATGAATGTGTTTCACACAATAGAACATAATTATTTCATGGGTAATATTCCTGTGATAAATGTTTTGTTCTTATCGGAAAGGTAGTGGCGGTGAGGGATCATGGGAGGGGTGATCTGAAGATTAAAGGGGGATCATTGGAGAAGTTATTTTTTAATAAATGTTAATAATTTAGAGAAAATATTTTAACAAACTCTTCTATATTACCTCAAATATTATGTAATTTTCTTAAATTATTGCTAATAAACATCCATTAAATGATGAATTGCGTGTATTGACAACTCATGGTTATTGACTAATATGACTCTAATATTATTTTAATGATTTGTACCATGTATAATGTTTTATGATTAAGGTTCTGATGTGGATGAATTAATATATTATACACTTATATTTTCATTATATTCTCACTAATGAAACTCAATTATAAATTCATATGTTTATCTTATTGATCATTTGATCTCGCCCTACCTATGATTTCCCCCCCCCCCCATTTTATGTACTTCTGTAAGTATGTTAAGAATAAAAATGTTCCTAGATGTTATAAACATAGTTAGAGATGATGTATATTTTTTTAACTTCTTTTATGTCTCTAATTTGTTATGTAAGTGTTTATCTAAATTCCAAAAATCTCTAAAATGAAATGATCATTGGGTATGTAATAATTCCAATATTCTTATTTCATTTTATATGTTTTAAGAGTTAAAATTATGTATTGATTGTTGATATCAAATCCATAATCCTAATTCTTTAGTTTTAGCATCAAATATAAGAGTTCGAGTTTGGGGATGATATAAGCTAGGATAATTATATGATGGCATGAGGAAACCACCGGATGCTGACATGGAATCAAGGCTAATATGATCTAGTTATGTGATGGCTTAGTTATTACATGATAACATGATTCCAATGGAGCATTGGGGCTTTGAATGACACATAAAAACTAACATTATTGTGTAACATGTTTATTTTACTCATTCATGCATGTATATGAAGAATTATACTAGATTCACATTGTAAGAAATTGCCGAGAGATGTTCTCACACTCTTCAAAATCCCTATGGTTTTTATGCTGGCGTTATTATCTACCTTTTGCTTAAATGTATGATGTATAATTATTTGTTTGGGGTAGCTTGATGGGTATATGGATGCCGGGTTGTTGATTTATAGGTATTGTTTTAGGATGTTTTTTTATTTATTTCTTATTTTGACTATGTGATTGTCATATTTTAGGATCAATAGATTTAAGGCTGTATGATTCATCACAGTACATTTTGTTGCATATTTTTTTATATATTTGATTTTGTATATGCTGATTATTGTGTATATAATATTTTGGATATTTCTGTTCTATGTCTGAAACAGATTGAATGGTACATTCACCCCATTCATTATATCAATCCCAAACCTCTAGTCAATAACCTCTTGTATAAGAAGAGATGTTCATGAGTCCATATATCCTTCTAGTACTATTAGTCTTTTTAGGATGAGGTGTTATATATTTGAAAAATGATTTCATATATATATATATATATATATATATATCTGTGTGTGTATTTTTAAATGCACACACATACATAATGACTCATCCCATTTTAGAGAGGATGGGTTCTAACAGGAATCCTCAATAGATAGGATTCTTATATTAGACATGTAACCTATATATAATTAGAGAACATATCAATGTATTCTTGGCTTCGGTGGATGAAAATTATTGATTTCAAATGTGTTGTGTTATTTGTACACCTAAATTATAAAAAATAATTGTATAACTTCATTAAATAGTTATTTATTTGATTAATGTATTATAAAAACTATAATTTCATACATTGATTGATAAAAGATTTTCTAATTCTTTTGATATATTAATAAATATCACTATACATTCTCATGAAGACATATATTAAATCACTATGTGAGATGAGATACCATTTGTGATTCCATACTATGAATCTATTCACACTCCTTTCATAATTACCTTTGTGGACATGAAGCCACTATTTTTCAATATATTAAGCATGTGTAGGTACACCAACCATTATTGTACATTCATATTTTGTTTATAGTTCCTATAAGTGAAATTTCAGCTTCCATATTGGTTCTAAGCATGACAGTTTTATTATAAAAAGTTAGATGTGGCTTCTTGAAATCAAAATAATAGTATTATTTATTTATTTTCTACAATGAATATATATTTTCTTTGATTTTTTTGTATGATAGAATTAACTTGAATGAATATAATTTTTTTTATATAGAATGTAATTGTATATGTATATATGTTTAGTATAGTTATTTCCAAAGAAAATGTTTTCCAAATTGTTAATATGCTGTATATCTTCCATTTGGGAACATATTATATATGTATTTATCATATATTTTTTTAGAATCAATTTTTTACTTGTATTCAAATAAAAAATGTGTAAATAATTACAAATTAGTATACTAAGACACATGATGCTATTTTCTAGCACTTGCGGGCCGGGGAAAACCCTCATAGTGTTAGTTTCCTGGATCATGTATCATACCAATATTGTGTCAGGGTTTGAAAAAAACAGTAAATCATATATTACTACTATGAGTTTTCAAATTAATATTGACATGGATAATACTAGGAAACAAATTTATGCTTTGTTTTGTTGATGAAAAATTAACATTGTGTCATATCTTATTAATAGTATAAAAGATATATTATTTATGTTGTGTCCTACAGCTATATTTCAATACAATCTTAAGGAATATCATATAACATATAACAAATGAATTTTAATGTTCTTTAATGGGACTTTTAATCATAATATTCGGTTTAATTTTATGTTTGTAGTCGATTTAAATTAATATCTTATTTATAATCTTGATGGGTGTAGAATAGATAGAAAATATTTAATTAGTGTCTTTCCTTTTTATGAAAATAATGAGTTTTTAGTCTAATGTGAATGAAACATATTTTTCACTATCAGTAGTTGAAGTTCAACATATATAAATCATGAGCTTTTTTCTCATGTGTCATAGATAAAAATAATAAATTTTTATACTTTGTATATAATTTTGAAAATGTGAAAATCAATTTTGATGAAAAATAATTATAATGATATTTTTAATTAAAATATGAAATTCTTTCAAGAACAAGGTTCCAAAATATCACAAACCATTTATTAAGTTATAATCCAAAAAGTTAATATATCTCTTGAGATTTTTTCATTAAAATTTTTAGATGATATATTCATAACATCACTTTCTTTAGATAGATTTTATTTTATTGAATTTGAGTTGAGTTTAATTGAGATTAAGTGAATTTTTAATTTTTTTTGTTTTTAATTTTTTTTCTACTTTTGGGTTAAATTATATTATCTTACGTAATGTTATTTATTGTCACTTTATTTATAATTTTTTGGATATTTTTTTGTTTTATTCATCCATGAATTTTTTTATTACAAAAAAATTATTTTATATTTTTTTTAACTTTATATAATTATATAAGAGTTAGTACCTTTTGTTATTCAAAATATTAATTTAATTTTCAGTTGTTATATGGAAATAAAAAATCTCATATAATATTTTCTTTTTTTATTTTAAAATTGATTATTCATTATTTAAATTATTTTTTCATATTTTCCTTTTTATTCAATGTTGATCACTATTCTATGGGATTATATTTTTATTTCTGAATATATTGGATTAAAATTGAGGTAAAATTGACATGGAAAACTAATATGATCCTCTCTTTTTGGAAATTTAACAAGAATTTCCTACACCTAATTGATTCTAGAAAATAGAGAAGATAAAAATTATAGAGGCTGGTATACCATATTGTTGAGTCAATATAGTTTCCATATGACTTTTCCATTCCTTAATGTTTTTAAAATCACAAACACTCAATCTTAAAGAAAATTTCATTTCCTCTAAGATATATCTTAATGAAGAAAATATTCCTTCCTGAAGGAAAAATTATCCTTACCATGTTTTCATTGTTCATGTCATAATTTCTTTAAACCTAACTCATGTTATTTCTATGTGTAAATTTAGGTTTCATATCTAAAACCTCAGAATCCTATAAATACTCAGATATATAGAATTCTGTTTTTAGGATCCGAATTCATGTTCCAAATTCTTCTGAATTCAGACTCTGAATTCTTTGGAATTCAGACTCTGAATCCTTATGAATTCAGAATCTGAATTCATATGAATTTAGACTCTGAGTTTTTATGAATCTAGATTTCGAATTCATATGAATTCAAATTCAGAATTCTTATGAATTCAGACTCAAATTTCATATGATTTCGGACTCCAAATTCTCTGAATATAGACTCCGAATTATTTAGAATTTAGAGTCCAAATTTCCATGAAATTCAAACTCTGGAATTCTAATGATTTCAGGTTCCAAATTAATTTGACGACAGAATCAGAATATTCATGTATTATAGACAAGGAGTTATTTTTTGGTTAGAATCCAAAATTTTATTTTTCTTAGACTCTGAAAAATGAATTTTTCTAAGAAAAAATATTTTACTTATCCTTATTATAGTTATTAAATGATTTTGTGATTTATATTTCTTACCAAGTGTTGTTTGAGGGACACATGTACCAGTCCCTTGGAAATTCACGAAAAAATATGACCGTTGGATGAGGGATCCACCCTTTGAAGATGTGCCGATAAATAGGAGCTCATTTGAAAGAGATCAAATCATTGATGAATCTGTTGAGTACTCTAGGGACCAGATGTTTTTGAAGTGATTTCTAGAGTGAGATACTCTCATACTTTGTGCGTACTGAATAACTTGTTCATAATTGATTTGTGTGACTCTGAAGTGCCCAGATCAGTGTGAATCACTGAGAGGTGGAGGGGGTGAATCAGTGATCCTTTAAAACTTTTTACTAATTGATTCTTAATCAATTAAACCTCTATGGCTAGTTAAAGCCTCGATCCACTCTTCTTGTATCTCTCAACCTTTCCCGAATAATGCAGTAATGAAAAGGCACAGGACACAAGGATTTACAAGGTTCGGCACCAAAGGCCTACATCCTTTCCATGCTCTCCCAGCATGGATTCTCCCATTATAACTTGTTAGAATTACAATGGACGATACAGAGTCCCACTGTATCTCTCCTGAGTCCCACAGGAGGGTCTTTATACTGCGTCCCACAGTGTTACCAGAGTCCCACTGGCCTGCTCCAGAATCCCACTGAAGACTTTTTCTCCCTGAGTCCCACAGTGTCTTCTCTTGGCTCCTCGAGTCACACGAGTAGCTCTTCTCCACTTTAAGTTCTTCAAGTATCCTCAGCAGCCTGGGATAAAGGCTGCTGGCCTTGCTCTTCTTCTGATCACTTGTGGTGAACAGGTCTTCTCGTCTTGCTCAGGATTTATCTCCTTCTTCTAAGGATGACCTGGCCTCTCTCCAATTACTGAATACTCAGACAATTGATATCTTTATCTTCGGTCTGGTCCAGTCTCAGTTCACATCAACTTCATGCACTGAGTGCATGGCATCTCTGCTTCCTCATGCACTGATTGCATGGCTTCTCAAATTCTTCAAGATCTTTGGTCTTGGACTCCTCAAATGCACACAAGCTGGTTTGGCTTTATTCACGTGTGCATGTGCATGCATGCATGCATGCACTCTCCTTCTCTTTCTTCTAGGTGCAATAATCCCACAAAGGGTGTAATCAATTATAGCACACACCTTCTCCCTTCTTCACACTTTGTTCTTTTTGTTTACACACTCACTAATGTGTTGTTCTTTAGTGTGGGTCTTATTCTTCTTCAAAGTGTGCACATCACTTTGTACACACTAAGATTCGGCCTCTTCTTGTCTAGCACACACAACTTGTTTCTTCCTCTTGCACACACACACAATATGTGTTCTTCTTTGTTGTGGTCTTCACTTGGTGCACACAAGGCACTAAGGCCCGGGTCTTCTTTGGTTGCACAAGGCTACGGCCTTTCTCCTTCACTTTGCACACAAGGCATGCAAGTCTCGGCCTTCACTTGAATTGCACACACACACAAAAGTGTGGTATTCCTCCTTATGCACACACACAGCCACGGCCTTCCTTCTCTTCTTGCACACACACAAGGCTACGGCCAACTCTTGTTCATTTTTCACACAAAGGCACAAAGGTTCGGCCTTCTTAAAGTTCACACACGAGGCGCTGCCTCGGCCTTCTACTTCTTGTGCACACACTGCCCGAACTCCATTTGCACACACACACACTAGGTATGCAATCCACCTTCAAAATAGGCGCGCAAAGGGTCTGCTTGAGCCGCAGCCAACTTCTTCTCCAACAGCTACACAAGGTATGAGCCGCGGCCTCTCTTCTTCTTCAAAGAGCACAAGGTATGAGCCGCGGCCTCTCTTCTTCTTCAAAGCGCAAGGCACACTTGGTGCCACTGGCCGCGCAAGAGCACAAGGCCACTAGGCCGCACTAGCCACGGGTGCAAGGCACCGCGGGCGCGCAAGTGCTACCGCGCAGGGGGCACGGTGCACAGAGGGAGCGCGCAAGATCGCGCAAGCTCCTCTCCTTCATGTCGCGCAAAGGATTAGCGCGCAGGGGACCATCGAAACCTCGGGTGGCTCCGGAACCTTCAGCCGCGCAAGTTCTTTGCGCGGGGCTGCAAAACATCGTGAGGCAGAGAGATGCGCTCATGGGACAGCTTTCAAGTTCATCAGCAAACGATCAGAGAGCCTCGGTTGCTCCTTTTATAGGCAGAGGCCGCCTCGCATCATCCGCGTGATAATAACTCAATTTCCCGAAGTTTTCGTTTCTTTAAAATCTTCAAATCTTGATTTTTATACTCTGTTTCAACGCGGGTTTCCTTTTCTTTTCCTTCGGTTTCCTCCACGTGCATGCGACTTAGAACGCATGCACGGCCTTCGTTTAGGCTTATGCATGCAAAGCATGCTCTCCACGTGGCCTCGGCAACTCCGTTTCCCTCGGCTGAAGTCTGAATTCTTTCTCGATGCATGCATGAAACATTTTAATGCATGCATGAGTTCAGTGTGGCCAGACGAGCATGAGGGAGCCTTCGGCTTCGAAAATGGTGGCCGGGAACTCGAATTTTGTCTTCGGGGAGGCTCTGGTTCAGCGGCGGCTCGCGGGTGGCCTTCGGCATGGCTCGAGGTAGAAGATGGATGCCGGGCCGTTGGATGCGGTGATCAATTATCCTCGGACGGCCTGGATCAAATCGGGGGCGCGGCGGATTAGATGAGCGGTCCAGATCGAGCGCGCGATGAATCGTGCGGCTGGGATTCAATCCCGGTGAAAAATGCGCGTCCCACATCGAATTCTCCAGCGGTTTTTCCGCGCTTTATCACCCAAGCGCCCGCCACTACTCCTCAGTTGCATCTTCTCCCTCCACGGTGCCGCCCCGCACCGTGTTCTCCCTGCGGGCGCGCTCTGCGCCCACTCTCTCCTCCTGCGGGCGCGCTACTGGCGCCCACTATGCATTCTGGGTGTGCGGGCTTCACCACCGCGTGCCCTCGGGGCTTATACACGGCCCCCTCTGCCTCTGCCGCCCGGGCTGGCCACATGGGATCCCCCCTTGGGTGTGGCGCCTTAGGCCCACATGTGCCTTGGGGGTTGAACCCTTAAGGCTGGCCTTGGCTGGCCAATTTTTTGGAAAAGGACAGAATATTACTTTGTCAAAAACAAAGTAACCCATGAATATAAGACAAATGCCAAATGCCTATCTTTCTCATTTCTCCTTCTTCCTCTCTTCTTCTTCATTTGAAATTCCTCCATTATCTTCAACATCTATTTATCACTTAGGAATGGGAATTCTTGAAGGTTCTTCTTCTTCAACCGAACTCCTTAATCACTTAAATTCTTCAAAGTGCTTCATTGATCAAATCAGAGATCAATTGGATCTTCTTCACATTCACATGCACTAAGTGTTAGTGCATGGACTTCTTTAATCCACATCATCCACTTAGTAGTTGTGGATGGATCAGCTTTCATCACCTCATGCATTGTCATTACAATGCATGGTCTTCTAAAGCTTGTTGTGACATTGTATCCAGTTGATACAAGTTCTTGGAACTTAAAGATCAGTTCAACAATCGTCTGATGTCCATGGAGAATGTTTCAACCATATTCTCCAATTCCACTTAGTGAATCTCCTAAGTGACATTCCTCTTAGTACCATGGCCATTCTCCTTCATCACCAACACCATCACAACCTTTGGCATTCACATCTTGACATTCCTTGACTTCCATTCATTCCAAGACAACTTCATGTCTCATTGACAACAAATGCAACACAATGCACTTCAATCTCCCCCTTTGTATTTGTTGTCAATGCATGGTCTTCTAAAGCTTGTTGTGACATTGTATCCAGTTGATAAAAGTTCTTGGAACTTAAAGATCAGTTCAACAATCGTCTGATGTCCATGGAGAATGTTTCAACCATATTCTCCAATGCCACTTAGTGAATCTCTTAAGTGACATTCCTCTTAGTACCATGGCCATTCTCCTTCATCACCAACACCATCACAACCTTTGGCATTCACATCTTGACATTCCTTGACTTCCATTCATTCCAAGACAACTTCATGTCTCATTGACAACAAATGCAACACAATGCACTTCAATCTCCCCCTTTGTATTTGTTGTCAATACACTCCATCAGCACATATGAATGGGTCAATATGTGTGCCAATATTTTCTCCCCCTTATTGGCAATCAAATGCAAAGGTGTGGTGTGGTTCTCTTCCAAAAATATCTTCCTCCCATTGAAAAGTATCTTCTTGAAAAACACTAGGAGAGGGATGATGTCACATGTTCTCTTTAGCAAAGAACCTTTAGTAAATCAGCTCTAAGTCTACTTGGGCTAACCCGGTGTAGAAAACAAGAGTGATATGACCAAGGAATTCAAAGCTGTCCACAATTCTTTACACATGTGAGATCATGCTTATGGGTTGAAATTTTTCAGATATTCAATGAATTGCTAAATCCTGCACATACTTCACCAAACACATTAGAAAGTTCAAGTGCAAAGATAAAGCTCCCCCTTTCATCCATTTTCCTTCAATCAATACTCCCCCTTAATTGTCATGATGAATACAATTAAGAAACAAGGGATGAAAGTATGATTGGAATACCTTCACTTTTCTCAAGATGGTATTAAATCTTAGAATCCCATCTTCTTCTGATTGGCTCCCCCTCAAGGGGTGCACTCCAATCTGTCCAAACCATCCTCCAGATGAGAATGATCATCATCTTCAATTCCCTGCAATGTTAGCACATGTATATACCAAGAGTATAAGGGAATAAGATGGAACCTCCTTGGTTCATCAATGTGAACAACAAGGTTGAGAAGATTCTCTCATCCGAGATGTCCCATTTTCACCATTCTTCACACTTGCACATCTGATCTTCATTGATGATTGTGCTGGTGTGGTTCTCAAAACATCTTCATGTGAAACCTTCTTCTTCCCTTTTGCTTTAGCAATTGCCAGAACTTTATCTTCAGCACTTTGTAGATCTTTGGCAAGTTGCAACTGATTTGGCCATATGACTAACAAGTCATTTGGAAGTGTGGCCTCAGTTCTGGAAGTTTCACATGGTTCCTTTGATGCTGTCAAGCTACCTTTCTTAGGCAACTTGTTTTCAATCAATCCCTTCTGCTTTTGCTGGATTGATTGTCTGTTTGAGTCCAGTATGCCTCTATTGAATTTCATGGCTTCTTTACAAAGATCCATGATATGTCCTTTCTTTCCACAGTAGAAGCATTTCTTGGTGGTCCTTCTGGATGCATCACCCTTCTTGGATTTAGACTCCAAGGTCTTCTCTTCATTCTTCAAACTCTTCTTGGGAGCATCTTCCACTTTCTTCTGCTTGCTTCCCAAAGAATCTCTCTTAGCCAGGTTCTGTGATCTTCTCTTCTTTCCAGCTTTGGATACATTAGGAGATTGACATGTATCAAATTGTTGACCACTTTTGCAACCATCCCAGATGTTGTCAAGTAATACAAATCTATTTGCAGTAAACAGATGTCTCTAGACCTGTGGATGCTGCTTCTTTTCTTCTGGCTTGCTCCCCCTAGGCATGGGCTTCCTCTATGCTTTGGCATTCAGTGGATTGTACCAACAATCCTTTGCACAATGCCCATACTTGTTACAACACCAGAATTGTCCCATGAATCTTGACCTCTTCAGTCCTTCTAATTGTAGGGTACTTTTCTTGACCTGTTATGCTGTTTCAGGAGAGCTCTGCTTCTTTACTGTCTTCATCCATATTTGTTTGGATTCATTCTTCCATCCTGCACTTTTTGTGGAAACACATTTAGAAACATGAGTACAAGATGGTATGGATGGTACCTTCTTTCTAGAAGATGTTGCCCTTTTATTAGAGGATGTCTTTCTTTTAGAATCATCCTTCTCAAAGCTCACTTGAGTGGCAACATTTCTTCTTCCAGCTGTCTGGGAGGCTTGGACTTTGGGTGATTGCTGATTTTTCAATATCACCTCCAGTTCTAAGCATTTCATATTGAGGGAGTTCTTCTCATCCTCAATAGTTCTTAGCATTCCTTCCCATTTCTCTTCCAGCTACTTTATCTGGTCTTCATGCACCTGCTTCATTTCAAGCAATGAGTTGTCAAGCTCCTTCACCCTTTTGACTTTGTCTTCAAGTTGAGCATCTCTGACAATCATTGACACTTTGTGCAACTTCTCCAGTGAATGAAACACATCTTTGATTATTACTTTAAATAATTCTTTCTCAGATAGGCTTCTCTGCAATTCTTCAGCAGTGTCTTCATATCTTTCATTGCAAAGAGAAACTGTTTCATCTTTATCCTTCACCAGCTTTCTGAGAGTGTTGGTTATCCCAACCCTTTTTGCCAGCTGATCTTCCATAGCATTGGATTCTTATTCTAACTGTGATTTTTCTTCATGAAGATCATGGATGACTGTAGCTATACACTTTCCCACTTCCATGGAAACTGTCTTCTGGAGATATTTGAGTGCACTCTGAAGATCATTCATTGTTTCAACTTCATCACAGCTAGGACAGGATTTCTTCATCTTCTTGGCCTGTTTCTTCTTTCTATTTTTCTGAGTCTTGGCAGATATCTCCATTTGAGGCTGGTCGCTCATTTCCTCAAATCTGCACTTCATAAAGACTCCCTTGGATCTTTTAGAGGTAACCTCCCTCTGATACAAATTGAAGTGCCCAGATCAGTGTGAATCACTGAGAGGGGGAGGGGGTGAATCAGTGATCCTTTAAAACGTTTTACTAATTGATTCTTAATCAATTAAACCTCTATGGCTGGTTAAAGCCTCGATCCACTCTTCTTGTATCTCTCAACCTTTCCCGAATAATGCAGTAATGAAAAGGCACAGGACACAAGGATTTACAAGGTTCGGCACCAAAGGCCTACATCCTTGCCATGCTCTCCCAGCATGGATTCTCCCATTATAACTTGTTAGAATTACAATGGTCGATACAGAGCCCCACTGTATCTCTCCTGAGTCCCACAGGAGGGTCTTTATACTGCGTCCCATAGTGTTACCAGAGTCCCACTGGCCTGCTCCAGAATCCCACTGAAGACTTTTTCTCCCTGAGTCCCACAGGGTCTTCTCTTGGCTCCTCGAGTCACACGAGTAGCTCTTCTCCACTTTAAGTTCTTCAAGTATCCTCAGCAGCCTGGGATAAAGGCTGCTGGCCTTTCTCTTCTTCTGATCACTTGTGGTGAACAGGTCTTCTCGTCTTGCTCAGGATTATCTCCTTCTTCTAAGGATGACCTGGCCTCTCTCCAATTACTAAATACTCAGACAATTGATATCTTTATCTTCAGTCTGGTCCAGTCTCAGTTCACATCAACTTCATGCACTGAGTGCATGGCATCTCTGCTTCCTCATGCACTGATTGCATGGCTTCTCAAATTCTTCAAGATCTTTGGTCTTGGACTCCTCAAATGCACACAAGCTGGTTTGGCTTTATTCACGTGTGCATGTGCATGCATGCATGCATGCACTCTCCTTCTCTTTCTTCTAGGTGCAATAATCCCACAAAGGGTGTAATCAATTATAGCACACACCTTCTCCCTTCTTCACACTTTGTTCTTTTTGTTTACACACTCACTAATGTGTTGTTCTTTAGTGTGGGTCTTATTCTTCTTCAAAGTGTGCACATCACTTTGTACACACTAAGATTCGGCCTCTTCTTGTCTAGCACACACAACTTGTTTCTTCCTCTTGCACACACACACAATATGTGTTCTTCTTTGTTGTGGTCTTCACTTGGTGCACACAAGGCACTAAGGCCCGGGTCTTCTTTGGTTGCACAAGGCTACGACCTTTCTCCTTCACTTTGCACACAAGGCATGCAAGTCTCGGCCTTCACTTGAATTGCACACACACACAAAAGTGTGGTATTCCTCTTTATGCCACACACATCCATGGCCTTCCTTCTCTTCTTGCACACACACAAGGCTACGGCCAACTCTTGTTCATTTTGCACACAAAGGCACAAAGGTTCGGCCTTCTTAAAGTTCACACACGAGGCGCTGCCTCGGCCTTCTACTTCTTGTGCACACACTTCCCGAACTCCATTTGCACACACACACACTAGGTATGAACTCCACCTTCAAAATAGGCGCGCAAAGGGTCTGCTTGAGCCGCGGCCAACTTCTTCTCCAACAGCTGCACAAGGTATGAGCCGCGGCCTCTCTTCTTCTTCAAAGAGCACAAGGTATGAGCCGCGACCTCTCTTATTCTTCAAAGCGCAAGGCACACTTGGTGCCACTGGCCGCGCAAGAGCACAAGGCCACTAGGCCGCACTAGCCACGGGTGCAAGGCACCGCGGGCGCGCAAGTGCTACCGCGCAGGGGGCACGGTGCACAGAGGGAGCGCGCAAGATCGCGCAAGCTCCTCTCCTTCTTGTCGCGCAAAGGATTAGCGCGCAGGGGACCTTCGAAGCCTCGGGTGGCTCCGGAACCTTCAGCCGCGCAAGTTCTTTGCACGGGGCTGCAAAACATCGCGAGGCAGAGAGATGCGCTCACGGGACAGCTTTCAAGTTCATCAGCAAACGATCAGAGAGCCTCGGGTGCTCCTTTTATAGGCAGAGGCTGCCTCGCATCATCCGCGTGATAATAACTCAAATTCCCGAAGTTTTCGGTTCTTTAAAATCTTCAAATCTTGATTTTTATACTCTGTTTCAACGCGGGTTTCCTTTTCTTTTCCTTCGGTTTCCTCCACGTGCATGCGACTTAGAACGCATGCACGGCCTTCGTTTAGGCTTATGCATGCAAAGCATGATCTCCACGTGGCCTCGGCAACTCTGTTTGCCTCGGCTGAAGTCCGAATTCTTTCTCGATGCATGCATGCAACATTTTAATGCATGCATGAGTTCAGTGTGGCCAGACGAGCACGAGGGAGCCTTCGGCTTCGAAAATGGTGGCCGGGAACTCGAATTTTGTCTTCGGGGAGGCTCTGGTTCAGCGGCGGCTCGCGGGTGGCCTTAGGCATGGCTCGAGGTAGAAGATGGACGCCGGGCCGTTGGATGCGGTGATCAATTATCCTCGGATGGCCTGGATCAAATCGGGGGCGCGGCGGATTAGATGAGCGGTCCAGATCGAGCGCGCGATGAATCGTGCGGCTGGGATTCAATCCCGGTGAAAAATGCGCGTCCCACATCGAATTCTCCAGCGGTTTTTCCGCGCTTTATCACCCAAGCACCCGCCGCTACTCCTCAGTTGCATCTTCTCCCTCCACGGTGCCGCCCCGCACCGTGTTCTCCCTGCGGGCGCGCTCTGCGCCCACTCTCTCCTCCTGCGGCCGCGCTACTGGCGCCCACTATGCATTCTGGGTGCGCGGGCTTCACCACCGCGTGCCCTCGGGGCTTATACACGGCCCCCTCTGCCTCTGCCGCCCGGGCTGGCCACATGGATCCCCCCTTGGGCGTGGCGCCTTAGGCCCACATGTGCCTTGGGGGTTGAACCCTTAAGGCTGGCCTTGGCTGGCCAATTTTTTGGCAAAGGACAGAATATTACTTTGTAAAATACAAAGTAACCCATGAATATAAGACAAATGCCAAATGCCTATCTTTCTCATTTCTCCTTCTTCCTCTCTTCTTCTTCATTTGAAATTCCTCCATTATCTTCAACATCTATTTATCACTTAGGAATGGGAATTCTTGAAGGTTCTTCTTCTTCAACCGAACTCCTTAATCACTTAAATTCTTCAAAGTGCTTCATTGATCAAATCAGAGATCAATTGGATCTTCTTCACATTCACATGCACTAAGTGTTAGTGCATGGACTTCTTTAATCCACATCATCCACTTAGTAGTTGTGGATGGATCATCTTTCATCACCTCATGCATTGTCATTACAATGCATGGTCTTCTAAAGCTTGTTGTGACATTGTATCCAGTTGATACAAGTTCTTGGAACTTAAAGATCAGTTCAACAATCGTCTGATGTCCATGGAGAATGTTTCAAACATATTCTCTAATGCCACTTAGTGAATCTCCTAAGTGACATTCCTCTTAGTACTATGGCCATTCTCCTTCATCACCAACACCATCACAACCTTTGGCATTCACATCTTGACATTCCTTGACTTTCATTCATTCCAAGACAACTTCATGTCTCATTGACAACAAATGCAACACAATGCACTTCAGACTCCAAATGTTGCTGAGTACATTATAGGGCTTCTGATGATAGGAAAATAGATGGGCCGACTTCCTTGAATTTCAAGGGCTTGTAGGGATAGAAAGACAGACTCTGATATTCATATCGAGGGCTTACCTTGCTGTGGGTAAGACAGAATTTCATGAAAGTATAAATCAAGGGACCTTTATCCGAGGTTGTTGGATACCCTACTCTTTGGGTTAAAATATTTCTTACTTGTAACTTGTATTGTTTCAAATTTTATTTCCACTTCATTTTGATTGTTATGTAATTATAACTATCTTATACTTTCTTATACTTGTACTATTATTAGTATGATGCTATACACTTTTATAAAGAATCATTATCATTGTAAATTTTTCTTAAGTTTTATTTTAGGAACCACATTTATGGAATCAAGCATGTTTGTAGAACTAAGAGTTCTAGTGAATTTACGTGTTTTAACTTTGTTAGACTTTACCATCTTAATAGTTCCAAATGAATTTTTTAAAGTATACAATTCACCACCTCTTCCATATTGATCATCTACATCATCATTTTGATCTAAAAATTTTTGGCAGATGAGGTCTCTGAAATACTTATATTCACATATATGTTTTTTGGCTCATGTTTTCATTGATAAATATTTTCCTTGCTTAGGATATTTTTATTATTGTTTATAAGCATTTATTACTGATATGTTTGTGTGAAAAGATATTTTCATTGAGATATTTGGAATTAATGTGGGTTTGATTGAAAATATTAATCCTAATAGACCACCTATTTTTAATGGGAATGATTATGAATATTGGAGAGATTTTATGAAGATTTTTTTTCATTAATACTGGAGTGGACAACTTTGATAAGCTGACCGAAGGTTACAAGATTTCTGATAAAGAAGTCATAACTTTTACTGATCAAGAGAAGTCAAAATATAAACTAAATTATAAGGTATGCAATATGTTGTTATGTTCCATCACTAGGAATATGAATTTCCATATTTTTTTCTTGTGAAGCAGCAAATTGTATTTTTATGAATCTTGATGTAACTCATTTTGGAACATCCAATGTTATTGAAACTAGAAGTGTTATTCTTAGAGCTCAGTATCGTGGTTTTTCCTTTCCTTTTGTAGAACCTATATGTAAGGTATAACAGAGATTTATAATAATTTTCAACAACATACAATCCATGGGTGAATACAGTTTGGATGACGAGGCACTTGTAGACAAGATATACACATCATTCATAATGAGTGGGATTCCAAGAGGACAACTATAGATGAAAATAGGAAAGTCGCACAGAACAATTTTGCTGAGATTTTTTGAACTCTTCTTCAACATGAAACTAGAATGAAGGGAGATGTTGAAAATTTTATGAAAAATAATAGGAATGGAAGTTTTGCTTTTACAACAACCTCTAATCCTATGAAATCCAGGACTCCTGAGAGATTTACATGATATAAATCTATGAAGGTTATTGTTTTTTCTTAATCAAGTGAAAGTGAACATTCTGATAATTAACTAGCTAATCTTTCTCGAAGTACGAACAAGATAGTTGGGAAGAAATACTGTTAGTATAGATACATGATGAAAGAATGGAAGGACAATAATGACTCTGAAGTCACTTGTTATGAATGCAAAAGAGCTAGACATATAAGGCCAAATTGTCTTATTCATAAGAGAAAAGATAGAAAGGAAAATCATTCTGAAAGGAATAAAAATAAGTACTAAAAATATAACACTATAAATGTTTTGACAGATAATGACACATGGAGTGCCACTGGGGGAGACTCTTTTGATGAATCATCAGAGTACGAGCCTTCTGGTCATAATAATATTGGTATATTAGCCATGCTACCTATTGGAAATCATTGTTTAATGGATATGGTACACAATGATGAATCCATCACCAACATATCATTGAATTATAATTATATTGAGAGTAAATAATATGAATCCTCGGATGAAGAATCTTATTCTGATGAAGATAATACTTTACCTACCTATGATGATGTTTTTAGGGTTGTTAAGCTTCTTATGAATGAAGATTCTAATGTCAAGAAAAATATTGAAAATGAAAATTATAGAATATCTATTCATACTAAGAAAATATCAGACATTTCTAAATATCATGATAATAAAACCCTTGATTATGAAAGTATTTCATAAAACATTGAGGAAGTTAATTCCAATAAGGACAAAATTTCTAAGGATCTATAAAAATTAATTTCTATGAAAATTTTTTCAATCCTAAATCTAGTGCTAAAATTATTGTTTTGGAAAATAAGAACATAGTTATTAATCTAAAGTCAAAAATATTTTCCTTGATGAAGTGTTTGGAAAACTTTACCTTAGGTAAGGAAAATTATGATAATATGTGTTCCCAAATTCGACTAATATGGAATAATTCTGATTTTGGTAATAGAAGTTCAAAATTGATTTTCAGTAATAATTACTTTCTTCCTCAATGTTTTCTTTTTTGCACTAAGTGTCTGTGTGGTGGGCATTTAGAAAAATTTTGGTCCTTAAAAAACATAGTCTTTAGGTTTTCGTAAAGTTTATTTTTCAAATAAAATGTGGATTCCTAAAAAAAAATTATGATGATTTCAGATCCTAGAATGTTAGGGTTCTGAAAGTATAACACTCTTATTTTCATGAATATAATGATAGCACCAATAAAAATACATGTTACATGGATTGTGGATATTCCGAACATATGACTAGTAACAAAGACATCCTGAAAAAATTATCATGATGAATGGAGGAAAAGTAACTTTCAGAGATAATGCTAAGGGAGAAATATCGTGTATGTGTAACATTGTTCTTCTTGAAAAAATATTGATTTCAAATGTCTTATTTGTTAATGGTATAAAGAACAACCTCTTTAGCAGATGTCAATTTTTTGATGAAGGTTACCTTTTGAATTTTAGGAATGACAAGTTCTTAGTACACAATTCCAAGGAAGATTTTATTATTTCCACCAATTGGCATGATAATGTTTACACAATAAACATAAAAGACCTTAAAATCCATGATCTATCTTGTATTAGTGAAATGGAAGATAATTCATTGTTGTGGCATAGAAGGATAAGACACTGTAAACATAAGAACCTCTGGAAGATCTATATAAAAAGACTATTTAAGGATCTACCAGATCTTAGATTTGATTCTTCAAAATTTTGTGATCCTTGTCAATATTGAAAGTAACATAAATCAAGTTTTCAATCAGTTGGTGAATTCTTCACCACTGATGCATTACGGTTGGTGCATATGGATACTTCTGGTCCAACACAAACTGGAAGCATTGGAGGAAAATATTATGTATTTGTCTTAGTTGATGATTATACTATATTTACGTGGGATTATTTTCTAAAAAATAAATCTGAAGCATTTTCTTATTTCAAAACATTTATATGCCAATATAAAAATGAGAAAAACCTTCCTTTGATAACTATTTATAGTGATCATGGAGGTGAATTTAAATATTGTGATTTTGATTCTTTTTGTAGTAGAAAAGGGATTACTCATAACTTCATAGCACCAAGAACCCCTAAAAAAATGGTGTTGTTGGAAAAATAAATTTAATTCATCAAGAAATATAAAGAACCATGTCGAGTGAATATTTAGAAGCCATACATTTTTGGTATAATGATATAAGTACTTCTTTCTATACTATAAATCATGTTTTCATTAAACCTTTTCATAATAAAATTCAATATGAGTTATTGAATGGTAGAAAATCTAGACATTCTTACTTCATGGTTTTTGGGTATAAGGTATTAATTCTGAATAATAAACATAATGTACACAAATTCACACCAAAATATGAAGAAGGAATTTTCTAAGGCTACTCCACAACTTCTAAGGATTATAGAGTTTTTAATAAAATAAAATGTACTGTTGAAGAAACAGTACATGATAAATTTGATAAAACTTTTCCTTTTGTTTTTAGGCAACCTCAACCTCTATATTTTAATGTGTTTTCAAAAACTGATTATCAACCCTTGATAGAAAAGTCTTCTGATAAGGAAAATGTTTATGAAAATTTTTATGAAGTATTTACCCCAGAATATTTTCTACTCTATGTTGAGGAACATGTTTTACAAAACCGAAATAAGTTATTTCTTAAGAATAATCCTAGTGATAGTATCATTGGTGATGTAAATCAATACGTAATGACCAGATGTTCCTTAATAAATGAAGTATATCATCTAGCATTCCATTCCCAATTTGAAAAAAAGGCACTTATGATGCTTTAGGTGATGAGTATTAGATTAAAGCCATGCAAGATGAGCTAAATGAGATCAAAAATAATAACGTCTAGACCTTGGTTGAATGACCTAAATAATCTTCCGTTATTGGAGTAAATTGGGTCTTCATAAGTGAAAGTGAGGAAAATGGAATAATAGTAAGAAATAATGCTAGATTGGTTGCTAAAGTCATTAATGAACAAGAAGGAATATACTCTTAAGAAACCTATGCTCTAGTTGCATTACTTGAATCTATTCGTATTCTAGTTTCCCTTGCAGCATTATTTAATTTCAAACCTTTTCAAATGGATGTCAAATGTGATTTCCATAATTATTTTGTACAAGAGGATGTTTTTTTGAACAACGTTCTATTTTAGAAGATTCAAATCATCCTGAACATGTTTACAAACGTCACAATGAATTGTATGGACATAAGCATGCTCCGCGAGATTGTAATGATAGACTTAGAGGATTTTGGATTCAAAATAATTATGTTAAGGGAAATTCTGATACAACCCTTTTTATAAAGAAAGATAAGAAAAATGTTTTGATTGTTAAAATTTATTTGATGACATTATATTTGGTTCAACTTAGCAATATTTAATAGATTCTTTTGTAGATCTAATGAAACATGAGATCGAAATGAGTATGATGGGTGAGATAACATTTTTCCTAGGATTTCAAATTTCTCAAAAAACAGAAGTAATATATATTTCCCAACATACGTATTTTAACAGTCATCTTAAAAAGTATGGATATGACGACACTAAAAGTATATGTACTCTTCTTAGTACCTCAAATTCACTTGAACATGATGAAGCTAGGAAACAAGTTGATCAAACATCTTTTAGAGGTATGATAGGAAGTCTACTTTACGTGATAGCTTGTCATCAAGACATAATGTTTTCATTATACTTAAGTTCAATATACCAATCAAATCCTAAGGAATATCATTTAAAGGTAGTGAAAATTACTTTTTCGCTACCTAAAGAGAAACATAGGTCGAGGAATATATTATACTTCTAGAAATGTTTATATTTTAATTTTTTTTAAGAGGTTAACTTTGGTGGATGTAGAATGGATAGGAAAAGTTCATCTGGAAATTTTCATTTCTTAGGAGATTAATTAGTTTCTTTGTCATGACAAAAGAAACACTCAGTAGCACCTTCCACTGCTGAAGCTAAATATGTAGCAGTTGGAAGTTGTTGGGCTAATGTTTTGGGGGTGTAACTCACAATCACAGACTATGGTATGAGTTTTAACCAAAAACAAATTTTGTGTGATAATACAAGTTCAACTTCCCTATGTAAAAACCATGCACATCACTCTCATGCAAAACACATTGATATTAGGCCTCACTTAATTAGGGATCACACACAAAAAGAAGACATCATTCTTCAATTTATCGAAATACAAGATCAACTTGCTGATATTTTCACCTAATATTTACCATCCGATATATTTGAATACATTAAACAGAAGTTAGGAATGATAACCATAAGGTAATATTCCATATTAACTTCATATTGAAACCAATCTCTTCACAGTAAGGGACTCCTTTTCATAGGGGGAATACATTTGTTTGTTATATTTTCCAAATTTTTGATAGTCAAATTTTTTTTCATAGTCTATAAATTTTTCATAGTCAATTAATTTTTTGTTGTCTAAAATTTTTTCATAGTCTACAAATTATTCGTACTCTAAAAAGTTTTCGTAGTCTAAATTTTTTTGTCAGTCTAAATTTTTTTTATATTTTGAAAATGTTTCATAGTCTAAAATGTTTTGTAGTCTAAAATTTTTTCATATTCTAAAACATTTTCATAGTCTAAATATATTTTGTGCTCTAAAATTTTTCGTAGTCCAAAAATTTTTCATTGTCAAAATTTTTTTTAGTCTACAAATTTTTCGTAGTCTAAATTTTATTTCGTAGTCTAAATTATTTCGTAGTTCAATATTTTTTTGTAGGAAAAAAACTTTTAATAGTTAATTTTTTTTGTTTTTTTTGTAATGATAATTTTCATAATTACAATTATCGTAATAAAAAATGTTGTAGCTGGATTTTTTGTAGTCAATATTTTTGTAATAAAAATATTAGGAATCTAATGTTCATGATGAAGAATATTCCTTATTAT
The DNA here is from genome assembly GCA_963277665.1 of Viscum album. Classification (NCBI taxonomy): domain Eukaryota; kingdom Viridiplantae; phylum Streptophyta; class Magnoliopsida; order Santalales; family Viscaceae; genus Viscum; species Viscum album. Next base: position 1,255,653,273 of record OY728142.1, on the reverse strand, counting down.
GAATAATCTTCCTAGTAATTTGAAAGGTTTGTTTCCTTTATTAAATTTTCATAATCATCTTTTACTTATTGATATTTTCATATTTTTTTCATTCTTATTCATTTTTTCCTTAAATCCAAATGTTTTTCTTAAAAAACCTCAAAATATTGGATTCAACCAAAATTATTCTTCGGCTATCTCCACCATTAAATCTTCTCAAGAAGCTTTCAACCATTGGATCAATCATGGAAGTTGAACCATCTCCTCAATGCCTATATAAAGGACCCCCCCGATCTTTGTCCCACATAGATCTCAAAGCTCTTGCATGATGAAGCTATGCACTTCCTACATATGCCCATTCCGAACTACTCAGATCTTTGCTAATTTCAAATGTTTGACGAAGTATCTTCCCATAAAGGAATGTCAATTGTCAAGTCAATCTCTGAATGGAAGATATAAAGAGAAAGGTTAGTTGATCCAATGTTTTCTTCCAAATATGACACTCTTGTTTCCAAAAATATCAAACTCAATGGCTAGGAGAGTGTTTGTGTTTCAAAACCAAAAGCTTAGGATTTGTTATATCCTGAGTTGTTAGTAGAGTTCTGTGAGTCAGTAACTTTCGTTAAGGAAGAAGGAAAAAGCATGTTTTCTTTCAAGTGTTATGGAATAACATATTAACTATCTTACGCCAAGGCTGCAATCTTGGTTGGTATTCCTTATGAAGGAGAAGCTAACTTTTGTACTCACAATCCACCTGATGCTCAAAGATGTTTTATTAAGTAAAAATCCATGGATTCTCTTGGTCATTCAGAAGTAAAGACTCCGAAGATTCTTTACCTGTCTAAAAACATTTGGATTATTGAATTGGGGGTTCAATGATTCAATATTCCGAGAAAAGGTGATAAAGATACTCTAAAGATGGGTGAGATTTATATTTTTGATTTCATGGTGAATCTATGGAAGATAAATTTGGTTAAGTACATTCTGATTACGATTGAGAATATAAATAATGGGAATTTGAAATTTCAAATTATTATTTATCCAACCATTCTGTCAAATATGATTGTTCAGTGTTAAGAATCCTTCAAAATTCCTTGTAGTTCTAAGTAAAGGAATTTCAAAGTCATATTGTTGAGTGATGATACATTAATAATGATGAATATTGGTTTTTCTGAAGAATATATAGAATTATATGATTTCCATGAAGAGGAAGATTAATGTCTTTCAAAGAAATAGAAGGTGGATGAAACCTCTAAAAAGGGTGGTAGGAAGAGGACATTGAAAGTAGTATAAGAGAATGCCAAAACCCCAGAGGCTAAGGAAATTCAGTTAGCACCCCCGAATCCAATTAGACAAAAAATCTTATCCTGATGAAGTATTAGAATTGTGGAGAGAAGATAAGAAAAATCAGAAAGAAGGGGAGCCTATTTCTAGCCTCGACCATACTGAGGAAAAATCATTGTAGGAAAAGTAAGCTAAAGTGCTTGAGAAGAAATAGAAAGAGAAGTAGAAGAAGAAATAGTTTTCTGAGGTAGATATTGTACAATCACTTCTGAAGATAGTTGAGAAAGCATTCGAGAATATTCTGGACCAGAATCCTTTCGGATAAAACCATTACCAGAGACTCTTGGAAAGAATTTTGTGACTTCGGAAAAAGTCCACGAAAAAAAAGTAGAATAATAAGAAAAAGAAGGAAGTAGTGATACCGAAGACTTGATAAAGAAAGATGATGATTTTCATGAGAAGGAAAGTACTTCTGAAAAATTATCATTCCCAACTTCTAAAGCAGAGTCATCAAAACTTTCTACCCTAGGGAAAGATGATAAGAGTAGAGATGAAGTGAATAAAGTGTCTGAAGAAGAAATATCCAACCATGATTTCATTAAGTTAGAGGATGCTAGGGAAGAGCGGAGAAGAAAGTGGTAGATGAAGATAAAATTGTGCAACTATATGACAGTAAACACGAATCTCCCAATCAAGAATAAGTCATTCTGAAAGCTGATAAGGGAAATCAGGTGGTTATTGAAACACCTAATAGAGCAGTGGTGCAGAATAATGAAGTGGGTTCATCATCAAAGAGAAAGCTACTGATATTGAAAAATAATCATCACCAACCAAAATCTCTGATTTGGAATCATCCTTTCCTGGACATGATTTTTTTGTCTAGTCTTTGAAAATGTGTGATGAAGCTATCCCTCTATTTCCAAGCATAGACTCTAGATTCCAGATGTTTCAGCATATCTTAAATCAAAAAACTGGATTTAGTATCCATGGTGATCGATAAGTCTGTCAAAATTTTGGCTGATTTCCAAAAAAAATCATAAACTTCGAAGCCCACAAAAGATCTTGCAAGAATATGACTAGCTGGTGAATGAAAACTATGTAATAAATGATAATTCTTCATGAGATCTAAGATAATTTCAAGGATACATTTGAAACTGAAGACAGTTAGTTAAAATATCTCACCATGTCTTTTGAAGAAAAGCTATCTCTTGAAGAAGATACTTAGAAGCAAGAAGTGAAAGATCTGAATGGGAAATTATATTCAGTTGGTTAGAGTGGTAAGAGAGAAATGGATCTCATTATTGACATAAAAGAGAATCTATTTGAGAAAGAAGAAGTTTTAAATTGTCAGGAAGAATCTCTTAAGGCTCAAGAAGAGAAAATCAAAGCCTAATAGAGAAGAAAACAGAAGATCACGATCAGCTTCACAATTGTGTAGTGGAGGATCACAAGGAACTCAAGAAGGTAAAAACTATAGTGAAGAAGGTGATTCCGAAGGATAATGATGGATAATATTTTCCAAATCTGATATTTTGTTGTATTTTCTTTATAGTACATATTATTCTAATCTTAATGAAATTTTTGGATGTTCTTTATTTTTGGTTGTCTAGTGCTATTATTTCAGGTATCATATGTCTTTTTCCATTCTTTGTATTTATTTTTGGAAGTCAAAATGTGGGAGGAAGGAATGTCAAAAAAGAATACTTATTAAAGAATAAATTTCCCTCACTAAGGAATAGTTAATCTAATGGGAGTTTTCATAATGAAGATTTTCGTATGCAAGAAAATGAGAAATCTCATTCAGGAAATTCAAAATACGATCCAAAGTGATTCCAAATCTTAATGGGGAGTTATTCGTGTTCTCTATGATCCATAAGTAAAGGGAGATAATTTTTTTCTGAAGATCCTAAAAATTCAATTTCCTTATGTTCTTTATCGTATGGATCTTTGTGCCTTTCAAAAAGGAGGAGATTGTTGAGTCAATATGGTTTCTTTATTACTTTTCTATTCCTTCATGTTTTGAAAATAAAAAACACTCTATCTTGAGGCAAATTTCATTTACCCTAATATTTATCTTAATAAGAAATATTTTCCTCCCTTAAGGAAAATTTATCCTTACCATGTTTTCATTGTTCATGTCACATCTTCTTTAAAAGTAACTCATTTTATTTCTAAGTATCAAATTTGGTTTCATATATAAAACCTTGAAAACCTATAAATTATTATATATAGAGCATTCTTTTTTTAGGATGAGAATTCAAGTTATGAATTCTTATGAATTAAGACTCTAAATTCTTATGAATTTGGACTCCAAATTATTATTAATTCCTACTCCGAATTCTTATGAGTTTAGACTCCAAATTCTTATGAATCGAGATTCTTATCAGATTCCAAATTCTTATGATTTCAGACTCTAAATTCTTATGAATTCAAAGTCCAAATTATTTCGAATTCAGACTCTGAGTTCTATGAATTCAGACGCCGAATTCTCTGAATTAAGAGTCTTAAATCTTTCGAATATAGAGTCCGAATTTCCTTGAAATTCATACTCTATAATTCTAAATAATACAGGTTAGGAATTGTTTTGAAGACAAAGCATGAATATTCATGTATTATAGACATTGTATGTTTTTTTTGGTTTGACTCTGAACTTTTATTTTTTCGTAGAAACTGAAAAATGAATTTGGCTAAGAATCTTTATTCGGATTATCGTTGTTATAGTCATTAAATGATGTCATTCATTATATTTCTAACCAACTGTTTTTTGAGTGACACATGTACATGAACCTCCAAAATTAATGGAAAAATATGACCATTGGCGGAGGGATCCGACCATTGAGGATGTGCCTATAAATAGAAGCCCATTTAAAAAAGCCCAGAATTTTGATGAATCATTTGAGAACTCTAAAGACCACATGCCATTGAAGTGATTTATAGAGATATATACACTCATGCTTTGTTTGTAATGAACATATTGTTCAAAATTTCTTCATGCGAGTCCAAATTTTGCTGAGTGCATTCGAGGGCTTTGAGAGATATGAAGACCGAGGTGCGGACTACCTTGAAGTTCGAGGGATTGTAGCGATAACAAGACACACTCTAATTTTAGTATCTAGGGCTTACCCTAGTATGGGTAATATTGAATTTTGTGAAAGTATATATCAAGGGGCCTTTATCCAAGGTTGCTTGATACCCTACTCTTTAGGTTAAATGATTTCTTACTTGTTTCTGGTATTGTTTCAATTTTTTTCTGCTGCATTTTTCATGTTTAGGAAATTATAACTATCTTATACTTTATTACACTTTCACTCTGATTAGTATGATTATATACTCTTTAAGAAAGTGTATTTATCTTTGTAAACTTTTTTTAGTTTCATTTCTAGAACCAAATTCCTAGAATCAAGCTAGTCTATATAACTACGAGGTCTAGTGAATTTACCTTTTTTAACTTTGCTAAACATTTCCATAATGAAATGTTCCAAAAGAATTTTTTAAAGTATAAAATTCACCCCCTCTTGTATATTGAGCATCTACATCATCAATTTGATTCTACACATATGATTCATTCAAGAAAGATAGGAACATATATTTAGAAATAATAATTTTATTAATAATTTAAATTATTTTGATTGGATGAATAAGAATATTTTTTTAAAGGAAATATTATTTTTTATTATAATGCAAATATTTATTTTATTAATAAAATAAAATATTTTTCTAAAGGCTAATGTTGAAAATTTTTATGAGAATTTTTAATTATTTTTAGAAATAAAAAGGATAACATGATTTTGACATCAATGTTAAATTTATTTATTTTACATATAAGTAACATGAAAAGCTATTTCAAAGTCCACATGATGGAATACTTATTTATAAAAATATTGTGTTGATAATGGAGAAATATAAGATATATAAATTTTGTTAGATATATGTAACATATTGTGTAACGATATAAAAGATCAATATTCTTTATCATGATATGGAGGATTTGCATAATTATATTCAAGAATAGAAAAATACAAAATATTTATAATTATATAAATTATTTCTAATGATATAGATCTGTTTTCAATCTACTAAATGATGGAAATATCATTTTCCAATATATATATATAACGAGTGTAATGGATTATTTCAGTAAACTTAAAATAAGGATAAATAACTATCCATATAAAGGAATATTGAATTTACTATTTTAGAACATATAATATATATTAAAGTAATATAATTAAAATAAATCCAACATTATAATTATATATTAGATGGAGTAATGAAAATTTTTTTCTTTTTGTTACAATGAATCTAAAAAACAATTGGCTGGAGTAATGAGAGATAATGATGGGGATGAGAATAATGAAGAAGATCAATTACCTACTAGATTTTAGTGGGATTATTATAATACCAATTATATGTATATATAAGTTGATTTTGTTTTTTTATAGAGAGATTTTATTGAAAAATTTGATCTTATACCTAAAAGATATTTTTATATATGATTTTAATGCAGTTTATTCTAATCCCTTGACATGAACTCTCAGTTTCGGTATTAAACCCCAATTTTTAAAACACTATCTTAGAAAAAAAAGAGATGTGAACTTTAATAAAAATTATTATATATCAAATAATTTTCATAATAGAAACATTACAACTAACAATAATCTAACATTCTTATGACTATAATGTTCATTTTCTTTTAGGATCAGCTACAAAAGAAACATATTTTATTATTCTTGTGATAATTTTTCTATAATTAAGGAACACTAGAAACTATTATAGAGTTAACATAATTTATATTGATAATAATTTCCTATGTAATATAAACAGATGAAATAGATCATCTAAAATGATCAGTATGGTAAATCATTCATCAAGGGTTGCAATATATATAAAAATATGGGAAAGGGTGAAATTTCATGTGAATCTTTTTGGATGAAAAATATTTATTTATATGTCGAGATCGAAAAAATGTATTCTCAAATGATAAATATTATAACATGGAATAATATAGACACATTGAATATTAAAATGATATAATAAGAGTTTGGAAAAATAAAAATTATGTAACAAAAGATAATAATACATTATAAGAAAAATCCATGGCTCACTATAGAGACAACATAACTTACTTTCCAAGACAAAATACCCCTGCGCCATACATGGAAACCCAAGAGATAAAAATATTACCTAAGACATATTAGGTATATATAACTCAAGAACCAATTATCACACCATAATATGTACATTCATATTTATTCCACATTAGAAAAAAAGGAATACATAAAACCATACTCATGACAAAACACGTGGGATGAAAATGGGTTTCATCATCTCATATAAAATCATATCTAAAATATATAACATATAAATTATTTATATACGAAATAGTTAAATCTTTTTTATGATCATACTTTAAGAAACATGAAACATTATTGAACTTGGATTCCCAATATAATAGAATTCATGATAATTATTTGAAAAGTAATAATAGAAATGAAACTCTTAGGGGATTGCATATCAAATGAAAAATGGTTCATGTAAATATACAAATATCATATTATTTTCCTTTATTATTTATATAAACCATGAGTGTTAAACATATGAAAAATATTTTGTTAAAAAATCATCGTGTTTTAAATAATTTTTTTGGTGTAGTACATGATATTAAATAAGAAAAAGGTAAGTTCACTCAAATTAGGTTTAAATAAATGGGGGGATTATAAAGTGAAAGTAAAAGATTTATTATAACAAAAAAGAATATTAAATCAAACTATATATAAATTTAAGGGTTATATATAAATAATTTGAATGAAATAACTATGAATAAGAAAAGTGAAATGGCAGAAAAAGAAAGAGAATGTGTAATTCAGAAATAATTATGATGACTCAGACCTTCATTTTTCAGGTATTAGAATACCTTTATTGAGATCCACATCCTGAATATTGATAATAAAACATTATTTTTAAGATTTTTTAATAGATTTTTTTATTAAAAATTTGATAAACCAGTTGTACATTTCTAAATATAAAGGACATGTTTATTTTAAATAATGAAATGTCGAAAAGTATGTCATTGTTTCATTAAGGTGGATGAGAAATATAATAAAAAATAATGTTCATTTTGAGGATTAAATTTAAAAGGTAAAATATTAAAATTTTAAAAACCATTTTCCCTATATATTAAGGTAAATTAAAAATACATATATTCATATTTTATCTAAAACCAACTATATAAGTAAAAATATCAAGATGAAACAAAACAACTCATAAAAAGATTGTTTTATTCAATAAACCCCTCCCAACTTACTAATATTTTAAATTAAAAATGAATTGAAGGTATAATGTGATATAGATTTTTAAATAAACATGATTTATTGAATTATTTGAAATAAAAAACCCTTCATAAATATATACACCATAAAAAAACTGGGAAATAAAAAATCATATGAATATGAAAAAAATAGAAAAAAACCATTACCATAGGTTCCAATTCATTATTCAAATTAAACTATCATTCATAAAATTTAATTATGATTATTAAAAACACTCTATGAATTTTCTACAACTAAATATCATTTTATAAAGTCTGTTTATTATTATGTGTTATTCATTTATAAATTATTTTTCTCTTATGTCGATTACAAGAGCCGGTTCTTTCAATTTCTATGAAATGTCCTTAGTATATTGACTATGGACCAATGTTTTGTAAAATATCATAACAATCCATAAAAATGAATATTTTTATGACTTTTGTTAGTCTATTGAAAAAAAATATAGTTAGATTATTTTTTATAAAATGGATTCAAATTTAGAAATTTTCTTATATGTACATTTTTTAGTGGTTGGGTTTTCTTGTACCATTTATTAATAATATTATAGGTTAAATGAAATATATTATATATATAGAATATGAGTAGTTCCATGAATGTAATTCTCATTAATTAATTACATTTAAAATTTATTAATTTTTTTGTGGAAATGAATTAACAAAATATATCATTCTATGGAGGCAGTTTTCCACACATACCTAGAAAACACTCTAAATTTTCATTGATTGGGAGGATCATATAAAAACCAAATAACTATGTTTTATAAAAACTTCATAATTTTATAATTATTATATTTTTCCAACCATTGTTAGTGGGGTGGTTTGGTTTTGGGAGTGTTGAGGGTTAAGTCACTGGGTTAAGTCCCCATGCCTATGTGTTTAAATCAATTACTTACATTGCATTGTGTTCCATAGGTTTGGATGTAATCAACAACATAATTTATTTTTTATTAAATTAAATATTTATAGTAGTTTTGTAATGTGGATGTGGAGTATATAACACACCATTCATATAGGTAAATTTCATCACAAACATGTGATGATGGCTACATTTTTCTAATTGTTTTGGTGGGATGTAGAAAAGTTAAATTCTTTTAGTATAATAAAATTTATAATAGTAATATTAATAACTTTATATTGTGTTCATAAATATAAATGAATTTAATGGATAGAATAAAAAATAACTATGATATCTTTTTTAGGATAATTACCTATCCCTTGGAATGTTCCCAATTGGGTAACACATTATGCCTCATTAGAGTGGTCTATTATAAATACTAATTATTATAGGAAGTCGGGAGAGGGTTGATGAGATACGAGGTTAGTGTTTTGGAAGAGACAAGTACTTGTAATACATATACAATTTCGGTGGAAGTGATCACCTTATATAAGTTAATAAAATGGTTGTTTTTGTAAATACCCATACTTTTTTCCAGTATGAGTGACACTAGTCAAGTTTTAATGTATCCAAAATAGAAAATAATGTATTAGGGATTTGTTAATATATATAATACTTCCCCCACTAAATTGTAATCCATGTTTGGAGCCTTTTATTAGTATTTCACCATAAGGTTTTATGATTTAAGTTTTAGTCTTTTACATTGGTAACAAGTTATTAGTTATATAATCTATATTTTTTAAATATAGTTTTACTCTTTTAACTTTATTATATATTGTTTTGTTTAGTGACACATTTTTATTACATCTAATGATGTTGTGTGGGGTCAATCTCATACGGTGATTTTGTGTTTTTATGGTTTCATTTTGTCTTTTCATTTTATGGTTTCTTATGAGTCATTTTAAATTGATCCTCATCTTGATTTTTTCTTACCTTTCTCTATATATATTTTTTGTATTTCAATTTACCCTTGAAATATTTTTGATATCCTAATTTAATATCTTATTTTGGTGGTATGATATCAAAATATTTCTTTATTAAGGGTAGATTCATATGTCATCTCCAGTTATCCTACTAGTTATTCATGGCAGTACCATCATCCTAGTGTGAAATTTCTCTAGACATATTGATCTTACAAGAACTTAAATATTTTTCATGGGAATGCTCGTTGATAGTAAATGGTTGTCAGGTATGTTCTGGATTTTGGGTTTCTTTTCATCTGTTTCACACAAGGCATTTTTCAAGGGAGATATATTTTTATTTTGTTTGATGGATGATTTGTTATATGTATCAAAAGGATGTTAAAACAAATAATTTGGTCATAATATATTATTGTGTACCTATTCATTATTTTCCTTGTATGGTTTTGATTTGTCTTGAAATTCATTGTATTTTGTTGTTTTTTTGGATAGAATTTATGAAAAATTATGATCAGTCAACACTATATCTATTAAATTTTATTTTTACTAAAATAAGACACCAAAAAATAATATTTAATCAATTCTAGGTTGAATTTTTTATCTCTGGATTAGGGGTACTAGTTTACATCTTCACTGACCAAGGGATTGTTATTTTAAGGGATTTTTTTGTAGTGAATTCGAATATAATCTTCGTGGAATGATGTGTTGATATGGTAATTATTATATGAATGATCTTTTCATTTTTTTAATATTTTAATTATTTTGGATTTATAATTTGTGATTTTTTTTGTTTTTAGGTTTTTTTATGACCAGTGAGTTTTTTTTGGATTCCCAATGCACCCCTAAAAGTTATTGTTTTTTGAAAATAAATATATTAAATTTTATTATTCAATAATGATGTTTTAGCCTTCATGTCTGATTAATATTATATTTCATAAATTTAAAAATAATTGAGTGATAATATATCATTATATAAATCTAAAATTCCTTTCATGGTCTTCATATGAACTACATCATTTCAATTTAAATGGAAAAATACACAATAGTAATAAATAATTTCATTGAAAATAACTAATTCAATAGAATCATGGTTTTTAACGTCAATATTTTTAACCATTATGTTCTGAATAAAAATAAAAATTCCCTTATTAAATAATAAAAACATGATGTTCTAAAATATAAAATCTATCTACTTGTATTTAATTTTTATAATTGACCAATATAATTATTTAATATAACCGAATAAAACTATTTTTAGAAGAAAAAAATAAATCATGTTTTCAAAATGTTAAATATTTGATTTTAAATTCATCCTTGTATTTTAGAAACAGAAAATGTTACATATTAAATATAAATTTCTTCAATAAATGTTTTGATAAATTTATATATTGTATATATATAATTTCAAAGTCATAAAATTTACTATTTTATTACAAAAATATATTTTTTAGTATTCACATATAATCAATTATTTTGATAATATTTAAATTAACATATCCTAAGATAATTTTTTTCATTATAATACTAAAAATTAAATTTATTTGGTATAATTAAAATTCAAAAACTTTAAAATTTAATAATAAAATTATAGTGAAAACTATTTTCAGCTAAAAATATATATTAAAGTTTTAATTATTATCTTAATAATTTCGGATAAAATTATAATTATATTTGTATCTTATTATTCATATTCTCAATGATTAAATAAATTATTCATTAAATAATTTGTATAAAATATAATTATAGAATAAAATACTTGTAAATAATAAAATTATCCCATTAATTATATCCATGAATTTATAAAGAAAATTTGTTAATTTGGAAGTAAAAATGGGAAGTGCGTAAAATAGATTTTATAAATAATGTTTTATATTATTAGTTACATGACTATATCATCCTAATTTATTGTAACATTTCCCCATGATATTTTTATGTATGATAAAAAATAAGATAACATATGGTGCAGTTGTAGGTGGTGATTCAAATTCCATGGTTCTTATGGAAGTATCCATGAGTTTGAACATCTATCCAATATTATTTCTCTCATAACTATTTCTGAGACTTCCTTTGGGGAACCAACTATGATTACTGATGGGTCATGACATTGGCGAGAAGTTTTTTTCCAAATAATATTGATTTCCATAGGCCTGAAACATTCATCTCATTCAATGAATATTTATAATCCTTGATCAAAATGGGGTGATGGGATATCAATTAATCTTTTTATTGATTCCACATCTTATTTTTTGACTATATCATGTCTCCCTTATAGGAATAAGTTGTGTTCGTGGAACTCATTCCTATTTCCATTACTTTATGGGTGCTGGTTAAATACATTTATTCTTTCTAGAAATTCCATGTTGTATTGACCAGGAATCATCCTTTGGTAACGAGAGTGGTCACATAAGGAATATCTAGCATGTCTGGATTCCAGAAACACTGGTCATATGTATTCTTCCATAAAAAAGGGAATATCATGACGTCCTATTTGGTGCGATTCCAGAGGCATCTCAGGTTGATGACGAGGTATATGATGTCGAAGTCACATATCTTACAAGGCTTTCACTATGGGAATCCAATGTTTATATTCAGATAAAGTTTCTATTTACATATAGTCAAAGTATTTCTCCCTAGGCATCCCATGACTAGCTGGGATTACCTGTCCTATAGATGGGTCATGAGTTTATTTTCTTGTGGGGATAGAGTTGATTAATCCTAACACCCCACGAAGGAAGATTAAGGATGGGATTTTCTAGGAGGAAGCACAAGAATGGCTTTTCAATTGATGGATCAAAATACCTCACAAAGGCAGATCCAACAGATGTTTTAGAGAGATGAATTTCTAGGAGGGAGAACCTAGGATCACCATTTGTCATGTTTTAACCATAGGGGAGGTTTCACATGTACCAAATTGAGAATATATAGATCAAGCCACATAGTTTGATGTTTTAGTTTAAGGTCATATGAAAACACTAATCCCAACAGTATAACATCATGAGGTAATGAAAATCATGTTACCGAAGGATGCACTGATGAGGGATGGTGTTGGGATTACACCTAGAAGGACCTTGTTATTAGAGGATTTCAATTTGTGGACGTTGTTGTTGGTATTACATTTGAAATACTACCAAGGATTTCTAAATGTTGTTATGATATGGAAGGGCCATACACATGAAATTATCCCATAGGGAATTGAATTTTATGAGGTCTCCATGTGGGGTACTAAGACAAGGAATACCTGTGAGAATCAAGATGGATGTGGATGGAATGTTGGTTTTTATCTTAAGAAAGGATTCATGTGTATATCAATTGGTTGGGAATCAAATCCCACGTAGTTTAAAAATGTTGTGGAACCTAGACAAGATAGAGTTTCCTAGGTGAGAGGCATGATCATACCATGAAATAGTTGCCTAAAGAAAATCATGATGTTTGGGGTTGTAGTATTGGTTGGGGAATACATGTAGAAGCATCCAAATAGAAACGGGTTTGGGCCTTACATATGGAGGGATTCTCATTACGGTATTTGGGGGATTTCATGACCTATACAAACCTTCAGGCCTACATGAGTCATGAACGGTTTAAGAAACAAGAGGAAGTAGTATATCCAAAACATTTGTTGCAAAAGAACCATCATCGAGAGATGGTGTGGGGCTTACGCATAGAATATTTCCTAGGAGAAACTCATTCATTGTGAGGAGTATACCATTTCATGTCAGTGGGGATTACGCGAGAAGCTATCCCCTATGGGTGAATCATATCCCAGGGTGGGGAACATGATGGAATCCCATGTAGATAATACATAGGGTATCCATGGTGCATTGCATGTTGTAATACTACATTTTTACATGATTTTAAAAGAACATTACCATGTATATTAATGTTATATGACTAATAAGAGGTACTAGGAAGTTGTAAATCAAGACACATAGATGTAGGGGAGTCACTCCTTACCCCTTAGTCTTACATAACCATTTATTTTTCACCTCTGGTTGGGGAATGTCTTTAGAAATTCTAGGATTTAATGGTGTTGAGGACTAGTCGATGATGTGGTCCACATTATTTTGATTAAACTTAGAAGAAAGAAGAATTAGTGTACTTATACTGAGAAGAAAAATTTGGGGAGTCAAATGAACTAGTGGAATATGGTACATCTTTCAAGGGACAATGATATTATTGCATGAATTCATGGAGGGCTACACATAAGGGGTGTCTGTGAGAAATGTGGGTTCCAAACAAATGGTGATCACACACTATTCTATAACATAGGAGATTCCAATAGAGCTTAAAATAAGGGGTTCACTCAATGTAAGGAATTATCCCATGATTTTAAGGGTTCAACAAACATAAGAGTGTTGTGTGCGTGGTTATGGTTTCATATAGGTGGTTACCTTGCGTGAACCATCGTTAAGTCGAAAGAGGTCCAGAATAACTTTCACAACTATGGGTCTACTCAAGGGAGGTACCAAGTGGAACCATTCATGCAAGATCTTATACCTTTAGGGTTACATACATTCACATAGTCACATAAAATCTTCCTGATTCACAATAGATAAATGGTTTAAATTTTGGTGGACCACCATAAATAAGGGATGTGGCCATAAATTTATAAATAAATCCATTTAAATTAGGTTGTTATGATTATTTTCATAGAAGAGGCCTTCCACACATATTCATCCTTAGACGTGTAAAATTATCATGTAAGGTGTTAGTTTATGTTGTATCACATGTGTAAACAGGTTTCATGTATATTGGGTTTCATAAACGTGTATGCCTTGTCCATTTTTTGTGGTCTTCACAGAAGGGCATGAATTGACCTCATATTTAGTGAATAAAGATATTGTGTTTAGAATCCAATCTTTCACGCATTGCTGAAAACATGAATTTTCTTTTATTTTCCTTCTCAGAATGTTTCTTCTATTTATATGGTGGTTTTAAATTTTCCATGGTTTGTTTTTTTGTGGCTTTGGGTAGATTTCAGCACAAAAAAATCCCCCCCTCAGAATCTAGGAAGAATGGGGATCATAAGTTCATTTCTGGAGGGAATGCTAAAGAGACCATTTGATTCGTGGGGGTGCACAAGAGTCCCACCAATTTCTATGTAAGAGTCTTATCTACACACAAAAATCCCATTCACATTCTTATAAATATGCATGGGGATATGTACGCTTCCTTGACTATATTTTCAATATTTCATTTTTCTATTGTGAATATAAGTTAATCCTTTCTATGTGCAAAACAAGGCATCATGTGCTTAATTCACACACCACTCTCCAATTTATCAAATTTTTCATTTCCATAATCTTGTCAATTTGTGCATCCACATGATCATTAATGTAGAGATACTTCTTTCACAATTGTTTTTCAATATTTTATGCTTCATCCTTGAATTTTTTTAAACCCATTTGAAATGGACGACCAATAAAACACAGCTAATGTTGAATCCTATGTTTTTTCTCAATGGTATGATATGAATGAAAATCCCCAAATCCTATGAGATTGGAGGTATGTACAAGACAATCCATCTCTTGTGGGGATGCTAACACATTCACATATGAATTATCCAGTGAGAATATATCTCCCACTATGTAACATTCGTCTTTCGAAATAATTTATCATCCCATCCAAGGGGATGATTCATTGCGGTCATGGTTTAAATGAGAAGATGATCTCGAACGCCGGAACATCATAGTTCATGTTTGTACTACCATAGATAATATGAATTTTGTCATCTACACAGTGCATGGTAGGACTATGATGGTAATAGAAGATCACCATGAGGCAGAAGAGTTCCCTTCCCACTACACCACTACATTATAGAGAATCGAAAGGGATAATAGATTATGCTATCACACGTATTTATATTTTTGATTGAGTGACAATTTAAACATTTACCACTAATGGGAGCTAGTTCTTGAGCTCCTCGTTCGATGGTCCCCGGATAAAAACACATTCCATTTCCCCCTTTTTGAAATCAATATCATCTTATGGGACATCCACTGCATTAGTTGAATTTTTCTGCGGGGTTCAATTATTACAAGTTCCTTCAATCCGATAATAATTTGAGGACTATGGATAAAACTCCTATTTTGAAAAAACATTATTTGGAGGGAATAAAGAAGAATATAAAAATCCATCATCTTTTTACAAGGATAACCTTATCTAGGTATGATTAAACTTGTTCCTCAATAAATACCCATGGATGAGGATGTCATGTTGAGGAAAATAGTTTTCTATGACAACCCACTGGGGGATGGCAGGATCATGTTGGTTGATCCAGGAATGAAAATATCAGAAGCGGGGGTACTTTTTTTGTGGGAGGATGAGACATTCTGGTTTCTAAAACACATTCATGTCCACTATTTTGAGCGGTTGGCTACTACTAGTAAGAGACACATGTATGGGAATTCATACTGAGATGTTGGTTATGGCAATAATCCATATAGATGGTAGCATGGTCAACATTGGGGTACCTATGATAGACAAAAAGTTTAGAAAAAAATAGGCCATGTTGTGTGGTTATACACACCGATTAGGATCTATGGACCATTCCAGTTTTTACATGACTAGATAGTTGAGCCTCTCAGGGGTTACTAATTCCAAAACAACATCATTACTCCAATCACAAGCATGAATCCCTCTCTATGTAACATGGATAAGTACATCCTATGACAGTAGAAGTGTCTAAGATCAGACTTCTTATTTTAAACCACACAAATTTTAATTTCCATCCTTCACAACTACTTTTAATCCAATAGTGGACATTCTATATGGATCATGGGATCATATGGAGTACCTATAAATAATTATAGGTGGGGTGTTGGGGTCTTGGATCGATGATAAGGTTTTCTATGAGTCATACATACCATACCATTTTTTCGAGTAGTTTGGGTGCCTTCATCAAGAATTGGATATGATCTATACATTGGTCTATGAAAGAGAAACATTGATGTATCCTTCACCAATTATAGTGAATTATGGTGATTTCAGGCTCTAGAGAAACCATTATGTTTCCACCAACCAACATCAATGTTGTCATATGAACAAAATATGCAAGAAACTGGGTGGAATAATATCTGGAGGAAATCCAATGGAAGTATATTCAATTGATTGAACTAGTAATTGAGGAGCCAATATAGTTATGAAGGAGATGGGATACTCCTAGAGGGGCAAGTCAGGTGTATGGGGCATCTCAAGATAGACTGACAGCGGCTGGGACGTCACAAGGTGCAGCTGCTCCCCCTCCTCCGGATGAAGACTAGTGTTGAAAGTTATCCCAATTACTAATAAAAGAAGATATTGTAATGACATTGAAGTGAATTATATAAACATATTGTAATAACTAATTTCCATCTATCCAATATTCCTAGATGACACTTTGTAAGTTCATGTAACCAGAAGGCCTATGGTGGTAGTTGATGCAGGATGGAATCGAGTTTGCAGAAGTCGGGCCCATTTGTGTCCAGGAAATGGTGAACATCCATACAATCCATGCATACTTTACTTCTATGGATGTAGATTCATATTAATGGGGAAATTATAATCATACTTCCACTTGATCACATGTGATGTTTGACGATAGTGATTATTCAGAGAAGACACAAATTATTATACATCCCATCTACTAAGGAAGAAAAGGATAAATGGGAGGTAGGAAAATAAAAAAATAGAGAATCTTGGGAAGCATATGCCCATAAATTGAGTCCCCAGCATTGTGGATAGATAATTTTCATTAAATAGGATGAGTGAACTCTGGACAATGAGTTAATCATAAACTCACTCACATCCTTCTATTGATCATTCCCCTTCCACCACTTAGAATTTCTAACTAAAATTTTCTTATACTGGATAATCACTTTCACGTGAATGGAACCCCAATTGTAGGGGGTTAAGTTAAAAAAATTTGGGAATAAGAAAATCCTTTAGGGCCTACTCTCAGGGCTAATGTAATTGGTGGTCCAATCTAGGAGTTCGAGGTGGTAACCTGAAAACCAAATGCCCTCCCTATAATCTACCAGAAACCACACCCTAGAATTACAAACTAGTATCTCTTAATAGAAAGGTTGAATCTATAGGGAATCTCGTCATAAATATTCCTCCAACTCAATTTAATAGAAAATTTTGAATCATTCAACAATCAAAGGATTTCCTAGAGCCTTTGAGTCAATGTGTTTTCCTGTTCCATGTCGCTTATGCCAGACTAATTCAAAGGAATCAATATCGGTCATAAAAATTCTCACTAGAATAGATGGGTCAACTATTGTGGAAATACCTTACAATACATGTGGACTTGAACTATCAATGCTCTACCTTTGTAAGTCTTCATCCACCACAAAATCTTGAATGTTCATTTGTTGATTTTGAGGACTGATATTTTCTGTTGATTCTAAATAGTTCTTGAGGGATGTCAATACAGACCAGTAGAATAGGATAAAGATTCTAGGGGACCTAATCTAATGGTCATGCCTATTCATAGGGGTTAATTAATTCGATTTGATCTGTCCTCAATCCTAAGTGAATAGTCTAACATGGTTGAGACTAATTCTACTAGTATAGTAGAAGTCAAGGCTAGTGGAGATGAAATCAATAAAGTAGAATCTAGTGAAGAAAATGGACCTCACGATCTAGATCCCATCCCATCTGATATGATGATAGAGAGGTATCCTTATGTCCAACTCCTTGTGACTTTATCTGAATATGACCCTTCATCACTTGAAGAGTTGGAGTACTCCGACCTGGATGTGGTCGAAGAGAACTAAATTATATGACATAGGTCGTTAAAGTGCTTACAATTTATCACTCGGAAGACTTGAAAATCAATATTGGATGGATATGTGGGGTCTCTTATCCATTGTATAAACAATCTATGTTCTAGAGGGGTGGATTCTCGTGTTCTTCTTGCACTGTTCAATAACTTTTTATTCAAGTAGCTGCGTGACGAAAGCCTACATATGGATGTTGTTTGGAATTTGGTTAATAATAACAGTATCCATAAATTCCATGAAGTCACCTAGAAGATCCATATACCAGGGAAGTGTAAAAAATGATTATTCTACAGTTATTGATTTACAATTATATATTATCAATAGACTAAGGTATGATCTAAAACAGGTAGAGAGGAAAATAAAGGAGGCAGCGTGTCAGGTCACTTATCATAGGGGTCAGTGAGAATGTGCACAAATACTGGCTATAAAAGTCTATCTCACCAATGATGAGTAGAAAACATTGTTTAGGAATAATTATTTGAACCTAGTGGTCACTTTCCAAATTCAAGAGAAGATGGAGCGCTTGATCATTGGAGCATATCAATGAAGGATTTTTTTCCAAGACACATGAGATGCTCCAACATGTGGATGTCCCCTACTAATGTTGAGATAAAAAATTACAAATCCCAAATCACATGTGATTCATGCTCTGTGTGAGGAACAAGGGATGACCATATGATTTTTTATATTTATTTGAGTTTTAGATACTCATCGAATTCTTAGGGTCTACTATTATAGACTTAAACCATGTTTTTTTAGCTAAGAGAGGATGTTTCTGGGAAATATTGATCTTAGGACATGAAATTTATTTTTCCAATGTATTAAAGTCTATGAAAATGATTACACTATAGGAGTTGTATTATTCCCAAACAAATGGGGAATGTGAAGGGTGAATTAAAATTACCAAAATTTATCAAATAATGAGAGGTTTATGGAGATTCAAGATGAATTCATGACCATGCTTGAATAAAGAATATGTATCATTATCTTGGAATAAGGAAAAAACAGGGGTTGACTAGTGAACATGTTATAAAAATGGATCCTATCTCGAAATATTGTCCCTGGACTTCCATGATGTTTTCCTTGGAATTTAGGTGATCCAAAATGACATGATAATAAACATTAAGGGGCTATCTTTATATAGGGAAGTGGACAAGGATCCAAAAAGAGTTAAAAAAGCATAAAAATCATGTGATGGAATGTTCGAACGGATTCCAACACTCTTAGAATTATGCTAAAGTGGTTTAGGGATGATAGGTGTTGGTGAATTGGTCTGTAAAAATATTAAACCCATCTGCCTAGTTTTCATAATCACATATGTTGAGCGATATCTGAAAATTTAAATGATGTGTTTGGTGAATGGAAATGGGTAAGATGACCCTCCTAGGTGATGACCTCAGATGCCTTTTAGTTTTAATGCATTAAATAGGGATGATAAGAAAAACAATTCATGTCATATGATAATGATACCAAAGATGAAGATTAGTTTCATACAGTGAGGATGATACATGGTAAAATTTAACATCATTTCACCAAGTTGTGTCCCATAGTATAATGTAATGTGCCTAGGATGTCTCACATATTTTAATGTCATATGTCCTAGACCACGGGCATACTATCTTGAATGAGTATTGTCATATAATGAAATACATTATGCGAACAATGATCAAGGATACCATGAATGCCACAAAACATATCATTGGGAATGAAATACACATTTAGTTTAAAGTCATTATGCTTGTAGCTTGGAAGATCAATTTAAATTCATGATGCATGGACTAAAAAAGTGTATGTTCTTAGTGTATGATCCATGGAGGCTTGCATATCCTACAATTACTAGGAAGTAGATATTGAACATTGTTACTCTACTTGAATAAATTGGTACTCATCAAACCATAACTCATAATCCCACGTGTACCACAATATGTGTGGGAAACAAGGAATGTTATGGGGTTTCTAAACCCATGGAAGTTGAAACTAGAAGTGACAGAAGTGATACTAAAACTCCACTAAGGTATTTTTAATAGGAAAGAAAGTAAATAAATACTTTAAAGACATTGATAAAGGGGTGACTAATGAGGTGGGATCAAATTTTTTCATCTTCAAAACATAGGTTCCATGATTATACAATTAAATAATGGGGAAGAAAATGAATGATAAATTATTTAATAAATTCCAAACATAGGATCCACTAGATACTGTTGGAGATACATTAGTGTGTTGGCCTAGGATGCGAGGAAATATAAAAAATGGAATGAGAATATCACAGTTATGGGTTTTATATGGATTTGAAATATGATGGAAATCCAGAGTGAGAAAGACTCGATGTGTGGAAATGCGGTTATTGGTTGAGTGGAATTAAAATCCATGTGATAACCTGCATATGTTTTAGGGTCATGATTTTTTGGGTGTGGGAACATATTTTTTGGTAATAATCTATTGAAACTAGGGAGTATCCCAAAATTGTATATTTTTATAATTGAACTGTGAAAAATGAAATGAACGTTCACAAAGAAGGCCCAATGCCACAATATGAACTCCATAGTAATATTCAATGTTGTGATACATAGACCAAAATAAATAGTTTACTGTCATATTTGATGGACCGAAAATTGAAATGTTCACTACTTGGGTATATACATGGAATTAATGTGGTAAAATACAAATGTGAAAGTAGGCAAGGATTATCAAATAATACATATGCAATGTATGTTTATCTACATAATATTTAAGATCAAAATATTTGGACTACTACAATGGCGAAGATTATAAATAAATGGATGATATGTGGATGGTCCCAAGCACAAAAAATGTTTGATAATCACTATTAATCCCATAAGGATCGAAATTGGTCTATACGAGGATCAAGAAACAAATTGTGGTAAGACACCAACAATAGTGGGGGAGATCCTCTATGATGGGGGAACTGAGGTAGCCCATAGTTATCGTATGGAATCCCATGTTCTTTTCATGTTGTAAATATCATATCTTATTCAGGGGTATCCAGATTTTGTATGGGGTAGAGCCATAGTATAACATCGTCCATTTGAAGATGTTATGCTTTTTATTTTAATGTTTAACTACTCAAACTATAGGGGTTGCAAGTAGTTTATGGCCACGATGCTTGGACTGGATGCAAACTATTTAAGGTCATGTTTCATGTAACATATGATGGAAATTAGTTAAGGGCCTTAATTCTTATACCATAGGTTGGTGTATTAAAATGATATGAGTATCATGGGGGGAGTTAAAAAACTTATTTTAATGAGGACTATGGAGGCATAATGGAAAATTTTTTATTATTGAGAGGAATCATGCTAATTTTAATGTCGTGATACATGGATTATAGGCTCTTAGTGTTCAGAATATAAAAAAAATAGGGATTTGTAGGATTTTCATGTGGTGTTAGAGTTGACGCCTGATGTGAATGGATCAAGGGGTTTTCTACTCCATGTGAAAAAATCATAATTCTAGATGTGCATAATTTTAGGTCATATGGTCTAGACCATGACTATGGTTGAAGGTCTAGTAGGTTGATGAATTTTTGGTTGGACCCCAAGAAAAAATTATGGGGTGTCACTATGTATCTCATAATGATCAGAATAAAAAAAATTAGTTATATAACAAAATGTGGTAGGAGACCAACATTAGAGTGAGAAATCCACTCTAGATAGGGAACTAAGTCATCCCACGGTTATCAGGAGGCATCCTGAAATTGTTCCGGGTTGGGTAATAGTTTAAAATCAAGTGACGAGGATGTAATTCTATTAGTTTATGGTCAAAATTTTTTGACCATTGGTGGTAAATTATCTATGTGGGTATACATGTTGTGATGTTATGAGAAAAGTTATGTGAATAATGTCCATGGAGACCTAACACATTACTACTCACCCTATAGAAAACCTACACATAATTTATAGTCGTGATGCTTTGAATATAGTGTATATAGTTTATGTTCATGTCATGTATACCATCAATTTATAGTTTAAGGTCAAAGAGTTCAGATCATGGATACCTCGAATGAATATATGTAAAATAAATGATTGAAAAACCTGGGGTGAATGAGGACCAATTATTCCGAATTCAAAAAACAATATATTCCTAAGGATACTTTTGATACCAAAACTATGGGATCCTATATGAAACAGATAAATGAAATACAAGACATGAATAAGTAACAAGTTGGTCAAACTTGATATAAATGGGGACTGATTGAAAATGGGAGTTGATGAACCTATAGATGGTCCCAGAGATGAGATGGCTAATTATCACTACATATCCTTCATTGAAATAAATCAATACATTTTTATCTTTTGGATGTTGTCTCCCTATATAGGTCTTACCCATACACATGGATGAGGAATATTTCATATTTTTTTCATGTGTGTGTAGTTGAACCATGATGTAAAAAACAGGGTGTCTTTATATATCCTATAATAATAGAAATCATTTCATATATAGTTATTTGATATGGAATGGTGGATAAGCAACGACAAGGATGATGTTCAATTAGGAGAGAATGTCATGGAATTGTGCAGTCTATCATCATACGACTAAAATGATGATGTTATAGTTTAAGGTCATGTGATAAGACTATCCCACATAGTTTAACATCATGTAGTAAATATTATCTCTCTCTATAGTTTAATTTCATACTACTCATACAATAGTTGTAGCATAGTTTAACATTATGCAACTAGGATGTTGAGGGGAGGGGAATGGTGTTTCAAAAATAATGTTCATGTCATAGAAGCTAGAACCAGACTTGATTGATGACCAAGAAGGACCTCATTGTCCAACACACAACAATATAAGACATGAAAATAGTTTAAATTCATGATTCCTGGACATTATCTTCTCATTAATGGTTGTATGTTTTACAATATTCACTCATTTAAACATTATGTGACTGCGATAAAAAACACATTATGCAATGTACTATTTAATGAAAATGGATTTTTTTAGAGGAGTAATTTACTACCCATACATTGTTCCCATAGAGTATGCACCATTGAGATAGAACTTTTGGATCATATAAGGTCCTTACCATTTGTACCACAACATGGTGGATTTATACCAGATATCATGGCATTCTGAGAGCCCGTATAGTGTCACCATTGGGGATGGAGTGGAGCTGATTTTTCTTATTAAATGCTCTTGTAATCTTGTTATGGGGCCTCTCAAGATTGTGAAAGTACTGAATCATGTTCTTTTTGATAGATTAATGCTTATCTATGTAGACTCCATCCATCTTATATGGCATCTATAAATCATAGACACCGAGTGATGAGAATTTAATAACTATTGATAGGACTTCCTATATTTCATAAAACAGGTAAAATACAGTCACTTGGGTAGAATTTTGGTTCATCATCCTATAGAACCTTATATAATTTTAGAACTTATCTGACAAAATATTCTTTTTCTATCCCACCATGTATGGTAGAATGTTGGAGATGGTTTTATTCAACGCCTCGATCAATCTATTTTCTTGTACATGGTAGAGAGAAGTGTAGTTGGACCAGATGCTTTATATGGCATATAAATTATTCATCTCATCCACCTATAATTTTTTCTGTCCTTGAGAATGGTTTTAGGGATTCCGAATCAATGGATGATATTAAATCTCATGAATTTGGCTACAAATTGTGCCTTTAATTTATTAATAGTAATCTATTCTTCCCACTTGTAAAATAAGACTAGTGTGGTCATACTGAACCTCCTTTTTTTAATTTTTGATTGTGGATAGGGTCTCACAAGATTGATTCCCCATTCAATGATTGGGGAAATAATTCATCATAGTATAAAGTTGATTCGGTGGCCTATTCGTGAAATCAGAATGCATGTGACACCATTAAAACTTATTGGTGAACTGGATAAATTAAAGGATCATGGTGGGCCATAAGTTGGCCAACCTTCCAATACAGTGGGACAACTTCAATCCCACCTAATAAGAACAATAAGACCAATCATGAACCTGATGAATAACATGAGGAATATCACTTCCATGGATTCAAAAAGAGATAATTCAATATATACCATATCTATATAAGGTCTTCCCATGATTTGGACCAATATAGAAAACGAAATGAGCTTCGAGTCGATGCATTCATTCACGTTTGACTTGATCATGTGAAATTTTTCTTAGATGGAGGTACTCAATGAATTGTGTTTCCCAATAAGATGTATCTTATTTTTTTGGGGGATCAAAAGGACCTAATATAAAAGAACCATAAATAAAATGGTTTACCTGCTGGCTATCGTCTTCATTTGAGGTTATGAGGTGATAACCCTATATTGTGCCACATGAATGAATATGTCATCCTAGTCAGGCTCTCTATGAGATAAAAATTTGTATTCCAATGAATCTACTTGATCATTATACAATTGGGGAATATTAATCACCTATGGTTATTTAGCTAGCTTATCGATTAACTAGAGAGTTCACTTCAGCAAGGGAACGATCCTTGGCTTTCTGATGATATAGTCACCATTTATTAGTATGATGCATTACTCATAATCCTCATTCACATAGAGGTGAGGGGAATCGGTCCCAAGGGACATCTCAAATATAATAGTGAGATTAGGATACTCTACCTCATTTTTGGTTCCTCCTTATGATAGTAGGAATGAGTAACTAAATATAACATGTTTTTGGTTGATGAAAATGATTCCAAACCCTACTTTGTTGAGTTTGGGATCATTCATATTCGTACCAATTGGAATCTAAGAGGAACTATAAAAATGAATATTCCAGTACAGAATAGCTAGGTTGACAGAAAAGGTAAACTCATATGAGATATTTACGTCTATATCATTCTCTTTAAGAGCCATATGGGTTTGCTAGGAAATTAGCTAATTCTTGACCATTACTAGTTTTATGTGGAATGAACTTAATGTTAACATTCTGAAAAATCACATCAAAGTGTCAGAACAATCCTTTCTACATTAATCAATCAAGGATATACATTTTATGATCCATGTAGGATACCAGTTGGATCTCTTGATGTTTTAGATAATACCACAACATCTACACTTCAAAAACTAGTGTGAGAAATTTCTTCTCGATTGGATAATATCTAGAATCCATGTGGAGAAGCATGTGACTAAGACATCAAAAAATTTTCTCGATCCCTTAGTTGTTATTAATGTAAATCATGGCAATGATGGATCATTCAAATAAAATCTCATAGAAGTCTAAATGCTTCCTTGATATGGGTGGAATCATAACTGGTTGTTGTAATAGATACTACATTATTCCCTTGAATTAGTCATAGAACTATTCATCCCATTTTAAATGGTGCCTTTCTTCATGATCTTGGAAAAGGTCATACAATTGGAATCTATATTTTAAATGAATCAATATATGTTGGCTATGTGGCATTGGAGACCCTGGAAAACTGAGGTATTTTTCAGAGTAGGCCTTTAACTGAAGGTCGTGATCTTATATTGGTTGATCCCAATTCCCATATATCTATCTACGATAGTGATAAAATTACTAGTGGTATCCCAAAATTCACACATCCTGTGGTTCCACTTTAAATTCCTAGTGAAGAGTATGTTAAAAACATTCTCAAGATCACTTATATGGTCCTGATGATGGTGGTATTTTAAAACCAAATAATCCATGTATGACCCCACCAACATCTTTATTATTGGATTGTAGATGTGGTGCAAGGATCAATTATAATGGTATACTATATTTTTCTAATGGAAGGGCATTACAAGATAGTAGAATGTCCCTTGAAAAACTATAAAGTTTGTTGAATCTTCATCCTTAGGGGCCATCCAAATTTTACGGTCTCCCAAAGTATCAATCCATGAATGAAAGATATTGGAACCCATCTATGGAATCAATCAATAGACCCATCAATTGAAGGGGATCATCATCCATTAGAAAATGGAGGTTCTGGTCCAGAATGTCAAAATAGAATCTGATTTTTCCATTAATATTTCTGAAAGGAATGATGTTGGCTAGGAACTGGGGTACTAACCATCCTTGATGAAGTTATTGTTCATAATCCGATCAACTTTAGCCTCGACCATGAAATTAGGAGAAGGGTTCATTTTCATTGTAGTACACTTGAAAACATAATGATTCACTGGGAGACCAAGGAAGTGGATAGTGACCTAAGGGTCTAGTCTAGGAATCCTTTATTAACCCCATGACAGTAGGTCAAAATGTATATTTGGTGAAGTCTCCTACTGTTGTTGTTTCTCTGGAGGCATGGATGCATTGATCAACATTGGCCATATGTATGCCTCAGTACCAAGGTTAAACTAAATCAACTCATTGAATGTGGTGGATTAACCCTCTTCAAATGTGGTATGATCATATTACAAATCATCTCCACTGTATTAGGTAGGGGAATCGATTGGAGGAGACAGTTCATATGGAGAAACTGATTCTATGGGAACATTGGTGCCTACTTAGGTAGATATGGAATTATCCATAGGGGACTCCTTCACTATTGAAACCATGGTGATAGTGTATTTTGATTAAATTCCCTCAGGACATCAATTTTGGGGGCCATTATTGATGTCAAATAAATAGTTGTTGGTTTGTTTCTATCGATTCAACCTGGCCCGATGAAACATGCTGGTATAAAGCACAATTGTATTCATAGGGAGAACATATCAATACTTCATAGGGGTCTATATTTTTTGTATCAACTGATCATGCCCTTTATATTAGTATGAGATATTCTTTTGATGGTCCTTGCACTTAAGGATAAAATGCCCCATCATCCTAGAGAAATTGAAGTAACTTACCTAGTCTGGAGTAGTGGATTAAAACTGTTGAATCGAGATGATGAAAGAATCAACCATGTCCATCCATGGGATGGATGCAATGGTTTTTTTTTCAATCTTATTGGTATGAACCTTCTTTTCCATGGTCTTGTAGTACTAGAAATCAAGATAGTGGGCTTCACAATTGTCAAAGGGAGAGGCAACACCCTAAATCATACCTATTCAGCCATTGAAAGAGTACCTGAGGCATTGGTGATAAGAAGAGGGGACAAGGAAATGCATATAGGGAGAGGTCCTAATAATAAATAAACTTTACATGATATATTTGGATAAAAACATAAATTCTATGCTCTTGGGAATTCCACTTAACTATGCCTTCAACCAAATTCTACTACATGGTCTCTACGCATTCCTTTAATAACCATAAATCATATGGTCAAAGAGAGTAAAGTCTTATTTAATTATTCCTAGCTTTCTAAGCATTCTAGTTGGGAAGAAATTGATCTCTGTACCAATTTTAACCAAAAAAATGAAAGGCTTACATGCCACTGATCATGCTTGTGATTTACATTGGGTGGATGTAGCCCTTCCTCAGGGAGCCCTCTTCTTCTTCTTCAGAGAATGAGATTATGACAAGACATGATTATTTATCCAAATCTTTTGATTAAAAAACATCTATAGATGGTACCTCTGTTTCAAACTAGAGGGAGATTTTGAAGGCCTTTATGAGGGCCTCAAGCATTTCATTTAAAATAATTATGGCCTCAAGGATTTATTTCATTGTAGCTATAATGGTGAGCTTCAAACACAAGGCGTACATATGTACAAAGAGAATGTTTCTTCCCATAATTGGTTTTTTAAGAAGAATGATGGGAACTTTTGATTGCACATTGGGATTCTTGATGTTGTTGGAAATGTATCCTTCTCATCAAACAAACTTCATAAATAATAAAATACTGAATGTAGTTTATCTGAGACCAGAAATAGATATATACAGCTGATCATGATGTGTATGTGGGTGTTCCAATATGATATTTATCATGATAAACTATAGTGGGGATAGTGACTGGGTGGTTTAAGAAGATTGTGTCTGGCTGTCATTTAACAACACCATCATCCTTTTTCTAGATAGTACAAATGACATGGCTTGAAGCACTGACATGAGTCTTCAAGTGGTGTGCATGATGTTGACTTACACTTTGACAGTGTCTGCTGGATGTAATCATATGTTTTTCCTGATACTCCTCATCATAAGGGTCCATATAAGGATCTACCAATTCGATTGTGTTTATAGATAATTAATCTCTTCAATCATTAGAGGAATATTCCAATGGTGGGATGACCCTTGGTGTGGTTCCCAACTCTATAGGCATGATGTCACCGTGTGTGCATGAGGACTATGGAACATCCATTGTACTTTTGTTTCCATTGTTCTGTTATCACCTGCTATTTTGGGAGTTTGAAGACTATGAGGAAAATACAGATGCAGTAGAAAGGGAAGTCATATAGACTTCATGGGGTTCAACCTGGCCTAAACAGGCCCGAATGATAACATATTTGCAAGAAACTTCTATACATTCCATTCATTCATCATACATCTAAGTCCCATGGTTTTAATATTTCTTCAATTCACTAGAACCATCATTTTTTTGTCATGTTCTATAGATATGTGTGGAATATGTGATAAAGCATAGACAAACATGACCAAACAATTATTGAATAGGTCCTAGAGCCAATCCTTAAATACATAGTAGTATGTGATGGTGATCCAAAATATTTTGTTGTAAGTTTAATTTTCCGGGTGATCAGTGAGCTCGGCTTTCTATATATTTTTTCACCCTAGAATCTTAATAATCCCATATACCAATGTGCTATAGAAATAATAGGTAACATGTGAATACTTTATGGAATATGTCCATTTTGTGCTATACAGGAAGTGAACACTCAAATATAGACCTTGGTGAGGGGTTGGATCATAATAAGGGGCTAGAGAAACATCATATAGTTGAGGTGAATACATTTGGGGAGGCTTTTAATACTGATTTTGTACTGTACATGATGAGGTTGTTTCCCCCAATGAGGTGGCACTCGATAAAGCTCTAATGGTAATATCTTTAATGACATTTGGGACTCTAACTATACAATGAAGGAAATATATTCCCTTTTATATATAATGGAGGTATTATATTCCTTGTTTTATCATTTTTTAGGAGGAGGAAGTAGAAATGGATTCTCATTCTTAGCTTGCTTCTATGATTCTTGCATGCACTGAGACTTATTAGAGAAATGTCGAAACACACCTCAAAGTTATTTGTTATGAATTTTGGGACCTTCTAAGTCTATATGTTTCCAACACTCATATTTAGTATCTCATCATTATTTAGAGTCATATGGAGTGAATACATGAGGCCCTTTCGCCATGCAATAATGTCTATAGCACATTGTTGGGGTAGTTTCTTACACATGAAGACATCATCAATTCCCATCTTTCATGTGTTGGAGTTGAAATGGTAGAGATACTATATGTGGTGGTCTTCCCAACAAGTGATAGACACAATGCATATCTAGATATAATCGAAAAAGTCATGCCCTTACAATTTATGCTCCAAACATCATATATCACTACCCTCCTACTACTTTTGGTTTCCTAACATGATTTTACTCCTTGAAATGAAGTGTACTAGATGTTGAAGTGGTTCACCCATTCTTTTCAAAGGTGAAATCATAGGTTCCTAAAATATATGGGTTCTCTCAAGTTATCTATCCATGCCAAATATGGCTGGCCCTCATGTGGTTTCACCACCTTCTGTGTCTCATAGACTTCGAGGTGAACGATGATAGAATCTACAAAATCACCTTGGAAGGGGTTCCAATCTTGATAAGGATCATTGATCACCAGTGCATTGACAATATAATAAAATAAGTAAGAATGATCATTGGATCATGGTGTGGATTGATCTAGTTCCCAAGGTGAATTATCAAGTATCTCATTAGGATTTGTAGACTCGTATCATGGTTAATTTCTATAATCTCTTACCTATGATTTGTGTGGATGTAAGAGATCACTAGGTTCAATTAAGATCCACTAGATGATAAATAAATGCAGATTCCCCTACTGTCACAGTGGGGGAGGGATAAGAAAATATTTAAGAGCACCATATTCTGGGAACCGCTCATCAAGGAGTGCAACAATGATCCACTTCTAGTTAGTGAACTTCTAGATCAGGGTGGGGATTACAGGATCAACCACCTCCTTTTGTGAAACATCAGATGAATTAGAGGGCTTGAGTGGACCCCCTTACTGTGTTGGGGTTTTATCTTATAGGAAATGAATCATAGAGATATCTGATACCATGTTTCATTATATTAAAAAAAATTCACACCTGTCTGAGGATCCCCTCGATACTATGTTACATCATGGTGTGGAGTTTCTCTATCGTATCCTACACCGGTGTCTCCATCCATATATATTTTGAGAACAAGTGTGTTCACCATAACGATTCCCCAAATAATATTCTTTATATAACTGAGTAGGTAATTAAAAAATATAATAGGGATGATGTGGGGAACCAAATATTGTCCCCATATCTTGATATACATGTGTGGAGATTCTTCTTCATTGATTCTGTAGAGAACTATGTAGCTCTTGAGATATCATTGTTAGAGGGTCTGGTGATAGTCAGGTGATATAGGGTACATAGACACATAGAGCGCTTCCAATTCAACCATGCAGAACAACTCGTCAATGTCATAATAGTTCTACCAAAATCCTAGGTAGTCTAGAATTAAACCACAGAGGAATAGAATTATCATCCAAATAGTCTAGTGAAAGAAAATAACTAATCCCTTAGTGAGGGATTTTTGGATATTTTAGTCAGTTGTCGCATTCATCTAGAAAAAAATGAATAGTTGATCTGCCACCAAATTATTACAAAGTAATTCATACTCGAAAGATTGGTATTTCTCTTGATTAGCCCATACTTTGACAGGTGTTGTCCATGATTTTTGTGGTGACACTAATATGGATTTGTTCTGTGGCCAGCTGGGTGGTGAATGAGCCACTGTTCATGATAACCAGTATCAAAATGATAGATCATCCCATGAGGTCAGCACTAACCACATCACTATCTCTTAATAGGACTAGGTGTTCCCCTTGGACCTATGTGCAAGGGAAGCAACTCTCAAAGGTGAAACAACTAGATACTCTTCATCTATCCTAATCTAGAAGAACTCTATGTGATCTTGCGTAGATATAGAGGGTGAAAAAATAAAGGATTGAGATGATTTCACTATGATACCCAATAAAGGATAAAATATTCCACAACATGCATATATATATTCGGAGGGATATGGGGTTTCTATGAACCACACCTTCCCATATGATGATCTTCAGATACAAGGATCCTTCCCCTATCATTGATATAGATGAATGAGATGAAGGTTCTCTCCATGAGTTTCATTCCTCCTCATAATATGATAGTATCACAATATTGATATTTTCATGACAATTTCTAGAATGTTTCTTTCGGTGGTAGAGTTTATCATTTCATCCCCTAGATGAATCCTCAAGGCTATGTGATTTTTTTAGCATTAGGAGAAAGTCCATGTTTTCTCATTGGAATATGCGGAGGGCCTCAGGATTAATTTTTTTCAGAGTGGGGTGGGACTCTACTTTTATTGTTTTAGGAGTGTGGAAGATATCCACATTTTTCCTTGATGGAATAAGGATGACCTCTTAATTGGTTGCCAAAAACATGAGGAGGATCTCCAAGTTGACTGGTGGTGATGGAATACGGAGGACATCCTTGGAAGAGAGCCTGAGCATAAGGAGTACCTTCACCAAAATTTTAATGGAGGCATGGAATTATTATATATTAGGATGAATATGTATGGGGATGTCTCCATACTACCAAATGATGAAGTAAGATAGAATTATACTTGAGCATATAATTTTATGAGGATTTCCATCATGTTGTTTGGTTGTTGAATGAAGATATCCACCATTTCATTAATCATAATCATTGGTATCCTCCATTCTGGCTATCAATGAATTATGGAGGACCTACACATTGATCAATGGAAACATAGGGAGGGCCTCCATGTTGACTAGGGGAGTAGGTATGACATACCCATTTGTTGGTGTTTATAACTGAAAAAAATCCATAATGATTGACATCATCTCACAATGGCTTGTAATCATTTCTAGGGATGCAAATGGTTGACAGAGCCAACCTATATTCCATGTGGGGTAGCTATAGTATCAATCAAAATCATGCATGGATGGAACCCTACTCATCAGTAGAATGAACATGGAAGAATTTGATAGCTATGTCAAGAGTCGCTTGAGCCATGGAATTAGATTCTACATGATGATAATTCTATTGGTCTTGTGCCTAAAATTTATTTTATGTAGTCCCGACCAAGGCCGGTGAAGCAACTGTTTGGTTCACCTACTCATCATCCTGATGTAATGGTCATTGTTGGAACCGATGAGTCCCTGTGGGGGACAACCTTGGTAGTCCCCAGGTAGTATTTACAAATACGATGATATGATCATCCATTACCTCCACGGTGAAGTGGAGATAATAACAATAACATTTTTGGGATATACTACTAATATGGTTTTTTATTGAAGTGGTTAGAAGCGTCTAACTATATGACCCTTGGGGGAGGCAGTGCCAATGAGGAGCTAAAGAATCCTGGTCCTTGGGGACCATATCTTCGGGTGAACGACCCTCTACTACAAGTATTGTCATTTGTGGTTCTCAATCACCCTCCTCTGAATGATTTCGACTGCTGTTTCCGAGTGTTGGCATCTAATAACTGTGGATGTCGTTGTGGAGGTTATGTCATATGGGATTTCTACTGTAGTGAACCAACCCTAGAGATCTCAAATTCAGTTTATACTACCATTAAATTAGAATGATTATAATGAATAAATTCCCCATGTTCCAAAGAATTTATTAGTATTTATATACAAGACATTTATATGAGTCTTGAAATAAAAATTAATACACAATTAATAACCTGATTTTTTTTATTTTTAGGATAAATTTATTCTATCTAGTATATCCCTCCATAACTTTTATATTAAACTTCATGGATTCATAAGAAATATAACATAATAAAGGTTGGATATAATTATTTGAAAGGAAAAAAATATAGTAGAAGCTATATGGAATAAATGAGAATAATAATCATGGTATGGTAAATAACTGAACATACAAACCATGTTATCAAAAAACTGAGAAGGAAGTTTATAAAAAATATGAGAAGGTAATAATAACAATAATCCCATTCCATTCAAATAAATATAAAACTAGAAATCAATATAGCAAGGTATGAAACTAAAACACATTCCATTTAATTAATGAACATGAAATGAAATGTATCCATAGATATGTCGACAAAAAATATCATGGATGAATAAAAAAACTAAATAAATGAAATTAATAATTATTTGACATCATGTTTATACCCATGAAAACTTGTACTATCAAGATCTATCCTCCAGACTGTTTAGAAATATGGGTAGAAACCCATATATTCCTCTTAGAAATGAACATGAAGGGTTTTTATCTATCTAATTTCATATTGTGAGACTAATGATGCATAATCGGGATTGCATGAGATGGTCCAAAATCCATAGACAATGCTCTAACCGGTCACTAACCCATATTCCTTTTATTAACCAATCCTCAACATGTATTGTTCATATAGAAAGTATTTAAATAAACAACGTTCCTTATCAAATATCTGTATTGTGTAAAGGATATAGATTTATCAATATTTCACAATTCAATCAAATAATTTTCAAAGTAAACACCATATGTAAAAATGATATATGTTTTAGTAAATAAATATATCCATGATAAATTATATGGATTATTATGGTAAATTCAACGTTAAATGATCATAAAGGGACTAAAATTAATCATGGAAGTGAATATTAATACTATCATTTTGAAAATATATAATAAAACATTTACTGGAGTTATAAGGACGTTATCAATTCAAGATATCAAAAGTGGTGTAAAATAAAGGGTTATTGTTTTTTATAAATGGAATCATTATAAAAATACCTATTATAAATATTAATTTTGAATATATCCTTTTGTTCTGAAAAACCTTTTTGAAAAACAATTTCTTTAGAAATAACTTCTAAAAATATTTTCCGTAAAAATAATCCTTTTAAAAATCCAATGGAAGATTTAAAGAAAATGAGGTTGGTAAATCTGAACATGTCATTTGAGGTGAAAAATAACATTCATATAGAACTATAAAAATTATTTAGAAAATTATTTATTCGAAAAGTGATAAGAAGATTCCTTATAAAATATTAATAAAGGAAAAACAGGTAAAAAGTTTATTTAATAAATAATTTTTAAATGGTTAAAAATCATTTGAAAAGTTTCTAAAACATTTCTTTTAGAGTAAAACATTTTACCTGACTATAGAGGTAAATGAAGATATGTTTTCGTAATATCATTTTTTGAACCAAAGAATGAAAAAATTATATTACTACATGAATAATGTCATAAATAAAAATATTTTAATAAAATGATTTTTTATAAAATTATCAGATAATTTTTTTTTGATATAAAATCAATGGCCAAAAATCATGAAAAAAATGAGATTTTCATGCGAACCCCTGAAAGAACCATAATGTTGATATAAAAATCAATCAACAAATATATTATGTGTATCAAATGTAATTATGTATAACACAAGTTGAAATAAAACAATATATAGTAATAAGGTGATTGAAAAAATAATTTAATAATATTAACTACAAAGGACTGTAATATAACTAAAATAAATGTAATTAGGTTTTGATTTTATTTTTTACATCTGTACTTTTAACTCAACTCCCCTTTGAGGAAATAATTTAAAATGAAAATCAAAATAAAATGAAGTTTGAATGAATCATTATATTACATGTGAAAGTGGAATTATGTACACCATATATATGAAATTATATGAAAAATTGTAATTTATGCTTCAAATAATGAAAATTCTTGTAGAATATCATTAAAATCATTCTTCAAGAAAATAACCATTCAAATTACAATGTTTTCCATAAAACATTGAAAGAATATAATCACAATACCCACAAATAAAAACTCTAAATACCATGAAAATAAAATAATACACAATATAATATACCATAAATGAGAATTAGATACACCACACAAAACAAATAAGCGATGAATATGACATTTATCTCAAAGATGTGAAAAGTGAGATGGAAATCCTTTTCCCAACATTTACTTTAATGGGTGAATATCCATTAACCTATACAATAATAGTCTTAATTGCATTAATTAACTATTTCATAACCATATTATTATTTATTATATCTTATAGTATCTTCTTATATTATATTCTTATCCATTTATTAATAATCATTTATTATTTTCACTATTTAATGTGTGAATTATCTAGCTTGTCACGTATGTTTTGACTTATTATTTGGTATTCCTTTTACGTAGATCATAATATCCCCATATAATGAATGTAAACTATTCAATAAAATTCCAAAATATTTAATATATATGTATTTATAATAATACATAATGTTTGGAGATAATAAATTAAATGCACCGTTCATGGAGGTGGTAGGCCATACGTACGCATGGACGCTACTGTTATTTCATTTTCATATTTACAGAATTAATATTAAATGATATATATATATATATATATATATTTAAATGCATATAACAATTATGGTATCTTATATATGTCATATATGTTACATAGTTTTATTAAAAAAAGTCATTATATGTTCTATGTATAGTGTGAACGAATCAAATGCTTTGAGGATTGGTTATCCAAAATTCTACAAACCATGATATCGAATTTCCAAAAGATGAAAAAAATGTATGTTATTAATATAAAAATTAAATAATCTTAACTATATTATAAATATAATTTATATCATATATAAGTTTAGGTTCCATCATTTTTCCCAACCATGAGAGGTGTAAAAGGGTAAATGAACAATCATCATTTCATAATGTTGTGGTTCATCGTAAAAATAAATTGTATGTTCATTACCCATTAAATTGATGTGTGTGTGTGTTTAAGTAAAAAACAGAACAAAAAAAACGTCTCATAATAGTTATGATACAGTTATTATTTTTTATGCATGTAATTATATTAATTCAAAGAGCAGAGAAAGAAATAAAACATAAGAGCTTGAGTAAGGGTGTTACCTCTTAATGAGGAAATGACTTTTGGGTTTCACCAAACGTATTCCTTGGATTGATTTCATGATAAGGTCAGTATTATTGGATGATTTTATGTATTTTGATTATTTATTTTTTTAGATAATTTTTTTATTCAAAAATGCATGGGTAGTGTCGAAAAGTGTATGGCTTGGGTACCTTTTCATAGTGCAGGTGGAGATGCACTCTTGTAAATTTAGGAAAAGGGAAATCCACCATCATTTTTCCCATTTTATAAGGATTCAAAAATAGGCCATATTTTATCTAAGGGATTATAGGGCATAAATATGTACATACAATTGCTTTGGGAAAAGTTTCTATTTCATTTTTCTTCTTATGTTTATGGTTTAGTCTATAGTTATGATAATGTTTCTCTTAATTTTTGAAATTAATTTTAATTAAATTAAATAATAGTTTTTTGTAAAAAAATAATTTTAAGTTATTAGAAATTATCAATAATAATAAGTCTAATTATTTAATATATTTTTCAAAATTACCATTATATTAGTGGTATACATTAAATTTAATTTAATACTTTTGTTGGGAAACCACTAATGTTTTTAATATAAAAAGATTCAAACTTTTAGTAAATTTTTATAAGAAATATCAATGTCAAATTGATTCTTATAACCTAAATTGGATTGATTTATAAAAAAAATTATCTAATTAAACTTCAAAACAAATTTAAAATAAAATTTTACCTTAGGAATAAATTATATTAAAATAAAATTTTGAATAAAAATCCAGTAGTTTTAATTATTCATATAAATATGATACTTCACATAGAACTACTAGAAATTCATGAAAATGTAATATTTAGGTTTATATTTCAAATATGATGTATATTTGGATATATAAGATTTATAAATGTTCCAAAAATTTTATTTAAAATATGTTCTCCATTAAAAGGTAATAAGAGTTTCATACTATAAAATATAGGGTTTCATGTGTAATATTGGATTTGTTCTTATCTTAGGTCTATAAAATTTAATAGATGAATATGAGATATATTTTATTGAATATATATATATATATATATATATTATATTAATTTCCTTGAAAAATTGCAATTAATTTAACTTGTTAGGGTAAAATAGCTTTATGGGAATAATAATTGTTTTCTATAAAAACATACCATTAATAATAAATTTATTATTATGTTCATTTTTAATTAATTTGTAACAAATTAAATTATATTATATTTTTCTAAACTATATATTTCATAATATATTCAATAAAATTTATAATCAATAATTTAACGGCTAGGTTATATCATATTATATTAAATAATAATGTTTTAATAATATAACGTGGTTCTATAAAACTAGATATTTGGTGTAACACAAGACATTGAATAGACTCGTTGTTGTTTGTGTCTCTAAATAACACACTATCACAAGTATCATAGACTAAATTATATTTTTAAAAAATATTAAATATATTGTAAAGTCCTTGGATATTATTTTCCCTTATGTTATTTCTGTTGTGTGTTATACATGCAATCAAATACAATCTTCATACTTTATATTTTTGGAATGTTACATTCTCCCCACCATATCTGAATTGTTTCACAACATCATAAAGATGATCCTTTGAATATATTTTTTGATATATCTTACATCTAAAATCCCAAATTGTGAGAAGGGTTTATAACAAATCTTCTAGAAAAGAGATAATGTGATGTAAAATGTTCAAATAGAATAACATACAACTATGTTTCTTTGTAAGAGAACATTAGTGGAAATTAGATATACATACAAAGAGAGAAAGAGTAAATATTTATAGAGAGTGATTAAGGTAATCAATTTGAAACAATTGAATTATCAATGGATTTTTAGGCCCTAAAAGGCATAATTTTGCATTGATTTATAGTTCCATTGGTTTTATAAAAAAGCATGCTATTAGGGAAACAATTTATTTTATAAATTTCATAATGTTCAATGATTCTTTTACTACCTAAGAATATTTTGAAATATAATTACATGATATATTTTAATAAACATGATTTTCATCCTTTGGTAACATATCAATTAGTTCCAAATTCATCCATTACCCTTGAAAATGGATATACAAAAAATTAATATTGAAGCCAAAAGAAAAAAAATATAATTTTAATAGATATTAATGCACATTGAAGAGTGAAAATTATAAATATTTATATCAAACTATTTTCAGAATCCAATAAGGTTAATACTTGAATATCAAATCCTAACATATAGCACTACTGATTTATCCATAATACTTTTTCATTAAATTGTTCAGCTAAAAACAACGACATATTGAATAGAAAATTTCATAGGTCAGTGGTTGGAAGGAAACCCTCATCATTCATCAGTCAAGGGTTCAAGACCCATGGCTATTCCATATATGATTGGATATTCCCCAACATACAAGTTTTCATTTTCTAAAACGAAATTATTATAATTTATAAAATAAATATGATGGACATCCTTGAAATTATCTTAATCACTATATATCTATATAAAAAAGGTTTTGAATACAATCCTAATTCATAATTAATTAATAAATTTTCTTTCACAATGGTCTTTCCTAGGTTTAGTGTCTAACCATACTTAAATTAGTTGGATTTATAAATCATGACATATTATCTTCAATTTAAAACCCCTTTGTATTAACCTAGGTCATTCATTTTAAAATACAACATAATTGTTTATAAGGAAAATTCAAATAATTCTCAGATTATCCTATGAAATTGTCAAACCATGTCTTCATCAAGGCCTGTTTTTATGAACTAAATTACAATGATTTAGGACTGAAACTCCTTATTAGAGTTGTTAACACTGGGTACATATATTCTAGAACCATTCCAATTTATAGTATGCAGACATGAATTCATTTCTAAAAAAATTCATAATATCTATCAAACTAAAACATAATGATGTTATTATATACTTATACTCAATGTCTACCTCATGAATATGTTATTTAATTTATTTTTTCAAAAATCTATTTTCCAAGGTTACTACTAATCATTCATCTATACCAACTATAGTGACCCAACCCTAGAGAGCATGAAGCTTCTTTCTACTACCATTACATTTGGAAGATTGAAAGTAATCAAATCCTGTCGAGGGAAGAGTTCAATTGTCTTGGTAAACTAGATACATAAAAGAGTTTTTTATTATAAATGAATAGACTAATTACATGATAACTTCTTTCTTTAGAGGATAAATTAATTCCATCTAGTATATCCTTACACATCATACACAGTATGATTCCTGGATTCATGGGGGTGGAAACTTAATAATGGTGGTGTCAAATTCTTAGTAAGGGAAAAATATTTTGAATGAAATAATGAATAAATGAGAATAATTATTTTAGAATGGTAAATAATTGAAGACACATAAAATTTAATTAAAAATATATGAAGGAAGTGAAAAAAATATGGACATGCAATAACTGGGAAAACATGCCATTCAAACAAATAGATAAGGAAAAGTCAATATGTCACGGTACAAAACTAAAACACATGCCATTTTAATTGATTATTTTAAAATGAAATTTATCCATAGACATATAGATTTAAAATTTCATTGGTGAATAATAACAGAAATTAATGGTGATAAATTCATAGTTATTAGACATTACGACTAAGGCACGTGAAAACCTCTAATATCATGATATATCCTTTGGAATGTTTGAAAAAATATATAGTGACCTATTTATTCTTCTTGAAGATAATATCAAATGGTTTTTAACCATCAAATTTCATCTCATGAGACTATCGATGCATCATATGGCTTTAATTAACTGGTCCCCAACTTATAGAGATTTCATTAACTAGTCTTCAACTAGTAGGGATTTCATTATATTTTCCCCAAACCATATAGTAAATGTCCAAATTATTTAAATAATCAATGTGAACAATAAAAAATCCATATTGTGCAAAGGATATGGATTTATCATTACTTTCCCCAGTCAATAAAAAAAATTCAATGTAGACACCTTATTTAAAAATGATACATGGTTTTCGAAATAGGTGTATAAAAGATAAATTATATGTATAATTTGGAAGATTTCAATGTAAAATGATCTTAGTTAATTGGATATTTAGTGGGGACTAAAATTAGTTTAGGAAGTTCATGTCTACAATATCCTTTTCCAAATCAATCGAACAAAATCTTGAGGACTAATATTTATAGAATAAATATAACATATCCCTTATGGATTAAAATAGTTTTTTTTCTGTTTTTTATTAATGTAAATAATAAAAAATGGCTATTTAGGAACATTCATATTTAAAATATCGATTTTTTTATTTTAGTTTTGGAAGAAGGTTTCATTGAATATATATTTTGAACCCATTTTCTATAAAAATTAACTATTTAAAAATGAAATGAATGATTCAATGAAATGATGGAGGGTAAATACATATAGGTAGTACAAGGTTAAAGTAACATTTCTTTTTCATGGTAAAAAGGAGAAAAAAATCCTTTATTGAAAAGATACATGAATATTTCATTTAAAACATTGGTAAAAGAAAAAGGGGTAAATATTTCATTAATAAATCAATTTTGAATGGTTAGAAAAAAATTTAAATCCATTTTAGAAATTATAGTTTTATAAGAAAATAATTTCTTCGACTAAAAAGAGTGATGAAGTCATGTTTTCTTAAAAGCATTTTCTATAACATTTTAAGAAAAAAAGAGTGTAAAAATGCTACAATTACCTGAAAAATGTCATGAATAATTGTATTAAAATAAAATTACAGGGTTTATTATAAAATTATAAAATAATATCTTATGATGTAAATTCATATTTAAATAGTACCAAACAAAATGAGATTGTGTTGTAAACTATTGAAAATATCATACCATTGAGGAGGAAATCAAAAAATGAAATAATTATGTATGTTAAATGCAAATCCAAATAAAAAAATTGTAAATAAAAATATTATAGTAAAAATATTATTAAACAAATAACATATTAACATTAAAGATGAAGAAGAATTAATATAACCCGAGGAAATGAAATTGTGTTATGGAATTCTTTTCCGTATGGAACCTTTTACCACCAATCCCCTTAGAACAAATAATTAAAATTGAAACTAAAAATACCATAAATAATTATTAAATAATGATATTACATGTAAAAGTGGTATTATCTACAAGAAATATATTAAATTAGTTTTTCAATAATAAAATATTATTAAAAGAATCTATATACCATTGGAAGGTTATTAAAATAATTCTTAAGGAATATAATCATTATACATTCCAAAGTGTCCGATACAACTTTGAAACATATGAATCATAATACCCAAAAGGGAATCCAAAAACAAAATGAAGATAAAATAATGATTTATGTAATATATTAAAAATTGGTAGTGCATACACCACAAAAAATAATTATGTGGTGAATATGAATTTTATCTCAATGATGTGAAATGAACGATTAAAATTCCATACCTTATGCTTCCTTTTCTAGGTGAACATTCATTAAAATTATTTAAAAAGGTTCAGATATTGTTACTAGCTAATTTAGAAACAATATTTACATGTTTGATATCATATATCATAATGTAATAATATCATATTACCCATTTTTTAATAATATTTTATTATTTTCATTATTTTGGGTGTTAATTGTCCAGTTTGTCGGTTATGTTTTGAATGACTATTTTTTGATTCTATTACATAGATAAATACTTCCAAAAATACATAATTTAAACCAATACATGAATAGAATATATATTTAGTATATATTTATTTATAATAATATAATTATGTTTGAAGATAATAAATAAAATGCACTATTCATGGAGACGGTAGGTTGTGCATATGCATAATTGCTAATTTCATTTCTATGTCATATTAAACAAATAAAAATTAAGTGATATACATATATATTATCGTATTATATATATATATATGTCATATATGTTTCATAGGTTTATTAAAACCTTCATTTATACGTAACATGTACAGTGTGAACAAATCATATCATCTTGAGAAGGTTGTAGTCCACACTTCCACAAACTTTGTTATCGTATTCCCAAAATATGGAAAGAAACAAATTATGTGAATTATATAAAAATTTAATAAGATTAAATAAATTATAAATATAATATATTCCATATAATAATATAGTTCCAATCACAATGCCTTCTCATGAATTGTGGTGTAGGAAAAATGAACAATCATCATTTTGTGATGCGGTAGTTCACCAAACTGATAAATTGAATCTTCTTTACCCAATAGATTGAAGTTTTTCTATGATAATGTTGGAAAAATAACAAAAGAACTCATAAATATGATTATAATGGTATTATTATGTATTCTTGTAACAATAATAATTGATATAGTGGAGAGGGAAATAAAATTATAGAGCTTGAGAAAAGATGTTACCTATTAATCGGGTAACTCCCTTTGGTTTGAACCAAATGTATTCTTTAGATAGATTTATTTAAAAAGTGTGGATTATAAGATTAGGTGAGGTGTTATTATAATATATTTGAGAATATCTTGTTTTAGAAAATGTGTCTTGATATGTGTGAGGAAGTGGGTTTCCTTAGCACCCCTTTATAGGGGTGGATAGTGGCTCTCTTATAAATATTAGAAAAGGGAATTCCACTAATGTTTTTACCAATTATTTTGGACTCAATAATGAAAATGACTAGATTAAATACTGTATAGTGTCTATATATGGCCTTCCATTTTCTTTGGGACATGATTCTAGGTTATTTGTCTATATGTTTAATGTTCAGTCCTTTGTTAATATAATTATTTTCTTAATATATTTAATTAATTTTATTTAAATTCAAATTTATTATTGATCTGAATAAACATTTATATTATTAGAAATTATAAATAAATCTTATAAAAAAATGGAATGAATTTTTCAAAATTTTTATTATAGAGGTTGCGTAAATTAATTTAAATTTAATCCAATAGATAAGACGACGATGTCTAGTTTTAAAGTAAAAACATTCAAAGTTTCAATATGTGATTATATCAAATTTCAATGTGAAATTGATTATAATGAAATAAATTGGATTGATTGATTAAGAAAATTCTTTAAATAATATATAAATCTAATTTAATATGAAATATATTATTATAAAAAAATTATATGAAAAATAATTTTCGAATTAATATTCAGTTACGTACTATTCATTAAAAAAGGAAACCTCACATAAAAATTCAACAAATTTACTCTAAAATAATTTTTATGTTTATAATTAAAATATTAAGTTTCTTTTGACATATAATATTCAAAAAACTACCAAAAATTTTATTTAGAATAGGTTATTTTTTAAAAGGAGGTAAAAGTTCCTTAATAAAAATTTAGGTTTTTATGTGTAATATTGGTTTTCTTTTTGTCTCAAGCTTATAAAATCTATTGGATAAGTTTATATAATATTTGATGTTATATATAATATATATATTATATTAATTTCACTAAATAATTGTAATTAATTTATTTTATTTTGGAAAAATAACTTTATGGACATAAAATAGTTTTCTATAAAAATATTCCTTTTATATTTAATTGGTTCTGAATTAAATTTCAAATATATATGTAACCAATGAATTCATTTTATATTTTTAGAAACCATATAATTTTATATTTTATTTCTTATTACTTAGAATAACTAATTTATTAACCAGGTTATATCATACTATAAAAAATAATAATTATTTAATAATATCATGTTGTTAGATAAAACTCATTCTTGTGTGTATTGAAATCCATTATAGAAACTCATTGTTTCCTGTGTTTCATGCTAACTCAGTGCCACATGAATCACAAAACAAATTTTTGTTTAAAAATAGTAAATATATTGAAATATCTTGATATATTATATTCTCTTACGCGTTTGGTATTGTGTTTCATATACGCTATAAAATACAATGTTCTTATGTTAGATTTTCATGACATTATAGTAACATTAAAACTCATCCTAATCTGGAATTTACGTGAATGGGGTGGATGGTTCCCTACAATTTGAGTCTTGTAAAACAGGTGGATATAGCAGTT
Organism: Viscum album; assembly: GCA_963277665.1. Lineage (NCBI taxonomy): Eukaryota > Viridiplantae > Streptophyta > Magnoliopsida > Santalales > Viscaceae > Viscum > Viscum album. The sequence goes on along the minus strand of OY728142.1, from coordinate 1,255,609,123 downwards.
GATAGGGCACTACGATCACATACATTTGGGTTTCCCCGTATTCTGTAACTCCAAAAGGTAGGTGACTTTTATCACTTTCAATTTTGATGTCTGGTCTATGATTAAAATGGTTTAATGAGATTTTAGTTATTCCATATATGTATTCCTCCTCATAATTCATTTCCATTTCTAGGACACTCCTATATAATTAACTCATGTTCATGGAACTCACTTTTGGATCAACTGCTTTTCAGACACTAGTTAATTACCCTGCTTTTAACAGGACATTACAAGGGGAATTCAAAGGTAAGAACCCCACCATTAGAAGAGTAATCAACTTTGGAATCTCTATAAATTCTAGGCACATGGAACATTGGACACCTATATTCCATATCATAGGATTTCATCTCATGGAGGCATATTTTGAACAAAACCCAAGGCATCCTGTGTCGATCATGAGGTATCTGATGCAAAAGGAACATTTATTCTTTGGATTTTATCATAGTAATACCATGTTTATAATGAGGTATCTAAAACTTTAGGCTCATAACTTCAAAGGATTTCAACAACAACATCCCATTTTTAGCATGAGGATTCTGTCATAGATGTAGGTCACATGTTTAATGTCTCTTGTAGAAAAATTTGTTTGATTATAACACCTAGTTGAGGAAGATTGAGGTGTTGAGTCCCAAGATGTAGAACCATAATGGTCTACCAATGAATGAATATAACCCCCCAACAATAGAATATCAAAGTGGTGTGTCTGGGTAGTGAATCCTAAGGAGGTATAACCTATGTTCACCATTGGTTGAGATTTAACGTTGGGGGATGCTTTATACATATCTTGTTTAGAATATAGGGCATAGAGCCCTCATAGTTCGATGTAACAGTTTAAGGTATTGCGATAGGAATGATCCATACTGTTTAGCATCATTTTTTAAGGACACCCATGTTGCGAAAGGATGTACCAATAAAGAATGGTGTGGGTATTATGCATGGATTATTCTCTTAAAAAGAGGAATTATTTTGGTTGGGGTTGTTTTTGGGATTATGCATAAAATATTCTTGGTGACTACTAAGAATACTAAGGGTGTGGATGAGATATAGGAGTGAAAGTGTCCCAAATGGACCCAAAGGGGATGTAGTTCTTGGGAGGGAGAGTGATCATATTGGGATATAGAGGCTTGAAAAATTTACCATATTTATGGTGGAGTGTTGGGTTTGGACTGTAGGGAGGCTTCATAAATTTCCAAATTGGTTGGGAATAAATTTCTACATTGTCAGAAAGGGCTTGTAACCATGAAGAAATGGAGTATCCTAGGAATGTGGTATGATATTACCAGGATGTGGTGGAATGGGTATAGTTTGGATGGATGTGGATTGAGATTTGGTCAAGGATTATGTGTAAAAACAACCGATCAAAATCAATGATAGAGAATACTACATGATGGATTATCATGTTCAGGTTTGAGGGATGCCATGATCTCTACAATCCCCTAAGCTCGTGTGAGTCATGCTCTGTGTGATAAACAATAATAAGTAGTAGACCCAACACTCGTGTCATAAATGAAGAGTCAATGAGATATAGTGTGTGGATTACACATTGATGTTTCCCAATTATGATATCATTCTATATTATGAGGATATAATTCCATGTGATTATGGGATTTCATATGAATCAACTCTCTATGGGTGTCATGACCCATCCCAAGATAGGGTCGAGTCGAAACTACCCCAACATTGCCTTATAGGCCTAGGGGTGATGACATGAAACGATGGAGAAAATAATTATTGGAGTCCTTTTTCTTTGTACCGGTACAGACACATAGAAAAAACAATAAAAAAATATAGGAGGATGGAATAAAATATGAAAAAATATTATAATATAAACCAAGCATGCATAGAAATCTAGATAGTACCAAAGTACTGTATTGTAACTTAAAGAAAAAAATGGAAAAATTAACACCCAATTTGAAATGTGTACCAACCAGGTAGAACTATAATATTAAATAGATAAAGAGAACCAATATCGTTAATCCCAAGATATAAAACCATATGTGGTCTAAGAACCCAGTATCTATAATATATATTATTGTCACAGTTGACCTTTCCATTGACTATATAAGACAAGATATGTGAATGAAAAGACCATCTAGGGGTGAGTGTAAACATACCCAGCAGGACACCCCCAAAGATGAAGGTAGAGTAGTAAGAGATACAATATAAGAGAATGATAGTATATATCATAAGGTATAGTGAAAAAGTATAGCTCAAACCAACAGAGATTTAATGTAAGATAACTGAAACACAAGGGTTTAAACATAGTGAGTATTCATCTGTCGAGTATTAACCACCTATAGTAGGAGACTATACTCAATTAACCCTGAGAAGCTAAAAATAAAACGTATACAGAATACGCCACACATATTTTCCTCTCCTGTAATGAGAGTAACCAAATCTAAGGTGTGGATATATTAGAAGGGTATTTATACATTCTTAGTCAATGAAGCTCAAACAAGAGGTAAAGTGGATCTCCTTCTCTTATCCCATCCCATGAAGAAGAGTATCCAACATTTCCAAAAGAACATCAATGACTCCAAACATCTCACATGCCTTCTTTAAACACACTATTCTAAGGGACTCATTCAACACACCATGAAACAATCCTTTTTGGGCTGCACTTACTCTCCCACATAGTATTTGGTCTTGTTAAAAAACAAATTTTATTTGGGAAAGTGTACATCATGTGATTACAAAGTTAAGTCAAACCTTGTCTTGTCAATTTTACACATAGTTGAGTGGCCAAAATTTTCATGATATAGAAACCATGACCATGTAATATTTTAGGGATCCACTTAGAAGGTCCAGGAACCTTTCCCAGTCCAACATGAGGGTTCCACTCTGAGGGATGAGGACCCATTCCTCGCTCGAATGGATGGTTCCACTCTGATGACTAAGGACCCATGCTAAACCCAGCTAGAGGTTTGCACTATAAAGGCCATTGAGAACCCATGCCCTACCTCATAGGAGGGTTCCACTGGGAATTTTGAGGACCCATTCCCATCCCAGGTGTAGGGTTCTACTTTACCTCATTGAGGACCCATGCCATGCCCCATAAGAGGGTTCCACTCAAAAAGTATCATATGATGATCTCTTTTGATCATTGTCATCATTGAGTGTCACCAAAAAATGTGTCATGAACTAATCATCCCACATGGTATATCAAAATCCGAAAACAAGGGATCCATCATATCCTATGTGAAAAAACCCTTAGGATGGGATACCCATGGGAAAAAAATCTTGGTTCAAATGAAGGAAATATATAGCATGGACGTTTTATCAAAGAAAACAAAAGGCTACATGAATTTTTAGGGGAACCACATAAAATGTGGCCCCACCCAACATCTTATCTATGTCCCTAGTCATCACAAATATTCATGTCCATGTTTCAGTACACACCATGAAAGTGGAGTACATGGAATGTCCTTTCCAATTGTGATGAGGGCTATGTGCTCCTCATTGTGTCTGTGTACTTGAGTACATGACTGTTTGTCAAACCTCAAGCACTTCCACAAAGGATCCCTTTTGTGTGAACCTTTACAAAGTTTGTCCAATTCGTAAAGGTATACATGGTGTGTAGGAGGGACTACATGTTTTGTCATCTTTAATATTTCATATATCTCAGCCATTGATTGAGGAGAGTATACACACCGTGTTATCTTCATCGAACATGTTTTGTATTTGGGATTTTCATAGAATTCCAAGATCCCGATTTTCACCTTGAATCAGTACAAACCATCGTAGATCCTTCCTTGAATTAGTTCTAAACTCACAGATCTCACCATAATTAACCGACATTTTCATCTGTTCGCTGAAAAACTACCTTCGATCTTCATTGAAGGTTTCTCCAATAATTATGCATGCCACCATGTATATCATATTCAATTTCATGTTTCTAGACCACCAAATCAATCAAAATTGATCCATAATATATCCATATCAATTATTTGATCATCGTTCTATTCTATTTCAATCAACCTTCCACAAATTTGTTCATCTGATTGGTCACAGTACCTCCTAGAAATTTTGAGTTGGGACTGCATTTATCCAACTGGTGAAAAATGTGAAGCATGTTGGAGAAAAAGGAACCCAAAAATATAAATTATCTTGTCCATGAGTCTTGTCCAATTAATTAAATACAGGGATCCTACTTTTAGAAATCAATTGAAAAATTGTTATTTACATACTTGGGGACATGGAAAGGCTACAATAGGGAAAAATTGTAGAATGAGAAATTATCTAATCAGTCAATTAAATAATAAGGGATAAAAAACATATAATGACTCCTAAAGAATTTATATATCAACCGTTGTTGAAGAATGAATTCACTGTTGATTTGGTAGGAGCCATTTCATTCACAAGATCCTTATCCAAGTTGATTTATAGTTTCATCGCCATTCTTGGCGATCTTCAAATAGAATAAAGAAAATAGATCTCACCAATGAGTTCAATTTTATTAGAACTACTGTATAAGGGGTTTCTTAATAATTTATTTATAACATATGTTTATTTCATAAAATAATTAATTCATTTAAAAATAAATTAATGCACATAAACAAACCCCCAACATAACAGGGATCTGAATGTCCTATGCCAACAAATTTTATATATGTATAATGGAAAGAAACATATATCAAAATAAACCATGGTCTCATATTTCTCATCATATCAACATTTTATGATTTTCCCCTTTGTTGGACCCACTTTGATAATGTAGTTATAATAATCACAAATAATGTCAATATACAGATTCTACTAATTCATGCCATTTTAATATCTCTAAGTAAATCAATTATGTCATACAAAAAAATATACTTAAATAATCCAATAGCTTATATTCATGAATAAAAATGTTTACAAGTGTATTAATACATGTAATTTTGGAAAACACTTAGTCTTGTAATGATTTGTGTAAGACATACACTTCATAACCTTTTTAGATTCCCTGACACCAATTTTAGACACACCGAAGATGACACACCGAAGATTGACATAGAAAAGTCAACAAAATGAAGTCGACACACTAAAGTTGATAGACCGATGTTACCAAACCGAAGACAGCAGACTGAAGATGACTCACTGATAGTCATAAATAACTGTTTTGATTTTATTAATGAAAATTTATTTCAACCCGTCATATATAGAAAAATTAATGTTTCTGACATTATTTAATGTTTTCTATAGGACCATCTGTAGATAGTACAAGGTACATGCACATGCACAGATCTTTATGCCCAGTAGATCTTGAAGTATAAAAGGACTTCAATAAGAGCTCAAAAAATGATTGACACACAAATATATATATATATATATATACATAGATCTTTAAGAAGACGAAGAAATATAGACTCTGCGAACTCAAGAATATTGAAAAAGTGAAAAACTTGAATCTTGGGCTCACCTAGAAACTACCTACTATAGCTTGCTAGACAACCTCCAAAAGAAGAGGTAAAAACTTTTACAACATTATACTACACTCTTTTTTAAACCCTACTTTCAGAATAGGACTCCCATATCATTTCCTCAACATCCGTTGAATATAGTGCATTACTGCACAACAAATAGATAAATCCAAACCCAATTCTCTTTCATTACTCTATTGTGTTCTTATCATTACTATTTTGAGTAGTGTGTATATCTTTTTGAATATCACGCACTGTCTCTTGAGTAAAACTAGAGGATAAAAAAATATCCTCACTCTCAATATTTTGTTAGACCTGTATCCCATGTAGAACTGTGGAAGAGAACATGTGAGATCTATTTATTTGTTTTTCCCAATGAATTACTGTGGTAGTGGTCATGTGTGACCTGGAAAGCATGTGTCTTCTTGTGAACCCCAATCCAGGGTGTGGATCAATAGTTTATTAATATTAACTGATTGGTGGTGGGTGATCATGTAGTGGAGAGGACTAAGAAAATACTTGATAATGAACCTCTTATTTTATATGTTGTGTTGTTTATCAATTATTTTGATCTGTTATATATTTCTGGCATTAAGATAAAATAAACTTTGATAGTTAGTTTTTCAAGTTTTTATATCTTTTCTCAAGTAGTACTTTTGTTTAATATGTTTTACTAATTATTATATTGGGAAAGCCAACAACTAATCAATCTTCAAAGAACCAAATTGAATAATCAAGGCTTCTATAAATTCCCAAAAAACGGACTTTGTGTTTATTTTCATTGGGGGATATTATGTTGTGAAGATCCTCTTTCAACAATATTTTTTATAGATACTCAATTGACCCCCCCTCTTTTGTCATCTACTCTGACCAAAACCCATTTTTATTATGAAGCAGCATTTCCAAAGTATAAAATATATTTAATAGTTTTACAACATAAATTCTATACATACCAGGACTCAGAATCGCACCTCATCTCATATCATATATTTAGAAATATATATAGAAATATTTCAATTTATTATATGTAAAAAAACAGAGTCTCTACGTTATTCTCTCTTTCATTATTTTTTCCCCTAAAATGAAAAATGAAACATAAATCTTATGATATTAAGCCTGAATATAGTTATCCCATTCATAGGGTCTCTCCTATAAGTTTCCATGATTCCATACAATCCAAACCAAAGGGGAGGTCCATTAATGTATGGTATACTCCTACCAATTCTTGTTCACCACTTGGAGCTCCAAAAATGTGTCTCCATCCACAATTTCTAGATCTACCTAGTTTATGATGTGCATTGGTTCATGAATGTATCTCCTCAAGTATGACACATGGAATTTGTCATTTAGATACTTGATATATGGGGCTAGGGAGAGGTAGTGAGAAACCTCACTAACTCCTTACATGATCTCAAATAGGCCACTAAATTTAATGGATAGTTTTCCTCCCTATCTGAACCTATGAAATCCTAGTCATGGGGAATCTTGTAAGAAATCATGGTCTACCTACTAATACTAAAAGGGCATATGATGAAAATCTGTTTATTATTTGTCTCTATTCTTGTCCACCCACATCCAATCACAGATGACATGGTCTATCTCTATTATCTCCTCTACAAACACTAGGCCCACAAGACATGTCTCACCTCTCTGTGTCTAGTACAAGGGTTACCTATAGTGTCTCCCATACTTGGCCTTAATAGATTCCATGTTTATTATAGAGTGATAATTGTTTTTATTTTCGCAAAATATACCAAGGTAAGGAGATCCTATTAGCTCTAGATGATGTGTAACATGAAAGCCCTCTACATTTCCTCCTTGCCAAGATATTTTGTTTGCTCTTCCCACCAGTATAAAGGAGAAAGGGTCATGTAATCCTCATTTTTTCCTGAATACCTCTTTCATGTCTCTTGAAAATCGTTATGTAGACATCAAATCACAATTAGAGAAAATCATCGAGGGATCCGCATTAAGGTGAATGATAACCCATACATACAACATCCCAAACTCTCTATAGAACTATACTCCAAAATTTGAAGGAAGTGTGGTGACTTAATAAGTTGATCAACTATCACCCAGATTGAGTCATTGATCTTTACTGTGCATAGACACCATGTAACAAAGTACCTGGAGATGTCATCCCATTTTCACTCTTTTATCTATATGGGATGCAACAAACCTTTCGAGACATGTTTCTCAGAATTTATCTACTTACATGGGAGACATCAAGGGATGAAATCTACTACGTTTAATCTCATTCTGATAAACCAAAACTATAACTACCGGTCTGTAAACATATTCGCCACAGCATGATGTACAACTCGAAAATAATTGTGGAATTCATGCATCAGCTCATCCCAAATCATGACTGGAACAACTATAATCACCTATAAAAAGATTATGTGAGTCCCTCTTTTATAATATCCATATGGTTATTTTATTATGGATATATGATAAATTAGGTCATCATTGTTTTTGTCTCTCAGTTGGGACTCTCTAACACACTCGACAAAGGATTGATTAAACACTATCGACTGATGAAATTGTGTACCCTTCTGCTCCACTTGGGTTAGCAGCAGAGAAGCCGTGTACTCAAAAAAATCCTATAATAAATGATATTGAGACATTATGCTTTGAAAATATGCTAAAACATAACCTTTCCTTATATTATAGACTCTCTCAATGTCATATTTTTATAGGAACTCCAACCAGTGCCAATGTCATAGGTTCAAGTCTCTCTGATTGATAGGTTCTTAAGACTCTGGTGGACTATGTAAACCAAAAAGTGCCCTCCCAAAAGGTACTTCCTCAACATCCTCAGTAAAAATACTATGTCTTCCATTTATAGGTTGTGAGTCATGTAGTCCTTCTACTCGGTTATCAACTTCATCAACCCATATTCTATAACTTACTATTTGAAAATCAATATGAGACTATGTCCAACTCTTTAGACATCAATATAAACTATAAATTCAAAACATTCATTCGGTAGTATCAACACTAGTGAGCTCCTATTTCTTAGAAAAAAAATCTTTTACTGACCTTTGACACTTCTCAAACTAGGTAAATGACTAAAATTTCTTTGTCAGGGTGGTCATGAGGGATTTTATTTTGGATAATTCTCCCACAACTCTCTTATAGAAACCTACTAAATCATGAAGGCTCCACACCTCTGACATGATCTTTAATGGCTCCCATGAAAGCGTGGAGTGGATATTTACTGTATACATAACTATGAAATGAATAGAAATCATATCCTCCAAAAGTGATCCTAATGTATCCAGAACTAGAGCATCAAGATCTTTTTGTAATGATGGTGATCTAGATGTATGCTTAAAAGAATCCTCGTGTTCTTTATGTTCTCTTCGTCTTTTTAAAAGAAGGTTATTATTTCATTAATGAAGACAACAAAACTCTTTTCCAAGTATGGCTAGAAGACCTGGTTCATCAAATCCATAAACATGGTAGGTGAATTAACCACCCAAATGATATCACTAAGAACTCATAGTGTCCTTAGTTAAATTAAAATGCAATATTAGGAATATCAGCCTCACAAACCAAAAAATGGTGCTTTCTGGGATTATAATCGATATTAAAGAATCATCTCATGCCTCCCAAATAGTCAAAAAGGACATTTATCATATGATATAGGAAAATTTTAATTACCATTTCACAGTTCAGGTGAGTAGTGTCCTTGAATGTTCATAAGATATCACCTCATTTTTCATGAACAACACTAGAGACGTGCAAGGGGACACACTAGGTATGATTAAAGCATTATTTATAAGGTCTTCTAGCTATATCCATATTTCCTAAATCATGGTTGGTTCAATCTGGTATTCCACAGAAGGTATCTGAGATTTCTTTCAATTCAAGTTGATGAAAAAATCAATATCCCTCTTTAAAGTTTGTCCCAAAAAGTATTCAAGGAAGACATCCTTATAATCCTCCACAAATGAAGGAACCAATATTCCCCAAGGGATTGTTTCACCATGTGATAAACTTCCATCTGATGGGTGATGGGATATAGGCTTCTTCTCCTAAAACCCACTTACCCAAAAATTGTATCTTTCATGGTTGAGAATGATAATATTGTCCCCTCAGTGCATAAAAATATCACTAGTTTGGGGAGGAAGCCAATACGGGCCCAGATGATAGAAATCAAAACCATAAACAAGATGATTTCATAGGGTCCCATCGTGATAACCAAAAGGTCCAATGTTAACCACTCTCCCCAATGTGATAGCTCACTATAATATAAGATGAAAGATATAGAAGAAGTGTTCCATTTAGAAACCTCAAAATGAAACTGTTGTTCTAACAACACAATTGGGAGTTCCATTTCTAATAGTAGAAGAATAGAGATAAAGGAATGAATAGAGACATGGTATACAAACAGTTAAGAATGTGTAGAAAGTGCTCATATTTTACCTCTAATAATATCATGTGATGTGGGTTCATAAGCCTCCAAACCCTGTAGATTTCTGTAGAAAAAGTTTCCATCTCCCTGGGCATATTGTGGGATTACTGGTGTTGATGGAGGGTAGGACCTCGTAGATGCATCCAACACACTTAACTTCTATTCATCCTCTACCAACTCCGCCTCTCTGAGGACCACACTGTCCATTCCACATAAATCCCCAATCATGGCGCTACCTCTATCTTGATGCTACATCAGCTATCTTCCTATGTTTATCAACACGTATGGTTAAGTAGTCACATGACATGTGACCTCACACATGAAAATAAAAACAATCCCCTCCCTAGGATTCCTTGGTTTTCTACACAACCTCTAACCACGTCCTAGGTTTTGATCATTGAAGTATGTCCTACACCGAGATCTGGATGCCCATCATTTCTAGATGTTGCAGATGAATAAGCTCTATGGCGCCCACTTCTAGCTCATTATTTATGGAATCCATCAGAAATAAATATTCCATTCACTAGTTCCAACTACAGCATTGCGACAAAGGAGGGGATGCACAAGCGTACCACACCGGTTCAAATATCTATGTCGAACCACTACTCAATCATACATGAATGAATGTAGTCGTCCAAAATATTGTTAAGGTATTAGGTTGTATGGTCTGTAAAACACATTGTGTACTCAACCTCCATCATCCCTACATTTTAAAACTCTAGATCATCATGAATCCAGACTATGCATATGAAGGAGGGGTAGTACTGCTCATGGAATAACTAATGGAAGTCATCCCATGCGAGTGTTGAATCATCGTTCATCCACGTAATAAGGCTCCACCAACCCCCACCTTTTTTAAATATTTTGGTACAATTGATACCACCTGATCTACTAGGGGAATAGTAATACTAAATATAAGAACCACCATATATATCTAATCCATTTCTTTATAATAATCTTTCCTGCGGTGAAACATCAGCAGTCTCTGACACTTCAACTCTTAGAGAGCTCTAGTACTACGTGTGTCCTTATCCTTCTCTACTAGTATGATCTACTTCCCAATAGGTGGAGGTGAATCCTCTTTCCCTCCTGGAATAAGGGGGTAACATGATCGAACCTGAAAATAGGTCTCATAACTCATACGATCGTCATTATGAACTAGAATATGTATCGTGGATGGGTGTCATTGTGGAGGCATCATGAAATTTATCGATGGGTAATATGGTCAGATGAGCATATATATATATATATCAATAATAACGGGGAGGTGAATATTTATGGATATTCGATAAACCATTAAAATATGATGCATGTACCCTTCATCCCTACAAAAAAATGTCTCAACATGCCGAGTAAACAAGCAAGTATTCATGGTCCTGGTGAATAGATACATTGGCTACAACATCATCAATGGACAACTAACCTATCGGCCACACTTAAGTCACTTTGATACTATTTCCCCAAACAAAACCCAACCTATTTAAGGGTACATTCCCAATAAATATCCCAAGGAATGAACTTTCTTTATTACCAATCTGCCCTGACTCGACCGAAGTCAGGGATCGATTCACGACTTCCCCAATCCCACCACCATAGGCCAGGAGGTGGTGATAGGAGTCGATAACATAACTAACGTGGGGAGGAATTTTTCAAATTATCTATAAGCACAAACATATCCAACTCATTTAAAAAAGTGAATTGGAAAATAATAAAAGATTACGAACTACTAAAATAGAAACTAATAATTCAGGATCCTATAGATTTTACAAAAGTACAGTAGTGTAACTGAATTGGAAAAGGGAAAAATACATTCCCGAACAAATATGTATTCTAAACTCACAAAACCGGAAATGTAAATAGCTAAAATAGAACAGAACTCCTGCAACCCAATATATAACCATTAAACACAGTCAAAGAACACAATATCCTTATGCTCCATTTAAGTCACAATCGACATTTCTATCATCAGTATTACTCACAATACTTGTGGTAAAATCCCATGGAGGGGTGGGTATTAACATTCCCAGTAGGATGCTCAAAAAACTGAAGGGGGAATAATAAGATATACAAGATAGTAGACAACAGAATGTAAAATGAAAGAGTACGACTCATCCCATCAAATAATGAATGTATGCTCATCCAAACCCAATGGTCTAAATATGATGAGTAGATGAACAAACCAATGTGGATTTTCCACCTATAATAAGAGATTAGACTCATCCATGAACGAGATGCTAAACATTAAAATAAGATGGAATAACCCACACATCATTGCCTCTCCTATAAGGGGAGTAACTACATAATTTTTTTGTAAATAGAAGAAGTATATATATATATATATATATGTTCAGTCAAATCATCCCAAACATGAGGGTAATGGGATTCCTACCTCATTACTCATGCCAAGATGAACAGTATCCATCATTTCAAAAAATTTATCAATGATTTCAAGCATCTCATGCTTCATTTCCAAACAAACAAGTCTAAAAGACACATTACCCATACCATGAATCAATTTTATTTGGGTAGATCAAACTCATCTTCATGGTTTTTGGTCTCATCACAAAAATTTATCTTAGAGGGGAATGTGTCCCTCTCTTTAATGGGTCCAAATATAGTTTAAAAACCATCTCATAATTGTGCATCATAGTTTATGGGAAAAAATTTTCATGATATAAGGCACATTCCCATATATGATAAGAGGGTTACACTAAGAAGGTCAAGGGCACATGATGAGCCTATATAGAGGGATATTCTCTGAAAGTTAAGTAGCCATGACCAGCCCAACTGGAGGGTTCCACTATAAAGTTCGAGGACCCAAGACCTTCTTGGTTGGAGGGTTCCACTCTAAAGGTAATAAAGGAACATTACCCTAAACTATAGGACATTTCCACTTAGAATGTTGAGGACTCATGCCCAACCCGGTTGGAGGGTTCCTCTTTAGGTCCTCAAGGACCCATGCCCTACCCCGCTGGAGAGTTACACTCACAAAGTAACCTCCGATTATCTCTACTGATCATAACCATCATCATAAATCACCTATAAATTTTCCATTTGAAGAACATAAAAAGTAATATATCTAAATCCATAAGAGATGCAACCATCACACACTATGTGAATGAACACTCGAGATAGGATAGTCATGACCAAAAATTCAATTTGAAAAGAATGTTATTTGGAGATTGGTTGTTTTTTCAAATGAAACAAGAGGGTACACAGTGTGTGATAATACCCAAAAAATGTGTGGAACCACTTCCTATCCTAGATATGTCCCAAGTTGGAACACATATTTCAATTAGTGTACCAGTACACACCATGTAGGTTGGTGAAATGGCATGTCCTATCTAACTGGGACTAGGGTTATGTGCTTCTTACTATGTTCGTGTGCTGGGCTATGCAGCCGTGTATCGAACCCCATGTACATCAAATTGGGTTCCCATATATGTTACCCATAACATGGGTTGTCCAACCAGGAAGGGTATACACATCATGAATGAGGGAATACAAGTAGTTTCACCCTTAATTTTTTCCTAAACATAACCACAATCTTGGGAGGGTATACATGTCATGGGATCCTCCTGAAACTTGATGGGTAGTAATGATATTCACAGAAATACCAAATCCATATTTTATCCTTAAATCCATCCAAAAATATGAATATCTGGTCTTTCCTCTATTTGAAACTCATGAATATGATTCTTGATTCATGGATATGTTCCTCCAATAGCCAGAATACGACCTCCGATCAACAGAGAGAGTTTCAACACACATTCCACACTCCATCATGGATTCCATGATTTCATTAATTATATTAAAACACCAAAAAAGATCATAATTATTTTTAAATCTTTCCATATCTATGATTTTATCATCATTCCATTCCCATTTTTTCAATCTGATGTGAATCTGGGAGACTAATTGTGCTCGGTACCCCCAAAAAAGTTGAATCAGGACAGCAGGGATCCATCCAGTGAAGAATGGGATGTATATAGGAGAGAAAAGAACCATAAAAATTAAATGATTAGGGAGAAGTGTTCTTGGAAAATTGATAAAAAATTATGATCCCATTGTTATAAGGTAGTCGACAAAATTAATATTTCAGTATTTGGGCACATGTAAAGGCTGGAAAAGGGCACAAAATCAATAAAAGAAGAGAGATCTACTAAATAAATTTATATATATTATAATAAAACCATATATAATGGGTACTTCCATAATTATGAATCTATCATTGATGAAGAACATTTTCACCAATGATTGGTAAGAGCCGTTGTGTCCAACGGTGTAACACCCTGATATTTTATGAGAGGTATATTTTTTATGTCTTATGTTATACACAACATCAATGGAATCTTTCACTACACACAACACTACCTTGGATTTCATTATATGCAAGAGAAACCTTCCTCGATAGTGTGTGTTGTACGCAATATCGAGTTTCACTAAACAACGATATGTTATTAAATATTTTATATAAACTAGCCGTTATGAATAGTAATACCAAATTTTTGAAATTTTATAAATTTTAACATTCAAAATGTACTACATTTTTGGTTTATGAATTTCAAAATTATCCTAGGTTGAAGTTTTGGTATTTTTCTGAAAACATTCAATTTTTCATGAATAGTGAAAACACTGGGTTACTATTTAAAAACCAACTTTTTTTAAATATTTATTTATTTTATTTAAATTTATATTAGGTAAAAATTCATACATAATACCTATATAAGTTCAATTTAATTCATTAGATTCATTTTACAAAAATTTTAGTTACATAAAAATTTTATTGTACTTTTAACCGTCTTTTAACCACCTCTTATGAGAATTTGAAAATTTACATAAAACGTAATTTTACCGCTTCTATGAGTGGAATTTTGAAAATCCCAGAAACACGGTTAATATCAAGGAGTAAAATGTGGTTTAATAAGATAAAAATATTATTTGGTGAATAGTAACTTTTTACTTTTATTTACCACGGTTAAAAGTAAATAGGGTAATTAAGGGTAAAAATGATATTATTATTACCCTAACACATGTCACGATTCTATTGGATAAGTGTAATTCGACCAAAAAAACCATAGGAATAAAATATTACCCTTTAGGTCCACTTGAATCAGATTAGTACATTTATTATTATTTTATTTAAAGAAGAGTTAAAAGAGTTAAAATCAATGTTTAATAACTAAAACATTTTTAATATTTGGTTATACATAAGATAAATTCCACTATAAATATTCATTAGAAATATAAAAAGAGTTCCTACATAATTGTATATTATTTATAATTTTTAGACTTTAAATAATTTTATTTATTTATGACACAATAATGATGCAGTAATTACCTTATTAATGAAATATTACCATATTTGATGGTATAAATACCCAAATAAATGTAATTTGAGACTTTTTATAAATTCAAATAATTTTTTAGGTTAATATGACATGTTATTATAGATTTAATTAACTTTTTCAATCTAATCATGATGCTATGTATTTGAAAAAAATAAATTACCAAATAGTTTCTAAATTGACATAAAATAGTTTTTAAAACAAATATTATATTATTAATTGTTATTCTATTCTTAAAAATCTAAGGTTCGGCCAACTGACTTAGATAAGGTTATATATATAAATAATGAACCACTTGGGGTTTTTTTGGCGTGTTATAGTTTGTTTATTAACCATATAGTGTAAGAAAACAAAAATACATGGTAAAAGTTAATTTATTTAACATAGAGTTGAATCTAAATGATAAAGTTAAAATAGTAACCTAAACTTGTCTAAAACCTATGGGTTGAGAGGATTTTGATCCATCCCCACTTTAGCTTTGAAATAAGTCAATTTTGAGCTATTATAAATTGAATATGACTTTATTATAAAATAATATTTTATGTTTTTCCTAAGGTGCCCCTCTCCTCCCTTATAAATGGGCACCTCCTCCCTCTCCTCCTCACACAATTTTGAGCCTTAATTCTCAACAAAACCCTACCCATTTACCTCCTCAACTTCCCTAGAAACATACTAGAGGTCCTGGTCTTCTTCAAAGACAATTTTTAGTGCCCTAAAAGGAGGTCTCAAAGAGCTGTGTTGAAGAAGAGGAGGTTCTGATACATAAGTAGAAAATCAGACCTAAGGTAAGGGAAGATCTCACAATCTCAATTTTATTCGAGATTGTTTATACTTCAGAAATTAATGGGAAATATTTATCATCAACATCCATGTTTCTTCAATATGTAATATTATTTCTATCATCCTAGAATTTTTTAAATCCAAGTTTACCCATTGGTGAGTTTTTAGTAAAAGATATGAAAGGAATCTTTTGTCGTTTTTAGTATGATGTACATTTTGACTTTTCGGGAAAAAGTACGAGAAGAATTTTTTTTAACTTATACAGAATGAATGGATTTTTATGATTTCATAGAACATTATTTCCAGGAATCTTCCTTTACAAGTTTTCACATTTAATTTTAGTCAACTTCTTTTAGGATAAAATTGTATGACATGTTAAGAAAGGGAAAATGTTTTTGAAGTAGAAATGATATTTTCCTCATTAATGGAGTTGAAGTGTTTTATCAAAATTATCATCCATCTAAGATAATACAGGGTTCTTTTTCTATCCCTATTTTTACATTTATTTGATTATGTTCTGAGGGAATTAATTTTATGATGTCCTTTTATATTATATGGATTATGTTATGGTGGCATGATGTTTAAGAATCCCATTTTTATTACATGGGTTATGCTATGATATATGATTTATAATTTTGTAGCACACAAAATAATGGTTTCATTATGAGATTTGTGGGACCTATATCTCCCTCCAATGAATTGGGTAAATATTTATATCTCATGAGATAGACATGGCTGGAACAACAAGTTAATCTGGTTCCGTGATACAGAACTGCACCGATGAGTAAACTCGGTTCAGTAATGGACTTTGTCCGCTATGATGGTCTTGGCAAAGATCCTTGACTAATATGAAACTATTTTCCATAATTATGTGTGTATTCCAAAATGATTCATGTTTTATGTTATGATTATTGGGATTACATTTCACTACTATGATTTATCCCATGTTATGATATTATGTTCTCTTTTGCAGGTTAAGATTTTCAAAATGTTATGTTATTATGAATATGATATGATTGATATTTATTTTTTTTAACCTTACTGAGCATTTGAGATCACCCTTTTGTATGTTTTAATTTTCCCAGGTCTGGAATAAGGGTATTAATTAATATATTCCTAAAGGGACTCTAGATATGATGAAATAAATGGGAGACAATGTAGATGACTTATGAACCAGTTGTTTTTGTTTCCTAGTTTCTAAATACACTATACCTATACGGTCCTACCATGGTTTTGTTATATGTTGTAATAAGTATGCTTCAATTCTGAAGTAGTAACAATGTATGTAATGTACGGCTCGTTATAATGGGACATGATACATTCTAATTCAGCGATTTTTCATCGTTCATCGTAATCTTCCAACAGATGGATGGAGAGAGACCACACTAAAGATTTTATGATTACAAGGCTAATCCTATTGGGGATTCAATAATTATATTTGTATAACATATACTTATGTAAAAAATAATTAATTAATTATTTTAACAACCAATTTATGCACTTTAATGTAATTCCAATGAGTAAGGGGACCAAATTTCCTACACAGACTCATTTTATGTCATGCTTAGGGAAAACACAATGTTTCAGAATCTATAGTGGTGTCAGATTTCTCATATTCTCAATGTAATGAGTAATCTAATATTCATTAAGAAACTATGTGTGTGTAATATAAATCATATTTAATATTTTTAGAGAATTAATTATTTGAACATCGTGCCCTAGAATTGCATTCCATCTCAAAACCTAGCTTTAAAAATATATATAGAAATATTTTTATGATTTACATGGTAAAAGGGTATCTAATGTGGTGACTCATATCCCATGGTGGGAGGGAATATGGAATCTCATTATGCTCATACATGGGGCACCCTGTGTGGATTTTTTGGGGTTAGATTACATTTTTATGTCATGAAATGATGATGTGTCAATGTATTTTATTGTCAAACAAGTAGGACATTGTACTAGTCAGTTTTACATCATTCAACCTAGACATAGTTGAATCAGTCCTAACCCCATCGGGATTACATTACCACAACTCACGTGCCTATGAGAAGTTCATGGCTTTAACAATTCTAGGAATCAACAGTATGGAGGATTGGTCAAACATAAGGTCAACATTAGCAAATTTGTACTGCAAAGTGAGATGAATTATCTTACCTACACAGAAAATAAAAATTTTGGGCAATTCATGGTCTATGTTCATATAGGACATATCGTGAGGGACCGTGACATTATTTAGTACAAGATTGAAGGGATGTGTGTAAGTGGTGCGTGTGAGGCAAGAGGGTTGTGAACAAGAGGTGATCAAACATGGTTATCTAAAATAGGTGGTTCCATAGAGATTAAAATAAGGGTTTTAAGTAATATATTTATTTTTTATGCAGGTTTAAGGGTTGCACATAATATAGGAGTGTTGTGTCCATGATAAATTATTTACGTAAGAGGATCTCTTTCATGAACCTACCTTAGGTCAAAAGAGATTAGGATATGGTTATAGAGTTGTGGTCCCACTAATGTGAGGAACCATAGGGAACCTCTAACACATGATCATATACATTGAAGTTTCCTTTCCTTTTTATGTCCCAAACTACTGGTCTTATGCATAGTCGATTGGTAGTTAGAGTTCTAGAGGAGCACCCTGAACAATTGGTTTGACATTCAATTTATAGGAAAATCCTTGAGTGATTGGAACATAATCTTATGGTCATGGAAGATGGCTTCTTCAAATCTTCATCCATTTCTATATAGAATTGTCATGCAAGGTTCTAGTAGTCATTAAATCTGAAACACAATAGGTTTTCATGTGGATTGGGTTTCTTTCACACGATTTGGACATCTTGTGTGCATCTTCTATGGCCACATTGAGTGGTCTTCATGAAAGGTAATAAATTTATGTTTTATTTAGTGCATATTTATCATTCATTAGGATTATAATCTATCGAACCTACCTCATAACTTTCTAGCACCTTACGTTTTCTTGTCATAATGTTCTGTCATTTCAGATATTACTTTTATATTGTCCAAAATTGGATATATATATATATATATATATATATATATCCCCATGTAGAATTCAGGTACCAAAAATATAATATTTATCAGATTTCATCTTATTATTAGTATATGGAACCCCATATTATATCATTATTATTTCTAAGAACATAAAAATTGGGAGACTTCAGCCACATGATGAAATTTCACTCCTATTCTAAATATATTTCATATTATGATTATATCCATTTTTAACTACTAATTAGTTGACTATATAATAATAATAACATTATATAATATTAAATTATATTATTAAAGTTATAATTTAGTTTAGTAATGTGTATGAGAAAAACTAATCAATAATTTTGGGTTTAATAGATAAAATGTAAAATTTTTGGATATAAAATATTACCCCTTTAATTAAATTGCATCCTATTAATTTTAATAATGAATTTCAAAATTAAAAAATAAATGTGAATATTAAAGATATAAATGAACAAGGATATAATTTTATGATATATATATACACTATACAAGAACATGAATATATCTTATTCCAAAAAATTGTATTAAACCTAATATGGAAATTTTATCTAGCCATTTGAGTGAACTGTCACCCATTAATCCTTATCGAGACCCACATTATATAATCTTTTCTAGTGGGGTTTCATAATCATATTTAAATTGATATACTATAATAAGTTATGGTTAAATGTGATATCATTATTCCGAACTATTTTTTCACTAATTCAATATAATAAATACATTTTCAAAATAACATTAAATATTTATAAAGGATGAATACAATGATTTTCAAAAATAACTTTTCTATAAACACAATGTTGTTATATAATAATAATTATAATATAATTATATTAATATTTAAACATATATCCATCATTGTGATGATTTTATGTCATTAGAAAAATTATAGGTATTAAATGGTGGGTTAAACAACATACATCACTCAATGTTATCAAGTAGGAGATTTGTGTACCACACTCCACGTCATTTTTTGAAAAAACAGCAGTTGTTGGGTATTCATAACCCCAAAAAATAGAGTAACCTTGAAATAATGTTTATTACATTTGTATATTATACAAGTTATCAGTCATTATAGGATCAATTATATTAGTAGTTTTTGAGAATTATCTACACACATGATTTAAATATTAGATTAGAATTATAAACTAATTAAATATTAAATATTCTTTTATTAATGAAATTATTAAAAATACCCTTCTCCATAACATTAGGGAAGGATAATATATAAATGGTGAGGTTAAATGCTCAGTATGGGATGTGTATAGTGGAATCTATCAAATATAAATAAGGCCTAATCAATATAGAATAGTGGATCATCAAAATCTATGTCATTCAATAAAAAATGTTTGTTAAATGAACATACCTGAAAATATCAATTTACAATCACATGGTTAATGGAAACATAATTATCAAAAATGGATTTGCCTAAATCTGTACATTCATTATATGTTCAGTAAAGCTTTGACTATGTTATCATGAATCCTAATGTATTAATGAAGCATCAACTAAATTATGTGACAATTATTTAGTAATAAAATAATTCAATACATATTTTAATATTTTATTTCATAAATATGCAAATTTAATTGGATAAATATCTATTTTGAATTTTCTTTTTCAAAATAATTCTATAGTGAATTTTTTTAAAAAAAAATCCAAAATAATATTTTATAAATAATTAAAATTATATAATTTATATATTCCTTATTTTATTTATAATAATGTGAATGAATATTTATATTGAAAATTTATTAACTATATGTTTTATATAAATAAATATACATTTATTTGAAGGTAAGATGGGTACTTTTAAAAAAGCCAGGGTTTTTTACTTAGCTATTTTTGTTTAAAAATGCATAACGTCTATCCATTTTAATGAATTAAAATACTACTTAATGATGAACGATTTAAATGCAATTTATATATAATATATCTATATATATTAATTTATATTATTCTATTACCTATTATTATTCATAGATTTTATATAATATCATCTTATGCTTGACAGATGCATTTCTTGAAAAAAAAAATTTGTATGCGTTTTGTGGGGTTTATATCTAAATTATGTTTTAAAAATTATTTGATTTATAATTAACTAAAATTTATTCTATATTTATAATTATAATTATTAATATTTTTTAAAAATATCAACTAATTTTTTGCATCATTTTTAGTAAAAATGTTAAAAATTAATTAAACTGGGTGAGGTTAAAAGAGGGGTTTTCTTGTAAAATGTACTTTGGTTGAAATTAATTTTCCAAATACATAAAATTTTAATTTGAAAAATTATATTTCATATTTAGAATAAATTTGTAAAAATTATCTAATATGTCTCATTTTATTTTAATCCTAATAGATTAATTACCAATTATTAAAACATTACCGATGTGAAATAATTTTTTCTTAAAATTAATTGAACATATATGATAAAGGAATATTGTGATTAAACATGTTTATTACATATATATGGGCAGTTTATATACCTCAAAATATCTGTAATAATTTTTTAATAAATTTTATAGGATCTTGGGGTGAGATTTACTTACCATTATTGATTTGTTTTATGTATTTTCAAAGATTTTACTCCTCAATTATAAAAGTGAATTACATACCCTTAATTATTAACAACTCAAAAGCCATTTGGATTGAAAATAAACACAGAAAAATACCTCCCAAATCCTCAAACACATTATATAGGATTGGGTATTCCCAGAAGGCCAAACCTAGGGTTATTAAAAATAAATCCAAATGAGTGTTCTCTAAGAGATGGAAATCATCTTAACGAAGCACTTTCATTTCATTTAATCTATTACAACCTTAAATTTGGTTGTAAAACATCCAAAATAATTACACCAGTATATCCCAATTAATTAAATGTTATTATTTTTATATAATAACATTAATCCATATCTTTATCCATCAAATGGAAAAAATCAATCAATCTTGTGTATAAAGAACTACCGCCCCACCAACTGATTTAATTTTTTCCATTACCAAATCCCACCGATAGTCATATTGATATAAATAATACATACATATGACCCATATGAATTGATATCAATTATATAAATTAATATATCTTCCACTTATGAACCCTTTCACTCATTGAGAGAATAATATCATATCTTTTTCTATGTACATCACCCATGTTTCCACGAAGTGCTGACATTCATTTTGCATGTCCAAATTTATAGTATGTTTATAAAAATGTATATAATGATTAATTTTTTTTTAAATTAATATGATTTTGGATGTGATTTAATAACTTCTTATTCACCTGAACATGACCATTCATGAAATAACATGCATGAGAAAACATGTGATTTAACACACAAAACATTAATAATAATAAAATATTATTAACGAACGAGAGGTAAGATGTAATAATAGGATCATATATGGTATTATAAATGTGAATATGATTCTGGAATAAAATAATAATATTTTTAGAACCATTACATAGGATTTTAATGAATGTTCAACTAAAGGGAATCCTGAGGTAAAGTACATCATCTCAAATTCACTTCATTGAGGCTTATTTTAATGGTTTAAAAATAATTTATTTACTATAGAATATATACCAGAACTTTTAAATTTATTATCTAGAATTAATTATAATTTATGGAATTTTAAGTTTCAACTAGAAATAATTCATTTAATGGGTATTTTACTTTAATGTTTCCATGTAGTAAGTGTTTCATTACTCAATTTGTTTTCATTGGGTTTTTTTATTTTTTTATTGTCTTTGAAATTCTAATATTTCATGTGTGATATATTTTTATTATTTTTAATTCATTTATTGTTGTATTATGTTTCTTTAATTTTTATATATGTAATCAATAATTTGGTTAATTGTCACTTCAACTTGTTGATCTTTGTAATAGATTACATCTCAATATCTAATCAATTGGGACATTTTCTAATTATGCACAAACTTTTTATGACATCTAACTAATTACCATTTAATTTCTATGTTATAAATATTATAATATTTATTATATTTTAATGTTTAATTTGATGTTTTTTATATCATTATGGCCATGATTAAAAAGTTAATAGTGTAGTGAGGTTTATGTTTCAATCTCAATTTTACTGGGGTTACTTTTTCATAAATATACATTGATGGAAATTATTTTATCATTATATAAAATGACCATTTAATTTTATTATTATCAATTTATTTATTAGGTTTTCAAGTAATAGTAACATTTTCATCTGTTTGGTACTTAACACTATTGATAATATTATTTTCCTAAAAAATTTTCTTTATTACTCTCTTCGATAAAAAAATATCTTTATTCAAATTTCATTAATTATAGAAATTTCATCAAGAATTCTTTTAATATGATATTATTATTTATTAATGAAATATTAACCAATTATTTTAATTTTACAAAAAAAAACTAAAAGTAATCTTTCTTTCGTCTTTTAAAGACGAAACTTTTGGACTTTCATAAAAAATATAAAAGGAATATTTGTTTTAATGTACCGAGAATTAACATAACATTCCTAATATCATAACCACTCATTGTTCTGAATATTCATTAAAATGTTTACAATTTTCATTTAATGGAATATTTTTTCATAATATTATGGACATTTATAGTTTTTAATACTTATTTTCATTTTAAAAATTCTATTTTCTACATGAATGTAATTAATAATATTTTTATGGTATTTATATTCATAAAGAACAAAAAACTATATTTTACTCAACTGGGGTTATGATGTAACAATCCAATCTATTTTCACTTCCTTAATATGTTATATGATCATTTTGACTTGGTAATGTATTTACATCATCTTTGTTAATTAATTTTATAGTCATTAACATTCCCATGAAATAATAAAATTAATGTGATCATAAAAAAATTACATTTATCTTAATTATCTATATTTTTTTATCATTATAATCATTATTTATAAAAATATATACAATTTTTAAATAATTTTTTTAGAATGTATGTTTTTTAATTAACTTGTGAAAATCTTGATAAATATTTATTCATTAATCAATAAAAATATATATTCATAATGAAAATATTTCTTCAATTAAATAAATCATTTCAATGTGTGGAATGACTTGGAGATGTATTCATAGGTTGGGTTTAATTATAGAAATTCCTAAGGAATTGGTAGGTCTCATGGGACAAATTTGTTAGGAAAATTAAAAAGGGTTTACCCAAAGTTTTTAACTAGCTTATGAATGGTGCTGATGGTATATATGTCATGATGTATGAGATCATGATGTCCGATTTTATGAATTTCATTCATTATGAATTTAGTTATTATTATCCATTAAATTTATTGAATTAATATTAACCATGAATTAATATTTTACACAATTTATTCATTAAATGGAATGTGTGTTCAGATATTTACTTTACCATATTGATTATTTCTTATCTGATATTTATATTTGATATATTGATTAAATGGAATGTGTGGTCAATTATTTACCTTGAAATATTTATTTTAACTTATTGATCTATGATGTCTTCTACAACACAAAACCCTTAATAATAACTATTCCTCACCTTTATTTTATTTCTTATCCATGGGATATGAAGAAGAATTATTTGAATGAGTTCATGCATGCTGAATTTTTTCCATTACTATGGTTAATATTTTTTCTGATTGTAAAATGGGTATGATGTTTTCATCTGTCTCTACAAGACTACAAAATCATTGGATCCTTTAGGATTAAACCCCATGTATCTAGGCCAATGTAAGAAATTAGAAGCAAACATTTACTTATGAGATTCTATGTTGTTATAATTGGTATCAGAGGAAGGTTAGTAGAAAAAATGGGAACATTATTCTAGAATGCATAGATTAAGGATCATTAAACTATTATAAATTTTGATGATAAGAATAGAATAACATCTTAATGTTTTTTGGTATGAAATATATTATATGGTTTTCATATAAATACATCAATATATGGATACTACAAGTTTATTTTGTTCTAACACAACTCTACCAATGGGTCATAACTCTGAAAAGTGCTTATTAGGATTTGAGATGATTGTTACCTAGTGCTCGATAATAAGCCTCAGTGAAAACCTAGTTTGATACTCCCAGGGGATATGCCAAGGATAATTCACATTTTTATCAAAAATATTATGATGGATTTAAAAAAAAAGTTATTCTATAACGATATTTGAAAAGAAACCTCATTTATGATTCCAGGATTAACAATGAATAAATTTTGAATTACAGTTTCACGAGATTTAGAAAAATACATTACAATTTGAAATTGATAAGCTTAATAGATAATTTATTACATTCAATTGTTCTGAAATATAACATAAAAAATGGTATCATCACTTGTGGTCAGCATAGACATTTCCTTTTATATCAAGGCCAAATATTTTGTATTGGATCTTAGTAGAGAATGACTGTATTAAAGAAACATACTCTGGTTATGATAGATAGAATTTCCAAATAGAAAAAACATTCTTATAAAATATTATTCTACTATGTTGGATCACATTATGTGATATATACACCATTCATTTATTGTGAATACCAATCCACTTTTTGCTGAGAAATGGAATATTTCCCATAAAAATATATTTGTATCCTTGAAATGTTATAAAAATAAAAGATTACACTTATAGTGTGTTGTAACAAAGTTTATTATAATAAATAGTTTTAATTGATCCATACAACATGTGTGTAATAAGAAATAGAAGAGTTCTTAATGTATATTTTTTAAGGAAACATTCTTCAAAAAATATTTACTATATGGGAAACAAACTGAAACAAATCATTTATTCCATATATTAATGAAAAAGAATGAATAATATGTTTTGAATTATGAGTAAACCTTTAAAATATTATTCACATATTCTATAGACTACATACCAAATATAGAATTTCTGAAAATTTATTTATTTAAAGGGATTAATCCGTGTATCTAAGGGTTCTAGTTTCTCAAATAAAATTCATCATATGATGAAATAGTTTTTTGGACCATCAAAATAGAGAATTAATTTTCTAGATCCTATATATTGAAGTCAAATCAAGAGAATAAGAGTTTACCTAAACACCCGGAAAAATGGAATGTGTCAAAGAATAATAAGAATAATAATCAATTTCCATAATATTAAAATTATGGAAATAAAAATCATGGAAATTTATTGAAGGCCATGACAGTTTATAAAAAGTGTGGTGACAAATGTCTTTTATCAGATTAATGTAAGAAAAAATAGGGACAACTATTATACAATACTTCAAATGAAAACCAACAAGGAATATTCAAACCAATGTACCCACTACCAAGGGTATATACCATAATAATATTTAAGGGGATTATTCTAAGCTTATGTGATCACTATAACTAAGATAGAAG
Organism: Viscum album; assembly: GCA_963277665.1. Lineage (NCBI taxonomy): Eukaryota > Viridiplantae > Streptophyta > Magnoliopsida > Santalales > Viscaceae > Viscum > Viscum album. Next base: position 1,255,582,738 of record OY728142.1, on the reverse strand, counting down.
TAATAAATATTGTGGTAGAACATACATTAATCATATATTCAAATTTATCCAATTCTTTATTTGATTGTGGATTTTCACACTTTTTATATATTTTATGTTTTAAAAAAATTAGATACTTCCCTAGAACCATAATAAGAGTGTTTTCAATCAAAACTCATAGTAGAAGTCTCACTAAAAAAGGGATGTGTCAATTTGTCCCCATTATGACACAAAAATTACCTTTATATGTGGAATTTATTATCTTACCTATGTTTTATTTTTATATAATCCTTTGTATGTATTTGATTTCATAATATAAATAAAAAATGTATTTCATAGTTAAGTAAAATAATATTCATTTCAAAGAAATCAAATTCCTTATTTTATAGTAGTTACATCATAATTTTAGTCATGTATTGATACACACATAATGACCCTTTTGAATGTGATTCATGGGAATGAAGACCAACCTTAATTTATAGATGGAAAAGGGAATATTCAAATTGCAGATATACATATTATACCAGAATACATTATTGTATTTTCCGAGGATATGCATAAAAATACACAAGGGTATAATTTTGATTTTTTTAAATTTAACACCCAATGAAAGTCCTATATCAAATAATATCTAAATATTTTTCACTCTGGAATTAGTGGAGTTCATGAAAATACTATAACTATTTTTTGGTAAGGGATTTATTCACTATAGTGTTTCAACATAGGGATCCCCTTATTTCATCATTATTAATAAATATGGTTCCATGATGTTTTCAATTGATTATTAGGAAATTAATTCTCAATGATTAATAAATTTTATCATCTACCTTGCATTGATGACTTATTTTAACAACATCAGGGAGATCATTCCTTTTAATAATATTATCAATTATTTTATGCATCATCAATTGTTAATAAGAAATGAAGAAATTCTAAAGAAGTCTTTCCAAATGAGGTATAAACATTAAAATAATTAAAAAAAATTATTCAGATTACCTAATATATCCTTTATTTTTACATATATATTGAAAAATGTATCCAAACAATTTATTGATAAATTAATTGATGTATTGAATTATGATATATTTTTGTGATATAATATATATGATGTCTATGAGAATTACTTATAGATTATTCCAGAGAATTGTATAATAAAATTGGTATATGCTAAATTTAGCGAGTATGAGTTCTGCATCTACAGATTTTATCTAATTGAAAATATTTTCCCGAAGGATTGAAACTCAGTTGATCCTATAATGAAAAATGAATTCTGTGAATGGCTTACACCAATGAACATAACAGAGGTACATAGTTTTAATTTCTTAGATATTTACTATTGGTGATTCATTTATAATTTTCCCTGATTATATAACCCATTAAGTCATCTTACATTTAAAGGCTTAAGGTTCATTTTGAAAAAGTAATGTGAATAATTTTGTAGAGGAAATGGATAGGATATTGGAAATTTATTTGATCTTGACTCTAACATCATGAAATGATGGTATTGTGATTTATAATGATTCATTAAATAAAATACTTGTTCTTTCATTATATAATATTATAATTTAATGATATATTCTTTAAGGTAAATGATGAATCATGAAAAGAACTATCCAATCCATGATATTGTGTTGGATGTAGAAATATTTTATTTGATGATATGAAGACATTATATATATGGAGAAAGATATAATATATAGAAAGTAAATAAGAATAAAATAAAACATTTCATAGAACGATATCAACCTGATGAAAAGAAGATGGCTCAAGCTACTCATAGATTATGGTAACAGATTATAAAAACTCCCAGGTAATCAAATTAAGGCTTTATATTCATTGATTTTGAAGCATCATGGAGTTCTAACCCACATTAGGATTTAAAGGGATCATTTCATTATGAATCTAGTGGAAAATATTACTTTTAATATTATTGTAGGTTATAAATAATTCCTTTTGGAAATGAAAGTGAACACAATTTTGTAGGAAAATATAAAAATTACCCACTCTCATGATGATAATTTTCAAAGTAAAATTAATGATTTGAAATAAATAAAATAAGATCACTTCATTTATTAAAATAGATTCCTAAAATTTAGAAATTCACTTGAATTTCCATATATTCATAACTTAAAAATTAAATTGACATATTATGTTCATAGTATGAATTACTCTATACACCATGGTTTCGCCATGATTTATATGCATTTGAGGGAACATTTTTTGTGGGATAACATGAAGTGATAAATTTCATATTATATTTGACTATGATTGTTTTATCCATAAGTAAAGGGAAAGAGACCAAATCCTATATGATTCGTGCATTCTTTTCCTATTCCTATGTGAAAATCAGAGGACATTAGTATGAAATTTTTATCCAGAATAACAATTATTCATTGTTGTAATTATTATATATTGGATATAGTTGGTTTTATAACCAAACATTATCATTTCCAAGATATAAGTGAATATTTTCATCTTTAGTGCCCCATAAGGATCTATAATAATGAATTTTTAAGGAATCATGGTGAAAATTTTTCAATTGAATCTAATCATGATATCTAATCACTAATAAAAAAATGTCTTTTGGTCACATACCAATAGTTAAAACACAATTGTTTTATGTTGATCTGTCCAGATATATCCTTAGTGTTTTAAAAATGTATATTTAAATTCGAAATAGCCATGGAATGATCTCCCCATGTGGAAAAACCATCCCTTGTTTTTTATGTTCCTTTAGGTTTTCCTCTCCCACTCTCCCACTCCCCCAATCCCTCTCCAGAAACCTCTCCCCTCAGCCGATATCCTCCCACAAAACATATCCTTCATATGAAACTTTCCATATAATCCTCCATGATTCCTCCATCAATCACCAGATTATCCATTCATTGTTCCTCCATCCCTCATATGCTCATTCCATCTTTGATACCCTTATTCGGGTGTTCCCCATTCATTGTGTTGGATGATTCTTCCCATCTTCATAATCGAGCTCCCTATCCTTCGCATGATCGAATAACCCTTGCCTTCCTTATACTATCGTGAAGAGCCTAATCGGTTCCCTACTCTCGCGATATCCCCTCTATTATTACTTTGTTTATTTGAGTGGTTCAGCATGGTTTCATCATATCATTTTGAAGTAATGTATCTCCAGACTAATAACTAATTTATCCAATATTACGTTCTCTGATTCTGGTTCACTTTCCAAGTGTTTAGAGAGAGGATTTTAAAATGGAATATCTAGAATTATGGTTATATTATATATCTTATAGATTACTTCCTAAGAGGCTATGTTGAAGCCACCGTTCATAGATTGACTTCAGTTATGTTTACTTATTGTTTTTTTAGAATTTTTTTTTCAATTTTGGGTGAAATTGGATATCGATTTGGGTGATTAATTTGGGGATTTCATGTTGTCTAAATTAGTGTGTGCTACATGAGTAGACCACACCCAATTTCTCATGGTTTATGCACCATTAATTTTTCAGTGATTTTGGAAATTATTATGATTATTTTTGATTTTTTGGTTTTAATTGTTTTGTTTATTAATTTCATGCATTTTATTGATGATATGGAAAAAGATGGACCCATATGAGGTCTGTATGATCTTGGGAAAGATTTAATTTCAAATATTTGTAGAGTATTGTATATATTTTTTTTATTTGTGTATATGTAAATTTCATTATTTTTTGGGTTTAAATATCATATGATATTTGATAGGATGATGTAAAATTGAACGAGGCATATATCTATTTACTAATCAATAAATAAATTAAACTTATTTGTATAAATTATTTATTTAAGTGTAAATATAATTTCTAATTTGTTTCTTGTTCATTTTTAGTTTAGTGTTACATATTTCAAATGATTATGATGACATATTTTTATTTAATTGATCATCAATGTTAAGTAAAACATTTTTGGATTCATTTATTCTATTATACTTTTAAAATAATTTTTTATGGGAAAAAATAAAAATATTAAAATTTGAACATAATCTTTAAATAACAACATTCAAAAAACTTATTAATTTTGTCGTTTGATTTATGTACCCATATAGACAAAATCTTATAAAGGTAATATTTAATATAATGACCTAACTAACTGTGGTTAATTATGTTTTGACTGAGTTATGTTTCCCCCACATAATATATATATATTCTATATTCTATAATTAAAATTTTACATAGATTAAAAATTTATTATTTATTATTTAGTATTTAGAGGTGGCCAGTTTAGTGTATGATTTGTTTTTCTTGAGTGTGTCAATAATAATATACTTTTCATGTTTTTAGTTTGAAAATTATGCTATAATAGAAGTATTGATAATATTTTTCCATTCAATGAATTCTATGGATTGTTTAAAAACTTATAATGAATATATTTTTAGCATTCATATTTATGTATTTAAAATCATATTTTTATGAATTATGTTTTACTGAAAAATATTTCTTTTTCTTAAATAAAGCACACAATTTTCCATGAAATAGTTCAAAACATAGAATGTAATATTTATAAAAAATTTTAGATGTTTTTGGTATTTTTTTTCATTGTAATGTGGTTTATATATTTTAATAGATGATTTTTTGAAATAATTTTTATAAGTTATATTATTAAATTTTTTATTTATATATAGTAATTTCATCTAACGGCCTAATAGAATGAATCTTAAAATATTTTTCAATTTAATTTAATGTTTCATTAAATTATTACGTAGTGTTTTGTTGGGGTTTTTTAGAATAATAAAATAGATTCCAAGGTTTTCAAAATAAACAAATACATTATCATTGGTAATGTAATAGAATTGTTTTAACTATATATTCTTTAATTGTATCAGTTGATTTTAATTTATTTTAGAGAATATAAATTTTAAAAATCTTGGATATTTTATTAAATAATCACTTATTAGGTGTGAGTTTTTCTACAATGTCGTTTTTATGATTTTTGTGCTCTTATGAAATATACTATTAGAATATCAGTTTTATATTTTTATACTTAATTTCTATTATGAATTTTCATGTCTAATTTTGATGGTTATTTTAATGGTTATATGTAAATTTTTTTAGTGCGTACATGTTTTCTTGGTGCATATTTTATGACATTTATAATTTTTAATTATATTTAATAATTTCAAGGAATATAAATATATTTAACTTCAATATAGACTACAAAATTTTAATTATTGATTAATATATTTGTAATTTGTTAATATCATCATATTATATTTTGGTTTTATTGGTTTTGTTATGGAAATATAAATTTTGACATATAAAAGTATTAAAATTTGTGATATGTTTATAGTCAATGAGCTATAAAATGAAAATAATGTGTTCAAACCTATCTATTGTCACTAAAAATACCATAAATATATGGTTTTTGATATTTTAAATGATTTGACAAATTTGCATCCAAAATTATAAATCATGGATTTTAATGAGGCATTTTCAGTAGTTAAATGATTTATTATTCAATAATGCATGATCAAAGACAGATCACGAGGAACAAAAAACCACACAAATAATAAGAAAATGGGTTTTACATTGTCCTATAAAGTTTATAGCATGATTAATATGAATTCCCATTAAATATTTTAGGAAATGTTACACATACTGTTCATTGTCGACTAGCCTTGTGTGGTTACAATATACTTTGAAAAGTGATTAGAAATATTATTTTTGGTTATCTTTAAATTCTAGGATCCCTCATAGCAATGGGTTATTTTAATAAGGCATCCCAAATTTCCTATTTGATGTTGAAAAAAGGGGGTCAAATTGAGACATAAAATATTTTTTATCTAAGTGCCTTTTGGGGTCTCTGAGATATCCAATTCAATATATTTAAATGACTTATGAATTATACTACTAGGAGTAACATTTAACTAATTTTCCCTGGGCGAAAATAGTTATCATATTCCACTAAAAATATTGTTCATGTTGGGTTATCAAATATAGGATGTTTTGTACTAATTTTGTGTCATTAAAATGAGTATCATAGTGTTAGTTTTAAAATATTTATTTAAACTATATTTCATAAAAGTAATTTTGGATATATAATTGAAATTAATTTTTACAATTTTTTTTTAATTATAATTTTTTTAGAATTTTATTTAGAATTTTTTAAAAAAATTTATTTTCTAAATATATCATTGATGGGTATAAAATTGAAACTGTTCTTGGATGATAGATTTATCATGTTTAGTTTACGAGTATAAGTTGTTTCATTATGATGTAGGAGAAACCCATTATAATTAAATGATGAATAATGGATCCATGGGTTCTTGTTGAATAATGTTATAATGATTCACTCTTGGGGGAGTGCCCCTCCTATTGATGTAGATGGTGAATGTGGTGAACTGGAATCAAGTTTTTTTTACAAAAGATAATATATTTACATTATGTGGTAATGTTTTCGGTGAAATGGTTCCTTCCTTGGACAAATGAGGGTATGATTATGAAATTAACCAAATGTTATTTCCATGAATGAAAAAGGATATGGTTTGGAGAATTTTAGTACATTCACTTCTATATTTTTACTATATTTTATTTTAATGATTTTTTTTTGAAATGAAAATTTCATCATTTAATAAATATTAATAAATTATATTTGATTAAAAGTTAGTGTATGGCCCTAGTGATTGTACATAGTGATTATGACGTGATAAAATAAAGATATAGTGATTCTTCTATGATCATTACATTCTCTTGGAGAGAATCCATGGTGATCAAGCATCTCTCTATCATAATTCGAAGATATTTTTATGTCATGATCTTCCAATACCTTTTGAAATTTATATATAAATTCTTATGATGATATTTTTATATTTTTATAATTTTTCCAATGTATTATATTTTTTGTTATTAGTATTTTAATTCATTATAATATAATTTATGAATATATATTACAATTATTAATATTATTATTATATTTTTCATCATAAAAGGGTAGAGAATTTCCAATTTTTCCCCATTTGGTTGTGTCCCATGACTAAACGGAATATTAATTCTTATAAATTAATATTTTCATAATTTCATTATGAAAGTATTCAATGGATGTGTGTTAGAAAAATCTTTTTATTTTTTATTCCACATCTCTCCCATATCTCCTTATTCTTATTACCACAATTATTATATTAGGACCAAGCATGGGTGGTGTATTTCCATGTAAAATAAAAAACAAAATTTTATCAATATTTTGGATACAATAGGTGATAACACATTTTATAACAATTATTAAATTATACCCACTATACTGAAAAGATATTTTGAAAATATTATCTCATCCAAAATAATTAACATTTGTTTCACCAACGTAAATAACACATCTTAGTGGAGTGACATGTGATGTACTGATCAACATAGATTAATGAAATGTTTCTTGTTTATTTAAATTGGTTTGTCCATATTAGATAACAGAGAACATACAAGATGTTATAAGAAACATTAACCTTTTCTACGTCCATTTTTTTACTCAACTAATTATAAAATGTGAATATAAAAGAATTAAAATAATTTATATAGATATATCCTATGGTGGAAAATTTATTTTGATGATATGACTTCTTTGTTTTCATCACTATAGAATCCTTTATGGCCCGAGGATAAATGAATTTTTTTTATTTGATAATTTTTTCATTAAATTATTCATTAAGGATTTATATTTTTTTAACATTCTAAAAATGGAATTTAGTGTCACATAACATGGCATAGAATTAGGATACATTTTTTACAATGATTTATACCAATAATTGAGGGTGTTTAAATGAATATCAAATCCAAAAGACTTGGAATCATTCCACAATTATTTTCAATGTTTTGAATAAAACCTACGATTCATATGTGAAAGTGTTTGAAAATTGTAAATATACACCAATGTATAAGGTATGATGTAGTAAATTCCATCATGTGGTGTTTTTTGTTATATGAGGATTAGTGATTCAACTCTATAGTGTATGAATTCAATGAAATTTGATATCAATTTAACAAAAATCAATTTTTAATGATCATATTATTTAGTATTTGGATTTACATATCAATCTAAATATTATATGTTCATTATGCGTTATGGATTCATGTATAATTTATCATGTACAATTAACACACTAATAACATATATATATAAAAAGATGACATATCTCACTTCTTTTCCCACAGTTTCCTTATTGGTGGGTTCTTATGATGAGATCGGTTCTATCTATATTTGTCGAAGGCGTTAATATCGACATCATATTTGGATTAGGTTTTATCCATTTTTATTATTATTTCTAATTTTAATTAGATTTATTGTGATTTTTGGTTTCCTAAAATCTTTATAGTACATATTGGATATCATTGATGAGGATTCGACCTAGCATGGTTGAAGCCGACTTACATGGGTATTCATAAGTAGGAATACACATATATATTTTCCTAAAATATATATAGTCACTCATGGAAATATTAATATATATATATATATATTGGGGCTATGTGTGCTTATATATAGCTATGAGAAATATAAACTTGTTTAAGTGTAAATGGGTATATGAAAGTACAAATAAATATCAAAGGACCCCATTGTGTATATTTGTCCATGAAAATGTCTACATATGGGGATATGTGTCCTTGTATATATGTGAAGGTGAATATGCGTGCAAGTGGGAAAAAATAAAGATTCGAGTTTTCGTCCTAAAAAGTAGTGTTCCATGAAGTTGATAAAGGTTTATTATGCCTAACCCATTAATACAAATTCAATAATTGATTGGATCTTTTAAAGACCGTTTTTCTTCACAAAATGGTTTTTTTATTTTCATTAAACTAAAAAACCCATATTTTAAAACATGACAATTTGTGCAGTAACATCACTATGAAATTAAACTATTTATAGTTGACTACCTTACCAGAAAGAATTGTCCACTTAGTAATTAAATAACTAGTTTTCTTTTAACTACTTGAAGCACCATCCTTGGTTCTATTTTATTTTCCCATACATGGTTTAATGTTCAATGTTCATGTGGTTGAGTAATAAGGTCTAAAGGGTTTATAAATTAGTGATAAATAGAATGAATTATGGTGTTTCCTCCTCAAATATCGTTTAATTTCAAAAAAATTAATTTATTTCCAGAATGTTAAATATAATATTGAAATTATGAGAGTTTCATAATATATGAGATCTAAATTAATAAATATACATTGACAATTAAGGCATAACTAGTGAGTAGAGTCCTTTATTTTCACAGAAGGATGGAAAAATAATTATCCCCTAGGTGGGTTTATTTATGGGATCACTAAAATTTATAGGTGAATGAGATTATTTTGGGAACATTCCATTAGGTTGTAACTATTATAGAAGTATTATGGAATTGATGATATTAAGACTGAAACATCAGCAATTATCTTGAAATAATAATGGTTACTATCTATATTATGTAAAATAACCAAGGATAAAAATAAAATGTGTTTATTTTAATCAGTTTGAAATTTAAATAGATCTTATGGAACAGAGTGTGATAGATTCCTATGTATTAAGTGGGATAACTAATCCACCCACTTTCCCATGGACTGTATATTAGATTATGGTAACTAATGGTTTCTTATATTTATTTGTGAGTGACATGTTATATTATTATTATTATGATCGTTAATGTATTCCATGATTAAATGATATGTACTAGATATATGTCAGAAAAGATACATGAATGTTGGAAATTCCAGAAACTAAGAGAGTACTAGGATTGGGTTCTATATGAAATCTGATATATTGGTTACTGTCATAATCATTTTTTATACAATATAGTTTTGAGATGATAGAAATATTTTGATTCTGATTCACATACATGGAAACCAATACAAAATTAAGGGGACATAATATATTTACTTTGGGGGATATTACATGATCTATCCCCAATATATTTCCCGATAAAATTGGAATGGATAGACCAATTTTATGTTGGTTCTCCTTGAATGGTTATATATTAGACAAATTGGTTTTGTAACCAATACACCATGTTAGTCTATCAATTATTACTATTTTTGTTATAAGCAATAATTTCTACAAAGAGAATTCAATAGAAAAATATTGTAATTACAATTCCATTCGAGTATATGGATTAGATAGATATGTTCAATTAAAAAGTATAATTTATATATATAATGATACCCCACAACCTCAACCATGGGTTGTAAATAATTGATAATGGTGATATGTTCACAAACAAACCATTGTTTTTTATTACATGAAAAACATAGGGATAATAAATTTACTGTGGGAAGAGCTCACACTGTAATAAAACCATGTGGAACTGTGATTGATTTTTCAATGATACATCTTAATGTATTCTTATATTTCATGATTGAATCAAGAAAATTATAGATAAACATAAAGGTAGAAAACATTCATAGGTTCAATCAATTATAAAATAATTCCCACAGTCATTAAATTGGTAAAATTTCCTTCTAAAGTTACATTGTGATGGATCATTACTCAATTCAACACTTTATATAAAATATTATAAAACAAATCCTAGATATAGAAACAAAATAACATTATATTATAGAAACAAATTTCATGTATAACATTTTAAATTTCTTTAAGTACTAAACATTGACCTTAGTTTTCATCCCGAGCTCTATCCCCTCTCCCTATCATGGTTCCACATCCTAGCCACACAATACTCAAAAAAATATACCAATAAAACCATGAATAAACTAGTAAACCAATCCAAACTCTACATAGTTTATTCATTTCCTTATTTCACCTAATTTTATTCATCTATTCCTCATATCCCAACCAACACCAATAATCCCCAAATATATTGTCAATCTATTACCTCAATTTTCAAACACAATCAAATTCTATTGATAATTTCCCAAACAATTATCCAATATTCTACTCCATAACCACCCCATGGATCCTAGAAATTAGGTTAACCACACTTCCTAATTAATATGAAAATCACCTCAAAATAACCATGAAGCTACTTGTTTAACACACATTATTCTGAAAGACCACTATTACCCAAACATGATAAAATCTATTCTATAGAGAATTTTCTAGACCCATGTCTTCTAAAAACCTTATTTATACTGAGAATTAAACCCCTTAATAATCCTTGAGGGATATTTTACACTAATTTTACAACTATATTTTTTATTCTTTACAAAACCCATTCCTTGAGACATGCTTGGAAAGAAACATATGTCAATGTTGAAAACGAATAAAAACATGGATATATGGGTTATGTAGTAAATTGAAATGGAAAATAATATCGTGGACACAATATAGTGTGAATATGTAAAATAGACAGCACCCAAAAAAATGTTTTTAGGAAATTCATAATGCACATGCCACTAATGAAAACAAAGAGAACATTAGTAACACTAGGCCATAAGTTTTCCATATATTTTCTTAATCATTACAAGAAGAGGTCCCGAATTCCCACTTTGATACTAGTGATTCATAAAAGATTATTATTTAAAATCTTTTAATATTGATGAATCATACATGAAGTCGAGTTCTAGGAAAGATAAAAAGATAAGAGTGGACAAGGATGGATACATTAAACTGAATCCCAGAAACACCTAGATGAGTAGAGATTATTATAACATGGATAGGGAAATTATTAATAGATAACTGGAATCTAATATAAATGAAACAATATATATTCCCCATCTTCAGTTATTTAGGAACACCTTAATGAATTCACTAGAATATATGAGATGAAGGAAAAAAAATAATGGAGTGGAATAAGCTACATACAGATATACATATCAAATTATAGAGGATTTAGGGGATGAAATAGACTATTGAATGTATGTGAATGATGAAATTGTACATTATATGTACAAATATGGTTTAATTAACACATATATTTATTATTAAATTGAAGAGAAGATTTTAATTAGGATGGTTGAAGAATATAAACAAAATACTGAATTTCATTTCATGTAAATTCTATGGAAATGATCCATTATTGTTTCATACTGATTTATTCTATTTTTATATTTTTTTATATAGTATATTGTATGATATTTATCTAGGGTTGGTTCATGTCGTAATAATTTTTTACATTCCTAATTGTCTCCCATTATATCTACTGGAAATTTGTTTAGACCATTTTAAGAAACAATTTCCTTCTTTTATGGTTTATGTGGATCCCTATAGACTATGTATGATATATCGAAATCTTTTGTGTAGGATGTTTTGGTTGATAAATAGACCCCAATAGTTTATAATATCTACTAGAATTTTGATATGTCTATGAATGATTGTATCATTTTTATGGGATGATGCATAATCATGTGGTTCTATTCAGAGATGAGTTTCAGAGTTTTTTTGATGTATCATTTGATATAACTTGTCAATATGAAGTCTACGATGACAAGGATTTTAAGATTAAATTTTTATTCTTTTTTATTTTTGATGGATCTTGAAATTCACTTACTAAAATATGGATCTCTTTTGAGTTTGAACTCAATGGATATGTGTTAGTATTGTGCATCTAGGTTTTCGTAAATAGTTAATTTATTGATATCTTCAATTACTATTCTATTTATTTGCCTATATGAATCCCATGTGATACTATATTTTAATTCATTTATAATAGACTAATGTAAATACTAAATTATTGTTATATATAAAAAACTGAACCAGCTTAAATGAATATGAAGACAACTATATTGGAAACCACACCATTAACTGTATATAGTTGTTGTACAAAACCTTCTATTTATAGTTTTTTATGTTGGTATAAATGGTTTATATATCTCTTGTGACTTTTAGTGCTCCAATTATATTGTTTTTTTGGATTCTCGAGGGAACTAAACATAAATATTCCGATATCTACTTTTGATTTTGGTGATTTTTGGAGGTTCATTACAGTTGATTTAAAGATATTTCAATTTGTAAAAGAATTTAATTTCATATAATGTCACAATTTACTGTGTTTGGATTTCAACTGTAAGTTGATTGTAGGGTTACTTTGAATAAACATTTAATTGCTGATGAGTTTTTTATTTCTCACTAAAATGGTTTTGAATCTATGTGAAGGATAAACATCGGTCTTTTGTTTTTTGAATGAAAGACGAGTGATTCCCCTATTCCCATACGCTATTATCAACCTTAAGGCTATTAGATAGTGTAGTCACAGAACAGTATCGGAGAAATCGGGGTGTAGTGGAATGCAACAAGGGTTATGTATGGGTGTGTGTGCTTTGCGGTGTTATATGGGTGCAATAGGTGTATAGTGCATGGTTTTTTTTATGGAAGCTGGAGGATGTAACCAAATTTTATAATTGTGAAAATATAAGTTAGTGATTTTTCTTCTCGAACATGAAGGATAACACAATGGTTGTAAACAATGGAATTAGGTTTACTACAATTTTTTATAATAATATCTACCATCCTAGTACCATGACTTATAATTGTGAAAATAGGGCTATTTCTACTATTGAAACAATGGCCACAATATTTTCTCCATAGCCATGCAAATACCGTCCACCACTAATGAAACAATGGGTATTACCTATATCCATTGTATCTGATTCTGTAGCCATAGTTGTAAAAAATGAATATAGGTAATTTTTCTAGTAGTTATTTTACATAGAAATTATAGATAAGTCCTTTGAAATATCTTGAAACTAATAATCATTTGAGCATCACCTACCACCCTTAATCTGAGATGAAGTCTAATATGAAAAATCAATACATTTTTATACATGTTGAGGTAATGATCACCTGAAGCCAAAGGTATGTGGGATCATTCAATATCTTTGGTATAGTTTTTATACAAAAACAGTTTCCATTTTAGTATTCAAATACAATCATATAAATCATTCTATAGAAAAATATGTCTTACTCCAATGTTTTGTGATGAAGCTGGTAAAAGGATTCATTTTAGACATAAAATTGATTAACAGAATATGAAAAAGGTAAATGAAATTCACGATCATATTAAAGTATCACAATGAAGGAAATAGAGTAAGGCAACTACTTATAGAATTGATATGTAGTTTCTAGTGGGATATTTTATTTTCATAATGTATATCCATGATAGGGTATCAAAGGGTTTAGTAATAAGTGAAAAATAATCCCTATATACATAAGAAACATTGAAATTCTAGTAAAAACTATAGTTATGCCTTAATAAAAGGAAATTAATCCAATTCTTTTTTAAGTATATAATTTGATCCATATATAATTTTTATGGATGTATATTCAAGTCCCATAAAATTTTCTTAGCACCAATGAAATATAATTAGAACATGTTACATTTAAATATGAAGATCTAGTCTATATTTATGATACTAGAGAGTTTCTATTGAGGAATAAAAATACACAATTAGTAAAATTACTTTGGAGAAAAAATAGAGGGGGAGATGTGAGAACCAGTGGATGTTATTAATAATAACCACCTATACATATTTATAATAAAACATCCATGAAAATCTAAAGGATGAAATTATTGTAGGAGTGAAGAATGGAAAACGTTGCCTCAATTATAATAGGTATAATTTAATTATTTTTTATTAAAATTTAATTCTACTTACATTATAACATTTCATGGGAAAAAAATAGAATTGTATAGTATGACTATTGACTTTTAGCATACATGAATAAATCATTCCATGAATGAATTATCAAAATTTTCCATTAAAAGTAATCTTTTATAAATAATTTAAAACGTAGTATTTAAAAATTATGCCATTTATTTTTAATAGTGTGTGATAATATTAATTATTAACAAATTATTTATAATAAAATGTATTGAAATAATTATAAGATCAATTGGATGTAAGTAGTGGTATTTTTTTCAAAAATTTATCTTCACAGAAACGTTTTCAAATAAAAAAAACGTAAATCCATATTAATTAATTAAAATAATATTTATTACAAATTTATTTAAATGACATTTATATATTATATAACAAGATATATTAAATTAAATACATCTTATTATGATTACAAGTCACATATTTAATGTAAGATCATATTTTTCATGGAAAAAATGCATTCATTTTAAAACATTTTTCAACACATTTTGTGGGTTTCATTTTAAATTATATTTCCCCAGTTTTGTATTATAATGTGATAAAATAGATTAAATATTAATAATAGAAATTAATATTATTTACCATGCTCAACCTAATTTTTTTCATAATGATTTTAAAAAAACATAAAAAATTAATTCACTTTGGTAAGGTTAAAACAATATTTGACGCATTACAGAAATTTTTTTAGAATTAATTTTCCACACAAATAAACATTTTATTTTGTAAATTAAAATTTATATTTACAATAAATAGTCCCAAAATTTATAATTAATGTCAACTTTATTTAATCTTAAAGTAATAATTATGTGGGTGAAAAAAATAATTACCCTGGTGAAAACTAAATTGGTAAAAGTAAGTAATATTTTATTGTAAGAGGGTAACATGATTTATAATTTTTATTATTTGTATTATTTTTGAAGTTATTGTCCCAATAATCAATTATTTATCAATTTATGATTCAAATTAGATGACATTTACTTCCCCATATTGAATAGTTTGGTGTATTTAAAAGCATTCCACCCCTCTACAGTTAAAAAAGTGTATTACCTTCTATCACGTATTCACACACGTAATGAAATTTGAATAAAAAAATACATAAATATCTCTCCGTCATACATAGAAAAATTATAATGGTTTTGGTATTCCAAAAATATTACCCCTACGGTTATTCAAAATAGGTACAATGGATGATTCTCTAGGAAAATTTATTTATCTCAAGAAACCTCAATCTAGTTATTTCTTTTTTTCAGACTATCAATTATGTATTAAAACTTCTAGTATAATAAGTCCAATATCACAATTATACATATATTTCATTGTGTTTATTTAGTAATATTTATTAATGTCACACTCCATCAAATAAGAATCAAAGCCATCACACATGTGTATAACAGACTACCACCTCACAAACTGATGTAATTGTTTCTATCACATTCTCATGTTGATATTCATAATGATGGAAACAATGAATAAATATGATAAATATTACATGATTTTAATTATATAAAATTATAATATCATAACATTATTTTCCCTTCCCATTATTAATTGTACAATATCATCGTTGAAGCGTACGTACGACCTACAATCTACATTAAGTGATGTGAATCATTTTTCATTTGAAAATTTTCAAGAATGCTACTAAAAATTAATTTAATGAGTAAATATAATATTTATGAAATTGATAAATTTTTTTATTTTTTGAAAGTTACATATATAATAGAACCATAACATTCATAAAAGAACATTCATGAGAAAATAAGGCAATTAACACCTGAAACAACAGTAATAATAAATGATTGTCAATGAAAATGTGGTGAAAATTTATAAAAAGATAATATATTAAATTATATATATGATTATTGTTTTATAATAAATTAATAACATGTTTAGTACAATTTTAAATGAGATTAAATCATTTTCAACTATGGTGAAGCCTGTGTAAGGGTCTTCGTCTTCATTTTCATTCATTGAGGCATATTTTAATGTTTCAAACATAATTTATCATACATGGTATATATAATTCCAATTTTATATCTAATATAAATAATTAATTTTTATTTATGGTATTTTAAGATTCAATTTTAATTATTTCATCAAATAGGATTTGTCTTGAATCTTAAAAAGTAGTATGTGTTTCATAACTCAAATTTTTCATTGGGTTATATAAAATCTTATTTTGATTTGATAATATAATATTATGTGTATGAGGTTTTTTTCATTTTCACTTGTCTTATATGTATTTACCCTTTATACACGTTTTTAGTACATTTTATAACCATATCTTAAACAATTTGATCTTTGTAACTTATTTCATATCAAATTACTCTTCATTGAGACATATTTTGTGTTATGATCAAATTTATTTTTATATTTTTTATATAATGAGACTTTGAATAGTTATGTAATTAATCTATTTGTATTCATCATATTTAATTTGTCATTTGATGTTATTTGTTTCATGGTATTTTGATTCAAAATATCCGAAGTCGTAAGGGTTTTTTATTCAATCTCATTTTATTCAAGATTGAATACTTTTGAATTTATATTGATTGAAATAATTCTATAATTAGATAATTAATATATTTCAGTTCATTATCCTATGTTTATTCATTAATTTTTCGTGTAATAGTTGCATTTTCCTCTCTATGGTACATAAAATGATTGAGAAAATTTTTTCAATAAAATTTTACAGTAATTATCTCTTCGGTTAAATATCGTTTTTCTACCAAATCTGTGTCTTATAATATTTTTTCAACCATTTATTTAATATTATTCTATGATTTTTTGTATTCATTTTTACCCATGATTGGATTTGACAATATTTTTTAAAAGGAATCTTCTTATCATTTCCCAAACATGTTATTTGCTGGCTTTTTACAAAAGTGTTAAAGGAATCATTATTATTCTATATTTAACATGAATAGAACATTCCCTTTTTAATGAACACTCATTTAACTTAATAATTCTATATAATATTTCATGAAATATTTTAAATAATTTTTTTACTAATGATTAATATTTTATTTATTTTAAAAGTAATTTACAATGTGAAAACAATATTTTCTTCAAGAATAATGTTAATAATATTTTTATGGTATTTATATTAATTAATGATAATATACCTTTATTTTAATCTTATGAGGATATTGTGTAATGATATTATCCATGTACTTCCACTGGTAGGTTTAGGATCAGTTTGACTGGGGAATGTATTGAAATTCACTTTTATTTATTTTCATACTTTTTAAAGTTACCTAGAATCATTCACATTATATTGATCATTAAACAATATATTTCTCTAGAATAAAAAAATTCTTTGTATCATGTAGATTATTATATCATAAAAATAATACCATTTTTACATACAGATATTTACCATTTATATTACTTAAGATATTGGGGAGAAACATGGTAAATTTTTATTTTTTTCTCAAATATGGATATATTTTGTGAGGTAAAATTTTTAATAAATTAAATTTGGAATTTTGATATATGATAACTTCTTTTAATATTTATTGATGATTGGGGTTTTTTGTTGATTTTCCTTCGATTCATTAGTATGTATAATGAGATAATTTTTTGGATAAATAAAAATGATTTATTTTCCATAGTTTTGAACTATCTATTTAAAGGTCTTGATGGTATAGATTTCATGTTTTTTAAAATAATGACGTCTAATACTAAACATTTACTCTTTTAAAATTTAAATAAAATGTATATATGATATTATTTTCATTGATATTATCAACAGGTGCCTTTTTTCGAAAGTTATTGATTAAATTACATTTTTTTATATATGAACCATTCCATATTGAAAATTCTTTATTTAATCACAATAATCATGTAATTTATTAATTAGAATGTGTGTTTTTTCATTTACCTTAACATATTGATAATTCCTTATTTATTCATTATATATTTTATTATATATAACCCTTACTAATCAATTTTCCATCCTTATTTTGTTACCGTTCCGAATGATTGGAAAAATAATTCTTTATGTGTGTTCAAGGATTCTAAATTTCTTCCATTTTTATGTTTTATATTTTATATCCAATATAAAATTTGTATCATGTATATACATGGCTCACTAAAAAATTAAAATTCATTAGTCCTTTGAGATTTGAACACCTAAATTTCTGCCAATATTATAATGTAGACACCAAATTTTGGTTTCTGGCATTAGGATTTTTACATGTACATTAATGTCCCTAACTAAGATATAATTATTAATAAGGGTTTGTTTTTAAACTAGATACCCATATAATATTGATTGTATTCTATGTTGTCTTATGAGACACGTTTTTTGCATCAACTGGATATCTAAAGTAGGGTCCCACCCATCACTTTCATATCATATATATTCTACATATATTGAATTATCTATATAATTAATTTGTAATATCATTTACAAATCCACATTTATATATACTGAATCAAGAATACATTATATTTACCTAGACAATAAAATAATATTCATAACAAACTACCTTCAACTAATACCATATATATGAATGATTTAATGTTTATACATAAACTATGTAATATAAATGATACTAAATTAATAAATGATACTGAAAATGTACACATGAATAAGACAAATATTGTCAATTAAATAATAGAAGGTGTTAGGGAACACGATCACAAAAATGAGAATCATCGCAAAATATGGTATAATGCACGATGAATAAATGATGATAGAAGACCCTCAATTCATTATAAATAATTTTTTTCTAAAATGGTGGATTTATAAAAGAAAATATTATTAATATATTAAAACTAACATCCTTGTAAGATTTTTTTGAAAAGATCTGTAATTCACTTATCCAAATTATTTTCATTCCATTACAAAAATAAAGCACTTTACTTTTGATATAATTTTAAATAAATATTAAAAAAATATAGAGAGATTAATTTTAATTATAAATAAACATTTAATGATGAAAAGGAAACTTTAAAACAAGTAATCAATATAAAGTAATGAATGATAGGTCAGTATGTTTATGTTAAAAAACAATCTTTTCAAAAATTTATAAAAATTTAAAAATAACTAATATAGTAAAAATTGATATTATTCAATTTTTATATTTTTACATAAATTAAAAAATGATTAAAATTTAAAACTATAACTCATTGAATAAAAAATCATGACATTATTAAAACATTAAATTAAACATTTCATGGAAGAAAATGATTTGGAAGGAAAACATTAAAATAATAATTTTAAAGTCAAATCCCTTATATGTAAAATTCTTATTGATTCATGATCCAAAAATAAATAAAATTAAATAAAAAATAGGAACAAAAATATGAAAATAGGATAATAAAAAATTTTGGTTTATATGGATTTTATCATATAATATTTCATAAAAAAAATATGAATATAAACAATACAAAAAAATGAAAATGTAACTGAAATCACTTAGAAAATTAACAACTAATGAATAAAAAACCCTTAAAGGTGTATACATAAAATTAAAATTAAAATACCATGAATATATATTAATTCATGTTATAATATGTCAATGGTTATCTATATACAATATTTAAATTAAATTAGTTGAATAATATAAACATTTATCATTGAACTGTAAATATGGAAAAATTACCCTTACATTGGGTCTCCACTTAGTCGTACATATTTGATAGATAAAAAAAATGAATTTTCATATATTAAATACATTCATAAGAACCATTTTCATATATATTTATTTTTATAGTCCTTTATAAGTAATTTAAAATCCATTTATTAAATAGTTATTTCTTAGATTAACCACTTAATGTTGTTTTCTTAATTTCTCCAAAATGACATAAGTATATTGTTTACTGATAATGTTTTTATAGAAATTGTCCAACAATCTATAAAATATTACATACTTAAAGGATTTTATTTTCATTAATTATATAAAATTTTATAATCCTCCATGTATAGTAAAAATATAATGGAAAATCATATCCTATCACTGAGGTGGTAGTGCACATGTATGCATAAGTGATGTTATAAATTTTCAACAGATATAAGGGTTTGAAGGAATGTGATATAATATAATATAATAATAATATTTATATAATAAATATAATATACATTAAATAATACTATCATTATAACCATCAAATTAATGTTGTGATGAAATTCTTTTTCGCTATGTGGAGATGATAGGTCGTACATATAAAAGAGAAATATTTTTGTATTCCATATGATGGAAATGGGGAGGAAAATAACTACCATATAATAATAATAACATATGGTGAGACTATTATATCTATGTTATGATGGATATAATATATTTAGAGGAATTTGAGGAAGAATGAAACATTGAAAGAGTCAGATGAGATGATTACCTCTTCTTTTAGTCACATCAAATAGAGTACAACTTAGGCTTTAATATAATGGTAATAAAGTTAAGAAATTAGCTCATGAGATATTTCATTTAACCATGGATGGTATTTAGGAATTATTTTTACATGTTATAGGGCTCAATGTATCTAAATAATAAAGGATATGTGGTGGCCATTTAAAAGTAATGGGAGGGTCACACATGGAATTAATTTAATGGCTTAAATAATTTCATTTTATTTTCTTGTGGATGTGGACCAAAATTCTAATATAATTAAATATGATAAGGGTATGGTATAATTTAATACAGCTAATTATGTTGAAGAATGTGTTTTTCTAATAATGAAACCGTATACTTATATTTTTTACCATTTTAACTCATTTCACTATTATCTATGGTTATATATATTAACCAAGATCATTATCCATTATGATAATTACTATGTTAATGTTATTAACAAATATTAATTATTATTATTTTTAAAAGGGAATATATATTACATTATTAAAATACTAGATGCTGTTGAAATTACATTAAATATATGTCCTATAAAACATAAGGAAAATAATTTTATAAATATGTATGTTTCATGTATAAAAATTATTTTATAGAAAAAAATTGTCTAATGATGA
This sequence comes from Viscum album, assembly GCA_963277665.1. Classification (NCBI taxonomy): domain Eukaryota; kingdom Viridiplantae; phylum Streptophyta; class Magnoliopsida; order Santalales; family Viscaceae; genus Viscum; species Viscum album. The sequence goes on along the minus strand of OY728142.1, from coordinate 1,255,561,267 downwards.
TTACTATAGATTTAGATAGATTAATTTTAATCAAAGTAGTTTATTTTGAATAACAGAAAAAAACATTAAAGTGACATTGAAAATATTTTATTAAGAGAAAAGAGTCCAAAACAATATATATCTTAACATAAAAACTAAAGATATTTCCCAAATGATAAGAATATATTTCAATGTTGAACATTATAATTTTATATACAATAAATTTATTATTAAATATATATTTATTCAAAAAAAGTATCACAAATATTTAATCTTTTATTATATCATTATAATGTCATAAAAGTTTTAGTTTTTTATAACATTGGAATTTTCATATTTCACCCAAAAATCAACTATTTACCAAAAAATATCCAAATTTCACCTAAAGATAATTTTAAATTTATAATATTAAAAATAAAATTAATTTCATACTATCTAACTTATGATATTTTTTAATTTATTTTTTAATAAAATTACTGAATAATTTTATGTTCCTTACACTATTATTTATTTAGAAATAAATTCTAATTTATTATAAATGAATCTCAAGTGTTACATTCTTCACTCAATCAAAAATTTCATCCAAAAAAATTTATGAATTACACATCATGAATATACATGATCTGTAATTTAATATAATTTCATCGGGTTCCTATTTTTCATATTATATAAAATGATTTCTCTAAATTATATTCACCATTCATGTCATCCAATTTCTCAATTCTAATTCTCCAATGTCATTAAATTGCATATGTTCATTATATTAAGATAAATAGGGTTCAAATTATATTTACTCAAGGGTTAGAAATTTTTTCTGGGTTTTTCATATAATTACTAAAATAAATTGACATGGAACACCTCATAATATTTAGAGAATGTTTTTTTCATTTCCAAAGTATAAGATATGACTTTAATTCTTAATTCAATTTAAAAATTGCTGACATAACTAAGACAAAGTTTCCATATATTGTCGAACCTTACAGAACAATTCCAGGGAAATGAATTTAATAAAACATGACTACCTACATTAAATTATAGATCAATCCTTTGGTTGTCCATATTGAAATTTTTCCACCATTGAGATATCTTAATATGAATATGAATATAATTTACTTTCACTATTTTTTCCTCAATATGTTTAGGACCAAAAATCATCCTTTCACAAAATTCATCCAAACACGTTGGCATATGACATATTTTCTATTAATGTTCTTTATAGGGTGCTATTAAAATTCTATAATATAATATATTATTATAAGAAAATTAAAAAAAAGGTAGATAATTATCCCACATACATAATAAATAATGTGATATCAACCTCAACAGGTACTCTAATGCCTGAATATTCCATTCAGAAAATCCATCACTCTATGAATGATATGAAGTTCTAAAACATATCTTGGGATCAAGAGCCTTAAGAATAAAATTCCAAAATTTAAATCTATACATAGGGTCATAATTAGATACAATCTAAATAGTTTCACTGTAAAGAATAAAAAACCATTAATATATACCCTAGTATAAAACACAAGAGATATATCATCCCTTATAGTAAGGAAATGTATAGAGATAAAATTAGATAATTAATAACCCACAAGGAATCATTCATTATAAGGGTTTTTTGAAATATAGTGACAACTTATATATTAATAACATTCCATTAAATACCAATATTTATCATATGTGCCATGACTTCTTTAGTATGTTTCCACTCAGCCTTTAACTTTTAAAAAACTTATCATCTTGATACGTAATCTAAAATATACTTTTTTGATATTATCCCACTAAAAATATTATGTAAAAATATTTAAAATTTTAGTCCCACATGGTTATATAGAGTTATTTGATCAATGATATTCATCTAATTATTAAAATTATAACTCATGCATAGAAAGAACACATATATTTATTCCAAATTTAAATGAAATATCATCATATATGAATCTGACAACATACAATCATTTAATATTGAGAATTTAATTTGAATATTAATATTATCAAGGTGTGAAATCTTTATTTTATTCCATAAGAATGGTTTATAAATCATTTGTAATATTTGTGACTTTCCCAATTCCTTAATGATTAACAAACCCATCATTAATAAAACAATGAATATATAATCCATATTAATCCCCATTTTTTATTTAAAAAACCCATGATCTTTCCAACCCAATGAATTATCTTCATTATATACCTTCTTGGTATGGTATTATATTAATAAATAATAATCCTTGGGTAGTTCTATCTATTGTATTTACATTATATGGAAATATTTTTTTAAGATGATTTATTTCAAAATTCTTGATCCATATATGTTTAAAAAAATTTACCATAAAGTTAATTCCATAATATATTCAATGAATATATTATATATGGAAAATCTAGATCATGGGTAGGATAATATCATTAATGAATATTTAATTTCTATGATTTATAGTCAATGATATTATTGTTCTATATAAGGACACACCTTGTCCCTTTCCTTGATGAGTCGTTATATAAAAAAATACATCCTCTCTTAGCAATGGTAAATTTAATAATGGTTCACTAAATATTCTCCTTTTTAATCACTCCAAACATTATTTACATTTTTTGATCGAAACAATATGAACAAAATATTCTATTCAATGTGTTAAAAATGTTATTTAATAAACCTCTTTTGAATAAATTGACAATAGTAACTTCCTAATCAAAGTAAAATTCATACATTGGTTATATTATTTGGTGTCAGAAATTCCATAATTGCATTTTTCATTGATGTATCTACTGATGTTCCATCCACATAGATAATATTTCAATGAAAATACACTTCTTGACTCTTAAATGATAATTTTCTAAATTGTTCATATAAATCCTTTTCTCAAAGAGTCTTTTGAATTATTCACAAATGGATCTTGGGATCCTCATAACAAAATGTGTATATCAAGATATCCTTAAAAAATGCGATAGAGAATTTATCAAGATAATACATTTATATTTTTTTTCATCATATATATAAAAGCATTGGGTACAATAGTCAATAAGAATTTCATTACTATATATTCAATTATTTTCAACAAACAAAATTTGAAATATTTTATATATAATACTTAATTATTTGTAGTAAATGGTACCAAGAATAAATATCAATCATTGAATATTATTTACATATTAATAGTTTATTATTTTAGAAAAGGAAGAAGCAATGATTGAATTTATTAAAAACCGAGTTAAAAGAGACATAGGGAGGGAAATTTACATTTATTACGATCAAGGATAGGCATTAACTCACATTGTATAATGGAGGAGTGAATGAAATTTCTTGTAGAGGCCCCTTTGTTAGAATGAGAGTCAGAAAGATGTTTCAATTCCTCATAGATTTGTGTGATAATATAGTTAATTGAAGCAAGAGTGCTCAAGCAGCTTTTTCATTTGGTTGTGAGCATCCAGTCGTGTTTAATCTGACCCAGCCTAACTACTTAAACAATTATGGTTGAATCACTTTCAAAAAATACAGACTTCTCTCTTCTTTTTCAATGAATTTCAACTACTTTAATTAATTCTTTCATTTATTCTTCAATAGTAATGGCATGACCACATTTACCATTGTCCCCCTCTAAATAATTAACATTGTGGTCTCTAAAAGCAATTATATAGCCAACAGGTCCTTGGTTTCCCCTTATGGATGCATCTCTGTTGAATTTTATCCATCCAACAAAGGGATGCCAAAAAAAACCTCAATGTGGACAAGGTGTTTTTGGAAGTAACATTTATGGTAGAGCTCCCTCAAGACAGTAAGGTCCCTGGTCGAGTTGTCACATCATTCTTCATGTAAAGCATTATCCCTTTGAATCTCAAGTAGGATGGCTGAGATACTAATTACTTGATTAAACAAGCCATAAATTTATGGAGAAGAAAACATTACCTTTATAAATATAACATTAATTTCCATGTAATCTATGAAAATACTCATAGAAAAATATGTTCTCATAACAAAATGAATAGGGGACCCCCAAGCTGAAACACTCAGGATTATATACCTGTTATCAAAAATGTCTGGTAGTTTTTCCGTCTATTAAAATAATTTCTGTGTGGTCATAATAAATGGATATTTAGATATAGGGTTTTTATTAATGATTAAATAATATAAAACATAACATCAATCGTTTGTGTATCTATATGTATTTTTTAGAGAAACACATTTGTAAAGACCCAGAAACCAGTATCCCAGATTTAGTGTCATTTTTTAATACATTTTTACTATTAATCAGAATTATCATCCAAAAAAACAATTAGTTTAGTATCCATGGAAAAAAATAAAAACATAATTTTAACTTCAGAACATTGAATGTAAAAATAACATATCAACTCCATTAGAAACAGCAATAAACTCCAAGATTATTCCTACAAGTTATTCATAATATACATTTTACCATCATTGGTAAAGTAAAAAACAAAAAATATGTGTGATCTGATGATCAGTGAGAATATATAATATAGAATAAGCTAACGTAAATAAACAGACACAACATTGCACAATGAATAACTAAAATCACAATCTTGTAAAAGGTAATCTTGAGAATAATATTGTAGGAATAATAGCTAAATAAAAAATTCCATATAAATAATCAAATTAGAATTATAAATAACATACATATTTTAGTAAATTAATTATCACATGTATTATCAATTAATAATATCATAATTATGGAATGCATAATTTGGTAAATCACAAACATACCATCAGGGTTTCAACCAATACACTATACACAAATGGGTATAAGCCGGGTATATTTTTTGTCATCAGACATACAAATGAATCATGGGATATAGAAGGCCCCACCTATCACCTAATATGTCCAATTAATTCATCATATGAATGGTTTTAACCATAAATGATATATCCATTCATATTGAAACTAGCATATAAAATGTTAATCATTTTCCATAACAAATAATCATAATCATAAACTGAATAGTATCAAGATTGTACACCCCCAGTAAAAATAATCATAATAAATTCTACAAAACATGGTAGATGGTAACACCAAAGATCATTACAAATTAATAATATGATTTAATATAGGTTTTTGAAATAAATGTAAATACATTAATAAAACCATTGAGAAATGTTTGATAGAAGTACCAATTTTTTACTTTGGAAAGAAGAGTTCATTTGGAATAGTTTTTTGTTTTTAATAAGATAGATTAATGAAATTATATCCAAGGAAATAAATGGTATGAAAAAAATAAATTTTATTTTATTAATTTCAAAATAACATTTAAACATAAATTTTATATGGAAGAGGATTAACCCAATGAAAAGAAATTGGGTTCAAAAAAACCCTTACATTATATATGAAAGTGTTCTAAACATTCACTAAAGGTCATAGATAATCAAATTATATTCATTAATAATTTAATTTATATCCTCTTAAACATGTATTTGACTTAGAATATTATTATTATGTTCATTTATGGCATTTTTGATGAGTTTTATTATTCAATTTCATCATCCGGGATTGTTCGTTTCCATTATTTTCATGAATTGTTTACATGTATGAATGATCTTATAAAATTGTAATATTTGGGAAGAACTGAAATTATATATTTATAATTAAATTCAGGAATATTCAATTGTCTTATATATAATTTTATTTCTAGATATTAGTATAATTGAGTAGAAATTTTTTTTAATGATAACCATTTAGATTATTTTTGGAGTTTTTTTTATCATCACAAACTGGTTTTGTCTTATTGATTAATATTTTTTATATATAGAAGATTTATATACATAAATAATATATATTAATTATATTATAGTTCATTTTAATCAAAAAAATTATTTTCATGTCATTCCATGAAGGCAAAATTGAAAAATGAAAACCCATCATCCATGGAGGGTGTAAATCGGATCCTCAAAAATGATGTTCTTATTTTCAATTAAAAGTGGAAGATGTAACACCCAGATAATAGTTACCCAGAGTTGGTGCATTATTACATAACATTGGCATGATCACAAGAAAGATCAAGTCTCGAAAGACCGATTAGTTTAGTATCCTTGGAATAAGTAGATACATTAATAAAGTTTACATTACATCATAAAATGAAAACTACAACAACATAGTCTCCATAGTCCACACTCATATCCCCACATACTATCCCAGCAGGTCATTCATAAATTACTTCTTCACATCCTGGGAAAAATAAAACATTGAAAGGGGTGAGCTCAAATGCCCAGTAAGGATAACAGTATAGCAGAAACTTTCATAAATAAGAATAAACATTTAATGCAATGTATAACTAAAACAAAATCCTTTTAAACTTAATCTTCAACATAATATGGCAGAAATAAAATGAAATAATTCCATTTACTTATTCACATGGAAATTCTACTAATCGAATAATCACATGCAATATCAATAACCACTTTCATAATGATGGAATGCATAATGCCAGACTACCATAACCATATAGTCAAGGCCTCATGCCAAGACTACTAATAATATTTTGTCAAGGCCTTTTTCCAAGACACTAGTTTGTCTCATGAGACCAACCAATGCATCGAGGAGATATAGCGGGCTCCACCCGTCACATATTAAGTCCAATGCGTTCCTCATATGAACAGGTTTAAACATAACATAAACATCCGTATTAAAACAAACATATGAAATGTCAATACATTCTCCATAAACCATGAATGGTATTAAAATAACACATCCACAGTCAAAAAAATCACAAAACCTTCAATATAATATGGAAGTTTTGTATCATAATTTACTAACTTCAAATAATCTTCAAATCCAACAAAAGATGTTGACATAGATGAAATCAAAACTATTTGAGTGAAATATATCTTTTTTTGAAATATTTTAAAAGTCATATAATTATAAAATTAAACATTTAAATTTAAAATTGTCTTATAATCTTGTAAGGGAAGCTTTGAAGATTTTATAATGGCGTAAAATAGCCACACCCACCATATAAGTTAAAAAAAAGACATTCTTACCTTAATTCTGTCGAAAAGGTTAAAAAGGGCCTTGTTTGGAAAACGATGGAAGGATTCCTTTGTAAACCTCTTATAAAAATTCAAACAAGGGTATAAATGACATTAAACCATATTCTAGTAAATAGTAAAAATGTTTTAATATACATTTTTATGAAACTTGGGTGTGGATGATAATGAAATCCCAGTAGATTATTACGTTTAAACAACCTCGGATAATGAAGAGATTGCGAAATAAACCCTTACCAATTTTGTAACTTATGAAACATACACCCCATTAAAGAGGTATCATACAATGAATATGTTGATACACATAAATTAAAGTGCATTACATGAAAAATAAAATTATGGGCAGTACATACACCACATAAGAGGTAATAGTGGAAATATGGCATGAATCTCACAGAAATAAGGAGTGAGATGAAAAACCCCTTACCTTGTACTTTTCCTAAGTTTAGGGTAGGCTAAACTCTCATGTAATGGTTAAATAATTGTTATTAAATTATACAAGAATCATATACATTAATATTATATCATATATGATCTTTTAACATTTATTTGTTAATAATATCTTAATATTATTGTCGTTTCGGGTGTTTACTTACTCATTTTATTTTATATGTTTTGTTTCATAAGACATGTTTGTTATGTATATGTTGTATTTTATTCAAACCCAAAATGATATTAAGTCCTTATAAATTATTATTAATCATCAAATGAGAATTATACTTCAATGGATATGATGGAGAATGAATCTCATCGCGTTCGTGGAGACGGTAGTTCGTACTTACGCCCGAGCGACAATATCATTCTTTTGATATTAAAATAATATTTAATTGGATGGTATATCATATATACAGAATAATTATCATGTTATATTTATTATTTCATTAATTACACATCATTATTATACCCATCCAAATAATAATGTTTTGAATAACAATTACACCACGACGTAGAGACGGTATGTCGTACGTACACACGTATGGTGACATGTCATTAAAAAGATGGATAGAATACTGAAATATGGTTGTACCATGTTTATAATAACATCAAATTATATATAATATACTTGAGTTATTATTTTAGAATGTTAATAACAAATAAAGAAGAAGTGGAAGAAGAATGGAAGTTGAAAAAGGATGGTGAAATCATTACCTCTTCTTCGGGTTATTTCTTTTAATTTGATCAAAAGGGCTCATTAAGATGGATTTATGACTAAAGGAAGGCCTATAAGATGAAGTGAGGGATGTTGAGGGAGTATTTGGGTAGGGGTTGGCCGAACCAAAAGTCTTTGAAGGTGTGAATTAATGAGAAGGGGGAGTTCCCTTTTATAAGAGGTGTGAGGGAAACATTGGAAAAGCTAGAAATATTAATTTATAATAAATTCATATTTGGTTTATAATGGCTAAAAAGTAGAATATATAAAATTTAAGGTGATTATAGGTCGAAAACCACTCAACCAATATGATTTATGCAGGTTTGGGTTACTATATTAACCTTATCTTTAAGTATTAACTCTTAGGTAATTAGTTTCACTTTTACAATGTCTCTTAGTATTTTTATGATATATGGTTGATAAACATACTATATACATCCAAGAGACCCCCAAGTAGTCCATTAATTATACACATATCATGATATAAGACTCTTGGACGAACCTTATATTTTTTAAAAATTTAATATCAATTAATAATATAATATTTGTTTTAAAAACTCCTTTATGTCAATTTTGACACTATTCAATAATTGATTTTTGTAAAAATCATAACAGAATGATTACTTCGACAAATGTAAATTAAATCAATACTAACATTTAATACTAACCTATAAAACTATTTTTATTTATAAAAAGTCTCAAATTAAATTTATTTGGGTATTTATAATATCAGTTATTCTAATTTTTCATTAATTTTGTAATTACTGCATCACCATTGTGTCAAAAATAACATACATTATTTAATGTCTAAAAATTATAAATAAACGAAAATTATGTATGAAATATTTTTATATATCTAATTAATATTTATAGTCGAAAATCCAACATATATAACACTATGTAAAAATTGTTTTTCTAAAAGATATATGATTATGTCATTTTTGTGTTTATTTAAACTTAATTAAAATAAAGTGTCCCTATCACATAGAAGTGTCTCCATGGGGTCCCAAAATCGACCCAAAGATGCCCCTGGTAGTAAAAGTATCCACCAATAAGGTTAGGACCCGTTTTAAGATAATTTATTATTATTATAATATTATTTTTTAACACTTATTTACCGGATTTACCATTTAACCATGGTAAATAAAATATTTACCGAAGTGATTATTCAAAATGTCTAAAAATAAAAGTTACCTATTTACACATTTTAGACATCATGATTCCAAATATGGAAGAATTTTTTCCAAATATAAAACACAGAAGTGGAAGATATTAATTTAAAATTAATTCCCGTTGTTAAAACAAAAAAGTGTGTTTTTTAGAGATAATAACTATCAAAAGATTGACACTTTTTTATGTCCGGTATAATTGTGAAATTATGTTCAATGACCAAAATTGTATTAAATGTTAAAAATATATTTTAAATATACTTTAAAACCATTCAAATTCATAATTTATCACTATTAATAATTTTGATTAAAAAAGTTGTTTTTAATTAAAATTTTGTAATTTTCACTTTTCATCAAAATATAAATGTTATCCGAAAAGATCCAAAATTTTACCGTAGGATAATTTTGATATTTAGAATCCAAAAATGAAGTCAATTTTAAGAGTTTAAATTTATAAAATTTCAAAAAGTGGGTATTACTATTCATAACGGCTAGTTTGATTGGTTTTCGTGTGTGTTAGAAGTCGAAGTTGCGTACAACTCACGCTTCTGTATAATTCAAAGGGAAGCGTACCGTGGAAGCTTGGGGTGTTAAATTCTACCCTACTTCAAATAATTTCATCCTTGAAATTTATAGAACATTACTACATAAAAATACTTGGGTTTTTCTTCATCATAAGTTCCTCAGGTTCCCATATTGCCTCTACCATTTTATAGTTTCGCCATAGAACTTTTACCAGGCGAGTCATCTGGTATCTCATCACTTGTTCTCTCATATCAAGAATCCTAATGGGCTCTTCGCAATAAGACAGATCGGTTTCCAGTTCTAATTCCTCATAGTTGAGTACATGAGTTAGGTCAAGCATGTATTTCCTCAACAGAGATATGTGGTACACATCGTGAACTTTGGAGAGACTTGGTGGCATTTTCAAATGGTAAGCTACAGCCCCAATTCGTTCTAGAATTTCGAAAGGTCTGATGTACCTGGGACTCAATTTACCTTTCTTACCAAAATGTATTAATCCCTTCCATGTAGATACCTTCAGGAAAACATGATCACCTACAAGAAATTCCAAATCCTTCCATCGATTATTGGCATAGCTTTTCTGCCTACTTTGAGCTGCTTTGATGTGGTTTTGAATTACCTTTACTTTTTCCAATGTTTCCTGCACCAGTTATGTGCCTATAAGATTTCTCTCACCAATGTTATCCCAACAGGTTGGTTTGCGACATCTCTTTATGTATAGCGCTTCATATGGTGCCATCTGAATACTCGAATGGAAGCTATTGTTATAGGAAAATTCAACGAGAGGTAAATATTGATCCCACATACCCTGAATGTCAAGTGAGCATGATCTCAACATGTCTTCTATGGTTTGAATAGTCTATTCTGATTGTCCATCTGTTTGAGGGTGGTAGGCAGTGCTCAAATGAAGTTCAGTATCCATGGCTTTCTGAAGACATTTCCAGAATCTTAAAGTAAAACAGGGATCACGATCAGAAACAATCGATAGGGGTACTCCATGAAGTCTCACAACTGCATTAATATATAGTCTTGATAGCTTTTCAAGTGGTAAATCTTCCCTTATAGTACAAAAATGTTCTTACTTGGTAAGATGATCAATAATGACCCATATTGCATCGTTCTTTCTATGAGTCTTTGGTATCCCCATGACGAAGTCCATCATAATATTATCTCATTTCCACTCAGGTATGGGAAGAGGTCGCAATACTCCACCAGGCTATTGCCTTCCAACTTTCACTTGTTGAAAAACCATACATCTTGACACAAAATCAGCAATCTCCCTCATCATGTTGTCTCAAATAAAATGTTCCTTCAAATCTTTATACATTTTGTTGCTCCTAGTGTGTATAGAGAAATTGGAACTATGAGAATCATCCAACAATTCCCTTTTTAGATTATGTATATTGGGAACACAAAGTCTCTTCCCAAATTTTAATGTTCCTTCTTCATACACAAAGTCTCTCAATCTCCCATCATTCATAGCTTTAATCTTCTTCTGAAACTCTTCATCATCAGGCTGAGAACTATTTATCCTTTTTAGTAAAGATCGTTTGGAAACCATTTGAAAAAGCATTGATGTTTCACCTTCCATGGTGATTCCCATACCCAACTTTACTGGATCCATAAAAATATGATCCCTTTCAATTATCATCATGTTCAAACCTCAATGATCTTTTCTGGTCAAAGCATCTGCCACCTTATTTGCCTTCCTCGGGTGGTAGTGTATCTTGAAATCATAATCCTTGAGTAGTTCTATCCATCAACATTGACTCATGTTGAGTTCTTTTTGTGAGAAAATATACTTCAAACTCTTGTGATCAGTATAAATCTCACATTTTCACCATAGAGGTAGTGCATCCATATCTTCAAAGCAAAGAACACAACTGCTAACTCGAGATCATGAGTAGGATAGTTTTTCTCATGAATTTTCAACTGTCGTGATGCATAAGAAATAACCATATCAATCTGGATAAGGACACAACCAAGTCCTTTCTTTGATGCATCACTATAAATAATGAACCCATCATTCCTCTATGGTGGAGTCAATATAGGCGAATTGAATAAGATCTTCTTCAGTTCTTCGAAACATTATTCACACTCATTTGTCCAAACAAATTTAACCCCCATACATGTGAGCTTTGTTAATAGGTTATCCAATCGGGAAAAATTATGGATGAAACATCGATAATAACCTATTAAACCAATGAAACTATATACCTCAGTTATACTCGTCGGTGCAGGACACTCTTGGATTTCCTTGGTATTAGAAGGATCAATAGAGATTCCATCTTTAGAGACAAATTGGCCAAGAAAAGAAATCTCCTTAAGCCAGAATTCACACTTTCTAAACTTCCCATATAATTCATGTCTTCTTAGAGTCTTCAGGATAATGCACAAGGGATTTTCATGATCTTCGTAGATTTTGGAGTATACCAAGATATCATAAATAAATACCACCACAAATTCATTTATATATTCCTTGAAAACTCTATTCATTAGATCCATGAATACAGAGGGCGCATTAGTCAGCCCAAAATGCATTACCGTAAACTCGTAATTCCCGTACCTGGTTCGAAATTCTGTCTTCGGAATGTCTTCCTTATTCACACACAACTGATGGTATCCAGAACAAAGGTAAATCATTGAAAAATATTGAGCTCCATGTAGTTGGTCAAATAAATCATCAATGTGAGGTAGGGTATACTTGTTCTTTATTTTTATAGCATTAATATCCCTATAGTCGATACATAACCTCATAGATTCATCTATCTTTTTAACAAAAACAACAGGGGCACCCCAAGGAGAAACACTAGGGAGAATAAATCCCTTATTACTCAATTATTCTAGTTGTTTCTTTAGTTCAACTAATTCCATAGTGGCCATTCTATAAGGGGTCTTCGATATAGGCCTTGATCCAGGAATTAAATCAATGGAAAACTCAACTTCTCGTTCTGGAGGATGTTCAGGTAAATCTTCCGGAAACACATCTACATATTCTTTCACAATAGGAACATCCTATATTCGAACATTACTTTCCTCAACCACAGTCATTTCATTCTATTAGTCCCTAATAATTGAATTTATTTTAGCTAATGGGGTTGGATCTAGATAAGAATTTGGTGGTGACGATTCTGCTCTAAAGATAAGGTCTTCATTATCATCATCATCAAAAATGGTAAACTCCTTCTTACAATAAATCTTCACATCATAGTCTGAAAGCCAGTCCATGCCGAGGATTATATCAAACTCAATCATAAGTATGACGATGAGATTAGTGGATAAAGAACATTTATATGCTCTAATGGGGACTGATTCACAAAACTTCGTTGCAATGATACTTCCCTTAGGAGTTTTAACTAACAACTCCCTTGTTAAATCAAATTGGAAATATCTAATTTTCTTAGGAAAATGGGAAGATATGAAACAATGAGATGATCAAGAATAAAATAATTCATTTTCTAAACTTGAGGAAACCATTAAATTACCTTCCACCACGTCTTTCGGAGCATCTACCTCAGTAGTAGTGACAACATAAGCTTGGCCTTGATCCCTTGGAATTTTCTGAGGTATGTTTACTTGACGCTTAGGACATTAATTTTCATAATGTCCCATCTCCCTGCAATTGTAGCATTGGACATCAGTAGCTTCCTTCTTCCCCTTGCAATCACGAGCTTGGTGGCCTTTTTTACCACACTTGTAATAGACTCCCATTCCTTTCAAGCAAGTACCGGGGTGTTTATTCCCATATTTACTGCAGAATAGATATCCAACTTTTCCTTTCTTTCCATTATTTCCATTCACAGATTGATTATCATATCTCGTCTTCTCTTTCTTTTATTTAATGTTATAAGACTTAGATAATTCCTTCTCTTTCTTGATAGCACATGAGACAACGTCTTCGTACGACGAGAAGGATTGTGAAACTAATGCTCGATGGAGAAGTGATTTTAACCCATCAAAGAAACGATCAATCTTACTTCATGGGTTACGTATATAATCTCCATCATACCATGCTATCTTTGTAAAGTTAGCCTCATACTTTGTGACATTCTCATCCTCCTTTTGTCTGAGACATAGAAATTGCCTTTCCACATCTTCTTGATGGTCACGAGGAAAGTATTTTTCTAAAAACTGATATTTTAACTCTCTCCATTCCATATTTGATACTTCATCATCTTCCTTCATGTTTTGAATCAATGACCACCATTGATTGACACCTCTAGTAAGGCGGTAAAATTCCATGATAACTTTTTCCCTTTCACTACTCCCCAAAACTTGCAATATTTTCTCTATGGAAGTTATCTATTTCCCAGATACTAATGGATTTGTACTCCCACTAAATGTTTGTGGTTGCTGCCTCATGAAGCGATCTAACATTGATCCTCCACGCTGTGCATCAGGGTGCTCTATACGAGTAAGGTTATTATTCATAACCTGAGTGAGTTGTCCCAGTATGGTGATCATTTGATCAGCACCGGTTGAATCACCAGCTCCACTATAATTATCTTGAGCAGGAGAGTAATATCTATATGGAGTGCGTGCATTAATACAGTTTCCATTTCTTCCACTAGGCACCATTTCTAAACAATGGCATAAACTAGATCAGTTTATGAATCAAAATACATAATTCCATACTTATAAAACATTTAACATAAATTGAACTATTTATGGATATAATCCATAATCCTAAAAATGTTTTCTTTGAGGAAGTATATACTCATAAACCCTTCATAATGATTTTTAAGGAAAATGAGAGTTATCCTAAGCATATCCCCTGAGAGTGTCCTATCCAAGAGTGAAGCAATTCCCGTTGTCTTGCACCAGTTCCCGTTCGAGTCTAGCTCAAAGTGGTGCTTTCGGGTTTTACCCCTAAGTACATCTGTACCAGAGCTGCCTTTACCTGCATGTATCCAGACAGAGATGTTTTGCTCGGAAAACTCACAAAATCTCTATAATAACAAAATTATAGGAAGTTCTTCTATACAAATCCTCAAAGTCTATCTTAGGTCTATGTGCTCTAATCATAGTTTATCTAAATATAGCTTCCAAGTATTGTACTAAACATCCTATGATACCAACTATAACGCCCTAACCACAGTTACCCAGAGTCAGTGCATTATTAAATAACATTTTCATTATCACAAGAAATATCAAGTCTCGAAAGACCGATTAGTTTAGTAGTCTTGGAATAACTAGATACATTAATAATGTTTACATTACATCATAAAATGAAAACTAAAAGGACATAGTCTCCATAGTCCACACTCATATCCCCACAAACTATCCCAGCAGGTCATTCATAAATTACTTCGTCACATCCTGGAAAAATAAAACATTGAAAGGGGTGATGTCAAATTCCCAGTAAAGATAACAATATAGCGGAAACTTTCATAAATAAGAATAATCATTCAAGGAAATGTATAACTAAAACAAAAGCCTTTTAAACTTAAACATAAACATAATATCGCAGAAATAAAATGAAATAATTTCATTTACTTATTCACATGGATATTCTACTAATCGAATAATCACATGTAGTATCCATAACCACTTTCATAATGATGGAATGCATAATGCCAGTCTATCATGACCACATAGTCAAGGCCTCGTAACAAGACTACAAATAAGAATTTTTCAAGGCCTTGTTCCAAGACACTAGTTTGTCTAATGAGACCTACCGATGCATTGAGGAGCTATAGCGGGCTCCACCCATCCCATATTAAGTACAATGCATTCCTCATATGAACAAGATTAATCATAACATAAACATTTGTATTAATACTAACATACGAAATGTCAATACATTCTCCATAAACCATGAATGGTATAAAAATAACACATCCACAGTAAAAAAATCACAAAACCTTCAATACAATATGGAAGTTTTGTATCATAATAAATCAACTTCAAATAAGCATAAAATCCATCAATGGATGTTGACATAGATGAAATCCAAACTATTTGAGAGAAATATATATTTTTTTGAAATCATTTAAAAGTCACATAATTATAAAATAAAACATTTACATTGAAAATTTTCTTATAATCTTGTAAAGGAATATTTGAAGATTATATAATGGTGGAAAATATCCGCACCCGCCGTATACATTCAAAAAATACATTCTTACCTTAATTCTGTCGAAAAGGTTAAAAAGGACATTTTTTGGAAAACGACGGAATAATTCCTTTATAAACCTCTTATAAAAAGTCAAACAAGGGTATAAATGAAATTAACCCATAATCTAGTAAATATTAAAAATATTTTAAAATACATTTTTAAGAAACACGGATGTGGATGATAAAGAAATCCCAGTAGATTATTACGTATAAACAACCTCTGATAATGAAAAGATTGCGAAATAAACCGTTACCAATTTGGTAATTTACAAAACATACACACCATGAAAGAGGAATCATACTATGAATATTTAGACACACATAAATTAAAGTGTATTCCACAAAGAAAACAATTACAGGCAGTACATACACCACACAAAATGTAATAGTGGCAATATGGCATGAATCTCACAGAAATAAGGAGTGAGATGAAAAACCGCTTACCTTGTACTTTTCCTTGGTTGGTGGTAGGTTAAACTCATTTATAATGGTTAAATAATTGTTATTAAATTATAAAACAATCATATACATTAATATGATATCATATATGATCTTTTAACATTGCATTGTTAATAATATCTTAATATTATTGTCGTTTCTGTGGTAACTTACTCATTTTCTTTTATATGTTTTGTTAGATATGACATGTTTGTTATGGATAGGTTTTATCATATTCATATAAATAATTATATTAAGTCCTTAAACATTACTATTAATCATCAAATGAGAATTTTACTTGAATGGATACGATGGAGAATAAATCTCATCACATTCGTGGAAACGGTTGTCCGTATGTACGCACGAGCGACAATATCATTCTTTTGATATTAAATTAATATTTAATTGAATGTTATATTATATATATAGAATCATTATCATGTTATATTTATTATTTACATAAATTACACATCATTATTATACCCATCCAAATAATAATGTTTTGAATAACAATTACACCACGACATGGAGATGGTATGTCGTACGTACACACGTATGGTCACATGTCATTCAAAGGATGGATAGAATAATGAAATATGATTTTAACATGTTTATAATAACATCAATATATATATAATATACTGTAGTTATTATTTTATAATGGTAATAACAAATAATGAAGAAGTGGAAGAAGAAAGGAACTTGAAAAAGGGTGGTGAAATCATTACCTCTTGTTCGGGTTCTTCCTATTGATTTGATCAAAAGAGCTCCTTATGTTGTCTTTCTGACTAAAGGAAGGAAGCTATGATGAATTTAGGGATGTTGAGGGAGTATTTGGGCAGGGATCTTCCAATCCAAAAGTCTTTGAAGGTGTGAATTAATGAGAATGGGGAGTGCCCTTTTATAAGAGGGGTGAGGGGCACCTTTGAAAAAGCTAGAAATATTATTTTCTAATAAATTAATATTCGGTTTCTAATGGCTCAAAAGTGTATTATTTAAAGTTTAAGTTGGGTATAGGTCTAAAACCACTCAACCAATAGGATTCAGATAGGTTTGGGTTACTATATTAACCTTATCTTTAAGTATTAACTCTTAGGTAATTAGTTTCACTTTTACAATGTCTCTTTGTATTTTTATATTATATGGCTAATAAACTTACTATATACATCCAAGAGACCCCCCAAGTGGTCCATTAATGATACACATATCATGATATAAGTCTCTTATCCGAACCGTAGTTTTTTAGGAATTTAATATCAATTTATAATATAATATTTGTTTTAAAAACTCATTTATATCAATTTTGACACTATTCAATAATTGATTTTTATAAAAATCATAACAAAATGATTACTTCAAAAAAAGTAAATTAATGCAATAATAACATGTCATGTTGACCTATAAAATTATTGGTATTTATAAAAAAGTCTCAAATTACATTTATTTGGGTATTTATAATATCAATTATTCTAATTTTTCTTTAATTAACTAATTAATGCATCACCATTGTGTCATAAATAACATAAATTATTTCATGTCGAAAAATTATAAATAAAATACCATTATGTTATAAATATTTTTATCTTTCTAATTAATATTTATAGTCTAAAATCTAACATATATAACCCAATGTAAATTTTTTTTTCTAAAAGATAAATGCTTATGTCATTTTTGTATTTATTTTAACTTAATTAAAATAAAGTATCCCTATCACCTACAAGTGGCTTCATGGAGTCCCAAAATCGACCCAAAGATGCCCATGGTCGGACATTTATCCACCAATTAGGTTTGTACACATTTTTGGGTAATTTATTATTATAATATTATAATTTATTAACCCTTATTTACCAGATATACCATTTAACCATGGTAAATAAAATATTTACCGAAGTAATTATTCAAAATTTCTAAAAATAAAAGTTACCTATTTACACAATTTGGAAAACCTTATTCCAAATATGGAATTAATTTTTCCAAATTCAAAACATAGAAGTGGCAGAAATTAATTTAAAATTAATTCTCGTTGTTAAAAAAAAGTGTGTTTTTAAGAGATAATAATTATCAAAAGATTTACACTTGTTCATGTCCGGTTTAATTGTGACATTATGTCCAATGACCAACATTGTATTAAATGGTAAAAATATATTCTAAATGTATTTTAAAACCACTCTAATTTATAATTTATCACTATTAATTATTTTGATTAAAAAAGTAGTTTTAAATTAAAATTTAGTATTTTCACTATTCATCAAAATATAAATGTTATCTGAAAAGTTCCAAAAGTTTACCCTAGGCTAATTTCTATATTTGAATCCAAAAATGAATTCAATTTTGAGATATGAAATTTATAAAATTTCAAAACGTGGTATAACTATTTATAATGGCTAGTTTTATTGGTTGTGGTGTGTGTTTGAAGTTGAAGCTGCGTACAACACACACTACAATATTATTCATAGGGAAGCGTACCGTGGAAGCATGGGGTGTTACAGAAGATAAAATAACTTATGTTTGATATACCAATAACAAAATAAAATTAATGTATATAAAATATTCTTAATTTAACATTCCTTTGTTGATAGTGTAGTAAATGAGTGGATAATAAAAGAAAACAAATTGAAAGAAAATTTAACGAACTAAAAGGATTTTACCTATTGAAATCTTCTCATTTAGAACCACAATAGGAAATGTGGAAGTGGTATTTATTTGTGACAAGAATCCATTTAATGATGATAGGGATGATAATTAAGAAATTTGACAGAGGATAGTTGAAAAATATGGGACATATGGATGAAATTTTGTGAAGGAAAATGTCTTTATAATAGTTCAGTTAAGGGGAAAAATAATAATTACATAAAATAATAAAATATAATAATGCTAAAATAGGGTTAACGACTCCCAAAATTCATTATATCCTTAATGGGATTACATTTTCAACATCATATTATTATATTTTTATTAATTCAATAATTCAGTAATTTTTAAACAATTTAATGAAATATTATATTCATGAAAATAATTTTTTCTCATATTAAACAATATTACTATCTTTGATTTTAAAAAACTCATGAAGAAAATAAAATCTGAACCAAATATTTTACTAGATATTATACATTTCATAGTCACGTGTTAATGTATTGGATTACCATAAAATTTCATATTATTTTTATTTACTTATTTTTAATATAATATATTTGTTTTGTTTATTATTATAAAAATAATTACATCTTTTTTGTACAATACATGAAGGTAATTTTTTATTCCCTAAAAATTAAAACTAAATTTCCATTAATAAGATTGATTTATAATATTTCAAATAACTACTTAGAGTTGAATATGACATCATAAATACATATATAAATAATATATTAATTAATATCTTTTATATGATCAGTTTGAATTTATTTTAAATAAAATAATATAAGAGTTTTAATTATATCCATGTGGATCCCAATGGTCATTAATTAGAAATTAGAAAAACATTTTCTGGATAAAATAATCCATTATAATTTTTTCCATGTATTCGGTTTATTTAATTGTTCTTATAATTTTAATTAAAATTCTTTTTATTGATGTTTCTTCTCCTTACACAAGTATATCGTCAACGTTCAAAAATAATAAAAGTTAATTATTTCATATATAAAAATAAAAAATATATTTGTATCATTATAAAACTAAAATAGGTTCATTATAATATATTATATTTATTAATTAAGTATATTTACTAATATACATGTCAAGATAATTTCTTTAATTTTTAAATTTTACTTTTCTTACATTACACATCCATTGAACATACATTTTGATAAGATTTATGTTATATAACTCTAAAATTATAAAATATTAACCAAAAAATAAACCACATTTAATAATTAGTAAAACGAAATTAAAAGACTTTTTATAACTCTATTATTATCTACAAGGTACCAATTTTGACTTTACCTATGTTGTATATGCACTACGTCGACACTTACAATGATTTTTGTACTTTCTATTAAATATATTATAACTTACTTGTTATGAATTATTTTAGTAAAAAAATTATATTATAATATCATATTTTATTAATTATACATTATTATTAAATTTTATATTTTATCTATATCCTTACGTTGTCTCAAAAATATTTTAATAAAAATTCGTTATTTACTATTCACCAAAAATTAACTTCTTCAGAAATTAAATAGAAATAACACTATCCATTATTCAACATATAGAATTAATCAATGGCCTCCATTTTATGAAAATAATTTTCTAAATATAAGAAATAAAAAATTTATATAAATTCATCATTTAGTCAAAAAATACAGATTTTAACATTATTACCGATTTAATGAAACATTCAAAAAATTAATTAAGGTCTCTTAAAATTACAGTGTAATTATAATAAAACAAAAAAAATAAAATATATTGTGAAATTAAATTTTATTATAGAAAATTGTTTTAAATATAAAAATGGAAATAAAAATTTATGCTTTACATAGATACCAACACCTAATTTGTCATTTTAAAACATTTATTTAATAATAATATGATATAGAAATATTATTTTTTGATTTTTAAGATACTTGAATTTTTTTATAACATTAATTTTCAAGTATATTATTTTATTGTTTAGTTTATTATTCTTAATTGTCACATTACTACTCCAATGGTAAAGTTACTATTCTATTGATAAAGGTTCAAAATTTTTTATAAATAACTCTTATATCATTCCTTCTTCATTTATAATGATTTTAATCTATTATATATGTGGTTTTTTGTTACTTATATTATATAAAATAAAAATACGAATATAAATTTCATTGATAAAATTTTGGATTATTACTTTATCCCCTCCTATAATAAATTATTTCCACACAATTTAATATCTTTATTGTTAATTATGGTGTTGTCCATTTAACAATACCCTTTTGGATGGAACACATCATCAACCAGATCAATAAAAATTCTTGTTTGATTTATGGGAAGAAAATGTGAATTTCATCCCTAAAATAGGTTTCCCTATAGGTGAACATTATTGGGATGTGAAAAAATGAGCCTGAAAAAGAAATCTAACTATCATGTTGTGTTGGAGATTGATATAGAACATGGTCTTTATAATGTCTACCAATAAAAATCCATAAATTTATTATTGGATAAACGACCTTTTTTCACAGAAAAGAAACATAAATGGATATTGTTTTTATTAATATACATTCCCTATTTTTGATGGTTTATTTGAATACCATGACAATAACTCAAGGAAATAATCATAATTTAATTATTTCATGTCATAACCATAATCTTATTATTTAGATGTTCTTAGAGCAATCAACACTTCAGTTATTAAACAAAATGATCGATATTTAGGATTTATTTTTATGTGTTAAGCCAATTTATGAATCATAAGGTCCACAAGACTTTCCTTCAACCTTTAATTTTTTTTTGAATCCAAAAAAGTTTGCACAGGTTGTCCAATACTATAAATCATACTTTAATCTTAATCAACAATATCCTTAATCTGTTCCATATGTAGTTATCCTTAAGAACCATCTTGAAATTTTCATTCTGAATTCAAAGATAAATTATTTAGATAAAATACTACTTAACATCATATATTCCAGAAATTATCTTGATGTATCTCTTATTGTCACATACAAAATATTTTAATACCTTGAAAACATTCATGATTCAAACAATTAAATCATAGTTTTTCAAATATATTCCTTATATTAAAAAATCGATTAATTATAGCATAAAATAAAAAACTAGATCACTAATCCCTTTCTTAGTTAGGAATATTAACCATTAATATCTATTTTTTATTATCTATATATGAATAAAATTCATAGGGTTATCATTCCAAAGGCACGTGTTTTTTAAAAAAAATAATGCCAATGAAACACTGTTCCCAGTTAACAGAACCATTCAACATGTTCTCTCAAATCCTTAATGAAAAATTACTACAGTTCAATCCTTATTTATTTTATTATTATTATAACTACTAAATAAATGATAAAATACTAAAATGGAGTAATTATTTAACCCAAAAATAATTATACCAACCTTTCCTCTTTGTTTATGGTAAGATCATAACATTTTCCATGATCTATAAGATTCATTTGAGGCATATAACATTCACACCTAGAAAATTTCAATGCATAGATTCCTATATCATTATATTTGAATCATTAAACATTAAAAAATTATTTCCATACATAGAAATAATTAAGATTATGTACTTTTTCCTCAACACATATTGAAAAAATAGTTTCCTCTTCGGAATATACTATGGTGTTTCCATCAAAATTATTCCCAAGTCAGAAAATCATTCTTTTCCACAATTCCATTAACAATATTTTTTACTTATTTCATATTCTTCTCATTCTTCCTTCCAAATCTATAATACATAGAAAACACTTTTTATGGTTATAAAATGACACTATATCTTAATTTGATAAGAAAGTGTGAAAGATTTTTCTGCATAAAAATAATTTCCTAAACACATAAATGAAATGACCATGATTATGCATTGGATTGTGTGCAGTAATATGGTTACCATTCCCTTCGATAGGTACTCTTTTTAGAAAATGAAATATATTATATTGTATCATCACATTATGATGCATAATTTATGATATAAAACAAGTGAAATAGTTAATGTAAATTGAAAATTTAGTTATAATTATTATCTATATCAGATGCTTGGATACCCTTAGAATATTCTCAAAATCCATTTATAGAGTTATATTTATATATTAATTGGTTTAATAAATTTAGTTTTCATATTTCCTACCAAACATAATCTGATATAGACTATAAAGACCCCGACTCCATTAGCCTGCATCTGATGCATCAAGATAAAAATTGGAAATATGAACAAGAGTTCTTATACTAATGAAATGAATAATTTAATATCTTTTGGATATTAGATAGAAAATAATTTTTTTCATTAAAAAATTTAAATTAAAAAATTACATAGAAACTCTATTTTAAACACCCATAAACTCTTATATTATCCCTTTATATCATACATAATATACATATTTTCAACATAGAGAAACATTAAAATTATGAAAGGGGTGGTCTCGGATGATCCAAAAGGGAATGAAACAAAGATAAAGAAAACATAAATAAACTTATGAAATATGGAAAGGTGGAGGACTAAAAATACATAACATTGAAACACAATATTGAGAAAAATATAGAAAGAAAAAATTATAAACAAATAATGAGTTATAAATAATCACATGAAAATTTATCTTATCCATATATATTAAAATAGTTCAATAATTAAATTTATTATCAATTACTAATATCATTACTAGGGAATTTATAATATAGTACATCATAAATACACCGTTATGGATTCAACCATGAATCCATAAAAATGTGTAAAGAATTGATCTATTTTTTCTCACGAGACTTAAAGATGCATTGAGTAGACATAAAGGGATAATACCATCACTTAATAAATCCAATTCATTCATCATATGACAGGGGAGAAACATAATCAACATATGCTTTCATATTAAAAGTATCATTAAAATGTAAATAAATTTCCATGAACAGTAAACCCAATCACAATTCAAATGTTATCAATATATCCCATCTCCATTCAAAATTATCATAATACATTCAGTAAAATATGGTAGATTGTAACATAATAAATCAATCCCAATTAATCATAAGATTTAATAGTGTGTTTTTAAGTAGATATAAATACTCTAACAAAATCATCATGGAATTTTTGAGAGAAAGATCACTTTTACTGTGAAAAAAATAGTTATTTCATGAAATAAATTTATTTGTAATAAAATCATATTATAAAATGTATATACAATAATAGAAAATTTAAGAATAAATAAATTATAATTTTGGGGTATTTAAATAAAATCCACACTAAAATTTGGCATGAAATAAGAATAACCCAGAGAAAGGAAATTGGGTTTGAGAATCTCATTACCTTATATCCAAAAGTATTACGCACTTTCACTTAATGACATGTATAATGAAATTATATTAATTGATAATTTAATTCATAACCTCTTAAACTTTTATATGGGTTAGTATAATATTATTTAGTTAATTTATTGAATTTTTTATGAGTTATAATTTTCAATTTCCTCATTCTCGAGTGTTCATTTCCATGGTTCTCGTGATTGGTTTACAAGTATTAATGTTCAAGTAAAATTGTAATATTTATCTACAATTTAAATTACATGTTATTAATAAACTAACATAAGATTTATTGTTCATATATATCATTTTATTTCAATATATGTGTTTTATTAATTAGAAAAACCATTAATTATAACTATTATGATTATCTTGGTTTTTTAGATCATCCGGAAATAGTTTTGTCTTATTAATTTATAATTATTTATAAATAATGGTTTTAAAACATTTAATAAGATTTAATATAAATATTATAATATTTTAAACCAAATTTCGTTACCATATTTAAATATATAATTGGAAAATGATAACTCTTCATCCCTGGTGGCGGTAAATCAGTAACTCATAGATGATGTTTTCATATTTAAAATAAAAGGGGAGGAAAAGAGAATAAATGTTTGAAATAACATTAACATAATAATATTACAATATATAAAATATTTAATATAAATTATTCAACTTTTTATATTGGAGGTAAGTAAAGGATAAGAAAAAAAATAAATCTAAATAAAATTAATTGAATGAAAACTGACTTTACCCCATGATTTTTCCTCATGAACCTATAAAGGGAACATTTATGTGGTATTTTTGTGAAAAAAAACAATATAATGATTCTATGGATATGGAGAAAGTAATTTGGTAGATTATAGTCAATCCATAAGAATAAATGTTATGCAATTTTTTTAAGGAAAGAGAACCTTTTTTTAATTGAATTGTAGTGAAAAATACGAATAACTTAAAATATTAAAATATAATAAAGCTAAATGGGTTAAAAATACAAAAATAATAATATTATAAATAGTATTACATTTTGTAAATAATATTACCATATTATTACTTTTTTATTCTTATTTTTATTTTTAAATAAATTAATAAAATATTATATTCATCAAAATAATTTTTTCTATTTAAAAAATATTCATCAAAATGATATTAAAAATATCATGAAATATATTGAGATTTGAACCGAATATTTTATTATATCTTGAACATATCATATAATTTATTGAGTTCATGGATTACCATAAAAATCTCAAATAATATTTATTATATGTTTTGTAATATCATTAATTTTATTTTTTCATTAATTAAATAACTACATCGTCATCAATTATAACCATTAAAGGGAATAACTTATTATATTAAAATAAATAAAAATTTCCAATAGGAATATAAATTTATTTATATTAAAATTACTATTTGTGGTGTAATTTTACTTCTATAAATTATATATTAAAATATTATACTAAATAAAATATATACTGTGAACAGTTTGAGATAATTTTAAATAGAATACTATATGGTTATTCATCATATACATATAGCTCAAAAAGGTATTTAATTTGATCCTTGAAATATTGGTATATAAATAGTCAAATAATATTAATTTTTTGTCTTTTGGGTCATTTAATGGTTCTTATAATTTTAATTAAAATCATTTTATTGATATTTCTTCTACTTTTATTATAAATGCGTTAGTATTTCATAAGAAATTTGGAAAATTATTTCATATATAAAAATAAAAAATTAACCACTATCATAACAATAAATAAAATATGTTTATGATAGTACTGTATATTTTGTAATTAAGTATAATTACATATTTCCATTTGAAGACAACTTCTTTAATTTTTTAATTTTATTTTTTATACCTTGCAGAAGCATTGCACCTACATTTGGATATGATTAAGATTATATAACTCTAAAATATAAAAAATATTAGTAAATTAAGAAAAAAAATAATTCATAAAAATGTAATTTATATGATTTTTATAACTCAATTATTATCTATATGGATCTAAAATTTTTATTCCAACGTTGTGCATGAAAAACATTGGCAATAACACTGATTATTATACGTCTCATGGTATAAATTATAATTCAAATGTGATTAATTATTTTTGTAAAAAACATAAAATAAAATATCATCATTGAATCACTACATTCTTTTATTAATATTTTGATCATAACTATGTATTGATGATGTTTCAATAATAATATATTCAAAAAAACTATATTTTTCATTATTCAACAAAATGTTCATTTTTTTATAAAATTACCTAAAATAATCTTAACCGTTTTTGGACATGTATAATTAAAAAATGGACTATTTTTTATGGAAATAATTTTGTTAATATTATATATTTATATTTTTAAATAAATTCCCCATTTACATGAAAAAACTGATTTTAATAAGATAATCAGTTTTATGATATTTTAAAAAATTTAATTAATGTATCATTAAATTAGATTATAATTATAAGACAAAAAAAATATTAATTTATTAATCTAATTTTTGAACTTAAATTTTCACTTAAATTATTATATTATTTAAAATATAGAAAAAATCGTGTACACTCTACAAAAATACCATCATTAAATTTATCATTTTTAAAGCATTTATTTACATATATTAAGAAATAAATTTATTTTTATTTTAATATATATGATACCTAAATTTTATTTATAATTTCATAGGTAAGGATACAATTGTATTGGTTGGTTTACTATTCATAATGGTCACATTACTATTCCAATGGTAAAATTAATATTCCATTTGTAAGGGATCCTTAATTTCTAGAAATATTGTTTAGATCATTCATTATTTATCTATAAATATTTATTATATTAAATATATGGATTTATGTGAATTATAATATATAAAATAATTATAATAATGGAAATTCTATTGAATTGTTTTGATTGTTAAACATTTGTGTATTCTTAGATAATCAGTTCAATCTCAATTTTAATGATAAAATTCACATTAATGGGTTACATAAACTCTCAATCTCAATGAATTTTATTAAGGGAGCTACCAGATGTGGATATAAACGTGATCTATAAGATGTAATTTCCCCTATGCTGATATGGTTTTCAACATCTCATTGATGATTCATAATCTGTTTCTCTTTTAAATAAATATTTTCCATATAATTTGAATGTAAATTTATACCAATGATTATTTCAATGTCAACCATAAGTCTAATAAGAATTATTTTAAATTTTTTATGTATACTTTTTTAATGGGAACTAATTGACACCACATTTTTCCTATAATTTTTTCTACTAGGTGTGTTGATTAATAATTCCCATCAGAATTTTCTATGGAAATATAACATTTTATTAATAAGCATGGAAGATATAAAGCAGGACAAAGATCTAGAATAAAATAAAATATCAGGAAAATTTGAGGTTAAGATTAATATACCTACCCCAAAATCTTCATGAACATTAACTTCATCTATATTAATTTCATATGATTGACTTACCCCCTTAGACACATATGAGAAAAATTTACATGATGATTGTGAAATTGGTTTTAATATTGCCTCCACAATTTTTATATGAAGCATTGGATAAAAATTGTTCCTTTATTTCCCTTGAATTAATGAAAATTTTGATTCCTATCTCAACACATGTAATAGACTCATGTACCAATTCCAAAATTACCAGGGTGTTTTTTCCATATTTTTTTACATATTGGGAATAACATATTTCCTTTCTTCTTATTTAAAAAATTTTATATTTATTAATTACAAATTTAATTGTTATTTTATTGATTTAACTAGATGATATATTAAATAGAATATTATTTTTACGGGATGAAACTTGATATTATTTCATTATATAATGAAAGTGGTTGAGAAACCTATTACCTTAGGAGACATGTATATAGACAATAAAATAAAAATTTATTATTTATTATCATATTATGTACAATGTTGGTATCATACTAAAATAATCCAAAAATGTTGGAATCACAATCTTTAATAATCTATTATTTATTAAGAAATAATGTGAACCAATTTATATAAATTTTAGACTGTTTCACTCATAGAATGTATATCATGATTAAAATAAAATTAAAATATCTCTATGAAATTATTTCTATTTTATCAACCACTTCAGTTTTATGAATCAATGACGACCATTGATTTGAATCACCGGTTATTAAATAATATATCATAATAATCTTTTCCTTTAAATTATTTACCATGCTTATAAATATATTTTAAAGGAACCTTATCCATTGTACAACTACTGATGGATTTTTAGTTACATTAAAATATAAATGCCTTATAGAAAACAAAAAAATAAATAATCCTAAAATAAAATGAGATAGTAAAGGAAATCATATACCTCAGGTCTCCACATAGCCCAAATTTAAATTCTCATCTCTCTTGAATTGAAATTTATTAAATACATTTTAACATTCATTTTTTTTATTCCAAATTTGGGCCCTTTTATAATATTTTGAAATATATTAATGAAATATATCTTTCTATTGTTGAATAATTTAAAGTTTCTCATTAAATTTATCCAAAAATAATTAATTATATTATCTTTACTTGAAGGATCCATTTAATGGTTCCATAATCCCAATAATTTTAATAGTTTTATGATTATAAATTTAATTTGTAATATACAATATAAGGGTCATCCAATAATAAATGTAACAAAAAAATGAATCACATTGTGTTGTAGTGGTGGTGGTCCACACATATTCACGAGTGAAATTATCATTTTCAAATGGATAAAAGGGTAAGGGTAGATGAAATATTATATATTAATAATATTAATTTTGTTATAATATCAAATATATTTCATTAATTACTCCTTTATTATAATCTAATTAAATAGGTGACGGAAAAATAATTAAAACCTATATGGGGAAATGGTAGGGTGTATGTACGCATGAGTAATGATTTATTAATGACCAAAACATGTATAAATTAAATTACATTTCGTAATGAATCAATTACTTAACTAATGTAGTTATAAAAACATATACACTAATTTGGTTATTTTGGACCATTATAAAACGTTGTTGGTTGGATTTAAATTATTTTAAAATATATTATACATTAATAATAATGTTTTTTAATAGTTATATTAAAATAAATATATATTTAAGGTTATGATAAAGTCTCGTAAGCATGTATGAAAGAAAATATTTCCTCAACCATTACGATTTTACCCTATAAATCCCATTTATTAGAGATGTTAAGAGATATGGAATCCCAATGACTTTCCCTAGACCCTTGAAAAGATAAAATATAAAAAAATGAAAAATAAATGAAATTGTTTATGAATTAATTTATTATATATCCAGATCACATTTCAATCCCATTTTGACAAACCACTGTAAAAATGTTCCACTATTGCACATCATACCTTTATGTCGTAAAATAATGTAATATGTGGTTATATATCTTAAAAAATGTATTATGATAATTTATTATTTCATCATAAATAACTAATAAAAAATTTCCATTTTAATTGTTAAATCATGTATATAGTTATATATTAGGAAATGAAAAAATTTATTTTGATATGAAGAAACAAAATTGTAGTTTCATAAAATATATGAATTTAACTAAATAAATATATTTAAACCAATCTAAATTTTTGATGTAAATAAAATTTTCATTTAATATTATGATTAAATAAGATTAATTTATATACAACTGATAATATAATTTAATGAAGTCCTACATAATATTTATTTGTCAGAAAATTTTTCTTTCGTAAAAACATGTATTTTCCTATAAATAAGAATTTTAACTAAAAAGTTAAGAGTCACATATTTAGGATATAATATAGATAAAATAATTTTTTTCTTAAAAAATCAAATTTAAATTTTCCTATGGTTCTTTTTTAATTGTTTTCTAAGATAATCGAATTTTTTGTAAAAATTAAATATGGTATAATTATGCATTCCATATTATGATATAATAATTTCCCCATGTGATATAATAAAATCTATAAAAAGGAATCTATTATTTAATAAATTTGTACCATCAAAAAATAAGTTTTTTATATCAATTTATTATTTTTAGTAAATGGTAATAAATCCATTAAAACTGATTTTATATATTACGTTTTTAAAATAAATTCTTTATGAACATTACCCATATCTACTTCAATAATGGTATTATTTTAATATGATAATTTATTGGAATTATAAATTATTTAAAATAAATCATATTTGGTAGAAAACATGAGAAAAAATTGTAATGTTTTATTGTTTTGATTAATTTAACATATAGAGCCCAAAACCTATATTTAGAAATTATCATATTACACACAATTCATTTGCTATAAATACATACCATTACTTCAACACCTCTTCAATAAACCCCATTTTTGAATAATTACTTTTATGTTTTCCTCTTTATTTTTTCCCAAGGTGTTCCCATTCTCCTATGAAGAACCTCACATGATATTAGAAGCTCCCTCTCCAGGTAATAGATTCCCTTTTCCTCCTCTTTATTTAAGAACTTTACTTTTATTATGTAATTTTATTTCCAGGTTTTCTTGATGGACTATGTTTTTACACATCCATTTTTTTGTATTTATGTTGTAAAATTATTGATATATCAACTTTCATTAACATTAAACCCCCCATTAATCGATATGTACACTTATGAAGTTGTATAAATTATCTTGTGATTTTCAATGAAAATCATTCATACAGTGAATATCCATCCCAATTTCTACTCCAGGGTATTCACCTAGATGTAACGATCCCCCATTTATTGAGTACATCTATGTTTTTAACCAACATTCCTTAATATTGATAATAAAATTAATGAAATTACTTATTTTTTTGTATGATATATAGGTCTCACTAATCCATGTAAATGATATGAATGTAATGAGAGGTCCAAAAAAAATTTATCCCGTAGATGAATTTGATATAGTTTTATCTCATTGGATACCTTATAGTGTTAATGGTATGTTATCCTAAGTACAATATGTTTGAAATTATCAGTGGTTGGACTTGACTCATGATTATGATGCATGTTTTATGTTGTTACAACATTCATATTATTTCCTGATGTTATCATATTATATCATACTTTTATGTTCAATATTATTATTTCCATCAATTTTAAACATCGTGAAGTGCCTCTTGACTAAAATGTATTACATTCTTTTTGTTATGATTTAATTATACACATACTAGGATTAATAACATACCCCTTTCATATGTATGTCTCCATTTTATCCAAGGAAATTTTAGAAGAGTGATGGAATTTTAAGAGTGCATGGAAAAGCATTAAATTATGAGTCATATACCCATATCAAGTGTTTATGTTGTGTATATAATTAAAAAATCACATGTGGACTTTAAATATTTTTGGATTATATTATGTGTAACTGTATGAATTAAATCATGAATTAATTTGTAATAAATATATTGGGTTTTATAGTTTTATCAAAGATAATTCCAGTTATTTTTGGGGGTTAAGATTAAAAAACATTTGTAAAATCCATATGTATAAGAATAAACATTGAAAAAAATCCCCAAATATTGGTAAAATATAGAATATGTGGTTTATAGGACACCAAATCCATGTTTTTATACTGAATTTTGATGTCTATATAGAATAGTTTTACCCAGGGTTACTAAACATGAAAAGGGAAATTTGGGAATTAACTTGATCGTCACCTGTCGAATAACAATGTGGTATTTATTCACAATTATTTTTCCAATATTGACGGATATTCCTTAGTAAATTCACAATCTCACTTCTTACCATGAATAATAAAACAAAAAATATCCTAAAATTTTATGATTTTAAATAGTCCTAGATAACATATATTGAATACTAGAAATTTATAGGTTAAGTATTGTATGTTATTTATGAGTTATCCAACAAATTTATAGTCAATGTATTGGAATATGAGTGACATTTTCAACCACCAATGTGATGGGAAAATTCATTACCCCCCAAATGAGACTTTTCAATTGATGGGTGGAAGAGTCCAATATTTCTTAACAATAATTTATCAATTAATAAATCTCTTGAAAGAAAATATATATTATGTTAAAAACAAATTTCTCCCTAATAAATATCATTTCTCAATTGAGATAATTATGTGACAAAATCATTTTATATTAGTTATATTTTCTGATACCTTAATAATTGAATGATGTATCAAATATATATAACAGATACTATACATCCTTCAATGATTTCAGAAATATAATGTTGTGATGGATATTTATCATATAAAGAGATAATCATATCAATGGTGGATTTTTATGATAGACAAAAATTTCATGGATGATATTAATGTGATGGAGTGGAATGGATTCCGTAAATGTTTTCAATAAATATTTTTGTTACACTGTCTAAATTTATATTGAGAGATATTTCCTTAGGCTCAAGTAAAATAATGATGAATCTATTGGGGTGTATGAGGTGAACATGAAAATAACTTTATGGTAAAATTCCAAATATTACATTGAATGAAAAAATAATTTCAACTTCTTCATCAGTGGGGAAAGCCGAGTCTATGAAAAGATTTGGATATTCACGAATTTGATAGTTATGAGTATATTTTATGATATTCTAGTAAAGATGAAATTGAGATCAAATAATCTCAATGATATAAAATTTATATAGATATTAAGTGGATAACTTTTTTAAATTATGGTGGAGTGACAGTGAAATATTGTAACTCTATGAAATTATAAAATAAAAACATTATTTTCGATTCCTTATGCGAACCATGACATTGAATTAATATTTTGTTACATGGAATACTATATTTAGCTTACATTTCCCAAAACATTGAGTTTATCATGAATCACATGAAACACCTAGGTGAATAGAAATATTATATTTTATTAAAGATTCATTATTACATATAATAGTATTAACCTAACTTATAAATTGACAGATATGAATATGTCTTTTGTAAAATTTTATTTTTCCTAAATGGTGGATTAATAAACATTTTCACACCTATTTATTTCAAATTAATAAAATTAATTTTAAAATATAAACATTATTTCATAAAATACAATATCAAAATTATCTTAAGATTAATTTTTTGGATTTTTATAAGAAGTTTCATTTTTGATGAATAATAGAAAATAATGAATTTTAATTGAAAACTACATTTTTATTAAATAATTTATTACATTGAATTGTGTGTCAAATTTTTATCAAATTAACATCAAATAAATAATATATAAAATAATACAATTATATCATTTAAATCTTTTTAATATTGATTTTTATATGAAATAATTGTAAAATGTCGAACATTTTCACTTTAAAACCTGTTTTCTCATCACATTTATAGGAATAATTTTAAATTAAATTATTTCAATTGTATGAATTGAATTTAAAAAAATGTATTTTATTTTTATAATCTTAATTATTTATAACTTATAACAAGGGGTACATAGTTTATTGACAAAAATGAATAGTGAATATAATATAATTTTCACCATTGTTAAGGTAAAAATGGGCGTACGACGGGGTCAAATTTAAGAGATATGGGTAAAAAAGAATTATAAACATGTATAAAAACTTAGTTTTATAAATAATACTACATTTAATCATATATGTATTTATTTTGGTCTATTATGGACCCATTTGAAAAATGAAAAATGTGAGATAAAATAATTATGTTCAAAATATAATATGTGTCCTCTAACCATCTTATAAAAGGACATCCCCTATCATCTCAGCATCACACCTTAAACAAATTTTTATCAACAAATAAATTCACACCAAACATTCAAACTTTTATTCATTCATTCTATAATTATTTTGGGAATAAATCCAATCTTGGATGGATTTATGAAAATCTTAAACAAGATACCTAATTAAAAGTTAATGTTCTTCAACAATCTTATTTATTATTCTTCATTATCCACCTCATTAAATTTTCTCAAATCATGATGATATAATAAACATAGTATTTAAAATATATTTTTATGTCTTTAAAATAATGTAATTACCAAAAACAATATATTCATCTGTCAAATGGGTTACGAAAAAATCATCCGTGTATAAAATGGACTACAACCTCTTGTATCAATGTCATTCATTTATACATTTTCACCTCTCAAGGGTAGCTATGACGAAGGATTTGTAGTATATATATATATATGATATTTATAACATATTTATACCTCTATATAATATATTTAATATATATCTTATTAAATTCTCTTCCATTGGATATATGATAGTGTCACTCGTGTGTTCGGTGGACACCACCTCAGAAAGCGATGTTATTCGTCTTTCACTAATGCTTCACCTGAAAGGTGATAAAGATAATTTTAATGATTAAATGTGGTATAAATGAAATAATTAATCAATTAATGACATACTTATCGTTCTATAATGGTATTATATATCATTTTATTTCATTCCCATTAACTCACATAATGATGTTAACCTTATTTATATACATGTTGACTAACACCTTCACGAAGAGATAGGACTATCTTTTTATCACGACATCCCTTGGATGATATATGAGTATATAATATAGTATATATTATATTATGATCATTATATGAATTAATGAAATGTCTTACATATTTTTGATAATGATAATGGAAAATAGGAAATGTTACTCATTCATATATACGACCAACTGTCTCCGTGATCAGAAAATACTTTATTGATCATAACAAAATTTCTTGATTAGTTTTAAATGTAAAATGTATGTAAAAATATTTTTATTATTACATGATTATTATTTTTTATAAGATCAAACTAAGTAATAATCACCGTAACTTGATTTTTAATTCTGAACACACATTAGAAAACAAGGAAATAAACACCCAAAACAATGAAAATAATGAATGAATATAAATTAACGGGTGATAAAAAGTTATAAAAAAAAAATTATATTATTAATATTATATTTATCATGACCCATCCTAGTGGGTCCAATTATGTGATTCCCCCATCCCTCCTCCAATAGTCCAAGGGTTGGTAACTAGAACTGAGTATGTATATCACTAACATGGGGGGAATTGCCTATGTATATTTACACAAACACACATATCAAAGCCCAAATATGATGAATTGTTAAAAAACTACCAAACAAATACAAGAACACCAATATCCCAACTTATAGGGTATGAAAATAATGTAAAGTGTGGTGAATTAAACTAGGCAAGATTACAATCCCCCCAAAAAGAATGTGTCTGTAAACAACGAAGTCCAAAATGTAATAAAAATTGGTATTGAGACTACTTCTCGAAGCAATAATAGCACCTCAACCATCCTGAACTCAAAAAATATTGTTTGCCCCTAGTCCACCTTGGCTTCTATTAGACGATTGCTAATCTACGAATGACATTACACATGTGGGAAAATTCTGTGCATGGTTGAGTATAATAATACTCACTAAGACACTCCATAACAACAAATAAATACACAGAGGAATGTATACTCATCACAATACAGTATATGTATACAACCCATATAACAATAATAGACATATATACTTATTCCAATACCCACAGTCTAGAGGTGAATCAAAAATACTATATACCAACACTAGGGATTCTTCTCAAACATTCGATGAAGCACTCATCCAAGAGAACACAGTCATGTTTATGATAGTTTTGATGATGTTCATTAGATAATTTCTACTCTTAAGGAACAATAATGAGATACAAACCCTCATAGAGCTGAAGAGAGACACGATACAAAAATGAGGATCACATCTAGGGTTGTGGGGTGACACAATCAACTCTATCTAGATTAACCTTCTAAGTAGAGGATTGACATATAGTGAATTTGGTCATGTGTATACCATGGAATATTCATTGGGTACAAATAATGAGAAGAGTATTCTAATATAGGACTCTCTGAGGGGATTCAAACAACTCTATCTAGAAATTCCATCTAAAGGGACCACACTCTTCTGAGTAAGAAACGATGCAAACTAAACTTCAGGGGAAGGATAGGGGAAAAACGGTTAATGAAACATGTCCACGATATGGTTGACAAGTGGCGCATTCCATGTAGAAGAGATTATATGGTGTGTATTAGGGTCACATGTTGTTTCACGTGACCCTGGGTACATTATGTCTACAACATCCCATGTCAAAAGTATATTTCATGTAATAAGAGATTTCACAAATTGTAGAAATACTTACACACCATTACCTTCCATTCTAGGTCCACCCATGTAACATGGATGTGTTCCAGTACAAGGTGTCAACACTTGTAGATATATCGATGTACTAGTACAAGGGGTAGTCCCTATATTTAGCGTAATCCATGCTGTGTGGTGGTGTAAAAACTATGTAGGCAATCCATGTACTCCACCCCATATTTGTGTATCTCCTAAGATATACACTGAGTCTCTAGGAAGGGCTTACATGTTGTGTAATGGGGTCACACATTGTGTGGTATTTTACTAACTCCAAAAATTGTTGCCACCACTCACTGGTGGACACACGCCATATAACCCCAGGTTACATGCCGTGTTCATCGTGATTTTATAGAATATGTTGATCTTCCTCAGTGAATCTTGGTTGATGACCTGAGCTCATTTTGTGGATCCATTAAACTCAAAACTACAAATATAGGTTTTATTTATCCCCATAAGAACAAATTAGTGAATTTTAGAACCTCAATCAGCTTACAAATCTGATTCCTACCACCCACGTATATATTTCATAAAGGACGATATTTTCAAAATTACTTCTCTTCATCTACCACCATCACCATTTCACATCTTCTAGTTTTTCTTGATGTCAGATCCTCGATTTTTGATCGTTGTTCCATTAAACGGATGTGCAAAGTTTAATCATTCATAACCCATAAAGAGAAAAGAATGTGTAAAATATCAGGGTTGAAAATGAACAATGAAATACCCAAGGAACAAAAATAGGATGTTGTTCATTCTAACCTTGAATTATTCCCACATGATTTATCAATAAATCAAAATCAAGTCACTATAAAAAATCCCTGATTAAATCCCCACAAATAAAACCAATCCCTCAAGAATGATCGATCAGTGGTCAACCAATTGGTTGGTTGACCTATATTCGTCAATGATTATAAAAACCAAGAAATAATTCCAAACAACAATTACCTACCTTTGATTTGTATCCCATGATAAATAATATTTATTTCTTCATCATAGCCATTGGTGAGATCTTTCATGAATGATTTCCATCGATCTTCGATCCAAGGCATCATTTTTAATCTCTATAGATTGAATTATCAAGGGTTTCAACCTATAGCTCTTACATTATTCTGGGGTTATGAGTGTACTGTAGACCCCTTCCAATAGGTTTATTTTAAATTAATTATTGTTTTTTAGATAAAACATAATGAAAATAAAGAAATTTCCAATATATTTTATTTATTAAAAATTAAAAAAACTAATTCAATCATCCAACCCCTGCCGGTTGATGTTTTCCACAAACAGGGTAATGAATCTTCTCTAAACATAATAATTCCCTCAAATTTCTAATCCAAGAAACCATTTTGATGTTATTACACTTTTTCTAGAAAAATTCATTCACGTGCTATTTAAAATTTTAATATTATTCAAATCATTATTTTCGGCACACCAGGCTTTATAATCGCACTATATCTCAGTGAATTCCCTCGAATCAATTCGATATAAAATTTAAAAATAATACATATAAATTCATGGCCATTAAATTTTCCCCACCATAAGAATTTTCGTCCCATAAATCAAAAACAAGGATACTCAAAAATAAGTGGGTGATATGCATGAATTTATGCATCCCACTCCCATGTGCTTTCCTAGATATTCTCGTTCTACCATCGGACACAAACAAAAGGAATCACTCACCCACTAAGGATCCTCATCTACCGATCCTTGATCATTTCTTGGTACTCGAAAATAATCTCTTCATCATCAATTTCCTCCTCTCCCTGTTGATGGCAAGAGATAGATCATCCATGTACCTCTTTAGCTGGGACACATGGATGACATCGTGTACTCTGTCCAACTGTGAGGGTAGTGACTATTGGTACACCACCTCTCCAACTCTACGATGTCTCTAAAATGGTGTGACAAACCACAAAGATAACATTCCACCCTGACCAAATATTTGAATTCCCCATCGAGGTGACACTTGAATGAACACTTGTTCTCTTCCTTGAAATCCAAAATCCTCTACCGGCTGTCAGTATAAGATTTATGATGTCTCTATGTAGTCTTCAACTTCATTGGGATGATATAAAACTTCTTGATAGTAGATCACACACATTCCAGCCCCATGAGTGCTGACTCTCCTAGGATAGTCCAAAAATTGGGTACTGGTAGTGTAACAACCCGATATTTTATGATAAGTATTCTTTTTAATTTATTTGATGTCATGTGTTTTGTTCTACAACAAGATTATCTTGTTCTATACGCAACATCGTATTACCTTGCAGTATACGCAACACTATTCTTAGATTGTGTTACACACAATTTCATGTTCATTTGATAATAGTCATTCTACACAACATTGAGTATATATATATATATATATATATATTCAATGTATAAATCAAATATTGTTGGATTCTCTTATATGAAACAACAAAGGAGTCTTTCACAAGACGCAACCCTAACTTGGCTTTCATTACACGCAATCATGACCTTCCTCGATAGCGTGTGTTGTACGCAATGCCGGGTTTTACTAAACAATGATATATTATTATAATATTATTATGAACTAGCCATTACGAATATTATTAACTAAATTTTGAATTTTATAACATTACTATTCATCTTACACATTCTCTAGAACATGGTATAAGAACAAAATAAATTTTTCGGGTAAAATAAGTATTTTTAAAAAATTGTAGTTTTGAAGCCTTTTGATGGCGCACCCACATTAAATCTAGTTTTTGACAACTTTATAAGTACAATTTGAAAAAAATAAAATTCTTCCTTAGAATCAGGATATAAAAATTTACTTTGGATAAATTTTTCATATTATTCGGATAACTTTCATATTTTAATGAATAGTAAAAACACGCTATATTTTAACTAAAAACAACTTTTTTCATCACAATTATTTATATGGTTAAATTATAATATTGAATTTTTTTAAAGTATAAATAGAATTTATTTTTACCATTTAATATAATTTAATTCATTAGCATTAATTTTACATCGAATTCATAGGTAAAACCATTTCAATCTTTGGCAATGTTTTAACTTTTAAAACCCATTTGCTTAACAATGGGATTAATTTTAAATTAATAGCTGAAACATCAATGTTTTGAATTTTGAAAAATAGATTCCATAATTGGAATCAGTGGGTACAAATTATGTTAATAGGTTACTTTTATTTTTTGATATTATGAATAGTATCTACAGTAATTTTTATTTACTATGGTTAAAGGTAAATAGGGTAATTCAATGTTAAAAGAATATTATAATAATTCAAAATTACCTTTACACTTGTCCTAACCTTATTTTATGAGTAGCGGACGACCATGGTCATCCTTGGGTCGATTATGGGACCCCATTAGGCCACTTGGTAGTGAGAATGACAATTTTTATTAATTAATTTAATGTAAAGATAAAATTGACATTAACAAAAATATTTTAGTAATTAATTCTTATATGGGGTTTCATAAATTTTATTTTCGACTATAAATATTCATTAGAAATCTAAAAATACTTCCAACATAATGGTATTTTATTTGTAATTTTTAGACAATAAATAATTTAATTTATTGATGACACAATGATGATGCAGTAATTATTTTACTAATGAAATATTGAAATAATTGATGTTATAAATACCCAGATAAATGTAATTTGAGAATTTTTAAGAATTAAAATAATTTTATATGTTAGTATTACATGTTAGTATTGATTTAATTAACTTTTTTCGAACTTATAATTCTGTTATGTTTTTCACAAAAATCAAATACCAAATAGTGTAAAAATTGACATAAAATAGTTTTTAAAACAAATATTATATTATTAATTGTTATTATATTTCTAAAATATAATGATCAGACAAGATAATTATATCATTATAGGGGTATCATTAATGGACCACTTTGGGATCTCTTGGATTTATATGGTAAGTTTATTAACTATATAGTATAAAAATACAAAAGTGACATGGTAAATGTCAATCTAATTAACTAAGAGTTAAAACTAAAAGATAAGGTTACTATAATGACCTAAACTTGTCTAAAAACTATTTGATTAAAGGATTTCTACACATCCCCACCTTATATTCTAAATAAATAAATCAATTTGGAGCTATTAAAAACCAAATGTGACTTCATAATAAAATAATATTTTTAGTTTTTCCAATGGTGCCCCTCCCCTCCCTTATAAAAGGGAACCTCCTCCCTCTCCTCCTCACACCAATTTGAGCCTTCATGCTCGGCCAAACCCTGCCCATTTCACTTATCCACTTCCCTAGAAACATCCTAGAGGTTCTTGTTTTCTTCAAAGACCAATATTAGTGCCCTAAGAGGAGGTTTCAAAAAGGTGTGTCGAAAGAAGAGGTAATATCTGTTACCGATTCTTTCAACTTTATTTCCTTTTCTACTTCTTCTTATTTAGTTGTTTCATTATGAAGTAATAAAATCAGTATCACTCATATAATTATATGTTATTATAATGTTGAAACAAACCTATTTCACCATCTATCCATCCTATGGAAAACGAAATCACCGTGCGTGCGTACGTACGAAATACTGTCTCCACGCCGTGGTGTAATCTATTTTCCACAATCATCTTACTTGGATGGATATAATGGTGTAAATAATGACAATATATGATTATTTTAAAGTTATATTAATTCTTAAATAGTATACATACACTCCAATACAATTCCATGATCATGGGAATGATATCATCGCTCGTGTGTACGTACGGACTACCGTCATTTTCCATGATTAACCATTCAAGAATGATTATAAAGTATATATAATGAATAATAATGAAATATATGGCATAATAATGCTACTATATTTATGTATATATATATATATGTATGTCATCTATTTAATTTCATTCAATTCAATAAGGAAACAAAAACAACATTCATGCGTACGTACGACATACCGTCTCCATAAACGGTGTATTTCATTACTTTTATCGATATATAATATATATGTATATGATGAATATATATTATATATAAATAATGTTTTACATTCTGGAATTTTGTAAATCTGGATATAAGTAATAATATCAGGAACGACAAGTCGAAACATAATCGATAATCGAAATGATTTTACCCAAAACGCTGCTTCTACATGGAATTTACAAAAGAACGGGTAATATAATATCATAAGTGAAACATATATGATATCATAACAATGAATATGATTATCTAATGAGTCAATGACATTATTTAAATCATTATACAGGAGGTTCAGATACGTACGAAGCATATCGGACCCAAGGTAAGGGATAATTATTCCAATCTCATTCTTATCTGAGATTGTTTACTCGTAAGTATTTACTGGGGGTTATGTGTATTATCCATATCCATTTGCACTCAAAATGTTTTAATAAAATGTTTACTTTCCTTACATGTATTTTTAAGACATTTTTACCCTTTTCTTACTTTTACTACATCGAATGGAAGGAATGTTTCTTTTGTTTACCATACAAGGTACTTTTTGAATTTTCCGGCAAAAGTACGGGAATAATGTTTTTTTTAACATATATGGAACGAAGAGATTTTTACGGTTTTATAAAGCCTTATTTTCATGAAGATTCCTCCAAAATATTTCACGACTATTTTCAACAAAATCCTTTTCTTTTAAAATTGCATGGTGTTTTGTGAAATGAAATTGATTTTGAAGAAGAAAGGATATTTTCCTCAAGAATTCATTTCAAGAATTTTATCAAAACCATTTTCTATCTAAGATGACATTATTTCATATGTGTACGTTTCATGTATAATGTATTTATGATTTACATGGATTCAATTTTCTTATGATGAAATATCCTTTTGTTTTATATGGATTATGTGATGATGGGATGATTTTATGAAACCCATTTTATTCTTTGGGTTATGATGAATGTTTTATGTTTATTTTGTGGCACAAGTAAGAATGATTTCACTATGAGATGGGTGGGACCTATATCTCCCTCCAATGCATTGGGTAAAAATTTATATCTCATGAGATAGACATGGCTGGAATGGAAAGTTAAACCGGTTCAGTAATAAAGGACTGGAACGAG
The DNA here is from genome assembly GCA_963277665.1 of Viscum album. NCBI lineage: Eukaryota > Viridiplantae > Streptophyta > Magnoliopsida > Santalales > Viscaceae > Viscum > Viscum album. The sequence goes on along the minus strand of OY728142.1, from coordinate 1,255,518,759 downwards.
GAGTGAACTCGATTCAGAAAGGGACTTTGTCCACTAAGATGGTCTTGGCAGCAATGCATTGGCTAATATGGAAATCATATCATGTGCTTAATGGTTTCCACAATTACATGTTTTATTCCCATGCTATTTTATCATTCTTAATGTTTCATTATGATCTATGCCTTATGTACTTCCATGTTTTATGTCATTTCTCAAGATCTTGATGTTTAAATATTATGTTCATGTTTTTAAGTTCAAATGTATATGGTTTGTTTTATTTTCTCCATGCTTACCCATACTGAGCATTTGAGCACACCATTTTTATGTTTTCTTTTCCCCCAGGATTAAAAGAAAGGTTTTAGGTAAGGAAACAAAAAGGGGAGGATCGTTATGGGAGATGTTGAAGATCATTCAACATGAATAGAAGTTTATATACCATGTTTCCAAAGACACTACAATATTACGGTCCTTGTGTGTCTGTTTTTGTAATGTATTAGATATTCCGCAGAAGTAATGTAATGTCCATGAACGTCAAAGCTTTGGGCCTCTACAGTTGGTATCAGAGGAAAGTTTTAGTCAACCTTTGGAAACTATGATGTGAAAATGTTAGTGAGATCCCTAGAGATATATCTAAGGTATGTCTAGAGATATCCCTAAGGATAAGTATACATATAGGATATAGTCATAGAACTTCGGTAATGATCATTGAATTTAACCTAAGATGTTAGATATTGAGGGTACTCCCCATTTACTATGTTGTTTTCCCTATCCTGATTTTTGCCTCTCATACTATTCTTTTTGGGTTTTAGAAAATGGCTGGAAATAGGAAGATTCACAATAACGGAGGATATGATGGACAATGGAATGATATTCTTCATGGGAAACCAAATGAAACAGGATTTGGAAGTCCAAACATCATTATTATGCCTAATCAGCAATCTCATAATATGATCAATATTCTCAACTTTGGTAAGTTTCCCGACTCAGATAATAAAAGAAAGATGGAGTTTCATGATGATCATAGAGGAAAGAAAGTTCAATTTCTCTCATGTAAATCATGTGGGAAGAGGTATCAGGTAGATTGTTTCAAAGGAACTAGAAGATTATTTTGGTGTGGAAAAGAAGGACACAAAGCTAGTAAGTGCAAAGGAAAAGGTTCATTTAACACCATGGATAAGGATAATGATTTTTCTATGACATCAACAATGATTAGATGTTTTAAATGTGGAATTTATGGGCATTATTCAAACCAATGCCCTAAGGGAAAATCTCATGAAGAGATTCAACATGGTCTTACGGGTAGTATTTCTGTGGATGATGATGAATAGACTTCAAATGAAATAAATGATGAATCCCAGCTAGTGGTTTAAGAAGTTAGTGGAATGATTGTATGTTTATAAAGAATAATGTATGGTACTATGGAATAAAGAATCATCTAAGGATTGTTACACTATTTTTTTCCTAAAGTATATAAAAGTATATGTTGAATGGTACCGGTAACCATGGAAGGTTATTCAGATATTTTTAGAAAGTAGATGATATGCGCATAATGAAGGGATAAGAAGATAATGAGATGTTTGATTGTATTCATGAGCTCATGAATGATATAAGGACTAAGTGATATCATGGTTTCATTATATAGATTTTTGGGATTTTGGTATGTGGAAAGAGTTACCTTTTGATAGTATTCAAGTTTTCAGTAAGGTTCTATGGTAATCTATGTTTCAATAGAATATATGACTAAGGTATTCATGTGTTTGGAATGCAACCAATAAGATATATATTATGATATATGTGGGATAAATTCTTGTATTCACTTTCTTGGTAGATAACCTTTCTCGTAATTGTTTTCTATATACTATGAGCTTGGACCGAAGTATTTTAGATAAGCCTAAAGATTGGAATGGATTATGTTGGACATAAGTTAATATTGTTTAAGAATAGAACTTTTTTTCGTTATTATTGATGAGATGTTATAGTAATGTAGTTTTAGAAAAAGGACAACCTGCAGGATGGGCGACAACCCATCGCGTCAGACAAGGATGTGGAAATCAAACCCACAATCGAAGTGTGATAGGCCTTTATTGCCTACCACTGGCCTACAGGAAGTCCCTGATTAGTAGAAACTAGTTTTATTTTATTAAGCGGTGTGATATATAAAGTATAAGTTCATTTTTGGAACCATATACGATTAATATAACCATAATATGGACTTATAACTTTTGCAAACCTTTTGTTTGAAAGAGATGGAATGAACCATCATTCTATCACATGATCTGCTAACACTTCACGAATTAAAAATTCATCTTCATTTCTTTAAGAGAAAAAGTGGAAATTGTTCATAGAACGAACAATAGTGAGATTGTACCAAAATCAAGCAAGTATTTATTCTAATTCAAATTCTTCAACTTTTGGGAAATGATCTTGAAAACCAAAAATGTTTTCCTAGTTCCCTTATATTCGATTAATCATATGGTACCTTAGATCATCACAAATACATGGCTTTGTGATTGTTGTCTTTTTCATAGCCATGTTCTCTACCACTCTCCATCAGAACATGATGGTTAGATTTCTCTTCCATATCCATATTTTCACCTATGTTCTCCTACGTGGAAACCCAATGATGAGTTAATTTGGGTAACCATTACGTTTCATACTTTAGTTTTGAATGTTAAGTTATGTTATTTCATTTTATGATGTGGGTTTTAATTAAAGAAACTTTCAAGTAGAAAACCATGCATAACCCTGACGAATTTCGAGGGAGAAATTCATTTTACGGGGGGTATAATGTAACAACACGATATTTTGTGATAAGTATTCTTTTTAATTTATTTGATGTCATGTTTTTTATGCTACAACAAGATTATATTGTGCTATATGAAACACCGTATTAGCTTGCAGTATACACAACATTATTCTTAGATTGTGTTACACACAATTTCACGTTCGTTTGATAATAGTCATTCTACGCAACATTGAGTGTATATATATATATATATATATTCAATGTATAAATGAAATATGGTTGTATTCTATTACATGAAACAAAAAAGGAGTCTTTCACAACATGAAACCCTAACTTGGATTTCATTACACGCAATCGTGACCTTCTTCGATAGCGTGTGTTGTACGCAATACCGGGTTTTACTAAATAACGGTATATTATTATAATATTATTATGAACTATCCGTTATGAATAGTATTAAATAAATTTTGAATTTTATAACATTACTATTCATCTTACACATTTTCTTGAACATGGTATAAGAACAGAATAAATTTTTCGGGTAAAATAAGTATTTTTCAAAAAATGCAGTTTGGCCGACTTTTGATGGCGCACCCACCTTAAATCTAGTTTGTGACAAGTTTATAAGTTGAATTTCACAAAATATAATTCTTCCTTAGAATCAGGATATAATAATTTAATTTTGATAAAATTTTCATATTATTCTGATAACATTCATATTTTAATGAATAGTAAAAACACGCTATATTTAAATTAAAAACATGTTTTTCATCGAAATAATTTATATTGATAAATTATAATATTGATTGTTTTTAAAGAATAAATAGAATATATTTTAACAATTTAATATAATGTATGTCATTAGCATTAATTTCACATTTAATTCATAGGTAAAAACATTTCAATCTTTGGAAATGTTTTAACTTTAAAAACCTGTTTGCATAACAACGGGATTAATTTTAAATTAATTACTTCAAATTCTGTGTTCTGAATTTTGAAAAATGGATTCCATATTTGGAATGAGTGGGTACACATTATGTTAATAGGTTACTTTTATTTTATGATATTATGAATTGTAACTACGGTAATTTTTATTTACTACGGTTAAACGTAAATAGGGTAATTCAATGTTAAAAGAATATTATAATAATTCAAAATTACCTTTACACTTGTCTTAACATTATTGGATGAGTCGTGTCAGACCATGGTCATCTTTGGGTCGATTTTGGGACCCCATTGAGCCACTTGGTAGTGACAATGACAATTTGGATTAATTAATTTAATGTAAAGACAAAATTGACATTAACAAAAATCTTTTAGTAATTAATTCTTAAAAGTGGTTACATAAATTATATTTTCTACTATAAATACTTATTAGAAATATAAAAATATTTCCTACATAATGGTATTTTATTTGTAATTTTTAGACAATAAATAATTTAATTTATCTATGACACAATGATGATGCAGTAATTATCTTAATAATGAAATATTGACATAATTGATGTTATAAATACCCAAATAAATGTATTTTGAGAATTTTTATGAATTTAAATAATTTATTATGTCAATATGACATGTTATTATAGATTTAATTAAATATTTTGGAAATAATCATTCTGTTATGATTTTCACAAAAATCAATTACCAAATAGTGTCAAAATTGACATAAAATAGTTTTTAAAACAAAAATTATATTATTAATTGTTATTATATTCTTAAAAATATACGGTTCGGCCAAGATACTTATATCATCATAGGGGTATCATTAATGGACCACTTTGGGGTATCTTGGATGTATATGGTATGTTTATTAACTATATAATATAAAAATACAAAGTGACATGGTAAATGTCAATCTAATTAACTAAGAGTTAAAACTAAAAGATAAGGATAATATAATGACCTTAACTTTTATAAATTATATTTTCTGAGAGGATATTGACCCATCCCCACCTTATCTTCGAAATAAATCAATTTGGAGCTATTAAAAACAGAATATGACTTTATAATAAAATAATAGTTTTAGTTTTACCAAAGCTGCTCCTCCCCTCCCTTATAAAAGGGCACCTCCTCCCTCTCCTCCTCACACCAATTTGAGCCTTCAAGCTCGGCCAAAACCTTCCAATTTCACTTCTCCACTTCCCTAGAAACATCCTAGAGGTTCTGGTATTCTTCAAAGACCAATTTTAGTGCCATATGAGGAGGTTTCAAAAAGGCGTGTCGAAAGAAGAGTTAATATCTGTTACCGATTTTTTCAACTTTATTTCTTTTTCTACTTCTTCTTCTTTAGTTGTTTCATTATTAAGTAATAAAATAAGTATCAATAATATACAGATATGTTATTATAAGTATGAAACAACCCTATTTCACCATCTATCCATCATACGGAAAACGAAATCACCGCGCGTGCGTACGCACAGAATATCGTCTCCACGCTGTGGTGTAATCTATTTTCCACCATCACCTTACTTGGATGGATATAATGGTGTAAATAATAACTATATATAATTATTGTAATGTGATGTTGATTCTGAAATAGTATACATACACTCAAATACAATTCCACGATCATTGGAATGATATCATCGCTCATTCATACGTACGGACTACTGTCTCCACGAACGTGATGACATTCATTTTCCATGATTAACTATTCAAGAATGATTATAAAGTATATATAATGAATAATAATTAAATTTATTCTATAATAATGGTACTGGATATATATATATATATATTTATTTCATCTATTTAATTTCATTCAATTCAATAAGGAAATGAAAACAACGTTCATGCGTACGTACGACCTACCGTCTCCATGAACGGTGTATTTCATTCCTTTTATCGATCTATAATATATATGTATATGAAGAATATATATTATATATAAATCATTTTTTACATTTTTTAATTATTTATATCAGGATATAAGTAATAATATCAAGAATGACAAGTCGAAACATATTCGATAAATGAAATGATTTTTCCCAAAACGATGCTTCGACATGGAATTGAGAAATGAACGGGTAATATAAAGTCATAAGTGAAACATATATGATATCATAACAGTGAATATGATTATTTAATGAGTCTATGAAATTATTTAAATCATTATACAGGAGTTTTGGATACGTACGAATCATATCAGACCTAAGGTAAGGGATAATTATTCGAATCTCATTCTTATCTGAGATTGTTTACTCGTAAGTATTTACTGGGGGTTATGTTTATTATCCATGTCCATATGCTCTCAAAATGTTTTCATAAATTTTTTACATTCCTTCCATGTATGTTTAAGACATTTTTACCCTTTTCTTACTTTTACCACATCATATGGAAGGAATCTTCCTTTTGTTTACCATACGAGGTACTTTTTGACTTTTCCAGCAAAAGTATGAGAAGAATGTTTTTTTACCTTATACGAAACAAACGGATTTTTACGGTTTTATAAAGCCTTATTTTCATGAAGCTTCCTCCAAAAGATTTCATGACTATTTTCAACAAAATCCTTTTCTTTTAAAATTGCATGATGTTTTGTGAAAAGAAATTGATTTTGAAGAAGAAAGAATATTTTCCTCAAGAATTCATATCAAGTGATTTATCAAAACCATTTTCTATATAAGATGACATTATTTTATATGTGTATGTTTCAAGTATAATTTCTCTATGATTTACATGGTTTAAATTTTCTTATGATGAAATATCCATTTGTTTTATATGGATTATGTGATGATGGGATGATATTTATGAAACCCATTTTATTCTTTGGGTTATGATGAATGTTTTAAGTTTATTTTGTGGAACAAGTAAGAATGATTTCACTATGTGATGGGTGGGACCTATATCTCCCTCCAATGTATTGGGTAATGATTTATATCTCTTGAGATAGACATAGCTAGAACGACAAGTTAAACCGGTTCAGTAATACAGGACAGGAATGAGGAGTGAACTCGATTCAGAAAGGGACTTTGTCTACTATGATGGTCTTGGAAGCAATGTCTTGGCTCATATGGAAATAATATCATGTGCTTAATGGTTACCACAATTACATGTTTTATTCCAATGTTATTTTATCATTATTAATGTTTCTTTATGATCTATGTCTTATATACTTCCATGTTTTATGTCATTGATAAAGATCTTGATGTTTAAATATTATGTTCATATTTTTAAGTTCAAATGTATATGGTTTCTTTTAATTTCCCCATGCTTACCCTTACTGAGCATTTGAGCTCACCTTTTTATGTTATCATTTCCCCCAGGATTAAAAGAAAGGTTTTAGGTAAGGAAACAAAAAGGGGAGGATTGTTATGGGAGATGTTGAAGATCATTCAACATGATTAGAAGTTTATATACCATGTTTCCAAATACAATAACTATTACGGTCCTTGTGTGTCTGTTTTTGTTATGTATTAGATATTCTGCAAAAGTAATGTAATGTCCATGATCATCAAAGCTTCGGGCCTCTATAGGTAGGGTCACCCATAATAATCCTCTAATGGTTGTATAAAAATGGATGAATGGTTGATTTTGTTGTATTTGAACTCCCCCAAAGGTAGGTGAACCTCCCAACTATGGATTATGTTCAACATTCCAGCCTAAAGGATGTCTTCTAGGACCTGAATGGTCCTCTCCTTCTGGATGCCTTTTGGGGGGTAAAACTATGTACTGAAGTTTAATTTAGTCCCAAACATCTCCTAAAATTCTTTCCACAATAATGATGTGAAGTAAGTATCTTGATCAAAAACTATCATCAACAAGACTCCATCGAGTCAAACTATCTTCTGAATAAAGTGACGTATCAATATCTATACTGATCTTTACTACTAGATAGATAGGACGTTGTCCAAATTGGCGATTCGGTTAGTGATCACCCATATGAAATCATGTCCCATTGAAGTACATGGTAAAACTATGATTAAGTCCATTGAAATCACACCCCACTTCCATTTCGGAACCTCAAGGGGATGAGTGAAACCAGTTGGAACATGGTGCTCAGTATTCACGTGCTAGAATGTAAGGAATTAAGAAATGTACTCCGCCACTTTGTTCTACATCCATGTCCACCAAAACTGACAGTGGAGATCTTGGTTTATCTTCATCACTTCATGATGTACTACCAAAGGGGATGCACTACCAAAGGGGATGCACCAAAATCCTGCAGAACCAAAATCCTGCAGAACCTCCTCCCACAACACCACGGGTAAAACTGTGCATCCACTGAAAAGGACAACGTTCTCCCTACCTTATGAATATCCATAAGGTGTGTGTCTTGTAGGAATCTGAACATGTAGTTTCTCACAGTTTGTATCCCTATGTTGGGACTTCCAAACACACTGTATGAGTGGAGGGGTGACAATAATCGACTAGAGTTAAGATGCTCCATCTCCATTCAAAAAGTATAACTATAATGATTCCAAATTCTCTGATGTCTCATTTAGTAACTAAGAACTAGATCTCATAATGAGAGAGTCTTCTACCACATCCCCATTCCTAGGATTATTGATAACTTCAAAGTTATAGTATTCGAGGACCACTATCCATCACCTATGTATCAATATCAGTTCCTTTCAACTAAATAAATACAGTAGGCTCTTATGATTGGAGAAGATGATAAACTGCTCACCCATTAAGTAGTGTCCCTACATCTTCAATGTGAAGACTACCACTACAAAATCAATATCATGGTTCACATCATTCTTCTCATGAGGCTTCAACCAGGGTGAACCATAGGAAATCAAGGCTAGACTACATATAAAGAACCCAACCAAGTCTGTTCTCTGATGGATAGTAGAACACTACATACTCAAAACCCCTCCTCCACAAATCTCAAGATCAGAGCTCTCATTGGACTCTACATCAAATGCTAGAGATCTGACTTGTACATCCATCCTGGAGAAATAAGGAATGAATATCTGGTAATATCATGCTATCCCAAAGAAGCTCCACACCTCCAGCATTCTTTGAGGAAAATCACATTTTATCATTTTCTCTTCCATGGTTGGGTCCACAAGCACTCCAACCACTGAGATAACATGTCCCTTAAAGTGGACCACCTGAATCCTAAACTAGAACTTCAAGAGTTTCCCATAAAGCTGGTGCAGTTTGTGTATTTCCAAAACAATACATAGTTTCTCATGTGATAATTATTGGATGTCGAGTACACAAGGATATCATCGATGAATACTACCATGAACTTATATTTATAAGAATGAATGATCTGGTTCGTGAGTCCCATGATCACTATGGGGGCATTTGTCACACTAATTGGAATTTCCATGTACACATTCTGACTATTGTGAAATTTAAAAACTATTTTCGATGTATCGTAGTCTCGTACTCAAAACTAGTGATTGGATGATCAATGTTCAACATTCCAGAACAATCGTTACCTGCTCTACTGAGCTATGTCTTAATTGGTATTTGGTATTGGATAATTGTTCTTCAGGGCCACTTGGTTCAAGCACTGATAGTCTACAACCATCCTCAAGCTCTTGTATACCTTTTTGGAAAACAAAACTTGGGCCACCCATGAAAAAACATAGGGTCTCACGAAGCCCTTCCTATTCACATCCTCCAACTGCACCCTTAGCATGAAAAGCTCTGCAAGAGACATCTGATATGTGTGTGGTGATATCAGAGTCATCCAAGTGTGTGTGTGTATATAAAGATTCGTATCTCAAGATGGGTTGGTTATCCTAGAGAACCTCTGGATAGACACCTTCATACACTGCCACTAATGATGGTAACTGGAAACTCATAAAGTCTGATGCTATGAGGTTCATGCTTGACCACTGATGATAAATCCACTTCAACTTCCCATGAATGACTCCATCCAATGATGCATGACTTTTACTTTCACTGATAAAATAAAACCATATTCTATTGTTTCATACACACCATACCCTTCCACTAAAATATCCATTCTAGGTATGGACTGATCATAACCAATTCATACCGTGAATGAAACTATAAGTCCTCAAAACTTCCACCAGGAGGTCCCAACAGAAACTGTCACCTCTAATGGCTAGGTCACACTGTGGGTATATGTGTTCGAGCATCGAGTCTCCTCCTATAGGTGTCCCCAACCACAATTGTAGAGAAAATGCATTTACCAAAATATAATGGTCTCATAAAATTCATTTAGAAATAATGTAATGACTATAACCTGTGTCAATTGTTATGAAAACATTGATAGAAAAGACATAGATTGTACTTAAATCATCCCTAGATCTATAGGACGTACACCTTGACTGCATGAGGATTTCCCCACCCCTATCATATAGCTTCCTAAGCCTTGTGTGAACCTTATAGGGGTGGTAGTAGTTATATTAAAAATTACATCCACCTATTATAGCTCTGTTTATTCTTCTAAAATGTCCACCACCTCCCGAATCTGTCTGCACCTTTCATTTCCTCTACCTTAGTGGTCCATCCACCGTCTCCCTATAAGAATCTCTACGGATTGGAAAATCTCAAGAAATATTTTCTCTTCCTTCTCATGTGTATCATATCCTTTCCCTAGGCTTACTGGATACCTTGTGAGAGCCTTGAAACGTAGATCCCCTTTCCAAGGACCTTCTGAATAATCTACCACATCCATATCGATATGTTTGACGTCGGCTCCCTATATCTTTGGTCACTGCACCTGCATGCCTACTACTGACTGTCACTAGCTACATATACTAATTAAAGAAGCATTCAACCACCAATGATCTCTATAGAAATCTAACATAACCCGAAATTCATAGAGGTATAATGCTGGCTTGGATGTCTCTATGCATACCATACTAAAATGCCTGAGCCCTGAAGTTTTGATCTATGAAATTATATATCAAGTACCTAGTATGGATGGTGAACCTTAGTGAATTGTTAGAAACCTTCAAGATACACTTCTAGAGATAAATAACCTAATGTATACACCCTTATCTATGCATAACCAATGACAACTCCTCTCTAAATAATTTCTCTAACTCCATCTATGAAAGATTCACCTCGTCGTGATTTTTCATGGAAAACACACAATTCTTTACCTACCAAAACCACAATAATGATCTCCACTAGGATCACCATCTCGTCTACTAGTTTCATGACTAGAAAGAAAAAATTTGTCACCATCTCAATCCATTCCTCAGCCACCTGAAGGTTGATCTGGCATGTAAACTTGAAGTGTCTTTATTTATAGAACTCATAGAGCATGCTTAGCCTGCACTCTTCATCAGATGGTAATGCATGTACAAATTGGTGCTTCAATGGTGTTGGAATAGCTGGTGTATTACCTAGAGGCAGCATCTGGGGAACTGACCCCTATATCAAAGCATCGTCGTTAAGGGGGGAATCTTGTGATTGAGATGATGAATCCTAACTATTATTTGTCTTAGTGGAATACTGTATGAAAAAATGATGTACCAAGTTCATTGATTATATTTATAAATTTAAAGAAAAAATTACACGGAAACAATGAACCATTCATATACCCTTCAAGTAACATTATTGTTTCCCTGTAACAAATGTTCTCATGTACTGAGTCGAAAAGTAGGTTATTATAATCATGGTGTATGGATATGTTGGAAGCCCAGATCAACAAGGGAAGACCGATCCTTAAATCCAAACTCAAAACACTTAACACTATTTCCACAAAAAAAATATCATAGACTCTGAATCTTATGGTAAAACTGACCACCTTTGTAACAACTCGGTCACAACTCGTCCTAATGGGGCACATGATGCTACACACCATTCCTACCTCCAATAGGCCAAGGGATTTTAAATATCCCTGAGTAGGTAGATCAGTAACATGGGATGAATTACTTATGAACATTTATTCACCCATAAATATCCAAAAAAAATTATGAAATGTAAAAAATAACTATGAAACAAATGTATTCATACCCATATCCCAACCAACAGTGTACAACGAGAATGTAATGTGCAGAAATGTAAAATGGTATATAAAACAAGCCCATCAAAAATAAATAATATGAAAAATAAAAAGTCTATCATGAAATCAAAATAGGTATTGGGAATACTCCATAATGCCATTAGAACACCTCGACTTACCTCAAATCACAAAGAAATGTCTGATCATGATCCTCAAAGGACTCTAATAATATGTCACTCATCTCCAAAAAACAGAAATCATGGAGGAAAATCCCATGCATGGGTGTGTATAATAATACTGAACAGGACACCCAAAAAAACAAGTAAATAATCAATGGAAAGGATTATTTTTCTCTAAACATTATATAACTACAACACATATAACCATAATATACAGATATACTCAAACCAAGAAACAAAGTCTAGAGGAATGCCACGACTACCGTATATCAGTACTAGGCATTCAAATCAATGATTACACAAATAAATCATCCGAGAGAACACACTCATGAGTATGATAGAACTGGTGACATCCATACAAGAATAAAATTTATTCAAGAACCTCGATGATAGATATATGCTAATAAATTTGAAGAGAGATTCGATACACATATGAGGATCAAAAACCAGGTCGTGGGGTGAATCCAACAACTCAATATGGATTAACCTGTATATAGAGGATCGAAACCTATTGGAGATATTTAAATCAATACCATGGACACTACCTTTTCAATTAAGGATGAATATAAGACCCTAATATAGGCCTCTTATAATTGATTTCAACAACTCTATCTAGAAATTCAAGTTTAAGGGATCATACTCTTATGTGTAGAAAACCATATCAACTAACCTTTGTGGGAAGGATACGAGAACATAAACTTAATGAAACCTTTCAATGATATGGTGGAAAGTGGATTAGTCCATGTAAATGATAGTACAATGTGTTTAGTAGGGTAAGATGCCATATTTCATGACCCGAGGTACTACCCGTGTACAAAAAACCATGTAAAAATTAAATGTCATTTAAAAATAATGTACAAAACATGGAAAAAGTCTTACACACCATTCCCATACATACAGGGTCTACCAATTTACTCTGGCTATGTGATATTACATGGTTTAAACTCGTGTATCTCTAACAATGTACAAGTACATGGGGTAGTCTGTGTACTTCGTCCAGGCCCAGGAATGTGGTGGGGTACACGCCATGTAGGCAACCCATGTAACCCCCCTCGTACTTGTATCTATATAAAAACTAGTCAAGTCTATGGGAAATGCATACACACTAGCTTATAGGGTCAAATATCATGTTTCATTTAACAATCTCCGAAAACCTTATCAACCACTGAGGGGGGCACACTTTTTGTAACACTGGGTTACACACCATGTTCATCATGTATTTCTACAGTTAGTTGTTCAATGTATGCATGCCCGAGATGATGATCTAATCTAATTTCAGTGATATATTTACCATGGAACCATAATTCTAGGGTCCCATCATCATCACATGAATTTATTGGGGAGTTTTGATCCTTCAACTGGCTCTAAAATCTGATTCTGATCACCCGTACATAAATTTCATGAAGAACAATATCTCTTAAATCATTTGGATTATTCTATCTCCATCACCGCCACACGTCATCTAGGACATCCCAATGAAGGATAATCAATTTTTTATTATTTCACCCTAAAATTAAGGTGAAACGATAAATTTTTCATAAGCCATAAAGAACAAGGATTGCGTAGAATATGAAGGGGAAAAATAATAATTAACAACCCAAGGAACGAACCTCGACCATTATTCATTATAGCCTTGATCCATTATCATAAGAACAATGAATAAATAGAAATGAAATATCTATCAACAAAGCATGATAAAAACCCCTCAAATAAAACCCATACCAAAAGAACTATCGATCCACATGTTATTCTTTTTAGCGGTTGATACAAATTTGTAGTTGATTCTAAATACGGTGAATTAATTACAAACAACAATGACCTACCTTCGACTTAGATTAATGATTGAAGAAGATCGACTACTAGTATATCATAGCTACCATGATCCTTCATGAATTATGTCTATTGAACATCGCTCCAAGGTTCTGTCATCTATCAGAACTTAAATAATTCTCATAGGTTTCCCTCCTGTGTTTCCCGAGAATTCCAAGGTTATGAGATTAACCATGGATCTCTCCCTATAAGATTATATAATATGAAACTTCACACTGTCAATGAAAAAAATGAAATAAAATATAAACTAAATTTATTTTAATCACAAAAAACTTCAACACTACTTTTCCTAGCTGACCCATGCCATCCGATGTTAGGCCTTACCTAAGGAAAAACCAATGCTATGAACATTACAGTTCCCTCATATTTATGATGTGGGCACATGTTTTGATGTTATTAAAAATTTTCATCAAAATTGTGTTTGATGGCTATTTATAATATTAATACAATTCAATCCTTTATTTCAGGAACACTAATCATTAGAATCACACACCTTCTTAGCGCCTGGTCTCAAATTAATTTCATATATTATTTAAAAATAATACATGGATTAAAATAATAAATTACAAGTTTTGTTATAGTTCAAGTTAATAACATTTTGAAATACAATATAAATTAGTTTAAAGAATGGTTAATCGTAAGGAAGCATGGGATAAGGTATTTCATCTCAATTTCATTACATTGATTCATATTATAATGTTATGCACCTAATTTCATTTGTGTGGTGTATATGATTACACATTGAGAAGTAATATCATTAATAATTCATTATGAATGATATATTTACATCCAATTTGAATAATGTCCTCTAAATTTGTTTTAATTAAATTTTACCATGTGGTAAAAAATTTCATATCTTAATTTCCATTCTTTTAGTTAAACATCTACTTCATTGATTATATCATTTTAAGATTATTTGTAAAATTAATTTTGATTATCTTATGTATTATTTCCACTTTTACAAATGGGATTAATTTTATTGGAATATAATCGATTCATTGGTTGATTATAAATTCAATGTTAGGTTCATTGTAAGGTTTTACTTCAAAATCTTATTTTAAACATGATTGTTTATTCATGAATTTCAATTGAAAGAAATTATTTTATAATTTTTCAATAAACCCTTTAATTTTCCCCAACTACGGACATTTAATATATTTTCATGTAATAGTACCATTCCACCGCTCATTGGTTCATAAAATAATTGATTAAATGTTTTTAATAAAGCTCATCTTCATTTCTCTCTTTTGTCCGAAATATGTTTTCTTCCAAAACAATGTTTTCCTAAAATGTTTTCAAATAAGTTTGAACAATATAAAAATGATTAATTAATGAAAATTTCACCGATTTTAACTTTTTACAAAAACATTTAAAAGGATTATTATTTTTTTCATAACAATTCAGATTTTTTGTTTTAAAAAAAATCTTAAAAGAAAATTTCATGTCATTTTTTGAACAAAGAAGTTTCCAATCAATTTTTAATAGAAACAATTTTTTTACCTTCTACATATTGTAAAAAAACATCCAATATTATATTGATTCATTATTTTCATGTTTACAAGTATATTTTTCAGAAGAAAATGTATTTTAAAGTGATTTTGAAAAAATCTCTTTCAAAATGATTTGTGTTAAAAAATGTTTTTCAAAATGAAAAGGTTTCATTCCTCGAAAATGAATTTAAATGAATTTTTGTTGTATTTATATTAATCAATGAAAAAAAAATTTTATTTCCACTTTAAGGGTATATATTCTATATTTATCATCCATATTCATTTATTTCATGGTTTATGACCATTTTTTCACAAGATAGTGTTGAGTTTTTTTTTCTAGATTCTATTTTGTAGCCATTAACTATAACATGAAATACATGCTTTCCTGTGATTATTGGACATTTAATTTCTCTTAAATACCCATATTATTTATTATGGGTATGTTAAATTCTTAGAATTTATATCATTTCTACATATAGTTTTTTACATTGAATGATTTTGTTTATTTGGGGAAATATTGTAAAATACGTTATCATGACTCAATACAGATATTTCATAAAACACATTGTTAACAAATTAAATCAATTATTTTAAATATAAGAAATGATTTAGAAAATTAGTGATGGGGTCAGACCTATTATTATATATCCAATTTATTTAGTAGTAGGTCTCATGAGACAAATACAAAAACTAGAATTAAATGGGATTTAGCTATTGTTTTAAACTATCTTGTGAAAGGTCTTAATGGTAGTGGTTTTATGGCTCCTAAGATCAAGGAATATAATAATTTTTAATTTCATTATTTAAGAATTAATTTAATTTTATACATGGTATTTTTCAAATGATATTATCTCTGTATTCATTTCATTATTAGGTTTTTATTAAATGAGATGTTTTCCAATTATATAAATTTACATAGTCATTATTTCTTATGTACTTATTCAATGGAATATGTTTTTAGTTATTTACCTTTCTATATATATTATTCCTTATTATTTCATGATAGTAATGTATTTTAAATGGAATGGGTTTTAAATTATTCACCTTAACACATTAATTATTCTTAATGATTCATGATATCTTCTTTTATACGTAACCTTCACTGAGAATTTTAGCTCACTCTTACATTGTTTCCTTTTAATAATATTCCATGAATTTGACTATGAATTAAATACCAGGATATGATATATTGAATATTTTTCAAAAAAAATTGTTTTATAATCTTTGTATTCCAATATAACATGGGTATCAAGTCTGCATGTCATTTATTAAGAATACTATCTAATTAGGTCCTTGGGGACGTTATTTCTTATATCTTATTCCAATTTAACAATGAAGACACTGAAATTGGGCAACAATGGTCATGTTTTATACTTTTGGTATTAGAAGAAGTTTAATAAAAACCTTGGGAACCAGATTTAGGAAAACATAAATTAAGGATCATAACCCAGTAATGGACTTTTATGTAAATTATATAACAACATCCAAAAGTGTTGGTACGGTAGATATTATGTGGATTTCCATATAATTAATGTGTCTATTCATACTACAGGAAGATATACTACTGTAATAGATGAACCTAGGGGTAATAAATCTGAAAAGGGAATATTGGGATTATCTCGATCGTCACCTGGTGAATAACAATGGGCCTTACTACCCAAAAGGTTTGACCCTCCCAAGGGAATTTTTTTGGATAATGACAACTTTATTTGAAAACATTAAAAGTATTTGAATAGATGATTAGAATTAATAACCTAGGATAAACCTAAATTTTATTATATTTAGAAGATGTTTTCTCAAAATAATATTAAAAATTTTATGCGTCGCAAATAATACTATAATGAAAATTGTTTTGAAGAAAAAATAAAGACTATGATAGAAGGAACAGAATATTTTTCTAGGGATCTATTTACAGTTGGTTTTATTAAATGTGTCAATCATGGGAATAAAAAAAATTAATTCTCTCTTATAATGGTTAAACCCTAGACCATGGAATGCCATTTGTTGAAATAAAATGGGTGATGTTTTTTTAATATTATTCTAGAATTAAATTATAGAAGTATTTTACCAATATTATTTTGGGTATAAGATTCATGAAACATAAATGGATAGTATTATAATTTATAATCATATGTTTTTTCAATTAAGATTTAGATATACTCTCGTTGGTTTTATAGTTTTATATTTATTATATGTTCAATGTAATATATACATATATTTGGGATTTATGTTGTGGGAATTGAAAATGATTATGAATATTCTGGGATAAATGTATGGTTAATATATGTTTTTATAAATATTATTTAAGGAATAAATCATTTTATAGATATATGTTTAATGATATTACTATAATTTAAGGATAATTTCATCATTAATAAAATTTTAATAGTAGTAAAATAATATTATTTGTGTTTTTAAAATAATAAGTTATATTGAAAAGCATAGTTAAAATTTTATGTAATGATTAATTATATTTCAAGGATATCCTTGATTTTTATTGTAATTTTAATAGACTAATATTAATATATAATTTGAAGAATGAAAAAATACATGTCGGGAAACAACCCAGAACACTTGTCAAGGCTATGGGGCTTCAACCTATAACCAAAGGATGGTAGGGGTTTAACACATATCATTGAACTAATCGATTTCCTAGTAAATATTTAGTTTTTAGTTAATATATTTAAAATATATATATATATATTAATGATGAACCATATTAATTTCATTGAATTTTATATTTTAATTCACTATATATCATGTTTTAACCATATTTGTTATGGAAAATACTTAAAGACAGATAGAAATACATGTCACCCATTTAAGTATTTATCGATCCATTATATTTTAATTTTTGTTCATTAGTAATATAAAATTCATTTTTTGATATTATTTTCATTGAGTAAGGGATTAATTTTAAATTTAACAGATCATTTCCAAATAGTGAAATTTTTGTTATAATATAAAAATGATTCAAGTATGTATATATCTTTAAATTATTATACATTAAAAGATTTCTTTAGTATTAGTAAAAAGGGTATTAAAACAAAAAGGTTTCCTAATAACCTTCATATCTGAGGAATCAGATTGCCTTTTAAATCATCACAAATTTATGGTTTTGAGTATCTTAACATCACTTTTATCACCAAATTTCTTGTTATTAGGGACTGTAATCACTCCCTATAATTATTTAGGATTTTTTATAATGTCTATATCATCACTTTCAACCAATGTTATCTTATATAAAATTATAATTTTTAGTTATTACATATGACCAATGTACACCCCCTTTATTTTTTATTAAGTGGTTATTTTATTAATACTTTTACAATGTGTTGTATTCATCAAGTGAATATTATTATGTAAATACCTATGTAAATGAGATCATGTTTAAATTTTGATGGAAAACTTTATTTATTTCAGGGAAAATGTGACCAAAAAAATTCAAAAATAATAACATTATTTTATATTTAAAATGAGGAAAACAACATTTATTTTGTCATATATTACATGAAATGCTATATTTATATTCCTTTATACACATAACTTAGTTTATCTTGTGTAGCACATAATACCATGTTTATATGAAATATGATTTATTATTCAAATGTTACTATTTATTATAATAGTTATAATGTCATTGATAAATCTATTGGTATGATATAAGTAATTAAATTATGAAAAATATATATTTTACACATGTTCATTGGTTATCTATTAATTATCAATAATAATAATAATCCTTTCAAGGAAAAAGTATTATTTTATGAAAAATTCTATTTTTTAAGACATATTTGTATCTATTTATGAAAATAATTTATTAAATTTATAAAAATAGATAAAATTTACATTAGGAAAAAATATAAATTTTTAAATAATAATATATAAATTATATTTGGATTATTTTTTTGGAATATTCTTTGATGTTTTTTTTCTTGATGAATATTACGAACACATAATTTAAATTTAATGATGCCTTTTAGAGAAATAATTTTTAAAGTAAAATTATATTTTCATTTCAATTTTAAGTAAAATTAGATAAATTATATATCATTTTATCCAATTTAGGTAGTTCTATTAATTTCCATAACTAATTTTGATAAAACAACATTGTCCATTTCTGAACCTTTTCTCTTCAAATACCTGCTTTCTCGTCACGTCTATGAGGTCAATTTTAAATTAAAATTATCCACAATTATGAATTGACTTTTAAAAATGTATTCCATATGTTTAAAAAGTAAAAATTAACATTTCTAATAATTTAAACTTATTTTTACATTAATTTTTTCTTAATGTACTAAAAACTAATTACCGGGGTTAAGGAAAAAAATGGTTTTATCGGGGGTTAAACTAAAAATATAAGGGTTAAAAATACATATACACATTTCTAAAAAATATTTTATTTAAAAAATTTCTAAAATTACACATATAATGTTGTATATTTATGCATTTTTGACCATTTTGAGATATCTAAAATGTGGTAGCATAGAAATCTCATCAAAAATACCAAATTTGTCATCTCTGTACTTATAAAATGCCACCCTCTCCTATATTATTCAACACATCATTCCAAATTGGATCATCCATGAACTATCCAAATCAATTATAAAATTCCCTAAAATCATCCTAGATTCATTATTTCAAATATAAATGCATACTATTTAGGATTTAGAGAAAACCTATGGTGGATACCGGAAAGAAGAGTTAGTGCTCTCCAATGGGAATCATTTTTTTACTTATTTCCCTACCTCCATCAATTTTTATTATACCATGATGATATAATAAACCATTTTATTTTCAATAATAATTTTTTATAATAATATAATTACAAAAAACCATATCCAATTTTATCAAATGTGTTAAAAAATTATCATTCATGTGTATGGTGGACTGCCACCTCTTGAGCAGATTCTATTCATTTTATCATTTCCACCTCTCATGGTTAGACGTGATGATGAATATAAATTATATATTTGATATTTATAACAAATTTTTACCACTATAGTTAATATATGATATATAAATTTTTACTTTCCCTTTTATAGGATATCCAATAATGTAGCTATTGTGTACGACAGACTACAATCGCACGATGTGATGTGATTCATCTTTCAGAAAAGCATTACATGAAAAGTGATAAAGATGATTTTTATGAATATATGTGAAATATATGAAATAATTATGAAATTAATGACATATTTATTAAATTTATTCTTAATATATACACTTTTATTTTGTTCCTTTTCACTTATTTAATGATGAAAACATCGTTCGTCTACGGGTGGGCTACCACATTCAAAAAGTGATATCACTCTCTCTTCATACAAACATCACATGTATAATATATATAGATATTTAATTTGTTTATTTATTATTTTATGATTATTATTTAAAAGTAAAACATTAATTACATTATTTATGTAATTCTCATTGAAAAATTGAAACATTACTCATTCATCCGTAGGGCATACCGTCTCCTGGATCCTAACATACATCATTTTTCAAAACCATATTTCAAGAATTGTCTTAAAAGTAATATTTATATAAAAATATTCTATTTATATATTGATTATTATTCCTTATAATATTAATCAATGTAAAATGTGAAGGAACCATACCTTTAATGACAAAATAACTCATGAGAAAATATGGCAATTAACACTCAAAACATCGATAATAAAGAATATTTTTAACAAAAAGTGTGATAATATGTAGATAAAGAATAATATATATTATTAAGATAATAAATAATATTATAGTGTAGTTTAATAACATTTTAAAAACTATTGTACAAGTGTTTAAATGATGTTTAATAAAAAAAATCATGAGTTTTGGGATTTCGTTTCAATTTAATTTCAATTTCATTTCATTGAGGAATAATGTAATGTTATTCAACTTATTTATTTTTTATGATGTTTATAATATCTAAATAACATTAATTATCCTGAATATTTAATTATTCATTGTATTTTAGGTTTAATAATTAATTATATCTACGAATGGAATCTTAATTAAATGTTACTAATTGGTAAATAATTTTATAACTCAGTTTCTGTTAATTGTCATAAATTTATACCTAAATGATTATATCAATGTATTATTATCTCTATGATGAGTTTTGATTATCTTATAGTGATTTTAAACGGGGTTTATGTGGATTTATTTTTGATTCACATAATATATTCATTGGTTAAATCTTACTTCAACAATTTTATCTTTGTAAGTGTTTACTTCACAATCTCCTTTAAATCAAGATTGTTTATTCTGGAATTTAAAATGATAGAACATATTATATATTTTTTATTTAATATGTAAAATATATTATAGTATATTTATTCAAGATATTTTCATATAATTTATCCATTTTTATACTCTTTTGTACAAAAAATAATTGATAATTCTTTTAATAAAATCAAACATCAATTTTCTCATTGGTGGAATAATGTTTTACTCCAATACATTTTCACTATAAATTTAACCCCCATTTCAAAATAATTTATTGATGTAACTTTTATTTATTTTTTCTTTTTTCCAAAAAATATTCAGCGTAATATTTTATTGTTTTCATACAAATTCTCCTTTGTATTTTAATGAAATTGTTAAAGGAAGCTTCTTATCCTTTTCCAAAAAAGTCACATTCCAAACATTTTTATAATGAAAAATGGATGTTATTTTTACCTCATAAGAAAAATAAAAATTTACATGCAATAACTTATTCTAATCCTCCTATAAATGATTATGAGGGTATTTTTAAAGATTTTATTTTGTAAAGTATTATTGAATTTAGTTTTTCATATTTTTAAATGTTGAAAAATGTGTTTATGAAAAAGAAAAGGATATGATCATCATGAATTTTTTTAAATGTCTTTATATTTTATTTCTATTATTTATTAAAAAATTTCATTCTTACTCCAATGTTTTTATATTGTATTGGTACAATCCATGTTCTTCCTCTAGATGGTTTACGATCATTTTAGGCAAGGAAAGTATTGAGATTAACTTTCATAATTCATTTATAAAATCAGTAACATTACTATGAAATATTTATATTTTTGTGATCATTAGATATTAAATATCTCTTAAATATATGTATTATTTACCTTGGATATTTTAATTTCTTAAACCATATATCATATCTTAATACGGTGTTCAGAATTGATTGTTATTTTTTAACTGGGGAAATATTGGTAAATAAGTATTCTTTATTCAATACAGATTTATTATAATACACACTATTTATTAATTAAATAAATTATTTGATAAATGGTCAATAATTTTTTCTTATTGGGATGGGTAGGGAATGATATAATACATCTCTATGATGGATTAGTTTTTCTCGTGAGACAAATAATTAATCAAGCATTAAAGGGAGTTTTAAATGTATTTTTAATAGAAATTGTAAATGGTTTTGATGATAGTGATATGATGAGATCTATGATCACAGAATCCAATAATTAATAATTATAATATTTAAAAAATTTATTTATTATTATCCCTGATGTTTTCATAATGAAATTATCTCTAGATTCAACTCATTATTAGTTAATTGATGAAATGGCATTCATTTTCAATTATTTACCTTTTGAATATAGATTATGCCTTATCCAGTTATTTAAATAGCACACATGTTCATTTATTTACCTTTCCATATAGATTATTCCCTATCATATCATGTTATTAATGTTACTTAAATGGTATGTGTTTTCAGTTAGTTACCTTTAAATACTGAATATGATGATTTATTCATGATATATTACTATGCTCATAATACTTATTGGACATTTGATTTCCCGCTTATTTTGTTTCCTTTCCTCAAAATTCCATGAACTTTATTGTGACTGATATGAAAGGATATTCTATGTTGAATAAATATATTTCTAAAAAAATAATGTCTTAAAAAATTTATTCTAATGTAATATGGGTATCATTTATATATATATTTTACCAATAATACTAAACTAATCGGTCCCTTGATATGTTATTACTTATATATTATACCATTTTAATAAATCAGACACACAATCCTGGATACTGGGGTCGGAGTTGTTAAAAATTTCATGGTGGGAAAAAATTACAACATCCCACTTATAAAAACTATTAGAAGAGGCATCCTAAAAATTTCATAAAGGGGATAGTTAAATTCATTAGGTGTATGAAAGAATTACATATACCTAGGGAATATCAGAGGTAGAACCCCACCGATGTTATGGATGAAAGGAATACTCTATTCAACCATTAGACTATTTTACAATGTCGAAACTACATGGTATAAGGAAACTACAAAAATAAATGCACAAATACAAGGTTATTCAACGATAATCAACTACAACAAACACTAAGGAATTGATTAAAAGGGTGAGAATATTTCTTCACAACTGTTGAGGTGGACCCTAGAAAGGACATGGTGATGGGTATGTTATTTATTTATTCATATACAATTAATTTACTATTTGATCATGGTTTTATGCAGTCTTTAATATCATGAATTTTTAGTAGAGCTATTCTTAACTCGCAAAAAATATGGATTTAAAGTTTTTAGTGAAATTAGATAATGAGAAAATTATTTCACCAAGAGTATATAACTTCTCCCATATCCATATTTGTGTGGTGAATTTCCTTGAATAACATTTGTCATTCCCTTTAGTGGAATTATATAAAATTATGGGTATGAAATGGATTTCCCTATATATAACCATCATAAAATTACAAAAGTAGGAAATCAACTTATGTACCTCAAATCCACCTATGAATCTATAAAAGTTCAAGGAGGAGGATTAATCTCTGGTAACATCACCTCTTGAGTGGATACTATTGAATTATGAGAATGAATATCTTTCCAAAATGATTTAGGATAAAGAGAATAAGAACCTTTATGAAATTACCATTAAAATGGAATATGATGATTTGTTTCACGATAAAATTTTAGGTCTTCCATCAATCTATGAGGTTGAGTTCACAATCAAGATTAAAAATAAATATTTGTAAATATTCATGACTATATATAAAATAAGAACTTCTGAACATGAAGTGTATAAAAATAAATAGTATGATAATTTATGTAATGGGTTTATATAACCATGTTCTTCACCATCGGGTACACCGATTATTTATTTCAAGAAGATGAATGGGACAATGCACCTCTACATTGATTATAATGACCTCAATAAGGTCACAAAAAAGAAATATTATCCTCTTCCACAGATTTTTGGCTTGTTCAATTAGCTGCATGTCTCATAGTAATTATTGATGATGGAAAGTCTTTATATAATCATATAAATATATAGAATGTGGATTTTTCCAGGACTTCTTTTCATAAAAGGTATAAGTTCTACAAGATCGTAGTGATTCCATTTGGATTCATTAATGGTCCAATTATCATCATGGACTAAATGGATAGTGTATTTTAGGATTACCTTAAAATATTTTTATTATTTATAAATAATAATATTATATACTCGAAAATAATGGAGTAATACTGGTAGAATAGAGATTCTATACTAAATACCATTTGAAAGGAAAATTTATAGGAATAGTATTGAAAATGAATGTTTTTGGACCATCAAAGTAAAATTATTGTGGGTTTTTATCACATTCAGAATAATATATATAGTTCTATAGAATATGGTGGTAATTAAGGAAAGTAATAGGACATCATTTGGTATGAAGATTCATAGTTTCCATGGATTGGGATTGAACTATATTAGACTTGTGAGAAACTAATAATTATTTTCATGCCCAATAATACAGGAATCCATGTTTTTATATGAGTTAAGGATCTTTTTAAATTTGTTTTAAATGTTTATATATAGAATAATGTAAATTACCATAGATATAGATGATGTTATAGGGTTGTTCGTGGATGTTTCAGAGTCTTAACCGTATTTTTGGGGATGAAAATGGCATGGTGCACATTTTGAATAAATATTGCGAGAAAGGGGGCCTAATATAACTAATCATGTGAGGACTAGAAAGAGTGAAGATGGGGATTTCATGATTTATACAAGCAATATGTCTCTGGGTGCACAACCATTTGGGAATGTCCATAGTTTTTGACATTTACTTTAACATTTTTTATATATGGTTACTCAATCATTATAGAAAAATCATGCAATGTGCCCTTCCTTATAGCTAAGTGTCCATGATTGTGACAAATTTTACCTGAATCGTGTGGAAAAATCCTATGACCAATAATTTTGGGGTAAATTTATAAAATTATTCTAATTAAATATATTTCTAATCTAAATCTTTCACTCTTATACTACATATAAAAATCACAATTTGGGATCCCTCTAGGGAGAATATTCGGGGATTTTTCATCAATTCTCCATCCAATCATTTATTCGAGTGCCACTAGCCTCATTTGATCCAAATAGGTGTGTTCTAATTTCATTTTTAGACATTAATTTTTTAATTTACAATCAGATTTTCTATTAAGGTTCAAGATAATATTCAGTAATTTCATGTTCTTCATCGAACCTTCATTTTTCTTCTCATTCGAATTGAATCTAGAGTTGATACTATAAAACCACTCTAATACCGATCTACGGTATATGTTATATAATTTTCACATTTTTTATGATTATTTATAGACCTATCTTACATTGTTCCACATGACGAACATTCTGACACAGACCGATTATTCATTTTTAATGGTTTGGCAAAAGGACTATTTGGAAAGTTGATGAATTGGAATTATAAAGGCGATGTTTAATGTGGAATTATATAATGAAAATCAATTAATAATGGAACCCCATCCATTGCTGGTTTTTTACATATCAGATCCAACATACATGAATTGATCAACTATTCTACTGGATACTAAAGCAATTTTAGGGTTAGATTAATATTCAATTAAGAATTTCCCTTTCATTGAGAGATCACAATCCAATCATGGTGGTCCAAATGTTGAAAATGTCTTATAAATTATAGGGTACCAAAAAGAGTGTATTCTGATTATCGTTATTTGTTTAAAATCCCTTCAAACATTAAATAAAAGAAAGAAATTTCAATGAGTTGGTTAATATGTTTTTCAATATATATGATTTCCCAAAAAATATTATGTTTTTTCAGCATCATTTATCTCATAAAAAATAAATGTTTTACAACTCATGAAGATAATGAAATCTCAATATTACAAGGTTACCAATATCAGGGATTAATATATGGTTGATGCTGAGATTGATGAATTAGTAGGGAATAAAAAAACATGTTGACGAAACAAAAGAATATCATAACATCCCTATGTGGAATAAACTTATTAAATAAACACGAAATGGCATAAAATGTTATTCCGGTTGGATCACCATAGACATTTTTTTGACCCCAAGAAATCAATTTCCATTTTTTCTATAGGGATAAAATGTGAAATAATGTTCCAATTGATATAGATACATGGTGCCTTATCTATCATATAAAGAAGGAAACCCTTTGGGAAGATGTTAAGGTAATGTTGAGATATACTTTAAATATAAAAAAAATCATATAATGAAACATTTCTTTACTATTAAATATCCCTTGATAATATCATTTATTTTAATCAATTTTGGAAATAAATATATCTTAATAGATACTAAAAATTACATAGAGGGTTATGAAAACTTCTTACCAAGATTCATCTGTGAAATTATAAGGTTAATGTATAGCCCCACCCACAATTTATGTATGTTGATATTATAATGAAGGAAAGTTGAAATGATTTCATCATTCATCATGATGATAATTAATTTTAGGTTCATTTCAGAGAATAATATATTATTTTTAATAATGTATTTTTAAAAATTTGATTGGATTTTTTTTTTGAAATAGTAAAGGATTACTATAAATTTACTTCACTCATCAAAACCAATATACCCTTATTTGTTATCACGATGGGGTATGCCTTAATAGAAATAAACATTGTAGGTATATTAAATCTACAATTAAATTTTTATGTGATATGAAACAACATATTATCAATTGGTAATATGTTGATTGTTGAATTAATATTTTATTCCACTTTTATCCCATGATATGTACTATAGAAGGAGTCTCACTATAATAAAAAGGGTAATCTAGTTGATGATAACTCATAAGCATTATGGGATGCATGTGTAAGTATTAAATTATTCTAATTAATTATTCATTATAATATAATTACATATAAATATTTATATCTATTTTTTTGTTTCTTATACTTTTTATATGCATTAATAGTAAATGAACATACCTAAGGAAAAACATCATTCAGTATATATGAAGGAAATAGAACATTATGGTCTCTTTAGAGGTGTTGGTTTGGAGTATCACAATGAACATACATCAAGAAGAAAAACCCACAAGAAAATATTTATTATATTAATAAAATAATGATGTCATAAATAGATTTTTCTAAATATATTAGTGTACAGTCTTTTTTACAGGGCTAATATATGAAAAATGATCAAAGATAACCGATAATGGATGAAATTTCAACAAACGAAGATCCAAATGACCCCACTACAAGTTGATACCATACATGAGGTAATTAATTCTTCATATACATCATTCCACACATCTGGAAATTAATTTTTCTTTACCCATTCTTCTAAATGAAATTCCCAAGGATTCTGAAGACTTTATATTATTGAAATTCTACAAGTTGATTTTTGTGTGATTTCAATATTTCAACACCCACACACAAAATGTCTGTGAGGTGTATGCTGTATAATATCATGAAACACATGATACATAAAATTGAACTAAAAAATTATCACATGAAAGAGTATATTAATTTATCTCAACATCTTATTATTGAGATTCATGTTCCACATGAAGGTATAGAAATTATAATAGTCAATGATGCTATTTGATCTTTCATATCATGGTTGTCTAATCCTATAATGATGAATGGGGTATGTCCTCAACAATTATTGTTGGAAAAAAAATCTATAACAATTAATGGAAATGTTTTAAATTAGGAATGGTACTGCATATTGATAAAAGTATGGGAAAATAGAAGGACAGATCAGGAAAATCTATTAAATGGACCATGAAAACCAAAGGTCCTACATGGAGTACCTTCTCAGCACCAGTTCCACTAAAACTTATATTAACAATACATGTTTAAAAAGTACTAAAATTAAAAGATTAAAATGTTTCATACATTTAATGTAAGAAAGAAATATTTGGAAATTTCATTGAATATGTGATTGATCTCGATAGAGTAAATGAGATTCTCAATATTGGATTTCTTGGAGTCTCAGTTGTAAATAAAAAAAATGAGATACATATTCATAATATTTTTTTTCAAAAAATGATATAATATGTTCATTAAATTTAATTACTATTCATATTTATATATGTGTTTATATTATTATGATATAATGTGAAAACCTTGTGGATCATGATTTGGATTATATAATCCATATATAATTGCTACACATAAGATATCAATTGAGTTGGAAGTAATTGCCAATAAAAAAATTTATTCTAAGTGAGGAATTCAGTAATAAAAAAATAGATTACATACTCTTATTAGTTCCTACGATTTAGGGTAGAAACTCTATAATCAAATAATATGAATTATTTTTTTTCATTATTATTTTTATTTCATTAAGAAGAATTGGATACTGATCGAAATCAATTTGGATACCCAAATTGTTAATTTTTTTAACCTAATGAATTGATTTCTAAAAATCCAACCACACATGATGTGCATTGTGAATTTTTAATTAGATTTAATAAATAATTTATATATAATATTCAAATTATATTTTTCAATTCATTTTTGAAAAAGAATATTATTTATTATATGGTGGTATATAAGTATATGAGAAGTCATTGTATGTTTAATGTGACTGAGCATAAGAATTCTATGAATTTATTCTAATGGAATCATATAATGTTCTAAATGTATAGATTCAAATATAGAAAAATATTTCAAAACAATTTACTCATTTTGGACAATGTTTCTATAGTGTCATAAGAATGATAATAACAATTATTATGGATATAAAATTTCAAAAAATTTGAATGATATCATATAGAATAAAAATACTAGCATCCCCAAACAGGTAATTTATGATGGTAATTATGATTTACAAAAAAATATTTCTCAATCGTTTTTTTCTACATTTCATGAGTACTATAAATATTTAAAAAAAAGTATGAACTCAATAGAATAAGTAAATGTGTTTAGAGATGGTTGGGAAGAGTATGTGGTGTAAAAATTTCTTCTGACATAAAATATATGTCATTACAAATAATGTATTTAGTCTAGTTAGAGATATATCTATAGAGATACACAACGGATTTGTCGAATTAGTCATAATGATTACATATTATTCTTGAATAGTTTCTCATGGAGAATTATAAAAGTTGAATTCAATTTTTTTTGAAAAGAATTGTAAGAATACAAGGTTTTAGAATGAATATAGGCATCATGAATAGGTTACTGTATAGATATTATTTAGTTAATGTTTCCACCATTTTATTTCCTATGTTTAGATAATTTCCATGTCATTTTTATCTTATACTTATTTTACATATTTTAAAAGATATTATTGAGATATTACTTCATATAAATTTTTTATTGAAAATGTATGTTGGAATCATGTAAAATGATCATGCACTTATTAGGAACGATACACTCACTGTGATGCAATATTGATTTTACTCTCTAATGTATTCAACATTCTAGTTTATCAAAAAATAATATTTTAAGATATCCATGAATATTTAATGCATTGTAGAATGAAAAAAAGGAGTGATGAGTAGGAATCAAACACACCGCAAGAAAATACATGGTATGCCCAGAATGACATGATGTTTATATTATTTGTTAAATTTTATACATTAGTTAAAAACACACATCACATTCTCAAAACCAATAAAAATATTCATATTGTTTTTATACATTATGAAAATGTTCCATAAGAAATTTTTGATGCGTATAAATAAGCAAAAAAATAATCAGATACTCAGTGTTACTAGTATGACTCAAACTACAAGTTTTCATTTAAAAAGTGAAATTATAGTTTAAAACGTGCCTCACTCAATAGAAATATATAATACATTATTAATTTTGGATTGAGACTTTATTACACAAATCATAATGATATTTTTGATATTTGTGAATAATCTATATGTCAATTAGATAGACGATGTGAATAATATGACTCATTATGTCTTTTTTAAATATAGAAGTGTGAATTTAGTTTAATACACATGTCAAATATCCAAAAATAAAAAAAAATGATCACATTGTTTTCAAATATTTTAAAATTGTTCCATAATTCATTTGTGACATGTTAGGCTTTACTTCATGAAATTCTCACACCTGATGTGGTTGATATGACACTAAATGCATGTTTTCAAAATAAAAGTTCAATTTAATTCTAAATCACATGTCAGATAGAAAAATCCAATAAAATTATGTAATATTTTTTTAAAATTTTTTATAATTATTCATAAATCATTTTTCATTAATAGTAGTTTTCTGAATGAATATATAATACACGATGTGGATGGTATGTCGTGAAGTAAATAATTTCAACATAAAAGTGTAATGTTAGTTTAAAAAGAATAATAAAGACAAATCTAATAAAATGTTCATGTATTTCTTTCAAACATTACAATAATGATCCATAATAAAATTTTAAGGTGTAAGAATTAAACGCTTATAAATATGACACCCAATGTGGTTATTATGACTCGCTATGCATGTTTTCAATATAAAAGTTTCATTTTAGTTTAAAATTCTAGTCACATATCCCAAACCAATAAAAACTATTATTGTTTTAAATATTAGGAAAAGTATCCAAAATTTATTTTTGACACATAGGAGTTGACCTAAAATCAATATAAAACACAATGTGGTAGGTATGACTCATATTGCATGTTCTCGATACAGAAAATTAATTTTAGTTTAATGCGTAAATAAATTGATAGAACAGAGAAAATGAGTTTGGATTTCATTCAAACATTAGTAAAGTGGTCCATATTTCACTTTTTATGACTAAAAAGTGACCTAATATTGATACCATCACCCATACCTGTAGAGACCCGAGGCTTTGACGTTCATGGACATTACATTACATTTTCCGAATATCTAATACATAAAAAAAACAGACACAGAAGGACAGTAATAGTTTAGTGTCTTTGGAAACATGGAATACAAACTTCTAATCATGTTGAATGATCTTAAACATCTCCCATAACGATCCTCCCCTTTTTGTTTCCTTACCTAAAACCTTTCTTTTAATTCTGGGGGAAAAGAAAACATAAAAAGGGTGAGCTCAAATGCTCAGTAAGGGTAAGCATGGAGAAAATAAAACAAACCATATACACTTGAACAAAAAAACTTGAACATAATATTTAAACATCATGATCTTGAGAAATGACATAAAACACAGAAGTATGTAAGGAATATATCATAAAGAAACATTAAGAATGATAAAATAGAATGGGAATCAAACATGTAGTTGTGGAAACCATTAAGCACATGATATGATTTCCATATTAGCCAAGGCATTGCTGATAAGACCATCTTGGTGACAAAGTCCCTTTCTGAATCGAGTTCACTCCTCGTTCAATTCCTGTATTACTGAACCAGTTTAACTTTCTGTTCCAGTCACATCTATCTCAAGAGATATAAATCTTTACCCAATACATTGGAGGGATATATAGGAACCACCCATCTCATAGTGAAATCATTATTACTTGTGCCACAAAATAAACTTAAAACATTCATCATAACCCAAAGAATAAAATGGGATTCATAATCATCATCCCATTATCACATAATCCATATAAAACAAATGGATATTTCATCATAAGAAAATTAAAACCATGTAAATAATAGAGACATTATACTTGAAACATACACATCTAAAATAATGTCATCTTAGATAGAAAGTTGTTTTGATAAAAAACTTGAAATGAATTCTTGAGGAAAATATCCATTCTTCTTCAAAATCAATTTCTTTTCACAAAACAACATGCAATTTTTAAAGAAAAGGATTTTGTTGAAAATAGTCATGAAATATTTTGGAAGAATCTTCATGAAAATAAGGCTTTATAAAACTGTAAAAATCTGTTCATGCCGTATAAGTTAAAAAAACATTCTTCTCATACTTTTTCCGGAAAAGTCAAAAAGTACCTCGTATTGTAAACAAAAGAAAGATTTTTTCCATACGATGTGGTAAAAGTAAGAAAAGTGTAAAAATGTCTTAAAAATACATGTAAGGAACGTAAAAATTTAATGAAATCATTTTGAGAGCATATGGACATGGATAATAAACATAAACCCCAGTAAATACTTACGAGTAAACAATCTCAGATAAGAATGATATTGGAATAATTATCCCTTACATTAGGTCTGATATGCTGCGTACGTATCCGAAACTCATGTATAATGATTTATATAATGTCATTGACTCATTAAATAATCATATTCATTGTTATGATATTATATATGTTTCACTTATGACTTTATGTTACCCGTTCTTTTGTAAATTCCATGTAGAAGCAGCGTTTTGGGTAAAATCATTTCATTTATCATATATGTTTCGACTTTTCATTCTTGATATTATTACATATATCATGATTTACATAATTCCAGAATGTAAAAAATGGTTAAAATATAATATATATTCATCATATACATATATATTATAGATCGATAAAAGGAATGAAATACACCGTTCATGGAGAAGGTAGGCCATATGTACGCATGAATGCAATTTTCGTTTCCTTATTGAATTGAATGAAATTAAGTAGATGACATAAATATATATATACATAAATCCAGTAGCGTTATTATTCCATATATTTCATTATTATTCTTAATATATACATTATAATCATTCTTTATGGTTAATCATGGAAAATGAATCTCATCGCGTTCATGGAGACGGTAGTCTGTACGTACGTACGAGCGATGATATCATTCCCATGATCATGGAATTGTATTGGAGTGTATATATACTATTTCAGAATCAATATCAATTTACAATAGTCATATATAGTCAATATTTACACCATTATATCCATCCAAGTAAGGTGATGGTGGAAAATAGATTACACCACGGCGTGGAGACGGTATTCCGTACATATGCACGCGCGGTGATTTCATTTTCCGTAGGATGGATAGATGGTGAAATAGGGTTGTTTAATAATTATAATAAAATATCAGTATATTAGTGATACTTACGTTATTACTTCATAATTAAACCACTAAATATGAAGAAGTATAAGAAGAAATAAATTTGAAAGAATCGGTATCGGATATTATCTCTTCTTTCGACACGCCTTTTTGAAACCACCTCTTAGGGCACTATGAATGGTCTTTAAAGAAGACCAGAACCACTAAGATGTTTCTAGGGAAGTGGAAAAGTTATTTTTTCATGGGTTGGCAGAGCATGAAGGCTCAAATTGGTGTGAGGAAGGGAGGGAGGAGGTTCCCTTTTATAAGGGAGGAGAGGGGCACCTTTGGAAAAACTAAAAATATTATTTTATTATAAAATTATATTCGGTTATTAATAGCTCAAAATTGATTTATTTCAAAGATAAGGTGAATATGGGTCGAAATAATCTCATAAAATAGAATTTAGTCAAGTTTAGGTCATTATATTAACCTTATCTTTTAGTTTTAACTCTTAGTTAATTAGATTGACATTTACCATGTCACTTTGTATCATTATATTATATAGTTAATAAACATACCATATACATTGAGGAGACCCCCAAGTGGTCCATTAATGATACACCTATCATGATATAAGTATCTTGGCCGAAACTTATATTTTTAGAAATATAATAACAATTAATAATATAATAATTGTTTTAAAAACTATTTTATGTCAATTATGATGCTATTTGGTAATTGATTTTTGTGAAAATCATAACAGAATTATTAGTTCAAATAATGTTAATTAAATAAATACTAACATGTCATATTAACATATAAAATTATTGTAATTTATAAAAATTCTCAAATTAAATTTATTTGGGTATTTATAACATCAATTATGTCAATATTTCATTAATAAGATAATTACTGCATCATCATTGTGTCATAAATAAATTAAATTATTTATTGTCTGAAAATTACAAATAAAATACCATTATGTAGGAAATCTTTTTATATTTCTAATTAATATTTATAGTCGAAATTATAATTTATTTAACCCCTTATAAGAATTAATTACTAAAAGATGTTTGTTAATGTCAATTTTATCTTTACATTAAATTAATTAATCCAAATTTTCATTGTCACTACCAAGTGGCTCAATGGGGTCCGAAAATCGACCCAAGGATGACTATGGTCGGCCACTACTCTTAAAATATGGTTAGGAAAAGTGTCAAGGTAATAATTAATTATTATAATATTATTTTAAAATTGAATTACCCTATTTACCTTTAACTGTAGTAAATAAAAATTACCGTAGTTACTATTCATAATATCAAAAAATAAAAGTCACCTATTAACATAATTTGGACCCAATGATTCCAAATATGGAATCCATTTTTCAAAATTCAAAACACAGAAGTTGAATTAATTAATTTAAAATTAATCCCGTTGTTAAGCAAACAGGTTTTAAATGTTAAAACATTGCCAAAGATTGAAATGTTTTTACCTATGAATTCAATGTAAAATTAATTCTAATGACATTAATTATATTAAATGGAAAATATATATTCTATATATACTTTAAAAACATTAAATATTATAATTTAACCATATAATGTATTGTGATGAAAAAATATGTTTTTAATTAAAATATATCGTGTTTTTACTATTCATTAAAATATGAAAGTTATCAGGATAATATGAAAAATTTATCCAAAGTAAATTTCAATATCCTGATTCTAAGGAAGAATATTATTTTGTAAAATTGAACTTATAAACATGTCAAAAAATAGATTTAACATAGGTGTGCCATCAAAATAAGGCAAAACTGCATTTTTTGATAAAATACTTATTTTACCCGAAAAAATTATTTTGTTCTTATACCATGTTCTAGAAAATGTGTAAGATGAATAATAATGTTATAAAATTCTAAATTTAGTTAATACTATTCATGACATCTAGTTCATAATAATATTATAATAATATATCTTTGTTTAGTAAAACTCGGTATTGCGTATAACACACGCTATCAAAGAAGGTTGCGAATGCGTGTAATGCAAGCCAAGTTAGGATTGTGTGTAGTGCACGACTCTTTTTTTATTGCGTATAACAAAATACCTTGAATATATATATATATATATACTCAATGTTTCGTATAATAACTACTATCAAATGAACATGAAATTGTGTGTAACACGATCAAAGAATAGTGTTGCGTATAATGCAAGCTAATACGGTGCTGCGTATAGCGCAAGATAATATTGGTGTAGCGTACAACAGATGATATGAAAGAAATTAAAATGAATATATATTATAAAATCTTGGGTTGTTACAATACCTCTGGATGCATCCCTAATGTTAGCCATGACCTCCACCACTAGTGTCACATGCTCTCTTAATCAGAATTTTTCTTAGTTGTTCATTTTAATGTCCACCACTTAAATTCTATATATTTAATTCATAAACTAGAACATCACATTAATCTCATCCTCACACATTTTATATCCATCGAAAATACAGTTGACAACATGTTACTCATTGTCTCACATTACACTCATAATTGAACACTAACACAAAGAATTAGGAGGATGAAATTGAATGACGATGATTTTCCAGGATCCAAAATTGCAAAAACATGATTTATTTTCATTCATGAATATTGGGTATTGAAATGTAGTTCAACACAAGATTCATTGAAAAATAACTAAAGGGGTTATTTATGCGGTTAAATATCTAATAGCCAGCTTTAGTAAAATTCCATCAATAGAACTTATTCAATCATTATAGGAAATTCATTAGCATTTAAAATAATTAATTAATTTCTCAATACAAATTAATAAACATTAAAAAATATAAAATAATTATTTAATTTTATTTTTATGACCAATATAATTTATAATAAATAATTAAGGAAATATGCTCACTAATAATTAAGGTTGTCCATAAAAAAATATTTTCTAATTTTTGAATATCCTTTTATCATGAAATTATATCATGTTACGCTATCTATTAAATATATTAACTCAAAAAATACAAGGTGATAATAAAAATAAGTAGAAAATAATGGATATAATATCCTACATCGATAAGGTTATTCGAAAGCCATAATGATCATGAAATTATTCTCGATCATAATTATCTCCACCATGAAGAATAGTCATCTATTTGGAAAATAATGAAATGCATCTTTTCTAATTCTTTTCTTCTTACATGGAAGATTTTAATAGGTTTTTTTATCAAAAAATAGTGGAAATTTTACTAGAGGTGGAATTTGTCATATCCCTCTTCCATTAAGCTCTAAAAAAATATTTCACTTATTTTTTCATTAACAACCATTATTATCTCCTTTTATAAAATCCTATACACTTACATTAATCAAAATAGACCCAAATCCTAATAATATTCTTTATAATATCTACTAGTCAATGTGAGCTCCACATCTCTACCATTAATATATAAAATTATTTTTTATAAATTAGGACTTGGATTATCTATTGATCTAAATAATGACCATCAAATTCCCTGTCACATTGTTTGAAGAAAAAATACAACAATATTACTATCCTTTTAAGAGGACCATATTCTAGATACCGAGACAATGTTTATATTTTTATTTGTGAATCTATTTAATAATTAATAAAAATTCACATGGGTGTTCCAAAAATAATAAATTTAATATAATATATATCTTTTTTTGTCTCATGATGCTATAAAAATAATCAAATCATCATGGAAAACAAGTTCATGAATATATATAATTTATTAAATGGAATTTATTACCATAAATAAGGGTCACTAAAAATAAATATCATATTAAAAAAATATTTTGGCATGTTTTAAGGATCCCCCTCAAATATTGAGATGGGATGTTTTTTAAGAATCTGAATAAAAAACTATTTTTAAGTGGGATGATGAAAAATATAACAATACTTAATTAAAACCAATATTTTATTTATCACCAATAAAATTTTATTTCCAAATTTAAAGAATGGTCATTTTCATGAGTTCATGTCATTTGATGTCGAGTATTTACATGTCTCACTCTTGATATGATGGTGTGGTTTGTCATGAATATGTCATTTTTTATGTAAGAATTATATTTCTATAATAACATTTATCATTTCATAGGTAAATGGGGATGTGATATAGAAATATTTATTTTGATACTTTTCATGAAACAATTTCATGATAATTTTCTACAAACAATAATATTGTTTTATGATAATTATATAACTACAACCATTTATCAATAAATTTGATAATGAATTGAAAAATAATCATGAACCAAGAATTATTTATTTACATATTTCATTGTTAGGTGATATTAATTTTTTTCTTTAAATAATAATAAACTCAATAAAAATGACATGGAAAAATATTTGATACACTGTTGGGTTTTTCAGGTGGATAATAATTTTCAAGAAAAGTTGAAATGATCAATCAATAATAATTTATTCAATGATATTTTTCCACTACATTTATAGTATATAATATAAATTAATAATGAAAAATAAATTCACTGATGATTAATCTCTCAATGATATTGACATGGGATTTATAGTGATCCCAATGAATCATCCAACAAACTCTTTTCTTCCTTGGGTCTCCATAAGATTTATGAATTTCCAAATGATTAAGAATGACCCCATCATATACATAGTATGGTAGAACATAAGAGTTTTATAGAGATAGGGATAGATAATTTTACACTTGGTTATTCAGTCATCATTATCTGTTCAAGTTCATTTGGTGATATCAGTTTTCCTCTAGAGTTCCTGGTGTGATAGTGATTATGGTTCTGAGGTATATCTGGTTTTGTTTTGAACTCATTATTTTTCTTCAATTCATTAGAGTGTTATCAAAGATAATTTGGTTTTTTGGGATTGATTGTATCTAATGCACGATAAGTGGAAACCTCGCTACATGATACAGGAAGCTGTGATATATATGGAGTTCCTTTAGTTGAGGGTGAAATACCGACATATGGATATGAAAACCATGAATAGAGCATGTGGGAAGCTGCCATCTCAGTATAGAATAGTTCTGAGTGGTTGGAACTCGGTTTTAAAACTATGTAGGTTCATAGGTGTCTCTAGTGAAGGATGCATGGTTGGTGCAACATTTAGATAATCGTGCGGCCAAACCGTGTGTAGTGATAGTTCATTAAAAACAGTGAAATTTATTTTTTCCCTCTTGGTATTTTACCCCCAAATCATACCCCATATCTTCCACCTTGTTTATATAGCCATAGGGTAGATCATATTTAGTTCTTAGAGGATCCCTTCTATTCATGGTTAATATATAAGGTATTCTTTGTGTTTTCTAATTGATCTCTCAAGTTAACAATCCCATATCTTCATCACAATCATCTTTATTCGATTTTATACATGATTTCTTCATCTCCTAGAGTGATTTTAACTTTTCCTTTTATTGAACCATGATTTATTTTGATGGATTTGATTGTTTAAGGTTCAGTTTGGATCATATTTCATTCTCGACCCCTTATGGCATGGTTTATGGTGTGTGTTGCTAAAATTACAAATTATTAAGGTAGGATTCACAAGAATATTACTATTTAATTTATGATTCATTGTTTTATTTCATTAAACACCATATTCACATGTTAATTAGTTATTTTTCATTTTTGTAATATTTATTTAGTGTGTAAAGTGGTGGGTTGTTCCTTTTCAAATTTTAAATAGATTTGTTTTATTAAATATTACAGTCAATATTTTCGATTAAATGTATGTTTAGGTTTTACATATAATTTTTGGATTTTAAATAATGCTTTTTATTTATAACTATTTTTTTCATGTGAAATGACTATTTTGTGTTCCATTAATGGGATTCCAAAATGGGTTTGGATTTAAAAGAAAGGTGTATTTGGATTTAAAGAAGTGTTTGACTAGTGAGGATGAAAAATGTCCCATTTTGAATCTTTATAAAAATGAAATTAGTTTGAATGTTTGATGTGAATTATAAATATAGATTATGAAAATGGTTATGATATTTTAAGTGGGGTGTTTGAGGCCTCTTAAAAGGGTTTATTTTTACGTATATAATTTTTTTTGTATGGAATGCTTAATGGCCCATTTGGAATCATTGTAAAAATAGTGAATGTGTTTTTTAATAAAACCCTCTGTGAAATATAATATTCCCATGTTTTTATCACTTTTCTATTGGTGGGATTTTTCTAGACCTGCAATTCTTGTGACCCATTTACTTTATACGGAATGGGGGGTCCATAGTGTGGACTCATTTTTGATATATTAAGTTAATGTCATGATATTTATACCTAAAGGGACTTGGGGTTATGCATGTTTTTGATTATATATATATATATATATATTATTTTTATTGGATGATCAGTTTGTATTGGTTGGCTCAGAAACTTATATAATATTTACACATTGAATATCGCATAGCTACTGAATTTTCTAAGAATTATAACTGTACTTGTAAGATTAAGCACTATCTAGTGGCCCATAAAATATATATATATATATATTGATTTGTATTTCTATGGAATATGGCCCCTTTATGAATACCATACGGGTTTTGGTTGATTATGTGGGTGTATTTTATGAATTCAAGTGAGGCTTGCTTTCTAAGATTAGTCATAATGTTTGTCCATGTTTTAGATTATTCAGAAGCTCCATGTTTTAAACTATATATATGGATATTTGGATCCTTATGATGGATAATTTAGATACATGGTTACTTGTGTATGTTTATTTCCATTTCCATTATTGTAGGATAATTTTAGAGCTCTCATTTATTATTTATCTCTTTGTAATGTGATTTATTGGCCTTTAAAAATGATATAAAAAATGTTTTTAAGTGGGGAAAAATTAGACTCTTTTTCACGTATTGGGGAATAAAATCACCACTTTTTTTAAAAAAAATTGACATTTTTAGTCTCTATGAAATGAAAAAAATGGAAGATGATATTATATATATATATATAAATGTGAAAAACCTAGCTTTATATACATCAATTTAAAAATGAAGTTAATTATTCATTTATTTTAAAGGATGTGCATTGGGAATAATTATTTGAGAAAACCTATTGAGTTCTAATACTCAAACCTATAGTTGGTTCTTATTTTTATCTTATGATGTATGTCCATATTTCATTAAATTTACATGGGTGATGGTTGTTCTTGATATCAAATAGTGTCATTCAAGGTCACATAGATATGTGTGGTCATAAGGTATATCTCGGTTATGTTGTTCAATTATTTTATTTTCAACTTTGTATAAAATATAATCAGTTTTGACATTATGTATATATTGTTATGATTTTTTATGTTTCTCATGTTCAGTTTATTTATTTTTATAATGTGAGAAATTATTTACTTTGTTTATTATATTGATGCCTAAAACTACTTTTCATCCAAGGGAACTTGGGAAAACCCCTTTCGAGGCTTTCGACAGATCGACTTCAGTGACAAGATCGGGGTTGACCAAGGTTAGTTCATGATTGATAGATAGGAATATAATTGGATGCTAGGTGTTTCATAATACTATTATTCAACTTTCAAGTACTAACCTCAACAACCATGATCCATTTTATATATCCACCCAAGGACCCAAAATAAGATGAAAGGTTTCCCATGTATTTACCTGTTGAATTAAATATTTCTAATTTATTTCATGAGTTAAAAATATGTGTGACCTTTTATTGGGGTTATAAATATTTATTGACAGTTAATTAATATATAATAAGAAGAACCCAAATTTGGAAGATATTACATGTATTAAATCCTGACCATATATAAAAAAATTATGGTCACTATGTTACATTCTTAAATTTAAATGCACTTATCATTTTTCTTCAACCCTTATAGTTGATAAAGATAAAAAAAGTTAAATAAAAAGAATCCCCCCTCCATGGTAAATGTGCATGATTTATAAAATTACCTATCACATGGGTAATACCCTTCTATACCAAATGACAGGATTTTGTATCATAGAATCTACGTAAGTACAATAAAGTGAGCATAAAGGTATATATACAATGGGATTTTTAAATAATTCACTATATTAATATCCATTACTTTCATTTATAAACCCTCAATACATTCTCTAGTTATGAACAAATTCAATCAAAATTTTGATAATATATGATTGAACTCATTATGTTAAGACTATTATACTCATCATAAATCCATAAGAACCAATGTGTTTCATGAAAATAATTATTATATTAATTAAATTTTATGTGGGAGAATATTTTCAAATTTATATATTAGCATTCGGTTGTCACTAAATCATCAGATGTTTGAGGGAAACATACCATCGCCATATGATTTTTCCCAATCATATTGTATTATTTTTTATTTTAGTGGATTATAGTCTAATTTTTTTTATACAATATATATAAATCAAATAATTTTGCATATCCTAAACACATCATATCAATTTCATTCTTTAGATAATATCTCGATAAATTTTCCAATTTAAGTAAAACATTAAAAACAGTCTCATTCACCTATATTTTATAATATTAAATAAATTTTCAAACAAGATCTGAAACTAATTTTGAATAAATTCCTTTTCTGGGAAATATATAATCAATTTCACCACATTTCACATCATTTTTAATACTATGTGATTAAATATTTAATCATTTGTCGGTAAAAAAATAAACATTTTAGAGTAGCTCTATATGATTATAAGCCTGAATCCCCATTCAATTAACTAATATGTTTTAGGACATTATCCATTAAAATATTAAAAATAAATATCAATTTTCAAATTCATAAATATTAGTTAATATTTTCTTTTATAAAATAATTTTTAATACTCATTATGTAAAGGGATCATGCCTGATATCCGTCATACAAATGTATCACAAAACCTATGCCCAATATAAACATATTATATATGAAATTATTTTCATATGATCACATTTTATAAGGAATTGAGAAACCACATGACACAATGTATATTTATCCCATATTACTAGTAAAATATTATTGATTCTACAAGCATAGGTTGGAAATTTTGAAAAATACATCAAATGTTATTCACCCTAATGTACGTTTACATCAAATACTTTCCATCGATCCCAATATGTAAAAATATCATATATCTTATAATGGTATTCAAATATAAATCATTGGGTTATCTTAATAAAGGTCCCAAATTTTATACTCTTCATACAAGATGAATAATATCCTCTTGGTTAATAGAAAATTGATGAAATGATAAACGACATACCCAACCACCTCTGATTAACACAACCTTTAAACTTGAGTAAAAATTGTTTGAATGTATAATGGTCATCATGATATCTATATTTAAACCATAGTTCTTAATGAAATGAAATTATAAATCTTGCATCCCATTTATACTAAATATGTAGAGTATGAAACTGAACGTGGTATACTTAATGGGTCATCTAGTGTACAAAACACATTTTGTTCCTCATTTGAATATTTCGTATCACAATACAAGATTAATATACAAGATATGCTATAAATATTTTCACATAGTATAATACTATATAGTTAACAATAATATGGGAAAAATAAATGTCACACAATGAGT
This sequence comes from Viscum album, assembly GCA_963277665.1. Taxonomy (NCBI): domain Eukaryota; kingdom Viridiplantae; phylum Streptophyta; class Magnoliopsida; order Santalales; family Viscaceae; genus Viscum; species Viscum album. The sequence goes on along the minus strand of OY728142.1, from coordinate 1,255,476,008 downwards.
GGTCGTTAATCATATAAATTTCAGATTATATACATCCAAATAAAAAAATTTAAAGTGGATTTTACATTTTGTAGGAAATGATAGATTGTGTTTATTAAAAATATTCTAGGAATATTTATCAAAACCAAACATAAGAGATTTTCTAACCATATCCTCTATGACAGACTTCCAAATTACCATTATTTTTCTACACTTATATTTTTTGTAAATTCATTATATATCCATGTAATTTCTAACACATCACTTTGTGATCATTTGGTAAAATATAACCAAAAAACTATTTTAGTAATTATCATCTATGAAGAAAGATATTTTTAATATTAGTGAAAATTAGGAATCATTTTCATGTTTTTAAAATCATTTAACACATTATTAATACTCTTATTCTTCATAATAGAAAATGATATGATGTTAATATCATCCATTGTGTATATAGAACTTTTTTTGTTTACAATCATAATTATGATTTGAACAATTTCCATAAATAGTTTCCTTAAAATCATTTGGATACAAATGCAAATATTTATATTAATCTTTTATCATTGTACCAAAATCCTTTAATGAAATTAAGTGGCATTACTTTTAAATTTTTATTGGAATAATATTTTATCTTTTTTACTATTGAACTGATTTATGTGTTAACATACTCTCAATAGCCCCTTAGATTATATATTCACCTTAAAATATCATGATAAGATATACAAAATTGTTTCTTTTTTTGGAAAATTTTTTTATTTCCTTATAGTATGGATATTTTATTAAAACCCAATTTTTTCTTTATCATGTCTAGTATTTTTTTTAAATAAATGCACTAAAAATAAGAATTTATTAATTATAATATGTCACTGATGAGTGGTGGGATCACAATAATCTTATTTTATAAAACAACCAGATTAACTATTTTATCCAAGATAAACACTTTTATGCAAGATAATTCTTTTATCCTTATATTATTCTCAAATATATTATAAAATCCAATGAATTATAAGTCATTTTTATTGAATCCATAATAAAATATTGTTCATAAGAACACATTAATAATAAATAACTTCTCTTATCACAAAATATGAATAACATAACAATACACATCCTTTATATATATCTATATGAGGTTTATATATATTTTATTTTAAACCAATTCCTGATTAAGAAACATTTTTCTTTATCTATCAAATTTAGACTAATCTATCCTTCAGTTTTTTCAATATTTCTAAATTGTAGTATAATTACAAAAATTATGTAGTATATAATCAATTTATATACCTTTAAATATTTAAGAATTGGTTTTAATAAAATATATAATAGATATAGATATTCCATTGAATTTTTTAAAATTGATTAGGTATTGTAAAAAATTATATCACATAGAAATATTATCCTCTCATCCATATAATACTTGTAGGTTTCCATTACATAGACATGTTTTTATAAAGAATCATGATTGTACTCTTTGATAAAAAATTTCTTTTTTATGTTGAACTTTCAAAAAAAAATCTATAAAAAATAGGATACAAATTACCCATTTAGTATTTTAATAATTATCAATATTTAATTAATGTGTGGTAAAAATTCCTTGAACACATTTCCATTGTCAAAACTTTTCAAATAATGACTTTAGATTGAATTAAATAGTGAAAAATAGTTATATTGGACACCATTAATATCCTCAAAAAAATAACATCAAAGAATATATTGAATATATGAGTGTTTCTAATGTTAATTAGATTATAATACATATGATTCTTTTTAAACCATTGTTGACTCATTATATTCTTCTGATAAGAATATAATCGTATTTACTAGACTACTTCAATGTTTGGTTACAGAAGAATGTATTTCATTATCACATAGAAATTTATAACATATGATCATTTATTATGTTAATATTATTAAGAAGTTCCTTCAAATAATAATTTACATCTATTTTATATGATTTATATCTAATTATTTTTACAGAATGGAGGTGTTATTTTATACTCAATAGAATATTTAATCATATGAGTTTCATGTTTTACAATTATTTAATTTGGGCATTTATTTAATGTTACACCTCATTAAAGATGACCCTTTCAAAGTATATCATTTATATCAGTGTTAGATGAAACATATTTCATGATTAAATTAATATTTCTAGGCATTTCTCTAACAAAAAATTTATTTAGGAATGCCATCATGCAAATAATATCATATATTTGATGGTCGATTGGACACACATTTTTCCAATACATCATGTGAAAAACTCGACACCATTCCTTTAATAATGTAATACCATTAGAACTTATTACATATATGTAACCAAAATATGATTATGAAAATATGAACTTAATCATATTTGGTTAAACCATTAGTAACTTTTCTAAAACAAGAAAATCTAGATATACCAATATTTTGAATGACTTACCTAGCTGGATGATCAGGGTCTAGGAATGTGTTGACATTAATGTAATATAAAAAGGGGGTCTAATCTCAGAATCATATATCATGTAATACCTTTTAATGTATGATTTATTATAATTATTTAGTTAGCTATAATTTTCATCACATGAAATCATTATGTGCATTCCATATTGATGTGTAACACATAACACAACCCACATCTGGTGTTAATGGAAAAATTAAAATCCAATTTTTTTGATAGATATCCAAAGAAATCCTATTAATAAGATAAATAAATCTCTTTCATGAAAACGGTTAAAATAAAATGAATTCAATAATATCACAAGGTTAATTATAGAAAAATTGAAAGCCAATTCTCATATTTCTAGGCAAGGTATAACCTAATAGTCATGTGAGTAGTCTTTTTTAAAATACCTCAACCAAAGGATGCATTACTCAATAGAGTCCTAAATGAGACACATAGAACTATTTATATGTATAAAATATAATGAAAATATAAAATCAATATCATAACTAAATACAATCTAAAAAAATGTATAAGAATACTAAATCCATTATCATACCAAGCTTGTAACTTCTTAGTTTCATTTATTACAATTTATAAAAGTGGTTTTAATTTAGTACTAAATTACACACAAGATTATAATATAAAAATTATATTCTTGAATAACTAAGGGAATAAATAAAATTATTGAAAATTCATATATTTAGACATGAGATATGTAATTTATGAAAAATTATTTAAAAAAGTAATTATAAACACATTATAATTTAGATATGCGTTATATAAATTCTGTAATGAGATAAATGTAAAATTTATATATATTTCTAATTAAAAATTAATCACATTTTCCTTTACATGGATATTAAATTAAAGATGTGATATCTAGAATAGAAAAATTATATATATGAACTATTCATATGTTATATATATGATTTTTATATTTTACATTTAATATTATTTAAATTTTAGTCAAATCAATTACCAAAACATCATTTTATATGGATTAAATAATTTTTAAAAATTATAATTTTAATAATAACACTTCAAATTAATTATTTTTGAATTTATTTTATTAAATATGAACTAATCATAAATTTTTATTTATTTTTTATTATAAAAACATTATATCAACGAAAATAATAAATTCCATATAAACCATTTATATACAAATTATAATCCAAATAATAGAATATGTAAAATATATTTTAATATTAAAATTGATATTGTGCATAATTATTTTATATATTTACCACAAACTTGTAATTATCTAATTGTAAAAAATTTATATATACTTAATTTATATACATTTTATAAATAAGATACATTTCTAAAAATTTCCTTTAATATTATTTATGGACACTTTATCATATATAAAATTTGGTTCATAATTGAAAAAAATGGAGAAATTAATATTTTCAAGATATTATATTTTATGATATCATTAATATCCTAATTTGTGGCTTGAGGCAATATCAATCCTATTTTGTGACACAAATAAGTAAATTGGGATATCCTTTCAATGTAAGAGGAGTTAAATTCTTTTACATTATTTGATATCATTTTACTGATATGATTCTCTATTTTGTCTCGTAGTTAGACACATTAGTTCTTTGGGGTGTAATATATCATAAATAAACATATTACAAAATAAGAGGATTATGATGACTCATCTCTTCGAATATCTTTTAACATATGGTGTGATTTCAACCATAGATTTCGTTATCAACTACATTAATGTTAACCTCATTACGAATCATAAATTTCTACTTCTGATATCACATATCATAAAAATACTCATGGTTCAATATATATATAACTTCATCATAATACCCATAATAATGAAGAAAATATATTAAATGGTCTTCATTATAAACCATTATTTAATGAATCAATGAAAATTGTAGTGGCCTAATAAAAATTATAGTTTTCAGAGAAACATTTTACACTTAATAAATATAGAGAAAGAAAGACACCCATGTTCCCATGATTTATCTTGAATAGATTCAATACAATGTATAAATAAAAAAAATCAACAACGTTATGTACCTTAAATATTTTTATTACAACTTATCTGTGTTAATAAACCTATATATTGATAGAGATTTGTAATTAATATTAAAAGAACCTTACCTATTTGTTATATTCACTGGTTTCATATAATTAACCATTACGCGATATTGACCCTCCTCCAAACCATTATAGGATAGTATCTTATGTATCATAAGGATTTAAAAGGAAGAGGGATCAATGAGATATAAACTATTTCAAGGGAAATACTTCACCATCTCAATGGATAGTATTAATTCTTATTAATCCTTGATACACTCTAGTGTTATTCATTAATTCACTCAAATGATTCATAAAATATGATTGAATTCATTCGATTGCAGCTACTGTAACCTATATCCCCTCAAATGATTCCCTTATTTTCATCAAATGAAATGTTATATTGTTTTTTTCTTAAGTGGTTAATGACTTAGACATTTACATATTATCATTTTTCAACTAAACAATCATGTCATGTAATAGTGATTTTATCCATATAATTATAGTAAAAACAATTTTGAATGATTCATCATAATATTATATTATTATTGGTCAGGTATGTTCCATGAAATATAAATTTAATTCCATACGACAAACACAAATCATTTGATATGAAATATCCTACACTCATACTTTGAATTGAATGATTTATGGTTCATCGTATTCACCTTTGTGCTATAATTTTTTGACATTTACACATTTTTTACATGAGTAAACTCTTCTGTATATTATTTTACTATTTCATACTCAAAATATCCAATGTATAATTTAGTTTTCCAACATTCAGTATAGTATAACAATTCCAATTTAGTGTTCAGAAAAAATCAATAATATTTTATAAATTGTTATTCAAAAATTATGGGGTTATAAAATAAATATTTCAAAATTCAAATGAAACATATAATGTTTCAATCCATAAATTTAGTTTTCATAAAAAACATAAAAAAATAATTAAAATTGATAACTTCAATTTCATTAATTTTTTTGACAATATTAATGATTCCAATAGTGGAAAAAAGAAAATATATTAAAATTTAGTAAACAAAAAATGTTTATATAACTTTATTATGTATTGTAGTACACTTGATAATTACCATGGTGAGAATGATCTGACATTGATGTTATTTTTATTTAATGTGGATGCACCTTATTGAATTTTTTATGAAGATATTGAGAGGGTATTCTAAAAATAAAAATAAAAATGATTTCTTTATTCTTTTGGGTTTATTTTTGAACAAACCCTTAAATTATATAATAAATTTTTATGCAATGCTAGATTTGATTGTATCTAAAAAAATTTCATTTAATTGGAAGTATTTTGGAAATGTATTTTTAAAAATTGAGAGAAATACCACACATATTACTAATTATCATTAATTTCACCTATATTTTCTTTAAATAGTATATATGTTAATGAAAATATTTGATACTACAAGGGAATTCTATGGATGTTTAATCCAACTATGGATGAAAATTTGAAATCCAAATATTATAATGTATAATTGATATGTTTGTTTTGAGAAAAAATTAAATTTATTCATTTAAAAATAAGAAATTCATTTATGACTGACTATGAGGGTCATAAAAGGAACCAATTGTATATGTATTAAATTAGAGTACGCATATAATTAATGGTAACTAATTTTAAAAAAAATGAATAATGATAACAAGTCATATTCCAAAGAATTGTTTTTTAGTGTTTATAAAATTAGTAATACAAATTTTTTAAAGGTAGATATCCTAATTATAATAATATTTATTACATTAGTGTCACTTAACAAATATTGTAGATATATTATGAAGTCATTTGGGTTTCCATTTTCTAAAAATAATGTGTTGATACTTATACTGTACTTAATATTAATGGATAAATATCTTCACCTGTACACTATAATAAATAACTATAAAATGACACGTACTTCATTTGATCATTCCATACACACAAAATAATTATATAGAAAATTATTCTAAAATATATATTTTTTTAAACTAAAACACATTAAGAATCACAGAACTGGAATTTTATCATATACAAATAAACTTATACCATTGTGTTTTCAAACTAATGGTTGAATTTAACTAGGAAAATAGTTTTAGTAAACTATATGTATATGTTAACCCTATACCAAAATTTCTATGAAATATATGGTATAGGTTACCTATATGAAAGGTTTTTTTAAAATATTTGGATTATGTATTTTTTTACCAAATATTTTTTCATATTATTGGTATATGATTCATCATATACCTGAAATTAGAAGACCCCATTCCCACCTAACTCTCACATACCAAAAAGATAATTTCTCCATCCTATAAGATTCACTCTGTAATTATATATTACTAATTATATTTTCAATGATATTTAGGTGGAATCATAAATATATTTTTTACTCTCTTCACCTTCTCCCTTCTTTTATTCACATATTTTTTCATTGTCATTCTCAATATTTCAATAGTTGTCTATTGTTTCATATTAAACAATTCTAATTGGGTTTTTTATTTTTAGAGTACACAAACATACAAAAATGGCCTTTATTTTGTTTTTTTTAGTTGAATTACATAGGGCATAATTAAATTAATCATTTCCTCGAGATGGTTTCATATACCACCATTGGTTTCCCAAACCACGATGACTTTCATTATTATAATTATGTGTTATTTAATATTAAATTTTTTTGACCATTGATATTTAAATTTCGATAGTAATATAATGAGTTTACATTGGTTTTAATGTGATAAATTTTGGGTTTCCATTAAATTTTACATGGATACCTTTTAAAATAGTAGTCTACAAAAGGTTTTTTATGAAATTTAATTTTCTTTTGATATAATATTTTTAGTGTCAGTAAATAATTTATGGGGTGTTATAAAAAATGAGTTACATGGTTTTCATTATTATCAAGAATTTTTTTCAATGAATATATATTTTTTTATTTTTTTTGTTAATATCAAGAATTATTATAAACTTTTTAGTAATATCCTTTTTATGGGTTGTTATCAAACGTTATTATATTAATATAAATTTTATGTGGTTTTTTAGACGTTAATAATTATTAAAGTGGTGTTATAAATATTGATTTATTTTTTATTATTATCAATAAATTCATTGATTAATGTCAATAATTTTTTATAGATAATTTAATAATTTTATTAAAAATATTGAATATTTTTATTTGAAACATCAAAGGGATACCAGTATTTAGTATTATAAAGATACTATGATTTAGTGAACATTCTATGGTGTGTAAAAACAATTTTCTTATCTTATACATGTTTTCCATGATAAAAAATTAATTGAGGAAGATATCATAAATGATAGTTCATTTTAGGTCACCATAAAACTATGATTTTTATTTTCATATCTATAATTACTTTTTTCTTGCTTCCATTTACCATAACCCTTAATTTCAACCAATATTTATCTATTTTCAAATTGATTTCCTCCAATCGTCAAATTAAAACTTATATATTGATATTTTATTTATTCAACTACTCCCATAACTTATTGTCTTCTATAATGAATAATGTTATCTAAAAATATGTCAAATTTTGTTAAAACCAATTATTTATATGTATATTTTTGTGGAATATATTCTCAATCATAATGTGTATTGAAAATATTAGTTTCTACCATGTATTATCTAATTATTGTGTTCAATGTCTATTTCAATGAAGTTTATTTATATTGGTATTATAATGGATAAAATATTGACTAATAATTCAAATTGGATCGTAATATAGATTTATAATATGTTGGATTAACATTATATTTTTCATTTCATGTTTCTTCAAATACAAGGCTTATATTCTTCCATTTTTATAATTTCATTAGAATAACTTAGTAAAGTCATAAAATAGTGAGCTGCCATATAAAATATTTAGTTTCCAAACTAATAATTTTCTATATTATCAAATTTTAGAGAAGAATAAAGATCAATCTATTCTTTATTAGAAAAAAAAATTAGAATAAAGAATTTGATAATAGATCTTTTTTTATTTATTATTATAATAAATAAATTTTAAAAATGAAATAAGTAAATGGAATCAGTAAACATGATGTAACCAATACCAAATATTATATAGAGATAATGAAAAAATTTTGGATGATATAAGGATTCTAATATATCAGAAAAGGGGTAAAATTAAAAAGGTATAATTTTTATGTGATTTAATGATGAAGAAATTCATATATGGAATTTTCAATACTGGCGTAAATTTTCTTATCATGATTATAAAGGAATTATAATTATATTATGATGATATTAACTTCAAAAATTACATAAAATGGTTGTTAATTAATCATCCTAGATTTTAAAATAATAAAATTCTTGCTTTCCTAAAATATGTAATGTTATTTTATGAGAAAAAATTGTTCCAAAATGAATATAAAGAATGTGTTATATATTAATGTAATACAAATACAAATTGAACAAAATATCATGATCTCTATAAAGTAATGTGGAAATTTGCATTGATTCTATGCCTCTAAAAACATTTCATGTATCATGAAATTTTAACAAACATGTTAGGGAATGATTCTAGGATAGTTTACTGTAATGATGAGTTTTTTAATCATAATAATTTATTAAAATAGTTTAAATTTTATGCATGATTTCCATATTTTAATGCATGGTAACATAATTCATGGTATGATGTATCCTCTTATTATTTTAATCTATTTTTTCATATTCATACTTAACATAGAATATTGGAAATTTTCATTCTCATTTGTAACATCCATATATAGATTCATATAACACCCCATTTTCATTCTTGTATATACTCATACATAGAATGTTTGATCCTAAAAATGTTATATATGTGTATTTAAAACATTTAATAAAGGTGTTTAAGTAGATTTGGAATATGGGTTTGTTCATAAATTATTCTTCCTTAAAAGGAATATTTTTTATGTGTGTTGTGATTATGTGGATGATAAATTATTTTTATACATTATGAATGATTTATGTATAGATCCCAAAGGGTAAAAATATTTTCCTATTAACATGAATAATATAGAATAAAAAAATATTAAATATCCTAATGGTTTTAGTTTCATTAAAAATTAATTATTCTTGAAAATAGAAAATCTATTCCAGAAAAATAATCAATGGATTGACGTACCAATGAAACCCTGAATCCACATCAGTGTATGTCTAAAATATATGTACATAATTTATAAATAATGTTAAATTATTAAATTAGTATAAATCATTTAAAATATATAAAAATAATAATTTTTCCACCAAATGTAATTAAAATTAGGGGATGAAAATTTCTATATTTTATATTTCCTTTTTATTCAACCCATTTGTTAAATTATTATTTTTAACATAATGTTCATTGAGAAATATATATCTGAAATTTTGTTTTTAATCATTCTAAATGTCAGTGGGAAAATAAAAACTTATTTATCATCATATTTTTACATGGTTTATTGGGGTATTAGACAAGAACCATACCATTAGTTTATGTATCAAAATAATAGTAAATTTATGTGTTCTTATTATGTGAATTTGTTTTATAGAATATAAAATTTATTATTTGTGTTAGATACTGTTATGGTTTATGATTTATATTTAAGAAACATGTCAAAATATATTAAGAAAAGAGAAGTAAATTTTAAATAACTAGAAAATTATGAAAATCAAATCATTCTTCATGAATTGATTCCAAAAAAATTAAATAATTTAATACATAATTATTTATAGTCGATTTTTATTCAATTATGACGTTACTATATATAAATTTATGCTAGAAGGATTTTCAAGTGTTTCTTAAAAAAATGCAGGAATTGGGACCATTTATTTAGTTTTTTAGAAACACTTCATTTAATTTTACACATTCATGTTTCATTTATTTTTAATATTTCTACTAAAATAGTTTTTTAGGGAGGGGAGATTGTTTTTTCTAATGTATCTAACCAAAATATATATATATATATATATAATGACGTCTTATGTCATGAATGAGAATTATTCAAAAGTTAAAATTATTAAAGTTTATTTAACATAAAAATTAATGGATCTCTGTTAAACATATTTGAATGATGTGAAAATAATATTTAACAGGTGAATGAGAAATGAAGATGCACAGTACGAGATAATTAATGATACTTTTTCATTAGTCCCTAATACGAGGGAAAATCATTGATTAAATACACAAGGTAAAATAATCCTTAAATATCGGGAGATGACATAACACATGATCTTGTTTACCTTCTATATTTTCAATTACTAAATATTATAAATTTATTTTTTGTTGATTTTTAACAATTCATTTTGGGTTGTGTGGGAACAAATATATTTCAGAAAGGAAAATAATATGTTCCTGGATGAATATTAAATGTTCTCTAGTTGTTATGGAACATGATGGGGCCCCCAATGTTTCTAAATTTCATCACTGATTTCAGCCTCAATATTGTACTAAATATTATATTAATTAGTGGATTTGATAATATCATAGATTGAAATATTATAATTAGAAGATAAAAGACCTAATTTTACTAAATCAAAGTTTCACTAATATTAAAATCAATACATTTTTATTATATTCCTAGAAGACCCTAAGTAATCTTGTCTAAAGAGAATTAAATATCATCCATTGTTGATAGAACAATAGAGTAATTATTCATATTCAATAGTTGTTCTAAAATGGATTTTTTAAATTTATCATGGATTGTATAAATCATGTTAAAAAAGTTATGTGGGAAGGGAAAAATCATTGATTCCAAAACTCCTAAAGGTTTCAGATTCCCTTGAGGGACATGGTGATCTATATTATTCCCTTACAAAGCCTCATTATGAAGACCCAATTAAATAGGTTGAATAAGGAAAATTGGTTTGTGAAAATTTCTCTATACAGTCTTCTCTAATGCACCTACAAAACTATTTCTTGAAAAAAATCATTGACAAAATGACCATGTATTAATTCCGCCTACGCTTCTTAATAGCAAGACTAATGGAATAAATAAATTCTTGGACTAGTATTTCCTTGAGCTTCTCATAATTAGTAATAACACCTTCAACTAGTACATGGGTTACAATAACATTAAGATACAAATAATTACATTAAATACCACCAACATACCTCAATATTTTAACCATCATGAAATTATTAGATTCCCAAATCTTACATAATGATTGAGTCTTCATATGTTTTAGTATATTTTAGTAATTCTTAGGTTTTATTTTATTTTTCTCTAGACGTGATATATAATCCCATGATTGAATTCCACCATTTTTCCATTAATAATACTAAACTAAAACTGAAAAATTTAATCACTACCCTAACATATTAAAAACTTTCTGATGTTATAAATGATGTCTTGGTTCCCTCATTTCCCTTAATAGGTATATCCAAAACTATTGATGATTGAACCAAATAACTTGAACCATGATATAAACCCGATACCCATGGTAGTTTCTTATCATTTCCTTTCATAGGATGATGTGATATCTCATTTTAATCCTATAAGGACATACAAATTAAATTTTTAAAATGTTTTTCAACTACATGGTTGGAATGTGAATCCAGTTTATTTAAATGTTGGGTGACCTACAAAATTTCATCATTTAAGATTTGTTTTCCAAAAACACCAATATGCATAACAACATAGGATTCCTATAATATGTAGGTACAATATAAAGAATAGGCTCCTTCACTAAAAAAATTTAGAACATGAGATTTCATAATTGTATATCAAGAGTCCCAATAATGATTTAATAAATGATTCCTTCCTTAATTATGGACTCTCTAGCCTCATGAAAAATATCAAGGTATAGGTTTTTTCCTAAATAAATATATTCTACCAAGAGTTGTGATATTTTTTGAAGGAACACATTCACTACATTATATAATAAAGGCCTTCATTTGGTAGTAACCAATCTTAAAGGTTGAATTATACTACTATAAGTTATCACTCCCACATTCCAGGATTGAGATAATTTTGATGGGGAATTAGAACTATTACCCATAATACTAGTGGCACTCACTTGTTCTATAGACTAGGATATCTATATCATGAATTACCAAACCAAAATACTTACTATGAATAACCCCATCGATTATAAGCGTTAGAGAGACCATACTATGAGTCATATGAGACTATCACTTTATTTGAAAATTGTTTAATAACATCAATTCATAAAAAATAAATTTTCATTAATAAAACCTCAATATTCAAACATATGAAAGGGGAGATTGGACGACTAACCAAAATGGTCCTGTAATCCATGAACAAGTACAAATTCCCCATGCTCTCTAAAATTATAAAATTTTATAGGGTTTAAAAAACAAAAAAAAGTATGGGAAATCATACCCATAAGAATGTTTTAATAGGATCATGCTTCATGTGTAAATTATGTTACCTTAAAAGAAGGGGGAATCAGAAAACATTGAAGGCTGTCAGAGCTCTAGACCAAGAAATAATCACATCTTCCAAATATGTGAAATTAATAATGATTTTTTAGGAGTTTAGTATGAAAATAATCACATGATTATATAATTTCCATGATGTTAAAAAACCTAGTAAAATGGGTCAACTAAGGATAAAATATTTTTAAATAACTCAATTGGAATTGAATAAGTTTTCTTTAGGCCTCTATGAACTCCAAATATGAAATAAGAGGTTTTATGTTGTCTTGAAATAAATAGAGAGAATTATATACGAGAGATATGTAGGGAAGGTTATAGAGGAAATTAAGAATACTGAATGGATAAAAGGGTTTTTGATGAATCCATGAGTATAAAGCTTGGTGCACCTCCCCCGTTGAAAAGGGAGGGGCTATTGGACAAAGGTGAAAAAGGCATATCCACAATAATAGAATTAGATATGATTCCTATTTTATGTTTAATAAATTTTCAACTATATAAAATATGTTATTTGAATATGTATATATTTGTCTCATCCTATGTAATTATATATAAATATTAGAAATTTACTATATATATATATTGGGAATATATAGAACTATAATTAGAATTCATTTTCTATTACCTTTGAGAACGAGAGAGACTTTCAATATAAAAAATTCATTCTTGGATGAAATGAACAGTTTGAACATACCTTTTTTAAAATAATTATTATACATTACATATTCATTTTAATATTCATATATATTTATGTTTTCGAGATTATTATCATAAATTGTCTCTAAAAAAATTAATATCATTGTCTTTTGATCAAAATAATGTTGTTCATCAATCAATGACACATGAAACCAATGTCCATAAATATTTTATTTATAGTCTACCAATGACCATGAGATCCCATAATTATGGGGTTTTTTTAATATAAATCACATAGTTTTGTAAGAGTTTATCATATTTTCAACGATTAAAATGCATAATATTAAAATATTTTTAGGAAAATACTAATATTGTAATATTTATCCCATGGTTTATTCATTATGATGAAAAGAAAGTGTTTTGATTTAATGATTTGATAGGAAACATTTATTGTTGAATGTGGATTTATAATATTTAACATTATTCATTTACTTTCTGTCAATGAGACATATATTTTGGAATATAAAATGAAAAAATTATTTTAGGTAAAATATATTTTAAAAACAGAAATTTGGTTTTATTAATAATTTTATCGAATACATAATTTTTATAATGGTGGTGTTAAATTTTACATGATAATGACCCTCAATTATCTTGACTAATATATTTACCATGATTTCTGAAATACATATATTATGTGAGCTTATTGTAAACATGAATTAGTGGTGGATAATATATAGAAGCAATGGAATGTTCTCAAAACCCTCAATACTCTTCATAGTGTTTTTCTTCAAATAAATTAGATTAAATTATTAAAATATAAATAATAAAAATGGATTTTATTCATTTTACATTGTTTTTTATGGGTTGATTTCATTTTATTTTGGTTTTCTTTGGTTTGGGTTCATTTGGTTTACATTTATTTGTTTAAATTGTATTAGAGAGTTTAACATTTGTTTAATTTATTTTGACTATGTTTGGTATGGTTTTGTTCTATCTAGATAAATTTCGCCCAACCAAACCCCAAATAAACAAAAATGACCCAAAGAAATTATATCTAAGATAAACTAATCCCACAATATCCAATATTAATACAATTGGATAAACATGACTACATATTAACAAGAAATTACCAAAGATAAGAAACATTATTGAATTAATAATTATTAAATGGAATAAAACAATATAGAATGGAACTAAAACTCATTGACACTATCAAAAATTAAATGAAAAAAATTAATATAATGAAATATAAATTAGTTAATTTATATATAATCCAAAGTATTAATAATTCCTACTCATTCCAAAAAATCTATATTAGATTAAATAGAATATATTTGGTCAAAACTACTAGAATAAACCCAAACTGAGTAAAAAAATATATAAGAAATGTTAGATAACCTAATGGATTATGTTTAATTACATTAACCCAATGTACATGATCATTATTTATCGGGTTTTCCCCATTAATATATACCATTTAATGAATTAAAACATATGGAAATAAAATAGTAACCTATATATTGAAAATTATTATGTCATATATAACTGAATTTATGGTTTTATGGTTTTTAATATATATTTTTATTCAATTTAATATCATATTCATACTTAACATAGAATTTTTTATGAAAAATAACCTTTTAATCATCCTAATAGTGAATTTATCTATTAAATGTATAACCTATCATCATTATTTGATAATGGGTAATAATTAAGTAGTATACAACATTAACACACATGTTTTATAAACATCAAATTATAACATGGATTATTTAGATGGAATTGTAATAAACATAACCTTGAGTTATATAGTATGAAGGTGTTCTTGAGATGATGGATTTTTGAGGAATGAAACATCATGAATTCTTATATTATCATATCATTATGCTCAAGGTTTGTTCACTCTATCATATGTACCTTAATGTATTCTTTCTTGAGTACCATTAGATATTCTAAATCTGTTACAAGTACACTTATATGTGATCTTGAGTACCCTTTTAAATAAAAATAATAATTATTATCTATACCATTCCTTTATTATAACCTTAAACATCATTTAAAATAGTCTTTTATATGCTTTAAAAAATCCTTATGGTTTATTTCCAAAATCCCCACATATTCATTCCTTTATAAGGAATTAACACATAATAATTTTACATATAAATCCTATATATCATTAAAAAACATTTAGAATAATGGAATACAATAATAAACTAACCAAACCCATGTTATATATAAAATGTTTAGAGAGGGATAAATTAATTAACAACTCACAAATAAAAAAATTTAATGATCCACTCAAGAAAAGATAAAACAAAATTAGACCAATGAAACCTAATATAAATTGATCATAATTAATATCATATGCAATGAACATATTTAATAAAATTGAATAAAATAGAATAAAACAAATTTATGTTAATTGTAGAATAAAAATTATTCCTATTATGATCTCAACTAAATAAAAAAACAAAACTTAATTTATACATACTAACCACATTAACCCAAGTTGAATGAAATTGATCTTCATAGAAGTGGATAAAACTACAAACACTAAAAAGAACAAGTGCAACCCAAAGAAACAAAAATTATAATTAATGAAAAAAATGAAAAAAAATATAATTTAATTTAATCAAATATGTGTTTAATTAATTAATCCAAATGAACATAAATTGAACTAAAGTGGGTTTAACATAACTATGAAGAACCAAAATAAGCATAAGAGTAAATAAATTAAAAATTAATAATCCTAAAAACATCCAAATTGAATTTATATAAGCTATTTTTTTTCCAATTTTGTCGTTTTTCGTACGAGGTACTTTTTGAATTTTCCGAAAAAAGTACGAGAATAATGTTTTTTTTAACTTCTACGGCATGAATGGATTTTTAAAACATTATTTCCAAGAATCTTCCTTTACAAGTTTTCAAGTTTATTTTTAATCAAATTCTTTTAGTTTATAATTTTACGACATGTTAAGAAAGGAAAAGTGTTTTTGAAGTAGAAAGGATATTTTCATCAAGAATGAAGTTCAATTGTTTTATAAAAATTATTTTCCATCTAAGATAATAAAGGGTTATGTTTTTATCCCTATTATTACATTTATTTGATTATGTTGTGATGGAATTATTTTTATGAATTCCTTTATCGTATATGAATTGTTTTATGATGTCATGATGTTTAAGATTCCCATTTTTATTACCTGGGTTATGCAATGATGTATGGTTTATGATTTTGTGGCACACATAAGAATGGTATCATTATGAGATGGGTGGGACCTATATCTCCCTCCAATTCATTGGATAAAGATTTTATATCTCATGAGATAGACATGGCTGGAATGGTAGGTTATACCAGTTCAGTGAAACAGGACTGAAACGAGGGTGACTCGGTTCAGAAAGGGACTTTGTCCACTAAGATAGTCTTGGAAATGAGTCTTGACTAACAAGAAATGATTCTCTATGATTATGTGTGTATGACACAAAGTTTCATGTTTTATGTTATGATTATTTTGATTACATTTCACTGCCATGATTTATCCCATGTTATGAAATTATGATCTCTTTTGCAGATTAAGATTTCCAAAAGTTATGTGCTTATGTATACGATGTGATTGATATTTATTTTGTTTACCCTCACTGATCATTTGAGATCACCCTTTTGTATGTTTTCTTTCCCCAGGTCAGGAAGAAGGTTATTAAGTATGATATGCCAAAAAAGGACTATAGATATGATGAAATAAATGGGAGACAGTATAGACGCTTTATGAACCAGTTATTTATGATTCCCAGTTTCTAAAGACACTATACCTATACGGTCCTTTCGTGGTTTTGTTATATGTTGTAATAAGTATGCTTCAATTTTTAAGTATTAACAATGTATGTAAAGTATGGGTCGTTATAGTTAGTATCAGAGGAAAGGTATAGTCAACCATTGGAAACTAGGATGTGAAAGCCTTAGTAAGAACCCTAAGGATAAGTCTAATCATAGAACACAATCTTAGTGTTTTAGAAATGGCCATGAATAACCTAGGATAAGACCTTAAGTGTGAAATTCTATTCTTGATTATGTGGTTTTCCTATTATAATTAGTGTTTCTCACACAATTCATCTTGGTTTTAGTCAATGGCTGGAACCCGAAGGAACCGTGTTAATGCGAAATGCGACAGGAAATGCAATGATTGTCCCCCTGAGGAAACAAACATTATGGGAGTCAGAATGAAAAATCTTGTAGCCATGATCACACAACTTTCTCAAGCTATGAATCATGCAGGACTTCCAAACGAGCAAAGGAAGGAGCAAAATTCTATTGAATCCTTCATGAGGCAGCGTCCACCATCTTTCAGCGGGTCTACTGATCCATTAGTTGCTGAACAATGGATTAGTACCACTGAAAAGATATTTTCAGTTCTTCAATGTTCTAAACATGATAAAGTCATCCTAGTAGTGTATCGTATAGAAGGAGATGCAGATCAATGGTGGAATATTATTAAGAATACGAGGCAAAGGGATGAAATTAAGTCCATGGAATGGGACGAGTTCAAGAACTTATTTTTCAATAAGTACTTCCCTCGTATTCTCTGAAAAAAGATGGATAAAGAGTTTCTTGAACTGAAGCAAAAGGATGATGAATCTGTTGGTACCTATGAAGAAAATTTTACAAGACTTGCAAGGTACGCTTCTGGTATTATTATCTAACCTGAGAGTAAGATCGATTGATTCTTTAGTGGCTTAGAACCAAGTCTTCGAAGGGCGTTAGCCATAAGGGACTTCAATATCTAAGAGGAAATCGTTTGATGTGCTCTCAAAGTCGAGATGGAGATTGGAGTAACCCATCAGAAATATTGGTTTGATAAGAAGAGGAAAATGGAATTCAAAGGAAAATCTAAAGAGCACACTGAAAAGAAGATGAGCTTTCCCTTAAGCTCAAAGTGTGGAAAAAAACATGGAGGGAGTTTTCTTAAAGGGACAAGTAAATGTTCCAAATGTGGAAAGGGAGGTCATCGGGCATTTTAATGACGCGATGATGGAAAGAAGATGTCTAATAATTGAAACAAAGGAAGGGATACACAGAATGAACCTACTAAACTTCAATGTTTCAAGTGAAAGGATATGGAACATTATGCCAATAAATGCCCTAATCCAAGGGTTGATGATGATGGTCGATGTCAACAAACTCTTAAGGCTAAAGACAATGGAAAGTCACATGCAATTTCTATCAGCGATGTGGAGTATGATAACGATGTGGTGAAAGGTACACTTACTATCCACTCTAAAGTAGAAAAAGTTTTATTTGATTCTGGATCCACCCACTCTTTTATTTCTGAAAAATTTTCTAAGGGTATCACCATATTACCTCAACACTTAGATGTTGAGTTAGCTGTGACAACACCTAATGGGACAACAGTCACATCAAAAGTTTATAATTCTTCTCCAATCGAAGTTTATGGGAATGTACTTCCTGCAAATCTTGTGATCCTTCCTATAGTGGAATTTGATGTGATTGTTGGTGTGGATTGTCTTTCTTTATATGGAGCTCATATCAATTTACAATGAAGGGAAGTCACATTTCATATTCCAGATCAATCTATGATCGTCTATCAATGCAAGGATGAACATAACCTTCCAGTGGAAATTTCTTCCATTTTATGGGTATTGATTCCACTAAATGAAGGCTATTTATCTCAAATGGTTGGCGAGAAAATCACGATTAAGAATATACCCATTGTACGGGAGTTTGATGATTTCTTTCTGTAAGAATTACCGGGTCTTCCACCGAATCATGAAGTTGAGTTTTCAATAGAACTCGTACTGGGTGCTTTGCCTATTTCAAAGACAGCTTATAGAATGGACCCAATTGTGTTGCAGGAATTGAAGAAGCAACTCCTAGAGAATCTTGATAAAGGATTCATATGCCCTAGTAAGTCACCTTGGGGAGCACCTGTTCTATTTGTTAAGAAGAAAGATGGATCAATGAGACTCTGCATTGATTATCGTGAACTTAACAAGATCAATATCAAGAACAAATATCCTCTCCTGTGCATTGATGACCTATTTGACCAACTACGTGGAGCTCAATACTTTTCCGAGATTGATCTTCGTTCAGGGTATCATCAATTAAGGGTCAAAAGGGAGGATATACCAAAGACCGCTTTCCGTACAAGGTATGGACACTATGAATTTATAGTGTTGCCATTTGGTCTTACTAATTCCCCTGCCATCTTCATGGATATGATGAATAGAGTCTTTAGAGACTATCTTGATCAATTTGTGGGAGTCTTTATAGACGATATTATTGTCTATTCAAAGAGCAAGGAAGAACATGAAGATCACTTGAGAATTATATTGAAGACCCTGAGAAAGGAGAAGCTTTAAGCCAAATTTACCAAGTGTGAAATTTGGATTAAAAAAGTTGCATTTCTGGGTCACATAATCTCAAAAGAGGGGATATCTGTGGATCCAGCAAAAATAGAGGTTATCGAAAGATGGTCGAGACCAACAATAGTAACTGAGATCCAAAGTTTTCTGGGTTTGGCTGGATATTATCGACGTTTTGTGAATGATTTTTCACGATTATCTAATCTACTCACCAAGTTGACTCGGAAAGGAGTTATGTTTGTATGGACGGATGAATGTGAAGATAATTTCAAGGAGTTGAAAAGAAGGTTATTCAGTGCACCTGTGCTCACACTGCCTTGTAGTGGAGAAAGGTTTGTGATCTGTAATGATGCATCCAAGAAGGGATTGGGGTGTGTTCTTATGTAAATATATATGGTGATAGCTTATGCCTCACGAAAGTTGAAAATCCATGAGCAAAATTACCCAACACATGATTTGGAGTTACCTGTGGTAATCTTTGCATTAAAGATTTGGAGGCGTTACCTTTATGGTGAAAGTTGTGATATTTATACAGATCATAAAAGTTTAACGTATATTTTCACACAAAAGGAGCTGAATATGCGCCAAAGAAGATGGTTGGAGCTGATTAAGGATTATGACTGCTCAATCCATTACCACCCTGGGAAGGATAACAAGGTGGCAGATGCATTAAGTCGACAAGACCATGCTAGTTTATCCATGATGAGGATCACAAAAGATCCAATATTTATGGATTTACAAAGGATGGATCTTGGAATTATAATGGAAGGGGAAAATCTTATCTTTATCAAAGGAATGTTCAACCATCTATACATGTGAAGATTAAAGAGGCACATAAAGAAGATGACGAGTTACAAAAGAAGGTGAGAAATGTTCTTTAATTCAACCATGATTGTGATGGGATAATAAAGTTCAGGAATCGGGTTTGTGTTCCTCCCATCCCCGAATTAAAGAAGGAGCTGCTGGATGAGGCTCATAGTTCTTCATTCTCTATTCATCCTGGAAGCACGAAGATGTATAGGGACCTAAAAGAGTACTTCTGGTGGGATGGCATGAAAAGAGATGTTGCTGAATATGTCTCTTGATGCTTGGTTTGTCAACAAGTTAAAGCTGAGAGACATAAGTCTAAGGGGATGTTACAACCATTACCCATACCCGAATGGAAATGGGAAAACATCACTATGGACTTTGTCACAGGACTTCCTAAAATATCCAAAGGCAATAATGCTATCTGGGTCATAGTTGGTCGTCTTACAAATTCTGAACACTTCATTGCTATTAGAGAGGATTTCTCTCTGGATCATCTTGACAGGATATATGTAAAAGAAGTGGTAAGATTGCATGGAGTACCACTTTCTATTATATCTGATCGGGATCCGAGATTTACCTCGAAGTTATGGCGAAGTCTTCAGCATACTCTGGATACAGAGTTGAGTTTCAGCACTGCTTATCATCCACAGACAGACGGTCAGTCTGAGAAAACAATTCAAACCCTAGAAGATATGTTCAGAGCTTTCTCTATGGATTTCAATGGTGGTTGGGATCAACACCTACCTTTGGTGGAATTTTCTTATAATAATAGCTTTCACTCCAGTATTAATATGGATCCTTATGAAGCTCTCTATGGAAGGAATTGCAGGACTCCAACTTGCTGGGATGATGTCGGGGAAAAAAAGCTATTAGGACCTGATCTCGTTGATGAAATGGCAGAAAAGGTCAGATCTATTCAACAACACATAAGATCAACTCAGAGTCGATAGAAAAGTTATGCCGACAACCGAGGAAAAGACCTAGAATTTGAAGTGGGTGATAAAGTGTTCTTACGAATATCTCCCTGGAAGAGGGTTATGAGATTTGGAAAGAAGGGGAAGTTGAGCCCTAGATATATCAGTCCTTTAGAAATACTGGATCGTGTTGGGAAGGTAGCTTACCGATTGGCGCTTCCACCGAATCTCTCTCAAGTTCACGATGTGTTCCATGTATCTCTCCTGAGAAAGTACATACCTGATCCTTCACATGTACTCAGCTCAGAAGTTGTACCGCTGGAGCAAGATCTTTCTTATGAAGAACAACAGATAGAGATTCTGGACCGTTGCGAAAAAGTTCTACGAAACAACACCACTCGATTGGTGAATGTTTTATGGAGGAACCACCAAGTAGAAGAAGCTACATGGGAGCTTGAGGATATGATGAGGGAGAGGTATCCTCATCTGTTTGTTACAAAGTGACGAATTTCGAGGGAGAAATTTATTTTAAGGGGGGTAGAATGTAACACCCGAGACATTTATGTTATATAAATCATCAAAGGAATCTTTTTCTACACAACACTTTCTTGGCTTGCTTTACACAAAATCACGACCTTCCTCGATAGCTTGTGTCGTACGCAATACCGAGTTTCACTAAACAACGATATGCTATTAAAATATTATTAAAACTAGCCGTTATGAATAGTAATAACCACTTTTTGAAATTTTATAAATTTTATTTTTCAAAAAGGACTTCATTTTTGGATACGGAATATCGAAATTAGCCTAGGGTGAAATTTTGGTTTTTTTCTAAAAACTTTCAATTTTTGATGAATAGTGAAACCACTAAGTGGTAGTTAAAAAACTGAATTTTTCTTAAAACATAATTTTACCGCTTCTGTGAGTGGAATTTCAAAAATCCTAGAGACACTGTTGATGTCAGTAAGTAAAATTTGGTTCAATGAGATGAAAATAATTTTTTGCTGAATAGTAACTTTTTACTTTTTTACCACAGTTAAAAGTAAATAAGGTAATTAAGGGTCAAGATGATATTATTATTACCCTAACACATGTCCTAATTCTATTGGGAAAGTGTAATTCAACCAAAAACAAACTTATAAATAAAATATGACCATTTAGGCCCACTTGGATTAGATTAGGACATTTATTATTAATTTATTTAAAGAAGGGTTAAAATAGTTAAAATCAATGTTTAATAAGTAAATAATTTTTAATATGGGGTTATACATAAGATAAATTCAACAATAAATATTAATTAGAAATATAAAACTATTTCCTACATAATGGTATTTTATTTGTAATTTTTAGACATTAAATAATTTAATTTATTTATGACACAAAGATGATGCAATAATTATCTTACTAATGAAATATTGAAATAATTAATGTTATAAACACCAAAATAAATGTAATTTTAGACTTTTTATGAATTCCACTAATTTTCTAGGTTAATATGACATGTTAGTATTGATTTAATTAACATTTTTCGAACTAATAATTCTGTTATGATTTTCACAAAAATCAATTACTAAATAGTGTCAAAATTGACATAAAATAGTTTTTAAAACAAATATTATATTAAAAATTGTTATTTTATTACTAAAAATATATGTTTTGGCAAAATGACTTAGATAAGGTTATATATATTAATAATAAACAACTTGGGGTTCGTTTATCTGCTTATATTAAGTTTATTAACCTTATAATATAATAACAGAAGAAGACACGGTAAATGTAAAATTATTTAACTTAATGTTAAATCTAAATGATAAGGTTAAAATAGGAACCTAAACTTTTCTAAATTATATTAGATGAGATTATTTTGACCCATCCCCACCTTATATTCAAAATCCATCAATTTGGAGCTATTTAAAACAGAACTTGACTTTATAATAAAATAATATTTTTAGTTTTCCCAAAGGTGCCCCTCTCCTCCCTTATAAAAGGGAACCTCTTCCCACTCTTCCTCACACCACTTTGAGCCTTCAATCTCGGAAAACCCCGGAAAATTCCTCCTCTCCAATTCCATAGAGACATCCTAGAGGTCATGGTCTTCTTCAAAGACCAATTTTAGTGCCCTAAAAGAAGGTCTCAAAGAAGCACTTCAAATAAGAGGTAATGTCCGTTACCGATTCTTTCATCTTTATTTCTTCTTCCACTTATTCTTCTTTAGTTGTTTCATTATGAAGTAATAACATCAGTATCACTCATATACTGATATGTTATTATAATTATGAAACCACCATATTTCACCATCTATCCATCCTACAGAAAAAAGAAATCACCGCGCATGCGTACGTACGGAATACCGTCTCCACGCCGTGGTGTAGTCTATTTTCCACCACCACCTTACTTGGATGGGTATAATGGTGTAAATAATGACTATATATGACTATTATAGAGTAATACTGATTCTGAAATAGTATACATACACTCCAATACAATTCCACGAACATAGGAATGATATCATCACTCGTGCGTACGTACGGAATACCGTCTCCACGATGTGATGTGACTCGTTCTACATGATCTTCATTTTAAAATGATTATATAGATGAATTGAATGAATGAATATGATATATATTACACTAATACCATTATGGAAATGAGGTATCTATAACCTAAAGATAAGAATAAGAATTTATTCGACAAGACACACATAAGAACAAAAAGTTATAAACACCCGAATAACAAGTAGCAATGAAATATTACTACTAAGAAGATAAGAATATGACCATATATGATATCATAAAAATAATTATGATTCTGGAATAAGTCAATAACATTATTTAAATCATTATACAGGAGGTTCGGACACTTACGAAGCAAAACGGACCTAAGGTAAGGGAAAATATCACAATCTCATTTTATCCGAGATTGTTTATACTTTGCTATTTACCGGGGTGTATTTTATCATCCACATCCATGTTTCCTCAATATGTAATATTATTTCCATCCAACTACAATTTTTTAAATCCAATTTTACCCTTCGGTGAGTTTTTAGTAAAAGATATGAAAGGAATATTTTGCCGTTTTTCGTACGAGGTACTTTTTGACTTTTCCGACAAAAGTACGAGAAGAATGTTTTTTTTACTTATATGACATGAATGGATTTTTAAAATATTATTTCCCAGAAGAATAATTTACAAGTTTTCAAGATTATTTTTAATAAACTTCTTTTAGTTTATAATTTTACGACATGTTAAGAAAGGAAAAGTGTTTTTGAAGTAGAAAGGATATTTTCCTCAAGAATGAAGTTCAATGGTTTTATCAAAATTATTTTCCATCTAAGATAATAAAGGGTTCTGTTTTTTTCCCTAGTATTACATTGATTTGAATATGTTGTGATGAAATTATTTTTATGAATTCCTTTAACGTATATGAATTGTTTTATGATGTCATGTTGTTTAAGATTCCCATTTTTATTACATGGGTTATGCAATGATGTATGGTTTATGATTTTGTGGCACACATAAGAATGGTATAATTATGAGATCGGTGGGACCTATATCTCCCTCAAATGAATTGGGTAAATATTTTATATCTCATGAGATAGACATGGTTGGAACGGTCGGTTATACCCGTTCAGTGAAACAGGACAGAAATGAGGGTGACTCTGTTCAGAAAGGGACTTTGTCCACTAAGATAGTATTGGAAATGAGTCTTGACTAACAAGAAATGATTATCTATGATTATGTGTGTATGCCACAAAGTTTCATTTTTTATGTTATGATTATTGTGATTACATTTCACTGCCATGATTTATCCCATGTTGTGAAATTATGATCTCTTTTGCAGGTTAAGATTTCCAAAAGTTATGTTCTTATGTATACGATATGATTAATATTTATTTGGTTTACCCTTACTGAGAATTTGAGCTCACCCTTTTGTATGTTTTCTTTCCCAAGGTCAGGAAGAAGGTTATTAAGTAAGATATGCCAAAAAGGGACTATAGATAAGATGAAATAAATGGGATACAGTGTAGACGCTTTATGAACCAGTTGTTTATGTTTCCCAGTTTCTAAAGACACTATACCTATATGCTCCTTTCGTGGTTTTGTTATATGTTGTAATAAGTATGCTTCAATTTTGATGTATTAACAATGTATGTAAAGTATGGGTCATTATAAAAACTATGGGGAAACATTATATGAGTTGTACAACATTCCATCCATGGATAGATAATGATATGGGATGAATGTTTTTGATACAATGATAATACTGTTATATGGGTTTGATGGAATGAAAATCATGGATTTTACCTTTTGAAATTGTGATGTGGTGGGTTTGGCATGATGTATTTTGGGGTGGTGGTGAAATATCTATTAGAATTTGATTCCACCTACTATAGTTTTGATGTGGTGGGTTGGATGTGATGCCTCTTGAGGTGGTCATGATATGGAGGGTTAGACATGATTCCTCCTAAATTTATTGTCATGTAGAGAGATAGATGTGATGCCTCCAAATAAATTTTATGTGTCTGGTAGGTTCGATATGATGTCTCCAGAGATGGTTCTGATGTTTTTTGTTATACATGATTCCTTAATATGTAGTTTTGTTATTATATATTAGATGTCAGGAATCCTGATGGATGATGATGTGAGTTATATGTGTTACCTTGTAGGATGTTGTTTACTTGTATAAAAATATCGTATATGGTATTATATGGATTATGATGTAATTACAAGTAAGTATTTTACCAACATGGTCATGGGAAATCTAACCCTAGATAATGAATATATGGTTACTCGGTGTTTGTTTATTCTACAATCATGGTTATGAATGTTATTATATTTATATTTGTTTGTATATTTATTCTAATCTTGTCACTTTGTTATAGAACACTATATATTATACATGATTGGGAAATCATTTATTGGGGTCTATTGAGTTTTATTCAAACATTACATAGTGGCCCTAACACATTGGTATTTGAGAAGTCCTCTTGATTGTGGTTTCATGTAGTGAAAATTCCACAATTTGGATAGTTCTTCTAGTTATCATGGTCCAAATCAGAAGACGGTTTTAGTTTCAGGCTTGGGAGCAGGTAGTGGTTATTTTTAAATTTTTTTAACTTTGGTCTAGGTTATATATGATATGAAAGTGGAGATCTTTTGGGGTTTTTTCCAAATTGTTGGATATATAGATAACTCATTCCATTATATTTTTTAATCTATATTTTAATATTGGTTGGATAACATACAATGATATTTATAATTTTGGTGAGGATAGACTACATTTTTCTTCAACTATGATTTACGATTGTTTGTAGTAGTGGTTATTTTCTTCAATAAAACCTATTTACTAGTTGGAAGTATCTTGAATATATGGAGTCATATTATTGATTACGTGGTGTTTCATCTAATTAATGTGGAGTTATGAAGGAAATTTTTTTACATTGTGTTATTGAATAAATATTTCATTATCTTATAATTTTAGATATTTTAGGTAACAGATATCTATAATTGTAACTTTATATATTTGTTGAGAATTTTCATATCTCAGACATTCATTAGATTAAGTCCGTGTTTCTAGAAAGTTAAGATTTAATGTTTTTTATCATGTTACAGTTTGGATGATTATTTTTGTGTATGGTGTTTTCTATTATTTGTTTTTTAGATTTCCTCTTATTAATTTATGGAAAGAGACAGGGTGTTCAATCATCATATCATGAATATAGGTTCCCATGAAATGTACATGAATGTATATGAGTGTGATATTGGTATTTATAAATAAAATGGGTTTCAATAATTATAAATTTCAATAGTAACTTATTTTATGTTTTTCTAAATAACATATTAGTGGTATTCTAAAAAAATAGATCTGATTTTTTTGATCAGTATCATCATAGGGTGATATCATTTCTATGAAACTTTGTGTCATTTTAATTCGATTGTGATATTCTATTATGTGGAATCGTAGTGAGGATGTGTACCCAAGAGGGGGTAGTTGGTTGGTATATGATATTCATGTTATTCATGAGATTCCCAGATTGAGTATATTAGTATATGAATTACCTAGTGATATATGATATAGGTAAAAGGCATTACTCTATGATGTATTACTTAAGTGAGAATCTATGTATAGTCTTGCTTGGAGATCCATGTGATGTTGATAAGTGACTCAGGATATTGGTTAATCAATTTTTATTATTTATAGATATTATATTCCCTTTTATTATTTGACATGAGAATTTATGTATGAGGGTAACTCTAGAGAATGGTTAGAAAATTATTATGGTTTCCATTATAGAGATAAGTAATGTGTGGTCACTTAATTATGTAGATAAAATACATGGGTGGGGCATGTTCTTGTATCTAGTTAGGCATGGAGATTTCATGCGTGATATATAAGTGGTATATTGTGTGGTGTTTTTTTAGATTTTGGTTTGATATGATTGAGATTCAAGGGAAGATATTGGTTTTTCATCTCAATTTATGACCTTATGATCTAGATTATTTTATTATAAGTTGTGTTTTATAGTAGGTTAACACTAGAGATCCCACATAAATAATGATATTATGGTTTGAAAGTCGTAGTGGATTGAGGGACTCTATCGTACATTGATAAAATAGGTCGAGTTTTTTCTTAACATATTGTGTCTGTGTTTTGATGTCACCTAAACGTATCATTATAAAGGCATGACTTCAGATTAGTAGGGCATGGTCGGCTTTGGAAAACTGGATTGTCATGATGATTGTTTTATCTGAAGAGATCTATAGGATTGGGAGATTTAGATTCTGAGGTTAAGTGATCCCTATGGAGAGGTCACAGAGAAAAACAGTGATGAACATTGGTCACGTTTGATGCATTACAAGCATATGAGGTATTGAACTCTTTAGTTCCCTAAATTTATTGAGCAAGGTAATATGGTATTAAGAAAATACCATGAATAATAAAACATCTATTTCGACTAACATTAATGAGAGAGTATAATTTCATGAGGAACCTTGTCTATGATGTGGAAAAGAAAAGTGTGTTAGATCTTGATGTTATACAATGAATTAATGAAATAAGAAATTATTTGTGGATGTTTATATGGGATTGAACAAGGATAACTAGTTCATCATGGTATAAAAAGTGCATGATATAATGCATCTCTAATAATATTATGAAATTATTGAGAAAACATATGATTTTGGATGTATTTATATGGTCAAATAAGGTAATAGATCAGCAATGGTGTTTTTGTAATGTCAAATATTGTTTGATGATAGATGAGTTTGATGATACTTATATGGTATTAATGGAAAGTAATGATAGATATGGAATTGGGATCGTACCTTTAGATTATTTAGTTAGGACCTGGTGTGTTGGTGAATAGCTAGAAAGACCTAGTGGAGTCTACAGTACTGGGAAAAAGAGATTAAAATGATAATGTTCAAGGTCATGAACATTTAGTAAATCAATCAATACTAAGTGTTGTATTGATAATTTATTGAATACATTAAGAAACATTTATGTTTTTTGTCATGTAATCATTATAACCTAGAGTGAGGATGAAAAATTTTACTATTTGGATAATGATGGTTATGAGGAAAGATCATTTTCATCGATCGATGATATGAAGAATTTTGTAGTGGTAAGTACACCAAGGATGGTATAAGAATATAGAACATATTTCAAATAGTTGTGTATTGTTTTGGAGAACCCAACATGAACTTTTTGTTGTTTTAGGTTGTATATTGGATATAAGAATTTGAATTATGGTATGTTACTAGTGAATACCTAGATATAGGTTTCAACCACTGTTGATCTGGTAAATTCAATAAATTCAATAGCTGGAAGGAGTAAATAATAAATTATATTCTACAGAATGACCATATATGTGTTTTCAGTATTATACTGATAAAGAGAATTGTTTCGTGTAGTTTTATTACTCATAAGAGAGTGTATAATTTTTTTAAAAAATTGGGTCACCGTATTGTGGATATGGTCTCCAGAATGAGACTGTGGTTTTTTTAATGAATGGTAGGAAGATTATCAGGTGTGATACGAGTGTGTATAGTTTGGGATAGGCCAATAATATTAATGTATTGTGTAAAATGTTATTGGGGTTATAATTACTTTATTCAGTAGGGTAAATACATAATTTTAGAGTTGGTAGACATATATGGTTTCATAGTAGGTAGTTTATCAACATTTCAAAGGATGTCTATGTAGTGTGAGGTATCAAAAAGAATGTTTAATGTGTAATATAGAGTAATGGTTCATATAATAATTTAAACATGCCATTATTTAAAATACTATTGTTAATGGTGGATTATTTTATATTCTCTCATGGTTTAGCATTGTGGATATTGTTCAAATGTAGTTTCCTCACAAACAGATCAAGTCAGTATTTTAGAATTATAGAAAGAATCGAATATCAAAATCTATGGTTATCTATAAGTGATTATCATGTGTAAATCACCAGTATTATAAGTGATATAGTAATTATATTTTGATAACCTTATTCAGTTTTTGTAGGAGGATTCATGAATTTTCCATGTTCCATATAGAGTTGAACGAAACTAAGGTTGAATATTTTTCTTATATAGAGAATCTCCTTTTTGAAATACATTTTAGATGTTTTAATAGAGTTCTTTGAGGTCGCTTCCTAGGTGGATGTTTCCTGAGATTAGTTTTGGAGGTTTGATATGGGGAAATGTCATTATATGTGGGTTTAACAGGCAACCAGTTATACGATTTCTTTATACTAGTTTGCTAATGAGCATACAATATAGGGGAACCCTCTATCAAGGTACAAAAAAGAGACGATTTGGGAACAATATAAACCCCATTCACCCACGAAACATTTTTTATAAGGTGGATGTTGTTTTGGTATTTTTAAGGATTTATTTATTGAAACCAAAAACCACATGGGGATGGAATGGTGATTTGTGGTTATGGTAGTGGAATGACCATTCATGTCACATAAATATGTCTACATATTTTTAGGGTTGTTTCCAATGAATTTTATTTACTGAACTAGAAACATTAAATGTATATCTTATTTTAAATATCTCATAGATCTTATTTCTAATGGAAGGTAGTAATTTTAAATGGATCTAACTATAACTAGGGACTCAAATATGTCGAGATGTTGGGAGTTAATTATCATGACTCCATTTTAGGGAGAATTAATTCTTACTCTCTGACTCTATCATAGATTTAAATGTATTAATGATTCCATGATTAAATGCCCAATATGAAATGGACCACACATATATTAACTATTGAACATTATAATTTATAAAATTTAGAATCATCTATATATATCATAGTTTCAATACAGATTGATAAATCTATACTTTTAATAGATATTATTATTTCATTTATTGTCATGATTATTGTATAAAATATAGTTGGGAACTGTGTAAGTTATTGTCATCTAGGGATACATTAGTCATTTTAGTGTCAAGATTAGGTCCTTAAAAATTTCTTCCTACATATCCTGGTGAAAAGAATCATTAACCATGTAACTTAGTGCCACATAATGGGATACAACATGTATTTGAATGTCTTGTGATGGGGAATAAACTATGTAGTTTAATGTCACGCAACAAGGAAATCAAGGTAGAAGGTTCCTAGCCACGGATGGTGTGGGACTTATTTTGAAGAAAACTAGGGGACCAGGAAGGGATATAACATCCAATTTTGGATATGAACATTATATGAATATGAACCAATGAAGATTGGGGGTTACTGGTTTATTAGTTTGGATCCTCAGATATGTTTCATATGCTCTCATTTGGATGGGAATAAAACCACATGTTGTTCAAAATAGTGGGAATTAAATTTATGGAGGAGTACCCAAGTTTCTTCATTAGAGAAATGGCCCTTCTAATGTTTGTCTCAAAAGGAATATGGACCATTTGGAGGATTATGATATGTATTTGGGGATTATACCAACTAGGAATCCATTAGAAATGTGGGAGAAATATCTAGAAAAGGAATCTTTGTTGTGACTTGTGTTTGATCATGTGGATTTCATGATCATTATTTACCTCTAATTCCATGTGACTCCTGATTAGTGTGAGAAACAAGAAGAAGTGGAAGATATGAAAAAACTCAAAATATCTTTTGTACACTTGTGGATGAGGGTGAGGATGTGGAAGTCTGGGAAATAAACTACATGAAATAATATATTCTTACTCTATGAGGGATTACCTAATGAATGTTACCTAGTATTTTGTTCAAGTAATAGTATGTTTAGAAGATTATATATAAAAGGATTCCAATGTTTTTAGAACCTTCAATATGATTTCGAATATTCTTGATTTTGAATTAGAGGTGGGGTATCCTATGTCACAATGAATAACCCCCTCTTTCGGCCCCAAAATATTCATCGAATGAATCTAAATTTTTCATAGGGGTTAGTGATTGTAATGAAGGAACTAGAATAGTTACCCAGGATCGTAGTTTAGAACTAATCCTATGTGGTGGTGTGGGGGAACAACCCTCATGTTACGTACTAATAAGAATGAAGGGTTTCTTTGTAGGATGAATTGGGTGAAGGGTCACCCAAGTGATTCCCACCTAGGTGGGGGATTTCCCAAGACGTTCACTCAGGTGGTGGATCACCCATGTGGGGGATCACCCAGTTGGTTTTCCAAGTTGGGGAATCACCCGTGTGGTTTTCCCAGGTTGGGGATCACCAAAGGTATTCACGAAGTTGGTGGATCTACTAGGTGTTTCAACTTAGTGGGGTATATCCTAGGTAATTCACACATGTGGGTGAACATCCATGTGGTTCCCACATGTGTAGGCTCTCCCATGAGGTTTTCACAGGTGGGGGCTCCACTTAATGGTACAACATGTTGAGGGATCCCCCATGTGGTTCTTCAGATTGGGGGATTTTCCATGTGGTCCTACCATGTGGAAGCTCACCCAGGATGTTCACCCTTGTGGGAAGCGTCATCCATGTATAAAGAATAACATAATATTTAAACCATGCATGTGTGGACTTATTAGGAAAATGATCTATGAAATCAGATCTCTCTCATTTATTCTAGATTTAATATTTTTTCTCTCCAATTAGAATTGGAGGTGGATGGGTCGTTTTATAGGCTGGTTATTGGATCTAGAAGATGGGGATGTTGGAAGGATCTACATGAGGTTGTTGTGAGAATAGCTTGAAAAATGGACTTTTTTGAATGGATTTTTTGTGAAATAAATTCCATTATTAGAATTTTTTTGACTTTTTATATCAATGTATTTTGGTCTATATGTTTTTTTGGGGTCCTTGACAAGAAAAAATGAATCTTGAGACTAGAACTAGGATCAATGATTTGGTTTATAGAACCTATCATGGTGTTATTAGAGGCTTAAAAGATCCTATAAGTGACTAAAAAGCATTTTATGGTTTAAAAACATTTATATCAGTGATTTTGAGAATCCATAGACTACTCTTAGAGGTGGTTTATCTCTAGTAATTCATCATATTGTGAATAATTTACAAGAAATTATTATCCCACATTGTGAAGTACTCTTATGGAACGTTTTAATACAACATGGCTATTGTTCGAGCATGGAGACACATTTCTACTCAAAATAAAAATCTGTTTCCTAAATTAGGATAATTAGATCAGTCATTTTGAAAATTTTATGGCATGATTTTTTTGATTCAAACAACCTTTTATAGTTTTCTTTTTTCTTTAGGATGAAAAAATGGTATTTACCCTTTACTCAGTCTCATTTCACATATATTACCCCTTTCATCTTGGAGACCAATTGTGTATTTCATCATAGTTTATGGTATGCTTCATCCCCATTACCCCTCTATCAACAATTCCATTCCCCTTAAATAAATGTTTTGTATGGGGTTAATTATTTCAAAACTTGTTCCTATAAAACATAGTGGAATATAATTCATATGTTTGGGTTTTAGTTCTAAATATCTATAAGTGGTCCCAACAGGATGTATGCTTGAGGTTTTATATGATTTCACATAATATAAAGATATTTTTATTTTTTATTTTTTAATATTATATTAAATTGAAATGAAATAAATTGATTAATCTAGTTCAGTTGATATATAGTTCTATTGTGATGAGTTTGGGGGTGTTATAGGAGTGATTCATACCCCATTTCTTAATTCATTAGTGTGGTACACCATTAAGTGGGATAATCATAAATTATTCTTAATTAAATTTAATTTTTATCAAATGTGTAAATTTATTATAATTGGGTTTTAATTAATTAAATTGATTGTTCAGTGGATTTAGAGACTCAAGTTGATTCTTGATGGTTTTTTGTTATTAGTTTGTGATTGTGGTTAGGATTCCCAATGGTGATCACTTTAGTTTGATGTAGGTGATCATAAAAAATTTTCCATTTTGTTTATAAAAATTTCTACATGACTTGTCATATGTGTTCATTAAATGTTTGTGTGATTAACCACAAAAACTAATTACTTTCATTGGCCTATATGAGTGGTATAAAATTTATAGGGACACAATGGATCCTTTTATAGTTATGCTTTGATTCCTTAGTCACCAAAATCATGGGGTTGACCTAGATATTGATTGATATAACATTAGGACCTATGATGTTCATGTCAATGGTAAATTAAAACATATTTGTTACTGGGATAAGTACCTTACTATCCTCAATGAATGTTACATGATTGATTGAGGATGTTAAGATTATGTCCTAGCTAATGTAAAACTAGTGTGTCGCTAAATATTTTTTAGTTAAATGACTAATACATGGGGTGAGTGTTCTTCTAACACAAGTATGTATATCAGAGTAGATATACCTTGTTTATGATTATATTCTTGTGATGGTAATTCAATAAATAACCTACCAGATACTAGAGTCTTGTTGTAAATTATTCCAACATGTGAATGAAATTATTATCATGTTTTTCTTTGGCTATCATTATACCATTGAATGGATTGGTCATTAGTATGGTAAAAAATATATATGCATCTATATAATGTAATGTTACATCTGGACCATGGTATATACCCTTTTATTCTGTTATACATTGGTATTTTTATATTATAACACATTATTTTAGTAACAATATAGAAATATGATATTGGTATAGGGTATCTCCTTGAGTTTACACCCAAAGGAAAGTGTGTCACCATGTTTGGATAGATTAGAAACCATGTGGCCTTGTGATATATGTGTGTTTAACAACATATTTTTTATACATCTTTTTAATTAAAAAAAATTTATAAATAAAATGAATATTTTTATAAATTAGTGTCTATATTCATGTTATGAAATTTGTTTTATAAAATTTTTTATTAATATTTTTTTGTCAAATTATTGTAATGTAGTGATGGTATGGGGAATACTTCTGACTATGCTCATGAGAGATAATAGGAATGTTGGATGGTTGTTATGCCAACCATGAAAAAAATTATTCGGATGAGATATGTGTATGAGATAGTGGATAATGATGACCATAAACATATGTGCTAATTTAGT
This sequence comes from Viscum album, assembly GCA_963277665.1. Classification (NCBI taxonomy): domain Eukaryota; kingdom Viridiplantae; phylum Streptophyta; class Magnoliopsida; order Santalales; family Viscaceae; genus Viscum; species Viscum album. Next base: position 1,255,440,983 of record OY728142.1, on the reverse strand, counting down.
ATTCGATATGTGCAATAGGTCTGGTGAGTATGCCAAAAATATATGGAATATGATGGATAATGTTGTGAGTTTTGTATCATGCCAATCATTTAAATTTTTTTAATTGTGTGAAACAACAAGATAAGAATGGATGAACATGGGGGTTGGTTAGGGGTGTGTAATATAGAAATGGTGCATGATAAATGTTTAAAAATACTCCATATGTAAATTTATCTGTGACGGATTTTGATATAGTGGTATAGATGTAATTACTCTGGAGGGGTGGTTGTATTAAGGGTTTTATGTAATTCCTCTAGACATGGTTGCAATGTAGAAGTATCGATGTAATTCCACCCAAGGTGGTTCGGATGTGGTGGTTTTGATGTGATTCCACCAAATATGGTTTTAATGTGGTATGGGAGATATTATTCATCTTGAGATGGTTTTGTTGTGGGGATATATACATGATACCTCTCATGTTTTTTGTGATGTTGTAGTTTGGGCATGATACATCTTGAGGTAGTTATGAGCATTTTGGATTGTTTTTGTTTCCGCCCAAGGAACTGTGATGTTTGACAGACATGATTCATCCCATGATTTTATATAATTATTTTATAATATGGTATTAAAGATTTTTCATGGGACATCATTCCATGTTTTTATTCTTTTGATATGTTCAGAGACACTCTAGAACTGTGTGAAGAAGTTATAGTCACTACAGGTTGTCTTTGGTAGCACCCATGGTTGTGAAGTGTTTTATATTTATTTGTATATATCTATATATTAGAATAATATCACATAGTTCATGATTTTATATATAGGATTTATTCAGGAAAACATTCTGGTGGCATACTGAATTGTGCTCAAACACTGGCCATGTAGCCTAGAAAACCATATACCAGAGTAGAGCTCTAAATCTCATGTACAAGTTTGGTAGATGCCTGATGTTGGATAATTGATCATGATTACTTAGTCAATCATATTAAATGGGATATGTCTGGGACATGAGACCTGATTGTGTTTATTGTCATTTTTTTACTATTATTTGAGTTTTATAGGATATACTTTGGAAAATATTGTTCGTTTATGTCTGACTCATGTGATATATAAATAGAACATTATTTTATCACTTGTGGGTTTTCATTAATTTTTTGTTTGTTAACAAGATGTGATTATTATTTTTATCATGTTAATTATGATAACTATTTATATGTTAGTTACACTATGATTTAAGGATATCGTCACTAGATTCTCCCCATGGTATCCCCATACACTACCACTACTATTAAATAGCCTCTGACATATAGGGATGTGATCCTTTGATCACATGTTGATTTATTCTAGTTATTCTGGATCGATTTGGGACTAAACGATATACCCCAAAAATCACAAAATGAATTCTCAATCACCACTATCTAAAAACCAGTTCCAACTGTATAAAACATTTCTATTTTTTAAAAATTATAATGCATTTATAATAAAAAAATAATGATTAAAATGAATTATATGAAGTGAATATATCATACATTTGATAAATCATAAATATATATAAATATATTTTTGAATAAATAAAATCTAAATTTAGCATTTTATTTAATTAATTAGAATAAAACATAATAAAACATAAATTTTAAACATCATAATGAATAACTATCTCACATATATTTGGTCATCCACATTCAATTACCAAAGTGAATCAAATTGAGGCTAAATCCAAAATAATGATGTCATAAAAAAGTAAAAAATATCTAAAATGAATAACTAAAACCACATATCTTCATGTGATATGTGAGAATCATGAACACATCACCTCTTCATAACAAAAAAATATTATAATCCTCCACCACATGAAATTGGATTTTTATCTTATCCTACATCAAGTAAAACCATGTATAGATGCACATAAATATTTGTATATATGGTGTCATCATAAATCATGGTTTTATACCACAAAATATAATATAAAATATTACTAAAATACCAATCATCCTAGATGGGTTATAATTGAGAGAAATTAAAAAATATATAATCTCATACAAAAAGAATTAAAATTTTGATATATATCAATTTTAAATAAACCTCCTATAAAAATATAAATAAAAACACCATTATTAATCAAAATAATAATAAAAAACACATACAATATTTGATAGTAACATCCAATCACCTTACAAAATCAAATCCATCATGGTATACTAGGTTTTAATGAACTTAGTAAATATCCTTTTGAATTCAAAAATACTTTTTGATGTGATGTGGTAATACCCACTCACCTAATATTCTCAATATCGACATGATATGGGGGATTAACCAACTATTCATGATCAGGCAATATACAACCAAACAATAAATCTAGGTACTCTATATGCTTAACTAAACCATAAGGATATATATTAAAGAAGAAAAATAGGAATTTCTCTAAATCCACACATATCACTTCTCAGAATAGCCATGACATAAATAATCCATTCATCAAAGATTCACAATATTAAATTATCTATAAATGTGTAATAAGTACCATTATAATATAATTAGATAAAATTTATAACATTTTTTTATAATATTTATGACAGGATTCAATAATATAAAGTTCCCAAAAACTAAAAATAAATTTGACTATACACACCATAAATAGATGTTAAAAACCAACAAATTTTTTTAAAATTCCTCAAAATTATTCATTTAAAATCAATTAATCGTATATTTAAAACCCTATTTTCAATTATCTGGATAAATTATTTTCTTTTAGTCATTTTAAATTACATTATATAAAGGACAATGATATAGATGAAACATTTATATTAGTTTGACAACAAAACATATATAATCTCTAAATAACTCATGTATTACTTTATAAATAAGTTAACAAACTTCAATAAATATAAATCATTCCATCTAGAGAAGCTAAATATTTAATAATTTAGGTTTGCAATATAGATTTTCAATTAGTATAGAACATCGTAGTGAAAAAGAAGAAATTGATGTAAAATTGTGACTATTCACTAAAGAGATTAATAAAATGGCTTTAATATGTTTCTTCAATCCAAAAAATAATAAATACCCTATTTATTTCATCTCAATAAAAAACACTTGGAAGTAATGGACAAACTATGGCATAAAATAGTAGAAGATGAAGTTACTAAAACATTACAGTAGGCATGAAGGTCATGCCTTAAAAAATATCAAATAATTTATATATAATCAAGAAATTCGTAAAAGCGATAGTGTGAGGTCATTTGGAGTCATCCACTCAATGGTTCCTTGATAGATATTGAATAAAATGTAATTATAATGAGATAAAATAGATTTTAAACAATTAAAATGTTTACTAATTACCCAAATTTATTGGTTTATGCATGATTATGAGGACCATGTACATAATCATTCACTCTTCTCTTGTTTGAATCATCCACTATGCGTGGTCATATTGAACAGTCCCTTTAGTAATACATGAAACTATGTATTCATGAAAATATTCATAAATAAATAAAATTTAAAACCAATAATAATAATACATAATAAAATTTAAAATTATTAAAATATATAACTTCTGGAGACATCATAGGATTAAAAATTCTCTCTACTGTGTAACATTTATCTCTTGAAATAATTTATAATGTTCCTTAATTAGAAAATTGGGGATTCAATTATTACCACATTTGAGATTCATAGTCGCATGTATCATGATAATTATTTACATGGTACCCGAAAATTAAAATGATAAGAATACGCTTATTTATAGAAACATAGTCATGTAGTATAGTTCTTAGATTCATTTCTCAACTAAAGAAGAATCACGATCCAAATATGATTCTTTATAATTCTGAACATGAGATAATTTAGAATGACATATTATAAAATATGAAAAATTAATGATATTATGAATGAAATTAATATGAGGTAGTTTTATGTGGTATTTTATCTTTTTAGTTATTTTTTTTCTCTAAGGGTCTCACAAGCCTTTTTATATATTGGAATTACACTGCTAGTAGTCCATGAATTTGGGAAGGTGAAACATGCAAAAAATGATCATGGACCACATGATTTTATAGTGGTCATAAATTAAAATTGGAATATGACTTCAATATTTTCATGTTTATATATAATTATTTATTGATATATATAATTTTATCAATATCCCCTTACAAAATTTATTACCTTACTAAATATGTATTTAATAATTCCACCCCATTAAAGATGGGAATGGAATATCATACCATAATGATAATTTTTTGGAAAATATTTTTCAATGATTTATAATTGTTTTGATTCTAAAATTTAAATAAACATAAATGATTAAACCATGATCCACCAAATTACAATGCACAATAATAAAATATATCTTCAATGATTGGAATCACCATTTCTATTTTACTATAATATTGAGAGTGTTTGGTTAATATATTACACAATTGATATCCCATGGAATAAATAACACCATTCTAAAATTGGGATGTAATATAGGGATCAGTTTTGGATATGATCATTAATGGTACATGATGAAATTTTATAATTTCCTTCATATATAATTTTCTAGGATAATGTACACAGAAAATTTATTTAATTTTAACTAAAAAATATATTTAATTATCCTTTATTTGAATTACCAAATAATAGTATTTCTAGGTGGGTTTTGATATTATCTAATGATATTATCCCTAGGAACCACTTTTCACTTCAAAATAGGAATAGGTAATTTATGAAATATACATTCATAATTTCATTCTACATTTTCTTAATAAATTGTGTGGAATAAAAAAATAATCAATATTATACCTTCCCATTATTGGGAACGAATAATTATTCCTTATATAATATTATATCATGGGTTCACTGAAATTAATAACACATTATGAGTGATATATATTCTTCATAACCACTATAATTAAAGACTATGGAACCACACTATTATTTTTAACATAAATAATTTCTTTTAAAAAATGATGGAATTTTCAATTATTATCTATGAATTTTATAATTCCTATAATATTAATACATTTAGGATCTAATGATAGTTCCTAATAAATAAAATAATTGATACATTTAATAATATATATATTTGATATTAACATCATATCCTGCTCCAAATTGACTTTTAAATAATAATTTTAAAATAGGCTCACTGACTACCATTTACCAAGATACTATTTCATTACAAGTATTAAAAACATAATAAAGAAAAATTTGAAAATAACATACCATCCTATTGGAGTTTATGTGAGGTAAAAATAATATTTAAAAATCTATTTCCTTTGATAACAAAATTCTATGAATTAAATCATTATATGAAAAAATATATCTTAGAATCTAAAGAAAAATTTGGTTGGACAAATTCACACCAAAAAAATATTATCACAAATAATTAAGATCATTCCTAAGTACATATTGATTAATATCATGTGTTTGTTACTTTTTATCAGGTCAATGTAATATGAATGAAACATATTCTGGCATATTATTTTTCTTCAAACTCACAAAACCCAAACCCATACATGATGTATAAAATTATACCACAAAAGATTTTCAATTTATTGAACGTTTAAAAATTGATTTGATATTTTTCATTGAGTAATATAATTAAAAATAATCATATCATTTTAAATTCAATATTATTTTATACCCCTTTAATGAAAGAAAATTTTAAAAAAGATTTATCTTTCATGAATCTATGATAATATCATAAAAAACCCAAAAGGATTTATTTTTTAAAGAAACTTATTTGAGTATCCCAAATAATAATTGCTCCAAAATATTTATGATGAACTAATAATACATGTTATAAAACAAAAATACATAAAAAAATGTCTTCATAGATAAAAATTTAATCTATATAGTTAAATATACAAATATTTTTCTATGATTATTCTAAATATAATCCATGAATGGTTTATATTCTACTCTTTAGATATTGAGTATACTATAATTTCATTTACAAATAACATGAAAAATGTTTCAGGATATATATTTATGTTATAATAAATAAGAACTATGAAACCCATAAAACAATTTGTAAAACCACACATCATTCAATTTTATTCAAATTCACATACCAATAATGAAAAAAGGTTATCAGAAATTTCAAATTTCTTTACCCTTGGTAGATAGTACCCAAACCGATAGCCAAAAATTGAAAACCTCACTTCCTTATTTAGTTTATAAAATATACTATAGATATATGTAAATGAATAAATATTTTCAATAAAACCATAACTATGTAATCTATGATAAAAATAATTGTGTAATCCATCATTAACATTCATTGAAAATATGATAGGAGCTTCCCAGGGTTTCAGAATATAATAATTTAATCCTTAACCTTTATTATCACCATGTTAAATCATCATTGATTTATGTTATATATGATACATTACATAATAAGTAAATTATATTGATATTATATATGGAATATTATCAATGGAAAACTCTGTATGAGTAAACATCAAATGGCAAGACAGATCACAAACCTTTGGAAGATGGGGTGCTTCCCGACTAGATATAGGGTTACATTTATATTTAGTAATTTATAATTACCTTAGAAAGAAATAATAGTCACTATTAGAGGATATTAGATTATTTGGAACCAAAATTTAATCATCTAGTGCATTCATAACATGAGATTAATAATTTTTATGTTTAGTATAAGAAAATACCATACAACATTAACAACAATAAATGTTATAATATGAAAAGGGGTTACAAATTGTAACCCCATTATCTTTGCATAAGGATTACTGATTACCATGACAAAAAGAAATAGGGTTTTTAAATATATTCAATAAATATAGAACTTTGGGAGAGATAAAATAGTGAGAGTTTCCTATAGAAAATAATGAAACTATTATTGATGATATAATATTAATGATACATATAATTATAGATAGCTTCACGAACCGAATCTTGTCACTGCCATAACCGGCACCCGACCCATCCTGTGGCAAGTCCCGAAGGGAATTCTCGATCCGCACAGGCTGGAACAAGTGCCTGGGTATAAAAAACTGAAAATTGGGAACAATTTACCCGAGTTTTTATGCTTAAAACAACAAATGAATCCAAGAAATTAAATCTAGATTTTTCAAACCAAAACATCTTTTACTAAAGTTTAGAATTGAATTATACAATATTAAACAATGTTTTAAGACCATTACAAAGGTATAGACTCATGAAATGACATACCAAGAACCTCCATATGGAATGTGACACCACCTTCAAGCCATCTCCATGACACTGCATCACGATGGACCACTAAAAACCTGAACCAATCACATAAATCCTATACCCAAACCTGTGACATAAAATAAGAATGTCTACTTACACCCAAAGGTGTATGTAGGGTGTGATTGAAATCCCAGTCGGATACCATCACTAATATAATCCATGTGATAAACATTTCATGACAAAAATCATCGCATGTTTTGTAAATAAGAAATGCTTGTTACAATTTTCTAAAGGATGCAATAATAAATGAAAACAGTTTTCATGTGGGATAATTTTGAAGGACCAACAATTTTAAAATAAATATCAAAGCTACTGAATTTTCCAGCAAACAATAACATATAACGATGGTAATTACAAAGGATCTAATGAGCACATGTAATAGGAAATAACCCCTAGTCACTATCTAGCTCTAGGTCCCAGGTACATCCTATCTCGATGAGAGTAACCACAAAAGATATCCATTCTCGTGAAAAATCCACTAGTATGGATCATAATCCTAACCTAGTGGTCCCCAATCATCATCATCATAGTATAGTTATAGTAGTAAGCTTCAATCTTTCTAAGTGAAACTGAGGCCAAACCCCATGGATTCACTAGCATACTAGTACACGTTCACCCACCTAGGTACCCGGGTTTTCCCTTTGTTCTCAAACAAGTTTAAAAATACATGAAATATAATTTTCACATGAAAATATCACTTCCTCATCACACATTAACCAAACATCCCCATGTACATCACACAAGTCACAAATTCCACTTTTCATTCAAATTCATTTTGAAATCAAACTCACACCAAAATTGCCTACAACACCTTTCACATTTCTATAGCACTTCCACAAATCCTTTAAAAAATTTTATAAACCCATTAAAAGATATTCAACTCACATAACAGCCCACAAAAATTTCACATAAAACCCTTCTCACCTTCACAATTCATTTTATCAATACACTCACAAGAAACATCTCACACCCGTGTTTCTCACACAAAACACAATTTAGTAAAGCATTTCGGCAATTTATAAAAAATTCTAAAAATGTTTGACATCTCAAATCACCACTTCACCATTCAAAAACCCACATTAGGTGAACACACTCACCCAAACAGTACATATACACCCTTTCCCAACATTGTTTAACCAAATAAAAAAATTTAAATTTTTATAAAACAAACCCATGAGGTATAACCATTGTTTGCATAGTACACCCATTTCAAAACCCTCATTAAAAACCAAAATCATACCAATATCAATCCAAAACATAATTTTCATCCCTAAAACCATTATTAAACCGCCATCATGTTTTATAAAAATAAATCAAATAATACAACAAATATACACATGAAAATCACACGTTTTCATAAATCATCACTAAGAAGTACAACACGGTTTTACACCTTAAACTCATTCAAAAACCACTTTTCAAGGCCAAAATGACGATAAAGAATTATCAAACCAGAATTGGAAGCCTGTTTAAAGACTAATAAATCACTTTCATATGTTATAAACTAATCTCGAACATTACCCCAAGAGTAACACATGGAAAGTACCCAATTTCAAGCTAAAATGCAACTAAAAATTAAATGTATAACCAAATACATCAAAAACAGTTTTCACATGACAAAAAAGAGATTTTTAACATACTAAATTAATAAACCAAGCAAGCTAACTCATCATAAAATTGTTACACAAGGAATCACATACCCTTTTGAGTCGAAACCCTCAAAACTTGGTGTGAAACCCTAAGCGCACCACCGCTGCACCACAAGGAATATAAATCCAGACCTAAACCACAATAATTGAACCAAAATACACCAAATAAGACCTTTGTATCGAACCCTAGCTTTTAGATATGAGTAAATTCAAGAAAGAGGAAATAAAACTAAAAGAGGATGGATAGAACCAAGAAGGAATTCTCTTATTTGAAAAATCATGAGGAAATCAGCCCCAATCCACCAATGATTGGATCTTGAAGTACCCAAAACTGATATGGAGGATTAAAGGATTTATATTAGGTCATGTGGTGACTGAATTTGGGGAAAAGACTGAATATTTATGGAGTTATGAAAGAATCCTTTTACCTCATCAAATCTGGTTGATTTGAGAAAGATTGAGAAAGATCGCCCTAATCGGTGGCGTATATGAGCTCCATAGAAAAAAACTAGATAAAGGGGGTGCGCCTAAGGTGTTTTTCATAGAGTGGGACATCGAATAACCAAAAAACAGTAAACAAAGAATGAGTTGTTGAAATTTTAAAAAACTAATTTAAAGCTGGAAATGGACTTACGGGAAGACCCATTACCTTAATCAAAATTTCAAATCAATCATGATTTTGGAATTCTATGTGGTCCAAAGGGATATAGTGATTTTAATATATCAGGGTATTCCAATTGCTATGTGTAATGGGTATAAAATAGTAAAAATATAAGGAGTTATAGAAGAAATGAAATTTGTTTTTAAATCTGGAATTGGGCTCACGGCTTGGCCCAAATTTTCAAAACCCACCATTTTCACGAGAATGAGTGGTAACCCCCCAAAACAAATCAGGAATGGAAATTAAATGGGTATTGAAATTAAAAAAAATGTCATGGTTGTGAAAATAATCCCCACCATAAAACCTTTTACCCTCGAAAAGCCACATCAGGGAAAAAGCAAAAACCGAACCCAATCGAAAGCCAGAAATGGACTCCTTTGCTAAAATTCTCCCCCAAAGCCCAAAACATCTCCAGTGATCAATTAAGGAAGGAATAAATCCCAACCAAAACATACACCTCTTAAATGAAATGATCAAGCACATTCAGCATTTATCCTAAAATAAAACTCCTCAAACACTATCTTAACAAGGCTCTAACAATTTACCCAAACAAACAAGAACATCGAACAAGGTTACACTTACCTTGATATAACTAAACCATTGGTAACTCTCCAATCCCAACATTTACCCAAGGAAGATGTAGGTGGTTATATATCTTCGAATGAGAGTACCCACTTCAATGCCAATACCAAGTACAAAAGTGAGTTACTGGTACAAGGATATATAAATGGGCTCCCCACCATAAGAGACAGCATAAATTTTTTCCGAGACAGAATCAAGACATTAAAAGGGGAGCCCTGAACAAACTCCCTAGTATAAATGGTAGAATCCCATTAGACATATTAAAAATTATATACATGAGTATCATAGTGGGTCTCCCCACCATAATAACCAACCATCATAACTGACCAATATGGTACGGCACAGAAAAAACCCAAAACATAAAGAGTTTGGACAGCCGCACGATTAACCCGCACAATTTGGGAAACTTTGCGCTAACCATGTGGATCCTTATACCTAAATGGTTTTCTGGGGAATGGTTACTACTATATGTTCACTAAACATGTCTAAAAAATCTAAAACCTTTCCCCCGAACCCAATGGAACCTAAAGGGGAAAAGAAATTCATTGGGAGATAACATGGGGGTGAGGCCCCCACCACTTTCCACCGAATGGGAACAGAAGAAGAAAGATGACACCACCAAATGTTTAAACTATTCCCATATCTCAAACTAACAACATTTCTTTGTACATGGTTAAAAACTACAATGGGATTTCCTCTAAATACGTGCCAGATTCACTCCGGGACCTATGGCTGGAGCCGGAATGATTGAAGCACCTTCGACCTCACAGTTAGTATTTGGAAACCCCTGAATAGAATTTCTTCTATTGATGCTACAAACAACTACATACAATCCCATATGGGTTCACCAAGTAAAAACAAACTCCATAACTCACTTTATCCTAACATGTAATTTCATTGAAATAAGGGTATAGTGGATGCACTCACATCACACCTTGTTTCTTCGGGTGAGAAACAACAGAAACAAAGGACACATATAAACATAATCCTCTAAAACAGAGGTTGTTGATATCTCCTGAATGGAGAATTTTTTTTTGAAAAAAATACTCAAAAAATATCGTACAATTTCTCCTTTAAGATCAAATGAGAACGCGACATCACAATGCGTCACCGAACATATTTAAAGCGACTCATAGAAATAATTCAAGGAGGGGGCCTTAAATAACACTGCCAAACATCACAGCATTCCAAAAAGTGGCCATAACAGTCTCTCGTGGCTAGATTTCCCACACTGGTGGTTTAACATAAACCCCTTCCTCGAAGAGACTATGAATGACTTAGAGGCCCTCTTAGACACTATCCATACTGACAACCCCAGAAAACTTTCACCTTCGATGAATCAGGTAGATTAAGAAACTAAGGTCTCTTTCAACCATCCATGAGCACTCTTCCGCAACAATAGGATCCGAAAAAAACCAAGAATGTAAATGTTGTAGACACATTATACAATGCTCAAGTTAAGATTCCTTACATTGATCAACTGGAGGATTCTCCAATAGCGAAATAATCCGGGTTGCACTTTAGTTGTGCGCTAATCCTTAATGGGGGCGTACCCTATACAACGGGGGAACCCAAGGACCCATCCAAGCCGGTCTATTGGTAAAAACATTCCACAAAACAGATCCAAAAACATAAATGGCACCACCAAAAAGGCGTCTAGAAACATATCTCATAGGAGACTACTAACCGATCCTTCTACCCAGTTTACTAACCAAACACAAACCAAAAACACAGTTCGAATAAGAGGGGTTATTAGACTCATAACATCCCACAACATCAACATTTTCCAATAACACGCAATATACACCATCCCAAACTATTTATCAAGACATCAATTTTTTCTTTAAAACATTTCTTTGAAAACCAATGGTTCGGTAGTTAGAGTGTCCACCAATGGTACCCCATGGGCCTCATACGTGCATGTTTTTGTGCCACACCGGGCACCCTCCTCATATTTGTCTCGGAACTCATCCAGTCATGCCATAAACCATACATAATACCACATAACCCCATGCATGTGGTCACTCTTGAAAATACCAATGGTTAAAATAAAAATTATTTCTACCTTTCCAAAACAAAATGGTTAACCAACCTATCCTTTTTTCTCAAAACTGCTAAAAATGAGATCAAAATCCCATTTCTCATCTTACAAAAAATTTCATAAGGAAAAAAACATTTTGAAAAGAACTCACTTTCAAGTTATTCACATAAATTTAAAAACATCTCATCCCATTAAAACACCCTTTAATTGTTTAGAAAAGAATATTGGAAACACTTTTGACATCCAACTTCAATATGGTTCCAGCTTTCAAAAGAGGTGTAAGCACACTATTTTCCATTTCAAAAGAATTCTAAAAATTTAGTTCCACCATTTTATAAATCAAACCATTCCCTATTTATTTGAATATCATTTCACAGAAACTTTACGCTTCTCAAAACCATGTCACTTTAAAATCAAAGTTCGCCAAGATATCAAAACTAAAGCAAAAAACAATGCGAGAGGAAACTAGTTTCAGTGTGTGACTTGTACATATGGTTTCTATCCACATTCCAATCACATAAAAATCATAGAGAGTGTTCTAGAAAATATCCCCAGCACCACATGTCTTTCCTGACCCAGCAAGCTCACTGAGACCATTAACCCAACTATCTTTTCATTTCCCCTAATCCTCATCAGACCATAGAAACCAAAAGGAATAGATAAATCATTAATTCCCGTTTCGACATGAATCCCATCATGAGGTGTGGTGATCAAGAACACTACCCATAACCATAATTTCATGTCCCGACAATCTTAACTCTAAACTATCCTGACTATTTCCCTAATAACATGACTCCAATAGAGCTAACCTCCTTTGGTACCATTTTTTCACGAACCGAATCTGGTCTCCACCAAAACTGGCACACGAACTGACTGTGGAAAGTCCTGAAGGAAATTCCTGATCCCCACGGGCTGTCACAAGTGACTGGGTATCAAAAACTGAAAATTGGGAATGATTTGTCCGAGTTTGCATACTTAAAACAGCAAATGTATCCAAGAAATCAAATCTGGATTTTTCAAACCAAAACATCTTTTACTAAAATTTATAACTAAATTACACAATTTTAAACAATGTTTTAAGACCATTACAAAGGTATAGACTCATTAAATGACATCCCAAGAACCCATACATGGAAAGAGGAACCTACCTCAAGCCATCTACACGACACTACATCACGATGGACCACTAAAAACCTGAACCAATGGCATAAAACCTGTATCCAAACCTGTGACATAAAATAAGAAAGACTACTTACACCCAAAGGTGTAAGTAGGGTGTAAGAGAAATCCCAGTAGGATACCACCGCAAAGAGATTCCATGCGATAAACATTTCATGACAAAAATCATTACATGTTTTGTAAATAAGAAATGCGTGTTACAATTTTCTAAAGGATGCAATAATAAATGAAAACAGTTTTCATGTGGGATAATTTTAAAGGACCAACAATTTTAAAATAAATAATAAAGATACTGAATTTTCCAGACAACAATACCATAAACTGATGTTTATTACAAAGGATCCAATGAGTACAAGTAATATGAAATAACCCCAAGCCACTAGCAAGCTGTGGGTCCCAGGAACCTCGTATCTCGGTGAGAGTAACCACAAAAAATATATGTTCTCGTGCACGAGACACTAGTAGGTATCATACCCATAAACTAGTTATCCCCAATCATCATCATCATATTTTAGTTAGAGTTGTAAGCATCAATCTTGCTAAGTGAAACTGAGGCTAAACCCCACGGATTCACTAGCATACTAGTACACGTTCACCTACGTAGATACCCAGGATTTCCCTTTGTTATCAAACAATTTCAAAAATCCAAGAAATATATTTTTCACATGAAAATATAACTTCCACATCACACATTAACCAAACATACCCATATATATCACACAAGTCACAAATTCTACTTTTCATTCAAATGCATTTTGAAATCAAACTCACACCAAAATTGCCTACAACACTTTTCACATTTCTTCAACACTTCCACAAATCCATTAAATAATTTTAAAAAACCATTAAATTATATTCAACTCACATAGAAACCCACACACATGTCACATAAAACCCTTCACACCTTCACAATTCATTTTTTCAATAAACTCACACGAAACATCCCACACCCGTGTTTCACACACAAAACACAATTTAGTAAAGTATTTCGGTAATTTATAAAACATTCTAAAAATGTTTGACATATCAAATCACCACTTCACAATTCAAAAACCCACATTAGGTGAACACACTCACCCAAATAGTACATATACACCCTTTCCCAACATTATTTAACCAAATTAAAAAATTTCAATTTTTATAATACAAACCCAAAAGGTATAACCATTGTTTGTACACTAAAACCATTTCAAAACCCTCATTGAAAACCAAAATCATACCAAAATCAATCCAAAACAGATTTTTTAGTCCTAAAACAATTATTAAACCACCCCAAGTGTTATAAGAATATATCAAATAATACCACAAAGATGCACATGAAAAAAACATGTTTTCATAAATCATCTTCAAGAAATACAACACGGGTTTACACCTTAAACTCATTCAAAAACCTCTTTTAAGGGCCCAAATGACAATAAGGATTTATCAAACTAGAATTGGAATCCTCTTTAATGATTAATAAATTACTTTTGTATGTTATAAACTAAAACCAAACATTACCCCAAGAGTCACACGTGAAAAGTACCCAATTTCAAGCTAAAATTCTACAAATTATTAAATGATTAACCAAATACATCAAAAACAGTTTTAACACTACAAAAAACTGATTATAAACATACTAAATTAATAAACCAAGCATTCTAACTCAGTATAAAATGGTTACACATGGAATCACCTACCCTTTTGAGTCGAAACCCTCAAAACATGGTACGAAAACTTAAGCGCACCACCGCTGCCCCACAAGGAATATAAATCCAGAAATAAAACATAATAATTGACCCAAAAGACACCAAATCAGACCTTAGGATCGAAACCCAGCTTCTGGATATGAGTAACTTCAAGAAAGAGGAAATAAAACTAAAATAGGATGGAGGGAACAAAGAAGGAATTCTCTTACTTGAAAAAAATTGAGGAAATCGGCCCCAATCCACCCATTTTTGAATCTTAAATTACCCAAAACTGGTATGGAGGATTGAAGGATTTATATTAGGTCATGTGGGGATAGAATTTGGATAAAAAACAGAAAATGTATGGAGTTATGAAAGAATCATTTTAACTCATCAAATCTGGTCGATTTGAGAGATATTGAGAAAGATCTCCCTAATCCGTGGGGTATATGATCTCCAAAAAGGAAAACGCGATAAAGGGGGAGAGTCTGAGGAGTTTTTCTTCGAGTGGGAGGTTGAATCAACAAAAAACATTAAAAAACGAATGAGATATTGAAATTTAAAAATAATAATTTAATGCCGGAAATGGGCTTATGGGTAGGCCCATTACCTTAATCAAAATACCAAATCCATCATGATTTAGGATTTCTATGTGGTCCAATGGGATATGGTGATTTTAATATATCAGTTTATACAAATTGGGAAGTGTAATGGGTATAAAATAGTAAAAATTGAAGGAGTTATAGATGAAACAAAATTTGTTTTTAAATCTGGAATTAATCTCACGGCCTGACCCAAATTTTCAAAACCCACCATTTTCACCAAAATGAGTGGTAAACCCCCAAAACAAATCAGGAATGGAAATTAAATGAATAGTGATCTTAAAAAAGGTCATGGGTGTGACAGATAAACTAACATTAAACTCGTATGATTATTTATTTGTTAAAAACAATTACCTAAAATTTATCTTTTGTTTGAAACTTTAAACTAATTATATTTTCATTCCATATTTTAATCTTCCCATTAAAAATAATATCACTTTTATTTATGCCCTTAAAAACAAGGTCCCACATTCATGGAAACATTTTATTTTTATCTGGATTCGTTTATTGATGCAATGATAACTATTTTATTGGTGTTTCATTAAAAAAACAATTTATCAATAACCCTAACATCCATATAGATGTAAATCTTTCAAATATTATTGACATATAGACCTTGCATGTCCTTTTATTCATATCGATATTGTACAAAAATTATACTTTCTATAAAAGATAAGGAATCATATTGAGATACTTTTTTGGAAGTACCACTACTATATCACCTATATTAAACTTGATTTATCTTCATTACAAAGAAGAAACCCTCATTTCTACAAGGGGCATAAAATATTCCACCCATTATATATAGATTTTAATAATTTTTATCTACCATATAATCATTATCTAAACATATAAAATGATGGGAGACTAAACAAAAAATATTTTTATACAATATTGTAGTTGGTTCCAATGTTAATGGTTTATTGTTTTATAGTTTAATTACCGATAATTCCTAGTTTGGATTTTATAAATTCATCAATCTAATTCATTTAATTTTTAAGAGACCATTTAACCTAAAAAGTACATAAGGACTATCCATATATTCTGAGATAAATTTTATTTTTACTAACATATTATGTGAATTTGGTTTTTAAATTCTTCCATGAAGTATTATCATTAATATTATCATATTAACAGAATAATATACATTTCAAAGGGGTCACTCAAGAATAAACATGTAATTTTAACCTTTTCTAGTCTCTATATTTTTATGTAATTCAGTTATTTTCTTCATCATATCCTCTAATTATGCTACTTGTTGATGATAATTGTCACATATATATGAATGTGGATTATTCCTATAGAATCATTATTCCTTGTCTGTGTCATGAACCATGATAATATCATCTTCTATTTATATATAAAAAATAATTCAGATAAAAATTTGGATATCCCTAAATATCTAGTCTGTTGACTTGAAAAATATTATTATCTACTCTCTCTTGAGGGTTATGAAGGCCTCTTATGAGATCCACCAATATATAATTTCTATAAACGAAAGGAAAAAATATCAAAACAAAAGGAATTATAAAAAAATAAAATACATAAATCAAACCATACCTGAAAAAATTAATCTCTTTATATAATAAATGTCACATAAGAATACCTTAGACGTGAAATAAATATCATGTAAGGATACATAAAATTAAAAACGATAAATAATTAAAAAAACATTTTCTTGAAATTCAATGTCTAGAATGCATGATATTGGGATTGTGTGACTGAACATGCCAAATATTCTAGATTCTAAAGAGTGATATGAATGATCCTAAGGCTTGATATATAAATCCTTCAATAGAACAATGAAGTTTGAAATTTCTCTAATTTTTTCCTTGATCAATAAAAAGTTCATGAATAAACAAAATAACTTAAACATATATATATATATATATATATTAATAACATTAACAGAAACTATAATAAATTAAAAATACACATACACAACATTCCCAAGAACCTTGTGGCTCATTATTATAATTAAAAGAAAGAAACATCCTCATAAACTATACCTTGGGTTCTGATAGCCTTATTTTCTACAAACCATATTACCAAAATTACATATTGAAATTAGGAAATAAAATACCATTATTTTATAAACCAACCAGGACCATCCCATTATGATACTCAATTTAACTTCCCATAAGGAAGAAAATTATGTTCTTGGTCAAAATATTATTAAACTAGTAACAATCGCATCAAAAATATCAATTGGGGAATAAATTTTACTTATTAGAAAATGATAGAGTCTAATAAGTGATATATAATAACATTACCACATATTTTATAAATCAAAACTACTAATTGAAACATTTTATTATAAATAAAATTAAAATTCATGATAACATCCAATGAATTATAAAATAGAACCAAAAAACAGAATTTTTAAACACCATAAGAATACAAAAATTTCCTTTTATCATGTTATCTATATATAGTAAATTAATTTATAATATACGATGAAAAATATAGAAGGTTGATAAGCTATGTACATATGTCCCAAGAATCATTAAAAACCCAAAAACCAATATTATGTGATAATGTATTATTATCCACATTTTACGTCCTCGATGAACTAACAAATTTAAAGCCTAATAATCATAAAATTAGAAATTTAATGTTACCCACATAATATATAAACAAGTATATTTTTAAACCTAATATTATTTTTATTGTGTGAACATAAACCCTAATTTTATTATAACATGTTTTCTATATAATCCAAAAAAACCAAAGTATCAATCTTGGTTTTAAAATAAGAGTAAATGGATCACATTAGATTTTACTAAAAAAATATAAAACTAATACAAATTATTATTTTAGGAAACAAATTTTTATATTTAATTAATAATAAACCATTTAAAAAACAATTAAATTGAACACATCTAATTTTTAGAAGTGAGATATGAACAATCAATAAAATAAAATCAATCATGTGATTCATGTATGGAATGAACCTAACATATATCTTAGGTAATGTAACTATATCACTTATTGTGATGTGATTCTATACACTCACCTAAATTACTCAATCAAGGACTAATTAGGTGTAAACACATGGTGTGAGTGATCATGAAATAACTAGTGTAACAATACATCCAGGAACTCGGTAGACCCAATCTTATCATGAGGTTCTAAATCAAAGAAGAAAGAAATAATTTATGTAAAATTATAGATATCCCTTATCAGAACCTAATTAATATAATCATCCTCACCATCAATTATTTTTAATATTTTATAATATATAAATATACAATAAGTATTCGTCTAATATAACTAAGCACATGGTGTATAATATTTTTTTTAACAAAAAAATGAATATAGTTTTATAATATCATAACACTATAATGTTATTTTAATCCCCATTATGTTAACCTTAAACAAAATTTAGAAATCTAAAAAATATTAGAAATATATCTTAAATTCATTTTAAAATTATGTTTTCATTTATATAATACAAAATGAGTTAAAACATACCAAAAATATTTTACATTATTCATTTAATGAAATTTAATATAAAATAAGATGACATACATGAGAATTTTTTAATAATTTTTCATGAAAACGTATATAATATATAAAAATCATAGATTCTATTCAAATAGAGTTAAAATTTTATCATTATAATAAAATCAATATTATTAAATATTAAAAATATAATCATAAAGGGTTTTCAACATAGTGGACTATGTTTATTAAAATAAAAATTATAATATGATGAAATAAATTTCAAACTCTTTCAACCAACCAATGTAAAAACACCAAGGTCATATAAAGATACTATAAGACATAATACGAGAAGGCCTATAATTTATTTCCACTAACGAAAGAAACACATTCTTTTATTCCCAACTAAGGAATTAGAATAAAATAATGTGAATAAAAATAATCATTGGAGAATGATTGGGGGAATTTTTAATAAATATTAACAAAATCATTATAAGGATTCAAGAAATTGGTAAATTATAAAGAGGGTGTCTAGATATAGTCATCCCATGGGATTTTTATGAATAAAAAGGGAGTGAAATGATGTTTTAATAATTTCATCAAAATTTATATATATACTATTTAATAAAATTCATGGATTGAAAGTGTATTCTCAGGGACCATTCATTTCTCCCATGACATGATTTTGCAGTTTTCATATCCATTTCCATCGTACATGTTTCAATATATGTTTACTATTAAATATTTTAAATTTTCAATAATTTAATATTTTTTGAACTCAAAGGTAACAAAAACATTAAAATGAATAATAAATAAAATTAATAAATTATGATGATATATTGGTGGTCATAAATCACAATTGATCATTTAAATTTTCCATTGTGATAGTGGGAATTAATTTTCCTCCGGATTCAATAGTTCAGTTTTCTATTTACATCAATATTTATCTCATTTATGACAAATAATGACCCATTTATTTCCCTATGATATTTACCATGTATACCCATAGGTGTTCTATACTCATGTATAAGATATAAAAAATAACACATACACAATGTAAAAAAACCAAAAACAACTTTATTTCATCTACATAGAATATTACAAATAGGGAATAAACAGACCGTATATCATTAATGATATGAAAATGGGTCTAGAAAAAATAAAAAAAAAAAATTTCAAGATTCATAAGGTCAAGGTCATATAGAAATATGACACCTAAAAAACTACAATAAAAATAAAACAGAAAATTATAAATTTGAATGGAATTTAAAATAGGGTATATATAAAATTGAGTGAAAAATATTAGAATTATGACTTAATGAAATAAATGTATTTATCTGAATTTTAAATTTCAATATTTTTTTGAAATATTAAAACAAACATTTGGAATAATAACCTTTCTGATAAAATAATAACCTAGCCATTATAATATAAAATTGATAGAGGAAATATAAAAATGAATTGAATATAATATTTCATAGAATATTTTTTTGAATCCCATAAAAATAAATATGAAAATTACATAACTAAATGAAATTAAAAGTGTATATTTTAAAATAAAGTGTATTTTAACACATTCTATAAAAACTATAATTTATATTAAAATTTAAATATAAAATTTACATGTTATAAAATTATTATTCAAAAAGGACAACATTTGTTGGAATAAAAATGTATATGTTCTGTTATATTTATTTTTAATGATTTTTCTAGAAACATTAATAAGTAATTAATATGTAAAAATAATAGTTTTCAAACACAGATAGTTTTATTAATGTTTAATGATATAATAATGATATAACATATTCTAAAACTTTTGTTTTAAAAAATATTAAATAATGAAATAATTATTTTAAAAATAATAAACTAAATTTACAAACATAAAATATAATTTCAAAATTCTAAAGACATAATGTAGAACATAAAAAACTAGTTTTCTATTTGAATTTGATTATTTTATATAAACTAATACATTTTTTCATATTAATTTAAATGTATTAAAAATTTATAAATTTAATAAAATTTCATTCATATTATAAAATAAGAAACCCTATTTTATTTTTTCCTGTTGAAATTATTTTTATTGAATATTTAACAAGAAATATTCCTCTAATTCAGGTAAAAATACACATTAACACACCCTTGTAAAACAAATTATAAAAACCATCCCTTTATATAATTAAAAACCAAATTTATATTAAAAATACTATTTAGATCATGAGAGATGTTTCGTTCTTACAGAACCTAAATCCTTCTACCCATTACATCTCTTAGTATAAGAGAAACATCAAAACCAAAGTAATGTTCCCTAATTCTTTCTGTTAATTTTCATCTTTTAATCATATATTTTTCTTTCATCTCTAAATATGTATTCGTAAAATTAATTTTTTTTATTATATTGAAATTATTTTAATGTCATTATTGCCCTATAAAATTATTATAATCTATTTATAATTGTATATATATATAGCCTACCATACTCTTTTGATGATATACCAATAATGATTGGTTTAACCAGTTACAAAGACGTTATAAAATATTTATGTATCACCCCCTTTATGTTTTATTAGTATAAATTAATAATTACATATATATATATATATATTATTTTAATTTGAAAATCTATATAAATTACTTTTATTATATAATTATTCATCTTTTAAAATGGTCTTGTTAATGGTTAGTTTATCACATAAATGGATGATGTAAATTCTTCAATTATCATCACATTCATTAAT
Source organism: Viscum album (assembly GCA_963277665.1). Lineage (NCBI taxonomy): Eukaryota > Viridiplantae > Streptophyta > Magnoliopsida > Santalales > Viscaceae > Viscum > Viscum album. The sequence goes on along the minus strand of OY728142.1, from coordinate 1,255,419,226 downwards.
GTTAATAATGGAAATTATGTGGTATATAAATATATAATTATTTTTTAATGACTCGCTCATTAATTTATCTAATGTATAAATAACAATGACACAAAACCATCAAATTAATAATATAATGGGAAAACTGGAAAAAAAATTTATTGATTATTTTAATCTTTAATGAAATGTTAATAAAAAATTTCGAATCATTATTATTTATCAATAAAAACATAAATGAATTTAATATACTGAAAAATAAATGTTTCAATGGAAATTAATTTATTAGTTAGAAGACGAAAATGTGATGACCAAAAATCATACCTATGGTAAGGGGACATTCAAACTCAACCATTTTCCATTTTGTTAGCCCACTCATTTTTACTTTTTGAACAAAAATTATTCTAAAATTACATCAAAATTTATTTCATTTGTCTTATAAATTTTATATTATAGAGATATTCATTTTAAATTTCATTGGTAGTCATTCTTATCCACTATCGTGATTCAGTATAATGGATTTTTATCAAAATCTCTCTCTAATTATTTTTATGTTTATTCTACTCCTATCCTTGAAATTTGATTTTATTTACTTTTGTTTCTATAATTAAATGTATAAAATAATTTTTTTTCATTATCCTCTTTATAGATCTATGATTATTCTTTAAAAAAAATTTTACAACATCATAATGAGATAAATTCTTTTATCATGGGTTTAATTTATGTTTATGATTGATATATATTTATTTTATAGTAGATGTAAATGATTATTATCATATAATGATATGATTGTTGTGATCAACATTTTATATCCCTCTAATTAATCAGAGAATTTGATATAAATTAGGAAATTGTTATGAAAAAACATTATTATAATATTATTCACATTAGGCAGTTAGCATTGGGCACATATTTTTCCTGAAACTGTTTCTATTTTTACACATTCTATTTGTAGGCCTGATGAAATTATATTAGTATATAATGTTAATGTATTTAATTTTTTGAAACATTATGCGTACCATGTCTCTTATACATGATTTTTTTATTCTTATGATGATGATCCTAGTTATATAATATGATCATTATTATTAAAATCTCACATGTACAGCTCTTGATTCACATATCATCTTCCCCCTATTATTTCTCCCCATGTAGTTCTTTTAGGACCAACAGGTTTTTTTATATATCTCCTCATTTGACAACATGTTTTAATATGAATGTAAAATCATATTGGAGGACCATAATCATGTATTTAAAGAAATTTTAATTATTCATACGTATTCCTATTGTGGAAAATTATATTACCAAAGAAACATATCCTATTAATTTATGAATTAGTAATATAATGTTTATTTTAATTAAAATGATGTAATTTCCATAAAATTAATGAAGATACACTATAGTTGGAATCTCGCCAACTTTTAGTTAATATGGGAATTAGGTTTGGGAAATAAAACATATGATATACTTTGTGATTTTATAAGTTAAAACACTAGGGTGTAATTACAAAATTGATTATCTTTTTTATTCATGTTATATAAAGTTATGTTATTTTCTTACAATTTATATTTTATAGAATGGTGGGTGAATGTAGAGACTAGGATAATAACTAATGAAATAGAAAATTAAATTGTTTTTTGAATATTACCCTAATGTAATTGGAGATGATGTTTAAACCATAATGAAACTATATATCCAGTTATACTATATTATTATGATTATCAAAATCTATTTGTAATTTTAACCTTCTACCAAGAAAGATAAATTATTTATTTCATATTTAATACCAAAATGAACATTTATATTTTGTACATTGGTTGATCTAATTTTTTTGTAACAACTAGTCACCTAAATCAAAAACATATTTTCCATACTTTATTGCTTTAATCATGAGTTATGTAATCTGGTCATCTAGAAATTATGAGAAGATGATAATTGGTGAACATTTCTCAATAATACACTGAAAAAAGATGAAGTGGATATAATTTATTTGGAATACATGAGAAGAATATATCAAGAAAAGTATTATCCACAAATGAATTATATAAAGATAAATAGTAGATTACATAATCTTGAAGGTGAATGAACTTGATGATACATAAGGAGAATATATCAAGATTATTTCGAGGTACAAATATGGTTTTTTTGTCTACCATAATAAAAAAGAGTAAGATTCATTTATGTTTTAATACCACATATCTAATAAATATCTACAATCTGAAACATATAGTGTTCTGAAGAAGTTGTTTGGAGTGGTTCTATTATTGATATATTGTTTACAGAATGGTCACATGGACATAGAGACAAAAAATTAAGGACAGATGTTAATACTTGGGGACCAAAGGATAGATGAAATAGAAGTAAGAAAATATAACAACATACATATCAAAATATGGGAATAATTAATTATGAAATTTCCTTAGGTTATTTAAAATTGTATTTACGTGTTCAAAAGTTGGGAATAAATCCCATGAGTGTGGAAGTGACATTAATATTCCTACTAAAATAGTTAAATTAATGAAAACATCATTAAATGTGTTACTTGATGTAAAATGATTCAATAGTAAAGAACTAAGGCACTATTTAAACTAGTTTTGAAAATTTGGGGCCTTCATGGATAATATATGTTGATAACCATTTTATACTATGTATAAATTAAAGGTTTACACTATCACCACTAATATGATAATGTAACAAAATCACATAGTGAATGATATAATCAAGATTCACACATTAATAGGGAATTCCTTATTTGATTCAATATATACTTATTACTCTATATTACATATGGTTTATATACATATTGAATCAACCACATGAAACCTTAATGTGTAAAAGTTAGTGAAAATAACTATTGGTTCAACCATTGAAATTTTTCTATCAGGATCATCATTTTTTATTGTGTGTGGGAAGATACATTATTTAAATCCATTAATTATTACTTTAGTGGAATTTTATGAAATACATATCCTAAAATGGAACTATATATATAAATATTTAATATTAACTATTATGAAAAGAAAATATATTTCCATTTTCTAAAGCATCCTATGATATTATAAAAATCCAAGGATGAGTATGAATATTATTTATAAAATCTTCTTAATGTAGGGGTATTGATACCCAATGGAGAAGTATATCTTTCTATAATCGTAATATAAAAACAAAATAAATTCTGAAGAAATTTCCATTATTGGAAATTAATTAAAAGCCTGAGAAATTGTATAGTATAACCGAGAGACTGTAAATAAAATTTTTACACTACACAAATGCTCAATCCATAGTTTTCCCATTATATTTTTGTGTGATTTTTTTAATATATTAATTATTCAATGATGATATATTTAGAGAGAAACAAAAAACATGGAACAGGGTCCAATACAATGTTCACCGACTCTATTCACCATGTGTCTAATCCCTAGTAAGAAAAAAATGTGATCTTGTTGTAAAACAATTTATTTTATTACCTATTTAGTCACAGAGTGGACCATGGATATGAACCTAGGCACTATTTACCTAAAAGAACAATAATGTTATTAATCAATTCATAAATTCACCTCAAGTTCCGATGGAATTTGGAACATGTGTAAGTTGTTTATCTTATAATCTATTTTTTTTTGAAAAAAAGCTTCTTTGATAACATCCTATAATGGGTGGTTGAATCTATCAGAGTCTCATTATTCCTCATCAAAATTTTAATGTTTATGTTTCCCCCCAGTTAAAACATCGCAAATGATGTGACAAGATGGCTTGTCTTGTGACATGACCACCTGATCCATAATATATAGAAACAAATTACATATATATCAAGTCACACTATAAAAAATGAAACATATTGACTTTTTATATCATGAAATTGTGAATAAAAATACTCAAAAGATATCAAGAAGTTATATTCCTATTAATAAATCCTTTTGGTTGTGATCTAGTATGTTATGAGAAGAGATTTTTCCTCACATCTAGTGAGGAACCATAAAAATTTGACCAATCATTGATGGTTTCAATTATTCTTTTTTTGACAGGATGTTTGCATTATTAGCATGAATCACATGAACTATGAATATAGTGTGGTGTGTAATTACTATACCTTCTCATCATGGTGAATTGTTTTCAAAATAATTATTCATGAATAGATTCTTGATGTAATGATATGTGATGTTTATTGATTCTTTATTTGAAAGAGTTACTTATTCCTCTACATCAAATTATTCACAGAAAATGGTTGTATGACTACCAGATGAATTTTCTATATAAGATAAAAATATCCACCTCTAATATCTCTATCCAACAATAACTGAAGCCCTCAAGATGTGATGGGATCCAAATCAGAATATATTCAATATAATGTATATCCAATCATCCTCCAAAATAATTTGACGCATCTATGTGCATGTTATCAATAAATACATCCTGGAAACTCTTGAAACAATAATTAATGTAAGGATTCATTAGTAAAAATCTTCTTTATACTCCCCTAGATAATTAATATCCACCTATGTTCTATGATATCTTTTTTATCTTATTTTCTTATTTTAAAAATATTAATAACTACTTTAGTTTTTAATAGTCATCTTTTTATATACTAACATTTCATGTCTACCCCGTGATTATCACGTATAAAAATAAATTAGTGTCTCTAAACATTTATAAAAATATATCCATTTTTATTCATATTTTAAACAAAATATTCTTAGTAATGAATTATATAAAATAATCCATAGAACTTATTATAATTTTAGAATAGAATTCACTCCCAAAAATAATATCAGGTGTTAGAAGAAATCAATATATATTGGATTCATCCATATTTATAGTACTATCTCATTGGTTAAACAAAATTCTAATTAAATGTCATTTTATTTAACATTATCCTTAATGAGGTGGAACATGACTACAATATTATTCATTAACAAATATGTTACCAGATTTCTTGATTAGTTGATTTAAATTTGATTATAACACCCAATCCCTAATGGCTATGAAACATCCACCCCCATGTCTTTGAGCTATGAATTAATACAAATCATTTGTTTTATATATTATGATTCTAATTTTTTTTCTTATAAAAATCTAAGAGTGAAAACATTTATTCATTTATTGACATGAAACACTCCTTCTATTAAAAAATAAACCATGTCAATAATTACACATCAAATCACTGAGATTTCATTTATAATCAAAATAGTTATGTATGAATTTGTAATGAAATACCTTTTCCATAATATAAGACATAATTAAGAGACCAATTAATGTATAAAAATATTATTTTCACAATTTGATGATTACAATATGTAGTTTTTATTTGGAATCATGCACAAAGTGTACCAAAAAATATGGTGTTAAGTCTAGATGACTTCATAACATGTAGGCTACTACTAACACTATATTTATCTCATTGAAAAATAATCATTTCTTCCTCGTTAATGGATAATGTGGTGCAAAATATAATAGGATTAAAGACCTCTCTACATTCCACCATTGGAAATTTCTTTAACAATTCACAATCACATTTAGCTTGTGATAGAAATATATAATATTATGTATTATGACTTTAAAACCAATGAAAAATGTAATATCTCGAATCACCACTATATATAATTATTCAATCATTTGACTAGAAAATTCATAACAACTATCCCCATTGATTCTATAAAAATCAACTTCATCAACAGAAATGATAATAATGAGGGAAATTGTTTCATCACCCAAGAAATAAATACTAGAATCCACCTTTTATTTATTGAATTTAATACCCATTATTCTACAATCAGTATTTTAAAATAAAGACCACATTACCTATTTTATCCCTTGTATATATTTATACATCTTTCATACTTAAAAACTATCACTCTCTGTTATGAAACCTTTGGTTTTTTTATTCTATATATATTCATAATGTTTTTCATTTAGAATTGTTTATTTCACATCCATTTGGAAAACATTTTAATTCATATGAAAATATATCATAATAGATATCCATATATTTTAATTCCTTCCTACAAGAGAAAACGTTTTATCAAAATAAATACCATAGATTATAGAGTATCTATTGTAAAAAAGTTATGATTGGTTTCATGATACCTTCACATTATCATTGAGATTATTTATAAAAACCCACTTAGAATTAAATATAATTTTTTGGGGTTGAGAAACAAATTTGTAAGAATATTTTTTTTTCATTTTGTTTCTTCTATTCTTCCATTGATTATGTACAGTCGTTATATTTAAATATTCTTCAACACCCTTTAGTTAATGTTGAAAAATATTGCCTGTGTGATTGGAATTTATCAAAATCATATTTGTTTTATCAACTTTTCATGTATCTCTTACTATTGTTTCAAGATAATTATTTTTTTAAAACCTTCAAAACATATACCCATAAAGATTCAAAACACCTTTATCAAGGGAAATTTTTAAATCATCATGACAATTTTCAAAAAACAGTTGTACAGTAAAACTACATTCTTGTTACCAAATATATTATTTATGAGATTAATCAATGTCATCATGAATATATAGTTATGTTTGTCTATGATTTTAATTTAAAAAAATTAAAAATAATTTAAAATGTTCAATTGTTCCATATTATAACAATGGTAACTTCTTTTATTGGGTATATATCTAATAAATATTCATTCAACAACTCTCTCATATAACATACCCATGTGTTTACCATTTATCTTGAAATTAAAAGGGATACATAATACCCTACATATTTTCATTCTTTACTTATTTACAAAAAAAAATATCATATATAATATTGACCAAATTTATTTAATGTAATAATATTTTGGGATAGTACATTATTGGGGTTGTAGTTTTTATCTAAAATAATTTCTAAGTTCCCCATTATAGAAACATAGTTTTCTCCATTTTAACAAAATTCATTTTATTTTATTCGTAATCTATATATCATTGGCAATGTTTATAGTTATGTATGAATTTACTATTTTATGTGTCTTGAACAATCCCTTGAAATGCTCAATCATATATTTGAATCAATTATTAAAATAAACTATTTTGAATGAAAATCACATTTTATTCTAAAAAATCATTAAAACTGTTGGGAATTTCTCAAAAGAATCTAATTTCATTGACATCAAATAGATATAAGTCTAATGAGTAAAAACATAACTAAGATTCATATAATTCAAGACTCTTTTAGTTGGCGAGAATCACTTTAGTTAGAACACATCTAATTCTATCAATTAATGGGAAAAATATTTAACAATCTATTTTGGCATGTGGATCTTATTCATCAGTTTTATATTATGAATTATTTCACATGTTTTACTCATTTTTTGATTCAACATTAGATGATTAATTATATTTTCTTTATTAATATTCTAATACATTTCCTTTTTTATAAAATAGAATGTTCTGTTACAATGATATTGATTATAAACGTTTAAATTCGGGAAGAATGTGTATTTGTCATTTAAAATATAAAATAAATTGCTTATCCAATATCCCCTTATCATGAATTTTTCATTGCTCAATATTTTTATGATGCATCAATACTTATGTGTGACCACCTAATTCCAATTTAATTAATGTGGGGAAACACTCAGTAGATCATGTTACAACCCATTAATAAAAATAAAATAAATTGATTCTAGATTATTTTCACCCATTCTAACTCCTTAAACATCATGTGACCCATCATTATTGAAATTAATAGGTCATATATCATATATTTTTATATTTATAATGATATTACTATTTCTACTCATGTGATACCAGAAACCACAATAATGTATACATGGTTTTTGTCCTATTCTAGGTTTATATGTGACTAAAATAATAATTAATTTCTCTTTATAAATCTATGTAAGAACCTAGACCTTATTTTAAGGTATATGTTTTCTTTTGATTTCATTTTTGAGGAAAATGATATGAAGGAATGTTTTAGGAGTACACCTTGTGTGCTTCCTTGTACATGTTGTGTACTCTAGCACTGGGTCCAGGCCGTGTCTGGCCATGTCATGGCCACATGCACGACTAAATGACGACGTGTATAGATCGCTAAATAGGGTCCCAGAAATGGAATGTACACACCATGTACTTTTAAAGGATATTCCATGTACATTTCTTTTCAATTTATCAAATAAAATGGGGTCATGTATAATTGAGAGAAACATCTTCTTAGGGCTCTGTATCATCCAAGAGTGACTGGGACCAACAATCCTTTTCCATGCACCCGATCGATCATCAGTTCTCTGAATCAAAAACTTTTTATTGTGGTGGAATCATCATGGTGAGTTATTTCTTCTTCTATATCTTTCAATTTATTTCTCCTCTTTTGTGAGATATCCTTGGTTGGAAGTTTTAGATTTTTTTAGATATATCATGTTCTAGGTTGATTCAAGTGCCAATTCCAATGTATATTGATCGTACAATGTTGAGGTAGGTGGTTTTTCCCTTCCCGTAGACAGTCTTTGAATGTTATGTGCAAAACTGCCCAATACCGTAGAACAAGGTATTTCTTGTTTAGGGATTTCATCCATGTTAATTCCTGTTATTCAATGTGTTCTTGAGTATAGTTTTTTTAATTTTTAATAGGGTTATTATCCATGCTATGGATCTGTTTCCCATGTTTTTTTTGATATTGAGCATTTGGTCTAGTTTTTTCGATTAGGGTGAATGTTTTCCTTTCCTAGTGTTGTTAGGATGGAGTGGTTTTATCTAATGTTATTATATTCTTGTATATGTTTAGCCATGTAGTTCATGAATTCTATTAGCCATGTATTCATAAGGTTTACTCTGTCTATTGAACATCCTTGTGCATAATTGAATTACAAATGTTTGTGGGAACCTAGTGCAGTAGACTAAAGGGAGAATGTATGTTGAGGTATTCTCCATAGCGTTTGTTTACTTTTCACATTGTGAGGCCATAGGGAGGCTGGTTGTGAGTGCTCCCTCAAAGTGTATATAGTTCCACGTTTGGAGACCACATGGGGAATAGGATGTTGAGTGCTTCCCTAGTGTTTCTGTTGTTACAGATATGAGACCAAAGAGGGAATTAATTGTGAGTGATTCCTTAGAGTGTCTTCACTAAAGACGACCTAGAGGGGTTAGAATCTGTTTACTTCACAGTGGGTTTATGATGTTTTTTTGGTTCAACCAGATGGGATAAGATGTGAGTACTTCACATAGGCTTACATGTATTTTATTATCTTCTAACATGATCTATGAATATGATTACAATTGAAACTGTAGGTTTGTTTACATTTGAGTACTTCCTTATCTACTGCTTAATTTTGCTTATTCCCTACAATATATATTCACTGACTGTTATGGACATATATTTGGGAGGATTCCGATAGGGATTCTTCTCACACCCTTCTTGTGTCCTGCTTTTGGGCCCAAATAGATTATTTTCTTGCAGGTACAAATAAGTGAAAGCACTATTCCACATCAGGTACTTTCCTGCTCTGGAGCTCGAGAGTAGGGAACCATGTTGAGTCTTCTGATACTATTGGAGTTATTTAATTGTTTCTCTGTTTAACTTTGGTTTAGTATTGTATTCCATCATTGTGACTTGTTTGGCTGCTTTCCTAGACATATGTGACATGCATCATTTATATATGTGCTATAGTTGTTTTTCCTCTTGTAGTCTTCCGCTATTTACTGTTTCATTTTATTATTACTTCTTCAGCTATTTTTATCTATTAATTTATGCTACATTACCCTCTAATGAGGGCATAGTTTCCCCACTATCACTCCCAAGGCCCTCATTGCTAGTTGGCAGCCTCTGGCTTTTAAGGAAATGCACTTGAGGCCATATGCCCAACCAGGTATGGGGGCACCTCTGGGAGGCACCCGAAACCGGGATGTTACAATGTAGTATCGGAGGAATTCATTTCTTCTTTAACATAATTTTTAGAGCCTATATCCAGGGATAGAAAAGAATAGGTACTTGGTAATAAGTTGTTCTTAAGAGTAGCTAACCTATATACATGGAAAAGCTAATTTAACCTCGATGATATTTTTTTTTCTAGTTTTGCAATTATTACAGTTGATTTGATATCATCATTGGGTTATTCACAAGTTTTGTGTTGTTAATTTTGATAAAATTGAGGTTGTATTTCGGTTGCAACTCGATGAGATGAGGGTATTTCGTCTCATGCATCATAAAGGCACTTACTAAAGATCACGTGTCATGAATTATTTCTATGCCATTAAGGTTGAATTACAGATTATATGGTGTTGTGATAAATCTTGTGCGAGATATGCATGATGTTGTGATAGATTCCTTTATAGAATACATGCTATTATATGGGGTCTTGGTTTGTGTAAGGTTTCGCCTGAATGAACGAAAAAACATTGTTTCTTCAGGTGTTATGGCCCCTCATGGATTGAAATTTGGTGAATCATTGCATTGTTATTCTTTGTATATGACATGTATAATATTACAGACTTTGATTCGTGGAGATTATGGTCCCCATAGATCAAAATATGACACTTAAATGTTCATTTCAGTGTTTTCTGGCCTTCCGGAGTACTTTCTGAGGCATACTGTCTGAAAAACCCTAGAATACAGGTTGGGTATTGCTAAAAAAACCATGTATCCTTCTATTCAAGATGGAACTGTTTTATTAAATACAAGTTATGTAGTCTCTAACAGTGTCACTGGCTATATGGGTAGAGACACGGGTTTGAGAAATCCTTGGTTGAATACGCCATGTACCAGAAATACATGTTGTGGGTAATGAACATGTGTTTAGCTGTGTGATAAATGACATGGGTGGATTACGAGTAGTTATTACACTTAGTGTCTATCACAAACACGCCATTTAGAGTCATCAATGTAACCAGCCGTGTGACTAACAACACGGGTTGGTGATGTTATTTCTACTACCCACCTTGTCTGGCACAAACATACCATGTAGTATTTATTTAGAATAACCTTGGTGGTAAGTCATGTATAAGAACTCGGGTAGGGTAAAATGATTCAAAACATGTCGTGCCTTGGAAGAAAAAGTTTTATGTTTCGTGTGTTACATGACCAGGGTTGGCAGGAGTACAATCCCACGTGAAGTCTTAATAAAACAAATTGTGTAAGTGTCTTACACGCCATGTATACCTGTTTTGAGAAACATGAATGCTTTTCTTCTCCTATTACTTTATTTCACTTCTATGTTTTTTCCCTTGATAAACTTCAACTATGGTGTTTGCATGACCTTGTAGAGTCATGCCACCACAACGTCATCCAAGAGTATGCTAGATTCTGGAAGGTGATTAGACACTGGACATGGCTGGTTATAGACTACCAATATATCCTCCCATTATGTCATTCAGGGCACCAACTAACATTCTAGAAACATATTTTAATGCATAGATCTGAGATGGCTTATTGAGGTTTATGAAGACCTTATAGGGAGAACCACATCCTACCCAATCTTTGGCCGAGCTGATGTGGGCCTTTCAGCAGTAGCATCCTTCCACTTTCTTGTGGGATAGAGGACTATAGGCAGCTAATTCGTGGTTGGATGCCTTGGTATCTATATTTGATCATATGGAGATGCCTCTTGAGAGAAGGTTTAATATCTCTACGTATATACTTCAGGACTCCACTAAGAGATGGTGGGATGTGATCTCATTTGTGGGATGCTAGCAGGTTATGGCTTGGGATGAATTATCGCATGAGTTCTATGATTACATCTTCCTAGAGACATTGAGGTTCAATCAAGCTTGATAGTTCAGGACTTTAGATAAGGGTACACTCTTATTAGTGGAGTATTATTCATCCTTCGGATAGCTTTAATGATTCAAACCCATCCCAGGAGGTGATGTGATATTCGTGGAAAGATTGTTTGAGAATGATCTTAGGCACAACATTTGATCTCTAGTGAAAATCATTAGGATGGCTTCCATCAGCTCTACATTCAACCTGGAGCTAATCACATAGCACAATCTGAGAGATTCTAGAGATGTGAGCAAGGGTAGCCCGGCATCTAGAGTTGGTACCCCTCTAACAGACAGTCGGAAGTGCAACATTGAGCCTACACATGAAGATCTGATGAGCCTGGGTGTCATTTATGATTGTCTAGAGATCCGGTTACCATCAGTTGCATGTTATACAATCTCCTAAACCTCATTAATCTTTTCGGAGAAGGTCTAGTATATATGAATTTCTGGTTATGTCGTTCTGTCTCACAAACATGACTAAAATTTTCATGGAACTGATGAACCCAGTGTTCCATCCATACATGGATTCATTCATAGTAGTCTTTGTCAACGATATCTTGGTGTAATATCACACCCGACACAACAAATCTAATGATCTTGAGATATTTTGAGTATAATGAGAGAGCATATGTTATAAAAAATGCTCTCAAAATACCAATTTTGTATGGGTCAAATTCACATCTTCGATCATGTAATATTAGATACAAGAGTATTAGTTGACCCACAGAAATTGGTAGTAGTAGTTTCCTTAGAGTAGCTGAAGAACATCTTCGAGGTGCAGAGTTTTCTAGGGATGGAAGGGTACTACAGATGTTTCATACCTGACTCTTCATTCTTAGTAGCAACACCTATAGGCATGAATAATAAGTGTGGGAGGTACTTTGGGTCAGATTCTTGTGAGTTATCCTTTCAGAAGATGAAAGAGAGGTTAACATTCACACTGATACTAGTATTTCATAATACAGTAAATAGTTATATGGTATGATGTGATGCATCAGGTATCAGGCTGGGAGTTGTGCTTATGTAGGGGGAAGAAGTCACTGGGTACGATTCTCATTAGTTTAAGTCGTGTGAGAGTAATTACTTGACACACGATCTCAATTTGGATATAGTTGTTCATAATATGCGATGTGGGTGATATAATCTTCTGGGAAAAAATATTTTGGTATTCACCATACAAAAAATTTGAAAGTATATCTTTACTCAGGGAAATCTGAATTTGAGATACCAAAGGTGGGTTGAGTACCTTTGGTTTTTTGACACGGAGCTCACCTACATGCCTAGGAAAGGAAACGTAGTGGTTGATTAGATGAGTAGGAGGACATAGATGTAGGCAATTCAAGATGCCAACTATGTGTGGTAGCTTATGGATCTATTCACTAAGATGCATTTGGAGGTTCACGATAGACATGGATATACGTTTCTTTATTCTGCAGATGTTACCTATACTCTACTTGATAAAGTTCAAATGTGGCATCTACCATATACTGAAGGCACAGTCCTATGGGAGAGTCTGTCAGGAGAGGAACCTATTATTGGATAGACTCTAGGTGAGGATTAGATATTTCACTATCATGTGAAGATATGGGTGTCAGCAGACATATACGTGGAGATGATGTAGGGATTCCAACCTCAGTTTGGGCAGTTTATCCTTTTGTCATGAAGATGTATCGAGATCTGCACTATCAGTATTGGTGTCAATGTATGTAGAGAGATGTTGTTGTGTTTGTCATGAGGTGTTCCACTTGTCAGCAGGTGAAGGAAGATCATCAGTGACTAGCAAGGATTTTCTAGTAGTTACCCATTCTAGAGAAGAAGAGGAATGATGTTGAGATGGATTTTTTGACAGGTTTTCTATGGTCACCTCGAGGGAATGATATAATATGGCTTGTTACTTACAGAATCACAAAGGTTAGAAATTTCTTACCACTCAAGGATACCTTTAGTGTCAATGATATGGGAAGGTTGTATATCTTAGAGATTTTATGTTTACAAGGAGTTCAAACTCCATTTTTTCAGACATGGACAATCATTTTACTTCTCGGATCTGGCAGGGACTACAGAGGGAATTGGGTACACAGGGACTTTTGAGTATAGCTTACAATCCACAAACAGATGGCCAGTCTGAGCATACAATTCATGTTCCCTAGGACATTCTACAAGCATGTCTCCTAGATTATGGAGATTCTTGGGAGAAGCACATTCCTATTGTGGATTTTTTCTACAATAATAGATTTCAAGAAACTATTCAGATGTCGCCTTAAGATTATTTGTACAATAGGCCATGACGATCATCCTTATGTTGGATGGAAGTAGGATAGGAATATATTCTAGAACCTCATATTGTCCAAGAGACCACAAAGTAGATAGTGTAGGTTTAGAAGAGGATGGCTGATGCGCAGTCGTGATAGAAGTCTTATGCTAATTGACAGAGATGACCCTTGGTTTTTAAGTCAGATATCAAGTATTTCTACATGTCACACTAAGGTTGGGACACATGATGATTTAGAGACATGGTAATATTTCATCCAGATATGTTGGACCATTTGAGGATTTAGAGAGATTTGGGTCGGTTTCCTATTGGCTACAGTTACCTCAGAGGTATCGGGATATGCACGACATCTTCCAGGTTTCTCTAGATTTTTTGGTAAGGCTGCTTGTTTTCTATTCCTAGTGTTGTTAGGATTGAGTGATATTATCTGATATTTTTATTTGATTGTAGTTTTTTAGACAAAAAGTTCTTGAATGTTGTTAGACAAGTATTTTATAAGGTATACTTAGGTCATTGCTTATTATTGTGCACGATTGACTTACATATGGTTGTGGGACCATGGTGTAGTAGACCATAGGTGGAATGGAGATGAGGGATAATCCTTATTGACTGTTTACTTTTCATGTTGTGAGACCCCAGGGGGGGATGGACATGAGTGCTTCATTATAGTTTCTATAGTTCCATGTTGCGAGGCCACAGGATGAAATGGATTTTTACTGCTTCCCCAGAGTGTATGTAGTTGCCGATACAAGAACACAATGGGAATTGACAGTGAGTGCTTCCTCAGAAAGTCTTTACTAATGATTAAACAGAGGGGTTAGACTGTGAGTACTTCCCAGACAGTTTCTTGTGTTTGGTTGGTTGAACTAGAGGGGTTTTGCTATGAGAAATTACCACAAGGTTACTTTTATTTGATTAGTTTATTACTTGATATATAAAAATTAATGTAATTGAAACTGTAGGTTTGTTTGATTTTTAGTACATCCTTGTTTATGAATTCATTTATCTTATATTCTTCCATATATATCCCTGACTATTATGCACAGACCATTGGGTGGTTTCCTACTTGGATTCACCTCACACCCTGTTTGGGTCATTATTTGGGGCCCAAATAGATTATATTTCTACAGTTGTAGATAAGGGAAATCACCCATCTACGTTAGGTAATTAACTTCTGTAGAGAGAGAATATGGGACCCAACAGAGGCTTCTGATGCTACTATAGTTATTTACTTGTTTTCCATTGTATTTTGGTTTAGAAATTTATTCCAGCATTGTGATTTGTTTTTCTTTTCTCTTAGAAATATGTGACATGCATCATTTAAATATTGTTCCAGTTGATTATCTACTTGTAGTCTTCCAATCTTTACTATTTCATGTTATTATTACTACTTTTGATATTGCAATCTATTTATTTCTAGTGCATTGCTCTGCCAATGAAGGAATCATTTACCCACAATCACAACAAAGGCCCTCACTTCTAGTCTGCTGCCTCTGCCATTTGGGGAAATGAGTTTGAGTCCATGTGACTAATCAGGTATGGGGCACCTCTAGGCGGCACCCAGAACCGAGACATTACATTCTATATATTGATACACATTTTAAATTTTTTCAAACATGTTATTATTTAATATTGGAAAATTTTTTTTAGTGTCTCTTGTTGATCAAACCCAACACAAGTAACCATAATAAAATTAAACACATTTAGAATTTTAATCCATTGATTTAATGTTTTAGGATGGTATCTATGAATTATAGGTTGACTCCCCCATGATTCATGGCCATACATTTATTGGTGAAGTGATAAATTATACCAAGATTCATTTTTTTATTCTCCATATACCCCCATAGCCCCAATAAAATACTTTACAAATTAATATATATTGGTAATAAATTTATTCATAGAAATATTCTAATTGATTTCCATTAAAAATTAAAATCCCTTAAGCCTTTTAAACCATATAATAATTATAATCTATTTCATTTACCTTAATTGTTTCCATTGAATTAGCCTATAATTATTATTATTACAGAACTCATTGATTTAATCATTACATCATCATAAGTAGAATAACAAATTATTATTTTATCCTCCTTATGTGATGTAGTTTAATTCTTACTCCTTTTTTCATTATTGTCACTATTAGTACTACAATACCTGGTTTTCAAAATAATGGTTCATAGTATAATGAAAAAAAAGTTACATCGTAGCTTTTGAAAAATATTTCATTACCTATAATATTTAAATGAAATCATTAAATAAATCGTGAAATGTACAATGTGTTATATTCAATGAATTTTACACTTCAACAAATTATTTCCCATAAAATATGCATCATCATTCATATTAATGATATTCTCTTTGGTAATGTTAAATATCATATCCCAAGATTCATGTATTTTAATGATAAATCACATATTTGATGTGAAATATACTTCTATCATTGAAATTTATTTACAACTTTTTTCATCAATGTTTTGTCTCAATGAATCATTCTCAAATTTAAATGATTTATTTTATTCTCTAATGTATTAAATTATTTTAACTACACCATTTGATGTATTCTAAATTGGAAATCCATTACTGTTTCCTCATATAATAAGTATACGTCACCACTAATCACATCTTCTTTTCCACTCATGTTATTTTTTACTTTTTTTATTTATCAATGAAATAAATTCACCCTTCACCCTCCATGTACCCTTATTATGTTAATAATTCCTCGTCATAAAATGTGGCATCATGTTTTTAATAAAAGTATTTTTTTCATTATTGTAATGTAATTTTTTCCCTTTGAAATAAATTCCTCTTATTTAACCAATTTGCCTCATACTTCTCCTCGATGATGTTGATGAATGATCATCCCCCTTTTTATCTTATTCCATCATTGATAAATTAATAGAAAATATCTAAATAATTTGATATTTTGAATACTTGAATTGAATTTATTATTTTAATTTTCCAATGATTCATTCAATAAATCATTATGAAAATGTGATTATATTACCAAAAATTATAAGACATATTCATCATGGATTTTATCTGCATGAGTCTTCATTAGCATGATAGGTATTGAACCTTTTAAGCTTTTAAAATATGTCTCATTTTCATAATTTCTCATTCTTCGAACGGTCAACTCTCCCCAAATTTCATTTGAAATATATGATTTTCTATCATGATAATGGTCCACTTATCCATGTATTAATCCTAAATGGTGATAATAATTGAATTTGATTTATTTATTAGGATTCTCATTAACTTCATTAAAATCATATAACCTTTAAAAATATATCGATAACATTAATTAATCA
Organism: Viscum album; assembly: GCA_963277665.1. Taxonomy (NCBI): domain Eukaryota; kingdom Viridiplantae; phylum Streptophyta; class Magnoliopsida; order Santalales; family Viscaceae; genus Viscum; species Viscum album. The sequence goes on along the minus strand of OY728142.1, from coordinate 1,255,401,976 downwards.
TTACAATTTTATTCACTCAAATAAAGATCTCATCAACCGCTTCATCATATCCTAACTATATATCGTCAAATTGATCTCAACATGTTCACAAAAAAGGTTGAATCACTTTATTCTATTCATTGATAATTTTATATTCATTATTCAATATTCAATTTTTTGGTTTTCCTATTACTTATTTATAATCCTTCATTGATAGGAAGTAATATAATCCATTACACACACTCAAATTAGATTAAATATTCTTATTTTAAAGAAAATTATATGTTTTATACTTTTTTAAAGATATAAACCATTCTTGATGAGGCTATGAATGTGTAATTTATGAGATATAAAATATGGCATGATCCACACCTAACATAGATGGAATATATTTCAGTTGAGTGTGAAATCTCTATAATTGTTAATTGAATTCATATATTCCATATATATCATGAATCATAGATGTAATTAATTCAAAGATAACTCATACACATAGAGATAGTAAATAATATTGTTTGAAGAATGAAATGATATTATGTAGGAGGACTAAGAGAGGGTATTCCAGCACTATGTTAGATGAATAATTGGTTACCAAAACACTAACCCTCGATTCACATTTCCCCCTAATTTATAATTACTATTGGATATTATTTTCAATGTTGTGATTATGAGATGTTGAGTGAGAAACAACACATACTGAAATTGGGTTAAAAAAGGTTTATGTGATCTATTCATTAATAATAAAATTCAGAGTGAGTAATGGTTGTGACCTATCTAGACACATTCCAATTTTATTTTTAATAAAAAATTGAAATAGAGTAGATTTAATAACATAAAATCCATGTAAAATAATAATGATAACATTTTAAAAGTTTATTGGTATTCAACTCCCTTCACCTCATACTCATCTACAATTTTGATCACATGTGCATCCAAATTCTCCTACTTAATTTCATGCCTCAGTCATCCTAGAACACTCCCTAAAATGAGTGGATTTATATGAAAATGGTTTCTTTATCTAAAAAAATTAATCTCATGAAAAAATTAATTATATTTAATGAATTTATTTGTGTTGTGACATTATGAACTATATTGTTCCATCATAACAAAATATGAATAATATGAAAAGAAATCCAGATATCATTGATCAAACTTTGAAAAAATGTTGTTGTATGTTGAATTAGATCCCAACTTGATGGATATAAAATCTATATATCCATAAAACTACTATAGTACTATAACATAGAACATTTGATAATTTTATAGTGGGTTTTGGTGTCAATAACAAGTTACTTAGGTCCAATGATTCCTTGGTCTTTTATTTACCATTAGTTATAGCGTTAAATCTACCTTTGTGATGTGATACGATACATTGTGTAATAGAATACTATATATCCAGACATTGAGTTTCACTAAATTCCTATAAATTCTCATATTTGAGAAAATATTCACTATAATTACTCCAATATTTGATCATAGGGAAAAAATATGTAATGTGGTGTGATGCTTCATAGGAAAGAGTAATCTATACCACTACCTCAACTAATATATCATGAAACCATCATTATTATTGAATGATTGTCCAATATAAGGGTGAAAATATCCCATGTAATATCTCAATCATTGTTTTATGAAATCATTCATTTCGTGACTTTATTACATATAATAAATCTTCATTTCATTGATGGGAAACTAAACATTAATGAGTCTAAAACTCATACATGATAATTTTTATAACTAATACAACAATAAAAAATTACAAATATTAATGACTGAATGTATTTTCCACACCCAAACTTCAACAAGATCTAAAGGATCATTAATTTCTACTTATGATTAGACATATCATCAAATATACTAATTTATTTTCAAAAAAAACTATTCTATTCCCTCATATCATGAGGTAGAGTTATGAGAAGATACTATACCCATTATGACACATAAATATGTTGGTCATCATTATATTGTCTTGATAGAACTAGAGGAGTTAAATAATAAAATAAAAAAAATTTAACGATGATTTTCTACACCTTATGGGTTTACCTTGTGGTTCACCAAGGATCTTTGTCACGAATTATGATACGTTAATTTGTATTGGAATCAATTATCCTGAGATAAAAAAGACCTATATAAAAAAAAGAAATCATTATCCTTATATTTATGATTTTTTTATCAATATTTAAGATTCTAATACTATATATAATTGTATATTTAGTTGATGTTAACATTTTATGTTGAGAAGAGTTTTTTTGTGCACTATATAAGCACAATGAGTTTATAGTAATGCAATTTATATGTAAAAATGCCACCAAACTTTTTCATGGATTTGATGAATATAATAATTAGATAATACGATGATCTTTTTAAAATATTTATTATTATGGTCATTATCACATGAAACATATCCACATAATATCATGAATAAAATATAAGGAATGTGTTAATGAAATTAAATAATGATAAGATGTATGATATGTTCATCAAGTGTTCCTTTTAGAAAAAACTACTAATATTCTCTGGGAATGAGATCATAAATGAAGGAATCTCCCATTATCCTCTAATGTAAAATGCAATTAATGAATAATCCAGATCCACAAGATTAATGGAAATTCACATATTTTTTCAATTATAATGGTATTATTGATTCTTTCATAGAAATATAATGTGATTTTAAATCCCATAATAAATCATTAAATCGATGGGAGTGAAGTTGTATTGTATTAAACAATGTGAATATATATTTATGAAGCTCAATAAGAGGATAATCACTACATATATACTTTCAATGTCCTTAAGTGAAGATTTGTTTTTCATATACACTAATACTTTATGAATGTTCTATGAAGCTCAGTCATATAAAATGATAATGTTATATCCTATTTAATAATGTAATTAATGATCCCTGAGTACAACAAACTGATGAATTGTAAAAATGTAATAGTTATAATCATGATGTTACGTATTTCAAGGAATTACCTCTATGGAGAGATTTTTTTTTCATATATCAATATCAAAACATTTTAATTTATGAATTAACATAGAAGAAATTGTACATTTTTGAATGAAAATAGTCGGTGATAATTAGGAAATTTTATTTATCAGATATTGAATTCTTAGAAAGGTGAAAAAGGTAGATGATGATCTATATAGATAAGAACCTACTACCATTTCCATGATGATTAAATATAATGGACCAATTTTTATGTATATTCAAAAAAGAAATAAAAAACTCCTAAAATAGGAAGAAATCCAATGATTCACACATGATTACCCTACCATATATACAAGAGTAAATCACAGAGGAACAAAGGAGTGATTTAGATATTTAAAAGAATGTTGGAACTACCATGGGATGGAATATTCATAAAAATTTCCTCAAAATAACATAATAATTAAATTTGGTACTATAATTTATGATTTATAACCACCAAATGTAAGAAAGGATATATTAGAGAATAGAAATTTAACATAATTATTCACCCACCCAAGAAGTACCAATATCTTTGTGATCACTTCTCGTGGTGAAAAATGAAGAAATATATTGTTGATTATATCTTATAGTTCTCGGTATGTCATAATGATTCATAATAGTGTAAAAAAATAAAGTGAATGATAAAACCATTAGTCATACCAATATGATATTTAGATAAAATCTTTACATACTATATCAGGAGTCATTGGAAAAAATAATAATGGAAATAATCTATCTGTATCGAGGTGGTTCAACCCACCATGATTACCCTCTATATCTCTATTAAAAAAATTATCACTTTAAAAACATTTTAATACAAATTAAGAGGATGTTGTGGGGTTACCTGGGGTGTCACTTTTTATCATATATGATCAAAACCAACTGTTCACCACTAAAATTTTTAGGATCCTTTATTATTCCTTGGACACTCTATTGAAATTTAGTACAACCCATCACCCTTAAACTAATGATCAATTTGAAAATATAATCTAAATACAAAAGAAAATTACGAGATCATTCTAGATGTACATTGATGGATGATGGGATCAATATCTTCCATTAATTGATCTCTTATACTATAAGAGTTTCATCTAAATAGTTCATATGATTCTTCATGAAGATTTATTATAGAATAGGTGTAGAAATACAATGTTTTATGTTGATGTTGGTGAACATAATCTTCTATGACCTTAAATTTTGTGAAAAATTACAGAGAAGATACAATTTATTTACTAATACATTAATGCTTAATAATGTATAGGAGATCCATACTATCAAATATTTAGTATACTGATATTTTCAAGTTGGAGAAAAAGTCCACTTTAAAACATCTCCCTAAAAGAGTGTGATGAGGTTTGTTATGAATGGAATTTTCAACCCCAGGTCCATTAATCCATTATAGAACAATGATAATATTAGGGATAGGGTCTATTTACTTGAACATTCGCCAATCATGTCCTATGTGTATAATGTGTTCCATGAATCTCTTATAAGGATGTAGAAATTAGATACCTCACATGTACTAAATCTATAAGTTATAAAACTAGAGTCTGGTCTCCCTTTTGTGGTGCATCTGGTTAGGATCATATATTAAAAATATAGTGTAAAATTAAATAAGAAAAAAAAATTCAAGTTAAATTGGTAAAATCACAAATATTAAGAGGAAACAAGGGAATCTATTGATGAAACGAAACAAATATACCATCATATTTCTCAATAGAGGGTATGAGTTGATAATTTAGGGATTAAAATAATCATGAGGGAATAATTTAATTACAAATACATTTTTATATAACATTATTCTTATAAATATATGTGTGTTTCATATGTATCTATTGGATATTGAGTAAAATGAATACACTGCATAAAAAAACAACCAGATATTTATTTCATAAACATAGAACATTACATTATGAAAAAATAATTTGACAAAAAAATTAATAATATTCCAATGGGATAATAAAAACAAATAGTCAATATAGGTAATATTTAAAAATCTGTTGGGTCATGGTCATCACGAAATATAACAGCGATGTACATTACTGTAAAATAACATTAGAAATATCATTGACATGTTGTGAAGGAAATAGATACACTTGAAATAAATCTAAGTGAATGAAGAATTAAGAAAATAAGAGGTACATATAAGAAGTATAAAATATAATATGGATATTGGGACAATAAATACAACCCTTAGAATTGTACCATTCATGTTATAATACTAAAATAACCATTATAAAAGTAAAATGAAAGATAGAATAGTAAAATGATTCAAAGATAATTTTGACCAAAAATAAAATAAGTAAATGTTAAATATTTCATTTCAGGAAAATAAATATTCATTTATGTTACTCATTGAAATTATATGATTATATTTTTAGTAAAAAAATATGTTAAATTATTTATAGTGAAAATATCCTTTTTATTTTAATAATTAATGTTTATAGGAACATATATTATAAAATTATTTTGATAAAATTAAAACCATTTACTAATCATTAAATTTAAATTACCCCATTTTTATTTTTTTGAAATTTTCTAAAAACATAATTTTCTAGTGTTAGTGACACTACAGTTTTTTAATACATCATGTTTTATGGAAAATATAGATGTATAAATTTCCTAATAAATTATAAAATGTTATCATCAACCAATAATTTATTTACATATATAAATTAGTTATTCAAAACCATAAAATTAATTATAAATCATAGAAAAATAATTTATGATTTTTTAAAATATAATTTTTAACATTAGGAAACAATATTTCATTATTCAACTTTCTTTGAATAAACTAATAAATTATATTTTGGAATGTTTTAAATGTAAAAAAGATATATTTCATATATCAAATATAATTTATGATTTTAGAGAAGACCACTATTTCACTTTTTAATCATGATGTTATATTTTTTATAATATTTTAAACTAAAATACCTTTCCACTTGAAGTATAAATACAACATATCAACACATTGGAAAAGAAATTCTAAAATTCCGCCCCTACCTATTCATATCATGATAGTTTTACCCCAAAACAAGTTCTTCCCTGTCCAAAAATATAACTTCATGGGATAAATCCTAAGACACATATGTGATCAGAGAAATTTTCCATCCAAAAATATATGTGAGCCAGTATCATTTGTAGAATCGGATGTTATACTTTAGTTTGAACCCAACAATCCTCCACTAAAACCAATGGTCACACAATGGGTCCCCCTTACAAGATAATACCACAAATGAAACCACATTTCACTACCATTTACTTATCACTAGGACTCTCTTCCTGAACACTATTATTAGTGTGGCTTCTTTTACAAGGAACCATGGAACCATGTACTTTGAAGGAGTCATTGTAATCCTTGTGAAACATGTTTGCGGAATTCTACACCATGAATCACACAGGGGGTTTATTAGGCATGTAATAACACTTTATATAATCATTTTCCTCCATCCCTATGACTTATAGTATCGCCATATAATCCTTTCATTGATTCCATCCTTAAACTTATGGGTGATTGGAGGATTTTCTCATCTATTATTGTTTGTGAGCATCCATCCTTTATAGAAGGTGATATGTGACTTGAGTTTTAAACCAAAATTTAGCTAACCAAAAAACTCTTAATAATACTCCTTAGAGTCCTATAAATATTCTATTCTCACTCAACCAAATGTTTTAAGTGAAATAATTAAAATAAAAATTCAGAAGCCTCAAAAACATGGAAATACTGTTTCTTTTCCCTCTTTCTGTTTTCTTATTTCAATATTCAGTTTTCCAATAGACAAATGGTACAAACCATGGATAAAACTAAGGCCCCAAAAATTTATTAAAAATGAAATCATTAGTAACACAAAAAAGATTCATGGTAAAAGTGATAATAATCCCCACCAAAAAACATTCATGATCACCAATTGTTTCTACCACCCCATTTAAAAAATCATATGTGGCCTCATGGATGCCTACCCTGTCGCCATTGTTTCGAGGTCTTCCAAGAAGCACCATGATCATTAAATTCCAATGGGTGATCAACAATAAGGTCATAAGGTTGATCATCCCCCGAAGCATCATTATCTGCATCATCACATTGAACATCCACATCATATAACCTCTTGTCTAGAACTCCCTCATATGATGGTTTTCTATTAACCTACAAAGAATCATGAATCATTATTCGTTGTCATTGTTAACGATGTTTTACCTTTCCTTTAAAAGCTCTCCATGTACAACTCATTGAATTTTGGAGAATGCATAGACTCCAGCATAGTGAAAAATTTGTGCTTAACTGCACCAGTACTAGGTGAACCCACATGAAAAGGCAGATCCAATGGATGTGTAGTTTTAATATCATTAGAATGTATAGGCAGAACAGGTTCCTTATCAATGTAAACCACCGGGGAAACATGAGAAAAAGAACTTGTCACACCAATAGTAGTAACACCTACACCAATAGCCTGTGCAGGTTTCCGAGAGGGATAAGCAGTAGCCTTCTCTTGAGAAACAGCCCGTTTAATCTGGGAAATAGCATCGACATGATCATTAAAGGGAACCTGATCATTTCTGAGAGGAACATTATCTAGAGAAAAAATTCTAGGAGCATGTACAAGAGGAGTTACTTTCACTTGAGCAAGGTTATACTTCTTAGAACCATCAGAAATAGCCTTTGAAGGCATCAGAGAGTGTAAGCCAACCAGAGTAGAACTATAAGTAGGGCTCAACTTTCCTTTGGAATGGAATTTCTCTTACAATAACTTCACATGATCATTGTATTAACCGTTATGGCTATCATCTCACCCCACTTAAAAATAATCTATTATTGAATCAATTGTGTTGCAGGCAATTGAGGTTCCACGTGCAGCTCACCCCCACTGGTGGCCAAATCACCACGATGACCATCAGGCTTTTTCCCAGCCACCTCATTTTCAAAAGTGGGAGGTCCTATAATCAGCGACACAATATTAATTGGAATCGTTTACACCTTATATGAAGTAGAAAATCTCTTCAAAATCTCAAAATTACTGGTCTTCACAGCTTTAGATGGATCACCAGCAGTTGGAACATTAAATTTACATTTTTCTATAAGGTTTGCATGTCTTTTTCAATTACAACATTGCATTCCTCAATAAAAATTGTCCTTAAAACCCCCAATGGTTGAGAAATTAATAAAAAAAATCAGAGAAGTGTTCAAATACAATTTCATATTGAAATGTAAACTCACCAGAAATCAATTAAACTGTCTTAATAAGAGGTAGGGACATATCAAATTCAACCAGCATACAAGAGAAATGACCATATCTAACCGATAGAGTTTTCTTATCAAGATTAATTGGATTTTCATTGGCCAACGAAATATCCCAAAGTATTCTTGGGTTACAAAAACCCCAATTCATACCACTAAAAAATCCAGGATTAGGAAATAGAATTCTTACCACATAGAGGATCTACCCAGGGGTCCTAATTTTAATATCTCCAGACCCTTGGACTTGAGGTTGACAAACCCAAAACCCAAATATTTCTATTAAATTTCATTAGAGCCGAAATTAATATGAACGAAATTCATGTCGACTAAAACAATGTGATAGTTATAGAATCCCTATAGCTGAAGAAGACATTTCTTTAGATTGTCTAGCTTCAAGGTATTTTCCTACGCTCTGAGATGAGAAATAATCAAATGTTTGCAGGATTCAATTCTGTCTTGAAATAACCGAGGGTTTGACTCAACCACTGTAAATCTCTATTCCTCAAAATATTATAAAAAGTTGAGTCACATTCCCGAGTTCCAAGTAATAATTAATCAACACAATTATCCAATAAGTCATCAACATCCCACAAAAAATCACACATCTCTGTATTCTTCAAGGGGATTTGACCATGAGAGGGTTCCAAAACCATACCAAAGCACGCTTCGATCCAGATACATCACTCACCATCCTCGACAGTCTGATAAGAACCTCCACCGGATTGAAATCCTCAGACAGAGATGACACCTCACAGAAAGAAACCATAAGTGTTATTTCTGTAGAGTGAGAAGCACTCAACCAGCAACACTATCTCCCTCAAACCTCATCAAAACAGGTTGTTGGGTAATATGGTATTAGGGTGACCACCCCACCTGCACGTTGCACATCCCAAGTGAGGCCCAAGGTGGGAAAACATTAGGCTTATGCTAGTTATGAATTATGTAGCGGCTCCAATGAGAGGTTTGTTAGAATATAGTGTTTGTTGCTTTGTGAGGACCCAAACCCGAAGCATCGGGGTCAGGATGCCACAGCCGTTAACCAACTCACCCAGGGTCCATAGGGAAATGTGTTGTTGGGTAACAAGGTATTAGGGTGGCCTCCCCACCTATGCACCGCACATCCCTAATGAATCCCAAGGTGGCTAAACCTGGGGCTTAGGCCAGTTCCCAATGAGGTAGTGGTCCCCCGAGAGGTTTTTTAGCATATAGTGTGCATTTCCATGGGAGGAATCGAACCCAGAACCAGGGGTTCAGGATGCCACCTCCTTTAACTAACTCACTCGTTCCCCATGGGAAAAACGTGTTGTTCAGTAATGTAGTATTTGGGTAGCCTCCCCACCTATATGCCTCACATCCCTAAAAAGGCCCAAGGTTAAAACCCATTAGGCTTAGTCTAGTTAAATTATTCCGTCTATTTATGATTCATACTTAATATGTAACTGTTTTTAATGATAACTCTTGATTTTTCAGTTTAACAACCATTGAGGAGGATTTCAATCCTTAATGTATTTCCACAATTATAGATGTTTAGTGTAGAATAAATAACAAATTTTAATTTTTATAATTATTTGTATGGTTATTATAATCTATGAATAAATTTTATACATTAGCATTTCCTTGTTTATTTGGAAATGTTTTGTAAATGGTTGATTTATCGCATACACCAATGTCAGTTTTATAATTATTCTTACCTTCATATCTAGATAGTGTATCCAATATATAGTATATATATATATATGTATGTGTGTGTATTAATATAAGTTTTTATATATATATTATATATTTTTTATTTAATGTTATTAATATATGAATATCAATGAATATATGACTTCATATAAAAACAAAAATGAGAAAATTTATACAAAAATATAATTGATTATTTTTATTCAGAATTAAATATTAAAAAATAATACAAAATTTTTATAAATGATCAATATTAATAAAAAAAATTAATATACACTTATATAAATGTTTGAATAAACATAAGTTAATTATATTTGAGATGAAAATGCGGTATAAGGTATGGTGACTCTCAAACTCAAATCGTTTCTTTTAGGATAATCTACACTTTCCATCTATGTTTTAACTATGATTATATTAAAATACCTTTTAAATTTGGTCTCTTCAAATATTACATTTCTTTTCCTAGTGTTATACATGTATTTTTTTCATTGGGAAGCATTATGATACATATATTGATATTATTGAAAACTAATTTCTCTAGAAAATCTCCCATTCATTATTCTTATATTTATTCATCCCCTATCAATGAAATATGATCCAAAATTTATTTATGGAACCCTTGAGTTTATAATATATTTTTCCCATATACATTTTAGAACCTATATATTATTTTACTGAAATGTTTTACCATATCATTATAAACCCCATTATTTTCACATGGTTTTATTTCATGCTTACCATTGATTTTTATTTACTTACTATGTTTTATCCATGATTATTTCAATATTATGATGTAATGGGTGTTCTTGAATGTATATGTCCATGTAATGAAATTAGTAATGTTATATTTATCATTATATTATTATTTGTGAACAACATGGAAGATGTGTTCACATATTTAAAATTAATTTTTACACATATTATGGATGACCATAATGTTAGCCTTGTTCAAATTATACACAATGTAATGATGAAATTATCAATGAAAAAAATTATGTTTAATATACGTTTGTGTCTAACATTCCATTAATATTTCAAATAATTTTCTTATTCTGATGAAGATGATTTGTTTCTTATGAAATGATGATTAGGATTATATGTATTTTTATTGATTCACATTGCATATTCTACTTTATTATTCACCCTCTTACAATTCAAAACTCCCCCATTATTTGTTTAATTTCCTTAGTTGATTACATGTATTAATAGGAAAATAAATACTAATAAGAGGAATGGAAATAATTATTTGATTACATATTATTGTTTTATATGTAGTCAACTTTTATGGACCTATCTATCCCAAAACAGTAAACCTATAAATTTTGGGATTTGTAATTTTTTTTATCTTTTTATTGGTAATGAGTTTGGAACCAATATTTGAAGGTAATGTCACTATAAAAATTTTGTTTTTAAATATATTCTTTTATATATAATTTATTTTTAAATTAATTTATATAATTATATAATTGGAGACTGTATAGTAGTTCAAGGATTCTATGAAATTGTATTTTGTTTCAATGAAATCATATCACAACACCAAAATTATTGTAACCATAATTTCTTAATAGTGTTATTTATTAATATATTTTTTATGTTATGTTTTTCTATATGATAATACATGTGGAATTAAATTTATAGTATGTTTATATAATAAATAAAGATAAGATATATTTTATGATAAGAATATTTATTGAACAATTAAACATTGATAGTTAGTATTCTTCATATTTAATGCATATTGTGGCTATGAATTAATAATTACTTTGAAAAATATTGATATAATTTTAGAAAAAATGAATTATATTTTTTTTACAAAAATGATTACATCAATTATCTAGACCTTAAAGAACTATTATATTTATTTTTAGTTTTTAATCATCATGTTACATTTATAAATGAAAAAATTAAAATAGGTAACCTTATAAGGGTATTTCAACAATATTCAATAATAAACAATGTAAAATTTTTAGATAACACCTTATTTTGTGAATCATTACACAAATATTAAATATATTTATTCGTATTTTTTTATACTTTAATTTTTTTATTAATTACTAATAATTATTTATAATTTTGTTTAGTGAACATTATATATTGGTAATTATTAATCATGAAACACTAATTGTATATTTTTTAGTTCATTTTTTGGAGATATAAAATATAATTAAGAAATTTACACACAAGAAAACATATTAGAGTGATAATTGATCAAATATGATTAATTTAATATACACAAAATGAATGATATATGTAATTAAAACCATATAATATTGAATAATAGAACAAATGGTTGGATAACAGAAAACATACAGGGAAAAACATTAAACAGAAAATTTTATTAAATTAAACATTCCTTCAAGAAAATATTTACCAACTTAGGTTGCATGGGGTTTCAATAACTCAAATTATATGATAAGAAATTCACTACCATAAATATTAGAATCTATAGAAAATTAGTTTTAAATATACATCATTTAAAATAAAACATACTGGAATATATATAAATATAATTTAAAGTTTTCAAGCAATCTATAAATAGAAACATAAATTAATGAAATTAAAATTAAGATTCAAATTATAGGATATAAAAATTAATATGATATTAAATTATTAAACTAAAGAAATTAAATTATCTATTATGAAAATCAATCAGATTTAATTATAAACTACGATTATTTATAGGATACATAATACTATTTTATTTATGATCATTTTAAATTGAGAGAATAATTTATTAATGCTATTTATGTTCATAATTTTTGGTCTTTATTGTGTAGATTCTAAATTCAAAAAATATTCATTCTCCATAAATATTTATATATTTTTAAAAAAATTTAATGATAATCATTTATTATTTCATATAATCAATTGTAATTAATAAAAAAATTAATATCAACATAAATTGGTTCAAAATTGGTAGTCTATAATCCACGGACAAATCCCTTAATAAAAAACACTATGATTTTCTAATAGAATTTTTTAAATAGGGATACCATCTAGTTTGAACCTCTATATAATTTTTCTAAATTTATCATTGAAAATACAAAATGGACTATGTAATGAATTTTAACCTTTACTATAATGAATTCCATTTAAAATAACAAGATATCTATTTTAGAAATAGTATATTGTGGTGACACTACCTTTCCATGTTTTGTAAGCAAGATTCCTGAATTAATTTGGGGAATAGACCCAATTATACTATTTGTACCCTCATAAAAACATAATTGGAAATATCAATGAATGTAATCACAACATCCTCCCTAAAATGGTTGATACCATTGAAAATATACTACTAATAATTACTTGTATTTCAACACCATTAGGTTAGTAGTTGATAGTCTCAGATATATATATATATCTGTGTGTGTGTGTGTGTGATTGTTAATTTATATATACATGTTATATAACCAAGTAACTATTTTTAAAACGATATTCAACCTACTTTATGGGATATCTACTTAGTGGATTGGGATCGTTATTTGTAAGAAAATGACATGTTTTTGTCCCATCACCAACGAAATGTTTTGATGAATGTTCACATCTTATCCCATATTCAATGAATCAGATTAAATTTATATGGAAGAAACATAACCTATTGTCATGACCCTAATAATTAATAGTCTTTATAAATCCTTCATTCTAAAATTAATCAGTCCTTTTATCTTTTTTTTATACATGAAAATCCAAATATTTTTAATTTTTTCTTCATTGTCATTAAATAAACAAAATATGGGCTTACGGTTTTTATTAATAAAAAATGTAGAGAAACATCAATAAAACCAATCAGCATCATATTTAATAGTATCTAAAGATGAAAATTAATCCTCAAACGCTAACCATGTTGTAGTAGTATGTTTATAAAATTTTATATCCCATTATAAGAACATACTAATTAAAGAAATTTCCCTCAATGTTTTTGGCTATCTAACATGCAACACTGAATTTTGTAAGTGTGTCAGTGAATATCATATAATGAAAACAAAGAGATTTAATTCCCATTATGTACCTAATAATGATATATAGTCCCCCATAATTAGTTGTATTTGGAAAATTTTCATATCATAAAAATTTGAGACCATAAATAAAATATCTGATTTTTACTTTCTTAATATTTATTAAAAATTACCAATATTCTGAAAATACCTACAAATACATTTAAATACCATTTAATTTTTATAAATGATATATAATAATCAATTTAGTTATAAATATTTATTTAATTTATATTTTCTATTATATAATGAGACTTAATAATCATTTTCCCTTTAATTAGATGAATCAATGTTAAAACCAAAATTTCATTTTCAACTCTCGTATCCTTCGTTTCAAGCTTTTTTAATCAAAAAAACGTTATCCTGTTAATAATCTCAATATTAACACTAGAAAAATGAATTTCATCAATATATTTTCACAATACTATACATGAATCCCTTATTTATTTATATGACACACACTTATCTTTTTCAATTAATTTAAATCCAAAATATAGTGTTTTCTAACAAAATTCATATATTGTTCCACAATTGATTCCTTAAGTTTATATAAATTGAGAACCAAATTCTAAACAATAATCTCATTACTAGATTCTATAAATAATTATTATTGATTCCAATAAATATATTCTTCTTGGTCACTATAAAGAAAAATCATTTTCACAACTATTTGGTGGGTGTTGAAATGATTTAAAAAAGCTCAAATGATCATTAGTATAAAGGTTCTAATAAGGGAAACTACGGAATAAGTATTTTAGTATAATATTCCTAATTGTTTATAAACCCCTTAGAAACAAATAATATTTTTAGTTATTAATGGTTCTTTCAGTATTTTATTTCCTTTTAAATATCCATTTACATCTAATAATATTAAAATATATTTTTGCATCAACCAACTCCCCTATTTCATTAGTCCCAATTGTGTCAATTTCACTTTTGATAACACCTTTTTAATACTATATATCTGATGATTCTATTGAATCGTGAAATGTAATAGCCTTATCAAAAAAATTTACATAAAAAAATCAAATCCAAATCCCATGAAAAATATTTTCCTATTACTCCTCCTATAATACTTTACATTATCATACCCTTGAGTTCATGAAATACCAGTTTGATTAACCCCCACAAATTTTTCAAATTTTTTACAAGTTAATTCATGTACCCTGATGTGAGAACAAACTATAATGAAAAATCTTCATTGGGTACTCAATTTTCATTGGAAACAATATACATATAGAATATTTCTTTGAAATAAAAAAATTGGGTACTCAATTTTAATTACAATTTTATAATCTATTTGATAAAATTAATTTCTTTATAGAAAAAATGATTTTTTCAGATTAATAATAAGATTCATCGTTTTCGTGGTTTTATGATTCATATAATATTATAATAAAAATGAAAAATTTTATATATATAATGATGAAATAATAATATATTAATTTCTATTTAATTTAAAAACATTTTTTATTTATTATTGTAATGGTTTTTTTGAAATATATAGCTATATAGTTTTTAAGAGTTTTATATTCTAGATTTTGGTAATGGTATTTATTCTTACAAAAATTGTATGTTTTAATTATCAATTTATTACAGTTATAAATCAATTAATCTTTAGTTCTTGACATTATTTTGTTCTAACCTATTTAATTTAACGGTTTTAGATTTTTGGAATTTTCGATTCATTGATGTTGATTTTGGATGAAAAGGATAATATAAGTGACAGAATGTTCATATAGTAGTGAATTAGAAAATTTAACACATATATAAAAGTCATAAGTAATGATATTTCCAAATTTCTATTTGGTCTTTTTATAGTCACTAACTCCACCAAATTCTAGTAGTTAATTCGTTTACCCAACCCATGTATCCAAAATTTAAAATAACTTCATAATTTTTTTTACCCTAGTAAGAAATTTCTCATGAAGAAAAATTTAAAGTAGTTCCACCACTGAATCATGTATCTATGTTTTCATTCAATAGATCAATGATTCAACGAGTCAAAGAAGGCGGAAACTTCCACTGATTAGTTTAAAAAAAATCATCCAATCGATGATGATCCAATTATAGAATTGATTAAGGAAGTCATGAACAAAACAATATTTTGTAAATGAGTTAAATTAAAAGATGGTATAAACATATAGGTACATGATTCCGAAATAGGTTATTAAATTAAGAAATCACCATTACTCAAGGAAGATGGAACTATGAAATTAGTTGTGCCTAAAGAATAAAAAATTTATGATTTTTTAACTACTAAATGAAAATTCGGTGAATAAAAAGATTTAACATGATGAAGTACTATTTAACTACACATTCATGATGACTATAACCTATCCCATAAGAAATCTATGCAACTCAAGATTATGGTTGACATCACTAAGGAATTTGTGAACCATATTTAGATTGAGTTAGAATGGAGAATCTAATGTGAATAAAAAACACCTAATGATTTGTTATTTATAGTTTATATTGTTTGGAGGTGTTCGAATTTTTGGGTATGTAGTTTTTTATTAATTTTAAATGAAGGTAAGAACAAAAAAAATTACAGTGTTTTGGAAAAATCCTACTCCATCCACGAATCCGTAATTTTATTATAAAAAAATTATATCTTTTGGAAATAAGACACTTTAATAAAAGTAAAAGTATCATCTCTTATCAGTGTTTTCTTTTATCCATTTTTGTAGTACCAGTTTCATATTAGTACGCAAAACCATGTGGTTTTCAATATCATAAAACATACTCCATGACCATCATAATATCTTCTATGTGATGAATTCCTCTTGATTAAAATCTCCCATATTTGGTATTTTTTGGATGTTTTTTCTCCTCTATCCATCATTCATAAAACATTCTATAATCTTGTAAATCATTTTTTTTAATTAAAAAAATAGTACGTCATAGCCAACATTGATATCTGTGGCTAAAAACTCTCATTTATAGAGATTCCCCTTTCATACAAAAATTCAATTATTTAAAATTTTAAAAAGATTCCAAAAAATATCCACCATGAATTAAAAATTTGATTAATTTATCACCAACATTCATATTAACCATTGATGAAATTTCCATGATTGAAAAAACCCACCACACCCATTAAAGGTTTTATAATGATCAAATATGATGTGAACAATGTTGTGGCTCCACCATTCCATGAACAGTTCAATCAAATGTCAATTGTTTTTAGAATATCCATTTATACACATATATTTTTCAAAATCATAATTAATTGTACTATTGGGAAATGAAAAATATTCACATTCTGGAATCAAATTATATATATCCCTAATTTTCATTCCCTTTGATCATGGTCCTTACTCATTTTGTCAGTTTGAGAACACCACCACCAGCATAAACCATAAAACCTTTGGGATCCCACATACCCTATGATATAATGTTCATTCTCTAATAAGGTGTATAAATCACATTGGAATGTGTGAAAATAACCCCATAAAATAATCAAAATTTCATAATGCTGATTCAAAAATAGGCCATTCAGACTTATAATCCATTTTTATAATATCATGATAAAACTCCTCAAAAATATCTAAAAATACCTTTTTCACATCTATAATAATGGAAATTAGAATCCAAAATCCAACCAAATTCATCAACATATTTTATAATTGTAAGCAATAAATCACTTGCAATCCTTTTTCCCATGTCAATGTATTCATCTCAACTGAATATTTTTATTCTTTTTGCTCTTTTTATTGTTACTTCATTCACTTACTAGATTTGTGAATATTCCACCTCATATGAAAATTTTCACACTCCCAAAATAAAAAATCACCACTTGTTTTTTATTGACATCGATCTCTCATGGTACTTGAACCATTCCATCATTTTGATGACCATAATTGAAAGTTAAATCCATATATATAACTGAATGATATAAATATTACCTAATGATCCATAATTATTGGTCTTGCACTCAGTCACATTCATTAGAAATGATGAAGTAACATCATCATGTTTCATATTTTCTTTTATAAATAATAGTGTGGTTGTAATATTGCCATACGAATCTAGAATATAATTGAAGAAATTAATGATTATTCTTATTCTTCTATTTCGATGACCTTAGATTGCATTATCACGAGTTTCGACTACCAGCAAATACAATTCCATTAAGATTTTTGTGAAATTGTCCAAATAGTTTCCCAAATATCTACTTTCTAACATTCAAAGGAAAGAAAATCTATTTTTGTATATAAATTATTTTGAAGAGATTCCAATATATACATTATTTCCAACATCATCCAAATCATCCCTAGATATGATAATTCATCAACTATTATAGTATATTATTTTGAAAAATAAAACTAAATGGGTTTTTATCTTCAATTATCTAATATATTTCCAATCATTAGGGGAATTATTCATCAGATTCACCAATTTTTTCTCAAATTCATTAACTGTCTTTTAAAAAGTAAAAATATTCTTTACTCGTAATTCCCTCTATGTGAAATCATTTATTCAATAACACATGACATTATTGAAATAAATCATTGATTTTCAGTCTCCATAATTAATCATAGATTATTGAATGCTTCACCTCCTTTGATACCATATGTTGGGTTATAATTTGTCAATTAATTAGTAATCAATGGAAGGAAAAAATATAATTAATATTGTTCAAAAACATCCTACTACATCCTACTATCAAAAAAAATAATCAAATATAATTACATGTTTCATAAATAACACACCTCAATTGGAAAAAAAATCTCAAATCAAATCAATGGGCTCCTTCAACTGGTACCACAATCATGACCCCTTTTAATATTCAAACCCACACCATGAACCACAAAACTAACTGTAATCATTTACCAGTGAAATAACTATGGGTCTACACATGCTTTTTTCTAGAACTCACCCATATACAGGGTATTGTATAGGTCTTTTCACCTACTTTAATCTATTTTGAAACTTTATTTTTATAAGTAGATAAATATTTTTTTAAAATTTAAAAATTAATATTTCATATCCAGTACTGATATCTTTGAAAAAATTCCTACGTTTATTCTGGTGTCCCATTCAATCAAAAATATCATTATTTCATATTTTAATAACATTTCCCACACAACTGAAGTTGAGGGTAACCTCGTTTCTCAAAAATGTACTTTTTTTAATTTTTTTAAATGATTTATGTTAGCGTCATGTTGTAATTTCATGATATTTTTAAATAAAAAAAAGAAAAGATTTTTTACATTCAAAAAGTGGAATACCCACCGACTAAATAATAAGAGTTCTTAGATAACTATTCGCCATCCTATGATATTTATTTGTTGGATATAATATTTTTTAAAAGTCAATATCGATGGAGTTACATAAGTAACTAGAGGTAAGTTTGATCTTATATCATTGATTGATCCTTTCAAAAATAAATTATTTAATAAAATATATGGATAATAAAATAGAATAATTTATCACAAAAATATATATTTACTATAAAATTTGATCACATTTCATTTGATGATTATTGAGAGATTTGGTGTTGTGGACATATCGGGTTTGAGTACCATGGGATATCACATTCAAAGTAGTTCAAAAATGGGTATAATAAGATGAAACATGGTTTCTTAAAGTCTTTAATGTGTTTTTTTAGGGAACTATAATTTTATAAAACAAGGAATGATGTGGAAAATATATTTATGATATAAGAAGTGAACTAATGGTGTGTGTACTGGATTTTTGTCATCACAAAATAGAGTTAGTGATGATAGTATTGTGAAATTATCAATACATAAGGTAGTGGGGTTAGTTTATGTTGCTGATATAGATATTTCCTAGAGGATATGTTAGAATAATATTTTGGATGATGTAATATAGTGTGAACTTGGATTACAATATTGTGGATTCTGATCTTCGGGATGAAGATCAATTCACTATAGAAGAATATTTCCCCTAAACTCATCCCTTATTATCTTATATTACTATTTAACACCTATTCATGGTGAATTTTTTTCAATGATCCTGTAAATATGCATACCTCTATAAATTAAAAGAATTTAAATGAAAATGAATTTAAATGCATAATTATTTTATTATTTAGTGAATATTATTTCCCCATGAAATTTATGTTTGGTGATACCATTTCATTCAATTATGAATATCAATCCATAATGTTCAACAACAAATAGGTGATGGCATTGAGTCGACGGACCCTTGATCATTGACTTAATTAATAACATTTTTCAAGGATGATCTATCCATCATCGATAATTAATAAAATTACACTATGGTTTTGACCTATAGGTCAACACTAATGGAAGATCACCTAACTAAGATAGTTCACAAATGTGAATTCTTGTTGAATATTCAATTTTAATAAAAGCATAAAATAATATTAATTAATGTGATTGGGTTCTAAGAACATCTTTAATTAGTGAAAAATAGTATAAAACCTCTAAAATCACCAAATTGATTTTCTCACTCTCCCTATAGTTGTTCTCCTTGTTCATAATTCATACATAAACTACAATTTGTCATTATCATACATAAAAAAGATACATCTTCATAATCTCTCTTATTATATTTTTATTTCTTTGATTTTTTTATTTTTTAAATTTTTATTTTTTAGTCAGACATTTTCATTGAATCCTTCCCTATATATATGATACCCCACTCACAACCATTCTAGTTTTTTGGCTTCTAAATAATTAATTAGACCTAGTGATAGTCAATGACATATAACACGATTAACTATAATTATAAGAATCAAATATTTAATTACTAATATGCCAAAAAAATATGACGTTACAAATCATAAAAAAATCACATCAATTTTTCCAATCCATATATTTTTCTTATTTTGATCAGGGATTAATACTTTGGAAACACATACCTGCACATAGAAATATCATAATATTGGATTTTTTTTCCATTCTATTAAATCAAATGTTGTTCCTTCCATATGATTACATAGGGTTATATTTAGAATATGGAATGGAATACTCAATACTTACCCAAATATATATTTTAATAATATATAATAATATATATTATTAATATAATCCAATGTCATATTCCTTAATTTTGTTCTTATATTTGACTAAATAAAATTAAGATGTCTCTCTCAATTAATGTTCTCATTATTTTAAAATAATTTAAAATGTTAGTAGAGACAAATTCTCTACCCCAATTATATATAAAATTTTATCATCATTGTTCATTTTATTTTCATATTCATTAGTATAAATGAAAAAAATCCAATTTCCTCATCGTTAATTTCAAATAGATTTATCAGAAAATATATAATCAAATAATCAATGAAAAAGATAAATTAATTCATATAATCCCAAGTAAATTATCCATTTAATTCATATATGTTTTGGAGTATCATCTTAGGAAACTATATATCCATTTCAATATAATGATATGGTTTCCCATATTTCATAGCCTCCGTATACACATGAAATATTACTTTTATCAATTTCATGATTTTGAATTAAACTGTAATTCGTATACTATTTAATATATATATTTTTTAATTGACCATAGTGTGTGTGAAAAATAATAGATCAATTAAGAGAAATATCAATTAAAATTTTTAGAACCACATCAATGTTAAAAAATCTAGAAAGTGAAACCCTAAATTTAAAGTAACCAAGTGAGGTATTAAATTTTCTTATAAACTAATCACATTGTGAAATGATTAATTTATTTTATCTGAATTAAAATTCCAAACTAACATTAAGTAAATATGAAGTAGTGGGAATAATTTTTTCAACTATGGGTACATGATTTTCCTTGATGTAATCCTTTAGTGTACACATCATATACCATGAACAATGAATGAACTGTTATTTTTTTATTTACATATATTTATGTTAAATTATAGTAATATACAAATTTAATTGTTTCATCAGAATTTTGTTTTTCCTTCTGTATAAACTAACCCATCATTTGTTAAATATAAAATATGAATATTAGGCATTGTTATAAAATACATTAAAATGATTTCCACAATAATAGTCCTTCTCGAAATCAATTTAGACTCACAATATTATGAAAACATGTTAAAACGAGTTAGAAATACCATTCCATTGTTTTAAATTTTTTTATTTCTAGTAAAATCCATTAAAAAATTACTTGATTTTCCAAAAATCCAACATTTATTGTTTTAATCTAGTTTCTTATCATTTACATTATACATTATTACTGTTTTACTGTTTGGAATCAAATACCAAAATCTCATTTAAAACTTATAATTTTTACCAAATGTATTAATATTATACCTTAGTGGACATTATACCTAATATTTTTCATTTAAATGTTGTTTTTACATTGAAATTGAAACCATACATATTGTTGTTATTATTTTCTTTTCTAATGGATGAGTGTTATAGAATCCTTCTTAATACATCAGAAATGTTTTTATAATTGAAAAATATGAAACCACTCAATAATATTCATTTATTCTTCATAAATTAAATGTTTGATACACATATGTTCATGAATCTTCTCATATAATATTTTAAATCACCAATTATAATTTTACAAATTTAAAGAAATTTTTTTCCCAAACATATAATATTTGTATTATATTTCTTATCCATTTCATCACATGTTGATCTTTCTTTGTACGACATATAATTGTACACATTTAATAAAATTTTTGTTAATTAAAAGAGAATAATACATTTTTTTAACTAATAACTTTCATTCTAAGTAGATATTTTATTATGTATAGGACCATCCTTAGTTCTGAGGTTTTCTAAACTAGAATATAGGTAATAAAACCACAATGATAAGCCAGATCATTATATTTGTTCAGAAATAATTAAATTATTGAAAAATATTTTTTAAAATCTATACATATGAAATTAAGGGACAACACAAATTATATAATTATATGATTAAAATTTTAGAGTAATAGTTAATTATATATTAACTATAAATTATCTTCATCAATTTTTTTTTAAATTCACACACTTGATAATTTTATATAGGATTGAATAATTTAACCAATATGATTAAATTTATAAAAATCAAATAAAATTCAATAATTTAATTAAACAAATATTGAATAAAAGTAAATTATTTTATATTGAGAAAAATTTATAGGGGAAAATTCTTGGATGAATTTTAAAATTAACTCAAATTTCGATGGAGAAGATATTTCCCCACATTCATTTCATTGTGATCTTGAAAATCCACTTCTGATAAAGAAAATACAGATATTTGACATCAAAATCAATAATTTATCACATCAAAAAAGTCTTCAGTTCACAAAAAAAATGATCATAATTTATCTAAAACTCATTTGGGTATGTCTATAACAGTATATATATCCTCAAAAAAAGAAAAATTCATTTTCTGATCAAAATTATCAATTATAACAATTTATATGATTTTCCATTATACAAATGTGTGAAATTTAATTTCCTACAGTGAAAATTAGATCATTTTAATTATTAGTTTTGAAAATTTATTAGAAAAATATTTCTCAAACCATTTTAGTAATTGGAAATTGATAGAATTATTTTTTAACAATATTAATTTTGTAAATATATATCTTTTTCTATGGATTCCAACATTGAAAATTGTGACTATTCCATAAGAAAACATATTCTATATAAATTAAATAATTTTCATCTATTTCTTTGAGAAATAAATTAACGTATTACATTAATAAAAATATTAATTAATTTCAAATTATTATCATAATTAATTGATTAAAAATTTCAAAATCACAACATTGACTACACATGATAAAAAAATTAATTAATAAGATATTTTTTAGTATTTTAAATATATATGATTTGTTTTATATTTTATAATATATATTAATATAGATATTTTATATAATAGGGAAATAATATTTGATTTATCTTCACAAGGTTTGAGCTAAAATAAAAAGTTAAATTGTTTCAATTATATAATAGGATATATATATATATAAGGGCATGTCTAACAAAATTACTCTATATTAGAATGTAATATTAAAATTATAAAACATTTTTTAATGCTTTAACACAATTTAATATATAGAAATGATATTAATTATGTCTATGGTGGTATAAAATTTAAGAAATACATCATATGTAGAAAACAAAATATCCCTAAATCAAATTTACAATATTTATGAATTGCAAATATTTATAATTTAATTTTAAATTTTTTTATATTATTATTGAAATGATATATTATCAGTATATTTTGTATACTTTTTTTTAATTGAATTAAAAATAATATATTGATTTTTATTGAATAGTTGTAATACTCAATTATAATAAAATAATTAATATAATGTAAGAATGATTTAGATTTTATGTTATTAAAATATTTTTAATTTAAAATATATATAGTGTTTATAATTTTTTTTATATATTGGAGATTTTTTTAATTATTGAACCACTGATTTATTTTTAGGAGACAACTTGAGAATTTGTCATGATTTATAAATTATATTATGGTTTCATTATTGTATGCTTGATGCTGTTTCGAATATGACCATTTTATAAATGTATGATTTTTCTTATTTATATAGAAATATTTTTATGTTAGTCATTTGATGGATGTGTAGTTTGATTGTGTGATATTACATAAACTATTATTATTTCATTAAGTGTTATTATTATCACTAATACACATAAAGGTTTTAATAGTGCTATAATAGGGATTTTTCGGCACAAAAAAATCATTGATAATTAGTGCTCTAATAAAATCCATAGGCCTTTATCAATGCTATAATAGTGATGATAAAGGGACCATTTATAAGTTCTTTTATTTACCTCCAATAAAGGGTGTCTTTACTAGTGAAGAAAATAATATTGATAATGGGATCCACTATTAGTGATAATTTAGAACTGTTAAATAATTACTTTATCATTTATCTTCCGATAACTGATAAAGAATACCATTATTAGTGTGTTTTCTAGCTCTGATAAAGGATCCCTTTTTAGTTATTTTTCTAGAACAGATAAATGGACATACTTTTACATTGTGCAATTGAATTTAAAACACATTACAACAATAAAAATATGTAGAAAATATTAATAAAAATATATAATTTAATTGAAATCATGTTTTAAACATAAATAAAAGAGAAAATACTAAATTTTAGCCATTTTAAAAATTATTTTTCACAGTTGAAGGTGTTGGTAAAATTTATAAAAGAAATTCAAAAACATCAATATTCCTTTTTAATTGGACCATAACCCCCATTCATGATATTTTTTGCTGAAAAAAATCTACCCCATATAATGAAATCTAATTTACTTGTAGAAGAGAATGATTCTAATGTTAGTAAATATATAAAAAACAAATTAAACACATAGTGTCAATTTAGAACTAGTATCACATACATTGAATCATACTTGGAAAACTAGGTACCAAATTTAGTCCCAATTTATTTTTAAAATGAATGAAAAATTAATTATCAATCATTTTCTTAAATTTTGAAATCAATCTAATCTCAGTTTCTTCGTTTTCGCAATTTGATGTGTGTTTTAAACTAAAATGATATTTTTATATTGAAAACATGCACTTAGAGTCATTATGAAAATATTGGGTGTCATATTAACTTATGCTTGATTCGTACATGCAAAAATGTATTATGAAATGTTTTCCATGATTTTGGAAAAAAGTGATTTTTTTAAAACTAAAATGAATATTTTATATTGAAGACAAATACATAGAGTCATAATGAACATATCATATGTTGGATTGGTGTGTAGTCAATTACACTATATTAATAGTTATTTATGTATAATTATCCTAATGATTGAAAATAATATGACCACTTTTTCTTAGTTTTGGACATGTGGCATGCATTTTAAAATAAAATGGAACTTTTATATTAATAACATCCACTTAAAGTAATAACGGACATATCATGTGTAGTATTAATGTGAGTTATATTAATACATGACCTAAAATATTAATGAAATATTTTTGTAAATTTTGGAAATAATATCAGATTATTTACTCAAATTTGGCATTCATATGCATGTTTTTAACTAAAATGAAATTTTTGGTATTGAAAACAAGCATTATGAGTTATAACAACTAAATAGGGTGTCAGATTGATGTGTGGTTTATTCCAAAATGTTGTAAATGAATTATAGATCATTTTTACCATTTATGAAAATAATTCATGAACATTTTCTTGTTTTTTGCAATGTGATTTGTTTTAAACTAATATTACTATTTTATATTTCAAACATATAATTCGAGTAAAACCTAAAACATCATGTGTCAGATTATATTGAGATAAATTCTTACCCAAAAAAATGAATTATGGATAATTTTACCAAATTTTGAAAACAATCTAATATATTTTTAACGATTTTGGTGATATAATTTGCATTTTAATCTAAAATGGAAATTTTTTATTGAAAACATTGACATTATTTCATACTAAACACATTGGGTTTCAAATTGGAATGAGTTAAATTCCTAAATATAGAAATTGAATTACAAATTGTTTCCTTAATCATTGAAAACAATATGATATTTTTTTCTTATCTTTCTCTATTTTATGTGGGTGATAAACTAAAATGAAACATTTTTATTGAAAAAATATGCTTCAAGTCATACATACAAAATGTGTCATCATATTTATTTGTAGTTGGTTAAAACATATCAATAATGAATTATGGATCATAGTAATAATGTTTCAAAGCAATCTGATCCCTTTGTATAGGTTTTTTTAGAAGATGTATTATAAACTAAAATAACACATTTATTTTGAAAAGACATACTCATAGTAATACTGACCACATCATGTATCATATTGGCATGAGGTAAATTACTAAAAATTAAATATGAATTATGGGAAATTTTAATAATTTTTAAAATTAATATAAAATCATTTTATTGGTTTTAGAAATGTAGAACATGTTTTAAAATAAAATGATATTTTTTATTGAAAACATACACTTCATGTCATACTGACCACGTTGGAAGTCATACTGATCTTCATTCAATTAATACACATCAAAAATGATTCATTGATAATTTTAATAATAGTTTAAAACAATATAGGATCATTTTATCAGTTGTGACTATTTGATCTATTCTTTAATCTAAAATGACAAAAAATTGAGTACATTCAATTTGATTCATACTGGCCACATCTGGTGTCATATTTTATGAGGATGATTAGTATATATTAAAAATTAATTATGGATCATATAAATAAATTGGGAAAACAATATGACAATTTGTTATTTATTTTTTCTATGTGAAGCATTTTAATGTAAAATGCCTCCTTTTTTTAAAAACACATACATTAATTCATACTGACCACATCTTGTGTCGGATTGGAGTTAGTTCAATTCATACACATTAAAAATTAATTTTGGATTATTTTCATAAAATTAAATAATAATAAAATCATGTTTTATATTTTTTTGAAACTGTTACATTCATTTTAAACTGAAATAGTGATTTTGTATTGAAAATTAACACAATGAGTAATATCTACAACTATGGTTGTCAAATTGAATAATTTTTGATTCCTATATTTCACAAATTAATTAACTTTTACATTAATACAAATTGAAAATAATTCATGATTTTTTTATTATTTTTTCTGATTTGAAATTATTTTTAAACTAGAAAAGTCATATTTAAAACACGTAATATGAGTCATGATGAACACATCATATGTTGTATTGGGATGATGTCAATCCACACACTTGAAAAATAAAATATATTCATTTTTTATGAGGTTTTAAAACAATATTATGGAAGTTGATTTTTTTTTCTATTTGATTCACATTTTATCTAAAATGAATATTTTATATTGAAAACACATACATATAGTCATGCGGACCACATCATGTGTCAAGTTCGTTTGAGGGTAATTCTGGCCTATAACAAATGAATTAAAAATAATTTTCCCAAATTTTGAAGACAATGTGAGATCATTTTGTTTTTTTGGATATGTTATATGTGTTTCATAATAAAATGAAACTCTTGTATTGAAAATACACACATTGAGTCATACTGAAGACAACATGAATCAAATTTATTTGAGGTCAATTTTTACATGTAAAAAAAGGCTTCTAGATTTTTTATAAAGTATAATAATAATATGAATTATTTTTTCTAGTTTTGAGCATGTTATGTGTGTTTTTAGTTAATTTTTTAAATTGTAAAAAATATGTATCATATAACAACTATGAGGATATTTACTAAAAAAAGTAGATTAAATGTTGAGAAAATCAATTAAATAAGTTTTAGGATGTCACCTCTTCAAGATTTCTACATATATTTTGACAATATTTATTATGCTCATTTATTTATAAACAATTAATTTTCTCTTATTATATATCTCCTTTGGAAATAGATCCCAAATGATATATTATCATTCTAAAATTAATTTTTTGCATCCAATGTGTATCTCTAATGTCATAATTTGTACCAAATAATAATAATAATAATTAATCACTGAAATTTGATGTTGAAAAACATTCAAACACCATGTATTATTCCCACTAATCTCTAAACATATTTACACCTTCTTTTGAGTGTGTATACTATATTAAATATTGATAAATATATGAAAATATAAACAAAACAATATTTATAAATATTTTTAATGAAATTTTATTTACATTAAGAAATTATATATTCAAGGATGATAGTTTTTTTATGGTATACGATATCTTTCACAAATTTAAAAATCCTAATATCAATAATAATTGTTGTTAACATTCTTTTAACAATATAAAAACAATGAACAAAATAAGTAATTTTATTGAAATATTTTTCAATTGTTAATTCATTATATATATATAAAAATATATTACCATATTATGAAATATATAGGCTTCTTATGTTTAGTGGAAAACCTCATATAATTATTTAGACTATATTTTCAGATCATCCAATAATAATCAGATTTCCATTAAATCACAACAAAAACATGTAATTTGATGTTTATATATAAAATAGAACTTTTAGTGCATTGGAAATTCACAATACACATCTTTTATTGTATGTTTGATGGAAATATATGCATGGGTTAAAAAATAATTTTTCAGGGTATCCAAATTGATTAATATCTGCATCCAGTGCTTAAAAAATTTCAATTAAATAATAAAAAAATAGATTTATATGTATATATATTTTAGGTGATACTATTGTATAGTTTTACCCCTCCATTACAGGAATCATGAAGAGTCTTCTACCAGTTAATTTCTTCTCAACTACCTCTATTAGTTTTTATTTTTTTCCTAATAATTTCTTTTAATTCCAATTAATGTTATTGCATATAAATGATAAAGATATTAATTAATCCAAATCATTCTCTATACGGTTTTACATTTCTTTAGAGAAATATAAATTAATATAGAAAATATTAATAGTTATTAACTTTAACGGACATTGTATAACATTTTTTAGTCATATAGAAGATGAAATTGTACCTCATGTATGCATTCAAAACTAAGACTCCATTCCATTCGAACATAATAATCCCATGTATACACTCAATACCATCCACGTCACAAATGAAATTTCCAAATATTTCTTCATCATGTTCAATGTTGTAAATATACTTATATTATAATGTTAGTTATACCTGAATTTGTAATATTAGTATATGATATAGTTGAAAAATAGAGTATAAGTTTCTCCCATAAGGTAATTTATCTTTCCTGGTTTATTCACTGGATTGTCTTAATTCGACCATCTGATTACCCATCATTATTTCCATCTATAATACCATACCTCACTTTGAACATTTTTTCATAGATTGTTACAAGTTTTTCCATTAAAAAAATATATTTAAGGACATAACATATATATATATATATATATGATTAGATGGTGACATTATGAATGTTACAGTAGAATCATTGACCAATGTAATATCTGAAACATTATGGGGACAAATAAACTCAACGATATACTCTTGAAATACTTTAATGCCCATTCCCATGTGATATTTTGGGAGTTATTTTTATAGAATATCTCCCATGATATTATACACCATTCCCCTCATAAAAAAGACGTTAATTTGTGTAGATAGATAGAAATCACATATAACTTTACCCTACAAAATTTTAGTAATATAAATGTATCCAATGATGATTGATTAAAATTTTGAAAAAGAGTAATGAAAATAGTGATCACCTTGGTTAAGGTTTATGGTTTATTGAATTATTATCCTAAAATATAATAGGGTATTTTTTGTATCTTCATATGCGGATATTTGTTCCACTCTTGTTTTTCTTTGGTCCATTCGCATATATTATTCTTCCATACTAGATTTGGTAATAATATCTTGAAAATCATCTTATTTTTATATAAAAACATTTTTTCATCTGATATATATATTCTTTTAGTTTTTCCATTAAGAGATATGTTTGAGTCTACACTCTAAAACTTACAAATCTAATGTGACTATATTGTTTTGTCCATTTCAAGGATACATAACATAATTTTTCATTAGGTATGATCACTGTCGATTCTTGTGTCTAGTCAATAAAAAAACAATATGAACATAAATTTATATTTTTATATAATAGAGTTATAAATCATATAAATTTAATATTATGACATAATTATATATTCTTCAAATATTTCCCTAATTTTTTCATCAATTACCTTACCCTCTTTCCCTACACAAGAAACTTTCTAGAGCACTTGAAATGAAATGGAAGGGGATTCATTTTTTTATTCATCAAGCATACATATAAAAAAGTATCATATATTGTTTCATATAACATAAAACATTATTTATATATTTAAAATATATTTCATTTTCTTATCTAGTGATTATTACCTCATCCTTTCTTTTTGATAGGGGTATATTAGTTTTAATGCACATTGTTTATTTTCCGCACTATTTTTCTATTCCATAAATATACAATTTAAAATCAAAATGGATCAGTAAAATAATTTCAAAAAAAGTTTTTAAAGAATAAAATTAACATGGAATTATTTCTCATCATGAGAAATTTTGAAAAAATCAATGCTTCCTACATTATAACGTGTGTATATAATTGGTAGGGGGCTTTACATTCCCCCCAGAATCCCTAAGATAAATCTTTTTAAAAAGTGTTCAGAAGCCACTATTGTATTTTCCAACAGTCTTTAATATATATTTCTTATGTAAATCATCTAAAAAACTATACAAAGAATAATGGAATGTAAATCAAAGTCAAATTATAATATTTTTTAGTAAAATATATATAAAATAATGTAATATTAATATAATATATTCCCAAAGGGTTCCTTTCATTAACGAATTTATATGGATACATGAATCTATATCAATTTGAATATTCACTATATTTGTGACCCCAACATTACTAATGAAAATTAACCTATTGGGGTTAACAGGTTATCCATGTTGATTACATCGATCTTCAAATTTTATACCCTTTATTAAATCCTTGAAAATTTTATTTAACATTTTGATGCTACATCATTCTTGTTTATTTTCATCAGTAAATTGTTGATCCCCTATTAATTCTATAGTTTTATCATCAAATATATATTTTTCCTCAAAATTAGTACCATATTCATGTTGAAGTCATCATCTTCTTGAGTAGTCATGAATTTAATTTATACTATGTTAATAGAGTAGAGATCATATAATATTATTAGAAAAAAATAGTACTTTTTTAAAAAAATTAACTTGATCATTGAACTATATTTATTTTCATTAAAGTATGTATGGATTTGGATACCCTATCTAGAAACCAAATAACCTTTTTATTTACCCCTCTATTGTACAAAAAATTTTCTAAACTATGACCACCATGAAATGATTGAGATCTCCCAATGAAAGGGTTAAAGTCGATAGAATTTTCATCTAACCCTATAGTTTTTTAGTTATTTTTTCGGTTATATTGACGAATTATATTTTTGTAAATATTTGAAATAAATAAAGAATTTTTTTAAATATATTATGAATGAATTTACCACAATACATTACACACCAAAATTATACTTCATGATGTCCATTTCATCACCATTCACTACACACATGTTATCAACCCATTTTAAATGGAAAATATACCCTTGAAATGTTTATTAATTCATCTCATATATATATATATATATATTTGATCATAAAAAAATATAATATATTCAAATAAATTTGATTTCTATGTTGGGAACAAGATATGTTCACTACTTATTTCATAAGAATAACTCCTATATTTTCATAATAATGAGCTTAACATATTGTTTTTATAGAACAAATAACCTTTAATTATAATTATGGTATAAGATATAACGTTTTCCATTGCTTCTTAGGATAACCATCAAAGTCGTTAAACAATTTAATTCATATTTTTAGATAACTCTATATTAATATGATCTTAAAACCATCCAATAAACTATTTAATTTGTGTATTTGATATAAATCCTTCACACCTTAGTGGATTCAAAAGATTACAAATTTCATTGTGGGTTTCAAATTATAGATAAACATCTTCACAATTATGTAAATTATTAAGACGAGCATTCTCCAAACTTGTGATGGAAATTATAACAATGTATATTCTATAAATACATAATCCAATAAGGATCCCTAGTGAAGAGAATTCGGGAGACCAATTTTATCACCATCTTGTAGGTAATTATTATATAATTCAAAAAATTCTTCAACAATATATCATTCTACAATAAAACATTCTAGACTACTTCGATTGATAATGTTCTCTATCAAAATATTCTAATAAAATTATATGGGTTATATTTATCTTTAATGGATATAAATAAATATTTCCATATCTCTAACCAAGGGAAATATCACATGGACCATTATATCAATGTTTGATGGTGGGAGGAACATATCTACTTCATATAATATGATTGTAAGCTCATTATTCATGATTTAAACCCTCACCGGGATTATATGCTTACTACATACGGATTGGTAAAATAACAATAGTATGGTTAATAAATTTCATACCATTTTATGAGGAATTCATAAAAATGTTAAATGAACCAAATATTTCATCAAAACATGATAGTAATGTGTGTTTGTCCATATGAATTCAAATTAGTCATTTGAATGACATTCATGATATTTTTTTAATACCCTTTGATCTTTTACAACCTTTAAATAAGTGAAAACATAAATTTTTATTATCTGGATAGGGTGTAAGATAATGGGAGAAGAAAATTCAATCTTTTACCCATAACATGTGCCAACCCTTTCCATATACCCATGTTAATCATGTCTGTCCTCAACTCGATAACAATTTTTTTTGTCAGGAACAATTTTTAACATTTCAATAACAATATCAATAATATTTTTTTTGACATGTGTGACATCAAGAAATTTTATTACATTCAATAAATTCCATTATCAAATTCATTTAAAATTGCACTCTTTTCACAACCTTATTTCTTACGGTTTTTTAAAAATTGTTACCAAAAACCTTTTCAATATTTTTTAATTTATTGAATAGTTTTTTACCTATTTTGTGGAGATGGTTTTTAACATTTTCAGTATTATCATTGAATGTTTTCATAAATGATAAATATTTATGTCATTCAGATAAATAATTTCCAATTTTATAGAATATGGACTTTAAGGAATGTCTCAACAGAAATGTGTGTGTTCATTCATAAAAAATGGGACACCCCTATATTATATTAATTATATATCATGAAAATATTCTATAATCAGTAAAGTCCTTCAGCATCCCATAAAATATGTTGGATTGGGTGGCCTAGAACCATCGACTATTTACATTGTTCATTAATAAATACCTTAAAAAATCTTTATTTTTCTTATGCGAGACAATACATTGGATAATGTCCTAAGGATAACTATTTCACCAAAGGTTCATCGTGGTCCCTGCTATGATGAGAACCTAGAAGTGCCATAACACTATTCTTGAATATATATTCTATGGCTGGAAGATTTTATTTGAGGGACACAAATAATACAAACCACTAGGGGTTAAAACTCATAAAAATTTTAGGAACCTTATCATGGTGTTCTCCTTTGGTAATATACAAGAAGATATTATGAGAATGCGACCTTCCAGCAATAAATCCACATTTCATATTGTCATTGGATGTTCCTATCTTTGGATGTTTGTATTTGTCATTAGACATTAAGCTTATTATTAATGGGCATTACAACTTACAGACATAAATGTATTAACAATAACTATGATGACACATTATTATTAGTGAGGTAGGATATATTGGGTGTGTCTCCAATAATAATACGTAAATAGATAGTGCAAGAAAAGATTTATCACTTCTATTCCATAACAAAAGTTGATCTTCAGGGACCTTTGATGGAATTGACATAACCTGAATAAATTCATGGCCATGGCGAGGAATGGGAATGTTCAATTCCAATATGTCAATGAAATAATAATGAGCTAATGGGTTAATGGCACTATCATGGAACCCTCCTGATTCGAGATATCGAGACAAAGGGATTACTTTACATGGTAAGTGTTTATAGGAGGTGACATGTCATTATGGCCTTAAATTCATTCTCTATGGGTGTCTTGGTGTGTTTCTAGATGTTAACCTTGGACTTTAGGTAGGGTCCTCCTAATTCCAATGAGAAAGAGGCCTAGAGGGTCACAGACTAATTTTTTTAAGTATCTCAGTTAAATATACATTTCACAAGTTGAATAAATATTTTAACCAATTGTGGTTTAATAATTAATCAAGGATGTCTGATCGTATTTATTTCGAAACTAGTTATTAGAATGAATATATTGTGGGAGAAATAATATATTTTTTAGAGAGTAATGAATTTATATTTATTTATGAAATAAATATTCATTATTCATGGTCTAATAAATTTGGTGCTGGAAATAATGAAAATGGAAAAACAAAAGTACAAGTAGTATATATTAATATATACATGCCATGTAGTTTTTAAGGGATTTTGGAGAAAAAAATAATATTTATTTCATAAAATAATATTAGTTGTAATATTCTGGGCACATATCAAGTAATAAAAATAGTTAAATACTATTATTAGACATGGGGTTTTACTATGAATTAAATGAAATGAATAAATGGTTTTGGGTAATTAATTCATTTTATAATTCAAAGTAATTAAAATCCAATTTTTTTATTATCAATAAACTAGCCATTCCTTGTGTGTGTGAACAATGGATCTAGATAAATCTCCCAAGAAAAGAGAGAATTCATTTTTCATCAAGAATTCTCTTATGTTACGAGAGACATCTTCCTCCAACGAATCAAGGAGAGCACTTTGGAAGTGGCTCTCAAAGATATCGAAGGTGGACATGGAAAGTGGAGTCTCTTCCATGATAGCACCTAGAGATCCCTTCAGTGAAATCAAATAAATCTTGGAGCACGTGTGGATCACCTCTAGGGGAACCCTACACTTGGATTCTATGACACAATGATGGATCAAATCATATCAGGAATGGAAACCACAAAGAAGATAGAATTCCATAAAATTTATTATTATCTTTAAATTAAATTAATTATAAATAACATATGTTGATATTCTCTATGATTCTGTGACTCTCTTATTTTCATACATTATACATTTTATTCTGAATATCTTGGGTTTTATCATCATGATGGATCTCAAATTCATCGTTGTTAACAGCAAAATTCTTGTTGGGTACACCCACTCCTCGCACTTCTGTTGTGCCAGAAACCTACACAACATGTCCCTCAATGTTAGTTCATAACCTATATAAGAAATATAAATTCTAACAGTTGTATCCCAGGTCATTTTATATATTTGATCAATGGATCCTAATATACATGAATACCATTACTATATTTTTTATTCCTCATATAATAAGAAAAAACAAAATGTTTTTTCCCTTCATGAGTGTCACAAACCAAATCAGATCACCATAAAAAATGGAACCAAACCCATCTTATGACAAGGATAAAAGGGCATTCTTAATACCCATAGGATAGAACATGTTTTTAGTATCATAATACAAATATCGGGAAATTTTTACCTGATTTTATAAACAAACAATAACAAACAATTAGAATAAAATCAATCCGGATTTTTCAAACAAAACAATCTTTTACAAAATATCAAAACAAAATTACATCTTTTTAAGAAAATATAAAAGACTATAAAAATGAATAATACCAAAAAGGACAGCCCAAATACATCCACACGCTGAGAGACACCACCCTCAAGCCATCTACACAACACTGCATCCTGGTGGACTGCTAAAAACCTGAACCATTGGCACAAAAGTAGTACGCAAACCTACGACAAAAATTACCAAGTCTACTTACACTAAAAGGTGTAAGTAGGTTGTGATTTAAATCTAATTATGATACCACCCTTGATAGATTCCATTTGATAAACATTCAAATATGAAAATCATTCATGTTTTCAAGATATGAAATGCTAGTAACAATTTCTAAAAGATGCAACTTAAATAAAAGCTATATTCATGTGGGCTGTTATAAAGAATCAAAAAATTTAAAACTAATTTAAAAATGACTAAATATTCCATCCATCCATATTGTATGCTGATGGTATGAACAATGTAACTAATGAGCAGAATCAATGGGAATGTAACCCCTAGGCACTAACTCGCTGTGGGTCCAAGGTACCTCATATCTCAGTGACAGTAACCATCAAAATAACTATTCTCGTTCACATGATCTACTAGTTGTAAGAATAAAAATAACCATGTTCCCCCCCATAATAATAATCATCATATTTTAGTTAGTGTTGTAATCTTCAAACATGCTCTGTGAAACTGAGGCCATACCCCACGGGATCACTAGAATACTAGTACACGTCCACCCACCTAGAATCACGACTCTCCCACTTATGCTCAAACAAATTCAAAAAGTCACAAAATATAATTTGTGCATGAAAATAACACTTTCATGTAACACATTCACAAAACACCGCACTTGTATTTTACAAAAGTCACATAATCCACTTTTTCATTCAAACGCATTTTGAAATCATACTTACCCCAAAATAACACAGAAGGCTTTTAACATTTCTTTAACACATCCAATGATCTTTTAAAAAAAATATAAAACTTTTACAAGATATTAAAACTAATTTAAATTCCCCAAAAACATTATATAATACCTGTTTCATCAACAACATTCATTTTTCACATCACAGTCACCCAAAACAGCCATCAAATGTGTTTCTACCCTCTCTTTCCATTTTTTAAAACAATTCAGCAATTTATTAAACATTGTGAAGATATTTAACATCTTAAATCACCACTTTAACATTTAAAAACAAAAATTAGCTTTAAAAACTCACCCAAATAGTACATATACACCATTCTAACACTTTTTTAACCAAATAAAACATTCACAGTTTTCACAAAACAATCCCAAATGGTATAACAATGTTTTTTCACAAATACCCCATTTCAAAACCCCCTTTCAATGCCAAAATCACACCAATACACTACCAAAGAATAATTATAAGTCCTTTAAACATTTATCAAACAATTATAAAATACTATAAAACCACCTGAAATTATACGACAAAAAAGACACATGAAAAACACACATTTTCATAAAACACTTTCAAGGAGTGAAATAAGTTTTTACACATCAAATGTAATCAAAACCACCCTTTTAAACCCAAAATCACACCCATACCCTACCTAATATTAATTGAAAGCCCAAAATTTTTATTACAACCCACTTTCATTTGTAATAACATCAACCGAAAGATTACCACATGGTTTACACATAGAAAACATTCAATTTGAAACAAAGTGCTACTATAAAATTAAATTATTAACAAAATCCATCAAAAATGGTTTTCTCACAATGCACAACATATAAGTAACATTAAAAATAATAAAATCAAGAATTTAAACTCATCAAAAAATTATTACGCATGGAATCACCTTCTTTTCATGTAAAAACCCCAAAATCTTGGTGGGAAACATAAAATGAACAACAGATGCACCACAAGGAAGTGAAAAAGAACACTAGACCACAATATTTCACCAAAAATATCCTAAAGAAATCCCTAGGTATGAATCCTAACTTCTATACACTATATAACATCATGAAAGAGGGAGGAAACCATAAAGAGAAGAAAATAAATGAAAAGAGAAGCACTTATTGAATAAATCATGAATAAAACGACCCAAATACAACATTAAATGAATTTCAATACATCCTAAAATTCATGTTAGGTTTGAATAAATATGATGAGGTATTTTGGGAATTTTAATGGTGAAAAAAGAGTAAAAATTGAAGGAGTTGTAAATTAATCAATTTATCAATTCAAATATGGGTGATATGAGTAAAATCCTGAGAGGTTTCGCCCAAATTTGTTATTCAAAGGATATCCAAAGAGTGGTAGGAGAGCATGGTGTCATGCCTTGGGTATGTGGTCTCGGGTGGGAATTGGAATCCCTAAAAAACCATAATATTTTCATGAGATATTAATG
This sequence comes from Viscum album, assembly GCA_963277665.1. Classification (NCBI taxonomy): domain Eukaryota; kingdom Viridiplantae; phylum Streptophyta; class Magnoliopsida; order Santalales; family Viscaceae; genus Viscum; species Viscum album. The sequence goes on along the minus strand of OY728142.1, from coordinate 1,255,363,753 downwards.
AATTAAAAAACAACATAAATCATGAAATTGGCTTTTGGGATGGCCCAAAAACATAATAAAAAACCCAAATCCATCATTATTATGTATGCCTACGAGGTTAAAATTGATATGGTGGTATTTATATACCATGGAATGTCAATTGAGACGGAAAATTGTTGTAAAATGTTGAAAATTGAAGGAGTTATAAAAGAAAAATTATTATTTTTAAATCAAGAAATGGGCTCACGGTTTGGCCGAAAGGTTGAAAACCCACCATTTCCACCAAAATGCTTTGAAAAACCCCAAAACAAAGCATTAATGGAAATTAAATGAAAAATAAATTTAAAATAATTCATGGATTTGAATATTATCCCCACCATAAAACTTTCTTCCATCATAAATCCATAGTAAGTCCTAAGGAAAAAACCAAACCCAATTGAAAGGCCAAAATGGAATCATTTTCCATGTTTCACCCCCAAAGTCCAAAACACCTCTAATGAACAATTAAGGATAGAATAATCTCACCAATGAAAACATTCCCCACTTTCTTGTAATAATTAAGAAAATTCATAATTTATCACAAATGAAAACTCCTTAAACATTATCTGAACATGAATCTAGAAATTTACTCGGACGAGCAAAAACATTAAACAGGTTTACCAAAACTGTACTTTAATTAAACTATTGGGAGTTCCCTATTTGAAAATTTTACCCAAGGAAGATGTTTTTAGTTAGATATATTTGAATGAGAAAACCTACCAACAATCCAATTCCAAGGTAAAATATATGTCACCAGCACAAGGAGACACAAATGGGATCCTCACCATAAGAGAGACCTGAAATGTTTCCTGAGAAAAAATCAGGACACCAATAGGGGGAGGCCCAAAAGGACCCCCAGTAAAACAGTTATAATTCCTTTATACCTTTCTAAAAAACATACATAAGACTCATAGTGGGTCTCCATACCATAAGAACCAACTGTCATAACCAACCAACACATGCCGGCACAAAATACCCCAAAATTTTAAAATTTTGGATGGCCGAACTACTAGTCCGCACAGTTTGTGAAACCATGCGCTAACCGTGAGGATCATTATGTCTACATGGATTTCTATAACATTGTCAATAAATATCATTCACAAAAAATGATCTCAAACTGTCTAGCCAAATTTATAGTCGTACTCAAAAAACTCAAAATATACCCAAGGTGAAAAGAATGACATTGGGTGATAACATAGGCATGAGGCCATCCACATATTTCCACCAAATAGGAACAACATATGAAAGATGAAGAAATGAGAGGTTAAAACGATCCCCATATTTCATACTTAGGATTGGTCTTTCTACAAGGGTTTGAACGAACCTGGGATTTCTCCTGACTACATGCCAAATTCACTCTCAGACTAATGGCTGGAGAACAAATAATTGTAGAATATCCATCCTCGTAGTGAGGATTTGGAAACCCTTGCAACTGAACTTTTCTTTTCAGTTCCATGAAAACTATACCTTGATATTATATGGGTTTCATGGGACATAACCCACTCCGAATTCACTTTTCCAAAACCATAAATTTCACTGAATCAAAGGGATAGATGATCCACAGACATCACACCTTGTTTCCTCGGGTGAGAAACAATAGAAGGAAAGGACACATATAGACACCTTCCTCTAAAACAGTGAATTTGGATGTTTTTCAAAGGAAGATATACTCCCAACAAAATAGTGATTCCTAGAGGATTGTATTACATTGTCTTTTATAATCAACGATAACATGACATCACAAGGTGTCATTGAACATGACCATTGCGGCTGAAAGAAAAAATACATGGAAAGGGTCATTATGCCAAGTCCCCAAACAACACAAAATTCAATAAAGTGTCCATAATATCCTTTCATGGCCAGATTTACGACAATATTTCTTCCAATTGAACTCTTGATTTGTATTGACTACAAAGGACCCAGAGGCCCTCTTAGACACCATCAAGACACTCATCCACTCTAACAACCCAAGACCACTTCCACCTTCGACAAATCAGGTAGATAATGAAACCAAGGTTTCTTTCAACCTTCCACAGGAAGTCTCCCTCAACAAATGGATCTGAAAAACTAATAAAGGAAATGGTGTATACTCAATCTCTAATGCTCAAGAAAAATATTCTTTATATTTATCAATTACAGGGTCTTCTAATGGAGAAACAATACAGGTTTCACTTCATTCATGCACCAACCCTTAATGGCAGTGTACCTTATCCAACAAGAGAACACAAGGACCCAACCATGATGGTCCACTATTCAATACATTCCACAAATAAGATCCATACACATGAGTGGAACCACCTTAAGGTTTTATAGAACTTTTTCTAGAAGACACCACTAACCATCCCTTCACCCCAGCTTACCAACCAAACACAAACCCAAAATATGGTTTAAACAGAAGGGGTTTTTGGAATCAAAACATCCCATAACATAAAAAATTTACAAAACACATAATACAAAACATCCCAAACTAGTCATCTAGACATCATTTTTTCCTTTAAAATATTTCATTTAAAACAAATTGTTCAGCGTTTAGTGTATCCACCAATGGTACCCCATGAGACTCACACATGCTTGTTTTTGTGCCACCCTTGGCACCCTACCCATATCAATCCTGGCACTCATCCATCCATAAAATCAAACATACATCACCCTATATAACCCATGAATTTGGTCTCTCATGGAAATACCAAAGGCTTAATTTAAAATTCTTCCCAATTTTTAAAACCAAAACAGTCAACCAATACAACCTTTTTCTTAAGACTACTAACCACGATATCCAAATCTTAGTTTACATATTATAAAACTTTTCACAATGACACAATCATTCAAATAAGAACTAAAATTGAAGTCATGTACATTGGTTTCAAAACATATCAGTCCATTAAGAAACTTTTAAATATTTTATATATCTTTATTGGAATCACTATTTCAAAACCAACTTTAACATAGTTCTGGCTCTCAAAAGAGGTGTAAAAACACCATTTTCCATTTTAAAACAATTCTGAAAATTCTATTCCACCATCTCACAAATCAAACCCTTCCATCATTATTATAAAATCATTTCAAAAAAAAATTACACTTCTTAAACCATGACATTTTTTCATTATAACTGAACATCCAAGATTTCAAAACAAAAGGACAGAAGACAATGTTGGAGGAAAATATTTTCAGTGGGTGACATGGAGATATGGTTTAAAACCATTCTTCAATCACTTCACTTTCAAAGCTGGTTTTATAGGGAAATATCTTTGGATCCACATGGATTTCCAATCCCTGTGAGCCCACTAGGATCATTAACCCAACTCTTTTTTCATTTCCCCAAATCATCATCAAACCAAGAGAAACATAGGACTGAGATATATACCAACTTACCCTAGAAACTCGAATCGCATCATGAGATGTGCTGGCGAGGCACAATACCCATAACTATAATTTCATGTCCTAACAATCGTAGCTCCAGACTATCCCAGCTCCTCCTCAATTAACATGACACAAAGAGTTAACACGAACCTCCTCTAATATAATTTTGTCACGAACTGAATCTGGTCGCCATCAAAACTGGAACCAAACCCGACCTATGTCAACCCGAATATAGCATTCCAAATCCTGATGGGCTGGAACAAGTTCCCTGGTATCATAAATCTAGAATTGTGAATGATTTACCCATGTTTTTAAACATACAATGACAAACAAGTCCAATAAAACCAATGTGGATTTATCAAACAAAATAATCATTTAAAAAAGTTCCGAATGGAATTACATGGTTTTAAACAACTCTAAAATCCAATAAAAATGAATAAAAAAAGGACAGCCTAATAACATCTGCATGGTTAGAAGATCCACCCTCAATCTATCTCCATAACACCACATCACGATGGACCACTAAAACCCCGAACCGTTGGCACAAAAGCTGTACCCAAACTTGCTGCAAAAATAATCAACTTTAATAAAATCAAAATGGGTAAGTAGGGTGTGAGACAAAGCCTAGTTGGATACCACCACTAAAATAATCCTCAGGATAAAAATTCAAAGATGAATAGTATGCATGTTTTAAAGAAATGAAATGATAGTAACAATTTCTAAAAGATGCAACTTAAATAAAAGAAATTTTCATGTGGGCTATTTTAAAGAATCGACAATTTTAAAAATAATATCAACACTACTGAACATTCCATCCAACCATACTGAATTCCAATGGTAATCATAAGCTAACTAATTAGAACAATCAATGGGAAAGTAACCCCTTGGCCCTAGCTCATTGTGGGTCCTAGGTACCACATATATCGGTTAAAGTAACCATCACAATATACATTATTCTAAACACAAGCCACTAGTAGAAAGCATACCCATAATCAATAGGTACCCCATAATCATGATCATCATTGTTTATTTAGTTTTGTAAGAATCAAACTTGTTATGTGAAATTGAGGCCAAACCCTTCGAGAACACTACCATACTTGTACACGTCCACACACATGGATACTTGTGTTTCCCTCTTGTGCTCAAACAAGTTCAACAAGTCAAGAAATATTGTTTACACATGAACATACCACTTCCACATCACACATTCACCAAACAGCCTCCACGTATATCATTCAAGTTACATAATCCACTTTTTCATTCAAATGCATTTTGAAATCATTCTCATGCCAAAATTACCAACAACGCTGTTCACATTTCATTAACACATCCACAAATTTTTAAAATAATTTTATAAAAAATTTTAAAGATAGTATAACTAACATAAAATCCCACACACACATCACATAATACTTGTTTCATCAACAAAATTGATTTTTCACATCACACTTACACAAAATAGCCCTCAAATGTGATTTTCCCCTCTCTTTCCATTTTATAAAACAATTCAACAATTTATAAAACATTCTAAAACTGTTCGACGTAGTAAATCAACACATTACATTTAAAACCCCATATTAGGTGAACACACTCACCAAAATAGTACATATAAACTATTTTCCCACTTTTTTTAACCAAATAAAACATTTACAATTTTCACAATACAATCCCAAAGGGTATTGCTATGTCTTGCACACAAAACCCATTTCAAAACCCCCTTTCAAGTCCCAAATCACACCAATACCCTACCAATGCATAATTGTATGCCTGTGAAAAATTTATTAAAAAATTCTCAAGTACTTTAAAATTACCTCAAATTATACCACAAAAGATATTCATAAAAGACAAACATTTTTATAAAACACTTTCAATTAGTGAAACAAGGTTTTATACATAAAACCTATTCAAACCAGCTATTTTAATCCCAAAAGTATGCCAATACCAAACCAAAGAAGAATTGGCTGCCCAAATAGTATTTTACAGACCACTTTCATATGTTATAACACCAACCCAAAGATGACCACAAGGTTTACACATGAAAAACAACCAATTTAAAACAAGGTGCAACTATTAAATTAACATCATAACAAACTCCATCAAAAATGGTTTCACACAATGAAAATAATTGAGTCACATTCAATTTAATAAAATCAATAATGCTAACTCATCAAAAAATGAATAAACATGGAATCACCTACCTTTTGTGTCAAAACCTCCAAATAGTGGTGTGAAACATCATCCACACCACCTCTGGAACACAAGGAAGTGAAAACGAACCCTAAACCATAATTTTTTACCAAAAAACCACATATCAAAAACTAGGTATGAACTATTACTTGTGAAAACTCTAAAACTTCATGAAATATAGAGGAAACTCTAAGGAGAAGGAAGGAAATGAAGAGAGAAACACTTTCTTGAATAAATATTGTAAAAATAACCAAAATACACAAGTATCTTAATTTTAAAACATTCATAAATGAATGTGAGGTTCGATTAAGGATGAGGATGTCATGTGGGATTTCGAATGAAGAAAAATTAGAATTAATATAAAGAGTTATGAACTAATGAATTTACCTACTCAAATCTGGGTGATTTTGTGAAAAATATAGAGAGTTTTTTTCAAAATTCGCAATGAAAATTATCTCCAAAGAGGTGTAGGAGAAAATGGGGTGTTCCTTGGGTAATTGAGAATTTTTGAGAGTTGGAATAACAAAAAATCGTAAAACATGAATGAGATATTAAAATATTTAAAAAACAATTTATATTAGGAAATGGACTTCCGGGTTAGCCCAACACCTTAATCAAAAACCCAAATCCATAATTACTATGTATGCCTATAGGGTAAAAATTTATATGTTGGTTTTAATAAACTATGGAATGAAAATTGGGAAGTAGAATTAGTGTAAAGTATTGATAATGGAAGATTTCTAAAGGAAAAAAATTAATTTTAAATATGGTAATGGATCACTATTTGGTCCAAATTTTGAAAACCCACCATTTCCACCAAATTGCATGGAAAACCACTCAAACAATGAATGAATGTAAATTTAATGAAAAATTCGTTTAAAAGACTTCATGGAAATGAAAAAGTTTAACCATTTTGGACAGTTATACTTTACCAAATTTACAATCCATTTAATCTGAGTTTTACTCGGTATAAAAAAATACTTTATTCTATATATATATAATGTATAATGAAAGTTTCTTAGCTTTTTACAAAATTCAGGATACTCATATTCAATTTTTTCCACTAAGGAGAGTCTATTGGATAACATTGTTTTCCATAATTACGTTTTGTATTTGTGTTCCATGACAATTGTTTCACATTTTCCATGAATCCATATAGTCTTATAAACTATTGAATTATAGGAAAGTACCATACTTATCATGAAATACATGCTTCATATTTATTGTATTTATTCTTGCCACAATTAGGGCATTTTCGAGTAATTTAAAGTCATTATTAAACAATATTCAATCATTTGTATTAGCATGCATTTTTAGAGATTATGACCATTGAATGTAGATATAATGTAGCATCATATATTCGATAATGAAGTTCATTTACTTCTTGTATCATATCATTTAAGAAACCATATAGTTCTGTAAATATGGAGTCACTCCATCTGTTTCCATAATTCAAATTATATAACTTCAAAATGGTTTACATCGTTGTATATATAGTATAAAATGTAAAAAATGGTATCTTATCACAACTATTAAACCTCTCAATGAAAATTGAAAAATAATTATGTTCATCTATAATTTCAATTTTCTTTTCTATCATGTGATATCCATCATCATTCTTACTATTATTCATATAATATGATTCATAAACGATATTATCAACCCAATTACTATGCATGTTTAGATTTTCTATGGGTTTAGTAAAATATTTATTGCTATTATCAATTAAGTGATAAATCAAATTTTCTTACAACACTCGAAGACTAATTTTTTTTAATAGAAAATTAAAATGGAAATGTAATTTTGAGATGTGTTGTAACACATGATCTATTACAAAATGTATGAACATATATACTCTATATTCAAAAAATTATTTCATACAGTTAATTTCCATCTATTTTTTCTTTGTATTCATCCAATTAGGTTCTGAAAATATTCATTTTTTACCAATAATAAATAAACACACATAATATATTTATAATCAAAGGAGAGAGTTATAGGTAATTCATCAATGTGGTAGAAATAAATTGAATGTTATTGGTTATGGTTCCATAAATTTTATCATTTTTCACAATAGGGACATAAAAAGAAACAACCTAGCGTAATCAAGTGGTTTTTTGTCTAGTTTATCGATTTGATAATGTGTGGGATAAGAAATGGGGTAATCAATTCATTGGAAAACAATTATTATTTTTTGGTTGGAAGAAATCCCTAGTAAATCCTTTTTTGGTTTCCACTTAATTGTGAAATGGATTTATAAATTTTTTCAAAAATATATTCCCTCTAAACACATAAGGCCATGTGATCACAAAATTATTAAAGAGATTCAAAGAGCTTGGGATTTCATGAATCAAAAGGATGAAACTATAATTGAGGACATAATTGAAGATGGATTCCAAGATAATCTCTTTTATATAGATTATTATAGAGTATATATTATAAGAACAACAAAAAATATATTTATACTATTACCCACTAATAGACTTCTATTTCAAAAATTGGAGAGTTATCAATCATAGGAATATTTAGAATATCCTATAATGACAAAATCATCAATTAAATTTATATAAAACACTAAAAATACATTCCATTAATAATCACATACAAAAAATAGATGTCATGGATTTGACATCATTTTTAGCCAAAACATTCTGATTCCCCATCTAACAGTGACCCATATCAGTATAAGGTATCTTCCACATGTATTAGAAAAAGACTTCACAGGTATTTCTAGAAGAGTGTAGTCATTCTCAATAAAATCCAGGCTATATGTATGTTTAGGGGAGATTATAAAAACTACATAAAATTAATACAATATCTTTTTATATTATATTTGTCTGAGATAAATGTGTTTTAAATTATAATTTATATAGGTGACACTCAAACCATTTTTAATGATACACAATATATCAAAATATTATTATTATTATTATATACATGTCTTAATCAAAATTGATAATGTTATAAATAAAAAGATGAATCTTATATATACCCATACATGTCAAACCAAGAATAAATGTTTCCTTGTCCACCCCTCATATTTAATGTAACTACATAAGAAAATGAATATGAGAAATAATATAATAAAATTCAATATTAACCAATGAAAACTCACCAACCCTCAATCCTAGGAGTCATATTGTATTATAAAAAGAAATATAAATCTCTAAAACACATAGAAACATCCCATATAATTTAATTGTCCTTCATATAACTATTTACTATAATGTTAGATAATAACAATTTTAATAAAAAAAGGACTGTGTTTCTTTACATAATGGAAAAACACAATTCCCTTTAAACTCTTTCTGAACATGATATAAACTAGTTGTAACCAAGTATTCTTGTTACTAATAATGGAGTTAGATTTTTGTTTGTTTTCAATATGTACCTATATTACTAGGTATATCAAAAAGAATAAGGTCATATGTTTGAGCCGGAATGCACTATTTAATGTGGCACAGTTTCCCAGTGTTTCCAAATTGTTTGGAATAAAAAATTGGGGGTTTGGTAACAATTTGTAGTTACGTTATCTGGTGAAGGCATACGATATGTAGTGAAGGAAAATGGTACACAATGAAAGATCGAAGTACGCAGTAAAGGCTTACATTAGTTGGTGAAGGTGTGAGGCATACAAAATAGTGAATAAAACTAAAATCACTTCACAGAGACATTATTTGTTGAAGTCATGCAATACGGGGAATGCTGCTAAAAATGGTTCGCAAGGATGGTATGCGGTTAATATATAAAGTACATAGACAGTTAGACATATGGTACACATAATGTTAATAGTACAAGAATTGGTTTATATATTAGAAGAATACGGTATGCGATGAGGCTAACAGTAGGCTATTGGAGTTCGGTTTACAGTGAATATTATCCCACATTGAAAATTTGGGTAAATCATATTATTGAACATTTCAGAGTTATGTGCCAATTTAAGGATAATTTTTCCCCTTTTGTGAATATATTGTCGATTAGATTATCCGGAAGAAATATGGTGGAGTCTAAAGTGGTTCGTAGAGGATAAGAAGGTATGTGGAGAGTATCATCTGTAGAAGGAAAACTGTACTCCAAAAACAGCGCAGTTTACACTGAATGATATCACAGTACACTACCGACCATGGAAGTACGTCGAGCAGGATGGTACATGGAGGAGTGGAGAAGTATGCGGAGTAATACAATATGCGGAGAAGAAAAGTTTGTGGAGAAGTTGGATGATATGTGAAAATAGGTGGATGGTACGCAAAAATAGATGGACATTATGCAGAAACAACAACGATATGCGGAAATAGAAGCGGTACATGGAAACAGTAGTCGTAGGCAAAACACCTAGAGAATCATGATAATTTACAAAATCAATTTTCAAAATTAATTTCCATAACTTATCAGTATATGGAAAAATAAATTACATCTTTGGGTGATTATGGGACTTCAACAGAGCATCTATTTACAGTTGAGGATGCATGATCAAATGCTAAACCTTTAGATCAACCTTCATGTTGATAAACTAAGTGAAGATTCTTACAACATAAGGAGAAAAGTGGAGTCAGTAGAAGTGATCTAATGTACGTACTGTGATATCCCTAAAACCTTGTAAGGTAGTGAACATGAAAGAGAGTAACTATAATAAACTCTTTTAATCCATAACAGGTGAAGATTAGTGGTTTTTGGAACGATCAACACACTGTCATCCTATGCTCATTAGATGTATCCCTTATTGGTGAACCATGAAACATTTATGTATTATCACATGGCATGTGATTATTTGTTTTCTACACTTCATCTTCAGAATGGTTTAATAGGGTCAACCAATGTGGAAAGAGGATATATCTATTTAGAAGAAATATTTGACACCCTAATTCACCCCTCCCATGTCAGGGTGTTCCAGGGTCCTTCAAGTGGTATTAGAGCCAGTTTGCTGGAGTTGAATCTATCTTCTACTATCATGGGGAATCTAGTCATTGTTATGGGAGTTCCCATCTTCAATGGAAGTAATTTTCAAATAAGTAAAAATAAAATGATATCTCACCTATAATCACCTATAATGGATGTCTTTTTTTTCTAATACACTAATAATATAAGTCACTGATCCAAGGGGACTTTAAATGATAGATGTAGTATGTAATTTTCATGATGCCGATGCAAAAGCACAAAATTCTCTCACTATATCCCTTTTTGATCGGATTTATCTAAAGGTAATGAGTTTCACATCTACCAAGTCAATTTTGGATAAAATAGAGAATATTTATGAAGGATATAGCAATGTGAAGGAGGAAAAATCAATTACTACCCAACAAGTTTGATGATCTAAAGATGCACCGTAATGAGATTGCAGACTCCCTTTTCAGTAGAATTACTGATGCTGTAGGTGTAATCAATGTTCTGGGTGAAGAAATAAAAGACATTGACATAGTGAAGAAAATCATGATAATATTTCCAACCATTTACAATGCAAAGGTGTCAATCCTTGAGGAAAGAGATCTCTATCATCATTAAGTGGATGATCTTATGAGAAATCTATCAACTAATGAAATGAAAATTAAACCATAAGAATCTATGACTCATGTGAGCAAGGAAATGAATTTCAAAGCCATATAAAAACTAAAAAATTTAGGAGATAGAGTTATTAAAGATGATGAATAAAAACAAACTCTTTCTCTCATATCCAAGAAGCTCAAGAAGGGAATAAGGAAATTTTGAAGGCAAGGTACCTCTTGCATGTTTTCACTATGGAAGAGTTGGACACATTTCCTATTAGTGCTCATGAAAAGTTTATGATGAATAGAGGGAAGTTGAATACATGGAAAATCCTTAGAAGATATTCTTCATAAAGGTAAACACACAATTTGGAAATTATCTACATATGAAGAGTTTTGTTATTTAGAAGGAAGATGCTGATAATGAATTCTATGATGGTGAAGAACCATCATTTTAGACTGGAAACCATGCCTCTATGATGGATATTGTTTAAAAGTTAGAACTGTTGACAGATAATGATAGAGATAATCAACTGACTACTAGTGTCGATACAAAGTCCTAATATAAGTATGATTTTGGTAATCCTAACATTAAATGGTTTAGATACCATAAGTGGAATGCATTGGTGGATGATTCATCAGAATATATTGATAATAAGGAAGCATAAATTAAACCAATATAAGAACTGGTGAATGTACAATCATAAATCCTTGAAAGCACTGAGGATGTTATAGAAGTAAAACTCATAATTTAATAAAAAAGAAAAGTCATTAATGTCCTTACCTCGAGACAAGAGGAGAAGTCCCAGTTCATTGAGGAACTCAAAGATGAATTTGTCACTCTAATAATGACACTCGAAAAGGAATCAATTTCAAAAGAATCACAGAAAAAAATACAATTTGGAAGGTTCTAGGATGTTGAGATGCTAGAGAGAGAGAAACATGGTTGTGATGGGGTTGAAAAGATCATGAGTGATCAAAGACCCACACACATGATCAATAGTGGAATTGGATGTGATTCCAAAACATCAAATGCAATAAATAATGTGAGCCAGAATAAAGGAAAGATGATATATGATTATATTGAAAATCCACCAGATGTTTTGAATTGTCTATGATGGGTGAACTGACATAAATATTGGGGTTTTAGGTACTTTTGAAGAATGATAACACGATCATTTCTCTAGAAAATTATGCAAGAGAGCTATTGAAGAAATAAAATATGCTTGATTCCAAAACAATATTGACTCTGATTGTAGTTGGATCAATGATCGAAATGCATGAGGATGGGATATCGGTTGATCCCACCATGTAAAAAAGAATAATTGGAAGCCTATTGTACCTAATGGGGACACGACCAAATACTGTCTTCACAATGTGCATTGTGGCCCACTTTTAGAGTAATACAAAGGAAGAACATAAGGATTTAGTGAAAATACTCATGACATTAATTCAAGTAACACGTAATTTTCGGTTGTTGTTTTCTATAAGAAGGGATAGTGAACTATCATCATATTCTAATGCTGACTAGGGTGGAGATATACGGGAAATAAAGTATATCGGTGGTAGATCATTCTATATTGGGAAGAGATGTGTGGGATGGTTAAGAAATAAATATAAAATTACATCACTTAGTACCGATGAAGATACATATATATATGCTACCATGGCATGAACTTAGTAATTTTGGATGCAAAAGAAACTGATTGACATAGTTGATGAGGTGAAGCAACCAATAGTGAGTTACCATGATAACAAGAGTGCAATTGATCTTATGAAGAATCATGTTCAGCATTCTCGTACAAAACATATTCGGATTATATATCACTTCGTCAATGAGAAAGTTGGACAAGGCATGATCAAAATGGACCATGTGGGAATTTAAGATCATGTGGCTCATATTATGACCAAGCCACTATCGACAGTTATGTTTCAGAAACATTGGTTGAGCTTTAGTGTTCATCTACATCCCAGTGCTTAAAGTGTTTATGAAATTCCCCTCTCCCAAGTTTTTTAATATGTTATGACTCTATTTGTGGAAATGATGTAGGTTTATGGAGGAGATACGATCTAGGGGTAGCCTTTTTTACTCTAAAAGACATCATTTGGTTCATTGGGTTTATCGCCAATGGGGGAGAATAAAAAAATTGAATGGAATGTTTCTGGATACAGGAAATACACAGAATATAAACATCCAAAAATGTAACTATGGGGAAGAAAGGAAAAGGATGAGAACTCAATTAATGTCCTCTATCTTGTTTTATACACTAAGCATTGTTCAAGTATACTTAATGTTACATATGAGTTGTTTCTTGAAATTTCTTGTTTTGATCATGGATGGTGCATCAATAAATTTATCTCGAGATTTCCAACAAACCCAAAGGGGAAGATTGCTGGAAATAAGGCTGCTCATTGCTAATAATGGAGGATGGTTTGTGTTTTTTGTCAATCTACACCTAGATGAGTAAGGAATTTTCAAATAATTGGGTCATACATTTGAGGATGAAACTAGTATTAAATCTGGTGTAGTTTCTCATTGTTTGGAAAATTTTGTGGCCCAAAAAATTGAAGGTTTGGTAGAGTTTATCAGCCATGGTAAGCGGTGAAGGTGCATGGTACCCGGTGAAGGCACACAGTACGCGATGAATCCACAAGGCACGTGGTAAAGGAGTTTCGTACAAGGTGAAGGCATGATGTACGTGGAATGGTGCATAGAACTGAAAACAGTTCGTAGTGATGGTACATGGTGAAGGCATACGGTACGTGAAATGCTACTAAAAAAAGTTCATAGGGATGGTGTGTGGTTATGAGTTGTATTACTCAGACCAAAAAACATACAGTACGTGGAAGGTTAATAGTACACAATAAAGGCTTTTAGTTCAATGGATTAAAGTATGCAGTGCACGATAACAGTACATAGATGAAGTTTAGATTATAGAGATGATTGGCCCATATTTAAAATTTGGTAAAATTAAAATTTCAAAAATTTGTGGATTTATGTTCCTATATAAGGAGTAGATATCCCCTTTGTTAAGTTAAGAGATTGGAGATTAGAAGTTTCGGATGAAATCCGATGATTTCTAAAGTGGTTCACAAAGGAGAAGATGGTATGCAGAGAGTATCATCCACATAAGAAAAACAATACATAGAAGAGTGTGTAGTTCGTACTAGAAGCTCTCAAAGTACGCGACCAAGAATGGAATTACACGAAGAAGGATGGTATGTGGAGGAGTGGAACTGTACGCAGAGTAGGGCAGTATGCTGAGAAGGATAGATCATGGAGAAGTTGGACAGTATGTGGAAACAGATGGATGGTATAAGAAAACTGCTGGTCGATACACAGAAATATAAGTGGTACACGGAAACAGCAGTGGTACGAGGAAATAATTTCAATATTCAGGAAACCCAAAAAATATTGAAAATTGACCAAAGTAGTTGGAAAAAGTAATTTCCATAACTTATCAGTATACAATAAAATAAAAAATATTTTTGGGTGATTTATGGACATCAATAGAGCATCCATTTATAGTAGAGGATGCATGCTTAAATTTTAAACCACTGAAGTGACCATCAAGTATAAAAACTAAGTGAACATTCTTCCAACAAAGTGATCAAGGGGAGTCAATGGATGTGATCAAAGAGATGGAGTGTGCTATAACTAAAAACATGTAATGGCAGTATTCCTAACACAATGTGATTGTTCTAAACTATAGTAATCCACACCTTGTGATGATTAGTTGGTTTTGGTACGACCGACACACATTTGGTGTATCCACTTTATATGTATCCCTTAGCATGATCCACATATAATTGATGTGTCATTGTTTTTAACATGATTGTTTATATTCTAAAATTCTTGTTCAGAAAGGTTTAATAGGATCATATCAATAGGGAACAAAATTCATCAGTTAAAAAGAAAAAGTTGACACCTGGATTCACCCCTCTCCTCTTAGGGTGTTCTGGGGTCCTCCAAAATCTTATAGTATAATATCATAAATTTTATACCTAAATACTTATATATAAACATGGTAATATCATTAAAACCTAAAATAGTGCACACCCTAAACCCCTACATGAAATATATTAAAAATTTCTCTCAAATCAAATATAATCTTGATCAAATCAATGTGTTTTCATTTAAAACTGGTTATTATAATTTTTTACTCGAAGAAAATTTAATTCAATGATTATTTTCACAAAAAAATTAAAATATAACTATTTAATGAAGTAATCCAGTCAAAAATCGATTTTATAAAAAATCATTTACAATCCATATTCTTTTTCAAAATCAGTTCACATAATAAAATAGAAACCCATTTCATAGAAATAACCATAAATGAATAGAATTTAATTACCTACCTATTTTTAAATTCCAATACCACCAAAATATATTCTACCTTTTTAAAATATTTTCAAAATCAATTGTAAAAAATTTTATTGGGTCATTTAATATAAATAAAAAAACCAATATTTTATTAGTGTATAAAATCTACTATCAAATAATTCATATATAAAATCACCAAAAAAGAAAAAAAATTAAATAATTCTTCTAATTAAAATCAAACTAATTTTCATTAATGTTTAGAAAAAAACACTAATAAAAAATCACAAAAATGATAATTATATCATTAATTGTGTGATGATAAATGGATTATAATTATAAAAAATCTATTTAATTAAAATTATCTAATAAATTATAACATAAAATAATTTCAAATAAAAGTCAACTTAAATCGATATGATTTAAACTTATAACACATTTATCGAAAATAATTAAGAAGAGTAATGGACACACACTTCATATCGCATTTATAAATCGGTTTACTTATACATTTTATATCATAATCTTCATATTAAATAACCCTTACAAGACCCTAGAATCATATAATAATATTTTATTTCAAATTATATATTAAAGTGTAAAATATTTAACATAAAACCAAATGTGAAATGGTAGAATCATGAAGCTGATATCCTACATGATTGGATTTCAAAATAATCCATTCAACAAACATTTGATATAATGATGGTTGGGAGGCAGTCAAGAAGGGAGAGGTGGGAAGGCTTACTACATCGGTTGGCCAAGGGATTAGAAGACGGTGAAAGGGTGGCTATCAGAGGGATACTTCACAATGGTGGGTGGTTGGACTAAGATAGAGATAGAAATCATAGGGAAGTAAGGTGGCAGAAGGAAATAAATAAATGTTAATAATAACATTGTTTGGAATAGTTATACATAAGAGAGGTGATTAAAAATAGTGATAATCAAGTGAGGAGCAGAATTAATAACATACCTTAGAATTGATAGAGTTTATTCATCTATGATAAAATCAAGGGGGAAGTGGTAAAGTCGAGGTTCTTTTAGATCATTAATGGTGCAAGGGAAATCGAATCAGATAGGGTTTAATTTAAATGATTATGAATGGTTTTATCAGTGAATATAGAAGACTGTTGATAAAGAGAGGTTTTATTAGTGCTTATTACTTTAGCATTGATTAAGATATAACTTTATCAGCACTAAAAAGCGTTGATATAGGCCTTTATAATTAATTTTAATAATATAATTAATATAATAAAAAAAATTAAATGAATATCATTATAAATATATAAATAACTATAAATTTGTATAATTATAAATACACTAAAAGAATAGTAAATATGTATTTGTTAACATAATTCTACATATAAATTTATATTTATAATTATAAATTTATATATTCATAAAAAAATATAAATATTCATATATAAATATAAATACGTTTATATAATTATATATATTAATATAAATATATATATATTGTAAATATATATATATTAATATAAATATATATATATATATATTTTATATGTATATATATATATATATTTTTTAAATATATATATTGTATATATATATATATTGTAAATATATATATATTGTAAACACACATATATATATATATATTTTAAATATATATATATATATAAAGGAATTTAAATATATATATTAAATATATTAATTTTTTAAATATAATTTTTATAAATATTTAATAATTTAAATATTTTTATTTTTATTTATATTTACATTAATACTTTTGTAAAAACAATTATATTTATTTTTCTATATATATAAATATATAAGTTTTTAAATATATTAAATATTCATTTATAAATATATTTTATTATAAATATTTATTTAGAAATATTTTTATAACATTATTAATGAATATATAAACAAAAATGTATCCATGTTAAAAATGAGTAAAATTGAATAACTAAAAAAGAATTAACATAAAAATATTAAAAAATGGATATGTTTTATTAATTATGAATATTATTCACGAAAAATACAAGAAAATATATTTAAGTGAATATGAATACTTATTTAAAATATTAGAACATTGTAAATAAATATGTATAAATATATATTAGAACATGATTAAATTAAAAAATACAACAAACATGAATATAAAACAATAACGGAAATAAAATTTAAAATAAATATATAAAATTTAAACCTTAAAAACAAATTATATTAAAAATAATATGTCACTAAATAAAATTCTAAAATGAACATTAAAATTTGAATAAATTGTATAAACATTATGTGTCTGTTTCTATTTAATATTTCACTAATTACATAAATATTTGTGTGTGTGAAATTAATATATATATATACATAAACATATATATACTTGTTTGATATATTTTAAATTGAATAATGAAATCATATAATATGTATTTTCTATTAATGAAATAAATAATAATATTAATGAATTAATTTAAAATAAGAATAAATGTTAATATTATATAGGCAACTTTAAAGAATTACAAATAAACACTTATAAATGATAAAATTAAAATGAATACATTTTAATTATATAAATTACAACCATATTAAAAATATTTTTTTTAATGAACAAACATGTAAAAATATATATTATAAAATAGATTAAATTACAAATATATTAAACAATGAAAAAATTAAAATGATTAAATTATAAAAATACTAAATACATTAATAAATAATTAGGAATAAAATAAATTAAAATGAATTAAATAGAGAAATATTAAATGATTAAATAGTTAAAATCTACAAATTATAAAAAAAATCACTGAGTTAACATTATCAATTAATTAATTATTTTAAATCAATTCATGCCAAAAATGAATGAATTTTGATTATATTTATATGTAATTAAATTATTAATATACTATTTATAATTTAGAAAAACTAATATGTTTATTTAAAAAGAATACATTTAATACATATATATATATAGTGAAACAAATAATTTAGTAATTATTTTATTAGTGTATTTTTATTTTTTTATTATATAATAATAAAAATAATAAACATTATATGATTTTTATTAAAAGTTAAATAAATTTAATGGTTTTTCTTAATTGTAAACACTATATTAATTATTTAATTGTTTATATATAATTAATATTCTCTTTATTACATTATATATATATATATATATATTAAATTTAGTTATATAAAATTTGGGCGTTAGCCCGGTCGATCTTGTGAACCCACATGATTATATATTTAAATAAAAATTAATATATATTAGTTATGTTAATTACAATTGTATTAAAATAATAAATGTTACAAAAATTATTAATGAAATTGTTATTAATAAAAGTGAATAAATTATATATGTATATATACATTAATAAATTTCACATTAATTATTTTATTTATATATTCAATAGTAGATAAATTTATTAATTTTTATTCATTATTATGAGTGTATTAATTATTTAATTATATATATATATATATATAATATTTTGGTAATTTATTATTTTATATAAATAATCAATGTATTATTTATTACTACATATATTTAATTTAACAAATTATATAATTAATATGCTACTTATTAATATATACCAATATATATTAACAGATACTTTAATACATATAAATATTTAACATATATCAATATATATTTTTATATTGAATAATATTTTAATAATAAATAAATAAAAAATATTAACATATATTAAAAATGAATAAATTTTTATAATTATTAAGAAAATAAAATTTAAAATAAATAAATTTAAAATATATTTTAATATTAAATTTATTCATATATATAAGTATAATTTTTTATCTATGACGAATTGATTTAATTATAAAAAATAATTCAATTATCTAGCCACACCAAACATAACATTCACCCATGCTCGATGGGGCCTAGAGAGTGTGCAGTGCAGCAGGTTGAGGGTGGTTCATGGTCCATGCGAGCATATGGGTGTAGTCTCATTCCCATTTAGGTGTGTGAACCTTATATGTGAGATCTCATCCCCACAATATGCTTCTGGTGTTCTTATTACACACAATGATATAAAAATAATAGGATGGCCATCTATAAGTTCAATATCAGGCTCCCGTATTATTTTTATCAGTGTTCTAAATTGATCTTATAAAGAAAAAATTTATCAGTTCTAGAAAATGAATACATAAAGGATAGCGTTTATCTACATTCAGAAAGAGCTGATAAATAGAATTCTTTAGCATCACTAAAAAAGTGTTGATAAATGGAACCCATTATCGGTACTAAAAAGCTCTTATAAAATTGTTATTTAATTAGTGCATTTTAGCACTAATAAAATGTTTCCTTTATCACCTATTTTTTAGCACCGATGAAGGATGACATTATGAGTGTTTTTCTCTTGCACTGATAAAATCTAACATTGAATAATCTCAAATCTATAGTAGTGAATGTATAAATGTATTTAAAATACTTGATGTGTTTTATGAAATTTCCAACTATACATGTCACGACCCGTCCCCTAAGGCCCGTATCGTGACAACCCCAAGCCCTCCTTACATAGGCTAGAGGTTGGCGACTAGTACCAAAGGCGTAAATCCCAAAACTGGGAAGGCATTGCCTTTATAACTGTAAAAAAACACAACACAATACACAACTGGAAGCAAAACACTAAGTAAAACTGAATACAAAAGAAGTGCTATAATGTAAAAGGGGCCAGAAATACAAGCCCAATAGGAAAGTACAAGTACAACTGAAAGAAATTACAACTGAAGAAAAGTAAAGAATCTTTTTGGGTAATCCTCTGGGGTTCCTACCTGAAGGGTAGGTACAAATTTCCTCCTCAGCACTCCATGTCCATCCATATCCTTCGTGTACTATCACACAGAGTGGTCCACCTCCGGGTACCATCTAGTCCTGCTACTATCTCCTTCAATCAACGATGTCTGTCGTCTATAACCAACACCCCGAGGTTCATGCATAGCCCGTGTAGGGGTGAGTATAACGATACTCACTAGGGATCATGATACACTCAAGGTCTCACGAAATCTAACAAATATAAACAATAAAGTATGAAATCAATGGAAAACCATTACTTACGAATATTCCCATACATATACCTAAGTTATCTAGTAACGCATCTCAATCATTAGGAAAACAAAAAAGTCATTGACTCAACTCAATCCAGGGTTTTTATTAATCTGAACCCTAGGATGCTGGAGAACTCCTCCTCTATCGAGTACGGTGGGCCTGCTGTGTCACACAGAGGAACTTCCCAATAAATTGGACTACTGACGTACTCCTCCTGTCGAGTACCGTGGATTTGATGCACTCACACAGAGGTGCTCCCCACCATGGGTCTGCTGCGCTCACACAGAGGCGCTCCCCTGGTAGCCTGCTGAGGTACTCCGCGTGTCAAGTACCATGGGTCTGTCGTGCTCACACAGAGGTGCTCCCCACTAGGCTAGTCGAATCACCCTGAGTCGAATCAGTCAGCAGTCTTAAAGTCTCGACTAGCTACTAGGTTCCCGCCAAAATGCATGCTCGTCTTTGAAATATCTTCTCCACAAACTACTGCTCGATAATCCAACTGTCATGAAGTCCAACGTAGAAGTATCTTAGTGGTCTTCCACATCATTTGGGTCTCAATGCAACAAATGACGTGTCAATCAGACACCCAGTCTGTTATTTATTAGCCTTTTAGTCCTGGGGGCCCGGTTGGATTTGTGTACGATCCAACCTGACCTTATCTCAACTATACCCCGAAATCCATTGGGATATTCTCAAAGGGATTACTTCTCTCCAAGAATACTAGTGTCGCTAACGGCTCATCTAACAGATGCATGGGGCCAATGATATGGCCCAATAAGGTAATGGGTCTGTAATCGGCTCAGGTCTGGTCTAACCAAATCAGACAGACTAGGCCCAACCCAGTCTGGGCAGACTGGGTCTGGGTCAAACTGGTCAGTCTCGCTAGGTATGACCCGGCCTGTTGGGCGGGTTAGCCTGTTATGTTTTGGTCCGGTCCGCTCGGCCCGGACCAGCGGACTGCAAAGACAGTTTAGCCTGGAGGTCGCCACCTAGGCGACTCGGCCCGAAGTTCTGGTCTGGTTCAACCAGCGCCGCAAGGGGCGCAACTCAGTCGACTCGGCCCGAGAGGTCGGGTCGGTCGGGAGACCAGCGGGCTGCCCGCGCGAAGAGAAGTCTGGCTGCGGGGGCTCCGGGTAGGGCGCGACAGGGGCCAGGCAGGCCGCAGGGGCGTCGACGCACTAGCAGGGTGCCGGGCAGGTCACAGGAGCACCGGACATGCTGTGGTAAGGGCCGGGCAGGCCACGGGGGGTGGGTAGGGCGCCGGGTAGGGCACGCAGGAATAGGCAGGGCCCGGGTAGCGCGGGCCTCGCACCAGGCAGAGCGTCGGGAGGCTGCGGGCAGGCATACTGTGCACCGCTCGAGCCGGCGGGGGTCAGCCAGAAGCTTCGATGCACCACGGGTGCGGCGCGATTCGCGGAGCCGCAGGCAGTGCTGTCTTCGTCGTTGCCGCCTTCGTCATTGTTGCCTCATCGTCATGCCGTAGAACGCCACTAGAAAAAACAATCAAAGTAGGATGTCATGCCATGTTAGGTTGGCCCTCATCCTCCGCATTTAAACTGATATCAACTGGTTCATTTAAATAGGAAATATGACCATCAATTATTTACAACCACACAGTGATTTATTTACAAACAATGACGATAAAAGAAAAGGGATAAAACACAAGGTAAACCCCCTACCTCTTATTCGTCGATCGACATTCATTGTCCTTTGACGGTATTACAGAAAGAAGACGATAAAGTTCTTCATTAACCGTGTTTGTCACGTACTCCCAACCCCGAGCTGCATTGGCCGTGGAAGACACTCCACCTCGGTAGGATCTGAGGGAGGAAGTTGAAAAAGGTTGTTGGCGTCGTTCTTTGCGTTCTTCATTCTTCGTTAGGAGAACTTCTTTTCTCCCAAGCTCTCCCCTCAAGATCCCACCAAAAGAGAATTTCCTAGCCAAAAATAATATAAGTTGTCTATTATTTTATTGGCACAACGATTTAAAAATGGGGGAATAAAATAAGAGGATCCCCTTCATAAATAATATGCATTGCAACAATTGATTAATGGGGAGGTCAAGAGATTCCCTTAATAAAATTACATGCATTAGCACAATTAATTAAAAGGGAAAGGTGGCACCAATTAATGGTATCGAAGGTCAAGGGACTCCTCCCTCATTAATGAAGGGATTGGGGAGATTTTCCACCCTCCCATTAATTGGGGGTTTTAGTCATGCGTGGTCCCCTTGACGTAACCTCTCAAAGGAGGTTATGTTCGGGTGAGCCCCACAACTATTAACTCTCATGGGAGGTTAGGGTGTGGCGGTCCCACCTCTAACTTCAAAGGGGAGTTTTTAAACAACAACCACTCACACTCATGGCGGCTCAAAAAAAAATAAAGTGTTATACACTTTATTTTATTATTTTTATAAAAATCCAAAAACTAACTTTTATTCTCGACCATTCACCGTCGAGGTGGAAGTCTTATTAAGAAAACATCGGTGCTGTGAGTTCAATGGGCCCCTCAGATTTCAGTTCCGATCACGAGTTCAAAATTTCTAAAAACCTGCTCATAATTTTACTGAACGTACCCGAACAAAACATAAAAAAATTATTCTAAGCACACCGGGCCTCAAAATTAAGCGCCATAAAAATTCACAGACTGGTAAAAACCCATGAATTTATGAAAAATAAAAATACAAGATATTTCAAGGTCTTTGTAATCTCCACACCTCAGTGATTTATGTCCCCGTAAGCTACAACATGAACTATGGGAACAAATGGCGGTACTGAGCACAAATCCAAGCCTCCCTCTCCCATGTTCTCTCTTGGAGGTTCCCATGCTACCAACGAATGCACACCAGAGGTATCGACCATCCACATAGGACCTGTTCCTGTCAATCCTCAATGTCCACTGAATCCTCCGTAAAAGTCACCCCATCATCGATGTCCAGCTCTCCATGGTCGATGATGTGGGAAGGGTCATGCACGTATCTCCTCAGCTGATATATGTGGAAGAAATCGTGCACCCGGTGCAACTGAGGTGGAAGAGATAAGCGGTAAGCCACCTCTCCTACACTGCTATAGACCTGGAAGGGTCTGATGAATCTTGGAGATAACTTTCCCCCATGACATAATCTCCGTAGACCTCGTCATGGTGCGACCCGTAGAAAGACGTGGTCGCCATCCTCGAACTCTAGAGGTCTTTGTCTCCTATAAGAATATGAATTTTGTCTACTCTATGCAGTCTTTATCTGCTCCTAGATGACCTTCAACTTCTCCTTAGTAGCTCATACCATCTATGGTTCCACTAGTGCTGACTCCCCAGGGTCAGTCCTACATATGGATGATCTTGAAGGTCGCGTGTACAAAGCCTCAAAAGGTGTCATCCCTATGGTAGAGTGATTGATGTTGTTGTAAGAAAACTCTACAAAAGGAAAGTGATACTCCCAGTAGTGACCAAAGTCGAGGACACATGCAACTAGCCTGTCCTCAAGGGTCCGAATGGTTCGCTCAGTCTGACCATCCATCATATGATAGAAGGCAGTGCTCAAGTGAATCTATGTCCCGAAAGCTTTATGCCACAACTTCCATAGCCGGGAAATAAATCGTGCATCACGATTGGAGACAATCGAGGAAGGTACTCAATGTAAACGCACAATCTCCTGCAGATAGAGGCATCCCAAGCTCTCTACTAAACCATGATCTCTGATCATTAGAAAGTGAGCTCACTTGGTGAGTCGATCGACGATCACCCAAATCGAGTCATGACCCATGTATGTATGTGGAATACATGTCACGAAGTCCATGTATATACCATCAAACTTCCACTCATGGACCTCTTAGGTCTGAACGATACCTTCTGGTACCCAGTGCTCTACCTTCACTTGCTGACAAGTAAGGCATTGTGAGACAAACTTTTCCACTGGCTTTTCCATACCTGGACACTGGTGTTGTCTTCGGTGGTCCTTGTACATGATCGCCACTATTGGATGTACTGCATGAGGGGATGTGTGGAACTCCCTCAAAACTTATGGTTGAAGTTCCACTGGTACCAGGGTACGTCCTCTGAATAAGATGACATGCTCCGCACCTTTAGAAAATACATCAGGTGTCTATCATATGGATATCTGAGCACGTTGTGTATCGTAGTCAATGTCCTCATGGTGTGCCTCCCTGACTCGCTGAAGAATAGGGGGAGTGACTGTATGAGACTGTAGAAAGGATGCTCAATCTATATCCACCAAGGATATATGTAAAGAAGCCAGCTGCATTATCGCCTCTCCTAGCAGTTGTATACTAGTTCTCTTACTGAGAAAATTTACAACAACATTACCCTTCCCATGATTATAGAATATTTTGAAGTCATAATCCTGGAGGAACTCAAGACAACTTTTATGTCTCAGGTCTAGGTCCTTCCAAGAGAAGATATAGCTGAGACAATTGTGATCAGAGTACACAGTAAAACGCTCACCCATCAGATAGTGTCGCCACATCTTCAAGGTGAAGACCACTGCTGCTAACTCCAGGTCATGGGTTGCATAGTTATACTTATACTGTCTCAGCTGATGAGAACCATAAGCAATCACTTCTCGATCCTACATCAGGACACATCCATGTCCGGTCCTTGATGTTTCGCAGTAAACTACGTACCCTACGCCCTCCACTGGAAGCCTCAATATGGGGGAACTAGTCAGCCTATGCCTCAGCTCATGAAAGATCTACTAGAATCTCTACGACCACATGAAGTGTTTCCCTTTCTTATTCAACACTGATAGTGGTGTTGCAACTCTTTAGAAGTATGTTATGAACCTCCGATAGTACCCAGCCAAACCCAGGAAACTTCGTACCTCCGTCCCACTCCTGGGTGGCTACCATGAAAGTACTGCCTTGATCTTCGCTAAATCCACTGCAACTCTAACCTCTGAGATGATGTGTCCTATGAAGTGAACATCTCGAATCCAAAATTGGCACTTTGAGAGTTTACCATAAATCTGGTGCTCTTAGAGTGTGTCCATTACTACCTTCAAATGGTCGGCATGCTCCTACTCAGTAGTCCAATATATCAAAATGTCGTCGATGAAGACTACCACAAAGCGATCGAGGTATGGCTGGAAGATCATGTTCATGAGACTCATGAACACTACTGGAGCGTTTGTTATGCTGAATGGCATAACCAATAACTCATTGTGGTCATAACAACAACTGAATTCCGTCATCTGTACATCCTTATCTCAAACATTGAGCTGGTGATAGCCTGATCTGAGGTCTATCTTCGAGAACCACCATTCTCCCTTCAGCTAGTCAAAGAGGTCGTAAATCCATGGGAGTGGGTACTTTTTCATTACGGTCACTAGGTACAAGTGATGGTAGTCGACACAGAGCCCCAAGACCCCATACACCTTCTTAATGAATAGAATCGAGGCTACCCAGGGAGAAACACTGGGTCGAATGAATCCCTTCCCCTGCAAGTTCTCAAGTTGAACCCTCAGCTCGCACAGCTCAACAGGAGCCATCCGATATGATAGAGTAGATATCGGTGTTATCCCAGGATACATGTCAATGTAGAAGTCCACCTATCTATGAGGAGGTAGTCCTGGAACATCATCAGGGAAAACATCTGCGTACAGGTCCACCACTATAAGATAAGTCGGACTCTCCACATAAACTGCTCCCAGTGTAAGGAAAGACAACTGGTGAGTGATCGGCTTAACCCAACTCTGAGTGTGTCTGTCGTGTTCTGCAAGGGCTCCCTTCTCATCGGTGAAGGTAAAACAGGTCCCATTCATATGGACACACCACACTTTTTCCCTAATACAGTAGATCTGAGCATGGACTGTAGATAACAAGTCCATAACCAAGATGACATCATAAGGCCTCGACACCGCAATGAGGATATCCTAGACAAAGCTCTCGCCTTTTAGAGTAATCTCTCACTGCCAGCACCAGGGCGTAATCATCAAGTCTACTCCCACAAGAGTCTCTAGCCGTAAGGATCGATCCAACGGGTTAGTCGAAATCTCTGATCTCCGAACGAAGGAATTTACAATGAAAGAGTGACTGGAATCTATGTCCATACTAACTGCAGCTTAGGTGGATTAGACACAGATCATACCTTGAATCATCTCTGGGGAACCATGATCACTGGACTTAGCTACCTAAAGCTATGATCTCCCACGTCCACCCTCTCCCTGCTGCCGGGGTGGGCGTCATGATGGTTATGGTGATAACACCTCATAATGTCTCCCACTGCCAGCTACACGTCCAGCTCCTCTACCACATCCACCTCCTCCCTACGGACCGCCTCGTTCGACCCTCTGCCTCTACCTGGGAGGTACGTCAACTATATGTTGGTTATCTATACAGTGGGCCAGATAGTCAAGAGCCATGTGACCCTGCTCGCCGCATGATTAACATTGTCCACTCCAGCCAAGTCTAGATTCGTCTCCACTCTAGGTGCCCTGAACAACCGATTCGGAGTCGTGCGGTCATCCACCTATAGGTATGGTCCTCTTGGACCTCTACGACATATGTCTACTTCCAGTTGTTGAAGAATCTACTGCATGTCGGCTAGAAGTAGGTATCACTGCTGGTGAATGGTCAGCAAGGAAACTCTCCACCAAGAGGGCTCTATCTAGCAACCCAATCTATTCCAGGATGCTGAGGGAGATCAACGGGGCTCTGATCCCTCACATGAGCCCCCGCTTGAAGGTCCGGGCCCTGAAGAATGGGTCCTGTACTATATCAGTGGAGTAGCATGAGAGGTCGGTGAACCTCACTGGGTACTGTGCTACTGTCATGCTTCCATGTTGCAGATGAAGTAGCTCACGTATATGCACTGCACGAAGGGTGGCTGGTACAAACTCTACCCGGAATGGGCTCTCGAAGACTGCACAGAGTAGGGTCACCTCATCATGAACTTGGAGCATCAGGCACCACCATCCACCTACTACAGCCAGAAGGAGACTCGTGGTAAGGATCACCATGATGTATTCTTATGTATCTACTATCCTGAAGACTCTCACCACAGCCTCCAGCCAATCCTCAGCAACTTGTGGGTCCATCTCTCCCCTGAACATGGGTGGCATCTAGTGCTGGAACTCGTGAAACACGCTCAAGAGGTGTGCATCGTCTACTATTGGGGATAGTGGCATCGGTGGCCCAACTGGTAGTAGTACCACTAGTGCCTCTTCCAGTAAAAGACCCTACACAGAGGCCTCATCGCTCGGTGGGATTTATGTACGTATGACTCTTGGGGCTCTAACTGGTCATCCACAGGGAGGCATCCTAAAAGAAACATATGTGACATGGTCAAAAGAGTATACTTGTAGAGCTAACCTAGTTGAAGTGTCTTAAAAAACATTTTAAAAAACACACTTAATCATTGTATTCATGCACTGGATCGGAAATCCGAATACAGGGTCCTAGTGTATGGATACTTCGGCTGTCCGCACCAACAATGGAATCCCAAAATTGAAAACCACACTTAGTACCCTTAACACTATTGATTCACAGAAAAGAAATATCAGAGTTCTATGTTCTAAAGTAGAACCAACTCCTCTGATACCAATTTGTCACGACCCGTCCCCTGGGGCCCGTATTATGACTAAACCATGTCCGCCATCCATAGGCCAGGGGCTAGCCACTAGCACCGAAAGCGTAAATCCCTAAACTAGAAAGCCATTGCCTTTATAATTGTAAACAAACTCAACAGAGTACACAACTGGAAGCAACACACTAATTTATACTGTTTTAAAATGAAGTGCTGGAAAGTAAAAGGGGTCGATAATACAAGCCCAACAGGAAAGTACAAGTACAAATGAAATCATTTAGAACTGAAGAAATGTAAAGTAGCTAATGGGTCGTCTTCCATGGTTCCAACCAGAAGGGTAGGTACAGATGGCCTCCTCAGCACTCTACATCAGTCTGTCTCTTCTATATACCGTCACACCGAGTGGTGCACCTCTGGGTACTGTCCAGTCCTACTACTCTCTACCTCGATCAGGGTTGTCTGTCTTCTATAACCAAGGCAAAAAGGTTCGGGCATATCCCATGCGTGGGTGATTATTATGATACTCAATAGGGACCCTGAGACCCTCAAGGACTCCTAAATCCAACAAGGATAAATGACAAAGTCTAAAATCATAGGATAACCATTACCTAGGGATATTCCCATACATATACCTAAGTTATCTAGTAACCCATCTTAATCATGAGGAAAACACCAAAGTCATAAAATCAGCTTAAACCAGGATTTTTATTAATTTGAACCCTAAGCTGCTGGAGATCTCTTCCCCTGTCGAGTACAGTGGGCCTACCGTGTCACACAGAGGCGCTTCCCTCAATCATGGACTACTGAGGTACTCCTCCTGTTGAGTACCTTGGATCTGTTGTGCTCACACAGAGGCCCTCTTCACCATGGGTCTGCTGCGCTCCCATAGAGTCACTCCCCTGGTAGCCTACCGAGGTACTCCATGTGTCGAGTACCGTGGGTCTGTCGCGCTCACAAAGAGGCACTCCCCACCGCGGGTCTGCTGGGATCACATAGAGGCACTCCCCACTAGGGTAGTCGAATCACTCTGAGTCAAATCATTCAGTAGTCATCAAGTCTCTGCCAGCTACTATATTCTTTCACAAATGCCTTCTCATCTCAATAAGATATTCTTCATAAGCTACTGGTTGATACTCCAACTGTCATGAAGTACCATGTAGAAGTATCTCAAAGTTCTTCCATGTTATAGGGGTCTCAATGCAAGGGACTCCCGATCTGTTAGTTATTAGCCTTTTAGTCTCGGGGGCCTGGTTGGATTCATGTACAATCCAACCTGACCATATCTCAACTATAACCCAAACTCCAGTGGGGTATTCTCAAAGGGATGACTTCACTCCAAGAATACTGGCACCACATAAGGTTCGTCAAACTGTTGTTTGGTACCAATGATATGGACCAAGATTGTAATGGGCCAGTAATGGGCCCAAGTCCGGTCTAACCCGGTCGGACCGACTCGAACCAACCCAGTCTGGGCCGACCCAGTCTAGGTTTCCCCGGTAAGTCTCGCTGGTTCTGACCTGGCCCATTGGACGGGTCATCCCGGAGGTCTCCCCATAGGCGACTTGGCCCGAAGGCAGGGGGCCGGTTCGGCCAGTGTTGCAAGAGGCATGGATCGGGCGACGCCGCCCGGGAGGTCGAGAGACCAGCGGGCAGGTTGCGCGGAATGCAGGCTAGCTGCAGGTGCACCGAGTAGGGCATGTCAGAGGCCGGGCAGGCCGCGAGGGTGCCAGGCATACCAGGGCGGCACCGACTGGGCGCCTGGAAGGCCGCTTGGGCGTCGGTAGGGTGTGGGGGTGCCGGGCAGGGCACCGGGTAGGCCGCGGGGGTGCCGGGCAGGCCGTGGCAGGGGCCTGGCAGGCCGTGGGGGCCCCGGCGGGTCGCCGGGTAGGCCGCTAGTCTACCGGTCAGACCGCACCAAAGGTCGGGTAGGCCGCTGGGGCGCCGACAGGCCGTCGGGCAGGGCGCAGGGGTGTCGGCAGGGCGTGGGTAGCGTGGGTCGTGCACCGGGCAGGACGTTGGGAAGCCATGGGCAGGCGTACCACATGCTCCTCGGGCCGGTGGTGGTCGAACAGAAGCTTTATTTCACCACGGGGGTGGCACGATTCACGGAGTCCGCGGGGAGGGGGGCTTTCATCATTTCCGTCGTCATCGTCGTCACCTCATCGCCATGTCTTCGAATGCCACAAGAATGAAGACTCGATGGAGGATGTCGGGCCATTTTAGGTTGGCCCGCATCCTCTGTGATTAAAGTGATCTCAATTGGTTCATCTAAATAGGGATGATGAACACCAATTATTTACAACCATGAAAAGATTTCTTTTTAAACAATGATGAGAAAAGAAAAGTGATAAAACACAAGGTAAACCCCCTACCTCTTGTTCGTCGATCGACGTTCATCTTTCGTTGATGGTATTGTGGAAAGAAGATGATGAAGTTCGTCATACTCTGCATTCATCACACAATCCAAAACCCGAGCTACATTGGCTATGGAGGACACTCCACATCGGTATGATCTGAGGGAGGAAGTTGAAGAAGGTTGTTGGCAGCGTTCTTCATGTTCTTCGTTCTTCGCTTGGAGAACTTATTTTCTCCCAAGCTCTCCACTCAAGCTCCCACCAAAAGAGAATTTCCAATCCAAAAATAATATAAGTTATCAATTATTTTATTTCCACAGAAATTTCAAAATGGGGTAATAAATTAAGTGGTTACCCTTAATAAATTACATGAGTTGGCGCAATTGATTAATGGGGAGGTCATGAGGCTCCCTTTAATAAAATTACACACGTTGGCACAATTAATTAAAAGGGAAAGGTGGCACTAATTAATGGTAGAGGAGTTCAAGGGACTCCACCCCATTAATGAATAGAGTTGGGATATTTTTCGGCCTCCCATTTATTGAGGGGTTTTAGTCTTGTGTGGTCCCCATGACGTAACCTCTCATGGTAGATTATGTTCTGGTGGGCCACATCACTATTACCTCTCATGGGAGGTTATGGTGTGGCGGTCCCACCTTCAACTTCAAGTGGAGGTTTTAACCAACAACCACTGACACTCAAGGCGGCTCAAAAATAAAAAAAGTGTTGTACACTTTATTTTATTATTATATATAAAAATAGAAAAACTGACTTTTAATCTTGACTATCCGCCATCGAGGTTTAAGTCTTCTTAAGCAAAAACCAGCACTATGAGTTCAACGGTGCCCTCAGAATTCAATTCCGATCACCGGCTCAAAAGTTATAAAAACTCGCTCGTACATTTACTAAACGTACCCGAACTAAACATCAGAAATGGATTCTAGACACACCGGGCCTCGGAATCAAGTGCCGTAAAAATTTATGGACTTGTAAATATCCCATGAATTTAAAAAAAACAATTCCATGGAATTTACTGGTTCTTACAATACAGACACCACAAATATGGTACTTATTGAATATGAATATCCAAATATTTGGAAAAATTTATTAGAAATTATACATAACATGTTCCCTTTGATAAGTGCATATATATAAGTCTTCCAAGACATATTCTTAAACAAATATGTTTTCTTAATCATTAAAAAAAATTCTATTCTAAAATTAAAGAGAAAATATTTCTTTGAGGCATAAAAAATATAAATTTAAATTTAAAACTAAACACTATAATAAGTGTCTTGTATTAAATATTTTTTCGTAATTATTTTTAAACCAGTCCACAAAAATTATTTTTATGATACACAATTTTTTTAGAAATATGTAATTTTCAATCAATTTATAATGAAATTAATGTTAATAATTATAAAAAAAATATTTCTTCATAACAACTAGAATCAATTATGTAATAAGGTAAAATTAATTGAATTAATATATTTGAAAATAGTCTAAAATATTTTTTCCTATCATATGTGATTTCATATAATTTTCACTATATTGATTATTTAAAAATTCATTTTGAACCACTTATTTAGTTGTCTATATTTCTAGGTTGGAATTTGTTTTTATGAAACAAAACAGTATCCAGTTTTTCAAAGTGAATTATATTATCAAAGCATCATATATAAACCGTAATCAATTATATTATTTTCATGCTTACCAAATTATAATAAAACCTTTCTCATTATAGAGACACATATGTGATTCCATAATTGTTTTTAAACATCCATTTTTGGGATTTACTTTAGAAATTTTATCAATAATTTACAATTCTAATTAAATTACCAAATTATAATAATATATTAATCATTTTTCTCACTAATTATAAAATTTTGTGACCATTATATAATTATTTATTAGTATGTGTTATGAAGCATGATTATTGTTATATTTATCATGTATATAATCAAGTAATAGAAGAAAACCCCCATCCATAAAATGAGCAATGAGAGGAAATCCTAACATTTATTAAACAGAATTAGGGTGAAATTTATTATAGTATGATTTTTAAAAATTGTATAACTATTTTGAATCATATTATTATTATTTTAATTTTTTTTATTTTATTTTTGGTATAATTTATTTAGAAAATGTTAAACAAACAACACATTGTTTTTTTATTTACAGATTTTATTAAATTAATATAAATTTTATAGGGAAATAGTCTTCCACCAAAACTCCTCTTTACTCTAAAATTAATCATGTCATTGTTTTTTTTTATTTTAGAAGATAGTCCTCTATGTTTTTTATTTCCAAATCTATTGTTTTACTGGTTGTTTATAATTCATCATTGAAGTAAATTTGGGTTACCATGGAAAAAAGGAACATAAATTATTGTTATTAGAAACCATTGTAATTATGTAATGATTTATTGTAACACCCCAACCAGATTTCCACTTAACTGGTGCCCCAATCTGGATGACCATGTGACCTCATACATGACTTCTCATGCATCAAAGGCTTCAATCTAGTAGTGAGGGTCTAATAAAGAAAGTGTGGAGACTATACTCTCTTTACAAGATTATTACAGCAGTATAAATAAAAATATAAAACAACCAAGGATGTAATAATCCATAACCATACATCATCTAATTAATTCCCAATAATATGTAATTATCTAACCTAATATATTATAGAATTCAGGTCATTCTAGTGTCATTTGTCAAAGGAACCCCCAAATAAATGTACACTGAAAATCGTTTAAATAATCAAGATGTTAGTATGCTCCCATTATCCATTCTCCATTCCATATCCCAAACCCATCATCTAATATAGCTATTTTTCACTTATCCTGACGTACACCTTGAAATCTACTTTGTTAACTTTGGAGGAATGATTAGGGTGTGACTAAAACTCTATATCCCACCACCAATGGTTTGAAAACAAATATGAAGTCTTATAATAGTGTATACTGATGTAAAAAATGAATAATAAACATGATAGTGAAGTATGAAAATTTCAACATTAAAACATTATATAAGTAAGCCCACCTGGCCCCTTAGGTGTTATCATAAACCCTAACTCATCAAGCTTACCTTAACCATATCAGGTTTCTAATTCATAGAACATAGAGGTAAAACACATTAATTGAAATGAAAAAACACTAACCATTTCAATTATAAATACTTAGGTGAACTGGAAAAATTACTCACACCTTGTTAAATCATTAATTTCCTAGTCATCATGGTGAAACCCTAAACAAGAATACTGAATTCCATGTCCATTATTTCAATCCATGGATGTTAAACACTATTTTTATCCATCCATGATAATGGTTAAGTAATGTTGTGTCCCACTTTATTAAAAATGGGTGTGGAACATCATGTACACCATTCACATTCAGAAGACGTGGAACATCATGTCCATCAATCACAGCTATTCCATCAATTCATAATTTTCAATTTGCAACTAACATGGCATTTTCAAAATATCACTACTAAAAGGCCATACCTTTTTTATTATTCAAATTTCACATGGATTGTATATTTTTAATTCATTAACTAATTTCCCTTCAAAAACCATTTATTCATTAAACAATACCATTATGGTTGTTTAAGTCATAAAAGATATATCATCAAGATCCTTTTACCATTTACCCATTATTACTTATAATTTTTATAACATCTTTAAAGATTAATACAATCCAAACAACCCCATCTATAACATTACATTACCAAATGACAAGAAAAAATGGTTTAACAATATAAACAATCTAATTAAACATTTACAACACATTCCAAATGTTTCATGGAATTTTAACTCCCCATGGGAGGCCCAAACCATATCTAATAGTCATGAATAGACATGATGGGTACTCTGAGAGGTTCAACATGACATTTTTATGCCCAATATTTGTTTCATTGACATAAAATAATTACATAGCCAAGAAATATAATGGAACATCCATAGTAACCCGAAATAAACAAGTCCATTGGAGAAAAAATCTAGACCATGTTACATTGGGTCATTTCAAAATAATCATCTAACCTAGACCCTTGATTAAATATAGAAAAACTAAAATCACCATGATGAAATAAAATATAGGAAATAGGGTTAATAATCATTGGATGAAGGGGAACTAATGCACTAAGATTTATCAAAAAATAAAATTAAATGGAGTCAATGACACACCAAGTGCCTCAATTCGCACTAACTGGGACACCAAATGTTAATGAATCAATCCTGATTGATCCTTAGAAGAGTAGACATCATTTAGTTCATAACCCATTTCATTGGTGAAGAAAATTGGGGGGGGGATTATGTGACTTTTTATAATTTTCATGAGGAAAAGATAATTAAATTATCTCCATATGGTTTTTCTGCACGGTTTTCCAAACCCTACAACAAATATGTTGTTCCCTTTTCCAAAGGGGAATCTAAGCCACACTGTTTGTCTGGACACCCATACAGTTTAAAAAATAATGTGGTAACCATGTGGCTACCTCTGTTTGAGGGAGTCTATGAATTTCTATTTTTTGGGTTATTATGAATGATTTTCTAACCATGCACGACCCTCTAATGTGTTTCAAAATCAGGACACACGGTTAACATTACCCTTGTTCAATCCATGAAAAAACCATTATATAGGTAATTTTCTCCCATTTTCAGGGAAAGAACCCCTAGGACACTAACGACACAATTTCCACTCCTGATATACATTATATTAACCAACATAAAGGTAGTTAAAACATAGAATGCAAATGCACCTCCACATTTTTCAGGATCTTATAGCATCCACACCTTATAACATAATGTTCACATGATGCTCTCCCAAAGATTATATGCCCTTAAGGAAATGATTTTTGAAAACTAATTTCATGATCCAGTCCAGGCTTCTACCCGACACAGCACTCAACTTGTCCTGTGAAATGGATGGAGATGCATCCTTAGTTCTTTCGGGTTAGAAAATAGTGACAGTAATCATATATAAATTTATTGGGAATGGTTTTGAACAATAAAAAATTCATATACAAACAATAAATATTACATATCACAAACTAAAAAAACAATAGAACCTTAATAAATATATAACCAAATCTACATACAAATTATGTTTAAGAAAAAAAATAACTGAAAACAAAACTAAAACCAAAATAAACCCCAAAACAGTCTCCTTGTGAGCTCATAGTCACCACCAACCATAATAACAACCAGTTACAGAGTAAAAACCAAATAGAAAACAAAAACCTGTAAAACATCTCTGATCTAGTAATTCATAGTGGAAAAATTAAGGTTTGAACAAAAATAGCTTAGTAGGTAATCTCCATATAATCAATACATATCGTAAATAAAAATAGTCACAAAAAATAGGTTATAATACATATAATGCAAAAAAGTATTCTATCAATTTAAATAAAAAAATAGATTTCCCAGTTGAAAACATCATGCACGCTTTCCTCAGTAAAAAATTATCCCATTTTAAAACCCATCTCTGAAACCCAAAACCACAAGAAAGAACCAATCCATGTTATCAATATATACACAATAAAAATAATTGATACTATATAAAAAATAAAATTCTTCTAGGTAAATAAAATTTGTGGAATAGGATAATACAACCCATATAGATTGGTAATAATTGGTATTTTTAAACATCCCTAGAAAAAATAATTGGATGTACTTGGTTCATACTCACCTTCCATTGTATGGTTAATCACCATAGTCAATAACCACCAGACCTCTCTAAACTAGCCTTACTGGTTGTACAACCTACTTATACTCTCAAAAAATCCATGGGTACCAACCTGTCTAATCAAGGTTGATAAGAATCCATCACTCGACCCTCTAGATGATATCCAAGAATCCAATGATAGTAGCACATGGATAATGAGTAAGTAATCATGTGAATCGAATAAAATAATTAACTAATATTTCCACCATTATTTGATAGCCCAAACTACGACACAAACTATGAAGGGGCCCTCTCCATAGAGGGATGACCATAGAGGTTCCCTTCACATATTCATTAACTCAGAAGTTCCATAATTCCCTATACATCATGTCTCTTTATATAAAATTTTGCAAAACACGATAATGCTCCAACTTGGACTTATCATTTAGAAATCTCAATTCATTTAAAAATCCAAATCCAAAAAATGGGGTGAAACCACCACACATTTTTTGAATATTACAAATGGTATTTTAGATTCATTTAGGTAACAAACTATACCTTATGTTTTAGAATGAGAAAATCTATATAAATCATATATAGAAACCACATTTTAGTTATTTCGAAAATAGGGAACCATTTAAAAAACATATTATTTTTATGGAACCAAAAGTTATGAGGTAGGTAAAGGATTTGAAGAAAAATGGGGGAATGTTCTTGTGAAATATGCGGTATAAGATGAATTTCTATAGATTCCATTAACATTTTTGTTCCTATCCATATCTGTAGCCTATATAGATATGGATATACCCACATCCAATGGCAGAAAAACTAAAAGTTATAGAGTAGAAATTATTTTATTTAAATAAGAAAAAGTAAGTCACAACCAAATTAAAAGGATTTGTACATAAGTTGAAAACCATATTAGACACAAAATCCCACACACTAAACACTTTCCAACAAGAAACTTTTTGTCAAAACCCAACAATTTCCAATCACTATCTCAAATAGACCAAATTCATTTTAAAAGGGACATTTTAATTTTAACAAACACTTGGCATATATATACATATAATATTAATTAGGTAAACTAAATTAAATTAAATTTGCATCAAATTTACATCATTGAATCAGTAAAAAAATTTATACTAAAACATCATAAGCATGAAAAATACATTTAAATATTGATTAGAATTTCTCAAGAATCACATGAAATGTTTCAAAAAGTAAACGGACATAAACACCTAACTCAACAGTGTGTGGTTGTAACAAAACTCCATGATAGTTATGAACTAAGCCCAATAGATGATCCACACAACCAAAAATAAAAAAATGCCTACATTATCCAACTTTCACCCAAGGATCAATGAGATAAGCTACCAAATAAAAACCAATGAACCAAGAGAGGAGGAGGTAAATATGAGGTAATCAACCAAAATACCATGGAGAAGTCACCTTGGAATCCTAAAAAATCAACAAAAGAATTAGAAAAACTAAAGGGGAGATGATTTGGATCCCCCTTATTGCCCCTATTTCATGGAAGAGGGGCGGAGGCTCATTGGGGTTAAAAAAAGAGGGTCATGATGGGAATTTCATCTTTTTTAAAAACCAAGGTCACTTGCATGGTTTTTTCCCACAGGTTTCCAAACTATAATCCATACATGAACACCCTACATAATTAAGAGGACACCTACATAGACTAGATTCATAGTTTTTGGAATCATTCACCAAACATAAATTATTGATTTTTAAATTTTTGGATCCTCCTCTAATGACTATCATACATTTTCAACTAACATTGACCAAGATATATGCATTATACCTAACTCCAAAATGAGGCCTCATAGTTTCTCCTTGACCTCAAAATGTTTAAACAAAACTATTCTGAAGTCATGATAAAAAAACTGTGCAAGAATATGTTAATCTAGAAAAACACTCTAATTTAAAAAATCACATGGATTCCCCTCAAACCATGCACTCATACCATGAAAATGGCCAAACAACACTCAAAACCATCAAAACTCAAAATATTTCTCTGAAACCTCAACCTCAACCTCAACAAAAATATCCTATGACACTAAAAGTGTATAATAAATGACAAAATATTGTCAGTGTTTGAAAACTATGCTCTCATATCAACATCCCTCTCCTAGGTTTCTTCTAAGACCTAAACATGCTTCCACAGTAATCAAACCAATAACATGGTCTTTCCATGATGTGTTTTTGCACTATGATCCATAATATAAATCAGATTCTCATAATGGGATGCATCTACCTCAAAATAAATATCATTTAAATTAATTATATAAAAAGGGTTTAGGTGATACTAAAAAAATCACCAGCACATGAAAATGTCATTCATGGAACCATACTACAATGGAAGAATGAATCGGTACACTATTGGTCTGATCATCTCTACTATCTTAAACGAATACACATACCTAGCTTCCAAATTAACAAATTTCCAAATCCGATACTTGCCAAATCATATAAATACATTAAGGAACACACAATAAATCACTACAAATGAAGAAGTAAATTCTTTTGTCCATTATATGATTTATGTTTAACCTAGGATGTAGCCATATTCTTTCAGATCAAAAAAACATGATCTAATGTATTTTTCACAATACATGTTCCCAATAACTATAATTATCATACATCCATCCAACACAATAGTGATCTACATGGAATACCATAGAGCACCTCGTATGGTTCCACATTGATAGTTTCTTTCTAACTATTATTATATGTGAAATATATAAGAAATATATTATTTACTCATGTCCTACAAAAATCTACAATTCATTACCTTAGTTATCCCTATAATATTTATATAGTATTATTGATATATCATCCTTCTATAGGAAAAAATATACACTCCAAAACACCTGAGTACCTAGATCCTTTGTCATGATATTACATATGCATGAAGTAATATATAGATCATGATTTTAGATGATACTCTGAGGAAGCCCATGAATAAGTAATATCTCTCAGTCATACCAATCACTCAACTGATCTATGGTCAAACTCTCATAAATCAATAAGAAATGTTCTTCTTTTTTCAACCTATCCATGATTACCCATATTATGTCATTCATTCAAGGATTCTTTCAAATAATAATAAAAAATAAAAATAACAATTCCCCACATCTATTCTAGAATGGGTTATGACTGTAGAAAACCATCAGGCAACTGATTATTGGCCTTCAATTACTACAAAATATATCATCTTATCACCAAACTGATAATATTTTTTCCATTAACAACTACTAATACTATCTATGAATATCATGTAACATTTCGTTCAAACTAGGATTCATGTGCCACTTCGTAACATGAAAATATCACATCATATCCTCCCATATAAAAGTTGGAACCACCATGAGACCATGAACATAAATAATATTCTAATTTATTATTGTCCAATTGGGTTAATACTCCCTACCATTAAGGATTTCCTTCAATGAAAAGAACTTTAAATCATCATATTTCATTTTTTTACCTTATTCAAAAGAGTGATAACAACTGATAAGAATAGAAGTGTCATCTATTCATGCTCCCCATGAACACCTTTAAACATCTCATTAAATAAGTCTATCATAATCCCCTCAAAACAATACTCCTAAACCGTCTGATTCTATGCCTTCTGGATTAACACATTCAAAACACCATTTCCTTTTTCCAGTATATAAACTACCTTGATACAATGTAGTTTCATGTACTCAACTCATATCCACTAATTATTATTCCAATAATTCATGTAAAATATATATTATAGGCTATTATAATAAATATAAATAATAAAAATATATCCAATAAGATCGTAACACCAATACATGATGGAAAAAGCACCACAAACAACTGTAGATCATTCATAGAATATCTCTATTCAAGGGGCCTCAATTTTCATTATCTATTGTCCATGAATCGATCTACATGCCTCAATGATAGCTTATGTACTCTTATTTATTAGTCCTTTAAAAAGTACACTCCTCACCCAATTCGGTTATGATTAAAATCAGTACATAGGTCAAATACCTTTTCACCTCCTTGATGGAATTATCACATTACTATGATCTATCAAACACAATTCCCTTATTGGTCAATCCTAAAATTGGAACTTCCAAGTTATTTTTTTATTAATGTTATATATTAATTTCCATGTCCAAAATATATTCAAATGTCAAAAAAATCATGGCATTCTCTCAAAAAACATGAACGTTCATTCGTTCTACAAACACACCGTCCTCTATGACAATGTGCCCTAAAAAGTGCACCATGTCATTCCAAAAATGTAACATATATATCATGAAATTTAGTATATTCTCTTGTAGTTAACTCCGTAAAATTTATATATTATTGGTGTAATATACAAGTGTATTTTAGTAAACAATGATTTCATAATGATGTAAATGTACAAAATTGTCTAAATACATTTTGAAGATTCGGTTCATTAAGTCCATGGACACATATGGTGTGTTTTTTTGGTGTAAATGAAACAATGAATGCTTGTATAAACCATACCGGCTTCTAAATGTTTCCTTCAATATATTAGAAGGACTCACTCCTATATAATTGCACTCTAATATCAAAATCAATAATTGATCACACAAAACCACCCCCACATGGTCAAAATGATCGTCGATATGTGGATGTGGATACTAGTTTTTAATATTCATATTTTTTAGCTTCTAGTAATCATCCAAAAAATTGAAACATCCCATAAACCATCATGGTTAACAAAAGTAGAGAACTAAAAGGTGGCATTATCTGATGTATAGTCCTTTTGGCCTAAATAAACTCAAATCTATTTGTGAACTCTTTAAGCTCTATTGGTCCCAATACATACAATTGAATATAAATTGGATCATCTCCCTTCATTAGTAAGATATTCAACTTAATTTCCCTCTCATGTGGAAACCCTGATAACTTCTCAAGAAACACATCTTCAAATTGATCCACTATTGAAGGGAAAAATCATTCCACAATGTTCTATCATTAGGTTTTAGACTCAAAAACTGGGCTCTGAGATTTCCTAGTTTCCAAATAACTCACCCTACCTAGATTAACAATATATCGTATTCCCATTAAAATCATTTGTTCTTTCCTTATGATATGTTATGTACACTCAACTATAGTAATAATCGATGTGATATTGATATGATACTGACTAGTCCATTCCAAGTACAGTGTCAAAAACCAACATTTCTATCATATATAGGCTCCAAAGAAAATGGTTCATACCAATGTCAAGGGAAAACCTTTTACAAATATATGTGCCCTCCAATCACACCGAACAATGTTTCTATCACCATAAACCCACACACAAATTTCACTACTAGACCCAAAGCATTCACAAGTTGAGGATATATAATGGAATAAGAGGCTCTTATATTAAATAAATCACCAGAAATTATAGAAGATAAATGATTCATACTTTGAATAGTCAGGTTTCCTGTCTTTCCACCACAAGGTATAGGATCTACTGCAAACTCATAAGTTATTTCTATGTTCGTAGCTCATGTCTGAGTGGGCTATGATGCACTACTCTATTGGCATAGATTCTTATATTTCATAGTACCATGTCCAATAACTTGATATGTTTTTGGATTATAAATACAAATTCTAGATTGATACAAGGTAGAAGATCCCCGTCAATATTAGCTAACATCCTCCATTACCAACAAGT
This sequence comes from Viscum album, assembly GCA_963277665.1. Taxonomy (NCBI): domain Eukaryota; kingdom Viridiplantae; phylum Streptophyta; class Magnoliopsida; order Santalales; family Viscaceae; genus Viscum; species Viscum album. The sequence goes on along the minus strand of OY728142.1, from coordinate 1,255,322,105 downwards.
GGTTTAGAATTACTGTAAAACCTATGTTTTTGGACCATCCTTCTTAAATCTCAGCATGCCACTAGTAGTTGAAGACAAAAACACTCATGTGACCAAGACATCCACACTAATATCTAACCCTTTTATCACCTCAAGGAGAAGATGATACTCTTCCTTGGATACTCTTCCCACAAATACCTTATTAGGAACCATCATATTTTCACATACCACTATCCAATGAAGTTCCCCAGATCACCTAGATGTCACTACCTATGCAACACTAGAAGAATCCTTTAGGTTACCCTTAGAAATGAGATCCTAATTCACTACCTCAACAATTTTCTTCAAATAAAGATATTCAACCGGTACATAATCTCAAATATACACTCATCTTAAAAATATTTCACTATAGGTGCCTCATCTATATCCAATTTTTTGAAAATTAACCACTAGTAAATAAAGCATCTAGCATAATCCATCACTGACATATTCCCTTTCTTCGTACTCATAAAAACTATAACACTATCCCTACTTGTGGTATATGATTATAAATGGTACATGAACTTTTCTTGGAAAAACATATTATCAATACCCTATAACTTCTCATCTTGAACCAGAATAATCCCCCAACGAAATTTATTTTCATCACAATATATAATATTGTAACATAAATCTATTCTCATGATGAGTATCTAAGTGACCAAGAATCATCTGGATATACTCAATAAATAAATCAGATTCCCCAATAAAAAATTTTCTAGTGGATATTAGAGGGTTCTATAGATTAACATCTCTCATCAGATAAAACATACTTAGTGATTCCCACTTCATAAAAATAGGGAATTTATCAAGAAACCTCAAAACCCACATGGGGTTTTGTACAACTACCAGAGGTGAATTATTAGTAATTTCATCTTGTATACTTGCTAGAAATGGTCATCATGGTGTAATCACTCTATAATTTTTAATTCAAATTTAGGTAACATAACAATTTATTTCATACATATAAAAAATAGGAGTCATATACAACTATTATATGTTATTCAAAATATAATATCACAATTGATACAATTAAAACAGAGTCACTTCCCACAACCATCCCTTTTCTAGGCCAAAACATACTAATGGAAAACCAAACTTCTATATATAGCATATTTTGATTTGAAATCATTTTTAATAATTTTAAATTATATACTTCAATTTAAAAATTATCATTTATTTCATTTGGAATGATTTTTCCCAAATCACAAAATAAGAGAAAATAATTTTATTACTATCAACCTAACTATACATGATCATTAGTGCATTCCAAATATGCTTAATGTAATATAAACTATATAGTTTCATAAATTGATGAATTCAAACACAATCTCATTCTATACTATCACAAACGAAAAAAAAAGAAATATCAAATCACATGTGTATCACCATATTTGAGATAAAATCCAACTATAACAAGGGAATATTATGAACATCAATCCCACCCAGGTTACATGGGATTTAACCAAGACTTGGGTTAGTTAAACCCACACATGAGATCATTTCTACGGCCCAATCATCATAGTATTATATCTACCTTTCTCAAATACAAATATAGCATAAAATAAAACACTCTTATAACACTTTGTAATATCTTGGACCTGGTTTCACTGAACTAGTTATTATATTAGGATCACTATGTGGCATAAACTTCACCTCTCCATATGCTAGACGAATCCATCTAGCCCTGAGGGTCTTTATTGAATGTGGGGGTGACTATACCGTATTTACCAGAGTATAACATGAGTGGAAATAAAAATATACAATATGAAAATTAGTAATAAGAAATAACCACAGATGAAGTAATAAACTCCCAAAATTACACAATGTCAACAACCAATAAATTTAACATTTCATGTCACAATTTTGTCTTGTGTAAAAAGAAACAATAAAAAAGAAACCCTAATGATATGAAAAATGAGTCCCAAAATCAATCTCATCCTCTCATCCATGATCAATTATATATCCCAGATCATACATTTAATATATAATTTTCTTCATTATCATGGTCTTCATCCAAAATTTCTTCTTGGGTAGCAACATATACCCAATAAGGGGGTGTGTACAACTAAATCATCCACAATTAATGGTCTCTACTAAAATATAAAGTCTAATAACCATGTATGTTGAAATAAATTTCAATAATAAAGAATATAGACAAGTAAATGTGTTTCACAAGTAAGTCATTTTATCAGTTATCCACTTGGGTCATTAGGTGTTATCATGACCCCTAACACATCAATCCTACCTCAACCATGCTAGTATTCTAATCCATAAAACATATATTAAAAGAAATAGGAATAAGGGAAATCATTAACCATTTAAATTAAAAATATTGAGGCACACTATCCAAATTACCCATACCAGGAAAATGATTTAGAACTCAGCTATCATGAAGGCGCCATATCCAATAATATGGAAATTTGTTTCTATATTTTCAATCCAAGGATGTAAAAACCCATATATAGCCATTATATATCATGGATATGGAATCCTAGGTCCAATATACTTACCCATGGGTTTGGAATATCATATCTACCATTCACATCTGGATGATTTGTAATCCCATGTCCATCATTCAAAACCATTCAACAAAATTAAAAATTCAATGGTCTAACTTATGTGGCTTTTTTAACATATCAAAGCATCAAGGGTGATCCTTTTCCATTTATCAATATTGACATGATTTATCTCATTCATCATCTTTATCATGCATCTATTCAAAATCATTTATTCATTTAATAGAAATATCAGGGTTCTATATGTCCTATAGAAACATGGTCAATCCCCATTAACCATTTAATAATTTTCATCTTCATTTTTATAATTTATTTACCATTATATGTAATATAAAAAAACACTTATATAATTTTACATTCCAAAATTACAATCATATATGGTTTAATCATCAGAACCCTCTATTTCGACATTTACACCCTATTTATAATTTTTTATGGAATTCACACACCCCATGGGGGACATAACATATTCTCATTGTCGTAAACAGAACAATTGGGTTACATGAAAGGCCTAAATTATAATGTTGAGGGAAAATATAAGTTTTTATTATAAAAAAATATTTAATGTCATAAAGCAATTGTAAAACCACACACAGATGAAAAACAACAAGACTATGGTTAAAATATTGTAGAATTCATACCTTTAGGTCTTTGATAAAAATTTATCCAAAATTGTCTGTTTATCATTCTAGAATGGTTTATGTCACCAAGGAAAAGGGTGTCTTATAAATAAGGTTCATAAGATTCAGAAAAATAATAAATTAACCATAAAAATTCTTCTACAAACTAGACGGAAATAGAGTCGGATACATACTAGGTGATTCGATTCACACTAAACAACACTCCAAATGCCTAATAATCAAAGAAGATTGAGCCCTAGAAGAGTGGATATATTTTTGTTCATAACCCATGAATTTAATGAATGAAATGGGGGATAAATACAGTGAAATATTTTAATTTTAGGCAACGATAAATTGAAATATGTCAACTTTTTATGAGGCACAAGTCTTGGTGAACAATGTGTCAAATATGTGGTTCCCTATGTTCAAGAGGAAACCAAGCCACATGATTTATTTTTACACCTACCTAATTTGAAAAATCATATGGTCACCTGTATCTAATAGAGTTCAATTTTAAATTTTTTTCATTGGTTAATATGCACGATTTTCTATCCTTTCACCACCCTCTAATAGTATGTATGGTTATGTCATACAATTAGCACTAATCATGCGCCAATCATCCAACGTGCATTGGATGTCTATATTTCCCTCATTTTCATCCCTCGAAACACTAAGAATGTCTTGAGACCTTTTCCACTCCTTTGAAAAATTCCATTATCATGCATAGAGGTATTAAAAAACATAATAAAAATATACCTCATTAGTGTTTAAGATCATCCAATTACTTTTTAGTGGCCTAAACTATTATTTTTATTATTAATAAATATTATTATTTTTCTAATATGAGTCTTCTATTTTTTTATAGTATGTGTATTTATTAGTGCTAAAATAATGATTAATAATGTGTAACTATTCAATATGGTTTAAAAAAATCAAATCCATTAAAATTCTAATAAGGAGAAACATATATAATGGATATATTATATTTTATAGTTTTTTATAGTGGTTATTATTTTTTAGAAATAATTAGTACATTCTATACATATTATTTCTAATTAAATATATTTCTCAATGATAACTAATTTTAATTAAAAAAATAACCATTTTAAACAAAATATTTTTTTGAGTACTAAAATTTAATTTTATAGAACGTAATTATTATTGTCAAAAATAATTATTATTTTAAATACTCAAATTTAATATATATTATTTTCTCATTAATTAACTAAAAATATTTATAAAAATTAATTAATTATTTATATAATAATTTATAATTATATGTTTTCATTTATTTTTACAATTTAAATAATAATAATAATATAATCATAACCATAAAATTATTGAAAAAAATTAATAATCATCGAAGAAATAAATCTCAAAACGTGTTCATATCACCGAAAATATTATCTATATAAATTTAATTATCAAATACCAAAATTAGAGATATATATATATATATATATATATAATTTTATAAAACCCAAAATATAAATTATATATAATAATTTGTATTTTTTGAAAAATAATTTATTTACAGAAATATTTATTCCTAAAATATCCACATCGACATAATAAATATGAATATAATCTTATATACATAATTGAGATATTATCTAAAATATTTTTATTACTCATATTAATAAGTGAATAGACATTAATTTTTCAATATTATGAAAATCAACATAAGAAAACATAAAGACCATTTATTTTAATTTATTTCACAGAAATAAATATTTTTCTTGACTTCTGGTTAATTATGACAAATCTATGTAATTTCTATTAAAAATAAGCTTTTATCAATTCATGTTTATGTTTTTTCTAAATTTAAAAATGAATCGATGTTTTCAACACTAATCAAAGTATATTTTATTTATTGTTGAGTTATCACTGATAAAATCTTGATTTTCATATCGGTATTTATAACACCGGTAAAAGACACTTTTGTTAGGTTTATCTTGAGCACTGTTGAATTTCATCTGTTGCTGCATTTTTGTACTACATAAAAAAACGTCATGGAATCAAAATTAATAAAAAAATTAAATTAAAAATAATGTTACATTATAATATATTATATTTACAAATAAACATTTATCATAAATATTTCAATATTTAATAATTATATTGATATTTAGAATTAATTATAAAACAATAAAATTTCCATCCCAACATAAAAAACAACATATAGAAGGTTGGGTGGCCTTATATTCTCTACCCCTTGGTACCCCCTTCTCATACATCTTGATAATTCGACATGTTCACAAATAAAACACCATAATCTTGAAAAAAGTGTTTCTCATCAATAAAATATAATGATTAATTTGTTAATATTATAAAAAAGAAATAAAACAAAATTAGTATACAATAAATCATAAATAAGAAAAAAAATAAGATATGAATTATAAAAAAAAATACAATAATATAAAGGATAAAAATATATATAATTAAAACAAGTTATAAAACAATATGACACTCCCAACATGTTTTATTTATTTTCATTCTCTGATGCATATTTAGTCAGACTGATCAAACTATACATCAAAATGAAATAAGATTATTTAATACATGTCAGAAAATGGAAAACCGATCATTGTACAATATTATCAAGAGAATCCAAGTGTGTTTTTTCAGTTTTGAGTATATTGAGTTTTTTTAAAAAAAAATTGTTAATTTAAAACAAATACACACACTTTTAGTCATACTAGTAGCACTATATATCAGATTTACTTGTGGTTCATTTATAAAAATCACACATTCTTTATAATTATTTCTTTTAATGTATCTGAATATTATGAGTGAATTTTATTTCTTCTGTCTATGTGACAAGTGATTTGAATTAAAAAAAATTAAATTTAATCCTAGAAAATTAGTCAAATTAGCCCCACCATGTTTCTGATTACCATGAGGCTCATTTTAATATATCAAAAATGAGTTTTTAACCACTTTTCCTAAAATATTATGATAATTTGAGGATAAATTTTTTTATGTGACATGCACATTGAAGTAAAATTTCAATTCCAAATGAAATCAAATAATATTTATCATAATATCAACACAATATGTTAGATTGATGTGTGGATAATTCTTAATGTTAACAAATAAATTATTTTAAATTTCCTTAAACTACAAATAAAATATGGGAAAATTTACTCAGTTATGAGTATGTGACATGAATTTTGAAAGAAAATTTCAGTTTTAAATGAAAATTTACATTCAGTCATTAAACCAACAAAACTACTCAGATAATTTTATTGGTTAATTAATATAGGTCACCAATGCATAAATAAACATTTTCTTGAATAATTATTGTTATTTGAGTGAGTATGCTCAGTTTCAAGTAAATGATTCAAATTATTAACTAAAATTTCTTTTTTATATTAAAAACGCACATTTTTGGTTATATCGGCCACACCATCTATCAAATTGATGTTTATATAATTCCAATATGTCAAAAAATGAATGGTCGATCATTTTTCAACAGTATCATGACAATTAGAGCATGTTATTTCTATTTTTAATTTGTGACACATGTTTTGATCTAAATTGACACTTTTAAATGAAAACACTCACATTAATTCATACCAACCACATCGTTTACTGAATTTACCAAAGAAAAGGTCCTACACATCATGAATTACTTATCCAGTTTTTTTTTCAAAAAAATATTCAATTTTATCCTATTTACAGGGTTTCTGATAACAACTGATAAGAAATATTATCTTTTAGTCATATTGGCCACACAATTTATTAGGTTGATTTGAGGATGATTTCTACACATCCAAAATGAAATAACAATGTTTTTACAAATTTTAAATACAATAAACGGATGTTTTATCTATTGTGAGTATGTGACAAGAATTTTTAACTAAAATTTCCCATTAATACTAAAAAATACACTTTGAGTCATAACAGTCACACCATGTATTAGATTAATTTTTAGTTAATTTCTAAACGTCACAAATGAATTACATATTTTTTTTTATAATGAATCATTTTTTCAAACTTTTTCCTTATTTATATGTATGAGAAGAATGTTTTCAACAAAAAAAATACATGTATATCTAACTTTACTTTTTTAATGTGGATTTAACATTAATATTACCACAGTACTTAGAGATTCCATAGATAATATTCTAACATTCTAACATCATATTTATCTATTATCATATATCTTATTATCAACTAGGACCACTAATATTTTTTATTAAACACATAGATTTATTTTATTGTACGTATTACTATACCCAAATGTTCTTCTTAACAATATCATTATTAATACCATTATTTATTCTCTAATGTGTCTGGTCAAAGGCCATTAAATATTACTACATTGAGTATATCATCTAATAATTATAGACCGCAATCGTTTAATATTACATAATCTTTACTTAAATGCAGAATTTAAACTGAGAATATTTTCAGGTTTAGGGTATCAATGAATTATGTCATAACTACCACACAACAACTCAAATATTACAATATAAACAAGTCTACTCAATATCAATTCATTCAAAATCTAAAAAATTTATGAATAAATCAATATTTATTTTTTCGATTCAAATACTCAAAAAATTAATAATGAATTCTTCATTTCTCTTACCCATTATTATACCATATGGAAAAAAAATCAGAATCATGGGATGAACAGAAAAACCGAGTAAAGGATATATAATAATGAATCAAATCATTAGTCCATGAATACATTATACCCATGATATAATTTCAACAAAATTATATATTTCAACCACAATTCATATAATCATTATTATACATCATGAAATAATAATATTGATGAAAAAATAAATTTTATATCCTAAATAATAAATGTAAATTTTGTCATCCATATCATATATACATTATGTATTTCACAATTACATATATACTAACCATCATGGTTACATTTGGAATACCCATCACTATATATTCTTTAAATCTCTAAAAAGAAACCTTATTGTTTATCTCTATATAATTACAAAATTTGAGATCAATCACTAGCTTACGCACCCTATGTTTATTATGGAAACACCCATATATATAAAAAATTACAAATAACTATAACATAATCATAATACATTAATTAGAATAAAAAATAAATAACATTTCTACATAGTAATCAAATGATAAAATTTCAAGATATTGGCATAATAAATCCATCCTAAAAAAATATATTGAATACCAAAATACATGAAAATGGAATATGGTATTTATTTTCCTTTTAAAAATATTAATTATTATATAGGAATCCACATATTAAATAATTTTCTTCATGGTGGAAAAGTCATTGAACCCATGTATGTTAATGAAATATACCATTATTTATTTTGTAAAATGATTCATTAAAAAAGATTCAGTTAGAAAACCATTGAATGAAATTAAAATTCAAAGGGGATAATTAGAAAACATATAAAATAAGGTCATGTATATTATCGAAATATGCCTCAATGAAATGAGATTGAGATGAAATCCCTAACCATGAGTCTGACACGTCACATACAACATTAATATTGCATAATATAAAATAGATAATAATTGATACATAATTGAGAAAAAAATTCAGGTTTTTTATTTATTTTTTATCAATTATTTCAATTTTATTATAATTATATAATTTTTTATGTTCATATTATACATTTTATCAATATTTGGTACTTGATTCAAAATTGAACATGGTTTGATGTCACTAGTCCATGATGTCACAAGTAATTCATCTCTATAATAAAAATAATGAAATTTTTATAATATTTATAAAGAAATTATACAATTATCTAAAACCATGAAGCATGTTTATGAAAAATGAACAACATTATAATCATGGAGATAGTATGTCGTGTGTACACAAGAGTGAAGTTTTCAATTTTTCTTTGTTCATTATAGAAATAATTTAAGTATTATTTTATCTCTATAGAATGATCATGGAATCATTTATATCCCATTAATAATTTAAATATACATATATATAACATTAATGTGATATAATGAATAAAAATGAGTTTAATCACATTATGGAGGTGATAGTTCACACATACGCATGAATAACAATATCATTTTTATGTGCATCCAAAGTAAGAAATTAATTTACATATAATAATTATTTAATGATTAATATGTAATGAATGTCAAATATAATCATTAATTATATAATTAAAACTAGTCATGAGAGATGGTTATGAAAAAATAATTAGATGGGTTCATGGAGGTGATAGTCCACATGTGCACAGGAACGATTAATTCATTTCTCAATTAAAGGAAGTAGAGAAAGATTTAGGTGATATTATCAATATAATAAAATCAAATTATATTGAGGATACTATATTTATAATTTCATCATGGATGAAATAGATTTAATGAAAATTTAAGAATAAATAAAATAGAATCACTTAAATAAATACATTACCTTTACCTCAGATGATCAAATTTCTTAACCCCATAACATCTCTAAGAAGGTTGTTATTCCAAATATTAGGCCTCAAGAATGTGTGGATGGATTCTATGAAGGGGTTTGGGAAGAACATGAATGAATCGAATGGTTTTTCAAGTTTTATTAATATAGAGTAATGGGTTCCTTTTTATAGGAGAGGGTAGGGTAACCCTTGGAATTATTAAACGTATTAAATTAATATAAATTCAATTTAGATTAAAAACGGTTCCATGTTGATTTAGATCAAATCTATGATGAGTAGGGGTACAAATATAATATTGGAATTATAATTAGACATGTTTTGAATAATTTTTAATACTTATATTTCATTTTTCTACTTTTTAACTTAACTTTTTATCATGTAATTTACACATATAGGGTTAAAATAATTACCAAATCATGAAAAATGTCTACTAAATGAATCATAAATTTCATTTTTTGAGTTATCTGAACTATCTAGTCAAAGCATGTATATTTTGGAATTTTATATCATTTAATTAAATATTTTATATTTTAAAATATGTGTTATGTCATTTTTGACACTATATATTACATGACATTTTTAAAATATCAAAAAAAATGGTTCCATCGAAACTAATACTTTAACTCAATCCTAATAAATCAATTACAACATCATCATTGTCTAATAATTAAATTTAATTATATAATTCCTAAAAAGAATAAAAAAATTACCATGATGTTGGTAATTTCTAATCATTCAATTTACTATTCATAGTCGAAGATATAAAATATATAACCACATATTAAAAAAATAATTAATAAGAGACATATTTATGAAATATTTTGCATTACATTATATTAAATGTTATAAATGTCATAATCACAACCAAGTGGTTTATGATAGACACAACTTCTACCCAAAGATGGTAATTTATCGATAATAAGTCGTCTAATATGATTAGGGAAAGTTCAAGAATAATTTTATAATTTTATAATTTTAATTTTACCTTTAATTACCCTATTTACCTTTAGTCATGGTAAATAAAATACTAAAATTACTATTCATAAAAAAATTATTTTGATCATATTGGACCATATTTTTCATAATAATTACAACCATGAATATAGATTTTTTAAATTTTAATTCATAGATGTTGTTAAATTCGGTTTAACACAAATCGCATTGAAGGATTGAGAAAACATGTTTTTTTAATTAAAACGCTCAAAATTTTCCATTGTTTTTTTATTTAATTTTATTTTAAAATTACATCCAAACAAATTTATAGAATTAACTAGTAAATAATTCCTAAAATGAAAAATAAAAAAATGAAAAAATTTAATATAATAATATAAATAATTTCGACGAATATTATGTTTTGAATTAAAATGCAGTATTTCTCAATGTTCATTAAAAAAAATCAAAATTGTCAGAAAAAACCAAAAAATAAACCACAATGATTTTTTATGTTCCACATTCAAAGAAGAATTTTATTATTTCAATATAGAATGTAAGTGAACAAAATATATTTAAACAGGGTTCACCAGAAAAAGGTTGTAAAACCACCTTCAAAACACATCAGAGTATTTTATGCCTAAAATTGGATGTATTCTTATTTTATTCCTACAAAATTTATTACTAGTAAGTACAAATATTTTAGAATATATCTATTAATAATATAGATAGTTCCATTTGTTCTCTCCAATAAAAACATATAGGTGATAACTTCAATTTAAAATAATAATATAAATGATATTTTATTTCTTGGTATAACTCAGTCATCCGTGTAGGATAATATTTTAGAGAAACCAATTGTTGAAAGTCAGGTACACTATCCTTCATATAAAATCCATTAAAGTAAAATTAAAAACTAATTCATAAATATCATTAGATAGGAAAAATTAATATTCTATAAATAACTTGATTTTACATCCTTCCCCATTTTTGGAAATTCTTTCCTTGCAATTTTATATAATTATCAAATATGTGGGGGTATTTCACCCACATAGAATTTTTAGATTCCCATGTTTCCTCGTAAACCGTATCATTTTTTCATAGAACCTTAAACCGATGAATCACCTCATTCCATAACAATTTCTCTCTTCGGTCATGAATCTGGACTGGCTGTTTCTCTTACGAAATATTCTCCTCCAATTGAACATCTTCTAGAGTCAAAACAACAGTTAGGTATAGAATATACCTTCTTAACATTGAATCATATAAAAACATTGTGTACCTGGGATAAACATAGAGGTAAACCCACTTAGTATAAAACTAATCCAAATTCATCAAGGATTTTATAGGGTCCAGTGAACTGTGGACTTAACTTCCCTTTTATACGAAGACGAATCACACATTTCCATAGAAAACATTTGGGAAAAAAATTATAACCTACCTTAAATGTAATATCCTTCCAATGGTTATCTACATTGATTTTCTAAATTCTCAGAGTTGTACCCATGTTTTTTATAATGAACCTAACCTTTTCTAACATTTATTCTGTCAATTATAGTCCCATAAACTACTTTTCACCTTCTTCATCCCAAAAATATGGAGTCGGATACAGCTATCGATATAATGCATCAAATGGTTCTATCTATATACTAAAATTAAAACAATAATTATATAAAAGCTTTACCAAAGAAGTATGATCATCCCAACTCCCTTGGTATTCCACTGAATAAGCACATAGAATATGCTCCATGTTATGAATTGTTAGTTCTGTCCGCCCATATGATTATGGATGAGAAGTTGTACTAAAATTTAATCCAGTACATAATGACTTCTAAAGGCCTTTTCTAAAGAGACAAGTGAACCAGAGATCATGATCAAATACAATTCATAGGGGAACTCTATATGACCTTACTATCCCTTTAGTAAATAAATGATAAATTTTATCTAAAGATAGAGTGTCTCTAATGGGATAAAAATGAAATTATTTGGTTAATCGATAAACAATATCCTATATCTCATTATTTCCTCTATATTTATTTAGTAATCCCATAATGAAATCTGTGGATATATTTTCCCATTTTCACTCTAGAATTGGAAAACGATGAAGTATCCCCATTAGAATCATCCACTCCTCTTTAACTTGCAGACACGTCAATCACATCACAGTACAGTAAAAAATATCTTTTTTTACTCTATCCCACCATTAATCCTCTTGATGGTCTATTTATATATTAGTGATTCTAGGATGAACTATAAATGAAGAACGATTAGTTTCACATAACAACTCTTTCTTCAATCGTGAATCCCAAGGCACACATAACCTCTTCCCAAATATCAAAATAAAACCTTTATTAGTGCTATATTCTAGAAACATACCCTTCTAAAACAATTCTACCACTTTTTTCAATTCATTTTCTTCTCTGTGTGCTTTCTTAATTATGTCTGATGGAGATGACTACACTAAAACCTGAAAAAAATCAGAGGAATTTTCTACCTAACAACTTCTATGACTAATTTTATCAAATTATTTACAAATTAGAATGTTCCAAACATAATGTGGTTAGTGAAGCATTAATTTTCCAACTCAAATCATTTCCAACATTATTTTATTTTCTAATATGGCATTGAATCATCCAATCATAATCCTGGATTAGTTCCAACTATCTTAATTATTATATTTTCAATTTTTCAATGTGAATATATACTTCAAACATTTCTTATTAGTATATATTTCCCATTTTACTCCATAGAGATGATACCTTCTAATTTTTAAAGTAAAAACACCATAAAATTCAAATCATGTGTATGATAATTTTACTCCTGACATGTCAATTAACATAATGAAAAAGAAATTACATGATCATTATTCAATATGACACAAATATTTCCTTTTAATGAATCATCATTATAGATAACAAATTAACCATTTCATGAAGGTAGGTCTAGAAAAGGATCATTCCCCAATATTATTTTTAATTCCTAAAAACAACCATCACATTGTTTTTTATATGATCGTAACACATTTTCAAGATAACATAGTTAGTAGGATAGATAACCATGAAAAATATTCAACAAACCATTGAAAATATCATGCTTATTCGAGAAAACTATGAATTTCAGTTATATTTTTGGTTCATTTCTATTCATCACCAACATTCATTTTTGATTGATAAATGGTTATTCAATCGTTATAAAAAATGAGACCAATGAATGAAACATATTTCTAATAAAAAATTTCATATATGAATTTTCCATACGATTTATTTTATTTTAAGGTTTTCCAAATAACACATAGATTAATTTCATTTCCTTATATATTGTTATAATGTACCAAAATTCCATCAATAAAAACAACCATAGACTTATATACGAATGAATTGAATATTATATTAATAAGATCCCTGAATGTAAGAGGTTCATTAGTTAATCAAAATGATATAACTTGATATTCATAATTTCCATATCTCGTTTTAAATGTATTCTTCATAATGTCTTCTTCCAATACATTGAACTGATTATACCCCGACCATAATTCAAGAATATAAAAATATTATTCTCCTTGGAGCTAATCATAAAAATAATTGATATGAGGTAATGGATACACGTCCTTAATCGTGATGATATTCATGGCTCTATAGTCAATGAATAGTCTCATTGAACTATCTTTCTTTTTGACAGAAAAGACAGGAGCACCCCATGGTTATGCACTAGCTTGAATGAAACATTTATTTAATAACTCCTGAAATTGCTTCTTAAACTCCAAAAGTTCAATTTGATTCATTTTACAAGGGGGTTTGAAATTTTATTAGCATGGGGAACTCAGTCAACATAAATTAAACTTCTCGATGAAGTATAACACTAGGAAACTCATCCCTAAAAACATCAAGATATACTTTAAAAAAACATCATTAATTTTAACATGTATATTGATTTCACAAATATCTATAGAAATGGAATCAAACAACATGTTGGAAGAATTTGAATAAAAAACAATATACAAGATACCACTTAATTTGATGAAACAACATCTTTTGAAGTAGTTTCAAAGTATTTCACCAAAAATTTATGGTTATAAATAGGCTTCTTCCCATCATTCTAGTTCTTCATCAGACACTCATTTTCATAATGAACCATCTCACTGCACTTAAAACAATTTATTGGCTGTAAATAATAAATTTTTACCAATACCTTGACCTATTTCTATGCAGTTATGAAAATTATGTGCCACTTAACCACATCACATGAAATTACCAAAGATCAAAAGGAATTCCCCAGTTTCATTTTAACAATAATTTAGCAAACAATAAAATAAATATTAATACCATCAAACATTTTTTAAAAATTATTCCCTTTCACTTTCCACACCAACCTCTTGTATTGTTTTTTTTAAAGAAGACCAGTAAATCAGAAAACTCCTTTTACAATTTTTTGTTACATAGAACAAGTTTTTCATAACACTTGTAGTCACAATAAGACCACATCCTTCGACACAATAGCTTTAATCTAGAGTAAAAATTATTTATTTTACTATTATGACCCTAGATAAAGTGTAGAGTGTACATTTACAATCATGATAATAATTATTTATAAACATCCACTGATTTATCCACCTATACCAATTCAACAAATTATTTTCATCCTAATCTGAACCTCCATAGGAAAATATTATTAATGAAATATATTTGGAATACATACCACTAAAAAAATCAATATCTCAATTATCCTTGATATTATTAACAATAGACCTCCAATGATTATATTAAAAATTAATATGGTAAATATAATGAGTGACCTTTTGATTGTATAAACACCCCATGTCATTGAAAATCTTTTCTAGTGCTTTAATCTAACCTTTGACTAGCAAGGGGTTATATTATTCTCTAAATGATATAACTTGTTCCCTCATGATAATATACAATACCAACATATTTCTACTTGGTAGATCTAGTTGATCTAGTTCATGGAAACCACCAATGTTTATCACCCGAGTCAACTAATCCATCATTATAATAATCAATTCGATTCTAATTCTGACTATCTCAGCATGCTGACTTTGAAGTTTTTTTCTTATGGATGTCATCCCATCAGAACTTCCCTATATCCACTCTGGAAAAACATTATGAACAAAAATATCTTACATAATGCAACATAGTAATTTTAAAATTCAATATCATTTCAATTTGACCATAAAATAAAAATCATCTATGGATATTCTATTAATAATATCATAACCCTTAAAGTTATCTAAACCATTATTCAATACCAACTAGAAATACCTAGGGTTTAAAATTACATAATCATGAGTTTAATCATGAATTCACATTGAGGGGATTTTCTGTTTTAGTGTTTCATATAATTAGGCCATATATATTACATAATATCTCAAATATTATAATATAGACAAGTATACTCAAAATCCATTTTTCGATAATCTAAAACATTTCAAAATAAATCATGATTTAATTTTCTTCATAATAATCTTTACAACATTCATCTTGTCTTATTCCATTATCCTACTCGTAGTTAAACGATGTGGATGAACATTTCAAAAATATTATATGAGCACAAAAATCTCAGTAAGGGATACAAAATAAGGAATCAAATTGTTAGTCTAAAAACACTTTAAACCTGTGAGAAATTTTTAATAAAATCATAATTTTCACCAAAAATAAAAAAACTCTTAAACATACCTCATGAAGTTATAATATTAATATAAAACATCCTAGAAATCATAAATCATAAAGGTAACATGTTTCATCCACATCATGCATACATTGTAACTTTTACAGCTATATAGGGACTAACCTTCATAAATACATTTTGAATACCATAATAGTAAATACCCTTAATATCTTAGGAGAAACATTATTTTTTAAACTAATACCCCATGAATTGGAGAGATACCATTGGATTACCAACCCTTGGTTTATCACAGAACCAACTATATACATAAGTTATGTCCATGAACTATAACCTAAACATTACACATTAACAAGCATAATGTAAAAACAACATTTCCACAATACACTCACAATATTTAATTTCAAGATATTTTCATAATAAACCCATCATTAAAATAATTTTCAATTCCAAAAAAATAAAAATGGGATAAAGTATTTTTTTCCTTCTAAAGAACATTAAGGCTTATAGGGAATCAAAACATCAAATAATTATCACAGTAGCAGAAAAGTCATTGTCGCCACGTACATTAGTAAATCAATACATTTGTCATTTAGTAAAATGATTAGTAGAAAAATGTTTCTTTTAGATAATATTGGGATGTAATTAAAATCAATGGTTTTAATTAAAAATCATATAAACTATGGTTGTGAATACAATCAAAATATTCTTCAATAAAAGGAGATTGAGACGAAGTCCCTTACCGTGATTCCGAATCATCACGTACAATCTTAATATTCATAAATAAAAAACATAGAATAAATTCAATATTCATGAGAACCATTTTAAACTAGATTACTTCATTTATATCACTTATTACAATGTTGTAAAAATTACATAATAATTTATGTTCATATTGGATGTATTGACGATATTTGGTAATGGAGACGAAAATGAACATGATTTTATGTAATTAGTCCATGTAGTAATAAATATTTCAACACAAAAATAATATTAATGAAATTATTATATATTTTATACATAAACTATATGTTTAATGAAAACAGTAAATCAGGTTATGTGTAATGAAAAACATTATAATCATAGAGATTGTATGTTGTATGTACGCCTGAGTAATATTATTCATTTCTCATTGGTCCTTATTGAATGACTTTATGAATTATATATTCTTCATATAATTATTATAACTTCATTAATATAATTTTAATCATTTAAATGTTTGTATTTATATATCACAAGTGATTTAATGAATAAAAACAAGTCACATCACTTCATGGAGGTGATAGTTCACACATACGCATGAAAGACATTATTATTTTTATGAGCATGGAATGTACGAAATTAATTGATATATTATTATAATATAATGATTAAAATATCATTTATATTATTTTTGAACATTAATTAAATTATTTCAACCAGTCCTAGTGATAGATTATGAAAAATGAATTAGATCGGTTCATGGAGGTGATAGTTTACACATATATACAAATGATTAATTCCATTCCCACATAATGGAAGTGGAAATATATTTAGGTGAAGATATTAAAAGAATAAAATCTTAATATATTTAGTATTACGGTGTTATAATTTCGTCATGGATGAAGGATATTTAATGTATATAAAGAAATAAATAAAATAGAAACACATAAATAAAAATATTAACTTCCTATAGAATGATCACCTTTGTTAACAACATAAACTCTCTAAAAGGGTGTTATGCCTACAATAAACACACATGAATGTGGGGATGGATTCTAGTACCGGTTTTGGATGATCTAGGATGAACAAAATGGATTTGGATGTGTGATTAATGGATAAGAATACATACCTTTTTATAGAAGTGGGGAAGGGGGCCTTTGTAATAATTTAATGTATTAAAATGATATAAATTCAATTATGATTTAAAATGGGTAAATTTTGATTTATTTATATTATAGGATGATTTCAGGTTGAAATATAATCATCTAATTAGAATTTCACATGTTTTGAATAATTTTTGACCCAAATCATTTTTAGCCTTTTAACTCTTACTGTTTTATCAAGAAATTTACACCTAAAGGGTTAAAAAATTTACCAATACATGAAAAATTCCCACATAATGATTCATTAATGAAATATATTGAGTTATCTAAATTTTTTGGTCAAATATTGGGTTTACAAAAATTTATATCCTTAAATAACTATTTTATAATTTAAAATATGATTTATGTCAATTTTGATGTTATTCAGTACATAAAGTTTTTAAAATCTCCTAAAAATGTGAGTCTTATAAAACAAATATTTTAACTCAATACCAACATTATTAATTTCATTTATTTTATTCTTTCCTTAGTAGATAAATTAATGCATCACCCTTGTATCATAATTAAATTTAGTTATTTAATTATTAAAAATAAAAATAACGTACCGTGATTTAGGTAAAATTTATTGCATTTATATGGATAATTAGTTGTCATTTATATCACATATATAACCCCAGATTAATTGTTTTAGTTACAAGAGACAAATTTATGAAATATTTGCCTTTATATTAAATTTTATGTCATAAATATCATCATCACGCCCAATTGACTTCCAACGGTAAAATTTTGTCTCAATGAATGTAATGGTCGATAATAACTCATCAAATAATATTAGGAAATGTTCTTGGGTAATTTATTAATATTATAATATTAATGTTTCCTTTATTTACGCTATTTACTATTAATCGTGGAAAATAAAACACTAAAGTTACTATTCATTAAAAATATTTTGATCCAATTGAATAACATTTTTCATATCAAATACAACCATGCATGTCAGTTTTTTAAAATTCAACTCAAAAAATTTGTTAAATAAATTTTAACCCTAACCTAGTTGATGGATTGGGAAAACATGTTGTTTTAGTAAAACGTTCAAAATATCACATTATTTTTCTATTTAATATTATTTTTAAATTAAGTCCAAAAAACAAATTAATTTAAATGATAAAATAATAATATAATTATAACTTAAGACCATTTAAATATATAATCTTAAAATATAAATAATTTAAACAAAATGGTACTCTTTAATTAGATTACAACATTTTCGCTATTAATTAAAAAATAAAAATTCATAGAAAAACTGAAAAAATTAAACCAATGTAAATTTTGATGTCAATATTCCATATAATTAGCCTATTTTCTTCAAATAGAATATATAATGTTACAAAAACTATATATAAAAAAGGTTCTCCATCAAAAGGTGATAAAACAACCTTTTATAAATACTAGATCATTTTATGATAAAATTTAGATTTATATTCATTATAAGCCTCCAAAATTTATTTTATGAATGTAGAAAATATTTGATAAACATGTGTGAAAATAATATAGTTAGTTCTTTTTATTCGCACCAATACATTGACTAGGAGATAACTACCATTTAAAATAATAATATATTATTTTTCGGTGTAACTATGTCTTGTGTGAAACATGGGATTTTAGAAAAACCCATTGTTTTATTTTTGGTGTTCTATCAAAAATAAAATCCACTGTAAATTAAAATTTAAATATAATTAAAAAATAATAATATATATGAAAAATTATTATTCTATAATAACCTAAGATGTTGAAATAATAGTCGTATAATATTTCCCCATTAAATTCATTGAAATTTTATTAAAAATACACCCTAATATTACTTTAAATATACTATTTCACAATTTTGAATCCTATAGAAAATATTTACATTAATATTTCTATTATAGTGAATAAATGAAAAAAAATATAAAAATCAATCGTATTTTTAAATATCTTTTCATACTAATTTCACATACATATATTTACTATAATATCAATTTACAATGACCTGGGATTAACATACTATATATTACATAATTCAAGATTAATATTTAGCACATTACAAAAATACATGACCTATAATAGTAATAGTTTACTGACATTAGGATCATGTTACACAATATAATCTAACCTGGTGAATGATCTCCAAAGTCACCCACAAATATCTCTCCCTTTAGTACTCCTACTTAAAACTAGTGTTCATAACCTGGTAAAAATTAATCATAATAATGTGATGAGTTTAGATGATTGGTAAGGGTAAATAATGGAGATACATAATGAAAAAATGTAAATATGGTTATGATAATAAGATAATAATATTTGAATATCATACCCTATATATAAAAGATCATAATAATGGGTAATTTCAAAATGTTTAACATTTCATAATACATGAATCATAAAGGTATGAAGTGCATAATTCCATGATAGCATAACATAAGAATAAGTCCTAGAACTTTTTACTGCCAAAAGAATATATAATATTTTATTACCATAGTAGTCAAGGAATATTTCCAAGGCCATCATAATGGAAAATGTCTTTTACTGAACATGGATCAGTCCCTCTTTTAATCTTGTATTACAGAACAAAGTTCACTTCTTGTTCCATTCTAGTATTACTAAATCAAGTTCCCGCCTTATTCCAGCCCTTCGTTATCGATCAAAGTTCACTCCCCATTCCAACCATGTCATACTGAACTGCGTTCACTCCCTGTTCCAACCATATATTACTGAAAAATGTATAATCCTCATTCTAGACTGGTAATTCTTATGACAGATAAATATTTACCCAATTAATTGAAAAGAGATATATGCCCCACCTGTCACATAATAAAATCATATAACTATGTGCAAGAAAATAATAAATCATTCATCATATCAGGACCCATAAAATGAGATGTATCTCATAAATATCATAACATAAACCATGAAATGTAATGGGTATGATAAAAATTTCATTATATATTAACCTATGGAAAAGAGTTAGGTCTTATAGTCATTTAATCAAAGCATAACCCATGAAAAGAACATGGTTTCAAAATAATATAACCCATGGAAGAGAAATTGGTGCCATAAACATAATTTTATCATAATATTAACCGATAAATAAATAAAATACTAATTTAATTGGTGGATAATATCTCTATAAAAGAATAAAATATAACAAATTATGTCATCTTAGATGGGTAACAATTTTGAGAAATCACATGGAACATTTATTAAAGAATATGTACATTTCTTTTAAAATAATTTTTTATAAAATTATTTCAAAAATCATTTCTTATAATTAAATATTAATAATTTAATTTTAATATTTCTTATAAAAAATAACTTTTCTTCTATGGAAAACACTTTTGAAAACTTAAATCATTTTGGAAACCATTTTCTATTCAAATAATTTTGAAAACTTATAAGGAAGTCCTCATAAAATTTTGAAAACATCTTAATTAGAAAATAAAAAAAAATAAAAGAAGGATTTAAATCATTTTGAAAACCCTTTTTATATAAAATTACTTTGAGAAAATATAATAAAATAATGAAATCATTGATTTCAATTTCATTAAAAAAAGTATTGAAAGCATATACCAAGAAATTTGGAAATCACATAAAAAATTTATGATATACTTTTTCTTTGAAATCAACATTAAAATCTAAATTTTTTGAGAACATTAGGTTCAAATTTCCTTTAAAAATAACATTGTAATCTTTCAAAAGAATCTACATAGAAATTACAACCATGATGACGGGTAAGTATGCACATTCTAGGCATTATTTTTCACCTTAGATAAGAGAATTGATTAGAAAAATGAGAAGAATAATCAATT
This sequence comes from Viscum album, assembly GCA_963277665.1. Classification (NCBI taxonomy): domain Eukaryota; kingdom Viridiplantae; phylum Streptophyta; class Magnoliopsida; order Santalales; family Viscaceae; genus Viscum; species Viscum album. The sequence continues at coordinate 1,255,300,330 of OY728142.1, read as the reverse complement.
ATAAAATAGTTTCACGGAAAAATTGTCATTTTACATCATAGTATAATAATAAATCATTTTTGAAAACATTTTCAGAAAACAATGTTTTGAAATAACCCAGATTTCCAACATAAAGGAGAAATGAATTCGTATTTTCAAATCAATCATTTTTTATTTATCTTAAGTAACAATGATTTAAAAATGATAAAATTAATTATACATAACATGAATAAATATATGAAAATAAAATTAATTATTTTTCATAAGATATGGATGATGATATTTCATCATTGTAATCACACTATCATAGATTCATGATAAATGATGTGATTATAGTAATAAATTCTTAAAAATTTGGTAAATTTAAATCTTACACACCATGAAATAATTACAACACATGAAGAATAAAATAAAATTAAATGATATAAAATAATGATATAGCATGTCAAATGGCAGTATATACACCTCTATAAAAAAATTATTGTTCATGACCAGAAATGTAACTCAGAGAAGGAAAATTCAGAAATTACTAAATTACCATTTTGATAAATATTGAAACATAAACCCCATGAAAGAAATATATTATAATAGATATCTAAATACACAAAAGAATCATTATAATAATTATATAACACTTTCAGGGATTATAAATACACCACACAGACAAAATAATTGGTGACTAATGCATAAGCCTCATAGAAATAAAAGTGAGACGAGAAAACACTTACTAAGTGGGGAGATTTCGAATCATGATCCCAATGAAGAGTAAAAAAAATTAATGATTTTAATATCATTAAATTAATTAAATTAATTGTATAAAATTTCATAGGATACTATATACACCACATAATGTGAATATGTCATATATCTAATGGAAATAAAAAGTGGGATGAAATTCCCTTACCCCGAGTCTCACTTGTCACTTCTGTCATTTTCATCCTAAAAATAAAAATATATTAATTATTTAATTGATAAAAACCAAATTTCATGAATATTATTATTTTTAATTCACTTATTATAATTCAATATACAACTACTAAATTAATAAATTTTATGTAAGGTGTTTTGACCAAATTCGGTTCATGTGTAAAAAATGAAATTGGTAGGTCAAATATGTAAAAATGGGTACTTATAAAAACACATCACAAATAATAATAAAGATAAAATTATCATATATATATTTAAATTTTTCTTCTCAATCCAATCATAAATGATGGTTATGAAAAATTAACCAACGTTACAATCATGGAAATAGTTGATCGTACGTACGCTTAAGTAACATTCCAATTTTTCAATGATCAATTTGTGAACATGGTATGTAAAATTTTATATATTGAAATGTATAATTATGTATTAAATACCATTTAATTTAATGATATATTATTATATACAGTTCATGTTATGTTATAGGAATTACAGCACGTTATGGAGGCTGTAACCCACACTTCCAAGATTGATGTTGTCACTTTTTTTGTGTGAATGGGTTTATAAATAAAATGACATATTGTATTCACAAGAAAGTAATTATTTCATTAATATCATATATATATATATAGTTAATGTTTAAATTTCTTAATTAAAACTATATTTAATACATTATATGTGTTGTGTGAATTCATCGCATATATTGAGTAGGTGATAGTATTCATGTCCACCAATGAAGTTATCGAATTTATAAAAAATAGAATGTATGATGTTATGTTTTATATAATAATTTCAAAAGAATAATGGAATAATAAATATCATAAATATAATATATAAATATATTTTACCGAAAATTTCTAATTCATGAGTGCTGGAAAAGGAAAAATTAACCACATTGTTACGTAAGCCAGTAGTTAACCATACACAATAATGGTAAGTTCGATATCCATTGGATGAAGATGTGGGTAATTGTATGTATGAAACATATAAATAAAAAATATTATTACATTTTTAATTTTTATGATATTATATAATCATGTAATAATAGTATTGTAAGGGTTAGAGGACGAAAATCAAACAAAGTAGTTTAGGGAAGGATGTTATCTCTTCTCTAGGTAACTATTTCTGGTTTTCACCAACGGGTTTCCTTGGACGAATTTAAACCCAATGAGGGGATTATATGTTGAATATATGTTATTTAGGATCTTATTTGAGAATAATTTGGGTGATATAAAGGGCTTGATAAGTGTGAATCTGTGCTAGGGCTGAGTGCATTTTTATGGAGGTGGGGGAGTGTTATTCTTCTAAATTTTTTAGAAGAGAATTTGACCCATGTCTGTACCACATAAATTATATAAAATAATGGAACAATGTATATTCAAGGTAGTATTCAGTGGAAATATTGAAAACCAATGGATGTTTTAAATATTTTTACATTAATTTTATCCTCGTGTTTAATGTTTAGTCCCCTATAAAGATTAATTTTTCCTTAATCATTGTAATTAATTTCAGTTAAATTCAATAATATGGTTGGTCAAAATTTATGTTTACCTTATTTGATGTTATAATATATTATTATTCAACACATGGAATTAATTTTTTAAAAATTAAATCACATTAGTGGTCGAAATTAATTTAAATTTAATCATGTAGATGAGACGACAAAGCATGTTTTTAATGTAACAATTTTCATTAGTTTGCTAAGTTTTTGTATACAATTTAAAAGTAAAATTGATTAAAATATCCTAAATTAGATTATTTTTTAACAAATTATAAAATTATACTTTAAAATCAAAAAATAAAATTTAACCTTGTAAATAAATTATAAAAAAATTGTTTTTAATTAAAATTTATATTTTTCACTATTAGTAAAAAATAAAACTTTTAAAAAAAATTCAAAAAAATCACCCAAAGAATATTTTTAAACTATGATTACAAAAATGTATTTTTATTTTCAAAATAATAATTATAAATGATTCAAAAAACATATTTTAGGTGGGTTCACTATTAAATGTTATTAAAATTTTCTTTTATAAAAATATGTCATTTATTTCATAAAACTGGAGTTATTCATATCTTATACATGTCAAATATATAGTATGTGTATAGAAAATTGATAAATATAAAATATAGAAATTTTATTGAAATTATTTTTCCAAAATATTATTTTAATTTATTGAGATAAAATCAAGTTGAACATAGAAAAATATTTTTCCAGGAAAAATAATTTTTTTAGGCTTTAAAAAGATCTTATATTGAACATAGTATTTGATAACAAAAATATTTGTTTTATATACATGTTTAAAACATATTTTAACAATTTATATAATCTTATTCTCAACTTTCACTACAATAGATATGTGTTTACTATAATAATTTTTTAAAAATAATATTAGGAGTATATTATAGTTCGGTAAAACTCTGCCTTTTGTATAACACAAACTAATAAAGGGACTATGTATTGGGTGTCACACAATCCAAAAATAGTGTTGTATGTACCAAAAAATAATCTACTTATTTCATGAAGATCAAAATTAAATTTTATTTCTATACTACACATTAATAAAATAGTTACTTCATATAACAAAATCTATATTCAGTTTTGTTTGAAATAAAAATAGATTAAATTAATTTGAAAAAATATTTCACAATATCTGAGGGGGTGTTACATTCTACCCCCATTGAAATGAATTCCTCCCTCAATTTTTTTTATTTCATCAATGGTTTAATAATTTATATTTCCTTTCATAGAAACCCACATTGTAAAAATGAATCACAAAAAAATTTAGAAAAAGAAAAGGTTGAAAACATAATAGATACCCAAAGTTTTAGATAATAGGGTTTACCAATGGAGAACATTGATAGAAGGTGAAAATGTAGACACAAAATAAAATCCTAAATAATAAAAGATATTTTTAAAGAGCATTGATCAAAATAAATATAGTGATCAAGAGAATGTTAATAATCCCAAAAAAATTGAATAAACGTGAAATATGACACTTTCATCATCATTAATAATGATAAAATGAAAGAATTTTATCAAAATATCAATTATTAAAGTAGAATAATTTTTCCAAGGATATATACATAATAGATTTCAGAACAATTTATCCCTTTTTATACCATTATCAATTTCATCTTCATATATTAATCAATGAAATTAAGGTGAGTTCGTCATAGCACTAAATGACCATAACATCCTTAAATAGAATGGTAGTTCATTTGATCTATCTTTATTTAGAATCACAAAAAAAAGTTTAGTACTTGTTATCCAATATTGGTAAATCCTCATATAGAGAGATAATAAACTTATCTCTAAAAACTCATCTGAAATTTAATGTAAACCATTCCATAAATTTATTACCTTATAACACTTCTTAATGACTGATGTTCAGGACATTTGAAAGAAGGTCACTCAATCACATTAACATAGATCCTGTATATATCACAAAGTATCTCTTGGTTGTCACATTATAAACATGTGGATACCCTCATTGTACATTCTTTTAAAACATGGTAATTACAAGAATTTTCATAAATCCTTTTTTTAAAACATGTATGATTCTTTATTCGAATGTTTACTTGATATATTCTATAAATCATAGAAGTTAGAAACTTCAACCATGATAACATAGACAATTCTTTTTAAATAGTGTATAACCAGTTCCATGGTAATATGTATTATCCAACTATCATTACCTATATCTACCATCTCTTTATCCACACTAAACAAAAATGTCTTAATGTTCAGAACACATTGAGGGTTACCTACCCTTAATCAAAATATAACATTATAATTATATAATTTTTGTATTTCATTAGTACTATTATCTATATCATTTTCAATCCTTAATTAAAATATTATTTTGAAAATAATTCTATATTTCATGATTTATATGACATTAAAATTGAATTAAAAAACATATACACTTCAATAAATCAAATTTATTCATAAACCATTATTCATGATTAATAATTTTATTCCACAATACCCCTTTCCAAAAATATGGCATATGAATCATGTCATACCGATCCCCGACCTCAATCTTGTCATTCTTCATACATTTAATGTAAACAATACTATTATAACATCCAATACCTTCCACATGACATTTGTAGTCCCTTAATCATCATTTGTATTACAAAAACCCATACCACCTTCCTATTCTCATTATGAGATTTACCATTGTCAAATCAATATTCATAAAGCCCATACATTCGATATCTGAAACATTCAATGTTACCCATTTTTCTTCTAGATCCCATAATTGATGAAAAATTGTAATAATAAGGTTAAAAAAACATAAAATATAATTAAAACATTTTATCATGAAAAAATAATTATATAAACTCTAAATCATGCATCCCAATTTTAAATATATGACATCTTAGGTGTATCCTTTGATACATCGTAGGGGACATCCATAGAAATATCCCTATGGGTCTTACTAAATTTTAATTATCCTAGTATCGAATGGTTGACTAATCCTTTCCTTTGATACTAATTATGGAGACCCTGAATTATAATATATTGATATTATATCATTTTATATGAATATTCAGAACATTACAAAAATAAATGTTTGAAGACCATAATAGATTTGTGTCTTCGGAATCATGAAATACAATATATTCCCACTTGGTGAAAGTTATCTAAATTTTCAAATAATGTTCTCTCCCAATGGTACTCCTTCTAAAAACATTTATTTATAACCTGGGGATATGAAAAATATAAAAGGGGTGAGATAAATTTCTCAATAAGGTTAAATAAATTAGATATGTCATAATAACATGAACATAATGGTATGAGAAAAATATAATTACATTTGAAGATCATACCCTACATATAAAATATCATAACCATGATTCCTGGCATAAAAATTAGACATTCATAAGACTAGATTCCTAAGGTATTAATGATCATAATCCATGAGACTATAATTTATGAGTAACAAATGGAGTTTTTGGAAGACACTTAAACATGAAAAAGAATTTACATAGTAGTTAAGGAATAATAAAAATTCCATCTTAGTGTAATAAGTCCTTTACTAAATCGTGTTCACTCCCCATTCCAGCCATGTATTACTGAACCAATTTCAGTTCCCATTCAAGCCTTATATTATTGATGTAATTTCACTCCTAATTCCATCCCTTTCATAATGAACCGAGTTCAATCCTAATTATACCTGTTTCTTATTGATCTTAGTTTACTCTTATTTTCATTGCATTATTATATAACCATGTTCACTCCTCGTTCCATCCCCTTCATAGTTGTGAGATATAAATCATTAAATAATGTTTTGGAAGGATTTATAGGTCCCATAAGTCATTTAATAAAACCATACATATATGTACCACAAAATAATAAATCATTCATCATATCTGGCCGAATAAAAAGATAAGTTCTTCATAAAAAACGCATCATAACCCATGTTGTGAAATGGGTTTCATACAAATTTAATCACATCATTAACTTTGTAAGACATAGGTCTCATAGTCTTTTAATCAAATAATAACCCATAAAAAGAAGTTGGTTTCAAAATAATATAACCTATCAAAGAGAAACATGTGTTATAAACATCTTTCCATAAATACATAAACCATTTAATAAAAATAATATGAATGATATTCTTGGATCATACACCATGTAAATAATAAACTATAAAAAGTATGTAAACATTGATGGATAAATATTATGAAATATAAAATAAAATATATATTAAGGAATATAGACTTTATTTGTAAATAATTATTATAAAATCATTTCAAATTCCTCTTCTTATAAATAAATCATAACAGTTTATTTTAAAAAATTTCTTAAAGAAAATATGTTTTCCCCTATGAAAAAAACATTTTAAAACATAAAAAATTTGGAAATCATTTTCATGTAATTTATAATTGATAACATAAAAATAAAGAATTCTCAATTTTTGAAAAAAAAAACAATGAATGTTCATTGAAAACATAAAAGAATGCATGAAATAATTTTGAAAACCCTTTTTCTAGAAAATTGTTTTAAAAAATTATAATGAATTATTGAAATCATTAATATCCTTTTATTTGGAAATAAAATTATTAAAAATATAAAACAATATTTGAAAATAATATAGAAAATTTTAAAAAAATTATTATTTTAAAAACACATTAAAATAAAAAATTCTGAATATTAAGAAAACAATTCCTTTAAAAATAAAATCGTGAACAAAGAAAAAAAACTTCATGGAAATGATGGTCATGATGGTGGGTAATTCCATACATGCCAAACATTCCTTTTTCTCCGTAGATTGGATAATTTATAAAAAATAACATGAAGAGTCCTTTTAAACTAATATTACAGGTAAATTTTATTTTAGCATTATAGTATAATAGTAAAACAAATTGAAAATTGTTACTAGAAATTGTGGTTGGAAAAAACGCAAATTTCCGACCCAAAGGAGAAATAATGTAATATTATCAGAATATATTATTAATTTTCATAAGAATAGAATGGTGCAAAAAGTGTATTCCTTACATTATATAACATGATTTGCTCGTGTATTTTAAAATTCATGATAGTTTTGAACAGATTGATTATGATATTTCATCAATGGAAGAATAATCATAAAATATTCCAATAAATTTTTTGATTCTAGTAATAAACTATTACCACATTAGTAAATTTAAATCATAATCCCTATGAAAGAATAAAATTATATAAATCTTAAAATATCATTAATGAAATTATATTAATGATATTAAATTTCAAATGTCAGTATATACACCCCCATTGAAAAAGTAGGTGCATAATATGGAATGTTACTCAAAGAATGAATATTGAGAAAAAATCACTTTAGAAATTTTGTAACTATTGAACCAAAAAAAACACATTAAATAAATATTCACAAATGGATATGAAAATACCCATAAATATAAGTATAAGAATTATATAACACATTAATGGGTAGTAAATACACCCCAAATTAATGAAATGAGTGGTGAATAATGAATAAGACTTATAGAAATAAATTTGACCTGAGAAAACCCTTACTAATTGAGTATAATTAGAAATATGGTCCCCATGAAATAATACTGTAAATTAAATATTTAGGTACAATTATACAAAGAAAATTAGTGATATAAAATATCTTAGGTCTGTATATAAATATCATAATAAAAGAAAGTGGTGAATATAGAAGTGTGTATAAGTGTGGGCCTAACCCTTTGAATAAAAACATATTAATATTTTTATGATAGATGGGTTATTAAATATGCATGTAATAATAATTGTATTGTTGGTATAGAATGAAAATAAAAAAATGGATTGGTAGGAAGGATGTTACCTCTTCTTTGGGTAACTCTTTTTGGATTGCAACAGAGGGATTCTTTGGTCGGATATCTTCCCAAATAGAGGATTTTTTTTATTTATGTAATAATGGATATTACATGACCATAATTTTATTTATACAAAGGGCTTGAGAGGTTTGAATATTTTGTAGGGAGAGTGTTGTTTCTAGTGTGGAAGGAGTGGCGTTCTTATAAATTTTTTAAAAGATAATTCCACATATGTTTTCCCCTGTCATGTGGCTTAAATAATGGAAAAAATAAAATAAAATGGACTATAGTATAGAAATATGAATATAAAATCTATTTTTACTAGTTTCTAGGTAATTCTGGGCCTTAATATTAATGTCTAGTAACTTGTTATGCATAATTTTACCTTAATTGATGTAATTTATTCTAATTTCTACACTAATATTTTTATTAAAAAACAATGTTAACCTTATTAGAAATTGTAATTTATTATTATTCAAAATATAGAATCAATATTTAAGAAATACAATCATATATTTGGTAGAAATTAAATTAAATTTATTCCCGTAGATGGGATGAAAAATTAGGTTTTTAAAATGAAAGAATTTCAAAAAGAATCGTCATTTTTTTGTCCAATTTTAAGTAAATTTTATTCTAATGGCCTAAATTAGAATAATTTGTATAAAATATATCCAAATAAAATTATAACCAATAATAAAAATTATTTATCACTATAAATTAATTAGATGAAAATTATATTTTAAATTAAAATGCAGAGGTTATCACTTTTTATATAAAATGAAACCTCTCAAAAAAATATATAAAAATGAATGAAAGTAAATTTTTGTGTTATAATTCCATAAATGAAGATTATTTATTTGAATAAAAAATAAAAAAATTTCAAAAAATAATATTTTAAATGGATTAACCATTAAAAGGTATTAAAATTAAGTTTTTAAAAAGTACATCTTTTTATTTGTAAAATTAAATTTATTATCATATTTAACAATAAAATATAATATATGAGTTTGAAAAATATTCATTGAATATATAATTTATAAATTTTATTTATAACATTAATCAAAATTGGTTTGTTCAATTTATTAAGATAAAATAATTTTTGTATAAAAAAATATTTTTTCTTAGAAAAGTAATTGTAATTATTTTTAAATAATTCTTAAATTCAATTATACTAATTAATAACTAATGGATTAATTTTATTTACTTGTGTAAAATATACTTTCATATTTTATTTAATATTATTCATAATATCTACTCCAATAATTGAGTGATTTATATAATTTTATTTTAATAATAATATTTACTATATATTATAGTTTAGTAAAACTCATCCTTAGATGTAACTCATGCAATGAAATGGAATCAGTATTGTGTGTTACACAAGACAAACATAGTGTTTCATGTACCAAAATTTAATAAAAGTGTTTCATGTTTTGAAATCATAACATTGTGTTGTGTACAACACATGAAAAATGTAATTCTTTCTTTTCAATAAATCTATATAAGATAATTTTTGAAATGAAATAAATATGAAAAAAATTATTTCAAAAACTATTGGGGTGTTACACCTATTCTTAAATGATACTACAAATATTCTTTCTTATTCTTACAATGATGGAATCCTTTCAAATACAAACATTATATATAAAAATAAAAGTTAAAATGAGACGAAATTTAACTAAGTATATAATAGACAAACCAATTATATAATATTTCTAAAAAATACTAATATGATATAATAACACTACTTTATGATATCAGATTGAATTTGGAGACCATGTATGTTCCCCTATTATTTTAAAATAAATATATTTCCATGTTAAAATATGTTAATTGTTGACAGTCTTTGTAGTACAATAAAAATATGAAAAAATAAGTAGTTTGTAAATTTTTTAAAGCAAATTAATTACATTAAAAATGATTATGTTGTGTTTATAGTTTTTTATTGAATATGAAAACATTTTTTTTAAATGCAACAGCCATCATTGATGTCGTTACTTTTTTTAAAATATATAAAAATCAATAAAAATAAGTATGTTTTTATACATATTTTCAAAATAAAATTTAAATAGAAATACCCTAATGTGTATCATGTTATAAAAATAAATAATATTTTTTGTGAATTTATCATCCTCATAATATGGTTTTGATGATACTTAAAATCACCATATCCCTAAAAATTCTTGTTAGAACAAATTATGAAATGAAAAATTCTAATTTTAAATGTTAAATTTTCTGTGTAGAGTATTAAATATTCATAAGGGATGTCATGTGTGGTCGATATATGGGATATTTATACATTGTCTGAAAAAACTATTCTTAAAATACCCAAATGATTACAATTAACATGCACAAATTCTTAAAAAGAGGAATAAGTAAAATAGAAATCTTAAAATATTTATTATATAAATTCATAGTATAGTTTTTCCATTGAAATGTATGTATTAAGATGATTCCTTAATGATATCCTTTTTTCAAATTGTGATGCTACATGGCCTACCCTAAATAAAATTTCATCTTCATTTATTTCTTTTTTATATTAATGTTAGGTATTTTTAATTGAAGAATTTTTTATTATTTTTAGGTCTCCCTTTTATAATTGTGTGACACATAAATCTTTAGGAAATATAAAAAATAATAAAATATAATAAATATAGAAGATTAATATTTGGAAAATATATTATCATAATCTACCTCATTTATTCATTCATAATCGAGGATCTACGCCATCATGCTTCAAAATTTTATTTACTTTATCTTGATCAATCATATCATCAATGTCCTCTCAATAAATGTTTTCTTGAAATTAAATATAAGCCATAATTTTATGATGGAATATCATATCTACAAGAATTTTTAATGTTAATAACCATGGAAATAAATTTAGTGTGGAAAAGGTACCCTAGGAATAACCATTACATCTATTAGTTCATCTTTTGGATTTCCTTTACTTCACATTTTATTTCCCCTTATATTTCTCATTCAATATTAATATACCAAGATTCAAAAAAATCATTAATTATGAATATAATTTCCTATAAAATTAATAAGAAGGTACATAACACATTATATTCATGTTTCATTATAATATTAAACATCCATTATACGAATGTATTGATATAATGTACAATTTGATCATCAAGATCATTAAGGGAAATGGGTAGCATAATGCTCATATCGTGAGATAAATAAAGTACTAAACTCATGTGGGGTGGATATACATTTTAAGGTTGTTGATTAGTTAGTCCATATAATTAATAACTTTTAAAAAATATGTCAATCTAATCATCATGTGAACTAACTTTTTATAGTATAGAACCTATAAATTCATCTGTGATTCTTATTTTCCTATGTATTCACATTCTCAAATTATGCTCGAGGTGGTAGTTTAAAACTTGTACCTCCAACCCAATAATACTGTTCTAAAAAATTAAAAGACATTGAATGTAGTTTTTCAACAGGCATAGTAGATGACTATTATTTTGTCCGAGTTTGCGAAATAAAATTTAAGAAAATTTATTTTAAATTTTATGTAATATTATTTTCAGGAATGACAATTTTCTATTATTTCATATTTAATCATTCTTCTCAAACATTATGTGTGTTTTCAAAAACTAGTTGTCCTTTTATTTTAACACTGGTCTCTTTCGACAGTATAATACATTTGATATATAGGGATTGAGATTCTGATTTGAAAATATGCATATAAAAAAGGAACATAATTATTTTTTATATATATTATAATATTTTAACTATATATTTAATAAATAATTGTTTTTAATCAAAACATACCCCATCATTACTTTACAGTACAGGTACATTGAATTCAGTGAATGCTATTTTTTCACCCTTTTAGTGTTTCATAAATTAACAATTCTAAATGAAATATATCAATAAGAATAATTACAAAAAAAAATATAACAATCATAATGAACATTAAATTATTCTTCCTCTGGATAATGAAAAAATTTCCCAGGTTTCTAGGTTTATGATGTTTTTTATAGTGCTAGTGGGTGGTGTCATACTTCCCACTCAGTATCCCTAATATGTTGTTTCATAAGATGTTTCTAAAATTTTCTATGAGCCTTTAAAACAACCGTCAGTATGAATTTCATTTGAAAGTATAATAATATAAATATAAATATAAGGGATATTAAAGAGTGGTTAAAAAATCGTTATTTTAAATTTTGGTAAAATAGAGAATATATTTCAAAATTTTAAGATAACGTCTTCCTAAGGCATTACCTTAAATGAAATGATAACATTTTTTCATGTATCTATGTTCATTGACTTGTAACTTGTAAATATGATTATTTTTTCTAATGTAACTAATGAAAATGGATTTAATGGGTTCAGCATATAGACCACTTGTATCCCAACAAACAATTATTTGTTTTTAAATTTCTTGATCACCTTAATTACTTTATCTAACACTATCACACTACACCACTCTTCTATTTTTTCAACAACATGTTCTCTACCTCTAACATTGTCCAAATTTTAACATCACTAATATGTTATTCATCAACAGTAGTAGTATAATCAGGTGGAGAAGAAATTATATTCTTATGTATTTATGAAATTAATTTATATTATGAAAATACATTAGAGAAAATTAAATATTATGAGGAAATATATTATATGTAAAAAACTAATCACATAAATTTTACCTAATCTTTGATTACTTTTTTACACAAAGGATAATGATATTTTAAAACACTATTGAGTATCCAAATTTCCGTATTTTTTTTTCCACATACAGGCAATACTCTTACATTGGGATTAGCATAAAATGATTGTTACATCTCAATAAAAGGGATATTATTAAATATATTTTTCAATTGACTCTATAGTTATTTTAGTTGATAATAGAAAAATAAAAAAATATGTGTTTGTTTTATCGTGGAATAAAATACTTGTACTTTATTTTATGGAATTTGGAACCATTCATCATTCTGCCTTTCTATACTAAAATTCACATTCATGGATCCCAATTAATTGATATTTATTTCACCCTTGTTATTGACCAACTTTCGTTAAATAATTAACACTTATAATGATGTATAATGAAACTTCAATAAATTTTTATTATTTAAATTTAATAAATATTCCCATAAAATGGATTTATATCCTTTGAAATATAAATATTAAAATCATCATTCATAAGAGTAAACTTATAATTCTTGATCATATTTAATTCATCCCATTAATTTTTATTAATTATAAAACTATTAATTAATTTACAAATTTAAGATAATAAATTCACACTTGGTCTTATCACTATTCATGGATGTTATTTTAAAAATGGATTTTAATGTTCATATAACTCCTTGAATATTTTAAATTGAAACCATCCTATAAAATATTGATATTATATATTTTATTTCAATATTTTATCTCTTGATGGCTTCAAGTACCTAGGAATTATTTTGTGAGTTTCAACATACAGTACATAAAATATAATGTATTTTCACATGTAAATGTAATCCTTTTCCCATTATATTATTATAATTGATTAAAACATATATTATAAAAATTACTTTCACCCATTAGGTGTGCATTGTGATGAGGTTTTGGGAGACCACTTCTTTCTACATTATTTTGATATTCTGTAATGAATTCAATAGATTACTCAACAATATAGCACTCTTTAATATAAATTTTTGGATGTCTTCAATGTTTTTGCGATACACATTCAAAATACTCACATATAATTAAAATGAGTATATCCATATATAGTTTATAGGACCACATAGTTTATTATCTCTAAGAAAGTGAACCAAAATATCAATGGATATTTGGGAGAATGACTTATAAAATTTAAGTAATCTAATAAAAAATTCCTCCTCAACATTTGGAAACCTCATAATGTCTATAACATCACCAAATATAAATTTTAAAAATAATAAAATATGGGTTAATTTATTTTATTTATTTTAATTTATAATTAAATATAAACCCATAGGAACTAAATCTTCAATAAAATCATTATAGAAATGTGCTTTTATTCCAATTAACATCAAATCATTCTTCAAAATGATATTATTGATATTTGATAAATAACCATAATGAACCATCACACCATTAATTATGTTAAAAAATAGAGATCACCTTGTCCTAAAATGATTGTATGTCACTAGAAGAAGAAAAATCCATCTTTCACCCATCCCTACCAGCAAGCATTATCTTATACCCATATTTAGAATTTAATATCCATCATTAATGAAATGGTTTTTAGGTTATATTTTTATTGTACCAATGACGTAATCATTTATATATTTTTTCAATATACTTGACATGAAGAAAATGTCTCATGTATAAAATATTCCAATATTACAATTCTAACATAATTGATATCATTTTTAACTATTTTTTATCAAAAGGGGTGACCAAAAATGATGAAAATATCATTCAATTTATCAAAGTATTCACCATATATTAAATTAGAAGGTGGTGTACCTTCTCTAAAAATCTAACTAAATTGTGCATTCAAAATTGGTAATTAATTCATCAGGTTAAAAACATTCATTGTCCTAGAATAACCATTTTAAATGAACAATAAAACCTAAATTAGTGTGTACATTCTTTAAAAATGGGACACACTAATATTCATTTAATATCATTTCTATAAAAATACCCATAAGCATGATTGTCATTTATCATTCTGATTAAGATGGTTATCAATGTGAACTATTCATTTCTATGAGAATCATACAATATAACACCATAATCCTTCATCAATTTCAAATCATCAACCAATTGAATTATAGAAATAAATATCATTACCAGGATTTTTAGTAATCATATAATAGAACATAGAATATTTTATTTTACCTTTATGTATATAACTAACCAACCTAGTATACCCTCATAAACTAGCTCTGAAACTGATTAACTATATACTTGAAGGGTGTTCCAGATCACCACTCGGTGGTGACCAACACCCAAGAATAAAAAAACAACCCAAGGGAATGATTTCACCCAACCTAAAACAAGATACATTGAATATATACAAGGTCAAAATAAATAGATGAGTAAAACTAAAGAAACTATACTACAAACCATAATTCCAAGGATAGTGTTATAACCCAAAATCAATATCGAGAAACCCAGAGATGAATCCATATAACCAAAATGGCCGTCCTAAATAGGAAACAACTACTGAATTATATGTTTGGGAAATGTCCCACTATCTCACCGATGGTTACCCATACCCATATGACATAAACCTCACTATCTCATTGAATAGACATTAATTTTCCCCTGTAAAAATACAATTCAATGTCTAATAACCATTCATGGGGTGTGAATGTTGTGATTAAAAAATTATCAATAGAGATCTCATCCATTTTTTCCATATCATGTCTCTATAAAATGTTCCAATCATGGACAATTTATAAAAAACATGGAATGATAAAAAGCTAAATGGTTTTTATCAAAATCATGGAAAATAATTAATTTTTCCCATATCTCCAAAAAATCTTGATAAATAGTTCCAAATCATAATTTCCATAAAAATTTATCAAAGCATGAAATTTTTCATATCAAATCTAAAATAGTATAAACCAAAGAAAGAATGGATATCATCCATATGATAGCATATTTTTGGTGTTGAATGGTCACTCAAACCTCAATAATCAAAATAATTATACTACATTAAATATTTTGATAGGAAATAGGGCCTACAGAATAGAGGAACACCCCATGAGAAAACATCCAAATAATGTTAGATAATCAAATCACTAGAACACTATGCCTAGGGAGTAAAGGGAAAACCCATGATTGAACCCTCCTGATGGAAACTAGGATATGTCCCATTACTAATGTAATAACCTTGACCCTAGTAGCCCATATCAGTTGCATCAATTTATTACAATGGCATATATACCCATTTCTAATCCCAATGTATTGATCAGTTTTTTAGTTTTTTAATCTATATTATATACATGAATCATAAATTTTAATTCAAATCATAAAATATGACATAGAATATCCTTTGATATTATAATTATTCCACTTGCATAACGCTGCACATCCGTTATAATATATATCTAGGAATCCTAGGAAAATAAAACACAAGAAATATGTGATATCAGATTCTCAGTAAGTGCAATCATATAGAAGAGTCTACTATTAGTTACGAAGAATAATCATTTTGGAAAAGAGTATAACTAAAAAACATTCCATTTAAATACAAACATACTTAGAATTTAAGGAATAAATAATAATATATAAAATATTCCCATGAGAGAAAAACATAATAATAGATATAATACCAGTTGAATAATCACATTGAATATAAATAACTAATATCATAATGAGTGAATGTATAATGTCAATCAACATAAACATTTTGTCATGGCTTTGGCAATGACAACGCACATAAATAGGTAAGACATCAACCAACAACCAAACTAGTTTGTCTCATGAGACCTACTGATGCATCTAGGGAATATAAATGGCCCAAGCCATTGGTTACAAAGTCTAATGTATTTAATATATTAAAATGATTAAACAAAAACAATGTAATCATTCGTATTGAAAAACTATCATATGAAATGTGAATACATTAATCATAAACCTTGAATAGTATCAAAATACAGCATCCATAGTAATACTAAATCATAAAACATTTCATTAAATATGGAAAATGATATAATAAGAGATCACACTCCATTATTCATAAGATTAAATATATTATATTGACAAAAATTAAAATACAACAATAAAATAAAGTTTTTTTTAGAGAAACACCTTCATGTTGAAATCGTTAATTTAAAAATCCACATAATTATAAATAAAAAATATTTTTTATTTGAAAATATCATTATAAACTTGTAAATAAATATTCAAGATATTAGGAAATAATTATTATGAAATAATCTTCTTATGTCATTTATGTTAAAAAGCATTCATTTCATTGAAAAATACACAAAGTTCATCGTTTTGAAAATAAAAAAAAATATTTTTTTGAGCAATTTTATAAAAATTTAAACATGGGTAAATGGACATTTAATATTCATATGATAATTTTAAAAATTATTTTAAAAACATATTTCTTAATCATGGAAAAATATGACAAATATTCTCCAGTAAATACTTATATATAAACAATCCCTACTAATAATGAGATTGTGATTTTAACCCTTACCTGGAACTTTTATTGAGTTGAGTGTGCTTTAACCTCCTATATAATTGGATAAATAATGTTATTAATTTTCAAAAAACACATTTCATATTTATTATATCATAATGAATCTTTTTATATAATATTGTTCAATATATTTCATTATTACCAACGTTTCCGGTGTTAACTGCTTCATTATCCTATGAAAGTTGTGTCATATAAGTCTTATTTATTAGTAATATGATATATTTATTTTATCTAAACAATTATATTATGTTTATATATATTAATTTTTTAATATATATACAATTATAAAATTACTCTTGAATGGTTAACATGGAAAAAGAATCCCATCCCATCCTGGTGACGATAGACCGTGTGTACGCACCAGTGATGATATCATTCTCTTATTAATAAAATTATTCGAAGTTGGATGAAATATTAATTATATATAATAAATGAAATTTCATATTTATTATTTATATCCATTATATTCATCATTATATGAATCCAAATAAATTTATGATGAGAAACAGATTACACCCCGGTGTGGAGACGATAATCCATATGTACGCATGATTAGTGGTTTTTTCATAGGATGTATAAATGGAGAAAGTTAGTTGTCCTATAATCATAAAAAACCTTATTATATATATTATATTTTTAATATTAATTTAGTATGGAAAAAATTCATGAAGATAAACTTTTATAAGAAATGAACATGAATTAAATCGTAAAGCAATTACCCATTCTGCAGTGGAATTCATTTAGATATAATCCAAAGGAATATAGACTAGGTATTTTTTGAAGACCAAGATCTCAATATCATGAATAATTATGTTTTTGCGGAGAACTTTTATGGGTATGGTTGAGTTTGAAGGATCAATTTTGTGTGAGGATGTGAGGGAGGATGTTCCCTTTTATAATTGAGGTGAGGGGAACTTTTGAGAACTTTCCAATTATTAAATTAATATAAATTAATTTTTAAATTTAAATGGATCAAATGTGATTTATTTAGAATCTAAGATGAATATGGGCCAAAATACGATATGAAAAAAAATTTATAAATGTTTAGGTAATATTATTACCCTTTTCGTTTGTCTTTAACCCTTAGATAATCCATTTAACTTTTCCTGCGAGTGTTCAGATTTTATACAATTAATGAGTCAATGATGATTTTATAAAAAAAAAAATTACCTAAAAGTTTAATTTTTGATAAATTTTGAATTATCCTAATCATTTGGCCAAATTTTATATATTTTTTTTTAATTTTATATCATTTAATAAAATATTATTTATTTTAATGAATAAATATTGTTAATTTTGATACTAATAAATTAATGGATTTTAAAAAATTATCAATAAACAAGTTAACATTGAAAAAAAATTAATAAATCCCTAAAAAGTGTAGGTAATCTTGAATTTCTTTAGTAATGAAGTTTCTCAAATGATATTTATTTCATTATTTTTAATAACATTTTTTTGATATTTTTATTAATTATACAATTTTTTGCATCATCATTTTATAATACATTACTAAAATTTTTATATATTCTAAATATTATAGATAACTTATAATGATAAACAAAAAAATTTAGCTTTCAAATGATAATTTATAGTAAAATTATATTTTATATAACCCTTTTAAAAAAAATTAATTATACTAATATGAGTATGACATCTTCACCTATTGTTGAAAAAAATACAATAAATGTCAAAAACATATCCATTTTTCTTAAAAAGGTTAAAATTTTATCCGAATGATTATTTTGGTCATAAACCATCCATATAATTAAATTAGGACAAGTGTTAGGGTAATTCTAAAATATTATGTTTACCCTTAATAAACCAGATTTCCTTTTTACCGTGTAAATAAAAACAATTAGAAATTTTTTAACTAATTATGCAGAAAAATAAAATAAACATATTTAAAAAAAATTTAACATTGATAAAAAATAAGTAATCAATTTTTCAAAATTCAAAGCACATTTATTTCAGAAATTAATGTAAAATTAATCTAGTTGTTTAGGTGAGGAATCATGTTTTTAATGTTTTAACATGCAATAGAATGGTACATTTTTATATATAAATTCATTGTAAATTTTATTCCAATGACCTATAATAGAATAAATTATATAATAGAATTAATAATTTTATTATTTAAAAATAATAAAAGATATAATTTAACATGATAAAATATTTCAATGAAAATAATCAGTTAACAATTAATATTTTCCAATATTCATCAAAACATTGAACTTATCAGAAAATATGAAACATTCAACCAAAAATTTATATTTCTATTTAAAAGGATAAGTTTATTTTTTAAAATATAATATATAAATCTTTAAAAAATTGGTTTTAAAATAGCTTAGCAATTAAATGGTGGTAAAATTATCATTATAAAAATATAGTTTTTTATGCATAAAATTGGGTTTTGTTCATATCTTATACCAATAAAATATATTTTATGGGTAAGAAAAATTATCTTATTTGATATATAATACATATATTTCATTAATATCATTTAATAGTTATAATTAATTTAATTTATTATGAAAAAATACCTTTTGAAGTGTGAAAATAAATATATTTTATTTATATTAAATATGTTTAAAATCTATTTTCTAATAATTTAGTAACGAACTAGTTTTTCTTATTTTTTTATAAACCACATATTTTCATAAGTTACTTAGTAGTATTAATTTTTTTATTTAATAACTAGATTTTATATTATTATAAAAAGTAATTATTTTTTGGGAATATACTATTTTTTTGTAAAACATGGCCTTGTGTATAACGCTAACTATAAAAAAAGTAGTTCTTACATATAACATAAGCTATATCAGTTTTGAATTCATTAAAACATATAGAATATATTAAAATAAAAAGGTAAAATATTATAAATTATTGGGGTGTTACATTCCTCCCTCTTTAATTGAAATGTGTCTGCCTAATTTAAACTTAATCTCAGTAATCAATATTTTTTAAATTTAGAAAATGAATTTTTAACAACCCGCATTGTAAATATGGTTAATAAAACATATTCCTAATAAGTAGGAAATAAAAATGTGAACAAATCATAAAATATTCAATAGAGCTACTATCATACTAAATCATAATCTATTCTATAGAGTATGGTAAATGATATCATAAGATATCCAAATAAATTAAAAAAATTATTAAACAGTAGATGTTTTCATAGATGAAAACACAATAATAAAATTAATGAATTTTTTGATAGGAATACCCATATCAATTTGAAATAATTAATATAAAAATATATGTATTTATAAATGAAAAAATAATATTTGAGAAGAACCTTCTGATCTTTGAAATGGTGCTTCAAAACATTAAGGCATTATGACAGAAGTAAAATCAACATAAGATGCATAAGTTATTAAAATATTCCTTCCATTGAAAAAATACCAAAGTACCTCATTTGGAAAAAGAAAAAAATATTAATTTAAAACTATTTTATAAGAGGTCAAAATGGATAATAAGACTTTAAAATTTATGATTATAATAGTAAAAACAAATTGAAACACATTTTTAAGAATCATGGACATGGATGATAAAAACTATATAGTAAATACTTACGTATAAATAATCTCAAATAATATTTAAAATATGAAATAAATCATTACCTTTTACATTAATTTTTATGATTTTCTTTTAAACACATTTATAATGGTTTAAATCAAGTCGTAAATTTATTTATGAACCATATAATTATTTATGATATCATATATGACACTATTATGTCATTTTTTTAAAAAAATTTTGTTATTACCCTTGTTTCTGATGTTAGCTACTTCATTATCCAATAAATGTTTTGTCATTTAAGTCCAATTTCTTATGCATATAATTTAATTATTTCATCTCCAAAATGAAATTAATTTTTACATATTTAATTTATTCTTTTTATAAATTTCAATAATCATTCTTGAATTGTTAAAATCGTAAATGAATCACATTGTATCATGGAGATGTTTGGTTGTACGTACGCACGAGAAGTGATATCAGTCACTTTATAGTAAAAGGTGTATGGAATTTGGTGGTATATTAACTATATAGAATCCATATAATGACATATATATTATTTATATTAATTATTTCTCTTATTATACCCATATAAATAATGTGGTGTTGAAAAACAAATAACACCATGACATGGAGATAGTAAGTCGTATGTACGAACGTGCGACGATTTTTTTTGTAGGAGGGATAAAAGTATGAATATAGGTATACCATAATCATAATAATATATATCATTATAATTATGATACTATAGTTATTATATTATTATGGGAAGAACAATTGAATTGAAATTATAAATAGAAATGAACTTGAATGAGTTGGTAAAAGAGTTACCTCAAATTTAGTGGGTGTCCTTTAGATCTCTTCTAAAGGAATCAACATTTGGACGTTTGGGAATAATTGGAACACTAGATCATGTATAAGGTTATTTTAAGATGAAATGGTTAGGGTTTTTTCTATTTATAATTCCCATTATGTAGTGAGGAAGTGATGGGGGAGGATCCCTTTTATAATTGAGGCGAGAGAACATTTGGGAACTCTCAAAATATTAAATTAATTTAGATTAATTGTCAATTTCAAATGTATAAAAAGTAATTTATTTCAAATAAAAGATTACTATGTCTATAAATCCTATCAATAAATAATTTTTAGACATGTTTCAATCCCATTTATACCCTTATAATTTTCCATTAACCCTTAATTTAACCGTTTAACTCTTACCATGATAACTTAGATTTTTTAATATATAATGGTTTATATATTTACAATAAATAACAAAATGAGATTTAAATGGAACACTTATAATAAATATAACCTTATATTAATTATTATTCTGGTTTTTTTTTAATTTTATATTCTTAATAATATATAGTCTTTTATAAAGATTCATTAATGTCAATTTTTATAATATTCAATTCATAACATTTTAAAAATTATTAATACATAGGATAACATCAAACAAAAACCATTAAAATATCCCTAATATATCTAGTTCATCAATAATATTCGTTGAGGAAATAAATTATCTATAATTATATTTATTTTAATATTGTTAATATCATTAATTTAATATATATATTAATTAAATAATTTCTACCTCATCACTATATAAGCCATTATGGTAATTATTTACTTACTAAAAATTAAATATTAATTTCCATTTCAAATAAAAAAAATTTAGATTTCAAATAAATATTTATAGTAAAATTATATTCATTATAACACAATTTAAAAAGATATAGTTATTAAAATATGAGTATGAAATATTCAACTATTCTTTAAATATAATATAATTAATGTCATACTCTCACAAAATATGCTTCAAAAAAGTTATCATTTCAAACCAAGGATGATATTAGTAAAAAATAATCAATAAAATTAAGTTATATCAAGAATTATGGTAACTTTATAATGTTTCTTTTCTTTAATTACCTGATTTACCTTTTAAAGTGTAAATTAAATAAACAATAAAGTTACTATTCATAATGCAAAAAAATAAAATAAACTTACTTAAACAAATTTGATCCAGAGACTAAAAATATGTAAAACATTTCTCAAAATCAAAACATATAATTTTTAGTATTTAATTTAAAGAAATCCCCTTGACATGGTTGGAAAACATGTTATTAAAGTTTAATCATGTGTAAGATTAAATTTTTTTATATATAACATCTGCGTAAAATTGATTTTAATGACCTAAATTGGATTAAATGATAAAAAACCTCATTATACATTAAAATAAATATACAATATAATTTAAAAATATAAATTATTTTGTGGAAAAAATTTGTTTTCAATTAAAAAATAGTATTTTTCATTATTCTTCATAACATGAAACTTATCAGAAAAATACAAAAAATTCAACCATAATAAATTTTTATATTAAAATGCAATAGAATAATTTTATTTTTTTCAAATAGAAAATTAATATTTTTCAAAAAACTGAATGTAATATAGTTTCTCTATTACAAGGTGGTAAATCTATATTTAAAAATTAGAGAGATCTATGCATAAAAATTCGATTTTTACTATATTTTGTGAATAAAATATATTGGATGAATATTAAACAATATTCTATTGAATATATAAAGTATATATTTAATTAATATCATTTAATAATTGTAATTATGTTAATTTATCAAGTCAAAATTCATTTGGGATAACAAAAATTAAAATATTTATTTTATATTTAATTGCATTATATTTTTTCCAATTAATTAGTAACCAATAAATATATCATAAATTTATATTTGAAATATAATTTCTTAAGATATTTAATACTATTAATAAATGTCATTTAATGGCTCAGTTATTTCATATCATATTTTATAGTAATATTTTAATAATATAATGTTTTGTTTGGAAAAACTCAGTCTTGCATGTTACGTAAGCTATTTGAAAAATTAAATCTTGCATGATACACCAGATAACTAAGTGTTTCATGCATTAAAATATATAAAATACATTAAAATTAATAATTAAAATACCATGATTTTTTGGGGTGTTACCACTAAACCCCCTCCTATAAACCCAACAATATAATGTGATAAACAAGTCAAATCATTTCAAAGGGACATCCGTATTTAAAAATAAATTTAAAAATAAGTATTTTCATCAAAATATGAATTGAAAACAAATTTCATATATTCATTTCAAAATAATTTGAAAAAAGAAATTCTTTTACCAAAATTAGGGGAAGTCTATTTTTCTCAAAAACAAATATAACACACTAATCAATCAATCATTACCATTTATTTATAAAATAATTTTTAAGAAGAGAGAAATTACGTTTTATCCAACATCTGATAGAGATGGAACCAACTACTTAAAACATGGGTCGCACAACTCTTCCAATGTGAACTACACACCAAAAAGAACACATAATAAAAAAATGTAGTCCATATAATTGATTCTCACATAGCGGATTTAATTTTCCTAAAAAAAATGGACATTGGAGAAGCCAGAATGTCAAATAACTCAAGAAACCAAAGTACACCCCACTACCAAAAAAAGAATGGCCCCAAAAAAATTATTGCACAATAGTTCTCAATTAGATCAAACAAGTATCATCACATGATCACTAATCCCAATAATTTATCCGAAATCCACATTAAATACAAAGGAGAAACAATAAAAGATAAATTATAATGGATCTCATACCAAAATAAAACTAACCTACCACACCAGAGATCAAGCAACTGAACAAATATATCCATAAGGGATGGGTCCCCAAAAATCAACTGAGAGTGACCTATAAACTGACATATGGATGAAGAAATTAAATGAATTAGTCTTTATGATTGTGGTGTGTAGAAAACTAATGGTCATGAATAATTCACATCATGAGTCCCATATTTATAGAATGAATCCCACAAGTTTCATCTATAATGAAAATTGAATCTCTTCATATTAAAATATATTGATCGATGAACTCAGGTCATGAAAATGATTCATATATTGTGCCATTTTCAAACACTTAATATAATTTTTGGAATTTTCCATGTGATATATCCTAGTTGTGAATCATATTCAAGGTATGAATTTGTCCTAGATGCAGTTCCCATTCCTGGTACTATAGAAAGTGATAAATCAACTCCCACACCCTCTAAACCTTGTAAAAACACTTAAATGTTTAAAAGATAGAATATAATTTTATGAAGATGTTAATTTCTTCAAACTATATGAATTTATAACCATAATAATTATTGTAGATGAATAAATCTTTGGAAATAGTTGAGGAAGCCCCTACCTCACCAATAATTTGCACTCCCATGTACCATGACAATATAATTTATCCCACCATGACACTTTCACCGTCAAATTAGACTTCCCATGCATGAATTTCACATGAGAGTCAATAATATCAACTGGTCACTCGATATGTAAAAAAATTTATTCCTAACTCAACTGACATCTAACTCGAAGTAAGTGATGGATCATAACAGTATTTCCTAAGCTGAGAAACATAGAAAATATCATGTATACCTATCATCAGTATCAAAAATTGAAACTAATAAGCTACCTTCATGATCCACCTAGTGACCTCCAATGTTCCATTATTTGTCAGATCCAACATTCCCTATTTCCCAAGCCGATGGTGACCCAACTGAGGAGAAGCATTCAAGAATACCCAATCACCAATGGTGATTCAATAAAATAATATCAATGATCCATGCATGAAATCTATCAACATCGTGTTATAACCAAACATAAATGTTTATCTTGAATTATTTATGATATTACTTGAATGATACCTAGTCCCATTATAGATACCCCACCCACTAATTCACAATAGATTGGTTACCAACCTGATGTAATATATAAATTAATAAAGGATTACATTATGTTTGATGACTGGTGAGTATTGTTATATTAATACACTACCAGTATTATATAGTTTTACCCCAATATTCCAAAATATAAGATGTAGTAAAATAGAATATCATGTGTTATATGAATAACATGCATCGTCTAGACATCCATACATGGATGATACGTTTTACACAATCTAACCTAAGTAAAAACAACTTCTTATATTATTTTATATAATATAGAGGTAAACCTAATATCTCTATTTGAAAAAATATCATATGAAAACCCATTAAACCTCAAACTCTCTTGTAAATAAAACATAAAGTGTGTATAAATTTATTTGTTTCGCTGATTAGAATTAAAGGATTTTAATTTTTTAGATGATCTACCAACACAAAAATAATATTCTTTCACCAGGGATTCCTTGGTAGTCGAACAATGAAGACCATCTGTACCTCGTCCCATTTCAAAATTGGAACTAGAAGAGGATATAGAAGACCAAAAGTTATTAGGTTATCTAACATTATCTATAGGTTGGCGTGATAGTGAGAAACATAATCATTAATGTGGGGCCTTATACATGGACAATAAAAATGAAATCTCATGTCATAATTTTTTTTGGATATCCAGATTGAAGGAAACAGAAATAAATATGACAATGAAACCAAAATTATTTCCATTCTATTTATGGGAAAAAAACTAATTCTTAAAGTTGAGAATATAATCGTAAGGGAGAGACAATACAAAAATCCCCCCTACCATAAAAATTTTCTTTCATTCCACTATACTCAAAATCATTCTACTGACCCTATATAATAGAATCATGGAGAGATGATGATGATTGAACTTTTTTCAGAACCATTAATGAAATATAATCTTATGTGTCTAGGAGAAACTATGTAAAAACCAAATCAAAATCTACTCTTCCTTCAATCCATAACTATCCTGTGGTGGGGATTTTTTTACTAAGTGAATTTTTATGACATTTCCCTTCACTAGGGTGTCTCTGATGTTTATTTCCAATTTATACAAGTTTTACACCCACCATATCTATATGAGATTCAGGTATGAATGAGAAAGTGTTAGATCATACTAATATTGTAAAAAACTATGAACCATTCCCCCAGAAGATAGTGTTTACATCATGTAATCATATTTAAAAATTTATAAATAAAAAATTAATCAGGTCATTATTTTTATGTTGAAAAATATAACGAGAGTCATAGGCTATAATGTGGTCATCCTAAATAAGAACATAACCACATCCTACACCCAAAGAATCATAGTATACATAATACCCCTCATTTTTATCTAGTATAATCTAAATAAGAGATGATATATGAAGGAATTTTGATTAATCAAAATAAGTATGGCATCTATCACCTAATATTAACATCACATCTTCTTGGGAAGAGAAATCAAGGGTGATGGAAATGTTAAGAAATCATTGATGAATCAGTATTAGTATCCCAGAAGACCAATTGAAATATATATATCAATAATGGTCTATGGTTATTCCTATGTAAATACAACATTCAATTTCACATTATAGAATGCATGTCCAGGTCTAGAAACTACTTGCCCCCATAGCTTCATTTTATTAATCATTAAATTTAATTTTAACAACATTTGATAAATTTAGTGATTTAATTTGATCTAAAAACTAGATTAAAATAGTACTCATGTTCACAATTGGATCTAAAATACACCAGAACATTATTAAAATAAACCATGATAATGTTATTGAGATACTGATGGAATATCTGGTTTATTATGTCTATAAAAACTATAGGTTAATTAGTAAAAAATGAATTAACATATATTCAAAATCCTATACATGATCCTTCGATAATTCTCTATAATATCATTCTTATAACCCTCTTATCTAACTGTAAATCTATCAAATATTAGTTTTCAAAAAAAAATTCCCCCTTTAACCGATCTAACAAATCAATAGCATGAGCAAATGGTTATTTTTTCATGACCAAAACCTAGATTATCTTCCGAGAATCCAAAAAATGAAGTGAGCCATATGAATCCTTAAAAAAATCATGGGGCAACCCACAGAGAAAATATTCTGTTAAAAATCCTTTATCTATTAAATTATCAAACTATATTTTGAAATACATCAAATACAAAAGCTTCATATGGTAATAGTGTATTAAGATTATATATTAGTCTGTAACTTGATTAATCATAAACTCCAACTCCCTTTCTAGAGGGATAGTAGAGAAGACATTCGAGAAAAAATAAGTAATTTCCCAATCATCTACAAGAATCACAACCACATAATAAATTTCATCAGTCCCAATTTCAATGGTGGAAAAACTATCATGATATCTAGGTGACGAGGTCCTGAAGGAATGGTATTTGGTTCCCAAAATCACTAAAACACAATATATAACCCATAAATAGTAAATAATGAAACACACTAATAATAAAAAAGAATATTGAAATGTTGGAAACATGGATATCCCTCCCAAAGACAACATCTAAAAAATATAGATCTAGGAATAAGAAATACAATCCTAACACTATGTAAACTATTGATAGGGAACAAGATAGACAATGAAACCTCTAGTACATCCTCTTTCTAAGAGGCATCACTAACTCACTAACAAAATAAATGATCTCCATTGGATGTTTTGCACATGGAAAAGATTATACGGTATAACTGAATATGAGTAACTTGTATTAAATATATATGTTTCTAAATAAGATGCAACAAAAACCACGTACTATCACTATAATTGGACATTTGTCTACCTCTTCTAGAAACTCACCCACTACATGAATATGATTAATTTTTGAGGCATTTGGCTGGATCCATGTGAACATTGAATATTCTAATTATTCCACAATTTTCTTTTGGTGATAAAGACCCATGAACATATTGGGGTGTATATATGGAATGGAATAACCCTATAAAATGGAACCAGTGTCTAGAGGAGTAAAAACTAATTTTAGGTATGGGACTAGTATGTTGTGATTCACTACCTTCCCACATAGGTAGAATATAAGTAGAACACTACCATCTATGGCTAATGGTGTTAAGGATGTTCATTTCTAAGAACCACATCCACCATTATTTAGATTGTAGTTCCAATTCTTCTTTTTATCTTGGGAGGCATTTAAATTTACACTAGGGTAAGGTTAAGGTGTCGAGTAACCAATCCTTCCAGCAATATCTGTCACTTTCATCAAATCCCTATCTACTATCTTTGAATATGTAGAATTATTTATCATAAATAACTATTAAAGTTTAACTAGTCATAAACCCTATATGAATTCATGAGCTTTCATATTATCATTTTTTCCACGCTCAAGAGAAAAAACCAACTCCCCTATATAATGATAGTACACTGACATTGAATGATCTCACTGTTATTAGGAAAGGATCACTATATATTTCATCATCGTTATATATTTTTTGGATAAATACTAATAGAACACTGTATTGAAACCCCTTTAATCCATGAATAGACTCATATTTTCATATACCTTGAATCCCACCACCAATTGATGAAACACTCGAGTCTGAACATTACACACATCACCTTGAAAGCCTTAGGGGTCTCTAGAATGTTTTGTATATGATAAATCATATACATACAGTCCTTCAACTAGTTAGGATCACTTATACCTATATTGGATGAAGGTTTATCATGTAGGTACTCTTCAAGAATATCCCTAACTACCTCATCTCCTCGCATTACCTCAGCTGCTTGGTTTTAAACATTTAATACATTCGAGTCCATGACATGACCTACCCGACTGATAGTCTCGATATTATTTTAATATTGGGGAGGATTCCATGGAGGATAATCTATCATGGAACCATACTATGGAACACATATATGACTTCTTAGAGGCATGTTTATACACCCCATACACATAAGTAATTATCAATCTTCTTAGAAGGAGATGGATCAGAACTCACAAAAACCTACCTCTCATGTCCCAAAATCCAAACTCTCATCTACTGTATTTCCCAAGACAACAAATATTGTTGATAGACAACATATGAAACAAATTTTTAATGAGAATACCATGGATATTATTCCTAAATTATCACCCATCCTGTTCCAATACATACCCGGATAGTATTCCTAGTCCCCATGGGTTGGAGACTAGAACCCGAGCATCAAGAAACAACAATATGGAATGGTTTAACCCAAATAAAATAAGATATATATAATATATACACAAATAAATGAATCAATAGAATAAAATTAAAATAAATTTTCAATAAATGAGAGTTCTAATTGAAACAATACAACTAACAAGTAACAACTAAAATCACCATGTACAATCCTGAAAACACAAAAAGATTGAATGAATAAGAAAACACTACTCCATGTTATGTGTGGGAAATGTCTCACCATATCACCATCGTCTAACCATAAAAACTAACATAAACCTCTATAAATTACTATAGTACCTTTTCATTTCTTACATCATAATATAATAACATGTCTACACACCACTGATGTGATGTGAAAGGTTTAATGTAAAAAAGACTCAATAGGACTCCACATATGTGTTTCATATAATGACTTTGTATCAAAATCCCAATATTCAATATTTATATATTACATGGAATAATAAGTAGTAAAATTGTTTTATATAAATGTCATGGAAAATAGTTCAACTTTTGTCATCGTTGTGAAACAATAATTTTAAGCATAATTAAAGAATAATTTTCAAAAACATTTATCAAAACATACATAATTTCATATCAACTAAATAAGAGTAAAAACCAAAACAAAAAGTAGATCATACATAAGAAATCTTGGGCCTAGTCTAGAAATATCACTCATACCTTAATTATTAAAATAAGGCTAGTGAACTAAACAAGTCCTTATGACACATGTCATAGTTAATATATGAACACCCCAAGAGTGATCCCCTAATAGGATGAGTAAGTCAATTCCATAAGACACATGGAATAGAGAGTAGAGGAAGACTCCCTTAGTGACCCCCCCCCCCAATAGAAAAAATGACAAGGCTCATTATAAAACACCCTCACAGGTACCCAAGGCTTCCATGTTATCAAATATTGAAATCATTTAAAATGGCGTATAACATTTCATAAAAAAATTCAAAACATACATTTTCACCAAAACATTCTTCAAAACCCCATTTCATAAATTCATTTCATAATGCATTGAAAAAAACAATATTTTAACAAAATGAGGGGAAATATATCATTTATAAAAACCCCATATACTAACCCAAATAAATCAATAATTCCAATTCATTTATAAAACAATTTGTAATACATGAGAAATTATGGTTCATACTATATAGGATAGAGACAAACCCACATATCCCAAACTCAGGTTGCAGACCACTTGAAATGGGATCCGTACACAAAAAGAATACAAAATAACAAATTGGGGACCTATATTTGGTTTTGATGTCATATAATTTAGTTTCATAAATGAAATAGTTAGTGGTGAATATAGAAAAACACATACCACATGAAACCGCACACCACACAACAACCAACAAAAGGACTGTACTATGCAGGATTATAACATAACCAATCCAAAAGGGGTCATAAAAGAATCCCCACTTGATCAAAAATCAGAGATTCACAACCCAAATATAATATCAGAAACCAAGATTACTAAATACATAGAATAGAGAATAAAACTCATTCCAAAATAATATATGTCCAGAGCATCGGAGATCCCTGTTTCCAATTAAAAGATCTATGTGAGAACGAATTACCCATATGTGAATGGTATAGATATATGGATTGTGTAAAGGAGGTGGAAACCAAATGAATTAGTATTTAGTCATGTAGGATGTAAAATCTTGCGTGACACAAAGGATTAACATCATTAATCCCTTTAGTTTTATGTATTTTAAAAAGACATTGCCTCAACTAAACAAACATGATCAATGAATTAATAGTTTTCTCATGACTCATTTCTTCAATAATTTTCACACATTGAATGAAATACATTGAATCATCAATGTTAAATATTCACACCATGAATCATATTCACGTTGTGAATGTGATCTATAGGTAGTTCCATGTTCAGGTTTTATATAAAAATCCAAATAGATTCCCATTCCTTTCGAACCTGAGAACAGTCTCTCATAAATTAAAATATAGAATACCCTTGTTTTTTGAATGTTATTGTACATAAACATAGTGTAAAGATTTAATTTATTAAAATAAAAATCCATGTACTATGAGTGCACATTTATAGGCCCGAAGGATTATTTAATTATATATATATATGTAAAGATTGAGGTTTTTCATCTCATTTCCAAATTTAGGATTCCAATTATAAATTCTCTTCAACTGAGGAGATTCTTCTTGGTGATGAAGTTTTTCACTGCAATTACTTTCATCCATGTGTCATTTCAATTTCCTTGCCACATCTTCACTTATATCTAGATATATAATCATTGTAATTACAGGGACGTTCCATAAAAAATTTCAATGAATTTAATCATCTTTCTTGTATCACGCCACACCACACATTAATGATTTTTGATGTGATTCATGTCCCTTTAAAAAAATATGAAATAATTTGGTTAGGAATTTATTCATTCATAAACCATACATATTTAATGTAACATTAATTTAATACCATATGTTTAACATAGAATCTAACTACCTTTTGGAAGCATATAATTCATTAGATCATGTAGTTCTTTCAATCTGGGTTTGTTCAATCTATTTCAAGATATCATAATATATAACACTATCAGGGATGAGAATATTTTATATTTTATAAAAAATAGAATAAAATGAAATCTTTCCACAACTCTCTAAATTATAAAATAAATTCAGAAAATTGTGAAGGTCCTCATGAAATTACATTTTCATTTTCTCATTCTGATACCTATTTCCATTTACTATTGTAATCTTGTTAGATGATCGTCAAACAATAGTGTCATCCCAACATCTATGTAACACCCCAGGTAAATAAAGAATATGACATTTTTATATTTATCCAAATTTGTGAATAAAATATTAATATTACTTTAAAGGGGATGTTATGCTCGATGGCGTACCCAACATGCAACAACGAGTTTCTTTGGAATCTTACATTGCACTCTAATAATAAAATAATATTATTTTAAATAGTAGTAATGCCTAGCCGTTGTAATGGTGGGAATGAACATAACTAACTACAAAATGAGAATATATGTTTGTCAAATATTTTTACTTTTTACAATAAATGTTAGAGGATTAAAAAATGCAAATGAATCCAATTTTAAGCGTAAACATTCTAATATTCTTTAAAAGGACGATTAACTGACTATTGATGGAGAACCTATTTTAAATCCACTTTTTGACAATTTAATGTGTTATATTTTACAAAATAAAATTATTCTTTAGAATCGGGATATCAAATTTTACTTTGCGTAAATTTTTGGTATTTTTCCAAAAAAGTTCAATTTTTAATGAATAGTGAAAAATGTTGTATTTTAATTCAAAACCACTTTTAATCTAATTTATTTATATGATGATATTATTTTTTTAATTGGTTTTAAAGTGAAATTAGAATATATTTTTACCATTTTATCCAATAGTGGTCTTTGGAATTAATTTCACTTTGAAATCGGACTTAAACTAGTGTCAATCTTTTGATACATTTTGTTTCATAAAAACACGCTATTTGTTTTGACAGCAGGAATTAATTATTAAATTAATTAATTCAAATTATATGTTCTGAATTTTTTAAAATATAAATCATTTTTGAATTCTTAATATCAAATATAGCTTAGGGTGATCTTTTGGTAATTTTCTGAAAAACATCAATTTTTGATGAATAGTGAAACCACTAAGTGGTACTTATTAAAACTAATTTTCCGTTTAAATGAAATTTTGCCATCATTGTGTTTTTAATTTAAAAAATCCGACATACATGGTTGTCATTAAGAAGTAAAATGTGGTTCAATGGGATTAAAATGATTTTTTGGTGAATAGTAACTTATTAAGTTTTTAATCGCGATTAGAGGTAATTAGTGTAGTTTAAGGTAAGAATAATGTTTTAATAAAATGAAATGAACTAGACACATGTCATACCCTCATTGGATGTGTCATGTCCGACCAATACAATCCATGGGTCAACATGGGGACCCCATGGAGCCACTTTGGTTGGAAAATGACATAAATATCGTCTTATTTAATGTTATAGTAAAAATGACACACACATGAGATGTGTTACTAAAACAATTTGTAAATGGGGTTATACAAGTCAGATTTTTGACTATAAATATTCATTAGAAATATAAAAATATTTCCTACATCATAGTAGGTTTTTTATAATTTTTAGACTTTAAATAAATTAAATTATTTATGACATCATTATGATGCAGTGATGAACTCATTATTTAACGATTAAAATAAAATGGAAAGATAATGTAATATCTAAGACCTAAACATGTAAAAAACCTATTGGATGAGTGTATTGAGAACCCTTATCACCTTATCCTCGAAATAAATCAATGTGGGACCTTTATAGTCCGAAACTTTTTTGAAAATAAAGTATCATTTTCTAACTTTACAAGAGGACCCCTCCTCTCCTCTTATAAAAGGCCCCCACCTCTACCTCCTTACCCACACTCCCAAAGCCTTTGGCTCGGCCAAACTATGCCCATTTTGTCTATCCACTTAACTCTCTTACTCCTTGAATCCTCAGTTTTGTCAGAAGTCTTCCCAAGGAAGCCTTTGAGCTCAAACCAAAGGGAGTTACCCGATTTTAAGGTAATGTCTTCACTTGAGTCCTTTTGTTTTATTTTTCTTCTCCAACCCCCTAAAATCTTTTTATTCATTTCTTTTGTAACAAATCCATTATCATAAATATACTAGGTTGTTTTTGTAATAAGGATTCGAGCAATACTTTCACACACCTAGATCTAATGGTTAATGAACAAACTGTTTCCGTGGATGACGAATTTCTGCCCCATGAAACGATGATTGTTCAACACTCATATAACACCTTCAAATGTGGCCATTAAGATGTAACTATAATTATATATGATATATAATATGTTTATGTTTTAATTAAGCTTCTGTATTTTTCATTTATGGCATACCATTATGGTTTCCATTATGGGTAAACGTGATATCTTCATTTAAGGAAGTGCGGACTACCGCCCCCTCAAAGTGATGTGATTCGTTAATGCCATATGTGGGACGTATAAAGGATGTATTTAAAGTTATTTTATATTATGTTATATTGGAATTATAATATACCTCTATATCATTATTATTTCTTTCCATTAATGTATGAGACAGAAATGAAAGTAGCGTTCATGCGTACGTACGGCTTACCGTCTCCATGAACGGTGCATTTCATTTCTTATCCCCAAATGTAATGTACTATTATAAGTACATATTTATAATGGATATATATAATTTATGTTACATATAAATGATGAATATAATTCTGGAATTAAAATATACATACCTCTCATTTATTTTCAATTCCATTAATATGACAATGAAATGAAAGTAGCGTTCATGCATACGTACGGCTTACCGTCTCCATGAACGGTGCATTTCATTTCTTACCTCTAAATGATTATGAAAAATTATAAATACATGTATATTATAGATATATATGATATATATGATATCCAAATCATGAATATCATTCTGGATATAATGAACCATTGACCACATGAACAACATGTAATTGTAAGAAGTCCACTTTTGACTTAAGAACCAAATATCGACAAAACAAACATTATTAACTTAAATGATTACATAATGTTTATAACATGTCAATAATTTATATAAAATGAATAATGAACTTGAAAAAGGTTCTTAATCAAGTATAAATTAACTCAATTTTATTATTTAGGACGTTAATGAATGATCGAGTCATGTCGGACCCGAGGTAAGGGATCCTACTCCTCTCTTTCTTTTTAAGTGCACTCTTTTATGTCAATCCTTTTAAAGCTCATCTTTCTTGTTTTTGGGATGTTATTTTATATTACTATTACTTTAATTTTTATGTTCATATGATGAGAGACCCTATTCTCTCTCATCAATCCATTTTGGATGTTTTGAGTGGCGCCGTTAGGCTGCCAAATTTTCGTAAGAGATCTAACCTCTCTCTTTCTCTTTAAGTACTCTCCTTTATGTCACTTCTTTTAAGAAAATATTTGTTATGATGGGGGACGTTATTTTATATTCCTCTTTCTGTACATTTTATTGTAATGTGATGAGATACCCTATTTTATCTCATCAATCCATTTTTGTGTCGCTGTTAGTCTACTGAGTTTTCATAGGGGATTTTTCATCTCACTCTTATTTCCGTGAGATTTATGCAACATTTGCCACAATTTCCATTGAGTGGTGTATGTACTAACCATTATTTTATTCATTGTGTAATATTATTTCATTTATTAGTATTTACATCAATTTTGTATTGTCCTTCTTTCACCGGGTGTATGTTTCGAAAGATACCCGTGTCGGTAAGGGAACCTTTCACCCTCCTCTTTTTAAAAAAATTATTTTGTTATGTATTTTAATTCACATAATATTATTTTGGGATATGTTCTTATATATCCTTATTGATATAAATTTTATGTCCAAGTGATGAGATACCCTTTTTATCTCTCATCAACTCGTTTTCTGAAGTGATGTTGTTAGGCTGTCTAATTTTTGCAAGGGAACTTCTTAACCCAATTTTGATTCTTTGGGATAAACTTGTACACCTTTAATATATCGTTCTATGATCATGTGTGAATGTCCTCTGATTTTTTTACACTTAATACACACTTATATTTCGTTTATTCGTTTGTCACAGATAATTATGTAACTGATTTATCCTTAATCCAAGGATACCATCTTTTTAAGGGACTTCTTCTCAATCTCCTTTCATTGATGCATATTTCTTCTTATACACAACTTTATTTTATATGGTGTATAAACCCCTTTGAATTTTAATTTTATACAAAAAGAATCTTTTTCTACGAAGCATTTTACAAAATGACAAAAAGGAATGTTTCTTTTAACATACGCGGTGACAACGACCTTTTCCGCCGCCTCGAGTATTGTATGGTCCTTAGCTTCCTGAACACGCCGTAATGTTTTTTTTAAAATAAAATAAATACCATATACTGTTTTATGTATTTTGGTATTGAAAATGGTTTTGATAAAGGATTATATTTTGTCAATATATTTAAATGATATATTGTGATTGAAATGTGGAAATGATATCATTCCTTTATATTGGTTTTATGTGTTCTAATTTTATAATTGTACTTGGACATATTACGGGTGGTTACGTGATAAACCATATGACGGGTGGTGCCGTGAATACCAGGACGGGTGGTTACGTTATAACCTTCAATGCATTGGGTATGGAAGTCGGTCGTATGGCTATTCTATTAAGTATGTATGCAAGTTGGCCGTATGGCTATTCCATTAAGTGATATGTGTGGAAGTTGACCGTATGGTTATTCCACTTAAGTATGTTTATGTCCCAAGTTACCTTTATATGTTATGTGTTATTTATATGGGTTTTATGGTAATGTTTTGGTTACAGTAGGGTAAGTAATGAACTTTTATTCAGTGAAGTGTTTTTACTACTTCGAAAAGCTTAAAAGTATTACTTTGTTAAAGTATACATGGTTTACTTGTTGTTTTAAAAAACTAACAGTTTTCATTCTTTGTGTATCCCTTACTGAGCTTTTTATGCTCATTCTATGTTTTTGAAATGTTTTTCACAGGACTTAACGTGGAATAGGGTCAAGTATGGGATCAAGAGAAAGTCATGCTACCTAAAACATGGAACTAGACATGATTCTTTTTAAGAGTTTTTATTTTATAAAAACTTAGTAGAAGTTTCTACTTTGTAATCTTTTGAGATGTAATAATTATGTCCTAATTATTTAAAACTCTTAACCTGAAAAGATCCTCAATTTGATTTATTCATTTAATTCAATATTAAGTAATGTTTAAGTTCGGGGCCTTATAGTTGGTATCAAAGGTCGGTTTAGATAACTTTAGAGGTTAGGGTATTCTTTAAGCATAAGTGACATGACCATAATGGTTAGGATTTCAGAAAGAGTCATAGTTTTTAGATAATGTGAATGAGTAAGTATATCTTAGTGTTTATCTTCCTCTTTAGTACAAGATGGTTTTGTTGATATACTCACACTGACCTTCTTGGTTTTAGTAAATGGATGGATTTAGCAGGCACCAAGGTAATGGTGGATGTGAAGGAAACTGTGACAGTTTTCTGAGCGAGCAACTGAATGATATGGGAGCTTCAATGAGAACTCTTGTGTTTATCCTCAGCCAACTATCTGGAGTCCTGATTGACCACTTAAACCTTGGTGATTTATATAAGGCATCATATATGTGAGAAAAAAATCCCTACAGAACTACAGGTAATAATCAAAAAGGTAAGTTTGTTCAAAAACCTATGTTTCATATATGTGGAAAGAAACACCTAGGAAAATGTTTCAAAGGGACAGAAATATGTTATAGATGTGGAAATGAAGGTCATAAAGCAAGAACCTACCATGGAAAAAGGAAGCATCCAGTTGACTCGAGGAAAGGGAATGAAGTTCTTTATGAGGGATCAATTGAATGTTTTAAATGTGGTGTGTATAGTCATTATGCAAACACATGTCCTATGAAGAAGTTTCGTGAATGGGTTCACCAAGATCATACAAATACTTGTATACCAATACCTAATGCCATTCCGATTGAGGATGACGAAACTGACAATAACCAATCAAAGGTATAGATTATTTCTTACCTTTTGTTTTCTATTTTGGAATCTTAGGATATGATTCATGATTTTGTTTGTAGAAAAGAAGTATTTCAGAATAAGTTGGAAAGGAATGGTTAATGGATCATGAAAAATGTTGAATGAATAAGAATTCAACATATAAGGGCTTCATGAGTTATGGTGAAATTCTTAAGAGTATTAAGTGTCTTTTGATGATGGGATACAGTAGAATACTTTTTATAGTATGTGTATCACGGATGTTTGATATATGAAAATTTTTATTCAAAGAATAGTAATCTGTTCTTTTGTGGACATAGTTATAAAGAACCATTTGGGTTTATATGATCCTTAATTTTGAGGTAATTATGGGTTATTATATGTTATGCTGGAAAATTAAAGGCTTGAGATAAACATGAGGTTAAAATATGTTATGATCATTTTTGAAGATTTTATCTCCTTTTGGGGAATGTTTTAAAACTATATAGTTTTGGAAAAAGGAAAACACATAGACCATGTGACAACCCATCGCATCGGACAAAGCTGCGGGAATCGAACCCACAACCAAAGTGTGACTGGTATTTATCACCTACCACTGGACTACGTGAAGTCCCTGGTTAGTTTGACAGATTCTTTTTAGTTATATGATTTTATGAATTAAGAGTAAGTTGATTTTGGGTTATTTATGAAAATGATTAACCTATCATGGAGGGTATGTGATTAGGTTAATTACTTTTCAATACGAGACATTAAGAGTAACTAATGTTATTTGGTGATAGGTGTTAATTTGTACCTTGGAAGACTATGCAACTAAATCCTTCAAATATTTGTGTTTCAATATTAGTTTGGTTTACTTTGAAGTATTTTATGGGAAATTTTTTTATCGAATAGTCCTCGTTGGACATTGGGTTTTGTTGGACAACTTTTGGAGATTAAGCATATATTTTATTTTTAAAGGGTTATTCTTTTCTGGATTATCTAATCTTGTACTTACCTTTTTGGTTTTGGTTTTGGTTAAAGCCTAAAGACATGGGAAGTATATAATTCTTTTTGATGGATTATGTGATTCTCTAGAAGTTGATTATATTACTCTTAATGCAAACAAGTCTTCCTAAATACTCATCTTTTGGAAAAAAGATGAGTTTGATTAAGGGATATAGGAAAAGTTGAAATTCAACATGATAAGTGATTATGTTTCCTTATGAATAAATTCCTCAATAAAAAGTAACTTAAAACAAAAATTTTGTTTATTAACTTTTCCTACTGGGGAATCGAATACCATTTAACCCATCACAAGTTTGTGATTTTCTTATGGTTAAAGTTCTCCTAGTCATGTTTACTATCACTCTCCCTCAAGAACATGACCCTTTTTTTTCTTCCATGTCCATGTTTTCCTACACGAAATCCTATTATGGGTTAACTCGGGTGACCTCTGTACTTATCTTTCTTTATTTTAATGTGATTGTTTTATCGACTCTTGTTCCGATGTGGGACTTTCAAGGATGTTTCCTATCTCAATTTTAAAATTGCGAGGACGTAATTCCCAAAAGGGGGGAAGGATGTAACACCCCAGGTAAATAAAGAATATGACATTTTAATATTTATCCATATTTTGGAATAAAATATTAATATTACTTTAAATGGGATGCTATGCTCGATGGTGTACCCAACACGCAACAACGAGTTTCTTGGGAATCTTACGTTACACACTAATAATAAAATAATATTATTTTAAATAGTAGTAACGCATAGCCATTGTAATGGCAGGAATAAACAGAACTAACTACAAAATTATTATATATGTTTTTCAAATATTTTTATTTTTTACAATAAATGTTAGAGGATTAAAAAATGAAAATGAATCCAATTTTAAGTGTAAAAAATCTAATATTCTTTAAAAGGTCAATTAACCGCCTTTTGATGGCGAACCTCTTTTAAATCCACTTTTTGAAACTTTTATGTGTTATATTTGACAAAATAAAATTCATCTTTAGAATCGGGACATCAAAGTTTACTTTGCGTAAATTTGTGGTATTTTTCCAAAAATGTTTAATTTTTAATGAATAGTGAAAAATGTTGTATTTTAATTCAAAAACTCTTTTAATATAATTTATTTATATGATTGTATTATCTTTTGAATTATTTTTAATGTGAAATTAGAATATATTTTTACCATTTAATCCAATAGTGGTCATTGGAATTAATTTCACTTTGAAATCAGACTTAAACTAGTGTCAATCTTTTGATACATTTTGATTCATAAAAACACGCTATTTGTTTTGACAGTGGGAATTAATTATTAAATTAATTAATGCAACTTATATGTTATGAATTTTGTAAAATAGAAATCATTTTTTAATTCAGAATATCCAATATAGCTTAGGGTGAACTTTTGGTAATTTTCTGAAAACCTTCAATTTTTGATGAATAGTGAAACCACTAAGTGGTACTTATAAAAACTGATTTTCCATTTAAATGAAATTTTGCCATCATTGTGTTTTGAATTTAAAAAATCCGACATACATGGTTTTCATTAAGAAGTAAAATGTGGTTCAATGGGATTAAAATAATTTTTTTGGGTGAATAGTAACTTATTAAGTTTTTAATCGCGATTAGAGGTAATTAGTGTAGTTTATGGTAAGAATAATGTTTTAATAAAATTAAATGACCTAGACACATGTCCTACCCTCATTGTTTGTGTCATGGCCGACCAAGAAAATCCATGGGTCAACTTGGGGACCCCATGGAGCCACTTTGGTTGGAAAATGACATAAATATCTTTTTATTTAATGTTAAAGTAAAAATGACACACACATGAGATGT
The DNA here is from genome assembly GCA_963277665.1 of Viscum album. Taxonomy (NCBI): domain Eukaryota; kingdom Viridiplantae; phylum Streptophyta; class Magnoliopsida; order Santalales; family Viscaceae; genus Viscum; species Viscum album. The sequence goes on along the minus strand of OY728142.1, from coordinate 1,255,259,092 downwards.
TTTACTAAAACAATTTTTACATGAGGTTATACAAGTCATATTTTTGACTATAAATATTCATTAGAAAGATAAAATTTTTTCCTACATCATAGTAGTTTTTTATATAATTTTTAGACATTAAATAAATTAAATTATTGATGACCTCATAATGATGCACCGATGACCTCATTATTTAACTATTTAAATAAAATGGAAAGATAATGTAATATATAAGACTTAAACATGTCCAAAACCTATTGGATGAGTGTATTTAGAACATTTATCACCTTATCCTAGAAATAAATCAATGTGGTACCTTTATAATCCGAAACCCTTTTGAAAACAAAGTAACATTTTGTAACTTTACAAGAGTGCCCCTCCTCTCCTCTTATAAAAGGCCCCCACCTCTACCTCCTTACCCACACTCCCAAAGCCATTGTCTCAGCCACAAACTGCCCATTTTGTCTCTCCACTTCCCTCTCTTACTCCTCGAAGCCTCACTTTGGGCAAAAGTATTCCCACGGAAGCCTCTGAGCTCAATCCAATTGGAGTTTCCCGATTTTAAGGTAATGTCTTCACTTGATTCCTTTTGTTTTATTTTGCTTCTCCAACCCCCTAAACTCTTTTTATTAATTTATTTTGTAACAAATACAGTATCATCAATATACTAGGATGTCGTAATAAGAAATATTCGAGCTACACTTTCACACACCGACACTTAATGGTTAAAGAACACACTATTTCCATGGATGGCGAATTTCTGCCTCCTGAAACGATGATTGTTCAACACTCATATAACCCCTTCAAAGGTGGCCATAAGATGTCACTATATTTATATATGATATATAATATGTTTATGTTTTACTTAAGCTTCTGTATTTATCATTTATGGCATTCCTTTATGGTTTCCATTATGGGTAAACGCGATATCTTCATTTAAGGAAGTGCGGACTACCGCCCCCTCAAAGTGAAATGATTCGTTAATGCCATATGTGGGAAATATAAAGGATGGATTTAAGGTTATTATATATGATGTTATACTGGAATTATAATATACCTCTATATCATTATTATTTCTTTCCATTAATTTATGAAATAGAAATGAAAGTAGCGTTAATGCGTACGTACGGCTTACCGTCTCCATGAATGGTGCATTTCATTTCTTATCCCCAAATGTAATGTACTATTATAAGTACATATTTGTAGTGGATATATATAATGTATGTAACATATAAATGATGAATATAATTCTGGAATTAAAATATACATACCTCTCATTTAGTTTTAATTCCATTAATATGACAATGAAATGAAAGTAGCGTTCATGCGTACGTACGTCTTACCGTCTCCATGAACGGTGCATTTCATTTCATACCTCTAAATGGTTATGTAATATTATAAATACATGTATATGCTGGATATATGTGATATATATGATATCCAAATCATGAATATCATTCTGGATATAATGAACCATTGACCACACGAACAACATGAAATTGTAAGAAGTCCACTTTTGACTTAAGAACCCAATATCGAAAAAACAAACATTATTAACTTAAATTATTAAATAATGTTTATAACATGTCAATAATTGATATAAAAGGAATAATGAACTTGAGAAAGGTTCTTAAGCAAGTATAAATAAATTCAAGTTTATTATTCAGGACTTTAATGAACGATCTAGTCAAGTCGGACCCGAGGTAAGTGATCCTACTCCTCTCTTTCTTTTTATGTACACTCTTTTATGTCAATCCATTAAAAGATCATATTTCTTGTTATTGAGATGTTATTTTATATTATTCTTACTATAATTTTTATGTTCGTATGATGAGAGACCCTATTCACTCTCATCAATTTATTTTGGAAGTTTTGAGTGGCGCCGTTAGGCTGCCAGATTTTCGTAAGAGATCTATCCTCTCTCTTTCTCTTTAAGTACTCTCTTTTATGTCACTTCTTTTAAGATCATATTTGTTATGATGGAGGACGTTATTTTATATTACTATTTCTGTACATTTTATTATAATGTGATGAGATACCCTATTTGATCTCATCAATCCATTTTTGTGGCGTCGTTAGGCTGCCAAGTTTTCGTAAGGGATTTTTCATCTAACTCTTATTTCCGTGAGATTTATGCTACATTTGCCAAGTTTCCATTGAGTGGTGTATGTAATGGCCATTATATTACCCATTTTTTAATATTATTTCATTTATGAGTCTTTATATAAATGTTTTATTGTCCTTCATTCACCGGGTGTATGTTTCGAAAGATACCCATGTCGGTAAGGGAACCTTTCACCCTCCTCTTTTTAAAAGACTTATTTTGTTATGTCTTTTAATTCACATAATATTATGTTGTGATATGTTCTTATATATCCTTATTGATGTAAATTTTATGTCCAAGAGATGAGATACCCTTTTTATCTCTCATCATCTCTTTTTCTGAAGTGACGCCGTTAGGCTGTCTAATTTTTGCAAGGGAACTTGTTAACCCAATTTCGATTCTTTGGGATAAACTTGTACACCTTGAATATATCGTTCTATGATTATGTGTGAATGTCCTATGATTGTTTTACACTTAATACCCACTTATATTTCGTGTATTCTTTTGTCACACATAATTATGTAACTGATTTATCCTTAATCCAAGGATACCGTCTTTGTAAGGGACTTCATCTCAATCTCCATTCATTGAGGCATATTTCTTTTTATAAAAAACTTTCTTTTATATGGTGTATAAACCCCATTGACTTTTACTTTTATACAAAAGGTATCTTTTTCTATGAAGTATTTTAAAAAATGACAAAAAGGAATGTTTCTTTTAACATACGCGGTGACAACGACCTTTTCTGCCACCGCGATTATTATTTGGTCTTTGGCTTCCTGAACAAGCCGTATTGTTTTTCTTTAAAATAAAATAAATACCATATACTCTGTTATGTATTTTGGTATTGAAAATGGTTTTGATAAAGTGTTCAATTTTTTAAATATATTTAAATGATATATTGAGATTGAAATGTGGAAATGTTATCATTCCTTTATATTGGTTTTATGTGTTGTAATTTTATAATGGTACTTGGACATTTTACGGGTGGGTACATGATAAACCATATGACGGGTGGTACCGTGAATACCAGGACCGGTGGTTACGTTATAACCTCCAATTCATTGGGTATGGATGTCCGCCGTATGGCTATTCCATTAAGTATGTATGGAAGTTGGTCATATGGCTATTCCATTAAGTGATATGTGTGGAAGTCGACCGTATGGTTATTCCACTTAAGTACGTTTATGTCCCAAGTTACCTTTATATGTTATGTGTTATTTATATGGGTTTTATGGTAATGTTTTGGTTACATAAGGTTAAGTAATGAAATTTTATTTAGTGAAGATTTTTTACTAATTCGAAAAGGTGAAAAGTATTACTTTGTTAAAGTATACATGGTTTTCTTGTGTTTTTGAAAACCTAACAGTTTTCCTTCTTTGTGTATCCCTTACTGAGCTTTTTATGCTTATCCCATGTTTTTGAAATGTTTTTTCATAGGACATAACATGGAATAGGGTCAAGGATGGGATCAAGGGAAAGTCATGCTACCTAAAACATGGAACTAGACAGGTTACTTTTTAAGAGTTCTTATTTTATGGAAACTTAGTAGAAGTTTCTACTTTGTAATCTTTTGAGATGTAATAGTTATGTCCTAATTCTCTAAAACTCTAAACCCGAAAAGATCGTCAATGTGATTTATTCATTTAATTCAATATTAAGTAATGTTTAAGGTCGGGGCCTTATAATCTACCAATATTTAGTTCTCCCCCGTGTTTAGTATATCATTTATACATTTGAACTATTACATTATATATTAATTATTCTTCCAACTCATCTGGACAAATTCATATTGAATAACTACCTAAACATAGAAAAATAATATTTAAAGGGATATTTATTTTATATAATCCAAAATTGATAAAATCATTAGTTAAATCCTCATATATTTGTGTCCTGCAAATGGTATTCATCCATTTTTAAATCATATTAATATTATATGATTCAATAATATTTATATTTAATAAGAAATTTTTATATACACCTAATTCATACGTATAATGTATAATTTTATATAAGTCTCAATTATATAATGTATAACATTAAAAAATTTAATTATCAATTATAATAATAACATGGGAGATATTTTGTATACACCACCCCATTTAAAAATAATAATGGAATTTTAGTGTTGTGGTTTTCAATGATATTATAATACATCATGTTTTATGCTTGAAATATAATTTTACATGGTCATATGAGGTGGTTCTTGATTTATACATGATTTATTTGAAACCATGATTTATCACCTTGTAAAATGTTGGTTTATGATAATGTTTTTATCGTTCATGTTAATGTTATATTTGAATAAGTAAATTGAAACATATTATTTTAGTTTTTTGTATTAGTTTTTTATCATATCATGTCATGTTGTTATATATATTTTATCATTTCTTAATGGGTTGTTTCTATGTATAACTTGACTACATTAAGTTTTTATTTATTTATTTTTTTTGTAAAGGAAAATAATAATTTTTTTATGATTTATAATCCTATGTTCCATGAATTAAATGTGTGGTCTCATGTTCTTGACATTAATACAAACATCAATTTATATATTATTCTTTTAAAAAAATTATAAATCTCTATATGCATTATTATTTATAGAGATATATATTTTTACATATTCAAGTTATATAATTTGATTGTTTTTGTGTAATTAAATAAAATTACATGTCTTAGTAATTTGGTTAAGCAATTAATTTAATTTTTTATTCCTATTTATTTTAGTAAAACATGAGAAATTTTAGTAAAACAATGGTTTGTCAATCAAGATTGATTTTTATTGTTATGAATATATCGTAGGGAAGCATACTTTCTTTTACATTGTTTTTTATTAAGAATTATTTCATATTATTCCACTAAAATTGGAATAAATTATAAGTAAATGAAAAAGCATTAACATTGGTTTAATAAACATAGTGATGATGAGATAATTGAAGGTTTTGACCTAGTTTATTAAAATGATTTAGTTCCTAAAGCTATTGGGTTTCAAAAACTATATTGATTTTTCAAAATATACATAATCATTATAATTAATAACGGTGTATATTTTTTTTAAGAACTGAGTTTTAAATTTGTTTTACACATAAAATTAAAAAAATATTATTAGTGTTAATGAATTTATAACCATAAGTAATTTATTTTTTTAATATTTTTTTTATTTTAAACTAATTTTTCACCATGAAAAAAATGGATTTCAATTATAAACCAATGATCTAATACTTAAATATTTACACATATAAAATATCGACACCTTGAGTAGATGATAACATGATATGGAAACATTTCTTGATCAAAAATAATTTTTTAAAATTTATGTTCCAAATTTAGAAGAATATATATACAAATAAACATTAAGATTATATTTATATGTGCAAAATGGATTTTTTTTCATATATTACCTTTTATTAAGACTGTAAATAGTTTAAATTCATTATGATCAATTCAATATTTAAAAAAATAAATGATTTACATTTATTATGATATGAAAATTAAGATTATATTATTATTATTTTGGGAATATTAGAATTGTTAAAAATTGAATTAAATTTATTAAATACATGTTCAACTCAAAAATATTTCAAAAATATAATAAATTATAAAATAAGTTAAAAATAAAAACATCTATTTAAATAATACCAATAAAATACATCATTAACAACCAAAATATTTCTAAAATCATCTAAATGAAACCAAAATTCATACCAAATCTATTAGTGCAAATTTAATGAAATTTTTTCAAAAATAATATCTAGTTTTGTATAAAATTATAATAAAATTAACATTTAAACACCCAAAATAAACTTTATATCCTAAAATCTAATTTAATTCCATTAAAAATTGTTCATGATTACTATGCATTACAAAAATATTCTTTCAAAACAACCGAAAAAATATGGACTTATTCTTCGAAAACAATTCCCTATCAAATACATTCTAACATCAAACCAAAAACCAACATCTATTAGTATACCATCAGTAAAAAAGTGTGTTTTAATTTAATAAAACATATTTATAAGTTTTCATTACCAAAAAATCTAACCAAACACCAATCAACATAAAATTTCAATTAGAAATCCATATATAAAAAACATTATGACTTGTTTTGTAATGAACTGAACTTGGATTCCTCACCACAACACACGAACCAATCCACCACATAGCCAAAATTTCATTTTCAATCACCATATTCTGGATACATGAAATGACGGTATCAAATATAACCAATTGTAATTATTTTAACCTCAATTCCACAAAAAAACCCAGCACTATGTCCACCAAAAAGTCCAGTATTAATTAACAATGAAATAGTAATACATTCAAAAAAATAAACACGTTTCATAATAATAATAATGAAACCATACATATCATAATGGAATGAATAAATGAACTTCCGAAATCAGTTTATAAGACCTGTGCTAAGTGATTTAAAACATTATATTGGTACATAATTCAAAAATTAATTGGATTTCCTAAAGGATGATACATTGATAACTGGAATAATCACTAGAGGATTAAATAAATGTTACTCATAAGGAAACATTACCTAAACCACTAATTACTCTAATTTACAACAAGATTTTAACCATTAATTTCATTATATATATTTTTTATTCTTCTATATTTATGTTTTTTTATTTTATTTATAGTAGAAAAATGAATATTTTAGTGTTTGAAAGTGTTTTGGTTATTTTTAGAGAAAATAAGATTAATTGTTTTTCAAAATCAATGATTTTTAATAAGGGGGATTGTAATTTTATAATTTTAATAACCAAAGTTGAAGAAAAATAATATGTACCACTATTAATCCTAAAATACTAGAGCATCCACCCACCATGAAGTAACTACATGAGTTCGAAAGTGGCCTACACACGGTGCAAAATTGAAAATCATGGGGAGAGACTAAAATGTATTCGTTATACACATAAATTTTCTATGAGAGGGAAGTGTAGAAAATATCTATGGTGGATCAATGGACATGTTATTGGGTGGTACCATATAAAGATATGATTCCATAGGGTATTACTATAATTATTGAGTAATGGAATTATATGTTATTGTTTAATGTGGGGGTCACATGATATAAAGAATTATTCACTTTAAAAGAAAAATGTGTTCTGATAGCCTATATGACATCACTTGATCATTCACTATAATTTCTGCTATGATTTGATATGATTTACGTCATGTAAAACTATATCATCCCACGAATCACTTTTAAATCAATATAAATTTTGAGACACTTCAATTCCTCTACATATCTACATTTCCACATCAAATATTTTTTTTCATGGAACCTTAAAGAGGATGATACATAATATACCAATGTGGTGTGGTATTCAAGTATATTGTGCTGGTAATGTGTGAATGATTGGGAGAGATAAAATCATATAAATATATTCTTTTTGAAATGGATATTCCCTTATGATGTGGTTATGTGTAGTATGATATATGAATATGGGATTCAATTATGAGCAGTTCCATTTTGTTTCACTATCATTAACTATATTTGAGGCACCAAATCCGGTGTAAACTATTATAATGTTCTCTATCACATGTGTTGTAGTAGGAAAATTTCATATATATTTTTTATCATGATGTTATCACTAATCCATTATAGATGGTAAATATGAATTCCAATGTGTTTTGGATTGATAATATCGATGTTGTTGGGAACTATCTTTATTGAGACCACAATTTGAAAAGAAAATGATAGATTCAACCATGGATGAATCTTATGTAAGGATAAAAAAATCAATGTTATCTTTCAATGAATTATTCTGTGTTATTTAAAACCACATTTACTATAATTATGTATCACATTATTATATATTTCTCCATGGTGGTACGAAAAAAGTCTAGGCATTAATGTGAATTTGAAAAAATTAAAAAACTCCCTCGATTGATTAGATGGATGTTTCACCAAAATCGTGGATAATTCACCATAAATTTCATTAATAGGAATTCATATATTTTATGGATTTCACAAGATATTTCTAGGGGGAGATTTTGAATTAGTCTTAAGAGGTTTCACTGGTAGATTTAGTTGTATGTAAATTATAAAATAAAAAGAACAATATTCATAGATGATTAGTAATGAAAAATGATAATTTAGGAATAGTAATTCCACAGGTCTCTACAGTTAAATATAACTAATAATTTTTTCTCATTAAAATGTTCTTTTCTAATTGTGGATTAAAATATTTGGTTGTTTTAGAAAAATTAAATTATCTATCCAATATTTATCACTGCATTTATTTTGGTTAAGAGTTATGTTCCCTATTATATGATGTTATGTTCACCTGTGATTGAAGAACACTAAAACATGGGTGGATGATCTCAGATAAGTTTATGTTGTAATGTCTTTCCCTAGATTACTATAAAAAATAATCATCCCAGGTTTCCATGTGTACTCAGTTTTTCCTCTACATATGCTACATGCTATTGTCTAGTAGTGTGGATATAGGTTAGTACTATGTAGAGACTGTTTCCCCACATCATAGTGTGTAATCAAGAATAAAAAACCGAACATCATTCATAAGACTAATTTACATCATGGAATTAAATGTAAAATGAAAATAATATTATATATAATATAATGTGAATATAGATAGAAATATAGAAATTGATCACTGACTATTCCGATCACCATAATAAAATAAAAAATTAATAATATATGAGTCTCTAAATCATCAATGTATTATATATCATCTTAATCTCCTATACATATCCATTATATCGTACTCAATAATACTACTCTGGGACTCTTACCAACAAGATACTATGATTATGGAATCGTTGATTGGGAACTCAAGTGTCATCGATGCCCAAGCATAGGGTGAGTACATAACATAGGATGACACCACCAATGAAATAATCAAAATACTAGTAAGTGAAATGATATGTGTATGTGATATTATCGTATGAATAAATAAAAAACTATATAAGCATAAATAAATTTCCACTATCGATCTTCATGTTCTAATATGATGACTAAGAGAATCCATACCCACTTTATCTTTTTTTGGATGACTCTGAACATGTCAAATGACAATATAGGCTGAAATCTCTATGGCTCAAAATTTATGGTATCCCCAAACAACAAAATACTATAGACTCTAAGTATTAAACTAATGACATCCTAAATCGTATAATCCATGATTCAAATCCATAGAATCTTTAAATAATATCCTTGTGCCTCTTGGGTTAAATCCCATGGAATCCCAAACACTAGAGGGGGTCAGGTCCCTTATCATGGATCCTGAGGAACATGTTTAAGGAGCCATGATCACCAAATACATAGAATAATGAAACAGTATCATCATGTATCATGGGATAATTCTAATGGTAGCCCACACGCTATGTAGCTTTCCCCTACCCATGATACCAATGAATACTTCCATGTCTATCCAAGTTAATTATCAATAATCATATATACATATATATAGAGAGAGTAAATATAGATATACTAGTAATCACACCAAAATCATCCACTAAAATTATAAGGTTAACAATAGTGGGAATCTTCCAAACCCATTATAAAAAATTCAGGTCAACCTCCCAAGGGCACAACCAAACCATATCAAAGCCATAATATGATCATATCCTTGATTCGAGTTATAGGGAATCACATGATATCATTACTACCCACATATTTTGTAGACAAAGATAATACGGATAACATGTCACAAGGGGACCACTAGGTTCCCATAGGACATACCTCAGTCTAGTAGCTTCATAGGGGTCCCACGAACTAATTTCATATATTAGGTGAACAATTTTCACTCATAGGTAATGGAATATCCCTCTATACCCAAAATAATCTCATTGCATCGCCATCCTCATAGTTCAACCTGAACCAGTATCTTACAAAGAATATGGCCTCATGAATAACCCATTTCCATGTCAGTCTAGGTCATTCTGAACATACAACACATCACTTAGTGTTGTCTGGGTGTACCAACCCAAATAAGCAGGTATCGGTGGTATTGGAACACTCACCCCATGTCCTTCACAATATTGTTAATGACTTTACGGAATCGCTTATATCTCACATGACCTACTCAGGTCAAACATACCCATTTATTACCCCCTCTACCCAGAGGTCACTAAGTAACATATGATTTTGTCCACTACATCACATTTATTTTGGTTAATTACATCCTTCAAGGTCTATGTGTCACATGGAATAAATTCATTATCAGGAACTCAACCATCGGTACCTAAGGCATATCGCCAGTTCACATGTCCAATCATGGCCTTGTCATTATGTGTATTTTATAGATAAGAATTAAATTTAAAATAAATTTCATATTAAATAAAAGGTTTTTAATCACCCTAATTTTTGAGACAACATACCACATGAAAACAACATATAAATTAAATAAATTAAAATAAGGGTATAGTTAAATTACCACCTACATCCATTAACGAAAAATACTTTTTAATACACTAACTGATAGCTTCTACCAATATCTTTAAACCTCATCACAACTCAACCATCTAGCACCTTTAAACTCATGGAACTAAAGACACGAATCACCAAAAGAATACATTATATCATTTTATAACTAATTAAAAGAAATTAAAATAGAAATTACTCCAATAATTTTATCAGGTTGTATCTTTATTCCAAAACCATGGCCAACCACACATATAAGCTCCACTATGCATACCCAAAAATAATTATTTGAAAAATAGATAAATTTAATGGCTTCTATAATGGTTTATTATAACCAAATTCATAAAAATAGTATGATATATCATTTTGAAACATAATTCAATCAAAATGATCTTACATTACATGAAGAGATTATATTTGGATTGCCTCTGGGTAATCTGTAATATATCCCCATAATTCATGATTATTTTACCATTATATTTTGAAATGATAATTAAATCCAAAAATAAAATCTCTTAAAATCAGAATAAAATGATTCAAAAACAATAAAAATAAAGAAATTAATGTTCATACATCAAATCAGTGATAAAAAAACACATGGAATATCATCCAATCAAATGGTATCAAAGGAGGGAAACCGATATGGTTACAAGATAAAATGGACTCCTCTTGAGACCAAAGTCCATAATAACCTGAATACCCTTAAATAAAAAGGGTAAAACCCCACATAAATATTTTCATAGAATCCCATCGGCTAGATGATGGGCCACATCAGTGAGTCATCCTCTCCATGGATAAAAGGTAAGTTTATACAGAGTGTTTGGTTTCTTCCCTGACCATCAACTAGTTAGTGGATCCTTACTAGATAGATAGTGGCCAAATTCTATTGAACATAAGTTTCCATTAAACCTATGATATCTCCAACTTCGACACAACACTCATATTACATATGGGTACATTTATTTATTAAAAATAATATTTTTGGACATTCAATGTCATAAAATTTCATTTTGTGTCCCATGTCTCAAAGTGAACAATCCACCAAAATGAAAATTAAATATATACATTGAATTTTATCAATCATCCCAGACCAGGATATTAAATTTGGAATTGATTAATGTGTTGGTATATATAAATATTTACATTATTCTTCACATCTGATTTTTTCATATAGTACTTTAATATTCCTAAAATACATATCACCTAATTTCTTTGAGAGACTGGTGTTGAACAAATGTATCAAATGGTATACAGAATAATTATTTGATAATAAAAAAATAGAACTAATTTTTCCAAAATGACTCATGAGTGTTAAATTGACTAATATCACGAGTAGTGTGGAATTATTTTAAATAAATAAAAAACATCATTGTAAATTAGTTAATGTCACCATTTTTACTCATTAATATTCAATTCATTTACTCATTAACTATCTAATTTATTTTAAATTAGTTAAGAATATTCATATTAATATTCTCATAAATTTATTGAATATCTACCTATTGAATTTAATATCATAACATTGATTCATAGTTCCTCATGTGATCAATCAATCACTTTTACCAAACTATTCTTTTAGGGATACTATTTTTTTAGAAGAAATATAAATTATAAACATTGTTTATCAGGGAAATATAAGAAATATCCATGTAAATTCATGTTTTGGGACATTTATATGTAACAAAAAATGATAATAAAAATTGAAAAACAAGTTTTTTTGGTCAATATATTAATTTCAACATTTTTTTTCAAAGTTTTATTTTAGGCATTATATTTTGTTCATTTTTAAATAATTGGTAATAATTGTCTTGGTTGTTGAAAACTAAAAAGATACATGAATAAACCTCTACAATTGAAGTGGATCTCCTTTGAAAAAAAAATCATTACACTAAATACTATAATTTAACATCAAATATTGAGGCCACATTCAAAAAACATTAAAAATTATAAACACAGCTAAAACATTCAAAAAAAGTATATGTATTACTAAAATGGAAATTAAAAGACTACTTTCATCTACTAAAAAAATAAACAAATAAGTTATCTATTTTATACAATCTATAACATATGATGCTAAATTCACTAATGAATCAAGAGAGATATCCATTGGTGATGCCATGTTTTTTTCTGATTTTTAGATGCCTTTTAATGATGAAGCTAACATAAAAATATAATATTTTGTGAAAAACAATATGACACATTCTAAAGTTAAGGATTTATATATTTTGAAATAATAATACAAAAATAAAAGGTTAAAATTCTATTAGGATGATAAAAGTTAAATAAATACATAGAATAGCTTGATAAAATCATCTTAATCAATTGTTGAATAAGGAGTAACAAAATGTTTGGATTTTTTATTTGTTACTTGTGGATTCATTATGATTTTCTGTATCCTGGTCAACCAATAAAAAAAATTATCATGGCATAATTACTAAAAAATGGTGGAATAGTTTTTTGGATAAGAATAATTCATAGCTACTTTTACAATTAAATTGTAATCTTTTTCATTACACTATCATCACAAGATGAATTATTAAGTATTTGATTAAATACCATAAAAATAACTTTTTCTAGAAAAATTTAATTTTATTACTTATTAGAAATTATTATTAGCTTTATTTTTAATTTATAATTCTTATTAGTGGATAATTTCTACACCCTTATTTTGTATTAGCATTAAAAATATGATCAGTTAACTTTAATTACTTATTCTATTTTTCTATCCAAATAATATAAGGATGGGGAGAAAGAAATAAATAACCCACACATGACATGGTTATCAACGTTAACAAATTATTTTTTTGGGATCACAGATATTAATATGCATTAAATATGGGATAATTTCAGTTTCTTTCGTTATTTTAATCCATTATTATGGTTTACACAACTTGATAATTAAATACATCCCCTCCACTGGGTTTAATATTAGGTAAATTGTTATTTCGAAATTGGGTAAGGAATCCTTAGATCATAAGATTCCAATTTTTGACCCTTTAACAAATATATGAGACTTCATCGCGTAATATATATATTTCATCTTGTTGTAAAATTTTAATTACTCGTTATCATTAATGAAAAATATATAGGTAGAAATATTTGACAGAGAAAACCTTATTCTAATTTTTAGTTTATTTTTAATGTTATTAATGACAATATTTAAATTAGTTATGTTTATTTATACAATATTTAATCCTGTAAAGTATATTTTACTCTTTATTCAATGACTTGATTGTCTGATATTATTTTTGAAATACGTGAGAGGGTTTTGAGATTTTTTGAAATATCCTTTATTATATTTCCAAATTGAACTCTATACATCTATAACTATTATTATCCTTCGTTTTTTCAATGAATAGTGATTTTGAATTTCATTAAAATTATATAGTCTATTGATTGATTATATTTTATCACATAAGATCTTGGGACATACATACGTAAAAATTTGATTTAATCCCTTAGATAATATGGAATTTCATTATATGAATCCACATTATAAGTCTATATATCCTTCCATTATTCATCAAGTGTAATTGCATATTTATTCTCCTCATTATTTCAATATGGATTTGGATGATTCATCTTACTATAGGGTGAGAGTTCAATGACTATGTTTGGCGGAATCATATATTGACTATTTTTGGGAAAGGTTTCAAATTCCTTAATTCATTATACTTGGTTTCTAGTACCTCAATTTCTATCAACTAAATAAAATATGTCCGAAAAATATAAAAAAACTATAAAAATTAGTTCAGACAAATAAAACCACTCAAATAAGTTTATAAAGGGTATCAAAATTATATCATTTGAAATTAAATTATGATTCTTTGTTCAAGAGGGACGGATGTGAAGATGTTGAGATTTTTATGGAATCTAGTATATGAGAATTCATTTTTAGTGGGAATTTTATTTAATATTATATATTTTGTTTAATGAATATAATATTATTTTCTAGCCTCTTGTTCTATTTTTCATATCGTTATCCAATAACAGTTATCCTTATACACATTTGATACTTAAAATTAAGGTCCTAATTATTTTTTGGTTTCATTTCTATGTGGATATGTATAATACTTATAATCCAATATATAGAGTATATATTACATGATATTTGAAAGAACTCAATATCATACGGTCTTGAGTGATAGGTGAAATGAATTTCATGTGATATTAATCAAAAATGACATGATTGTTAACAAAATATTTAAAATTATAACTGGAAGGGGAAAATGTCTTCCATTACGAATTATACATGATTCATGATTTGGAAATTCAATATTAGGTAAGTTTAATTATTTGTAAACATTCACTTATAACATTAATTTTATGAGAATTTTCAATTTTAGGATTATATTCTTTATGTGTGGACCATTTGTGATTAGATATTGGGGCTATTATTGTGGAAAATCATATTTTTATGTTTAGAGAGTTTATTGAATCAAATTTATATAGATATTTTCATAGATATTTTCATTGTTTTAATTTTTTTATTACTTTTTATTTGGGTATTATTTTTTATATAAATGGAAAATGAATATTTTAGTGCTTAATGTAGTGTTGGGAAATTTTTGTGGAATATAAGAATAATTTTTTCAAATATCACGATTTTGGATAGGTGGATTTTATTATGGAATTGAAAACAAATAATATATAGTAAAAATTATTTCTACCACTTAAACATTACACCTATACATACATACATCATGAAACCAGCTATTGTGCTCAAGAGTGGTCTGGCCAAGGCCTGATATAGAGGAGCATAGATAAATCCTGGCATGGGTTGGAACCAAGAATATAGTTACTAGGCATGTTCCATGTTGGGTGTCACTGCAGTGGATCTATGGTCGTGGTATGGGGTGGTATAATGAAAAGAATAAATCCATTATAGAACAACCACATATATAAAAGAGCGTCATTCCATGAGAAATTTTAATATGGGAATCACATAGTGTGGACTCCCATGAAGTACATAATAAATCACAATAGCACAAGTCATTTTTTATATTTGGTAAAATAAATTCATTTTATTACCCTCCCGAGTAGCACTACAATTAATGGTCCAATATTTCACTATGTAACCCTAGTCAAAGGGGATATAAAATAGTATAAAATTGGTCAAATATATCATAGACTATTTTCACTCTTTAAAAATGTTCGGTTGTGGATTCACTCTATCCCTGTCTTTGAGAAACCATTTTGTATCATGAAATTTGTTCTGGGGTGTGGCTATCATCAATACAAAACCATTTTAATTAATGATTTTCCAAATTTGTGATAAAATCAAAATTCGTCATCCTTATCAACATCTCTTATCACGACGCATGTTATAAATCATGAAAAAATATTTATATTAGTTTGTTTGGGCCTCCCATGATGTCGAGGGTGATGTGGTTCAATTCACTAGATCATGGGGAAAAAATATATTTTTAGCCTTATTACGCATAACAACAACATGAGAAAACATTCCACATAACATATGGTTTTCATATAATAATTAATACCCCCATGCATGAACTTGTTTATGGTGCTCTATCTTTGATTACCATGGTATTTCAATACATCATGTATCATCCCATTTAACGAATCATGGCATAGAATATTGGATGTGGAATTTTAGATTCCTAGAGTTACAATAGTTAAATTATCTTCATACTGATTTAAATGTGGTTTAGGGTTTCAAATGTATGTCAATGGTGTATGGAACAAAAAACCCTAATAGTGGTGAAAGAGATGGATGATATGCCTTCATGTCATCCAAACAAGAGTGCATTTCATTTAAGGGTTCAATTCCCCCAAATATGTGATTTCCATATTAAAATTTCTCATGGAATGATTCTCCTTCATATATTTGGTTGTTCTACAATGGATTTTTTCTTTTCATTGTACCACCCCATATGTAACACCCCAATATTTCATAGTACATTATTTTTTTCAAAGTAATTCAATAACTTGCACTACACACAACACCAAGTTAAAGCGCACCACAAGATTACCAAACTAGTCATTCAAAAGCGGTTATGAATAATATAAACTGAATTTTGAACATTATATAATCCTTATAATTTTAGAATCAATATTTTTAGTTTCTTATTCATATTGTAAAGACGAATTCATTTCTTCAGATAAAAGAAGTATTTTTCAAAAAATTCTTTTTTACCACCTGTTAATGGAGGAGCCTTTTTAAATCCAATATTTGAAACTTCTATATATTAAATTTGAAAAAATAAACTCCTTATTTAGAATCAGGACATAATAATTTATTTTCAATAATGTTTTGGTGTTTTTCTGATAACTTTCATATTTTGGGGAATAGTGAAAAGTACTATATTTTAACCGAAAATAACTTTTTACATCAAAATAATTTATATTGTAAAATTATAAATTTTAATGGTTTTGAAGTATAAATATATTATATTTTTCCCTTTTAATCTAATGATGGTCATTTTATATAATTTCACTTTGAAATTGGACATAAACAAATGTCAATCTTTTGGTAGTTATTATTTCTTAAAAATACGCCTTTTGGTTTTGACAGTGGGAATTAATTTTAACTTAATAAATGCAACTTAGATTTTTTTAATTTGGTAAAATAGACTTTATTATTGAATTAGGAATATAAAAATTATCTTAGGATAAAATTTTGTAACTCTTCGGATATCTTTTATATTTTGATGAATAGTGAAAATTACTAAATTTTAATTAAAAATAATTTTTTTAATCAAAATAATTAATAGTGATAAAGTATGAATTTATGTAATTTTAAAGTAAATTTGTAATATATTTTTACCATTTAATACAATTTTGGTCATTGTATATAATTTCACATTTAAACCGGACATAAACAACTGTCAATCTTTTTGATAGTTATTATCTCTTAAAAACACGCTTTTTCTTTTAACAACGGGAATTAATTTTAAATTAATTTCCGCCACTTATGTGTTTTGAATTTAAAAAATATGGATTACATATTTGGAATCAGGAGGTCCAAATTTTGTAAATAGGTAAATTTTATTTTTAGACATTTGGAATAATTACTTCGGTAAATATTTTATTTACCATGGTTAAATGGTAAATCCGGTAAAAAAGTGTAAAAGAATAATATTATAATAATAATAAATTTCCCTAAAACGTGTCTTAACTTTATTGGATGATACATTTCCGACCATGTCCATCTTTGGGTCGATTTTGGGACCCCATGGATCCACTTGTAAGTGATAAGGACACTTTATATTAATTAAGTTAAAATAAATACAAAAATGACATAAGCATATATCTTTTAGAAAAACAATTTTTACATAGAGTTATATATGTTATATTTTAGACTATAAAAATTAATTATAAATCTAAAAATATTTAATACATAATTTTATTTTATTTATAATTTTTATACATTTAATAATTAATATTATTTATGAAAAAATAAGGATGTTGTATTTTGTTTATTAATGAAAGAATCAAATAATTGGTATTATAAATGTTAAAATAAATATAATTTAAAAGTTTTGATGACATCGATGAATTTTATTGGTCAATATGAAATTATAGGATTACTTAAATGAATTTTATTCGAATTAAAAAAGTTTTTATGAATTTAAAAAAATCAATAATTGAATAGTGTCAAAATTCACATAAATGACTTTTAAAAAAACATATTTTATTAATAATTGATATTCTATTCCTAAAAATATAAGTTTCAACCAAAGGACTTATATCGTGATAGTTTTATCATTGATGGACCACTTGGGGGTCGCTTGGATTTATATAGTATGTTTATTAACTATATAATATAAAAATACAAAGTGACATGGTAAATGTTAAACTAATTAACTATGAGTTAAAACTAAAATATAAGGTTAATATAGTGACCCAAACTTGTCTAAAACCTATTGGTTGAGTGGTTTCCAAACCATCACCACCTTAACCTTTAAATAATCCAATTTGGAGCCATTAGAAAATGAATATGAATTTATTATAAGATAATATTTCTAGCTTTTCCAAAGGTTCCCCTCACCCCTCTTATAAAAGGGCACTCCCCCTTCTCTCAATTTCACACCATCAAAGCCTTTGGGATCGGCAAAAATCGGCCCAAATATCCTCCCAACTTCCCTCAATACAACCTAGATGCCTTATTTTAATCATAAATCCAACTTAAGGATCCCTTTTGATCAAATCAAATGGAAGAACCCAAAGAAGACGTAATGATTTCACCACCCTCTTTAAAGTTCCTTCCTTCTACAACTTCTTAATTCCTTGTTATTTCCAATCTAAAATAATAACTCCAATATATTCAATATACTTTGATGTTATTATAAATATGGAACAACCAAATTCATTATTCTTTCCATCCCTTGATGACATGTCACCATACGTGCATACGTATGGCCTACCGTCTCCACGTCGTGGTGTAATTGTTATTCATTATATTATTATTAAGATGGGTATAATAATGATTTATAATTCATGTAAATAATAAATATAACATGATAATTATTATGTATATATGATATACCATCCAATTATATATTATTTTAATATCAAATGAATGATATTGTTACTCATACGTACGTACGGACTACTCTCTCCACGAATGCGATGAGATTCATTCCCCATCATATCCATTCAATAATAATTCTAATTTGATGATTAAAAATAATGTTTAAGGACTTGATATAATTCTCTATATTACTAATATATATCCTATCCATAACAAACATAGTTTATGTAACAAAACATATAAAAGAAAACGAGTATGTTAACACCCAAAACGACGATAATACACAGATATTATTGACAAAGAAGTGTTAAAAGATCATATATGATATCATATTAATGTATATGATTCTTTTATAACATAATAACAATTATTCTACAATTATACAAGAGGTTAACCTACCCCCGACCAAGGAAAAGTACAAGTGAAGGGGTTTTCATCTCACTCCGTATTCCAATGAGATTCATGCCATATTGCCATTATTACCTTTTGTGTGGTGTATGTACATACCATAATTTTATTATTTGTGTAATACATTTTAATTTATGTGCATTTACATATTAATTGTATTATTCTTCTTTTATGGGGTGTATGTTTCATATGTTACCAAATTGGCAAGGATTAATTTCACAATCTCTTTATTATCCGAGGTTGTTTATTCGTAATTATCTACTTGTACATCTTTATCATCCACATCCATATTTCATAAAAATGTATTTCAAAACATTTTTACTATTTAATAGACAATTACTTAATGTCATTTATACCCTTATTTGACCTTATACGTTTTTTAAATGATCTTTCCGTCGTTTGCCAAACATGTTACTTTTTGACCTTTTTGACAAAACTAAGGTAAGAATGTTTTTTTAACTTATACGGCAGGTGAAGTTATTCTCCACCGTTATTACATCTTTGAAGCTTCCCTTACACGCTTATAATTATATTTTCAAAATAAAGGTTTTCTTTTATAATTATGTGATTTTTAAATGATTTCAGAAAAGAGAGAGATATTTCTCTCAAATATATCAAAATCCAGTTCAAATGTTTATATATTTAACGCAAACTTAAAAATGTTTTCAGAAAACCCGAATCTCGAGTGTGGTTGACAGAAAGGTATTGGGCTTGGTCCCATCACGGCCTATAATTAGTCGAGCAGTCTTAGAATTAGTTATTTTTTATCAAAACCATTCATACTATATTCAGAAAAACACTGAAGTATATTTTAGCAATTTTAAATTTTATGTATCTTCTAAAAAAATTACATCGGTATGTCTCATGAGACAAACTAGTGTCTTGGAACCAGTCCTTGACAAAATATTATTTGTAGTCTTGGCACGAGTCCTTGGCTCTGTGGTTAGGATAGTCTGGAATTACGCATTCCATCATTATGAAAGTGGTTATTGATATTTCATGTGATTATTCGACTAGTAGAATATCCATGTGAATAAGTAAATGGAATTATTTCATTTTATCTCTGCCATATTATTCTGAAGTTCAAGTTTAAAAGGCTTTTGTTTTAGTTATATATTGCCTTAAATGTTTATTCTTGTTTATGAGAGTTTCTTCTATATTGTTATCCTTACTGAGCATCTGAGCTCACCTCTTTGAATGTTTTATTTTTTTCGCATGATATGAAAAATTAATTTATGAATGCCCTGTAGGGATAGTATGAGGGGATATGAAGAAAAGATGTTTTTGTAGTATTTTTCACTTTATGATGTAATTTAATCTTTATGAATGTATCTAGTTTTTACAAGGATACGAAACTAATAGGTCTTTCGAGAAATAAACTTGTGTGATCATGCCAATATTATGTAATAATGCACCAATTCTGGGTAACTTGGGCCAGGGTGTTACAGTTGGTATCATAGAAAGTTTAGTACAAACCATGGAAGCAAGATTTTGATATACTCTGATTAGAGCATATATCCCTAAGATAGACTTTTAGGATTAGTATATAAGAACTTCTTAGAATTTTGGTATTGTAGAGATTTTGTGAGTTTTCCAAGAAATACTTTCCTATCTGGATACGAGCAGGTAGAGGCGGCTCTGGAACAAATGTACATAGAGGTAAAACCCGAAAACACCACATTAAGCTTGACTCGAACAGGAAGTGGTGCACAACAACGGGCCTTGTTGCACTCTTGGTTATGACACTCTCGGGGGATATGCTTAGGATAATTCTCATTTTCTTTACAAACCATTATAAAGGGTTTATGAGTATATACATCCTCAAAGAAGAGATTTTTATGATTATGGATTATATCCATAAACTATTAAATTTATGTTAAGTGTTTTACAAGTTTGGGATTTGGTATTTCTATTCATAAAATAATCTAATGTATGCCATTGTTTAGAAATGGTGCCCAGTAGAAGGAATGAGAACTCCAGCAATGCACATGATCCAAAGAGAAAGAAGGATCATATCATTCATGATCTTAAGCCAGAATTTATAAGGGAAATAGTCTCCCATGTATTATAATCATATGAAGAAATAATATCATGTGTTGATATGAGAAGTATAGTGTTTTTGGAGTCTTATGGATTTTAAGGGAAGCCAAAGAAGAAAAGGATTATAAAGAGAAAGATAGATAAAGGGAAGAAGGTAAAGAAGGATTTTCCCATAGGTGATAATTGTGGAAAGCATCACATTGGAAAATTCTTGAAGGAAATGGGAGTATGTTATAAGTGTGGAGAAAAATGACACCATGTTCGTGATTGTGAGGGTAAGAAAAAGGTTTCAAAAGTACAATGCTCCATCTGCAAGGAGTGGGGACACTATGCCAATCAATGTTCAAATCATCAGAGTATTCCCCATGTGATGCAATTGGATAATAATAAAGTTATGATACTACCACTAATGAAGAGGAATGACTAGTGTTCTTATGTTTTTATTAAGTAATTATTTCATTTGAGTGTTGTATCAACGATGTACTGGTTATATGAATTATGGAGATAAATAAGGATTGTAATGCAGTGCTATTTCATTGAGGATTTGAGATTGTATAGTACTATGAAAGGTGACTCAACAGTAAGTTAAACTTCATTTTAAAAAATACATGGTTGAAGGAAAGTTAATCCTTAATATGGTCATGATACTGAAGTAGTAATTTTGGAATAAGAGATGGTTGATTTGGATAAATTATATTAGATAATATTGACTACATTGGCACTGATTAATGGTTTGTTTATTTCATCATTGATGGAATATTCAATGTTTTTGGATATAAGGAATATATCTAGTATTATATAAGGAATAAGGGAGAATGAATGTAATAAATAAGGTTTTATTGTAATTCAGGGTGTTACCATATTTTAAAAGAATACATGATGAAGGTATTAACATGTTATTACATGGAAAAAAAAGATCTTCATTATATTTACCTACCTTATAAATTTTTGACTGTGAGTTTGGACAGAAATAATTTGGATAAGTATAAAGGTTAGAATAGATTATATTTTTCATTTGATACAATTTTTATGGTTAAAGTTTTTGTGAATATTATTTTTGGATTTTTATAAAAAGGACAACCCAGAGGTCGGGTGATAACCTGTCGCGTCCGACAAGGCCGCGAGACATGAACCCACAAATGAAGGGCAACAACGGTGTATCACCTACCACTGAACCACGTGATGTCCTGGATTGAATAATGTAGTTTTTTTAAAGGGTCTCGTAGAAGAATTATAAATTCATTTTTTTTGGAACCCTATACAAATAGGATAAATACAATATTTTGTAAGTTATATTAACTTTTATAGTGAAAGATGAGTTTGTGGTAGAAATTAGTTAAAGGATAGAACTCCACTTGACTAGTATACTTTTTATCTAATCTTATTCTATGGAGAAATAAATTCTTAAACAATAGGTAATAAATCTTAAAAAAAATGTGTTATCCTAATACCTTACGTTTTGTTGAACCGATGTGATTTTAAATCATCATAGATTGGTGTCTTTGAGGCCCACAATTCTACAATTATTTGTGACTGATGACCTCAATCACTCCCTATAAATATTTACATTTTCCCTCTAATTATGTGTCTCCAATCTCAACCAATGTTCTTCTAATAGAAATCATAATTTGGTTGTGACTTTTTCATTCCCCTTTTCCTCTTATTATAACTAAATTTTATTAACCCAATTTCCGATATGGGTTTCCCCACAAAGGTATTTTCAAATTTCAACCCTTTATTTTCGTAGAACAATTTAAAATTGTGAGGACACAATTTATTGAAGGAGGGAAGAATGTAACACCCCATGATTTCTTAGTACGTTATTTCTTCAAAGTAATTCAATAATTTGCACTACACGCAACACCGAGTTCAAGCGCATCACAAGATTACCAAACTAGACGTTCAAAAGCGATTATGAATAGTATTAAATGAATTTTGTACATTATATAATCCTTATAATTTTTTAATCTATATTATGAGTTTCTTATACATAATGTCAAAATGAATTCATTTTTTCAGATAAAAGAAGTATTTTTGAAAATTGCAATTTTACCGCCTTTTAATGGGGAAGCCATTTTAAATCCAATATTTGAAACTTTTATATATTAAATTTGACAAAATAAACTTCTTATTTATAATAGGGACATAAGAATTTAGTTTCAATAAGGGTTTGGTCTTTTTCTGACAACTTTCATATTTGGGTGAATAGTGAAAAGTACTATATTTTAACTGGAAATAACTTTATAAATCAAAATAATTTATATTGTTAAATTATAAATTTTAATGGGTTTGAAGTATAAATATATTATATTATTACCTTTTAATCCAATGATGGTCATTTTATGTAATTTTACTTTGAAATTGGATGTAAACAAGTGTCAAACTTTTGGTAGTTATTATTTCTTAAAAATACACCTTTTGGTTTTGACAGTGGGAATTAATTTTAAATTAATAAATGCAACTTCTATGTTTTTAATTTGGTAAACTAGAATTCATTATTGAATTCAGAATATCAAAATTATCTTAGGGTAAATGTTTCGAACTTTTCGGATAACTTTTATATTTTGATGAATAGTGAAAATTACTAAATTTTAATTAAAAACAATTTTTTTAATAAAAATAATAAATAGTGATAAATTGTGAATTTAAGTGGTTTTAAAGTATATTTATATTATAGTTTTACCATTTAATACAATTTTGGTCATTTTACATAATTTCACATTTAAACCGGACATAAACAACTGTCAATCTTTTGATAGTTATTATCTCTTAAAAACACGCTTTGTGATTTAACAACGAGAATTTGTTTTTAATTAATTTATTCCACTTCTGTGTTTTGAATTCAGAAATATGGATTCCATATTTGGAATTAGGATGTCAAAATTGTGTAAATAGTTGGATTTTATTTTTAGACCTTTTGAATAATTACTTCGGTAAATATTTTATTTACCATGTTTAAAGGGTAAATCTTGTAAATAAGGGTAAAATATTAATATAATAATAATAATAAATTACCTCAAAACGTGTCCTAACCTTATTGGATGATACATGTACGACCATGGTCATGTTTGGGTCGATTTTGGGACCCCATGGATCCACTTGTAATTGATAAGGACACTATATATTAATTATGTTAAAATAAATACAAAAACGATATAAGAATATATCTTTAAGAAACAAAAAGTTTACATAGGGTTATATATGTTGGATTTTTTACTATAAATTTTCAATATAAAGATAAAAAGATTTACTAAATAATGGTATTTTATTCATAATTTTTAGACATTTAATAATTACTATTATTTATGACACAATAATGATGTAGTATTTTCTTTATTAATGAAGGAATTAAATAACTAGTATTATAAATGTTATAATAAATATAATTTAAAAGTTTAGATGACATACATGAATTTTATTGGTTAATATGACATTATATTATTTCTTAAATGAATTTTATTTTAATTAATAAAGTTTTTAAGACTTTATCAAAAATCAATTATTGAATAGTGTCAAAATTGACATAAATGAGTTTTTAAAACAAATATTATATTTTTAATTGATATTCTATTCCTAAAAATCTATGGTTCGGCCAAAGGACTTATATCATGATATTTATATCATTAATGGACCACTTGGGTGACTCTTGGATGTATATTGTATGTTTATTAACTATATAATATAAAAATACAAAGTGACATGGTAAATGTAAAACTAATTAACTAAGAGTTAAAATTAAACGATAAGGTTAATATAGTAACCCAAACCATAATAAAACCTACTGGTTGAGTGGTTTTAGAACCATACACACCTTAATATTTAAATAATCCACTTTTATCCATTATAAACCAAATATGAATTTATTATAAAATAATATTTCTTGCTTTTCCAAAGGTGCCCCTCACCCCTCTTATAAAAGGGCACTCCCACTTCTCTCAATTTCACACCTTCAATGATTTTGGGATCAGCCAAACTCGGCCCACATATCATCCCAACTTCCCTCACTACAACCTAGAGGCCTTGTTTTGATCAGGAAGCCATTCTAAGGTGCCCTTTTTATCAAATCAAAACGAAAACCCAAAGAAGAGGTAATGATTTCACCACCCGCTTTCAAGTTCCTTTATTCTTCAACTTCTTCTTTTCTTGTTATTTCCATTATAAAATAATATATCTAGTATATTATATATACTATGATGTTATTATAAATATGGAACAACCAAATTAAATATTTAATCCTTCCTTTGAATGACATGTTACCATACGTGCGTAAGTACGGCCTACCATCTCCACGTCGTGGAGTAATTATTATTCAATATATTATTATTTATATGGGTATAATAATGATGTATAATTTATTTAAATAATAAATATAACATGATAATGATTTTGTATATATGATATACCATACAATTTTATATTATTTTAATATCAAAAGAATGATATTGTCGCTCGTGCGTACGTACGGACTACCGTCTCCATGAACACGATGAGATTCATTCCTCATCGTATCCATTCAAGTATAATTATCATTTGATGATTAAAAATAATTTTTAAGGACTTTATATAATTTTGGATATGAATAATTTACAACCTATCCATAACAAACATGGCTTATGTAACAAAACATATAAAAAACGAGTAAGTTAACACCTGAAACGACGATAATACAAAGATATTATTAACAAAGTAGTGTTAAAAGATCATATATGATATCATATTAATGTATATGATTCTTTTGTAACTTAATAACAATTATTTATCCATTATACCAAAATTTAACCTACCCTCAACCAAGGAAAAGTACAAGGTAAGGGGTTTTCATCTCACTCTTTATTCCCGTGAGATTCATGCCATATTGCAACTATTAACTTTTGTGAAGTGTATGTACTGACCATAATTGTATTATTATAATACACTTTAATTTATGTGTATTTACATATTCATTGTATGATACTTCTTTCATGGGGTGTGTGTTTCGTAAGTTACCAAATTGGTAGGGGTTAATTTCACAATCTCTTTATTATTTGAGGTGGTTTATTAGTAATTAGCTACTGGGACATATGTATCATCCACATCTGTGTTTCTTAAAAATTTCTTTCAAAACATTTTTACTATTTAATAAAAAATGAGTTAAAGTCATTTATACCATTATTTTACCTTATACGTATTTGAAAGGAATCTTTCCGTTATTTTCTAAACAAGTTACTTTTTGACCATTTCGACAAAACTAAGGTAAGAATGTTTTTTTAACTTATACGAAAGGTGTGATTATTCTCTGTCGTTATTACACATTTGATTCTTCCCATATACACTTATAAGTATATTTTAAAAATAAAGGTTTTATTTTATAATTATGTGATCTTTAAATGATTCCAAAAAATAGAGAGATATTTCTCTCAAATATATGAAAATCTAGTGCAAATGTATACGTATTTAATGGAAGCTTAAAAATGTTTTCAGTAAACCTGACTTTCGAGTGTGGTAGATAGGAATGGATTGGGCGTGGACCCATGCTAGCTTGTAATTAGTCAAGTAGTCTGATTATTAGTTATTTTATTTTCACAATCTTGCATAATTTTTTCAGATAAACACTTGAGTATATTTATGAAATTTTAAATGTAAGTATCTTATAAAAAATTGCATCGGTATGACTCATGAGACAAACTAGTGTCTTGGAACAAGTCCTTTACAATATCTTATTTGTAGTCTTGGCAT
The DNA here is from genome assembly GCA_963277665.1 of Viscum album. Lineage (NCBI taxonomy): Eukaryota > Viridiplantae > Streptophyta > Magnoliopsida > Santalales > Viscaceae > Viscum > Viscum album. The sequence goes on along the minus strand of OY728142.1, from coordinate 1,255,231,948 downwards.
TAGGCCATGGCTATGTGGTTATGATAGACTGGCATTACGCATTCCATCATTATGAAAGTGGTTATTGATATTGCATGTGATTATTCGACTAATAGAATATCCATGTGAATAAGTAAATGACATTATTTAATTTTATCTTTGCCATATTATTCTGAAGTTAAAGATTAAAAGTCTTATGTTTTAATTATACATTGCTTAAATGTTTATGGTTATTTATGAAAGTTTCCGCTATATTGTAATCCTTACTTAGAATCTGAGTTCACCCCATTCAATGTTTTATTTTTTTCCAGGATGTGAAAAAGTAATTTATGAATGACCTGCATTGATAGTATTAGGGGATAAGAGACAAGATGTTGTAGTAGTAGTTTTCACTTTATGATGTAATGTAAATTTTATGAATGTATCTATTTATTCCAAGGATACTAAACTAATCGGCCTTTCGAGACATGATCTTTTGTGATAATTCCAATATTATGTAATAATGCACCGAATTTGGATAACTGGGGTCGGGGTGTTATAGTTGGTATCATAGGAAGTTTTGTAAAAACCTTGGAAGCTAGATTTAGATAAACTCTGATTAGATCACAGAGCCCTAAGATAGACTTTGAGGATTGTTATAGAAGAACTTCATAGAATTTTGGTATTGTAGATATTTTGTGAGTTTTCCAAACAATACATCCCTTTCTAGATAAGAGCAGGTAGAGGCGGCTCTGGCACATATGTACATAGGTGTAAAACCCAAAAACACCACTTCAAGCTAGACTCAAACGGGAACTGATGCACGACAATGAGCCTGGCTGCACTCTTGGATATGACACTCTCGGGGGATATGCTTAGGATAATTATCCTTTTATTTACAAACCATTATGAAGGGTTTATGACTATATACATACTCAAAGAAGACATTTTTATGATTATGGATTATATCCATAAACTATTAAAATAATCTTAAGTGTTTTACAAGTTTGGGATTTGGTATTTCTATTCATAAACTAATCTAGTGTACGCCATTGTTTAGAAATGGTGTCCAGTAGAAGGAATGAGAACTCCAGCAATGCACATGATCCAAAGAGAAAGAAGGATCATAAGTTTCAGGGTCTTAAGCAAGAATTTATAAGGGAAATAGTATCCCATGTATTATCATCATATGAAGAAATAATATCATGTATTGATAAGATAAGTAAAGAGTTTTTGAAGTCATATGGATTTTAAGGGAAGCCAGAGAAAAAAAGGCTGGTAAAGAGAAAGACAGATAAAGGGCAGAACGTAAAGAAGGATTTTCCCACATTTGATAACTGTGGAAAGAATCATCGTGGAAAATGAATGAAGGTAATGAGACTCTTTTATAAGTGTGGAGAAAAAGGACACCACCTTCGTGATTGGGAGGGTAAGAAAAGGGTTTCAAATGTACAACGCTTCATCTGCAAGGAGTGGGGACACTATGGGAATCAATGATCAAATCATCAGAGTATGCCCCAAATGATGCTATTGGATAATAATAATGTTGTGATACTACCACAGATGAATAGGAATGACTAATGTTTTTATGTTGTTATTAAGTAATTGTTTCATTTGAGTGTTGTATCAACGATGTACTGGTTATATGAACTATTGAGATAAATAAGGATTGTACTGTAGTACTATTTCATTGAGGATTTGAGATTATATTGTAATATAAAAGGTGACGCAACAGTAAGTTATATTTTTTTAAAAAAAAATACACGGTTGAAGGAAAGGTAATACTTAATATGGTCTTGATACTAAATTAGTAAGTTTGGAATAAGAGATGGTTGATTTGGATAAATTATATTTGATATTATTGACTACCTTGGAACTGATTTATGGTTAGTTTATTTCATCATTGTTGGAATATTCAATGTTTTTGAATATAAAGAATATATCTAGTATTCAATAAGGAATAAGGGATCATGAAGGTAATAAATATGGTTTTATGGTAATTCAGGGTGTTATTATATTTTAAAATAATAAATGATTAAGTTATTCACATGTTATTACGTGGAAAAAAATATCTTCATTATATTTACCTTATAAATTTTGGATTGTGAGTTTGTACCGAAGTAATTTGGATAAGTCTAAAGTTTGGAATGGATTATATTTGAAATTTTATACAATTTTTGAGGTTAATGGTTTTTTGAAGATTATTTTTGGATTGTTATAAAAAGGACAACCCAGAGGTCGGGCGACAACCTGTCGCGTCCAGCAAGGCCGCGAGACTTGAACCCACAACCGAAGGGCGAAAAGGGTGTATCACCTACCACTGACCCACGAGATGTCCTAGATTGAATAATGTAGTTTTTAAAGGGTCTGGTAGATGAATTATAAATTCATTTTTTTGGAACCCTATACGAATACGATAAATAGAATATTTTTTCAGTTCTATTATCTTTTAGAGTGAAAGATGAGTTTTTTTTGGCAGAGAAGTGATGGCAAGAGGGGGGGTGAATTGCCTTTTAAAAAAAATTAACAATTTAAAATCAAAGTTAAAGTGCAGCGGAAATAAAAGAGGCAAGACACAAAGCTTGATAACGGAGTTCGGCTTAACCCTAAGCCTACGTCTCCGCTCCCAAATCAACCGTTGAGAGATTTACTACCGCTTGCTTTTTAATGGTTTCAGCAAGAAACCCACTAGACATTAAGGTAGTCTAGAACCTATTACATCTTTCTTTTAATGGTTGAGCAAGAACCCACTTGCTTTTAATGGTTGAGAAAAATCCCACTAGCCTTCTTACAGGTGAAGGCTAGCTCACCTATGACTCAATAATTTTAAAGGGAAGGCTTGACTAACCTCTTCACACCTTGAAGGTGGTGTGAAAACCCAAATTAAAGGGAGATGAGAGAAAGAGGGGTTTTTGGGCACAAACCCAAAATAAAGCTCAAAATGATAAAACAAGAAAAACCGTAATGGGGGAAGCTTTGGGCGCCAATGGATTGATTGGAGTTGATGAAGAGCGCTCCCAAGCTTCTTTGATGGTGCTCCTTGGATGTGGAAATGAGTTGGAGCAAGTGGGGGTTCCTTGGAGGAATGCGTCGGAGGTTCGCCAAATGATGAAAAATGTTCCCGTGGGCTTCCGTACGTTTCCGGGGCTTCCTAGTCCTTTATTTATAGAGGGGGAACCCTCAAATGGCCTTTAGAGGTCTTCGGAGCCATTGGAGAGGCCTTCGGAGCCGTTGGGGGTCAAGTGGGAAAGTCTGGTCAAAGCCCAACGGCTATTTTGACTGGCTCCACCGGCTGACCGGTGCTTGGCCACCGGTTGACCGGTGCTTTGGAAAAGGGAGAGGGCTCGGGCTCAGGCACCACCGGCTGGCTGGTGAGGAGGCCACCGGTTGGCCGGTGCTGAGGCAGTAGCTGACCCTTCTGTCTGGGTTCCACCGGCTGGCCGGTGATGAGACACCGGTTGGCCGGTGGTCTTGACAGAGGGATGCCTTCTGTCCAGGCTCCATCGGCTGGCTGGTGGTCATCCACCGGTTGGCCGGTGGACTGAAAATCATTCCACTTTTTCCTTCTTTCTTTCTTGGCCCAATTCCTTGGCAACCTTTTGCCTATCAACAAAAACACTTAAAACAAGATTAGATAAATAAGAGAGTGATTGTGATCATGAAAATTAAACCACGAGGGGTACGAGAGGTACAACAATCTCCCCCTATTTTGATGATCACAATCACAAAAAACAAGCAATGTAAAAGATTGAAAAGCAAAGCATGAGAGAAAGATTTGTCCCCCAATCAACCAAGAATTTCTCCCCCATTGTAATTATCAAAATAGCACGGGGCATAAAACATGATTGAGGGAATGGTTTGAAAAACAAGATATAGATTTTAAACCAATTGAAATTTTTGAAATTTGAATTGAAAGTTTTGAATTGAAAGATTTGAATTGAATGTTTTGAATTGAATGTTTTGAATGAAAAACGCAAAAAGGTTTAAACGATCCTAACTCCCCCTAAAAAAAACAACAAATCACCGGGGAGAGGATTTTAGAACCGAGACAAATTTTGGTCCAGTGAGACTCGCTATAAGGGATTTTTCAATCCAAACTTGTCTAGTGGCGGGTCTTCTCTTATGAAATTCATCATTAAAGAAAATGGTTTTGGGCCTTCCATACCGGGAATTTTTGCAATCGCACTCATAAATTAAGTGCCCGGGTTTTTTGCAATAGTTACAAAACTTATTTTGAGATCTCCCCCTTACAAAAATAGTTGGAGCATGGGAAGAGGAAGCTTGCTTGGAATAGCCAAGCCCTTGGGTGGTTCTAGATATGCGTTGGGAACCGAGCAATTTGGTTAAATTTTGTTCACCTTGGGTGAACTTGGCAAGGGATTCCTTCAAATCCTTGATTGTTGATTCCATAGAATCAACATCGGGAAGGTTTTGGATCTTGAGGGACAACTCTTCCTTCTCTTTGAGAAGTTGTTCCTTTTCGGAATAAAGTTTTTTGAAATTAATTTTTAAAGCAATAAATTTGGAAGAAAGTTCGTGAAAACCTTCCTCCAATTGATCTCTTGCATGTTGGAGATCCTCATAAGATAAATGATTAAAAGAATTTGAAGAACTAGAGGAAGAGGAGTCGGAAGAGGTTACCTCATGAAATGCAATTAGGCATTTTTTACCATTGTCACTTGAGGAGGAGGAGGAGGAGGATGTGGAGCTATCACTCCATGTGGCCTTGAATGCCTTCTTCTTTTCCTTTGCTTGGTCTTTTTCTTGTTGAGTGGACAATCGGGCTTGTAATGGCCTTTCTTGCCACACCCGTAACATGATACCTCGGGCTCAGATTTTTCGTTGGGTTGAGCCTTGCGGGATTTCTTCTTCTTGTGCTTCTTCATGAATTTGTGCATTTTGCGGGAAAGATTCCCCATTTCTGAATCGCCGCTTGAAGAGGATGATGATGAGGAGGAGGAGCTTTCTTCTTTTTGAACTTTGAAGGCGATGTTCTTTGAAACTTTGATCGGTTTGCCTTCCTTTTCAGCTTTCCTCCTCATGGTGATCTCGTAGGTCATGAGGGATCCGATGAGATCTTCGACCGGCATTTCTTTTAAATTCTTCGCTTCTTGAATTGTCGTCACCTTTGGTGCCCATGAGCTTGGTAAGATCCAAAGGATCTTCATGACCATCATTTCTGCAGACACATCATCACCAAGGGACTTTCTCCCATTGCAAACATCAGTAAAACGTGTAAACATTTCAGTTATTGATTCGTGTGGGTGCATGGTGAAGCTTTCAAAGTCTTGACGATACATATCCAATCGAGTATCCTTAACTTTGTTGGTCCCATCATGTGTAACCTCCAATAGTTTCCAGATTTCATGTGATGAGGTGCATGTGGAAACTCGATTGAATTCATTACGATCAAGGCCGCAATGAAGAGCGTTCATGGCTTTGCCATCAAGATCGAAATTTTTAATATCGGCTTGAGTCCATTTGGATTCATCGGGTGAAGAAAGAGAATAACCATGCATGACAATTTTATATATAGGATAACCTATACTTCTAAGAAAAGTGGTCATGCGGGTTTTCCAATAAGAATAGTTGGTTCCATCAAAGAATGGAGCACGACCCAAAGAATAGCCTTCGGGAGCGAAAGAGGTTGAAGCCGTCACAATGGATCTTGAATTTGAAACCGGTGAAGGTATTACTAAAATTTTTTCTCTGATACCAATAGTTGGGCGGAGAAGTGATGGCAAGAGGGGGGGTGAATTTCCTTTTAAAAAAAATTAACAATTTAAAATCAAAGTGAAAGTGCAGCGGAAATAAAAGAGGCAAGACACAAAGCTTGATAACGGAGTTCGGCTTAACCCTAAGCCTACGTCTCTGCTCCCAACTCAACCGTTGAGAGATTTACTACAGCTTTCTTTTTAATGGTTTTAGCAAGAAACCCACTAGACTTTAAGGTAGTCTAGAACCTATTACATCTTGCTTTTAATGGTTGAGAAAGAACCCACTTGCTTTTAATGGTTGAGCAAGAACCCACTAGCCTTCTTACAGGTGAATGCTAGCTCACCTATGACTCAAGCCTTTTAAAGGGAAGGCTTGAATAACCTCTTCACACCTTGAAGGTGGTGTGAAAACCCAAATGAAAGGGAGATGAGAGAAAGAGGGGTTTGTAGGCACAAACCCAAAATAAAGCTCAAAATGATAAAACAAGAAAAACCGTAATGGGGGAAGCCTTGGGTGCCAATGGATTGATTGGAGTTGATGAAAAGCGCTCCCATGCTTCTTTGATGGTTCTCCTTGGATGTGGAAATGAGTTGGAGCAAGTGGGGGTTCCTTGGAGGAATGCGCCGGAGGTTCGGAAAATGATGAAAAATCTTCCCGTGGGCTTCCCTACGTTTCCGGGGCTTCTTAGTCCTTTATTTATAGAGGGGGAACCCTCAACTGGCCTTTAAAGGTCTTCGGAGCCGTTGGAGAGGCCTTCGGAGCCATTGGGGGTCAAGTGGGAAAGTCTGGTCAAAGCCCAATGGCTAGTTTGACTGGCTCCACCGGCTGACCGGTGCTTGGCCACCGGTTGGCCGGTGCTTTGGAAAAGGGAGAGGGCTCGGGCTCAGGCACCACCAGCTGGCCGGTGAGGAGGCCACCGGTTGGCCGGTGATGAGGCAGTAGCTGACCCTTCTGTCTGGGTTCCACCGGCTGGCTGGTGATGAGACACTCGTTGGCTGGTGGTCTGGACAGAGGGATTCCTTCTGTCCAGGCTCCATCGGCTGGCCGGTGGTCATCCACCGGTTGGCCGGTGGACTGAAAATCAGTCCACTTTTTCCTTCTTTCTTTCTTGGCCCAATTCCTTGGCAACCATTTGCCTATCAACAAAAACACTTAAAACAAGATTAGATAAATAAGAGAGTGATTGTGATCATGAAAATTAAACCACGAGGGGTACGAGAGGTACAACAAGTTTGTGGTAGAAATTAGCCAAAGGATGGAACTCTACATGACAAGTATTCTTTTTATATTATCTTATTCTTTGAAGAAATAAATTATTAAACATTAGTTAAGGAATCTTAAAACAAAAAATTGTTATCCTAATTCCTTTCGTTTTGTTGAACCGAAGGTATTTTAAATCATTCTAGTTTGGTGGCGTTGAGGCCCACAATTCTAAAATTGTTTGTGAATGATGAGCTCAATAACTCCATATAAATAATTAAATTTTTCTTCAAAATATGTGCCTGTAATTACCACCAATGTTCTCCTAATCAAAATCATAATTTAGATGTGACTATTTCATTCCCCTTTTCCACTTATTAAGACTAAATTTTATTAACCCAATTTCTGATGTGGGTTTCCCCACAAAGGTATTTTCAATTTTCAACCATTTATTTTTGAAGAAAAATTTCAAATTGATAGGACACATTTTATTTAAGGAGTTAAGAATTTAACACCCCAAGATTTCATATTACGTTATTTCTTCTATGTAATTCAATAACATGCACCACACACAACACTAAGTTCAAGTGCACCACAAGATTACCAAACTAGCTGTTCAAAAGCAGTTATGAATAGTATTAACTGAATTTTAAACATTATATAATCATTATAATTTTAGAATCAATATTATGAGTTTATTAGACATAATGTAAAGACGAATTCATATTCTTTCATATAAAAGATGTATTTTTCAAAAAATGCAATTTTACCACCTTTTAATGGAGAATCCTTTTTAAATCCAATATTTGAAACTTTTATATATTCAATTTGAAAAAATAAAATTCTTCTTTAGAATCGGCACATATTAATTTAGTTTCAATAAAGTTTTGGTGTTTTTCGGATAACTTTCATATTTGGGTGAATAGTGAAAAGTAATATATTTTAACTGCAAATAACTTTTTAAATAAAAATAATTTATATTGTCAAATTATAAATTTTAATTGTTTGGAAGTATAAGTAGATTATATTTTTACCTTCTAATCCAATTATGGTCATTTTATGTAATTTCACTTTGAAATTGGACGTAAACATGTGTCAAACTCTTGATATTTATTATTTCTTAAAAATACGCCTTTTGGTTTTGACAATGGGAATTAATTTTAAATTAATAAATTCAAATTCTATGTTTTAATTTTGTTAAATAGACTTCAATATTGAATTCATAATATCTAAATTATCTTTGGGTAAAATTTTGGAACTTTTCGGGTAACTTTTATATTTTGATGAATAGTGAAAATTACTAAATTTTAATTAAAAACAATCATTTTAATCAAAATAATTAGTAGTGATAAATTATTAATTTAAGTGGTTTTAAAGTATATTTAGAATATATTTTTTCCATTTAATAAAATTATGGTCATTGGACATAATTTCACATTTAAACCGGACATAAACAACTGTTAATCTTTTTATAGTTATTATCTCTTAAAAACACACTTTTTGTTTTAACAAAAGGAAATAATTTTAAATTAATTTCTGCGAATTCTGTGTTTGTAATATAGAAATATGGATTCCATATTTGGAATCAGGAGGTCCTAATTGTGTAAATAGGTAAATTTTATTTTTAGACATTTTGAATAATTATTTCGGTAAATATTTTATTTACCATTGTTAAAGGGTAAATCCGGTAAATAAGGGTAAATAAATAACATTATAATAATTATAAATTACCCTAAAACATGTCCTAAACTTATTTTTTGAAACATGTCCGACCATGAGCATAATTGGGTTGATTTTGGGACCCCATGGATCCACTTGTAAGTGATAAGGACACTTTATATTAATTAAGTTAAAATAAATCCAAAAATGACATAAGCATATATCTTTGAAAAACAATTTTAACATAAGGTTATATATGTTGGATTTTAGACTATAAATATTTATTATAAAGATAAAATGATTTCCTAAATGATGGTATTTTATTTATTATTTTTCAACATTTAATAATTAATATTATTTATGACACAATAATGATTCAGTATTTTTTTATTAATGAATGAATCAAATAATTGGTATTATAAATTTTAAAATAAATATAATTAAATTTTTTGATGAAATACAAGAATTTTATTGGTAAATATGACATTATAGGAATTCTTAAATAAATTTTATTTGAATTAATAATCTATTTAAGACTTTAACAAAAATCAATTATAGAATATTGTCAAAATTGACATAAATGAGTTTTTTTAAAAAATATTATATTATTCATTGATATTCTATTCCGAAAAATCTATGGTTTGGAAAAAGGACTTATATAATGATATTTTTATCATTAATGGACCACTTGGGGGGACTCTTGCATTTATATAGTATATTTATTAACTATATAATATAAAAATACAATGTGGCATGGTAAATGTTAAACTAATTAACCAAGAGTAAAACTAAAAGATAAGGTTAATATAGTGACCCAAACCTGTCTAAAACCTATTTTTTGAGAGTTTTTCAAACCATCCCCACCGTAGCCTTTAAATAATCCACTTTGGAGCCATTAGAAATTGAATATGAATTTATTATAATATAACATTTCTATCTTTTCCAAAGGTGGCCCTCACCCCTCTTATAAAAGGGCACTCCCTGTTCTCTCAATTTCACACCTTCAAAGCATTTGGTATCGGCCAAAATATACCAAAATATCCTGCCAACTTCTCTCACTACAATCTATATTCCTTATTTTGATCATAAAGCCATCATAAGGAGCCCTTTTGATCAAATCAAAAGAAGAACCCGAAAAGAGGTAATGATTTCACCAGCCTCTTTCAAGTCCCTTTCTTCTTCAACTTCTTATTTCCATGTTATTTACATTATAAAATAATAACTCCATTATATTATATATAAATTAATTTTATTATATATATGTAACAACCAAATTCATTATTCTATCAATCCCTTGAATGACATGTCACCATACGTGCGTACGTACGACCTACCGTCTCCAAATCATGGTGTAATTGTTATTCAATAAATTATTATTTTGATGTGTATAATAATGATGTATCATTCATGTAAATAATAAATATAACATGATATTGATTCTGTATATATGATATACCATCCTATTATATATTATTTTAATATCAAAATAATGATATTGTCGCGGGTGCGTACCTACGGACTACCGTCTCCATGAACGCGATGAGATTCATTCCCCATCGTATCCATTCAAGTATAATTCTCATTTGGTGATTACAAATAATGGTTAAGGACTTGATATAATTCTGGATATGAATAATATTCAACCTATCCATAAAAATCATGGCTTATGTAACAAAACATATAATAGAAAACGAGTAAGTTAACACCTGAAACAACAATAATACAAAGAAATTATTAACAAAGCAGTGATAAAAGATCGTATATGATATCATAATAATGTATATGATTCTTGTATAATTTAATAACAATTATTTCACCATTATAATGGAGGTTAACCTACCCTCAACCAAGGAAAAGTACAATGTAAGGGGTTTTCATCTCACTCTTTATTCCCGTGAGATTCATGCCATATTGCCATTATTACCTTTTGTGTGATGTATATACTAACCATAATTGTATTATTTTTGTAGTAAACTTTAATTTATGTGTATTTACATATTCATTGTATGATACCTCTTTCATGGGGTGTATGCTTCGTATGTTACCAAATTGGTAAGGGTTAATTTTAAAATCTCTATATTATCCGAGGTTGTTTATTCGTAATTATCTACTGGGACATCTTTATCATCCACATCCATGATTCATAAAAATGTATTTCAAAACATTTTTACTATTTAATAGAAAATTATTTAAAGTAATTTATACCCTTATTTGAACTTATACGTTTTTAAACTATTCTTTCCATCGTTTTCCAAACAAGTTACTTTTTGACCTTTTTGAAAAAACTAAGGTAAGAATGTTTTTTTAACTTATACGGCAAGTGCGGTAATTCTCCCCCTTTATTACACCTTTGATGCTTCCATTACAATCTTATAAGGATATTTTCAAGATAAAGGTTTTATTTTATAATTATTTTGTTTTTAAATGATTTCAAAAAAAGAGAGATATATTACTCTCAAATATATGAAAATCCAGTGAAAATGTATACATATTTAACACAAGCTTAAAAATGTTTTTAGAAAACCCGACTCTTGAGTGTGGTAGACAAGGATAGGGTGTGGACCCATCATGTCCTTTAATTTTTTATCCAGTCTCAGAATTAGTTATTTTCTTTCCAGAAGCTTGTATAATGTTTTTAGAAAAACACTGGAATATATTTTAGCAATTTTAAACATAAGTATCTTCTAAAAAAATTGCATCAGTAGGTCTCATGAGACAAACTAGTGTTTTGAAAAAGGCCTTGACACAATCTTATTTGTAGTCTTAGCATGAGGTATTGGCTATGTTGTTATGATATTCTTGCATTATGCATTCCATCATTATTAAAGTGGTTATTGATATTGCATGTGATTATTCGACTAGGAGAATATCCATGTGAATAAGTAAATGGAATTATTTAATTTTATCTTTTCCATATTATGCTGAAGTTCAAGTTTAAAAGGATTTTGTTTTTGTTATACATTTCCTTAAATTATTATGCTTATTTATGAAATTTTCCGCTATATTGTAATCCTTTCTGAGCATCTGAGCTCACCCGTTTCAATGTTTTATTTTTTTCCCAGGATTTGAAGAATTAATTTATGAATGACCTAGAGGGATAGTATGAGGGGATATGAAGTCAAAATGTTGTTTTAGTAGTTTTCACTTTATGATGTAATGTAAACTTTATAAATGTATCTAGTTATTCTAGGGCTACTAAACTAATCGGTCTTTCGAGACTTGATCTTTTGTGATCATGCCAATATTATGTAATAAAGCACCGACTTTGGGTAACTGGGGTCGGGGTGTTACAGTTGGTATCATAGGATGTTTAGTAAAAACCTTGGATGCTAGATTTAGATAAATTATGATTATAGAACATAGCCCTAAGATAGACTTCAAGGATTAGTATAGAAGAACTTCCTAGAATTTTGGTATTGTAGAGATTTGGTGAGTTTTCCAAGAATTATATCCATGTCTACATATGATTAGGTAGAGGTGGCTCTGGCATAGATGTACCTAGGGGTAAAACCCGAAAACACCGCATTGAGCTAGTCTCGAACGGGAACTGGTGCACGATAATGGGCCTTGCTTCACTCTTGGTTAGGAAACTCCTGGGGGATATGCTTAAGATAATTCTCGTTTTCTTTACAAACTATTATGAAGAGTTTATGAGTATATATTCCTCAAAGAATACATTTTTATGATTATTGATTATATCCATAAACTATTTAATTTATTTTAAGTTCTTTACAAGTTTGGGATTTGGTATTTCTATTCATAATCTAATCCAGTGTATGAAATTGTTTAGAAATGGTGCCCAAAAGAAGGAATGGGGACTCCAGCAATGAACATGATCCAAAGAGAAAGAAGGATCATATCATTCATGGTCTTAAGACAAAATATACAAGGTAAATACTCTCCCATGTATTATCATCATATGAAGAAATAATATCATGTGTTGATAAGATAAGTAAAGAGTTATCGGAGTCCTGTGGATTTGAAGTGAAGCCAGAGAAGAAAAGGATGGTAAAGAGAAAGAAAGATAAAGGGAGGAAGGTAAAGAAGGATTTTCCCATATGTGATAACTGTGGAAAGAATCACCTTGGAAAATTCATGAAGGGAATGGGAATATGTTGTAAGTGTGGAGAAAAAGGACACCACGTTCATGATTGTGAGGGTAAGAAAAAGGTTTCAAATGTAAAATGCTTCATCTACAAGGAGTGGGGACACTATGCGAATCAATGTTCAAATCATCAGAGTATGCCACAAATTATTCTATTGAATATTATTAAAATTATGATATTACCACAGATGAAGAGGAATGACTAGTGTTCTTATGTTGTTATTAAGAAATTATTTCATTTGAGTGTTATATCAACGATATACTGGTTATACGAATTATGGAGATAAATAAGGATTGTACTACAGTACTATTTCATTGAGGATTTGAGATTATATGTTACTATGAAAGGTGACTCAACATTAAGTAAATTTTTTTTTGAAAATACATGGTTGAAGGAAAGTTAATCCTTAATATGGTTCTGAAACTGATGTAGTAATTTTGGAATAAGATATGGTTTATTAGGTTAAATTATATTGGATATTATTTACTACATTGGCACTGATTAATGGTTTGTTTATTTCATCATTTTTGTAATATTCAATGTTTTTGGATATAAAGAATATATCTAGTATTCTATAAGGAATAAGGGAGAATGAATTTAATACATAAGGTTTTATGGTAACTCAAGGTGTTACCATATTTTAAAAAGAATACACGATGAAGGTATTCACATGTTAATATGTGAAAAAAAATATCTTCATTACATTTAAATTCCTTATAAATTTTGGACTGTTAGTTTGGACAGATGTAATTTGGATAAGTCTAAATTTTGGAATGTACTATATTTGAAATTTGACACAATTTTTAAGGTTTATGTTTTTTTGAAGATTATTTTTGGATTGTTATTAATAGGACAACCCAGAGGTCGGGCGATAACCTGTCGCGTCCTGCATGTCCGTGAGACTTGAACCCGCAACCAAATGGCGATAAGGGTGTATCACCTACCAGTAACCCACGTGATGTACTGGATTGAATAATTTAGTTTTTCTAAAGGGACTGGTAGATGAATTATAAATTCATTTTTTTGGAACCCTATATGAATAGGAAAAATAGAATATTTTTTAAGTTCTATTATCTTTTAGAGTGAAAGATGAGTTTGTGGTTGAAATTAGTTAAAGGATGGAACTCTAAATGACAAGTATACTTTTTATCTTATCTTATTCGAAGAAGAAATAAATTATTATACATTATTTAAGGAATCTTAAAACAGAAAAATTTGTTATCCTAATACCTTATGTTTTTTTGAACCGATGGTATTTTAAATCATCATAGATTGGTGGCTTTGAGGCCCACAATTCTACAATTGATTGTGATTGATGCCCTCAATCAATTCCTATAAATATTTATGTTTTTACTCCAATTATTTTTCCCTAATTTCCACCAATGTTCTCCTAATCGAAATCATAATTTGGTGGTGACTTTTTCATTCCCCTTTTCCTCTTATTTAGACTAAATTTTATTAACCCAATTTCCGATGTGGGTTTCCCCACAAACGTATTTTCAATTTTCAACATTTTATTTTTGAAGAAAAATTTCAAATTGCGAGTACACTATTTATTGAAGGAGGTAAGAATGTAACAGCCCATGATTTCATAGTATGTTATTTCTTCAATGTAATTCAATAACATGCACTACACGCAACACTGAGTTCAGGCACACCACAAGATTACCAAACTAGCCGTTCAAAAGTGGTTATGAATATTATTAACTTAATTTTGAACATTATATAATCCTTATAATATTAGAATCCATATTATGAGTTTTTTGTACATAATGTAAAGACGAATTCATTTTTTTCGGATAAAAGAAGTATTATTCAAAAAAAATCAATTTTACCGCCTTTTAATGGTGAAGCCATTTCAAATCCCATATTTGACACTTTTATATATTTAATTTTACAAAATAAACATCTTCTTTATAATAGGTACATAATAATTTAGTTTCAATAAAATTTTGGTGTTTTTCTGATAACTTTCATATTTGGGTGAATAGTGAAAAGTACTATATTTTAACTGAAAATATGTTTTTAAATCAAAATAATTTATATTGTTAAATTATAGATTTTAATGTTTGGAAGTTTAAAGAGATTATATTTTTAAATTTTAATTTTATGATGGTAATTGTAAGTAATTTTACTTTGAAATTGGACATAAACACGTGTCAATCTTTTGGTAGTTATTATTTACTAAAAATACGCTTTTTGATTTTGATAGTGGGAATTAATTTTAAATTAATAAATGAAACATTTATGTTTTTAATTTGGTAAAATACACTTCATTATTGAATTTTTAATATCAAAATTATCTTAGGGTAAAATTTTGGAACTTTTCGGATAACTTTTATATTTTGATGAGTAGTGAAAATTACTAAATTTTAATTAAAAACAATATTCTTAATCAAAATAATTAATAGTGATAAATTATGAATTTAAGTGGTTTAAAAGTATATTTAGAATATATTTTTACTATTTAATACAATTTTGTTCATTGGGAAAAAATTCACATTTGAACAGGACATAAACAAATGTCAATCTTTTGAAAGTTATTATCTCTTAAAAACACGCTTTTTGTTTTAAAAACAAGAATTAATTTTAAATCAATTTCTGACACTTATGTGTTTCGAATTTAAAAATATTTATTCAATATTTTGAATCATGAGGTCCAAATTGTGAAAATAGGTAAAAAAAATTAGACATTTTGAATAATTACTTCGGTAAATATTTTATTTACCATGGTTAAATGGTAAATCCGGTAAATAAGGGTAAAAAAATAATATTATAATAATAATAAATTACCCTAAAATGTGTCATAAACTTATTGGTTGATCTATGTACGACCATGGGCATCTTTGGGTTGATTTTAGGACCCCATTGATCCACTTGTAGTTGATAAGGACACTTTATATTAATTAAGTTAAAATTAATACAAAAATTACAAAAGCATATATCATTTAGAAAAACAATTTTTACATAGGGTTATATATGTTTTATTTCTGAATATAAATATTAATTAGAAAGATAAAAATATTTCCTACATAATGGTATTTTATTTATAATTTTTAGACGTTTAATAATTATGATTATTTATGACACAATAATGAAGCAGTATTTTCCTTATTAATGAAGGAATCAAATAATTGTTATTATAAATGTTACAATAAATATAATTTAAACGTTTTGATGACATCCATGAATTTTATTGGTTAATGTGACATTATAGGATTTCATAAATTAATTTTATTCTAATTAATAATGTTTTTATGAGTTTAACAAAAATCAAAAATTGAATAGTGTCAAAAATGACATAAATGAGTTTTAAAAAAAATATTATATTTTTAATTGATAATATATTCCTAAAAATCTAAGGATTGGCCAAAAGACGTATATCATGATAGTTTTATCATTAATGGACCACGTGGGGGGTCTCTTAGATTTATATGGTATATTTATTAACTATATACTATAAAAATACAAAGTGACATGGTAAATGTTAAACTAATTAACTAAGAGTAAAACTAAAAGATAAGCTTAATATAGTGACCCAAACCTATCTAAAACCTATTTTTGAGTGGTTTACGAACCATATCCACCTTAACCTTTAAATAATCTACTTTGGAGCCATTAAAAACCGAATATGAATTTATTATAAAATAATATTTCAATCTTTTCCAAAGGTGCCCCTCACCCCACTTATGAAAGGGAACTCCCCCTTATCTCAATTTCACACCTTAAAAGCCTTTGGGCTTGGCCAAAATATGCCCAAATATCCTAGAAACTTCCCTCACTACAACCTAGAGGCCATAAATTGATTATAAAGCCATCCTAAAGAGCCCTTTTGATCAAATCAAAAGGAAGAACCCAAAAATGAGGTAATGATTTCACCACCCTCTTTCAAGTTCCTTTGTTCTTCAACTTCTTATTTCCTTATTATTTCCATTCTAAAATAATACCCCCATCATATGATATATACTTAAATGTTATTATAAATATGGAACAACCAAATTCATTATTCTATCCATCCCTTGAATGACATGTCACCATACGTGCGTACGTACGGCCTACCATCTCCACATCGTGGTATAATTGTTATTCAATATATTATTATTTAGATGTGTATAATAATGATGTATAATTCATGTAAATAATAAATATAACATGATAGTGATTCTGTATATATTATATACCATACAATTATATATTATTTTAATATCAAAAGAATGATATTGTCGCGGGTGCGTACGTACGGACTACCGTCTCCACGAATGCAATGAGATTCAATCCCCATCATATCCATTCAAGTATAATTATCATTTGATTATTAAAAATAATGTTTAAGGACTTGATATAATTCTGGATATGAATAATATAAAACCTATCCATAAAAAACATGGCTTATGTAACAAAACATAATAAAGAAAACGAGTAAGTTAACACCCAAAACAACGATAATACAAAGATATTATTAACAAAGTAGTGTTAAAATATCATATATGATATCATGGTAATGTATATGATTCTTTTATAACTTAATAACAATTATTTGACCATTATAAAGTAGGTTAACCTACCCTCATCCAAGTAAAAGTACAATGTAATGGGTTTTCATCTAACTCCTTATTCCTGTGAGATTCATGCCATATTGCCACTATTAACATTTGGGTGGTGTAGGTACTGACCATAATTGTAATAATTTTGTAATAAAATAAAATTTATGTGTATTTACATATTCATTATATGATACTTATTTCATGGGGTGTATGTTTCGTAAGTTACCAAATTGGTAAGGATTAATTTCACAATATCTTTATTATCCGAGGTTGTTTATTCGTAATTATCTACTGGGACAACTTTATCATCCACATCCATGTTTCTTAAAAATGTATTTCAAAACATTTTTACTATTTAATAGACAATGATTTAAAGTAATTTATACACTTATTTTAACTTATAAGTTTCTGAAAGGAATATTTCCGTTGTTTTCCAAACAAGTTACTTTTTGACCTTTTCGAAAAAAAACTAAGGTAAGAATGTTTTTTTAACTTCTACGGTAGGTGTGGTTATTCTCTGCCGTTATTACACCTTTGATGCTTCCCTTACACTCTTATAAAGATATTTTCAAAATAAAGGTTTTCTTTTATAATTATTTGGTTTTTATATGATTTCAATAAAAAGAGATATATTTCACTCAAATAAATGAAAATCTAGTGCAAATGTATACGTATTTAACACAAGATTAAAATTGTTTTCAGAAAACTAGAATCTTGAGTGTGGTAGAAAGAAAGGGATTGGGTGTGGACCCATCATGGCCTGTAATTAGTCGAACAGTATCAGAATTAGTTATTTTGTTTCCAGAAGCTTGGATAATGTTTCCAGAAAAACATTGGAGTATATTTTAGCAATTTTAAACATAAGTATCATTTAATAAAATTGAATCGGTGTGTATCATGAGAAAAAATAGTGTCTTGGAACAAGTCCTTGACAAAATATTATTTGTAGTCTTGGAATCAGGCATTGGCTATGTGGTTATGATAGTCTGGAATTATGCATTCCATTATTATGAATGTGGTTATTGATATTTCATGTGATTATTCGACTAGTAGAATATCAATGTGAATAAGTAAATGGGATTATTTAATTTTATCTTTCCCATATTTTACTGAAGTTCAAGTTTAAAATGATTTTGTTTTAGTTATAAATTTCCTTAAATGATTATACTTATTTATGAAATTTTCCGCTATATTGTTATCCTTACTAAGCATCTCATCTCACCCCTTACAATGTTTTACTTTTTTCCCAGGATGTGAAGAAGTAATTTATGAATGACCTACAGGGATAGTATGAGGGGATATGAAGTCAAAATGTTTTTTTAGTAGTTTTCACTTTATGATGTAATATAAACCTTATGAATATATCTAGTTATTCCAAGGATACTAAACTGATCGGTCTTTCGAGACATGATCTTTTGTGATCATGCTAATATTATGTAATAAAGCACCGAATCTGGGTAACTGGGGTCGGGGTGTTACAGTTAGTATCAGAGGAAGTTTAGTACAAACCTTGTATGCTAGATTTAGATAATATTTGATAATAGCACATATCCTTAAGATAGACATTGAGGACTAGTATAGAACAAATTCCTAGAATTTTGGTGTTGTAGAGATTTAGTGAGTTTTCCAAGAAATACATCCCTCTATGGATACGAGCAGGTAGAGGCGGCTCTGGCACAGATGTACCTAGGGGTAAAACCTGAAAACACCACTTTGAGCTAATCTCGAACAGGAACTGGTGCACGAAAACTGGCCTTGCTGCACTCTTGGTTACGATACTCCTGGGGGATATGCTTAGGATAATTCTCATTTTCTTTACAAACCATTATGAAGGTTTTATATGTATATACTTCCTAAAAGAAGACATTTTTATTACTATGTATTATATCAATAAACTATTTAATTTATGTTTAGTGTTTTACAAGTTTGGTTTTAGGTATTTATATTCATAAACTAATCTAGTGTATGCCGTTGTTTTGAAATGGTGCCCAAAAGAAAGAATGAGAACTCCAGCAATGCACATGATCCAAAGAGAAAGAAGGATTATATATTTCATGGTCTTAAGACAGAATTTATAAGGGAAATAGTCTCCCATGTATTATCATCATATGAAGAAATAATATCATGTGTTGATAAGATAAGTAAAGAGTTTTCGGAGTCATATGGATTTTACATGAAGCCAGAGAAGAAAAGGATTGTAAAGAGAAAGACAGATAAAGGGAAGAAGGTAAAGAAGGATTTTCCCATATGTGATAAATGTGGAAAGAATCACCTTGGAAACTTCTTGAAGGGAATTGGAGTATGTTTTATGTTTGGAGAAAAAGCACACCATGTTTGTGATTGTGAGGGTAAGAAAAAGGTTTCAAATGTAGAATGCTTCATCTATAAGGTGTCGGGACACTACGCAAATCAATTTTCAATTCATCATAGTATGTCACAAATTAGGAAATTGGATAATATTAACGTTATGATACTACCACAGATGAAGAGGAATTACTAGTGTTATTATGTTGTTATTAAGGAATTATTTCATTTGAGTGTTGTATCAACGATGTACTAGTTATATGAATTATGAAGATAAATAAGGATTGTACTGTAGTACTATTTCATTGAGGATTTGAGATTATATGGTACAATGAAATGTGACTCAAAATTAAGTTAAACTTTTTTTTAAAATACATGGTTGAAGGAAAGGTAATCCTTAATATGGTCTTGATACTGAAGTAGTAATTTTTTAATAAGATATGGTTTATTTGGATAAATTATATTGGATATTATTGACTACCTTGGCACTGATTAATGGTTTGTTTATTTCATCATTTTTGTAATATTCAACGTTTTTGGATATAAGGAATATATCTAGTATTCTATATGTAATAAGGGATCATGAATGTAATAAATAAGGTTTTAAGGTAATTCAGGGTGTTACCATATTTAAAAAAGATTACATGATAAAGGTATTCACATGTTATTACGTGGAAAAAAAAATGTCTTCATTATATTTACCTTCCTTATAAATTTTGGACTGTTAGTTTGGACAGAAGTAATTTGGATAAGTCTAAAGGTTGGAATGAATTATATTTGAAATTTGATATAGTTTTTAAGGTTATAGGGTTTGTGAAAATTATTTTTGGATTGTTATAAAAAGGAAAACCCAGAGGTCGGGCAACAACCCGTCGCGTCCGGCAAGTCCGCGAGACTTGAACCCGCAACCAAAGGGCGATAAGGGTGTATCACCTACCACTGACCCACGTGATGTATTGGATCGAATAATGTAGTTTTTTAAAGGGTCTGGTAGATGAATTATAAATTCATTTTTTTGGAACCCTATATGAATAGGATAAATAGAATATTTTTTAAGTTCTATTATCTTTTAGAGATAAAGATGAGTTTGTGGTAGAAATTAGTTAAAGGATTGAACTATACATGACAAGTATAAATTTTATCTTATCTTATTCAATGAAAAAAATAAATTCTTAAACATTATTTAAGGCATCTTAAAACAAAAAAAATTGTCATCTAATACCTTATTTTTTGTTGAATCGATGGTATTTTAAATCATCATTGATCGGTGGCTTTGAGACCCACAATTTTACAATTGATTGGGATTGATGCCCTCAATAACTCCCTATAAATATATATGTTTTTACTCCAATTATATGTTTCTAATTCCCACCAATTTTCTTCTAATCAAAATCATAATTTGGTGGTGACTTTTTCATTCCCCTTTTCATCTTATTAAGACTAAATTTTATTAACCCATTTTCTGATGTGGGTTTCCCCACAAAGGTATTTTCAATTTTCAACCTTTTATTTTTGAAGAACAATTTCAAATTGCGAGGACAAAATTTATTGAAGGAGGGAAGAATGTAACGCCCCAATATTTCATAGTACGTTATTTCTTCAAAGTAATTCAATAACTTGTACTACACGCAACACCCAGTTCAGGCGCACCCCATGATTACCAAACTAGCCGTTCAAAAGAGGTTATGAATAATATTAACTGAATTTTGAACATTATATAATCCTTATAATCTTAGAATCCATATTATGAGTTTCTTAGAGATAATGTAAAGGCGAATTCATTTTTTCAGATAACAGAAGTATTTTTGAACAAATTCAATTTTACCGCCTTTTAATGGCGAAGCCATTTTAAATCCAATATTTGAAAATTTTATATATTTAATTTGAAAAAATAAACTTCTTCTTTATAATCGGTACATACGAATTTAGTTTCAATAAATATTTGGTGTTTTTCTGATAACTTTCATATTCGGGTGAATAGTGAAAAGTACTATATTTTATCTGAAAATAAGTTTTTAAATAAAAATAACTTATATTGTTAAATTATACATTTTAATGGTTGGAAGTTTAAATAGATTATATTTTTACATTTTAATCCAATTATTGTCATTGTATGTAATTTTACTTTGAAATTGGACATAAACACGTGTCAAACTTTTGTTAGTTATTATTTATTAAAAATAAGCTTTTTGGTTTTGACAGTGGGAATTAATTTTAAATTAATAAATGAAACTTTTATGTTATTAATTTGGTATAATACACATCATTATTGAATTTTTAATAAAAAAATTATCTTAGGGTAAAATTTTGGAACTTTTCCGATAACTTTTATATTTTGTTGAATAGTGAAAATTACTAAATTTTAATTAAAAACAATGTTTTTTATCAAAATAATTAATAGTGATAAATTATGAATTTAAGTGGTTTATAAGTATATTTATAATATATTTTTACTATTTAATAAAATTTTGGTCATTGGACATAATTTCACATTTAAACATTACATAATCTACTGTCAATATTTTGATAGTTATTATCTCTTAAAAACACGCTTTTTGTTTTAACAACAAGAATTAATTTTAAATTAATTTCTGCCACTTATGTGTTTTGAATTTAGAAATATGGATTCAATATTTGAAATCAGAAAGTCCAAATTGTGTAAATAGGTAATTTTATTTTTAGACATTTTGAATAATTACTTCGGTAAATATTTTATTTTCCATGGTTAAATGGTAAATCCGGTAAATAAGGTTAATAAATAATATAATAATAATAATAAATTACCCTAAAAAGTTTCCTAACTTTATTGGTTGGTCTATTTCCGACCATGGGCATATTTGGGTCGATTTCGGGACCCCATGGATCCACTTGTAGGTGATAAAGACACTTTATATTAATTAAGATAAAATTAATAGAAAAATTACATAAGCAAATATCGTTTAGAAAAAAAAATTAACATAGGGTTATATATGTTGGATATTCAACTATGAATATAAATTAGAAAGATAAAAATATTTCCTACATAATTTTATTTTATTTATAATTTTTATACATTTAATAATTAATATTATTTATGACACAATAATGAAGCAGTATTTTCCTTCTTAATGTAAGAATCAAATAATTGGTATTATAAATGATAAAATATATATAATTTAAACGTTTTGATTCCATACGTGAATTTTATTGGTTAATATGACATTATAGGATTTCATAATTGAATTTTATTCTAATTAATAAAGTTGTTAACAGTTTAACAAAAATCAATTATTGAATAGTGTCAAAATTGACATAAATGGGTTTTTAAAACAAATATTATATTATTAATTGATATTCTATTCCTAAAAATCTAAGGATTGGCTAAAGGACGTATATCATGATTGTTTTATCATTAATGGTCATTTGGGGGGTCTATTGGATTAATATAGTATATTTATTAACTATATACTACAAAAATACAAAGTGACATGGTAAATGTTAAACTAATTAACTAAGAGTAAAACTAAAAGATAAGGTTTATATTGTGACCCAAACCTATCTAAAACCTATTTTTTTAGTGGTTTACAAACCATATCCTCCTTAACCTTTAAATAATCCACTTTTGAGTCAATAAAAACTGAATATAAACTTATTATAAAATAATATTTCAATCTTTTCCAAAGGTGCCCCTCACCCCACTTATGAAGGGGCACTCCCCCTTCTCTCAAGTTCACACCTTCAAAGACTTTGGGCTAGGCCAAAATCTGCCAAAATATCCTCCCAACTTCCCTCACTGCAACTTAGAGGCCATAGTTTGATTAGAATGTCACGACCCATCCTCGGGGCCCGTGTCGTGACTACCCCAAGCACACCTTTCATAGGCCAGGGGCTCTCGACTAGCACCAAGGCGTAATTCCCGATAAAAAGGGAAGGCATTGCCTTTGAAAAGTAAACAAACACCACAGAGCAAGAAATCAGTAGTAAACACTAAGTAAAAACTGGGTACAACAGTTAGTTCGGAAATGTATGTGGGCCAGAATACAAACCCAAACTGAAAGTAAAGTACAACTAGAAAGGGAAAACAACAACTGAAAGTAAAGCTGTATCCTCGAGCCATCCACTGGAAGTCCCACATAAAGGGTGGGTACAGATAGCCTCCACTACTCCTCGGGTCCAGCCGTCTGCTCTGAGTATGCCCCACCCAGTGATCCACCTCCGGGTACCAACCTGCTCCTCGTGCCTCAACCACGATCAGCGTTGTCCGTCATCTGCAACCAACACAACGTAGTGTGGGCATAGCCCATGCAGGGGTGAGTATAAGCTACTCAGTAGGGATCCCGAGACCCCCGAAGTTCTCCCAGAATCCACAAAGGAAACTCCAAAAAGGAAAGAAACAAACACGAAGTAACATCCGACACTACTTAGGTATATGCCCATATATATACCTAAGTCATTAATTCTCATTCGGCCCCAACATCCGATCTCAAGTACAACCCAGTCCACACAAGAAACCACAACCCAATCCACACAAGAATGCATAACGTAATCCACATAGGATATGAAGTCAATAATATTGAAGATAAGGATTGAAAGTCAAGATACAGCTCACACAGGTAAACTTCTTCATGATGTCAAAACCATGACAGCTGGAGAACTTCTCCTCTATCGAGTACGGTGGGTCTGCTTCTACAACAAAGTGCTTCCCTCCATGGGTCTGCCGCTACAACCAAGTGCTCCCCCTCATAGGATCCAGAGGTACTCCTTCTGTTGAGTACCGCGGGTATGCCGCTACTACCAAGCGCTCCTCCTCTATGGGTCTGCCGCTACAACCAAGCACTTCCCCTCATATCCTCCAGAGGTACTCCTTCTGTTGGGTACCGTGGATCTGCCGCTACTACCAAGCGCTCCTCCGCCCTGGGTCTGCCGCTACAACCAAGCGCTCTCCATCGTAGCCTCCAGAGGTACTCCTTCTTTTGAGTACCACGGGTCTTCCACTAATACCAAGTGCTCCCCTGTTGTGGGTCTTCCGCTACAACCTAGCGCTCCCCACTGGGCTATCTGAAATACACTGAGTCGATAGATCAGCAGTCATCAAGTCTCAGCCAGCTACTAAGACCCTGCACTCGGCTAGCTCTTCACCGGGAGGGTCCGCTCCATGAGCTAGCAGTCGATAATCCATGTATCATGAAGTTCCACAAATAATTATCTCAATGTACCTCCTCGTCATAGGGGTCTCAACACAACAGACAACGTGTCAGTCAGACGCCCGGTCTGTGAGTTACTAGCCTTTTTCGTCCCAGGGTCCCAGTCGGTTTCGAGTGTTAACCCACCCGACCATATCTCAACTGTACCCCGAACTCTCATATGGTATGCTCATAGGGACCATTTCTCAATGTGATCACCAACGCTGCTGACGGTTCGTCAAACGGACGCCCGGTCTGAAAGCTATCAGCTTTTCCGTTCCAGGGGCCCGGTTGAATTTCGGGTTCAATCGAACCTGGCCATTATCCAACTGCATCCAAAACTCAGGAGAAGCATTCCAAAAGTTTTTTCTTATCAATAGATATCCAATAAAGTTGACGGCACGTCAATCGGACGTTCGAAGATCAAGTTATAAGCGTTTCCGCTCTGAGGGCCCGGTTGGTTTCGTGTACCAACCAACTCGGCTGAACCCATAGTACTCTGAAACCTTCAGTGTAGTATACTGAAATGACCGTCTCGATCCAAGGATCGCATCGCCGCTGACGGTGCATCAATCGGAGGTCCGTATCCCATGTTATGGGAAAACGACTGTGAGAGGTCCGATATTAGGGGGTTTGGGCCCAGTCCGACCCAGCCCGGTACCCCCTGGGTCGGCCCGCTTGTGCGTGGCCCAGCCCAGCTGGCGCGGCCCGGCCTGGAGGTCCAGCCGAGTGGCTCGGCCCAGCATGCTGGCACTGGCCAGTGGCCGCGCAAAGGGGCGCCACCCCATTGAAAGAAACCACGGCCCCGCGTGGGGGCCGTCCCTTGCCAACGGACGCGGCCGAGCATCGCGTCCCGCCTCCCTCAGCCCCGCGCGGTCGCGGGGCTAGAGGCCGGCCGCCGCGGACTCACGCGCGGAGACCTATCCAGTCGGCGCGCCGGCGGAGTGTTCCGCGGACTATCGGACGAGCTCTGGTGGTCGGTTTTGCCTTCCGTCTTCGCCAACTGCCCTCCGGGGGCCGGTACTTCACTTCGAAGACCTCAAAACGCTCGTGCGGCCTGCTTCATCGTCGCCCGACGATCCGCACACCTCAAACGAAGAGATGGTGGGTTCGGACTTGTTCGTTGGTCCGCACCCACCACCTTAGCGGTTTAAAAAAAGGCTTTCAAAAATTTTTAAACACATGCCGAGGATATAAATCACATAGATTTAACTGAACCAGAACCCCTACCTCAAGCGTCGTCGAGCGAGGGTTTGTCGTGGAAAAGCACGTCGCGGAAGAAGGCATCGCGGAAGGGGGATCATCGCGTCGCAAAGAAAGCGTCGCAGAAGAAGCGTCGTGGACGAAGAGTCCCAGACGAAGCGTTGCGGAAGAAGGCATCGCAGAAGGGGAATCGTCACATCGCGGAGAAAGCATCGCGGAAGAAGCATCGCGGAAGAAGCGTCGTGGAAAAAGTGTCGCGGAAGAAGCGTTGTTGGCGTCATGGTACATGGCGTCGCGTAGTCGATCTATGAGGATTCGACATTCTTCCTCTGAGATCGGTGCGTTCTTCGCGTTCTTCGCGTTCTTCGCGTTCTTCGCGAAGAGGATGAAGATCTTCAAGCCTCCCCTCTTTCTCCCAAACCCCTCTCAACACAACTATCTTAATAAAATAAGAGTTGTCTTATTTTATTATTGCACAAGCCAAAATTTGAATTTCAAAAAGAATCAATCAATTAAAAGATTTAATTGCAACGATTTAACCGCCCAAATTAATGTGGCATTTATTAACCTGATGAAACGCATGGGTTGACTTCATTAAAAAGGGGTTCATGTGCGTTTCATAATTAAAGGAGGGGGGGTTGAAAAAGGGGGGGCTCGTGTAGGCCCCACCACAAAAATATCCTACCTAGTGGTGTAGGATATTGTGAGTCCCACATTAACCCCTTAACATAGGTTAAACAACTTAAATAAAATAAATGGTGCGGCCAATTTATTTTATTCATTTACTTAACCCGAAAATTTAAAAAAAAAACACACCCGAGAAAACGCATCTCCGGAAAAGGTGTTTCTAAGAAATTACCGGTGCTGCAATTCCAACGGTTCCCTCATAATCTTATTCTGACCACCGGTTCAAATGTTAGAAAAACCCACTCATTTGTTCACTGAACGTACCCGAGCTAAACTTCAGAAAATGATTCTGGGCACACCGGGCCTCGGAATCAGGTGCCGTCCGAAACTGCACTCTTGTAAAATTCCCAAGAAAATTAAGAAAAAAAATTTCATGAAATTTTTGTGTCTTTACATTACTCCCACATTAGGGCTTTACGTCCCTGTAAAGCTTTAACACAAACTAGGGATAAAAAAGTGGTACCGAGCTTGCATCTGAGCCTTCCGCTCCCATGTGCTCACCTGGAGGTTCTCATACTGCAAGTGAAAGTGCACCCGAGGAATCGACCATCCTCGTAGGATCTACTCCTTTTATTCCTTGATCCCCACTAGAACCTCGATGAGGGTCACCACATCGCCCAAGTCCAGCTCCTCAGGGTCGATAAAAAGTGAAGGGTCGAGTTCGTATCTCCTCAGTTGAGATACATGGAAGTCATCGTTCACCTGGTGAAACTAAGGTGGTTGGCTCAAGCGGTAAACCACCTTGCCTACCCTGCTAAGGACCTATAAAGGTCCGTTGAACCTCGGTGATAACTTGTCGCCTCGACCACATCTCCATAACTCGTGTCGAGGTGAGACCCGTAGGGAAACGTGGTCGACATCCTCAAACTCTAGTGGTCTCTTCCTCCTATCAGCACTAGACTTTTGCCGGCTCTAAGCTGTCCTCATCCGTTCTTGGATGACTTGTACATTTCTGGTCCTATAAGAGCTGCTGAGATTTCTTCTTTGCCAATAAGAGAAATCTAGTCTCATCCCCTGGATGAACCACGTTCTTCGCCTAATACAGTCAATCCCGACATGGATGATACTGACACATACCAAGGATGACGTCGAGTCACACTATCGGCATTAGTGTGTGGTCACTGGGTCTCCTCTAGTAGGTATCTCAAATTGAGGGTCAAGTCAACGGTTTTTAAACCTAAACCTATTAGTAACAACATAAGAGAGGACATGATGGAAAACACCACAAAAAAGGTGTCTTCTATTACTGCAGCTCAATGTACAAAGACACAAATCATATAGAAACAAACATCAACAAAGCTAGAAGCAGCATAAACAAAAGTCTCCAGGTCTGGAGCTAGTCCCGCTCCTATATATCTGCTCCTGGAGCTCCATGATTGTAGGCCTTAGCTACCTGAACCTGAGCTCTCCCATGTCCACCAGTTCTCTGTGGTCAGGGTGGACCTCCTGGTGGTGGTGGTGGCAACACCTCGAAGCGTCATCCACCTCCAACTGCACGACCACCTCCCCTGCCACGGTGTCCTGCTCCATGCGGTCCGCCTCGATCGAACCTTTGCCTCTGCCTAGGAGGTCCTTCGTTCATCTTTTAGTCATTTTTATGGTGGGTTGGACAGTCACGAGCCATGTGACCAACCCCACCACAGGAGTAACACTGTCCGCTCAAGGTAAGTCGTTGTCCACCCCGGGTGCCTCGCACAAACGATCATGTGTCATGAGGTCGACCACCTGTAGGTCTAGTCCTCTTGGACCCTGCATCATCTGTCTACTGACCGCTGTAGAAGACACTGCCGCATGCCAGCTATTGGTGGGTCCTGCTGCTGGAGACTGCTCAGCAAGGAAACTCTCCACTAAGAGGGCTCGTTCCAACACCCCTGCCTATGTCGGAATGCTGTGAGAAACAACTGAAGCTCTGATCTCTCACCTGAGCCCCTGCTCGAAGGTTCGGGCCCTAAAGAATGGGTCTCGTACCATGTCGGTCGTCATGTACTGGGCTACTGTCATGATGCCCTGCCGCAACTGTAGTAGCTCCTGGATGCACACCGCACGGAGGGTGGCTGGGATGAACTCTGAGCGGAAAAGGCTCTCAAAGTCCATCCCAAGGAGAGATGCCGCGTCGTGCACCTGGAGCATCAAGATCCACCATCTTACTGCTGCCGCGTGCAGCAGGCTGGCTGCAAGGACCACCATAAGGTCAGCTGGTGTCCCTACCAAATGGAAAACTCGTACAACTCCCTCCAGCCAATCCTTGGCTGCATGAAGGTCTGTCTCCCCACAGAACCTGGGCGGTCGCTAACGCTGAAACTCGTGCAGTGCACTAAGGCGACATGCACCGTCAGCGGCTGGGGCTGGTAGAATCGGTGGCTCAGAGGGTAGAGGTATCGTCGGTGCCTCTACTATCAAAGGTCCCTCTACCGAGGCCTCGTCGCTCAGTGGGCTGTCGTCGCGTAAAATGCTCGGAACCCTAGGTGGCTGCCATCGTGGGGCCATCTTGTAAAGAAACATGTGTGCCACTGTCAAACAGTATACCTGGTGAGCTGACATAAAGTAATCACAAAGAAAACGTGAAACACGCATGCAATCAATGTTTTCATACATTAAGTTAGAAATCAGAAGTCAGGGTCCTGGTGTACGAATACGTCGGACGCCATACCAACACTGGACTCCCTGGACTGATAAACACACCCAATACCCTTAACACTATTTCTTCACATAGAAGAAAGATCAGAGTCCAATGTTCTGTGGTAGAACTGAACTCCTTTGATACCAATTTGTCACGACCCATCCTCGGAGCCTGTGTCGTGACTACCCCAATCCCGCCCTCCATTGGCCAGGGGATGGCAACTAGCACCAAGGCTAAATTCCTGGTAAAAAGGAAAGGCATTGCCGTTGGAAAGTAAACAAACACCACAAAGAAAGAAAGAAGATGTAAACACTAAGTAAAAACTTGGTACAACAGTATGTGCCAAAAATTAAGTGGACCAGAATACAAACCCAAACTGAATGTAAAGTAAAACTAGAAAGGGAAAACAACAACCGAAAGTAAAGCCGCAGCCTCGAGCCATCCACGATAAGTCCCACATGAAGGGTGGGTGTAACACCCCGAGATTTTATGAAAAATATTCTTTTAATTTCATTAATGTATTGTGTTGTATTCTACACCAAGATTACCTTGCGCTATACGCAACACCGTATTAGCTTGCAGTATACGCAACACTGTTCTTGGATCGTGTTACACACAATTTTGATAATAGTTAATCTACGCAACATTGAGTATATATATATATATATATTTTCAATGTATAAATTAAATACGGTTGGATTTTATTATACGAAACAACGAAAGATTCTTTCACAACACGCAACCCTGACTTGGCTTGCATTACACGCAATCGCGACCTTCCTCGATAGCGTGTGTTGTACGCAATACCGGGTTTTAATAAACAACGATATATTATTATAATATTATCATGAACTAGCCGTTATGAATAGTATAAACTAAATTTTGAATTTTATAACATTATTATTCATCTTACACATTTTCTATAACATGGTATAAGAACAAAATAAATTTTTCGGGTAAGATAAGTATTTTTCAAAAAATACAGTTTTGTCGCCTTTTGATGGCGCACCCACTTTAAATATAGTTTTTGACATGTTTATAAGTTCCATTTGACAAAATAAAATTATTCTTTGGAGTCAAGAAATAAAAATTTACTTTGGATAAATTTTTCATTTTATTCTGATGACTTTCATATTTTAATGAATAGTAAAAACACGCTATATTTTAATTAAAAACAAATTTTTTCCTTGTAATATATTATGTTGTTAAATTATAATATTGAATGGTTTTAACGTATAAAGAAAATATATTTTTACCATTTAATATAATGTATGTCATTAACATTGATTCTATCTTAAATTCGTAGGATAAATCAATTCAATCTTTTGCAATGTTTTAAAGAAAAACCCATTTTCTTTTGACAACGGGTTTAATTTTAATTTAATTTCTGCAACTTTTGTGTATTGAATTTGTTAAAATGGATTCCATATTTGGAATCAGTGGGTCAAAATTATGTTAATAAGCTACTTTTTATTTTTGTGCATTGTGAATAGTAATTATGGTAAATTTTATATACTATAGTTAAAGATAAATCGAGTAATTAAGGGTAAATATAAGATTATAAAATTACCCTAACACTTGGAAAAATCCTATTGGATGACTAAAAGTAGACCCATATCACCTACGGGTCGGATTATATTCATTTAATTAAATTTTTTCAATGAAAATAATTTAATAATTATTAAAACCAAAGAATGTGACAACATGTCTCTTTCTTAAATCATATAAGTATAATAATTTTAATCTAGTGATACACTTCATTAAACTTCTAACATGAATAGTATAAAGAAACCTAATACTATTATATTCATCATAGGAATTTATTTATAATTTTTAGGGATTATATAATTATCATTTATTATGACACAAAGATGATGCAGTAATTGTCTTATTAATGCAACATTGACATAATTGATGTTATAAATGAACAAATAAATGTAATTTGAGACTTTTAATGACTTAAATTAATTTTATAGGTTAATATGACATGTTATTGTTGATTTAAGTAACTTGGTTTGAACCTATCATTCTGTTATGAATTTCATAAAAATCATGTACCAAATAGTGTCAAAATTGACATAAATTAGTTTTTAAAACAAATATTATATTATTTATTGTTATTTAATTCCTAAAAATATAAGGTTCGGCCAAATGACTTATATAAGAATAGATATATTAAAAATAAACAACTTGGGGTTCTTTTGGCGTGTTATGGTACGTTTATTAACCATATAGTGTAAGAAAAAAAAAGACACGGTAAAAGTTAAATTATTTAACTTAGAGTTAAATCAAATTGATAATGTTAAAATAATAACCTAAACTTGTATAAATCCTATTGTATGAGAGGATTCCGACCCATCCCCACTTTATATTAGAAATAAGACCCTTTGGAACCATTATAAACCGAATTTGACCTTAAAATAAAATAATATTTTGAGATTTTCCTAAGGTGCCCCTCTCCTCCCTTATAAAAGGGCACCTCCTCCCTCTCATTCTCACACCAATTTGAGCATTCAAGCTCGGACAACCCCGGAAAAAATCTCTTCTCCACTTCCATAGTGTCATCCTAGAGGTCCTGGTCTTCTTCAAAGGCCATCCTTAGTTCTTTCAGTGGAGATTAAGTGAAGGCGCGTCAAAAAGTGGTAATATCCATTACCGATCTTTTTCAATTTTATTCTTCTTCAACTTCTTCTTCTTTAGTTGGTCCATGATAAAGTAATAAAATAAGTATTTATTATATACTGATATGTTATTATAAATATTAAACAACTCTAATTAACCTTCTATCCATCCTACGGAAAAAAGAAATCACCGCGCGTGCGTACGTACTGAATACCGTCTCCACACCATGGTGTAATCTATTTTCTGCCACCACCTTAATTGGAAGGGTATAATGGTGTAATGAGTAAATATATATGATTATTATAAAGTGATATTTATACTGAAATAGTATAAATACACTTCAAAAAAAGTCCACGATCATAGGAATGATATCATCACTTGTGCGAATGTACGGAATACCGTCTCCACGACGCGATGAGATTCATTCTACATGTTAACCATTTAAGAATGATTATAAAGTATATATACGAAATAATAATGAAATATATGAAATTATAAAGCTACTGGATTTATGTATATATGTATTTCATCTAATTACTTCCATTCAAGACAATAAGTAAAGGAAAACAGCGTTCATGCGTACGTACGGACTACCGTCTCCATGAACGGTGTGTTTCATTTCATTTATCTATCTATTATATATATATATATATATTGAATATATATGATATATAAATCATGTTTTATATTATTTAAGTAAGTAAATCATGATATAAGTAATAATAATGTCATGAACAACAAGTCCAAACACCTACGATAAATGAAACGATTTTACCCAAAACGATTCTTTAACATGGAATTTACAAAAGAACGGGTAATATAAAGTCATAAGTGAACTATATATGATATCATAACAATGAATAAGATTCTTTAATAAGTTAATGACATTATTTAAATCATTATACATGAGGTTCGGACACTTACAAAGAAAATCGGACTTAAGGTAAGGGAAATATCACAATCTCATTTTTTGTTTGAGATTGTTTAAACTTTGGTATTTACTGGGGTGTATTTTATCATCCACATCCATGTTTCCTCAATATGTAATATTATTTCAATCCACCTACCATTTTTTAAATTCAATTTTACCATTTGGTGAGTTTTTGGTAAAATATATGAAAGGAATCTTTTGTCGTTTTTCGTACGAGATATTTTTTGACTTTTCCGACAAAAGTAAGAGAAGAATGTTTTTTTAACTTATACGGCATGAATGGATTTTTAAAAAATTATTTCCAAGAAGCTTCCTTTAAAAGTTTTAAAGTTTATTTTTAATAAACTTCTTTTATTTTATAATAGTATGACATGTTAAGAAAGGAAAAGTGTTTTTGAAGTAGAAAGGATATTTTCCTCAAAAATGGAGTTCAAGTGTTTTATCAAAATTATTTTCCATCTAAGAAAATATAGGGTTATTTTTCTATCCCTATTATAAAATTGATTTTATTATGTTGTGATGGAATTATTTTAATGAATTCCTTTATCCTATATGAATTTTTTTATGATGTCATGATGTTTAAGAATCCCATTTTTATTACATGGTTTATGCTATGATGTATGGTTTATGATTTTGTGTCAAACATAAGAATGGTATCATTATGAGATGGGTGGGACCTATATATCTTTCAAATGAATTGGGAAATGATTTTATATCTCATGAGATAGACATGGCTGGAATGGTAGGTTATACCGGTTCAGTGAAACAGGACTGAAATGAGGGTGACTCAGTTCAGAAATGGACTTTGTCCACTAAGATAGTCTTGGCAATGAGTATTGACTAATAAGATATGATTCTCTATGATTATGTGTGTATGCCACAAAGATTCATGTTTTAGGTTATGATTATTGGGATTACATTTCACTAGTATGATTTATCCCATGTTATGAAATTATGATCTCTTTTGCAGGTTAAGATTTCCAAAAGATATCTTCTTATGAATATGACGTGATTGATATTTATTTTGTTTACCCTTAATGAGCATTTGAGCTCACCCTTTTATGTTTTCTTTTCCCCAGGATATAAATAAAGGATTTAGGTTTAGAAAAAAAATAAGATCTTTATGGGAGATGTTGAAGATCATTCACCACGATTAGAAGATTATATTACGAGTTTCGAAAGTCACTAAACTATTACGGTCCTTGTGTGTGTGTTTTTGTTATGTACTAAGTATTCCGCAAAAGTAATGTAATGTCCATGTACGTTAAGCATCGGTTATCTACAGTTGGTATCAGAGGAAAGGTTTAGTCAAACTTTGGAAACTAGGATTCAAAAACGTTAGTGAGATCCCTAGAGATATTTCTATGGTATGTCTAGGGATTCCCCTAAGGATAAGTATACGTATAGGATATAGTCCTAGAACTGCGGTAACGATCTTAGAATTTAACCTAAGATGTTAGATATTAAGGGTACTCCCCCTTTATTATGATGTTTTCCCTAGCATGATTTTTTCCTCTCACACTATTCTTTTTGGGTTTTAGACAATGGCTGGAACCCGAAGGAACCGTGTTGATCACTGTAATGGACAATGAAATGATTGTCCTCCTAAACAAACAAATGTTATGGGAGATAGAGTGCAAAATATTATTGCTATACTTACACAAGCTATGAATCATTCTGGACTTCCAAATGAGCAGAGAAGGGAACTATATTCTATTGAGTCCTTCATGAGGCAACGTCCACCTTTTTTCAGTGGGTCTTCTGATCCACTTGTTGCTGAACAATGGATCAGTACCACTGAAAAGTTATTTTCAGTTCTTCAATGTTCTGAACATGATAAAGTCATCTTAGCAGTATATCGTTTGGAAGGTGAAGCTGATCAATGGTGGAATCTTATCAAGAATACGAGGTCAAGAGCTGAAATTGAGTCCATGGAATGGGAAGAGTTCAAGAACATGTTTTTCAGTAAGTACTTCCCTCATATTCTTCGAACAAAGATGGAAAAGGAATTTCTTGAGCTGAAGCAGAAGGATGATGAAACTGTTGGTATATACGAAGCGAATTTTACAAGACTTCCAAGGTATGCATCTGGCATTATCATCCAACATGAAAGTAAATTTGATCGATTTTTCAGTGGCTTAAAACCAAGTCTTCAAAGGGAATTAGCTATAAGAGACTTCAGTAGCTATGATTAAATTGTGCGTTGTGATATCAAGGTAGAAATGGAAGTTGGTGTTACATATCCATCTCATGGTTTTAACAAGAAACGAATGATGGAGTTCAAGGAGAAATCTCAGAATAATGGTGAAAAGAAGATGAATTTTTCCTTATGCTCAAAGTGTGGAAATAAGCATGGTGGAGATTGTCTTAAAGGGACTAGAAAATTTTTAAGTGTGGAAAAGAAGGTCATCGAGTAGCTGAGTGTCGAATTAATGGAAAAAGGGTTTCTAATGATGTGAATAAAGAAAAGACTGTAGAGAATGCACCAACAACACTTCAATGCTTCAAGTGCAAGGAAATGAGGCATTATGCTAATAAATGCCCTAATACAAGGGTTAGTGATGATCGACATGAGCAACCGCTTAAGGAAAAGGACAAAGGGAAGTCACATGCGATCACTATTGGCGATGTTGAATATGACAACGATGTGGTGGAATGATTAAGTGTTTATATAATGGGATTCCAAAATAATGTTGTATCATGGAGTATTGGAATATTTATGTATTGGTTTAATGTGGTATTCAATGTGATTGAGATATTTTTGGAAATAAGATGATATGCACATAATGAAGGGAAAACGAGAAAATGAAATGTTTAACAGTATTCATGAGCTCATGATTGATATAAGGACTAAGTAATATCATGGTTTGGGTATATAGAATATTGAAGATTTTGGTATGTGGAAAGTGTTAACTTTTAACTGCATTCATTTTTTCACTAAGGTTCAATGGGTATTCAAGAGAATACATGATTAAGGCCTTTGAATGTTTGGAATGTGACCAACAAAACATATCTTATGATATATGGGGATCATCGATGGTATTTAATCTCTGGTAATCGTTTTCACTATATTATGAGAGTGGACTACAGTATTATGGATAAGCCTAAAGATTGGAATGGATTATGTTGGACATAAGTTAGTATTGTTTAAGGATATAAGTTTTTCGATATTATTGATGGGATGTTATAGTAATATAGTTTTAGAAAAAGGACAACATGCAGGACGGGCGACAGCCCATCGCGTCGGACAAGGATGTGGGAATCGAACCCACAACCGAAGTGCGACTGGCCTTTATCGCCTACCACTGGCCTACAGGAAGTCCATGGTTAGTAGAAACAAGTTTTATATTATTACGCAGTATGATATATGAAGTATAAGTTCATTTTTGGAATCGTATACGATTAACCTCACTATATATGGAAATTGTTCAATGCACGAACAACAATAGAATTGTACCAAAATCATGTAAGTATTTCTTTTAATTCATCAACTTTTGGGATAAGATCTTGAAAACCAAAAATGTTGTCCTAGTTCTCTTATATCTGATGAATCAGAAGGTACCTTAGATCGTCACAAATATATGGCTTTGTGATTGCTGGCTTTTCCATAGCCATGTTTTCTACCACTCTCCATCAAAACATGATGGTTATATTTCTCTTCAATATCCATATTTTCACCTATGTGGAAACCCAGTGATTAGTTTATTTGGGTAACCGTTACATTTAATACTTATGTTTTTAAAGATTGGTTTTGGTATTCCTTTTTACGATGTGGGTTTCTATTAAACAAACTTTCGAGTGGTAAACCATTTATAACACCGACGAATTTCGAGGGCGAAATTCATTTTAAGGGGGGTAGAATGTAACACCCCGAGATTTTATGAAAAATATTCCTTTAATTTCATTAATATATTCTGTTTTTTTCTACACCAATATTACCTTGCGCTATACACAACACCGTATTAGCTTGCAGTATACGCAACACTATTCTTGGATCGTGTAACACACAATTTTGATAATAGTTATTCTACGCAACATTGAGTATATATATATATATATATTCAATGTATAAATGAAATATGGTTGGATTCTGTTATATGAAACAACGAAGGATTCTTTCACAACATGCAACCCTGACTTGGCTTGCATTACACGCAATCGCGACCTTCCTCGATAGCGTGTGTTGTACGCAATATCGGGTATTAATAAACAACGATATATTATTATAACATTATAATGAACTAGCCATTATGATTATTATTAACTATATTTTGAATTTTATAACATTATTATTCATCTTACACATTTTCTAGAACATGGTATAAGAACGAAATAAATTTTTCGGGTAAAATAAGTATTTTTCAAAAAATACAGTTTTTCCGCCTTTTGATGGCGCACCCACATTAAATCTAGTTTTTTACCTTTTTATAAGTTCCATTTGAAAAAATAAAATTATTCATTGGAATCAAGAAATAAATATTTACTTTGGATAACTTTTTCATTTTTTTCTGATGACTTTCATATTTTAATGAATAGTAAAAACAAGCTATATTTTATTTAAAAACAACTTTTTTCAACGTAATATATTATGTGGTTAAATTATAATATATAATGGTTTTAAAGTATAAATAGAATATATTTTTAACATTTAATATAATGTATGTAATTAGCATTGATTCTACCTTGAATTCGTAGGATAAATCAATTCAATCTTTTGCAATGTTTAAAAGAAAAACACGTTTTCTTTCGACAAGGGGATTAATTTTAATTTAATTTGTGCAACTTTTTTTTATTGAATTTGGAAAAATGGATTCCATATTTGGAATCAGTGGGTCTAAATTATGTTGATATGCTACTTTTTATTTTTGGGCATTGTGAATAGAAACTATGGTAAATTTTATTTACTATAATTAAAGGTACATCGGGTAATTAAGGGTAAATATAAGATTATAAAATTACCTTAACACTTGGAAAAATACTATTGTATGACTAAAAGTCGACCCATATCACCTAAAGGTCGGATTAGATTCATTTAATTAAATTTTTCAATGAAAATAATTTAATAATTATTAGAACCAAAGAATGTGACAACATGTCACATTCTTAAATGTTATCAGTATAATAATTTTAATCTAGTGATAAACTTCGTGAAACATATAACATGAATAATATCAAGAAAGATAATACATTTATCTAAATCATAGGAATTTATTTATAATTTTTAGGGATTAAATAATTATCATTTATTATGACACAACGATGATGCAGTAATTGTCTTATTAATGAAATATTGATATAATTGATGTTATAAATGACCAAATAAATTTAATTTGATACTTTCTATGACTTAAATTAATTTTATAGGTTAATATGACATCTTATTGTTGATTTAATTAACTTGGTTCGAACTTATCATTCTATTATGAATTTCATAAAAATCATGTACCAAATAGTGTCAAAATTGACATAAATTAGTTTTTTAAACAAATATTCTATTATTAATTATTATTTAATTCATAAAAATCTAAGGTTTGGCCAAATGACTTCTATAAGAATATATATATTAATAATAAACAACTTGGGGTTCTTTTAGCTTGTTATGGTAATTTTATTAACCATATAGTGTAAGAAAACAAAAAGACACGGTAAAAGTTAAATTATTTAACTTAGAGTACAATCTAATTGATAAGGTTAAAATAATAACCTAAACTTGTCTAAATCCTATTGGATGAGAGGATTTCTACCCATACCCACTTTAGCTTCGAAATAAGACCCTTTGAAACTATTATAAACCGAATTTGACCTTAAAATAAAATAATATTTTGAGATTTTCCTAAGGTGCCCCTCTCCTCCCTTATAAAAGGGAACCTCCTCCCTCTCCTTCTCACACTAATTTGAGCATTCAAGCTCGGCCAAACCCTGCCAAAATCTCTTCTCCACTTCCCTAGTATCATCATAGAGGTTCTGGTATTCTTCAAAGACCATCCTTAGTTCTTTAAGTGGAGGTTAAGTGAAGGCGTGTCAAAAAGAGGTAATATCCATTACCGATCTTTTTCAATTTCATTCTTCTTCAACTTCCTCTTCTTTAGTTGTTTCATGATAAAGTAATAACATCAGTATTTCTTATATACTAATATGTTATTATAAATATGAAAAAACTCTAATAAACCTTCTATCTATCCTACAGAAAAAGGAAATCGCCACGCGTGCGTACGCACGGAATACCGTCTCCACGCCATGGTGTAATCTATTTTCCGCAACCACCTTTATTGGATGGGTATAATGGTGTAATGAGTAACTATATATTATTATTATAAATTTATATTGATACTGAAATAGTATACATACACTTCAACACAGGTTCACGATCATAGGAACGATATCATCACTCGTGCGTACGTACGGAATACTGTCACCACAACGCGATGAGATTCATTCTCCATGTTAACCATTTAAGAATGATTATAAAGTATATATAGGAAATAATAATGAAATATATGAAATTATTAAGCTACTGGATTTATTTATATATGAATGTCATCTACTTACTTCCATTTAAGACAATAAAAAAAGGAAAGCAGCGTTCATGCGTACGTACGGACTACCGTCTCCATGAACGGTGTGTTTCATTTCATTTATCTATCTATTATATATATATATATATACTGAATATATATGATATATAAATAATGTTTTATATTCTAGAAGTTAGTAAATCATGATATAAGTAATAATAATTTCAAGAACAACAAGTCCAAACACCTACGATAAATGAAACGATTTTACCCAAAACGCTTCTTTAACATAGAATTTACAAAAGAACGGGTAATATAAAGTCATAAGTGAACCATATATGATATCATAACAATGAATATGATTCTGTAATAAATTAATTACATTATTCAAATCATTATACAGGAGGTTCGGAGACTTACGAATCAAATCGGACTTAAGGTAAGGGAAATATCACAATCTCATTTTTTGTCCGAGATTGTTTATACTTTGGTATTTACTGGGGTGTATTTTATCATCCACATCCATGTTTCCTCAATATTTAATATTATTTCCATCCACCTACAATTGTTT
Source organism: Viscum album (assembly GCA_963277665.1). Classification (NCBI taxonomy): domain Eukaryota; kingdom Viridiplantae; phylum Streptophyta; class Magnoliopsida; order Santalales; family Viscaceae; genus Viscum; species Viscum album. The sequence goes on along the minus strand of OY728142.1, from coordinate 1,255,192,148 downwards.
AAATTCAATTTTACCCTTTTGTGAGTTTTTGGTAAAAGATATGAAAGTAATCTTTTGTCGTTTTTCGTACGAGATATTTTTTGACTTTTCCGAAAAAATTACGAGAATAATGTTTTTTTAACTTATATGGCATGAATGGATTTTTAAAACATTATTTCCAAGAAGCTTCCTTTAAAAGTTTTAAAGTATATTTTTAATCAACTTCTTTTATTTTATAATTGTATGACATGTTAATAAAGGAAAAGTGTTTTTGAAGTAGAAAGGATATTTTCCTCAAAAATGGAGTTCAAGTGTTTTATCAAAATTACATTCCATCTATGACAATATAGGGTTCTGTTTCTATCCCTATTATAACATTGATTTTATTATGTTGTGATGGAATTATTTTTATGAATTCCTTTATACTATATAAATTGTTTTATGATGTCAAGATGTTTAAGAATCCCATTTTTATTACATGGTTTATGCTATGATGTATGGTTTATGATTTTGTGTCACACATAAGAATGGTATCATTATTAGATGGGTGGGACCTATATCTCCCTCCAATGCATTGGTTAAAGATTTTATATCTCATGAGATAGACATGGCTGGAACGGTAGGTTATACCGGTTCAGTGAAACAGGACTGAAACGAGGGTGACTCGGTTCAGAAATGGACTTTGTCCACTAAGATAGTCTTGGAAATGAGTCTTGGCTAATAAGATATGATTCTCTATGATTATGTGTGTTTGACACAAAGTTTCATGTTTTATGTTATGATTATTGGGATTACATTTCACTACTATGATTTATCCCATGTTATGAAATTTTGATCTCTTTTGCAGGTTAAGATTTCCAAAAGATATGTTCTTATGAATATGACGTGATTGATATTTCTTTTGTTTACCCTTACTGAGTATTTGAGCTCACCCTTTTATGTTTTCATTTCCCCAGGACATAATGAAAGGATTTAGGATTAGAAAAAAAAAATATCTTTATGGGAGATGTTGAAGATCTTTCACCACGATTAGAAGATTATATTCCGTGTTTCCAAAGACACAAAACTATTACGGTCCTTGTGTGTGTGTTTTTGTTATGTACTAAGTATTCCACAAAAGTAATGTAATGTCCATGTACGTTACGCTTCAGGTCTCTACAGTGGGTACAGATAGCCTCCACAGCTCCTCGGGTCCATCCGTCCGCTCCGAGTATGCCCTGCCCAGTGATCCACCTCCGGGTACTGACATGCTCCTCGTGCCTCAACCACGATCAGTGCTGTCCATCGTCTGCAACCAACACAACGTAGTACGGGCATAGCCCATGCAGGGGTGAGTATAAGCTACTCAGTAGGGACTCCGAGACCCCCAACGGTCTCCCAGAATCCACAATGAAAAATCCACAAAGTAATGAAACAAACACAAAGTAACATCTGGCACTACTTAGGTATATGCCCATACATATACCTAAGTCATCAATTCTCGTTCGGCCCCATTATCTGAGCTCAAGTACAACCCAGTCCACATAGGAAACCATAACCCAATCCACACAGGAAATCATAACGTAATCCACACAGGATATCAAGTCAATAATATTGAAGATAATGATTTAAAGTCAAGATACAGCTCACAAAGGCATACTTCTTCATGATGTCAAAACCACATCAGCTGGAGAAGTCCTCCTCTGTCGAGTACTGTGGGCCTACTGCTACAACCAAGCGCTTCCCTCCATGGGTCCGCCGCTACAACCAAGCGCTCCCCCTCATAGGCTCTAGAGGTACTCCTTCTGTTGAGTACCGCGAGTCTTCCGCTACTACCAAGCGCTCCTCCGCCGTGGGACTGCCGCTACAACAAAGCACTCCCCTTCATAACCTCCAGAGGTACTCCTTCTGTTGAGTACTGCGGGTCTGCCGCTACTACCAAGCGCTCCTCCACAATGGGTCTGCCACTACAACCAAGAGCTCCCCCACAGAGCCTCTAGAGGTACTCCTTCTGTTGAGTACCATGGGTCTGCTGCTACTACCAAGCGCTCCTCCGCCGTGGGTCTACCACTACAAACATGCGCTCCCCACTGGGCTATCCGAAATACACTGAGTCGATAGATCAGCAGTAATCAAGTCTCATCCAGCTACTAGGTCCCTGTACTCTACTAGCTCGTTACTAGGAGGGTCCGCTCCATGAGCTACCGATTGATACTCCATGTATCACGAAGTTCCACGAAGAAGTATCTCAAAGGACCGCCTCATCATAGAGGTCTCAATGAAACAGACGACGCATAAGTTGGTCGCCCGGTCTGTGAGTTACTAGCATTTTTTGTCCCAGGGGCCCGGTCGGTTTTGAGTGTGAACCAACCCAGCCGTATCTCGACTGTACCCCGAACTCGCATAGGTTATTCTCATAGGGAACATTTCTCAACGTGATCACCAACCCCACTGACGGTTCGTCAAACGGACGTCTGGTCTGAAAGCTATCAGCTTTTCTGTTCTAGGGGCCTAGTTGGATTTTGGGTTCATTCCAACCTTGCCATTATCCAAATGCATCCAAAACTTAGAAAAATCATTCCAAAAGCTTTTTCTCATCAAGATGAATCCAAAAAAGTCGACGGCATGTCATTTGGACGTCTGAAGCTCAAGTTATAAGCATTTCCGCTCCGAGGGCCCGGTTGGTTTCGTGTACGAACCAACCCGGCCGAACCCAAAGTACTCTGAAACCTTGAGTTTAGTATACTGAAACTACCTTCTCAATCCATGTATCACATCGCCGATGACGGTGTATCAATCAGAGGTCCGTAGCCCATGTTATGGGAAAAAGACCGTGAGAGGTCCGGTATTAGGGGGTTCGGGCCCAGTCCGAACCGGCCCGGTACCCCCTTGGTCCACCCGAACCGGTTCGACCAGACTCGGGTCTGGGTCCGGCCCGCTTGGGTGAGAACCGGCCTAGCTAGGGTGGCCCGGCTCGGCCTGGGCACGGCCTGGGGCGCTGGCGCTGGCCAAGCGGCCGCGCAAAGGGGCGCCGCCCCTTTGAAAGAAACTGCGGCCCTGCCTTGGGGCCTCCCCTTTCCAACGAACGCGGCCGAGCGCCGCGTCCCGCCTCCCTCAGTCCCACGCGGTCGCGGGACTAGCAGCAGGCTTCCGTGGCTTTAGGTGTGGCGGCACATCCCGGCGGCGCGCCGGGCGCCGCCATCGGAGTGTTCCACGGACCGTCGGACGAGCTCTGATGGTCGGTTTTGCCTGCCATCTTCGCCAACCCCCCCCCCCCCCCCCCCCCCCCCCCCGAGGTCGGTTCTTCACTGTGAAGACCTCATAACGCCCGTGCGGCCTGCTTCAATGTCGCCTGCCAATCCATACACCAAGAATGAAGAGACGGTGGGTTTGGACTTGTTCGTTGGTCCGCACCCACCGCGTTAGCGGTTTAAAAAAGGCTTCCGACAATTTTTAAACACATACCGAGGATATAAATAACTTAGATTTAACTGAACCAAAACCCCTACCACAAGCATCATTGAGCGAGGGTTCGTCGCGGAAAAGCACGTCGCAGAAGAAGGCGTTGCAGAAGGGGGATCGTCGCATCGCGGAGAAAGCGTCGCGGAAGAAGTGTCGCGGATGAAGCGTCACAGAAGAAGGCATCGCGGAAGGGGTATCGTCGCGTCGCCGAGCCAGCGTCGCGGAAGAAGCATTGTAGAAGAAGTGTCGTTGGTGTCTCATTACATGGCATCACATAGTCGATCTCCGAGGATTTGGCATTCTTCGTTGGAGATCGGTGCGTTCTTCGCGTTCATCACGTTCTTCGCATTCTTTGCCAAGAAGATGAAGATCTTCAAGCCTCCCATCTTTCTCCCAAACCCCTTTCAACACAACTATCCTAATAAAATAAGAGTTGTATTATTTTATTATCGCACAAGCCAACGTTTGAATTTCAAAAAGAAACAATCAACTAAAATAATTAATTGCAACGATTTAACCTCCCAAATTAATGAGGCGTTTATTAACCAGATGAAACTCATGGGTTGACTTCATTAAAAGGGGGTGCAGGTGCATTTCATAATTAGGGGGGGTTGAAAAAGGTGGGGCTCGTGTGGGTCCCACCCCACAAATATCCTACCTAGTGGTGTAGGATATTTTGGGTCCCACATTAACCCCTTAACTTAGGTTAAACAACTTAAATAAAATAAATGGTGTGGCCAATTTATTTTATTCATTTACTTAGAACGAAAATTTAAAAAAAACACACCTGAGCAAACACAAATCCGAGAAAGGTGTTTCTAAGAAATTACTGGCGCTGTGATTCCAACGGTTCCCTCGTAATACAATTCCGAGCATTTGTTCAAAACTTAGAATAACCCGCTCATTCGTTCACTGAACGTACCCCAGCTAAACTTCAGAAAATGATTCCGGGCACACCGGGCCTCAGAATCAGGTTCCGTCAGAAACTGAGTTCTTGTAAAATTCCCAAGAAAATTAAGAAAACAATTTCCTTAAAATTTACAGGTATTTACATAGAAATCCATCGTAAGGAGCCCTTTTTATCAAATCAAAAAGAAGAACTCGAAAAAGAGGAAATGATTTCACCACCCTTTTTCAAGTTCCTTTCTTCTTCAACTTTTTATTTCCATGTTATTTCTATTATAAAATAATAAATCCATCATATTATATATACTTTAATGTTATTATAAATATGGAACAACCAAATTCATTATTCTATCCATCCCTTGAATGACATGTCACCATACGTGTGTACGTACGACCTACCTTCTCCACATAGTGGTGTAATTGTTATTCAATATATTATTACTTAGATGTGTATAATAATGATGTATAATTAATTTAAATAATAAATATAACATGATATTGATTATTTATATATGATATACCATCCAATTATATATTATTTTAATATCAAAAGAATGATATTATCGCGGGTGCGTACGCACGGACTACCGTCTCCACGAACGCGATGAGATTCAATCCCCATCATATCCTTCAAGTATAATTCTCATTTTATGATTAAAAATAATTTTTAAGGACTTGATATAATTAAGGATATTAATAATATACAACCTATTCATAAAAAACATGGCTTATGTAACAAAACATATAAAAGAAAACGAGTAAGTTAACACCCAAAACGACGATAATACCAAGATGTTATTAACAAAGTAGTGTTAAAAGATCATATATGATATCATATTAATTTATATGATTCTTTTATAACTTAATAAAAATTATTTTACCATTATACAAGAGGTTAACCTACCCTTAACCAAGTAAAAGTATAATGTAATGGGTTTTCATCTCACACCATATTCCCATGAGATTCATGTCATATTGCCACTATTACCTTTTGTGTGGTGTATGTACTGACCATAATTGTATTATTTTTGTAATACACTTTAATTTATGTGTATTTACATATTCATTGTATGATACTTCTTTCATGGGGTGTATGTTTTGTATGTTACCAAATTGGTAAGGGTTAATTTCAAAATCTCTTTATTATCTGAGGTTGTTTATTTGTAATTATCTACTGGGACATCTTTATCATCCACATCCATGTTTCTAAAAAATGTATTTCAAAACTTTTTTACTATTTAATAGAGAATGATTTAAATTATATTATACCCTTATTTGACCTTATACGTTTTTGAAAGGAATCTTTCTGTCATTTTCCAAACAAGTTACTTTTTGACCTTTTCGACAAAACTAAGGTAAGAATGTTTTTTTACTTACACGGCAGGTGCGGTAATTCTCTGCCATTATTACACCTTTGATTCTTCCCTTACACTATTATAAGGATATTTTCAAAATAACGGTTTTTTTTTATAATTATTTGGTTTTTATATGATTTCAAAAAAGAGAGAGATATTTCACTCAAATATATGAAAATCTATTGCAAATGTATACGTATTTAACACAAGATTAAAAATGTTTTCAGAAAACCCAACACATGATGTGGTAGATAGGAAGGGATTGGGTGTGGACCCATCATGGCCTAAAATTAGTCGACCAGTCTCAGAATTAGTTATTTTATTTCCAGAAGCCTGCATAATGTTTTCAAAAAAACACTGGAGTATATTTTAGCAATTTTAAACCTAAGAATCTTTTAAAAAAATTGCATCGGTAGGTCTCATGAGAAAAACTAGTGTCTTGGAACTACGCCTTGAAAAAATCTTATTTGTAGTCTTAGCATGAGTCATTGGCTATGTGGTTATGAGAGTCTGGCATTATGCATTCCATCATTATAAAATTGGTTATTGATATTACATGTGATTATTCGACTAGTAGATTATCCATGTGAATAAGTAAATTGAATTATTTAATTTAATCTTTGACATATTATTCTGAAGTTCATGTTTAAAAGGATTTTGTTTTAGTTATACATTTCCATAAATGATTATGATTATTTATGAAATTTTCCGCTATATTGTTATCCTTACTGAGCATCTGAGCTCACCCCTTTCAATGTTTTTTTTACCCAGGATGTGAAGAAAAAATTTATGAATGACCTATAGAGATATTATGAGGGGATATGAATTCAAAATGTTGTTGTAGTAGTTTTCACTTTATGATGTTATGTAAACTTTATTAATGTATTTAGTTATTCCAAGTCTAATAAACTAATAGGTCTTTAGAGACTTGATCTTTTGTGATCATGCCAATATTATGTAATAAAGCACCGACTCTGGGTAACTGGGGTCGGGGTGTTATAGTTGATATCAGAGGAAGTTTAGTACAAACCTTGGACACTATATTTAGATAAACTCTGATTATAGCACATAGCCCTAATATAGACTTTGAGGACTAGTATAGAAGAACTTCCTAGAATTTTGGTATTGTAGAGATTTGGTGAGTTTTCCAAGAAATACATCCATGTCTGGATACGAGTAGGTAGAGGCGGCTATGAAATTGTTGTACCTAGAGGTAAAACCTAAAAACACCACTTTGAGCTAGTCTCAAACGACAAACGGTTCACGAAAATGGGTCTTTCTTCATTCTTGGTTACGATACTCCTAGGGGATATTCTTAGGATAATTATCGTTTTCTTTACAAACCATTATAAATGGTTTAGGAGTATATACATCCTCAAATAAAACATTTTTATGATTATGTATTATATCCATAAACTATTTAATTTATGTTAAGTGTTTTACAAGTTTGGGATTAGGTATTTCTATTCATAACCTAATCTAGTGTATGCCGTTGTTTAGAAATGGTGCCCAAAAGAAGGAATGAGAACTCCAGCAATGCACTTGAACCAAAGAGAAAGAAGGATTATATCTTTCATGGTCTTAAGACAGAATTTATAAGGGAAATAGTCTCCCATGTATTATCATCATATGAAAAATAATATCATGTGTTGATAAGATAAGTAATGAGTTTTTAGAGTCCTATGGATTTGAAGGGACGCCAGAGAAGAAAAGGATGGTAAAGAGAAAGACAGATAAAGGGAAGAAGGTAAAGAAGGATTTTCCTATATGTGATAACTGTGGAAAGAATCACCTTGGAAAATGATTGAAGGGAATTGGAGTATGTTATAAGTGTGGAGAAAAATGACACCACGTTTGTGATTTTGAGGTTATGAAAAATGTTTCAAATGTACAATGCTTCATCTACAAGGAGTAGGGACACTACGCGAATCAATGTTCAAATCATCAGAGTATGCCGAAAATTATGCTATTGGATAATATTAACGTTATGATACTACCAAAGATGAAGAGGAATGACTAGAGTTATTATGTTTTTATTAATGAATTATTTCATTTGAGTGTTGTATCAACGATGTATTAGTTATATGAATTATGGAGATAAAAAAGTATTGTACTGCAGTACTATTTCATTGAGGATTTGAGATTATATGGTATAATGAAATGTGACTCAACATTAAGTTAAACATTTTTTTGAAAATACATGGTTGAAGGAAAGGTAATCCTTAATATGGTCTTGATACTGAAGTAGTAATTTTTTAATAAGATATGGTTTATTTGGATAAATTAAGTTGGATATTATTGACTACCTTGGCACTGATTAATGGTTTCTTTATTTCATCATTTTTGTTATAATCAAAGTTTTTGGATATAAAGAATATATCAAGTATTCTATAAGGAATAAGGGATCATGAATGTAATAAATAAGGTTTTATGGTATTTAGGGTGTTACAATATTTAAAAAATATTACATTTTGAAGGTATTCAAATGTTATTACATGGAAAAAAAATATCTTCATTATATTTACCTTCCTTATAAATTTTGGACTGTTAGTTTGGACAGAAGTAATTTGGATAAGTCTAAAGGATGGAATGGATTATATTTGAAATTTTATACAATTTTTAAGGTTAAAGGTTTTGTGAAGATTATTTTTGGATTGTTATAAAAAGGACAACCCAGAGGTCGGGCGACAACCCGTCGCGTCCGGCAAGTTTGCAAGACTAGAACCTGCAACCGAAGGGCGACAAGGGTGTATCACCTACCACTGACCCACGTGATGTCCTGGATTGAATAATGTAGTTTTTTTAATGGTTCTGGTAGATTAATTATAAATTCATTTTTTTGGAACCCTATATGAATAGGATAAATAGAATATTTTTTAAGTTCTATTATCTTTTAGAGTGAAAGATGAGTTTGTGGTAGAAATTAGTTAAAGGATGGAACTCTATATGACATGTATACATTTTATCTTATCTTATTAGATGAAGAAATAAATTCTTAAACAGTAGTTAAGGCATCGTAATACAAAAAAATTTGTCATCCTAATACCTTATTTTTTGTTGAACCGATGGCATTTTAAATAATCATAGATTGGTGGCTTTGAGGCCCACAATTCTACAATTGATTATGATTGATGCCCACAATAACTCCCTATAAATATTTACCTTTTTACTCCAATTATGTGTCTCTAATTTCCACCAATGTTCTCCTAATCAAAATCATAATTTTGTGGTGACTTTTTCATTCCCCTTTTCATCTTATTAAGACTAAATTTTATTAACCCAATTTTTGATTTGGGTTTCCCCACAAAGGTATTTTAAATTTTCAACCTTTTATTTTTGAAGAACAATTTCAAATTGTGAGGACACAATTTATTGAAGGAGGGAAGAATGTAACACCCCAATATTTCATAGTACGCTATTTTTTCAATGTAATTCATTAACTTGCACTACACGCAACACCGAGTTCAGGCGCACCACAAGATTACCAAACTAGCCGTTCAAAAACGATTATGAATAGTATTAACTGAATTTTGAACATTATATAATCCTTATAATCTTAGAATCCATATTATGTGTTTCTTAGACATAATGTAAAGACAAATTCATTTTTTTCAGATAAAAGAAGTATTTTCAAAAAACTCAATTTTACCACCTTTTAATGGCGAAGCCATTTTAAATCCAATATTTGAAACTTTTATATATTCAATTTGACAAAATAAACTTCTTATTTTGAATTGAGACATAAGATTTTAGTTTCAATAATGTTTTTGTTTATTTATGATAACTTTCATATTTGGATGAATAGTGAAAAGTACTATATTTTAACAGAAAATAAGTTTTTATATCAAAATATTTTATATTGTTAAATTATAAATTTTAATGGTTGGAAGTGTCAATAGATTATATTTTTACATTTAAATCCAATGATGGTAATTTTATGTAATTTCACTTTGAAATTGGACATAAACAAGTGTCAAACTTTTGGTAGTTATTATTTCATAAAAATACGCTTTTTGGTTTTGACAACGGGAATTAATTTTAAATTAATAAATGATACTTATATGTTTTTAATTTGGTAAAATAGACTTCATTATTGAAATTTTAATTTCAAAATTATCTTAGAGTAAAATTTTGGAACTTTTCGGATAACTTTTATATTTTGATGAATAGTGAAAATTACTAAATTTTAATTAAAAACAATGTTTTTAATCAAAATAATTAATAAAGATAAATTATGAATTTAAGTGGTTTAAAAGTATATTTAGAATAAATTTTTACCATTTAATCCAATTTTGGTCATTGGACATAATTTCACATTTAAACAGGACATAAACAACTGTAAATCTTTTGATAGTTATTATCTCTTAAAAACACACTTTTTGTTTAAACAATGAGAATTAATTTTAAATTAATTTCTGCCACTTCTATGTTTTGAATTTAGAAATATGGATTCTATATTTGAAATCAGGAGGACTAAATTGTGTAAATAGGTAAATTTTAGTTTTAGACATTTTGAATAATTACTTCGGTAAATATTTTATTTACCATGGTTAAAGGGTAAATCCGGTAAATAAGGGTAAAATAATATTATAATAACAATAAATTACCTTAAAACATTCCCTACCTTTATTGGTTGGTCTATTTCCGACCATGGCCATCTTTGGGTATATTTTGGGACCCCATGGATCCACTTGTAGTTGATAAGGACACATTATATTAATTAAGTTAAAATTGATACAAAAATTACATAAGCATATATCTTTTAGAAAAACAATTTTTACATAGGGTTATATATGATTGATTGTCGACTATAAATATTAATCAGAAAGATAAAAAGATTTCCTACATAATGGTATTTTTTTATAATTTTTATACATTTAATAATTTATATTATTTATGACACAATAATGATGCAGTATTTTCATTATTAATGAAAGAATCAAATAATTGGTGTTATAAATGTTAAAATAAATATAATTTAAATGTTTTGATGAAATCCATGAATTTTATTGGTTAATATGACACTATATGATTTTATAAATGAACTTTATTCTAATTAATAAGTTTGTTATGACTTTAACAATAATCAATTATTGAATAGTGTCAAATTTGACATAAATGAGTTTTTAAAACAAATATTATTTTATTAATAGATATTCTATTCCTAAAAATCTATGGTTCGGCCAAAAGAGTTATATCATGATAGGTGTATCATTAATGGATCACTTTGTTGTCTCTTGGATGTATATAGTATGTTTATTAACTATATGATATAAAAATACAAAGTGACATGGTAAATGTTGAACTAATTAACTAAGAGTTAAAAATAAAAGATAAGGTTAATATAGTGACCCAAACCTGTATAAAACCAATTGGTTGAGTGGTTTACGAACCATCCCCACCTTAAACATTAAATAATCCACTTTTTATCCATTATAAACCGAATATGAATTTATTATAAAATAATATTTCTAGCTTTTCCAAAGGTGCTCTCACCCCTCTAATAAAAGGGAACTCCCCCTTCTCTCAATTTCACACCTTCAAAGCATTTGGGTTCATCCAACCTCTGACCAAATATCCTCCCAACTTCCCTCACTACAACCTAGAGTCATTATTTTGATCATAAATACAACCTAAGAATCCCTTTTGATCAAATCAAAAGGAAGAACCCGAAGAAGAGGTAATGATTTCACCACCCTCTTTCAAGTTCCTTTCTTCTTCAACTTCTTCATTCCTTGTTATTTCCATTATAAAATAATTACTTCAGTAGATTATATATACATTGATGTTATTATATATATGGAACAACCTAATTCAATATTTTTTCCATCCCTTGAATGACATGTCACCATACGTGTGTACGTACGGCCTACCGTCTCCACGTAGTGGTGTAATTGTTATTCAATATATTATTATTTATATGGGTATAATAATGATGTATAATTCATGTAAATAATAAATATAACATGATAATAATTCTGTATATATTATATACCATCCAATTATATATTATTTTAATATCAAAATAATGATATTGTCGCTCGTGTGTAAGTATGGACTACCGTCTCCACGAACGTGATGAGATTTATTCCCCATCGTATACATTCAAGTTTAATTCTAATTTTATGATTAAATATAATGTTTAAGGACTTGATATAATTCTGGATATGAATAATATACAACCTGTACAAAACAAACATGGGTTATGTAACAAAACATATAAAATAAAATGAGTATGTTAACACCCAAAACGACGATAATACAATGATATTATTAACAAAGTAGTGTTAAAAGATCATATATGATATCATATTAATGTATATGATTATTTTATAACATAATATCAATTATTTTACCGTTATACAAGAGTTTAACCTACCCTCATCCAAGGAAAAGTACAATGTAATGTGTTTTCATCTCACTCCTTATTCACGTGAGATTCATGCCATATTGCCACTATTACATTTTGTGTGCTGTATGTACTGATTATAATTGTATTATTTGTGTAATACACTTTAATTTATGTGTATTTACATATTCATTGTATGATACTTCTTTCATGGGGTGTATGTTCCGTATGTTACCAAATTGGTATGGGTTAATTTCACAATCTCTTTATTATCCGAGTTTGTTTATTCGTAATTATCTACTGGGACATCTTTATCATCCACATCCATGTTTCATAAAAATGTATTTCAAAACATTTTTACTATTTAATAGACTACGATTTAAAGTCATTTATACCCTTATTTTACTTTATACCTTTTTTAAAGGAAAATTTCCGTCGTTTTCCAAATATGTTACTTTTTGACCTTTTCGACCAAACTAAGGTAAGAATGTTTTTTAACTTATACGACAGGTGCAGTTATTCTTTGCCATTAGTACACCTTTGAAGCTTACCCTACACACTTATAAGGATATTTTAAAATTAAATGTTTTCTTTTATAATTATGTGATTATTAAATTATTTCAAAAAAGAGAGATATATTTCTCACAAATATATGAAAATCCAGTGCATATGTATACAAATTTAACGCAGACTTAAAAATGTTTTTATAAAACCCGAATATCGAGTGTGGTAGATAGCAAGGGATTGGGAGTGGACCCATCATGGCCTGTAATTAGTTGAGTAGTCTCAGAATTAGATATTTTGTTTTCAGTAGATTGCATAATGTTATCATAAAAACACTGGAGTATATTTTAGAAATTTTAATCATAAGTATATTCTAAAAAAATTTCATCGGTAGGTCTCATTTGACAAACTAGTGGCGTGGAACAAGACCTTGACAAAATCTTAATTGTAGTCTTAGAACGAGGCCTTGGCTATGTGGTTATGATAGTCTGGCATTATGCATTCCATCATTATGAAAGTGGTTATTGATATTTCATGTTATTATTTGACAAGTAGAATATCCATGTGAATAATTAAATATAATTATTTAATTTTATCTTTTCCATATTATGCTAAAGTTCATGTTTAAAATGATTTTGTTTTTGTTATACATTGCCTTAAATGTTTATGCTTATTTATGAAAGTTTCTTCTATATTGTTATCCTTACTGTGCATCTGAGCTCACCCCTTTCAATGTTTTATTTTTTTCCCAGGATGTGAAGAAGTAATTTATGAATGACCTGTAGCGATAATATGAGGGGATATGAAGACAAGATATTTTTGTAGTAATTTCCACTTTATGATGTAATGTAATCTTTATGAATGTATCTAGTTATTCCAAGGCTACTAAACTAATCGGTATTTTGAGACATGATCTTTTGTGATCATGCCAATATTATGTAATAATGCACTGACTCTGGGTAACTGTGGTCAGGGTGTTACATCATACAATGACCATATATGACCATAATGACACCCTACTTGGCCCATTCCTAAAAACTATACTCACGGTTCCGACACATGCTTGGATTTATCTATGCTCCACTTTAACAGGCCTTGGATAGACCACTTTTGATCTCAACAGATGGTTTCATGATTTATGGACGCTATAGGTGTAAGGTTTAGGTGGTAGAAATAATTTTTACTGTATATTATTTACATACAATTCCAAAATAAAAGCCACAATTCCAAAATCATGATTTTTTAAACACTAATTCTTATATTCTACAAAAATTCCCCAACACTAAATTAAGCACAAAAATAATAATTTTCTTATAATATAAATATAATACACAAAAACAAGCAACAAATAAAATCACAACAATTAAAATATAAATGAAAATATCTATATAAATTAGATTCATTAAACTCCCCAAACAAAAAAATTTGATTTCCTGCAATAATAACCTCAATATTTAATCACAAATGGTCCACACCTTCACAAGGGAATCATCCAATTGACAATGCTCATAAAATTTATTTTATAACTGAATGTTTACAAAGAATAAAACTTACCTAATATAGAATTTCCAAACCATGCCTCATGTATAATTCCTAATTGAAGACATTTTACCATTCCACTTATAATTTTAAATATTTCATTAACATTCGTGTCATTTCAGATTAATATCACAAGAAATTCATTTATTATATCACTAAAGATATTATGATTTTGATTTATTCCTAATATTAAGTAATATACACTCTATATATAGGACTATAAGTACGATACAAATCGACATAGAAATAAAACCAAAAAAATCATGAGGACATTCATTTTTAGTATCAAATATATATGAGGATAACTGCAATTGGATAATGACGTGAAAAATAAAACCAGCTGGTAGAAAATAAGACTAAATTTTTTAAAGAAAATGTATAATATTAAATAAAATACTGACTACAATTAAATTATCATATACTAGATTCCATTAAGAATTCAACATCTTTACATCCTTCCCTATTGAAATGAGGCTCATAAATTAATTTCAAATGAAATAATTCGGTTACCCTTTTTAAAATTTATAGAGTGATATTATTTTTCTATGAATTGTTATTATATTTATTATATTTTTGGTTATTCTTTTCATTATTTACAAAAATTGGGGTACTAGAAACCAAGTATAATAAATTAAATAATTTGAACCCTTTCCCAAAAATAGTTAATTTATGATTCCCCAAAACTCAATCATGGATATCTCACCCAATAGTATAATGTAACATCCTAATGCATATTGAAATAATGAAGATAATAATTATGCAATTACACATGATGAATAATGGAACAATATATAGACATATAATGTGTCTTCCTATAATAAAATTCCATCGTATCTAATGGATTCATACAAGTTTATAGATATTTATATATCAAGATAAAATGGGATAAAATATAATCAATCAATAGACTATTTAATTTAAATGAAATTTTAAATCACTATTATTTTACATAAAAACAAGGTCATGAAAAGTTATTGATTTCAATTTGGAAATATAATACAGGAGATTTCAAAAAGCCTCAAAACCCAATAATATATAGAAAACATAAAATTATACAATAATATCATATAATAAAGAGTAAAAATTAGTTTAAAAGATTAAATATTCAATAAATAAACATAAATAATTAAAATATTATCATAAATTACATTCAAAATAAACTAAATTAAGGAAAATTGATTTCTTTGTTATATATATTTCAAGCTATATATTTTCAATTTATGATAATGAATAATCAATATTTTTCAACAAGAATAAATATATATATTACATGATGAAGTCTCATATATTAGTTAAAGGGTCGAAAATTTGAATCTTAGGATCTAAGGATTCCTTCGAAAATTTTAAAGTAACCATTTTCCATAATATTAAACTAAGTGAAGGGGATGTGTGTAATTATAATGTTATGAAAAACATAATAATGGATTAAAATAATTAATGAATCTGAAATTATCCCCTGTTTAATAAATATTCATTTCTGTGATCCTGAATAAATATTTTATTAACATTGATTTCCATGTCATGTGTTGGTTCTTTATTTCATTCCCCTGATCCTTATAGTATTTGGATATAAAAACAGAATAATTGAATAAAGTGAATTTATCATATTCTTAATGCGAAATCATAACGAGGGGGTAGAAATTATCCCCTAATAGAAATTATAAATTAAAAATAAAACTAATAATAACATCTAATAAGTAATAAAATTATATTTTCTCCCCAATGTTCTTATTTACGGTATTTAAACTAAACATTAACATTTTCATCTTGTGATGGTAGACTGGTGAAAAAGATATTGATTTAATTGTAATAGTAACTATGAATTATTCTCATCCCTAAAAAAGGTTCACAATTTATTAGTTATAATGACACAATAATTTCATGATGGGTATACCAGGATATGGAAAATCATAATAAATCCACAATTAAAACATAAAACTCCAACCATTCAATTACTAATCATTAAACACATGTTTAAGATGAATTTATCAATCTATTAAATGTATTTCATTAACTTTTATCATCATAATCCATTGTTAAACTTTTATTTTTGTATTATTCCTTTAAAATATATACATCATTAACATTATAATGTGTCATAGTGTTTTTCAAAATGTAATATATTTTTATTTTAGATAAATTATTATAATACTTCTTAAAAATAAGAAAAATACATGGCATCACCAATGAATATCATTCGTGATTCTTTAGTGAATTTAGCTTTATAATATTGGGATTGATATGAAATATATTACTCCCTTGTTTATTTATGTAGAAGCTGAAACCCTTCTTTTAATGATCATTTTAGGAATAGATGTACATTTTTTAATGTTTTATCTGTGTTCATAATTTTCAATGTAGTTTGAATGTGGACTCAATATTTGATGTTAAATTATACTATTTAGTGTAATGATTTTTTCTAAGGAGATCCACTTCAATTTCACAGGTTTTTTCATGTACATTTTTTGTTTTCAACAACCATGAAAATGATACCAAATAATTTAAAAATGAAAAAAATAATGCCTAAAATAAAACATTGATACAAAAATGCGAAAATTAATATAATGACCATAGAAACTAGTTTTTCAATATTTTATCATTTTTTGTTACATATAAGTGTCCTAAATACATGAATTCACATGTATTTTTTTTAATTCCCCATGATATACATTGTTTATAATTTATATTTCTTCGAAACAAACATTATCCATAAAAGAATAGTTTGCTGAAAGTGATTGATTGATCGCGTGAGGAACTATGAATCAAAGTCACTGCACCATAGACATGTTCACATATGGGGGTCTCAATTATTATATGAAAACCATATGTGATGTATAATTTTTTCTCATGTCATTCTTATGTGTAATAAGGAAAAAAATATATTGGTTTGTCCCATGATCTAGGGAATTGAACCACATCACCACTAACATCATGGGAGGCCCAAAATAATAAATATAACTATTATTTCAAGGATTATAGCATGCATCGTGATAAGAGAAGTTAATAAAGAGGAATAAATTTAATTTTATTACTAAAATAAGGAATGTGGAAAATTATTAATTTAAATGGGTTTGTATTGATGATATCCACACCCTTAACAAGTTTCAAAATACAAAATGGGTTCTCAAAGACAATGATGGAGTCAATACAGAACTGAACATTATTAAAGTAAAAAAATAATCTATGATATTTTTAAGTAATTTTTATACTATTTTATATCACCTTTGACTTGGGTTACATAGTGCAATAATGTACCATTAATTGTAGTGCTACTCTGGAAGGTAATAAATTGAAGTGATTTTATAAAAAATAAAAATTTACTTGTTCCATAGTTATTTATTATGATTTTAATTAGTGTCAAAACTATGTTATTCCCAATTTTATAATTTTTACATCAGTGGTTACCAATGAACACTCAACTATGAGTGGTTAAACTCATAGAGGATGATGGAATTGGTGAAAGAGTTTCCATGTACAATGTTTTGAAATCTTCTTCAACTATGAGTATATTATTTGTGTTAGTATTTCATTGAGATTAGATAATATCATATCCTCAAGTATATAAATGAGAGTAAGGGGAATTATGGGATGATCCCTATGTTGATAAAGGGGTGTTAAATAACAAGAGATTACTAAACCTCTTCAATTGTATTTGGAGAAAGTGATTGACACATCTTGGTCTTACAATATTACCTTGATTAAAATAATACAATGGGATTTGGTCGAATTTGATGATGCTAAAAAAGTATATAAAATAACTAGAAGATATATCCCAGTTATCGAATTGATTAATTTAATGAGAGGAGTTTAATTTCTTTTAACAAAGAGAGCCATTAATAGAGACAAATTCCCCAGTCAATTTTATCCAAATTATAATTTAATTAATATTCTAGATTACTCAAAAATATTTTTTAAATTAGTTTATAAAATATTTTTTAAATTACTAACATATTAGTGATGATATATCAATTAGATTGATGATCATGACTAGTATTCCTAGTTTTTCATTGGATCAACATCACACTGCACTATACTATGATTTTTGGGTTATTTATTTTTTGAGATAAAAAATAATATCTAGATTTTTAATAAAAAATGGTTTTAATGATGCCTCATGGTTGTTTAGGAACATTCACCCCAAACATCATTCAAAAAATGAGGAGTGGATTTAAAAAGTTACACAATGAGATATGGAACATTTTTATTTGTTTACATTATGCATCATTAATTCTACATATAACTATTGAATTATCATAGTGTGTGAGTATAAATCCTAGTAGGACACCTCAATTAATATAAATAATATTTTTCACAATACAACCTATTAACAATTTTCTAAAAAATGGTTCATAAAACTCATTTTTTTGAAAATAACATTTTCATAGAAATAGGAATATAGAAATCTATTTAAAAAACCTATAGTCTTGGAATGATAAAACAATATATAAATTATGAAATAAAATATAATTCATGAGACATAAATAATAAAAATGAAATGTAAAAACCATGTATCAACATGAGTAAATATATATCTCGACATTTAATCACATTGAATCTAAATTCCAGGTCAATGAAACAATAAAATAAAGGAATCTAGGACCTCACTCATAGAAAACATTGTACCCTTGTAAACCTAATTATACAAACCCCAACTAATCCCCATGGATTTTTTAGGTGACAAACCCTATATTTTACAAAATATATAGAAGGAAATAGTTAGATAAACATAAAAAATAGTGTTTCACTCATCATGTTTACCCAAACACATATCCAAGGATCTCCTGTGAAACTCCCCAATATTCATTTCTCACAACATTACCATATCATAAAATTTCAGCAAAAAAATTATAATCTAAAAAAATTTAAAATATACTTTCTCAAAATAAAATAATAACTTATCTAAACAAGACATTAAATAAAAATGGCTTATAATTCATGTAATAAACCTAAATATGTACTCAAAAAATAATTTTAAAAATAAAACATTAATGTAAAAAATATAAAATCACATACACTAATGGTATGAAATGGGAAGGATCATTATGTAGATACACCCAAATCACTTTGATCATAAATTTATTTCATTCTTTGAAAACTAATAGATTCATGAGAGGGGGATCCTCACACACCCTATAAACAGAGGGATTCATTTTAAAAACAATCAATAGTCATGTGATTTTTTATCAGTACTTAATATGGGAATGATTATAAGAGTAGAATAGGTAGATATTAGATGATAAGGAAGGGTTTGAAAAATTATGTAGGTGATATAATGAATAAATCCTGAAGGGAGCATAGAATAGTTGAAAACTCTGGTTTGAAGGGACCTAATTAAAAAAATGGAATAGGAATGAGAAATATAGATAAATCATGAAAATGAAAAAAAAGTTAAAATTTAAGAATTCTAATAAATATATATGGTTTGACTATATTGTTTTGGAATCTATGAATTAATCATGAAGTTGTTCGTGGATGGAACCCCGAATACGTAAAAAAAATATCATTATTTTTGTAACACCATTATCCCAAATGCCAATATCTCGTGCATTATAATATTACATTGGCATGATTACAAGTATTTATATCCTGAAGGACATGTCATTTAAGATATCATGGAATACTAGATTTTATTCATGATACCCATAGTACATTGAGAAATATATAAACTACAAACACGATAGGTAGTAAAATTAAATAAATATCATCCGTGAAACTCATTCAAAGGACTCATCCTCATAACCTGGGTAAAAAAACATAATAAGTTTGAGATAAAATTCTCATAAAGTGTTATCTAATTCAAAATAAGAGAATTAAATTCAATAATGCATAGAAATTATAGAAAGGTAACTAATATAAAAAACACATGTTATCAATACACTGTGAATAAAAATGAATCCATAGATTTTTTTCATAGCGAATATACTCTATATATTAATAATATATTACTGAATTAAATAAATTCATTATTATTGGACACCATCTATCTATAACATGGACTGTTATATCGTAAATGAATTTTTTTCTCTGGGTAGAAACATGTCTGATTCTATTTGGAAACAAACACGAAGGGTTTTCCCCCAATTGTTTTGTCTTTTGAGACATGTCAATGAATTGGGAAGAAATAGAGGTCCTCTATCATTACTAAAATAACATATAATTTATAATATATAGATTTACTTCAATAAAAATAGGCATAATTAATTTATGTATTGAGTAGAGGATACAGATTCATCAATATGTCCACAGTTAAAACTATATTCAAAATATTTATGTATGTAATATTGTATACAAATAACACAATAATCATATCAATGATACAAAAATATGGATATTTAATTGAAATAGTATTTTAATTGAAACATAACTTCAATTAGGAAGTAAATACACCATATAAAAATGATAAACTTCTTGATACCAAGTACTTCTCAATGAAATTGAAATTGGGATGATGTCCCTTACCTTATGCCCAATATTTTTCTACACTTGATCTTAATTTCCTAGATAATTGGATTTAATACATTAATTAATTAATTATCAACCTTTTATTTAGGTAACTTTTTTATTATAATTTTATTATTTTAATTTATGTCCCTTTTTGATGAGTTTAATGATACAATTTCATCATTTTATTGTACTCATTTTCATTGTTTTCCTGATCAGTTCTCTTATTTATAACTAATTAAGTTCACTTCGAATGGGTATAATTATCAAGTTATTAGTGAACATAAACATGTGAAAATAATTCATGTTAATTCATGTTATTAGTTAACATAAACATGTGAAAATATTTATATATATAATTTTTTAATTGTGTTTTAGGATGAATCATTATATAAAATTTTTGTGATAATTTATAGGATTATTTTGGTGTTTTTTGATCATAACACAATTGTTTCATTTCATTTATTAATAATACCTATATATACTGGTTCCAGAACATTAAATAGGATGAAATACATTTTTTATAATATGTTAAAAGCATAAAAATGGGAACATGACCATACATTAAGGATAACATGATGAACTAAAATTCGTCATCCAAGAACGTTCTAAATTGGCATGTCACTGATGATGACACTTTATTTAAAATAATAGAGAGTGGTAAATGAGTTTTATGAATTATATTACATTCACATGATTTAAATCAAATATATAGATGATTATTTAGTTATAATTATCATTTGGGAATATGATATGTGTGTAATATAAGAAATGATGAATGAAATTGAAATAAAATTAAAAGAAAAAGAAAGAGGATTTACCCCTTGAATTATCCACTTGGAGTAGCTCCATTAGAAGCTTCGGTTTGGTCTTTCGTTGAAACTATAACAACCAGTATGCGGGGGAGAGAATTGGAAATAGTATTTGGTTCTAATTTGGACAATTTTCATGGATTTTATGTGTGTGGATATGTAATTTTGGTGGGTGGTATTTATAGTGGATGGGATGAGTGATTTTTTTTATTTTTTATTCATTTATTTATTATTTTTGGCACATTACTATGAATAGTTTAATAATTATCACTAAATATATTAAAATAATTAATTATATTTCTTTATTATGTGAATAAATCATCCATAGATCACATATGAACCAAAAATCCATGTATTTAACATTTTCTATAAATTATCGTATTTTACTATTCATCGATCATTTATGCATTTTATAAAAATTCCAAAAAATGACCCAAACCATTTTTTGATATTTAAAATAAAAAATTGATCCCTGTTTGATGAAATTAGATTTCTAAATATTAGAAATTTAATATTTAAATAAATTCACCATTTACTCGTATAATACATATTTTTAATTAATATTTATGTTTATAATAGTCTGAAAAAAAAAATTTAAGGTCCAATAAAATTATCCTAAAAAATATCGCAACAATGTTTTACATAATGAATAAATTTTATCGAAATAAAATTTGTTTAAAACAAATTTTTAAATATAAAATTTTAATTAAAAATTTATGACTTAAATAAATACCAACAGTTAAACAATAATATATAAAATATTGTATTACTTATAGTTTGATGTAATTATATCATACTTTCACTAATAAGATTACTAAATTTTATTTATACTTTCATGGGGGTGGTTGCTACTAATTTGAAAAGTTCACTACTCATTAATTTTATATTATTATTTCTATGGTCATGTTACTATTTCATTGGTATAGGTTCTTTATGTTATAGAAATACCTCTTATTTCATTCATTAATACTTTATAATGATTTTTTGTTGTATATATGTGATTTTATATGATTTATACTAAATTGAATAATTTGGGGTGTAATGTAATATATCGAATGTATTGAAGTCATTTAAAAGGATGCATACCATAAAATCCTAGGATGTTATATTATTCCCTCCCACATAATTTTTTTTCTAGAAATATTTATTAAAATATCATTCTAAATAGATGAAGGTGGTCCTTATTCATAACATCCTATTGTTCCCGCGTTGCTTACTTCATTTTCTTGTTTCTCCATAGAGCCATTACCAGCCATGTTTTCTGATTTCACAATATGTGTGCTCTTATGTCATGAATCTCGAGAGGATCTTTAGAGTAAGAAAAATCATGTTCTAGTTCTATATCATTGTAGGTGAGTATATATGTTATGTATGGCATGTCCTTCTCTCACAATGACACTGTGAATACATTGTAAACATTAGATAGACTTTCGGGCATTATTAAATGGTATGCTACATGTCAAATTCATTCTATAATTTCAAATGGTCCAATATACATGTGGCTCAGTTTCCATTTCTTACCGAACCATGACATACACTTCCATAAGGATACATTTAAAAATACATGATATCCCACTTGATATTAAAAAACATTTCACAGGTTGTCAGCTTAACGATTTCTCCTACTTTAGGATACATTAATTTGAGCATATGTACTATTTACCTTTATCATTGTATCATCAATATGTTTTGGTCCCATACATTTCCCCTTTCCATCTTCATCCCAACAGTTGGAGTTTAACATCTCATTCAATATAATGCATCATATGGATCTATTTGAATACTAAAATAAAAAATATTATTATAGGTAAATTATACTAAAGGTAAGTACTGATCCAAATTTTTATAAATTCTAGAAAACAAGATATCAACATATCTTCCGATGTTTGAATAGACCCTTTGGATTGTTCATCGATTTGAGGGTGACATGAAGTAATCATATGAAGCTCAATACCCAAATCCTTATGAAAACTCTTCCCGAATTTTGATGTAAATCTGGGATCACAATCAGAAACAATTTATAAAACCATACCATAATGTTTTACAACTTCATTAATATGGATTCATTCAAGGTGATCATGTGGTAAATCATCTCTTATAAAAAGTAAATATTTCTATTTTGTATTGCGATCAACAGTTACCCATATTGAATCATTCCATTTGGTTTCCTGAGTAGTCATATAAAAATTTCCATCATCATGTCATCCCAATAACTTATAAGAATAGGTAGAGATTATATGAATCATCTAGGATGTTTTCTCCAAGCATTCACTTGTTGAAGAAATAGACATCTTGACATATAATTGGCTATTTCCCACATCATTATATCTTGGAAAACATTTTTTCAGATATCTACATATCTTGGTACTACCATGGTGTATAGATAAGTCTAAATGTAGAGCATCATATAATTGTTACATTTTTTACTCAGGTATTGATGGCGCACAAAATGTATTTCCAAATTTCAAAACTCCATCCTTTTACATGAGGTCTTCCAGTCTTCTATTTATAAAGGATTTAATATTTATTTTTAGTTTCTCATCATCATATTGAGAGCTTTTTATCGTCTACAGTAATGATTTTTTAACAATCATATGAAAAATTAATGGTTTTTCCCATTCCCTAAGAATTCTCATATTCATATTTTCTATATACATGAACCTAGGTTCTTTTTCTGTATTCATTTGGGTTAGAAGTCTAGGATATTTTCATTTTAATGCATCTAAGCTATTATTTTTGTTTCTTGGGTGTTAGTGTATTGAAAAATCAAAATATTTTAGTAACTCGACCTATGTCCTTCTCCTCATGTCAATTTATTTACACATAAAAATGTATTTAAAACTATTTTCATCCATATATATCTCACATATTTAACCTATAGATAGTGTATCCACATTTTTTGGGAAACATTATGGCTGATAACTCAAGATCATGAGTTGGATAAATTTTTTATGTGTCTTCAACTGCATTGAGGCATATGAAATAACATTAAAATCTTTCACAAGGACACAACTAAATCAATTATTTGATGAATAACTTTATTTCATAGACCCATAGTTTCCATATAGAAGAGTCAAAATTGGGGAATTGAACAATATTCCCATAAATTATTCAAAATATTATTTACATAATTTTTTCCATAAGAACATAACATATTTATGTGTGATATTGGTTTTCAGACAATCCATTCGGGAAAAATTCTGAAAAAAATTATGATTGAAATATACTATGCCTAGAAAACTACCTACCTTAATTATGTTAATTAGAATAGGTAATTCTAATATTTTCATTGCTTTGACAAGATAAACTAAGATTCCATCTTCAGATAGAATATGTCCATGAAATGAAACATTTTAGACCAAAATTCAAAATTAAAACACTTCCCATGTAACACTTTTCTTCTAAGAGTCTCCTAAGCCACCCAAATGTGTTTCTCATGGTCCTCATTTTTTTCAGAATATATCAAGATATCATTAGTAAATAGCCCGACAAAATATTCAACATATTCCTTGAAATAATTTTTTATTGTATTCTTGAAAATAGGGGTGAATAAATCATTCCAAATAGAGTTATTGTAAACTCATAATGTCCATACCTATTTTAAAATGTTAAATTTAGAGTATAGTAATTCCTCGTAGGCAGTTGATGATATCAGGATTGAAGGAAAATCTTCATAAAATATTGTTCTCTATCAAGTTGATCAAATAGATCATCATTTTCTAGAAGCAGATACTTGTTTCTTATTACAATAGAATTGATTTCTCTATAATCAATGCACAACTTCATGGATCCATATTTATTATTCAAAAAGAGAACATGATAACACCATAGAGAAAAATTAGGGTAAATAAATTCCTTTTCACTCAATTACTATATTATTTATTCAGCTCCATTAATTCCACAGTGGCCACTCTATATGGAGTCTTTGATAAAGGTTTTACACACAGTATTTAATTAATAAAAAACAAAACTTCTTGCTCGGAATGATGACTATGAAAATCATTTTGAAATAATTCAATGTAGTCTTTTACAAATGTTGTATCCTAAATTCTAAGATTACTTTCATCATCCCTATGTGTTGTTTCTTCTTCCACCCTAATAATTTAATATAGTAGTGACACTATAGGTGGATCTCGATAAATACCATATAATGATGTTTCAACTTTAATGATATGGGATTCTATATATTCCTCAAAAATTGTAACTTCTTTTTTTATGAAATATATATTTGCATAATTTTTTGGCATCTAGTCCATAACAAGGATTATATTAAAACCCACCATAGGTATTATAATAAGGTTGAAACAAAATCATGTTTATCTTTAATAAAGGGGATAGACCAAATCATCTTGGTTGCAATGAATATTCCATTATGAGTTTTGATTGAATACTCATTTATTAAATCAAAATGTAAATATATAATTTTCCATGGAAACTAGGATGATATAAAAGAATTCGATTATCCAAAATCAAATAAATCATTGACTATGTTTTAGATAATTATTATTGTTCCTTTCACCACATCATTCATAACATCAACCTCGATAGTTGTGATCACACAAACTTTTCCTTATTCTTGTAGAATTTTCTGAGAAATTTTTCCATGAAACATAGGAGAATAATTTTCATAGTGTCCCATATTTATATAATTGTAGCATTTAACATCATTAATTTTTCTCTTCCCCTTGAATAAATTTTTTTGGCGACACGTTTCTCCACACATATATCAAACTACCATTCCTTTAAAGAAAATTTCAGGATGATTATTTCCATAGATCTCGCATAATGGAAATATCATTGTTCCCTTCTTCCTCATTAGAGATTCACCTTTTATAAGGTTATCTAATGACCTCTTATTCTCTTAATATCCCCTACACATATTGGATCTAAAAATCTAATTCTCCATTTTAAAGGTTGTTACTACTATTTCATCATATGATGAGAATGTTTGAAAAGACAGTTCCCTTTAAATGCATAGATTGAGTAATTAAATTAAATGATCAATCTTGTCTTCTGAATCAAGTATTTAATCTATCATATTCCTTGCTTGTATTTTGAAGGTTTCCTCATACTTTACAACCCTCTCTTCTTCTATTAACATTTAGGTATTGAATTTTATCTTTATTTCAGTTATTTTCTCATGAGGGAAGTTTTTTTCAAATATTTTTTCATTAAAGGTTCTCTAATCCATGTCGAATATTTCAGCTTCCTCCTTAGTATTTTTTATCAATGTCCACCATTGACCAATTTCTTCCTTGAGAAAATATACTTCCAGCATAATCTATTCATTTAAGTGCATCCCAAATTTAGAAATATTTTTTCAAGAGATTTGGTCCACTCCACTACTATCACTAGATTTGTAGTCCCATTAAAATATGGGGGCTTATTCCACTTGAAAGGAACAAACATCAGTGTTGTATTATTATTTATCATAACCTTAGAAGTTTTTCCAAATATGGGCATGATCTGCTCAGCTCCAACACTAACTGTGTTGATTTTATCAGTGGGGAAATCCCAACGTTGTCATTGAGTATTGATTCAATTTCTTCAGTTAGGCTAGATCACTAACTAATGGAATACAATAAATTTGGTTATGAATCATAATACATAATTTATGACATGAAAAACATATACCATAAACTAAATATTTATGCCTAAATAATCTCATAATCATAAAAAATGTGTTTTTAGGTCATATTTTCTTTTAAACACCTAATAATGTTTTTAAAGAAAAATTGAATTATCCTAAGCATTCCTCCCACCAAGATTCATACTATATGTGCAGTAAGGCTCGTTTTTTTGTACCAAGGTCACTCTATGTCATGACCAAGAGACACTGATAGAGATGTTTCCACTTGGTTTAGCTATACAAGATTCACATCCTCTAATAGTATCTAGACATGAATGTATTTCTAGGAAGAACCAAATTATCTATACCTTACAAAAATTATAGTATGTTCTTCTATACATATCCTTAAATTATATATAAGGTTACTTTCATTGATCTTTTTTTCTAATTATAGTTTCCATGGTTGCTACAAAAATTCCATTAAAACCAATTGTAACAACCCTAACCCAGAAGACCAGAGATGGTGTGGTATTTTATTAAATTTTCATGACTAAAATAAATAAAATCCCCAAGACTGACCTATTCATCACTCTTCGAATACAAGATTACATTCATCATACCCATAATACATTTGGGAAATAATGAAAATAAAAATATTCTACATAATAAAATGAAATAAAAATCATCCTTAAAACTAATTCAAAGTATTCATCTTCGTATACAGGGGATAAGAAACATAATAAGGGTATTCTCACATTCACATTAAAGGTTATGTGAACAAATAATAGGTTAATTAAAGTCAATAAGTAATAGATATTATGGCAGGGTAAATAATCAAAAAAACACATGCCATCAATACACTGAGAATGAAAATACATCCACATATTTTATTTAATAGTGAAGATACTTTGGAAAATAAAAAAATATAAAAAAATGAATGAAATGATTTTTTATTGTACATTATGTATTTGGAAAATGAACCGTTATACATTCAAGAATATATATGTTTGGGGTTATAAAGTCGTCTATTTTTTTGGAAACAAACATGAAAGGTTTTTTCCAACGGTTTTGTCTCATGAGAATTGTTGATGCATTAAGAAACTATATCAGGCTATGACTATGATTGAATGTTTAAATATTTCTTCAGATATATATTTAATTCATGAAAAAGGTTCCATATAAATATCCATATTGTGTATATGATACTAATTCATCAATATTTTAGCAATTAAAATGTAATTGAAAATAAAACAATATGTAAAATGGTATACGACTAAGAGAATAATCATATACATGATACTATAATATAAATATTTAATAGAAATATAATTAAAAATGAATAATAATCACAAAGGGGAAGTTTATACACCATATGAAAATGATTATGTTATCATGATAAGCCTAATTTATATATACATTTTTCTCTCAAATGTTTATAGTTTTTCATTTAATTACTTGATAATGAATGTGGTATGTGTCCAATTTTATAGGGACAAGATATTAATAGGTTTCCAAGGACGAAAAGGAAAAAAAGTGCAATATTTTCCATGTATGCATCAGGATCCGCATGTACCTGTGGTTTACCTGAAGATCACATCCTACCAGAAATTACAAAGCCAAGTCGTGACCATGCCATAGAGATTGAAGAAAAAATCTTCTACATGTCCTTTCAAGACCGACCACGTTGTGACATCAGTCAAACTAGTTAGTAAGAAAGATACAATGATTCTATGAAACAGATAGCTATACATAGATTACATGGTGTAAAAAACTAGTTCACGTCATGTACCTAGTCAAGAAACATAAATTTGAAAGACATGTGTTCCATTTTGGAGATTCGAGGGAAAATAACGCAGATCATGGCTATACATCGTGTACCTACGGTACACATCATGAAAAAATATGCCTATATAAATAGTGGAGTGGTAGAGCACACCAAGCACTCCAAGACTTTCATCCCTTCTCCCTTTGTCTCCTTTGTGAATTCTTTCACCATTTCTCCTCTCATACTCTCAAAGTCATTGAAAATGTTCATTTTTAATAATCCAAGAGTCAGGAGCATCTGTTCTTCAATGCATTCAATTCTCTCCATCAAATTTATATTTATTTTACATTTCTTATTGTAATTTATTTATTTTATATATATTTGTGATTTACATAGTGTACATTTATTTTAGTTATAATTTCCAAACCATTCCATGGTCACAATTCCATTAATGACAATCAATCTATCAAACTTAGTGACTTTCATTTATTTAATTGCATCCTACCCCGCCATGAGTAGATAAATTTTTTAGGGGTATGGATCAACTGATGTATCTGCATCATTAATGACACCTTTAAGTATAAACATGGAAGTAAAAATTGAATTAGTAACTATGATAGGAACCAATGGTCTATCACATTTGTGAAAATATCCCTGACCACAGGATGGTCAAGAAATTTATTTTATCCAAATTAGATAAAACTAATCTATGCTAATAGTATTAGGAAAATTTATTCCTTATGAAGCCAAAAAAATGAACCTATGTTTTCTCTATCTCTCAGCCCTGAAATAGCTACTTCCACGTATGACTATGAGGCTAAGACGAAGGTAAAATAAAAATCCTTATTTTCATTGCAGACAAATACATATGATCATCCTTGGTATGAATTAAAGGACATACTTCACTCATATACTAGACTTTATCCCATCACATCTTTTAACAATTAAATCCATCAAAAAAT
Source organism: Viscum album (assembly GCA_963277665.1). NCBI lineage: Eukaryota > Viridiplantae > Streptophyta > Magnoliopsida > Santalales > Viscaceae > Viscum > Viscum album. The sequence continues at coordinate 1,255,162,526 of OY728142.1, read as the reverse complement.
AGAACATAGATCAAACTCTCAAATAAATACTTCTATAAAGGGCTCCCTTACAATTTTAAGAATCATATTTCCCTGAAATCAAACCGTAGTCTCCCTGTGGATTCGACCATATAATTACACTACACTGTCTCTTTGTAGTTTCTGAATTTTTTGGAACAATTATAAATTCTAAATTTGATACAAATCGGAGGAAGTAATGACACCTCCACGTGTGGGTACACTATTTTTCTAGTGTTGTTTCCAGGGAGGAAACACTGCTTTATAAGAAAAACACTTTGGTTTTCTACCCTAGTAATACATTTTCTTCGTCCCCTTTCTTCTTGACTCCCTTGCTTCTTCTTTAGTCTTTTTAGTGCATGTACTGATGTCCCTTGACTCGATATAGGAACCTTGATGCACTTGAACCCTTGGAATTAGATCATTAGATGAAAAGGCATTTAACTTTACAGTATTGATCAGTAATTTCCAAGAAACATCACCTCATGGAAGCAAACTGCCATCAAATTGTGGACCACCCAATGCACCCACAGAAGGCCATCATGGACTATGGTTTACTATTGATACATGGTGAAACACCAAGCATCTTGAACCCACCCATCCAAGGCGAGACATTTGAAATTATACCTAGAATCATTCACATGATTCATAATATGGGGAAGTTCGGTGTTCATCAAAGTGAAGACCCCAACAAACATATTTCTAACTTCCTGAATATTTGTGATACCTTTCACAACCAAGGAGTATCATCAGATTCTATAAGAATTAATGAATTACATTTTTCGAAAAGAGATCAATTGATTTATTGGATCAAAATTCAACCTCCTGATTCAATTACGACTTGGGATGAGCTCGCAAAAAAGTGTCTCAATAAATACATACCATTGATCCAGACTTGGAATCTCCAGAACGAAATTCATAATAATAAAGAAATAGATGGAAAATCCCCCTGGGATGCATGAGATCAATTCAAAGAACAAATGAGGAAGTGTCCACATCAGAGACTCAACACATGGATTCAAAATGAATCATTCTATCAAGGACACCAACTTGTGGCATGTACAATCGTTGATGCTACTGTAGAGGGAGGGTTGATGTTTAAAATACCTGATGTAGGATGATCTATATTGGATGAAGTACCCCATAATTCCATTATGTGGAAAGTGACCATGGACCACTGTAATGTGTAATCCACCATGTTGATGAGACCACCCAGTTATTAGTGTGAGTGGAAGTGCTAACAAAGATGATTGAGTGATTTCAAATACCAACCAAACAATTCCCTATTTCCCAAATCATGTTAATTCAGTCATTATAGATTTTCAGTAGACTAAACTTGTAACCATATTGAAAAGAAGGATATAAATATCCATAAGACTGTAATTTTTTTAATTATAATAAACAAAATCATCCTTTTTAGCAGCAACAACAACTACCATTTTATCATAAAATCCTACCCCGCAGCAGTCTCAAAACAACCAAATATATCTTAAGTAGAATAGTGGTAAAGTTATGTTTGACAACCAGGGACCACCAGGGTAACCACCAGAAAACCATATCGTGAGACCACTTCCTCAGACATATCTACAACAACCCTTTCTGAGGCCCCATCATCAACAACAATTTCCACCCACCCATTCATGTCCACAACAGCCACCTCCACCACTACAATGTAACATGAAAGACATCCTAAAATATTTTATTCAAAAGTCATATTAAAGGATGACCACATAGAATACATAGATGCAAAACTAGTAGTAAGATATGAGAAACATGGATATTCAAATGGGTCAAATCTCAATAACCATATCTAAAATATTGTCATGTACTCTATATGGTAAAACAAAGACATTATGATGAGAAGAATACAATTCTATTGTGTCTAGGAGCATAAATGATTTAATATTACAAAAAATAGAAACAAGGCCCCCATTAAGAGCTGAAGAAACTATAGATAAAAATAGAGAAAACCATTCCCATAGCACCATAAGAAGCAATACCAACTAAAAAAGTGAAAGCCCTGAAAAAATAGAAGGAACCCATTTATGTATCCCCAACTTAGTACAAGACACCTCTTCTCTTTTTAGAAAGATAAAGGCAAGTTATAAAGGAGGATCAATATAGAATGTTTTATAAAATATTCAAACAATTACATATCAATATTGAATTTGTTGAAGCAATCACCCAAATGCCAATATATGAAGAACGTCACAATATATTTCTATCAAATAAGAAAAATATATAAGATCTGAGAGTCATATCATTAAATGAATAATTCTACACTATTGTATAGAGGAAAATCCCACCAAAGATGACAGATCCTGGAAGCTTTTCAATCACTTGAGTGATATGAGAATGAAAATTTGGTAGAGCACTATGTGATCTTGGATCCATTATAAACCTAATGTTGTTGAGTGCTTTCCACAAGATAAGACACTATGATATCAATAGGATTCATTGTAGTTATCCAATCATCTAGTTGAGTACCCATATTTTATTCTTGACGATGTTTTGGTTAATGTCAGAAAATTCATTTTCCTAATAGTCTTTCTAGTTTTGGACACATAATATAATGAAATATACCAACCTTTATTGCAAGACATTTCTGGGTGATATAAAAGGACACGATTGATTTTAATCATAGATGTATCATCGTTAGATTAGGAGAATAACATGTAGTGTTTAACCTAATAAAGGAAACACAATATTTAAAAGATATGGTATACTTTAATTGCATCTATCTCACTCTGGAAGGAGAGGATTACATGGATATTAGTAAATATACTGATGATTCATGATCAGAAAAATAAAAATACTATAACTATAATGAATTCGGTCTTTTTAAGATAATCCCCAAAGAAATTTGTACACCATTTATACCATCCACCATTCATCCACCCCAATTGGACATGAAACCTTTACCTAGTATGTTGAAGAATCCCTATTTAGGAGAGTCATTTTATTTAGCCATCATTATTATTGCCAAAATATCATAGTCTTGGGAATAAAAACTAGTTGATTTCCTCAAAAGGCACAAAAATCAATTTCCCGGGGATTAGAAGGTATTAAGGGAATAAATCATTTAGATTGTACCAACTGAATTTTATTAGAAGAAGATGAAAAACCAAAAATACAACCTCTCAGGTGGCCCACACCGCTAATGAAGGAGGTTTCCAAGAAGGAAGAGCTCAAGCTCAAGGATACTAGAATAATATTTCCTATATAAAACAATGAATGGGTGATTCCCCTAAAAGTCATCCCCAAGAATGGAGGACTCATAATTGAAAGGAAAAATGATAATGATCTGATTCCAACACACACCATCCCTAGATGGAGACTTTGTGTGGACAATAGATGTTTGAATGCATCATTAAAAAAATAATTATTTTCATACCATTTAGGTGTGATATTCTAGAGATACTAGAAGGGCATGGTTTCTACTATTTCATGGATGGTTATTTTGGACACAACCAAATTGCAGTATACCCTAAGGACTATCCCAAAACTACATTCACCTTCCCATTTGGTACTTTTTCATTTATACATATGTCATTCTATATGTGAAATAGAGAAGAAAAATTCAAAATATTCATGACACATATCTTTTATAAAATGGATAAATAATTTCACTAAATATTCTTGGATGATTTCTCATCCTATGAGAGTTAATTTTATGTGTGTCTAGGAAATATAGAACTATATCTCCAACTCGGTGAGTAGATAATCATTGTATTGAATTTGTAAAATTGTCACTTCTTAGTATTGGGAGGAATTGTAATGGGACACAAGAATTCAAATAAGTAATTAAGGAAGATTTAGAAAAGATAAACGTTATAAAAGATCTACCAGATCTATCAACTACTAAAGGGTTCAGAAGTTTCCATGGGTATGATGGGTTCTTCATATGTTTTGTAAAAGATTTCTCTAAAGTCACATGTCCATTGAAATAATTATTGTTGACAAATATTCCTTTCAATTTCAATGAGTAATGTCGACATGATTTTGAAATACTGAAAAACTATATGATTACATGTTCAATTATCAATTCATAGAAATGGGAAAAGGAGTTTGTGATTATTTGCGATGCTAGCAACCTAGTTGTAAAATCTATGCTTGGAAAATATATTGACAACACCTTCTGTCCAATATATTATTCCATCCATACATTAAAAGAATCCTTAGTAAATTATACAACTATAGAGAAGAAACTCATATCCATAGTATAAGCCTTTGAAAAGTTCTATTCATACCTCATTCTATTCAAAGTCGTTGTCCATACAGATCATGCCGCTCTTTGATACCTGATGAATTAGAATGATTACAAACTAAGACTGATTTTTTGTATTCATTTGCTACAAGAGTTGAATGTCATTATCTAGGACACCAAAGGAACAAATAATGACATTGCACACCACCACTCTCTATTACCCTTGACCATCATTAAAATGACAGAGAGACTCATATTGATTTATATCTTAAAAATGAGATATTATTTTCCGTCAAGACCTATCCATGGTTCTTAGTCATTTCCAACTATCTTTCCAAAAAATATACCCATCATGACCTCTCATACCAGCAATGTAAAAGGATTCTTTCTTATTCCAAACACTACTTTTGGGATGAACCACTGATATTCATGTATAGTGTCGATAACTTGTTAAGATGTTGCACCCTAGAGGAAGAAATAAAAAATTTCAATGAAATGTTCCACACATCACCAAACTAGAGGAGATCATGGACATGAGTGCATAGTGTCCAAGATGCTACAAAGCATATTTTCATGGCCATCATTTCATTAAGGTGTCAGGGAACTCTACCATTGATGTGATAGATGTCAAAGAATGGAGAACATCAATAAAAAAACGAGATGCCACATAACCACATTATAGAAGTTGATGTTTTTTATTTATGGGTTATTTAAATTATTGGACTATTTCATACATAACATGGAAGGAGTTATGTTTTAGTTGTAGTAGACTATGTCTCAAAATGGGTTGAAGCTGAAGCCACATCACATGAAAAAACAAATGTTGTCATGAATTTTTTGCAAACAAAATGTGTGTTCATATTTGTGATTTTCATGATTACTCAATAGTGATAATGAAACACATATCTCAAATCATAAGATATGAATAATGATTGAATGATATGGAAATCAATACAAAATTAGAACTCCCTATCACACCAAAAAAATTTGGCAAGTCGAATTGTCAAATAGGGAGGTGAAAAAAAATATTTGATAAAACATTCAACACCACCAAAAAAGATTGGGTCCGGAAATTAGATGACTCATTATGGGAATAAAAAACTATATAAAATACACCCATAGGAACCACACCATTTATATTGGTATATGGTAAACCATATCATCATTCAACAGAGCTAGAACATCGTTCATTCTAGGAAATTTAAAAAATGAATCTGGATGTAGAAATGACTGAAGCGGAATGGTTTTCAAAATAAATATCATTAGAGGAAATAGGAAGAGATGAGTTTGAAAATTAAATTATTTATAAGGAAAAAATAAAAAAAATGGCATGTCCAATGAATTAAAAGATGTACCTTCGAACTAGGGAATACAATTTTTCTCTTCCATTCAAGATTATTACTATTCCTAGAAAAGCTAATGTCATGATGGTTTGTCCCTTTTTAGGTTTTACATGTTTTTACCTATGGAAAAATTTAAATTAATTAAGATAAAAGACCATGATTCAAGTTGAATGGTAAAATGATGATGATATTTCAGGAGCCATTCCATGAAGGATGTTTCATCTACCAGAATTTCTACTAAGCCATAAAAGAGTCAAACTCCCAACTCTAAAAAAAGTGCTGACTGGGAGGAAACCTAGGTTAGAAAAGTTTTAGATAAGAAGGATTAAAATTGTTTCCCCAAAAACTGACATAAAAATAAGGATGAAGTGAATAATGAATAGAAAAACTAGGCCAAACACAGTTTAGTACACGTTGTGTACACTATGATCATGACGTGTCTCTTTTTTTCTGACATTATAAATTATATTCCCCATACATAACTTGACTCACTTTTATATGTCGAGTACATTGATGGTTCATTTTTAAAAAAAATTAAGGTCATAACCCGCATGTCGGGTCTTTACCCACTACTCCCCCTGACCTCACATCTCCCCCGACTCCCCCTCTCCGATTGTAGCACAACCCCCTCCCAGACCCCTCCTCCACTCTCAAACCCACTTTCCACTTCCCTCTACCATCACTATGCCCCCATCTAATATGCCTTAACCACCCAACCAGGCCTCCACACTACCGGCCTAATCTAACATGCGAAATGTACCTTCCTTTGCCCCACCCCTCACATCCATGGCATGCAACAAGTGACCCCAGCCTAAGCTCGTAACCACTATCTCCTCCTCTAACTTCAAGAGCCAGAAACCAACTGCTAGGTGCCCGCTTGATATGTTTGAATCTTAAAATGACAACTCATATCCAACCACTAATGAGAACATGAATTTTCACCCAGTTCTCAACTTCATCAAACTACATCATTGGGTAAATCTTCTTCACATAAAAGAGAAGTTTATGTAAACCAAAAAAAATGTTGTAATTGAGTGTGCTCACAAAGTCAAACACTGCCGATGATGTCCTTCAACTCTTAGTGACTTTACATATGGAAAACATTGTTGTAATATGGGAGGAGATGTACTAAGAGCTATTCCATGAGTTCATGGACATGTTTGAGATCACTATTGAATACCTATATTTCTGACTTGGCGAAAGACCTCGCTAGCTTTATTTTAACTTAGAGTTGCGATTAGTATCTACACCAATGATTTTAGTATCTCTGATTTTTACCCCACCCTACAGACATGAACAGACCACATGATGGCACCGAACCTATAGCCTCTCATTACCCATGACCCCCATTCTTATCATGACATTTGATTCATGAATTCGACTCAGCTATGGGGCCCCACTTTGCACATGATGCATAGATCAATGGTGCATGGCTGGTTTGTGCGAGGAGAGACTCATGGAAGTGTAAATCATATTGATGTTTTGATTCAATTAGCTTCCATGGGTGGTCCTCCCATAAATATAGCTGACGGGTTCACTTCATATTTTAGAGTCCCAACTCAGTGGTACTAGGTTACATTCATGGGTGTATCTCCTATCACCCACTAAGACATGTACCTGGTTGTATTTGATACATATCTTTCCCTCACCTCTATTTGACACATTGAGATAATTGATCTTGTAATTCTCCATTAGAAGTAGATTCTCATGCGAGAGGAAAAAAATTATTTATGGGCACTAGACATCCAGGTGGCCGCATTTTAGGAGGATCCAGCTAGAGTAGCAATAGTAGAGACACCTCAACCTCCTTTGACAGCCACACCTACTGTACCTATACCCACCACCACCTCAGCTGCAACCCCTTTGACAATACCACCACCATCCATTCACATTCTCACTGAGCTCCAGGATGATATCCAAGGTGTTTTTCCATATTTGTGACAAATATCGACCCACCTTCATCTCTCATTTTCTGAGCACAATAAATTTACCAATTCACCATCCCTCGACTCAATTGGACTTCATCATCCACCATTCCCCACCCTGCTTCTTGACTTGACAAAAATCCCTTTATATCACACCAACACTACTTCCCAGCAGGAGTTCATAGCGGAACAGACCCAAAGGGGAAAGGGATTGGACACCCAGCTCATCTCCGAGGTACAATTCCTTAATCCAGCTACTAGAACCACAACCCCAGTATGGATCGATACTTCCCCACCCTCCACCCCAGTCCATCTTTATACCTCCACTACAACAAAAACTATTTTCATTGCACTTCCATCATCTATTATTGCTACTATTGATATAAATACTCTTGACCAGTCGATCGAGACACCTGAAAATGGGGTAAAACTCGATGATATTTTTTGGGTGGATCGGTGATCTTATTTAGATATATCATTTGGAATTTTTAGGGTCCTTTTAAAGTACTTGGGTGGGTTTTTGTTTTCTTCACTATGTTTCCAACCTCTGTATGAAATTGGATATATATTTTCATGGAATTTTATGTTTACATTTTATTATGTTTTGATTTCCATTTCCATTATTTGTAACTTTACCATGTTGATATCCTCAGAATCATCTTCCTTCGTATATAGTCCATTCCCGCCAAAAGTATTTGAAGAAAGGGTACTCGAGCATGTCATCGACATTCCCGACATCTTCATGAGCTATAACTCATAATTCACCACTAGCAGCATCTGTCAGGGCCAATGATTCCATTCACACAACACCACATTATTGATCATGCAGCTATGACTGATGAGATTAACCCACAAAATCGACCACACATGCTTGATGAAAAACCTCTAGCAGCTATAAGAGGTAATAGTCAAACTAATCTGGTGGACCATTTGATAACAATATATGTCTACCCTTCTAGTTGACGATGTTTAGTTATGATTTTATGGTAGGAAACCCATAGTTCATTTATTTTTTTGTCGAGTCATGATTTCCATGTCTTTTCCATTTTTTTATTCTTAATTTTATGTCTTTCATGAAGATTCATTGTAAAAATATAACAATTTGAATAAAATAAATATCCCACTCTCTCATTCTGTGTGTTTACCTATTTACTCTTCTATTCCAAATGTTTATACATATGGAATAATGTTTTTTACCTAGTTCATGATTTTTTATAACACTTTTGAAGGTACTTTGGATCTTCATACTACTAAAACTCACAACACCCCCATGGAATACCAAATGTTCCAAGGAGCTATTGATTCCCTATTATTTTAAATTTTCTCAAAATTCCATTTCAAATTCATTAAAATTCACTAACATACCAGTAGAGACTCAAAGATTGACGTATATGGACATTACTTTTGCGGAATACTTAGTACATAACAAAAACAGACACACAAGTACCGTAATAGTTTAGTGTCTTTGGAAACTCGGAATATAATCTTGTAATCGTGGTGAAAGATCTTCAACATCTACCATAAAGATCTTCCCCTTTTTTTTCTTACATAAAACCATTCCATATATCCTGGGGAAAATAAAACAAAAAAGGGGTGAGCTCAAAAACCCAGTAAGGGTAAACATTGAGAACATAAAACCATCCATAAACATTTGAATGTAAAAACTTGAACAAAAAATCTAAACATCAAAATCATGAGCAAATACAGGAATCATGGAAGTATGTAAGGCATATATCATAAGGGAACATTAATAATGATAAAAGAGCATGGGAATAAAACATGTAATTATTGAAACCATTAATCACATGTTATGATTTCCATAGTATCCAAGGCATTGCTGCCAAGACCATCTTAGTGGACAAAGTCCCTTTCTGAATCGAGTTTACTCCTCATTTCAGTCCTGTAACACTGAACCGGATTAACTTACCATTCCATCCATGTCTATCTCATGAGATATAAATCTATACCCAATTAATTGGAGGGAGATATAGGTCCCACCCATCTCATAATGAAATCATTCTTACTTGTGCCACAATATAAACATAAATCATTCATCATAACCAAAGAATAAAATGGGTTTCATAAACATCATTACATCATAACATAATCCATACAAAAAAATTGGATATCATTTCATCATAAGAAAAGTGAAACCATGTAAATCATAAAGACATGATACTTGAAACATACACATATGAAATAATGTCATCTTAGATGAAAAATGGTTTTGATAAAACAATTGAAATGAATTATTGAGGAAAATGTCCATTTTTCTTCAAAATCATTTTCTTTTCACAAAATGTCATGCAATTTTAAAATAAAAGGATTTTGATGAAAATAGTCATGAAATCGTTTGGAGGAATCTTCATGAAAATAAGGCTTTATAAAACTGTGAAAATCCTTTCATGTCGTATACATTAAAAAAACATTCGTCTCGTAATTTTCTTGGAAAAGTCAAAAAGTACCTTATAAGGTAAATAAAAGAAATATTCCTTCCATACCATGGGGTAAAAGTTAAAATGGGTAAAAAGGACATTAAACATACATGAATATACTTTTATAAAACATGGACATGGATGATAGAAATAACCCGAGTAAATACTTACGAATAAGCTATCTCAGATAAAAATGAGATTTGCAAAATTATCCCTTACCTTAGGTCCGATATGGTTCGTACGTTTCCAAACCTCCTATATAATGATTTAAATAATGTCATTGACTTATTAAAGAATCATATTCATTGTTATGATATCATATATGGTTCCCTTATGACTTTATATTACCCGTTCTTTTGTAAGTTCCATGTTAATGCAACATTTTGGGTTAAATCATTTTATTTATCGTACGTGTTTGGACTTGTTGTTCGAGATATTATTACTTATATCCTGATTTACATAATTCCAGAATGTAAAAAATGATTTATATATAATATATATTAAGTATATATATATATAAATATATGATAGATTGATTAAATGGAATGAAATACACCGTTCATGGAGACGGTAGGTCGTACGTACGCATGAATGCTGTTTTCGTTTCCTTATTGAATTGAATGAAATTAAGTGGATGACACACATATATATACAAATAAATCCAGTATCATTATTATGTCATATATTTCATGGTTACTTATTATATATACATTATAATCATTCATGAATGGTTAACATGGAAAATAATCTCATCGCATTGTGGAGACGGTAGTCCATACGTACGCACGAGCGATGATATCATTCCCATGATCGTGGAATTGAATTGAAGTGTATGTATAATATTTCAGAATAAAAATCACTTTGCAATAATAATATATAGTTATTTATTTACACCATTATACCCATCCAAGTAAGGTGGTTGTAAAAAACAGATTACACCACGACATGGAGACGACATTTCGTACGTACACACGCGCTGTGATTTTGTTTTCCATAGGATGGATAGATGGTGAAATAGGGTTGTTTCATACTTAAAATAAAATATCAGTATATGAGTGATACTGATGTTATTACTTCATAATTAAACAACTAATGAAGAATTATTATAAGAAGAAATAAAGTTGAATGAATCGGTAATGGATATTACCTCTTCTTTCAACACGCCTTTTTGAAACATCCTCTTAGGGCATTAAGATTGGTCTTTGAAGAAGACCAGAACCTCTAGGATTTTTCTAGGGAAGTTGGGAAGAGAAATTGGCAGGGTATGGCCGATATTAAAGTCTCAATGTGGTGTGAGGAAGAGAGGGAGGAGGTGCCCTTTTATAAGGGAGGAGAGGGGCACCTTTGGAATAACTAAAAATATTATTTTATTATAAAGTCATATTTGGTTTCTAATATCTCCAAATTGAGTTATTTGGAAGATAAGGTAGGGATGGGTCTAAATCCCCTCATCCATTAGAATTTAGACAAGTTTAGGTTGCTATTTTAACCTTATCATTTAGATTTAACATTAAGTTAAATAATTTTTCTTTTACCGTGTCTTCTTGTCTTCTTACAATATAATGTTAATAAACTTACTATAACAAGACAAATGAACCCCAAGTTGATTATTATTAATATATATAAACTTATCTAAGTAATTTGGCCGAACCGTAAATTTTTAGGAATAAAATAACAATTAATAATATAATATTTGTTTTAAAAACTATTTTATGTCAATTTTGACACTATTTGGTAATTGATTTTTTTAAAACACCTAACAGAATGATTAGTTCGAAAAAAGTTAACTAAATCTATACTAACATGTCATATTAACCTATAAAATTAGTGTAATTCATAAAAAGTCTCAAATTACATTTATTTGGGTATTTATAACATCAATTATGTCAATATTTCATTAATTAGATAATTACTACATCATCATTGTGTCATAAATAAATTAAATTAATTAATTTCTAATAATTATAAATAAAACACCACTTTGTAGGAAATATTTTTATATTTCTATTTAATATTTATAGCCTAATTTATCATATGTATAACCCTATATTAAAAATGATTTAGTTATTAAAGTTTGATTTTAACTATTTTAACCCTTCTTTAAATAAATTTATAATAAATGTCCTAATCTAAATCAAGTGGGACTAAATGGTCATATTTAATTCCTAAGGTTGTTCATGGTCTAATTACACTTATCCAATAGAATTAGGACATGTGTTAGGGTAATAGTAATATCATTTTCCCCTTAATTACCCTATTTACTTTTAACCGTGGTAAAAAAAGTAAAAAATTACTATTCACCAAAAATTATTTTCAACTCATTGAATCAAATTTTAGTCCTTGATATTAACCATGTCTCTCGGATTTTCGAAATTCCACTCACAAAAGTGGTAAAATTATGTTTTATGTGAATTTGCAAATTCTCCTTGGTGGTGGGTAAAAGACGGTGAAAAGTTCAATAAAATTTTTATATATCTCAAATTATTATAAAATGACTCCAATGACTTAAATTGAACTTATATAGGTATTATGCATCAATTTGGAACAAAAATAAATTTAAATAAATCAAATAATTATTTAAATAAAAACCCAGTTTTTGAATAGTAACCCAGTGTTTTCACTATTCATAAAAAATTGAATGTTTTCAGAAAAATACCAAAAATCCACCCTAGGATAATTTCGATATTCTAAATCCAAAAATGAAGTCCATTTTAAAAGATAAAATTTATAAAATTTCAAAATTTTGGTATTACTATTCATAACGGCAAATTTATATAACATATCGTTGTTTAGCGAAACTCGGTATTGCGTACAACACACGCTATCGTGGAAGGTCGCGATTGCATGTAATGAAATCCAAGTCAGGGATGCGTGTTGGGAAAGCTCCTTTTGGTGTAGTGTAAAACAAAAGACATTAATGAAATTAAAAAGAATATTTTTCATAAAATCTCGGGGTGTTACATTCTTTCCCCCTTAAAATGAATTTCGCCCTCGAAATTCGTCGGGGTTATAAATAGTTTACTACTTGAAAGTTTATTTAATAGAAACCCACATTGTAAAAAGGAATACCAAAACTTGGCTTTAAAAACTAATGTATGATACCTAAGGGTTACCCAAATTAACTAATCACTGGGTTTCCACATAGGAGAACATAGGTGAAAATATGGTTATGGAAGAGAAATCAAACCATCATGTTCTGATGGAGAGTGGTAGAGAACATGGCTATGAAAAGGCCAACAATCACAATACCATAAATTTTTGATTATCTAGGGTACCATCTGATTCATCAGATATAAGGGCACTAGGACAATATTTTTGGTTTTCAAGTTCAATTCTCTAATGATAAAGAATTTGAATAAGAATAAATACTTACTTTATTTTGGTATAATCTCACCGTTGCTCATGCCTTGAAAAATTTTCACTTCATCTATTTAAGAAATGAAGTTGAATTTGTCATTCACAATGTTTTAGCAGATCACGTGATACAATGATAGGTCATTCCATCTGTCTCAAACATAAGCTAGCAAAAGTTATATACATAATTCCATTTATGGTGAGATTAATCATATATGGTTCCAAGATGAAGTTTTACTTCATCTATCATTCTGTATAATAAAATAAAACTAGTTACTACTAAGAGGGGACTTCCTGTAGGCCAGTGGTAGGAAATAAAGGCATGTCGCACTTCAGTTGTGGGTTCGATTCCAACAACCTTGTCCGATGAGACGGGATGTCGCTCGTTCTACAGGTTGTCTTTTTTTTTCTAAAAATACAATACTAACTTATGTCCAACATAATCCATTCCAATCATTAGGCTAATCCATAATATTGTAGTCCATTCTCATATTATAGTGAAAACAATTACCATAGATTTCATATAACAAGCATGTTAACACCATAGTTGATCCCCATATATCATAAGATATGTCTTGTTGGTCACATTCCAAACATTCGAAGGCCTTAATCATGTATTCTCTTGAAAATAAATAAATTAATTACCATAGAACCTTAGTGAAAACCTGAATGATGTCAAAAGGTAACTCTTTCCACATACCAAAATCCCAAAAATTCTATATACTCAAACATGATATCACTTTGTCCTTATATCAGTCATGAGCTCATGAATAAAGAAATATATTTCATTTTCTCCTTATCCCCTCATTATGCGCATATCATCTTCTTTCCAAAAATATCTCAATCACCTTCCATGGTTACCGGTACCATAAAATTATTGAAATCACAATCGACCAATACATAAATATTCTAATATTCCATGATACTATACATTACATTATTTTGGAATCCCATTACATAAACACATAATCATTCCACCACATCGTTGTCATATTCAACATCACCAATAGTGATCGCATGTGACTTCCCTTTGTCCTTTGCCTTATGTGGTTTCACATGTTGATCATCATTAACCCTTGGATTAGGGCATTGATTAGCATAATTCCCCATTTCATTTCAATTGAAGCATTGATGTGTTGGTGGTGTGTTCTCTGCAGTCTTTTCTTTATTCACATCATTAGCAACCCTTTTTCTATTACTTCGACAGTTAGCTGCTCGATGACCTTCTTTTCCACACTTAATAAATTTTCTAGTACCATTAATACAATCCCCACAATGATTCATTCCACATGTCGAGCATAAGGAAACACTCATATTCTTTTCACCATTATTCTAAGATTTCTCCTTGAACTCCATCTTTCATTTCTTGTCAAGACCATGAGATGGATATGTAACACCAACTTCAATTTCTACCTTGATAGCACAACTCACAATTTCTTCATATCTACTGAAGTCTCATATAGCTAATTCCATTCGAAGATTTGGTTTTAAGCCACTGAAGAATCGATCATCTTTACTTTCAGGTTGGATGATAAAGCCAGATGCATACCTTCCAAGACTTGTACAATTCTCTTCCTATATACCAACAGATTCAACATCATTTTTCTTTAGTTCAAGAAACTCTTTATCCATCTTTGTTCAACGAATACGATGGAATTACTTATTGAAAAATATGTTCTTGAGCTCATCCCATTCCATGGACTCAATTTCATCTATTTTCCTCATATTCTTGATAAGATTCCACCATTGATCAACTTCACCTTCCAAACGATATAATACTAATATGAATTTATCACGTTCATAACATTGAAGAACTGAAAATATCTTTTCAATGGTACCGATCCATTGTTCAGCAACAAGTGGATCGGAAGACCCACTGAATGAAGGTGGATGTTTCCTCATGAAGGACTCAATAGAATATTGTTCCCTTCTCTACTCATTTGGAGGTCCAGAATGATTCATAGCTTGTGTAAGTATAGAAATAAGATTTTACACTCCATCTCCCATAACATTTGTTTGTTCAAGAGGAAAATCATTACATTGTCCATTACATTGTTCAAAACGGTTCCTTCGGGTTCCAGCCATCGTCTAAAACCCAAAAAGAATAGTGTGAGAGGCAAAAAACATGCTAGGGAAAACAACATAATAAAGGGGGAGTAATTTCAATATCTAACATCTTATTTATAATTCTAAGATTGATACTGTAATTCTAGGACTATAACCTATACTTATACTTAACCTTAGAGGAATCTGTAGACATACCTTATAAATATCTCTAGGGATATCACTAAAGTTCTCGCATCCTAGTTTCCAAAGGTTGACTAAACCATTCCTCTGATACCAACTGTAGAGACCCAAAGCTTGACGTACATGGAAATTACATTTGTGGAATACTTAGTACATAACAAAAACAGACACACAAGGACCGTAATAGTTTAGTGTCTTTGGAAACAAGGAATATAATCTTATAATCATGGTGAATGATCTTCAACATTTTCCATAAAGATCATCCATTTTTTTCTAACCTAAAACCTTTCCTTATATCCTGGGTAAAAGAAAACATAAAAGGGGAGATCTCAAATGCCCAGTAAGGGTAAACATAGAGAACATAAAACATTCCATAAACATTTGAATGAAAAAACTTGAACAAAAAATCTAAACATCAAAATCTTGAGAAAAGACGTGAATCTTGGAAGTACGTAAGGCATATATCATAAGGGAACATTAATCATGACAAAATAGCATGGGAATAAAACATGTAATTGTGGAAACCATTAATCACATGTTATGATTTCCATAGTATCCATGGCATTGCTGGCAAGACCATCATAGTGGAAAAAGTCCTTTTCTGAATCGAGTTCACTCCTCGTTTTAGTCCTGTAACACTGAACCAGATTAACTTACCATTACAGCCATGTCTATCTCATGAGATATAAATCTTTAACCAATGAATTGGAGGGAGATATAGGTCCCACCCATCTCATAATGAAATCATTCTTACTTGTGCCACAATATAAACATAAATCATTCATCATAACCCAAGAATAAAATGGGTTTCATAAACATCATTCCATCATAACATAATCCATACAAAAAAAATTGGATATCATTTCATCATAAGAAAAGTGAAACCATGTAAATAATAGAGACATGATACATGAAACATACACATATGAAATAATGTCATATTAGATGAATTTATTTTCATAAAACACTTGAAATGAATTCTTAAGGAAAATATCCATTTTTCTTCAAAATCATTTTCTTTTAACAAAATGTCATGAAATTTTAAAAGAAAAGGATTTTGCTGAAAAAAGTCATGAAATATTTTGGAGGAATCTTCATGAAAATAAGGCTTTATAAAACTGTAAAAATCCTTTCATGTCATATACGTTAAAAAAAACATTCTTCTCGTACTTTTTTCAGAAAAGACAAAAAGTACCTTACAGGGTAAATAAATGAAATATTCCATCCATACCATGGGGTAAAAGTCAAAATGGTTAAAAAGGAATTTAAAAATACATGAATACACTTTTATAAAACATGGAAATGGATGATAGCAATAACGCCAGTAAATACTTACGAATAAGTAATCTCGGATAAAAATGAGATTTGGAAAATTATCCCTTAACTTAGGTCCGATATGCTTCGTACATTTTCGAACCTCCTGTATAATGATTTAAATAATGTCATTGACTTATTATAGAATCATATTCATTGTTATGATATCATATATGGTTCACTTATTACTTTATATTACCTGTTCCTTTGTAAGTTCTATGTTAAAACAGCGTTTTGGGTTAAATCATTTTATTTATCGTACGCGTTTGTACTTGTTGTTCTTGATATTATTACTTATATCCTTATTTAAATAATTTCAGAATGTAAAACATGATTTATATATAATATATATTCAGTATATACATATAAATATATGATATATCGATTAAATGGAATGAAATACACCGTTCTTGGAGACGGTAGGCCGTACGTATGCATGAATGATGTTTTCCTTTCATTGTTGAATTGAATGAAATTAAGTAGATGATAAACATATATAAAAACATAAATCCAGTATCATTATTATGTCATATATTTGATGATTACTTATTATATATACTTTATAATCATTCATGAATGGTTAACATGGAGAATGAATCTCATCGCGCCGTGGAGACGGTAGTCCGTACGTATGCACGATCGATGATATCATTCCCATGATCGTGGAATTTCATTTAAGTGTATGTATAATATTTAAGAATCAATATCAATTTGAAATAATCATATATATTAATTTATTTACACCATTATACCCATCCAAGTAAGGTGGTGGTCGAAAACAGATTACACCACAGCGTGGAGACGGTATTCCATACGTACGCACGCGCGGTGATTTTATATTCCATAGGATGGATAGACGGTGAAATAGGGTTGTTTAATACTTATAATAACATATCAGTATATTATTGATACTGATTTTATTAATTCATAATGAAACAACTAAAGATGAAGAAGTAGAAGAAGAAATAAAGTTGAAAGAATCGATAATAGATTTTACCTCTTCTTTCGACACGCCTTTATGAAACCTTCTCTTAGGGAAATAAGATTGGTCTTTGAACAAGACCAAAACCTCTAGGTTGTTTATAGGGAATTGTAGAAGAGAAATTGTCAGGAGTTGGCCGAGCTTGAAGTCTCAATGTGGTGTGAGGAAGAGAGGGAGGAGGTGCCCTTTTATAAGGGAGGAGAGGGGAACCTTGGGAATAACTAAAAATATTATTTTATTATAAAGTCATATTCGGTTTTTAATAGCTTAAAATTGAGTTATTTCAAAGCTAAGGTGGAGATGTGTCGAAATACTCTAATACAATAGAATTTAGACAAGTTTATGTTTCTATTTTAACCTTATCATTTAGAATTATCTTTAAGTTAAATAATTTTTCTTTTACCGCTTCTTCTTGTTTTCTTACACTATAAGGTTAATAAACTTACTATAACAAGAAAAACGAACGCCAAGTTGTTTATTATTAATATATATAACCTTATATAAGTCATTTTTCATATCCTTATATTTTTAGGAATAAAATAACAATTAAAAATATTATATTAGTTTTAAAAAGTATTATATGTCAATTTTGACACTATTTGGTAATTGATTTTTGTGAAACTCCTAACAGAATGATTAGTTCAAGAAAATATAAATAAATCAATACTAACATGTCATATTAACCTATAAAATTATTCGAATTCATAAAACGTCTCATATTATTTTTATTTGGGTATTTATAACATCAATTATGTCAATATTTCATTAATAATATAATTACTGCATCATCACTATGTCATAAATAAATTAAGCTAAATAATTTATAAAAATTATAAATAAAAAACCATTATTTAAGAAATATTTTTATCTTTATAAGGAATATTTATAGTCAAATTTATCTTATGTATAACCCTATATTAAAAATGATTTAGTTATTAAACATTGATTTTAACTATTTTATCCCTTCATTACATAAATTAATAATAAATGACCTACTCTAATCCAAGTGGGCCTAAATGGACCTATTTTATTCCTAAGGTTGTTTTTGGTCAAATTACACTTGTAAAATAGAATTAAGACATGTGTTAGGGTAATACTAATATCATTTTTACGCTTAATTACCCTATTTACTTTTAACCATGGTAAAAAAAGTAAAAACATACTATTCACCAAAATTTATTTTCATCTCATTAAACCAAATTTTATTCTTTGATATTAACTTTGACTCTCGGATATTCGAAATTCCACTCACAGGAGCGGTAAAATTATGTTTTAAGTGAATTTGCAAATTCTGCTAGGAGATGCGTAAAAGACGGTGAAAAGTTCAATAAAATTTTTATATGTCAAAAATTATTATAAAATGACTCCAATGACTTAAATTGAACTTATATTGGTATTATGTATCAATTTTGACCTAAAATAAATTTAAATAAAATAAATAATTATTTAAATAAAAAGTCAGTTTTTGAATAGTAACCTAGTGTTTTCACTATTCATCATAATTTCAATGTTTTCAGAAAAATACAAAAAATTCACCCTAGGCTAATTTCGATATTCTGAATCCAAAAATGAAGTCCATTTTTAAAGATAAAATTTATAAAATTTCAAAAAGTGGGTATTACTATTCATAACAGCTATTTTATATAACCTATCGTTGTTTAGCGAAACTCGGTATTGCGTACAACACACGCTATCGTGGAAGGTCGTGATTGCATGTAATGCAAGCCAAGTCAGGGATACATGTTGTAAAAGCTCCTTTTGGTGTAGCGTACAACACAAGACATTAATGAAACTAAAAATAATATTTTTCATAAAATCTCGGGGTGTTACAATACCACTCCCACAATCATTATAGTGATACTAGAAACATTATCTTTTACTAGGTTTTGGGGGTCTTCCAACAGTTTCACTGATTATACATATGAATTTTTTTTTACTTTTCGAGGATACATTTTTATGAATAATAATAATTTCTTAAACCAAAAAATTATTATACCCTTGAAATTAAAGAAAAAATATGAAAAAAATAATGACCATGTTTCACTCCTACATAGAATTTTTTGAGTTATTTCTTAGTTTAGATAATTAATTCAAATTCAAAATCTTTTAAATTATAATTAATTGAACCATTAATTAGGATTTATTCTCTTTGTGATTTAGAGTTTTTTTTTATTATCACCACCTTAGTGGACTCTAATCCTTCAATTCCATAATCTTATATGATTATATTTCGTGAGCGTTTCATGGGGCATGTAATCCGACTAGAACATGCGCTGATATCTTATCAAAACAATGAATGAACAACTATGTATTTAACATGATTGATTCATTCTCTGATAGACACTTTATTGATATCGACATGGAATTAGTCCTTTGATTAGAGCATATTTTCCATGAATGACTTGTTAGAATGAAGCTATTTTAATCTTACTTCTTTTCCTGCCCTTCTCCTTGTAAAATTCATAATGATATTTTTGAACAACTGTGGGGGAGAGATTTAGACAACATGGGATTCTTACACATTATATATA
Organism: Viscum album; assembly: GCA_963277665.1. Classification (NCBI taxonomy): domain Eukaryota; kingdom Viridiplantae; phylum Streptophyta; class Magnoliopsida; order Santalales; family Viscaceae; genus Viscum; species Viscum album. The sequence goes on along the minus strand of OY728142.1, from coordinate 1,255,142,191 downwards.
TGTACGGTGTGCTCACCTGACTACTTGGTTTTGATCCATGTCTATTTTATCACATTTCATTCTTATTATATTTCATTAACAAACATAAAAAAAATTGATGTGGGTTATGTACTTGGAGGGTCAAAATTCACCATTTTCCAGATCGATGAATTCCTCAAAGGATCCTATATGATTAGGATGTGGATGTGAGATCTATCCTAAGCATAAATTTCTAGAAATAAAAGTAAAATATCATAAGAAAAAGGTATGGAACAAAATCATTTTGAATACATAATTGATAAACATATGGAAATAACCTATGAAAATGGAGTAAGGATTTAACCGGTCATAAGAATGAATATTATCACACATATTCTTTCAGTTTCTATATTTTAATATAGAGAATACCATCCATTTTGAGCTTTATTTTTTAAATTTTAGATACTAACCGACAACCGTAATTTTATCTTTCTTAAATCCCTCATTATTAATCGTATGCTTGTATTTACACAGTGAAAATGATAGAATCAGGGCAAGCCTATGGTCAGGTACATTTAGTCAAGGTATGTGCATACTTATACTTACATTTTCCACCATGAGAAATGACAAAAATTAGTTGTGAGGTAGATTAAAATTGGTAACATAACATAACAAACAATTATGAGTTTATGATATGAAGAAAAGAAATGGTTTTTTTTTTAAAAATATACTATGAAGATTGAGTAACATTCTATTCAGGCTTAATTTTGGGAAGTTAATTTTCTCTAGTTACACCTAATTTTAATTTCATGGACATAATGAATATTTCATGCTTAACATGTTACCAATCATTTTCTAAATCTTTGTTGAGATTTTCCTTCTTGAGGATAATAAATTGTTGTAGTGTGGGTGGATTTGATAATCCTTATTTATATATATATTTTGTTCTAAATTATTTATTGTTTTTCATTAAATTACTTGATAATTCACATGGTATGTGTCTAATTTTGTTGGAATAAGAGCTTCCCTAGATTCCATGGATGAAAAGCCAAAAAAGGTGGAAAACCATCCATGTACATGTTGTGAGTTGCCTATACACATCGTGTAGCAGAAGATCATAGCCTTCCCTAATTCATAAAGACAAGCCATGACCATGTCACAAAGCCTAATTGAAAAATCCACTACACATTGTGTCCAAACCGACAACGTCATGACTCAAATAAAACTAGTTAGTTATAATGCCATTACAATTCCATGAAAAATATTGCTAGACATAGAGTACCTAGCTTGAACTACTCGTACACTTCATGTACCTGGTTAAACCTCTTAAATATTCCAGACACACATTCCATGCTGGGGATCTAAAGTAAAATGATGTGGATCGATACTACACGTCATGTACCCACAGTACACATCATGACAAAATATACCTATATAAGCAAAAGAGTGGGAAATAATTTCAAGCATTTTTAGATGTGCTTCCCTTCACCATTTCAACTTTTTCTCAAAATTCTTTCACCTTTTCTCAACTCAATATCTCAAATTCTTAATATTCATGCATTTTAATTAATCCAAGATCCATGTGGATCTCGTTATTCAAAACATTTAATTCCTACAATGAAATTTTGATTCAATTTAAAATTCACTTTTTTATATAAGTATTTAATTTATAATTGTTGTTTACATAGTATTCATGTATTTCAGTTATAGTTTTCAATCATTTTCATGATCCTAATTCCATTAATTTCAATCAATCCATCAAACATGGTTTCTTATATTTTTTTATTTTAATCATACCCCCACCATGAGTAGATAAATTTTTTAGGGGTATAGATCAAGTGATGTATCTAACACATTAAAGGCACATCTAAATCTAGTCTTGGGAATCATAATTGAATTAGTAAATAAGATACGAACAAACAGTCTATCACATTTGTCTGAATATCCCCGACCCTTGGATGATTAAGAAAATATCATATCCTAATTGGAGTACACTAAGATATGACCACTATATTAGCAATCCTTCTTCTTTAAGAATCCAAACATAATGCACCTAGGCTATCACTATCTTCCAACCACAGAATAGCTACTTCCTAGGTAGGACTAGGAGGTGAGGACAAAAGTCAACTAGTGATCCTCGTTTGCTTTGAAGACTAAGACATGGGATCTTTCCAAGTTTGTAATTAAAGGAAATCCTTCACTCAAATTCATGAATTCATACAAACCCCCCATTTCCCAATAAAAACCATCCCAAAATAGATCATAGCTCAAACTCCGAAATAATGACTTCTAGAATGGACTCCCTTAAGCATTAAGGAATCTAATTTCCTTAAAAAATAAATGGCAGTCTCCCAATGGATTTGACCCTATAATGCCACTACACTACATCTATGTAGTTAGTAAATGTTTTGTACCCATTATAAATTCTAAATTTGATATGTGGTGGTAGAAGAGATGAAAACATTGAATGTGAATGATCATCATGATTCTAATTAAATCTCAATGAAATTGAAATTTAGATAAAGTCTATTACCTTATGTTTGAAAGTGTTCTACACCTGATCCTAATGTCCTATATAATCATACTAAATACATTTATTAATTAATTAATTAAATTTAATAAATGTATCTTATTTATTATTATTTTATTATGTTCATTTATGGACCTTTATATGTGTTAAAAGATACAACTTAATCGTTCCGGGGTTCTCATTTTCCAAGATTTCATGATTAGTTCACTTATTTATTAGTAATGAAGTTCATGCAATATGGGTATAATTCTAGAAAATTGACATTATATTTTATTAATGATCATAAAAGTTTTTTAATGGTTAGAAATTTCATTTCATTATAAGGGGTGCCAATTAATCATCATATAATGTTTTTTGATAATTACTTAGATTATTTTGGTGTTTTTTCGATCATCATGTACTAGTTTTGTATAATTAATTAATAATATCTATATATAATGGATATAAAACATTAAATAGGATGTAATTCATATTTTAAAATATTGTTCAACCAAATTTTTTTTCATAACCATCATTGAAGGAGAAATTGAAGAACAGGAATTAATCTTCCATGAAGATTGTAAATCGGGACCTCACCGATGATGATCTCATTTTTAAAATAAAAGAGAGAGATAAACGAGTTTCATAAGGGGTATTATATTAAAATTATATCATTATACTATATATATATGATATTGTAATTTTCATTCTCATTTTCATGGTGGAGGTGAGGAGAGAATATGAAATGAAAAATGAAATTGAAAGGAAATAAAAAAATAGGATTTACCTCTTTAATTCTCTCCTTTGAATACCTCCTTTAGGGACATTAGTTTGGCCTCTTTTATTTGGTAATAAAAACTTGTGGATGTGGGGAATATAAATTTAAAGGGTATTTGAGTAGAATTTTGACAATATACATGGATTATATGTGTGAGTAGAAGTGGTGGTATGGGTTGTAGTTACAATAGAGGAGAGGGGTGGTTTTTCAAATATTGTATTTATTTATTTATTATTTTGGCTCAATACTATTATTAGTTTGGTAATTATCACAAAATATATTAAAACAATTAAAAGAGCTAGATATTTTGGTCTTATATCTTCCATACATAATCAATTACTCTATAATTCAAGTATTTATCATTTATCATAAATTATAGTATTTTAGTATTTATAGAAAATTCATGTATTTAAAAAAAAATCCCAAAAATTTGCCATAACTGTTTTTGATGTGGAGAGTCAAAAAATGAACTCCATTTTATAAAAATAATTAACTAAATATTAGATACATATTTTTTTAATGAAAATCAATATTTAATAAAAAATAATGATTTAAAATTTCTTAAACATTTTATAACACTCTAAAAAATTAAATGTGGTCTCATTAAATTATACAAAAATCATAAGACAACAACTTAATAATTTATGAATAAATTTATGGTAAATAAATTTACTTTAAAATAATTTTATTAATTTTAAAATTGTAATTAAATATTTATGACGTACATAAATACCAGTACATAAATAATAATATTTCAAATATTTATTTACTTATACTATGATATAATTATATCATAGTTTCATTTATAAGATGAATAAATTTTATTTCTTCTTTCAGGGGTGACGTTTCTATTCATTTTTCATGATTACTATTCACCAGGTTCATATTACTTTTCCTATGGTCATGTTATTATTTCATCGATATAGGTTCATTATCTTTTAATAATACCAATTTTTTCATTCATTCTACATTTATAAATTATGTTTTGTGTAATCTATTTGATTTTATTTGATTTATACTAAATGAAATAGTTTTGTGTGAAATTTACTCTATCAAAGGAATTCATATTATTTTACAGGGTATATACCATAAAAGTTTACGGTGTTATAATCATTACACACTGTTTTCAAACAATGCATAAATTTTTAGGGACACCCTAAAAACAAGGGTTAAGTGCATGCTTCGACAACCGAATTTATAGAATGAAGTCCCAACTATGAAATTAACATTTATAGTTAGATCCCCCTTAATATGGTATTTATTCATGTTTAGAACTAAAAATTAATTTACCATTCCACTAAACCAATTTCATCATATTTGAAAATCATAAACCACTAACATCATAAAAATCCAAAACTCAAATAAATAAAATGCAATAACAATATTAAATCTATAATAATGACCTAGGGGATGTAACAATTATCCACACCATGGTACATTCTATCATTATAATGTTCATATTAGTCATAATTGTAGAGAATCTAGTTCTATTGATCTCTCATAAATGCCTCACAAACTTCAGTCTCAAATATATCTCCACAAAAATGCTATGATAGATATACTTCCAAAATATGATTACCTAGAAAAACTATATTTTTATGATCTATTACATATATGGGTTTCTCAACTACAAATGTTTCTAGGTAAAAATCTAAATCCTCCAACTCAACAACATGATATAGGTTTAGAAGATATTTTTTAATTTAGGATACATGAGACACATCATGAATAGATGTCATATTTGACGGTAAGTTTAGCTGGTATGCCACTTTCTTGAGACACTGCACCTATCTCCAATAAAACTTTATACCCGGACATAAACATAAACTGTATTAAGAAAAGATGTTTCCCAATAAAAGATAAGCTCTATGAAACACCTGAAAACTAATGAAATAATCAAAATGACATTGATGACAATAGACATAAGATTTTGGGAGAATCTGATCCACCACCAATATTTTATAAATCAACTATGTTGTATCAATAATCTCTTCAATGATTCTAAATTCTAATAATAAGTTATCACCTAATTTCATCCACCACATGAGTGATTCACATGCCCATCCATATAGAGCCTCAATAGAATCCATCAAAATCATGTCTTGTGAATAGATAACATAATAAAACTCAACTAATGATATATGTATCTTTCATGATATACAAATTTAAATTGAAAAATGTAAAAAAATATCCTATTGAATTTGAATTTCTAATTAAGAATAACCATACATCTATATATGTTTGGTTCTTATCTATTTAAATATAGAACCCATTATTTCATGATAACCTTTCTAGAAATGGGATGTAAATCATTGCCCATGATCATAATACAATAGGTGACGGAAGCCCATAAATCTACATGATCTTTTAGATGTATAAGAAACTGAGTTATTACACATCCATTGACACCTTATTATGATGAAAATGTGTCAATTTCATTATCTAGTAGATAATCACACATATAACATTTTTCTCACTATGACTTCATGGAAATCCAATAGCAGAGTCCATTGAAATCTCAACAAACATCCACACATGAATTATAACATTAGGATAATATTTTAGAATCCTGATGATTATATATTATCTTTATAAATTAAGGTTCTAATAGAGAAGGTTTGAAACCACCCACCTCATCATGGGTGATCAATAAAAATATTTGAGAACATAAAATATCATGGGAGCATTATGGTGAACAACCCATCTCAAATGGTTTATGTCATACATCACCCCATTCTATGTGGTAAATTTAACCATTAATAATTTTCTAAACCAAATATAATCATTAGTATTCTAAGACTAATCACCCGATGTTTCCCATCATTTATAATTGAACTTACATAAGAATTAAAAATATTTTCTACCTGATCTATTTGAATATGATCATCTAATGTTTGTGTGATTTTTACCCTAAAAATATTACATGTTCATCAATGTCATTTATATCCAAGTAAAAAATTGAAAATTATATCATTAAAATCCATTAATTCTTTTATTATTTCAATAAATGATTCAGTAAATTATATCTCTAGACATTATTTACCAAATTCCATATACCATGAGTTTAGGTTATATCAAAATAAAATTTATAGAGATATTCCACCCTAAACCACTATCAATGATTGAAATACCAACATGGGATTATTAAAATATATCCTTTATGATCATAATATATTATAAAAATCCCCCTTAAATGATTATTACATGAAATATCTGATGCATACATCACAACCACAAATTCAAGTTCATGGGTGCGTAAACATTTCTCATGGGGGTGTGACAAGAAATTTCTCTATAAAAAGTGATGATGATACTAAATTATAACACAAACCAACCCCATAAATGATGATCCAAAGTAAATTGAAAAAAATTACCTACATTTAGAAGAAAGCAACCTGGTGATATCCCAAACAAATATCTTATATTATTTCTTTAGAGATAAAATGACTCTGATCATGAATACATTTTACTATCTTTTACAAGATATCCCCATGTGGATCCTCTCAAGATATATAAATTTTTTTTTTGTTGGATATATCATGACCAAGGAATTTAATATCTTAGATTCTTATTTAACATTTATATATCTTAAAATACATGTAATTATCCTTAAATGGTTCCATAATAATATCTATATTGAAGGTACCTAGTCTGGATGACTGTATCACTGAGAGGGGGAGGGGTGAATCTGTTATACTTTTCCTTTTATGTTTCCCTGAAACAACATTTAAATCTTGTTAAACATTCAATTCCCTACTGAAAACATTGAAACCATACATGAAAAAGAATAGATGTATTTATAGGATTCACTATTCAATAATAATAGATACAACATCAGTATGGTTTGGATGTAATCCAATACCACACAATCCATTAGAAATATTTCCTTGTATTACAATGAGTTGGATATACACTTTACTCATGTTGCACAATGTAAACAATTCTAATACATCTTGTGCACCCTCATAGCAAAAATCGGGTAGTATTAGGATTGTATAAAAAATCATGTTAAAATTTATTCTTTTCAATACAAAAAATTTATTAATTTGAAAAAAATTATTCAATTTCTTACCCATAAGAATTTAACAACTTCCTAGAATTTTTTATGGAAACTTTAGTGGATTTTTTTGTGGTACAATTTTCCCATTATGATTCCTCTTATTATGATTCCCCCCGATAGAATTATTATCTATTTGATTCTTCCCAGTAAGATTCTCCTCGATATGAAAGAAATATGATTTTGATATAATACAATAGAGATGAATCAACAACAATTCAATTCTGAGAGTAAATAAATTATTACTATTCCTCCTTAATCATGAAATCCCAGAATACAAATCTCAATATGTTTAGTCCATCATGATATGATAATTATTCAACTACAGCTGAATATAGAAATCAGATAAGTACGATAACCACAGAGTATGATGATAAACAAAATACAACCTTGTGTGCTTGACTCCTCCCATCCATTTCAATCCTTCAAAACAATTCAACAAAAGTTAATACATAATTTTCATCTTATCTCTAAAACTCAGATATTCTCTTTTATAAATAGTACATTAGTCAACAAAAAGGTATAATGTATTTTCTCCATTTATAGGTCTCTGTCATGAATATTTGGCGGGAATACCAAAAAATTTATACTTAATCATATTCACCTTAATCTGAATTTCCACTAAAATCTCAGGTGTATTTTGACATCATCAACTATTCTGGATTCTTCACAAATCCTATATATTCTTAAATTCATATTCAGACTATTATTACAATTCCTATTTTGATTTCATTATACGGGTTCGATTTTATGAATCAGATTTCTTCAACACAAATATCTTTACCAATTGTAAGAATGTATATGAATAAATGGAGATCCCTTTTAAATGATGAATTTGATTATTCATTTGAATTTAAGGATACCTCTTGATAACTCATTTATAAATCTCCACTTTCAAACCACTTTTACTTCTTCACTTCTTCTATTAACCTAGATTGAAATATAAAACAATTAAAATTTAATACAAATTATCTTTTCCTAATTTATGTACACATCATCTCCTTAGTTTTTTTAAATTTACACACTTGGGAAATCACATTAAAAGTAAGAAATGTGATTCCACTCTTTACGCACTTATCGAATACATTTGAAAACAAATTAGGGACCATATTTAGAACATACAACCATTAAAAAACCTATGCTTGTATCATGACTTCCTTCTTGTATATAAATTCATTTGAGAATAACTTCAGCAACATCAAAATTCAATTGGAATATATTGTAATGTTCCATACACTTCTGTTTCTTTATTTTTTTTCATATAAAGGGTATGATATTTTCGAAATATGATTCGCCTCGATATGATAATCAGGAATATGGTTATCTTATATTTGATCGTTTCTGGGTACGATCATTCTGGATATGATCATTCTAGAAATGATCATTCTAGGTATGATATTTTTTCTTTCCTAAGCCTATGTACAACCATCCTGGGTATGAATAGATTTACATACATATAATGGATGATTGTATTCTACTATTTTTAAGTAAAATTATCATGAGTATGATTCTTTTTCAATCAGAAGAACCTCTTTCTTCTATTCCACATGAATAAGATAAAACTGGGTACATTTTTGAATAGATCATTTTCTCTTTCCTTCCATAATATTTTCTTCATACGTTATTCTATCATCTTATGATTTATGTGATGTAAAAATATGAAAAGCATCATCACATTTAATTTTATCATCGTCATGAAAACCCTGATACTTCATCAAAACAATATCTTCATTCAAATTTAATCTTGACTGAATCTGATGAAAACTAATTATTCATTACGATATTCACCCATATATAACCCATGGTGTGTCCAATCAAAACCATTTCTTCCAAACAGCTTCATCTCATTGTGATGGAAAAAGTGAGTATGATTATTTTCAAAGCACGAATCAAATTCTATTGAAAACAATGATCAATATAGTTTTTATCCATCTTCTTTCTCAACATACTTTAATTAAACATCATTATAATTTATTGAAATCAATTAAAACCAAAACACCACTTGGGCCAAACAATCTCCCCCATTGTATTTATTTTCAATAACCACTTCAACCACTTTAACCACTTGAAAATGATAAGCAGATTTTTTTCTTTTATTAATTTTTCTTATTTCGATTTATCTATTTATCCCCTATTTATTTTTACTCTCCCATTTCTATTATCTCCCTCCATATTATAAATCAAATTCAAAGTGGCCATGAAGACATGTTTCTCACTAATGCACTCATTTTTAAGGGTTTTATATTTTCATCTCTAAATATTTGACTATTTTTTCATCATGGTTATCACATGAGTTTCATAAAAAAAATAAGAATTAGCTAAATAATAAGTCTATGGGGGATAACTCATTGTATAAAAAAGTTTCTATAATCGAGGTAATCGATGTTGACCATAACACAACATTCATGTAATAACTTTACCTATTTATTTTAACATTATGAATATTGCAGTAGTCCTTGAATGAATTTTATTAACATAAAAATAACATTCACCCATCTCAACATAAATATCAGAATGTTCATGTGTATAAAAAACATCATTTCAAAACCTCAAATTTTTTGTAACCTCATCAATTTATTTTTCAATAATACTAATAGACTCATTAATTACATCTTCCATATTTATGCACCTTCAATTGACTAGAATTTAGAACAAGTAAACAATCTTTTTAGGGATAAAGATGAACTTATATTGTTCTATAGAAAAAAATAAGACTTAAATTCATCTCTTATTCATGTATTCTTCTTCTTTTTCGTGGATGTTTCATTGAATGTGATTTCATTCTTTTGTTCACCATTATTATATTTTGTAATAGAAATGGTATTATATGTAAATTATTTTGATGAAAAGGTTGACATTTAATCATATTTAGAATCATCATTCATACTATCAGATTGTATCACTTTACACATGCTTGTATTTTTATTTGGAATGATATTTGAACAAATTTTGATAAGATGCTTCACAATATAATATCCCAAATCCATTGATCCATTTTTTCCAACATTTCTTATGTATTTAGAAGTATTTTCTTCCAATATTCTTTAACATATTTTTTTATTTCTCAAATTTCTTAGTCATGTAATCATGTTTTGGATTGATTATTAATCACAATTTATTTCAGGAGTCAACCAATATGTTTTTATTTACATAAAAAGATTTATCTTCTATATTTTTTAATGAATCTTTTGTTGTGTAGGTAACAATAAAATAAATAATTTTTCAATATATCCAAGTTTCTCACATCATTCAAAAAAATTCTAGTAGTTGGGACCAATTTTCAATCATTACTTTAATATTTTCAGGTTTCTTCAAAATAATCTTCTCTGAATTATAATTTGAGGGAATTTTCTGCCACTCAATCATTTACCTTCATAAACCATGAAATAATAGTAATATTTTTTGTTAATGAAATAAATTTTTTCCATATGTCTGAATCCCCCACAATACCATCAATACCCATAAAATGAGTATTTTTTTCAAAACATCCATATTGGCCAGAATTGTGTAAACGTTTCTCTTCCACCTCCTCCTCTTTCTTTTCTACGTCACCAAACATTCTGTTCTCAATCAGACTCATTTTTTTTATTTATTCATTGGAAATAAAATTAATTGGAACCCTTTCTATATTTAGACTGTTTGAAAATATTTTTAGACTCAAGGATCTTTTATATTCTCAATATATTACTTTATTGGTTTTTCCTACAGACATGTCATTTCCACCATTCATCTTTACAAAAGAAATATATCATTATTTTCAACCTTTTAAGGTATCTTTTTTTATAATTATCATGTTTTTTCTTTTAAATAATTTAATCATCTTTAAAAATAGTGTTTAAATGATTTTATTTCCCTGTTAATCATTGTAATGATTGTATTGGGAATGATCTAACTCTTCTTTGTCTGTTTTCACCTTCACTTCCAAATGATCATTATGATTCTTTTATTAATTAGTAGATTTTTTATAATCACCAATTGATTCTGAATGCTTCACATTCTCATCAATAAAACATCCTTTATTTCTTGATGAAGAGTATTCATCTTGTAACCTCTCCTATTTATTTTCATGTCTTCTGATCATTCTCAATAATTCATTTGAATCTTTATTCAAATGCATTTCAAGATGAGTTTCTTCTTCATTAGAACTACTGATTATAAATTCTTTATCATTCATTGATTTAATAAAATTAATTTTTCCAAAATGCTAAATAAATAATTTGGGTCATCTTTACATTCTTCTTTATCTTCAGAACATCTAATTTCACTACTAGAAAAACATTTCGCATTAATTATTGCAATAAACGTGTTGTCTTCAACATCATCAGTAACATCCTTATCGTCTTTTTTAAACAGAAATATTTTCCTTTTGGATTTAGAGGACTTCTTGTCTTCCCTATGGGAATATATTTTTTCATTATCATCCTTTTTATTCCACGATCCTCACGGTATTCATTCATATTATTCAATATCTTCTTCATTAATTTCTTACTCTTTACCTCCATTAATGGTATTCATCTTATCCTATATTCCTTTGGAGGTGGATACAACATTGACTCTCAGAAATAAACTTTCATAAGGTGATGAGGGTAAACCATTCTTATCTTTTTCAGGATTCACATGATTTTTCATAAAAATAAGAGAGATATGATCATTTTCCATAAGAGGACAGAATCTATTAGAAGGATATCTTGAAACATCATAACCACGAGACATAAGATAGAAAGAATTATTCCTTTACAGATATGATAGTTCCTATCATTTAAAATTGGAATCCCCTTATCGTGTACATAATTAAAATTCTCTATCAAATTCACATAAAAACATCTAAAAATAATAAAATAAGGGAACCTGGACAATGATAATACTACAAAATAACCAGTCATGATGATTGTATAACTAAGTGGGGGAGGGGTGAATCAGTGATACATTACCCTTTTCTATTTCCCTGAAAAACCATTCACCTCCTATTAAATATTTAATTCCCTGCTAAAAATAATTAAACCACACATTCAAAAGAATGCATGAATTTACAGGGTTCACTATTCAATATGAATGTATATGTTTATGGTATTGTTTGGAAGTAATCCATTACCATAAAATCCACTAGAAATCAATCCTTGGATTACAATGAGTAGGATATACCCTTTTAATTATGTAGGGCTATGTAAACAATTCAAATACAAAGTGTCCACTCAATTAACATAAATGGTCTAATACAATGATTTTGTAAAACTCATGTTACCTATAATACATTTAAATTCCATAAATTTATTCAATTGAATACACTTCTTAAATTTCTTACCCAGTAAAATGAAAGAAATTACAAGACATTGTTATGCGAAACACTATATGAATTTTCTAGGTATGATTTTCCTAGTCTAATTCCTCTTTAAATGATTCTCCTAGATAAGATTATTCGTGGAACGATTATTCCTAGTATGATACTCCCAATTATAAATGATGTATTAATTTGACTAAATATTATAGAGATGAATCGACACCACATAATTTATGAGTACGAATAACTTACTATCATTCATCCTCACTTCGGAAATCCCAATACAGAAATCGTAGTTCGATTAATCCATCCTTATATGATAATCATTAAAATATAATTGAAAATGAAAATATAGTAATCAGATGAGTATGATAAACACTGATCACAATGATATGCTAAATAAAATGTTTTGATATTGTCTCTTCTCTTTCACTTTGATCCATCAAAATATCTTAAAAAAAACTGAATACTGAAACTTATTATTCTTTTTAAAAACTAGATATTCTCCTTAATGAATAGTACATTGGTCATATGAAAATTATAATGATATTTTTCTTATTATTAGAGAAACTCATGTCTCTTTAGTGAGAATCCAAAAAAAATCCTTAACCAAATCCCCCTTAATATAAATTTCCCCGAAAATCTCTGGTGTATTTTTATTTCTTCAAATCTTCTCGATTCTTATTGAATCATAAAAAATATTCACATATTCTTCAAACTAAAATTTCAATATCCATTCTAGTTTCAACACATGTGTCTTATTTTATTATTCCTATTTCTTTAAAAGAAATTTCTGTAATGATTTTCAGAATGTGTATAATGAAATGATTAACGTTTTTAAATGATGAATATGATTATTCATTTAAATTTCATGTTCCCTCTTGATAACTAATTCATAAAATGACACTTGCAGACCACCATTACATTTTCACATATTATCCTAAACCAGTGGTGTATATAAACCATTTTATATCTAATAAAAAGTCTATTGAACCAATTGATATAACCATCATATCCTTTATTTCATTCACTTGATTCACCTAATAATCAATTGAAAATTAAATAATGTGATTCAACTCTTGACCATTTTGTAAAGACATTTGAAATAAAATAAAGGCTCAAATTTAGAAATTATCATTATTCAAAAAAAAAATTATTGTATCATAACTTTCTTCAAGTCTTTAAATTCATTTTACAATATATTGAGCATCATAATACTTCAATTGGAAATTATCATAACTTTTTATTGAGTCTAGTATTTTTTCTTTTCTTATTATCAAAAATATTAACTTTTCTAAATAGAATTGGCCTAGATAAGATCATCAAGATTATGATTGTCCAAGATACGATCATTTCTTGGTAGGATCATTCTTGAAACGATAACATTGGATATGATTATTCTGGGTATGATCTTTCTTCTTCTTAAACCTGAGTATGACCATCCTGGGTATGAATAGTTTTTTAGGAATATGTTGGATGATCAGATGCTACAGTACCTAAGTACAATTTTCATGAGTACGATTCCTTTTTAGTTGGTGGCATCTATTTCTTTTCTTCCACCTAAATATGATAGATATAGGACCATTTTAGAATACATCATTTTCCTTTTTCATCTATCAATCATGCATCATATGTTATTCAATAAAAATAATTTTTTTGTGAAATAAAAATTAGTAAAGAGGAATTACATTTAATTTCATCATAACTAAGAATATTGTGATACATCATAAAAACAATATCTTATTTAAAATAGAATCCAGTATGAATCTAATGACTAACAATTCATCATTAGGATCATCTCACATACCTGTCCTAGGGTGAGTCAGATCAAAAAAAATTATTCCAAAAAATCTTCTTCTAATTACAATGAACAATGTGAGTCCTATTATTCTAAAGGCACAATTCTGGATCTTTTGAAAATAATTATCAATATTATTTTCATCCATCATCTATCCAAACATACTTTCTTCCATAAACAAACGAATTGATTGAAAACAAATAAATCCACAAAAAAATATTTCCTAATATATCTAGTCATCATGATCTTCTATAATGTTAGAATAAATACAGAAATAATCCATGAAGTTAAAAAAATGATTTATGATACTAATAGAAAATGAGGTTGAAAAAATATATGAAAATGGTGTGAAAATTTTATGGACAAATGGAATAAACATATACTCATAATTCATGTGATTACTTCTATAAGTTATCTTTGAAAGATCATATTTCTCCACCCACGTCATGTGGTATCATGATTTGTGGTTAAACATTGAAATCCACATTAATCTCCTTACTTGAACAAAAACATCATCAATCTAAGGAATCTGGTACTCATTATTGATGTTCAGTGGATTGAGTTTCATGTAAATGATTTATATTTTTGATTATACATCCACATTCCTTTAACGATACCCTTTGATATACAAGGTGATATAGATGGATGAATAAAATTTTTTCCCTAAAAATCATCTAATGGGAACATAATTTATTTAGATCATTCTGATCTATTAGATGGAAAGGATTTAGTGTTAGCTCTAAGTTATAGATAAAAAGAAAACACCACATTATATAATATTAATCCATATAAATATTCTCAATATCCTCATGATACATTCCCTCCATAGTCATAAATTGAAATACTATAAATCCAAGAAGATCATGTATGAACAATAAGAGGGGGGTTTGAATTAGTTTCTATCCACTTTTACCATGTTTTAATTTCTTCATGAATTATACCCCCTTAAACATGAACCATTTTTTTGATTAAGATATATGTTTCTTTTAATATAAACTCAACACATAACTGAATATGTGATGTTAGAATAGAAAATAATAATTTCACAAATGTTTTTTACAAGGTTTTTTCTCCTCCTAGAAAAACAAACTACTTATGTTGTTATCCTTTTTAAATTAAATAAATTTTACTATCTTTTTAAAGCAACGTGATTAAAAATACTTATTAATAAGAACACACTTATTAGGTAGCTACCATCCACTTCTATTTTTTTATGTCACAAATCTCTTTCCTCTCGATTGTATGAAGACATTGTTTATACTAAGGCCACCAGCTTCAATGATCGATCCTTAAGCCTATTAATGGATATTAAACTTCCAGGATATGATTAATTAACATAATTCATGTTGAAAATAATCTACAGTATAAAAATATTATTATTTTCAATCACAACTAATCTTTAATCTCTTAGAGTATCAACATCATGGTTATATTTAAGAATCAATATCATATCTTCCTCATATGAATTATTATTATACTATAATGAATAAGTGTAATCCAAGATGTGTTTTTTTCTTAATAATTATTAAAGACACAAAATTTCATATTGAATAGAACTATAACATTTCACTCTTTGTTTCACATGTAATCTTCTTATGAAAATAATATCTTGTATTCCATATTTTCTTAAATAACCTTTTTTTTATTATACTTCTACACATATTTATGTACATTATATTCCATGAATATTATTTTCCATATTATAAAATGTAGAAACTCCCAGAAACATTGACATATGGATCTTCTCATGTTTTTTAACATATTTATATTTGATTGAAGGTCTACGTAAATTAAACTTTAAGACTCACCATTTCTCATATTTTAAACATATATAAAAACACTAATTTAAATATATTTAATATCATCAACATGTTTATGAGATGCATAGAGCCATACTGAGTCCTATAGTTGGACTCTCCACATGGCCAACCTTAGACTTCATCTAGCATCAATGTTCTATCAAATGGTAAAAAATAATAGTCCATGGTGTAATCAAACATGATTTTTCTTAAAATTGTACTTCTCTTATAAAAATCTCAATAAAATCCAAAAATATCATTATCCAACCAATTTAAACGTCACAATATAAGGAAAATTTATTAAACATTTCATATTTAAGTGACTCTAAATTTTATTTCACTTCCTTAAATTCCCAAAGTCCATTTATGTTTATAATTTTATATATCATGGCCATTAATCTTACATTAAATACCCAAATATTATCAAAATTGACACTTCAAATTGTTATCCAACTTTTCCAAAATATAAAACTATCTAAATGAAACACATTTTATTTTCGTGAAAAATATTCATGAAATTCAATCTTAATTTTTCTCTTCCATCATCTATACTTAAACCCCATTAAATACATTTTAAAATGTGGTTTGACCGTTGAAAATATTTAAATAACATAAAAATAAAAAAAAGATACTGTTAATCCATGAATACTTATAAAAATGTTTCTTTTTCAAAATAAACATTGGGAACAAAATAATCAATTTCTTACCCAATAAATCACCTTCTATCCCTAAATATTTTAAATAAATTTTTTAAAAGAAATCATTATGTAAAAATTAAAACACATAAACAGTTCATGGAAATAATTAAAAACTCATCATAACATATTCACAATGATATAAATTTCAACTTTAAAAAGAATAATATATATTCTTTGAAAGAGAATTTCATTATTTTATCTAGAGAAATCTTAAGATTACTATAAAACCATAAAAAGAATAGATAATACATGTAGGTTACATGGGGAATCATTTTCATGTCTCTCTTACATATGGAGTAACCCTTATAGTGTCATTACCATGAATACAATAACTCGGATATGGTTCATGTTTTATTACATATTCATCGATATAAGTGGGTCAAATCCTAAATAACTGATTTGTTTGGAATATTTAGAGAATGATATTTGTAAATGATACCCATTTCACATTTTGAATATAAAGTAAAACATATTATATAAACAAATAAAATAAACTAGTTCCTTGAAAAACCATACAAATATTACTTATTAATTTCCTGTGGAATGGAAACAAAATTAGGATTGGTCAAAATCACATTAAGGGTTAAATACATAAAAAATTGACATGAATCAATAAATAATAATAAATATAGAAAGGTAATAACTGAACACACATGACATTTGATCAATAAATTGGTTATCATAATAATAAAAGCAATAATCTATATGGAAAGGAAAATAATAGAACACACATTATATTTAAATAATTTGAGTACATGTATAGACAAGTAATAATAAACTTTTAATGTTAAATAACTAAACTCAAAATCCAATTTAATTAATAATTTGAGAATTTAATACATTCATATATAATATCATAGTGAAAATATCAATGATAATAAAAATAAATGAATTATAAAGGAAGGAAATTCTTAATTACTGACCATAATGATATTAGGAATAATTATAAAACTACTATCAATATATTTTATATGATGATTTAATCATACTGGCATAAAATGGATTAATTTGTCCAACTAATTATTTAAATGAGAACTCTGATGCATCAAGTGGATATATAATTTTGGGACCCAACCATCATTGTAAGTCCAAATAATACTTAAGATACCAAATATTCAATTTAATTCTTGAATAACATACCTTATTAAAAAAATAACCACATTAAGTGAAGTAAATATATTTATCAGTTTTCCCCTGTTAATAAAAAACATTCAAAATAAACACCATATGTGTGAATGAAATATGGATTATGCTATATTCATATCCATGATAGAAATAATATATATTCACATGAACATAAACATTATCAATCATGAATAATTATTGTTTCATGTTAAATACATCAATGGGAGATTATGTATATCACATGAAAGTGAATAGGTTCATATTACCAAATATGTCTCAATGACATGGAAATTGAAACATAATCAATTACAAAGACAATAACATTGAAGTAAGAATTAATCAATGAATAGATTATGAGAATAAAATGTAAATCCATGTATAATAAGTGTAAATAAAATATAATATAATAAAAATTAACTATACACATAATCTTATAACACCATAGGTAAATGAAGAATTAGTATAACCCAATGAAAAGAAATTTAGTATGAAATTATTTACCACATTGAAACAATATTTTCAAATACCAATGGATGAAATAATTCAAATTAAAACCTAAAAACCATGAAGTATGAAATATTTGTGATATTACATGTATAGGAGATAGTATGTACACCATATAAAAGGAATTATGTGCACAAAAATATAACATCCCTCAATGAATCAAAATTGAGATGAATTCCCTTACCTCAGGCATTCCTTTATTTTAACATGATTTATCCTCAATTATAATGGTTTAAATAATTCTATTAATTTATAATAAAACCATACTATTACTTAAAATATCATTTATGTTCCTCTTATTTCTTTTTACCACTAGTTGGTTAATGAAAATGTCATTATTTTCATTATTTCCGGTATTAATTACCAAATATTTTTTTGAGTGTCTTTTAATTAAAGTTATAAATACTATTAATAGAATATATATAAATAATATAAATAATGATATTAATGGTATAAAAATAATATTTACCTAGTAAAAACATTTTTTGTAACTATTAATCAAATTTTTATATGGAAAATGAATCGTATTGCTTCATTGAGATGGAACATTGTACATATGGACAAGTGACAATATAATTTATGTAATAAATGAAAGGGTATTAAAATAGATTATATATCAATTTTATATAAATAATAACATATCATATTATCACATTTTTTCATTAATTTTACCTTTATTATATCCCATGTAATGTGCTATTGAAAAATGAATAACACTACTTCATGAGGATATAGTCTGCCAAACACTTCAGTGACGTTATCATATTTCAAACCAAATGGAACATAACGAGGTATATTTGATATAAAATTTAAATAATTATGATATTGTCATAGATTTATTATATATGTGTTCATTACATAATTTTATCCAACCTTTAATGGTGTTTATGGAAAATTAATTAATTTTTTTCTTGAGGCGGTAGTATGTTATACACACGATTGAAAATTATGTTTCCCATTTGATGGAAGTGGATATTAATATAGGTCATTAAATTAATATAATGAAATATAATTATATTATATGCATTAGTGATACAATAATATCATTATTGAATAATATTTTAAGGAGGAGGTATAATTAATAAATAACAAACTTTCATTTTGGAACATTACCTCGTCATTGGTCAACCACTTTAGGTTTATTCCAAGAGCCTTCCTAGGATGGATTTATAATCAAACGAAGGATTATAGAATTCTGGGACGGAATTATGATGTTACTTGGGAAGGTATTTATTTAAAATAGAATTGAAGTGTGAATAGAGGAAGATATGGGGTGGCATTTTATAAGGGGGATAGAGGACACACATGAAAATTTTTAAATGAAACAATTAAACCCATATTTTTTCACGAAAAAATGGAAATAAAATGTTCATTATAATCAATTATATGATATATTGTCAAAATATGTTCATAAAATGATGTTTGAAGATGTTTTTAGATCATTCTGACCCTTACATTCTTAGTTTAACCTCGGTTAATCATTTTTCACCCAACACACAGAAACTAAATGTTACTAATTTTTCTATTCATAATGGTAAAAATTAATTTTAACGTATTAAATAATATTAATTACTCTAATTCAAAATATCAAAACCATTTTCTTAAATTTAATTCAAAAAAATTGTAGAATCTAATATAAAATTACACCTACGGACACAATGAAAAAATGTGTTTCCACTGATAAAATTATCATATGGTGGAATGTTTTTGTATTGAAATTTATCTATAAATTGAACCCAATCACATTAATTAGTTATAAATAAATAAAAAAATTTAATTTTAATTTGAAACCAATTTAAAAATTCTTTTATCTTTTTAAATAATTTGATCAAAAAAATGATTTCAATAATAGTATATATTTTCACTATTCATTGAAAAATGAATCTTTTTAGGAAAGTCCCAAAAATTTCTCCCAGAGATAATTTGGATATTATAATTTCAATGAATTTTGTTAATTGTATTTAATAAATTTTCTATATTTTTATATAATTATTTCTAGAATAAGATATCAATAAGCAATTAAACTGTTTTCTTTGAAAAAATAACGTTTTTTAGAAAACATTTCTTTTACATAAAATTTATTTATATTATTATGAATTAATTTTTGTAAGTGGAATATATTTTTAATAATTTATTTATTTATATTCAAACTGTAACATCCTTACCCGACTCACCACTAAGACGGTGGCCTGACCGGTGTGTCACATGACCTCAAGCGCATCTCCCCAAATGCAAGAGGCTACCTACTAGCATAAATGGCCTTTTTACCATTTCTATGGTGGAGACTACGCCTTCATATGTAATAAGGAATACACAGCAGAAGAAACAAAAAATTATAACTAATAACTGAAGCATATTAATATTAAAATTGCAGCATAAGAAAATAAATTATCCCAACTGAATAAATAATAAGTGTGAAAGCAGATAAATAAAACCAAATAAAAAATGATACCATGCTAGTATGTCTATAAAAAATTAATGGTTTGAAACACAAAATTATAAGCATGATATCAACTATAATGGAAACACACAATGTGGGAAAACTGCATCACAAGAAAGACTTGGTCCACTACCCCTAGTCTCTATACAAAGAAGCAAGAAACAATCAAGCATTGTAAGTACTATGCTTCCATTTATCAATACATGTGATCATAAAATCTACTCAGGTGGTAACAATTCCTGATTAGGGGTGTGAAATATAATCTTAGTAGGTCTTCACCCATAGTGCCTAAGCCCATCAATTTCATGAAAAAACAAAAGCATTGTAACATTATATAATAAATTCAAACAGTTAAATAGACAGACGAAATAAGTGTAACTACTTCCAATTCTCATTGGTACCCATATCACATCACCTGCTTCGGTCTAAGCCTAGAGTCTTAATATAGTACCTGTAAGAAGAAGGTTGTACACATATATTAAATCTTAGGTAAAACAATGTTAAAACAGAGAGGAGGTATACCCCAAGCTTGTGCTTTAACTTGGAGTCTAAATTATGTATCAATAATTTTTGTTTCGATATACTAGAAAAATAGCACAATTCTCAAGATACATACAATGGAATTAACATAATCCAGCAGTGAATCACTATTAATATGTTCATGTTCATAGTGTGATTCCAAGCCTATATCGATTGTATTTCTATGGTACATCATTCAAATTACCCAATACCACTGAGCCCGACCAAGTCAATTTTCTAAAAGACTTTATATCACTCAGGGGATGGTTTCACCATGAGTCTGTCCTGATCATACAAAAAAAGGTGTCTTGTAGCAACCTAGGCTTGGAATAGCCACATTTCCAATGGATCTATCCTTGATGTGACCTTCTGAAAACTATATATCTCAAAATTATTTAAAAATCCCATAAAAGTCTCAGTCTGGAAAAGCTGAAGACACCACCCCCCGACACGAAGTGGTAACTAGTCAGAAATGGAGAGTCCCTATGTGGGTCCTTAATACGAAACCCAGATTCTCTCCCTGTACTAAATTTAATTAAAATTTCATAGCATCAGATATGACAAGATACATAGATATAATTGCAACATGAAACTTAAGCAGATACAAGCAAAAAAATCATGATATTATTTTAGTATCACAGTGTTAGATTTAACAATGCAAGAAACTGTATCACCAAAGGTAGAAAAATGAAATTTTTAATTAATAAATAAATTTTCACAATAAACTAACAATATCAAAAAGTTCATGGTTCACAGTTATTCTAAAATTATTATTTCATTTAAACACAACTAAAAGGGGTTGTGTAATTCATGAAATTAATTAATGTACTTATTCGGGCTAAAGGAATTTGTAACAAACACATCAACACACTGAAAGGGGTTTATGAACATTTTTTTAACAATTATAACAATTAAATTTGTGATATATAAGGCATCAATGATTACGTGAAACAATTAATTTGAAAATATTGGGTGGAATTTGGAAAAACCGGTAGACACCAACAAATGGCATAATCGTGCGTTTTTTATAAATTGAAACGAAATGGAAGGAAAGTAAGTAGATTCTATACCTTATGTTCTTAGTTGATACTATGATCTATAGTAGGCTTTGATTTGTCCTAAAATAGATGAAAATGGATGATTTTATAAAAACCTTGTATCTCATGCAACATTTTTCGATAGTAGATCACGTGACATATTTTGAATGTGATTGGTTGATTCATGGTGCATGGGATATGTGGTAAAAATCAACAAAATGCATTAGATTATGGTGAAAAAGATGAGAGAATATATTGGGTTGGCCTTATGATGTGCGAAATATGTGATTTTCACCACTTAGGGTGGGGGTGCGCCACGTATAAGTGATGGGGAGGAGAGGAGGAGAGGGGAAAAAGAAAGGATACAAAGAAAAAAAGAATAATAGAAAAATAAAAAATAAAATCAAATAAAAATAAAAATAAAAAATAAGAGAAATGTGAATAAAAATAAAAATAGTAAAAATGGTTACACCTGTTTTTTATTTTTTTCTATTCTTTCATTCCCGCATTTAATTTTTTATTTATTTTCATTCCTTTTCCATCAATTTTAATTTCATTAAATTTACTTTTTCCTTTTAAATTATTTTTAACATGAACAGTATACTAGGGAATGACATAATATTTCACATTATACATGAGGAATTATATATATCATTTAATAGTTGGATGGGATCCACAACAGGGTGCTCTAGCATATGCCCGGGTTTCCATAAAGGATTTGGATCTGAAAACTTAATAGTCTGTAACATGGTTTATGTAGATACATTACAATAATTAAAATTATTATTATTTAATATAACTCATCAATGACACAATTAATAACTCAAAACCATAACCATTACAAAGATAATATTTATTAAATTAACATAGACTGCACATTTTTATTTATTTATGACAATTAATAATATCACGTTCATTACATTGGATGGTTATTGTTTACACTAAGAGACAATTTATTAATGGTGGATGTACCTTTTCATTTTTTTCATCTATGGACATATTAATATTAATAATAAAATTATCATTATTATTTCTAACTGTCCAAAAAAATACTCGTAATAAAATTAGTTTATCTTCGAGTGCAATCTGAAAAAACATATTATGCTCGCAAAAGTTAAACCCTTCCAAGGGTAAACCCCACATCCCATAACTATTGGTGGTATCAGATTTATTATTCGATGCAACATTTATAAGAAAATAATTATCAATTATATAAAAAAGTATAACAAATTATTTAAAAATAAAGTGGGAATTATCAAATGTGACTTTTCTAAATACCCAATGTGCATTAATGTTATACAATTCCTAATGTAGACCTAGAATTCCAGACCTAACTGTAGTTTCAAATATCTCATATGAGAAAATGTTTTATATTTATTACATTTTTTCGAAAAAAACACACACTTTTAAATAAAATAAATTTAATATTTTTATTCTATCAATGTTGAAAGTAAACTAGTTTCATAATCCCATGGGCAGTCATTATCAAACTCTGAAAATATTTCATAGAATATTCCAAAGTTTTAATGAGGCTTTCACCCTTCATTTAATATGTTTCTATTTTAATATTAATATAATTATTTTAGTAAAATTTATTTAAAAGACACATCATAGTGTCAACTATCGGGAAAAAATGTTCCAATTCTATGTTTTAAAACTAATATGCCCATATAACCTGAAAAATTAGTTTCATTCACTTTTGCATTCAGTTCAAAACATGTAATGTTACAACCTTCCCACATTATAACTTCGTATCCTAGAGAATCCTTTGAGAACAATGTAACATTAATCTGATCCACAAGGGTTGTGAAGTCTCACTCAAAAGGTTGTATTGCATCTCTAAATGACCAACACATATTCAGGAATTGGATAGAAAAATTGAACAAAAACTATTAATATCTGAGCCAATGCTCATTTTCCAACATAAACACCGAGACAATATTTATTCAAGCACTTTTCCCTAGAGACACGACCATGTTATTTTTTAATTAAATATATGTTCAACCTTACTTCCCATTCTAGGATTTAACATTTGAATGGGGGAAATTATGAGTCATGTCACCTTCCATCGTCAAAATTCCCAACAAGACATGCCCTAAAACGTTCTAGGGATTCTTCTCGCGTGGTTTCTAAAATAGATAATATGGTCTATTTCCATTGACCTAAAATCCCAAGTCAAGACAGCTTTTCATGAAAAGCCTTGACCAACCCAAACTGCACTCATCTAACCTGATGACGTTCCA
Organism: Viscum album; assembly: GCA_963277665.1. Classification (NCBI taxonomy): domain Eukaryota; kingdom Viridiplantae; phylum Streptophyta; class Magnoliopsida; order Santalales; family Viscaceae; genus Viscum; species Viscum album. The sequence continues at coordinate 1,255,117,448 of OY728142.1, read as the reverse complement.
TAGAATGGTCTTTCACTGACCGCTTCATTGAGTAAGATAGGGATATAGTCAAGCCACTCTGGCTGACCATTTAAAAATATTCTCGTATTAGACGACCATCATTTTATGAACTAAATTTTGATTCCTTCATTCAAGGTATGTAAAATTCCCCATGAACACATCCATATAAATTCATACCCGAAATTTGGTAATTTTTTTTTATTTAGGCATCACGGTGCCCCTCAACAAATCTAGGTAACCACAGATTGGAAAAGTTGGAGTGAAAACAACTTACCCAAGGATGTCCACACTACATTTTTACAAGTGAGAAGTCGGTACGAGGATATGATTCCCATATAAAAACATTGATAGAGCCCATAGAGGCATTGCCCTTTTAGTCAAGATAGATTAAATGAATGGTGTATAAGATTTTAACATTAAATCCATAACCGAAATCTAAGGGTTATTAAATACTAACCAATCCCCAATTAGAACCCTTCATTTAGCATGGAACATTGGGAGACCACAAAATCCTTTAAGAAACATTAAATTTTTTTGAATGGCATAAGACCGACACTCCCTTAGTGCATCAATGATAAAGGCATGATGTGGGACATGCTCGTCTCTTAACAAAGAGTACATTAAGTGGATTAGAAGATTACCAAAAGACTAGTAAAACCACTATTAGTTGATACCTTATAAGAAACTCAGCTTCACATTCCAATGCACCATCATTAACCGATCACCAATCCCTTACCACATGAGGCATCTCATTATCGTTCTGGCTTCCCCACCGTAATCCACTCACGATCAATGGAGCTACTAAAAGGTTGAATACACTACCAACCACACCAACCTAGTGTTGGTGAGGAATAACTATCATGATTTAATGTTTATAATCCTCATTGTCATGTAAGTAAGACCGACCATACTACAATGGTCTTTATTGGTTGTGATCCTTATACCCTAAAAACACATATTAATTGGACCAACATGAATCTCTCTACCATTGGGCTCTTTTAAACTTTAAAAATTAAGAGATAGAATTACCGCTCAAAATCATGCAAGGTTATAATTTCCATAAGTACACATGTTTTTAAACATTCGTCATGAATCCCCATCCAAACCGATCGGCATGTCAAAACACCTGAGTCTCTGGAATTCATCTCATGCACTGGAAAAAACTTGATTCCTTTAACATAGAATTCATTTTACTATAGAGATGACACGAAATGCATTTAATAGTGCAAGACTTGTGGACTACACTGAACTCAACTGATTCATCACAATGTTAAGCGCTCAACGACACCGCGTACCAGAACGCATACTACCCGAAGGTGATACAGAAGCATGATTACTTTTATATGAGAGTGAGGTGTAAAGAGTCATCCATTCCTATGGTTAAGAGAGGGTCAAATGACCTATGAAGCATTTTACAATTCCCAAGGAATTCCTAACCTATTGAAAGGAAACATTACCCAATACTAAAGCCAAAAAAATGCTAGGAATACCGTGACCACCCGTCCGAACAAGGGTTTAATTTATTAGGAGATGGGGTATGACTAGGGAAAAAATAACACAGTGACAATAAAAGAAGAATGCTCATATAATTATTAAGGAAATTAAGTTATAAGGGTGATACCAACTATTGGTTATCCCCTTACGAAAGCACAGAGATCAACCCCATATATAGTTTACGCCATCAAAAATGTCACACGACCCCCATTTAATTGCAATCATTATATTTTGAAAAGAAACAAATTTCTTATCAAAAAACATAGAATGTCACTACAAGAAGATAACAGAAAGAAACGTGTTTTAATCATAGAAACATGTAATTTTAATCACATAGACCTACTAATAAGCACGAAAGCATGATACAAGGAAATTATTTCTGTAAATAGGCATAATGAAAATAGTCTCGAATGATAAAGATATCACTAAAACGTGGTGTCAAAATCGGCATTCTAAATAAATTCAAGGCATGGAAAGAATTCAATGAAAACAAGTTGAATCAAAAAGAAATCTAAAGTGAAACTACATGGCATGGAACCATGCATAGAATGTGAATTCCAATGTTCCTATTATGATGCATTAAATGCTTTATCCTTTCCTAAATAGACCAAGGGTAAAATGTCATATATTATATATATTCATAAGCAGCATAAATTACACCAATAAAAAGAGGTGAAATCATATCAATTCTAAAATCAAAATAAATGAACAATAATCCCATCCCTAGCCACTTGATCATTTTCCATACATGGGGTGATCAGCCCCAAGAACAACTATTAATCAAGTACTGATACATTCATTGTCTCCATCTACCAACCTAAAATAGTAAGACAAAGGAAAAAATGTACCATCTATTACCACTTTGTAACATACCGACCCATCTCACCACTAAGACGGTGGCCGGACCGGTGGGTCGCATGACCTCAAACGCATCTCCACGAACGCCAAAGGCTGACAACTAGTAGTGTGGTCCATTTTAACGTGTCCGTGCGGGATAAAATTCCATCATAGGTAATAGGTAATACAAAATAGAAGAAACCAAAATTTACAACAAATAATGGAATCATATTAATAAGAAAACAACTACAGAATAAAATAAATAAATCCAAATGAATACATAATAAGTGCAGAAGAAGATAAATAAAACCATATACAAAATGATGTCATGCTATTACGTCTATAATAAAGTAATGGTTTAATAAATAGGAATACAAGAAAAATATAAACTAAAATAGAATGACATGAAGTTTGACAACTACATCATGAGCAAGGTTCGGTACTCTTCCCCTAGGATCCATCTTATGGTGCAAGAAACAATCAAGCATCGATAGCAACTTTCTTCCCTTTATCAATACATGTGATCATGTAATATAATTGGTTGGAAATTACGCTTGAGTGGGGGTGTGAGATAAAATCACAGTAAGTTGGCACCCATAGTTTCTAAACCTTTCCATTTAATGCAATAAACTAAAGCAGTGGAACATTACAAAACAAATGTAGTCAGTTAAATAGACAAACTAAATAATCGAAACTGGGTTTGATCCTCATCGGTACCCATATCTTTTCACCTAATTCTGCCTAAGACGGGAGTCTAAATAAAGTAATTGTAAGAATCATCATGTAAACATATATATAAGCCTAGGGAAATATAAGTAAAAATAGAGAGGTGGCATACCCCAAGATTTCGATTTAATTCAATGTCTAAACTATTTGTCAATAATGTGTGTTTCAAGATCCTATAAAAATATCATAATTCCCAAGTGATAGAAAGAGGCATTAACATAAACATTCAGTTAATAACTAATAATATGTTCATGTTGAGAGTTTAGTCTGAGCCTGTAATGAAAGTATCTCTATGGTACATCCTTCAAATTACTCAATACCATTGAGCTCATCCAAGCCAATCTTCTAAAAGACCATGTATCACTCAGGGCACGGTTTTACAACAAGTTTTTCTAGATCTCGCAAAAAGGGGTCGGGTAACATATGAGGCATGGCATAGACACATTTCCAATGGATCTATCCTCCATGGGAACATTTGGGAAATGGTATCTATCATAGGTATTTTGAAATCCTGGGAAAGTCACAGTCTAGATAAATCAAAGACACCCCCTGACACATAGTAGTAACTGGTCAGGAACGAAGAGTCCACATGTGGGATCTTCATACAAAACCCACATTTTAACCTGTACCCGAATATAATTACAATTTCAGAGCAGTAGATAAGAAATGGAAAATAGTAATAATATAAACATGAAATTTAAATAGATACAACCAAGTAACTGAAGATATAAATTATTGTCATAGTGTAATATTTAACAAGGAAAGATGATGTATCAACAAAATAAGTTAAATACATTTTTTAAGAAATAAATATATTATCCCAACAAACTAAAAGGATCCAACAGTTCGTGGTTCATAATTATGCGAAAATTATTATTTAATTTAAAATCAACAGAAGGGGTTACGTAATGCAAGCAATTAATCAATGTAAATACTTGGTCTAGAGGTATTTATACTGACCGCATTGGTACACCAAAAGTGGTGTCCAACCATGTTGAAAAAACATTAAATATTAATTTTATGATAGATAAGACATCAATGATTAGGGGAAAATAATTTTGAAAATATTGTGTGGAAGTAGACAACATTTGTAGGCACCGACAAACAGCACAACCATGAGTTTTTTTATAAATAGAAACAAAACAGATAGAAAGTGAGTAGATTTCCTACCTTATTGTCTAATATGATTCTATGATCTGTGGTATTATTTTATTTTCCCTAAAATAGAAGAATACATAAGATTTTAGAATAACCCCATATCTTAGGTAAAATCGTTCTGGGGAAGATCTTGCAAATGGTTTGGAATGAGATCACACAGTTCCTAGTGCATGGGATAATCCTTATTAATAGGTTCACAACACATCAGAAGAGGATGAAAATGGATGAGTGAAGAGATCGTAGAGGCCTTCCGAAGCTGGAAGGAGGTGGTGTGCACCACCTTGGGTGGGGGTGCGCTATGCACAAGAGAGGGGAGGAGAAGAGGAGGGGGGAAATGAAAAGAAAGAAAGAAAAAAATAATAATGGAAAATTAAAAATAAAATAAAATATAAATAAAAATAAAAGGGGGGATAAATGAAAATAAAAAATTATAATAATAATGGTTAGACCCATTTTTAATTATTTTTATATTCTTCTCATTCCCACATTTAAAATTATTATTTATTTCCATTCCATTTCCACATATTTTAATATCATTAAAATTAATATATTAATTATTAATTATTTTTAACCCGAACTCTATGATAGTGCGCGACATAATATTTTACATAATACTCGAGCAATTATTTATGTGATTTAAATTTCTGTCTGGGATCTGGAACCGGGTGCGTAGGCATGAACCCAAGATTTAATTAAATATTTGTATATGAAAACATAATGTTACGTACCGTGGTTGACGTCGAGGTGTTATAATAATTGAAATTATTATTATTTAATATAAATCACCAATGCCACCATTAATAATTTAAAAAACAAAAACCATTAAAAAAATATCATGGTTATAAAATTAATATAGATTTCACATATTTTCTAACTGGAAAAATTAATATTATAACATTTATTACATTACCCAGTTATTATTTACACGACAACACAATTTATTAATTATGTAGGTAACTTTTAATTATTTGTCTTCAACACAAATATTAATATTCGATATAAAATTATTATTATTATTTCTAACTATCCAAAAAAAATTTATAACCCAATTAACATTTTATCTCATGTGATCTGACAAAATGTCTGATGCTCGCAAAAGTTATACCCTATATATGGTAAACCCATATCTTATATCTATCGATGGTCTGAGATTTCTCATTTGACGCACTGTTTGTGTGAAAATAATTTTTTATTATCTAAAAAACAGAATAATAATTTAACTAAAAATAAAGAAATTATTATCACATGTGAGGTTTCCAAACACCAGACTCACATCAGAGTTAAACCCTTTTTATGTTAAACCTAATATTTCAAACCTAATGTTGGTCTCACATTTCTGATACGATGCACTATTTGAGAATTATTTCATTTCTTAAAAAAAACACACACATGTATAAATAAAATATATTTTCTATTTTTATTCTTTCAACATTGAGAGTATACGAGGCTTTGAATCCCGTACTGACTCATCGTCGAACACTAATAATATTTAATAGAATATTAGAAAGTTTTAATAATTTTTTTACCCTTATTTTAAGTTGTTTCAATTTTAATTTTAATCTAATCAATTTAATAAAATTTATATAAAATACATATCTTAGTTTCAAATATCATAAACAAAAAGTTATGATGCCCTGTTTGACAACCGACATTCCCAACTACCGAAAAAAAATTAATTATGTTCACATTTTTATTTCGTTCAAAACACAGAATGTTACACATACCCTCAAATTTAATGTATAATTTCTTATGGTCATTTTTTAATAATATTTTTATATAGTATCATGTTTCTTTTAAACCCGGTGTTTGGTGCTTGTCAAGAAATAATAATTTTTAAATTATTTAAAAATAAATAAATCCAAAAGTATTGGGGATTCCATTCTTCCCTCCCACAATTACAGATTCTGTGATAATTCATGGATATTACTTTCTAATAATATTTGGGAAGTTATTCTTTATAACATCCTCTATTTCCCATATATCTTCCACTAATTTTTTGATTTCTACAAAGTAACATTATTTGTCAAATCATCATAATCCTTAATAATTTAACACTAGAATAAATAATCTGGATATTTTCATACCATTTCGATAGATTTGGTTATAATTTCATTTCATAAGATGTGGTCACATTCATTATAGTTCTATAATGATCTTTATTAAGAATTATATATAGAACTCATCATTTACTTTGGAAAAACATTCTAGAATTTCTAAATGATAATTAACAGCTCTAATTCGTTCAAAAATTTCATTGGGTCCAATTTACATGGGGTCTTTTTTCCCCTTCAAACCAATCCATATAAGACCCTTATATAGAGATACTTTCCAAAAAATGATATATAACATAGAATTCCAAATCGTTCGTATGATTGTCAACATAACACTTTTTCCTACATTTATCCACTTTAATGTGAGCATGAAAGTATTTAGATTTATTGTTTTATCTTCAAAAATGACTACTAAAAAATGATTATGTTGACCAACTCCATCGCAACAAGTAATATTATTAAATGTCATTCCATATAATTATAAATATGTCACCATTGGAATATTTGATTTGAAAATATTATTATAATAAAATTAAACTATGGGTAAATACATATCCCACATACCTTGACAATAATGTGATACTGGCCTCAGAATATCTAATATTTCTTGAATAGTCCTTTTGTACTATGAATAAATTTCAGTATCGTAGGTGACCCTTGAAGGAATCTCAGTATCAAGATCCTTCTAATGGATATTCTAGAATGTCGAATTATAATGGAGATCACGATCAGATATAATCTAAAGAGGTGTTCCATGAAGTCAAAAAATATCATTTATACAAATCCTTATGAGTTTTTAAAGAGGTAGGTATTATATAATAAGGATGATTTTTTTTATATTTTGTTAGGTGATCGATAATATATCATGTTTTATCATTCATTAAAGGAGACTTTCATTGTCATAAAATAAATTCCATAGTAATGTCATCCCATTTCCATATTGGATTATAAAGAGGGGTTATGACTGCACTATGATATTGTCTCTCAACCATAACCTATTGAAAAATCAATTATCTTGTTATCTAATTAGAAATTTCAAGTATCATGTTGTCATATAAAAAAATCCTCCCACAAATCCTGACACATATTAGTACTATAAGAGTGTATAGAGAAATTTTAACTATTATCATTTTTCATTAATTCCTTTTTAGATAAGGTATAGATGGAGACCATTATATCGTTCAATATTTTAGGATTCCATTATCACAAAATAAAATTATTTCAACTTCCTATTATTCTCAACTTTAATTTTATTCTGAGAATTTTCATCATAGGATTGAGAACTGTTTATCTTTTCCAATAATGATTGTTTTTCAATAATTCTAAAATTGAGTGATTTTCCCATTCCTTAAGAATCACCGCATCCATATTTACTAGATCCAAGAACATAAGATCCCTATAAATAAGCATTTGGGTAAACAAATCTATGATATTTCAGACAAAATGCATCAGATACCATATATTATATTGTTATGAGGTTGTGTATTAAGGGATCATAACCCATGACTAGATTGAGACATCAACTCTTTCTCCAATTTTCCCCTTTTTATGAAAAGATTTATTTTATGATTTTATATTTTTTTACATCTGTAATCATTCACCATTGAGATAATGTCTCTATATATTCCAAGGGAATATTAAATCATTTAACTCAATATCAATGGTTGGATTGTTATGGTCATGATTCATCAACTGCCTTCGTGAATATGTAATTAATTTATCATTTTTCATAATTAAAAAACCTAGGACATTATTAGATGCATTACCATACATAAAAAAACCATAAATTCCTAAAGGTAAATTAAAAATCATAGAATTGGCCAATATCCTCTATAGCTCATCAAAATATTCCTTTCTTTTCTAATTCCAAATTAATATATCGCCATTATGTATAATCTTGGATAACGAGATAGCCAATCTGGAGAAATGATAAATTAATTATAAAAAATATTCTACAATTATAATTAATATATGTACATAAGTTAAGCTTATTGGGATCAGACAATATCAAATTACATTTTCATTCAAAGAATCAATAGAGATTTTATCCTTATAAAAAATATGGATAAAAATAAAAACATCATGAATCCATAAATCAAACATACTGTATTTCCCATATATTTATTTTCCTATAAGAGTCTCACGAATGACCAGAAAGTGATTCTCATAGTCCTTATATCTTTTATAATACACCAAGATATCATTAATGAATACCTCAAAAAACATCAAGAAAATACTTGAATACTCTATTCATTAGATCCCTAAAAAATAAGGTTCCTTCATCAATCCAAATGGAATTATTATAATCCCATAATGTTTATACCCTATTAATAATTATGTCCTATATATTCATTCATTATTTAATCATTATTCATGATGCCCAGATAAAATCTCAATCATTAAAAATATCGAGCCATGTGAAGTTGATTAGAAAATTCATCAATGTATGGAAAGGGATACTTTTTCATTATCATCATTGAATTTATTTCACAATAATCAATCCACATCTTCATGGAAAAATGATTCTTTATAATGATTAGAACATGGGATCCCCATAGTTAAACACTATGGTGTATAAATCCCTTATCACAAAACTCCCCTCGTTTTTTCTTAAACTCCACTAACTCCACAATGGACATTCTATATGGGGACATTGATTTTGGTCATGAATAATGGAATAATTTTATATAATATACACTTATTTCTCTAGTGGACGTCTAGGTAATTACATAGGAAAGACATCAATGTATTCTTATACATCATGCACATTTATAATTAAAAGATTATCTTCAATATCCATGGATTTTATATTGTATTTGTTTTTCTAAGATTCTCCTTTGGAAGAGCTACAAGGGTGGATATGAAAATTAATCATATGATTATGTCTCTAAACTAATGAAAAGTATTTCCATATATTTATCATGAATAAAAATTTATTATCCTTCAAATATTTTTTTTGCATCATAATTTGAATGAAAATCCATACCATGGATTATATCAACGTCATCCATTGGTATAATAATAAATTCTATAAATATAGAATGTTTGTGTGTCATGATGGGGACATCCTATCATATTGTTTTTTACCGCGATACATCCATTTGGAGATTTGAAAGACAACTCCCTTCTAAATGTAAAATATAAATGTCTATTATTTATTAAAAACTAGGTAGTACAAAACGTGATAGGATTTGGAATCAAATAAATAATTAGTTAAATTTGAGTTTATGATTAATGTACATGTCACCACATCATTGAGTAATTCTAGCTCATGTATTGTGATTTAATAAGCTTTACCTTCTCCTATTGAACTCTTTTATTATGGATTCCATTGATAGTTGGAGAATTTGTGTTAAAAATACATCATCTCCCTATAATTGAAAAACTCCATAATAGGGTTTTATTTCATTATATTGTACAATTTATCCTTTTTAACCATTTCTCCAAATTTATAACAAAATCCCAATAACTTCAATAATTTAAAAAAATCATTCTTTCGAAAAAAAATTAAATGTGGAAATTTATTGATTATATTCTACTTCATTGATTCATTACCATTTTCATGGTGTTATGTTGGACTATTCTTATCTTTATTTCTTTTATATATATGAGATCGCCATAATATATTCTCTATTTTAATGGAACATAAAACTATTTCTTAATATGATTTAAAAGGTTGAGAGACCAACTCCCCTATAAGACATGGAATAACCACTTAATATAAATGAACAATCATGCCCTTCAGGTTACATATTTAATTTTTATCATAGCATGATGTCCTCGTAAATGTTTCCTCAGACTTAGTAATAATTTATTCATCCTTTTTCTTTAATATGGGGAACATTTATTTATTTCAATTTGTTGCTCGTGAGGAAAATATTTTTCCAATAACATATCCTTAAAATATATCCATTACATGAATTTTATTCTCTCTTACTCTATAATATTTTGGATCAACAACCACCAATGAGCAGAATCTCCTTTGAGCGAATAAACTACAAGTGTAAAAATTTTCTTTTTCATCACATTCCAAGTTCAGAAATATATTCTTGAGATACTTAATCCATTTTGAGCTACTATTAGATTTCCATTCCCATCAAATGATGGGGGTTTTATCATATAAAGTGATCCAATATAATTGAATCATGTTGTGGATATAGTTTCACCATCTTGGAACAGTTATTTTTCTTAACTTGATTATGGTTCCTTAATATAGCTATAATTTTCATTGTTCAAATTACATTTATATTAGCTTCCTTTTAGGGAAATATCTACATTATTCATTATTATTGATACCCTTATTCCTTTTAGGCTCTATTTATAAACAATTTCATATATTTGATTATCCCATAAAATTATGATTTATAAATTATAATGTATAATTCCAAATATGGTGTAACACTAAAAAAATTTAATAATTTATGCATTGTTAATATTAAAATCAATCAATTGGTCTAATAAGGTTTTTTTTCTTCAAATACCTTATAATGATTTCTAATGAAAATGTGAAATATCCTATGTATAAACACAGAGATAATTAAAGTGGTTTCATAGTAAGGAATGTTTTTTATATAATGTGATGACCTAGTCAAGCTCAATGCCCCTTTTTCAAAGTCATTACCACGAGGTCTATTTGTAGAGAAACCACAACCAGTTGTTTTATCTACACATGGAAGTATTTCTAGGAAAAATAACATAATATATTCCTTAAAAAAAATGTGAAGTTATACTATACATATCCTAAAATTCTATCCCATGGTTATCGTCAAAAATTTATTTATTCCTTAATCAATTTTAAAATATTTCTACTATACATCCTCTGATACTAACTATAACAACCTAGAATCCCACAACCCATAGTAGCTGAAAACTTTATTAAATTAGAATAGAGAAAATAGTGTCAAATCCAAAAAGAGAAATTATTTTATCTATTTTAGAGAACCATATAAATATATGATGACCATTTTACATTGGGAATACAAAATAAAACATTACAAAAAAAAGAATTGTATCATTGAAAAATCAATCAAATATTTCTTCTCCATATCCTAGGGAAAGTAAAAAAATAAATGTAATATCAAAAACATATTAAGGGTTATGTATATTAGAACCTATCATGAGTCGAAATAGAATAATCCAATAGGTGAGGTAAATAACTAAACAAAAATTCCATTTAATAAATAAGTTACATATAATAATGAGATATGGTATAATCAATATGGATATATAAATAAATGAAATCATTTGAAAATTATCTAAACTGAATAATGAATAGATAAGGAATAATCAATATTCAATGTAAAATAACATAACACACTTTACATTATTCAATAATTTGAGAATGAAATATATCTAGAGATGATATCATTTAGAAAATATCATGGATAAAAAAATATAAATTAATTCACAATTATGTAAATTCATAATTATTAGACATTATAATCTAGGGAATCAAGATAATTCTCCCATCAAGACCTTTCACACATTTTTTTAAAACTATTTGTAGAAACACATTTAATTTGGACAACTAATTTGTATTATCTGACATATCGATGCATAAAAGGTCTATATAATTATAGGCCCCACCCATAACTACATGTATAAAAATTATTCATATATTATATAATATATTTATGTTATGAATAATATTCCGTATCAAAAAATATCTTCATTTAGTTAAGAAAACATATTTATCAATTTTTCTTATGTAAATCAAATAACTTCCAAAAAACACTATATGTAATAATAGAATATGGGTTAGGAAATATTCAAATATATGATATAGATTATATGAATAATCTAGTATTGAAAAAATAACCATTATCAAAAAATATTTATTCATGTTAAATACATCAATGAGGTAGTATATACACCACATGAAAGTAAATTGGCAGATATTAAACAATATTTCTGTATGAAATGGAAATTTAGAGAAAATAACATACAATGATGATAACGTCCAACATATTATTAATTAATAAATATGTTTCATGGATTAATGTTTTATCTATATATAAAAAATATTAAATACAAAATAAAATAATTAAAATATATTTTTCATATAATCATAGTGTATCAAATTCAAATGAAGAAGTAATATAACATAATGAAAATAAATTTTGTTCTAAAATTATTTACAACTTGGTGACATTCATGTAAAATACCCTTAGTTGAAATAAATAAAATTAAAATGTAAAATATAATTAATTATTCTATATTAATGATGTTACATGAAAAGGATAATTATGTCCACCAAAAAATAAATTAGATGCACAATAATAGAATGAGCCTCAATGATGAGATATTGAGACAAAATTACTTACCCCATGTTTTCCATGAGTTTAAAATTATTTAAAATAATATATAATAATTATAATAATGTTATTAGTTTATTATATGACCATATTCATACTTATAAAATCTTATATGATCCTCTTATTACTTTTTTTGATACACCTTTATTAAAAATTTATCATTATTTTCATTATTGTAGGAGTTAATTTCCTTGTTTTCTCATGAATTTTTTTTAATGAAAGTTGTTGCTCATGTTAATAGGATATATATAATAATATATATATAATTACATTAAAGTTATAAATATCATATATTCTCAATAGAAACATTTTTATTGTAATTTATGAATGCTGAAGATGGAAATTGAATGACATTGCTTCAGGGATATGGTAGGTCGTACGTACACACGAGCGATGATATCATTCCCTTACAGAGTAAAAGGGTAAAGAATTGGGAGATATATTAGTTTTAAATAAAAATTATAATCTTAACTAAATAAAATATAATCACTAATTTGATCCTTATTAAAATCTATGTAAACCATAAGTGAAATACAAATATCATCTCTTCACGGAGAAGTAGTAGGTCATACCCTTGATTGGTGTTATCATATTTTAAATGTAATGGAATATTATATGGTATATTTGATATAAAATATTATATATTTTGATAATATCATAAATATTGTATATATTTTAAAAATCAATCATTATATCAATCATTGAATGGTGTTGATGGAAAATAAACTAAATGGGTTCCAAATGTGGAAGTTCATCATACACATGATCGAAAATTCTGTTTCCCATTTGATGGAAACATGGGTAGATATAAGTAATTAAATTAGAATAATAAAATCTATTTATATGTTATATAATATTTTTATTATTCAATAACTATTTAATAATATTTTAAGGCGGGGGAAGAATAAATAAAATAAAATAGTCGTTTAAGAACATTACCTATTCTTCGGATGACTTCCTAAGGCTTACACAAAAGTCTTCCTATGATGGATTTATTATAAAAAAGTACTATAGTAATATTTTAGGTAATTATGGATTATATTTTTCTATTCATTGTACATTATAAAATTCATTTGTAAGTTTGGGTATGTGAGGATACTATAGAGGCCTTTATTAGTGTGGTTTATGACACACTTTTCATTTTTTTTAAAAATAATTGAAACAAAATTATTATCATTAAAAAAATCCAAAATGGAACATCCTATATCATTAGAGGTTATACAGTAGACATATGACAAAAAATTGGTTTTAGACATATTTTATTTTCATTTTAACTCTTATATTCTTTGTTTGCCCATGATAAGTAATTTCTTATATTTATAGTGGTAATTGAATTTTAAATATTTTACTATTCATATTTGTAAAAAATTAAAATTTCCTTATTATATAAGGAAAAATATTATTATACCATACATATAATAAATTATTCCAATTAAAATTCATAGAATTAAAATAATCTAATTTTAAATTATTCACATAGATGCGACAAAAAAGCGGGTTTCAAAAGACGGAATTCCAATAAGTATGGTAATTTTTTATATTTCAACCATTCATTAAACAGATCCATGTAACCTAAATTAGTTAAATTTTAATAATTTTGTATTTATTTTACCTTAAAAAAATATAAAATTAAATTAAACATTATATATAATTAAAATTAAAATGTAATTTTCAATAAAGAAACATTATTTGGCATTATTCATCGAAAAATGATTCTTTTAAGAACAAAGCCAAAAATTCAACATAAGATAATTTTTTTATTCTAATTTGAATAATGAAGTTAATTTTATAAGATAAATTTTTTTAATATTTATAAAATAAATTCTATCACAATTGTATAAGAAGAGACAAAACTTTTTTTTGGAAAAATTACAATTGTTTGAAAAACAATTAATTACATTCAATCAATTATTAATAATAAATAGTTAACCAGTGAGAATATTTAATATATATTTTTTTATTAAAGTTTTTATTCCTATTCATACCATATATTTTAATGGATAGTTTATAATGGTCATGTTTAAAAAACATTTTAAAATAGCATCATGTTTCCTTTAATCATGGTATTGCGTGCATTAGAAGACACTAATAAGATTAAATTTATTTAAAATGATAAAAATCATAATCTCTCTAGGTGTTAAAATGGTTAAATATGGAATAAAAATCATGGTCATTATTAATGTAGCCATCACATTTATACTTCCAATTACCATCACCACTATACTTGGAGTTACCATCATTTCACATTCTAATAATATCTTAAGAAAAACATAATCTGTAAATTTTATCCCTTGTCTCAATGCATTTGAAAACCGTAAAGAGATAAAATATTATCATATTATAATATAACCACCTATCTTTATAAAATATTCCAAAACTATAATATCATTCATATAGTATTTCATCATTGAAATATTCATTTCATCCATGAGAATCAATTTTTTAGTTATTGATATATCCCTTTCAATTAAAACACATTTTTCAAAATTAAAATTCCCAAAAATAATAGAAGTGTGGATTTTTTTAAATAAAAAGTGAACATTATAATGGAATAAAAATATTAAATAATGTTTAATGTGCTTGAAAAGGTAATTGTAATAGTATCCCACTAAATATAATATTCATTTTTTCTTCTTGTAAAGAATGTCAAAAAAATATATAAAATTAATCCTTCTTCAAAAAATAGAAATAAAATCAATAAAAACAAAAAAAATTCATTATATTTTACTTATGTCCATATAAATTCATCCATAAATGAATTTTGAAAATATATATATGAGTTAAAAGTAGAATTTTAAGGGAAACATTTAAAATATTCTCTCTTACATTGAGTATTATCCATCACATACATTCATTATTTTCTGAAATAATAATTTTTTCAATCATTTTCTTGATTGAATAACATTTCCATATTTATTAATCCTTTTTATCACTTAATAAAAAATTATATAGAATTAATTAATAATTTTAGTTCACGTAAGAAGTTTTGATGATACTTAGTTCATATATCAAAAATGATTCGGTTGGTTGACTACAATCAAAGCAGTCATTATTTCATAGTCTATAGATTAATAATAATGACATAATCATCATTCTTATACATCAAGTAAATATTTTGAAAAAATATTCAATGATGATCATGAAAAAATAATTATATTACAATTATAGAGATGGTATGTCATACTTACTCATGACACACATTTCCCTTTTACAATGATCATTTTGGAAAAAAGGTAAGTATAATTTAATATTTAATTATTGATAATAAAATTATAAATAACATAAAATTTATTTAAACATACTCATATATATTATCCCGAACTAGGTTGTGATTCCATATAACTTGATAGTTGACCTAGTCAGTGGCAATGACTGAATGTCATTCCCAATACCTATAGTCTATAAACTAGTTCATGGGAAACAAATTCATAATTGGGAATTTTTTTTTCAATTAAAAATATATATAAAAAACCCCAACTATAATAGTGAATAAAATCATAATCACTAACCATATCCAAAATAAATACAACTACAACAATTTATATAATTACACATTTATCCAAGACCAATTTACAAAAAATGGGGAGGGTAACCAACTAAACATTCAAGACTCCACGAAACAAGAGGGTTAAAATCCCCATTACATCACCATCAAGAACCTTAATAAGTGGAACCACTAGGAATTAGTTCTTCCATCACCATAATGGAACATCTTCACTTTACATAGGTCAAACAAAACAATTTCTACATACACGTGAGGGTGTATATAAGGTATGATCCAAATCCTTGTAGGATAACAAAAATGTAGATTTCATGATATAGCATCATAAGAGAAATCACAATGCTAGTTTTTATGAAAAAAATATTATTTATAATAGAACATGCCTAAATGTTAAAATGGGAAGTAAACATGATAATATTTCAAATGATAAACATATCATCACATGAGAACCAATAGTAATTCCTAAGACATTTGGGTTAGTGGAATCCTAGGATAATAGTACCTTAGTGATAATAATATACAAAAAAACCCACAACATCCTCACACATGATCTAGAATAGAGGAATCTCATGCCATGTTTAACTGGTATAACATTATCATCATCATTTTAGAGTGTTTTTTAGAATAAAACATGTAAGGGGAACTAGTTTTATGCCCTATAGAACCCTCTACTGTAATAGACCTGGTATACCATACCTAGATACCCATGATTCTATTTTTCCTTGATTCTTATTCTAATAAAACATTAACAACATATTATAAATATACACATCAACCTGTAGAAATTCACAGTGAAACAACAATTAATAAACAAAAAACATCATTTAACCAATTTTTATACCAAAAAAATTAATACATGATTCTCAAAACCCACATAATCCATAAAACCCATATAGAATTATTTGAATGAATTCTAAAATAATAAAATAATGTTAATTCATAGAATCACACACCTTTCACATGGGAACAACTATAAATTGGTGGAAACCACAAATCACATCACATGGAGACCAAATAAAAGAAATATCATACCAGAAGCATCAATATTTAGAAAATGAAACCAATATTTAACCCTTATCATGTCAACTTATCTACTTGATAAAGATAACCCAAAGAATATAGAAGTTCTGAAGATAAATATGAATGAAAACAAGAGTAGTGTAGATTACATGAGGATTTTTTAAATATCTAAGTCCAAAACCATCATGTTATTAGGTTAAAAGGGATACAAGTGGATGGGGGAAGAAATGCATATGTCAGGACCCATCCCCTGGGTCCAGTGTCTTAACAACCCCGAGCATGCCTCCCAAAAGCATGGGGCTGGTGACTAGTGCTCAAGTCGTCAACCTGTATTTGGGAGGAATTTGTCTTAGTACATGTACACTCACACACACACTCCCAACCATGTCCCACACACTTAAAAGGAAAGATGAATTAAAGGAACAAGGTTGGGTTCAAGTAAAACTATATAATTTGTCAATAATACAAACCCATCGATATAACTGAAAACAAAAATCTGCAAAAAATGAAACTCAGATGGCCATATGTGGAAGACCCCACCTGATCATGAAAGTAGTGTAGCTACTGGATGCTGAAGTAGAATTTCATGTCCACCCGAACCTATTTGGCCATGTTAGGTCCAAGGCCACCAATCAACTATCATAGTTTCTGTCAGTCCCATCTTTCTAAGAAACTCTGGGTCCATGTCTACCAAAGTCTCTATTGATACGTCGATCGTCTGCAGTAGAAACAACACATGTGAGCGAAGCCCGTGTAGGTGGGATTAAAAAACTACTCAGTAAGGACCACAAAACAAAAATGAAATACCACACATCAATAGTAAAACTAATGCACAAAGAACATGAGATACCACACTACAAATACATTTAGTGTAGTGATATAATAAGTGCTTCTCAGTAACCGTGGACTACATAGTTACACCTCCTCATCGCGTATCATGGTCCTAGAAAGTGACACAGAAGTGCATCCCACTAATTTTGGCCAATTGAGGTACTCCTCTTAATTACATACTATGGTATTGAAAAGTCACAAAGAAGTTCTTCCCACCACGGGCCTATAAATTCACATATAAGTGCTTCTCTCTGGGCCATAAACAAGTCTAATAGAGTCAGAAGTTAGCAGTCTTCATGTATCATCCAACCAGAAGGTTATGTACATGGCGTTCTTGAGAGAACAGCTTCTCAATACATTCATTGCATTTAAATTATATTAAATCCCCCTCATGGTGTGCCAAAATATCATTCTTGTTAAGAAGGTCACAGCTCCACAAATGGATCATCAATCAGACTCTTAGTTGACATGTTATCAACACTTTAGTAAACAAGGGCTGGTTGCTTCTTGGTCCGGTCCGACCCAGTCTGACTGATACCACCAACCCTGCCTGGAGGTCCGACATGCCCCGGTTTAGTTCCGACATACTCAACCTTACCTAGCTCGGGTCTGAGTTAGTCCAGTCTGGCCTAACCAGTGGTCTAGGCCCAATGGGCCTTACTGGACCCGACCCGTTTTGGACAAGGGTCCATCCCGCAGGGTCACTCGACGACCCAGACTGGTCTAGCCCAGCCTGAAGGGTGTGCTTATAGACTACCAATGCTGATCTAGCCCACTTTCTGGGGGCTTGACCCACCAGCCCGTGGCCCAAACCATGCATTGCGGGCATGTGGTGCACTGCTTGGCTGGTACATGGCAGGTTTCCACATTCAGCCTCCACTAGTCCCACAGACACGCGAGGCCCTCTTACTGTGGTTGAACAACCATGGCTTGCCGAGCCCCCAGGATGGCCTAGACATAGGTCATCCCTTTACATAGCACTATCCTGGCAACGTGTCACCCTATTTTTGCGTCCAGCCAGCCACAACCTTCAACTGCCATGTCATATCGACAGGAACGCCTTCATCCTATGCCTGCAGCCACTGTCATGTAACCTATCATCAACTTTCCAAAGAATCTACTACCTCGTGCCTACTAGTAGCCCTAGATATGGGCTTCAACTCCACCAAGAATCTCTCTACATGAATTTCCCACTCCATTAGCCCATCCAGAGTGGGAATTCTGAGATAAAACATTGATGCCCTGATCTCCCACCTGATTCCCTACTCAAAGGCTCAAGCCCTGAAGAATGGTTCTCCCACCATATCTTCCAATTAGCGAGAAATCTCAGTGAACCACATTGAGTAATTATTCCCTATCATGATGCCCTTCTATGGGTGAAGTATCTCCTTAATGTTAATATAAATCAAGGTTGCAGGAAAAAAACTTCTCCTAGAGAAGTCGCTCAATGTATGCCTAGGTGAGGGTCACCTCATCATGAATATGTGTGGTAAAAATCCACCATCTCCCTGTCGATCCCTGTAAAATAATCACTTCCAAGATCACCAACATGTCAGGTGGTGTCCTCACTAAGAAGAAGATCTGAGTCTCTACCTTCAGCCAGTCTTTGGCGATCTGAGGATATTTCTCTCCCCTGTTCCTAGATGGTCTCAATCTCCGAAAACCGTGTAGGTCACTGAGTATACACATATCCTTTTATCGAGCCTATAGAAATAGATTCTAACCATAGGGTAGTGGTATAATTGGTGCGCCATATAGTGGGACCATCTCTAGTACTGGTCCATGAATAGACCCCTCAATTCTAGGTAGGCTGTCCTCATGACCTTGTATCAGGATCCTAGCTGGTCGACCACGGGGAGTCATCTTGAGATAGATCAAGATGTACCGTAGTAAGAATGATATTCTTGGTGAGATAAATTTTATTCAAAAGAACATAAAGATACACTTCTTAAACAAATTTTATCATGTATAGAGCAAAAAAACAGAATTCATGGTCCTGGTGTATAGATATATTGGATGTCTCACCAACACTAGACTTCCTGAATTTGGATGTTGGACTCAAAACACATAACATTGCTCCCCCAAAACAAATCACAAACTCCTGGTCATTATTGTAGGACTGAACTCCCTTTTATACCTCCTTCCCATGACCCATCCCTTGGGGAAAATGTCGTGACTACCCCATGCCCGCATCTCGAAGGCCATGGGCTGGCGACAAGTATCGAAGGTGTCAACTAGCAATTTCGTGGCATTTTCCTGTGTACTTGTATGCACACACGTTACCAACCAAGTACCACAAACTAAAAAAGAAACTAGTATTACAAAAAAAATTGCTGGTTACAAGTACATAAAATATATGTGGGCCAGAATACAATCCCAACAAAAGAACTAAAAAAATAAAGTACAAAAAAGAAACTCCGATGTCCATTCGTGGAAGACCCCACCAGATTGTCAGAGTAGTGTAGCTACTGGAAGACGAAGTTGAACATACTTTCCAATGATCCTACTAGGCATTAACTGGTCCTAGGACACCATGTCGACTATCGTAGTGTCTTTCAGACTCATCTTCTTGAGAACCTGTGGGTCCTGGTCCACCATAGTCTTTGTCGAAACGTCGATCATCTGTACCAGAAACTACAAGTGTGGGAGAATCTCATGCATGGGTGAGTAACAAAGTACTCTGTCATGACCGCAAAAAAAATGAACACAAACAATCTTCAATGTAAATCATGTACCACAATATAGATCACACCAAGTATACATTTAGGGTAGTGATAGAAGAATCATCAATCACATCATCTAACACCTTGGCTGCTACAAAACTCCTCCTCTTTCGAGTATAGTGGCCCTACCAAGTCACACAGAAGTGCTTCCCACTAACCATGGACTACTTAGGTATAACACCTCATCATGCACCGTGGGGTTGCAAAGTCACCCGGATGTTCTTCCCACTAATCTTGGTCAACTGAGGTACTCCTCCTCATTGCGTACCATGGTCCTACATAGCCACACATAAATTATTCCCACTGTGGTCCTTCATAGTCAAAAAGATGTGCTTCCAAATGGGTATTAGTTATCCTACCAAAATGGTTGGTGTAGAATTTCATATAAAAATCTATGATATAATATAACTCCTAATAAAACTATGTGGATTATCCTACTCTAAGGATTGCCTATAGCTATCGTCTTTTGAACACATGGTTTGAACTGCTAATAGTGTCATATCCTTTACGCACAAAAGAATTCGGGGATATTAGGTATATTACTTATATCATTTTTAAATTAATCCTTATATTAAATTAATTCATTATCCATTAATTAACATTATAAAATTTTACATTTCATTAACCATAAAAGTAGAATTATATTACCTCCAAGAATAATCCAACCGAGAAAATATTTCTTCATGATTAACACATTGATTATTCAAGAATGAACAAACCTCATGTGTTAAAGCATTTATTATGTGTTATAATTACATACTTCATGGTACACTAGAAAAAAGCCTTTGATGCCATCAAATAAATTCATAACCAAGCACAATATGCTTCCCCCAATTGAGGGTAATGGAAGATAGAAAACTGGAAACTCAGCCAATGAACCCTTTTTAAAAGATTTATTATTAAATAAGAATCCAATATTTCATTATAATAATGGTTAATCCTGGAATCAACCCATTCCATCAACAATTCATCATCCCCAAAACCATCATGAATATCAAAATACATCACATCATCACATGAATTAAATTATTCCACAAACCTAGGCCTACATGTCCATATCACATCATCAAAAATGTATCCCATAAAGACATCATATTGCACTGTATGGCTAATATTTAGGGAAACCATAGATAAGAGAATACAATAAAAATAGCCAACAATTAAATATATCCCTGAACTAAATGAACATATCCATCACATGAAAATGGTCTCACACTTCTTTAAATAGAATACATTCATACTTTATAAGTATATGATCACACTCAGCCCCAAACATTTATATTTATTACACGACCAGTTTCATAACATCTTAAATTAACTAATTAAATAATCACAGGTTAAAGCAGGGGTAGATTATGTGATTTATCTAACCTATTAAATTATCATATATTATGACTACAAGTAGTCTATGGCATAAATTATTATGAGATATTATACTATCTGAACATGATCACTAGCATCCATTTTAGTTTTATTAAAACTTATGGAATAAAAATTATTATTTACCATTTATTTTATTATGATCCAAAAAAGAATAATAGCTTCATGATCTTATGAAATTTACATCAAAATGTGGAAAACTAAATTTCAAATCAAAATTAATTAAGAATAATTTTATTTCAATCAAATTATTTTAATATATTAATTAAACAAGAATATTTAATTCATTATCCAATGATAAATTTAACAGTTTTACATTATTTAACATTTTGAATAAATTAAAATACTACCAAATAAATAAATAAAACATGATAAAAATCATATCATAGGTAGAAAAATAACCCAAAAATAAGCAAAGTATTATTACTGTAGGTGAAAAAATGATTTCTAACCATTAACCAATTATTTTATTTATAATATTTATATATTATTACGGTTGATTTCACATGAACACAAAAAAGAAAAATCATCTTCAAATTAGTATTGATCATAAAATATAAATTAAAATAAAATAAATCCCATACCTCATGGATTTTAACATTCTTCTTGCGCTAATGGAACTAATATATGGATCTCTAATCACCCCACCCACATGGAAAATACATCCCTATAAGGAATTAATTTTATAAAAATGTGAAAAAAATATAATTTCAATTATAATGATGTAGAAAAATTTCAACATCATAGAAAAAATAATGGGAGAAAAACTAGACCGATCAAAGATGAAAACAGATACAAATAGGTAGAACACACATTCATTTCCATGGTTTGAACATATGACGTTGGGAGTCATGTATAGTTGAATGGGTATTGAAAGGTATTCATGATGATATATTGTTTTACTTGGTTTTTAGGGAATCTGTTGGAATAAAATACATTTTTAAGGGGTTATGTTATTTATAGGAAAATAAAAAAACATAATAGTTTGATGAAACCTCTATGAAAATTTCATAGAACTGGCTTGGAAATGAATGATAATTATATGATTCAAGGGGGAAATACAATATCCTTCTTGGTCAAACCCATATCTGAAACACATAAAACCGTCAACTCCACTATTCCAACAAATAGTGGGATTATTGTACAGTAGAAACCAACATCATACAAAACCCAACCAATTTGGAATTAGGTTATAGAACATCCTAGAACCAGGTTGTAGGGTACTGAATTTGAAAATATTGACTAAATAACACCCTATGTGAAATTTATCACTACCATAATATCCATTTAAGAAAGATCAAGTGGCATGTTCCACTTTTATGCTCCATGTTATAGAAATTCTAAAATTTAATTATCTCAAAATATTCTACTCCCACAATTTGACACTATATTTGAGCACCCCATGTCTAATAAAGAACCTTATTGAGCCGCACAACCCTCCACACCGTATAGTCCTCTACAACTAATATTATTGATCCACGCTCCAAATTCTTCCATGATTCTCTTTTAGGAAGATCCAATAACAACAAATAACGTTGGAAGGGTAGCCATATGTTTGTCCCTTACAACCTGTTTGGTATAAAAACAAGATTCTTTATGGTTTTTAATGTTTTTACCCCACGAAAAAAGTATTTATATATTCGTTGTTTTTTAAAATCCTCAAGAGGCCATTTTAAATAATTGGTGTGTTTTAAATGATGATTGGCCTTTAATAAAATTATATGAGTTGGTTTATGGGATTTAATTTTGGTTTACATGGGTTATTAATATTTTTTATGTTCTTAATGGTTTTCTTTTTAATTTATAATGATTTAACATGAAACTTGATTTTTGTCTCATATTTTGACCCCATGGAATTACTATGAACATATATATATTTGTGTGTGTGTGTGTGTGTTTGATCTGTACATTTATACATATACCCATTCGATTACATATATATTTGTACATGTATATAAATATTTGAAAATTTCATTGAATGCCATTCATAAAACCATGGTTATTAAATTGTTTGTTGGGAAACCAGAAATATCTCTGAAAAATAATTGATAGTGTATGGCTTCTAAATATTTGTTTAATAGAATGTCTGAAAACTTTGGGAAGATAATATTATGTCTTCACTTGTTTTTTAAGGTAAGATAACAAAAGTTCATTTTCATAGAAATTTTATTATTGGTTTAATGATAAGGAATGGTTGGTGCCATGAATTGTTTTTTATTAAAATTCTAAACCCTATATTAAATTCAATTTCCATTGGTTAGGTTGAGATATTAATATTATTTTAGAAACTGACTTTATTCATAATTGGTTATAGAGAGTTGAGCATAGTGGTTTAGGTTAACTTATGTTTATCCCTGGATAATTTTTCTATATAAAGGTTACCTCACCTACCATTGTTAGTATCATCATGGGATCCTAAAAGATTTAATATGAAATTAGAGACATTTTTATCTCATCTAGATTATAAGGACTAGATCCACTACGGTTTGGAAGGGCTATATGTGAGAGTCACTGGTGAGGTTAGTTGAAGGAATCAAGTTTGTTATAGACATTTGAATGGATTGATAATCATGTATAAGTACCAAACTGAGTACATCTAGTGTATCCTCATGGGATGCCTAGGTATTTCCTATAATTATATATTGTATAATTCCAATTAATTACATTAACATTTATTCTATGTCCTAATTTACATTGACTAACATTATTTTATTGAGACATACCTTAAAACATACATGACTTTTCTAGTTATTAATGATCATATATTTACCTAGTTGGTGTCCATTTAGTAAATTATTGGGCACTATTTTGGTATGGTTTATATATATATATATTAATAATGAAAATATGAAATGATATTTCTGAAATTGATTTTATATATAAATTTATAATAAAATATGTTTGTTTTTAAAAATGATAAAACATTTTTTTCAATAGAAAATTTACAAACTAACATGTATGGGTAGTTTTGATAAAGGAAATGTTTGAATAATGTGGAAGTCACATAATAATTTATTTTATGTTCAATCTATAATCGTGTCACTTAATGTTGATACACTTGTGTTTTTATAGGTTTAGGTTATATATCTCGACCTTTTTTAGAGAGAGTTTGTATTTTGGATGCTTGGTGACCTTATATTTTACATGGGGATCATGTTGGGTATTCTTATTTGTGGTTTGTATCTATGTTATATTTTTCATATCGTCCCATTTAATTTTGGATCATGTATTTTTACAAATAGTGAAATATTTATTCTAATTTTTCCATTTTCATGTCTATTGGTTGTGTTCTATTAGGAAATTATTATTTTTTGGTTATTTTTATGGAATAAATGTCCAATGTTTTGACTCCTCATACCAAAATTCTTCTAGAATTATTCTTCATGGTTATTGAAAAATATTGGATAGATTAATTTTTATGATCTCTCATTTGATTCTCTAGAACATGTTGTTAACCTAAGGTGACTGAGAATATGCCTCAAGTGTTTCACAGGTGGGAATGGGTTCCTATATTAGGGTGAACCATAGTTAGTTCCTAAAAAACTATTATTACATCCTAGGTTCATAATATGACCTAGGTTTTAGAATATCCATTATTATTTGATATGGATGATTAACTATTGATAGGGCTATTAGATCATGAGAGGTAGGAGATGTAAGATTCTATCAAATTATTTCTTGTTACGAACCACATGTTCACTTGGGATTTTTAGTTATAAGTCTTTAATTGTGTGTTTTATAATGGTTTATTATTTATTTTGGCTCAGGTGTATGGAGTTATGGATTCATTAATGGATTTTTAATTTTTAGTGGAGGAAATATGGATTTGAACAATGTTGTTATATTTTATGACCTATAAAACCTTGTGAATCATCAGTGCATAGTTTAGCGTAACTTCTATTAGTAGTTTCATATTTTTCACATGGTTTGCTAAACCATGTGTCCAGTTCATGGAATACCATTAGTCCGCCTTAAGATTCTTAAGTGTTTTGTAGTTTTATTTATTAGGTATTGGTTAGTGGTTTTAGTTATAAGGTTAGTTTTAAATGAAATTTTTTTTGGGTTTCAAAAATAAATAAAAGTGTTTTATTTTGATAAATTCACATTAAAATGATACTATGATATTTTAATAATGTTTTTCCAATATGATGTAAAAAATTGTTCTAATTTTTAAAAATGGGTGAATGATTTTATTAAGTGAACTTTTTTGGATTTTAAAATGGTTTATAACATATATTTTATGGTATTAAAATATTTCAATTTAAATAGCGGTTTTGGTTTAAATCATGTTATGTTTTTATTGTGACTGTTATTGTGTTTAATTTGATTTTTTAGTTAGGTTTTATTTCTAATTTTTTTTTTCGATAGGTTTTTTATAAGAAAAATTTTATGTTTTTTTATTATACCCCAGAAAAAGGTCTCAAAGAAGCATATAAGGTTTATATCTTAGTGTTTTGATGCATTTCATTCTGTAATAAAATATACACAGACTCTAAAAAAATTTGAAGATTCAAAGTATTGTCAACTATTTTATATACATTGAGTATATATTGGTATTCAAGAGAATGTATGGATAATGTAATAAATTGAGAGAATCTTCTGCTCCTTAGGAACACCTAAATCCTTGTGGGTGAGTGCTATTTCAGGGTTATTTGAGGGTTTGAGTGTTCATAAGTGAAATGTTTTCATTTTATCTCTGTTAGAAGATATAATAACATGGAAATTTTTAAAAAATAATTTAATTCATAGTTTTCTTATTTAATATTGGTAGAATGTAAAGTGTCAAATTATATGGGTATTCGACAAGGACAATGAGATATGGATGATTATAGTAACCCCTTCAATGAGATAATTACATTTTATTAAGAAATATTGTATATTTATTTATTGGAGGCTCATATATTTTGGAAGTTTCACCATCCTGATCTCAATGACAGTGTTATTTCATCTTATATAGTCATTGAAAAATAATTGGTGGACGGTTCCAGGGAAGATAGTTTTTCGATGGTTACCCTTGATGTATAGTATTCATGTCTCCAATGATTCTAATAAGGCTATACATCATGTGATATATGAAGACCAAAAGAACCTATTTTTAATGGATCTACTTCGTGGATTTTCATTTCGTCCCATAATATGAATTGTCTCGCGATCTTTTAGTTTGGTTAGATCATGCATTGCAGTCCCCCTACTATATTGCTCTAAATATTTTTCTTCGTTGTAGTTAACTATGTTTTATTTTAAAATTATGTTTTTTTGGATCCTAATTTAAGTTAAATAATCCTTTTATGAATATATAATGTTGATACTATTTGGGACTAACCATTCGGGGTAACCTTTAGAATCCATTTTTCCTTTTCATTCCATGTTCAACATGTTTTATTGATTATCATATACCTGTTAATTTTATTTTTTATTGACATAATATCTTTGTATTATTTGGAATGATAGATTAATTTTTTAAATTATGTATTTTTTATTATCATGATCTATTTGATTTATCTTGGAATGATTACCTTGTCATGTTTAGTAGTGATCCTTTCGATTGATTCCTTTTTTTGATCAACAATTCTTGTTAAATTTTTAAATTTTGGGAAGAACCAAAAAGGGTTTTGAATTTTCATTAATTTATTATACATATATTATGTGACTTGTGTAGGTGTTATTCATACACTATGGGGTAGTTACATTTTGTTCTGGATTAGTTTAGAAGTTATTATTATAGACGTTATTAGTTTTGGGGAAATAATTCTTTCCTCTTTTTTTCATTTGTAGTTGTTAAATTTATAGGGGAAGATATTATTATTTTGCAAAATAATTTCCATACCCTATCCTTTATATTAATTATTATTTTATTTTTCCGATGTTCCTTTATCATTACCATGCTTGTTCGGTAAAACTAATTTAAAATTTGATGTTTTAGAAATTAAATGTATGGTGCATGTTTTTCCTACATGGCTAGTACTCGTCATGAACCAATTGTATTTAAGATGTTGTCTTTTAATAGATAAAGTTGCCTCAATTTTCACATATTTATTCCTACTTTTTTATCTCTATGTTCGCTCTAATGAAAAGGAAATGGTTTTGACATGGTTTGGTCAACCATACTTCCCAGAAAAAAAATCGTTGTTTTTAAAAGTTGTAATGTCATTTATGAATCTAATAAATTAAACCCCAAGTGAAGGGGTCTACTATCCTCCAATATTGAATTATATTTGTGGAGTGAGCCCTTGGATAACTCTTTGTGGCTCATTTTTTGTATTTTTTTCCCTCAAAATTGAATTTATTTTTGTTTCTCTCAAGGTAAGCCCATTGTTTTCCATCACACCCATCACTTTGATCTCATTAATTCCTTATCATTGTTCCATGTTTTCCAAACCCAAAAAGGAATATTTCAACTTAATGAGTTGTTGTATCAAATATTAGTGTCTGTAGTTGGATTATTTATCCATATTTCATTCCATAATTGAATATATCATCACATCTACACAAGTTTGAGGTAGGTGTTTCCATCCTTCTCCATTAAAAAAATTCAATGAGATTCATGAATAATAGAAATTTAATTTTAATTTAATATCTATTGTTCATTAATCTTTGAATGATTTTAAAGGATTTTTTAACAAGCGGTTCGGTCCAAAAAAAATTTTCTTCAATTTTTTAAACGATTATTCATATATGTTAAATTTATATGCATGATAGGTGTTTTTTAAAAGTATCATGAATCCTATTTAAATGATTTTGGTTTTTTAAATTATAATTGGTATTTAGTTAAATTATAGGAGTTGGTTTGTGATATTTAATTGTTGGTTTTTAGGTTTTTTTTATTTTGAGGCATTGATGGTTTTATATTAATGTTCTTATGATTTGATGTGTTATTTGAATTAGGTCACTTATTTTTACCCCATAGCATTCCGAAAAATTATTCTGTTAATGATTGAGTGTGTGTATGTGTAATATTTACATTTCTATTTGTACATCCCTGTGTACATAAAGTTGTGTATATATATATATATATATATAATTTTTTAATTATTACTTTGATAAAACATGTGCATTCATATTATCAAATGGACACTAAGAAACAATAAAAATATATATTTCAAACTATTTTTTCTAAATCCTAGATTAGAGTCCCATTGGAACATTGGGAATGTAATTTTATGTCTTCACTGGTTTTTGAATAACCATTGATAGAAGTATATTTCATTCTAAAATGATACTGTTTAAATTATATGGACAATTTGGTACCTTGAATTAGTTAATATGAAATTTAATCACCCACCATGGATACCCCAAACAATTGGTTATGTTTAGAAATTAATGTTATGTTATAAAGAGAAGTTTTTCGTGGATGGGTATAGTGATTTGAGTAGGGTTGTTGTGTTTTTCTTATATTGATCCTTGGTAAAAAAAATTACCTAAAGGATACCTCGCCTCCATTATTATTATCATCATGGGATTCTAGGAATAATAGGGAGAAATGAGATACATTTTTATCTTGTCTTAATGTGACATCATGATCACAATGGTGTTGAGGGACCATATGAGTATGTCACTAGTGAGTCTAGTTAGGGGACATTACTTGGTTATAAACTTAGGAACGAATTGATAGACCAATAGATGGTCCAGAACTATGTATGAATATAGTCTCATCACCATATTTTAGGAAATTTCAATGATTAAATATTAATTATTTCCTATTACTATAAAAGATGTTTATTTATATATCATGTTTTACTTATTGTTTTTTTATTATCACAAACAATGATGATTATTTGTTTTTTCTTGTTATTCTTTCAAATGTTTTTACCTTGTCTGTGTCCTTTTTTCTATCTATTGGGACCTCTTTCTCAGTAGGGGTTAAAGGTAGGATTTTAGAAATTGTAATATAAAAAATAATATTTTAAATGGGTTTGAATGTGGATTTATTATAATTTTTTTTAAATAAGATAAATACTATTTTTTTAATATGGGGTTTTCAAACTACCATGAGTGGATTGTTTTAGGAAAAGAAATGTATGGATTTTGTAGGCCTTACCTACTAATATATTTTATTATCATTATAATATTTTTATACTCGATTTGGGTCGACCTGAGTTGTTTTTTAGGTTTGTGACTTGGTTATTAATCACCCATGGAGTGAGGTAGTATTGTAGATTGATGGTTAGTTTTTTGTTAACTGAAGATCAACTCAGGAATTCTATTTTCTATTTTTTACATGATTCTAATGACCATTTTGGTGCCATGTATTCAGGATATTGCCTTTTCACCACAACAAATGTATTTATTATAATTTTCTCTCGTTTGTGTCTAATGGTTGGGTTTCGTTTGATTTTTATTATTTTGTATCTATTTGTTTGAATATAAAAGATGTCTAATGTTTTTATTCCTCATGTAATAATTCAGTAAGAATTATTTTATTTTTTTAACATAAATTATTCAGAGAATTCATTCACATTATCTTTCCTTTGATTCCATGATAGTAGTTGTCGACCAAGGACAATCGAGAACACCCCTCTAGTATGTCACTAGGCGGTATGGATTCCCAAAAAATGGGGGATAAGGAGTTGGTTTACGACACACCCACTCATACTATTTTATTTTATAGATATCCTAAAAACACTAAAATTACACGGGGTTCCCCCTAATTGTGTGTAGGTATATGTGTGTGTGTGTGTGTGTCTTTATAAAATATTGGGTTGTTAAATTGAAAACCCATATGGATTTCCGTACAACCTAATGAAATATTCATATATATATTTATAAATATATATATATATATATATATATATATATTCATGAGAATTTTAATATATATTTATATGATGAAAAATATATAATATTTGGTTAATGTTAATATACATGTTTATGTTTCATAAATTATATAATTATTATTATATTCTATTTTTGAAAAAAATATAATTTATTCATTTTTATTTTTTTTGTTACATTTTTTAATAATTATTCATTCAATTTTATATATTCATTATTGACATTTATATATTTATTTAAATTATCCATTATTAATATTTTATCATTTAAAATTATTTTAATTTATTTGTTTTTAAAAAAAATTAACATTTTTTATTTGTAAATTTTTAATATTTTTAATATGTTTATAGTAAATATTATTCATTTTTAATATTATTAATTATTCATTTTTAGTAATTTTATGTATTGATATTTTTTAAAGGGGAAAACTTTCATATAAGAGAAAACATTATGTATTAATTTATTTATTAATGGTAGAAAGGATTACAAGAAAGAAAGTACACAGACCCGCTTTGGCACCTCAGTATGTTAGGCCTCATACCACCCTCTAATATAGTAAAATAACCATTGGAAATATTTATTACAGTTTTTTTGGCTTGAAGACCTACTAACTAAATTCCAATACATGATATTTTTTACACCTGAATTGACGGCCCATATAGCCCACAAATGATGGACTTGAAGGCCCTATAACCCTTTTTGTGCCCACATAGAACCCATCACCTTCACTGTCAAAAGTTTACATGCTCCACCTTACCAATAAACCCACCATTAGGTTCACATACCTCAGTCCCGCCATCTGGCATTGTCCCCTCTGTACAATGTTAAAGGTCATGCAACAATTGTATGATCACAACAACCACCTACCTTGGTCCCATCATCCACCATCATATGATCACTGCGTTACCTCATTTTCCACCATCCATATATTATCCCACTCTAAACAATATTATCTCACACAAAAATGAAGTCTCCCTTTATCGGTGGTAGATATAACTCTATAAAGTAACACAATTTTATATGTTCTTAAAAAGGGATCATAAATGGTTTCTTTTATCATCATTAATAAAAGTAATGGCAACAAATTACCTTTTATTGGGGTTTTTTAGTGCTGATAAAGGTTACCTTTATGGTGATTTTTTTAATTTTGAAAACAGGAAACACTATATTTATAAAAAAATATGTATTATTGAATATACATATTTAGTAAAATTATTATTTCAATTAATACTTTTTATACTAATTATTATAATATTTTATAAATATGATAGGTAAACATAATCTCCATTATCATTTTATAAAATTAAAGTATCAAAACTAACATTCAACAAATCATATGCAAATAAGTTAATGAGAAAACATATATTTCATAACAAAAAAACAGATTTTGTTTAATATATAAATTCCAATAAATAATTAATAAATATAATTAATTTATATTAAAAATAATAATTACA
The DNA here is from genome assembly GCA_963277665.1 of Viscum album. Classification (NCBI taxonomy): domain Eukaryota; kingdom Viridiplantae; phylum Streptophyta; class Magnoliopsida; order Santalales; family Viscaceae; genus Viscum; species Viscum album. The sequence goes on along the minus strand of OY728142.1, from coordinate 1,255,085,183 downwards.
CAACTAAATTAATCATCAGAGATAAATTTATTATCTTACACTCATGTTGTGTGTTTCAACTAATGTTGATAATTGTCAGGTCATTTTGTAGATGTGATATTAGTGTTATTAGACAATTGTTTTTTTACATTAACAAGTGTAATGATTAGTAGCGCACAACAACTCTACAAGATCTAGAGTGTCAATGAAGTGGGTGTGGTGGTTATAATTTGATTTAAAAAATTCATGGTTACAAAAAAACATCAACAAAAGGAGGGCTAAATTTGGAGAGAGTATATGTGAAATAAAAACTTGTAGTTTCTAACATACTAGTTTTTTTGGAGGGGTTGAAAATCAAAAAAAATGATAGGGTTTCAAGTATTTAAAAAAATGGATCTTAATAGTCCTTAACCCCATTTACGTCAATGTCTGGCCTGGGTAGTATGAACGGGGTTCACGGATCCTCATTTTTATAAATTTACTTTATTTCTGTTTTTTATATATCTATATATATTTATTAAATAATAAAATTATCAATTTAATAAATAATTGAGATTACAATTAATATAATTACAAATAATTGATATGATTTGGGTATAAACATTGATAGTATCCATTAGGGGGATTCACACCCCAATTATGGAATATGATAGAAGTGGTGTCATAAGCAATGATGCAGGAAGGGGGAAGATCTCAGTACACACTCACACATTAGAAGATTTTAGAAGGGATCACTAGGATAGGATAATTTCTTCAAATCTTGGGAATTTAGACAATAAAGTTGTAATGGGCTAGCTATGGGGTGGGTGAACCCTTATTGTTGTGGTGATCAGTCCTTCATAACCAAAGGGTATGTGTGTGTTGTTTTAGTAATTATGACATCAAAGAACTTAATTAAATAATATGTACGCAATTAAATATTCATATTTAATAAATAATTTTTTTTAACAAATAAATTCTAAAAAATATAATATAATTTATTAATATCATGATTAAATTAATTAATTTATAATAACACGATTAAAAAATGAAAATATAGACAATTATTATTTTTATTAGTGACAACTGTCAAATTAATTAATTAATAATTTATAATTAATATAATGATTAATTATATTAGTTAATAGAATTAGTTACTATATTGGTAATTAAATTATAAATTTAATGATAAAATATAATTTTAAACTATTAAATATGTCATAACCCCTAGGCAAAAATGCTTAAAAAAATTGATTCATTACAAAATCCCATTTTAAAATAGGTTGAGGGGGAAAATTTACAAATCACAGTGGCCCTAGGGTATAAAAGAGTTTTTATATAATGGACTAATTCCCTAATGGATTGAAATCCATTACATGATCAAAGACCATGACCCAAAATGTTAAAAAAATCCTTCACAAACACCATGTTAATATTGCACCTAGCTCTCTTCCAAAAATTTATACTAGCCTATAGTCTCCATGTGAATAGTTTCATGGGTCTATGGTGTGACTGGCATATCTCTCCATCAATTTAGTTATTCATTGTCTCTATTTGGTGACTTATACTACTATGATCCTCCTTAAATTTACTATAGTTTTTTTATTGAGTCTAATCTATAGCCTAGAGGCCTTTTGGTGTCTTAGATAACCTATGTATCTAAGGCCCTACCCTAATATTTATCCTAGAGGTCTAATTGTCCAAAAAATTATGATATAACGAATTCCCTGTGGCCTAAAGGTCAAATTATATTTCCTAATATACGAATTTTGGGGAATTATTTTTCTATTAAAATTTAATCAACATTACTATAGTAGTATGTTTAGAAATACTCCACCACCCAGATTTCATCTCAGGTTTTGTGTAGAATTTTAGGGTGTGTTAACCACTTGTCTACCACCATAACTATTATTCATTACATTGTTAATTATTACTATTATCAAATAACTATGAATAATATGGATTACTCATATAAATTAATTACTAATTATAGCAACTTTATTGTATATTTTTATTAAATATCAAATATTATTAGTAATAATTATCCTAATGAATTATCTAATTAATTATTAACTTTATAATTAAATTCCAATTATATTATTTAAATATTTATTAAAAAATTAATATGTAAATAATTTAATATATTATTAATTATAGTTTTTTAAAAGTCGTATGATTAAAAATGAGTCAAACATATAATATAAATTCCAGTTCAAAGTTTATGAAAAGTGGAAAAAGCATCACTAATGGTTGTATCATTTTCTCAGATGTTCTGAAATGAAACATGAAACATCGACCAAACCCATCACCTAACTCGAATCACCACAAGGCCTGAATCACATTCTTGATCCCCATGGTCTAGCAATGACCCTTGTAGAATCATCATGAACTAAAGAATGGATTCCTCCCAGATATACGTCATGAACCGTTTATAAATTGGCCATCCACACAACCAAATGAATTGGTCAAATATATATATATATATATATTCATAAAAAATATCACAATAATAACTAAAATATATATCATCACTAACATATCCTTTGTAATACCTAAAACCCTTATGTAGTAGGTAAACACCATATCCTGGACTATCACTCAATGTGAACTCTATAAATCCTTTGATCATGAATATATTTAGATGTAGAGTTTGGGAATGATTTAATGTTATTATTAATTTTTTTAAGTCATCATAAACATAATATATTAAGATGAAATTTTAGTATTATTTTAAAAATATTTATTTTTAGGTGAATCATGCAGATGCATTTTTTGTTAAAACCACGACATTGATGACATCGCTAGGATGTAACAATAAACTAAATCTCAAAAACCCATTATCATGGAAAAATTTATGTTTTAAATGTAACATTGTAAATTTTAATATATTATATTATTTATAATTCAATTTTTTTATTTTAAGTATTAAGTCAAATTTTTTACTGAAATTATTTTAATATATAATGATTTAATTTTTAAAAATAAACATATCAATTTTTGAAATTTAATCCATTTAAATTAATATCAAATTTGGAATCATTAGTTACTAATTTATATAAAAGGTCTATTTTATTCTCTTTCATACAAATAATTTTACAAGTTTTGTAGTTAATTACTCGATATTGTTAAGACCCTTTTTTCTAAAAGAATCATTTTTTAACTTTGTCTATTTTTTATCTTACCAAAAAAAAAATATTATATAAAATAATGACTATAATATTCTTATTTAACCAATATATAAATATATTTACACTCACTCATTTATCAATCAATACTAAATATTATTAAGAACCCATAATTGTGAAAGAAACATTATTCTATAAAAATAGTTTTTCAATGCACTAAATGTTTTAATTTTATTATGAATTTAATCATATTTTTATATTTAATTACAATAAATAGATTCTAAATTTATGTTTGAAAACTAAAAATTGATAATATGGGATTCCATATATTTAAAATAATACATAAATTAATCTGTTTAAAATGTATTACTAGGGTAAAAAGCATAATGACATAAATACTATAAAAATTAATGATAAAAAACTAAAAATATTTCTAAAACATGTTTGGAGATAATTTTTCGTGTATTTATAGACCCAAAGACTCCATACACTCCATTATTTCCGAGTTTTTGATTCACTGGCCTTTGATTAATGTAATGATATAATTGAAAAGGAATGATTATTCACAAATATTCCGTTCTCTTCACTTATAAAAGGAACTATATTCCTCTACATCATACGAGACCTATAAATTTTAATTTTTCCCTGAAATTTGAAAAAATTTATATCCCAAAACCCTCTACAATCTACATAGTGTTTTGGTAACCATTAGATTTATTGAGGATTAAATTTCAATGGATATTTATAATAGAAAACTCAAGCTCGTGATGTTAGTATTACCCTCCTCATAGCCTTTTATTATTAATCTTCATCACCATAAATATTATATACCTAATAGTATAATGACATTAGTATTACTATTATAATAGTTTTTTATTATATTAATGTAACTATAACACCCTGAAATTATAAAATAAACACATTATATTTGATTGTGTGTATGACAAACAACACCAATCATATAAGAGAATATAATTTCTCAAGAAATTATAAAATATTTAAATTTTTATATATATTCAATCAATTTTATATATTATAATTCATGAAAAATTGATTTCATAATTCATTACACACATAGTGTTTATTTGATAGCTTTATTTACATAGAAGTCCAAATATTAATGAATACTATTAGTATTAATATTTAAAACGAGAATTATATCAAAGACATTATATTATTGGCAATTAATAGGATAATATAAATTTTAAATTGTATATTTGAATTCATTGGTTACTATTTAATTAAAAATGAATATAAAAATCAAATTAATATTAAGAGATTGATTTTGTAGAAAACTATTTTTATGCTCCAATGGTATGTTATGTTAAATTAATTTCTATACTTGGATGATATTAAGGAAATATATATTATATATTAAATTAATTTATTTTCATTTTTCCATATACATGATAGGCATATGACAAGAACAATTACAATTTTATGCATAAAAGCTATATTTTTTAAATCTAGTTTTTCTGCCTCGTAAGAGAGAACATATTTCATATAAAAAATTTTACCCATTACTAGACTTTATGTTTCAAAATCAAATAATTTTTTAATTCATAGATTTAAAATAATCAATGTGTGAATTCTGATTGTGAAGTTTTTTTTCGTGATTAATACTGAAAAAATACTAAAATTTAATTGAATTTTTTTTCATTTAAATAATTTATAAGTATAAATTATATTATTTATGAATTTAAAAGTATAATTAATTAAATTATATATAATTTATTTTTATTTATTTCATTTGATTTAATTTTACATATAAATTATATATAAATCATTTCAATATATTGAAAATTTTCACATTAAAAACCCACCTTGTCATCATGTCTTCGGGAATATTTATCAATTAATTTCATCCATATATGTGTAAGAAATTTATAAAAATGAATAACATATTTGGAATCATAATTTTTTATAATTTCTAATATGTTAATATTATATTTTTACCCAACAAATTTGTTAATGTAATTAATATTTATTAATGTGTTAATGAGAAAAACTAGCTTAACAAGGAACTAGTCGTTAAACATAAAGGCCAAAATGCATAAAAACGTTTTTAAAAAATGTTTTATTGAAATATTTGAACCATATTTAAAATTTTATAATTTTATTTCATTATTGGATTGAAATTAAATTTATAAAACGATGGTGGAATTCCCACACTTAATAATATACAATAATTCCACTCCCCTTCCACTATAAAAAGTCACTCACAACTCCCACTTTTTCACACCTCGAAATCAATTTGGATCATCCAAAACCAGACCATGTATGTTAAAAAATCATTATACTCATCCTATATTCCTAAAATTTGGTAGAACAAAATCATATAATACGTTTTGAATAATCTAAAAGGAGTTACAAGAATATGAGGTACCATTCTTCAATGATAACATTTGTTTCATTTACTTCTCCACCCTTTAAATTATTATTATTAATTGCTCATATGACAACCTAAGTATATTAAACATACTAGGATGTTTTTATTTCAAGGGTCATATCTACACTCACACACACTTCCATCAATTGGTATATCTAATCATCATTCGTGTGTACGGTGGACTACCTCATCGCGAACTGATGTTGTTAGTTATTATATTACCACATTTCATGGATGGTAATAATAATAGAATTATATTTTTTATATAATATATATATATATATATATATGTTATATTTATAATGTATTTCTGATTCATTAATTTTTATATAATACATAACTTCAAGCTTTCTATTTTGTAGGAATATAATAACATCGTTTGTCGACGTGTAGAATACAACATCCTCAATGTGATGTTATTAATTCACAGAATAGATGAAATTTATAAAGGTTGGTTATAATAAAAATAGTTGATATATATGATATATAGAATATAATTTAGTGATAATATATTTATACATTCCATTTTCAATGTGTTCTTTCAATATGATTATAAAATGGAAACAATGATCATGTGTACGTAAAACCTACCATCTCTATAAATGATGCATTTCATTTCTTATCTCCAAATATTATAGATTATTATAAATAAATATATAATGAATATGTGGGATATTTACATCATGTTTTAAATCTATGATATTATTGAATCCTGATTTATGAAATAATAACAAAAATAACACGTGAAAATGTACCCGTAAAACTGGGCAATTAACAACTGAAATGATGAAAATAATTAAATATTATTATTTAACAGTCTATAATATGTTATAAAATGGACAATTAAGTTATAAAATTTAGTAATATGGTTATATTATTTGTTAATAACATTCATAAGACCATTATACATGATTTTAATGAGTGTTCAACCAATATTAAGCCAGAGGTAAGGGATTTCGTCTCAATTTACAGTCCATTGAGACTTATTTGTTATTATGCACTAATTATTTTTAATTTTCTATATATAATTCCAAATTTTAATTTAATATCATTATTAACCCAATAGTAATGTTATTTTATGATTCACTTTGAATTATCTCATCCATGGGGTTTGACAAGATAATTACTGTGTGGTAAAATATATCTTTTTGCAATCTCATTTTTTGTGATTGTTAAATTTATCTTGAAACAATCACTTATTTATGGAAATTTTCCATTGGAAATTATTTTTATTTTAAATATCCAGACACTTATGTGGTGGTTTTTTTATTTCATAAATTTTAAACCTTTCTATATATGGTTTATGCTTTTAATGATATTTGATTTGTTGGGAAAATATTGATAAATATGTAGCTTTTACTAAATATAGATATTTGATAAGAATTTTTTTTAAGAATTAAATAAATTATTTGATATATGATGAATAATTTGTATAGGTAAAAAATGTGTGGGGTCTAGGTATAGATTTTCCCTCGAGGGATCCGTAGTCTTTGGAGATGAATCATTTGGCCAAATCAGATTGATTTTAACCAGATATGTTAAACAATCTTTTGAAAGGTATTAACGTTAAATGAACCATGTAATTATACAACATGGATTAAAATAATTATAAATTTACTTTATTGAAAATTATGTTTCTATTATAATTTTCTATGATATTTTTTGACATTATCTATGGGTTCATTTAATTCTATTTTTTTGATTAAATTACAAGTGTTTCAGTTATTTAAATTTTTTATTGATTACACCTTGTTCACATATTTATATGAAATGTGTACTCAGTTATTTACCTAAAAATTATGATTATTCTCATTGATTTATTTTTTAATCAATTTTATTTACCCTTACTATGCATTTGAGCTTACCCATAATTTTTTCTTTTCCCCAGGTTATGTAAAGGAATACTTTGAATTAGTTTCATAGATGTTGTTCATTTAATATAATTATTTATTATGTTTTATTTTATATATCCCAATATAATATGGGTATCATGTATGTAATATGGTTTTACGAAACTACTAAATTGATCAGTCCATTAGGATTTGATTCCTTGTAATCATGGAAATATGATAAATTAATGCACTGTATTTAGGATTCATGGGTCGGGGCATTAAAATTTTAATCAAAGGATGTATAGTATAATCCTAGGAAACTATCTTTATAAAATATAGACTATAGAACATAAACCTATGAGATAATTTGATGATGAGTATAGAATAACTTCCCATATAAACCGTATTTATGATTATGATATTATATACTCATTAATATTTCAATTTATGATAAGTATTTCACTACATTTTAGATTACAAAATATATTATATAATCTTGTTTATTTGGTCATATATAAATGGAACCTAGAAGAAGGAATTTGAACATCACCGATGGACTTTTCCAAAGAGTAATAATGATAATTTATTTTATGATATTAAGCCAATCAGTTGAAGGTAAATAGTCTCCTAAGAATTGTTTTTATATAATTACATAGTATCACATGTAAATGAAGAAGATAAATAATTCCCAAATTAATATGGATTTGAATTGAAGAATAATCATAAAATGAAAGCTACGAAAATGTTGGATTAGGGAAATAATAGAAAGTCAGATATTCACACATGTTATAACTGTGGAGACAAACAACCGAGTTGTTTCTTTACATTAATGGGAATTTGTTACATGTGTGGAGAGAAAGTACAATATTCTTTTAATTTATTGAGAAATAAATACATAATGGTATGAATAAGAACTAAGATAATGTGAATGAATCAAATAAGAAGAAAATAATGAAGTAATTTTGACATTCTGAGAGCATCATAAAAATCGCCGTAGGAAATGATTGAAGGGAATATGAGTTTGTTATAAGTGAAAAGAAAAGGGTCATCGAGTAAAATGTTGAAAATAAATAATGAAAAGATTGATATTTAATGTTTCAACTAAAAGGATAAGGGGAACTACTCAAATCAATTCTTCAAGAGTGAAAGGTAACATAACACATAAGGGGATAAGGAATCAAGTTCAAGTTTATGTTAGTAAAATTTATTAAGATGAATGAAAAATGTGTATATTTATATATTTAAAAATTATCTCATTTGATTATTTTATGATAGAGTTATAGGTTATAAGAATTATTAAATATATATTTATTGTATTATCATACTATTTTTAACGGATTTGTAGTTATGTATTAAATTATTCCATGAAAATTCAATAAATGGAATGTTGAACTTCATTGAAAATAGATTATTAAGGTCCCTTACTATGTTCCTGATGTTTTTATAATGATGATGAGATAAGGAGAGGATGTATTTTCATAATGTAAATTTGATATGTTCTTAATACCTTGGATCTGAAAAATTATTTATTGAAAAAGTGGTATATAATATCATTAATGGGTTCTATAAGATTCTTCTATTTATGGAATATATCCAGTATGATATTTTTTTACATATTTAATAATTATGTATGCATGTTTTTAATAATGTTTTATAATAATTAAAGATATTACCATACAAAAATAGAATAAATGAAGAATTTTTCACATGTTGGTATGTGATGATTAAGAACTACATAATTATATTTGGGTAATTAATGATAAGGTCATTTTTGTAATTCAGTGTCCTTTCTTAAGATGTGTTGGATCATAATATTTTCGTAAAGTTATCCATTTATGAAATGGTTTATGTTGAGAATTAGACATATTGTTAGGGGTTAATTTATTTATTCATAATATGATACAAACTATGTTATGATATGATGTTGAAATAGTTCAACGAAAAAATGGTTAACATTGTGATTATGAAATATAATCATATCAAGTAAATATATATTTTTATATTCATTGACAGAAAAATAATTTCTCAACCTTATGAAAATATTCTAAATAATGGTTATCAAATAAATATCATTTATAATGATATCAATGACCTTTTTACACATATGTGGTTTATGGTATTATGGTCTTTATCCATCTATTTATCACCAATTTTATTTTTATTTTTATTCTTTATCACTCTCAAATATAACTTTATAGTTAGACTTCTCTTTTATTCCCACGTTTTCACTAATTTTCACCTTTTTAAAATCCCAATTTTTTGGTAAGCTTAACGTGTAATTTTCCATCATATTAATAATATATGTTATTAACACTATTTATGATGTGGGTGATTCAATAATAGTTTATTTTCACGTATCATGCCCTCAATTAAAGCGATCCTGTTTAAATAGAAGGAACTCAAATTATTTGTAGTGGGGAGAATATAACTCCCGCAAATTATAATATAAGGACATTATATTTTTCATAATGTATGACATGTAACACCAAAAAATTATTGAATATAATATACCTTGAATTTAAATTATATTTATCATTTTAAATATAATCAATAAAATCTATATATAGTAGTGTAAAAAATATTTATTTTAGCTTGTGTTGCATGCAGTGATTTTATTTCGATGTCTTACACTACATGCACGACAAAATATTACCAAATATTGTTAATATTATTACTTAAAATTTTAATTTTTTACTAGAATTTATTTTTTATGAATAATATTAACTATCTTATGAAAATGAATAGTATAATTCATTGGTTACCAATTAATTAGAAATGAATATAGAAACCAGATCTATATAAAGGGTCCAATTTTATAAAACAAATTATGATCCAAAGGGGTTTTATTATAAATTAATTACTCTTAATGTATTCTATTAGTTAAATATACATATTATATATTCAGTAAAATATTTTTTACATTTTCTAATAGATAATATAGGCATATTATTTGAATAAGTAAAATTTTACAGATAAAAAATTTATATTTTTATAAAGGATGTTTTGCCACCTTTTAACAAAGAATATATATTAATTCAAAATTTTAAAACATTTATAAAATTTATTGGTAAAAGTAAAAATCAGTTTTGAAATAAGAAAAAAACATTATCTTAGGGTGACTTTTTGGAATATTTCTATTAATTTTCATTAATTGATGAATACTAAAAAATTAAGGAATTTTAATTGAAAACATCTTCTTCATTTAAATAATTTATAAATATGAATAATATTTCTAATTAGATTAAATGTATAATTAGTTCAATTATTCTTAATTTAATCTATTTTATATCATTTTAATCTATATTAAATTTAATTTTGATATTAAAATATTTCAATCTTTTGAAAATTTTCACATCAAAAACATGCATTGACCTCCCATCTCCTAGATTAGTTTTAAAATAATTTATAGCACTTCAATGATTAAATTTTTTTAAAAATTTAATATATATTTGCAATAATCATAATTTAAAATTGCTAATATGCTCAACATAATTTTCTACGAAAAATATTAGTCAATGTAATTAAAATTAATCACAATGACTATTGGAAAAAACTAGCTTAGCAAGGGACTAAACCATAATCATAAGGGGAAAATTGAATTAAAAACATTCAAAAAATCCATTTTAATACCATATATAGACTATATAACACCTTTAATATAATTGTTTTTATTACTGGGCCTACTTTACATTTAATAAATGTGGTTGGAATTACCTCTTTTAGAATATTACAAGAGTACCACTCCCCCGATAAAAATTCTCTCACCCCTCTAACTTATTCACACATTTAAATTATATTTTCGAGACCAAAACCTAAATAATTATCTTTCCAACATCAAAATAATAAACATAAAAGCATCAAAATGTGAATAAAAAAGATTAATAATTTATTTTTGAATAAACAGAAAGGAGTTACCTGAATAAGACATAATGTTTTTCAAGGATCGTTTATTATTTCATTAACTTCTCCACTGCATTAATTATTATTATATATATTTCCTATAATAATGTCATTATCATAAATATAAGTAGCTGTTATTATGTCAATTTTACTACCTACAATCTCACAAACTTTCATCAAATGGGATACACAATCATTGTTCATGTGTATGGAGAACTACTACCCTGTGAATCAATGTCATTTATTCCTCCATTAAAACAACTCATGGTTGAAACTAATTACTTATTTATAGTATTTATATATTATATACCATATTTAAAAATTATATATTTTTATATAATAATTATATAATATATAACTTCGTTCATTTCATTTTGTGCGAGGATGATAACATCTTTTGGGTAGTTGGACTAACACCTCCTAAAAGTGATGCAATTCATTTAAAAAATGGAATTTAAAAAGGATAGTATTAATAATAGTAATAAATATATATACATTATAAATATTATAATTAAATTTTAATAAATATATTCACAATTTATTTTTCATTCTTTTAATATGATAAGAAATTGGAAACAACGTTTATGTGTAAATATCGATTACCGTCTCCATGAATGTGGCATTTTATTTCCAATATACAAATTTTATGTATTATTATAAATACATATATACTCTTATATATGTGATATTTACATAATTTTTTACATCATAAATAGGATTAAAACTATATTTATATAATAATAACAAAAATGAAAAGTCAAAATATACTCGTAAAACAAGGCAATTATTATATAAAATGATGACTAATTATTAATGAATGGGTTATAATAAGTTATAAAAGGAATATAAATGATTTCATATATATATAAATGTGGTATTATTATTATTTAATAACATTATTTACACCATTATATAGGAGATTATATAAATTCCAAACAAAATATAGCACATAGTAAGTGATTTAATCTCAATATACATTCATTTGATACTAATTGGTTATTGTGCACCAATTAATATTAATGTGGTGTATATTCTTTCCCTTTTTCATTTAATATGAGAATAGACTCATAAATCATGGTATTTTATGTTTCACTTTGAATTATATAATCCAAGGGGTTTTACTTGAAAATTTCCAAGTGGTAAAGGTTAACTGTGCAATCCCACATTATTTTTAATTGTTAAATTTCTCCTGAATAAATCACTTAATTATGACAAGTTTTCATTAAAAAAAACATATATTTTATATATACATAATCTTATGTGATGGGTATAGTTATTTATTAAACCATATTCCTTTCTACGTACATTGTAGACTTTGAAATCCATTTGATTATTAGGAGAAATTTTGATAATTGTATTATATTTTACTTAATAATGATATTTGATAGGGTATATTGTTCATTAATTAAATAGATTAATAGAAATATGAATAAATATTTAGGATGGAACTATGTGGGTGTGGCTCGGTTATATAAATCGCATTGATGCATCAGTAGTCTCATGATATAACCTAGTTTGCTATATCAGATTGGTTTCTACCTGATATTCTAAACTTTCTTGTGAAAGGTCATGTTGGTAAAACTACCTTGTATATATGAAACATGGATTCAAATAATTTATATTTTTATTCATTAATAATTCAGTTTTTATTTTTTTTATCCACAATATTTTTTCTTTTACATTATCAATAGATTCATTTCTTCTCAATTTATTGATTAAATTTTATGTGTTTTAGTAATTTACCTTATCTTATTGACTATTCCTTATCTAGATATTTATATGGAATATGTTCTCAGTTATTTATCAATTTAATATGATTGTACTCGTTGATTCAATTTTGATTTTTTTACTTACCCTTTATGGGAATTTGATATCACCCTAATTTGTGTTTCATTTCCCTATGTTGTGAAGAGGAATCCCTTGAACGAGTTTCAATGATGTTTTTAAATTTTGTTTTTTATTGTATCATGTTTTATTTTCAATTTACCATGGTAGTATTGGTGTCATGTATGTAATATGGATTTTCTAAAATAGCTAAAATAATTGTTCCAATATGATTTGATTCTTGTTTAGTATGCCAATTTATTAAATTATGGAATTGACTTTGGGCTTCTTGGGTCACATTGTTATAGTAACTACCCTTATTTATTCCAATCTACCCATTAAGGAATATAAAAAAGCACAGTTGGTGTGTGTCTGTGCGGACAACCACTGTCACGAATCGATGACATCAAATGTTTTTTATACCACCTCTCATGGTTGTTTTTAAGGATGATATTGACGAATAAATATGATATATATAATATAAACATGATTCTAAAATGTAAAACTACTATATTCATTAATTCCCTATTAATGTTTGGGAAAAAAATTTACCATGTGTTGTGCAGACTACCACCTATTTGAAGTTACATATATCATTTTTCGCCTAATTTATTTATTATTTATTAATCCCTATTTAGATATGACTCCCCACATCAAAATTTTCTAAATAATATAATTATTATCCTTTAATATTGATATTATGTAAAAAATAAACCACTTCATGATCATAATCATCCATTAATTATTGAATGTTCATGTTTGCGTCAGATTTAACCACTTAATAGAAAAATGCTTTAAAACGTTATCAAGGATGACTATATGAACCTTAATAATTATTTAATTAAAATTTAATAATAAAATAAATGTTTTTTTAGGAATGTTTATATTATGTATTTGACTTATTATTGAAATATAATATTTGATTTCTAAAATTACTTAAATAAGTTGACATTAACTCAATATGCTTATGAATAACAAAAATACTAATGGAATGATATAATAGAATTATAAATAATAATAATATATCTATTATAGTAATATATATTATCTATAAATGATGAATACTGGGGTAATAATAAATAACAACACTATATTTATGAAACATATAAAAATAATCAAACTATGAACACTTGATTCATATGGAGAATGACTGTATATGATGACTATAATTGGAAAAAATATGAGTAATGTTATAAATTAATTAATTAGGGAAGATATATTTTTTATACAAGAGGTTAATGTACACTCATGGAATTCGGTACAAGAGCTAAGGTTTTTACATCTTAAATTAATATCATAGACCCATGTTGGGAATTATGCACCTGATTTCCTTTATGGGGTTTATATACTGTCTATTTGAGATGTTATATCAAGAAAATTATTTTATTCATGTTATTTTATGGTCAAATTGAATATTTATCTTTAATTTTTTTGACTAAATTTATACTCAAACCACAAGTGGGGTTTATATTCTAAATTCTCATTATTTTGGGACTCATGATATACTCACCAGTTATTTACTTTTTTCTGCTGTATACATTTCAATTAAATACTTTTTACCTGAAACCACATTAATTTTAATATTTTTACTAGTCTATATTAGTATCCCTCTCATATTATCTTGATTCATTTGCTTCCAAAACCAATTAGAAAACTCAATAATTTTTATAGTGGAAATTCCATCCCTTGTTTTGGTCATGTAAAAGTGTGTGTAGTTCCCTTGAAAACGAATCCCTATCTAGTTATTGTAATGTGGATGTGGATTTATCATAGACTCTCCAAATTTTAATAACCCCAAAAAGGGTTATTTAGAAATTAACTTGATCATCACCCATATTTATAATGAATTGGCGCAGGACTACACACTTTTCTAGACACACCTCGTGGATATTATTTGGAATATTCACATGCACATTATGCACCATAATGAAGTATTCTTCCTATAATTCCTTGGTCTCCTTCCAATGTTATATATTGAACAAAATTTTTATCTTCAATGGATAACCCATCACAATAAAATTACCTCCCCCAATATATTTCTTTGATAAGGGTACTTCCTATTATGGTGATGATTCCCCTAAGCTTCTAATTAGATTAAGGGATATTCTACTAGATATCCACATTTATCCAGTGAATAAGAAATTATTTGTTTTCAATATTTATAATTACATAGATAGAATTTTTTTTATTCAACTTGAGTTTTAATAAGTAATAGTATGATATGTATTGTTGGTTCTTATGGTTAATGCTTTAAACATAATCAGCTGAGATGTGGGGCCCAAAATTATATAGCTCTCGATGCATCAACAGGTCTCATGAGAAAAATAATGTTGTTTTTTATACCTGTAATAATATAATTACAATTTCATAGTATAAGGCCTTGTTGTAATGTATTAATTTATATAATTATGCATTCTATCAATATGTGATAAATGATTTTTGTTAACCAATTTTTAATATATTTTCATCGATATTTAATTCCAACAATTTTAGTTGATTTTGGATTCATTTTTATTATTTATTTCTTCCACATCACATATTCCATGTAATTGATATGATGGATTCTGATTTATGGTACTCCTTACTAACAATTTTAGATTATCCTTATTTCTTTTAATTTCCCCAAGAAACCTGCATTATAACAATGTGTATTTTTTTGATATGATGGAAGGAATAATTATGTTCTCACAAAGTGATCAGGTGGTATTTTATTTTTTATAATGTAATGCATGTATATTTATATTCTTATACAAATACTAAGATGTTGGATCATTAAATAACTCTTATATTATATAACAGTAATGTATTATAGTTGTTGGATCCTTGATTTAAGATTCTGAGTATAAATATTTTGTATTAGTGGATGTTATGTGAGAATCATTGCGACAAGATTTAGATAAACCCAGTCAGAAAACACAAGCACTATGAAAATACCTCAATATTTCTTGAGAAAATTCTTGAAAACATAACATAAATTCTATTTTACATTTCAATATCATGATATAATTATGTACATTAAATAGTTTAGAGATAGAAAGTATATAAAGTATATTACTTTTTTTGAGGGACCATATAATCATTTATTTTTAATAGAGGGACTTTATCTACTGAGTGTTTTCTCAACCCACCCCTAATTCATTCATTAATGAAATTTTAGGAAGAGGGGAGGATGAAGAGTGATATATAGAAAATGAATCTATCCTGAGAATAGTGGATGTAACCATGGTAGTAAAATTCATTGATGTTATATAGAGGAATTACATTGTAATAAATTATAGTGTGATGATGATATCCCCATTATTATTATTTCAAATGAAAGAACTATATCTAAAAATAATTATAGAATTGAACTAGTTATGTTGGTGGAGTTTCAAAAAGAGATACTGGAGTTGTGCGGTAAGGTATTTATATTCCATAGTGTTTCACTATGGGGATACAAAATATTATTCATTAAAAATAAGGATGGATCTATGAGAATGATCATTGATTGTATGGAGATTACTTCCATTACGATAAGAATAAGTATAATTTTCCAAAATTTTATGAATTATTTAATAATATTTAAGGAACTCTATAATTTTAAAATAATTAATTTTTGTTTGGTTATCCTTCATTATATTTTGAAGAAGTTTGATATATCAGAGAAGATATTTTGAAGAATTTATGGACATAATATATTTTGATAATGACTTTTGGAATGACTTTTTCACCTTCTATAATTATAGATATGATGAATTGAGTATTCATGTATTATCCTGAAAATATTTTTGTTATATTCATTAATTATATCCTAAAATATAGTACTTTATTTGATGAGATTTAGAGGTATCTAAAAATATTTTTACAAACCCTTAGAAAGAAATAATTACATAGGAAATATAGAAAGTATAAATTTTGTCTCACTAAAGATTCATTTCATGTCCACATTGTCTCCATTAAAAGAATATATTTTTTCCCTTAAAATAAAATGATAATAAATGGATATCCAAATAAAATAAAATAAACATGATCTAATGTTCCCTTGATTCAGCAGGTGACATTCAGTAGTTTGTTCAAGATTTCACATGGTTGGATAGATCATTAACAAAGATAATATGTAAAGGGGTTAAATTCACATGTTCTAGGAAATGTGAGGAATTTTTTGATTAGTAATAGGTTATTGAATAATTAAATGGTATTACACATACCATAAGGTATGTAATGTTTTGAAATATATAATAATTCCTTGAAGAAATGACTTGTTATTATCCTTTACGCATTGATATATTAATGGCTTATGAATCAATGAAATGTAAAATCAATGATCCGAACTATCTAACATATGAAATTGAGATATGTTCAGTATAATTTACTTTTCAAACATGCATATACTACCTAATGTGGTTAAATATGGCATATATATATATATAACAAGAGTTTGATGTATATCTTCCCTCATATGGACTTCGACATGACGCAAAGAAGTTGGTTGGAACTACTTTAGGAATATGATTGATCAATACCCTAACACCATGGGAATAAATACATCGTGATTGAATAATTATGTTTGAGGTGCCATGGAATTATTACCATGACAATGATTAACAAATATATTATATATTGAGATCATGTAAATATGGATATGGTGATTTTTAGGAAATGGTATCCATCATTCCTATTCCAATAATTTACTAAAATATATTTATTAGAAGGTATATAGAAGTACCAATATAATGATGAGGAAATAAAATGGATGATTAAAGAAATAAATGGGGAGAAAATGATAGAATTCGTTTATAGAGATTGTACGTTTAATATTGGGAAGAGTTTATGTGTTACATCCTTAGGGAAATAGTTTATGAATCAAATAGATTAATTATATCTATACAATCTAGTCATGGAAATATGTATTGGGATTTAAGAGTTCATTTTTAAGGAATTGTATGAAATGATAAATTGCATACTATGTGTCCCTATTATTAGTAATTCAGTGGGTAAATAATGAATGAAAATATCTGAATAGTGCCATGAAATCTCTTTTTATACCTATATAGATGTGAGACAATGTTACAGTAGACATTATCATTTGAATTTTAAGGACCCCATGGAAGAATGGTGTTATAGGGGTCATTTTCAATCATCTTACTAAGTCTAATCATTTATCAGCTATATGTGATGATATACCCCTTGAACAACTTTCTGTGACCAATATCAATGATACTATAAGGCTTCATTAGGAACATATATTTATTTTATTGGATACTGACCATCATTTCACATAAAAATTTAAGAATATTATATTAATTGACCTTGATAGTAAGATACAATTAATGATATCCTATAGTCCCCAAACTGATGAATAGTCTAAAGGGACTATCTTGAATTTGGAAGAAGCATTGAGAACATATTATCTTGACAAGTAAGGTTAGTGGCATTGATATATATCTTTGGTGTAATATTCATAAAATAATAGTTTCTATAATATAATGCAAATGAAATAATAGGAAATATTGTACGAGAATATGTTTCATACTCTATCCCGTTGGAAGGAAGTCGGAGAAACAATGAAAGTTAGACAAGATATTATACAAGATACATATATTAATGTACATGATATTTTGGATATTATTAAATTATCCTAGATCAGAGAAAATATCTACCTTAATAATGGATGTAAAGTGTTTTAATTTCAAGAAAGATATCATATATTCGGGAAGGTTTCCTACTGGAATGGTGGAATTGGATTACTCGACTAGTATAGGTTCTTCGATGAAAAACATTTAAGTGGAAACATGGGAGCCTGAAGAATCAATGATGAAGGAATATCCACATTTTTTCAATAGAATATATTTCACCCAATTTTTAGAGTGAAATTAATTAGGGGTGAGTATAATACCTAATACCCTATTTTAGTAGTTGAACACTATATCCTAAACTATCACTAAATGCACAATATTATAATAATTAATTTATGAGCAAATTTAAGATTCTAATTTCACTATGTTATAATTTATTTTTTTATTAAATAAAAAAAATTTCTTAATTAATAATAATGATATTATATTACAATTAATTTTTTTTTAATTTTACAAAATGATTGATTTTTAGATAAATAATGCAATTTTTTTTATTAAAACGATAGAATCTATAACATCTATGATTTAATAATAAACTATAACTTAAAGAACACTTTTATTTATTAAATATATGTATTATAAGTAACACTATGTATTTTGATATTCTATTTTTAATTTATAAACATACATTTTATATTTTAAATTCTTAATAACATTTTTAAGTAAATTTATTCTAAAACGTTATATATTTACTATTTTAAAATTAAATTATCAGTTTTAATGTTTATTAAAATTAAATGTATTTCTAATTTTTAATATGTGGTTTCTAATTATATAAAAAATTCAATGTTATTTTTAGGCATAAAAATAAGATTGTGAGGGCTAATTTTAATTATAGTGATAATAATAAAACTGTTTTTCTCAAAGAATAATATTATTAAAATTGGTAATTTTTATATAAAATAATAAATTAATCATTTCTCAATAATGATTAGAATAAAAATTTTAAACCAAAATATACATATATTAACAGTAATTAATTTAATAATCAATACTTAATTTATTTGAGAAATCATAATTGTGAAAACCTCATTTTTCTACAAAAAATGGATTTTCTATATGATATACGTTTAAATATAAAAGTTTATTTTATCATGTTTCTTAATTTAGTAGGATAATATCAGTTTTAAATTTCTATTTATAACACACAAATTTGGTAATATATTTTCCTTTTTTTATAATAATATATAAATTACTTAGTTAAAATCATGTTACAAAGGTAAAAACCGTACAAAGATAATATAAAAACATAACGGTAAATAACTAAAAACGCCTTTAAAAAATGTAAAAATTCTTCGTAATGAATTTATAAAAACAAAGAAAACCCAAAATATGTTATTTCAAGATTGTTGATTTATTTACATTTTAATAGTGTAATTATATCAATGGAACGAATAGTGTATTTAAAAAGTGCCCTTTATTCAATTTTAAATGGAACTCAATTACTCCACATCATAACAAACCTATATCATATAATTTATTATTGAAATATAACACATATTTAATATTATAACAAAAAAATCCTTATCCCTATAGTCACCATTATTAATCTTGATGATTCCATTTCCAATGATATTTCTATGTGAAAACTGATGCTCATGATATATGTACTACCTTCTTCTTATTCATTTATTCTTAATAGTATTTTTTATAACCTATTATATTAAATAAATAAAATAAAATTTGTATAATTATTATTCTAGGGTTTTATTATAAAAATTTAATAATTATTATTATTTCATATCCATCAATTACGAATAATGAAAAAGTGTCTTTCATGCATGTGCACGAACTATCCCCTTTACGATTCAATGTTTTCTATTTTTTTCTACACTACCTATCATGGTTTGTTTTAATGATGGTATTGATGAATGAATTATATATATATATATATATATTATTAATATGATTATAATATTTAAAATTATCAATTTCTATAATTCCCTCACATACATTGAGATTTAAAAACATTAATCCTCCATTGTGAAGGTTACTACCTCTGCGAAGTCGTATATCTCATTTTTCACCTTGTTTCATTCATAATTTTTAGACCATCTTTAAATATATCCCATAAAAATAAAATTATTTAAATAAAATAATTATAATCCTATAATATTTATATTATTTAAAAATTAAACCAATTTCATAATCATAATCATCAAATAGTTATAATATTTTCTTATTTAAGTATATTTAACAACCTACCTGAATAATGATATGAAACTCTATCATGGAGGAATATGGAAACATAAATAAAAATTTAGATGTAAGTTAATTACTAAACAATAATTTTTAAATTTTTCAAAAATTTATATATTAATAATTTTAGTTATTATTTAAATATCATATTCAATCACTAAAATTACGAAAACCTGCCGACACTAAATTAAAATTCATAAAACATAAATAAATTTATAATCGAATGACATAATGGAATTAAAAATAAAATTTATTCATCTATTTTAGTACATAAAATTTTAAAGTAATGATAAACATTGATATAATATCAAATATCAACACTACTTTTATGAAAATAATACAATGGATCGATCCATAAACACCTAATGTTATAAAGTAGGTAAACACACTATAATTTATATAGGGATTAAATATATATAAGGAATACAATAAAAAATTAATATGAGTAATGTTATAAATTAATTGATTAATTTAGATTTTTTTTAATATAATAGGTTAATGTAGGTTCATGGATGTTAGTACATGTGATAAGGGTTTCCCATCTCAAATTTCACTATTTGAGATATGTTTTGTATTACGAACCTAATTTAGTTTATGTGGTTTTTATTCCACCTATTTGAGAACCAATTTCTGTAGAATAATTTTTCCATGATATTTTGTAATCAATTTAACTCCTCTATTTCAATATTTTTTTATTTAATTTCTACCCACACCATAAGGGTGGTTCTCTAACTCAATTTTCATTCATTGAGAATCATACAATATTCACCATTTATTTCCTTTTGTGTGGTCTATAAAAATCCATGTAATCCTTTTCACCATATAAATAAATAATTTCAAGTGATTCAAAATTATATATTTTTTTCCATCGATCATATTCTTTTGATTCAATAATTACTGAAATCATTATAATCCGCAATCATTTCCATGATGGAAATAATATCTATTGTTTTCATAACATAAAAGTGTGTGTAGTTTCCTAGTAAATGTATCACTTTTTAGATAATATTATTTGTATGTGGTTCTGGAATATATTCACCTATGTTAAGTCACCCTGAAATGTACTTGTTGAGAATTGACTCAATCATAACTCTAATGCATGGTTAATGGGCCTAAGACTGCACACCATGATTGATACTAAAGGGGGATATGATTTAGAATATTATGAGTCAGTTTATGAACAATGATGATGTATTTTCCTAACATTTCACTAGCCTCCTACTTATGTGAGATATTGAACCAGGTTACCATCTTTCACTGATAACCCAAAACCTGAAAAGTATCATCACCACTAAATTAATTTATTAAGACTACTTCATGTTACTTTGATGATAACCCACACCTTTTAAGTTGATTTTAGGATGATCTCCTAGAAACACATATTATCACATTGAATGAGGAATTATATGTTTTCTATATTTTTCATTTTTTAAATAGCCATGTTTTTATTGTGCTAAAAGATATCTAGGGAGTGTTGTGATATTTATTGGTGAATCATATAGTTAAATAATTGTACAAAATCAAATGATGGATGGGTTATTAAATTTTATATCCCCTTAATAAATTGAAAGGTCTAATGAGACAATGCTGCTTGGATTTTGCTGCATACCTCTCCCTATATCAGTATAGTGAGTTGGAACAAGACCTTGATAGTATGTTTTAATGTTAATAATTATTAATTCCATCAATATAAGATAAGTGATTTTTTATCCATGTTTTCATTTATTATCATGGATATAAAATTCACTTAATTTCATTTTATTATGGATTCATGTTGTTAACTTATAATTCCAATATCATGTGTTCTATGTTTATAAAATTATAGAATCATTTTTGTACTACTACATACTAATCATCTGATATCATTAGTATTTTTTCCCATTCACTAGTAAATTAAGTGGTGAATCACATGTAATTTTTAGGGATATAATAGAAGGAATAATAATTTTTTACACTATGTTCACTCTGTATCATATGTATTCAAATTTAATGATCTTATGGTTCTAGTCTTACAATATTACTACGTTAATGTATAATTTAGGGTATCCTGATTATTTTAAATAATGTAATATAAGTGTCGGTTATAGTTTTCTAGAGACTAGGTTATTACAAGTATTCAATTTGGTATCATGACATATATTAAATTTCCGTAATTCAATATCAACAAAAGATGAAAATGGTATTAAAGTCAGTGAGGTCAATATATAACATTACAATGATCCAACAATACAAAACAGTACAGATATGATGAACACTATGAGACCATATTCTCTACCATCCCACACCAAACATGGACATTCATAATCAAGAGGGCCAACAAACAGAATTTTTCCCTTTTCATTACTAATGTTATGAAAAAACAAATTTGTATACCCCCAATAGTATATGAAGGGTGTGAGTAAAATTCCATTTGGATACTGTAATAGATCTATAAATGGTATTTCTTTATAAATAACAATAACTATAGTTTTAAAAGTCTCAATTTAAAACACATTTACTTTGAAAAACATTCATTATAAATCATTTATTTCTCAAAATGAATGATGTTTTCAAAGTATAAATCAATGTGGTATAGAAAAAAGGATTTGAATCCACGTGGAATTAAAAATCAACTAATCCAAACAAGAAATAATAATAATCATAAAAATTCTCATGTATCCATACAAGGGTATTGGAAGAAAATACAAGGCATCTAAATTAACCAAGTTCAAGTAACATACAACATGGAATCTAACCATTGTGGTCTATAATGTCTTAGTCTCACGCATTTTTACTATATATGTAAATAACATCAATATTGGGAAATCTCGATATCACCCTTATCACCCAAATTCCTCATATGGGATCTCTTATTATACTATGTAAATATTCCCCATATTTTTTGCAACCTATAATAGGGATTCATTTTCTGTAACACCCACACACCTAGGGTCTCCCATGTTCCCTTGATTTACATTCACATAAATC
Organism: Viscum album; assembly: GCA_963277665.1. Classification (NCBI taxonomy): domain Eukaryota; kingdom Viridiplantae; phylum Streptophyta; class Magnoliopsida; order Santalales; family Viscaceae; genus Viscum; species Viscum album. The sequence continues at coordinate 1,255,061,374 of OY728142.1, read as the reverse complement.
ATTATAAACACCTATTCTATTGACAAAAAAATCTTATAATATTTCAATAATCAATGAAAAGGTAAACTATTCCAAAATCCCTAATAAAACATATTTGAATTCAAAAAACCTCCACGAGACATTCTTTAAAACACATTTCATGCACCAAAACCTATTTCCTTAGAAAATAAATTCAAAGACATTAAATTTTAAAAAAATTCCCGGAAATAATAAAATCTGAATGATTCATAAACATTTATTAATTTTGAAATATATTTAATAAAAATAGAAGATAATAATTATGAATTAAGGGTAATCCATGGAAAATGACCATCAGGTAGATACACCAACCTTGAAACTTGATGGAAACTCATAACCTTTGATAAAAACCATTAGAACATAGTATAAAATTTCATTATGAACCTAAATCACTATGAAATCCTATTAAAACCCCACCCTCTATCTGTGTTTCCTCACCCATGGAATGGTAGGGTTCTAAAAATCCATGGAAATGGATAAATAAGGAATTAGAATGGTGTATAAGAAAGAAAATGAAAGTAAGTTCTGATTAACTCAATAAAAATCCCCAAATTCAATGTAAATCAACCATGAAATGAAGGGTATAAGAGTTCAACTCCTATAAGGGAGTTTATCATGTGAATAGTGGGGAAAATAAGTTTCTTAGTCTTATTAACTCATAAGTGAATTTTTTTAATTACAAATATTGTAAGAATGTTGTATGATCTATATAATATAGTTTCATAGTTTGGAAAACCATGAACCAATCATTCAAGAGAGAATTCATTCAAAAAAATTTCTATAGTTACTAATAATTATTTAATGTTCATAAAAAATCATTTAGAGACCATTATAAACAAAATTTCCCCCCAAACACACCACCTTCATGATTATCCACACTATTAACACTATCTATTCACTACCTAGGTACCCTAACCATTTTCTCCAAAATTTTAGTATTTTCCACCAACAAATATAGGGAATCCCAATAATAAATTATTAAATTAATTATACACAAAAGTAAACATACCAAGGAACTAATAGATTTCACAATTATCCCCATCATTCCGCTTTCTACTGCAAAAAATACTTCAATATTTTTTTAAAAAAATATTGATATGGATATTAATCCCTCCTCGAGAATTTACACTCTAATGTATCATGGATATCTCCTAAACATTTATAAATGAAAAAGACCAATAGGGTGAATTTTCAACAAACAACATTAACTACATAATCCAAGAAAAAAATGGCTTCCCATCAATGGTGATATCAGGATCTACCTCTAAATCCTCTCACTCTATCATATCAGATTGTTCTAGATGGTACATCCTTATCTGGGTAACATAGAACACGTCATTAATTGAGGTTATCCATGTTTGGAATTCAAACGAATAGTATATATTACACAGATTCTCGATAATTTAAAATGGTCTGACATAATGAATTGATTATTTCCTCTTATTCCTCAACTAATGAATTCCATATCAAATAATTACCATAAGAAACACATACTCACCAACATCAAAATCTAAAATTCAAAAAATAAGATTGAAATATTATTTCTAGTGACCCTGATATGTATATAACCTTTTAAAAATCAACTTCAATTTCTCTATAGTATCTTGGATGAGACATTTTCCCAATTAAAAACATTTACCCAACTCAACCCATCAAAATGGGGACTTACATCATCACCTAAAAAATGCATTAGTATGATACATATTGACTGAGGATGAATAAATATATTTTTATGAAAACATAATAAATAGCATATTCCATTTCCAAAAACCTCTTATGTCATGCATCCAATCTCGGAGCATAAAATCAAGAATATAGATACCTCACATAGTTGGGTTCCCATGGATTCTTATATACGCCTCTAAAACCAAGAAGTAAAATAAAAATCATGGAAAATTAATATAAACGAGGGAAACCTATGAATACAAATGATCTCTCATCACACAGTTTTTTGAGCTCTTCCTCCATCAATAACTCTTCAATGAGATGAAAATTGTCTAATATAGTAAAACAAACCTAAAAATCCCTAGAATACATCTATCATATCTCACCATACTAAAATTTAAAACCTTTTGAGTAAATGATTTCCATAGAAAATATAATCTTGAATGGTCTTTAAAAAACTCCTTTGATAACCAACCAATCATAAAAATCTCTTGATCTAGAAACTATTATTAGGTCAGTCCTAAAACATTACAACATTGATATTATTATGATCCCATAAAATACCTTTCTCAATTACCACATGATCAAAATATTTACTTGTTGGATTTCAAAATGTAATTTAGATAGTATTGAATACAATTTATTATATTTCATGGTTCCCAGAACAAACTCTAGATGGTTTATATATTATTCCTCTACCATGGTGTGCACTAAGATATCATAAATGATCATAACCATTAAAAAGTTAATGATTTAATTCATCAAATCCATATAGACCAAAATATTTCTATTAAGTCCAAAAATAATGCAAATTTGATATAAAAACTCACACAATCTCTAAAAATATGTCATATGAACATCATCCTCATAGATTCTCAATCAGTAATACCCTGAACATAGTCAATTTTTGAAAACAAATGGCTCCCCTGAGATGATATGAATGATCATAAATGCTATTAAATGATTATTTTTTAATTATGATATAAAATTTAATCTTGTGATAATCTACCCAAATTTAGATATTTTTATCTACCTTATTTAATAGTACAATTGGTGATGCCTATGCTAACATGCTCAGAAAAATAGATCCCTTATTTTCCAAATCGTCCAATTGTGCCTTCAAATATCTCAACCCAAAAAAAATGGATTTAGTTTGAAAAAAAATAACTAGGGATCATCATATAGAGTTGGTGGATAGTGAAATTAACCTCATTATATAATGTGACCCCATAAAAATCATCTGAAAATGCCTCATGGGTATTATTTCACTACCTCTTGATGTCAACCCTTTTCACCTTACTCCAATGAATCAAATAAAAAACTAGATAAATATAATGAAATAAATCCTATATATAGTGAAATGGATCATACCTCCCTTTCATCAAGTCCCAGTCACCCTATAAGATGTGAGTGTTTCTTTAAATGTTTAAAAACTAGACCATTAAATGATAACATTCAATTTGTGCTTTAAAACTAGTCATCTTGTATATGTTGGTGATGAGATCTAAAAAAATTGGTCTTGTACATGGAGACTCATAACTATTTCCATGTCATAAATTAAAACACAACTGTTTTGGAACATAAAACATTTCTTCTTCTTCTTTCCCAAATAGGGAAATAGATCCATAATATTTTGAATCAACTATAGCTACATGCCTAAATAGTCAAACATCATTAATGATATAGTGTAATGTGAATCACCTATATTAAACAAACATAAATACATTGAATTAAAAATAAACACCATACCTCTCATAGTGGCTAGCACAGATTTTGAATCCTCGTGTTCAATCTATGTTCCATAAATTAACTATTACTCAGTCACACATTGAGTCTTTATATTTATATGAGAATATCTTTTGGACTAAGACTGAGATTATTTAACACTGTAAGGGTCGTATGACACATGTTGACCCATAAATAATTAGCAAAGAAGTCCACTACCATGAGGGAAATTCCTATAGAACATCATAAGATAAAATTTATTACATCACAAGAGGCATGTCCTCAGATACTCAAAGAATTTATGGTTAGCATGGTGAAATTGAACTCAGAAAAAAAAATTTATAGGCATACTCATTGAAAAAACAAAAAAAAATTAACCTCATAGATGATGAGAACCTTTTCTTATATCCTAATGTGGTTAATCCCACATTCAATTCTTATTATAGGGTGTGAACTGGTTTCCCAATGCATTCAAAGGAACACCATTGAGACATATTGTCTTAGATAACTATAGCTCAACCATAACTAATCAATCATCATATTTGAAAAAAATTAGTAGGAAGAGAAAAATAATAATCAATCAGATCTTAGATTTTATACCAATTTCAAATTGTATATCCTTAAGCTATTCATCACAATGATGTCTTGAGAAAAATAAACAAATTCATAAAACTGAGTATCATGCTTCATTACCAAACTATCTCCCTTATCTATAGTAAAAAAATTATATGCCTTCACCACCTATAATTTTTTACAATAGGCTACTAATTGAAGCCATTATTCAATGTATTCCATTTTATATCCTTATGCAATATCACATGAAATATAGTTTCCCACCACATTTAAATAGGTTTTTATAACATGTAAGTAGAAAATCCTACATTAGAGGTATTAGGTGTCTTCAATAAATATAAGATACACATGATACATTAAATAAACTCCATATTCTCCTAGGTTCCATTTTCAGTATAGAAAACTGATAGATTCTACTTAGTGAACTCCTAAGAAAGGTCCAATATATATGCTTGTTCAATTATACCATATTCTTCCAAGGATATTAATATTATAGATCATCATTTTGAAAAAATAATGGTCAACAAAAGGGCCTGATTATGGAACATTGTCTACCACTCTCTTTATTCAATTGGATAATGATCTTATGAATGAAAGTATATATAAATCATTTGACATATAACCCATTCAATACAGCATTAATCCTCAATCAGCATCAATTAATCACAATTAAACCATTCCATAAACAAGTAATAACTAATGTTATCTTTATTAACAGTTCTACACAAATAAGGGGTTAAAATAACAATCTTTTATACTTTTTCTCAGTATGCATACCTTGTCCACATAGTTTGGAAAACTATGTGTCAACCATGAAGAGTGTCATTTGAGGGATCATAGAAAAGACTATATAATTTATATAAAATTTTCAATATCATTCATCCAAACCATGTTCCCCTATTTCATTTCTTGTTTCACCTAAATACTAAATATTTCTTAAAATAATTTGCAAGATAACAAAAAAACTCAAAACTAATAGATATACACTTAAATTCTCATACAACGAAATAAAAATAAATATGAATTACATAAAAATATTAAAAAACAATGAAATATGATGTTATGTCATGATAAAGAGTTTTATAAAAAATATTCAATACTTCCTTATCAAGTTATAAAGGCCATGTCTTCTTGTTACCACTACCTCTCGAATAATAATAGGTATTTGGTACCATTTTGAAAAAAACATCCCATTTCGACCTAATCAATCACTCAATATTGCTCACCAGATGTCCGAAATTAGGTTCTTGATCACCATGGGTTGGTTACATGAACTAGGGTATTGTCATAAAACATTTATGAATGGTTTCATCCTAATAATAATAATAACCAAATCATAGATTATTTATTGAAATTTTGAATAACTAATCCATTTCATAGAAATTACTTCTATCAAATAAGCAGTCTAAAATGTTATAAATATACAAATAGAGAAAATGACACAATGACCTAAAATAGAAATAATTGATAACATCACTTTAAAATTTTTCGACAACAAATATATATGGTGTCCATAAAACAATATAAAAAAAATCAAAATTGAACGATGTATGGTGTCGTCAATTCATAACATCCCAATCATCCAAAACACACAATGATAAACATGAGATGATATCCATGATCCCATTATCTCCTCCATCCCAAACCAATTGAGGACATTGTTTAAAAAGAGGATCCACCGAACGATATGGTTCCCTTTACTTTACATGTGTCAGATGATAATAGATCTGCATATAGAAAATATTATATGATTTTTATTAGGAGAATCCCCATAGGATACCTCTATTAATATATATAAGTTATTTTTCTTTGAAAACATATAGCACAAGTTTGAATGTTAATTTTAAAATAATTTTACATTGAGAACCTTTATTTATAAACCAAATTGGGTTCTATCAAAACAAAACATGATTCAAAACAATGTAGAAATGAAACTCAGAAAAAATGGATAGAAGCAACATTCCATAAAAAATTATCAACTCGTCAATAAATTGGATGGGATTTATAAAAATCATCATGTATGCACATAAGGGATTTTTTCATAAAACATAAGGAATCTAAATCAACAAATCACAAGAAACATGAAACATGTGATCTAACCAATTGGTTATAATAGGTCTTATTATAATAGAAGTTCCCCAATTTTTTTGGGATAACATCAAGATATCGATCTCTCTCAGTATCCCCTAGGATGTATATTACACCCATGGTATCTCTGTAATATTATGGTACCCACATTTAGGTATTTATCATATCTTTTTTATTTTTCCAATTTATTTCTAGGCATTATGGAACTCCCAAGTATAAAGATAATTTTATGGGGAAAATGACCAATATTTTTTGTCTGTATGGTTTTTTGAATTAATACAGTCTGGGTATTAACAAAATAATATATTAATGGGGTTCATCCTATTTTTTAGAACACCAGTGTTGGTTTGGGTTTTTAGAAGAATAAGGGATATTCACTTTCTTCTGGATGATTACATTCTATGTAAATTATTAAATTTCATGAAATTTTTTTACACAACATTTAAATTATTCACATCATGTATTGGGTGCTATGTACATGTCATGAGTTGGGTTCATAGCATAAAAAATTTCATTTGGTTAAAAAAATTTACACATCATGAAAAGTATTTACATTGTGTAAGGGTTGTCAGGATGATGTCATGCCCTGATACATGGTGTGACAAGTTTACATGCCATGAAAATATTTCCTGACATGTACTAGGAAAATAATTATCTCCAAAAATTATTGATGGGTTTTCATCATTTTGGCTTTCATTAATTACATTATGCTAGAATGGATTACATGTTATGTAATCCACATAGTTTGTGTTTTTGGGTGCTCCATGGAAAATGTGTTTTTCATGAAATGATGATACTTTTATTTCTTGGACAAGGTGTTATCCCATAAAATTATGGAGACCTCCACTTTTTCTTGATCAATTCATTTATTTATTGATATTTGTTTTTATTTTGGTACATTTCTCTGAGTGATTAATCTGTCTCCTTCTCCATTTCCTCTATTTATCATACCACAATTGTGTTGAATTATTGGATCCATTAATCTATGATGATAATCTTCTTGATTTGTCATAGATTTTTGAAATGATATTCCACCATAGGAAAAATTTTCAGTTATTTGAGGTGTGTCATTGGAGTTTCATTGAGATATATTGGGTTATTTCATCTCAAATAACCATTTTTAAAAAACTCGGAGATGAAAATATATATTCTAGGTCCTCATTTGTTATCCTTTTCATTCCCCCATATATTTGGATTCTATTATGGGTGTGTGTGACAAAATTTTAAGATTTTTGGTTCCATTTCTTTTTTATTTTTATTTATCACTATTTTATATGTTTTTAAAATAGTTTTATAAATGATTTTTCATTATTTATTTTTGTGATGGGGAAATTATATTTTTAAGAAAATACATTTTTTCCTTATTTTAGTAAAATAAAAGGGGATTTCCACATAATTGTGAAATGGATTTTATGAAATGGTTTTCAAATAATTATTGTGATTAAATGGATTATAAAAAATAATGTGTGGGAATCCTTGGGTAATTAAGTGAAAGGTGTATATTAGGGTTATCATCAATTTATTGTTAGGGGGTTCACTCATGGGGTGTTTCTATTCTATCTATAACCATAGTTTTAGGGAGTAGATTAACATTTGGGTGTTCATTTAGGGGGTGTTCGTATATTCTTAATCACATGTTCTAAGGATGTGAATGTGCACTAGTCATTGAGTGTGGTACATGTATTCTTCTATCCTAACCTGTAGTTCTCCTTGGTGTGATGTTACCTATGGTTAGATTTGTATTAGATTTCATAAGATATGTAACACATTCTTCAGACTGATTTTATTTAATATAAGTATATTAAATTATATTTAATTATCTTACATGGGTTGTTTGGGAAATGTTGAAAAAGGGAAAATAAATTGATTTACATTTCTTATGATAATTTTTTTTAACTATAATCATAACTTGTTTTTATTAAAGTTGAAAATATTCATATTTCTATAATGGTATTTTTTAAAGATAACCTTGGTGTGATTATACTGATCCTTTTCAGCTCACACACTGTGTACCCCTTTGGTAGTGTAAATAACTTTTTATTTATTTTTATAATGGGAATGAAAAGGAACCATAGTGAGTTGATAAGGTTTTTATTAGCTGGGTCTAGGAAGTCAGTTCTGAGATGGTGATATTTTCCCACATTTTCAATTAGAGTAGTCAATTTTATGTTTTAGTTTTCCCTTCATGTGGGACACGTACATTGGAATATTTTGACTTCTTTACGTTCTATCATTTTTAAAATATTCTTTTAGTTATGGAATATGATTGTATTTTCATTTGTTTTTCTTTTTTTGTATATGTAAATATTCAATGTTTTTTCTTTAGGTTGGATGAAATCATTCTCTATGGTTGTTGTTTGATTTCCGGGTGCTAGTCGACATCCTATAGGGATAGGGAATTCCCTTCAGTTATATCGAAATTTGTCTCAAGTAGTAATTTGAGAGGGTTAAAAATTAGGGTTTGCCACATTTTTGATATCAAAGTGGTATATCCTAAAGAAAACTTATCTTTTGACATCAAGTAGTCTGGATATAGGATTGTTGAGACATGAGAAGTAGGTTTTAGTGAGTCCATGTCCATCACTTCTCATTATGAGAATGAAGTCACCATGTGATGTTGGGATGTGTGTATCCTATTTTGAGTTATTGATCTTAATCTCAGTTTTTTTTTGTTTTATAGTTTGAACTATGATTATTCTATTGTCTAATAATTTATTATATTTTAGTGTGTAGTGGAATGCCTCTAATGTATCTTCCACATGGTCATCAGAAGGGTTCAATGGATACCCCATAACATAATCCATCTCTAGATAAAAATATTATAGAGGTCATCATGGGGGATTCTTTTCATTCGACTAAAATGTAATACATGTCAAAAAAATAGTGGTTGAGGTTTATATATGATTTATAGGGGATGGGATTGATAATATATGTTCTTATGTTACAAGCCAACGTCCTTCAATGGTATGAATTTTCCTCAATTGGAAGAGGAATGGGTGGATAAGATTGATCATATCTTCAGCTTCTTAGATACAAGAGACGGTATCATGGTGCTGTTTGTGGTGTTTATAATTGAGGGTCTCAACAAGAAATGTTTCGAATCCATGGTATAGGCATATATTCATAGTATCTTGTACCAAAAAAGATTCAAGACCCTCTATTTCAATAGTTTTATAAGGGGTCACTGATGATGGATAATTCTATATAGTTCCTCTAATTTTAGCTGTGATAGCTTTCAGTGTCCGCCTACACTAATTGTTTTAATGAGCTTATTTATTTTATCCAATGCTAGTAATGAATGACCAACCAAAGGCTATGATGTACCTGTAGCATTTGTGATCATATATAAGATAACATGTATTTATGATAATTCATTCAGTTTATTTGGAGAAGTTATATAGGTAGATGACTGCATATATGAATATGGCAGTAATGGTTGGTTATTCTACCTAGTATATACCTTCCAGTGGATAATTCAGCTGCACGAAATAAAAGAAGAGAAATTAGAAATATCTTTTTTAGAGTGGTGTAGGTAGTTATTATTGGAAGGAAACCTCTATATCTTTATTTACAAATTGTATTGTGCCTTTTCCTTATTCCAATTTGGAAAGGTAGGACACACTCTATATTCTAGTCCTACACATGTGAAGATGTGTAACATTTGTGGACATTATGGTCATCTAAAATTATTCTATCAGGCTATGTAAATTCCATATTATGGTTAGAGATCATTGATTATAAAGTCTTCTACAACATTTTCATATGATTCATGGATTTTTGGGTTTTAACCAAAAGCCTCAAGAGTGATGAACCTTCATATTGTAGATATGTATCTAGTGGAGGTTGATATGGGTATAATAATAGTGAGAGGTACCATATTTATTTTATAAATTGTACTTATTTCATTTTTTTATGTTGGGGCTTCAAAATTTTTTATACTTAGATATTTGTTTGATATTCTTAAACATACAATAGAGTTCATTCAATTTTTCATAGATTTTGAAACACTCTATAAGAAGAGGAAAGATCGTGATTTTCAATGTATTTCATGTTTTCTATTTATTGATGATGTGGAGTTGGTCTAAAATTTTCTAATTCTCCATCTATATCTATATTATGTCGCCATTGGGATGAATTTGATTATGTCTCATCATGTAGATGTTGATGTTTATCATCCGGGTGTCTCATTTCAAGAGGTTGATGGTAGTTTTGGGGTGTTTTAGGGAGAGTGGGATCTATGTTCTAGTCATCAAGGACCTTTCTACATAAATATCAATAGTCTTTTGACTTCTATAGCAGTTTATCTCGATGACGCTTATTATATGGTTTAACTTCCTCCTATTATTCAATAATTTCCTACAATTTTTGTAGATGATTTATTCGATCATCCATTGGAGAGGGAGGTAGAGTTTATGATTGTATTATATTAATGTAAACTACCAATTTTGATACCATCATATCATGTCGACCTGCTGAAGTGGAATGAGAAAAATATTTAGTAGGATAATCAGCTGGTGAAAGGTTTTCTTTCCCTAGAATTTCACCTAGGGTATCCTATGTGCTCCTTGTCAAGTAAGAATATGGTTCACTTTAATTTTATGTGGTCTATAAGAAGATAAACATCGTAATATATAAGAAAAAAATCTTTTACCTAGTGTGTATAATATGTTTGATTAGTTAAAGGGGTAAAGTGGGTTTTGAAGATCAAACATTGGATAGATTATCATTACCTCAATGTTTGATGGGATAATATATAGAAGACAGATTTCAATAGTAGGTATGACCATTTATAATTATTTTTTATTCTATTGGTTTTAAATAATACTCTTTTAAACTTCATGTCTTTGATGAATCATATATTACAATTTTATCTGGACACTTATTTGGTATTGTTCATGGATAATATTTTAGCTTATTCAAAATACAAGCACGGTCATGAGTACCATTTGAGTATAGTTTTGAAGATCCTATGGAGTCCCTATTTATATGTAGTGATTTCAACATGAAATATTTTGGATCTAAGAAGTGAATATCTTTGGGAATGTGATTTCTAAGCACTAATTATTAGTTTATCCTAAGAAAGTAAAAGTTTTTTATGGGAAGAAAAACATAATGCCTTTAAGATTTTATAATTCCATGGTAATTCGTGTTATCATTGATGGTTCAACATGGATTTTTCAATGATGAAATCACATTTGAATACTTTTAATTTAAAAATGGAGAAATTAAACTAGGATTCAATATTTTAATATTATTTTAATGAGCTTAAATGAATTCTATCATTATCTTTTATTCTGATCGTACCTATGCCTTGTACAGGGTATATGTTCTTTTTATTCTTCTGGTACTTATATGGGTTGAATTCTTATAAATTATGATCATGTGATGGATTAGGAAAATAAATAGATTATACTACATGTTAATAATTACCCCACTAATGATTTTAATCTTTCTTATGTTATGAATTCAATTAAATGATGGTGGAACTATGAGTTTGGGGAGAGGATCACAGTCTTCTCTAACTATAAGAGTCTAATCTATGTATTTTCATAGAAATTATTGATTCTAAGACAGGGTAAGTCAGTTTAATACCTTTATTTGTTTTATATCGACATCACATACACCCCATGAAAGGTGAATGTCATTGTAGAAGCTCTTATTAGGAATTTAAAATCACAAGATATCATAGAATTGCGAAAATATTGGAATATTATGGGCCTCTTTACTTACTTGCACCTTGATGCCCAACAGGATGCTTCTGGTATGGTTTGACTAGTGGTCAGTTATCATAATATATCCTTGAGTTTGTTTTAAATATTTAGAAACTTGATTATGAGTATAGAGGAATTCAACAAACCCTTTATGGTGGGGAGACTATTTTTAGTTGGTATATCTCTTTAAATGGTATTCTCAGCCTTGGGGATCAGATTGTTTTCCCAGGTTTAGAGAGGAGCTCATTTTGGTTTAATAGTTATAGTTTATCATGGAAAGTTTACCTGAGAACTAGGAAAATTTTTTATAACAAGAGATTATGATTATTGTGGCCATGCAAAAAGAATAAAATTTCATATTATGTATATAATTGTAACACATTAAAACTGAAAAATATAGAGCATCTAAAACCCTAATGTTTTTTTAGCCTCTTCCTTTTGTGATATAAAAATTTTATGAGTTTTCCAAGGGAATTTTTTATTGGAATACCATGGAATCCCTGATGGAGAAATGATATCTATTTGGTGATTGATCAGTTGTAAAATTATGATCATTTAATTTTAGTCAGGAAAACCAATAATTATAAAGATCTAGGTAATGAATATTTCTAGAAATTTATTGATTTTTAGGTGAATGTATTGTTTGGGGAGTTGATCTTGGGGGTTCGAGTTTTATGGTGAAACAAATTTAATTCTCATGAGGCTTTTGATCAGGATTTATTGATGAGGGATCACTCTAAAATCCTTTTTACAATATATATTTCTTCCACATGAATTTCTTGGGATGGAATGTTCTGTGGTGGGGAGTTTGTAACATATTGTTACACACTTTTAAGATAGTATCATATCTATTTCCATTTTTCTATTTTTTGGGTTAATTTTCGGACTCCTAAGGGTAGAGATCATTTTACAAAAATAATGACCATAATAATGGGGACGTATTTGTGGTTTGGATTAATGGTGTCCAGGAATAAACATGTTAACGGTATTTCTGGGTTCTCCCCTTGATTGGTGAACACTGGTTGTTTTTTCGCAATTAAGAGAGTATGTAATTTTCACAATCTACAAGATGATTACACAATATGTCAATTATTTCACAGTATGAATTTTTTTTACACATTTGGTAATGTATTCACATGTTCTATTAGAATATAATAAGGTGTCGTGAGTTGGTTTCAGAGTGTAAAAATAGACACACCATGATAGATGATTTTACATCAGGAAAAGTATTCATGTTGTGTAATGGGGTTTTTTTAGATGTCACGAACAGATACATATCACGAGAAGTTTAGACACCATAAAAAATTACACATTGGGTAATGGAGAAAAATTTTATCTTTAATTAGAGATGATTTTTTTCATATTTTTGTTTCATATATTACATGGTTTGAAAATAGATTACACACTATTTAATTCTCACGATTAGTGATTTTATAGAACTGCATGGAAATATGTTTTTCAATCAGGAACATGATTTTTTCCTCTCATCCAAGAGCTATCCAATGAGATTTTGAAGAACTATTATCCTTATAATATGCTTCATTAATTGATTGATCTCTATTGTGTTTATAGTTCATTTCTACAGGAAAGTTATCCTTATACCTATTCATTTCCATTTCTTTTGGTTGGACCATTGTGTTGTTTTTCTGAATTTGTAGACCTATGAAGATAATCATCTTGAATCGTTCATTATCTATTGTGTGATCATCCTCTAGAAGACTATAGTTGGGTTGGTTGAGGTGCGATATTCAATTTTCTATAAGTAATGTTTTGATAAGTCCTATCCACCAACTATTTTTCATGGTGAATTGATTCTGATATGTGAGTATTGAAACTAGGAACATTGTTATTTTCCTTATGTTTTTCCTTATTGGTGGATTTTAATATGGTAATGTGTTAACTATGTTTTAAATTGGTGGTTCCATATCTATCCTATATTGTATTAACTATATTTCTCTAGTTTTCTATACTTTTTTATAATTGATTTGGTATGATAGATGTTTCTGTATGGAAAATGGAGTTTTTATAAAGAGATGGGTAATCCTTATTTTTAAAAAAGAAAGGGTTTATTTAAAATAATTATTCATTGGATTTTATGAAATGGTTTTCAAATAATCATTGTGATAAAATAGTTTATAAAACATAGTACATGGTATGCCTTGTGTACTCATGTGTATGGTGTAGATTATGGCCATAATGTATTTATTTTTGGGGGTTTACTCATGGTGTGTTTCTCTTATCCCTAGTAACATTGTTCTATGGACTCTATTAAAATTTGGGGGTTCACTCATGGGGTGATCCTACGTTCATAGGAACATGTTATAAGTTTGTGAGTTCACACTAGTCATTGATTATTGTATGAGGAATCTTCTAGAAAAACATGTAGTGATTCTTGGAATTTTGTTACATGTTCATTTTTTGGTTTTGGATTTGATATAATATATAATACATGATTTGGTTTAGTTTTTTATATGTATATTAAATTCATTGAATCTATATTTCCTAGCATGTTCAGGAAATTTAGAAAAGGGGAAATAAACTAAATTAAAATGACTTTGATTTAATCACAATGTAACTATAATCATGCCTTTATTTATTTAATGTTGAACTTTTTCATATTATTATTAATATAATCGTTATCAAATACTTGTTTTGGATCCTACTGAGTATTTTTATCTCACACATTGGGAAACCCTTTAGCGGTGCATACCCCCTTTTATGTTTTTTGATACAAAGAAATTAAAGGAACTATAGTGAAGTAGTGAGTTTTCTATCTGCTGATTATGTGTAGATTGTCGTGAGATAGTGTGAGTTTTCGCACACCATCACATGGACTAGTCAGTTTCCAATTTTTCTTTTCCTTTAATGATGGACTTGCACTTTCGGATGTTCTACCCACTTTTTATTTGAATTTTTTACATTATATTTGTTCAATTATGGAATTAGATCATATCTTATATTTTTTCATTGTATATGTATATATTCAATGTTGATGAATTAGGTTGGGTAAATTCATTACCTCTGGTTGTTTTTTGACTATTCGGTGCTAGTCACAAACCCATATAGATATAGAATTGCCATAGGTTCTATATTAATTCAGGTTGGGTACTAGTTTGAGAGGGTTTTTAGTTTTGATTTTCCACAGTACATCAGTTCACTTAGGATACATTCTATATATAGTTTAAAAATCATTACACAAGCTTCAATTTTCATACCCACCTACACAATTGAGTAATACCTTGATTCATAGATTTATGATCAAACAAATCATTATAATAAATAATTCTAAAACAAAACATTTCTATGATACATCAATCATAAAAAATAAAGTAATCCATTTTTTCATATCTCCTTTATAAATACATCTAATTCAATTAAACCTACTTAAGAAATCTTTTCAAACACCTTGGATGGATCAAAATAAATTACTTTTCAAATAAATTTTAAAATCATGATCTAATGACACATTGAACAAATCTAAACAAATTTGGATAAAATTAATCATTAACGCATAATATTAGAAATCTAGTGAACAAACCCCAAGGGGAATCAAGAAATAAAGGTAATATATGGAAATTAACACTTAGGTAGAGGTGCCTTCATTAAAACCATATTGAAACATTTTACCTCCAATGCAATCCATTAAAATGGTGTAGGTTGGGTTCATGAAAAACTAAATCACCAAGAAATAAAATTATACATCCACCCTAAACCTGAGGTTTGGCCCCAAAGAATTAAAAGGTTTCATAACTTCATTGAAATGGAATAATGTGGAATAAGAAGTGTTTATAAAGGATAAAATGTAGAAAAATCATTTTTATATCAAGAAAATATAGAGAAATGCAGTGTAAATGCACCATGAAATTTATGAGAGAGGAGCTATGTGACTAGGTGGGAGTTTTTAAAACGAATGGGGGAGGAATATGGTTCGGTTAGTCTTGAAATTTTATAACCGAATTTATGTGAATTATAATATTTTAATGAAAGTATTTATTCCTCATCATTTTTTCACACTACATGGAAAACCATGAACCAACCGTGTTAGATCCACTTGTATACAAAAACAATGTTGAATGGTTTTTGGGGACTACTACGTGGTTAGACAAACTTTATAGACTCCTTGAAAAAATATATTGTCCTCCAAACACCCCACTCAGTTGGGAATATTAATACTTAGTACTAACAATGGGCTAACCAACCACCTAGTCATGGTTCTCTAGAAAAGTATTATTTTTTACAACTAAATCTTGAGAACCCCAATAAGAAAGATATAATTAAACAAAACACAACATAAGATATACCAATAACCCAACTGGTGTCGCACACTCTACCACGAAACAATCATATGTATATGTAGTGCATTCATGTCATATCAAATTTATGATTATGTACTAGAGTATGATCCTACTTATTATAATTTTAAGCTATTAATTCTAATCTATATTGTGTGTTATATGGTAGATCAAAAACTCTCTCCCATACATAATTACTCACCTGTAAAGATGTTGGGTATTGGTTATAACTCTCACCCATGTGGGGTGAAGAATGTTATTATGTATAAGATTATTTAACATGGGATGAATATTTTAGTTGAGACATGGATAAGTAACTACCATGGAAAATGGATAATCACATACACTACATTAAATATTTATCACTATAGTTAATTATAATAAATTGAATAAGTAAAAGAACCACTAAAGGAATCATCATGATCCCCTTTTTTATATACTATTTCATGTATTTTAAAATTATAAAATCATTATGTTGATCATAGATGTAGTAGAATAAATAGATTGAGTATGTGAATTTCCTCTAGTAGTGTGTGGAAGAGAATCTGGAAGATCATGTTGTACATCCTCTCCATGTGCTATATCATCATGTGGCATGTCAATATAAGACTCTTCTCACTCCGTAACATCGATTAGGTACTCAACTACATGTGGAATATCAAAGAATTTTTCTCGATATATCACATCAATAATGTGAAAATAGTTTTCTAGTTATGTGTGAAAATAACCCTAATAAAATAGAAACCTCCCTATAAGGCCAAACATGTAAAATAATCATGTGATATATCCTGCAAAAAATAATGCTTTAAATTAATTTTAAATAAAGTAACATTCAGTTGGGATAATAGTTTTTATTTTTCATGATAGCCACATTGTTCTCATTTATGATAAAATTATGAACATATGTGGTACCATGCCACGTTTTTTTATGAAAATTTATTTTATTTATTTTTTTATAAAAATGTTGTGTTAAATTAATTCATTAAATTAATTAAACTATTTATTAATCTTGATTATATAATATGTTCTTTATATAAAGAGAAAAGTTAGAATATTTTAATTATTTTATTATTAAAAAATAGACCTATCATTTATTTTTAAATGTATATATGGTATATTTCATTTTATTTTTTTTTTAAAATACATTACTCATAATTTTTTTAAAAGAGATAATTATTCATTAATTTTTTCATTAATTTATTTTAAAATAATATATGTGTTTTAATTATATATTTATTGAAATTTAAAATTTCTTTATTTTTATAATTTTTTCTTATATTTTATACATATATGAATGATAAAAACTAATTAAATATTATCATTAAAATAGTAAAATTATCATTACATATATTTTGTGAGTTTAGATTATAAATAATGATCTTTCAACCATATCATAGAATGAAATATTCATATGGTTTAATCAAAGTTACAAAAAAATCATTCTACTTCATCATTTGTTTATAGATGTAGCATCGAAGATCATACGCACTATTTTTCTAAAAATTTCCCACATGAAAATGAAGGTTACCCAAGTATTATAATACATTAAATTTATATTGAAACTACATGTCCTACATTTAAGATAACCAATGATACCAAGATCAACAAAAATAAAATCAAAACTAATTATTACAAACTATAAATGAAAATAAAAATAAAAAATGTATTAGTTGATCATACACAAGATCATTATATATTTATTAAAAATGTTCATAAATTTAGTTTAATAGATCATTTATTTGAAAAACAAATACAAAAATTCAACAATTTAATATTATTACATCATCCAAAAACATGTGAATCATTAAAACAGTCATTACCCCTCCCATGAATGATAATGACATGAAGACAGAGATATAATAACCCACGCGTCCCTCTTCTATTAGGCCCTAGGATGGATAATTTCAATAAGGGTATAAAAATATATTATATGGGAAGAATTAAATTCTATATAAAAACATGATTGGATGATAGGATGAATCAATTACATGAAACACCATTAAATAACAATAAAAAATAATGACAAAAAACATCCAAAAATGAATGTATAATTAAAATGATATATATAAAAGTCTCCAAAGTAATTACCCAAAATAAAAGCATAATTAGTGGACCAACATCTATATTGAGGTCTAAAATAGTTATTTCTATCACATTCCACATAATCATCTCAGAATCTTGAATAAGGTTTTATATAAATAGGGTGAGCATACATCTATACACAGTAGAAAAACCAAAATCAGTTCTTCACATATGAAAAAACCATAATAATAAACCCATGATAAATACATGAAACAAAATATAACCTAAATAGGTTTACTAACCAATCCCTTCCTCCCCATGACACACTCACCAAATAATGCAATCCATGTATAAAAGATAACATGAATCACATCGATAAAGGGTACGCTGAAATGCTTTCCCAAATATTTTTTCTCTAACACCCCAATGTTTAATGTCATGTATCTAACATATCATCCAAATAACATGTATAATGTCCCCATAATGTTGTCACATCATAGTATTCCTAAAATCCCCTAGACCACCTCCCCAGAGTACGACCACATGAAATCTTTCACGAACACAATTGTGCTTTTACCACACTACAATTACCAAAGTAGTATGATGTCATGAACATGAAGGGAATAAACATCTTTCGTTAGTCCCACCAGTCATGAAAACAACCATAATCAACCACATAGAGTGATCATAAACTTCTCACCCATATACACCCTGGACACCATCCTACAACATGGTCACATTAAATAATGCCCGCAGACAACTGGGTCACAACCCCATATCATGGTCACATAAAATCTTACCCAAAGAAACAATAGACATCACTTAGATTATTAACTGACATTCTTCCATCACATTCTGTGCATATTTACTCACCTAAAAAAGTGCACAATAAGGAGTAGGTATCCATCTATCCATTCACATCAGTGGGATTTTTTGAAAAAAAACATACCATGTGAATATACAAGTCGTGGTACATAGTGCTCGATGTGGTTGAGGTGTGTATAGAAATAACAAGAAACCTATTAGGTATACATATATAACCACACAAAAAATCCCAACCTATGGGACCACAAAAAGGGCTAACCAAATCATAATATTACTACTTTTGAAGCCATATATAAAGGAATAAAGCTACATAAAAAAACAAAAGTCATAAGAAACATCCCAAAAAAACATCCAATTTCATTATTCCAACCCAAACATCTCATATTTAAATTTTATCCATTTCAAACAAAAAAACATTATTAATTAATTCACAAGACATTTTAAACCCATTAACCAATCCAGCCCATTCCATTTCAATAATTGTAACCCAATTATTTCATCACTTCTTGGGAATCTAGAAGAACACATTTATCCTCATGTCATAAAAAATATAACACAAAAACCCATGGAGTTCATGAATCCCATGAATACAACCAGTACATTTATGACATAGAACAACAGGACCAGAAACACAAAGTGCTCATACAAACATTTTCAGAAAATATTCAACATATTAGCCACATTCAATATCAACTACTGATATGAAAACTATTGTTCCACCATAGAACACCAAATCACACCTATTAACTAGTTGAAAAGGTCATTTATCCTCATAAAAGGGTGGTGATTCTTGAATTTCTCCAAATTAGTCCTTTGGTAGTATATCCACAACCTCAAACTACCACCCTACTTCTTAGAGAACAACATTAGAGCACCCTGTTGTGGAATAGTTGGCTGGATGAAACCTTTCTACATCAGATAAAATATTTAAATCCTCAACTCAATAAACTCAATGTGTTCCATCGGATAAGGATCCATCAAAATCAAAGAACCATCAGTCATTATGTATTTCTCAAACTCAATATCCCATCAATGTTATTTTCATCCCAACCTCCTCGTAAAAAACAACCAAAAAAACATAACACCCCAAGAACCACTAATATCCAATTTTCTATTGGTTCGATTTAAAACATATCAATAATAGAATTAAAGGGACTCTATATTCCTATTTCCCTCCTGATAACCCAATTAACCATAAAAAACACAGTTTTTCCATCTACATTTATGAAAATCACTCTCTCCTATAAAAAGTTGATAATAGCACACAAAAAAATACAATAATACAATGTCGAGGATAACATATTATGAAAATATATTATGTACTAAATGATCCCCATATGACTGATGTGACCCATAATCAATCTATACTCTCAACCCACAAAAAACAAGAAATTCTTGCTTTCGACATGCATGGTCAAAACTAGGAGTATAGAAAGACTCTTTATATATATTCCTAGGGAAAGGAATATATTTATTGAAACAATGGCTTATAAAGGACCTCATGAATTAAGAGAAAAGGGTGGAATATAATTTATGGATTCATTGAAAAATATTTTTCCCATCTGGTGATTCTTCCTCCACTTTAAGTGACAGAACATGCTCAACTTCTCAACATATCTACTGGTGACCAACTCTACAACTATCCTTAGATCGAGTTACCTAAACATGATGAACAGTCTATGGGAACTTTTACATACTCTATCAACTCTTGGTAGAGTGTAACCATGTAACCCATGTTTTTAAAATGACCTTGCTAAAAACAAGTGTTTAGTTTGGAACCGAACTTGACTGCCACCACTAAACCGAGCTTGGAGAACCACTGGGTATTGTTTTTGAGGAACAGCCACTAACCCTACAGATAAATAAAATAGTCTTGGAATACCTAAAAAATCAGAGAACCCAATATCCCTAAAAGGCATGAAAGAAAGATTCTATGGTCGAATCTCAATCAGTCGAAACATCAATAGTTTGGGCTCTAAGACCTAGCACCAACAACTATTCTCCTTGAGGAACCCTACTAGTTCACCACTCATGGTAAAACAACTCACGAGTCCATTCTATTGATCACATTTGACTTCTTATGAACCCATACATAAATTAGAAACATAAAATAGTAATAACATACTAGACATATGGATGGAGTTCCCCTTCAAGAAATTTCACACGAGAAACCTCATTAGGAAAAAGATCTGGGAAAATACCAATGGTCATTAAACATGATCCATATATCCCACATTGACATATAACCAATTTAAGGGAGAGTAGCTCTGAACACTAAATTATCATCATGGATAAACAATGAAAATATAACTATAAGTCTTTCAGATATTATACCCAAGAAACATCTACATTCTTTTAATCACCCAAAAAACATCCACCACTCACACATAACTCCTCAATGTAGGTAAAATACCATGGGAACCTCATACTACACCAAGTATCATATCAAACTGAAGTTGATGCCAATATATTCTAATAATTTCTATGTTTCCACAAAAAAACACATCCTTTATACTTACCCAATTCATTTCACTAAATAGATTGAGACATCTTCTACCACATATCATCCTCCTCGGCCAAATCTACCATCTGGCGATCAACCGAATCAGCATGTTGAACTTAAAATTCCGGAACAACATGTGTATGAAATCCAAGATCCATAACTAAAGGGTAAACAAGGACTTCCTAAACCCATGTAGTTTGAAATTTTATTAATATTCGATAAATTAAATTTTTATGTTATTTAAGTCTTCACATATCCAAAAATGATAAAATTAAAACTATAATGGAAGTATATTGGATGCACATACCTCTCTTATGTCTCTAACCAATAGATGGTTCCACATAACTTGGTTATTTAATGACCATAGTGTTTGTGCACTGGATCATAGGGGGCCTAGAATATCACGTCCAAGCTAGTCTCCCTGGCCATTGTAGTGCACTAAGATCAACTAGAACTATTCTAATACAAACCCATTAAATCCTCATTTTTCTTAAGCCTAAATCTATCATATCTCTAAACCACCACTTATATGATACATATATGCCATTAATACATCCATCCAATGATTTTCTAATATAGGGATTAAGATAACGACCCATGAGACCCACCTCCCATTTTCCCAATGTTGGCGACTAGAACTGAGTGTATAAAAATATCATAAATTAGAGGAATTACCCTATATATAAAAACATTATCATGATATTTGATGAATCATGAATAAGAAAAACATTGTCATAATAAAAAAATCAAATTAACCATCCCAAAATAAATGTATATGTAAATGGGTATAGTTAAAATTATCGAAAATAAACACCCAAATTAAATACTAAAGAAGTGACCGAGAAAATATTTTGAGGACTGATGTAGTAATATCTTTAATGGTCCACATAATCCTCCTGAAAACATGAAAACAATTTTATATATGTTGTATGATTGTAAATATATAATCAGTAGTAAAAAAAATTCCTCTCATCCACATGTGAAAGAAACATATTAATCCATCAATGATCAAACAACAAAATCAAACAACAGCTAAACAGGTTGAAAAAAACAAATCACATCCTCACCATGTCTCACAATCCATATAACCCAATCAAAATATAAAAAGAAAATATTAATCATATCAATTAAGGGTACCCCTCACAACTTTCCCATTAATTTCCCACTCTAACACACCATTTTTTACATCCAAGTGCTTCTATATCTTTAGAAGACCATATACCACCAACCCAAAACACGGTCACATCAAATCGTGCTTAATAAATCATAGGCCACCACCCCAAATCACAGTCACATCACATCTCACCCACATACACCTTGTATATAATATCTCAACTATAATTAGAGTAGTAGGGTATCATTATTTTAAAGGACAAAAACATATCTACTTCCTCCCACACCGAAAAAGTTCTACAATAAGTCTCCCCAAAACAGTGTCATATCACATCTCACCCAAATGCACCTGGGCCACCACCCTATAACACAGTCACATCACAACATGCCCAATGATCCCAAGTCCACGTACATGTGGCACAATAACATCATATCTCATCCAACAATAACCAATCTATCAACAATAACTCAAACAGACCTCCTTCCATCACATATTGTGTATATATGCTCACATATATGATAGATACGGAAAGAGAGGGTAGCCATCCATCAATCACCATAAACCGTATGATTAAAAAAATGCCTAGTGTGAATATACATGTGTTAGAACATAGTTCTCAATGTGGGTGGGGTGAAAATAAAATAATAAGAAACATAAATTGTAAATATAAATCCACACACACAATCACATCTTATAGTTCCACATAAATCTCTAAAAAACTCAAAACATGATCACTTTTTTCACCTCTGAATGTAGAATGCCACAAAACAAACACAATACACATGACACTTCACAAAAAACCAACAACTTAATTATTCCAAACTAGAAATCTCATATTTAAATATTAAAAATATCAAAAACACATCCTATTATTAATTCATTCAGTATCCATTTATAACTCATTAACAAATCCAAATCATTCCATTTTAACCATTATATGCCATATATTTTGTCACTTCATTAAAAAATTGAAATAACAACCATCCTCATCTCATATTACTTGTTACACAACCAAAAATTAAATCCAAACATCACCACCCTACACCATGACCCCATACTTATCACACATCACCATCACCTCCCCACAAAATGACTGCCCACGATCATCACTCATCTTTTAACCACCTCACAACACTTACAAAAAAACCATCATCCCACACACATAAAAACCACACATCACATATCATCCCTACTCCACAAACCCACATCATTTCCCCATAAAACATCTCCACCACAACACATCATGTTAAAATTTTAATATTTAATAGGGGTCATATTATCTGATCCATTTCATTATTTTAAGGGTATTCTCACAAAATCCAATCAATCTAAGAGAAACCACTTTATAAATCAAATATAAGTGGTTAGAAAACATGAATATATTAGGTTGATGAAAACAAATCAAAATATGTTTTTGTAATCACAATAATCCATGATCAAACAAATCCCTCAATGAACACGTTTTTTAGTTGGGAGTTTATCCCATGCAGTTATATTATTAAAAAAATAACAAATTTGTAATAGTATTTAAATAATTACACTTTTTGATCAATTAAATTAAATCAATTATATTATCTTTCTTAATGAAAATTCATAAATATTCTCAAAAGATAAAAATCACTACTCTAAATGAATGATACACACATAAGATAAATGATGGATCCACTACATCAATGAATGAAGCATTATGTGACTCAGTTTACCAAAATAGGGATTGTAGAAAATATTGATCTATTCTAGAAGAATCATTAATAAACATCATTAAGGTTCCATGAATTCTTTAAAACTTCTTCTGAACAACCTTTCTTGAGGGAAAAAATAGGTTTTAACAAAGTAAGGATCAATGTTTTCTAGTCAACAAATATTAAATGATTAGGATTTTTGAAAAAAACATATTTAATTTAATAATTATTTTAAATATTATTAAAATCCCTAAGGAATGAATCATATATAGCCTTTTTCCTCATAGAAAATAAAAGTCATAAATTTGTATCCCAACTCGGTTAAATACCCTTAGATGGGGTTGAATTAGAGTATAGAAGATTAAAACACCTTCTTCTTTGGATCGTGTTTCATCATTAAAAAAATAATCTTCTCTCTCTTTCATGTAGAAATGTATTAATAGAAATGAAATCACACATGATAGATAATGATTTTACTTGGATGACCATGATTGGGCCATGTCCAAATTATGTACAATGACAATGTGCCAATGTACCAAATCCACTATGGCTCACTATCAAAAGAAAAGGCTCCAGCTAGATCTCTTCTATGCCTAGGCTTACTGGACTTACAATGTTCGAGGTTATCTCACTAATATCCCAAGGGTCACTCCCTAACCCAATTTTTTTAGATCACATCTAGTGGTAAGGATCACCTTACACCTCTTCCTTTACTGTCCACTCTAGAAAGGATACACACATATTTTATAGACATGGTGTTCTCTTCATTATAAATAATTAATACGACCACAAATATTTTTAATTGATATGTTGACGTAATTTATTTACCTGCTAGATGAAATGAAAATTTCCACATACTGTTTGTTTATTTACATTATTTTTTTAAAACTATTTTCGTCCCTTTACTAACTTCCTTTATCACTATATAAACTATCGCACATCCTCTATGAAGAACCTTAAATACTATTTGAACTATATTTCACTCTGTGGCATGAGTTTTTTTCATTCATCGTTTTCTTTTTAGACCACCCTACATCGGGGATGGCTAATTCCACATGGATTGTCTCTACTAGGTAGTAATTTTCCCTTTCTAAGCTATCGAGCCCTGCAAAACCTCTCACAATTTTCCCCATGAACGGTCTTCTTCTCTGAATAAATTATTCATGAACTACATTATCCTTCATGGAATACTCCTCTATAAAATACTTTCGACTTCCCCAAATTTCATCCAATGAAGTTTTTATCTAATGAAATTTAGTCTACGTAATGATCTAATTAGCAGTCTTTATATAGGAAAATATATCCACAAAACCCACTAATCATAATTAATGAAAATATCAATGTGGTACAACCATCACCATGAACTACTATGTTTTCTACATAGTGCCTTTCTCTTTTATGGAGGTCGATGTCATTGTCAAATGAAAAACCATTTACTACCTCAAAAATCGCTACCTCTATTCCTCAAATGAATTTCATCCTACAAATGATTAGCCTCTCATGAAGTAATAACTATCCGTGAACTGATTTCACTAAATAGTTGGCATAACATGCTTCTCCTTCCACATAGCACTACTATGCAGAAATATTACTTTATCGATTTGTTGTTTTTTTTCTAAATACATCATTTTATGGTCTAAAACCTGCGTTTCATGAACTTTGAACTACTAGCTATGAAATTTTTTATAGAAAACATTATATTTCCGTAAAAAAATCTTGTTTTTGAAGTCCATGAATTAGGAAAACACTAAGAAATTGAACCAACCTAAATATCTTATTTGGAAAAAACAACCATACTAATTTGTGGTCATCTAGGTTATTTAAAAAAAATCACCCACAAAACAACAACAAAAAAAGCATGAGGAATTTTTTTAAACATAAATTATACAATAAATACATCCATTATATACCAAAATTCATGCAAATTGAATGTCCCACATAAAATTTTAAACACAAATTATAGAAAACTCCACCTTATCATTTTCATGTAGCTGAAATAACCACATAGAGAAATGATTTATGTAACTATTGTCATGTATCTAATCTAGATACATTTCAAATTCACAAAGAATATTTAAATATTAGATCCAAACACATATATGATTCATCCACATATCTGATTCACGTAGCAAATCTATCCCTATATAAAATTCAATTCATTGACCCAACCAGATAGCTTCTTCAACTGTTCATAATAAGAAACAAGTGACCACGTGAATAATAAGTCTATACGCCAACTGACCGTATGGCCCAAAAAAGAACCACACTTACAAACAATTGATCATCCCAACTATCTTCATGACCACCCTAACTACCACATGAAATAATAAGTGATCATTACAACTGACTACATGTATAGAAAACCTGCCACACAAACAAAAAACTGAACACAAAATGGAAAACAATTGATACTTCCATTCTATCTCATGAAAAACGTACCTACATCACAAAAAAATAGGTCACATTATAAATGTCATATAATTACATTGGTGCATTTTTGACGGATTTTCATCACAAATTACATTTTATTATTGGTTTAAATCACAAATAGCCCATCGTGGAATATGGAATCAAAAATATAATTATTTTGTACAATATTTAATAGAAACCTTTTTTATGATGGATGGATAGTCCGTTTGAAAAAAATCCAAAATATTATTTATAACCATTTTGCAATGGTCTGTTGCAAATATCCTTTTAAAAAATAATAAATTAAATTATTATAAATAAATATATTTAAAAATATATAAAAAAATGTGAAAATTATTTAAAAAAATTAAAAAAAACATAAAAGTAATACATCATTTCAAATATAATATTTTTATCATACCGAATTACAAAACAGTCCTAAAAATCATCAAAAATCTTGTACTGTCATCAGGTGGAGGTAGATCACTTGATAGACCAGGGGGGAGTAAACTCCATAAAACTACCACATGAAAGTATTTTCATATACTTCATCATCTCTCCATCTCACAGATGTTGTTGCTCAAGATCTTCCTCCCTCTTCTTCGGCATCTACTGTATCATCTCGTATTGAGATTTCAACTTCTCCTCATAATATGCAGATGGTGTCGATGACGACTCTCCATTATCTCCCTTCGGACTCACTTATTCCGTCATAGAAGTACAATAATAACTTGTAGGTTTCAATAGAGAACTAATATGAATCCCACAAACATTCTCAACAACCTTTGAAGTTTCACGTATCCAAGCCCCTCATCGAAACCTAAATTAGCAGAGACATATTTTTCATCCTCAACATGGATCTCTCATGAATGAGAAGTCAGAAACTCATATGATTGCTTTAAATATAATGTAAAACTAGAATAGAAATAAAATTAATATTGATGATATTGTTAAATAAAGTCACTAACCACATAATAGAACTGTGGTTATCCTAAAACCTCCCCTGAATGGGGATAATAATACATCATCTTATAAAAATCAAACACTGTAATAGATGGGTTAGTAGTGGCTTGTATAATATAACAAACATGTTGTAGTTAAAAAAAAGAAACATTAGTAAAAAATACCACATACCAAATGACATCGATGTATGCAAAATTCACAACTCCTAGCCCTATGGGTGACCTATAGCCTCTCCCAAATCTTACATCTAGCTTCTAATATCCTACTATAAGTCTCTCATAACAAGAATGTGCACAACCAATACCATCCTTGAATATATATACAGTGTGGATGAGGGAAGATACATGATTGATTGAAGATAGTAGCACAAGATTTATCCATATCCCTTTTAATAATGTTGTATAGAAACTAATGAAAGTGATCCCATATACAGGAATCCCATTCCTTTCAGATATAACCTCTATAACAATTAAAATTTGGAGAAAATAAATTCTAAAAGGATATTGAATAAATATGTTAGTAAATAAATAATTTTTTTAAAAAAAATATATTATTTAATAATGTACAATCTAGTAGTTATACATCTGGTCATGCACGGTGATGGTTAGAAGGTCACATGACACTCATTGGTCGGAAAAATAATTTCTCTAAATCGTACCAGCCTTTCCGATAGTTAAAAATAAAAAACTATGGGAATTGAATCAAATATATAATCAAAAAATTACAATCAGAATTAATACACATAGTTAATATAAATTAAATTTTGTATTAAAAAATTAAACATGCCTCTATAAACCCATATCAAAATCAATAGATGGTCATATTTTTTGAATAGGATCTTGAATTAGTAATCGAGCAAGACCACACCCCATCCTAGTAAGAGCACCAACCTGATCACGAGTAGTTAAATTGGGCTCATCATCAGGAAGCCCAAAATTAGTTGGAGAATGTAATAAATCTTCCCGAGGATCATCTCCACCCATCAAAAACAAATATAATTACCACTAAATTATTGTTAAACTAGATAAAAAATATAAAAAAATAATGAATGTTAGAAAAAAGTAATGATACATATAATATATGGTTAATAAAAATAAGAAATTTAAAATACTAATAAATATTAGAATATGATAATTACCTGTTACTAATGTTAAAATAGATATGAAATATAAAAACCTAATAAACATCATAATAATATAATGTTACCTATAAAAGATTGTTAATAGAAATATGAAATTTATAATACTAAGAAATATCATAATATGATAATTACATGTAACTAATGTTAAAACTTATATGAAATAAAAAAAACTATTGAATGTTTTGAAAAAAAAATAATGTTACCTATAAAGTATTATTAATACAAATATAAAATTTTAAAAACAAATAAATATCAGAATATAATAATTACAGTTAACTAAAGTCCTAAATATAATACATCAACCATCATCTTCATCTCCATGTTCATCGACATAAATTTCTTCATTCTCATCTTTATCATTGTCCACTTCTATATGAGTTTCAGTTTCATAATCCCTTGTTACATTAACAACATTATCTATTTCATCATTCAATAATAGAGGGGTTTCATCATCGATATTTGTATCCATTGGGGAAATAATATATTTTGGGATGTTTCTTTAAAAATTTCAATTTGTTGCACTTACATAGAACAATTTTCATTTTCAATAATATTTCTGTCAAATGATTTCATTTATTTTCACACTACAATGGTCCTTTAAATCTCTTAAAACATCACATTATTTTTTATAGTGATCTTTATGTGCTCAATGTTCCAACATAAATGGGTTATTTGATTCAAGAATACTATTATTTTTAATGTCAATGACTCCATGATATGGATGAACTTGAAACCCCAAATTAGTAGAAAACCAATGGTATTTAAACATTATAACATAAGTTTTTTCCATGATAACATAACTCAATTATTTCAGCAAGAATAACATAAAATTCAAATTTGCTTTCTGTATAGTGGTTTCCTGTCAAATGAACACCACTATTTATTTATTTAATTGAGTAACCATATATGTGTGTATGGAATCAAAATCCATTAAAAACATACCCATTATATGATTTTACCAATTTTGATGGATGGTTTTTCAGCACACATAATCAAATTTCAATTTTATTTTCATGTTTTTTTACCTATAAACAATAAAAATTATTAATAATAGATATCATTATAAAAATTATTTATTATTCCATAAAAACGTTACTTACCAGACATTGAAACTTATATGAAATATATTATTTTCAATGTTCTTCAAAAGCAGCATATGTAATTTCTAGAATTTGATTTTTTATATGGTGATCATATAGTCTAAAAAAATAAATGTAAAAAAATATATTTTATAAATATATATGGCAATAAAAAATTGGTACTTACTACAAAAATCATTTCATTTATTCACAATTCAATAGACCATATGTGTGAGCTCTGTGCAATTATTTATATATAAGTAATCACTCCTAATAACCAAAGAAACCAAGATCCATATGATTAAAAACTAACAACTGATGGTTTGTGGCGTCATCAAAAAATTTCCCATTGTGACCCATAAGGTTTTGTTTTAAAGGATATTCTGACTAAAAATAATAAGAGCATAAATCTAACATTTCCTCATCAATGTATGCTTTGCCAAGGGACCCGGGAACTGATTCTTTGTTATGTATATCCTTCTTTAATTTTTTCATACACCTATCAAATGGATACATCCACCGGAATTGTACCAGAGCTCCACATTTAGCTTCATATGGAAAATGCAATATAAAATGATCCATCGAATCAATGATGGTTCTAAGGGAATATTTTCCCTAATTTTCATAAAATAAAAATAATATATTATTTCTAGGGAATTGAATTCATTATTATCCAATGTTTTTACACAAATATCTCAGAATAAAATGATATTTCAGTCAACACATTCAATATTTAAGAATTAAACTACCATCTAAGAACAACATGAATTAATCATTCAATTATGACATGACAATCCTCAAATTTTATCCCAATAATATGCCTATTTCTGAAACAATAAGACTAGTTAGAAGCATAACAATTTAGTAACCTCAAATCTATAATCCATTGACAGAATAATAAATGATTTTATTTACTATATGAGTATGATTCTTTTGGATTAATTTATTTGTGTGATCTTTCATCTTAAAATAACTCATGATCAAGATGTCTTCAAACCTGTGAAAAAATCTAACTATGTCTTTACATTATCTTTGGCCTTACATGGTCTGTTCGATAGGGAATAAAACTTGTTTTCAAAAACATTATTCTCAATATGTATTGCATATAAATTTTGATGAACCAAAAAATCAGATCAATATGAAAGGTCCCATAAAATGCTCCCCTTTATCCAATTGTGAACTCTCCCAAAACCATTTACTTTTATCTCATTTATAGTAGGTCCAAAAGTAACATGTGGTAATAGAGAGACAATATATTTTACATTATTACCTGGGAGCACTGGTACAAGTGCATATATTTAAATTCAACCTTTTTTAAGAGTAATTGTGGTTTTTTGAAAAGGGTGATCTGAAAGAAGAAATATCTGATTACAATCAAAATAACTAACCTTTCTCTAATTACAAAAAATAAATGATTTGTTATCATCTATGCAGTATTTCCAAGATTTTAGACCATGTGTTCTCTATCATTAAAACATACCATACATTAGAAAGTGACAAATTGTCCATATTAATGCATCCTTCAATATAAAATTCAGATTTGTAGTCATATCAAATGTAGTATCACTATTGTTCCTCAATGAAATTAACATATCAATTATTAGATTGAAATAAATATCAATATTCATCCCTAGATGTCCTCCAATTAATAGCTTCAAATATATATATGGTTTATTCATTGACATCGAGGGATGAAAGTTGTAAGGAGTAATGATAACAGGACAACATGAATATTGACTATCGTAAGTACCAAATGGAGAAAAACCATCCTTAGAAAGGCCTAGTTGTATGTTTTGAGGTTTTGCAACAAAATAAGGATGCGTCTGATAAACAATGTTTCCATGAGTCATCGCAACATGGAGGATTTAATCTTTTTGGGATTAATTTTTCTCATTAATGTCATGTCATAAATCTAGTTGTTCTGCGAGACAAAAATAAACACTGTAAATGATTTGTAATTAGAAAAAATTGCAGTGGTTTTATGGGAATTTGGGAATTTCCTTGTTATTTCTCTTTATACATAAATTCTTCACATGATGAAAAATTTACCAAATATTTAGATTCACTATAATATAAGATGTAGTTATTTGAACATGCAAGGATCTTATGATAACATAGACCCAAATTATCAACCAACCTTTTATTTTCATTGAAACTTGCTGGTATTTTATTTCTGTCTACCAACAAAGACCTAACCAAAAATATAATCTGATCAAAAAAATTATTAGACGTTCAAAATTTTAATTTAATATCCATAAATATTGTACCAGCTTCATGTTTTCTCATCTGGATTCCCGGATATAAGACCTCCTCAGCGAAATAAAACAAGTTGTAAAGCTGAGAAGGTTTAGATTCAGAGTTTGTAATGTCATTCTATTTTATTGTTTCATGTACAGATGAACCAAATACCTCTTGTATTAAATTTTGAAATGATGGATTAAAATGAATTTTTATTTTATTTTCTACTGAACTCTTTTCACCATGTTGATACAAAAGAGTATAATATTTCTGAAATTCATAATGAAATACATGATGTCCAATATTGTCAAATGTTTCAAATGTCCATAAGCCACATTACTGACAAGTACATTTAATTGTTCCTTAAAAATAAAAATCCTAATTTGATAATGAAAATGATATAATGGCTTCAACAACTTTAA
Organism: Viscum album; assembly: GCA_963277665.1. Classification (NCBI taxonomy): domain Eukaryota; kingdom Viridiplantae; phylum Streptophyta; class Magnoliopsida; order Santalales; family Viscaceae; genus Viscum; species Viscum album. The sequence goes on along the minus strand of OY728142.1, from coordinate 1,255,028,904 downwards.
TATAAATCAGATTTAATCCATATCTGTTTTGTTATTTGTGATTATTTATCCAATCACGATCACAGAATAGATATTTTTGTTTACATCCTGGGTCCATAGTTATCTAAAAACAACAAGAATAAGAATAATTATTTCCGATCACTTTGACTAGTTTCAAATTATTATTATATTTTACCATTTTGAAATATTCTATGAAATATGATCAGAGTGAGGAATTGGGTTAACAATAGTTCATGGGGCCCATAGAGGATCTCTGAAGATAAAAATAAAAATATTTAATATATTATAGAACACAATGTATTTTTTTTTAAAATAATAGAATATTTTTTAAATGGTGTTTCATATGATATATTGGAGACCCCCAATGGGTCTAGGATGTTGGGTTTATCTTAAAAACGATAAAAGAGTTATGAGCATCGTGTAGTTACATTGCTGGCAATGGTAATTCATTTAAAATTTTTATTATAAATTATTAAAAAAATTAAATATATCATTCGATCTATGTAACATATGAAAAATCAGAGATCACTTTTGGGTCTGGGATGTGAGGTTTAACCTAGGCATGACATAACATTTGTTAGTGTTCACTATTTCGTTACATCACACACTGGGGTATCATTTGTAATCTTTTATTAATTTAATTATTTTAATTATTTTTTTTATTTATAAATATATATTACATTATTAATAAAATTATTAATAAGAATTATATGAATTAATTAATAATTTATATGAAATTATTATTAATTAATTAATAATTACTTTTTATATATCACATTTAATTATAAATAATATAAATAATATAATTATTTATGTAGTGGTTATTATTATAAATTAGGTATTGAATATTATTAATTCTTATAAATTTTTTAATTATTATTATCTAATGATTATTTTTCATTATTTAAATTATTATAAGTTACGTAATGATTATATATATATATATATAAATAAATAAATTTAAAATTAGTATGGGAATTTTATTATTACAAGTTTATTGTGTAGAGATAATTATTAATATAATTTTTTAAATTATCTAAATTATTATAAATTATGTAATAATTAATATTAATGTATTTAAATTATTATTACAATACTAATAATTACCCTATATGTATATATATCACAATTTTTAATTAATATAAATTCATCAAATATATTCTAGATCATTTTTAAACAAATATAAAAATATCAAGTCTACATAAACATATATATATATATATTTATTACCTGGAATTTATAATTTATATAAATAATTAAAAAATAAAATTAGGTTCATATTTTATAATTAATAAATAGTTTGATTTCATATTATTTAGAAATAATAATTTTGGAATTAATAATTGTAACACTAGATGTATTAAAAAAGTTGGGGGAGTCATGTGTTTTTACAAAATTTATATGAAATATTAATACTAATTATTTAAATTAATACAACATTTTATTTAATTATTTTTTAATTTATAAATTTTGTTATATTTTATTATAATATTTTTACAAATTAGTATAAATTTATTACTATCCCTATCATTTACATTATATTAATAATAAAGACACATTAATTATAATATATTATTTTTTATTTATTTATTTTTAAAAATTATTTAAATTAATACCACATTTTTAATAACAAATATATTTTACAAATTTATAATAATTTTTTATATTTGTTATACTTTCTTACGAACTATTACGAAAAATTATCCTAATTATGATTAAATAAGTTTTTACTAAATATTACATATTATAAATGGTTATTGTTTTTCAATTATTTGATTTTTAATATTTTCAAAAAACAAATTTCTTATAAATAACATTTTATTAAAATGTTTTCCCTAAATTAATTTTATCATCATTGTTAAAAATCAATAAATTATTTTTAGACATAAAAATATTTAGACATACATACATGCACGTGCGCCAAAAAGAATTTATTATTAAAAATTTATATTATAACCAAATATTAATGTAAATAAATATTCTGTGTGTGCAAATATAATAATAAAAAAATATTTTCTATGTACAGAGATGATACAAATATTATATATCTAGTAAAAATACTCAAATCTGCACGCACAATTATATTTGAGTACATAATTATATTTCTGTGTTCAAATATGAAAGAGAAATTATGCGAACGAAAATATAATTATTATAAACAAATATTATGCACACCCAAATATAATTACTTTATAGAAACCCTAAAACACTAATAATGTTAAAATAAATATAAGTGTTGAAGAAACCAGTATATTTTTCAACAAATAAATACATACAACATATTTTAATAGTCATTATATTTCAGATAATATAAAATAGTAATGATTCAATATCCGTAATCACCAAAACAAATATACATAGTTTAATGACCAGACATTGTAAAAATATAATTAAATCAAATTAAAACAATTTTTGCGTAATTTAAAGACTCAAATATGAAATAATAAATTTATACTAACCCTACTTGTAAAATAAAACCTCAAAATTGGGTAAAAGTTTAAAACCAGGTTTTTTCAATTTATCGATCTAAAGAAAATACGCCAAAAAACAGAAGAAGTATATAAGATGACTCTATAACTTGGATATTGGGTGTGGGATAATCCAAAAATCAAAATAAATAGAGGTGTTTGGGGAAGCTTTAAATGGGGTGTCCATAGGGTTCCGCGGGAGTGGGAAGGAGGAAGAAGAAAGAAGGAAGTGGAAAGGAGTAGTGCAGCCTGCTAAATCTTGATACTTTTGGTAATATTATAATATAAACATAATTAATTACATCCCAAATAAGGTTTTTATTGAAAATTATTTGTGAAGGAATTCAATTCCCATCGCAAATAATATAGAATCAAAAGGAATTTATGGCGGATTGAATAATCCATTGCAAATGCCTGTCAGGAATGATTTTTTGTACTAGGCGACTGTAACCCCACCAAATTGTATTGTTGGATCGGGTGATACCAAATATACATAAGTGGGGGGGGTGAATTATGCCTTTTACAAATTCTTTGAGAGTTCATGTTCTTCCATTTACCTTTAATCAAATGGATTAATGTAGAAGAAATTTAAATATTATGACCACAAAATGTATAGTTGTTCGGTAAACAGAAGGCCCCTAGTCCACTCCACCGACGCTCTACTCCACAAGATAAGTGATTTCCACTATCTGGTCCTCTTATCAGTAGACCGTTCAATAACTGAGTACAGGCAGTTTACAACTTTACAATTTAAGGAAAAACCGAGCCTTCTAGTTCAAACACATAACCTAATACTCAGCATAGTATGAGGAGGTGATCACTCATGATAAAATAGTATTTGATCATTGAAACTTTTTTCTTAGTTGTTCCTCACAATTGCAACAGAATACAGCTGGCTGTAGATGGATCATCATCTTTTGAAATAATTATCGTCATGTAAGAGTCGTTATGAGTCGATACGGTTTCAGTTGATATAGAAATATAATTCACAACTTCAGCATTAGATTCTCAATAGATCTTTTATTTATAATAAGTGAATCCTCTGTCGTGTTTCTCCTTCTTCAATAAACAGAGCTTTGACGCTCTTCATAATCAGCAGATATGTAGATCTTGATAGTCTTTGTATTTATCTTTTGTATATTCGTCATTTTTTTCATCATTTCTTATATAAATAAATTATATTAATATCACATCTATATTTTTAAAATATAAATAACAACGATGAGAAATTATTCTGCAAATTTAGTTCCAAAAAAGATGCCTTCTGACTTGCGATATTTAAACTTTTGAATTAACAGAGCAGTCGTAAATCCCCTTGAATTTTGGTATGAAAATATTATTTTAAATTTATCCTTTGAATCATATATAAAATATCTTTGAATAAGTCAAAGACACATTTTAGAAACAAATTTTAATCCATATTAAAATCATCCGAATAATCCTCTTTTAGACCGTTGCATAATAATATCATCTTTAATTTTCCGAAGATAAAGGTAAAGTGGTAGTGTATAGCATGCATCTTCTGAACATAAGGTAGATCACAAACGTAAGGTTGATGATGCTTCCTTAAAACATAAGGTTGAACACAAATGTAAGATTGATCATCCATACTTTTCTTTTCAACATTAAAAAGAATGATAAATGATCCATACTTTTATAATCTTCCAAACGTAAGGTACATGATCTATACTTTTGATGAAACGTAAGGTTGTTCACAAAAGTAAGGTTGATGAACCATAATTTTAAGAAACAAACCTAACATTTAAAACTTACATAGGGTTCTTCTCCCATACTATTTAATATCCCGAACGTAGGATTCCTTCCTAATGTGTGGTTCATCTTCCATAAATTTCAATATCCCAAGCTTAGGGTTTATTCATAATGTAGGGTTCTTCTTCCATACTTTTCTGACAATGTATGGTTTATTGACCATACATTTCTGATATCTCTTTAGATTATACACCGCATTCCATCTGTATGCCACGTTTCTCCACGTAGGGTATGAATAGTGTTTTCAGAACATGCTGAATTGATTTCTGAACTTTTTAACACATTTTTCACACTTTATAAATACTTGAGTACTCTTCCAAAAATAAGAATATAAAAAATATCTAATTTCTGAAATATACATAAAGTAAAATCAATAGAAAATAATTAAGGGTATTGTGTGAGCATCAAAATCTTCATAATTAAATAGAGTATCGTTCTCAAAAATCTCTCCCTTATTAATAATAAAATCATGTATTGTTGAAAACAACACTTTCTCCACAATCTTCCATTTTTGATGATCAAAAAACACATAAAATAATAAATGAAATTAACTTCCAAAATTAATTACGTATAGTTTATAATTTTTCTTAGATAAAAATATATTTAATTTTAAAGAAGAAAAGAAATGTTTTATTGATAATCATAAAATAAAATTTTCCACTTTTTCTAAAGTGAATAAAAAGTTTATGAAATTTCTCCCCCAATAAAAAGAAAAGAAAAATTCACCAATAAATTTAATATAATGATTTAGAACAATTAAATTACAATGTAAAATAGTTTAAAATAAAATATTTTGTTTATCCAAATTTATACCCCGATTGTGATATCAAAAATAATTATAGAATATGGAATAGAACACATTTAATATAGAACTGAACTTAAGTAAATTCTATTATTAACCATTTGCCAATAATTGAATATGGATTACTTGCATAACTAAAAAGTGATATTAAAACAAATATAAATACAGAAATATAGAATGAAATAATATTTCATAAAGAAAATAAGTAACAGTTAAAATTATGATGATCACAGTAATCAATGTGTGGTTAGGGTATGATATAGGGTCTATCTCTTCTAAACTACTACCTTGATTTCTATCAACTACTCCCTCAGCCTTCTCATCATTCAATTTCCCATATTGATAATAATATCTCTATTCATTTGAGTGATATGAATATCTTCGATCATATTTACTTTGAAAACTCACGAATCATCTATTACTTCTCCATAAATAGAGTTAACTTCTCTATAAACTGAGTCATCACAGTTCTAATACATGATTCTATTGAGGTCAACTGGTCAACTAGAAACTTCTGATTATCTAACAGCAATGAAAAAAGAGGACTATTTCATTGAAGGTCTTGTAATATGGAATTCATGTTCTCTATGACCATTGTAATAGCCTGAAATCATCTGATTAAATCACGTGAAATAGCTGATGTACTGGCCTCAATGGGTTTGACAGATTCAAATTTTATCTCCATAAAAGATCTAAATTCCATTAATTCTCTCCTCAAAACCATCTCTTCTTTCATCTTTGTAACTTCATTTAACATTTCCTTCTTAAACACATCACTTTTTGGTATGGAAATAATAAATTCTTTCTGCCTCTAGAAATTAAACTATTCATTCTCTATGGCTCTCTTCAGAGTAACATTTTCAGATTCAAAACATGACAGCTTCATCTACAACTCTTTTACTTCCTTATTCACTGAATCAGTGGCACCCTATTCTTGATTCTCATCATTATCTTATACATGATGCAACAACTCTATAGGTAATGACTTTGCATCATATTTTTCATTATCTTCCTCTTAATAAGTTTTTTACACAAATTTTTCCACAACGACTTTCCCAGACTCTTCCAAAGAAAAATCATTATTTAGTACCTCTGTATGAACATCAGAAATAGTTTCATCTTGTATTTCAAAATTTGATGGAGTTTTCTTTTCATTATCATCCTTAACATCTATTTCTACCACAGGATTTTCTAAAACAAGATTATCTTGATCAACCTTGACTTGATCACTTTGAGTTCGGGCCACTACTCTTTCTCCAACCACTATCTCAGTTATATTTTTTTACTGGTTCTGTCTCAATTTCAGCTTCTCTTATAAACATAGAGTGTAAGAGATCACCAGATGTTAAAACTGTCGAAGTGACATCAGGAACATCAATAATATTAGGATCCTTGTTCCTTATGAATTGAATACCATCTTGACTACTTTATTCAGGTGAATTTAAAGCTTAAAACCTGGTTCTTCATAATACAATACTCACACTTGATTCAGCTTTTCCTTCTTTTGATTTTGCTGGTTGTGCCTAAGAAACGTCTTCATCTTCATCAGCTCCTATAGGCAGCGGTTTTCCATTAAATGTTCTCCAGAAATATCTAATCTTTCTCAATATACCATCATTGAAGATATTATTGTCATGTCATTTTACTTGAGAATCCACTAATCTAATCATATCTATCTTAAACGGAATTTTTGAGATGAACTATCCAAAAAGATAAAAATTCATCATTGCCTCTGGTTAGCAGCTGTAACTGAGATACCATATCATGTATCAGGGAAATTTAAATTTGATATCACTCAACAGAAAAAACATTATGTACATATATGGGTAGAGTAAATTTTTCATCTCAGACATTCTTGGTGCAATACCAGTTTGCACAACCTTAATCAAAATTTTTTGATCCGGTTCTAAATCCTTCATAAACTTTTTATTTATAGATGTAGTTACAAAAAAGGACATAATATCTTCAGACTTAGTTAAAAAATCACAAATATTATTTAAATCAAAATGAAAAACTCCCTCATGACTGAAGTTAATAATTCAATCAATTTCTACTGATGAGATTGAAAAATCTCAATCCTTAGTCTTAGCAACAATCTAGTCCTTATTAGTTCCCAGACTAAACTATACTGACTTAATGAAATGATGATGTTATACCTTATATAAAAACTCTGTATAATCTCCAAGAAATGTGTGTTCAAGGTTTTGAAAATCCAGAGCATGATTTAGTAATAGGTTTTTCTGATATATCCATTCTATATCTGTGACCTTTCCTTGAAAATTTTTCCTTCCTACAGCATGATTCCTCTTGGCAGTGTTGGTCTTAGCCTCATCTGTTCTTTTTGTCTTGGACATTTCTGTCGTGAATCTCTGAAGGTTCAAAAAATGAATAGGGATTTCAAGGTTTAGGTTTAAATTGACAAAGAGTGATAATGCTTCATGGGTTCGAAAGGGATTTTGGTAGAAATGAAACGATTTATAATTTGAAAGGTTTTAGATAGCCCTGATTCCTGTTTCATCAATAATCATTACATACGTTTTAAAAACAAATAAAATTGTACACATTTAAAAATAGATCTAATAGAATAAAGTAATATATTTGGAAAAAAAATAAATTATTTATTTTAAACAGTATAAATAGAAATATTATAATCAATTGAATAAAATAAATATTTATTTAAAATTAAATCAACATAGCTCTCCCTTAATAAAATCAAAACTAGTAATGGGAAGTAGTTTAGTAAAAATATCTTCTAATTGATTTTTTGTACTTACAAATTCTAAGAACATATTATTTTTACGAACTTGCTCAAATTAGAAAATGGTGTTTGATATCAATATGCATAGTCCTAGAATGATTAATAGGAATTTTTGAAATATTTATAGCATTAGTATTATCAAATAAAATAGGTGTACTATTAAAACATATTCCAAAATCCATAAGAGTGTTTTTCATTTACAACACTTGTGCACAACAACTCCCAGCAGTTATATATTCTACCTCGGCTATTGATAGGGAAACTGAGTGTTGTTTCATACATGACAATGACAATAAGGATTTTCCAAAAAAGTGACACGTTCTTGAGGTTCTTTTTCTATATAATATACAACTTCCATAGTATGTATTTTAATATGAAATTAAATTAAAATCAGATGTTTTGGGATATATAAGTGATTGAAAAATAGTTTCCTTTAAATATCTAAAAATTATTTTAACAGTAGTTAAAAGGGATTCTTTAGGATTTGATTGAAATATTTCACAAATACATACTGAATACCTTATATCTGGCCTACTAGGGGTAAGATATAATAAACAACTAGTCATACCTCTATATAAATTACTGTCAACTGATTTCCATGTTTCATCCAATTCTAGTTTTATATTAGTACACATAAGAGTTGTATATGTCTTGGTGTTTTCAAGTGTCAATTTCTTAAGTAAATTCGTAATGTATTTTCTTCGATTTAAAACATTTCAAAAATAATTATGAGAAATTTGAATTCCTAAAATGATATTTAACTCTCCCATCATACTCATTTCAAATTATTTTTCCATTAAATTTGAAAACTCATGACAATGTGTTTTATTAGTTTATCCAAAAATTATATCATCAACATAAATTTGAAACAATAAAATATTAGAGTTTACAGTTTTCTTAAATAGTGTTTGATTTTCCATTCCAACAGTAAAATAAGTTTTCAAAAGAAAAGAGTTTAATCTTTCATACCATGCTCATGGTGCTTGTTAAAGGCCAGAAAGATCTTTAGTATGTTTAAAAAACCTGGTTTTTGTGAATTTTCAAAACCAGGAGGTTTCTCATCATAAAAGTCCTTAATTAAGTAACTATTTTAAAAGGTATACTAAACATCCATCTAAAATAATTTAATGTTCATATGAGATGCATAGGCTAAAATGATTCTAATGGATTCTAATCTAGCTATAGGTGAAAAGGTCTCAACATAATCTATACCTTCTTCCAATTATATCCTTTAGCAAATAGTCTTTGTTTATTTCTAGTTATTATACATTGATCATATTGTTTATTTCTAATGACCCATTTGGTTCATATAACTGGATAATTCTGTGGTCTTTCAACTAATATATAGACTACATTTCTTTTTAACTGGTTTATTTCTTCTTGTATTTCTATCATAAAAAATTCATTATTTAAATATTATTATATAGACTTACGTTCTAATTGGGATATAAAGGTAGAAAACTCAAAAATTTTTATTATGTTCCTTATAGTTATTATTCATGTTTCTAAGTCTCCTATTATATTTTCTAAAGGATTATTCTTTAGGGTCATTGACTGTCTAGGTAGTACACTAATAGGTTCTTCAGTGTCCTGTTCATCTGGACTGGACTAAATATTATTTATATCTTTTTCAAAATAATCTTATATGTTCTCAAGTCCCATGTTATTATTAGAGTTAGATTCATCAATTTAATTTTTCCTTTTCTCAAAGGGATCAGATTTATCAAATTTTACTTGAATTGTTTCTTAAAAAATCATTGACTTTTTATTAAAAACTATATAAGCTTTGGAAGTAGGATATTATCCTAATAAAATGCCTTCATCAGATTTTGGATTAAACATACCAAGATTGTACTTTGTGTTTAAGGTGTAAAACTTGCATCCCAAAACTTTGAACTAATTTACTTTAGGTTTTCTGTTATTCTAGAGTTCATAGGGTGTCTTTTTCAAAATAGGTCTAATTAAAACACTATTTATTATATAGCATGTTGTACTTATAACTTCTTCCCAAAATAGGTAGGAAGACTGTATTCATTTAGCATAGTCCTAGACATTTCTTGGATATTCCTATTTCTTTTTTCAACAATTCCATTTTGTTGAGGTGTTATTAGTGCAGATAAGGTTTGTTTAATACTTATATTTGAGAGAAAGGAATTAAATTTATGATTCTAAAATTCTCCACCATGATCACATCTTAATGAAATTATTTTAAAACCTTTTTCATTTTGAACAACATTTCAAAAACTATCCAATAATGTAGAATCATAATTTTTAAATTTTAAATAAAAAATCCATGTAAATCTAGAATAGTAATCAACCAAAACATATACATATAATTTACCATCCAAGCATTCTACTCTTGAAGGTACAAACAAATCTATATGGATATATTCTAGAGGTTTAGATGTAGTAATTTTGTTAACATATTTGAAGGATGATTTGTGCTTCTTGCTAAGTTGACATGCATTACAAAATTTATCACTTTCAAATTTGAGACTAGGAAAATCAGAAACTAATTGTATCTTGGATAAATTATGTAATGCATATATATTGCAATTTCAAAATCAACTATGAAAAATTCAGGATTCATTTATCTTAGTAGTTAAGCTATTTACTTGTTGTTTACACAAGGAATTTAAGTCCAAGGTATACACATTATCAGTTCTAGGTGCTCAAAATTTAAGCAATTTATTTTTGGAAACAGAACAACAATTGTTAGAGAAATCAACAGCATAACCATCATCACAGCATTGAGAGATACTTATCAGATCATGTTTCAATCCTTGTACATAATGTACTTTACTAATTGAGACAGCTTCTGGATCTCCAACTATTCCATTTCCAATTATCATTCCTTTGTCATTATCACCATAAGTGACTAGTCCACCATTTGTTTAGCTAGTGTAGTGAAATTCGATGAGCTTCCACTCATATGCCTTGAGTAGACACTGTCTATATACCATATGGCCATTTTTCTATTGTGACCTGCTTCCTATAAAGAAATTTAAAGAGATTGTTTTGCTACCCATATTCTATTTGGTATAGTTGTGTTAGCCAGCAATGATCTGGGATTCCATACTTGCGTTGTTTTTCTAAAATCAATAGAATCATATAAATTGTTTGAGACAAAGGCTTTCTTTATTACATTTATTTGAGGATGGATTAGGTAATAATTCATAAACAGATGACCTTTTCTATCATAATAGTTACATATTACATTTCTATTACATGGAACAAAGAAATTTTTGTAATGTTTAGCGTTTTCACATTTACTACATATTCCATATCTTCCATTTTAAATCACATTATTTCCAAGATATTCATTTACTGTATTTCTTCCATTTTTAAATTTAAGAGATACACTTTTATTTGTTTCTACATGATTTTTCATCTTTTTTACCTTTGATTCATAATTTGTATAGTTAGTGTTAACTGAATTATACTTACCAGTCAACTCCTTAAGCTACTTCAGAAATGTATCTCATTCAGTTGAAATATCCTTGTAAATGTTCTTTAATGACTTATGATTTTTAAAAATAGATTCATATTTTTCTTTAAGCATGTTACCGTAGGCTGCATGTTTTTCATTAGAATAGCTTTTTTTATAACTACAGTCTGCATTATATTTAAAAGAATAGTATGATTTTACTTCATTTTTTTCTACCATAAAGCACATTTTGGATTTTAGATTTATTTCTTCCTTTTCTTAGTTTGATTCTGAAGGGCTGGTGGAGTCCTCACACACACTCCATATAGAGTTTATTTCTTTCTTACCTTTTTTCTCATAATCATTATTTTTGAAGAACTTCTTATACTTGTCTTACATTAATTGAAGAAAGTTAGGTCTGATGTGCCCCATTTCTTGCACTCATAACATCTGACTTCCTTTTCATCCTTCTTGATAGTTTTTCTAAAGACTTTCTTCTTTATGTAGAATTTACTAAACATTCTAGCTGGCTGATCCAGTTCTACCTTAGAATTTGATGTATCAGTACTTTTTTATTTCACCTTTAGTTCTTTTTTCTTTAGCTTTTTTATTTTACCTTGAGAAGATACTTTTAAATCATTGTCTTCTCTCTTGATCAGAAACTTATGCTCATTTTCTTCATCTGGAATTTCATCTTCATACATAACAAGTGCTTCAATCAGCTCTCTCATGGTTAAGTCTTTGACTGGTGTTTATTATCTGATAACAGCAGTAATTTCATTCCATTTCGTAGGTAGTACACTCATTACTTTCAATGCTTGATCATCTTGTTTGATTGGGTCTCCCAAAGTAGGTATATTGTTGGCAATTTCTGTCAGTCTTCTATTCATTTGAGTAATGCTTTCACCTTCAAACATTCTGAATGTAACAAACTTAATCTTAGTAGTAGCATATCTCATTTACCTAACATTTTCAGTTTCTTCATAAGCAACAACAATAGTTTGCCACATCTCATATGTTTTCGGAATTTGAGATAATGTATTGAATTCATCGGGTCCTAGACCACATATAATTTCATTACTTTCCTTCGATTTCATATCATATTTTTTTTCAGTGGTTGCACTCCATGTCTTAGGTTTTTTAGGTATTTCATATGGATTCAGAATCATTAAATATACTTTGTATCCACGGTTATTTAGATAAATTATCATTCGAAACTTCCAGCATCCATAATTTTCTCCATTGAAGTACGGTGCTCTGACCATAGACATTCCCTTTCTTATTTCAGTCATCACCCTCTGTGTATAATCACATTCCTCTTTTTTCAGCATTATCATAAAGATCTTCCTCTAATACCAATTGATGGATTGGTTTATACCTGATATAAACAAGAGGAGGTGAATTGTGTCTTTTAAAAATTCTTCGCGTGATCGTGTTCTGCCCTTTAACTTTAATCAGATGGATTGATGCTGTAGAAATTTAAATAGTAAGAATAAACGATGTATAGTGGTTCGGGGAATAGAATTTACATAGTCCACTCCTCTAATGCTATACTCAATGAGCTTGGTGATTTTTACTATATAGTCCACTTTTCAAAAAAATTATTCCATAACTGAGTATAGGTAAGTGACACCTTTACAATTTAAGGAAAAACAGAGCATTCAGGTTCAAACACAGTACCTAATACACAGCTTAGTACAAGAATCTGATCACTCAGGATAAAAGTGTATTTGATCTTTTAAAATTATTTCCTAGTTTTTCTTTACAATTGCAACAGAATGAAACTGACAGTAGATGGATCGTCGTCTTTATAAATAATGATCTTCATGAAAGAGTCATTTTGATTCGATCTGGTTGCAGTATATATAGAAATATAATTAGAAACTTCAATAGTAGATTCACAATAGATCATTGATGTCGAATATGTGAATCTTATTTCGTGGTTCTTCTTCTTCAATAAATAGAGCTTTGACGCTCTTCATAATCAGTAGATATGTAGATCTTGATAGTCTCGGTTTTTATCTTTTGTATATTCGTCAATGTTGTTCATAAGTTCTTGTATAATGAATCTTTGTGTATATCACATCTATATTTTTAAAATATAAATAATAATGATGAGTACTTCTTCTACAAATTTAGATCCAAAATAGAAATATTCGGACACATGATATTCAAACATTTGAATTAACGGAGCAGTCATAACTACCCTTGAAATTTGACATGAAAAGCTCCATTTAAATTCATCCTTTGAATCGTAGAAAAAACGATGTTGAATCAGTCAAAGACATGTTTTAAAATCATCTTTTAATCCAGCTTAAAATCGGCCTAATAATCCACCAGTAGACCGTTGCATAATAATAGCCTCTTTTTACTTTTTTTAAACCAATCGTATCATTCAACTGTATAGCTTGAATCTTATGAAAGTAAGGTAGATAAAAAATGTAAGTTGGAGACTCGTCCTTCAAAAGTAAGTTTGAATACAAATGTAAGTTTGATGATACTTCCTTCAATCATAAGGTTGAACACAAACGTAAGGTTGATTATCCACAATATTATTTTCAACATTCAAACGATTGATAAATGATCCATACTTTTATAATATTTCATACATAAGGTACATGATCTATACTTATGATGAAACGTATGTTTGTTCACAAAAGTAAGGTTGATGAACCATACTATTGAGAAACAAACATAACATTTAAAATTTACGCATAGTTCATCTCCCATACGTTTTAATATCTCAAATGTAGGATTGCTTCCTAACATAGGGTTCCTTATCCATACATTTCAATATCCCAAAAATAGGGTTCCTTCCAAACGTGGGGTTCCTCTTCCATACTTTTCTGATAACATGTTATTGATTAAGCATAATTTTCTCATATCTATTTAGAGTATATAGAGCATTCCATCCTTACGCTACGCTTCTCCATGTAGGGTATGAATAGTGTTTCCAGATCACGTTGAATTTATTTCAGAACTCTTTAACACTTGTTTCATGTTGTATAAATACTTAAATACTCTTCCAAAATTAATAATATATAAAATATTTATTTCTTGAGATATACATAATGTAAAATCATTAGAAAATAATTAAGTGTATTTTGTGAGAATCAAAATCATCATAAAGAAATAGTGTATTGTTCTCAACAGTCTCCCCTTTATTAATAATAAAATCATGTATTATTGAAAACAACACTTTTTCAACCTGGTTTTGCAAAGGATTTCCACCTCCATCGCAAATAGGTGTTGTCCGCTGACTATTTGCCATAGGAAATTGGTATATCACAAATATCCCAGCACAAATAATTTAAATTCTAGTAGTGGGAGACCATAAGAAGGGAACTAATTTTATCTAGAGGAAATGTCGCCTAACAAACTCTTCACTACACCTAGCCTCAGAAAACATAATGGAATATGTTTTATAAATTTAATACATTACAAAATGATCATATTTTTTAAAAAAAATATTTTAACGTAACTTACATCAACTGAACAAAACAATATTTAAATAAAAAAACTACATATTTTTTATGCAATATAAAAAATGAGATAAATTAAATAAAGAAACTAAATTTGATAATAATATTTTGTAAAAAAATTTCCCTTCTCAAATATTAAAAATAACAATTCATGAAATGGATTATGATCATGTAAATGTTTATTATAAAATCAAAGGAAGAGAGTGAAAGATGTTGGTGGGGGATCATAATTTTTTTGAAATCGATGTTAGGATGGTTGAAAATAATTCTCACATCTTGAGAAACAATAAAAGAGAGATAATACTATAGATTGAGATTTTTTCAACACAAGAATTAGATTTTATAATAATTAAATGTGTTGATATTTTAAGAATCCTTAAAATCCCAATTCATTTATCTACTCAAGAAAATTCTTTCAAAAATGCAACATTTGTTAAATCAATAAAAATAATTTTAAAGGGGGATGTCTATAAATTATTTTTATTATTAACATTAAAGGAATCCATTATGAACATAATATTTATTTAATTTTATAGTAATGATAAATTCAAACTTTATAATAACCAAAAAAAATTCTCATAAGGGTGCATTAAGCACCTTTAAAAAAAATATTTTTCAATATTTTATCCCCACACCTATTTATTAGTTCTTTCCCTAACCCTCTCCCCCATCATCTACTATTTCACTCTTCCCCCAGTGGTGTTCTCCCCTCCCCAACCTCGCACCCCTTATCAATTCTTCCTCATGTGCACTTGTTCTTGAGTCTCTAATGATTCGAACATGGGACCTTCATATACCAAGTGAATTCCCTTACCACTACTCCCTCCTTATTTCATGAATTTTTTATTGTCTATATATATATTTAAATAATTATATTTATTTTAACAAATCATATAAATTTTATTATATATATTCAATGGGGTTTATTTCGTTAAATTATTGGTAAATCTATACCACTTGATACTAATTAAAAATTAATTAATTAATATTAATTTTAAATTATATTATAAACCATTTTAAATTAAAATATTTTGTATTGCAAGTAAATAAATATTCATTGTTACATAAATTATATTTAAGAAAATATATTTTACCTATCTATATCATAAGAAATATATTTTTGTACTAAAATATTATTTTTAATAATACAGAATTTTTTTAGAGTATTAGTTATAAGAATAGAAATAATAAAGGTCTCCCATTAGCAGTACTAAAAAATAAAAAGAAAGTGGTTACCTTTATGATATATATAAAAATACTGATAATAGTAGTCATTTAATGATCTTTTCTAGTATTGATAATGGTCCAATTTATATGTTATTTTCACTTGTGATGATAAAATTATAGCACTAAATAAATATGATTCTATATAAGTGTAGTAAACAAACTTAGGGTAATTTTTTAGGCTAATTTTTAATAGATCGTATCCACGTTTAATAATAATATAATGACGATAATGACTAAATTTTTATAATGTTAGATAATTTTAATAGAGAAATATTTTCATTTATAATCGAAATGTGGTTAGAATAAAATTGATTGTTTACATATAATGGATAAAAAAATCATGAAGAGTATTTCTAAGTGAACATGTCATAATACACAATTAATTAAATTAAGGAAGAACCAATAAGAATATTAGAAAAAACAAGATTTTGTGAAATTCAATGTCTATCAATTATCATCCCTTGTTTACACAATAAGTATGAAATAGAAAAAAGATATAAAATTATACACTACCTCTTCATGGGGTCACTACTGAAGATCATGTGTTATCCACCGTTTATCATTAAAATCCCTAGACAAAAATCAATGATAAAGAGGTTACTTTTACCAGTTCAATAAATTTCACTAATAATGGTAAAATTTATTAGGGACAAAAAAATGTAAAAGGGTACCATTTTATAGTGGTTTTTTATAGTGTTTATAACCCCCCCCCCGTTATTAGTATTTTTACTATAGATAACTGTAATAAAAAATAATTCAATTTATATATTTTCAAATAATATTCATATTATCATATGTATATGTATTTATATATAATATATAAATATGATTGAAAATAATTTAGATAAAAAATATATCTTATCATTGAAATTATATATATATATATATAATTATAAAATATAAATTATTCAATATATTTTTCTAATAGTATATATATAAACATTAATAACAAAATGTTTATATAATTAATATAAATATAATATATTAATATTTTATTTAAAGAATTATATAATATAAAAATGAATATATTTAATTAAATATGTGGTTCATGTTTGAATTAATAATTTTTATTCATATTACATAAATTAAAATATATGTACATGTATGTTACAAACTAGCCTAAATACCGTAGTGTTGGTCGGAGTGGACACTCCAGATGGGGTGAATTGAGTTCCAATTAAAAATTTATGTTAAAAAATTTTATGATTAAAACCCAAAAAATTAAATAAAAATCCAACTGTAGTGAATTTATAAAGATTGTATGTTTTCAATTAGTTTCTCAAGAGATGTATTACATCTCAGTTAACACAATCTGAGGATTGGTTAACTTTTTAAACTAACTTACTGGCTAAAAACGTTATAAACACTTGCTAGTTTAACTATCCTAGTTACTTAAAAACTGATTTATATTTAAAGTACTTAGAAGTGGAATATAAAATAACTTAAAATATAAATAAGATAAAAAGTAGATACAACCAAGAGGTTCAGTCTCAAGCTGAGACTTAGTCCTCTCAAACAGTTTATTTAAAATTTGATCCACACCGTTGATCAGGGTTAACAATATTACTCAGACTGTCCGGGTCCTAAGACCTCTACCAGAGTTCAATGTGGGAAAAACAAAAACAATAGAACATAAGCTATCCAGGTCACACTTTACCTCTACCACTATTCACAGTGGGATATAAGAGTATAAGGGAAATATTGAGTGAGGATTTATAAATCCTCCAGTTCAGTACATTAGATAGTGTGTGTCTAAAAATACATAGCACACACACTGCTCAAGATGTAAATAAATGAAACACAATAGATCTAAATAAATAGAGATGAGTTTAGAATGCTCTATGTGTTTTGAGGGAAGCTCTGGACACCTTGGATTGATGCAGATGATGCTTTGAGTCCTTCTCCTATTTTTGTCAAGAAATAGAGTGTCGTTTTTGTATTTGACTTCTAGGTCCAGGTTGATCAGTCTGATCAGCTTGAGTGCATGTGAAATCTTTGAAGCTATTTTCTCCTTGAATGTTCAAGTTTTTTGGATTCAGTATGTATTCTTCCTTCTTGTACTATACATGTATGTCCTTGAGTATCTCCAGAAGATTGTCTCGTATGTGCATGGAAGGACTGACCGGCCACCACACATCATTAGTAGTTCGAGGTTCCCTTATATAGCTTTAGCTCTAGAAATAGGAATGATTACCTTTTTTACATGTACGAGGTACGATTACTTAAATTCCAACAACTGTCATAAATTAATAACAGGTGCATTAAAAACAACAAATGTGATTATTGCTAAATAAACAAATAGAAATAGAGTTTAGAGAAACTATGAATGATTTCCATCGGTAGCTCTTAGTATCAGTGAGATTGTATCGGTAGTTCTTCCTATTGGTAGCTGGTATACTTTATAACGGTAGCTCGCTAGAATCGGTAGCTTCTCCTATTAGTATATGTTACTCTTTATAACAGTATCTCTATGAATCAGCAGCTCTTTCTATTAGTATCTGTTATGCATATCGGTGAACTTTCTGTATCAGGGATCATATGTATTAGAGACCCATACCAGTGAGCTTATAATGGTGGACCTCATAATAGTAGCGGTTATTCTGTATCTGTCGACTTGTGCATACCTGTAGACTTATTCTATCGGTAGCTTAGGTGTAACAGTAACTGTCTGTATACCGGTGACCTTATCCATATCAGAAGACTTATGTACTGGTTTACTTATCCTTATCGGTATCTGTGTATATTAGTGACCTTTTTATCAGTAGCTGTTTGTATCGGTGGACTTTGAATTTGTATTGGTGGACTTCATATCGGTAGTTGTCTATCTTTCTGTTTGTATCGGTAGCTAGTATTGGTAACTATGTACGAGTGACCTTGTGTCAATGGAGGCTTGGTCTATCAGTGACCTTTCTTTATTGGTATATTATGTACCGGTAGGTCTATATCAGTGACTCACAAGCTTAACACTTATCTGTTCTATGCAAATCATATCCATATTGAGTTAGTAACATTTCTAAAAAAAGTATAAAAAAAAGATAAACATTGATTAACACATTCAAAATATCATTTTTATGATTTTATTAACTTAATAATATTATAATATAGATTGAAAGAATAATTAATATAATTATAAACATTATTTGGGATTATCAAAGAATATTTATACCTAATTGAGATTATCAAAACAAGTGAGGTCCACAATCTCCCCCTTTTTGATAATCACAAATTATGATATAATAATCCAAAATAATCTGTAATGTATTAGTATAAAATAAAATGGTTTTTATTTCTCATTTGGAGTAATGACATTTGAAAATGTGATATTTTAAATGTATCAGAGGATATAGTATTAAATGAAATTGTATCAGATATAACAAATGGACTAGAATTATAAGAAAAATGCATCAGAGGTAAAATATAATGGTTCATGATATCATAGATCTACCCTTTAGTCCTTTAACCATATTTCTCCATATCATTTCCACATTTCTCCCCCTTTGTGATTAGAAAAAATAAGGAAAGAGAGATGATAAAAGGAATAGAACATAAGAGAGAATAAAAGCATGTATAGATCACTTGAGGCAAAAATACAGAGAAATACAGAATTGAAGCAAAAAATACAAGTGATTCCTATCAAATTTCTGAGCCACTAATCAACCCACCTCCTCATCATGTGATTTTACCTTGGAATCAGAAGATGATTAAAGCTCGGTGGATGTAGGTGAGGCTTAAGAACACCAGAGATGGTCAATGGATGATGAGAAATTGATACAGTTCCTGGCCTATACTGTGTAGCTCGTTGTGTGATCATAGGAGTGAGACGGTTGATTGCTTGAGCTAGATTCATCTATGTAATGGAGGCAGACTGAGCAAAGGTAGGAAGAGCTGGTGGTACAATAATTGGAGTATTTTCCACATGAAAAAATGGTAGCAACAGATTCTTAAAGTCCATTATGATCGGTCCTCCTCTTTCCATAGGAGAAATGAAGTCATCCTTATTCTCTATAAATTTATCTAGAGTAGGATTCAACTCTTTTAGTTTTCATACTTGTTCTCTGAAAGCATAAATTACTGGAGGATGTTTCAGGTTTTCTAACAGAAGCTTGAAATGATTGTTCAACTGAAACTTAGTGTATTCCCATTGGAAATAGAAATCCACTTTGTGTTTAGCCTCTTTTTGAGAAGCAGTGGCCTCTCTCATAAAATTCTGAACAATTTTCCATATATCCTTAGTAGTAGTCACCACATTGGTCAAAGCAGCAGAGTCTACAGAGCCACTTATAGAAGACTGTCTAATCTCTACTCTCATCACAGCTCGAATCTCATCAATATCCAAAGAAGGAATGGTAGTACTCAGAGGTTCAATAGTAAAGTAAATTGTTTCCATAAAGGATTTAGTCAGCACACTTATGAGGTTTTTCATAAGAGAGTCTTGGGTGCTGGCATGATGTTCCATAGAGGTCTTAAATTCCTCAAAAACTGATACCATCTGGCTATCTACACTCTTCACAAAAGCCATGTAATTGTCCGCTTGAGACGTAGAGCTCATATAAGACTCCATATAGACAATTGATTTCATTAGAGACTCAACATCCTCTGCCAAGCCTGAAATTGGTCTAGCAGGTCCTGACTTCATCCAAAACACCAGATACAGATTCAGTCATCACAGACTGAATAGAAGATTTTATAGAGGTTTCCATTCTTTTCATTTCATCCACAAAACTGGCTTGGAGATCAGACTTCAATTGGTTTAAATCATATTTTCTTACAATGTCCACAGGTAATTTTCCGAAAGAAGATTATAAGTGATAGGAGGTCTATTGATGGGTGTCTGATATTCTGAATCAGTATAGTCCAACCCAAACACTAGAATACCTGGGTCTTCAGCCTAGTCTTCAATCTCATGAGAAACTAAAACTGTACGATGTATGGTAGGATGATCCCCCTCAATCTATTAATTCTCATGTATAGAAATAGAACCGTCAGTAGCTTGGTATTCCCCAGAAGAATCCTCCAAAACCATTTCTAATTCAACAGCAGGAGGCCCCATCAGGAATATGTGAAGGTCTGTCTACTTCAACATTTTCCTCAGTAGGCGTTAAGGAGTTCCTAATCAGTGGACTGAGACTCATGGTGTTCTCATCTGATCTATCAAAAACATGTTCTACACATTCATGGACTTCTTCCTCATTCTCTGGAGCAGGTTGGTCTTCCTCATCAATAAGGGCTTCTTCGTTGCTTACTCCCAACACTGTTTCCTTTCTAGATGATATAATATCATCAACATGGCATAAAAGGAAGTCTATATCCCTTCCATTAGCTATTAAGGTATCCTCATCATCAGTATCATCACTATAATGAGCTTCCTATTCATCAAGTCCTATACCTGGATCCTTCACATCGTTAGTCCTAGAAGGATGATCCATATTATTAAACATATCATACAACTTCTTATCATCACTGAACCATTATCCTCTCCACGGATTCCAATTGATCTTCATGTATTTATAGATAGTCTTCATAATAGAAAATTTGTCTTTCATAACCATTGTCTCATCCTGAGACTTAGCCACACCTCTTAACTTGATCATCACAGAGATCAGTTTTTCAAATAATAGAGAAGTAGTTTTTGACTTTGGCCTAGGCATATCTTTAATTTGGTTCATTAATAGTCTATATAGATTTACCTTTACACCATGTCTCAGCAAATGAAAGAAATAAATATCTTGGTATTTCATATTTTTAAAGTCCCCTCTTCTTGGACTTAGCACATGTTGGATGAACATGAACAGTAAACGATTCTCTCCATACATTTCTAAAGCAACTAGTTTTATTGGGGTGTCATCTCCCATTAATTATTCCAATGCAGCTTCATATTCAAAGATGTCACTGGTATGAGGTACTGATTTTGAGAAATACCCAAACTCTCCTTCATGTGGAACTTTCAGTCACTCAGCCCACTCAACAGAAGAAAAAGATATTGTCCTGCCATTCACTATAGATATCATCCTATTCTCAACATCAAATTTCTCAAAGAGAACAAACTCATATAATTCTATTACCAGCTTCGGATAATAAGGATCATTATTATTAGAGAAGCACTCTACCCATTTCTGGTCTTTTAGCACTTCTAGAACTAAATACATACTGGTAGTCAACCATTTCGTGCATAGTTCTTTCTCAACTACTATTCCCCTTTGAATAAGATGCAGATTTGTTGGTTTCTTCACTTCACTGTCACTACTACACTCTCCTTTGAGTCTCTTGGCATTCAGCTTATCATCCTTTTTTTTAACTGATGGTCTCTTCACTCTTGCCATTCTTCGGATCGCGAGGATTAGGGTTCGAAAGTTTGGGAGCTAAGGCTTAAAGGTAAAGGGTTTGAGGTTGATTGAGAGAGGTCCAGTCATATGTTTTATCATTTAGGAATCACAAAATAAATAAATAAAGCACAATAAATATAATACAAATGATACAGATTCTGGCGGCTGAAGATTTGAAGTTTAAAAACAGAGAAAACTAACTGTAAGATATATACCGGTGAGGATTCCTATCTGTGATGTATAACGGTGAGGTTTATACCAGTGAGGTATATCAGGGAGGCTTATAACAGTGAGGTTTATAACAGTTAGGTTTTTAGCGGTGAGGATTTGGCTAACTGTGAGTTTTGGCTAATGGTGAGGTTCGGCTAAAGGTGAGGATTGGCTCACGGTGAGGTTTGGTTAACTGTGAGGTTTGGATAATGGTGAGGTTTTGCTAATGGTGAGGTTTGGATAATAGTGATGTTTTGGCTACACAAATTTTATCATTCCTCACTCATGTCTAATGTAACATAACATATCTAAACTTAAAGGCTTGTTTAAAATGTCATCAAATTGATGTTCAGTACCTATAAATTCAAGAGTAATATCATATTTTTTGGTAATGATCTCTAAAAAAGTGGTTCCTTACATCAATGTGTTTAGTCCTATAGTGATACACAAGATTCATTGAAATTTTAATCGCACTAGTGTTGTCTTGGTTTATAGATACATGTCTAAACTGATATCCGTAGTCTAATAATGTATGTTTCATCCACAGAATTTGTTCACAACAATTACCATTAGCAATATATTCTGTGTCAGCAGTAGAAAATGCAACAGAGTTCTTCTTATTACTACACCAAGATACTAAGGACTTACCTAGAATATGACATGTTCCAAAAGTGCTCTTTCTATCTAACTTGAAACTAGAAAAATCAGCACATGAATAACTTATTAAATCCATTAACTGTCTTTTTGGATAAAATAATCCTAAGTTAGCAGTATGTTTATGATATTTGAAAATTCTTTTAACAGCAAGTAAGTGTGACTCTTTTTGATTGTCTTTAAATCCTGCACACATACACACACTAAACATGATATCTGGTTGACTAATAGTAAGGTAGAGTACGCTCCCAATTATACCTCTGTAGTTGGTTTCATCCACTGGTTTTTCAGTTTCATCAGCATGCAACTTACCACTAGTACTCATAGGTGTATCACATTCCTTAATACTATCCAAACCAAAACATTTGAAAAGATCCTTTGTATATTTACTTTGATTTAAAATAATACCATTTTTATTTTCAAAAACATGAAATCCAAGAAAATATTTGAGTTCTCCCATTAAACTCATTTGAAATTCATTTTTCATACTCTTTGAAAAATCAATACACAAATAATTTTTAGAAGATCCAAAAATAATATCATCTACATCGATTTGTACTATCAAAACATCTTTAGGAATTATTTTAATAAAGATAGTTGGATTAGTAATCCCTTTAGAAAAACCTTTATAAATAATAAAACTACTAAGTCTATCGTACCAAGCTCTTGGAGCTTGTTTTAAACCATATAAATCTTTAGAGAGCTTAAAAACTCGATTTGGAAAATGAGTATTAGTAAATCCAGGTGGGTTTTCAAGAAAGACATCTTCAATTATAAAACCATATTGAAAATCACTTTTAACATCCATTTTATATAACTTGAAATTCAGATGAGCAGCATAGGCAAGTAGAATCCTAATAGCTTCTAATCTATCTAAAGGTGCAAAGGTTTCATAATAGTTTATTCCTTCCTCTTGAATATACCCTTGTGCAACTAGCCTTGCTTTGTTTCAAATGATATTTCCGGATTCATAAACTTTTTTTAAAAAACCCATTTGGTGCCTATGGTCAATGTGTTCTTGGGTCTTTCAACTAATTCCCAGACATTGTTTCTATCAAATTTATTTAATTCTTCTTGCATAGACATTACCCAAAATTTATCATTTATTACATCATTGATATTTTTAGGTTCAAGCTATTAAATAAAGGCTTGATGTTCAACCTAGTATCTTAGAGAAGCTCTAGTCTATGTCCCTCTATCATGATTACCTATAAAATCATCTAAAGGATGGTTCTTTGGAATCCTAGTTGATCTAGAAAAGGTAGGACTAGAAATTTCAAGTTCTTCTCTATGTTCGGTTTCAAAATAATCGGGTTCTGGAAAATTTTTAGAATTGCTTTCTTTTATAGCAGGTTCACTGTTTTCACCATTAAGGTCTAGAATAGATAGATCATCTATAAAAATTTCAAGAGAAGACTTAGCTTCATGCGGATCAGTTTCATCAAATTTGATATTTACTAATTCCTCTACACATTTGGATCTTTTATTGAAGACTCTATAAGACTTACTGGTTAGAGAGTAACCTAGAAAGATTACCTAATTATTTTTAGAAGAAAACTTGTCAAGATTAACCTTTATATTAAGAATAAAGACTTTGCAACCAAAAACTATGAAGTAACTAACTTTGGGTTTCCTATTGTTCCACGGTTCCTAAGGGTTCTTTTTAAGAACAGGTCTAATGAAGACTCTATTTATCATATAACATGTTGTATTTATAGCTTCATTCTAGAATAAAATAGGTAGTTTATACTCATTAAGCATAGTTCTTGGAATTTCATGAAGGGTTCTATTCCTTCTTTCTACTACACCATTCTGTTGACATGTCCTAGGGGCATAGAAATCATTATTGTAGCCATTATGTGATCAGTATGATTCAAATTCAAGATTTTCAAACTCACTACCATGATCACTTCATAGGGTCTTAATCTTAAGTCCACTAAGGTTCTCTATAGACATGGAGTACTTAATAAAGTAAGAGAAAGATTCACTTTTGTGAACCAGAAAATATACCCAAGTATATCTAGAAAAGTCATCTACTAAAAAATAGACATAGTGACTCCCATTTAAATAAGAAACTCAAGAAGGTCCAAACAAGTCCATTTGAACCAACTTGAGTGGTTGGGAAGTTGAAACTTCTTTATTTAATTTGAATGAAACTTTATGTTTCTTTCCCTTTTGACAAGGAGTAAAAACTTTTTTTGATGGTAAATTTAGTTGAGGTAGGTCTCTAACTATATTTTTCTTACTCATTTTTTTAAGTGAGTGAACATTGTAGTTTAATAATCTTCTATGCCATAGACAATAATCTTTATGAAAAGCATTTAAACAGGTAACCTTTTGTTTGGCTAAAGAATTTAAATCCACAGCATATACATTTTAATTTCTCAAGGCAGAAAATATCAAAACATTTTAGAATAAAATACATGGCAAGAATCATTTTCAAATTTAACATTGAAACTATCATCACACAACTGAGAAATGCTTAACAAATTATATTTTAATCCATCAAAAAATAATACATTAGAAATTAAAATTGAATCATTGTTACCAATCTGGACTAAGCCGATGATTTTTCCTTTTGAATTATCACCAAAGGTGACATGCCCTCTATCAACCTTGATTAAGCTTTTGAAACATGAGTAATCTCGAGTCATATTCCTTGAAAATCCACTGTCCATGTACCATATCACCCTAAAAGAAATTTTTTAGCAAGTCTCCTACAAAACAGGTTTAAACAAAAAATGATTTTGGTACCCAGATTTTCTTGGGTCCAGACAGGTTAGCAAGCAACACTTTTGGTACCCAGATTTTTCTAATGGGTTTCATATAATCAATAGATTCAAAAGATTTTTAATGACAAACTTTGTTTGTTCTATGACTATGTGAATAGATGGTTGATACATAGGAATTTCTAGAGCTATAACTAGCAGTATACTATCCAGATTTAAAAATTAATCTACTCATTGTAATCTATCTATGTCCAGGCTGATAGCCTAAACCAGTAGAATATTTTGGTGCTACTTTTTTTCCTAGAATTTGTGTAAGAGTGTTCGTTACATTAGTGAACTTATTCATATATATTCTATTTTTCTCAATGGTCAATTTAAGTTGAGTATTCTCTATTAAAAATGATCATTATTTTCCTTTTCTACTTCTAATGCTGATTTGACAGTGCTAGTTAAAGCATACTATTTCTTTAATGATTTGTACTTTTCTATCAGCTCATTAAAAGTATCTTCTAGCATGTTACAGTATTCAAATAATTAAACATTAGACATATTATCATCACTATTTGAATCACATTCATTCCCAGAATAATAATCATTCAGTATAGGGGCAACAGTTACCTCAGATGTATTAGTCATGAAACACATGTTGGAATAATTTTTTTAGAATCAGAAACCTCATACTCACTTGTGATGTCTTCTAAAGCACTCCATTTTTCCTTTATAGTTTTATTATATTTCTTTTCCTTATAATCATATTTCTTCTTGAACTTCAATTTTAGACAATCAGCCTTAATGTGTCCTTTACTTTTGAATTCATAGCACACTATCTCATCATCCTTATCATCTTTATTCTAATCTTTCTTCTAATCACCTCATTGGACATACATTCCTTTATACTTTGGTTTTCTGAAAATTTTATTCATCCTATATAATTTCTTGATTCTATTGGATATTTGAGTCATCTCTTCATTACTATCACAATCTGAACCTCCACTTGTTGAGCTTTCTGTAGGTGTGTGAACTTTCTCCTTGTCCTTGCTCTATGGGGTAGTAGAATTAAATGCCACTGACTTCCGCTTTGGTTCATCATCTTCCCCTTTTTTTATCTTTAGCTCTTCTTGATACATCATCAACTTACCAATTAACTCCTTAACAGGTAGTGAACTTATGTCACATGAGACTCTTATTGAAACTTATTTTCCTCTCCATCATTCTGGCATACATCTCACTATTCTCATTATTTTCTCTTTTACAAGAACATCTTTTCCCAGTGAGCTCATTTTATTTAAAATTTTGTTGAACCTGAGATACATGTTAGAAATAGGTTCATAAGGCTTCATTTTAAAATTTACATACTTAATAGTGTAGGTATTCAATCCCATTTCCATTACATTGGTTTTTCCATCATGGAAAATAGCCAAAGTATCCTATATTTCATAAGTGGTTTATAAAAAAATATTCGATTAAATTATTAATCTCCTAAAGCACAGTACAAATAATTCATTACCTTACAATTAATATTGTAAGCAGTTTTTGTAGGTTCATCCCAAGTAATTATTTTATTTTCTAGAATCTTATACTATGTATCTACAGCAGTCCAGATATCAAATACCATACTTTCTAAATGAATTTTCATTTTTAGTTTCCATTTGGAATAATTTACACCATTAAAGAAAGTTGTCTTTTTGGTAGCATCAACTTCTAATATATTATACATAATTAGATTTTATAAAATATATTTAATGTGATAAAATTTAGAACTTACAGAAATTTATGATCATTAAGATACAACTAAAATCCCTGTTGAAAAACATAGTATTTAGAAATTCTTTATAAATGAACAATCCTTTGATACAAAATATTGGTCAGAGTGGACACTCAATAGGGGGGTGAATTCAGTACCTATTAAAAATTTATATTAAATACATTATGATTAAAATCCCCAAAATTAAATAAAAATTAAACATTAGTGAATTTTTAATGATTGTAAGTTTTCAATTAGTTTCTCAAGAGAGTGATTATTTCTCATTTAACACAATCTGAGGATTGATTATCTTTTAAAACTAACTTACTGGATAAAAAAAGTTATAATCACATACTAGTTTAACTATCAGAGTTACTTTAAACAGATTTATATTTAATGTACTTAGCTAAGGAATAGAAAATAACTTAAACTCAAAATAATATGCATAGAAGATACAACCAAGAGGTTCAGTCTCAAGACGAGACATAGTCTACTCAAACAGTTTATATAAAATTTTATCCACACCCTTGATTGGGGATAACAACAGTACTCATACTATCCAAGTCCTCAGACCTCTACCACAGTTCTACGTGGGAAAACAAAAACAATAGCAAACAGGCTATTCAGGTTACACATGACCTCTACCACTATGCACAGTGGGATATAAGATTAAAAGGAAAATATTGAGTGTGGATTTATAAATCCTCCAGTTTAGTATAGGAGACAGTGTGTGTCTAAAACTACAAAGCACACACACTGCTCAAAATGTAAATAAATGAAACACAATAGAGCTAAACAGGTATAGATGAGTTTATAATGATGTATGTGGTTTGATTGATGCTCTTGACTCCTTGGCTTGATGCAGATGAATATTTTAGTCCTTCAATGGGTTTGGTCAAGAAACAGAGTGTTGTTTTAGTATTTGACTTCCCGGTCCAGGTTGATCAGTCTGATCAGTTTGAGTGCAAGTGAAATCGTTGAAGCTCTTTTCTCTTTGAATGTTCAGGTTTTTTGGATTCAGTATGTATTCTTCCTTCTTCTTCTATACATGTAAGTCCTTGAGTATCTTTATATTATTGTCTCATATGTGCATGTAAAGACTGATCGGCCACTACACGTCTTTAGTAGTCCCAGTTTCCCTTATATAGCTTTAGCTCCGGTAAAAGGAATTATTGCCTTTTTTATATATATGAGGTAAGATTCCTGAAATTCCAACCACTATCATTAATTAATAGCAGGTGCATTAAAAACATCACATATGACCATTGCTAAATAAATAAATAGAAATATATTTTAGAGAAACTATGAAAAATTTCCATTGGTATCTCTTAATATCAATGAACTTGTATTGGTAGCTCTTCCTATCGTTAGATAATATCCATTATACCAGTAGCTCGCAGGAATCAGTAGCTTCTCCTATTAGTAGATGTTACTCTTTAAAACAGTATCTCTATGTATCAACAGCTCTTTCTATAGGTAGTTGTTATTCATATCGATGACCATCCTGTATTGGTGAACTTATGTATCAGTGACCCATACCAATGAGCTTATAATGGCGGACTTAATAATAGTAGTGGTTATTCTGTATCATTCGACTTGTGCATACCAGTAGACTTATTCTATCGATATCTTCTGTGTAACGGTAACTGTCTGTATATCGGTGACCTTATACATATCGGTATAATTTTGTACTGGTGTACTTAGCTTTATCGGTAGATTTTTCTATTAGTGACCATTGTATCAGACTCTATTTATATGGGTGGGCTTTGTATTTGTATCGGTGTAATTCATATCGGTAGTTTTCTTTATGTCTGTTTGTATCAATAGCTTGTATCTGTAACTATGTACCAATGACCTTGTGTCATATGAGGCTTGGTCTATCAGTGAAATTTCCTTATTGGTAGACTAAGTACCAGTAGGTCTGTATCAGTGCCTCAAGATCTTAATACTTATATGTTCTATGAAAATCATAACCAGATTGTGTTAGTAACATTTCTAAACAAGTATAAACATAGATAAACATTGATTAACACATTCCAAAGATCATTTTGATTATTTTATTAACTTAATAATATGATAATTATAGATTAAAAGAATAATTAATATAAATATAATAATTATTTGGGATTATCAAATCATATTGAAACATAATTGTGATTATCAAAACCGATGAGGTCAACACATAGTAAGCAAATACCTGATCTGACATTGACATGTCCCATACGGCGTTTCCAGTCCCCATTGGTTCGATACTAGTACCTTTCATCATACAAGAGACATAGGGGAATTATTTTTTCAATAAACATGGAAAAAGATACAATATTGTATGATCAACACTCTATATGGAAAAAGTAAAAAATTAATAGGTAAAACAATAACCAAACAGAACAACATCAAGAGACACAACATCAACTAATGAAAATCTCATAAAACCCATGAAAAAAGTGGATCACATATCCACGAATAACCTCCATCACTCTACATCCAATGTATCATGAACATCCTATATCTTAATGTAGAACTTTCCCCTTTCTTGGAATTAGCATAAGAAAATATAAAAATTCACAAAGTCAAGGTTAGGGTGTGAGCAATAATAACTATCAAGGTTACACCAGGTGTTCCTTAATTAATTCTATAATAATTAAAATTATTAATATTTCAATTTATATAAAAAATCATGGAATGGTGTTTACATATTTTCAACAAAAGATAATTTAAAAAAAAGATGAAATATATTTCAAATTAGTCTTAAATTAACATTGTATATAGAAAATTTATATAGATTTGTTGGAATGAATAAAACAACACAATAATCAATTTCATATAATAAAAAAATATAAAAATTTTATAACACCCAGTAATAATCCATATGGTGCATTTTTTTAGGGGAAGGGTTCTTAACACTACCCATTAGTGATCTCATCTTAATGTGTGCACATGTCCCCGAACTTTGGTCATCAAGACACAACTTATCACTAGGGAAATCATGTCACCTTATACTTATATTAGATTTTTTATTTTCGAACCATTTGAACAGGGTCATATCCTCGTGTTCCTATCCTATTTACATAATAACTACCCATGATCACATGGTCTTTAGTCAATCAATCAACTAGTCATGGGAAAATCATTCATTTCAAACTATTTCAAAAACACAATTCCCAATTTCATTTTTCAATAAGCTTTTCCCTTATAAAAACCAAATCATAGATTTTTATCAATTCAAGACTTTTCAAATAGCCTTAAAATTTAATTCATTTATTTAATTGTTCAACATTATATCATTTCATTAAATAAATTTCCCAATCAAACAATCAAAATTTATCAAATCCACCCAACAATTTTAATTCCATTAAAATTGGGGGATTTTTCATAATTTCCATTCCATTTTTAGAATAAAACATCAATAATATAAAATATGGATTTTTAAAATCATTTAAAAAACATTTCGATCTAATTAATCAATTTATGGTTTCAATTATAAGGAAAATATTATAGAACTATCTAACATTAATTCATGATTAAATCAACAGAAACAATAGGAAATGATAATGAATAACGACGGTGATGGAGATCCATAAGGATATCCTTGATCACAAACAATCTTTAGGAAAATCTGATTCAATCGGAAATCAAGATATCATACCTTATTTTGAATAAGGGTAGTATAGATGAGGATAAAAACATAGTGCAGAAACTCACAAAAGATAAAATTCTAAATCAAGACATTGTAAAGGGAAAAAATCATACACTAAATGATTAGTGTATCTATAAGGGTTCCAGAGAAGTGGGTTAATAAATAAGAAAATTATTTTAGGCATTATAGAACAAAACCCTCTAGCCCTATGTAATTCATGATGTGATCCCTTAATTCATAATGTGGATATTCTGAGTGGCAGAAATACTAAAAAAAGTGTTACCTTTGGTTAAAATTCCCAATCTCATTTATTCAACATCATGGAAAAAAATTAATGTCTTGTATATCATTCACATCATGAAATATTTTCATGCCTTCTAACAGATGATACATTCACATCATGAATTATATTCATGATAAAAAATGGTTATGTGGTTAATTCCCAACCTAATTCATGTAAAAAAATTCTATAGATTCCTCAATATCATATGAACCCAAGGAAACACACACATTAAGACCTACAACATGTTCATACCCAAACTCCATTGATTAAAAAAACATACATCCATGAACTATAGTTTATTTTTCCAAATAAAATATCTTAATAATCAAAAATTGAAAACTAAATTCTGATTGAAGATATACCTAAAATAAGGTAATGGGATGTTAGAATATCCCCTACACAAACACTTTTTATCTATAGAAATTGTATCAAGAAGATTCTAAATCACGGACATGAGGCCACTTCTCTCTCATTGGTTCCTTATGCTCCCACTTCTCAGGAAAATCAAAACCATTCTATCATATATAATAGACCAATGATACCATACTACCCAAAAGAACCATTTTATCAGAATAAAAAATCATGAATGGAATCATAGACAAATATAAATCAAGATAAATATGAAGATCTTCCTAACTCAGAATATGAGAAGGGATAGAATGTCACTTTCAATGTTGTGATACATGAAACAAGTTGTTGATCGAATTAAACTGTAGGGTAAGTGATTAATAGTAGGAAACATTCTCCAATCCCTTAATAATATAAATAGTATTAACAAAACGTAGCATAATATTTCCCTATTTTCAATGATTTTAGTGACCGTAACAAGATAAAAATATCAAAAACCCCAGGTCAAAAATAGAATTATATAATTTTCATCGATAAAAATTTCTATAGGATGTATTATATATCTTTACTAGCACCATTATAAAAATAATCAACTGAATAACCATAATATTCTCAAACTAAACTCAATCTAAGAAAGCAACATTCACCAATATCTGACCAATACAAAAGAGATCTACAAGGTATACTATAATAGGCCTCAAAATAATCTTTTGTGATAGTGTACTAGTAACTATTATTGTGGGGAAACTCATCCAGTCCCAAATGCTCATCCCAAGCTGAACTAAATTCATTAATTCATAAATTTGCATGTCCCCAAGAATCTATATATATCATTCTGTCTAGAAATCCTTCTGTAGATGGTATGTCATGGTCAAACGAACATGGGATCTCATTTCCTCATAGAAGCCTCACCAGATTCATGAATTGAAATGGGGATCCCCATATAAGACCATATTTGATGGAATATCATTCAAGATGACAATCTTTTACATGTAGAGACTTCCCATGTCCAAAATTAAAATTGTATCTAAAGGGGAATAATGTGATCCCATTTGATCTGTCGATAAATGGAAAACCATACCAAATTATTCCCTTTAGGGTTACAAAAAACCCCAACCACAATGTCAATATAAATTCCATCCCACTTAGAAGTTGGAACTGGAAGTGGCTGATGCAATCCTAAAGGTGTCTGGTGCCTAAAACAAACATATTGACAGGTATAACAATGAGAAAAAAATTCTCTATGATTCATCTCATACATATCCACCACAATCATTATTTAATATCACACAAAACATTAATGGTTACTGGGTGCACCACACACTAGGAATTATTGATGTCCTCCATCAAATATATTATTATATTAAATTACATAAAAACTCTCATTATAGACACACAGGATACCCTTTGAAGAGAACAACCACTCATTAATGGTTTCCCCACTATAAAAAGAGTCCAAAATTCAAAAAAATAGAATCATAATGTTTCTTATCCCAAAGAATAATCTAGAGGATAAATGTGGTAAATTGTACACTCTCTAAAATAATCTTTGAAAATTTATCCTAGACTCTCAAATCCAACGTATCAAGGAAGATCATTTTCATCCCACTGACCTGGAGATTCTTTAATTTCTCATGTAATAAGATTATTACTCAAGGAATCATCAAGAATAATCCCCTTTCTAGTAATATAATAAATTTAAATATAGAAAGAATGTGACAACTCCGACTAAGAACTCTATCAGAGATTCAAAATATTTTTTAAGAAGATATAACTCTAGATCATCTTGTAAGAATAAATGTTAAACCGTTCATCAAAAATATAATATCACCAAATCTTAGGTTCATTAATGAAAAAAATGAGTTCAATATCATTGGTTGGGTAATTATTTGTGCATGGTCTCTACTATCTTGAGATATAGGTTTCCATGTGATCACCATGCATTGAGACATAACCTAAACACAAACATGATGATTCAAAAAAGTCCAGATAGCACAAATAGTCCTATTGAAGAGTCAAAATTGATATAAAATTCCAAAAAAGTTTTATCTCAAAAATCATACTCACACATTTCTCATCCCAAATGAAATTAACTCCCTAAAACCATGAATTAAATTTCTGAAATAATTTTGTAAATATAATGATTTATCATGTTTTACAAAACTTATATCAAATAACATACATGATCTGTATCTATTTGATATTAAACTATGATTTCTTCTTAAAATACCACTATGAATGGGTCCAAGTACTCATGCAATAACGTATTTATCATATCCATAAATTTTTTTTGGAGGATTGGTTAGGAGAAATGGAAAAACATTATGCTAATAATGGTTATACCAACTATAGAAGGCTATATTGAAAATGTAAAACTCTTTTATTATCAACTAGTGATAACCATATTGAATAATAGTATATGAGAACAAGATCACCCCTTTGACCATGTCAAACAAATCATCAATCCATGGTAATGGATACTTATTATTTATTGAGACTTTGTTTAGTTTCTTGTAATCAACGTATATAAGAATTTTTCCATCTTCATTTTCTTCAAAGAGAATAGTTTCCTCCAATGATAACACCCTCATGTGTGTAAATACTTTCTATAGAATGTCATCAAACTGAGTATTTAACTATTTCAACTTAATGGGTTCCAAAGAGTAATAATGAATAGACATTGTTTGAGTATCGAATACCAAATCAATAAAAAACTCAACCTCTTTTACTGGTGAGAAAATAGATAATTCTAAAAGTAAAATATTGGGAAACAATTTGAAAAACAGATGGGTATCATCATTCAATGAATCTTGCTTGATGTTGAAATAAAAAAACAATATTACCACTCCTAAATCCCAAAAATAAGGTAGGGATCAATTCAACGGTGAGTCTAATTCCCCCTGAAAGACATGAAACATCCCAATGTTAATAGTAAAGGAGACCATTGGAAGAGAACATTCAATTCAAGAATTATGGGAATTCATCTATACATTCCAAAAATGATATCAATAGATTTAATGTTCCGAAAAATAGAACAGAAGGTAACAGAAATACCTAATAAAGATAAAACACAATCAAGAGACCAAATAACATATTATCTCTTAATTTTAAGGGGTGTAGTAATATCCACCACATAATACAAAATCACTATAAGGGGATTCTGATAATTAACAACATGAGTTTATAAAAACAAGTGATATTCACCATTTTCAAAAAAATCTATAAAGGTGAATCTACAGTAATAGTTCATCTCCCATTCATTGTACATGTGTCAGCTTCTTCTAGATACTGTTCTATTACATGAATAAAAATTTTTCTATATTCTTGTGGGTGGAACCTCTTAGTAATTGAATAATTTTATTACACTTTATTACTTTGTGACGTCGATGATCTTGTTCCACCATGAAGAGTTGACAAGAAATGGAATAACTTCTATAGGATTCCTGAGTAGCCTCAAGAAATATGATATTTGGGGCCTCAGTACTCACTCATACTAAATACCCAACCTTACCACATTGAAATAAAATTAAAGGGCCTCTGTTAGGACCTATAGGAAGTTTCTATGGATACTACTATCTATAAACTTCAATAGACTCATCAAATATCCAATTTACATTAAAGGAACTCATATAACAACCACTGGGGGAAAAAGGATGTCCTTCCAACACTAACCTACAAGCCTGCTCAAGCTCAATCAACAATTCCTTGTATGAAAAATCCTCATAATAAATTATCTTCATAAAGAAATTTTTTGATTAGATAATTTTTCAAAAAAAATCTAAAATTATTGAACCATTATCTTCTCATTGGATACATCCTCAAGAAATAATTGAACAACCTATACAAAATAGTTTGCATAATATATCAGAGTCCTATCACCATGTTAAAGGATGACAAAACACATTTATTTTTCTAGGACCTTCATATCATGATATAAATAATCATTGAATATAACTATATTATCCTTACACCATAAACACTCATGCTTCATCATTATCACCATCAAATCCCGCCAAATTTTTCACATACCATCAAGCTTGAAAGTAGCACATTTCAATTTAATTAAATCATACATATCAAAGAACACAATATTTAGTTAAATATTTTTCATCCAATACTTTACCTCTTAAGGATCATTAAAAACTTGTAAATATATTGGGTTTTAATGAAGAAACTCTTGAGTATGAGCTCATGATTTAACCCCTCAATGTTCTAATAATGGATCTTGTATGTGAATGGGAGTAGTTTCTTGTCCCAAATCATGGAAATCATGAACAAATATATTAACAAAATTATAGTCCACTAGAAGATTGTCTCTTTATTGTTAACAGCAGCTCCCTCTCATGGCTTATTCAAACATATTCTCAGAGGCATGATGTTGCATAATATCAATATACACCACCAAAACATCCATAATGATACAAAAATATACAACTCAATAAGAGATACAGGAGTATCAATTCTATAAAGTATAATTGAATGATGAGATTTTAAAATACATAGATTAAAAGTAGGGAAAATATAGAGATCAAATAAAACTATTCCACAATGACACTTTTCTCAAACACCTATAGTGACATAGGGATGATTATGGTTAGACATGTCAATACACTTACTTAAAACTACCTCTTACGTCACATATATCCTACCTCATTTATACCAAGATAACCCACCTACATATTGACATTATCGAATGGTACACAACCTAACCCATACCTCAAATATCTATTTTTAAAGAACCATCCTAGATATCATCGTATGTTGATACTGCAAATACACTAATAACTAATCTGGGTCTAACATGAACCATAGGGTGTTCCTGAAACCCACAAGTTAGGGACTAGAACTTGTCATCATACAAGAAACACCAGGGAGTTATTTTTCAAGAAAATAAGTAGAAGTAAAAAATATAAAATCTTGTTTGATCAACACTACAATGGGAGAATATACTATAATCAATAGGTAAAATTATAACCAAATATAAAATAATCAACTGACATAATACCAACTAAATCAATGATCATAAAACTAATTAAATAAGTGGATCACAGCTCCACTAGTCACCTCCATCACTCATGGACCCAAGGATCTAGAGCATCCAACACCTCCCTATTATAATTTCCCTATTCCATGACCTAACAAAAGTTAATCTACAAACACCTATGGGAAATGGTAGGTTGTGATCTATAAATTCATGTTGGGCGTCACTATGTGTTCTATAATTAATTTCATAATAATTTAATTTAATATTCATTCAATTTAAATTAATCAATTCATGGCATGGAACATATTTATTTTCAACAAAATATACTTTCTTATTAAAAAATTTGTAAGCTATTTTAAAATAATATTAAATTAATATTTTATTTAAAACATTTTTATAATGAAGCCAACATGAATAAAATAGTTCAATAAATAATGGAATATAATAATCAAATAAAACATTTGATAACACCTTGTAATAATCCTTATGGTATGTAAGTTTTTGAAATAGGATCCTCACAATAATCATCGGTGATCTTGGCTAACATTTTTCACATGTCCCATGGATCAAGGCATCGGGACTTAACTCCCCATTGGTAAAAGCATTCCATTGAATATTTATGTTGCTTTTATAATCATTAAACAATTTCTAGGGGTCAATATCCTTGAATGATTGTCCTAATTACCTACAAACTACCCTAGTTCACATGTCAATTATTAATTCAATAAATCATAAGAAAATCAGTCATTTCAAATTATTTCAAAATACAATTTTCCCAATATTAGTTTCCAACATTTTATATTAATTTAAAAAAATTAGATTCATTAATCAATTAATTCATTTTCAAATTATTTTTTTATTTAACATATTTTCCTCATGTTTCAATATCAAATCATTTCATTAATTCAATTTCCATGTCATGCCATTAGTTTTTCTCAAATCCACCCAATAATTTCAATTCCATTGAAATTATGGTTTTATAAAACATATATTTTGTTTTGAAAATAATACATTGATCATCTCGAATAAGGGATTTTAAATAATTTAAAACTCATTTCAAAAAATTAATGAAATTTCCAATTTAAATTGAAGGTAATGATTATATAAAACCACTTACCAGTAATATGTGATTAAATCAAAACAATAAATGGTAAACACCAGTGAAGAACAATGGTAAAAGGGATAAACCATGAGGTCCTAGATCTAAATACATCTTGTTAAAAATCCAATTCAATCATCAATCATGAGATCATACCACTATTAAAATGATAGTATATAGATGTATAAAATCATAGTGAAGAAACTCACAAGAGATCAAACACCAAACTGATACATCAAATTGGGAATGAATCAGGAAAAGAATTTCTTGTGTGGCCCTATGAGTTTGAGAGAAGTGTCTATGAAAATAATGAAATTATTTCAGGCTATAGCACAAAAAAACTCTCTATCCTCAGAAAATTCATGATGAGATTCATCAATTCATGACATGAGTATCCGTTTTAGTTTATACATTGAAGAAGGTGTATCCTGAGATTAAAAATCATTATCATGACAATTTCATGTCATTAAAATTATTCACGTATTGTATATCATTCATTCAATAAAAATATTTCTTGAATTAATGAGGATGATGCATTAATATAGTATTCAAGACATGAAATGGTCATGTAGACAACACCCAACCAACATTTAGTAGAAAATTCCCAAATTTATCTAAACACCTTCAACCTAATGTAAACACACCATTGAAAACAATAGACACATTTTTAATTGGAATCCTTTATTTAAAAAACCATATATCCCTGAACATTAAGTCATTTTCCCCGAAAAAATCTTTCCATACTCAAAAAGATTTAACACAAACAAAAAAAATAAACACAAAACATATGTCAAGATATACGTAAAATAGGTAAAGTGTTGTTATATTGTATATTTATGTTTACGTATTCTTGTGTGTGTGTTGATTTATGTTTATGTGTTTGTGTGAGCATGTCTGTATGTGTTGTATGTGTGTTCATGTTTTAGGTTGTGTGTGTGTGTGTGTGTTTTGGTTGTGTGTTTGTGTTAATGTGTATGTATATTGTCTACATGGGTGCATATGTTTATGAAACAACAACATATTTGTAGTAAATATTTCCCTTTAAATAATTTTAATTTTTCAATTGTCAACGTTGCAAGAAACCGTGAGTTTAAATAAACTGCGTGAAAAAATTATAAAAACCAAAAAATTTAATTAGTGGAAATAAATACAAATAAATATATTATGAAATAAATTTAATGATCTTACTCAATATGAATTTATTATTAAAAACTTTGAAAATAATCACACAATTTTACTGAAATCACTTTATTATTGAAAAATTTATTTCGTTAAATAAGGTTTTTTTCTTCTTTTCATGAATGAATATTAATTTTTAAAGGATCTAGAAAAAAAATTTCGAATAATTAATTTAAATTTTCAATTCATCATGTCATTAATAACATTATTATTTTTTTATTTTCTAAAAAAAATTAATGAATATTGGAAATACTGATTTGTATAGACAATTGTATTTTCTTTTAAAGTCATTACAAAGTGAAATTTTGTTTTGGATTAGTTTTATGTTTTAATTAGTATATTTTTATATAAAATGATCCAAATATATAATTTTAAAAGTATATAACACATGAATTTATGAAAAAACATGTTATGTTTTGAAAGGGAATTTTTCAAAAAAAATCCTTTTTCAAAGGAAATTTACTCATTTTATTTTAAATAAAATTCTAAAAAATCTATGTTTTGATTTTTTTTAAAATGGATTCCAAATTTGGATTCATATGGTCTATATTTTGTGAATTGGTATCTTCTTTTTGAACAACATGAAAAAGAAAAATGGTAAATTTTGTTACCACGATAAAGGGTAAATTAGTTAATTTAATTTACAAATAAATTTATAAAGACTATAAAATGACACTAAAAAATGAAAAAAATCAATTAGATAAATATAATAATATCTTTTAATAGCTAAGAATATAAATTATGTTCTTTTAGGGAAACATGTCTATGAAAAGGACTTATATAATTTTTAAATCAAAGACATAAAATTCCATTTCTCTATCCTAAACATCCCATATGTGTCCATATGGGAAAAAAAATTTATGAGTAAATCATAACATATCTTTTTATCTTAGTAATCATATCTTTTATATAAATTTATGTTTTATTTTTTGTTCCACATAGATGAGATTATGGTGTTTATAATATTTTATTTAATAAAAATTCAAGGGTGTCACATTTATGTTTTCAAAACTGTATCATTTCTAATATGGGTTTAACAAAAATATATATTATACACTAAATATTCTTATTAAATATTGGGTATTTATCTTTATCATCGTATTTTATTTTACATTTTCAGTGATGAAATATGTATATTAAATAACCATATAACATTGATGTACCAATTATTTTATTATTGGAAATATCTAATAAATGATACTAAAAATAATAAAACAATTATAATTTGAGATAATTAATGTTATAAAAATGTATAGTTTGACTTGAAAAATTTGGGATAACATAATATATTTTATTATAAGTAAAATTATTATCTGGGTATTTCTAAAATTATAAGTAATCAGTAGTGTTATAATTGATAGTAATGATATTTTATAAAAAATATATTTTATTAAATTATTTAGAAATAATAAAACATATCTAATAATATAAATATATTTAATAAATTCTAAATTGTTTATTTATGGTCATAATTACATCACATATGTAAAAATTACAACATTTTAATATTGTAAAAATTTTTACCTAAAATTTAAAATATGTTAACTAAGGGTTAATCGAAATGATAAGGTTTAAATAACCCCAATTCTTGTCTAAAATCTATTTCTTATAATTTTAAAACCATATCTCATATTATATTCTAATAAATGATATTTTATAAGTAGTTGTACTTATATTTTAATTATTATAAATTAATATTTTCAGAAATTCCAAAAGTGCCCCTCATCTCAATTATAAAAGGGATCCTCCTACCTCACTTCTTCACATCACATTGGGCCTCCAAGATCCACCACACCATGACTATTTATCATAAAAACATCCATATGAATATCCTATAGGTTTTTTATGCTCAAAATACCAACCTCAGTTCCTCTAAAAGGTGATCCTAAGTATGTTCTCTAAGGATGATGTAATCATCTTTACCGACTCTTACAAGATTATTTCTTTTTATACTTCATATTAAGGTGTTGTTTCTATTAATATATTATAAATTCTGTTAAAAATATATTTTGTGATATTATTATTATTATGGAACACCCGTATTACACATTTTATTTTTTCCTATAAATAACAAAAGCACTATGTGTATGTACGTAAAGCCTACAACCTCCAAGTTGTGGTGTAATCTATTTTTCATCAATACTTAAATGGATGGTTGTGATGATGGAAATTATAAATATATATATATATGATGATAATAACATGGGATTTTTTTTAAAAAATATAAACATTATCCAATTTCTTACCTTTTCATCATCAAGGAAATGATATTGTCGCACATGTGTATGTATAACATACCATATCCATGATGTAATGTGATTCATTTACCAAAATCAACATTAAATAATGATTATATAAATGCATATAATCCGTATATATGTTACGCATTACCTTAATATCATTATTTAGATGACATAACTATATCTTATGAACAAGAGATGTGACTTATATGGAAAACATGTATTGTAAAATGATGTAGTTTACACCCAAAAAATTGTAATAATGTAACATTATTAAAAAATCTTTGATAATATGATATACAAGGATAATATATAATATCATAAATATAAATATGTTTTTCAAAAAAATTTAAAACATTATATAAAATATTATACAGGATTCTCATATACATATTAAGGAAATAATCTCTAAGTAATGGGTTAATTAAACAATCTCGTTATTATTTGGGATTGTTTAAACGTCTGTACATGCTGAGGAATATTTATCTTCTATGTACATGTTTCATAAAAATGTTTACCAAATATTTTCGCTATTATTTTACAATTTTTTAATTTCATATTTACCCATGTGTTAATTTTTATGTAAAGGTTTCAAAGGATTGTTTTTTTCATTTTTCTAATGAGGAACTTTGTGACTATTCTACCAAAATTATGTGAAAATTGTTTTTTTATCATAGAAAACAAGAACATATTTTTAATCTTTCATTAAAAATAAATTCCTTTAATATTACCATATAATATTACAAGGTTATGTTAAAAGATGTTTTTTATATTTTATAATTGTGAGGAATTTTATGCAAACTATATGTTTTCAATGAATAAAGGATAATTTATTCAAGAATTATTTTCAAGTGATCTCTCAATATTATTTTCCAACTATGATAAAAAAAATTATGTTACTCTATATTTAATAGGGATATTTTTTCAAGGATATTATCCATATTATTTCGATGGTTAGTTTATGTTTATGATGGAATGAAATTTATATAACCTATTTCTTAAAAATTTGTTATTTTATGATTGAATGATGTTTTCATTCCATGGGTTCTGACACGTTGAATGATTTTTGTTCAAATAGAACACATATATATAGATTTTATTTTTTGATAGGTGGGATCTATATATAATTCCATTTCACGGGGTAATGATATAAATCTCATGCGATAGACAGGACTAGAATGTTTAGTCAAATTGGTTCTGTAATGAAGGAAATGAACGAGAAGTGATCTCGGTTCCATAAGGAACTTTTTCCATTATGATGGTCTTGGAAGGGAGCTTCGAGTAATGTGGAAATGATTTTATATGATTATATGTATGCCATAATTTCATGTATTATGTTCTGTTCTCATGTAATATGTTATTTTATTCTTTATGAACTTTTATTATTTATTCCATGAAATTATATCATGGTCTATTATAGGAAGGATAACATCTTTAAATTTTATTTTTATGTTCTTATTCCATTATTCATTTTTACCACCTTTGATTACCCTTACTGAAAATATAAGCTCTACCATTGAAAAGTTTATTTTTCCTTGTATATGAATAATGGTATTATGTAATATGTATCAAAAAGGGTTCTAGTTAAGAATAAATAAAAAATATATGATGTTTATATTTTATCAATTTGTTGTTTATGTTTCCCAATTCTGATAGACCCTAATAATATACTATTATATAGTTTTGTATTGAGTTATATAATGAATATAAATCTATTTAGATTTAATATACATGTATGAAAAGTAGAGGTCGTTATAGTATATATTCATATTTGTGTTTGTCAATGTATGTGTATGTGTATACATATTTGTATATGTATGTGTATGGGTATGTATATATGCATATGTGTGTGTGTGTGCATAAGTTTATGTGTATGTATTTGTATGTGTTTGTATGTGTGTGTGTGTGTG
The DNA here is from genome assembly GCA_963277665.1 of Viscum album. Classification (NCBI taxonomy): domain Eukaryota; kingdom Viridiplantae; phylum Streptophyta; class Magnoliopsida; order Santalales; family Viscaceae; genus Viscum; species Viscum album. The sequence goes on along the minus strand of OY728142.1, from coordinate 1,254,985,630 downwards.
TGTTTGTATGTGTATGCGTACTTATTTATGTCTATGTGTATGTTTGTGTGTATGCATATGTGTATATGTATGTGTATGTGTGTTTGTGTGTATGTGTGTGTGTGTATGTTTATATGTTTATGTAGTATGTGTATGTATATATACATATGTATAGATGTGTATGTAAGTGCATGCATGTGTACCTAGTTGTATTTGTACATACACAGCTATGTATGTGTAACCATATGAATGTGTATATATATGTGTATATATGCATATATGAACATGTGTTTGGGTATGTACGTATATATGTGTACATGTATGTCATACATGTGTACATATGCTTGTTTATGTGTCTTCATGGGTGTATGTGTATGTTTTGTATGTGTACGTGTACGTGTACGTGTATGTGTATGTGTATGTGTATGTGTATGTGCATGTGTATGTGTATGTGCATGTGTATGTGTCTGCATGCGTGTATGTGATTGTATGCATGTATATGTATGTGGTGTATGTGTACATGTATGTGTATGTGTATGTGTATGTGTATGTGTATGTGTATGTATATTTGTATGTGTATGTGGATTTAATTGTGTGGATTTATGTGTATGTGTATGTGTATGTGTATGTGTATGTGTATGTGTATGTGTATGTGTATGTGTATGTGTATGCGTATGTGTATGTCTATGTGTATGTCTATGTGTATGTATCTTTCTATTTTTTTGTGTATGTGTATGTGTATGTGTATGTGTATGTGTATGTGTATTTGTATCTGTATATGTACGTGTATGTGTATGTGTATGTGTAAGTCTATGTCTATGTGTATGTGTATGTGTATGTGTATGTGTATGTGTATGTGTATGTGTATGTGTATGTGTATGTGTATGTGTATCTGTATCTGTATATGTACGTGTATGTGTATGTGTATGTGTAAGTCTATGTCTATGTGTATGTGTATGTGTATGTGTATGTGTATGTGTATGTGTATGTGTATGTGTATGTGTAGGTGTAGGTGTATGTGTAGGAGTTTGTGTATGTGTATGTGTATGTGTAAGTGTAAGTGTAAGTGTAAGTGTATGTGTATGTGTACGTGTATGTGTATGTGTTTGTGTATGTGTTTGTGTATGTGTTTGTGTATGTGTATCTGTATGTGTATGTGTATGTGTATGTGTATGTGTATGTGTGCGTGTATCATTATGTGTATGTGTATGTGTATGTGAATGTGTATCTGTATTTGTATCTGTATCTTTATCTGTATCTGTATTTGTTTCTATATCTGTATGTTTACGTGTATGTGTATGTCTTTTGTATGTGTATGTTTGTATGTATATGTCGTTGTACATGTATGTCTTTGTGTATGTATGTGTGTACGTGTATGTCGGTTTATTGATTTAATATTATTTATTTATTTTTAATATCTATCCATTTTTACTATTTCCTAAAATCTATCCAATTTCAATATTAATTCATTTTCAATATATATTTATTTCATATTTTTGTAATATATTTAATTTTGATAATCATTTATTCATTTATAAGTATTTACACATTTAATTAAATAATAACATTTTAATAATTAAGAAAGAATCTAATGGTTAATAATAACATATATTTTTTATATCTAATCAATACCATGTATACAACAATAATTAGAAATAATATTTTTATTTATTCATTCGTTTTTTTCAATTTTTATGTTTTTTCAATTCATGTTGTTAATGATATTAATTAATTAATTTTAATATTTTAGAAAATTATTTAATTTTATTTATTCACATTTAATATTTTTTATAAAATGTTTTTTGAATTTATCCATTTTAAAAACATAGAAATATTTATTTTCTATGTTTCAATATTTTATGTGTGGTTATAATTTATATGATTCAAATTTATTCATTTTCATTTATTATGTTTTAATATTTTTAATAAGTTTTAAATCTCTATAATTGATTCATATATGACCATCCCAAACCCATTCCATTTTTGCATTAAATTGAACCCCAACGTGTGCAATCCCTGACACTATTTATATGTTATTGTAGTTAATTATTTCATTATATTAAATTCCTTTTTGAATAAAATGAAAATTAAATATTGTTTGGCTAATTTCCCATATTTTTAACTTAATTAAAAAAATCATAATATTATATTTATTTTAGTTTATTCCTTCATAATATATTCATGGTTATTTAATTTTATATTAATTTACTTAGTTCTTAATATATTTTTTATAGTCAATATATTATTTTAGTCAATTTTTAATTTATATAATTAATGTTATCTATTTATTCATTTTTGTTCATTTTTATGTGTTGGTGATTAACAAAATTAATGATACAAATTCACCTTTTAAAAGTAAATTTAAATTTATTCATTTTTATTTTTTCATTTTAATATTATTTCATTTAATATTAATTATTCAATTGTAAAAATTATTAATTTTTAATATTTTTAGAACTTATTGATTTTTTAATATTTATGATTGCAAAATTATTTAATATGTTTTAATATTATTAATATATTATGAAATTATAAGTTTAATATATATTCAACATAATTTATTAAGCTATAATATTATTAAAAGGGTAGTTATTTATATAATTATTTTATTTAAATGTATTTTTAATATTCTCTTCATTTTTAGGTGTCTTAAATTAATGCAATTAATCATAGAATGCATATATAATTATTTTATAAGTTTTAATATTCTAAATATGTATTAAATTTATATGATCAATATTCATCAAATTTTATTCTTTAGTTGTATTATTATTTAAATGTTTGAAATATATTTAACATATTTATTTAATGCATTCTTTTATATTTTCATCAATTTTTGTATGTTTTTACAATTCTTGTAATTAATCTTACAAATTCGTTTTTGTATATGTTTACTATGTTTTTATATTTTCAACACAATTTCAACATCATAATAGTATATATTCATTTTTTTTAAAAAATAGCAATTTATATAATTAATAAAACTTATCCATCTTTAATTGTTTTGAAGTCTATTAATTTTTAATTATACAATATCACTAATTTTTTACAAATATTCATTTAATATTAAATATTAAATAATAATGATATTTTTTCTTTTTATATAATTAAATCATTTTCAATATATATCCTTTTCATATTTCTTTACTTTATTTTTTTTCATTAGTGCACAAATAAAAACCACTGACAAAACCAATATTTTTTTGGTGCTAAGATTTTAACATTGATAAAGATAGGTTTTATCAGTGCTTATTTACCACTTATAATGATATTTTTTTATCAACGCTAAATTCACCACTGATAAAGATAAGTTTTATCAATAATTATTAATTTAGTGCCCATAAAAGTCATACTTTCATCACTTTTTGAAAAATACAGACAAAAACATTCTCAATCCTATAAATTTAACTCTAAAAGAAATCACTTATTCACATAATTTATCCTCTCTCATGAAATTCATTCTCTACTATTGCTTCCCCTCAAAATTCCCATATGAATTAACCCTCTCAAAATCTATGTTACATTGGATACTCTCATGAAAATGCGTGTACTTGATTTTTATTATGCAACACGAGCCAAATTATTCTTACCCGAGTAGTTCAGTCTTAAAAAATCTGTACTTCATGATTTATAAATGATTTATGAAGGTTATTTCTTATGAAACCATTTTGAATAATGATTTACTCTTACATGAGTACTGTTCAATATTATAATAAAAGTGCCTAGCCAAATCATTTGATTTTCATAATAAGGCCTAATAAATACCAACATAATCTGCACAATCTTGTTAATAATTCTAATTATTATTTATTGAATTACAGTAAAATTTGTTAGTTTCAAAATAATTTGTAGAAATGGAAAATTAGTTTTTTTATTATATATTTTTTTATTAAAATCAACAGATCTATAAGGCCCCAGCCTTAAGCCTTACTTAAAATTGAATTAAATGAATAATTCACATTGAGTATCTTTTCAAGTTTAGAGTTTTAGAGAATTATGACATAACTATTACATCTCAAAAGATTACAAAGTAGTCGCTTCTACTAAATTTCCATAAAATAAAAACTCTTTAAAAGAAACATGTATAGTTCCATGTTTTGGGTATCATGACATTCCCTTGATCCCATCCTTGACCCTATTCTACGCTAAGTCCTGTGAAAAAAAATATTTCAAAAACTTGGGATGAGCATAAGAAGCTCAGTAAGGGATATACAAATAATGAAAACTGTTAGTTTTTCAAAACAACAAGTAAACCATCAATACTTTATCAATGTAATACTCTTCACCTACATGAAGTAGTAAAAACTCTTCACTGAATAAAGTATCATTACTTACCTTTTTGTAACCAAAGGATTACCATAAAAATCCAAAAAAAACACATAACATATATAAAGGTAACTTGGGACATAAACATACTTAAGTGGAATAACCATACGGTCGACTCCCACACATATCACTTAATGTAATAGCCATACGGCCAATTTCCATACATTCTTAATGGAATAGCCATACGACCGACTTCCATACCCAATGCATTGGAGGTTATAACGTAACCACCCGTCCTGGTATTCACGGAACCACCCGTCATATAGTTTATAACGTAACAACCCGTTAAAATGTCCAAGTACCAGTATAAAATCATAAAACATAAAACCAATATAAAGGAATGATAACATTTCCACATTTCAATCACAATATATCATAAATATATTGACATAATAGAATCCTTTTTCAAAACCATTTTCAATACCAAAATACATAAAAGAGTATATGGTATTTATTTTATTCTAAAAACATTACGGCTTGTTGAGAAAGCCAAAGACCAAATAATACTCGCGGCGGCGGAAAAGGTCGTTGTCACCGCGTACGTTAAAAGAAACATTTCTTTTTGTCATTTTGTAAAACGCTTCATAGAAAAAGATTCCTTTTGTATAAAAGTAATAGTCAATGGGGTTTATACACCGTATATAAAAAAAAGTTGTGTAAAAATGAAATATGCCTCAATGAAAGGAGATTGAGACGAAGTCCCTTACCTCGGGTCCGACTTGACTCGATCGTTCTTTAACGTCCTGAATAATAAACTTGAGTTAATTTCTACTTTATTAAGAACCTTTTTAAAGTTCTTTATTCCTTTTATATCACTTATTTCCATGTTATAAACATTGTGTAACCATTTAAGTTAATAATGTTTGGTTTCTCAATATTTGGTTCTTAAGTCGAAAGTGGACTTCTTACAATTACATGTTGTTCGTGTGGTCAAAGGTTTTTTAAATACAGAATGAAATTCCTGATTTGGATATCATATATATCATATATATCCAGAATATACATGTATTTATAATATTACATAATCATTTAGAGGTAAGAAATGAAATGCACCGTTCATGGAGACGGTAAGCCGTACGTACGCATGAACGATACTTTCATTTCTTTGTCATATTAATGGAATTAAAACTAAATGAGAGGTATGTATATTTTAATTACAGAATTATATTCATCATTTAGATGTATCATTCATCATATATATCCATTATATACATGTACTTATAACAGTACATTACATTTGGGGATAAGAAATGAAATGCACCGTTCATGGAGACGGTAAGCCGTACGTACGCATGAACGCTACTTTCATTTCTCTCTCATAATTTAATCGAAAAAAATATTAATGATATAGAGGTATATAATAGTTCCAGTATAACATCATATATAATAACATTAAATCCATCCTTTATATGTCCCACGTATGGCATTAACGAATCACATCACTTTGAGGGGGCGGTAGCCGCACTTCCTAAAATGAAGATATCGCGTATACCCATAATGGAAGCCATAAAGGAAAGACAGAAATGAAAAATACAGAAGCATAATTAAAACATAAACATATTATATATCATATATAAAAATAGTGACATCATAATGGCCATATTTGAAGGTGTTAAATGAGTATTGAACAATCATCGTTTCGGGAGGCACAATTTTACCATCCACGGAAACCGTATGTTATTTAACCATTTGATGTAGTTGTGTGAGAGTGTAGCTCGAATAAATCATATAACAACATCCTAGTATATTGAAGATACTGGTTTTGTTACAAAAGGAATAAATAAAAAGAGTTTAGGGGGTTGGAGAAGCAAAATAAAACAAATGAAATGAGAGAATGAATTACCTTTAAAAGTGTAACTCCTTTTGATTTGAGCCTAAAGGCTTCCTTTGAAAGGATTATTCCCAAAGGGAATCCTATAGGATGAGTAGAGGGATGTGGAGAGAGTAAATGGGCAGGGGTTGGCCGAGCCAAAGGCTTGAGGAGTGTGTGAAATGAGGTAGAGGTGGGGGCCTTTTATAAGAGGAGAGGAGGGGCACTTTTGGAAAGTAAAGAAATATTACTTTATTTGAAAATGTGTTTCGGTTTTAAAAGGTCCCACATTGATATAATTCGTGGATAAGGTGATAAGGGTTCAAAATACACCCATCCATTAAGTTTTGGACATGTGTAGTTCATAGATTTTACATTATCTTTCCATTTTATTTAAATCATCAAATAATGATGTCATCGCTGCATCATTATTATGTCATAAATAATTTAATTTATTTAATGTCTAAAAATTATTAAAAAAATACTATGATGTATGAAATCTTTTTATCTTTCCAATTACTATTTATAATCAAAAATCCGATCTTTATAACCCCATGTAAAAATTGTTTTCGTAAAACATATTATGTTTGTGTCATTTTTACTTTTACATTAAATAAAAAGTTATTTATGTCATTTCCCAACCAAGTATCTCCATGGGGTCCCCAAGTTGACCCATGGCTTGTCTTGGTCGGCCATGACACAACCAATGATGGTAGGACATGTGTCAAGTTCATTTCATATTATTAAAACATTATTTTTACCTTAAACTACACTAATTACCACTAATCGCGATTAAGAACTTAATAAGTTACTATTCACCAAAAAATTATTATAACCTCATTGAACCACATTTTACTTCTTAATGAAAACCATGTATGTAGGATTTTTGAAATTCAAAACACAATGATGGAAAAATTTCATTTAAACGGAAAATCAGTCTTTATAAGTACCACTTAGTGGTTTCACTATTCATTAAAAATTGAAGTTTTTCAGAAAATTACCAAAAATTCACCCTAAGCAATATTTGATATTACGAATTCAAAAATGAAGTCTATTTTACAAAATTCAATACATATAAGTCAGATTAATTAATTTAATAATTAATTCCTGCTGTCAAAGCAAATAGCGTGTTTTTATGAAACAATAAGTATCAAAAGATTGACACTAGTTTAAGTCCGATTTCAAAGTGAAATTAATTCCAACGACCACTATTGGATTTAATGGTAAAAATATTTTCTAATTTCACTTTAAAACCAATTAAAAAGATAATATAATCATATAAATAAATTAGATTAAAAAGAGGTTTTGAATTAAAATACAACATTTTACTCTATTCATTTAAAAAAAGAACTTTATCGGAAAGATACCAAAAATATAGACAAAGTAAATTTTGATGTCCCAATTCTTAAGAAGAGTTTTATTTGGTCCAAAAGGATGTATAAGAGTGAACAAAACTAAATTTAATGACAGTTCTCCATCAAAAGGCGATAAGTGAACCTTTAGTGAAAACTAGGGCATATACGCCTAAAATTGAATTCTTTCCGTATTTTAAGCCTTTATCTTTTATTGGATAAATTTAAAAACATTTAAAAACATATATAATCATATTTTAGTTATTTCTATCCATTCCCTCCATTACAACGACTTCATGTTAACTACCATTTAAAATAATATTATTTTATTATTAGAGTGCAACGTAAGATTCCCAAGAAACTCGTTGTTGTGTGTTGGGTACGCCATCGAGCATAGCGTCCCCTTTAAAGTCATATTAATATTTTACTCACAAATATGGATAAATATGAAATGTCATATTCTTTATTTACTTGGGGTGTTACATCCTTCCCCCCTTTTGGGAATTGCGTCCTCGCAATATTTATAATTGAGTTTGGAAGCATCCTTGAAAGTCCCACATCGGAACAAGAGTCGGTAAAACAATCACTTTAAAATAAAGAAATATAAGTACAAAGGTCACCCAAGTTAACCCATACTAGGATTACAAGTATGAAAACATGGACATGGAGGAGAAAACATAGGGTCATGTTCTGATGAAGAGTGACAGAAAACATGTTTAGGAGAAAGTTAACCACGAGAAAATCACAAACTTGTGATGGGTTAAACGGTATTCGATTCCCCAGTAGGAAAAGTTAATATACAACATTTTTTTAAGTTACTTTTTATTGAGGAATTTATTCATAAGGAAACATAATCACTTATCATGTTGACTTTCATCTTTTACTAGATTCCTTAATCAAACTCATATTTTTTCCAAAAGACGAGTATTTAGGGAGACTTGTTCGCATTAAGAGTAATATAATCAACTTCTAGAGAATCACCTAATCCACAAAAGAGAACTATATACATCCCATGTCTTTGGGATTTAACCAAAACCAAAACCAAAAAGGTTAGTACAATGTCAGATAATCCAGAAAAGGATAACCCATTAAAAAGAAAATCGATGCTTAATCTCCAAAATTTTTCCAACAAAACCCAAAGTTCAACGAGGACCATCCGATAAACAATTTGTCCATAAAATTCCTCAAAGTAAACCAATATAAGATTGAACCCCAAACATTTTAAGGATTTAGTCACATATTCTTCCAAGTTAAATCGTAACATTTATCTCCAAACAACATCTGTTTCTCCTAAAGTCTCATATTGAAAAGTAATTAACCTAATCACATATCCTCCATGATAGGTTAATCATTTTCATAAATAACCCAAAATCAACTTACTCTTAATTGATAAAATCATATAACTAGAAAGAATCAGTCAAACTAACCAGGGACTTCACGTAGTCCAGTGGTAGGTGATAAATGCCAGTCGCACTTTGGTTGTGGGTTCGATTCCCGCAACTTTGTCCGACGCGACGGGTTGTCACACTGTCTGCATGTTGTCCTTTTTCCAAAACTATATAATTCTTAAAACATTCCCCAAAATGAGATAAAATCTTCAATAATAATCATAACATATTTTAACCTCAAGTTTATCTCATTCCTTTCATTTTCCATCATATCATAGAGTAACCCATAATTACCTAAAAATTAAGGATAATATAAACCCTAATGGTTACCTTAATAATTATTACCTGAACTTCCACATGGATTGGTCATCTCGTACATGATGCATTAAAGATCATACCAAGGTTCAAGTGGTTGATCATGACTCCTTGATATTTGGTTTAGAACAACCACGAGTTTCCTCATTGAATCCTCCATTTTATCTAGTGTCTTAATCAGAGAACCACCACAGTTTCCTTCAGACCTGTTGTCTCTTTGGTGCCTGCTAGTTCCATCCATTCACTAAAAATAGAAATGTTAGTGTGAGTATATCAACAAAACCATCATGTACTAATGAGGAAGGTAAACACTAAGATACACTTACTCATTCACTTTATCTAAAACTAGGACTCTTTTTGAAATCCTAACCATTATGGTAATGTCACTTATTCTTAGAGAATACCCTAACCTCTAAAGTTATCTAAACCGACCTCTGATACCAACTATAAGGCCCCAGGCTTAAACCATACATAAAATTGAATTAAATGAATAATTCACATTGAGGATATTTTCAGGTTTAGAGTTTTAGAGAATTAGGACATAACTGTTACATCTCAAAAGATTACAAAGTAGTCGCTTCTACTAAATTTCCATAAAATAAAAACTTGTAACGCCCCGACCCCAGTTACCCAGAGTCAGTGCATTAATTACATAAACATTGGCATGATCACAAGAAAGATCAAATATCGAAAGACCGATTGGTTTAGTAGCCTTGTAAACACTAGATATATTCATAAGTTTTACATTACATCATAAAATGAAAATCTCATACAACAACATAATGTTTCCACAATCCACACAATTATCCCCTCATAATATCCCTGCAGGTCATTCATAACTTACTTCTTCACATCCTGGGAAAAAATAAAACATAGAAAAGGGGTGAGCTCAAATGCCCAGTAAGGATACCAATATAGAGGAACATTCAAAATAAGCATAAACATTTAAGGCAATGAATTACTAAAATAAAATCCTTTTAAACTTGAACTTCAAAATAGTATGGCAAATGTAAAATGAAATAATGCCATTTACTTATTCACATGGATATTCTACTAATCGAATAATCTAATGGAAAAATCAAAAACCACTTTCATAATGTTGGAATGCATAATGCCAGACTATCATAACCACATAGTCAAGGCCTCGTGCCAAGACTACAAATAAGATTTTGTCAAGGCCTTGTGCCAAGACACTAGTTTGTCTCATGAGACCTACCGATGCATCGAGGAGCTATAGCGGGCTCCACCCGTCGCATATTAAGTCCAATGCATTCCCATATGAAAAGGTTTAAACATAACATAAACATTAGTATTAAAACTAGCATACGAAATGTCAATACTTTCACTATAAAATATGAATGGTATAAAAATAGCACATCCACAGTCAAACATATCACAAAACCTTCAATACAATATAGAAGTTTTGTATCATAATAAATCAACTTCAAATAATCTTAAAATCCATCAAAGGATGTTGACATAGATGAAATCAAATTTCTTTTTAAAGAAATATCTCCTTTTATATTGAAATCATTTAAGATCCATATAAAATAAAACATTTTCTTTGGAAATATTATTATAAGCTTGTAAGGGAAGCTTTGAAGATTTTATAATGGCGGAAAATAGCCGCACCCGCCGTATAAGTTTAAAAAAACATTCTTACCTTAAATCTGTCGAAAAGGTTAAAAAGGACCTTGTTTTGAAAACGACGGAAAGATTCCTTTATAAACCTCTTATAAAAAGTCAAACAAGGGTATAAATTACTTTAACCCATATTCTTGTAAATAATAAATATGTTTTGAAATACATTTCTAAGAAACATGGATGTGGATGATAAAGAAATCCCTGTAGATTATTACGTATAAACAACATCGGATAATGAAGAGATTGTGAAATAACCCTTACCTTGTACTTTTCCTTGGTTGGGGTAGGTTAACCTCCTGTATAATGGTGAAATAATTGTTATTAAATTATACAATAATCATATACATTAATATGATATCATATATGATCTTTTAATATTGATTTGATAATAATATCTTAGTATTATCGTTGTTTCGGGTGTTAACTTACTTATTTTCTTTTATATGTTTTGTTACGTAAGACATGTTTGTAAAGGATATGTTTTATATTATTCATATTAAGAATGATATCAAGTCCTTAAACATCATTTTAAAATCATCAAATGATAATTATACTTGAATGGATACGATAGAAAATGAATCTCATCGCGTTCGTGGAGACGGTAGTCCGTACGTACGCACGAGCGACAATATCATTCTTTTGATATTAAAATAATATATAAATGGATGGTATATAATATATACAGAATCATTAACATGTTATATTTATTATTTACATGAGTTACACATCATTATTATACCCATCCAAATAATATTATATTGAATAACAATTACACCACGACGTGGAGACGGTAAGCCGTACGTACGCACGTATGGTGACATGTTATTCAAAGGGTGGATAGAATACTGAATATGGTTGTACCATATTTATAATAACATCACAGTATATATATGATACTGGATTTATTATTTTAGAATGGTAACAACAAAGGAATAAGAAGTGGAAGAAGAAATGAACTTAGAAAAGGGTGGTGAAATCATTACCTCTTCTTCGGGTTCTTCCTTTTGATTTGATCAAAAGGGCTCCTTAGGATGGATTTATGATAAAACTAAGGCCCCTAGGTTGTAGTGAGGGAAGTTGGGAGAGTATTTGGGCAGTGTTTGGCCGATCCAAAAGGCTTTGAAGGTGCGAAGAAATGAGAAGGAGGAGTGCCCTTTTATAAGAGGGGTGAGGGGAACCTTTGGAAAAGCTAGAGATATTAGTTTATAATAAATTCATATTCGGTTTACAATGGCTCCAAAGTTTACTATTCAAAGGTTAATGTGGGGATGGGTCGAAAAAAACTCAATCAATAGAATTTAGACAGGTTTGGGTACTTATATTAACCTTATCTTTATGTATTAACTCTAAGTTAATTAGTTTCACTTTTACAATGTCTCTTTGTATTTTTATATAATATTGTTAATAAACATACTATATACATCCAAGAGACCCCAAAGTGGTCCATTAATGATGAACCTATCATGATATAAGTCTCTTTGCCGAAACTTAGATTTTTAGGAATTTAATATCAATTAATAATATAATATTTGTTTTAAGAACTCTTTTATGTCAATTTTGACACTATTCAATAGTTGATTTTTGTGAAACTCATAACAGATTGATTACTTCGAACAAAGTCAATTAAATCAATCCTAATATATCATATTATCCTAGAAAATTAGTTTAATTCATTAAAAGTTTCATATTATATTTATTTGGGTATTTATAATATCATTTATTTTAATTTTTCACTATTATAGTAATTACTGCATCATCATTGTGTCATAAATAAAATAAATTATTTAATGTCTAAAAATTATAAATAAAATATCATTATGTAGGAAATCATTTTTTATTTCTAATGAATATTTATAATCTAAAATCCAACATATATAACCCTATGTAACAATTGTTTTGCTAAAAGATATATGCTTGTGTCATTTTTGTATTCATTTTAACTTAATTAAAATAAAGTGTCATTATCACTTACAAGTGGATCCATGGGGTCCCGAAATAGACCCCAAGATGTCCATGGTCGACCATGTGTCAACCAATAGGGTTAAGACACGTTTTAGGGTAATTTAGTATTATTATAATATTATTTTGTAACCCTTATTTACCGGATTTACCCTTAACCATGGTAAATAAAATATTTACCGCAGTAATTATTCAAAATGTCTAAAAATAAAAGTTACCTATTTACAAAATTTGAAAATCCTGATTCAAAATATGGAATCCATTTTTCTAAATTCAAAACACAGAAGTGGCAGAAATTAATTTAAAATTAATTCCCGCTGTCAAAACAAAAAGCGTCTTTTTAAGAGATAATAACTATCGAAAGATTGACACTTGTTTATGTTCGGTTTAATTGTAAAATTATGTCCAATGACCAAAATTATATTAAACGGTAAAAATCTATTCTAAATATACTTTAAAACCACTCAAATTCATAATTTATCACTATTAATTATTTTGATTAAAAAAGTTGTTTTTAATTAAAATTTAGTAATTTTCACTATTCATCAAAATATGAAAGTTATCCGAAATGTACCAAAATTTCACCTTAGGCTAAATTCGATATTCCGAATCCAAAAATGAAGTCCATTTTCAAATATAAAATATATATAATTTCAAAAAGTAGGTATTACTATTCATAACGGCTAGTTTGATTAGTTATGGTGTGTTAGAACTCAGTGTTGCGTACAACACACGCTATCACATTATTCAAAGAGAAGCGTACCGTAGAAGCTTAGGGTGTGACATTATCCCCTCCTTCAAATAATTTCATCCTAGAAATTTCTAGAATACTATCGCATGAAAAGACTCGGGTGGTTCTTCATCATGAGTTCCTCGGGTTCCCACGTTGCCTCTTCCATCTTATGGTTTCTCCACAAAACTTTTACCAGACGCGTCGTCCGGTTTCTCAGTACTTGTTCTCTCGTATCAAGAATCCTGACGGGCTCTTCACAATAGGAAAGATCGGTTCCAGTTCTAATTCCTCATAGGTGAGTACATGCGTTGGATCAGGCATGTATTTCCTCAACAGAGATACGTGGAACACATCGTGAACTTTGGAGAGACTTGGCGACATTACCAATCGGTAAGCTACAACCCCAATTCGTTCTAGAATTTCGAAAGGTCCGATGTACCTGGGACTCAATTTACCTTTCTTACCAAAACGTATGACTCCCTTCCATGGAGATACCTTCAGGAAAACATGATCACCGACTTGAAATTCCAAATCCTTCTTTCGATTATCGGCATAGCTCTTCTGTCTACTTTGAGCTGCTTTGATGTGATTTTGGATTACTTTCACCTTTTCCATCGTTTCCTCCATCAGTTCTGGGCCTACAAGTTTTCTTTCACCATCGTCATCCCAACAGGTTGGTGTACGACATCTCTTTCCGTATAACGCTTCATATGGCACCATCTAAATACTCGAATGGAAGCTATTGTTATAGGAAAATTCTACCAGTGGTAAATATTGATCCCACATACCCTCAAAGTCAAGTGAGCAAGATCTCAACATGTCTTCTAAGGTCTGAATAGTCCATTCTGATTGTCCATCTGTCTGAGGGTGGTAAGAAGTGCTCAAATGAAGTTCAGTATCCAGGGATTTCTGAAGACTTTTCCAAAATCTTGAAGTAAAACGGGGATCATGATCAGAAACAATTGATAAGGGTACTCCATGAAGTCTCACAACTTCATTAATATATAGTCTTTCTAGACATTCCAGGGGTAGATCTTCTCTTATAGAAAGAAAATGTGCTGACTTGGTAAGACGATCAACAATAACCCATATTGCATCATTCCTTCTAGGAGTCTTTGGTAGCCCCATGACAAAGTCCATCGTAATATTGTCCCATTTCCACTCCGGTATGGGAAGAGGTTGCATGACTCCTCCAGGCTGTTGCCTTCCAGCTTTCACTTGTTGACAAACCATACATCTTGACACAAAATCAGCAATCTCTCTCTTCATGTTGTCCCACCAAAAATGTTCCTTCAAATCTCTATACATTTTGGTGCTCCCAGGGTGTATAGAGAAATTGGAACTATGAGCATCATCCAGCAATTACCTTTTTAGATCAGGTAAATCGGGAATACAAAGTCTCTTCCTGAATTTCAAAATCCCATCTTCATACACAAAGTCTCTCAATCTCCCATCATTCACAGCTTTAATCTTCTTCTGAAATTCTTCATCATCGGTCTGAGAACTCATAATCCTTTCTAGTAAAGATGGATTGGAAACCATTTGAAAAAGCATTGATGTTTCACCTTCCCGGGTTATTCCCATGCCCATCTTCACTAGATCCATGAAAATTGGATCCCTTTCAATTCTCATCATGTTCAAAACACCATGGTATTTTCTGCTCAAAGCATCTGCCACCGTGTTTGCATTCCCCAGGTGGTAGTGTATCGTGCAATCATAATCCTTGAGTAATTCAAGCCATCTACTTTGCCTCATGTTGAGTTCTTTTTGTGAGAAAATATACTTCAAACTCTTGTGATCAGTATAAATCTCACATTTTTCACCATAGAGGTAGTGCCTCCATAACTTCAAAGCAAAGATCACAGCTGCTAACTCGAGATCATGAGTAGGATAGTTTTGTTCATGAATTTTCAACTGTCGTGATGCATAGGCAATAACTCTATCATTATGCATAAGGACACAGCCAAGTCCTTTCTTTGATGCATCACTATAAATAACGAACCCATCATTCCCCGATGGTAGAGTCAATATAGGATCATTGACTAATCTTTTCTTCAGTTCTTCAAAACATTCTTCACACTCTTTTGTCCAAATAAATTTAACCCCTTTACGTGTGAGCTTCGTTAATGGGTTAGCCAATCAGGCAAAATTATGGACGAAACGTCGATAATAACCTGCCAAACCAATAAAACTACGTACCTCAGTTATACTCATAGGTGCTGGCCATTCTTGGATTGCCTTGGTCTTAGAAGGATCAACAGAGATTCCATCTTTAGAGACAATATGGACAAGAAAAGAAATCTCTTGAAGCCAGAATTCACACTTGCTAAACTTACCATATAATTCATGCCTCCTCAGAGTCTTCAAGATAATGAGCAAGTGATTTTCGTGATCTTCGTAGGTTTTGGAGTATACCAAGATATTATTAATAAATACCACCACAAATTCATCGAGATACTCCTTGAAAACTCTATTCATCAGATCTATGAATACAGAGGGTGCATTAGTCAATCCAAATGGCATTACAGTAAACTCGTAATGCCCGTACCTGGTTCGAAATGCTGTCTTCGGAATGTCTTCCTTCTTCACACACAACTGATGGTATCCAGATCGATGGTCAATCTTTGAAAAGTATTGAGCTCCATGCAGTTGGTCAAATAAATCATCAATACGAGGTAGGGGATACTTGTTCTTTATCGTTATAGCATTGATCTCCCTGTAGTAGATACATAACCTCATAGATCCATCATTCATTTTAACAAATAGAATAGGGGATCCCCATGGAGAAACACTAGGGTGAATAAATCCCTTATTACTCAATTCCTCTAGTTGTTTCTTTAGTTCAACTAATTCTACAGTGGCCATTCTATAAGGGGTCTTCGATATAGGCCTTGATCCAGGAATCAAATCAATGGAAAACTCAACTTCTCGTTCTGGAGGATGTCTAGGTAAATCTTCCGGAAATACATCTACAAATTATTTCACAATAGGTACATCCTCTATTTGAACATTCCTTTCCTCACCGACAGTTACTTCATTCTCTTCCTCCCCAATAATTGAATTAAGTTGAGCTACTGGGGGTGGATCTAAATAAGAATTAGGTGGTGATGATTCTGCTCTAAAGATAAGGTGTTCCTTATCATTATCATCAAGAATCGTAACTTCTTTCTTTTTACAATAAATCTTCGCAACATAGTCCGAAAGCCAGTCCATACCGAGGATTATATCAAACTCAATCATAAATATGACGATGACATCAGCAGATAAAGAAAATTTATGTGCTCTAATGGGGACTGATTCACAAAACTTTGTTGCAATGATACTTCCCTTAGGAGTTTTAACTGACAACTCCCTTATTAAATCAAATTGGAAATATCTAATTTTCTTAGAAAACTGGGAAGATATGAAACAATGCGACGATCCAGAGTCAAATAATGAATTTTCTAAACTTGAGGAAACCCTTAAATTACCTGCCACCACGTCTTTTGGAGCTTCTACCTCTGCAGTAGTGATAGCATAAGCCTGGCCTTGATCCCTTGGCCTTTTCTGAGGTATGTTCTCCTGATGCTTAGGACATGCATTTTCATAATGCCCCATCTCCCGGCAATTGTAGCACTGAACGTTGGTGGCTTCTTTCTTCCCTTTGCAATCACGAGCTTGGTGGCCTTTTTCACCACACTTGTAACAGACTCACATTCCCTTCAAAAAAGCACCGGGGTGTTTCTTCCCGCATTTACCACAAGATGGATATTCAACATTTCCCTTCTTCCCCTTATTTCCATTCCCATATTGATCAGCAGGTCTCTTCTTCTCTTGCTTTTCTTTAAAGTCATAAGACTTAGAGAATTCCTTTTCGGTCTTGATAGCACATGAGACAATGTCTTCGTACGATGAAAAGGATTGTGAGACTAATGCTCGACGGAGAAATGGTTTTAACCCATCAAAGAAACGATCAATCTTACTTATTGGGTTGCGAATATAATCTCTAGCATACCTCGCTAACCTTGTAAAGTTAGCCTCATACTTTGTGACATTCTCATCCTCCTTTTGTCTCAGACTCAAAAATTGCCTTTCCATATCTGCTTGATGGTCGCGAGGAAAGTATTTTTCTAAAAACAGATCTTTGAACTCCCTCCATTCTATATTTGATACTTCATCATCTTCCTTCATGTTTTGAATCAATGACCACCATTGATCAGCATCTCCAGTGAGGAGGTAAACTGCCATGATAACTTTTTCCCTTTCACTGCTCCCCAAAGCCTGAAATATTTTCTCTAGGGAATTTATCCATTTCTCAGCTACTAAGGGATTTGTACTCCCATTTAACGTTGGTGGTTGTTGCCTCATGAATCGATCTAACATTGATCCTCCAAGCTGCGGATCAGGGTGCTCCATACGGGTAAGGTTATTATTCATAACCTGAGTAAGTTGTCCCAGTATGGTGATTAGATGATCGGCACCATTTGCATCACCATCCCCACTATAATTATCTTGAGCGGGAGGGAAATCCCTATATGGAGTGCGTGCATTGATACGGTTTCCATTTCTTCCACTAGGCGCCATTTCTAAACAATGGCATAAACTAGATCAGTTTATGAATCAAAATATATAATCCCATACTTATAAAACACTTAACATAAATTTAACTATTTATGGATATAATCCATAATCATAAAAATGTTTTCTTTGAGGAATTATATACTCATAAACCCTTCATAATGATTTGTAAAGAAAATGAGAGTTATCCTAAGCATATCCCTCGGGAGTGTCGTAACCAAGAGTGCATCAAGGCCCGTTGTCGTGCACCAGTTCCTGTTTGAGTCTAGCTCAAAGCGGTGTTTTCGAATTTTACCCCTAGGTACATCTGTGCCAGAGCCGCCTCTACCTGCTCGTATCCAGATAGGGATGTATTGCTCGGAAAACTCACAAAATCTCTACAATACAAAAATTCTAGGAAGTTCTTCTATACTAATCCTCAAAGTTCATCTTAGGTCTACGTGCTCTAATCAGAGTTTATCTAAATCTAGCTTCCAAGGTTCGTACTAAACTTCCTCTGATACCAACTGTAATGCCCCGACCCCAGTTACCCAGAGTCGGTGCATTAATTACATAAACATTGGCATGATCACAAGAAAGATCAAATCTCGAAAGACCGATTGGTTTAGTAGCCTTGGAAACACTAGATATATTCATAAGTTTTACATTACATCATAAAATGAAAAAATGATACAACAACATAATGTTTCCACAATCCACACTATTATCCCCTCATAATATCCCTTCAGGTCATTCATAACTTACTTCTTCACATCCTGGGATAAAATAAAACATAGAAAAGGGGTGAGCTCAAATGCCCAGTAAGGATAACAATATAGCGGAACATTCAAAATAAGCATAAACATTTAAGGCAATGCATTACTAAAACAAAAGCCTTTTAAACTTGAACTTCAACATAGTATGGCAAAAGTAAAATGAAATAATGCCATTTACTTATTCACATGGATATTCTACTAATCGAATAATCACATGCAAAAATCAAAAACCACTTTCATAATGTTGGAATGCATAATGCCAGAATATCATAACCACATAGTCAAGGCCTCGTGCCAAGACTACAAATAAGATTTTGTCAAGGCCTTGTGCCAAGACACTAGTTTGTCTCATGAGACCTACCGATGCATCGACGAGCTATAGCGGGCTCCACCCATCACATATTAAGTCCAATGCATTCCCATATGAAAAGGTTTAAACATAACATAAACATTCGCATTAAAACTAGCATACAAAATGTCAATACTTTCACTATAAACTATGAATGGTATAAAAATAGCACATCCATAGTCAAAAATATCACAAAACCTTCAATATAATATAGAAGTTTTGTATCATAATAAATCAACTTCAAATAATCTTAAAATCCATCAAAGGATGTTGACATAGATGAAATCAAAATTCTTTTTAAAGAAATGTCTCCTTTTATTTTGAAATCATTTAAGATCCATATAAAATAAAACAATTTCTTTGAAAATATTCTTATAATCTTGTAAGGGAAGCTTTGAAGATTTTATAACGGCGGAAAATAGCCGCACCCGCCGTATAAGTTAAAAAAAAAATTCTTACCTTAATTCTATAGAAAAGGTTAAAAAGGACCTTGTTTTGAAAACGACGGAAATATTCCTTTATAAACCTCTAATAAAAAGTCAAACAGGGGTATAAATGACTTTAACCCATATTCTTGTAAATAATAAATATGTTTTGAAATACATTTCGAAGAAACATGGATGTGGATGATAAAGAAATCCCAGTAGATTATTACGTATAAACAACCTCGGATAATGAAGAGATTGTGAAATAACCCTTACCTTGTACTTTTCCTTGGTTGGGGTAGGTTAACCTCCTGTATAATGGTGAAATAATTGTTATTAAATTATACAATAATCATATACATTAATATGATATCATATATGAGCTTTTAATATTGATTTGATAATAATATCTTAGTATTATCGTTGTTTCGGGTGTTAACTTACTTGTTTTCTTTTATATGTTTTGTTACGTAAGACATGTTTGTAAAGGATAGGTTTTATATTATTCATATCCAGAATGATATCAAGTCCTTAAACATCATTTTTAAATCATCAAATGATAATTATACTTGAATGGATACGATGGAGAATGAATCTCATCGTGTTCGTGGAGACGGTAGTCCGTACGTACGCACGAG
Source organism: Viscum album (assembly GCA_963277665.1). NCBI lineage: Eukaryota > Viridiplantae > Streptophyta > Magnoliopsida > Santalales > Viscaceae > Viscum > Viscum album. The sequence goes on along the minus strand of OY728142.1, from coordinate 1,254,965,400 downwards.
GGACAATATCATTCTTTTGATATTAAAATAATATATAAATGGATGGTATATCATATATACAGAATCATTAACATGTTATATTTATTATTTACATGAGTTACACATCATTATTATACCCATCCAAATAATATTATATTGAATAACAATTACACCACGACGTGGAGACGGTAAGCCGTACGTACGCACGTATGGTGACATGTTATTCAAAGGGTGGATAGAATACTGAATATGGTTGTAACATATTTATAATAACATCACAGTATATATATGATACTGTATTTATTATTTAAGAATGGTAACAACAAAGGAAGAAGAAGTGGAAGAAGAAATGAACTTAGAAAAGGGTGGTGAAATCATTACCTCTTCTTCGGGTTCTTCCTTTTGATTTGATCAAAAGGGCCCCTTAGGTTGGCTTTCTGATCAAACTAAGGCCCTTAGGTTGTAGTGAGGGAAGTTGGGAGAGTATTTGGGCAGAGTTTGGCCGACCCAAAAGGCTTTGAAGGTGTGAAGAAATGAGAAGGAGGAGTGCCCTTTTATAAGAGGGTTGAGGGGCACCTTTGGAAAAGCTAGAGATATTAGTTTATAATAAATTCATATTCGGTTTACAATGGCTCCAAAGTTGACTATTAAAAGGTTAAGGTGGGGATGGGTCGACAACAACTCAACCAATAGAATTTAGACAGGTTTGGTTACTTATATTTACCTTATCTTTAAGTATTAACTCTAAGTTAATTAGTTTCACTTTTACAATGTCTCTTTGTATTTTTATATAATATTGTTAATAAACTTACTATATACATCCAAGAGACCCCCAAGTGGTCCATTAATGATGAACCTATCATGATATAAGTCTCTTGGCCAAACCTTAGATTTTTAGGAATTTAATATCCATTAATAATATAATATTTGTTTTAAGAACTCTTTTATGTCAATTTTGACACTATTCAATAGTTGATTTTTTTGAAACTCATAACAGATTGATTACTTAGAAAAAAGTCAATTAAATCAATCCTAATATATCATATTATCCTATAAAATAAGTTTAATTCATTAAAAGTTTCATATTATATTTATTTGTTTATTTATAATATCAATTATTTTAATTTTTCACTATTATAGTAATTACTGCATCATCATTGTGTCATAAATAAAATAAATTATTTAATGTCTAAAAATTATAAATAAAATATCATTATGTTTGAAATCTTTTTATCTTTCTAATGAATATTTATAATATAAAATCCAACATATATAACCCTATGTAACAATTGTTTTGCTAAAAGATATATGCTTGTGTCATTTTTGTATTCATTTTAACTTAATTAAAATAAAGTGTCATTATCACTTACAAGTGGATCCATGGGGTCCCCAAATAGACCCCAAGATGTCCATGGTCGAGAACGTATCAACCAATAGGGTTAAGACACGTTTTAGGGTAATTTAGTATTATTATAATATTATTTTTTAACCCTTATTTACCGGATTTACCCTTAACCATGGTAAATAAAATATTTACCGCAGTAATTATTCAAAATGTCTAAAAATAAAAGTTACCTATTTAAACAATTTGAACATCCTGATTCCAAATATGGAATCCATTTTTCTAAATTCAAAACACAGAAGTGGCAGAAATTAATTTAAAATTAATTCCCGCTGTCAAAACAAAAAACGTGTTTTTAAGAGATAATAACTATCGAAAGATTGACACTTGTTTATGTTCGGTTTAATTGTAAAATTATGTCCAATGACCAAAATTATATTAAACGGTAAAAATATATTATAAATATACTTTAAAACCACTCAAATTCATAATTTATCACTATTAATTATTTTTATTAAAAAAGTTGTTTTTAATTAAAATTTAGTAATTTTCACTATTCATCAAAATATGAAAGTTATCCGAAATGTACCAAAATTTCACCATAGGCTAAATTCGATATTCCGAATCCAAAAATGAAGTCCATTTTCAAATATAAAATATATATAATTTCAAAAAGTAGGTATTACTATTCATAACGGCTAGTTTGATTAGTTATGGTGTGTTAGAACTCAGTGTTGCGTACAACACACGCTATCGCATTATTCAAAGAGAAGCGTACCGTAAAAGCTTGGGGTGTTACAAAACTCATTAAAAGAATCATTTATAGTTCCATGTTTTAGGTAGAATGACTTTCCCTTGATCCCATCCTTGACCCTATTCCACGCTAAGTCCTATGAAAAAAATATTTCAAAAACTTGGGATGAGCATAAGAAGCTCAGTAAGGGATACACAAATAATGAAAACTGTTAGTTTTTCAAAACAACAAGTAAACCATGAATACTTTATCAATGTAATACTCTTCACCTACATGAAGTAGTAAAAACTCTTCACTGAATAAAGTATCATTACTTACCTTTTTGTAACCAAAGGATTACCATAAAAATCCATAAAAAGAACACATAACATATATAAAGGTAACTTGGGACATAAACATACTTAAGTGGAATAACCATATGGTCGACTCCCACACATATCACTTAATGGAATAGCCATACGGACAATTTTCATACATACTTAATGGAATAGCCATACAGCCGAATTCCATACCAAATGCATTGGAGGTTATATCGTAACCACCCGTCCTGGTATTCACGGCACCACCCGTCATATGGTTTATAACGTAACCACCCATTAAAATGTCCAAGTACCAGTATAAAATCATAAAACATAAAACCAATATAAAGGAATGATAACATTTCCACATTTCAATCACAATATATCATAAATATATTGACATAATTGAATCCTTTTTCAAAACCATTTTCAATACCAAAATACATAAAAGAGTATATGGTATTTATTTTATTCTAAAAACATTACGGCTTGTTGAGAAAGCCAAAGACCAAATAATACTTGCAGCGGCGGAAAAGGTCGTTGTCGCCGCGTACGTTAAAAGAAACATTACATTTTGTCGTTTTGTAAAACGCTTCGTAGAAAAAGATTCCTTTTGTATAAAAGTAAAAGTCAAAGGGGTTTATACACCGTATATAAAAAAAAGTTGTGTATAAAACGAAATATGCCTCAATGAAAGGAGATTGAGACGAAGTCCCTTACCTCGGGTCCGACTTGACTCGATCGTTCTTTAACGTCCTAAATAATAAACATGAGTTAATTTCTACTTGATTAAGAACCTTTTTAAAGTTCATTATTCCTTTTATATCACTTATTTCCATGTTATAAACATTGTGTAACCATTTATGTTAATAATGTTTGTTTTCTCAATATTTGGTTCTTAAGTCGAAAGTGGACTTCTTACAATTACATGTTGTTCGTGTGGTCAAAGGTTCTTTAAATCCAGAATGACATTCCTGATTTGGATATCATATATATCATATATATCCAGAATATACATTTATTTATAATATTATATAATCATTTATAGGTAAGAAATTAAATGCACCGTTCATGGAGACGGTAAGCCGTACGTACGCATGAATGCTACTTTCATTTCTTTGTCATATTAATGGAATTAAAACTAAATGAGAGGTATTTATATTTTAATTACAGAATTATATTCATCATTTAGATGTATAATTCATAATATATATCTATTATATACATGTACTTATAATACTACATTACATTTGGGGATAAGAAATGAAATGCACCGTTCATGGAGACGGTAAGCCGTACGTACGCATGAACGCTACTTTCATTTCTATCTCATAATTTAATGGAAAAAAAAATAATGATATAGAGGTATATAATATTTCCAGTATAAAATCATATATAATAACATTAAATCCATCCTTTATACGTCCCACGTATGGAATTAACGAATCACATCACTTTTAGGGGGCGGTAGTCCGCACTTCCTAAAATTAAGATATCGTGTATACCCATAATGGAAGTCATAAAGGTAAGACACAAATGAAAAATACAGAAGCATAAGTAAAACATAAACATATTATATATCATATCTAAAAATAGTGACAACATAATGGCCTCCTTTGAAGGTGTTAAATGAGTATTGAACAATCATTGGTTCGGGAGGCACAATTTTACCATCCACGGAAACCGTATGTTCTTTAACCATTTGATGTAGTTGGGTGAGAGTGTAGCTCGAATAAATCATATAAAAACATCCTAGTATACTGAAGATACTGGTTTTGTTACAAAAGAAATAAATAAAATGAGTTTAGGGGGTTGGAGAAGCAAAATAAAACAAATGAACATGAGAGAATGAATTACCTTTAAAAGTGTAACTCCTTTTGATTTGAGCCTAAAGGCTTCCTTTGAAAGGATTATGCCCAAAGGGAATCCTCTAGGATGAGGAGAGGGATGTGGAGAGAGTAAATGGGCAGGGGTTGTCCGAGCCAAAGGCTTGAGGAGTGTGTGGAATGAGGTAGAGGTGGGGGCCTTTTATAAGAGGAGAGGAGGGGCACTTTTGGAAAGTAAAGAAATATTACTTTATTTGAAAATGTGTTTCGGGTTTAAAAGGTCCCACATTGATATAATTCGTGTATAAGGTGATAAGGGTTCGAAATCCACCCATCCAAAAAGTTTTGGACATGTGTAGTTTATAGATTTTACATTATCTTTCCATTTTATTTAAATCGTCAAATAATGATGTCATCGCTGCATCATTATTATGTCATAAATAATTTAATTTATTTAATGTCTAAAAATTATAAAAAAATACTATGATGTAGGAAATATTTTTATATTTCCAATTTCTATTTATAATAAAAAATCTGATCTTTATAACCCCATGTAAAATTTTTTTTCGTAAAACATATTATGTTTGTGTCATTTTTACTTTTACATTAAATAAAAAGTCATTTATGTCATTTCCCAACCAAAGTGTCTCCATGGGGTCCCCAAGTTGACCCATGGCTTGTATTGGTCGGGCATGACACAACCATTGAGGGTAGGACATGTGTCAAGTTCATTTCATATTATTAAATCATTTTTTTTACCTTAAACTACACTAATTACCACTAATCGCGATTAAGAACTTAATAAGTTACTATTCACCAAAAAATTATTATAACCTCATTGAACCACATTTTACTTCTTAATGACAACCATGTATGTCGGATTTTTGAAATTCAAAACACAATGATGGAAAAATTTCATTTAAACGGAAAATCAGTCTTTATAAGTACCACTTAGTGGTTTCACTATTCATTAAAAATTGAAGTTTTTTAGAAAATTACCAAAAATTCACCATAAGATATATTTGATATTACGAATTAAAAAATGAAGTCTATTTTACAAAATTCAATACATATAAGTCAGATTAATTAATTTAATAATTAATTCCTGCTTTCAAAGCAAATAGCATGTTTTTATGAAACAATAAGTATCAAAAGATTGACACTAGTTTAAGTCCGATTTCAAAGTGAAATTAATTCCAACGACCACTATTGGATTTAATGGTAAAAATATTTTCTAATTTCACTTTAAAACCAATTCAAAAGATAATATAATCATATAAATAAATTAGATTAAAAAGAGGTTTTGAATTAAAATACAACATTTTAAACTATTCATTTAAAAAAAAGAACTTTATCGGAAAGATACCAAAAATTTACAAAAATTAAATTTTGATGACCCAATTCTTAAGAAGTGTTTTATTTGGTCCAAAAAGATTTATAAGAGTGAACAAAACTAAATTTAATGATAGTTCTCCATCAAAAGGCGATAAGTGAACCTTTAGTGAAAACTAGGGCATATACGCCTAAAATTGAATTCTTTCCGCTATTTTAAGCCTTTATATTTTATTGGATAAATGTAAAAACTTTTAAAAACATATATAATCATATTTTAGTTATTTCTATCCATTCCCGCCATTACAACTGCTACATGTTAACTACCATTTAAAATAATATTATTTTATTATTAGAGTGCAACGTAAGATTCCCAAGAAACTTGTTGTTGTGTGTTGGGTACGACATCGAGCATAGCGTCCCCTTTAAAGTCATATTAATATTTTACTCACAAATATGGATAAATATGAAATGTCATATTCTTTATTTACTTGGGGTGTTACAAGATCATTTCAATATTTTTATTCAACTAATTCATATTCAAAAAATGTTCTTCAATTAGTAATGAAATTTTATATACCCTTTTAATATCAAATCCTATAAAACAAATGCATCCAAACGTTATTGAGTCACTGTAAGAATTCCAATTATAGTATTATCATCGCTTAAAGTCTTATCCGTCATAGGATGAGGCCTCTAAATTTTCACTCATCGTAGTTTCATTCCCCAACTAAAACCATTTAGGATTCCTTCCACTTTCATCCCAAGCAATATTCTAATTAGTAATTTGGTCTTTATTTTTACAATTTTTTTTCTCTTAGCCCAAATTTCATTCATTTTGATTATTATTGGATTTAATTAAACAACCATTTTTATATTTTTTCTTTTTTATATTATCCGATCATCTCATTGATACATAGCCACATTTTTATTTCTTAAACACCAATTAAGTTTATGTTTTAATTCAAATGTTAGTTTCTCAGGACCTTGTGATTTGCCCCTTTCAATGACTTCATCATCTCAAAAAAGATCAATTTTATCTCCTATGAATCCATCCAATAAAACAACAATTATCCTGCCACATACAATGAGAATAAATTGATAATTATCATCTCCTCCCTCTTGTTATACTCACACCTACTAAAGTTTTAGAATGCATCCTTGATATCATTGTCTTGAAATAGATGAAAATAATACAATATTCTTGGTGACAATATATATATCACACATTACCTTTTATCAATGATTACCATTCTATATGTTGCTTTGTTCTTCTTTTTTCTAGTTTAATGGATTCTTTTTATTAGTTTCTGATGTTTTCCATGTTTTGTTGAGGAACCTGGTGCAACACTCCATTGTGGGACAACCTCTTGTTGTTAATGGCTGGAATGGATATTTGGAAGAAGGATCTGCTTCCTCGCACAAGCTAGCTTGTATTATCATTTTGGATTTGATATGCTTGAACATCATTCATGTTTCCCCCTTAACTCCCTGCTGGTGTATCCTTTGTACACTTTGTGCATGTATTGTTACTTTTGATTTTAATAAATTTCATGGCGGAATGAATTGGGAAACCAATTCATGTCACCGCTTTTTTCAAAAAAAATTATTATAAAATAAAATTGGACGGATATGAATAAAAAATATTACGGGGATGAGGTGTAATCATTCCAAAAAATTAAATAATATCTTGTATATGACAATTATCATGTCCTTTTTTCTAAGTTTACATTTTTTTGTTCATGACTAATTAGTCTAGAGGAGTTAGAATAACTCTTGATGTGTCACTGAATTTATTGAATAAATAAATTTTGGATTAAGAATGGGGAAAACAAGATGTATCTGGTTAATGGTATTATACTATATTTCTTAGTCATCTGATAAGATTACATTTTTGAACAATTATGATTACTCTTTAAGGGAAAATATTACATGTGTGAATGATGATGATGATCATGTTATGGAAAATTAAAATTACAGTTGAAGATGAACATCATGATTCTCCAAAAAAATTAAAGATAATTAGTTATGAAAACATGACTTCGTAGATGAGTTGTAATAAATATATAGCATTTTTACTTTTACCAAAGATAAATAATATAAAATTAGGCAACAGTTTCTAGGAAAATAGCTTTACTGAAATGATTTCTCTCTTGAATGTTATACTCTCATAAGATAATTAGTTCACTCTAAAAACATATGATGTTAAATTAATTTTGTGTTCAATGGGTATGATCTCATAAATAATAAATTCATATCCATATGGTTGTATATTTTTTCGTAAATACCATGAATCAAAAAACAGTATAAAAGTGAGGTTTTTCATTATACAAGAAAATTGAATCATGTCCTTCAACCTTTTTATTGTAATTTCAATTCATTCTATGATTTATATCACTATATTGAAGTGACAGGAATACTAGAAAATTGACGTGGAATTTTGATGAATGGAATAAATATGGGCAGCTTCATCACCCAGAAAACTCTCCTTGGTTGATTAAAATTGATCGTTAGTATCAGAAATTTTGAAATGTGCTAAGAAATGTTCATCTTGCACTGTCTACATATGGGTTGAATCCTCCTGGTTATCAATGAAACACTCTGAGTACATGGCTGGTTATATTAGTAAATTATAAGATTCTATCTTGGTTATTCGTAAATAAAAATTTCATTATGTTTTTGTTCAGAAGCTGTAGCGAAAACCTCAATAGAGAAGAAAACCTCTTCATGGAACATTTTAACATAGTTGATGACATGTCCAAATCTTAGGTTAATGAAAGTCTCCGAGATACAAAATGAACTATTCTTTTCAAAAATTAGTATGACATCACAAGTGATGATACTTTCTCTCATGGATATAATTTTCAAATTACCATTAAAATATCCCATGCATTGGAATTATGTCTCGCTTGGATAATTTTAAAATTATCACTTTATGTAAATTAATGTTCTATAAATCTACTTATTAAGTATAATTATAAAACCAAATTGAAAATTTTGTTTATTTTAATTATTTTGAGAACACATTTTTTATATCTTATAATTATTCTATAAAAAATACATAAATGTAAACATTTAAATTTTGATAATTATCCTCTAAAAATTTTATAACTTTATAACTTGATGATTTTATTATCATTAAAATTGGATAATTTTTTTATTTATATCCTAATAATTTTATATAATAATTATCAGTCATAATTACATAATTATCTTTTGATTTTTTTCATAAACGTTCCCTTGAAAATTTTTAAAAAATTATATCTTGATAATTATTCATTATTTATCCTCTAAAAATATGTATCATTATCCATTGATATTGTCTCATTAATATTACAATAATGATTATATTTGATTATATGATGAAATTATCCCATAATAATTCATTATAATTATCCCTTGGTAATTATTTATTATTATCCTTTAAAATATCACTAAGCTTTTCATTTGACCATTTTTTATATATTAACCATTATATTTCAATGTATTTATTGGTAAATAATTCTTTATAATTTTAATTTTGAAATTTTACCAAAATTGTCTATTAATAATTGTGATTATAAATTACCCTTGAAAATTGGTGTTTTAATTTTTTATTTAAATTCAATCATTTTCCACTAAAATATACTTTTTTAATTTTTAGGAATTATCTATTTATAATTATGTGAATTTTCCCTTCATAATTATAGTTATTATAATTTTAATTTAAAATCAACAATTTTAATTAGAATTTAATATGATAAAATTAGAAGTGAATATAATAAAATAAATTAAAATAAAATAAAAAAACATTAAAAATAAGGTAGAGAATAACTAAATAATTGAAGAAGACAACATCCAACATGCATGTAAGTGGGAAAGGGTTGTAAGTAGCCTTCACCAATTAGACACAAGGGGATCTTGTGTCACCCAAACACTTTAGGATCTACGAGAGATATGAGAAGAAGTTTTTATATATTAAAACCATAAAATAAAAAAATTTCCATTTATTATAGAAATAAAAATCGTATTCTCAAAATATAAAAAATCATGAAACTATTTTCTGATGTGAGGTTGTTTTTTGGTAAAATGGTGGGATTTTCCTTGGAAAGTGTGTTCCATAGAAGTTTTTTGATGAATTTTCTTTCGATTAAGGAACATTTTTTGAAATTGTTTCTAGATTATGCCCTTCTAGATAGAACCTAAAAAAACATTTTAGGGATAACACATTCCATGAAAGCACCCTATGTTTTAATTCATTAAAAAAAATTATTTTTATTTTTATGTTTATATATATAAATGAAAAATAATAAATAAAATAGTATTTAACTATTTTAATTTTGTTATTACTTTTATTTAAATAAATCAATAAATATTAAACAATTTTTTATCCAAGAATTCCTTTTATAACGCTATGGATTTTCATGCTCGACGGGTTTGTGCACATCAAAGGGGAGTCGATCTATAACAATGACTAACCCCTATTTTAATCTTCAATATTTTTTTTCAATGCTTTATTGGGGGTAATTTTGTTCCTCTGAAAGAGGTGGGATTCAGTCCTCAATTTCATATAAGGTGTTTTAGTTATTCAAAATGGATCTTGATATAAATATGGTCCAACTTTTTTTATGTTTGTGAATCTTTGATTTCATCCCCGGAAATCTATGAATATGATGTCATTTGAGAATTATGAATTTTTTTATAGGTTCTTGATCTAATCCAAACACACATAATAGGGTTTCAAGTAGTGGATCTTTTTCATATGTTGAATCCAACACTCTGATCTTTTAGGGAATGATGGAGGCTTGGGAACACTCAATTTTTGTGTGGTGAACTCCACATGTGAAGGATAACCCCTAGAAGTTAGGGGACCTTATAAATATTTTTTGTAGGTTTTAGGATTTGGTGATGGGTTAATTTCATTAATTAGAATGGGATTTTACCATATTAATTTCAATTCATTTTTCCTTATTATGATGAAATAGACTTTTTGTTATTTTCATCTCAATCTAAGGGTCCATAAAATTCAGGATTTGGATCCCTATTTTGATATAAACTAATCCAATAATTCGTTTTCTTAGTCATAGATTTTGGTGAGAGGGATGAACTGACTACTTTGGCACCCAAATATTTCACGGGTTATTTCTTTGGAAATAGGTTCTCCAATTATATTTGATAAGCAAACTAAGATGGTCATGTATGGACATTAATCTAGAATAATGGTTGATATTGTCTTAATTCAACCATATTTGAAAATCTATATTTGGTTTTTGGTGAAAATATATTTGAGAATGCCATAGAAAACGATCATGTTCTCGAGTTCTTCTTTAACTGCTTCTATATTATACATGTTAAAGAAATAATTCCTAGTGTTTTGAGATGATATAATTGTATAAATTTTGCTCATCAAGTTAATATTTTAAATCATAAATTATATGTTATTTATAAAGAAAATCCCACAGATATGAGGAATATTTCATCAGGGAAGGATGGATTGGAGGGTAGTGCTCCACTGCCAACTAGGATCTACCAAACTATGAAGGGGAGTTGGAGCACACTTCCATCAAACACTGGTATTCATTGAAAATCAAGATCTTTTTTCGTTGGGGTTTCTGATTCAAATATGGGAGGTGAAAGAATTTTCTTATCTTCATCAACAACAAATTTGGTGTTGGGGTATGATTCTAGTGGTTCTTTTGTCTTGGCTAAAGCTGAAGGTTCCACAAAAGTCTATCTAGAGGTTTTGGCTCATTCAGTACCTTTATAACTGATGGTGGATACAGAGACATGCTTGCATCATCCCAAAAGTAGTAATTTTTTGGATAATGAGGTCTATAAAATTTCCCTTCCTCGAAAAATCAGGTTTTCTAAGGCATCTGATCATGTGACAGATCAGTTTTCCATTGAGGACAAATTTTTTCAGATATGTGTATTGGTGTATGTTCCTACTACTTGTGCATGTGATGATAATAGAAATATTTTTTTATATGTGCAGACATGAATGAAGTCTATAAGTAGTGGTGATCGTCGTACTCTATAGTGGACTCTTCATCCTCCTATTCATATGTCCTCTCATGTTGTTGATGATCAACAATATATGTTTTTTTTCAACCTATAGTAATTTCCAAGGTAAGATTATCAGATGTAAGTGATTTTATAAGGGATTTTATATGTCAAGAAATAGTAGATAAGTAAAAAATATAAAATTAAAATGTGGACTGGTTTTATCTATCTCAATTTTCCAAGCTCATGAAATATAATTATGACTTCTTTCAAAAGGCCTCACTCATTGAATTTTATCCAGAATGTACAAAAAATGCCAAGGTTCCTCGGGTGGATAATTATTGGGATAGGTACCCCTAGGTCCTTATAGATGAAATGGAAAAACGGTTTGACTTAGTGCATGAAGTTACCATTGAAAAAATGGATCTGACTATTTTTGGATACAATGATTTTTTTAAAATCCAAAAATTATTACCAAAGAGCATTGAAGATGGTTTCCAGTATAATCCAATGCATTACATTCATGATCGTTCATGAAAATACAAGTGAAATGTCATTCCAAAGGACTCCTCATATTCATCATAGAGAAATGACATTTTTCTAACCCAAAATGCTATGTCATGGTGGAGAGGGAGACACCCATGGAAAAAAGGTCAGTATCCAATTGGGGTGGTGGGAGTTGACCTCTTGTTTTCTGTGTTTGTAGGTGTTTATAACGTTGGTGTCTCCCTTTTTCCTCACCTTTTTATACTTTACTTTATTTATAATAATTTGGTGGGTTTTTTTTGGCTTCCCAACACATAATAATAAATATTATTGTATAAAAAATATCTTAAAAAATAATAATTTCAAGTATATAATAAACCAAAATTAATTTACATGACACACACATTATTAATTAAAAACATAACATTTAAACTCAAAAAAACGTTGAAAATAATATATAGTATAAATAAAAATCAAAATTAAATTTAATATGTTAAATATTAAAATAATAAATTATTGAAAATCAAAAAAAATCAAAAATAAAACAACACAAAAATTTAAATTAGCAAAAATAAATTAATGTGAAAAAATTAAAAGTATAAATTATATGTTTTCAAATGCCAATATTTTGTGACATTTTTATTAACATTGATTAATTATTTATATGAATTTTCTTATTTACAATTAAATTATATATGTTTAGTTAATGTGTCAAATTTAATTTAGATTGTATATATACATTATTATTATTTAGCTTTCAAATCTACCTACTGGAATGATTAATTTATTTCAAGTATGTAAATTTTAAATCATATAAATTATAAATTATAATTAAACGTTATATTAAATATTCCACACTAAATAAATAATTAAAATAATTTAAAAATAATAATTTAATTAATTTATTAAATAAAAACTCATTCACATTGCAGAATCATTCTTTTAAAAAATAAACATTTACACTTTAGAAAACTTATGTGCATTATTATAATTAATTATAATATTAATAAATTAATTTTTTTTTCATGTATTATAAATTATGTTTTTATAACTAATGTAATAATTATTAATATTATATTAATAGATAATGATCCAAGATGATTATAACAAAAAGTCACAATTATTATAGTCAAAATAATAATAGTATTTTATTTGTATTCTTATTATTACATCCCTATTATGAGTAAAAACATATATCAAATAAAAATATAAATATCAAGGAACATTACCACAAGTAATATAGTCTGGATAATAAATTCACAATAATTAGAAATTAATGGGGATGGACTCATTATAATAAATTCATTATAATAACATCATGATAATAGAGTCATTATATTAAATTCATGACCTTAATATTTATGTCATGATAGTTTTTTATAAAAGTCATAGAAATAATAATTATAATATTATTTATATAGAATAATAATAATACGAATTTAAAAATTCTGATTTTATGTTCTAATTTAATTTGATTAATTTTTTGTAATATAATATTAATAATAATGAATTTAATAATAATAATATAAAAAATTATAATTATAATTAATAGTAAAAATAAGTATAAGATATAAATTAATTATAAAATAATATTTATGTTATATAATATTATTAATATTTATTTTTTATTTTTTATTTTTTTCTAAAATAATTTTGTTTTTTAGTTATTTTATATTTTTTTGTACACGTCATAAATTTTAATTAAAACCTAATTATAATTTATATATTAAATTATTTTAGAGTTACCTAATTATTTTGATGTATAAATTTTATGTTATTAAATATCATTATTTTGTGTCAGCTATATTATTTTATATTTATTATTTTTTAGAATATATTTTTATTTTTAATTATTTCCATGTGATTAGTCCTTATATTAATTTCATTTTGTTTGTACATATAGTTTATTTCTTATAATATTCCAACTTTTTTACTTAAAACATGACAGACATATGCTATTTCAGGCAGGTAAATTTGATATCCTAAAAAATATAAACTATAAGTAAAATTTCATTGAATGATAAAAAATATAAAAAATATAAAAGAATAGTTGAAGATAAAAATAACATTATAAATCTACTAAGACAAAATTAATTCACATGTCCCAAACATTATTTATTTAAAATATAACAGCTATGCTTTGAAAAAAAATTAAGAATAAAATAATGTATAAAGAAAATTTAAATGAAATTTAAAAATTGATTGCAAAAATAAAAACAAATTTGAAATAAATGTAATATCAAAAATATAATAAACCAAAAAATTTAACTAACAAAAGAAAATTAACTGAAAAAAAAACATGGACACATTTTTTATTTTAAAATAAAAATAGTTTGTGTCAATGAAATTATTTTTCATATATTTGTTATAATTTTTCTAAATTTCAATTTTAATTTATATTTTATTAATAAATTATATTTTTGTGGTTTTTAAATTAACCAACATGAAGGCATGATGCATGCATGATATTGCACTGGGCCTTCAGGTCAGATTGTGGGGCTTTGGTCCATGTAATGCGCTTCATGACCAATGGGCCTTCGGGATATGTATTGATATAATAAAGGCTTGATGGGATGTCAACCGCAGGGGTGGGGGGGCTATGGCCTACCTTTTAGGATATTGTTTGCGGTGTGTGTGTGTTTATTGTAATTTTACCCCTATTCACCTAATATATATTAATAAATATTAATAACTACATTATTAATAAATATTAAATATATTATTTTGGAATTTTATGGACATTATTACTAATAAATATTAAATATATTATATGAAAAACAAAAAAATATAAATTATAAAAAAATTGTTATTAAAAATTATGAATTAAATTATTAATTAATAAAAAATATATTATATAAAAAATTTATATTTATATTTAAAAAAACATTTAAGGGAGGGAACTATATAAAAAATAACCTTTTTAAATTTTTTGAAAAAGCCATTGTTTAAGATAGTAGATTCATTATAATATTTTTAAAGAAGGTGATTTTTTCAAAAAATCCATCTATAGAAATATCTAATAGAATTTGATTTCTAAAACAATCCCTTCATTATAAATTATCTAAAGAAAAAACTTTTCACACAATGCTCGTCTATTTATGAAACTCCCCCCCCAGTTCTACCAGTAGTTTAGAAATTAGATTCCCAAAATATTTTTTTTTTGAAAGTGTTTTTATGAATTTCTTCATATAATAAAAATTTACCCAAAATTGCACCACATCCATATCAAAATTCTAACACTTTTTAATCTGGTATTTTACTAGAAATTAAAGTCATATGATTTTAATTCACTGAAAAATCGAGTTACTGATTTTAATGGGTCAAAATGCATTCAAATTAAATCTTTTAGATGACCCAACATGTAAAAATGATGATTTTCAAGTATAGGTGGAGAAGATGAAAAAAATAATCAAATTAAAATTATTATTATTGAAAGGGGTAAAATTAATTATCCACACATGTGGTGTTACAAAAAACATATGCACAAAAAAGACATGTTGTGCATAGGGGAAAACCTATTTTTTGGACGTAATAGTGGTAAACGATTTCTCATAAAACTATCCATTTAAGAGATATTCAATTATTTTCATAAACATATATAATAAAATTATTAAATAAGTTGTCCTCAAAAGTAATGTCAGCAAACCCATGACGCGCACAAATGTTAAGTCTCATCTAGGGTAAAACCCAACTCACCAAGCTAATAGTGGTCTCAGATGTCTCATATGACACACTATTTGGGAGATAATCAATTATTTTTAGAAAAATACATAACAAAAATATAATATAATTTTTTGTAGCATGTGATGTTACCTAATACCTGATGAACATAATTGTGGTGTCGCACCTAGGGTAAATTTATACTCATGGAAATGATAGTGGTCTTCGATCTCTCATATTATGAATCATTTATGTGTTAATCTATTATTAATGTAAAATTTAAGACTCTTAGTAATGTAACTATTTTATATTTTTTATTATGTGAAACCATGGCTCTATTGGCCTCAGAATATTATGCCGTCATATTGCATCATTATAAAAATATGACAGAGAATATTCTAAAGTGTAAAAAGATTTTTTATACTTGTATAAAAAATATAACATAATAATATAGTGTTTTATTGAAAATTTAAAATTTTCATATAAAAACACTCATGATTTATTAGCACTGATGATTTATTATCCAAAAAAAATTGATCATGCTAAAATGTGAAAATAAAATTTACACCATGAAAGGTATCTATATTCAAAACATCAATTTCTAGGAAGTAGATTAAACCATGATTTAAATAATAAAACATTTAATCTTTGTGAAAATGTTTATCAAGCATCATATCAGTCAATAAATTTCTTGCCTTATCATTTCGAACCCATTAATTCAGATTTGTATCGCTTTTATGTTTTTCTCAGCCATACATCTATAAAACAAATCTTTTCCCAAAATTGTTTCATGTACATGTTCATCTTCCTCAATGATTGATTCAATCTATGATTGTGATCCACCGTAAAATGGATGGTATTGTCATTGATGATGCTAAATATCTTCATACGTATTGAATCCTTAATGAAATTTTTTGTTTATAAGGTATCACCTTCCTTGTTTCTCCAACATTTTGATTGTTATGTTTCATTCCCTTCTAGAATATATTTGATATCTCGGTTGGGTATCTCTTTTTTCTATCTCACATATGGGTGATAAGTTGTGAATGTGTTTTATAAAAATCTATATTTCTCTAACTATCCCCTTGCAATTTAATTATTTAGATGTGTTCCTCTATCAATAATGAGTAAACAAAGAATTTCAAAAGGATTAAATATATTCTTATTTAAATATTTATCACTATATTGGATGTATTATTTGAGGTAGCCTAATCTTCAACATTTTTGAAATAATTATACTCACCCACTAAGATATAAGTATTATCAATTGAATTGAAAATGGGACTTATAGAATCAGTTCCCAATGCATATAATAACAGAACTTATAGAATATGGTGTTTTACAATATCATTGGTATTTCTAATGTTCCCTGTCCATTGGACTCAATCATAAATCATCATAAATTCTATGGGATCCTTACAAAAATTGGGTTTAGTGAATCCACATTATAGTATTTTATCCACTATTCTATATATCCCATGATGTCTTCCCATTTTTGATAAATGATAAAATACAAACATGATTCTCAACATTGATTGAATCTCACACCACCGTGATAATCCATCTTGGAACTACATGAAAAATATTGGATCATCATAGAAATAAATTTTAACATTAGATATAAATTTATTCCTATGTTAATATTAAATAATTGGAAATGGTTCCAATTTGAAGAATAATTTCCTATATCACCAAAACACAATAAATTCTATAGATCAATATAGAAAATATTTTCATTATGGAACTCAGCATTGATATACATTGAATCCATTCTTCAACATTTGGTAACTGAAACCTTTATAAGTTATTTACCATAATATTATCCAAAAACCGTTTTACCTTGATCATAATACCAAACTATTTTAATAGTATTGTCAACTAAACCATCTTTTCCATTATATCTTTCTTATTCAATATGTATCTTGATGCACTATGATCGGTGATGATAATCATTTTAGAGATGATGATATAGGATATGAACTTATCAAAAAAATACCATTACAAGAAGTTTTTTCATTATAGTGGTGTAGTTGACCTAATAATCATTGACTATAAGGCTTACATAGTGTATGGGTTGAATGATGTGATCAATCTACTATCAATGCATTATTCACATAACAAAATCTCTAGAATCAAACAATATGTCAAAAATTGTATCTATGTTTGGAGATATCACAATCTACGTGGCCACTAGCATTCATTTAAACTAAATGAAGGCTTATTTACATGATTCATCCATGTTAAAGAGAACATCCTTCCATATTACATCAATAAGATGTTAGATTATCTAAGAGAAATCCTTAACAAATTGGTGGTAGAATATTAATTTTTTATCCAATCCCCTTAATTGTGGTTACCTAAAAAACTTTTATTACCCATATCATCAAGGTAAATAACATAAATCACTTGTTTTATTATTCAATGACCATGTAATGTCATGTATTTCACTATGAATTATAATTTCTCCTATTTTTATACTAATCATTTGTCTATATATCTCTTGAGAACAAAGGCTAAATTATTCTGTATTCCCTAAAAATATCTTTGATAAATTAAAACTTTATCCATGAATATCTATAATAAAATTTATACTATATAATGAATCATATTTATTATAAACCATCTTAATTTAACTAGTGTATTACTCATTCTAAATGGAATGAATCAATATGTGAATTTTTTATATGGGTTTCTGAATTTCAACCTTGAATGATTAAATATGTATACTAGTATTTCATTGTAATCATAATATCCATTGAGGAATCAATAAAATTCATTCCTAATAAACTATTAAAATAAGTGATATATGAATTATAGTAGTAGGTTATATTCTCTCAAAGTGTCATTCAAATTCATATGGTCTAGGAAAAAACATCACCGCATTGATATCCTAGTTGGGATGTGCTCATTCACTTCATTACATACCATGGTTTGACATCCCTTATTATG
This sequence comes from Viscum album, assembly GCA_963277665.1. Taxonomy (NCBI): domain Eukaryota; kingdom Viridiplantae; phylum Streptophyta; class Magnoliopsida; order Santalales; family Viscaceae; genus Viscum; species Viscum album. The sequence goes on along the minus strand of OY728142.1, from coordinate 1,254,946,791 downwards.
AATAAATGACAAGGGTCCGACCCATTCAATTTCATATATAGGGATTATAATCCTAGTATATAAACATTTATGAACTAATTTTTTGAGTACATCCTTTATCACATGTGTTATCCTTTAATGCGGTTAACAACATAGTTTATTCCCTTATTATACCAAAACATTTTGAATAGAAGCAATTGGACTAGTTTCCTTGATATCAATAATTACCCGAGTGATTGCTTCATTCCTAAAATTCAATAGTTAAAACAACTTCTGCTCGTATTCCATGGTTAAATATTAGTTATAGATTATTGTTATTATGTTATTTTCTCCAAAACATGAGTACATTAATGTTATAAGAAACAAATTCCACTCAAGAATTAGTGGATTTATAATTGTAGTAATAAACTCAATATGAAATCCATTGAAAATTGTTCTATCCACTAGAAACGTTTTACTATGGTTGAATTATAAGAAGTGATTTTTTCATCATTATCTCTAAATATATCATCAACGAGACACATCATATCATCCTCTTAACCGCAATTATAATGTCATCAATTAATGTTATTCTTAATAATAAATAATATTCTTTTAATTTTATACATTATATTTTTCCATAACATCTTTTACTAAATAAAATATAAATTATTCCCCTCCTAACCAGAAAATGTTTCCTTCTGGATTAACATGAGTTAGTTATTTCTCACTTTCTAGGAATGGTTTTCAAAAAAATATGGTGACATCCCCTTAATCTTTAATTATAAGGATGATGATGTCGGTGGAGAATATAAATTTCCAAACTATAATGAAAACAACATCAAGAATCATAACATCGTGTAACCATATTATAGGTAATTCTTGACTATTTTTTGGTTGTACATTATTTTGGGTTCATTTTAGGTCATATTGGGTGAAATTTGGAAAATTTCATAGCTTTAAGGGGTTATGCATCGTTGGTTCATAGTTAGGGAAAACCACATAGTTTGGACTAGGAAATAGTGTGGTCGGGGATGTGCTACTAAAAGGGGGTTCAGGGTTGGAACAATAAATGTTTCCTCACCCACATACCATGTGGAATTTATGAAATGGGTATTATGTGGTTGTTTCATGGTTAATTTAATGGTGTGGAAAAATCATGCACTCCAAATAGAATTTCGTGTACGTTTAACTATTTGGTTGAATGATTACTATTAACCATGTGGGCCATGTAGAAAACCAAAGGTGAATGTTTTTATTCTCCAAAAAATTATTTTTAAAATTTTGGGACCCCATATTTAATCTCGTAATAGACCCGTTGTGACCAAAAATTTAATTCCTTAGTCATGAAGGCACTCAACACACAATTTTTCTTCCACAAACCCCATATTGTTTTGAGTATTGAAGGAAAATTTATCTCATTTGAACTCTTTCAGTTGGGTAGATCTTTTCGAGAGTGCTTCACTTGTAATATCCTCTTCTATCATTCTTATAAAATAATACATTATCAGTATACTAATTGATATAATCCCTATTTTTTATGGATCTTAATTCTAGGTTGTGCTTCTTGGTCTTCTTCGCCACATTATTCATTAGTGATCTTATTGAGGGTGGTTCCTTTGATAGTGTGATTGAAATAAGGTTGTTATATATTGAATTGACTTTTAATTGAAACCTTGAATGACTTGAATAAACTTAAATTAGTTTATATGATATTTTAAAATCAGATATTTTTTAGGATTGGTGTTTGATTTTGATATTGGAATGGAATTTATGAATATCCCCTAATTTCATTGAAATTTAATTTTTGGGGAACATTTTAGAAAATAGATGGATTTATTTGTAAATGGATATGATGAAATTTATATGATGTTAATCCTTGATGAAAAAATCTTAAATTTAATTAATATATTAAATGGAACTAACTTCATGAAAATTGTGATTTTATTTTGAAATGGAAAAAGAATGTAAAAAATAGAAATTGGGAAATTGTATTTTTAACTGAGTTGAAAATTTTTGTTATCCCCATTATTGACTAAAATATTGACTTCCTGTAATAGGATCCCTTGATGGGTTATATATTTAATTCCAGATTTGGGCTCACCTAATGTGACATTTTATTCTTTGAAAGAATGTTTTGTATAAAATGTGAAAATAATTTTCAAAATACTTACTTCTTTTTAATTGATAGAATATTAGGTTTGTTGTTATGGTATTGTTTATGGAACACATAATGAGAACATATTGGGAAATTAATATCACACCCTACCATTTCTATCAAAATTTTGTATATTATCAATTTTTAGGTCTGAAAAATTGGAATTCACCACTATGAGGTGGTTTATGTTCTTGATCCTTAGGACCTAGAGTCATGCAGGTGATTAGAAAGGATGATTTCCACTTGGTCCATGGGTTGTTTTATATTTTTATCTTGGAAGGTGTTAGGTACATTATTGATATACCATTTTGATTTCATTTTAATCACATTTATCTTGTATTTTCTTCATGATAAGTGTTGATCATACTGATCTGCATATATTATCTTCCACTATTTTTTAAAAAATATTTTCCTTCTATTTTATGAATGATTCCAGGTTCTAGTATCCAACCTGGATGGTTCAATAATTTCATTTGGGAAATTTCATAAAATCCTAAGGTATTAGGGAACCAGTGTATTTAGGCTAGTTAATGAAAAATATGTATTATAGGTAATTTTTAAATATTTACTTCATGATGATATATAGATGGAATGTCATGGTAGATAGGAAGTATTATTTGGGATTGATGAGGTATTTGGGATAGAGTTCCTGACAATTTATCATTGTAACAATCCATATGTCAGCATGGCTGTTTTAGAAATGTTTCTTGAGTAATGTTTTAATTTTAATCTATAATATTCCATTAATTTATTTTAGATTTTTGATATCCTAATAAGTATTTCTATTTTATAGAATTACAATTCTTGTAACATTGTTGTGAATATCCTTGATTTTTGTAATCCAGCTAATTTTTTTAGTGTTTTTTATGTTTTTTCTCATTAATACTCTTATAATAGATTTTAATATTCCCCAAGAGTGAGATTATAGTGAATTTCAATAAGAAAATAATTCATTGGAACAACATCTTAGTGAGATAGTAGTGAACAATATCAAAGATATGTGGCTGGCACTGACAATCATTCTTATTTTGGGATGTAGTTTTAAAACCTCAAAGTGGAAAATATCATAATCATGCTCAGTGTTTTATTTTCTAGAAAAAAATTACATTAAATGAAATTATTGATCCTAAAAATTCTGTGGATTCGTTGAAATAGTTCAAATTTCATTTTGAGTTATTCTAAACAATATATTCAATTAAGGTAAAGTGTATTAATTTTAACATTTAGAGAAATAGAAGGATATGGTGAGAGTTTATTGTGATAGAGACTAAACATGAGGTATTGGAATATAAAATCATTAAATTAATTTTCACCAAGTAGTTCTATCCAAATTTTATGGAATTCATAAATTCTTTAGAGTTTCCCAACATACAATTGGATTAAAAACAATGATGCGGTATGTGAACTTTTTTGCTGAGATCATAATATTTTCTCTATAGGAAGTCTAAAATAAAATTATAATGGATCCAATATCTGATATAGGTCTTTGTGATGACATATAATCTCAAGTATTATTTTTTAGGATTAATTTTTATGCTAACATACTTGATAGATCATAGATGAATGAGCTTATTTTGGTTGGTATTTCTGGATTGACATGAGTGCCTATTATCCCAATGGAAGTTCATTGAGATAATTTAATTGAAATAATAATGGAGATGAGTTGTATAATGGATCTATATTGTTGGAAACTTCTTCACCTCCTAAAGTGAATGTAATAGGACCTATGACTTTAACTTAGTATGGAATGATTGATAATTCAAAATAGGTGTTCACTAAGGAACAAAAGATCTATAGTTAGTACCATCATTTAGGCCACCAAAAGAAGTTCATCCCTATATTTTTTTCTCTTTATATTGGAATAGTTTGATCAACAACCAAATTTACTATAGCTAAATCAGATATTTCATGCTCAAGGACTTCTCAAATAGAATCATCCAAAAAAACTTATTTATTTTATGAATGATTATCTATAGCAAATGGATGCGGGTCTGGTGACGAGGATATTTACCATAACTATAGCTTCATCATTAGTTACTACCATATTTGATATTGGAGCATCTCAATCATATATATCGACCCATTTTTAAAACTTTATAAACCTTTATATGGATAGTTTTTCTTATGTGATGGATATTATTACTATCATTAGAACAATGAGAGAGGATGGTCATTGATTTCATACTTTTTTAAGCAATTTTTCAAAGTTTGGAATTATCAGAAATTTTTTGTTTCTTGAAATGATTTTTTTAAATCTTCCTCAACATTGATTAGGTTATTTCTAACAAATCCAAAATTGAGTATTATCCTTATTGGGTCTTCTTTACGTTATATTATAGGGTGTGCCATTTTATTAGGTAGAATTAGATCCAGGATCGAGTTGTGTTAAATTATATTTTATTTTATAGCTGGGACGGGTAATATGTAGGTTTTCTTTTAAAATTGAGTGGGAATATTTCATTGGTGATATCCCTCCAATCATCCTTGAGTTTCCTTTCATGATTCCATATAATTTCTATGGTTTTACACTAGTATGATTAGTAGTGTTATCCAATTATTTATTGTATGTTACCCAGCTAGTATATAATCCTTATTACCTTATGAAACCAAAATAGTTTAAAGAGTTAAATTAGTTGGCAGATCTATTTAAATATGTATTATCATTCTTGATTGTTTAAAAATGGGTTGAACATATTTTATTTGTAATGAATGTTGGAAGAACACTTCACCTCTTTTTTTAAAAAAAAAATTATAGTAATATTCAGTTGAGAATTTAAGAATCTATCATTCCAAAGAAAAATTTTAGGATCATGTATGTCCACTTTTAGTATCATTTTATACCCTTTGAACCGACGAATTCTCTTATAATCTTTATGGATTTTATGAACATAATATTCTATGAGTACTACAATTCATTGATGGTTATATTTAGGGATGATATTTTTGTTTACTCTAAAATCCAAGACGATCATGTGTGTCACCTAATAAATGTACTATAATATTTAGATATCATAGATTCTACAAAAACAAATCAAAATTGAATTTTTGAATACTAGAGTGGATGTTCTTGGGACACATGGTCTCATAACATGGAATCTCATTTGAACATGATAAGGTGAAACATCTTCTAATATAGGGAAAACGAATCTTGTTTTTTAGATACAACTATTCTTGGTCTTGGCGGGGTATTACCATGGTTTTTTAAAAAAATTATTAATATTTTATTCTCAAATGACTTCCCTCACTCATAATAGAGTGAATTTATTACAAAATTAAGAATTTAATAGTTTTTTATTATGATTTTAATTGAAATTTTTTTTACTTCTATACAAGTTTTAATGCTTATAAGGTAGTGAAGGGTTATTTGGTCTTTTGAGACACATTAGGATATAGTTTTGGTTGTTCCCTTATGATGGATGAACACATGGTTGACTATAAATCTAGTATTATTAGGCTCCATGAAATGAATTTCTAGACCCATGATCTCGAACATGCAGCTATTATGCATGCACATAAGAGTTAGTGATATTAACTTTTTAGATAATGTTTTACAATTTATTTTGACAAAAAGGTCTTGAGATATATATTCTCTAAATATTATTTTATCCTTCCACATATACATTAAGAAGACTACCCACATTATTTTGATTTAGAAATTTACTACAAAATAAATAAGAGAAATGTTATTGTTGATTATTTCAGCAAGAAACGTCCAACCCAGTTTATGATGATTCATTAGAATGGTTGAATTTGATGTCCCTTTTTCTTATTTTTTGTTTGGATTCTTGAATTAAGAGGTCGGGGATTCCTTAGATAGTGTTCATTTACCCTCTACTCTTTTTAAGATGATTCTATAATAATAGTATCATGACGATGGATTCCCTAATATATGGGTTTATCATTAACATGGGAAGACCATCAACATGTGGATATTATCTTTGGGGGTGTCATATGTTTCTGGATTTTTTTTTTTGTAAATTTTGATATGAGAAAGGATATGATGATGAATTTTAATAATTTCTAATGGGTAGTTCACCAAACAACCATGAAGAATTATTATGATATAAAACAAATATTTTGGTATTCGGGTATGAGGAAAGACATCACTCACATTGATTATAATTTTAAAACTAACCAATAGGTCAATGAAGAACATAAAATACATTTGGGAAAGCTTCATCAACTTCTATTAATGACTGGTAAGTGGTATGAGATTTCCATGAACTTTGTGGTTAGGTTTATTCACACACCTATGATTCACAGTTTGTCCAAATTTTCTATTTTTACACCCATATGAGATAAAACCAAAGCTACGGACTTGGAAAATATCTATATGTATAATATTATTAGATTTCATGGAGATCATTATGCTATTGAATCAAATAGAGATCCCCTATTTACTTCTCACTTTTAGAGGGCCTTCATTAGGCACTAGGATCATAGGTGCATTTGAAAATGTCATATCATCTATAGATGGATGGAAAGACCAAATGAGCTTTAACGATTCTTGAGGACATGATTCATGTAAGTGTGCTTGGTTTTATTGGAGCATGGGATATCAATTTAGGATTCATTGAATTTTATTATAATAATAGTTACCAATCTATAAATTGTATGGCTCGTTTTTGGGCCTTATATAGCCATCCATGGAAAACACCATTGTGTTGGCCAGATATCGTTACTTTTTCCATAATTGGACTGAGTTTGGTAAAATAGGTGATGGTGAATATTCAGTTTATTAATAATATATTAGTTAAAAAATATATCTAGTGTAAATCTTATGCTAATCGTATTCAATGACCATTGGAGTTTTTATTTTTGTCTATTTGTTCCTAAGAGTTTCACCTAAGTTGGGTCAAAAACTATGTGGGAAAAGTGAAGCTTTATCCAAGGTTGTGGGTATTTTGAGATTTCTGAAAGGTTATAGAATGTTGAATACTATTTAGAACATCAACCAGATGAGACTTCATCCAAAAATGAGTTTCATGTTGTCCAGATTAAAAAGTTTATTTAAAACCATTCTAATGTTTTGATATATAAGGATTTTGATGTTTATACTAATCTATACATGACAGATATCCTTATATGGATTGTTGGTTTAGAGACAAAGGTACAGTCTAAGAGGAATATAAATTGTTTCTACGTGTTTTAGAATTATTTTTTTGATTGTTATGATATGTGGGAATGTGAGGCACTGATGAGAGTGTAGTGTCCTCGCCTATTTGACATGGAATATCCTTGAAATTATTTTTGGGGATATAAAGTATTTTTTGTTGGAATAATATAACATTCTATTAAGATCATATATGTACCTGTTGTCCAATTTTTTATATAACATATAGGGGTGTTTGTTTCGAGTTCTTTTGGGATACATTTAGAATGTATTAACCCTTTAAGGAGTTGTTTTTGGTTGGTGAATACTTATGTAAAACTATTCAGTTTTCCTAGGAAAACATGTGGCCAAAGATGTGACACTAGAAGGCGACACACTATTTTTCCAAATTGTATGAACTCTTTCTCAAAAAATACATCTTTTAATAGTGGGGGTTTTTTATAGCCAATAAACTGTTAACGTAATCTTACATCAAAACGATGTTCCCCAAAAAGAATACCATAGAGGGCACAGAATTAGGGAACATGGTTCTCCCCATCCATGTGGTGCATACAGCCAACCATGCGTGTTGTTTTTAATCCAATAAAAAATAATTTCAAAATTTCAGTACCCTCAGTTTCAACCCTAATCGACCCCGCTCAACCCCAATTCAAATTACTCATTTATAATGGCTATCAATAAGTTTTTTTGCCTCCTAAAACCCCGTCTCATAGAGGAAAAATTCACATTTGATCTCATTTGTTATCCTTCATCTTTGAAGATATTCCCTCATGTTTTTTCTGTCAAATATAATTTTTTCTATTACTTAATGATTAATTTATCATCCAAATATTGATGTATCGCATGTATATTTTGGGGATTTTGAATTTTATTTGTGGTTCCTAATATCATTATCCTCATTGTTCACTGGTTTGAGAGTGTTTTAACTGAATGTGTGATTAAAGGGATGTGATTCAATAATGATATTCCATCCAATTAAAACATTGAGTTTCTAGATTAAATTTAAATGAGTTTTTTGATGATTTTAAAATCATATATTTTAGATGATTGGCATTTTATTTTGAGATTGGAATGGAATTTATGAAAAAACCCTTCTTCCAATGAAATTTAAACTGCTGGGATAATTAGAGAAAATTGATTGCATAATATGAAAATAGATTTGATGAAATTTATTTGATGTCAATCATTGAGAAAATTGGCTAAAATTGAATTATGATTTAAATGGAATAAACTTGATGAAAATCATTATTTGGTTTTCAAATGAAAATGGAATGTGGACAACTGATAATGTGAAAATGCATTTCGAATTCATTTGAAATGTTTTATTTTTCAATAACTAATTGGTAGTTTGGATACCTATAATTTTATCTTTTATTAGGGTGTATATTGAACACCCAATATGAGATCATGTAATGGAGTTTAGACTAACCAATTGATATGGGCCCCCCTAATGGGGGTGTAGATTGATTTCTCGATATTGGCTCCCCTATTAGGGTGCGATATGATTGGTTGAATTGGACTTCCCTAATGGGGTGTTGATAATAGTGTGTAAATATATGTATTTTGATCCATTATATTTTATTGTATAATCTTTTTATTTATAAAAACTATTTTACAAAAACTATTTTATATAAAATGTTTATTTAATCCTAAATTGATATATCTATCATCATTTTCATTGAATGATTTTTTTATTGAAAATATGAAAACAATTTTCCATAACATGTTTTAATAAAATTGATAGTGTTAGTGATTTATTGTTATGTTATTTTTTGTGTAACACTTGGAGAGTCCCTATTAATCATCTTATCTCACACCATAACATTTTTTCGAGCATTTTTAGATTATTGTTTCCCTTGTACAAGTAAATTAAAACAATCACTTGGAGGTGGTGGATGTTGTTGATCCCTAGGACCCAGAGTGACGGAGGACAATGGTGGAGATGCTATCCACCTGTTTTATGGGGTTTTAACTTATATTTTGAATGATGTGAGGTATTTTGATGATGTACCATTTTGGTTTTGTTTTTCCCATTTTCTTCTGGTATGTTATCCTTGATGTGTGTTGATCATACTATCTTTTTTTTATTATCTTCATATGTTTTCTGAAAAAAATGGCTCCTTTATATTTCATATATTATTATATGTTCTAGTCTCTTACCCATAATGGTCAAGAATTTCTTTTGGTCCATTTTAGATCTGGATCAGGTATCATGGAAATTAGTTATTTAATATAGTTCATTTCAATAGTCCTTCTTAGGTACTTCACATACCAGGATTCTGACTAATTTTCCACTTTCAATAGCATTGGTGTATCAAAGCTAAATATTTAGAACACTCTCAATGTCATGAGATTGATACTAGTGCCTAAATCATAAATTACATTCCACAAGGTTCAATATTCAATGGTCAATTATTTGTTAAATTTTACACCCCACCCATTCATTGCCATGATATGTTATGTATTTATTTATTTTGATTTTACTTTTTAAATTTATTTATTACCTTTGGTTTTCATTTGTTTCAGGTTAGTCTATAGTTTTGGCTATTAGCGAGACACATTATGAATTGAATGTATATTTCCATGTTGAGTTCTATGATAGATGATTTTAATTTAGGTTGACTATGATTCATGTAATTTCTATGATATATCATTAAATAATGGGTTTTAGAAAAAATTTATGTTTTAACTGATCACGGTTTAAAAAATAGACATGGGACATCATGGTGTGGCACGTGTCTAAGATTACCATAAATGGATATGACCCATATGTGTTATTCAACAAATTCAATCATAAATATAAGTACCATGGCATTATATTTACATAGTTTGTAATACAATTTATGGAAAATGGAATAGCCACACTATGACCAGACATTTGGGTCCTCATGTATGATATGATTACTTTAACATAATGGTCTTGATATATAAAATTCCAAGATCTTGTGGGGATTGAGTTAGTAGTGGTTCATGTTGTAACCATTTTTCCATTTTATGATATTAATTTTATGTTTTAGGGTCATAAAATGAGGCCCTTTTGACGTGGAGGTTACATATCTGAATGCAAGGGCCACACATTGATGTGACACTCGGTAGAGTGACTATTACTTTTCCTTGCATAGGGGGAGGTTATCCACACTATGATACAAGATAATATTATATGAGGTCCCTGATCACATAGTGTTGGTTATTCCTAAAGGATATTTTTCACATCATTATCAATATTTTCACATCATGAGGGTTTCTAGCTAGGGTATTTGGTTTTTTTTGGTTCTACTTGTAAGAGTTATTTCATGATTTGGTGGATAAGACCATACAGTGATGTTTATTTTTTATGTTTTATATTTTAAAATTTCCCCATCCCATACATTAAAAAAATTGACTAATTAATTTTACCCATTTTGAAAATACCCATTTAGAGGGTTGTATGTAGAAATCAACTCCCTTTTTCTATGGATTTTTGGACTCCTATTCCAAAATATGTGAATCCAATATAGGTTAAACTTTTTATTCTCTCAATTTATTATCTTATGTATCATATTAATCATAATTATCATCATCATCATAATCATCTTATCCCTCTATTATTAATTAATATAATTCCTCTCACCATTGGTTAATGAATTCTGAACCGTAGATAGATAGTTTGACTTCAACATATGGTTATTGTTTTCATCTGTGTGTGGATATCTTCTATGGTACCATTATTCCCATATTTTATGGTTTCTCACCATCAACATGATTTTGTTAGGTGTTTCTATTTGATTTCATTTTTATTGAAAAATATATAGTGATTGAGGTTTAAGAATCCATTTTTATTAAAGTCAATATTATTTAGTGATCTTTGGTATACTTATAAAATTTTTATCAGATATTTATAAATCCACAATTAAAAATAAAAATATTGTTTTCAATAAATGTGAATCTTATTTTTATATAACTAAAATCGATGTATATTATTTATTATCTAAAATTACTATGAATCATTTTGAAAATATATTTTGAATATATTTTTGTTCTAAATCATCATAATTATTTTATATTGGATGTTTTATGATGTTTAATGATTTTTGTTTTGAATTTTTTTGTTATTACATGTTTTGTATTGGTCTTTGAAATGTTAATTTAATATATTTTCATGTTTAATATTATTAACTATTATTTTTAGGTTTGATAATATTTTTAATGTTCTTATAATTATATTTACATAAAATACAGATAAAATTATACATATTAGATTTAATTTTTGATTTAATTTTTACATCAAATGTGATTATACAATTATTATTGGATTATAAATGGTTTCTAGGAAGGGATTTAATAGTTCTTGAGTAATATAAAAAAAATGTCCCATTTTCAATCCTATATAAAGTCATTTCCATAAAATGAATTTAATCTCATTTTATTCCCCATGATGTTATGTTTTATTTGAGATAATGGATCATGGGAATTTTAAATAATTAATAATTATTTTTATGTATATTAAAAAGAATTGGTAGTTTTTTAAATTATATATGGAGGTTGGATGAGGATATATTAATATTTTTATCATTCTTGTGGCCTATTATAGCTATTTGATCAATATGTGATAAATGTTACCAAAGAACCATTATCAATCTTCATAGGAACATTTGGTAACATAGTGATATATTGAGAGAAAAATTTTATACTAGTTCTGTTAATGAAATGATAAGTATCCATATTTATATGATATGTTTTGAGCTTGTGGAGAACCATTGATGACGCTATAGAGAGTAAGGTGGGGGTTATTATCTTAGAACATCAACTATAGCTCTATAGATGGTTCTACCTGAGTTCATCTAGGATAGTATCATAAGGATATTAGGATCTCCAAATCATTACATGTACTTTTTATTATATCCTATCTAATACAAATTGATTATAATATTATTACATTTACATTAACACACAAAACATGATATGTGATTCTTCAATTTAATAACTATTATAATTTTTTTAAATGTACAAATTATTTCAATTTTTCTTGTTAATACTTTGTTTCGTTATGTGAATATTACCAATACATTAATTACATGGTTTTTTATTTTTTTTACCTTGTTAATTAATTCTCAATAATAATATTTCAACCTTATTCAGTCTTTTTGATTTTAATGTTTTTGTATTTCTATTTTTATTGAAAAATGTTTCTATAAAGAATACCTAAAAAATTATTTCAAAGGAAAATATAAATTCCATTTGTAAGAATTATTTTTGGTTTAAATAGAATTTTATATATTTAAGGGGGTTGGTTTTACCAGTATTATATAAAATTAATTTATGAATTATATTTTTAAATGATAATTTATGGAGAGTTTAGTTAGATAAAATATGTGGACGATTTTTTTGGTGACAATATATTGGTAACTTTTATCACACTGTAATTATAAAACATAGTATTTGTAGACTGAGTGTATATCTCAAGTTGGTGCTTATGTTCTTAGGGATCACATCCTATGAGACTATTCTACTTAGGACTCTCATGGAGTGGATTTTATGATGATTTGGAAGAGTGAAATTGGTTTATGTAGATAACTTCAATTGATTATTTCTTTTTTAATTATTTTTTAATATCATGTTTATATTATCCATGTTGGTCTCTTTTGTATTTTGAGATTTTGTTTTATATTGGGTATGTTTTGTGTTAAAATGAGTATATATCATCATTTATGCCTACTTTGGTTTTTATTTTTGATAATTTACTTATTAAATTTTTTATGTAAGTCTAATGTATGGGAACACCATTAGAAATTAATTATATGAATTACATTAAATTTTTTATATTATTTCATAAACAAATCCCTATGATTCCACCGTTAATGGATAGAAATTAGTTTTCTTCCCATGGGGATCATGAATGGCCTTCGATCCATCCCACAAATCATCTTGGATGCCAGGTCATGATTGCCCAAATGGGTTTGTGACAAAATTGTATTAAATAATTTTTTATTTTTGTAGCCATGATATATCTGATATAGGGACATCATAAATTAGGATGTTTGTCACACATTAGTGTATTATTTAAATGTTTTATGATAAACATGATTTTCTATTGGTATTAATGAATTGATTCAAGATTTTTAATTTCAAATAATATTTTTTTTTATATTTTGATATAAATTTGTCTGTTATAAAAAATATTGAAGTTATAAAGTTTGCTTAACAGTTTTCGATGTTTCAGGCTAAAACTAGGAGGAGAATTTGATGTTCTCAATTAGATCACCTAATATAGAAAATTAATTGAAGACCATGCACATTTTTATTATAAACTCAAATTAGTACTTTAACATTTGGCGTATGGTCTATAAAAACACATGTATAACTATGTATAGCCAATAACCCCATTTTTAATCGAATTATTATAATGTATTTATATTATTTAGCTGGATTATATTTATTTATAATGTTGAAAACTAGGTTTTAAATGATTAAAGATTTAGTTTTTAAATTAATAAGGGGGTTTTTTAAAAACAATTGATTTTGATTTGAGGTTTCAGTTCATTCAAAATGATAATAGTTATGAACTATTGGACTGAAGTATTTATTTATAAGGAAATAATTTTGAGTTTTAAAATGATTTTAAAATAACATTCTAATTTGATCATGTGTTATATCCTTCAATGTGGTGTTTCAATTTTCTTTGGGGGATTTTGTCTTCTTCCCGAATACTCATTTTTTCTGAATTTATTATAGATTTTTTAATTCTATTTTTTATATTATACCCCCCACAAAAAAATATATATGGATAACTTTATTCCGTTATCTTGGAGTGTTAATTATACTTTTATCTCTAAAAGATTAGATGTATCCTTTCTAATTGAAAACAATAACCAGACTCCGAGTAGAGGTGTAGAGAAAAATCAATATCAAAATTCTATTCTATTTCATCTATTTCAAGAGATTAATAATACTATAGATTGGTTAGATAATATTTAATAAACCCTCAATTCACTAGTAACTCTATATACCTTGTGTGTAATATCCACCCTAGACTTCCATGAAAAAAACTATTAGGAATTGTGGGATATAATAATTATGCACTGGCTATAAAAAATTATGTCCTGGTAAATATTTAGTACCAAATTATTGATGTATAAATAATTCAAAAAAGTCAAGGTGAATATAGTTAATATATTTTAAGTCTACAGTAGGGTATATAAATGATAAAGGAGTATGTTGACTGTTTCATTGGAATGGTTCCTTTTTCATTATATTTTGTATTCAAGAACTCCATGAAGATTTATTTATTTTAAACTTGTATTTGACTATATTATTTTTAATATAACAAGAAACTGTTTACCTTATGGGACATAAGTTTATAATGAAACAATTATTGTAAATCAAGATGACTTGGGATAATGTTATTAATTTTATTTTGTACCTTAGAGATGAAACAGTTCCTAAAATGCTTTTACTGTGGTTATCTTGGGATTTGTAAGACATATTTCTTGAATTTCAAAAAGACATAAAATCATTATAGATGAATGGTTGATCATTAAAAATCATATAATAGTATTTACTAGGGAATAATTGAATCCCAACATCAGCCATAATTTTTATGGTAGAAAAATGAATCTTATTATATGTATCCTCATTATTAATAACTATTATTGTTCTTCCGTAGGTATATAGTCTATTGATCTTAATCATTCATTTTGGGAGGTTTACTATATTTTTTTTCAGATGGTTATTTATATTCCATTTAGATGATTTTTTTCATTTTGGCCCATTTTTTTAGGGGAGTATAATGGCACCCTGTGTCATTTCATGAGATTAAATCTTGTTAGTATAATCCATAAATAGTGGGTAGAACTTATTAATGTCTCTACCTTTCGAATATTTCGCTTTTGGATTATAAAATACTAGTTATGGATTTATATATATGTTGTAATTTCATTTATTTAATATTTTCATTTGGTATTTGAATTATTTTCCATTTGTATTTCTTCTTTTCATGATTAATATTATATTGTATTATACATTAGTATTGATTCATTTATTTAATATTTGAAATATTTTTGGGGTAAAAAGTTTCATGGTATGAGAAATTTCAACACCCTTCCTTTTTTTACAAATTACTATACTAATTGGTTTTCAAATTTGTGAATTTTTTTTCTACGTTGTTTTCTAGTTTTTTAGTATCTTATAGTTATGATGTAATAAAATAAATCCATTCCATAAATGAGTCACAATGTCATGATTTTTTTAGAAGTATATTTGAATTTAGACTAGTTCTAAGACCTTTAATGACCAATGTATATCAATGTATGTTGGGTTCCGAAAAAATTTATGAATTTTGGGTGGTCAAGAGTCTCATCATGACAATGGGAAATTTTGACATGATGGGTGTCATGTATAACCAAAAATGGATAAGTCTCATACATGATAGTCATTAAATTGAATCTGACATATGGAAAATCATTTTTTGGAGGCCTATAATTTTTAAAAAAATTTGGGTAAAATTTATGGTCTACATTCTGAATAGGGTGGGTCACATTGTGACCAAAAAATTGGGTAATTGTGCAGGAGAAGGTTACTCTTTTTCATATGGGCCAATATTTAACATTTTTTTACACTGTAAAAATTTATATAGGATTAGGTCATGTTGTGTCCCATTTTAATGTGTTTTAATGGGGTACCGCGAGTGAGTTTCATTTTTTGAGGGCCTATTTTGACTAGGTTTCCACACCATGAATTTAAGGGCCTTTCTATGATGTGAACCTAGGTATAGTGCGTGTGTTTTCGTTTCATTAGGGTGGTGGATTTACATTGTGAATGAAGATGAAACAATTTGAGGGCTTTGGTCTTAGGATTTTGGAACAAACAAGTTCACACACACCAATCATTGATTAGTATGTTCATTTCATGAAGGGATTCTATTTTGGTCTTATGGTTTTCTATTATATCCATTAGTGGTTTTCAATTCTATGGTGGATATGACCATCTCATGAGTTATTTTTCTTTGTTTTTAAAATTATTAATTCAAATTTCTACCCTTTCCTAATGAAATACTTATGAGGGTTTCCTTTCCCCCATTTCAATTTTTTTGAAATGGAGAGATATAAATATGAATCATTTCCCTTCGTGTTCTTATTTTTGTCATCCTCATAAATTCCTTGTGAATTTCTTCTTAGTTATAATATTTATTCTCTATATTTTTTTACATACTCCTTTAAAATATCATCATAAAATTCTCAGAAGGGTCCAAGGAAGCTAAAACCTAGATTAGTGAACTAGATTTACCTTGATATTTTTTATGTTTAGTATGTTATGATATCTTCATTGGTCCCCTTATTCATATTTTTTAGAGTTTCAGGCTATTTTCATGGCTGAGTTAATTATTTCAATGAGAATTCATTTTATATAAAAACCTATTATCACTCAATTTTTATAAATATGTTTTAGTAAATTAACTATATTTTGGAGATATTTTTTTAATTTATAGTTTTTTCTTAATGATTTATAATCACTCAGTTCAAAATAATGAATGGATTTTTGTTTACTCGTACTTTTATTTTCATTTAACTAGACGCTATTCATAATATACATTTTATAAAATGACATTTAGGATTCTTAAAACCTATTAGTAATTAAATTAGTGTTAAAATCCATATAATGATTTTATATGGGATGTTCTAGGGGTTTAAAGGAGAAATTGGTGATTGCATCATTATCATTATACTTTTACTTGTATCTTTGATATGTTCTCATGGTGAATATATGTTACTTATGTTTATGAGGGTTTCATATCTTCTAAAAGAATTTGATTATATGGATACATAATAATTGATATATTAAGCTTTGTGGATTTAAATTTCATTTTCAATTTACTTTAAATTGGTGATTCTGATCATATTTTTTTTAAATTGAATTCGTGAAATGGGTTTTAATCTTCATGAGTAATAGAAAAACTAAAATACCAAACAAAAATATTTATAATTTTTTCATAAAATGGTATACAACCACATTTTATGAAATATGATGTTATATTTTATATGCTATCATGGATCTTGGGAATTTCATGTATTTATTTTCAGTTTTTATTCGTATTAAAACGACAGGTTTCATATAAAAAAGGGAATGTAGTGCTTGGATAAGGTGAAGGAGTTTTTATGATTTTTAATGTGTCTTAATATATACAGGTGATCAATATGTGATAAATTTCACCACACATACAATAACTAATTTAATGAAAACCATATATATATATTATTTATATTCATAGACTATTCTTAAACCATTTACAGTTATGAAGTGTTTAATATCCATCAGTATATGATATGTTCTGACTATGTGTAGTGTCACTTGTGAGGCTATATAAAGAAATTTGGGAGGTTATTTTCATGGAAATTAGTCAATAGGATCATATATGGTTCTTCACAAGAATGTATATGTTTGTCTCATGAATACAATCAATGATTCTCATGAATATAAATAATTTATTTATATACAAAAATTATACACTTGAATATTATTCTATTTCATTTCCATCCACAACCTTAAAATGTAATTTGATACATTATTTTACCTTAACATATATTTTTTTAAATGTATAAATTTTTTCAATGGTACAAAATTATGTTTTCTATTTTTATTTGAATACAATTAAAAAATTAATTAGTTTACTACTTATTTCCATACCTTATTCAATTAGGTTTACACATATATTTTATACCTTATTCAGTCACCTTAATATTTCATTGTTGGTATTTCAATTTTTTTTTTCAAATATTGTTTTTGAAGGGATGATTAAAAATGGTTTTTTAATAAAAATTATATTGTTCTATCAAATATATACATGTTTTTATAATTTATTGGAGCTATACTCATGATTTTTCATTCAAAAAATTATAAAACCAATTTTTAATGAAATTTATCTTTTAACTTGATTATAGAGTGTTTAGTTAAAGGAAATACATATACTCATTTATTGGAAACAACCTACTGGCATCATTTCTCACTCCCAACTTATAAAACTCAAATTGAATGTTTGATTGCATTGTCTAGGCTCAGGTTAATGTGGATATTTTTTCATTTGAATCTTCCTCTCATGTCATTTATGGAGGGTACTTTTTGATGATGTTAGAGACTAATGTTTGATCATGTGTAGATCCTCAATTGATTATTTTTATTTATTTTGGGTTTCATTCTCTCATTTCATATAATGTATGTATTGGTTATGTTAGTATATATAATATTTTCAGTTATTTATTATTATTATATGTGTTCATGGTTGAAATGAATATTTTACATTAGTTAATCAAATTTTGGTTTGAATTTTTATAATAATTTCATATTATAATTTTCATAGGAGTAAAACATATGTACATACTATTCTGAATATCTAGTGTGAATTATAAAAAGGTTTTAGATATTTTATTTAGGAAAAAATGTTCTTAAGTTTATATCCTTGATTTATATGCCCTAGTTGTCTTCCCATTGGGATTTATAATTCCCTTTGATCCATACTATGTGAAAAAATTATTGTTGGTTCTAGACAGCCTGGGTTGGTTTGAGATAGAAAATCTCCTTGGATCTATTATCTATAGAAGAATGATTCATTACATAACTACCAAACATTCATTAGTTTCATGAATTACCCCAAGTCTTATATATTCCGCTTATATGATAATAAAATATTAAAAAAATAAAAGTCTCTTACATAAGTAAACATTATTTTGAAAAAGAGATATTAGAGTGTAACTATTTAAAAATTATTAAAAAATAATATTGAGATTTAACACTCCCTTTTGACGTCCCCTAGGAAAATGTAATATGGGGTTGATATGGTTATAGATTCTTTCACTCTTCTTTATTCACATATTATTTACTATATTGTTTGACTTTTATGACCTTTTATTATCCCTTATCACTGATAATATTCCTTGATTGGGTGTCAACTTCATTCTTACCACTCACCTCTCTCAGTCAGTTTTTCTCCACATCTTTCCCAGATAATTATTTCTTTTTTCCCCTGTAACTCTTTCCCACATAATATATTGACAAACATTTCCACATCCATTGTATTTATCTCAATGTTACCTGATAGTGTACCCAGTAAACATTCCAATAATATTTTAGGTATATTCTTCATTTTATACATGAGGTTCCAATGAGTGGAATATTAATTCATTGGTGATGTATCATTACCCAACCCAAAGGGACTCAATCCACAACTACCGTGTGATCTCCATCATAGGCCTAATAGTGTTGAAAAGTTCCAAAATTAATAACCTAAATGGGATCCCTTTTCTATATATACTCTTATTCACACACCCAACCAACTTGAAGAAATATTTCATTGTAATAATGGGAAAAGATTTATTATATTTAGAATTAACAATGGATGAAAAAAACTTGATGTTATATATCAGAATGATTTTGTAAGATGAAAATTAAGGGGGAAAATACCCACCCAAACAGAATGATGTCCCAACCAGATGAAATTGGAAATTAAAAAGTTTTTATAGAGCTCAACTCCTGGTATACACGATTCGACACCCATACATAGTCCAATGTATAATGTTTGCCAATGCTCCTCTATAACACCATATCACTACCCAACCCATGTAAAGAGTTGCAACAGTTCCAATATATCCATCAATAATGCCCAAAATAATTGATATATATACAATGAATTAATAGTTTGTAGGGCCCACACCTTCCCACTGTATTGCAGTGTTGAGGGTAAACAATCTCCATGTAAATGACTAAGAAATTAATGCATTAGGGGGTGTCACTCAGTGTGATGATGACCCAACCCCTATCTAATAGGGATTATAACAATGTAGATATAGAACATGTACAATAATTCCATTTGGGTTGTGGGTACAACTTTTTAGATAGTGTTTCATCACCCAAATTTGATCTTTGGTAAAACTCAATAGGTAGAGGACCTACACAGTAATTCAATAGGGAAAAACTAGTCAGTAGATAAAGGACCCAAACCCAAATTCCATTGGGGTACCACTTAGTATATATGATAAACTCTCCATAATTCCTTAGGGGATAACCACTTATTTTAAAAATGAACCACACCCTAAAACATAGGTGATACCACTCACCATGTAGATAGAGGAACCACATCATAATTCATCTAGGGGTAGTTATCTAATCATATTTCCTAATCTCTATGGTCATAAAGTAATTCCAACATAAGTTTCATTACTAGAAAATATTTAATCATACCTCAAAATACAATATGGAGGTAACCATCAGTTTCTACATGAAAAAATACCAAGGATAATCTTCTCACGAACAAAATTCAATGTCCAATTCAAGGAGATATGATAGGATGAAATTTTCTCAAAATGAATAAATAGATATATGGTTTTTAAGGGGATCAGAATGGAATGTGGTCCATATCTACACCTAGATGTATCAATCATGGTACAAAACTAACTATTTCAATATCACTACATGACATATAGGTTGACTAGATGGTGTGCCTCAGCAACCCAGGTTCCTCCCCATTCTCCATGGGTGTGTCTATGTAATTCTACCCATATACATTTACATTGGTACGCACTATTTCCTTCTACATAGGTACAAGACTGTGTAATCCATTTGACGGATTTTCCACCCAGGGGGGTCACATGGGGTGCGTCCTAGTTATATGGCATGTGGTCCTTATCTTTTCCAAAACCATATCTCTAGAGCTATAGAGGTACTACATGACCTGTGTATATCCATGTACATGATGTGTAGCTGGTATTTTTTATGAAAGTTAGATCTATGACCACACATTCCATATTTGGATCCTCCTCATTGGATCCAGCCTTTTAGCCTCCCATAATCAGTATTTATTGCCTTTTTTAAGAATTTTGTCCGTCTGATAGATGGAAATTAGATCCTGATGGTTCATCTATTTAATGAGCACACAATGTGTATCTCTAGTTTCCCGCAACACCTCACCAATATTTTAATCATTGGTGGAATCAACAAATCCGTCACTCTAATCCAATTAATCATATGATTTAATCCATTATTCATTGTTTTCTTTCACACACGTGAATTATTCATTGAACTGGGAGTCCAATCACACTTGGTTCAACCAAAAAATGTCTAATAATGAACTCGTGGTCTAACAATGACTAACACAAAGAACCAAGGGAGAGTGGTATAAGAAAAAATGTACAATGATTGTTGGACAAGTATTCATGGACAACTAACCTAGATTTGGGTTTCCTGGGGTGAGAAAAAATAGTCAAATTAAACTAGTACATGAGCTCATGAAATGTCTTGCAATTGATTCCAATCAAGAGAAGGATCGATCATGATCAAACTGTCTGATAAAATGTAGAATAATCAAAAAATTGATGAATCCTATCTACATATTTGATCATTCGATGATATGGGACAATAATTCCAATGAATAATATGAATTTTTATGTTTTCTATGTCTCAATATTCTTGGATCTGTAGTTTTTTCATTGTTGGAATCTAGCTCACCAACAGAGGTGGAAAACACCTTTGAATTCTCCATGGGTATATATGGATAAAAATGGTGAATTTTTTTAATGGTGAATTTAAGGTAATAATTATTAGGATAGTTTAATTAAATAAATAAAATTATTATACTTTATTTAGTTGATGACACAGGTCAATGGATTCCTTTTTATGAACATCCCATGCCAATCAATTTTAGGCCCCGTATCGGGTAAAAATCACATTCCAATTTCCAACATAGTATAAAATTTGTGATTTGAGATTCTATTTATGATTTATTAAATATTCTTTGAGAAACATCATAAAAGTAATATAAAATATATTTAATATTTTTATAATATTAATTCTGGGAACACTAGTCTTTGGAATTTCACTGCATCTCAGTTCCTAGTTCCAAAAATATATCTACAAATATCCTAAAGTCATATAATGAACAAATGGCCTCTATAGTATTACTTCAATCAATAATTTTTTTCTCCAAAATTAAATCTAATAAAATATATCCAGATAATGATACTTCATCTAGATTTGGTCCTCCTAAGATCTCTTCTATATGATTTCATCCTGCCATAAAACATGAACCAAGGGGATAGTCTATCTACACATGGTCCTCCCCAAAGATCGTTGATCTCGACTAGGTTCTCTACCAATGTATCTCTATCCTCAATGTTCAGCTCATCTCAGTTAATGAACTTCATGTTTTAATACACATATCGCTTTAGCTATGACATGTGGAAGATGGAATACACCTGCTCTAAATATTGGAATAGGTTGATTTGGTAAGAAACTAATAAAAATGTCCACAAGATATCAAACGACATAAAGAGCAGATTAGTCACCTCCCTGGTCGAATATTTACAATCCTCATCATTGGGAGACCCTCATAAAAACATGGTATTCCTGTTTGAACTCCAAGGGAATATAATGTCGATTTTAATAATATTTTTTCTTGACTCTGAGCTATCTTCATCAAGTAATGGATGTCCTGGAACATTTTGTCAACTTTTGCACCATCTATTAAGCCATAAGAGATTCGTTATCGATGACTATCCAGCACATGGGGAACCTGAAGGATCACTCATACAGGTTATAGAAAGGAGATATGATGATAATAGAGTTTTACTTATTGTTATACACAAACTCTACCAATGGAAATTTAATCTCCTACCTCTGAACATGCATTAATTGGAATTTCATTAACATAACCTCCAACACATAGATTGATCACTTGGTCGTCCCATCAATATGGGGGTGAATTGACATACTAATCCTTGTCTTGTCCTTGAATTCCAATTATATTAATCTCAAAAACCATGGAATGAATCTTGCATCACATTTGGAGACAATAGTCAAGGGAACCCCATGATGAAGGACAATCTCACATATGTTCAACTTCCCCAAACTGTCTACTGAACTATGCTCTCGAATAGAAAGGATGTGTGATAACATTGTCAGTTAGTCCAATATCATCCATAGAGTGTCATGACCTTTTTATATTCACAAATACAAAGATATTATATAAAATTTCTACTCCGATATCTCATGGGGATGCAATGAACTAACTAGAAATTATTTCTCATCCTTCACCTATTGAGGGGGGCATCGTGAGATGAACTCAACCACTCTCTACATCATGTTGACCCACCAAAACTACCTTTGGAGTTCATTGTATATCTTCCCCACAATATTATGTAAAACCAAAGGGGTAGTATAAAACTATTTCATCACCACTAACCACGTCATTTCTAGGACAACTATTCATCCCACGAAAATAATGTTATGTTTCCATCCCTAAGAAAATATATCGGGGGAAACTTATGGGGATATCTATTCATGAAATACCTCATAGTCAATGTCTCCCAAAGAGGAATATCTAACATAATGAAGAATCGTAGGATTAAACACAATATACTGATAATTGGATTCAACATCCCACTCAGATATATCTAGGAAAAGGAGTCCAACTTCTTAGATTCCCTCAATGACAAATGATCCAAGGATATTCTTCTATGGGATTCTGCTACCATTCTTACCATCTCTAGAGTATAGACTATATTTAATGAATAGTGTTGATGGAACTAAAAAATGTGATTTTTTCTCATATTCATGACTCTCCATGTGATGAAATATATGAGTCTCCATTTGTTTGAGTAAATCATAAATCACTCTCCTAGAAGATAGTGCATTCACATCCTCAGAAGGAAAGCTACTACTGGTAGCTCTAGGTCCTGAGTCATATAGTTCTTTGCATTCATTATTAACTAACTTGACACATATACGATAACATCCTTTATCAACATTAACATGTATTAAATACACATTCCTATGTAATATCAATAAACTATATAATATGTGCAATGATCTGGTAGTATCAAAATAGGATCACTCTCATGCACTAGCATCAACTCTTCAAAGGCCCTATGGAATTTCTCAGTATAGGTAAATGACTTCCATTTCCACATCCGGGTGGTCAATGTGGTTACAATACTAGATAAATCTTCCACAAACCTTCGTTATTGCATAATAAAGCCAATAAGACTACACACATCTAACATGATCTTGGGTGGATCCCAAGAAATCACTGCATTGATATTTTCCACATCCATGACTACACCATCCTCAAATATAAAATTCCTTATAACATTAACCTCATGAATAGATAAAGAACACTTCAAGAGTATACCATTAACTTGGATCACCTAAAAAAATTTAGGACCAGCATTATGTTCCTGACATGCTCGACCTATGACGCAGAGTATATGAATATGTTGACAATGAAGAAAGACAAAAACATTTTCCTATATGGCTGGAAGATCTAGTTTATCAAAGATATAAATATAGTAGTGGTATTTTTCACAATTAAGGTAATCTACAGGAAATAAAAGTGTCCATAGAGATATCAAAATTCCAGCATCAGAATATTAGCCTCGTGAACTTTCAATTGGTGGTAGTTAGAATAGAGATCAATCTTCTAATACCATCTTTATCCTTGAAACTAGTCAAATATGTCATCAATCATCATAATGGGACACTTTATATATTATCATGGCCCATTTCTGGAGATGATAATCCACATAATGAAGCATGATACCACACTAATTTTTTCGCAATCAACACTAGTGCTTCCCAAGTGGACACACATGGCCACTTGAAACCATCCACTCAAAGGTCCTCCTTCTACAACCACAAATCCTAGAATTTAGTAGGAGTAATATGATATTCCAAAAAAGATATCATATTGGTCCCATATGGAATTTCATTGAAATAAAATCCTTCTCCCATGTCATATGTAGTCCCTTAATATCCTCCGGGAAGACGTCTATAAAATACTTAATGACTGATGGAATCTATATGCTCAAAGATCCCACTACACCAAAGGATACACTTCCCAACTGATGGGTGATGGTCTACAACCTCATTCCTTAAAAACCCAGTAACCCTACAATGATATATCTCTCACTCAAATAAAATTATCTCATCCCATTAGAATGAAAAATTCTAACACATTTGTAGTGATAATAAATATGGGATTAGACTGTGTATAGAATATTAATACCCAAGATGATGTCATAGGTTTATATTGTGATGAAAATAGGTCACATAAGAACAACTCAACACCAAGATATATCTCTCACTTCTATTAGATAAATGATATAGAAGAAGAATTACCAATAAGAACCACTAGACAAAGCTGATGGAATAACACATCAATTTAGAGAACCTGTTCTCGTACAAGGAGTAAATAGAAAAAGGAATGTATCTCACCCAAGCCAAATAATATCGATTAAATAGTAAAACATACCCATATCATACCTATAATCATCTCATGTGTCATTAGGGTGTAAGACTCCATAGCATGTAGTTGTCCATATCACCGACATCTAGCTCCTTGAGCCTAACGTAGTAAGATTGATGGTGGTAGTGGAAAGATATAATATCATCATCCACTAACCATAGCTCATCATGCCCCTTTTCTAGTTCCATATGTCTGGGAGACACCATTCCCATTCATGGGAGATCCATGATCATGGTTATACTTTTGTTGTTGTGTTCCATCATTTAGCTTCCTAATTCCCTCAACATGTTGGTTCTACAAATCATGCACCATGTGACATCACCCACCACAATCATTTTATATCCCCTCTTTAGGATGCCCTAGTCCACTTAATAGACAATATTCCCCAAGAACACTTGCATGAGTATTATCATGAGGAGGTCTCCTGCATCGAGATCCTATCAATTGGCTCCTCCTAGCTACTGCAGATGACTCTTCCCTCTAAAACCAACTACCATCTCTTTCATCCTAGAATCCTTTTGAAAGAAATATCTCTATCACCATCAGCAGCTCCAATAACCCTACATAAGTGAGAATACACAAGAGCAATACACTTTCATAAATATCTCTAAAGAGACCCTACACAAAAATCCATGCTTGCAATTATCTATCCTGGATCATGTTGATAGAGTTCCATGTAATTATTGTGAATCTTATTATTTACTAAAACTATCATCCCTCCATGTTCCATCTACAAGATCTCGAATCTGAACCGAGAGAAACAGAGAGGGGTAGTACTCATCATGGAATTATTTCTTGATGTCGACCCCTAAGAGTGTTGTCTAATCATGCATCTATGTAACTAGACTCCACCAGTGATCATCCTCTCCATTGAAATAGGATAGAAACTAGCCCATGCACATGATATTTTAGTGTATATATAGGCCTGAAAACATGGACCACCTACTCTAGCCAATCCTCCACTGCCATGGGAACTGGATCATAGTGGAACCTTAGGGGCGTCTGAACCTATAAATCAAGATGTATGGTAATACAATATGCATATTTACCCCTCCATATAGTTATTATCTACTAATTTACAGGTGGGGTGAATCAATATTTCCACCATGAGGAAGAACCTCACATAATGAACATTGAACTAAGGCCTCATCACTCATCAGATTGACATCATTATATAGATATAGTAACCTGGATTACATTAATCATGGAGGCATCCTAAAAATATAATCAAGACATAAAATGGTTAGATTATCACACACACTCACATGTATATATTTATATATATAAAATTGGGAGATGAATCTAGAAGGATAGTCAAAAGTCTCAATCATATATGATGCATGAACCATTGATCCCTGAAACTAATGTCTTGTTTAGTTGATTTGTTAATAATGTAGTAAAAGTCCCATTGAATTGATACATCATCCTCCACAACAACACTAGATTCAATCGGATAAAATATACACTCAAAACACTTTGAACCTATTTCCAAAAATCACAATGAAATCCTCATAAGAGGACTACTCAAACACTTTCCTATGGATCAAACCATCTCTGATATCAATAAGTCACGAACCAACCCAACAAGACTAAAGCCGAAACTATTCCAATCCTACCCATATAGGGAGGTGGATGGTGATGATAACTAAAATAAATATCCTTAATGGGATTAATTTACCTAATTTACTAATATGCACACACCTAACCATCTCTTTGAATGTTTTTGATGAATAATAAGAAAAGATGAAATATATAAGGACTAAACCATTCATACAAAATGGATTAGTTGTACATGAGTAGAATAGTTTAAACATGAAATTATAGGGGAAAAATACACAACAAACTAGAAAGATGAATTCAACAGAAAAAACTGGAATGTAAAAACTGTTGAGATATCCTAACTTCTTATCTGCGAGATCCAACCATCGTACATGGTACAGTGCACCAGTTATCTTTATAATCCTTGGTATTCACTTCAAATATAACTATTTTATGCATAAGACATGAAATTTATGGGATCATAACATACATGGATGAGTATATACATACCTAGTAGGATTCCCAAAATGAAGAAGGGGGTCACTAAGAGACACAATATGAATAGATAGTATACAAATAAACCCAAACAAAGTGTGTAAAAAACCAAATAAGTGGACACACACACACACACATATACTCAAACCAATGAAACCCAAATGATAGATAAGGTTATATCAATATCACAGTCTATCGAAGGTAAAGAGTGCCATCACTTCCAAGTGTTCCATCAATGATTCCCTACATTTTATGTCTCTGTTCAAATAAGTTACCATGTGGAGGGACCACACCTCACTATTGTGTCTCATAGTGGATGGGATATACTCAACAAGAAGTGGACTCACATCCTAATGCATCAGGGGGTTACAGTTAGTTTAAGGAGGACTCGTTCTCTATCTGATAGGGGGAACCACTTAATAGATAGATTACCTACACCCTAATTCCAAAACATTGTACAACACGACACGATATATGGTGGACCCGAACAATATTTCCATAGGGGGGAACCAGTTGGATGAAATATGACCAAAACCCTAATTCTTTAAGGGGGGGGGGGTTCTACTCAGTTGATAGAGGACTAACGCCAAAATTCCATGGGGGGGCAGTGTACCACTTAGTATATAGTAGACCTGCGACATTATTTAATATCAAGTACCACTTAATGTAAAGATAACTCACACCCTATTCGATAGGGGGTATCACTTAGTAAGTAGATAATTTACCTGCACCCTAATCCGCCAAGTTGATGTGTACCACTATAATGATCCTTCCTGATCCCTTCCATCATCATGGATCAACTAAATAAGAATTAAACCCAAAAACACCTTACATCGTATCAAAAAATCCACTATAGAGTCCATCATCGTGTTGTACATAGATATACACTCATTATAAGAAACTCTTGGGCCAAAATACAAGACCAAATGAAAAAGATACAATAGATTGATGTTTCTGAAAAATTAAAGAAGGGGTAAAAAATCAAGTAAGGGGAGCCACATATTGTTTAGTCCCAATTATCTACCAATTAATGTCACTTTTGACACTTGTATCACTACAAATGTAGCAGTACATGGTGTTTAGGTGGACTACACTACATTGTTCTACCACTAGAGGTCCTACCCATGGTCCCTAGAATTTTTCAAAATATCTACACATGTCTTTGTAATTTAGAACAATATTTTTTATTTTTTAGGTTTACCATCTTGATTTTTTCTTCAGAAAACCTTCCCACATGGGCACGATCATACAATGTGTAAACCGATCACACAATGTTTGATTCTTACCTTTTCTGAAACCCTTATGTTGTTGTCGTAGGGTTACTACACAACATGTGTTCATCCATGTACTTATTTTGTAGTCCTAATTTTTATAGAAGTGTAGATTTATGACATCACATTCTAGAAATAACTCCTCTACTATGGATCTAGCCTCCATTCCTCCATAAATCGGTGGATCTTTCCACCGTTCACAATTTCTATCCATCTTATGGCCAGAAATTGAATCCTGATGGTTATTCTAACACTAGAACGAACCACGTGTATCTCCTATATCACTAAAAAAATCAATATTAGTCCAATACATTGTGGAATAAAAAAATTTATCACCCCAACCCATTAATCCTCTAATTTCATCCTCAATTCATCTTTCATTTTTTTTTTCAAACTAATCTTTCAGGGATCTGGGGGTCCGATCACGCTCTTTCCCACCCGACAATGTCGAATCATGACCCCATGGTCCAAGGATGAAAAAACTGAAGAACAGATAGATAAATTCATGAGAAATAGATGTGAAATGATTATATTCTAATCATTCATTGAAAAAATACATATTTGGGTGACTGGTGTGAGAAATTTTAAAAAAAAAATTAAATATGTACACAGACTCATGCAATGACTTCAAATTAATATATATCATAAAATGGGTTGATAATGAGGAAATAGTATAATAAAATAAGTTGGAATATAAAAATTTATTATAATTTCATGGATATGGGATTATTTTTTGATTCAGAACATGATTTCCAACATAGAAGATGAATATTTTTGTTTGTTGCATCTTGATCCTCATAGATTTGAAGCTTCATTGACGTCAGATTCTAGTTTACTAACTGAGGTGGAAGAACACATCTAAATTCTCCTAGGGTTTATTTGGATAAAACAATATAAATTCCATAATGTCTTATTTAATTTAATTTTTATTATATTAATTTAATTATATAAATAATAATATTTATTTATTTAACTAAACGCACCATCCAACAAATCCTTTTATCTAAAAATGCCGCAACAACCAATTTTAGGATGCACTACTGGTAAATCTCATATTTCAAATTACAATGTGGTATCATATTCTCAATATGATATTCAATTTATGATTTATGAAATTTTCATTAAGAAAATACTTTGTAATAATATAAAATATATTTAACATTTTTTATGAAATTAATTTCGGGAACACTGGGCCTCTAAATCATAGGTCATCTCATCACCAAACTCCGAATATATATATATATATATATATATATTAAACTTCTATAAAAAAAATTCAATGGTCTTTATTGGATTTTTCATGGGTAGTCAATGACTAATAATATATCTGAAATATATATTGAAAAGTATCCTCTTGAAATGGTTAAGGGTTGTAGTAGGTTGTGAAAAAGGCCGAAATTGCTACAAAGTGTAAATTTGTTGAGGTCAAGGTGGTTGGAATGATTAAAAATTCCATTTAATATATTGATGATGATTTTTTCTGGTAGTTTCATTGTTATAGTTTATTTTTAGGGAACCTTTTAAGTAATTCCACTCTAGATATAGTTAAAGTTGTGGTTTCATTGGTCATCCTAAATTTTATGAAATTTGGTAATATTTTGTTCACCAATTATAGAATACATAATATCAATCAATGGGATTATTATATTACGATTTACCTTATCACTCTAAATATTCATGTGTACCTATAGACACCTCACAATATTTTAATTTGAATGTTGAAGCATGTTGTAAGAGTTGTTTTTATTGAGTGGGAACTACTACTAATGAGAAGTTATCTAATTTATTTTATAAGTCCCACTCTTATGAGACCAATCTAATAGTATCATCAACATAATGCATGAATATTTTTGGTGTACCAATATCACATTTCATGAGAGTGTAATTATGATATATCTAATAAATAAGATCATAAATGAACTTTTAATTCATCATCATCAATCCAAATTATTGCATCAAAGATACTAAAACATGAGATGTCGGGTACAATCGATAGTAAAAATACTTTTATCTATAACTCTATTTTAAGACTGTGATGTGGATATTTCCTCGAAGACACCATGAATCAATCCCATTATCCAAGCACTGATTCAATATCTAGTGGAGAAATGTTTGAGGAATCACCCTTTAGCTTATATGTATTTTTTGGGTCTAAATAATTATTTGGAACGAATTTCACCAACTCATCCCATGTGGTAATAGACTCTACCTATTGACTCATTGTCCAATATTTGTACTAATATTAGATAAATAACTGAATAATCTATTGGTAATGACATATAAATAAAAAAATTATTCCTAAATGTTTTTCATATCTCTCTGAAATTTAATATATGACCATGTAGTTTTTTCTATGTAGTCCACTAAATCACCCCATGTTGTGAATCATCTATATAATACATGGATTTATCTAAAAGTTGTTAACATTTATATGATGAGATAAATACTCATGGTATCACCATGAGTGGGAATTAATCCATATTCCAAGATGGTTCATGCTAGAGTAACTAGATGCATTTAATTATATATGTACATGGTGGAAAACTGACTATTGAATAAGTTATGTACAACATGATTGTTTTCCTCATATATACTATGATATATAAATAAAAATATAAAATTATAAATATTTAGGCTAAATATGAGTGGATCTCGAGAATAATCCCTCCATAATAGTGTGTTAAGTATCTTTCTCATGCAATCACCGTCCAGCCCAGAGAGAAACAATACAACTCATTAATGAAATAAGAATAGAATAAAAAGAACAAATTGAATTGAGAAAAGAAATAAAATAGTTAAAAAACTAATTATAACTCATATTTTTACAATGAATTCCTAGCAGTGCTTCAAAATACATGTTAGAGAACAATGATATTACTACAATAGATGAGAATTTTGATTTTTGAAATTTATTTTCATGATCCTTCACTGAACACTACATTATTAAATAGTAGTGTTTTATTACACTCTCATGTGGAATAACATGGAATCATTAATAGTTATAAACTTTTAGTTACTAAGAGAATTATTTAATAAAATATTGGATCAAAATAATTATTCCTATTATTGTGGGTAAAAGTAAGTTACTAAAATCTATGATCGTTATCAATTTGAATGGATGATCCCTGAGGACTTCACTCTCTTATTAATTAATTTTCCATTTTGATTAGTAAAAAAATCCTTTCAAGGTCACCAATACATGATGACCAAGTTCATTGATTCCACCTAGGTCAATAAATTTTTTTCAAAGATGTCTACTACCCTTAATGCATTAAATTTGATATTTAGATAAAGATATGAATAGGAGTAAAAAAAATAGAATAATTAACTCAATTTCCTTGTAATTATTTCCTACACACATCTATTGGTCTAATATGATCTAAAGGAAATGAAACAATTAAACTAAAAACAATTTTTATTAAAAACATACAGTGAATGTTATTGACAAAGATGTTTATGTATGCAAACTTCTACACTAAACCCCTCACCCCTTATGTGAATTAAGAACACGAGATAGAGAATAATATCACTATGCTAAATAAATTTATCATCAGAATATAATTCAATAAATTAAAAAATATATAAATAAAAAATTAATAAAAAATTAAATTACATTAAATAATAATTAATGTTGGAAATAAGGTAATAAATTTCACTAAAAATACAACGCTTAATAAGTTATAGATAGTTAATAAAGGAAAAGAGTATATGGATATTCCCCTATAACTTAGTTTAGTTTTTTATTTCTATGAACCCAAGAGTCATTACATGGATACAATAATCATTATGTGTTCTGGAATGAGTTAATTGAAAAAATTTCTATTTTTTATCCTCATCATCAATTTTCAGGGCATTTCTTCATCTATCACAGAAAAAATTATATCCCCACCTAAAATTTCACCCCCCCCCCTTTAAGAATCACTGTTTGAGATATTTACAATTTATCTAAATACAATTTCACTATCCATCACCCTATATATACCATTGTTTTTAGTGTAATTTCTCATGATGTATATCTTAATGTATTTATTATCTCATTAGGATTCACTAACTCATAACAAAACTATCTTTGGAAACTATGTGACATCCTATGAATTTCTCTCTTGTCTATTATGGGTGAATTCCCATTATGAAATAACCTATAAGATCACAACATAAAGGATTCATAATTAAACCATAATATTAAGGAATAAATTTTACATATGAATTATTTAGGGATTATGTTCCTAAAAATACTAAACCTATTTTAAAAATTCCTAATATATCATTTATTTTCAATTATATAGAAATGTGAGAATACACACATAGGATAAAATACATATATATTCATAGTTACCTTAGGTGGAAACCTTATATATAAAATAAAACTCCCCCGAAAACTTTTCCAAAATCATTATGCACTTTTAAAATATCATATTCTTCCCACTATTCTTATCAAAACCATATATAAGAATACCCTATGTGGGAAATCATAATTTTTATTAATTCTCATATCATATTGAAACACAATTTTGGTGGAACAGTATCTTTTTTTTCCTTATCTCATGGGGTGGGGGTTTACTATCTGCCAGAGGGCTGGGCTCGGGTGTGGTCGAGTTCGTTGGGCTTTAGTCCATTCGATTTCATTACATAAAAAGGTGAATTTTTTATGTAACGAACCGGGTGGTCCTAAAGCCCAACGATGCAGTGGAACTCGTAATGTTTCACGGTTGGCCTTTAAGCCAATGGTCACGAGTTCGAGTTGCTGGGGTGGCGTATTAAATCCTCGATAGGCAGGGGACAGTTCCTGCCACGTGTTATCTGGGCCAGTTTGAGGTGGGGGCCTGTTATCTGCCCATGGGGTGGGGGTCTCTTATCTTCCAGAAGGCTGGTCCCAGGCGTGGCCGATTTCGTAGGGATTTAGGCCCACCGGGTTCGTTACAAATAATATTTCTCTCTTGTTCATATTTCCAAAATATATATTAAAAAAGTTGTACGATTTTATGGAGTACCACATTCCATTGTCTCTGATATAGATATGATGTTTACCTAAAATTTTTGGAAAAGTATACAGTAGGCTCTAGATATATAATTATGTGTCATCACTAATTATCATGCTCATAAAGATGGTCAGTTCAAGAGGTCTATTAAAACTGTTTAATAATTATTTAGATATTTTTATTTTTATTTTAAAGGACTATGGGATCAACCCCTTACTTTGGTATAATTTTCCTATAAATATTGATTTCACTCTTGAATTCAAAATGCTACTTATTAATCCATCTATGGTAAAATTTATATAACTCCATCATTCGGAAATATTTTTGGAGAATGAAATCTATTGGCTTCTCATATAGGTGAGGAAATGGAAGATAAGGTTGGATCCAATTAAATTTACATATTATTAACTCAGATTTGATAAACAATTTATACTATAAAATCATCAAAATGATCTAGATTTTGAGGTTGGTGATATGGAAATCCAATGAATATATCTCTGGAAGTGAGTGATGATATTTTGAAATAATTGAAAGATAATCCCTATATATATCATTCATTTTTAAATTGTTGATCATATCGAGGTGGTGGATTATCGATTAGAGCATCCACCAAATGTCTCACAAGTATATGATGTCTTCTATGTATCTCATCCGAGGAAGTAAATAAAGGATATTTCACATGTAACAAATATATATTTCATACCATAGGTGAAAGTTATTTCTTATAAAGAAAGAAGTAGATGTGATTTAGGAACATAGAGAAAAAAAAATTATGAAACAAAACATATCAACTGGGTAATGTTTCGTGGAAAAACATCCAATTTCAAGAAGCTATCTGGGAATCTATGGAAGTGATGAGGCATAGTTATCCACAAAATTTTCAATTACACTGAAAAATTTCTATGGTGGAATTCTCTATAAGGGGGTAGAATGAAACACCCTAATTTTTTTATGAAATATTTCTCTTTAAATAACATGATTTCCTCAATAATGTGTGTTTCACAGAATAATGATTTTAATGAACCATCTAACACATTTAACATATTATGTGTATATTCTTTTCTATCCATTATATTAATAGGTATGAATATTAATAACTAAATTATGAATTATAAATGGTCTATATATTAAATAAAAATCAATAGGTATCAAATTATTATAATTAAAAAAACTATTTTAAAATAAATGTTGTGTTTTTATGAAAAAAATTATTTAATGCCTAGATTGAATTTTATATTAATATATTAAATTGATTACTATTTGTTAATAACTTTACTGAAATTTATATATTATTTACTTTATCATTTTTTCAATCATTCAAAAAATATTTTTCTAAGACTAAGATAATAATAATCTCAATTTTATTCATTAAAATGATTCTTTCCTAAAAATATAGTTTTGGTAAAAAAATTAAGAGACACGTAAAAATTAATTTTTTCCATATTTATATATTCATTTAGTTAAAATTAATCTAATTTTTATAATTATATGGTTAATATTTGGTAATTAATAACATTTTATTATTAGATAGTATGAAGATTAATCATGGAAAAATTTATCACCTATGTAACTAATAAATTGGGATAATATAGATTAAAAAAAAAATTCAGGATAAAATTTTAATAAAAATTATTATTTGATGATTTAAATTATAACATTAAAAAATAAGGTTCTAAATTTTGGTATATAATGGACACCGTTTTTATGAAAATGGAATATATATTATTTAAACCAAAGGAATGGAAAAATTGTCACTCCCTTAGATTAAAAATTGTTTATGTATTCAAATAGGAAGATAAATTAGATATGAATTAATTTTAATATAAATTTTGTTCATAATAAAATTATATTCATTGTGGAAATTTATTTAATATTTTGAGTAATAAAATGATAACCTTAAAAACATACACTGTGTTGATGGAATAATTATTCAATTAATAGGAAAATAAAAATAATAATATTTAAAATGTTAAAAGATTTATAATATGATATATCTAAGGTGATAAAAAAATATAGATGATAATTACATTTTGGGGATGTTTTAAAATAAATCTTTTCAATTATATGTAATTTCATGATGTTATTAAGGTCAATGTAAAGAATAGTGTTAAAATTGGAAATAATGATATTTGATGAAAAGAATATATTATTAAATAATTTGAAAAGCATAAAAATATTAAATAATAACAAATATGATTATATATGGTCTTAAATATCCCCTCTAATACTTTTATAATTCAACAGTTACCTTTGTTTTCAACGTTTTCTGCCGGGGGGTGCACGCGTGCCCCATCCGTCACATAGAGAACACGTGGCTTGTTTCCCTGCATTCCCGCTTTCAAAAGGCAGGCGGCATTCACTCCTTGTTCAGGGACGTCTGCTCCTTGATCAAAACGTGATGATGGGATGTCGGTCCATCCTTCTGAGGATTCCTCCTCGGAACTCATCATCTAGTCCGAGTCTCCCTCATATATTTAAGACGGGTTTGTGAAACTCATCCGTGTGCCATATCTTTATGGACACCAGTTAATTATGCTGCTTTCGTCTAGATGCTCCATGGGGTCTGGTCGAGGCAGCAACCTTCGGTTAGGGGAGTGGTCATGTTGAGGCATCGTTGGTGTGTCTTGACGCTGAGGGATTGGCATGTCTTTCATCTGTCCGTTATTATAGGGCTTCTCGAGGGCACGGAAGCCTGAGGCATCCCACATCAAACACGGGGAATTGTATGCCATATGCATGTATCTGAGGTTTTCCTCAGCTTTCCATGTTTAACATAGGGTATTCCATAAGTTTAACGTCCAACGAAGATGGATCGGACTTATCAGAACACTAGCTAGAGTAGATCAGATTGAAGAACCCCCTGGTGGGATCACCGATGTTGGGGCCAACATGTCGGTGGCTTCCCAAATGCTGTGGAGTGGAATGAGGTGGCATGATCCCACCGATATGTGGTAGCTCGGTTAAGAATCAGGATGGGTGATGAATTGAAGGGGCGTGAACCTTCTGGAGGCTTCATATGTATCCCTGTGGTAGGGAATCAAACTCCGTGTAGTTCGGGATGATACGGTGGGACACCTGAAAGGGATACCCATGAGAATGAATGCATGGATGGGACCCAGAGCGAGTAAGACCTCCTGGTTAGTGCATGAGCTTCCCGAGGCACGTGGTCTTGAGGGATATGTCAGAATGAGACATGGGTGTTGGTCTTGGACCTCGTAGAGGATTCCTATATATCCCCATGGCAGGGATTCAATGTCCATGTAGTTCGATGAAATACAGTTTAATGTCTTGAGGGACGGGGCATTTGGGGCTTACGTTCTGAGACGGCCCAAGGATTTGGGGTCGGCAAACCGATGTGAAGAGGGACCTAGGGCCCAGATGGATGGGGCTTACGCTCTGAGACGGCCCATGGTGGTGGGGCTTGAACCTCGTGAATGCTTCCTATGTACCATGCATTAGCACGGATCAAAGTACACGTTGTTCAGGATGGATGGGGCTTACACTCTGAGGCGGTCCACGGTGGTGGGGATTGAACCTCGTCGAGGCTTCCTACGTACCATGCCTTAGAACGGATCAGAGTCCCCGTAGTTCTGGATGGATGGGGCTTACACTCTGAGGCATCCCATGGTGGTGGGGCCTGAACCTCGTGGAGGCTTCTTATGTACCATGCCTTATCACAGATCAAAGTCCATATAGTTCAGGATGGATGGGGCTTGAACTCTGAGGCGGCCCACAACGATTGGTGAACCGACTTGAAGAGGTTAGAACAATTGGGTGGTGGGCTTGAATCTCGTGGAGGCTTCCTATGTATCCCTATGGAAGGGAATCAAAGTCCACGTAGTTTGGGTGGTGTAGTTTAATGTCATGTGGGATGGGGTAGACTATTTAACGTCATGTTGGACGGTGCATTGTCATGGTCGATGTCTACACTAAGCCCGTGTGAGTCGTGCTCGGTGTAAGAAACAAGTGGCGGTAGAGACCTGACGTTCACGTCACGAAGGTGCGTCTGTGGGAAGTGAAGAGGGGATTACATGTTGAGCGGCCCATGGTGCTGGGACATACTCCGGGATGGAGGCCCGAGGGAAATAAAGCACAGACGGAGAGGGATTTGGGACCAAAGAAAGGAGGAGTCCCACTTCCCATCATGCTCCCCATTGGCCCTGGTGCCGTGGAAGTACGGAGGTGCATGGGTGCTACCTTTTGCAAGAGGGGCTTGGGGCTTACACCAAAGAGGATGCCCTTCCCCACAAATAAATTCCACTCTGAGAAGGAGGATATCATCCCATTTGGAAGATGATCCCATCCCCATAAGGAAGAGCAGACGTGGAGAATGTCGGAGGCGGGGGGACCCTGTGTGTGATACATGGGGCCGGATCACAGCTTAACGTCTGGTGCTAAGGACGAGGTGCTTGGAAGTCTAATTTCATGTAGCTAGGAAGAGGTGGGTTTACTCTGCACCCCTAGGACATACATGACCAGTACCCTCTACTCCTTGTGGGAGGGAAGGTATTGGGAAGGTCGTAGTGAAGGGGGGTCAGAGATCGAACCATCGAGGGGTCCACGTTAGCGTGGCTATGCGAATAAGCAATAGCCATTAGCATGCCTATGCGAAGAAGCATGAGGCAATGCAATGAAACGGTAAAAACTGCCCAAGGGACCTTGAGGTTACTTCGTACGAGCCTGGAGGGTCGTATGAGGAAACAACGCATGGTGTGTATGCCCGATGTGTGTGCCTAGGGAATCCAGAAGAAGCACATCAGGCACCGACGCATGGAGGCACCCGGGGAGCATCAAGGTGAGGGGTCCCGGGGGTTGCGCGCAAAGAAATGGTTGGCGAAAATCACCAGGATGGTGCATAATCGGGGTAGAGGGATTGTGCATGACTAGTTGGATCCCGCACAAGGGATATGGATTGCACACGAGTGGCAAAGGTTGCACCCAAAGGTAAGGCAGCACCCGGCGAAAGGGATTGCACGCAATTGGACCATTTTGTCTGCAACAGAAGGAATTGCATGCAATGGAGGGACCCTAAAGGGTATGGAATATTGTTTAATCTAGTGGTATCACATGTAATGGAGGATCCCAGGGTGAGGTGGCATGAAAAGGATCAGTACCAGAAGGTCATCTTGCGTGCGCCGAAGTATGATTTCGCGCACAAGAGATGGTTAAAATTCTTCAACCCCGAAGCAGAAGGGCTCTCCTTATATTTATAGGCATCTTGAGGCACAGAATTTATGGTGGCGTGCAAAACATGCATGCTAGAGATGAAGGCGTGGAATGTTAACTACGTGGGTGTGGGTGCGCATTTATTGCGCGCCTGCATTGGGGACCAATCGCGATTCTCAAACCCCTTCCGCACGACACAATTTTTTCGCGCGCATTCCCCTTTTTCCCGCGCAACACTTCTGGTCCCTCCGGACCGGGTCTCCATGTACGAATATGACTTCCCTTTGTCATTTCAAAACATCCTTTAGTAATTATGGACTTTTCAGCATCTACAAATTCCCCCCCCCCCTTGGAATGGGATCGGCGAGGGGTAGCAACGATCGGATTCCGAGGGAAACGCCGAAGTGTTGGGCTTTGTGGGCCCCCTACGCGCAAAAAATGGAGTGGCGTGCAAAACGTCGGCTGGCGCGGAACCCAGAATTCACCTATAAAAGGTTCCATGGGTCCCATGCTTCGTACACAACTTTCTCATGTGATAGGCTCAGAGCTCTCGTGCGTGAAATTGCCTTTGCGCCTACGTGTAAGACCCTCTTTGGCAGCATGTAATTGCTTCGAGTTTTGGTTGTATTTACGCGCTAACCTGGGATTTCATACACCGACTTCTCTGATTTCGCGCCCAACTTCCAAATTTTGTGCAACACATCCAGATTATGTGCAACACTCTCTAAGAACTTGGCTAAAAGAAGATGGTTGCAAACCAAGTACATGAGGGGGAAACCGCCGTTCGCAGAGCTGAAATGGAAGCAAAGGAGGAGATTTTCTGGTGCCACAATGGTTGTCTCCAACAACCATTCTCTATTAAATCTTCTAGCCCCCGCCTAGAAGGAGTACCATTTGTCCAAAAACCTTCCGCAATGGAACTTCGACATTTTGGTGGAGGTTCCGCTGCCTGGCTTCAAGGTTGATAGACCACTGTCATGGGTGTCCCGTGAGGATGACCTTCCCTGATAAAACATCATCAAAAATGGTCATCCTTCAAGTGAAACCAGACACATGGATATATATTTCCTATACCTGAGGACTACAACCATTGCAGGGGTGATCCTATTGTTGAGAGTTCCCCAGCCATCTATGCAAGAACATTCCGTCAGAGCATCACAGACGATACTAAGGGATGCCTTCAAGATTGGTATTTGCGGTCCGGAGACAATTTCACCAGCAAGTGGGACTGGGCGTACTAGGTTCACCATACGTGCGACCAATTTGTGGTCGAGCTGCAGCACATTGGTCTGTTTGAGGCGGTGTGGACGTCGTAGTTCCACTTCTACCTCCCGCCTGAGCTCAGGCCGGAGCTATTCACCCAGTGTTCCCCTGACACCAACACATTCCATCATCACCATGGGAAAGTTGGTATCAGTCTCAGGGACATCCGCTGCATTGGAGGTATCCTACTGGAGGACTATCAATATGAAGAGTTCCTTCCCCCAATGAACACCTGGGAGGATAGATCACAGACCCCCATGCTGACGTGGCATCTGCTGGAGCTGGCCAAATAGAGGTTGGAGGTCAAGGAATTCCTGAAGGACATTTCCTATAAGGACTGGTTTAGCCTGTTCTTGGAGAAGGATCTGGTGGTCAAGATGCTGGGACGGGGAAAACGGTTCACAATTGTGGCTCAGAGGAGCAAGAATAGATCGTACTGGAGGATCCTGGAGGTGGGGAAATACCAATCATGGGTCTACCATGTTAATGAGGCTTGGGACCTGAATGTTTGATATACCGGGTTCCTCGCCTCCTTCTTGAGTGGGTGTCTCCTGCCAATGCAGGAATCAAGGCTGGGCATCTGTCCAGCAACCCTGGTGAGGGTGGGCACCATGGCCGCCAACCAAAGGTTTAATCTAGGGGTCCTCGTGCTGGCTAGGTTGTAAGCCATTCTGGGACGCATCTCTAGAGGTGGGTTACCTCAGAGGGTGTGTGGCCCCTTCCAGATCTTCCACAGCTAGGTGGAAACACATCTTGGCGGGTACACTTTCCCAAATGCCATTCATCCTCCGGGAAACAGCCTGCGACCATCTCTGCTGAACATTGATGGGGTCGCACCGATGATGCTCAACGAAGAGGGAGTAAGGATCAGAATTAGTAACCATTCCAACATCAACTTAAGCCTATTCCCCACCCCTACTAGAAAAATGGTATCCAACGATCGCGGCTCTCTGGAGCAATAGGAATACATTGAGAGCATCCGAGGTGGGGTGCTTATGGCTCGGATTGACGGGAAGATCATCTGTGAGCCTTAAGTGTCATCCCGATTTTCCAGGTAGATCGAGTGCCTCCAGTGAAGGCCGAATAGGGTATTCACGGATGTCTGGGAGGAGAGGAATCCTTGCATCCTTCACCATATGTGGTTAATGTTCACAACTTATGGCTCTGGTGACGTCATTTCCCTTCCTCCCATCGGGGCCGACGCTGGCCTATCAACCAAGTATGCCGACCACTGGGCTATCGCATACCCCGAGGGGCTTTTGCGGAAGTGATTTCGGCAACTCGAGACTACCCGCATAGAACCCGGGCGACGAGAGAGTAGGAAAGGTTCCACTATATGGGGGGACCAGGGGTGTGATTGGAATCGAGGCCGATGCAGGCCGGGACCTCAGCAGTGGGGACATCAAATGGTGTTGTTGTAACCTTATAGCCCGGAGGAGGGTCACATAGGGCTGCCAGAGAACTACCCGGGAAGTAGATAAGATACATGCTCAATCCTTCCCACGATGAAATATTCTCGGCATTGTGGTTGTCCTGGATGACCCTACGGCAGTCGATGAGCGCTGAAGCCCTCTTGCAGAGCATAATGCAGGATGGGATCCAGCTTCGAGAAGTCGGGTTCATTCGGGTTTCCGACCGGGAAAACTTTCATCGACGACATGCTTACCTGACAGACATGGACATGTACACGCACCAATGGGGTTGGTGCGTGGAGCCATCTCTCTTAGTGAATGTGATGCTCGTTCAGAGGCATGATCCTGAACAGATGTCGTCGGAGGAAGATGACGGTGGTGACGAGTCGGAGGGAGAGGAGGAGACAAGAGAAGATGAAGGATTTTAGGGAGGGTCCCGCCAATGGATCCTGTAGGAGAGTGGAGAGATTTTCAGCTCCGACATAGAAATAAACGAGATGCTTGAGTTATTTGTCTATCCTTATTTATCCTCCTTCATTATCCATTCTCTTCTACAATTTCTAATCCATTTCTATATCTCACTCAGGATCATATAGGCACTAATTAGGCATCCCCAATAGAAGAAGCAGAAGAGGCACCAGTGGGACAGGGTGGGGCTCTGACGCCCATTATCGAACTGACAAGCGCTGAGGGTTCTCCTACCACGATATCTCCTGTAGCGGCCAGAACAATAGAGGCTGATGATCTATGTTTCTGTAAGTCCCTTGCTTCGCTACTGGTTCTTACTTCTCGATAACTCTACTAATCAGGATGCTCCCTGTACAGTGATGTCGGCTTTGGAGGCTCGTAGGGCTGCTGAGCTCTTGACATCCATGATTGAATTAGTGGCGGACGCACTGCCTCCTCCAGAACATACTTCCCAAACTGAGTATGCCCTGGCAATTAGTGAGCAGGGGGCGGTGGACATCAGTGGTGCTGTCATTGGAGCGAGGTCGGAAGCTGACGAAGGCACTACCGCTGTCGGGGCGAGAGAGGAAGGCCGCCCAGACGTCGAGGATCCTATTCCTCAGGAAGGCATCACTGAGGTAGATCCTTCTACTGACATGCTAGTTGTCTTCCATGTATACATGCCCGCAGATCAAGAAGAAATAAATGATTCAGATTCAGAAGCAGCCGAGGAGAGCCGGATGACATGGCGCAAAGGGTGGAAGTGCATCCAACATTTCATCAGGCAGCCTCAGACAGATTGGCTGAGGCGGATGGGATCGCTCCAGACCTGGATGTGTTTCCTATTTTCCGGAGGGTCTTACACACAACGCCTTTATCTGAAGGTCTATGATTACATGGCCGAGAAGATACGTGAGAGCAGCCGGCGCACCGACATTGCCCAGTGTCGGGAAGAATCGATGAGCACCCGAGAGTTCCTGAGGGTGGATCAGGATGTTCGATGCCTCGAAGAATAGGCGAGAGAGAATGAGGCCTTCAATGAAAAATGTTCTGAGCTCATGGAGCAGCTGATGGCCCAAATGGCTAATGCCCAAGAGAAACTGATGGAGGTGAGTCACCAAGTGACAGTTCTCCAAACTGAATAGGCGTGGGCATAAGATAAGGATGGAAAACTGCGCTCTACGGCTGATGATGAAGAGAGAGTCTTTAGGGGGTGGGAAGCAGTCCTGGAGGCCACCAGCCAAAGGGTAGCGGTATTGGAAAGATCTCTCCATGAAGATGACCCTTAAGGGCCCTATTTTGGCCAGCTCATGAACTTATTTCTTCCAATGTATGGACAAATCCATTTATCAGTACCTTTGGTTTAACATGATCATTCATAATCCCAAAATAAATAACCATTCACCTCTAATCTCATGTGGGTTGTACCCAATGTGAGAAACAAAGATTCTCGTATTATCATTTCGTTCAACTGTGGGATCGTCAACCATGCTTCGGGCATTCCAAATCAAACTTGAATTTTCGATGAGAAGAGGGAGGCCCAGATGAAGGGAGGGGACCTCAGACCGATCGATGTATCATCTCCGGAATGCGCTCTAACGCACGAGCAGGGCAATGCCAGGGGAATTGAAACCAATCCGAACAGAGGGGAATGGAAAATTTGAATCACGTTACCCCAAATTCGGAACACGGTGAGGGCAGCGTGGAAATGAATAATAATTGTTCATCATGTTCGAAACACAACACCCATGTTGTGTTAGCCTAAAATGGGGACAAAAAATGAGGTTTGACCACTAACCATGTTCGCAACATGATACCTAACTCAAATATAGTCCATCAGTCTTCCAGAATGTTGGCCCAGAACAGCAGGTGGATCATAGGTCGAGCATCCATACTGTTATGGGGTCCCTTCAAACTTGATCGGATTTCCAGAACATTGGCCCAGGACAGCATGCAGACCATAGGTTGAGCGTCTGTAATGTTAGGGGATCCCTTCAAGCATGAAAGAGGATGGGGATCCAAATAAAAGGGGGAGCTCACAAAGCGTGAAAGAGAAGTGTAGGTTTGTCCAAACAGAATCCAACACTCCCAAAATTCTCCATAGCGGTGGAAACGCATTTAGTGGGCACATTAACTAGATCATAGATCATCCCTAATTAACAAGACCACTCAGGTGAGGGAACCATTGCTTCCCACATCATTATGGGGCATCCTGAATTTTTTCAGGGAAAATGCTGCACTTACACAACTCATCGGAGTGTCAGGTGAGGAAAGGATGGGAATCGCGACTCCCTGGGCTGGACCGGAGACAAAATGTTTGGGCGTTCCTATGTATCCCATAAGGATGGGAATAAATCCACACGTAGTTCTAGAATGAATCATAGTTTAAGGTCTTAGAACTCAGACCAGGGACCTGTAAGGATGGATAGATTCACATGAAAATGTGATTATGAATCCCAACGTGAATGAGGACATGAGCCTGGTTCCCATGTGTTACTTGAGGAGGTAGCACAGTATAGTACCAATGAAAGAAATGAAAGATGCGTTCATATCTAACCCTCACAGCAAAAGAAGCAGCATTTAATGTTTCATGTTTTTCCTTTAAGGTGAATGGTTTTTTTTGTGATGCGACAGGCCTAGGATTAAAATTCCTAGCGTCACCACAAGAATCAAGAAGTGCACAGGCGTTGACAAATGGTATGGTAAATGACCAACACATGATGTGATATACCCCATGGTAAGGTGAGGACATCACAATGCGGTGCCATTTTTCATCATGCTGCCAGGACGATACTCTCAGTTTAGGGTCATATGATTAGACCATACAGCACAGTTTAAAGTCATATGGCTTGGACGTAAAG
This sequence comes from Viscum album, assembly GCA_963277665.1. Lineage (NCBI taxonomy): Eukaryota > Viridiplantae > Streptophyta > Magnoliopsida > Santalales > Viscaceae > Viscum > Viscum album. The sequence continues at coordinate 1,254,901,867 of OY728142.1, read as the reverse complement.
AAGTGTTCACGATGTGATAAAGCATACCCAATGTAAATGATAACAAGGTTTGTATCATCATGTTACACAACTCCGGGCATGGAGCCTCAGGACGAGAGGCCGGTGAGAGCTGGTGAACAAGGGGAAGAAAGAGCTAACTCCCAGTTGAATTGGACCCGGAAGCGTGATGTCCAGGTGATTCCACCTATCCCAAGTGGATGAGAATCGAGCCATACATAATCATTTATTGATGATATTAGTTTATGGTCTTATATATTGGACTACAGGATCCCCAAATAACATCGAATCGTAGCTTTTACCCCCTGATGTGTGAAGGTGCACTGAGAGATATTGTAAAGAGTGCTGAAATTCTACCTAGACGTGATGGAGTTGGACATAATGTGAATCATGCAACCAATATTTGAGTCCTGAAAGAGATGGTGTGACGATGGAGATTACTGCTGACCATGTTCACAAAACAGCATCATGTCCGTTAGCCTGAAATGGGGACAAACAAATGAGTGTCGACCGCTGACCATGTTCGCAACAAGGGGCTTGTATCAATTTGTTGTCTGTAACCCTCAGGGGCGTTGGCCCATAACGGTAGGAGATCCCTTAGTCATGGTATCCATGCCGTTTTCGGGGTCCCTTCAGGTGTGAAAGATAACTAGGGCCAAATGAAGGGGAATATGAAGCTTAAAAAGGGATGTAAACTCAACCATGTCGAACCCGACACTCCAGGTCCTAGACCAGAGTACCCTTGAACACATCGGTGAATCATGGTAATGAGTCGAGGGGCTCAACCTGAAAGGGTCTAGACTCAAATTTTAAACAATCGGGTAGTCCAATGTATCCCATGAGGATGGGAATCAAGACACATGTAGTTCTGGAAGATGAATTTTAACGTCATGCGGGATGAGTATGCAGTTTATGGTCGTGCTGGACTAGTGTCCAGTTTAAAGTCATGGTGGACATGAATCCAGTTTAAGGTCATGGTGGGCCTTTGGGGAGTTTTAGAGTCATGCGGGACCATCCAGTTTAAGGTCATGGCAGACCAAATAGTTTAGGAGAAATACTGTTTGAGGAACCTGGCATTGGTGGGAGAAGTTATACACTCACCATCCATGGTCACCAGGGAGTATGCTCCATTGGGATAAACCTTATGGACAATGAAAGGTCCCTCCCATTTGGGCTCCTACTTGGGTGGTTTCCTGTCGGGGATCATTGGCTCCCTGAGGGCCAAGACCAAATCGCCTTGCAGGAAAGAGAAGAGGAGAACCTTCTTGTTGAAGGCTCGACCCATCATTCTCTGATTCCCTTCTAGGTTGTGCAGGGAACGAAGCCTATTCTCTTCTAGAACATCTAGCTCAGCTAGACGGATTTCAGAAACTCTATCCGGTGCTTTCTGGTCATAGAATATTGTGCACAATGAGGGATATTGAATCACAATGGGTAGGACAACCTCAGTTCCGTACACCATGGAATATGGGGTCACTTGGGTGGAATTACAAGTCATCGTCTGATAAGCCCAGAGGCTGTTGGGGAGCTTATCCGGCCAACTTTTCTTGTTCTGACCAACCATTTTCTACAAAATGTTAGATAAGGTTTTATTGAACGCCTCAATCTGGCCATTTTTCTGCACGTGATAGCGTGTGGTATGGTTGGAGCGAATGTTGTACTTGGCGTACAATTTCTTCAGCTCGACTGCTTGGAAGTTGGTGCCGTTATCAATGAGAATAGCGTGAGGTACTCCAAATCGATAGATGATATTGGAACCCATGAATTTGGATATAGAACGGGATTTGACTTCCTTGAGTTGAATTGCCTCTACCCACTTGGAAGAGAAATATGTAGCGGTCATAATGACTCAGCATTGGTGATCCATTGCCGTTGGGTAAGGTCCTACGACATCCAACCCCCAGACTGCAAAGGGCCAAGAATACGTGGTAGTGTGGAGAGGCTTTGGTGGACTATGCACAATGTTTGCATGAAATTGGAACGCATGGCACCTCTTGGTGATCTCAATGTAGTCGTGGATCATGGAGGGAAAAAAATACCCTAACCTCCGAATCTGGTGAGACAGTTTTTTCCCAGCCTGGTGAGAGCCACAGGAACCGGCGTGGACCTCTAGCATGACTTGTGGGATCTCTGCTCCCTGAATACAGTGGGGGCTAATACCATAAAACCCGTGTTTATAGATAATCTACCCAAGGCTAGGACCACTCTGAAGAGTAAACTGTGACGCACAACATCGAATTCGCTCACGCTCTACCCGGTCTGATGGAAGATTGCCGTTTTGGAGGATTCCAACCAAGGGTGTCCTCCAATCCGGAATCATCTCGATCACAGCACCTGGGGGACCCGAGGGTTCTGACGTAAAGGCTCTAGTGGGGAGATGGATTACCCGCGGGCCATTGTCATCATTTGGGGTAACATTAGAATTGACTCTCCAGTGCTCCACATGGATATTTAACTCATCCTGTGCTGGCTCTGCGAGTGATGTAGCCAAACTGGCCAAAGCAACTGCCTAACCATTTTGTGATAGAGGAACATAAGTAACCTCTGGCCAAGAAGGGAGCTGAGCCATTAGCCAGAGAGTATGCTCTAAAAATGGCACGAGCTCTGGTTTCCTGACAATATAGTCACCATTGACCTACTTTATGACCAACTCGGAGTCCCCTTTCACATGAAGATAGGGAACATCATCCTCGAGGGACAGCTAGAGGCCAGTAATGTGGGCATGATACTCTGCCTCATTGTTGGTGAAACCTTCCAACAACTGAAGTGAATATGGCAGGATGTCTTGTGTCGGAGTAATAAAGATAACACACATGACTACTCTGTCGAGCCTAGGGTCATTCAGTCTCCTCTCAGTGGGGCTCTGGGATGCACCATAAAAGTACATTTTCCAACATGGGATGGCATGATCGACTGATAGGATTTCCTCATCAGGAAAGTCCCAGTCCAGGGATTGATCTGTGGAGGTTGGATGGGCAGCTAGAAAGTCTGTCAATGACTATCCTTTGATATCCTTCTGAGGCATAAACCTATTGTCGAAGTTCTTGAGGATTACCGGCCACTGCGCCAGTCATCCAGTCAACATAGGTCGGTTCAGGAGTTACTTCAATGGGTCACCCGAGAGACCAGCCATACCACGTGGTTCTTCATGTAGTGAATAATTTTTATACAGCAAATACGAGAACCATACAACTCTTCTCGATGGTAGAATATCGGATTTCTATACCGAGGAGCATGCGGCTGAGGTAGTAGAGGCTATTCTATGTTCCCCCGTTGTTCTTCTGGGTGAGAAGTGCGTCGAGGGACCGTTCTAGGGTGGTGACAGAGAGAATCAGTGGCTTAATGAAGATGGGTGGCATCAAGACCAGAGGGTGGAGAAGATATTTCTTGATTTCTTCAAAGGCGGCCTGGAACTCCTCGTCCCATTCATAAGTGGTGCCTTTCTTCATGATCCGGGATAAGGGCTTACACTTTCCAGCCAGATTCACAATGAATCGACGTATGTAGGATAAGTGGACTTGGAAACCTCGAAGCTCCTGAATATTTCTTGCAGGAGACATCTGGATAATGGCCTTGATCTTTTTTGGGTCTATCTCATTGCCTCGGTACTTGAAAACAATGTCAAGGAACTTTCTGGAGGTGACCCCGAAAGCACACTTCAATGCGTTCGTTTTCAAGTGGGGAGAACGGAGGAAACCGAACACTTTCTCAAGGTCCATGAGATGGTCCTGACACCGGAGAGATTTGACCACTAGATCATCCATGTAGCATTCCACCAATGTTCCTATAATCAGCTTGAATATGCGATGCATGGCCAGCTGATAGGTGGCACCTGCATTCTTTTGGCTGAAGGGAATAACCTGGTAACAGAAAGTACCTTGGGGTGCCCTGAAAGCTGTGGATTTTTCATCCTCGGGGGCCATCTGGATCTGGATATATCCATAGTACCCATCCATGAAGGAGAGGTCTTGGAACCCGGTCGTGGCATACATCAATTACTCTGTCACTGGAAGGGGAAAATCATTTTTCAGACAGTGACGATTGAGGTCGTGTAAGTCAATACAGACCCTGATTTGTCAGTTCTTCTTCCTGACTGGCACAATGTTGTCTAGCCACTTGGGATACCAGACTTCCTTATTGAAGATGTCTTTGATGAGCTTATCAACTTCGGCCTCGACCATGGAACCATGAAGGGTGCATCTTTCTGGGAGGCTTATGGAATCCCCGATGACTTTCTGGAAGACCGAGACGGTGAACATCTACCTGATGTTCCAATCCTGGCATCTCTTCGTAACTTCAGGAAAACACATCATGGTGCTGTTTAAGGATGTCGATGTACTAATGCAGCTCCCCAGGGGCATGGAGACACTGACCAATGTGGGTCTTAGGTCCGCCTCTCTACCAAGGTTCACTTGTACCAACTCGTCGACCGTGGTTGAGACGCCTTCTTCAATGGTGGGGGGGCATACTCTAGGTCCTCTTCTCCACTTATGGAGGTATCTTCCGTGGGGGGAGTCGCTTCTGAGACATTAGACTCTGATGGGAGGCTGGTGTCGGCGTGAGCAGCGGTGGTCAACACATCAAGAGATTCATGCACTATTGAGACCATGGTGATGAAGGCAGTCGATTCAATCCCATCTGGTCTTCGGAACAATGGGACATGCTTGATAATATCAAAGTAGTAGTGGCATGCCGGCCGGAGCCGACTTATTCCAGCTTGGTGAAACAGGCAGGTATGATGGACCGTTGTTTCCATGAGCTGGACGTCTCGATACCTGACGGGAGTAGGGGGCTCTGGGACCACTGAGGCCTAATTCGTATAGGAATATGAAGTGATCATATGACGTCTCCTGGATTTGGTAGCATGGTTCCCTTTTGTCCCAGAAATGACAAAACCCTACCCCATATCGGCGTTCATGACCTCCAACCGATGGATCGGGAAGACGTAGACGTCATTCAGGTCTTCCCATGGGTTGGCTGTAGCGGTGATGGGATCAACACCAATTGCATGGTCTTGTTTATCCTTGCTCTTATAATATTCAGTGTCCATGTAGCAGGCTTCACAACAGGATAAAGGAGATGCATCATCTTGGAGTATGCCCACTCGACCATTAAGGGAGTAATTAAGGAAATTGTGATATGATGATGGGACCACTGCATGTAGGTGGAGCCATGGACTACCCATCAACGCATTGTACGTAGTGTCCTGGGAGACAACCATGAACTCGATGCTGGAAACCAGGCCACTGAACATAGTCATCAAGAGGATATTTCCAACTGGAGTCTGCTCTGTCCTATCATATCCCTGGATTCTTAAATCAGATGGATTCATGTCATCCTCAGATAACCCTTTCTTCCGCAGTGTTCGTGTCTGGATAAGGTTGATCCTAGATCCAGTAGCAACAAGACAACGGTGAACTTCTACCCCAGTGAACAGGCCGGTGATATAGAGCGGGAGGATATTCCCCTGTACGGGGGAGCACTCATCTTCCGTAGAGAACGAAATTACGGCCTGACATTCGGCATCCTCAAACACTTTAATATGAAAAGACTTTGCGGATTCTATATCTATCTCAAACTAGAGGGGGATTTAAAAGACTCAGCGGGTGCCTCACGTATATCTTGTGATATATGAAGGGATCCATGAATGGAAATCCTTGACGGGATGTCGTCATGGTTCTTAAGAATATCATACTTCTGTTCCAGGCGCAAAACTCTTCTTGTAGAAAGTCACTCTGTGACCGGAGGCATGGCAGGCCCTGCCGACTAGGCTAGCGACTGACTAGTACTAGGCATATCTCGCTGTTCACTAGTCGAAGCCTAGATAGTGGCTACCGAAAGTGGACTGGAAGGCTTGGGTCGACTGGTGGCAGGGTGAAGCTGGTCAAGACATGTCCGATGTGGTTCCACCTGATTTAGTAACACAAATACTGGTGGAGGTGGACCTGTCGACAGCAGATGAAGGGGCCCCGTGTGTTGAGCTCTGCACTGGGCCTTCCGTCTGGTCTCAGCAGTGTGCATGACCTGGTAGAAGGTGCCAACTATCATTCCCCGACAATCCAAGTAACCATGGCTCTGATGACATTGGTGACGGCTGGGGACATTGGGAAGTTCTACATGGCGTTCCCCATCGTCGGGAGTCAAATAGGGATTTGCCAACTCTACGGTGTTAACCAAAGAGTACCATGGAATGTCACATGAGGAGTCATCCACTACCGGGAAGATTCTTGGAGGGATCCCCATTTCGGGTGTCATAAATTCTCCAAGAGTGTGGGACGACGAAGACGACATTGGCAGGGCGCGTTGTTTCTTCTGGCACCGCCGCTGCTTACTCTTCTAAGAAGAGGTCGGCTGAGACGACGATGCTGAAATAGTAACAACATCTTTTGAGGGCTCTGGATGATTCAGGCATGCAAGGTTGATGTCGTGGGTGTGAGAGACCTCCTTGAAGGCCATCCAGTCGTTATACATCTAGGACCCATGGTTAGAAACCTGCTGCCATTCACCTTCATCGCCGCTACTGCCATCCGATCTCTCAAAGACCCTTGCCACTTGTGTCGGGGCTATCCCAACCTGACTATATTGTCTTCAATCTAGTCATGGAGCCAGTCCTTGAACATGTATCATCGCTTGATGGTGTACCCCAGGATCCAGTGATGAGGAGAGAAATTGAGGTGATCCGTGAGATGTGCCTCTTCTAGTTTCCAACACTCAGGCAGCCGGACGATTCTATGCTCCAAGGCACTGTGGAAGTAACCGGGGACCTGAGCCTCATCAAACGAGTAGGTCCGGTTCCTTATATCCGGAAGGTGGGCTCTAGAAGGCTGACCCTGAAGGGGGGTAGTGGATCATGCAAAGGATGCAGAACATGATCACCTCACATAGGCGATGGCGGCACGTTATGCGGAGGTGCTTGCTGATTTTGAGGCAGTCGCTGCTTGGATGGAAGCTGTGCCTGTGGGGGAGGACCCATTTGGGGCTGTAGAGATGGCTCCACTGGTATCAATTCTAGCTACCTAGGGGCCTCATTCTGAGCCACAACAGTGGGCTCGACTCGAGTAGCTCTCCTTTCTGGGATTACCGGAGGCAGCGGGTGTGCCTGACTGGCCTATTGCAGGGCTTCTTCGAGGTGCTAGGCCATGTCTGAGAAGTCCTGGAACCCTCCGGGGTAATTCTGAATGATCAGAGAAGGAACCAGCTCTCCCTTGATGTTCCCTACACACATTGTCAGTAATTTCTCCTAAGTTAGTTGCATATCAAGGAAGTATGTGAGCCCCTTCCACTGGGCGATGAAGTCCGCGACTCGCTCATCGGGCCTTTCCTTACACCTGAAGAGGTCTGCGATGTTCGTCTTCTGGGATGTGGAACTGAACTGGTAGAGGAATTTCCTGCGAGGATCCTCCCATCTAGTCATGGATCCGACAGGGAACTGGCTGTTCCAGATGAACGCCGGCCCCTCTAGTTTCTGAAAAAATAAATGGAGCATGGTGGCCTCCTGCTGCACTGGAGTCCCTATCATAGGCCCACACCTTGAGTTGATGTGGGCCAGGTGTTGTGGCGGGCCTCTAGTCCTGTTAAAGGGGGAGAATGTGGGGTTCCAAAATCCCGGAGGTGCTGGAATATCATCCACCCATGATGGGTACGACTTTCCATCTGGTGGGATCGCCACCTACCGAGTTTCCAAAGCCTCTAAGAGGGTGATGAGTGCTGCCATCAGATCATCTGGATGCGGGATCCTCTCCTGATGACGATCCCTAACCACAAGAACACTGTTGGGCTCTTCAATTTGGTAGAAAAGCTCAGTAGCTCATGGAGCGGCTGGTGGACTGACCCTTGGGGCTGCCGGAGGAACCCAAGAGGGGTCTCTTGGGTGGTCACGCCACTCAGGAGGGTTTGGAAAAACATATTGTGACCTCTTGCCATGAGCTCTGACCTCTCCTTTGTCAGCTAACACGGCATGATCGAGGTTTCCTGTGAGAATCTCGCCGAGGGGTAGTTGTTCCTCCCACTGCTACCCTAGCCTAGGATCACCGTAGTCTGGTCGCCACTCTGTAATGTGTTCAACCAAAATCTATTCGACCAACCTCTTCTAATCAGCAAGCTATTGGCACAGCGGGTCCTTCTCGGTATCCTTCTCTTCCTTCTGCACAGAGGAAGATGAGTTGGAGAGCTTGACAGCCCCAACGTGCTCTTTACCCTTGCCAATATTCCATCTCAGTATTAATGCCTCAGTGGCTACAGGGAGACCTAGGAGGTTCCTCTGGTGATGAGTAATCCACCCTGATGGGTCCATTGGCGGATTTTCCTCAAGGGGTAAGTCCCCATCAAGAAGTTCCAGACCGTTCCTCTCTCCCGACAGATCGGCCATGTTGACCACCGATGCCCTCAGAGGTATGTCCTCAGAGCCGCCCAATGAGTCGGGTTGTTGGTGAATCCCACTGAAGAGAAGTGTAGCGTACTGCCCCCATCAATGAATGTGCACGTGGGTGGTGGCCTCCTAGACAACATTGCGGAGTACTTGAAATCTTTGAACACATTTTTGTTGGAGGGATCTATGGTGGTTGAGTGACTTGGGGTTCCAGACTACAGGGAGCATGGTAGGTCGACCCGAAAACATTTCTCACTAATATCCTTGAGGTGTACCTGGATCCTGGGATATGGAACTTTCTGGTGGAGAAGACTAAAGTGAGTCGCCTGGAGGGTGTGGAGGAAACATTCAAACTCCCCCAGGGTGAGTGATTCTGGTGTCTCCAAATCCGACCATGCGACCGGAAAAAAATTCTAGGGGAAGTGTCCTCCTGCGAGGATGGTCTAGAGGCATCATGACTTAGGTTTAAGATCTGGCCCTTGATGGACCTATTCATCAACTGGGAGTGGGTGGGGATTTGTTAGCAGCACCGAGGCAGGCCGCTGGCCCGGTGGGCTGGTCGACAGAGAATACGGTGACCAGGCTGATTGGCTGCTGAATCCCAGGTCATCCTCCGAGGGTTGTAGTGACCTGGATTCCACGTAACGATAGGATGGACCGGTGAACAGGCATCCTGTCACAATATCGGTGCTTTCCGGGGGTGTGCTGTTTCACGGATCTTCTACCATCGACCCCCAAAAAAGATCCATGTCGTCTCTAGAATAGGTGGAAGGTGCTTTCAGAGAGGCCGATGGTGACTACAATTTTAATACCTAGGGGAACACCAAGTCTTCGTCCTTCTAGATATACCTTCGAAGGGAGGTGGGGATCATATGGATCTCACATTCAGGGAGTACAAGGCTTACGCACCACGTACCTATCACAACCCTTGACTCAGAGGACTGAGGAGAGGGCTCCATCGCCGAGTCGTACTCCGTCTCAGAGTCTGAGAAATGAACTGGTCTGATTTATGTATGGCCTTCCCTGGCATTTCTCTTACGACGACGACGTCCTTCCTTCCTTCCCCTGGGTGGCTCCTCGGGGCAGGGCTAACTTCCATCATGGAGTCCTCTGGCCGCACTGGTACAGGGGTGGAGAGGATTAAAGGTCGGGGTGTGGGGAGCACTGGGGAAAATGTCGAAAGGCACACGGGAATGACCTCCATGTGGGTGAGTGACTGGATATACAACAACTCCATACTCGCAGCCTGCGGTAGGGGAAGTGACCATGTACCCTATGTAGTGAGCGCTATAGATAGCCCCACTCGGAGTGTTGCTGTCATGGGGAAGCCCCTTACCTATGGCGAGGGTGGTGCCAGGAAAGCCTCCAGGCCGACGTTGGAAGCAGGGAGGCCCACACATTCCAAAACGGTGGCACATATTAGGCCTTCACGCTGGATGGAACTACCATGAATTGGTCCAATGTGGCCACTGACTGTGACGGCGACCGGGAGTGTTGACTAAACCTGCCCGTGTGGCGGTTGGGGCCTCGATCCGGATCGGGCATATAACTTTCCCTGCTCAATGTGTGCAAGGGTTTGATGATAGGAGTCAGCGGTGGCTCGGGACACAGTGATCACTGACGTTGATGCCCCGTGGCGAGCATCCTCTTCCACTCATGCCTGATGCTGGTGTTGGGTTAGATGGGTTGGAGCCAGTTGTGAGGGCACATGGATTGCCTGCTCCTCAGCACGGGGAGTAAGGCGGTGGCGCTGACGCGGCCTTGCGGGGTCCCTTGTCGTGAACCCTTGAAGCGGGTATCTGATTGGGCCAACCCAGACATCCCCTACCTCGTCTTCGTAGGGGAGGGAGGTGTCAAGGCGTTCTGGAGATAAGCTCCCAAAACAGTTGAATGTCGGGATGGGGAGCAGCGGCTCCCTGCCCAGCCCTAGGGGGCGGCGTTGGTCGTGAGGCGCATCTGCCTCAAGGTCCAAATGGGCCATGTCCCTGGTGGGGATGAACCCCTCCTCCTCGTACCCACGCAAAATGTCGTTGATCACCCTTCGTTGTATAATCTCTAATGGGTAGAGGGGGAATGAGCGCCCAGCAGTCGTGGCGGCCAGAGCAGCTGTGGAGGTGGCCGCGTCAGTACTGCCCCTTCCCCTGCGCCGATGCGCAGGTGGCGAATGAGCTCTGGATGGAGCGATCTGATTCCTGAAAGCAGGGAGATGAATCCATTAAAACTGATAGGAAAATAAATTGACAACCAGTTTCCCAGCACAATTCTTTCCTCCATGGTCGATAAGAGGGATCAACGCTGACAAAATCGCAGAACGGAGTGCTCAACGTCCTGACTGCCCCAACCCCCAGCAGGCTTCACGTCCTAATGTTGGATGCCCAGACATGGTGGAATTCTAATCTTCTGACGCCCCAAACGCTACCAGTCTCCATATTGAGGAGAAGAGATTCACATTGGGTTCACTATTTTCTATTTCTTATGCTATTGACGGGGGGGCGCATTTGTCACGCAGAGGGTGCACAGCTTTTTGCCCCGCATTCCTTATTTCCAAAGTCGGGCAGCATTCGCTCCATGATAGGGGACGTCTGCTCCTTCATCGAAATGGTAAGTGGGATTTCAGTTCCTCCTTCCGTGGATTCCTCCTCGGAACTCGTCCCCTAGTCCGGGTCTCCCTCATAGATTTATGACGGGTTCGTGAAACTATTATCGGTGCCATATCTTCATGGACACCAGTTAATTATGCTGCTTCCGTCAAGATACTCCAAGGGGTCTGGTCGGGGAAACAACCTTCAGTTAGGGGAGTGGTCACACTGAGGCATTGTTGGCGTGTCTTGACTCTGGGGGATTGGCATGTCTATCTTCTGCCCCTTATTATAGGGCTTCTCGAGGGTGTAGAATCTAGAGGAATCCCACCTTGAACGCATGGAATTTTATGCCATAGGCATGTATCTGAGGTTTTCCTTAGCTTACCTTGTTTAACATAGGGTATTCCACCAGTTTAACATCCAGCGGAGATGGATCAGACTTATCGGAACACCAGCTAGAGTGGATCAGATTGAAGAACCCCCTGGAGGGAACACCGATGTTGGGGTCGGCACGTGGGTGGCTTCCCGAATGATGTGGAGTGGAATGAGGTGTCATGAATCCACCGAGATGTGGCGACCCAGGTAAGAATCAGGATGGGTGATGAAGTGAAGGGGCTTGAACCTCATAGAGGCTTCCTACGTATCCCCGTGGCAGTGAATCAAAGTCAAAGTAGTTCGGGATGATATGGTGGGACACCTGAAAGGTCGACCAGGGAGAATGAACGCATGGATTGGACCCAGGGGAGTAAGACCTCCTAGTTAGAGCATGAGCTTGACGAGGAATGTTGGCTCGAGGGATAGGTCAGGATGAGACATGGGTGTTGGGCTTGGGCCTCATGGAGGATTCCTACGTACCCCCATGGAGGGGAATCAAAGTCCGCATAGTTCGATGAAATACAGTTTAATGTCATACGAGATGGGGCATTTGGGGCTTACGTTCTGAGATGGACCAAGGATACGGGGCCAGTGAACTGATGTTAAGAGGGAACTGGGGTCCAGATGAATGGGGCTTACGCTCTGAGACGGTCCACGGTGGTGGTGCTTGAACCTCGTGAAGGTTTCCTATGTACCATGCCTTAGCACAGATCAAAATCCCCGTAGTTCAGGATGGATACGACTTACACTCTGAGTCGGCCCATGGTGGAGGGTCTTGATCCTCGTGGAGGCTTCCTATGTACCATGCTTTAGCACGGATCAAAGTCCACGTAGTTCGGGATGGATGGGGCATACACTCTGAGGCGGCCCATGGTGGTGGGGCTTGAACCTCATAGAGGCTTCCTACGTACCATTCCTTAGCACAGATCAAAGTCCCCGTAGTTCGTGATTGATGGTGCTTACACTCTAAGGCAGCCCAAAACTATTGGTGAACTTCCGTGAAGGGGTCATAATGACCATGTGGTAGGCTTGAACCTCTTGGAGGCTTCCTACGTATCCCTGTGGAATGGAATCAATGTTCATGTAGTTTGGGTGGTGTAGTTTAATGTTATGCGGGACGGGTCATACATTTTAATGAAATGTTGGATGGGGCTTTGTCATGGTCGATGCCTACTCTAATCCCACATGATTCGTGCTCGGTGTGAGAATCAAGAGGTGGCAGGGACCTGACGATCACGTCACGAAGGGTGTGTCTGTGGGAAGTGAAGAGGGGATTACGCATTGGGCAGCCAACGGTGCTGGGACATACTCCGGGATGGAGGCCCGAGGGAGACAAAGCGCGAAGGGAGATGGATTTGGGACTACAGAAAGGCGGAGTCCCACTTCTCATCCTGCTCCCCACTAGCCCTGGCACTGGGGATGTACGGAGGTGCATGGGTGCTACCTTCGGCAAGAGGGGCTAGGGGCTTACACCATGGAGGCTGCCCTTCCCTGCAAACAAATGCCACTCCGAGATGGAGGATATCATCCCATGTGGGGGACGATCCCATCCCCGTAGAGATGAGTGGGTGTGGAGAATGTCGGAGGTGGGGGTACCATGTGTGCGTGGCGTGGGGCCGAACCGCAATTTAGCGTCATGTGTTGAAGACGAGGTGCTTGGCAGTTTAACTTCCTGTAGCTCGGAAGAGGTGGGTTTACTTCGCACCCCTAGGACTTACATGACCGGTACCCTCTGATCCATGTGCGAGGGAAGGTATCGGCATGGCCGTAGTGAAGGGGGGTCACAGAGCGAACCAACAATGGGTCCACGTTAGTGTGGCTATGCGATGAAGCATTAGTCATTAGTGTGCCTTTGCGAAGAATCATGAGGCAAAGCAACGCAATGGGAAAAACCACCCAAGAGACCGTGAGGTTACTTCGTATGAGCCAGGAAGGTCGTACGGGAAAACAACTCATTGTGTGTATGCTCGGTGTGTGTGCCCAGGGAATCCAGAAGGAGTACATCGGGCGCCTACACAGGGAGGCACCCGAGGAGCATCAAGGTGAGGGGTCCTAGGGGTTGCGCGCAAAGAAATGGTTCGCACGCAAAACACTGGGATGGAGCTTAATCGGGGAAGAGGGATTGTGTGTGGCTAGTTGGATCGTGCAAAGGGATATGAATTGCATGTGAGTGGCAAAGGCCTCACCCAAAGGTAAGGCCGCACCCAGAAAAATGGATTGCAAGAAATTGGACAGTTTTCCGTGCAACGGAAGGAATTACGTGCAAATGAGGAACCATAAGGGTTTCGAATTCTGTTTAAGCCAGTTGGATCGTGCGCAAAGGCCAATACTGGGGTGAGGTGGCATGAAAAGGATCAGTACCTGAAGGCCATATTTCATGCACAGATGTCTGATTTCACGCACGAGAGATGGTTCGAATTCCTCAACCTCGAAGCAGAAGGGCTCTACTTCTATTTATAGGCATCCAGTGGTGAAAACTTCAGGGTGGCGCACAAAACCTGCACACCAGAGATGGTGGCGTTGAATGTTAACCACGCGGTTGTGAGCGCGCAATTATTGCATGCCTGCGTCAGGGACCCTTCATGAATCCCGAACCCATTCTGTGTGGCACAATTTTTTCGGGTGCATTCCCCTTTTTTCCGCGCAACACTTCCAGGCCCTCCGGACCGGGTCTCCAGGTCCGAATATGACTTCGCTTTGTCATTTTAATACTGCCTTTAGTAATTATGGACTTTTCGGCATCTACAACCTTATATTTATTGTTATAACATTTTAGAGTGGGGAATCTGTTACCATAGTTAATGCTAAAATTATTTAATTAAGTGTTTAAACCCAAATAAGAGGATTTAAATAGAATAAAAACCTATAAATTTTTTATTATTTCGTGATATTTACATTTTAGTCTAACCTAGTTTTTAATTCATGACCATTTGGATGTATTGTTTTCTATAATATTCATTTGATATTTAAAAAAAACATTCTATAAGTGCCACTCTCCTCACTTATAAAAGGTCACCTAATCTCTAACATCATTAATCTAGTTTAAGCCTTATATCTCAACCATAATATTAATAAATATCTTCTCCACATCAGTAGAAACATTCAAGTGTTTTCAGTCCTCTAAATAGTCTAACCGTAGTGCCCTTTATAGGATATCTAAAGGATTCATTTCAAAGAAGTGGTAACAGACCTAACCGGTCACTTTATTTTTTACTCTTCTTTATACACAATAAATATATATTATTTTTCATAAAATAATAAATAATTATCGTAAATTTTTATAGTGTTTTTATTGTTATGAAAACACCACTATACAACCACTTTCCAATCAAATAATAAGTGAATGTATCGATAGTTCATACATAAGGATAATCGTCTCCACATAAAGTTACATATCAATTTTCAGAAGCATCTTATAAGGATGAGAATTAAGATGGATTAAATTTTTATATATGATATTTATATAACAATTATGATTCTTTATATAAAATATAATTTTTTAATTATTTTCATCATATCATTTTTGAAACAATAATATAGGTCATGAATGCGTATTGACTATAATCTCTTTAATGCAACATGTTTCATTTTTCATTTATTTATCACATGGATGGTAATAAGGATGTTATTGATGAATATATATGATATATATTATATAATAATAAATATATAATTGTTAATTATTATTTAAATCTCTTTCATTACATCATTTGGAAAATGGAAACATCATTCATGTGTGCATGCAACCTGTCGTCTCCAGGAACAATGTACTTCATTTTTCTATATATGAATTTTCTAAATGATTATAAATATTGATAAAAATAATATATATTATTTTTATACCATTAATAAAATTAATTAAATAATTTAACTTGGATAAATGTTTATGTATCGAGACATTCGATCCAAAACATGCTTGGAAAATGATGCACTCAATACCCAGAACAGTGAATTTAATAAACAATTTTTAAAAAATGGGTGATAAGATGCTATAAATACACCATAAGTGGTGTTATAGATATATGGTTATGGATAAATATATAATGTTTTATATTTATTATATAGGATGTTTAAACATGAACAAGGAACTGTGAGACTTGAGGTAAGTGCTTATTTAACAATCTCATCATTATTCTGGATTATTTATGTTAATTCTACATTGGGGAATATTTATCTTCCATTCCAATGTTTTATAAACATATATTATTTTTTTAACTATTATCCTAATTTTTTTTAAATAATTTTTACCCATGTTTTACATTTTACACAATGGGATTAAGAGAGTCTTTTTGATTTTTTCTAAATGATGATCTATGTGACTTTTACGACAATAAATTTGGATGGAATTTTATTCTGACATATATGGCCCGAGAGGATTTACATGCCATTAGTAATCCTAAATTCTTTGTATCGTACCATAAAATTTTGAAATTTTTTTTTATTAAAAAAATTTCATTCAAAAGTATGCATTTTTATAATGGGAAGTTATTTCTAAATGGAAAATTTATTTTCCTCATGATTTTTTTAGGTGAACATTAAAATTAATATCCCATATAAGATAAAGTACTCTGATGTTAATTATACTTTACTGTGGATATTATTCAAGTTTTTTATCCCTATTATTTCTTTATATTCTTTCTATTTATGATTACAATTTTTAATGTTTATAAAAACCTTTTCTTTTTATGGGTTCTAATATAAGGAATGTTTAATGATCATGTCACACACATTTGTATGGTTTTCATTATGTGATGTTTGGGACCTATATATACATCTATCTCATTAGAAAAAGTGTTATATTTCATATTAACATTATGGGATACAATTCAATAAGATTGATCTGTTACGGTAATCAATTGGGTGTGCTTGATCCATTATGGGAAGCAAGTAGGTGTTCTTGATCAACTATATGAAACATGTGTTGATGCCTATCACCATGGTCTTGGTAGATACCATTAACATTTTAATTCTTTTCTATAATAATGATGATGCCACAAACTATTATTTCTTGAGGTAATTTTTCAATATTAAGTTAGGATCACTTCTCATTCTTAAAATTCATGTCTTTGGGTATCTTAATGTTTTATGTCATATCTAATTATTATGATCACTTCTATATTGGTATTAAAATTTTATTTTTTGGTCTAGATGTATTTCTGTTATGCATATCTTGTTCTTTCATATAATCCCTAATTGATATATCCCAAATTTAACCTTAATGAGCTTCTCAGCTCACCCTCTTATGTGTGTCCTATCACATTGTTCTGATGAAACTTTGTTGTATGGTATTCCTATGAAGAGTAATATGTAGGAAGATATTTATGGATTATGTTTAATATTTTTCATAATATAAAATTACTCTATATATAATCCTTAAATAAACTAAATTTTTATTGTTCTGGAGTGTATTATAATTTTATTTAATTAATATTCATCTAAATAAATATAATATTTGTGTATATAAATCTTGTGTCCCTATACTCTCTAAGGTGTTTAGTTGAATAGTTTTATCATTTGATTATATAGTGATGTGGAAGGAATTATTTATAGATGTATTGAGTTTAATAAAACATGTAAATGATAAAAACCATAAGGATGATATGAATATCTAACCTATATAATATGTTAGATAGGAACTTCTTCATGGTTTTTCTAATGTTCATTATAGAGATTAAAAAAATTAAATGATTCACATTAGACAAAGTTAATATCATTAATTCACATTGGATTCATATAAATACAAATACATATATATATCATTAAATTAAATTATAGTTTCCCTCCCAAACTACGATTTTATGTTTATCATTAATCAATGTTAATAAGGTAGTATTTTATAATAATATGAGATGTTAAGTTTACTTTGAGTAATATTATAGTATTAGGTTATGAAATTTTATCATATGGATAAATATGGGTTTTCTACAACGCATTATCTACTATGTGTATACTACCAGGAGATTCATACACTTTTTATTTGGTATATTGGGGTAGTATGGTTCATTTTTGGAATTACCAAAACATTATGTTAGTTAGACACCTATTATAAGAAACTATAAACTTTGATATACATATTATATAATCCTTAGGCCTTGGTTGATCAGGGGGTGGTTTGGTATATTGTTGATTATGTTATTAGTTGGATCTTAACAAAGATGGAATTTTTCTCTCTCATACAATGAATGTGAAATATAAACCCCAGATTGAGATAATATTTTAATGTGTATAGGAATACCAATATATTATATATGATTTTATTATATATCAGGTGAGGGGCGTATAAAGTTCTCATCCAGAAAGGTGAATAGAATCGAATTTATTAATAAATAAAATTGGTATATACTAATTGAATAAAGAATGTATAAGATGTATATAAGGTATTAACATAATCCAAGTCCCATGGTCACTACTTATCTTTTTAGAAGGGATTATATAAAAATTATTACCTTTATATGATAATTATTGTCGACATAGGTATATAGACACATTTTTTTGAGGGAAATCACATCTGATACCTTTATAGATTGTGTTGTATTAATGATTTTATATAGGTTTATCTTATATTATATTTTATGGGACTCGGAATTCATATTTATTTTCAATGATAAAAATATCCATAGGATCAAAATTTATGTTTTACTAAATGGGGAATGATTTTACCCTAGATAGATACTATTAAAGTGTTTTTAGGTTTATCCAAAATGTGTTTTGGACGAGTACACACAGTGATACAATGTCATGTTCATGAAACCAAAAGTTTTTTGGAATATATCCAAATTTATTATTGTATATTCTTTGAAAAGTTATAATATATAGTATAATATAAAGAGAAATGGAACCAATACTATGAATAATTAGTGAAAAAAGAGATTTTATGAGCTATACCATAAATTCATAAGCTCATAAGATATTTTTTTCTGATTAAGGTGTATAATATTCTATAATAAACATATATAGTTTACCAATACCTTGGAATTTTTTTTATATGACATTGATATATACTTTCATAGCCACTACAAATACATATTTTTTTCTTTTTATGAAAATAATTTTAAGGTTAAGTGTGAACCTTTAAAAATTTATGAGTATGCACAATTCACAATGAAATGTAACACCTAATTAAATTCATGGATCATGGTGAGTGTCCCAAAATCCTATATAAATTTTGTAACCCATAAGTATTATTGTTTGGGGAATTATTGGTATTTTCAATCAAATCTCTCATCCTCCTCATTTTATAACATGAGATACTTATATATTGGGATAGTTAGAAGGGTCTTAACCATATGGTTAGTGACTTGGTATATTCCTTGAATATACCATGTATATGGGATTAGATTATCTTCTATTGATTTATCATTATATATAATTTGATAAAATATAGTTGTTTAGGAATAAATTTGAAAGGTACACATTAAAAGTTTCCTCATTTAAATTTTCATGGAATAGAACTCAAAAATGCTGATCTTGGGTTTTAATGTGTTTTTTTCGTCCAATATATAAAAATATTATTTTTTTTATCCAAAGAAACCTTTAAAACTATAGGTTGGAACAAAATTTATTTGGAATTTAGTGATAAGTAGAATATACTATCTGTATAAAAAATGGGATGTTCTAATTTTGTGTTTATGCATAGAAAGTGTGGGATGGGTATTTATTTTAATCATTGGACTTGTGTAGAGTCTTCCCTCATGTGTAAGAATGAATGAGGTAGTTAAATGTATTTTTTGGTTTATATTGTAGATTTGTTGTTCAAAATTAGTATTCTTGTGGTAATAACTCTTAATATGTGAGTGTTTTTATTGGGTATTTGGTTTTTCAAATTGGTAGTGTCATGAACCAACCCGAGTCGACCCTGAACCGATCACTCGAGTTGGCCCGGGACATGGCCCGAGAGGCGTTCCTGATCCACTCTGGTTGGCGACAAGCACCATGGAATCAAAAGAGAGTTAGAAGGAATGATTTCAGCAGATAAAATAAAGAAAGTAGAGGAATGAAAATAGAACAACACATAGTAAATAAACAACACAAAAAAATGACCAAAAACAACAGACTAACTTGACCATGGCCAAAACTCCTCATGACCTCGAGAGTCACTCTCCACACCACAACCATGTCTCTCCCACGGTGAACAAGCTCAATTAAACCTACAACAGAAACTAAAAACAAGACAACACTATAGGCATGAGTATTAAAACTCCGTAGGTACGCCCGACTAATTCTATTCCCAATGCACATAACATTAAATAAAGTATTTATCAATTATAGGTTTGAACTAAATTATATAAAATTCTATTTTCCACACACACATTCATTTCTAAAACATGTAACAGTCCATTTACCTTTTTAATATAAAAAAACAAGTTTAGTTTTTGAAAGAAATAGATGCATTTCATTTTAAAACGTTTTTGCCAAGAATTTATAAATCCAAATTTTAGTTGTTTTTCAAATGGGAAACCACACACAACGCACAACGCACACTAAGGGAAATGGAAATAGTGGCACACGGGGCCAGCAACTGAACTATACCTCTCAATTTTTCACAACATACAAATAAACACTAAAAGAAACATGGGTCAAACCTAAGAGATCATGAACAATCTAGAATGTACTATACATGTGACTCATCCTGAAAGCATAATCCAACTCGATGGCGTCATAACACCCTACTGCTCAGCATAGTCCTGCATGGCCTAACCGAGGGGCCCAATCCCCATAGCATCATTAACTCAGTATTCGCCTACTATAGGGCCACTAGACAAAGTGTAATCTAAACTAGTGCAACAATCATTCTCAGAAGATTCACTCACTTTTCCAGGTTCCCATGTCAACACATGAAATAAAAAGGGGTGTGTCCACAATTAAAATCAATCAGCCACGATGCCCAAATATTACACATATCTCACGAAATCAATGCACACCAAAGATCACCCCTTACTAACCCCAAAGTGAGTTTTTCCAAAATAATTTATTTTATTAAAGTGCCAAACGGGCCTTAACCAACACTAAAGAAAAACCTCATTTCTCAAGAAAACCCAAAACACTTGTTCAGAAGAAATCATTAATCTTTTAAACCAAAAATAAATTTTAAATTCCATGAATTATGTTTAAAATCCAAATAGTAATTCTTTCACTACTGGGTGTCCGTTCATCAAGAAAATGTTTCAAGTGTCCGGTATAGAAAAAACGGCTCTTTTCACACCAAATAATCATTTAAAAATAATTATCTTATATTATTTCTTATTCATTAAAATTAATAAAACATCAAAAAATTAATAAATTCTAAATTTAAAGGTGAGTCTAGTGGAGGAACTACCTCTCCTCGCAGACCAATACGATGAGGCGACATGCCTGTCCCGGGCGCACAAACACGCGCAAGATGATAACGACATGACTGTGGAATTACCGCACCAACACGCTACAACAAAAGTAGAATAATCTATAACATAGACACAGTGACTAAAAATAACTCAATGATTAAACATCGCAAAAATAATTAAAACATCACAACACACCGTAAAATAATCTGAGAAAACAAAAGCACAAAGCTCACTTGAACACCAGTGCAGGTGAAACTGTGTGAGCAAAGGAGGCAGTGGTCAACGTTGGGGTGCACTCAATCAAAGGGATCACACGAAAGATAAAATGACCGTTGAGGATGTTGGTGAAGAGCATGGGATGATTGGGAGGGTGCGTGATATCCGGACCAGAGGCGTGTTGGCCGAAAGGGCGCACATTGCACTGGCGGGGCCGGCCGGACGGCGCACAGCTGGTCGGAATGCACACAACCGGAGGGAACGTGACTAGAAATAGCTCTGGCGCGTGTACGAAACCTGAAAAAAGGTCCGACAGAAATAGTATGTGGCTGGTATAGCAAAGGGGGAAGTTGTTGGGGCGTTGCACTACTGCTGGTTGGCCAAAGTAAGGAAGGGGATGTATGTTACATACAAAGAAAAAAAAAATAATCAAAAATACATGAAATTTAATCAAACCATGTTTCTTAAAAACTAGTAAGGACATAGAAAACTCGTTCTCGAATGAGGATCAAAAATAGTAGTTGTGCCTTCAAACCTATAACAGCAACATGGCTTCATCAAACCCATAAAATCTACCTCGATATGCAGCAGTTGAAGAACTTAGACCAGCAAAAAAAACAGCCTTCAACCATAGAAATAGCCCTTCTATCATTTGGAGAACATGATGGTGCAATAGAAGTTTAGCTTCTCTGTCTACAATATCAATACCAAATGGACAGAAACATGGGTGTCAGCTAGGTTTGGGGTAGCATCGGGGATTGGGTCACACAAAGGAGGCCCTCTAGTTGGGGAAGAAGGGAGCGGTGTCACTGTGCCAGAAGGGAGGAGGGTATCTGAAAATAGAGGCAGAGGGTGGTGGCACTGGTGAACAGGAGGGTCATCATGTTCAGAGGGAGGAGGCAGAACCGGTGGAGGAGGAGTGTTCTGGCTAGAGGATCTCCAAAGGGTGTGCGGACAGGGAGCCGACAGGAGGGTGCGGAGGCAGCGGGTTCCAGAGGGGTGTGGCATGTTGGTTGGGTACAAAGCATGGGTAGTGCGCTGGAAGATGGGAAGGGTTTCTGCACCGGATAAAGAGAGGTAGTTGGTGAGATGTAGAGCATGGTGCGGGAAAGCAGGAGAAGGGCGGGGGTGGCCGGTGCACTGCAAGGTAGGAGGAGGGCGTGACTGGTGCTATTCGTGGACGTGAAGGGGAAGGAGGTTGGTAACAATGGGTGGTGTGGCGCGGCTACGTGAGGATGCTGGGTGAAGGGAGAGCAGGGGTCGGTGAAGGGATGGGTGCGGGTGAGTCGAGGCGTCGTAATGTCGCATGGTAGGGGGAGGTGAGTGCGCTGCGAGGGAGAGAGGCATGTGGCGAGAGAGAAGAAGGGAAAGGAGGGGGTGGCGGTGCGTAGGGAGAGGGGGAAGTCGAGGGGTGCACTAGTGTTAGGGTAAAAAAACAGATAAAAAAACAAATTATTACTTCAATTAAAATAATACAAATGATGGTAATAAATATGTATTATTAATAACACAATTTGGAATAAATAAATAATCATACTGATACCAATATAAATAATAGAAAATAATCATTTCATTCTAATAATAATAATCAAAATTATTAGTAACCATGAAAATTCTAACCAATGGAAAAAATTACAAAGTTTATTCAATTTAATATCTCCAAAGACAGGAGGATCATGGAGAAGCCCGGGTGGAGCCACGTGGGGTTTTAAAAACGCGCCTCGCCCGTGCGCCCAGTGACGTCAACTCAAAAAAAACATGCTCTACCCATGCGCCCAACAACATCAACTCAAAGAAACATGCTCTGCACGTGCGCTCAGCGACGTCAACCCCAAAATGCGCATTTTTTTTGACAAAACTCAATAATCCAGTTCAGTATTTCAACCCGAACCTCGATAAAAAAAATTTAAAACCAAATACAATTATAAAATAAAAATAAAAAACAGGTCGGGGTGTGACATTTCTCCCCACAATAACGCTTCCTATCCTCAGGAAGCCACAAAAAGACCTAGAACCAAGAAGAAACTCCTTAAGTGTCACTCACCTCTAAAATATTATGTGCCTCTAATTGATCGATCCAACCAGACACTGAAAACCCATGACACACAAATCATCGTTAAAACAAGATCACCTTAATCGTCACCAAGGAGAACCCAAACCATCTATTTCAACCAAAGAATGAATGAAGTTAAATCACCTCCAAGACTCATAACTATAAACTTAGTCCAATAAAACCATTGGGTGTACTCCAATCTCAACGTTCACTCAAGAGGATGAATTCAAGATTAGGTGGTTCCGCACGAGACCACCTAACACCAAACGATACATGAAAAGAAACTCTGATATGGACACAGGGAGGCCTGAATAGACTCCCCACCATAAGGATTGGGCTATCTCTTAATTATTTTAGGTGTAACTCCATGAGACCCGTTGTGGGTCTCCCCACCATAAGAGATAACATGAATAACTGAACATAAAGACTTCCCACTGAGACCAAAAACCCCCACCATGAGGGGGGGCGGAAGGCCGAACTGGTAGTACATCAAAACTACCACCATCATCATATCTATAAAATCGCACCCTCAGAAATACATAAACCATTTCACACTATGGAATGAGATTAAACCAAGGCCCTTCTTCACCATTGGGGTTCTCCTGACTAGGAGCCAGCTTCACTCCGGAGCCTATGGCTGGAGCACCGATGATTGAAACATCTCTTTCCATGTAGTCAGGCTTCATAAATTCCCTAATATAACCCACAAACCATAATTTCACCAAACACACTTCCAATAAAATAAATGATTCAATGAGGTTCAACCACAACCATTCTTACAACTGAAAGAAAAAGAACACTGAAAAACGCAACCAGAGACGATTACTACACCCATGAGACACTAAAAAGAGAAAACCTCAAACAGTTCCACAAACATCGCCCTAATTCTACTGATGGGATATGGTGACCTTCGAAGAGACAAGTCTAACTTCAACGTGATTCTTGGAAAAACCATGGAAAAATCGCTGTGAGTGACCCCAACGTCCATATGTGTGGCAGGGTCACGGAGCACTCAGACACGTCAGCCTCTTATGACCCTACTTCCCATACTAGTGATAGATCACGACATTGCATTGTGGAGAAAAAAACAGAATGTCTGAAGGCCTCTTGATTCCTCTACTAGCACCACCAGCATCAGGTCGCTTCTCACTCTTCTTAACACAATCCTCTTCACTGCATCCCAAAGTTGGAGGATTGTCCACCTCAAGTCCTCCTACTAACCCAACATCAGCCAAAAAGGATTTCCCCACAACATCTGAGAAGGTGGTTAGGTTGAGCTGTTCCACTTTTGATCGCAGCTCAGGTAGGAGTCTAGACATAAATTTTCGAGCCTTCCCAGGATCATTCGCAAAAAACCACAGATCATACGGAACTAGGTATATGAAACGTCGATATAATTCCAACACCAATCCATCACCTTCTTGAAGACCGCACAACTCCATCCTCTTCCTCAGCTTCATCATCTCAAAGAAATATTTCTGGATGAACGATGACTTAATGAACTCCCAAGTGAGATCTTCTCGAGGCTTGCTTCAAGTGACAAATTTCCACCACTTCCAGGTTGGACCTTCAAGCATAAAGGTATCCCACTTCACCTTTAACGACTCAGGCGACACAAGATTATAGAAGTTCCTCTCAATAATCTGCAACCACTCCTCTGCCTCAAGAGGATCTGCATTCCCTTAAAATAGGGGAGGGTTTAACTTCAAAAACTCAAGGATGTAGTACATGGACTGATCAATTGGAGGGTTTGCTAAGGATGCACCAACCAATGCTACACCTTGGGAATCCATCAAACCATTGTGAGGGGGATAACAATAAGGAACAAGAAATAAATACGATGGGTCAAACATGGTCATTTTCAATTCAAATACCAAAATAATGCTTTTCAAAAAGATTTTCAGAAACAAGGAAAACCCAAACGATTCACTAGAGGGAAACTATTGATAATGGGTGACTCGACCATATGGTTGGCGGCCATACGCCAGTCACACCACTGTTACTGAGAGAATCCTTGGGTAAATTCTCTGGCTCCAGATGGTTTTCCAGACCATGCGAGATCATAGAGGTCACTTTCCTAACAATCATTTCATTTCCCAATACCAAACATACCATAAGAATTAAAATACATCGACAATCCAAACATCCCATGGTAATCCAAGGTTCTGAACGAGCAAGGGCTCATAACGTCCTTGTCGTCCGTATGCCTCGAGTCCCAACAATTCTACTCCTTATACCATGACAACCCCAAATAACAATGGGCACTTTGAAAAACAAGGTTCGCTTAGGAGCCAACCTTCTCTGATACCATTTTGTCACAAACCAACTCGTGTCGACCCTGAACCAGTCACTCAAGCCGGCCCGTGACATGGCCCGAGAGCCATTCATGATCCTCTCGGGCTGGAGAAAAGAACCAGGGAATCAAAAGAGAGTAAGATGGAATGATTTCTCCTGATAAAATAAATAATGCAGTGTAATGAAAATAGAACAACTCAAAGAAAAGAAACAACAACAAAAATGACCAACAACAACAAACTTACCTGACCATGACCAAAACTCCTCGTGACCTCGAGAGTCACTCACCACACCACAACCAAGTCTCGCCCACGAAGAACAAGCTCAAGTCAACCTACAACATAAACTAAAAATAGGAAAACACTATAGACGTGAGTATTAAAACTTAGAAGGTAGGCCCGACTAATTCTATTCCCAATGCACATACCATTAAATATATAATTTATCAATTCTAGGTTTGAACTAAATTATATTAAATATTGGTTTCCACACACAATTTCATTTCTAAAACAAGTAAAATTACATTTCCCTTTTTAATATAAAAAACATGTTTAGTGTTTGAATTAAATAGATGAATTTAATTTTAAAACATTTTTTAGAACAATTTATAAATCCAAATTTTAGTTTTCGGTCAAATGAGAAACCACACACACCACCCAACGCACATTAAGGGAAATTTAAAAGGAGGCACACTGGGCCAGCAACTGAACTAGACCTTTCAATTGTCCGCCACATACAAATAAACACTAAAAGAAACATCGGTCGAACCTAGGAGATCGTGAACAATCCAGAACGTACTATAAATGTGGCTCATCCAAAAAGCGTGCCCTAACTCGATGAAATTATAACGCCCTAATGATTGGCATGGCCCTGGATGGCCTAACCGAGGGGCCTAATCCCCATAGCAGTAATAACACAGTATTCCCCTGATATGGGGCCACTAGCTAGTTCATAATCTAAACTAGTGTAGTAATCATTATCAGAAGATTCAATCACTATGATAGGTTCCCATGTCAACACATGGAATAAAAAGGGGTGCGTCCACAATGTAGATAAATCAGTCACAATGCAAAAATATTACACATAGCTCACGCAATCAACGGACACCAAAGATCACCCCTTACTAACCCAAAAGTGAGTTTTTCTAAAAAAAATTATTTTATTATAGTTCTAAACGGGCCTTCACCAACTTTAAATAAAAAACTCATTTCTCAAGAAAACCCAAAACACATGTTCCGAAGAAATCATTTATCTTTTAAACCAAAACTACATTTTTAATTCTGTGAATTGTATTTAAAAGAAAAATGGGCATTCTTTCACTATTTGGTGTCCGTTCTTCATGAAAATTTATCAAGTGTTCGGTATAAAATAATCGGATATTTTCACACCAAATATTGATTTAAAAATTAATTATCTTATATTATTTCTTATTCATTAAAATTAATAAAACATCATGCAATTAATAAAATCTAAATTTAATGATGAGTGCAGTGGGGGACCTAACTCAGCTCGCAGACCAAAATGACAACGCAACACGCCTAGCAAGGGCGCACAAACACGTGCAACCTGATGACCGCCGGACCGCGGAATTACCTCACCAGTGCACTTCCAAAAAAGTATAATAATATAAAACATAGACACATTGAATAAAAATAACTCAACGATTAAACATCGCAAAAATAATTAAATCATAACAACAAAACGTAAAATAATCTGAGAAAACTAAAGCATAAAGCTCACTTGAACCCCAGTGCAGGTGAAACGGCGTGAGCGAAGGAGGAATGGGTCAATGTTGGGGTGTGCTCAGTCAAAGGGATAAAGTGAAAGATAAAATAACTGGTGAGGATTTTTGTGAAGAGTGCGAGCTGGTGGGGAGGGTGTGCATTGGACGGACTAGAGGCGCATTGGATGGAAGGGTGCACATTGCACTGGCGGGGCTGGCCAGATGGCGCGCAACTGGTCAGAAGGCACACAACCAGAGGGCACGTGACTAGAAAAATGTCTGGAACCTACACAGAACCTGAAAAGTGGTCCGACGGAAGGAGTCTGCGATTGGTATAGTGAAGGAGGGAAGTCCTCGGGGTGCTGCACCGCTGCTGGTTGGCCAAAGAAAGGAAGGGGATGTATGTTATATACAAGGAAAAAAAATCAAAATTACATGAAATTTAATCAAACCACATTTCTTGAAATCTAATAAGGAAATAGACAACTCGATCTCGAATGAGGATTAAAAAGAGTAGTTGTGCCTTCAAACCAGCAACAACAACCTGGCTTCATCAAACTCACAAAATTTGCCTCAATATGCTGTAGTTGAAGAACTTAGACCAAAAACAACAACAGCCTTCAACCATAGAAATATCCATTCGATCATTGGGAGAACATGATGGTGCAATAGAAGTTTGGGTTTTTTGTCTACAATATCAATACCAAATGGACAGAAACACAGGTGTCAGCTGGGTGTGGGGTAGCGCTGGAGATTGGGTAGCTCAAAGGAGGCGTGATAGCTTGGGGATGAAGGGAGAAATGTTGTTGTGCTGGAAGAGAGTGGGGGTATCTGAATAGGGAGGCTGAGGGTGGTGGCGCCGGTGAACAGGAGGGCCATCGTGTTTGGAGGGAGGAGGCAGAACTGGTGGAGGAGGAGTGTGCCAGCAAGAGGATCCCTATAGGGTGTGTGGACAGGGAACTGACATGAGTGTGTGGAGGTAACGGGATCTAGAGGGGTGTGGCATTTTGGCTCGGTGCAGATAAGGGGGAGTGCGCTGGAGGATGGGGAGGTTTTCTGCATGGGAAGAGGAGATGCAGTCGGTGAGAGGTAGTGCAGGGTGCGGGAAATCCAGAGATGGGAAGGGGTGGCCGGTGCACTGCAAGGCTGGATGAGGGTGTGGATGGTGCTATGCGGGGATGCGTAGGGGAAATAGGTTGGTGACGAGGGGTGGTTCGGCTCTGCTACGTGGGGTTGCGGGTGGAGGGGGAGCAGGGGTCGGTGACGGGATGTGTGCGGGTGAGCCGGGGCATCGTGTTGTCGCACGGTAGGGGGAGCCGAGTACGCTGCAATGGAGAAAGGAATGTGGCGAGGGAGAATAAGGGGAATGAGGGGGTGGTGGCGCGTGGGAGATGGGAAGTTGAGGGGTGCACTAGGGTTAGGGTAAAATTAGAAAAAAAACAAACAAATTATTACATCAATAAAAATAATAAAAATGATGGTAATAAATATGTATTAATAATAACACTAATTGGAAAAAATAATCATACTAATACAGATATAAATAATAGAAAATACTCATTTCATTCTAATAATAAAAATCAAAATTATTAGTAACCCTGACAATTCTAACAAACGCAATAAATTACAAAGTTTATTCTTTTTAAAATCTCCAAAGACAGGAGGATCGTGGAGAATCTCGGGCAGAGTAGTGCGGAGTTTTCAAAACGCGCCTCGCCCATGCGCCCAATGAAATCAACTTAAAAACACATGCTCTGCCCGTGCACTCAGCAACGTCAACTCAAAAAAAATTGCTCCACCCATGTGCTCAGTGACATCAACCCCAAAATGTGCATTTTTATTTTGACAAAACTCAAAAATCCAGTTCGGGATTTACCCAAAACCTCGACAAAAAAATTTAAAACCAAATAAAATAATAAAATAAAAATAATAAACAGGTCGGGGTGTGACATTCTCTAATTGGTATGAAGTGTTATAACTTCTTAATGGAATATACTACAACCCATATAGCATTATGATCATTATATGTTTTGATGATTCCCATATAAAATCAACAATGATGTTTTCCCATGTTCATTCAGGTATGGATAATCGTTGTAACAACCCTTTAGACTTCCGTCCTTTCTTTTTATCATGTTGATCAACCAAGTACTGAGAAACTAAATTTTCAATATCTCTCTTCATTTCATCCTACAAGAAATAGTCTTTATATTCTATCTACATCTTTATAATTCAAGGATGAATAAAGAATGATGAACTATCTGCCTCATCCAAGAACACATTTCTATATTTAGTATGGGAGGGACACATACATGATTATTAATCCTTATTATTTCATTACATTATAGTATGAACTCAAGAACATTTCTCACCTTCTTTTGTAGAAAAACATATTACTTCTGAACCACTTCAATCCTCACATGGATATATTGTTGACCATTTTGTTGATCCAGAAAAAAATTCACATGCTCCATTAATACTTATTGGATGATAGTTTATAAATCTATAGATATTAGATCTTTGTGATCGTCATCATATTTAATCTAGATTAATATATTTATCTCAAATCATATTCCACATTGTTCTCTTTCCTGTAGTGATAATTTATTGAACAGTTATGATCATTAATAATCACCAACCATATTCCCTTGTTCCTCATCAAGTATTTTTTAGTGAAAATATATTTTAAACTTTGGAAATCAGTATATATGTCACACATTTCTCTAGAAAGATAATTCTTCAATATCATTAAGTAAATGATTTCCACAACTAACTCCAAATCGTGTTTTGAGACCTTCAATTACTATAATGAATAAGCTATCACTGTATCAATTTTCATTATAATACATCCAAGTCCATTATCTGATGCATAATTATTGATCACAAATATTTATAAACTATAGGGTAGTGTGATCACAGGTTCACTAACTATCCTTCTTTTTAGCTCCATGATATTCTCTTCACATTCCTCCATCCGTAGGAACATTAATCCTTTCCATATATACATTGAATTAGGAATAGATAATAAGGGTAAATATTTCATAAGATCATGATAATATCGATCTAAACCATGGAAAATATGGTTTCCAATCACCTTGGTGGGTCTAGGACATTTTTCAATAACTTATTTAAATTAAGGATCTTCTAATATACCCTCACTAGAATTTATAGGACCCAAAAATGAAAATTTTCTGAAGCCTAAATTCAAACATTATTTTATTTTTCATAAATATGGTCATTTTTAGGGTCTTTAGCACATTCCTTATTTGATATTAGTGGTCTTGTGTTCTCTTAGAATATACCAGAATAACATCTGTAAATACTACCACAATGTATTCAATATATTCTCTAAAGACTCTATTCATTATTTCCTTGAAAATAGTAGGAAAATTTTAAGACCTAAAGACGTCACTAAAAATTGACAGTGTCGATACCTCATAAAAAATTCCATTATAGGAATAAAATCCTTCTTACCCAACAATTGAACATATATAAATTGAATATAAACCTATAAAATTTATTAAGATCCAGGTAGTTGATCAAATAATTCATCAATAAGAAATATATTCTTTTTTTCATTATTATAATATTATTAATCACCATATATTCAATTATTAGACAAATTGACCCATATTTGTAATTAAAAAATATAATTAGTGCATGTCTTTATAACACACTAGTCTTTATGAATTCCTTTTCAATGTTCTCCTGGAGTAACTTATTCAATTCATACTACTCAAATGGGGATACTCAATAATGAGTCTTCAAATTTCATTTAGCATTAATTATTTGTTCTGTTGAAATATCAACATCATGAATCAGTGTAAGACATATATACTCTTCTATAATTTCATCACGAAACACTTGTACAATAAGTTTATCCTAAATTTTTGGTTTCTTCCTTACCATATGAGATAGATAACCATTATTTATAGGAATTAAGACCCATAATATGGAATAAATTTCTATTTTAATTTCATATTATTCCAAGAATCAATAAATAATTATAGGATCATTTGGATTTTTAAATATTTTTTCTTCTTGTAAATTAATATGGGATTTATATAGATAAATACAATCAATGCCTAGATTTACATTAATATTTTCTAAAGGGAGAATCAAAAGATTTCTAGGAAGAACAATCCCACATACATCAACTAAGGAGTACCTATAAACTTGAGATGTGGCCATTGGGCCATTATGATATTTCAATGATATCTCAATATATATTTTTTAGTTGATATAGTGATACCCTTAGAAAATTATTTATAAATAATAGAGTGGGCGGATCCATAATAAAATATGACATTAGCTATTATAGAGTTTATGATAAGTGTTCCTTTCACCATGTCATTCTGACAACCCACTTTGGTTGTTTTGATAGCATGATATTTACCATTTTATTCTGGATTAAGAGGTTATTACTGTTGATAATCCGAAACAATATGATTCATTCATTTTTGGAATAATTAACATACTCATTTCATTTAAAGAATTGGATCATCTGTGATGAATTAGTTTGAGTTCTCTTTTCCTCCATTTTATTAATCATTCAATTCATCACATTTCAACATTCATGTGATTTATGACATACCATTCCACATTTAAAGAACCTCCCAATTCCATTTAAAATATCCCTTGATGTTTATTCACACGTTTCATGAATGTATAAGAATATAATATTTTTCCACCATGTGATTTATTTAAATTTTCATGAAACTCAATATTTCCATTCTTATCAAAACCATGATAATTGTGGAGTCCTCCAATTTAAATTTCTCTTTTAGTGAAAATTGAATTATTTTTTTCATAACTACTGATATCTATTATAGCTAATTAGTTTTAGTGAATTGGTTGTAAGAAACCAAAAATTTGATCGATTTTACTTTTATGGATGTTAATTATAACAGAGGAAAACCTTGAAAGCCTTGTAAAATTTTCCTCATACGTACAAATTGAGTCATCATTCTATTTATCCAGCTGAAGAAATTCCTTATCCAAATATGTTGTCAGAATATGAGTAAATTACTTACCTAATAATATTTTCTTAATATCATCCCATTCCTTGGATTTAATTTATTCATATTTCATAATATTCTTGATAATATTCCACAATTTATATGATTTAAATTAGGGATGATAAAAAACATGGTAAACATTTTCATGGCCTGATCATTGAAGAATTGAAATTTTTTAATCAATGGTTTTGATCCATATATCATACAATAATGGATCATAAAGTCTATGAAAATATGTTTTAATGTATCTTCATCAAATAAACCACATTATATTGTTCTATCCCTTCATTATTTGTAATTTCTGTCTGATTCATTGTATTATAATGTTGTGTGAGCATAATAGAAAGATTCCAAATTCTATATCCTAACATTTCATTGCTTAGGGGAGAAATAATTGAAATGTATACCACATTCAGAATTAACATGATTTTATCATGTTTCAACCAGTAACTAAAACCAAAAATCATATCTTATGAAATAATAATCATAGTGGAATACAAAATAATTAAAAACAATTATTTATAATGTTTGAATGATGAAAAATTCTTCTAAGACACCATATGTTAGACATATGTCATTCATGATCATATCCAAAACATTATAATTTTATCCTATACTTATACTAATCCATAGTGTCTTCATAAATTTTTAATAACCCTAATATCGATATATTGACTAAACATTGCATTGATTCAAACTATAATGGTATAAAATAATAATACACAAATATTACATCTATTTAGATGAATATTCATTACATAACAAGAAAATACATGTCATCACAATAATGGTTTAGAGTATTTGGAGATTATATATAAAATATTATTATTTTAAATGTATATTTAACATCTACCATAAATACCCACTAACATAGTACAATTCATAGGCATACAAAAGAAAACATTCTTCATAACATAGGGAAAGAAAACATATGAAATGAGTGATATTAGATGCTCAGTTATGGTAAACATGGGATATATTAATTTAGGATCATATGAATGAATAATATATGAATTAAATAATTATATACTGACCATAACATACAATTTTTATACATTGTTTAAAAATATATCCCAAACATGAGTTAGGGGATAAAGCATTAACATTTCAAAATACATGAATCATAAGGATGAAAATTCATTATAACTCAATAATGAACTATAAGATCTTGTAATAATTGTTCATGGAATAATGATGAGTATAGAAACAATTTTATATGTAAATTTTAACTACCAATACCATCAGATCAGGCATCAATACTTGGTTCTTATAGTGGATTAGGCACATTGATTTATTACCATAATGGATCAAGCACATCTCCTTATTTCCCAAAACATGTCAAACATGTTGAATTTTTTAATTAACTATATATTGAGATATAATAATTTACCTGATTCATTATAGGGATACATAATTCCCACCCTTAATATAATTAAAACAATATATATGTGTTCCATATGTTCTTAAAAATCAAATCATATCAGAACCCTTGAAAAAGAATTGAGTTTCATTTATATTTAATCTTTTCATCATAAATGTAATATATCTAGATAAATAATAATAATTTTCTCATTGAATCATATCCCCATTAAATAATAGGTAACATGAATGTATTTCAAATTAGATGTAATATTATTTTGAAATATCACTTGGAAATATTCTTGAGGAAAATAAATTTTCAATTTTAAAAACACTTCTCTTTTAGAAAAAACCATGCACATTAAATGGAAAATTTTCATTTGTAAATAAAATTATAATGTAAGATTTCAATAAGTAAGTTTTCATGATATGATAAAATCTAGTCTTATTCTATAATTTTAGAAAATATTCTATCCATATATTTGTCAGAAAAGTCACAAACAACTTAATTTAGAAAACCAAAACAATAATCCATCAAACTATTTTGTAAAAATTCAAATTTGAGAAATGAAGAAATTGAATATTTTTTGGATAATTTTAAATAAATTTTTTTATTTTTTTATAATATTTATACATGATAGGTAAATATTACCCAATAGAGTCTTCATCGTAAATAATATCGATTAATGAAGATATTTTGAAATAAACACTTACCTTAAGTCTCACCTTTTATCATTCACATTGAAAGCTTCATCATAATAAATATTTAATTATTATAAATTTATTCCATAACCATATATCTCCCATAATATGTATTTTTTATTTATTAGAAATTATCATTCGATTATTAATAATTTTTTATGAAAATCACTATTCTGGGTGATTACTACTTAGTTTTAAAACGATGTATTTCATCGTTAGTCCTGATAATTATAATTTGATATAGTGTCATAATTTATTGAATGTTAATCAGGTTTTAAAATGTAAATATATTAATTATGTAAATATTTGTAATAATTCGTCTATTTATATATATATGAATTGCATCGTTCATGTAGACAGTATGTCATACGTACGTAAGAACACTGTTTCCATTTTTTGAATGATGGAATGAATGAAAGGTAAATATTTCATAAAATGTATATAATTCTTATCATATCATATCATAAAATATATATTAATAAAATCCATCATTATTACCATCTATGTGAAATATAAATTAAAAACAAATCACATCTCACCACATTGATGATAATATATATGAATGCACGAGCGACGTTATCATTTCATAATAGATTGAATGATAAGAAGTTATAAATGATATTATCATTATAATAGTGTAATTATGTCATAAATATCATATATAAACATTATACCCACCATAATTATTATCCATAAATTGGTTATGGAAAATGAATTGCATCTCTACGTGAAGACGGTAAGCTGTACATATTAATGAGCGATAATTTCAGTTAATATATCATGAGAAAGAGTGTGTATAATTGTGTTTTAATTATCATTATAAAATTTCATATTATTTATGATATTTATATCATTATTTTATGATAAATATCATAGTTCTAGATCAGATAAAGAATAGTATAAAAAATAAAGTGATCGGTTAGAGAGATTACACCCCCTTCGAAACAACTCCTTTATATATCATCTAAAGGTCTCTAGGGTAGTAATTTTTTGGTTAACCAAAACCTATAGAATGTGAATAATTATATAATTTTCCAAAATATGGTTGAGTTAAAAGTCTCAATGTTTTTAGGGAGGAGGATTGTTTTTATAAATATGTTGATGGTCACTTTTAGAATATCTTTAAAAAAAATAAAATATAATAATTCAATTCTAGAGTCACCACCAAAAAATATATATAATTTTATTCATTAGGGGAAAACAAGATACCCAAAAGAGAAATAAATGATAGAGAAATGGATAGGGGGCTATGGGGGATGAATTTAATAGAGACTAATGGAATCTCCTCTAACTAAATTGATACCTTCAAGGGGAAATGATCCCATGCAATAAATATTTTCTATACCACTGTGAGTATCAGTAGATGGAATAGAGGAAAAGAAGTTAAAATCATTTTTACCCTCCCACCATGTATGAATGTAATATATGTGGTTTGAGATGATCTACCTACATCTTTTATATAGTGTATTATTGACCAGCGGGTGGATCCATTTCCATGCAATTCTTTATCTATCATTGTGGAATCAGTTTCAACAACTTCTAACCCAATACATCCCTTCTTAAAAAAGGAAAACTGATATACATTTCATGGGAGTATTCCTAATTATAGTCTCCATTTCCCAAGAACTAAGTTAAGTATAAGATTATATAATATTTTGAAAGACACACAATACACCCCCCATAACACCTATACTATAAGACACATCTGTGTTGATCTTAAAAGTAATTCAATGAGGGAACCATCCAACCTACTGAATATGATGAGTATTTATCGTATAGGGTGGGAGGTTACTAAAAATCTTATGTGTGTTTAGTGATGGATAATAGGCATACCTTTTAATTAAATGTGTTAGATTTATAATAATGCATCTAATTCTAAAGTCAATAGTTGGTCTTGATAAATTAACCCCTTCATAGAAAAATTTGTTCCTCACCTTGCATATTCCCCAAAAAACTACCAAAAGGAAAATAATTCTTTCCACCTTCTCTATAAATTTTTTTTATTCTATAACAAAAGTGAGATGAAGGAGGTTTTCGAGTTCTCCTGAGAGGGTATACTAGTACAAAT
Organism: Viscum album; assembly: GCA_963277665.1. Classification (NCBI taxonomy): domain Eukaryota; kingdom Viridiplantae; phylum Streptophyta; class Magnoliopsida; order Santalales; family Viscaceae; genus Viscum; species Viscum album. Next base: position 1,254,865,791 of record OY728142.1, on the reverse strand, counting down.
AAGAAAGGAGACCCACACTACACTTTCACATTCACCAAAAAGAACATGTGTTCTGATGATTCATCCCAGCGATACCTACAATAGTTTTTTATGGAAAAAAATATAAGTATCAGTATGGTTAAAAATCTCATTAGTGGATAAATTAGGGTTCATGAATAGTCATAAAAGAAAAATGAGATTTTTATATATCCCTGAACTCTAGTGGATCTCTCCCTCCTCATCATTTGAGTTGAATCTATCATCATCCATCGATATACTTTGGCTGAGAATATTCTTGACAAAGAACCTATAAAAACAAAATTATCCAGCATAGTGTTTGTAATAATTTGATTTAAATCCTCATGTTGATTACTATAGAGAATATCATGGAAGGAACATGGATGAATGCATCTATGTATAAAAGTAATATCCAGCATTGGGCACCCATGGAAACCCAACTGGGTGCCGACCCAATTGTTTTGCTAGAAATTGATGTCGCCTTAACTAAAGAACCCCTGGGAGAGGTGTTATAGAATTGAGATATGTGTGTGCATCGAATTCTATAATTATAATACATTCCCCCTAAGAAAATTTTGTATTCTCCCATAAATTAAAATGATAATATTTCCTCATAAAAGTTTTACATCAATTTACTCCCATGATAACTTCTCATTCATATTGTACATTAGGACAAAAACAATGCTAATATATATCCCCCCTTCCTTCATTGTCCTTTCTATCAAATCCCATGATGTGAAATGGTCATTTCCTTCAAAATGTACATACCATATGAAATTATTTGTGATGTTATTTATTACATTTATTAACCCCTTATAAACATTAATCGATGACCAGACATGCATTGGGATGGAGGATATCACATTATTAAATGAAGTAACTCTTCCTACAACATATAAGTACATGTTTTTCAAATCCATGATACGCAAAATGGTTTTACTGGCCACCCTTTCAAATTGTCATATATGGAGTTTGTGTGAGTAAATTGTACCACCCATCTATCACGGGGTAAAAACCTTATATTCATACACAAACTTTTCTCCATGGAATAGACATGATTTTCTAATCACCAGTTTGACATAAAAATACAACTCTTCTCAAGATTCACTATATTTAAACTCCATTATCCATAAACCCCTTGGATATTGATGATTTCTAATATTGATATTTTATTAGAATTAATGAAAATTATGGATTCATATGAGATCATTGGATTAGAGATACCATAAAACTGTTAACTAAAATGATAATACTAAATAGTTCCTCCCAATATGATTTTGTTAATGAAACCACTAAAGGATTGTTTGGTAATGATAAAAAATCAAGGTGATAATGGATCACCTTTAAATAAGCCTTACATATATACGAAAAATCCATAATTCCTCCCAAAAAAATAGATAGCTATACCGATCTGATACATCAGAACAGTATATTAGAGGACTAATAGAAGAATCCCACATATTTAAAAACCATTATAAAAAAACTCCACTCCATTATATCAATGGTTGTGACTGTAACGGCCCAAAATTTTGAAAAATATTGTATCCTAATTTTTTGTGTTATTTTATTTTATACTCAACAAAACTGTTTCATTTGATAACATGAGTATAATTAAAATGAGACCGTTGGGTTTCGACTGTTATCTGACCATTGGCCAATATGACCATTGGAAACTAAATGTTGCGATTATTGTCTCTAAATACAAGTGATCTTGGTTAATAAATATAGAAAAAAGATTTGATGGCCTCATCCAGTAGTCTCAGGCCAATCAAATCCCATCTAATGGAACTTGTGAAGGAGGTATCACTACTGGGCTTTTCGCTGGACCAAAACCAAGCATAATTTCATCATGTGAAGCTAGAACGGAATCGCCTTTGAGAGAAGTTCAAACTGATAGAAATTACTACTCGTTCAATGTTGGCAGAGCCGCCCAAAGATTCTATAACCCGAGCACACCTTACTCTTAGGTACTATGCTGGTGTTATAAGGGGCTATGTAACGAGACCGTAACATCTTTGTGTAATCCTTTGAGATAAATAAAATTGTGTTTTCTTCTTATGGTGAATTTTGTAAATTTTCAAATGTTCGGATGAATATAGGATGTATTTTGTTGATGTATTTTAGAAAAAGGTTATTTTAAAAATGTTCAAGTAAACCTAAGATAATTAATTATGTGTAATGATTTTCAAAAAATAGTCTTCTAAAATTATGTTCTGTTTGAAATTTAGAGTATAATAAGATCAACATAATTTTTGATGAATAGTAAATTATGAATAGTGATTTTATTCTTAGGATTAGTGATGTGACTAAATGGATTAGTAATCTCACTAAAAGAAAGTATTAATATAATTTAGGCACCTTGATTAAGTAATGTGATTCAACAAAATGGGTTAATAACGGTTTCATAAATTATTAGTCAAGTATTAGTTTTTTCAAGTGAATAGTGTTTTTTAATTAAAAATTAAATTAAAAATATAAATAAAATTATTTTTATAGAAGGGATTTCATTTTTGAACTCAGAGCATCTATATTATATTAAGGTAATTTTTGGGGATTTTTCTGAAAAAAAATGAATTTTCAGTGAATTGTGTATTTATTTAAAAATTAAATTAAAAATATTTAAAAATTATTTTTATAAAATGGAGTTCATTTTTGAAATCAGAGCATTGATATTTGGTTAAGGTGAAATTTTGGGATTTTTCGGAGAAAGTTGAATTTTTTTGAATAGTGAAAATACAGTTTTTAAGTTACGGGTGTTTAATGACATCATTAAATGATGTATTAAGTTTGTAATCAATATGGTAGACATATGAATAGTAAGATAAGGTATGAGGTGTCCCAAGTGGCCAATACCACGGTCAAATACCATGGGTAAGCCCATGGTTTTTCCAATACCACCAATGAGGTGTCCCTTGGCCATTAATGCCTTGTCCCCTCACTTTCCCTATAAATACCAAGCCATTCTCTAAAACATTCCATTCCAAAATCCTCCAAAACTATGTTCTGGTCTCCTTACCTCCCAAGGAGTCCCCCCAAAGTTCCCTCAAGCCTCCCAAGGTCCCAAAACTTATGATTTCTAAGTTACTCTTCAAGGTAAGTGATCTTACCTCTCTCTTTCTTTCCAAGTACTCTCTTTTATGTCATATCTTTTATACTCCATGTTCTTATGTTGGAGGATGTTATTTAATATTAATCCTACTTTCCTTTTCATGTTCATATGATGAGAGACCCCCTCTTTCTCTCATCAATTTGTTTTAAGAATGTTTATGTGTCACCGTTAGCCTGCCGAATTTTTAAGGGATTCTTTCACCCTTCTCATTTTCATGTTCTATTTTAAGGTCAATTCTTTCAAATTATTTTATTTTATTGGGGTATGATCTCTATATCTATAATACTGATCTTTTTTTCATATGATGAGATACCCTATTTGATCTCGCCAATTCATTTTTTGATGTCTTATGTGACGTCGTTAGGCTGCTGAATTTTTAAGGGATCTTTCACCCTTCTCGTTTTCAAGATCTATTTTAATGTCAAGTCTTTAAATTTCTTTTCATTATTTTGGGGTATGATATATATATCTATCATACTGATATTTTATTTTCATTTGATGAGGGACCCTATTTGAGACCATCAATTCCCTTTTTGAATTTTTACGTGACGTCGTTAGGCTGCCGAATTTTCATAAGAGAAATCGTATTTTTGACTTCCTTCCATGTTAATCATTTCATATGGTATGTCTTTCAAATTTAATTACCATGTTCTTATATCCTTTATATTCTAACCCTATAATTTTTTTTAATCATTTATGATTTTTGGACCCATGTCCCCTCTCTTTTCAATATTTTCTAAAACCCTATAACATAGCTGTTATGCTGTAGAATTTTCGTCTCAAAATGCCTCTCTCTTTTTCTCAATTTCATTTGTTTTATTAAGTGAATACTCAAAGATATTTATTCTATAAGGTATTCACATATATATAAAAATTTTCTATTTTATATTATGGTATTTACAGTCATGGAACCCATTTTCTGTTTTTGTGGGATTAAAGTGACATAAATAACATGTCTTTAAAGCAGTTTTTAAAACGCTATAATTATGAAAGGAAACCCATTTCTTTTATGCTATATAGGTTATTTATGAAATTTTTGATTATGATATATGTGGCTCACATGATAATAAAGAAAAATTTAAGGGTGCACCCTGATAGCGCTCCAATGCATTGGGTAAAGACATAATCTCTAGAGATGACCATTTTTAACGATGCCTTGGTGAATAACCTTGGTAATTTTTAATGACACCTTGGGGATGGACCTTGGGGAAACAGAAATGATTGTCTATGACAAATGTTGTAGCCACATCTTCAAGTTATGAAACATGTTATTTTTGTTATGATATGCCTCATTTTCTCTTTCTCACTCCTTGTAGTTATTTTTCATGACATTTGATGTATCTCAAGTTCCCATGTAAAATGTTTCCCTTGTTTCCCTTACTGGGACTTCTGCTCACCCTTTCCTTTGATGTATGCTCCCAGGTTATGAGATTCTGTAATTAATTTAGGATTAACAAATGAAGAATCCTTTCAAGTGTTAAATAATAATGTTTTGTGTTGTTATGTATTAAGTTCCTAGTTTCCAAGACACTAAACCTTAAAGATCCTCAGTTTTGTATAATGTAATGAAAGTTTATGTGATAAAAGGAAGGATTCTATAGTTGGTATCAAAGGATGGTTTAGTTATTTTTGTAAATTAGGATATTAAAACAATAGGAAGAACCCTATATAAATGTTTAAATATAGGAAATCTTCCTGGTATTTTGGTGAGTATTGAGTAAGGGGTTGCCAAGAAAATACATCCCTATCTGGATACGAGCAGGTAGAGGTGGCTCTGGCACAGATGTACATAGGGGTCACACCCAAAAACACCGCTTTGAGCAAGACTCGAATGGGAACCGGTAGACGACAACAGACCTTGCTGCACTCTTCGTTACGACACTCCCAGGGGACATGCTTTGGTAAATTTATAAGCTTAGTATGAACCATTATTAAAGTAACAGAGATAAAATAAAATAAAGATTCACATAGGAATATATGATCATGGATAACCTAGATTGGAACCTAGGGGATCACATGTTAGGATATAATTTTATTCTACATGTTTATCCTTCTAATCTTAAAGATTCCTTTTCATGATTATTGGCTAAGAATTTAAGCTCCTAATTATACTTCCATTTCTTAGTTAATGGCGGGAAATGAAAAAACATTCCCCAACAACCAATGTGATAGTAAATGTGATGATTACCCAATTTATGTGATAGAGATTATGAGCGATCAAGTGGAACATATTTTGATTATGCTAGACCAGCTATCTAAAATCACAATTAATAATTGGTACCTAGTTGAATTCCCAAATTCATCAAGGAAGAAGAAGACGAAGTCTCAAGGATGTTCATCTGATAAAGTTGATAAGGGAAAGAAGACCCAATTTCTTTTTTGCAAAATGTGTGCGAAGAGGAACCAAGGAGAATGTCCGAAAAGAACTGGGAGATGTTTTATGTGTGGGAAGAAAGGGCATAAAGAAGACAATTGCTTTGAAATAAAATGGATAATGTGATGAATGGAGATAAGGATCAATCTATTTAACCTTATACTATTAAATGTGGTAAATGTGGAGAAGTTGGAAATTATCCAAGGCAATTCTTTCTTGTAAGGGATGAGAAGCATGATGATAATCAAAAATCTTCAAGGAAAATGGAACAATGCAAGTCATATTCTGAGATGGATCATGATGACTGATGTACATGTAAATTCTTCACAATAATTGTCTATGTCATGTTGTATTTTAGTTTTTTCTCTATGAGAATATCCTTAATGTTTTCACAAGAACATCATGTCACTACCTAAGATGGTTTTACATCATTAAGGAAAACATCTATTGTTATGTATCACATTTTGATGTTATGAAGATATTCTTCTTGGAAAAAAAAAGATATGATTAGGGGATTAAAAGATGATTATTATTTTGGAAGATGTTCACTATTTTGGGAACCCTATATGATTGAGGTAAATAGATTACTATAGTATTTTCTTTGAGCAGTAAAGGTGGACTTATATTTTTAATAATAGAAGAACTTAGGGTGAACTTATGGTAATATAGGTTACTTATAGAAATGATTAACCTAACTTGGGGAAAATGTGATCAGGTTAGTTACTTTTGTTATAAGATGACAAGAGTGGTTGATGTTGTTTGGAGATGAATGATAAAGTCTATCTTGGAAGACTGGGTTATGAGATCGTTCTTATAATTGGGTTTCAATATTAGTTTGGTTTATTGTGAGGAATTTTAAGGACAGTTATTTATAGATTGGTCTATTATAAAATTTGGTTATGTACCGTGGAATTTTGAAGATTTAAAAGTAGCTTCCCTTCCTATGGGGTTCTTTCTATTTTAAGAGTTGTTTTATCTTACCCTTTCTACTTTTTGTATAATGTTTAAAGATAGAAGAAATAGATAGTTAATATTTTGTGGATTATGTGATTCTATAGAAGATGATTCTTATGCTTTTGATGAGACCAAGTGTTTTTGAATTATCATTTTTTAGAGAGAAGATTAGTCTTGGTAGAAACATATTAACGGATGAAACTCTACTTGAAGGTAAATATATTTACCTTATGTTTTTATTCTATGTAGTAAATTAACTCCTCAAAATTATGAAAGGGATCATAAAACAAAAAAATGTGGTTGGTTTATGTTTCATACTAGGTAATCAAAGACAATTTACACATATCATAATTTTGTGATTTTCTTGTGGTTAACTTTCTCCTAATCATGTTTTCAATCACTCTCCCTCAGAACTTGACCCTTTGTTTTCTTCTCCATATCCATGTTTTCCTACATGGAATCCTTGTGTCGGTTAACTCGTGTGACCTTTGTACTTCCCTTTCATTCTTTAAAAGTAATAGGTTTACTAACTCCTTTTCCACTGTGGGAATTTCAATGAAATTTCAAAGCCCAATTTCAAAAATTGTGAGGATGCAATTTCTTAAGGGGGGAAGAATGTAACGACCCACAATTTTAAATAAATCTTGTTTCCTAATATTGTGTGTTATTTTATTTTATACTCAACAAAACTATTTCATTTGATATCATGAGTATAATTAAAATGAGACCATTGGTTTTTGATTGTTATATGACCATTGGTCAATATGACTGTTGGAAACTAAATGTTGCGATTATTGTCTCTAAATACAAGTGATCTTGGTTAATTAATTTTGAGAGAATATTTGATGGCCCCATCTAGTAGTCTCGGGCCAATCGAATCCCATCTAATAGAACTTGGGAAGGAGGTAGCACCACTGGGATTTTCTCTGGACCAAAACCAAGCCAAAATTCATAGTGTGAAGCTAGAACGGAATCGCCTTCATGAGAAGTTCAAAATGATAGAAATTACTACTCATGCAATGGTGCCCGAGCCGCACCAAGATTCTATCATCCTAGCACACCTTACTCTTAGGTCCTATGCTGGTGTTATAAGGGGCTATGTAACGAGACCGTAACATCTTTGTGTAATCCTTTGAGATAAATAAAATTGTGTTTTCTTCTTATGGTGAATTTTGTAAGTTTTCAAATATTCTGTTGAATATAAGATGTATTTTATTGATGTGTTTTAGAAAAATGATATTTTAAAAAAGTTTATGTAAACCTAAGATAATTAATTATATGTAATGATTTTCAAAAAATGGTTTTCTACAATTATGTTCAGTATGAAATTTTAAGTCTAATAAGATCAACTTAATTTTTGATGAATAGTAAATTATGAATAGTGATTTTATGCTTAGGATAAGTAATGTGACCAAATGGATTAGTAATCTCAATAAAATAAAGTATTATTATAATTTAGGCAGCTTGATTAAGTAATGTGATTCAATAAAATTGGTAAATAACGGTTTCATAAATTATTAGTCAAGTATTAGTTTTTTCATGTGAATAGTTTTTTTTAATTAAAAAATAAATTAATAATATTTATAAAAATATTTTTATAAAATGGATTTCATTTTTTAACTCAGAGATTTAATATTATGTTAAGGTAATTTTTGGGGATTTTTTTGAAAAAAATGAATTTTATGTGAATAGTGTATTATTTAAAAATTAAATTAAAATTATTTGGAAAATTATTTTTATAAAATGTATTTCATTTATGAAATCAGAGAATCGATATTTGGTTAAGTTGAAGTTTTGGGATTTTTTTGAGAATGTAGAATTTTTGATGAATAGTGAAAATACAGTTTTTAAGTTACGGGTGTTTAATGACATCTTTAAATGATGTATTAATTATGTAATCAATATGGTCGAATTATGAATAGTAATTTAAGGTATGTGGTGTCCCAAGTGGCAAATACCATGGGAAAATACCATGGGAAAGCCCCTGGTTTTGCCAATACCACCAATGAGGCGTCCCTATGCCATTAATGCCTTGTCCCCTGACTTTCCCAATAAATACCAAGCCATTATCTCATCCTTTCCATTCCAAAATCCTCCTCAACGAAGTTCTGGTCTCTTTACCTCCCAAGGTGTCCTCCCAAGGTTCCCTCAAGCCTCCCAAAGTCCCAAACTTCATGATTTTGAAGTTACTCTTCATGGTAAGGGATCCTACCCCTCTCTTTCTTTCCAAGTACTCTCTTGTATGTCATATATTTTATGTTACATGTTCTTATGTTGGAGGATGTTATTTTATATTCATCCTACTATCCTTTTCATGTTAATATGATGAGAGACCCCCTATTTTTCTCATCAATTCGTTTTAATAATGTTTAAGTGGCACCGTTAGGCTGCCGAATTTTTAAGGGACTCTTTCACCCTTCTCATTTTCATGTTCTATTTTAATGCCAATTCTTTCAAGTTCCATTTTTATTGGGTTATGATCTCTATATATATAATACTAATATTTAATTTTCATATTATGAGATATCCTATTTTATCTCATCAATTAATTTTTTGGTGTTTTATGTGACGCCATTAGGCTGCCGAATTGTTAAGGGATTCTTTCACCCTTCTCGTTTTCAAGATCTATTTTAATGTCAAGTATTTCAAGTTACTTTTTATTATGTTGGGGAATGATATCTATATCTATCATATTGATATTTTATGTTCATATGATGAGAGAACCTATTTTATCTCATCAATTCCCTTTTGGAATTTTTAAGTGACGTCGTTAGGCTGCCGAATTTTCAATATTTTTGTCTTCTTTCCATGTTTTTAATTTCATATGGTATGTTTTTAAAATTTCATTAACATGTTCTTATATACTTTATATTATGTCCCTATACTGTTTTATTTATCATTTATGTGTTTTTGACCCATGTCCCCCCTTTTTTCAATATTTTCTAAAACCCTATAACATAGCTGTTATGCTGCAGAATTTTCGTCCCCAAATGCCTCTCTCTTTTTCTCAAATTCTATTGGTTTATTAAGTTAATACTCAAAGATATTTCTTCTAATGGGGTATTCACATATATATCAAAATTTTCTATTTTAAATTTTGGAATTTACATACATTAAAACTGTTTTCCTTTTCCATGGGTTTAAAGTTACATAAATATCATGTCTTTAAAGCAGTTTTTAAAACGTTATGATTATGAAAGGAAACCCATTTATTTTATGCTATATGGGTTATTTATGAAATTTTTTATGATTATATATGTGTATCACATGATAATAAAAAAAAATTTAAGGGTCCTCCCTGATAGCGCTCCAATGCATTTGGTAAAGAGTTAATCTCTAGATATGACCATTTTTGACGACGCCTTGGTGAATAACCATGGTAAGTTTTAATGACACCTTCGAGATGAACCTTGGTGAAACGGAAATGATTGTCAATGTTAAAGGTTGTATCCACATATTCATGTTATGAAACACATTATTTTTATTATGATATTCCTCGTGTTCTCTTTTTCATGCCTTAATGTTATTTTTCATGACTTTTGATGTATCTCAAGTTCTCATGTAAAATGTTTCCCTTGTTTCCGTTACTGGGCCTTTTGCTCACCCTTTCCTTTGATGTATGCTCCCAGGTTATGAGATGCTGTAACGAAATTAGGATGAACAAGTGAAGAAGCCTTTTAAATGTTTAATAATAACTTTTTGTGTTGTCATATATTATGTTCCTGGTTTCCAAGACACTAAACCTTAATGATCCTCAGTTTTGTATAATGTAATGAAAGTTTATGTGATAAAAAGGCGGTATTATATAGTTGGTATCAAAGGATGGTTTAATTATATGTGGAAATTAGGATATGAAAACTTTAGGAAGAACCCTATAGAAATGTTTAAATATAAGAAATCTTCCTTGTATTTTGGTGAGTATTGAGTAAGGGGATGCCATGAAAATACATCCCTATCTGGATACGAGCAAGTAGAGGTTACTCTGGCACAGATGTACATAGGGGTAAAACCTGAAAACACCACTTTGAGCTAGAAACGAACGGGAACTGGTACACGATAATGGGCCTTGCTGCACTCTTGTTTATGACACTCCCGGGGGATATGCTTTGGTAAATTCACAAACTTAGAATGAACCATTATTAAAGTAACAGAGATTAAATAAAATAATGATTCACATAAGAATATATGATCATGGATAACCTAGATTGGAACCTAGGGGATCACAAGTTATGATATACTTTTCTTCTACAAGTATATCATTCTATGCTTAAAGTTTCATTTTCATGATTATTGGCTAAGTATTTAAGCCTATAATTATACTTTATTTTCATAGTTAATGGTGGGAAATGGAAGAAAATTCCTCAACAAACAATGTGATAGGAAATTTGATAATTACCCTATTAATGTGATTGAGATGACGAGAGATCAAGTTGAACATATTGTGATTATTCCAAACCAGCTATCGAAAAATCACAATTAATAATTGGTACCTAGTTGAATGCCCAAATTCATCAAGGAAGAAGAAGACGAAGTCTCAAGGATGTTCATCTGATAAAGTTGATAAGGGAAAGAAGACCCAACTAATTTTTTTGAAAAAAGTGTGGGAAGAGGCACCAAGGAGAATTTCACAAAGAAACTAGGATATATTTTAAGTGTGGGATGAAAGGGAATAAAGTAGCCAATTAATTTAAAAAATGGATAATGTGATGAATGGAGATATGGTTCAATATAATGTACCATATAATATTAAATGTGTTAAATGTAGAGAATTTGGACATTATCCAAGGAAATGCTCTCTTGTAAGGGATGAGAAGCATGATGAGTATCAACAATATTCAAGGACAAGGGAACAATGGAATTCCTATACTGAGATGGATCATGATGACTGAAGTACATGTATATTCCTTGCAATAATTGTCTATGTCATGGTGTATTATAGTTTGTGCTCTATGAGCATATCCTTAATGCTTTCTAAGAACATTGAGTCACTACCTAAGATGGTTTTATATCATTAAGGAAAAAATCTATTGTTATGTATCACATGTTGATGTTATGAAGTTGTTCTTCTTGGACAAAAATGATATGATTAGGGGATTAAAAGATGATTATTATTTTGGAAGACGTTCATTATTTTGGGATCCCTATATGATCAAGGTAAATAGATTACTACAATATATTCATTGAGGATTCAAGTTTGACATATGTTTTGAAGAATCGATGAATTTAAGGTGAACTTATGGTTATATACCTTACTTATGGAAATGATTAACCTAACTTGGGGAAAATGTGATTATCTTAGTTACTTTTGTTATAAGATGATAAGAGTGGTTGATGTTGTTTGGAGATGAATGATAATGTCTATCTTGGAAGACTATGTTATGAGATCATTCTTATAATTGGTTTTCAATATTAGTTTGGTTTATTTTGAAGAACATTAAGGACAGTTATTTATGGAATGGTCTATTATGAACTTTGGGTAGTACCGTGGAATTTTGAAGATTTAAAATTAATTTCCCTTCCTATGGGGTTCTTATTTTTTGATGAGTTGTTTTATCTTTCCCTTTCTATTATATGTATAATGTTTAAAGATAGATGAAATAAATAGTTTATCTTTTGTGGATTATGTGATTCTCTAGAAGATGATTCTTGTGCTTTTGATGAGACCAAGTGTTTTTGAATTCTAATTGTTTGGAGAGAAGATTAGTCTTGGTATAAACTTATTAAAGGATGAAACTCTACTTGAAGGTAAATATATTTCCCTTATGTTTTTATTCTATGTAGTACAAGAATTCCTCAAAATTATGAAAAGGAACGTAAAACAAAAAAATGTTGTTGGTTTACGTTTCCTACTGGGTAATCAAAGACCATTTACACACATCATAAGTTTCTGATTTTCTTGTGGTTAACTTTCACCTAATCATGTTTTCAATCACTCTCCCTCAGAACATGACCCTTTGTTTTCTTCTCTATATCCATGTTTTCCTGCATGGAATCCTAGTGTGGGTTAACTCGGGTGACCTTTATACTTCCCTTTCATTATTTTAAAGTAATAGTTTACTTACTCATTTTTCAATGTAGGAATTTAAATGAAATTTCCAAGACCAATTTTAAAAATTCTAAAGACGTAATTTCTTAAGGGGGGAAGAATGTAATGACCCAAAATTTTGAATAAATATTGTTTCTTAATTTCGTGTGTTATTTTATTTTATACTCAACAAAAATGTTTCATTTGATAACATGAGTATAATTAAAATTAAACTGTTGGGTTTTGACTGTTATATGACCATTGTTCAATATGATTGTTGGAAACTAAATGTTGCGATTATTGTCTCTAAATACAAGTGATCTTGGTTAATTAATATAGAAAGAAGATTTGATGTCCTCATCCAGTAGTATCGGGCCAATCGAATCCCATCTAACGGAACTTGGGAAGGAGGTAGCACCACTGGGCTTTGATCTAGACCAAACCCAAGCCAAACATCATCGTGTGAAGCTAGAACGGAATCGTCTTCGTGAGAAGTTCAAACTGATAGAAATTACTACTCTTGCAATGTTGGCTGAGCCGCCCCAAAATTTTATCACCCTAGCACACCTTAGTCTTAGGTCCTATGCTGGTGTTATAAAGGGCTATGTAACGAGACCATAACATCTTTTTGTAATCCATTGAGATAAATAAAATTGTGTTTTCTTCTTATGGTGAATTTTGTAAATTTTCAATTGTTCGGATGAATATAGGATGTATTTTATTGATTTATTTTAGAGAAATGATATTTTAAAAATGTTTATTTAAACCAAAGATAAATAATTATGTGTAATTATTTTCAAAAAAGGTCTTCTACAATTATGTTCTGTACGAAATTTAGAGTCTAATAAGATCAACTTAATTTTTGATGAATAGTAAATTATGAATCATGATTTTATGCTTAGGATTATTAATGTGACCAAATGGATAATTAATCTCACTAAAAGAAAGTATTAATATAATTTAGGCACCTTGATTAAATAATGTGATTCAATAAAATAGGTAAATAACAATTTCATAAATTATTAGTCAAGTATTAGTTTTTTCAGGTGAATAGTTTTGTTAATTAAAAATTAAATTAAAAAAAATTTAATGTTTTTTATAAAATTGATTTCATTTTTGAACATAGAGCATAAATATTATGTTATGGTAATTTTTGGGGATTTTTTTAAAAAAATGAATTTTCAGTGAATAGTGTATTTATATAAAAATTAAATTAAAAATATTTAGAAAATTATTTTTATAAAATGGAGTTCATTTTTGAAATCAGTGAATTGATATTTGGTTAAGTTTATGTTTTGGGATTTTTTTGAGAAAGTTGAATTTTCGATGAATAGTGAAAATACAGTTTTTAAGTTGCGGGTGTTTAATGACATCATTCAATAATGTATTAAGTATGTAATAAATATGGTCTACTTATGAATAATTAGATAATGTATTAGGTGTCCCAAGTTGCCAATACCATGGGCAAACCCATGGTTTTTCCAATACCACCAATGAGGTGTCCCTTGGCCATTAATGCCTTGTCCCCTCACTTTCCCTATAAATACCAAGCCATTCTCTCATCCTTTCAATTCCAAAATCCTCCTCAACGAAGTTCTGGTCTCTTTACCTCCCAAGGGGTCCTCCCAAGGTTCCCTCAAGCCTCCCAAGGTCCCAAACATCAAGATTTAGATGTTACTCTTCAAGGTATGGGATCCTACCTCTCTCTTTCTTTCCATGTACTCTCTTTTATGTCATATCTTTTATACTACATGTTATTATGTTAAAGTATGTTATTTTATATTCATACTACTTTTCTTTTTATTTTCATATGTTGAGATACCCCCTATTTCTCTCATCAATTCGTTTTAATAATGTTTAAGTGGCGCCGTTAGGCTATCGAATGTTTTAGGGATTCCTTCGCCCTTCTCATTTTCATCTTCTATTTTAATGTCAAGTATTTTAAGTTAATTTTATTTTATTGGGGTATTATATCCATATCTATCATACTTATATTTTATGTTCATATGATTAGAGACCCTATTTAATCTCATCAATTCATTTTTTGATGTTTTATGTGACGCTGTTAGGCTACAGAATTTTTAAGGGATTCTTTCACCCTTCTCGTTTTCAAGATCTATTTTCATGTCAAGTCTTTCATGTTCCTTTTTGTTATGTTAGGGTATGATATCTATATATATTAATGATCTTTTATGTTTATATGATGAGAGACCCTATTCGATCTCTTCAATTCCCTTTTGGATGTTTTAAGTGACATCGTTTGGCTGCCGAATTTTCATAAGAGAAATCTTATTTTTGTCATCCTTCCATGTTTTTCATTTCATATTGTATGTCTTTAAAATTTCATTACCATGTTATTATATACATTATATTCTGTCCCTATACTGTTTTATGGATCATTTATTAGTTTGTGACTCATGTCCCCTCTCTTTTCAATATTTTCTAAAACCATATAACATAGCCATTATGCTGCAGAATTTTCGTCTCAAAATGCCTCTCTCTTTTTCTCAAATTCTTTTGTTTTATTAAGTGAATACTCAAATATCAATCTTCTATAGGGTTATTCTCATATATATAAATATGTTCTATTTTAAAATCTGGGATTTACATACATGAAACCCTTTTTCCTTTTCTGTGGGTTTAAAGTGACATAAAGATCATGTCTTTAAAGCAGTTTTTAAAATGTTATGATTATGAAAGGAAAACGATTTCTTTTATTATATATGGGTTATTTATGAAATTTTTGATGATGATATATGGGCCTCAAATGATAATAAATAAAAATTTAAGGGTTCACCCTGATAACGCTCCAATGCATTGGGTAAAGACTTAATCTCTAGAGATGACCATTTTTAACGACGCCTTAGTGAATAACATTGGTAATTTTTTATGAAAACTTAGAGATAGACCTTGGTGAAACAGAAATGATTGTCTATGTTAAATATTGTAGCCACATATTCAAGTTATGAAACACATTATTTTCATTATGATATGCATCATGTTCTCTTTCCCATGCATTAATGTTATTTTTCATGACTTTTGATGTATCTCAAGTTCTGTGTAAAATGTTTCCTTTGATTCCCTTACTGGGACTTCTGCTCACCCTTTCCATTAATGTATGCTCCCAAGTTAATAGATGCTGAAATGAACTTAGTATGAACAAATGAATAAACCTTTCAAGTTTTTAAAAAGAACGTTTTATGTTTTCATGTATTAGGTTCCTGGTTTCCAAGACACGAAACCTTAAGGATCCTCAGTTTTGTATAATGTAATGAATGTTTATGTGATAAAAAGGCGGGATGCTATAGTGACCATATCTTATTTTATGATTATATTTTATCAATAACCAATTTTTTTATCTCTCATAACATCTTTTTGGATAGGACCATTTTACCTTGGATCAATTTCCCTTGAAAAATTCCATGTTTCTCCTTCAATATCCCATGAGGAAGGTGCAAATATAACCTTATACTGAGTATTTTGGAAAATAAATTAAACTGGAATTTGAACATGATAATTGGATTGTAGTTATTCAACACAGATAGGTATTTGATCTTAGGAATTAGCATAATAGTAATAGAAATTTACACCTAGTAGATAGTGACACCTTGAAATAAATCTTGAACCACAAACACCATGATACTCTTTTAAAATTCCCATGGTTTGAAATAGAAGGACCTTGGAAAACCATCAAGGTTAGATACACATTATGAGATAACACCTAAAATATCAAAAGTATCTTATTCTCTCCATGGACTAATTTAGTATATTCATTATCTAATTTATAGAAATTCATATAGTGAAATAAAATATACCTTCCATTTTCATTGGTTTTTCTTCTTCAATTCATTGGTATGGACATGAAATAAGATACATAAAATGTGACTAAAACATACATACAAAAACATCTTGACTGTTAGTGAATTTATGGTCCCCAAATTTATGATTTCATATCATAATTTTCCATTTATATTTGATACAATGTTGAATGTATGAGGTACTATAATCCCCTTCGATAAACTATTTAATTTGAGATAGATCACATGAAATGCATTCATGCCACAAGACCATGTTGAACAATATTTTATTCTGCGATTAAAGATCACTAAAAAAGTCCCCAATCTAATCATTCTTAAGTTATGGTTCAATACATTCCATAAAAAATGACATCTCATTAATGTCAAGAGTAAAAGGGGGTGTTAGATGACAAATATATGAGACCCCCTTTCAAACATATAAGTTTTTTATGAAAGATGATCTAAAATATATTGTGTGGTGAAATATTCCATGATTCCTCCCCTACATTGTGGTATCCTTTAACATAGATTCAATTCTTAGAATAATGGATGTTTATTTCATTTTACCTTTATGGAATGTGTATTATCATCAATGTGATCATGATTATAAAATACTTTGACCATTTTATATACCATTGTATATGGGAATCATGTTGTAGGATGGTGATTTTTGAGACAATAATCAAGAAAACGCCACTTTCTCCCCCATCATAGCTAGTTCTTACACCATGTGAAGTGGTCTGTTACATGCCCCAAGTCTAGGAGCCCATTACTGTACATGGGAATTGATAAGTATAGACTAGATTTCCAAATAAATTAACCCATCCCTTCTTCTATGTTAAATCCACAATAATGTTGATATCTCCTCCCATGAGCAACCATATATCCCCTAGGATGAGGGATCCCAATTTAGGTGATATATTTTCCATATCCTATGACTCAATTTAGTGTAAACAAATGTGAATAGAAAGAATTGATATCCTCTATAAACCCATGTGGTGATAAATTGATCTGAAGAATCCATCAGTTCAACCGAGATACTAGAAATATAGAATATCCAGATGCAGCGATTATATGGTTCAACATTAAAGAAAGGTTGTTTCTTTAGTATAATCACAATTTCCAATATCTAGTAATATAATTCTTTTGTTTTGATCACTTAAAACATGTATGATATTCTATTGAATACATTAGTTGTGATGAGGCCTACTTTAACCTATGAACATAGCCCTCATGCATTGTAGATGAGAATAAATACCATCATTCCTTATAGAGTAGTTGAACTGGATCATACACCACGTGGTTGATATAGAGTAGTTAAACAGCCATATCAGAACCATCTGTTATATAGGATTACAGAATGTATTAGTTAGAAATAATTAATGGAGAGATACTAGGGGATATTAGTTCTTGAAGGATCAGTACTAGAAAATTGCACTATAAGAGATCCTATTAAGTTCCAAAATGAATGGGAATGTAATTATTCAAAGAATATTCTATAGACTATCCAGTCAAGGAGGATTTTTATTGATATTTGAACATAATCATTGCAAGAAAAGGACATGTCCATTATTCTTCAAAAAAAAATATGGATAAATATAAAGCGTATAGAGGTAAATGGGTTTTTGAACATAAAAACCAAAAGGATCGGTGGTGGAACCTCACTTTTACATCATTTAAATGGTATATTTCATCAAAATATGTAATTTCGTTACACATGGATTTGATGTGGTCCTGAGATCCATGCGAGTCAAATGATGAGTCACTGGAAATATATGAAACTTATGGGAGACTAACAAAGAATGGATCTGATGATGAACCACCATACATAAAATCAAAGGTGAAGGGAAGATGATCTTATTCCATAATTTGATGGCCTCCCTACCCAGAGAATAATTTGGGATGGTTGAGGCCTATATATAATTCTTTTTCAAGGTAGATTCTATCCATTAAATAATTACATAGTCTGATGGTTCTTTCCTCGGTATAAGGGAAAAAACTATGGAAATTTTTATGCTCAGATGGAATCCAGTATTTTGATAAGAAATATGTAATCTAGGTATATGTATCATAAATTATTATTAATGTCAATAAAATCCTTGATTTTCTTCCATCAACCAAAAGAAATTGTTGAAGTACCGCAACCCAATCCTACAAGATCCACAAAACCAAGCCATCATGAAGTATTCCCTCAATCCGATAATAATAATGATATACTTATAGTTTAGATTAGAACCCATTTTATATGATGATAGGCTCCAACAGGACACACAATTTGAGAATTAAGGTTGTGAGGTCTTATCTAAACCAGACCGCCCACCAAGGTCCACCGATGATGGAATAGCAATTACACATAATCCCCAAGGGTAAAATCTAGAACATTGAATCCATACACTCTATTGTAGTAGGGTTCACCCATTGAAACATTAAAATAATGGGAAATGGATGGCGTTTGTGAGGGAGGAGGGTGTAGTAGTACATTGTTGAGATAGGGGACACAAAATTCCTCATTTCTGAGATCACAATGAAAGGAGCCCACTGAGGGTTTCTTTCATGAGGAATCTAGTCCCAAATCCTCTGAGGGAGAGAGTGGGAGACCCTTTTGAGAGATGCATATTTAAGGAATTAAGGTGTCTAGTGAGAAAAAAATTTACCACGACACCACCATGGGAGATCAATTTTTTTTAAAAAAAATTGTGTTGCATGTGTGGGACATTCGTTAGAAGAGATATCTAATTCATTTCTTTTTTCTAATACTATTCTAGATATAAATTCTATAAAATTTTATTGAATTTGAATGAATGGTAGGATATGGTGTAAATATCATCAAATAATAACATTTGGATTGTTTTACATTCTATTTTAACTCTTGTATTTCTATTAAACCCCTTAGTTAACATATTTTAACATTAAACTTGGTAACATATTTTTCACACTTAAAAGGATATCATTTTACATATAAGGTAACTATTGACTCAAAAATAGATATGAGATGTTATTTTCAACCAAATATTATCCCATTTGTCCTCATATAATATTTTTATGATTTCTAAATTATATAATAAAATATTATTTTCCTAAAACATCACTACTATCAATTTTAAAGATATTCATTACATTGACTTTATTTTTCTGAAGAAAAATATATGAATTTGAATCTTATATATTAAAAAATATCCAAAATCTCATGTTCATCTGTAAAATTAGTGGATCACCACAATTATCTCAAAATATAATACATATATTTAATATAATTTTGATTATTTTTCTATTAATTTAATAAATACTGCATCAATGTTGTATATTTATTTAAGGAAATTATTTAATTATTAAAAAATATAAATAAATTACCAACATGTATATAATTTAATTTTGGAAAAATTTACAATTAATATTCACTCATCAAAAAATTTTGTACCCATTTCAGCATATAAATTATATTTTCAACTTAGAGAGTGAAAATTTGTCCCTTTGGTATAAATTATATACATGTCATTCTCATGGAGATGTTTACATTAAATAAAATGAACCAATAATGTATGTGGTATAATTTTACTCATATAGTAAGATTTATTATTAATAATTATAGCCTTAATACTTATTATTAATCTAGATTAACCCGATTTATCAATTGCTGAGGTGATAAATTTTACCAAGGAGACTCTTAATATTAACGAAAAATAAAAGGGACTTAATTAGAAAATTTGATCATCTTGATTCTAAATATTCACAAAATGTTTTCTAATTAAATATATCTAAATGGAGTAAATTAATTTTAATATATGATCTTAAAATGTAAAAAAACCCCATTTTTTAGGAAATATACATTTTTTAACATAAAAATAGATTTATTCATAATCTATGCTTGAAAAAATTAATGATTAAAATAATTAATAAATTAAATAACGTATAAATTTCCTTTAAATAAATTACCTTCAGGGATTAATATAATATATAGATATAAAATTCATCATATGTTTAAAATAATATTTTCAGAAAACAACACATTTTTTAAAATATGTTTTTATTCCAATATTTTGATGAAAAAAGAATTTATTTTATAAATGTATTCACCGTATATTTTTCATATTTTGTTTTTTCTATTCATTATATCCAATATAATGGCTATATGATAACAAATAAATAATATTTTGAAACTTTATTGTGGTTTATTTAAGCTCACTATTTCATGAAACACAAGCTATCAATGTAGTCGAATTATTTAAAGTGATATATATCATAGAATTTTTTTTTATGATGATTAACATTTATAATAAAGAATTGTTTGAATAATAGTGAGACTTTAGAATAATATTCCTAATTTTCAACTCATTAATCATATAAAAACTTCTAAACTACACAACATCTTATGTTTCAATGTTAATAAATTTTGTTTTTTACATAGAACACTTCCTATGTTCATCACCACGATTATTTTTGGAACCTTTCAATCAAAAAATATCCATTAAAGATCATTTAGTGAAAATTTTACATTTTATGTTATCTATTTACTGACATATCTAAAATCCCCTGTAGGATTTATAGTGGAATTCACATTGGCTTACATAATATTTTATTTTTAAACATTGAACTTCTATAAGTTTAACCATACTCTCACATTCCTATCTTAAACTATATTATTTTCATAATACCATTATATGATTCAAAATATCATTTATATTCACTATATAGATATTTTATTCTTTTAGTATGAATATTTAACAAATAAACTATTCTATATATATTTCATATGAAATTCAAGTATTATAGAGTTATTATATGTAAAAAATATTTAAGTAATTAAAATATCCCTTTGATTTTAGATGAATTATAATTATCCATACTTTTATCAAATAACTATATGAACTTTTTTATCCTATATTAAACTAATTTTATCCATTTTTTTTATTTTTCAAATTATATTATAGAATCTGATAAATCATTAACCATGTTTACCAAATCCATTATCATACATATGTTTTATAAAAAATCATTCTTAACAAACCACTATTCAAATCATATATGAGAAATTAGATGAATCTACACATAATTTTCTTGGATCCATTTGAGAATGAATTTTGTCATTAAATTTAAATATATAACTTTTTAACTCTTTACATAATCACTTGAATGCAAACTACAAGCTATATAAATTATAACCTTGATTTTGAATTATTATATGCTAATAAAATTTATAAATTATATATTTTTTATCACATGCACTTGAAAATCACGGACTTTATTTCTATACTACTGATATTGAACATTGAAATTGTGTATATTAACAAAAATACCTTTAGTTATATTGATCAATTATAGTATATGAAATTATTAAAACTATGTCTTTCTAAATCTAGTTTTCATTGTAATTGATTGTATACTAGAAAAATCATTATGGGATTTTAGAAGTAAATTTTCATCTCACAATATTAAATATTAGCCATTTGTACTATACAAACGATCACAAAACAGAGAAATAATTTTATTAGTTCATCTACCACCAACACATTGAGAATATGAGGTTAAATATTCTTAAATTCATTCAAATTATTAGAACATTTCTTAAAATGAGTGCCAAATGAATTTCATTTCAAAAACAATAATTAAGAAAACCATAACTGAATTATTCTATGCTTATCATAATAATATAGATTCACTTATTGAACAACATCATTATTATGTTACCTAAGGACGTATTACTCGAACACATAGGATTTTCTTTTTTTAAAAAACAATTGGTATAATTATATACCATTCAAATAAGTTTCATATATTAAGATCCTAATTTAAAAGATAAATTTAATATTAAATTTTTATAATGATGATGATATTATGAAAAATATTTGTTATTCAAATGATTATCATTTTTACGTACATTTAATAATTACTTCTAATAAATTTTCTTACACTAAAACTATATCCCTTTTGAATAAATCATATCAATTAGTGAGCAATGCTTTATATATCACTATGAAATGAGTATGAATTGTTGTTAAACTCACCTATAAATAATTTATATAGGGTATTATACCAATCCTATCATATATTACTCCAGGATGGTTGAGTGGAAGTATCTTATCCCTATCTATAATGTAGATAAACTCAATTATATTACCCTAGTATCATAACTCTTAGGGTTTTCCAACTAGGTGAAATGCAAAATCAACAGTTTTATTGGGTTACATAAACAATTTTTTTTTCAAATTACAACATTAAATTAACAATAAAATACATTGAAACTATTATTTTTAATAATATACATGATTCAATGTAATAAATAAGATCCTACTACAATAATTAAACTCCATATCATAAATTATCATACTTTAAAGAGCCTTTATTCATGACTATATTTAATAAAGTTTAATTTTTAAATGTTAGATATTTATTTTTAAATGATAAACATAATTTTTAATTTTTAATAAACATTTCTTCTTATTATAAAATTCTATGTTTGATTAAAAAAATTTAAATTTTTAGGCGAAACCCCTAAATTCCATTTTTTGTTAAAACTCTGAGTCTTACGACATATATACTATTTAAGTACAAAATAAAACACAATAAAAATTTTAATAAATAAAATATTTATTTAGGGAATAACTTTATAAATTTTAAAAATTCATTGAACT
Organism: Viscum album; assembly: GCA_963277665.1. NCBI lineage: Eukaryota > Viridiplantae > Streptophyta > Magnoliopsida > Santalales > Viscaceae > Viscum > Viscum album. The sequence continues at coordinate 1,254,842,906 of OY728142.1, read as the reverse complement.
TATAAATACAATATCTCATATTTATAGAACAAATTAATATATAAATTTAATAAAAACTATTTTTGGTGTTTTCACTTTTGGAAGTATTTTCAATGATAGATTCCATTTTTTATCATCTTAAAAGCATCATAAATTTTAATTTTTTTTATAAAAAATCAATTTTATTTTAAAAAACTATAACCAATATAATTTTTTATTATTAATAAATTTGATGCATACAAAGGTTATTTTTCTAAAAATTTATTGTACACAATTATGTGAGATTATTTTATAATTAAAATTTCATTCCTTTAGAAAATTTATTTGATAAAATTATTTCCAAAATGTATTTTTAAAGAATAAAATTAGGTAATGGGGGAATCTTATTTGTCCATTTTAATTAATAACTATGGCGAAATATTAATTCATAAGGTAAAAGTCAATTGCAGAAAATGTTAAAATGTTAAAATAAAAATACATGTATCACTCAAAATTGTGTAAAAAAATATAATTTGAGGAGAGTTTCAAAACAAAAAAACATTAACCTCATCATTTTCCCATATTATGGCCACTGAATCTTGAATAGTAAAATTAGATTATTGAAACTATAATGGTTAATCCCAATACTACACTTCTCCTAACTTATAAAAGTGTGTCATCTCCACAAATTCAAGAATCAACATCTGTTAAAATTTATCATTAGAACCATATATGAATGTTTATCCTATAAAAATTTCCCACAATAAAAATATTCTATTCAACATTAGTTATGGTAGTTCATTTAATTCTAGTTGAATTTAAAATAAAATTCAAGACCATGATGTGAGTGTTATCAACTATATAGCTTTTCTTATTAATTATTGTCATTCAATTTTACTATTGCTGCACTAATATAATTATATTTGTATAATTTAAATACATGTTGTTACTATAATAAGTTTATTATAATTTTGTAGTCATCTATCATATCTATTCAGAAAAATGAAATCATTGTCTATTCATGAATGAGAACTACCACTATCATGAGAAAGAATGATTAATTTATTATTAAAACAGATTTTTGATGGTTAATACAATGGATTTTTTAGAGAAATTATAATTTTATACTATCATTAATGTTCTACTTTGTAAAAACGGAGAATCTTTTAATGATATGTAATATATAAGATCATAATTAATTAAATAATTTAAAACAATCATGTTAAGAGGGATTTTTTTTCAAATTATGTAATTTTATTAAATACATTACATCTTAATATAAATCCTTTATTATTATATTATATCATCATAATAAACACTTAATAATATAATTGTGATATATTTATAATTATATTATGAAAAATCTCTTTATAATCATTCATTCAATAGTAACTTATTCAGGTTTTGGTCAGTTCGACCACCTATTTGAACAATACTATGAATTTATATCATGAATGAATATGGAAACATAATTATCTGTATAATATAATATATATTAACTAATAATTATTAATTTTTATTTTGAATATGTCCTATCAATATTTAATTCATTACAAAATCACGAAAACACTCTTCAATAACCAAGAATCACATAAACATGATTGTTATTGATTTCATTTTCAAGGATAAAGATTAAAAAACTCATGAATGTTTTTGAAACTTCATAAATAATATTAAAACATCCCAAAACTGATCTTTAATAACCTATTAATGATGAAAATTTGAAGAATAATTTTTATAAACACCTCCATTATGAAACAAGTATAAATGATTAAAAATTATAAACATGTGAAGTGAAAATATGTAGAATTGATATATAGAATCACTATTTATGAATAAAAAAAGATAAATGGACATGAGTTATGATATTAATTAAATTTTTTAATATATCATTATTTATGATACATGATGTTAAAGTGAATTTTTGGAATTCAGTATAAGTGGTGTATGTATTCCATTTCAAATTCCACTCTTTGAGACAGGTTTGGTAGTATGAAAAAAATTTACATTGTGTGGCGTATTTAATACCTATTTGAGATTTCAAATCATGAAATTTATTTTTAAAATACATTTAAAGATCAATTTTATTCCATCTCTTTTAAGAGGTTTTTATTGTGTTGATACCCACGAAATAAGTGGGGCTTTCCCCTATTAATTTTCATTCATTGGTACTCATGTTGTATTAAATAGGTATTTAATTTTATGTATTGAATATATTTCAATAGAATAATTTTACCATATTAATCATTAAATTTATCTATTATAGTAGTCTATATTTTTATGCCACCCTCGTATTTTCTAATTATTGAGTTACAAAAATCAATGTAAAACTCATTGTTTTCCATAGTGGAAAAAATTATAACTTTTTTTAAAGTGAAAGAATATTAATTTTACTAGAAATTACATACATATATAGATAATGTAAATTGGATATGACTTTTGAATAGATTCACCTAGGTGTAATAACCTCGACTATGGTTGGTTGAACGTTAAATCAATCATCACACAGATTCACAATGAGTGGGATGAAAAGTGCACCACTAGCTAGACAATCATGATGGGTAAGCTTTAGAATATTCACATGATCTATATGAACAATGATTAATGTTTTTTCTTACCATTTACTTACTATCCAACCATAATAGACTAATCTACTCAATTAAAATATTCCTTGAATAATATAGCTCATTAAAAGTACCCTCACTACTATATTTCATTGATAAGGGTAGTTCTTACTACATTGAATATAATCCACGAAATCAAATTTGACTAAGGGTTTTTATCCAAAATATTCACATTATTATATTGAAGTGGGGAGTATTTTTTATGTATATAGAGACCCTATATTTTTACATAGATCATTACATGATTATAGACATAATTAAACATTATATAATAAGCCAAGGATCATAAATTATAAAGTCTTTAGAGGACTAGGTACACAATTGAACATCATGAAAACAACTTTTATTAAGTCTCTATAATGAGATCCTAAATTCCATTTGATACCTTATGACTACATAGGATAATTTGGGGATAATAAGAAAAAATGGATGATATAAAATACTAGTAATTGAATAAACATAATAATAAATCTTAGCACATTGGTTATAAGGCATAAAAAACTGATATAAAAAGGCATGGAACATGAATAAATTAATGGAATAAAAACATGGGATCAAATAACCAATGATTAATAATAATGTTTAATAAGAATAAAACATTACATTCAAATGATTCATGGATCATGACTCAAGGCTAACCACCAAGACTGTTCCACCAGGATCATGAGTCAAGGCTAATCACTGAGACCATTGCACATAAATTCTCATGAGACTAATCAATGAAAAATGTATTGGAGAGTTATCTTGGTGCAACAATCACAATATTTTCAGGAATTTGAGTTCATCATTAATAACTATATGTAAGGAATAAAATATAATCATAAGGGTTACCCATGGAATGTATTGGGTATCATACTCTTGTCAAAAAAGATAACATTAGAGAATATCATAGTGGTGTCATGAAAGAATGGATTTAAATAAAACATTTTCATTTATAATGTAAAATAGTCATATATGATTATATTTTATTACAAACTTAAGTGATAACATGTAAAAAGTGTATTTTATAATCACTAAAATGATAACATTTTAGTGCGGATTAAGGAAAATATTATAGAGCATTCAAAACTGAAAATGGAATAATATTTTATATATAAGATAAAGCAAACCAATAAAGTTTTCATAATAAAATTTATGACTTTATAAAATAATTTTGGATTAAAAAATGATTTTAGATTGAATATTAAATTTGGTAACATTTCAGGTAGTTCCCTTAAATCATACTAACTTATCGGGATTAATTGATTAAGGAACCTTTTAAAAAATATATATATCCCTAAAAATAATGACGAGAGGATCCTGATACATGAGCTCAGAACATATAAAAATAATTTATAATATGTAAATAAAAATAAAATAAAATTTTATTTGGGTAAAAATAAAGGAAGAATAACCTGAAGGAATAATAGTGGTTCAGGTTAAATCCTTTACCTTAAGTGTGATGGTGTTGTCACAGGATCTTAATGTCAAGAATAAAAAAATTATATTCATTAATTAATATTTGAAGAAAATTTTATATCAATTGTTTTATTTATTATAACAATATTATGTTCATTTATGGGTTTTTATATGTGTTAAGTGATTCAATATCATCATTTTGGAGTGTTCATTTCCCTGGTTTTCATAATCGCTTTACTTGTATACACGAATAGAATATCATGTACAGTGTGGGTAATTATCAGGAATAATAATTATTTGTTATTTATTATAATATATATGTTACATTGGTTTTATAAATTATTTTTATTATTTAATTATGATGAATTATTAGATAAAAAGTTAATAATTATTATTTGGGTTTATTTTTGTTGTTTTTTATCATAAAGAAATCATTTTGTTTTTTAAATTAATAATATTTTTATAAAATTACTCCAAAACATTAAATAATATATAATAAATATATTATAATTGGGTTAAACCATAAAAATGTATTCATCATAGGAATTTAAGATGGAAATCAAAATTAAAAACATTGGTGTACTTGAATGTGATAAATTAACACATAACAGATGGACTTTTATTTTTATTATAAGAGGTGGGGGTAAAGAGGGATTATAATGAATTATTAAATTATTGTCATAAAATTCATGTTTCATTAATATAATGGAGTTATTATAGAATTTATATGAAGGGAGGTGAAGATATAAAATAAAATAAAGGAACATAAAATGAAATTAAATAAAAATGAAGAGGGTTTTACCTCTTGAATCCTTCTTCCTAATAACCACTTTATATGATTGGTTTTCACCTTTTAATAACACAAAAATCTTATTGATGTAGGTTGGGTCTTGGTAGGATATTTTAGTAGAATTTTTACATAGAATATGGCCTGAGAGATGTAAGGAGTTGTGGTCATGAGTTGTATTTACAATGGAGGAGAGGGGTGTTTTCTCATTATTTAATTCATTAGGTTATTACATTCATCAAGGAAATAAATTTAATTGATAATTTAGAAAAAATACGTAAATTATATAATTTTAGTTAGAAAATTTTTTTCTTACATCATCATTATATCTTCTATAATCCGGTAAATCATGTATTTAGAATATACTATAAATTAAAATATTTGACTATTCCCCAAAAAGTAATTTATTTTATAAAAAACCCAAAAATTCAACCTAGATATTTTTAGATGTGTAGAATATAAATTTGAACTCCATTTTATGAATTTTTTTTCTAAATATGATAGATTTAATATTTAATTAAAATCATAAATTAATTAAAAAAACAGATTTTGAAAATATAACTGATTTTATAACACTTTGAAAAATTAACTAAGGTCTCATAAAATTATACTATAATAATAACAAAAAAATGAAAAATTTATGAATATCTCTTATGAACATTTATATTATTTTAAATAATGAAATTGGTTATAAAATTATAATTAAATATTTACGACTTTCAAAAAATCCATCACTTAATAGATAAATTTTAAAAAATTTATTTACATACACTATGATATAATTATATCATATTTTAATTTATAATATTGAAAATTTTCATTTTTACTGTCATTGGTGAGGTTACTATTAAATTTTCTGGTTTACTATTCGTAATCATCATCTTACTATTCCAAATGTCAAGTTACTATTCCTTGTGTATATCTTCCTTGACTTCTAAAAATTCATTTTATTTAATTTATTCTTTATTTATATTGTTATTATTTTTTAAATTTTATTCCATGTGATTATACTAAATGGAATAATTAAAACAAGGGAATTTACATTAGTAAAAGTTTGGGTCATTACATTCTTCCCCCTTATGAAATTTCACTATCAAATTTTTTTACATATTAAGTTGAAAACAGTTGTGGGTACTTTTCCTTCATCTCTTCTCTTTATTCCCATTTTGACTCTTTGAAATTATGGTTATACCATAATAATTTTGTAACGACTAAAAAAATATTAATAGGAATTTATCTTGGTCTATTAAAATGTATTTTTATGGTTCTCTAAAACATATGCACTTATTTGGTTTTCTGTTTTGGATATTAAAATACTATTAAAAATTGTGATTGTATCTAATATAGACATTGAATAGACATCACATGATTAGTATAAATATACGTCTTTAAAAAATCCAATTTACTCAAACAAAGGAAGTGATGGACTCATCCAGTAGATTTTCCCCTTACGAATTCCATTTGTCAGAACTTCGAAATGAGGTTGCGTCTTTGGGCTTCACTCTTGACCAATCCCAAGCTGAGCTTGAATACATTATTCTTGAGTAGAATTTTCAATAGGAGAAGTGGATGTTGAAAAGATTACCACTCGAGTAATGCTATTCAAGACACTCTAAGAGTATTCCACAATCGCGCACCTTACCAAAAGGTATTATGCTGGTGTTTTAAGGGGTTATGTAATAATATCCTTGTACTATGATTACGTACATTATTTTGGTATAGAAAAAATACATTCTATTTATTATTGTTACTTTGTAAATAGTTTTTAAAGCACAAATAGTATTCTTAGTTAATATTTATCATAGAAATATATTTTGATGTATTATTATATTATTGAATTAAATAACATTTTAATAAAAAATTACTATTTTAAAATTAATTTTTATTTAATAGAAATGATCATATAATTTTATGAATGAAATTGTATTTTTTATTAAGTTTTGACAGTTGTTTTTTTCAAAACCAATGATTTGTTGATAAATGTCAGTTTTATGATAAAATTAAAAATTCACAAGTTTAGAAAATTCATTAGATAAAATTAATATTATTTTTGGAATTATGATGTCAAAATTATCCAAAGGTGGCTTTTTCATAATTTTCTGAGACAGTTGAATTTCTGGGTAAAAAAATACTATTTAAATATATAATATGTTTTATGACATCACAAATATTATTATCATCCAATATATTTGTTACCATTAAAATAATCTTATTTTGGGTTTGTTTTATTTAATTTAAAAAGTTTAAGTGGACCCATAAAGGCTTATAAAACATTTTAGCTCTTTAAATTGATTTCCTTGAGAGTGTGACTCACCTCCACATAAACTACCTTATTATTTGAAAATTTTATTCCATTGGACTTATAAAATATTGTTTTCCACTTCTATTTGGAAAAATACATGGGCAAAAACCATGGTCTTGTTTGTGGTTTTGATTAGTTTAATGTGTGGTGTCCCAAACCTAAATAATAATGAATTCCCTCTCTATTGCAATATAAACCCACCCAATATCACACTTAAACTTCACTAAAAGCATTTTGAGTTCGTCTAACCTCTTCCCTCCTCTCCCTAGAATTCTCCCAAGGCACCCCAAGCTCCTAATATGCCTCTCTCAAGCCTCTCCCAAGTATTTGGGATCACACTTCCAAGTAAAGGATTACTACCTTTTTCTATTTATCAATGTTTCTTAATATTGTTATTCCAAGTTATTTTCAATTATAAATTATGGGGTATGATTTCACACCTCCCCCATACTTCCATCTTTATGTCTGAATAATGATATACCCCTTTATCTCTCATTAAATGCCTCCCGTGTACTCCCATTACTATGTCGAAATTTCCAAAGGAATTTCTCTCCCCCCATTTACATTCATGAATCTAAATTACATTACAATGGTTGTGACATGTACCTATCTGGAAACCTTAGTGTCCATTATATTTACATATGATGATACACCATTTTCACTTTCATCATCCATTTTATGAATTCTTATATCACGGCATTATGCTGCCAAAATTGCACAATATTTTTCCAAGCCAATTTCATTGTGTAGTGAATACCATGCCCATTTCTCTATCAAGGGTATTCAACTTTATGAACATTTACTTATTTATTATAGAGTATCATGTATGAATTTCACAATCCTTTATCATGGAATAAATTATTGTTTTTAATGAATCCAGGTTTTATGATTCATGTGGTGCACTTATACATGAAATGAAATGTTTAAGAAGGGTGCACCCGGATAGCCTTCCAATTAATTGGGTAAAAGTATAGTATCATGATAAGTCATGTCTAATGGGTGTTGAGTCATGATAATTCATGTAAAATGAGGATTTACTCAAGCTTCATGTTCAATAAGAGTTTACTCATGCTCCATGTGAAATGAGCCTTGGCTCATGATAATTCTGTGTTAAGTGTTGTTGTCGCATCTCTATGATAGGATTATCATTATTTATCATGCCTTTATGTTCATATTTCTCTTTTTATCCATTAGTATACCTTTTATCTAACATGTATTGTATTCATCATGTAATTCCATGTTTATTCCGTTATTGGGATTTATAGCTCACCCTTTTTTCAGGCTTGTCCTCAGGTTATCCTACGCAATGCTGTGTACAAGGGAATGTTGAGGTCATGTAAAAAAATTCTTCAATAAAATGTTTCATTCTTTGCTTTAAGTTATTATGTAATATTCCTAATCCCCAAAGACACTAGACCACTCGATATTTTATGTTGTATCATGTGAAAGATTTATGTAATAAATCATGTTTAAGTATGTAATAAACAACAGGGTTGTCATAGTTAGTATCAGAGGATAGGTTTAGTTATTTTTGGGATTTATATTACAAAACCCTAGTGAACCCTCATATACAAGAATAAGTATAGTAAAAATATATCTATGTGTTGTGGGTATTTAGTAAGTGTTTTATCATGAAAACACATCCATGTATGGATATGTGCAGGTATAGGTGGCTCTGTCATGGGTGAAAACTCCAATAAGGAGTTTCATGCTTGACCAAGGGCATCCTGGAATATGACAATGGGTCTTGCTGCACTCTTGGATATGAAACTCCCAGGGGATATGCTTTAGTAAATTAACAAGCATAGTATGAACCATTATTAATGGAATTAAAAAATGACTCTAAAAATACAAGTTAAAAAGTAGATCATTGATAACATAGATTGAATCAAATAGATTAATAAGATAAGAAAATAAAATTAATTTATAAGTTATACATTTTTTGGATTATCCATTATGTGTAACCCCAAAATTTGTTTTTAATCTAGAAAATGGATGGTAATCGGAGGACTCGGGATAATAACTAATGTGAAGGTCAATGTGATGAATTTCCTAGTGAGATTCCCAATCAAATGTGATCTCAAGTATGACAAATCGTGATTATTCCAAACCACCTATCAAAAATAATTATTAACAAATGATACTTTTTTGAATTCCCAAGGACATCAAGGAAGAGGAAGATTACTTCTCATGAAATTCCATCTGATAAAAGTGATAAGGGAATGAATACCCAATTTCCTTTGTGCAACATATGTGGAAAGAGGCACCAATTTAAATCTCACAAAGGGACTAAGATATTATTTAAGTGTGGAAAGGAAGTGTACAAAGTATCCAAATTCCATGAAATAATGGTTAATGTGATGTATGGAAACAAATCCCCATATAAGGCATCATACATGGTTCTATGTCATAAATGTGGAAAGTTGGGCATTATCCAAGACAATTCTATATTGCTTGTGATGAGAAGCTTGATGAGAATCAAAAATCTCCTTTATAAAGGGAGCACTTGATGTGCTATGCTAAAATGAATAATGATTAATGAATTACATGTAACCACTTCTTCAAAGTAGTGTATGCTATAATGTATTTCAATTCATGTCCTCTTAGTATATATTTTATGTTTTTTATGTAAATTGAGTCCCTAGTAGAAATGATAAAATATATTTTGTGGAAACACTTCTATATGTGTTGTATCACATGTTTATGTTCGTGGGAATGTTCTTCTTGAAAATTTTATAAGACTCACTTTGATGTAATTTGAGGTAAAAAGGATAAAGTCATTTCCTATTCCTCATGTCAGTCCCACACATGATCTAGAGTTGGAAGAAGAGATCATTGCTTCAAAAATTTGGTGGCATTAACTCTTGGGGGGAGATGTCTGAAATATACACGGTTTACAAAATCCTCAAGTATATATTCACATAGAAAGAGTTGAACATGTGCCAATGAATATGGTAAGAGCTGATCAAAGACTATGACTGCTCAATCCATTACCACCCTGGGAAAGCGAACAAGGTGGAAGATTCTCTAAGGATAAAGGAAACAACAATTATATCATTGATGAAAATTGATAAGGATCCAATCTTCTTATATTGTATGAATATTGACATGGTAATCATAAAGAATCAAATAAAATCTATCCTTTCACAAATTATTGCTCAACCATCTCTTTTATAAAGGTTAAAGGATTCTCAAAAGGATGATGGGGTAATTATGAAGAAAGTGGAAGCTATAAAAAAAGGGAAATCCTTAATGTTCAATGTTAATGAATAAGGAACTATCAGATTTGTGAAAAGACTATGTGTTCCATCAAATCTAGAGTCGAAGAAGGAACTTTTCGATGATGCACATAATTCAAATTTCTCTATTCACCCAGGAAACACAAATATGTAACGAGATCTCTGAGAGAATTATTTGTGGGATAATATGAAGTATGAGATCATTGAGTATACATCAAAGTGTCTAGTGTTTCAGCAAGTGAAGGAAAAGAGGCAGAAGTCTAAAGAGATGAGGCAACCATTTCCAATACCAGCATGAAAATGGTAGAACATCAACATGGACTTTTCCCTAGACTTTTAAACACATCCAAAGGCAACAATACAATCATGGTTTTTGTGGATCGTCTTACAAACTCTATACACTTCATTGCAATTAGGGATTATTTCTCATTGGATTAACTGGCACAAATATATATCAGGGAAGTGGTAAGGATGCATGGAGTACCACTATATATTGTATTCGATCAAGATCCAATATTCACATCTATGTTTTGGAAGAGTCTTCAACATGCACATGATACTAAAATGAACTTTATTACAATCTATCATCCTCAATATGATGGCCAATCTGATCAAACTATTCAGACACTGGAAGATATGTTAAGATCATGTTCAATGGAATTTAATGGAGGATGGGATTAACATCTTCCACTGGTTGAATTATCATATAATAAAAGTTACCACTCAAGAATCTGAATGGAACCTTATGAATCCCTATATGGGAAGAGGTGTAGAATAATGGAATGTTGGTTTGAAGTCGGCGGGCGTAAGCTGTTTGGACCAGAAATGGTCGATGAAATGGTGGAGAAGGTGAAAACTCTTTTGCAGCATATCAAGGCAGCCCAAAGATGACGGAAGAGTTATGAATACAACAATAAATGAGACATTGATTTAAAAGTTGGATACATGGTGTTTCAATGCATATCATCATGGATGAAGGTCATGAGGTTTGAAAAGAAAGGGAAGTTGAGTCCTAGGTACATCAGCACCTCCGAGATTCTCGATTGTGTTAGGGTTTTGTCTTATCAACTAGCACTTCTACCTACTATGGCCAATGAACATGATTTCCATCATTTATCCCTCTTAAGAATGTACCTAACAGACCCTTCACATGTACTCTCTTCATAGGTAGTATAGTTAAAGGATGATCTTTCTTATGAGGAGCTACCAAGGATGATCATTGATCATAGAGAAAAAGTTCTATGAAATAAGACAATGACCCATGTCAAGGTGTTATGGGGAAACCACAAGTTGGAATAAGGAAAGAGAGAATCAGAGGGAGTGATAAAGTATTGTTACCCACATATGATTTAGTGTGGGAAAAAGAAATTTCGAGGAAGAAATTTCTTAAAGGGGGAACATTGTAATAACCCAAAAATTTATTAAGGGAAATTCCTCTTGGTCTATTTAAATTTATTATTATTGTTATGTAAAATGTATGCACTTATTTGGTTGTTTTGGACTTTAAAATTTTGTTAAAAATTGTGTTCGTTTCAAATATATCCATTGAATAGTAATCACGTGATTAGTATAAATATAGGGCTTTAACAAATCCAATTTACTCATACAATGGAAGCGATGGCCTCATACAGTAGACTTGCCCCAAAAAAAGCCCATTTTCAGAGCTTGGAAAGGAGGTGGCTTCATTGGGCTCCAATATTGACCAAGCCCATGTCAAGCTTGAATATGTTTAGCTTGAGTGGAACTGCCAATGGGAGAAGTGGAAGTTAATATATATTAGCACTCAAGAAATGTAATCTGAGCAACCCCATGAGTCTCTCACCATCACGCACCTTACCCTATGGTCGTATTTTGGTGTTTTAAGAGGTTATGTAACAATACCCTAGTACTATCATTATGTACATTATTTCTTTTATAGGGAATATACATTTTTTTTATTGTTACTTTGTAAATAGTTTTTAAAGCACAAATTGTATTTTTAGTTTATATTCAACTACGATATCTATATTGATGAATGAAATGATTTTTAATTAAATAATAATTTAGTAAAATATTATTATTAATAAATTAATTTTTATTAAATATAAATGATCATATAATTTTATGAATGCAATTGTAATTTTCATTATGGTTTGAAAGCTGTTTTTGATAAAACCCATGAATTTTTTATAAATGTCAGTTTTTATTTTACAAGTAAAAATTCACATATGTAGAAAATTATTTAGATAAAATGAATATTATTTTTGGAATCAAGATTAAGAAATTATCCAACGGTAAATGTTTCATAATTTTCTGAGATAATCTAATTTTTGGGTATAAAATAAATACTATTTAGATATATAATGTGTTTTAAGACAACATAATTACCCAATAGGGGTGTAATAAAATTATATAAACATTATTTTCGGCCAATATATGTTATAACATTAAAATAATGTGATATTGGGTTTGTTTTAATTATTTTACAAAGCTTGAGTAGACCTTTCATGACTTAGAAAACATTTTACCTTATTAAAATGATTTCCTAAAGAGTGTGACTCACCTCCACATATGAAACCCTATTAATTTTAGATTTCCAGCCATTGGACTTATAAAATATTGTTTTCCACTCACCTTTGGAAAAAATCATGGGAAAAAACCATGTTCTGGTTTATGTTTTTGATTGGTTTAAGGTGTCGTGTCTCGAACCTAAATAATAAATAATTCCATCTATTTTCCTATATAAACCCACCCAATATCCCACTTCCCCTTCACTAAATTCCTTTAGAGTTCATCCAACCACTTCAATATTCTCTCTAGAATCCTCCCAAGGCACCCCAAGATCCCAATAAGCCTCTCTCAAGCCTCTCCCAGGCCATTGGGATCACAAATTAAAGTAAGAGATTCCTACCTCTCTCTTTTTATCAAAGTTTCTTAGTGTTGTTATGACCCTTTATATTAAATTGTAAATGTAAGGGTATGATTTCACACCTCCCCCATACTTCCATTTTTATGTTTTAATGATGAGTTACCCCTTTCTCTATTATTAAATTCCTCCCATGTACACCCGTTACTATGTTGAAATTCCGAAAGGAATTTCTGTCTTCTCATTTAAATTCAAGCAATTATTTTGTATCATTAATATAATTTCCATTACAATGGTTGGGAAATGTATCTATACTAACCCCTAAATGTTCATTTCAAGTACATATAATGAGACACCCCTTTTTCTCTCATCAAATCTTTTTATGAATTCTTATGTCATGTCGTTATGCTGCCGAAATTACACAACGTTCTTCCAAGCCAAAGTCATTGCATAGTGAATACCATACCCATTTATCTATCAAGGATATTCCCCTTTATGAACATTTAATTATTTATTATAGTGTTTCATGTATAAATTCCACATTCCTTTATCGTGGAATAAATTATTATTTTAATGACTCCATGTTTTATGATCCATGTGACACACTTATGCATGAGATGAAATGTTTAAGAAAGGTGTGTACTAATAGAACTACAATGAATTGGGTAAAGTATAAAATCATGATACCTCATATGAAATGGGTGTTGACTCATGATTATTCTAATTCAATGAGTATTTACTCATGATTCATGTTTAATGAGGGTTTACTCATGATCAATGTGAAATGAGCCTTGGCTCATGCTAATTCTATGTTAAGTGTTGTTGCCACATATCCATGTTAAGATTATCAAGATTTATCATGACATTATGTTCATGTTTCTCCAGTTCTCCATTTATATACCTTTTATCTAACATGTATTGTATTCCTCATGTTATTTCATGTTTATTCCCTTACTGGGATTTATTTCTCACCCTTTATTTATGAATGTCCTCGGGTTATCCTACCCGATGCTAAATATGAGGGAATGTAGTAGTCATGTAAAGGAAGTTTGCAGTAAGATGTTGAATTCGATGATTTAAGTTGTTATGTAATGTTATTATTCCCCAAAGACACTATACCTCTTGATCAAATATGTTGTATTAATTAAAGGTTTTATGTAATAAATCATGTTTATGTATGTGATAAAGAACATGGTTAACATAACTTTGACCATGGGAGTAGTTCTGTAGTATAGAACTTTATCTATATGATACAAGACCTTCATCGAATGATCCTCATAAGAAATAGCATTATACAATGGTAGAACCTCTAATGTTAGTACATGTGAAGGGTCTGGGATGTACATCCTTATGAGGGCTACATGGAAGACGTCATTTTAATGAGATGTGGTTTCTGGAATTGGTAGTGGGTTGGCTATGACATAGACATGATCAATGACATTGAAGGGGATGAAGTACCATTTACATCACTTTCCTTTATTCAAAAATCTCATGATTCTCTTCTAGGGATATATCTAGAATTATTCCATGTCTCTAACCTTAAACTCGAGGCCACGTCATTAATTTTCATTATAACACTTCTATCATATTTGGTCTAACTTGAAGTGTTGTCGAATGGTTTTTAACTTTTCCAATATTTATTCGACCACTTCAGGTCATAGTCTCTTACGCTCACCGATTTCATCGAAGAATGTCATTGTTATTCACCTGTTTTCATAAAGGGATTCATATGAAGCCATTTAGTTGTTTTAGTGGAATCTATTGTCTTAAGAGAACTAGACCAGAGGAATATATTGGACCCATTATCCTTTTAATTCAAGAGAACATATTCTGAACATGTCTTTCATTGTCTGAATAGTTCTCTCAGATTATCTATCTGTTTTGGGATGATCGGCCATAAGAAATTTAAACTCATTCCCTAGAGAATGTTTTCGATTTTTCCAAAATATAGGGTGTATATCAAATCTTGATCTGATAAAATCAATAGTGGTATTCCAAGCGACCCTACCACATCGCTGATGTATATTGTTTATGTTGAACCAATTAGAAGACCTCTGGAATTAGGATAAAGTGAGATATCATTATATAATGATCCACAATAACCCATATATAATTTCCCCTCTATATTTCGTTGGATGTTCAGTGAAAAATTCCATGATGATGTTTTCCCATTTCCATTTTGTCATGTTTAGTGGTTGCAACAACATTTTATAATTTTTCCTCTTAGGCTTCACATGATGAATACCAGACACATTGATGTATATTAAATAATCTCTTTCTTCATATTGTCCCATCAATAGTTCTCTTAGAGATTTTGATACATCGTTGTGATCCCTACGTGAACAGTGAATGTCAAGATTTGTGCATCATTCCGAATATTATTCATTATCTCTATATTGGATGGTACACAAAATCATGACCCAAATCTTATGAGTCCATCATTTTCTATCTTTTACTCATTGGATTCCCCATTTTGGATTGCGTACACTCTTTTCTAAATTTCAATATCATTTCATTGAAAATCATTTATTTTCTCTATAAGATATGGTTGAGAAATCATTTGATAAATTATTAAATATGTTCCTATCATAATGATTCCTATGTCCATTCATTTTAAGTCTAATAATATTGGATCCTACTAAATTCTCATTTTTGATAAACATACATGATCGTTTCTAATTATAGAATTCACCACAATACTTTTCTCGCAATAATGGAAGTGGATTTTGAATTCATAATCACTCATGAGATATAACCATCTTTTCTTGTTCATATTAATCTCTTTCTACATTAATATATATATATATTAGGATCTTATTATTTGTATATATCTATCGCCTCTCACCATAGATATAATGCTGCCATTTTTTAAATGCAAAGATGAGAGCGTCCAACTCTAGATCATGTGTAGGATAGTTTTTCTCTTGATTTTCTAACTACCTTGAGAAAGAGGCTGGAAATTTATCATTTTATATATCATAAAATATTCTTTGAATTGTCACTATATACCACAAATAAACTCCCACTTTTTGAGAGTGTGAGTATTGATGTAGTGATAAGCCTCTTTTTGAGATCCACTACGCTTTACTCACATTCTTGAGTCCAATAAAACATCACTACTTTTACTGTCATCATGCTTATTGGGTTTCATAATTGTGATAATTTCATCCCTATTTTTTGATAATACTCATATAGGACAATGAAACTATGGATCTCTACATCATATGTTGGCACGGTCCACTATTTGATTGCTTTTATCATCAAAGGGACCAAAATTAATATTTTTATGGTGATAACATGCCCCATGAATGATATTTCCTCCATCTAGTACACATATTTATTGTAATTTCAATAATATTTATCCCTTTTTAATATTCGTAAAATAGTATTCAAATGATATGTATGTTCCTCCTTGATCTTGTAGTATATCAGAATATTATTGATAAAGACTACCAAAAATGCGTAATGGTAATATCTAAATACACTATTCATTAAATACATGAAATTTATGGAGAATTAATGAGTCTTAAGGGAATCAATATGATCTTATATTGTTCATACCTTTTTTGAAAGGATTTTTTGGGAATATGTTCCTTCCACTCCTAAATTGAGGACATCCCAACTGAAGGTCCACCAATGATAAGTAACTAGCCCCTCGTAGCTGATCAAACAAGTCATAGGATACTTATTCTTTATTGTGATTTTATTGAGCTTATGATAATCAATGAATAGGGTCATTTATCCACCATTATTTATAATTAATAGGACTGGATCACCCTATAGTGAAGCACTCGGGTTTATAAAACCCTTCTCTAGAATATCCTGTGATTAGTACTTCATATCTTCCAGCACTATGGTGGCCATTGTATAAGGTGTTTTTGATATTGGGAGAGATCCATAAATAATTTCAATTAGTAACTCAACCTCTTAGTTATGTGGAATACTAGGCATCTCTTGGGGGAACACATCATTTTGATCCATCCTAAAGGACATGTATTTGATCTTGATCATCTATTTTGTCTCAATAATTTGATAGAAATATGATTTCTCATAAAGAAACAATATCCACACCCGAGATGAGGATTTTGAAGGAGATTATCCTTCATCTTTTCACATGTAATGAATTGGAGGATGATACGAGATGTGTAAAATGATATCCCTTTCCATAAAATTGATGTTGTATTTGTATAATGATTTCCTACCCATACCCAATATATCATTGAATTCCACCAACAGAATTACAATGAGATTTTCTAGGAGGCTAACTCCCCAAACAATAACTGGGGAGGAGTTGTAAACATTGGATGCATCAATTTCCAAATTATATATTCTCATATATATATCAACCTCTATATTTTGATGTGGTGTTTTAATTGTTCTACTAAAATAGAAAAATATGAAAGAATGCATAGAACCATAATCAAATAGTACATTCACTATTCCTGTGTGAATAACCAACTGTACATTTCACCACATCATTGTCTATACCCACCTTAGTTGTAGTGATAGCGTAATAAGTTTATTATTTACATGGAGGTCTTTTATGATTGCCTTTAACAACCCTAGTCTTAAAGCAATGGTTTGAAAAATTATCATGTTCCTTACAGTTGAAACATTACACTACGGATTCAGCGTTAATTGGAACCTGCATTTATTATTTCTCATTAGTGGGATTAATCATGATCATTCACTACTTCTTATCCATATTCGATATACTTCCACATTTCAAGAATTTCATAGTTCCTTTTAGATAGTTTCCATGATGATCATTACCATAATTTTGACATGTGGGATATTCATTTTTCATTTCATGATGTGATTTGTTTTCTAATCTACCTATATTAAAATCCATTTCCCACATTTTTTTTCACTAGGCCAATGAGAACAATTAGAGTCTTTGTTCTCCATTTCAATCTTGAGGGAATAATAGAAAATATCATCCTAATTATCTATGTGTTGAATCACCAATAATTTTCATAAACTCAACATTAGTCCACTAATGAAGTAATCCACATTTCTTTTAGTCTTTATGAAACACTCCAAGGTGTATCTTGAAAGACTTTTATTTTTTTCTTCTTATGCCCTGATAGACTCATTTTAATTCTTCTAAAGTCTGATGAACGTTCATTCCATATTGAGATATAGGGTTTTTGGAAACAATTTATTGAAAAAAAAATCTTGAATTCATCAAAATACATAGAAATAATATCCTCCTTGGGCATCATATTTTTGATTAGTGACCACCACTGATTAGATTCCTCTTTAAAATGATTGGAAAACCACAAAACATTATCTTCTTCAAATCACTATAGGATAGATAATAAATTTTCAATAGAGATAATCCACTATTCCATGAAGAGGTGATCAATGTATCCAGTAAACATGGGAGCCCTTTTCCACATAAATTATTCAATAGAAACACTCTATTTATTTTTCAAATTTGGGAGCAATACACTATTAATTTTATTATTCATAACATGAGCGAACATAGATAGTTTTATCAGAATTTTTTGATCCCCTATCCCTTTTATATTTGTCATATCATTAGTTAAATCATCACATTTCCTATCACATTAACTGTTGGCATGTGTTCCTATATTTATCTACATTAACTAAGAATAAGAAAGTGAGATTATGGGGTCATGAATACTTAACTAATAAGAATAAAAAGGAATATTTAAACAAAAAAAGTATAAACTCTTAAAGGAAAAGTATTTCCAAACTTGTGATTCCTTTGGTTTTAATCTAGGTTTTCAATGATCTGTTTCGTAGCATAAATTCTTAAGGGATTATTTGTCCCCTTAATAATAGTTCGTAATGATATTAGGAATAAACCCAATGATATCCCCTAAGAGTGTCAAAGCAGGTTCATAGTATGGCCCATTATCATGTAATGATATAATTTGAGTTATGCATGGAACACATTTTCAAAGTTGTTACTTTTAGGTACATCTATGATATAAAAAACATTAGTTGTAGTATCCAGACATAGATGTATTTTCTTGGTAATTCAATTTCTCTACATAACATAATTTAGGGGTTTTTTCATATACTCACTATTATCCAGAATGTTTTTACTAAATTTATATATTTAAAATCTCTAATAATTATTATATATCACTCTAATACCAATGATAGTGACCCTGGAGTTTGAAACATATAATTAAATTTCTTTGGAATAACTAAACACCGTATTACAAACCATGTATCCTAATTTCTTGTTTAATTAGAGTAATAGGTATATAATTAAACATCATGAAAACTGCTTTTATTTAATCCGAATAATAAGATCCTAAAATCCATTTATCTAATATAACTGCATAGGTTAACCTTTGGATAACATGAACAAATGAATGAGCTAAAATCCATGAGAGGGAGTGATCATAAGAACAAAGCCTAACACATCAGTTACAAGGGATAACATAATGATATAAAAATACATGGAAGAAGATTAATTAAAAGGAATAATAACATGGGATCATATAATCTTGGATTCATAGAGATGTTTCATTAATATAAAATGTGACATTAGCAGGATTCAAGAGACATTTCACATAAAAGAGCATGAGTCAAGTCTAACCACCATGTCTGTTACAGGTGGATCATGGGTCAAGACTAACCACCAAGACCGTCGCACATGACGTCTCATGAGACTAAACACTACCCAATCTATTGTAGCACTATCTGGGAACACACATCACAACATGTTCACAAATATGTGAGCCATATCAAGAATCACACATAAGGAATCATACATAAACCTAAAGTTTTTCAACGGTAAGAATTGGGTGTCATAATCTTTTCCAAAGAAATAACATAAGGTAATATAGAAATGGTGTCAATGAAAGAAATGATTTATGTCATACATGAGTAGTAATAAGTTAATATAGGAATAGATCTTAATAAGTGATGTCAAACTGAAGTGATAATATATAAAAACTGTATTTAAAAATTCTAGAATAAAAATATATTAGTGTGGTATAAGGAAAACATTAAAGAGAATTTTACATAGAAAATGGGATAACATTTTATATAAAAAAATAATTTAACCAATATTGTTTTAATAATAAAATTAGTGACTTTGTAAAATAATTTTTTCTTACAAATAGAATATAGAGTGTACTTAAAAATGGGTTATGATTCAGGAAGTTCCCATTTGTCAGGATTATTTATCAAGATTATTTGAGTATTAATCCTTTTAAAAACATGTATATCCCAAAAAACAAGGATCAATGGGTCCTCATACATGAGTTTGGAACATATAATAATCATTAATATTATATATATAAAAAAATATAATTTCATTTGGGAAAAAATGGAGGAAGAATAGTCTGAGGAATAATGGAGGTTCGGGTAGAATCTCTTACCTTAAGTCTTATGGTGTTCTTCACTTGATCTTAATGTATTGAATAACCAAACTAGATTAATTAGTTAATAATTAAATAACATTTTATAAATTTATTTTATTTATTATATATTTATTAATACCATTTATTTCTTTTTAGGTGGGTTAATAGATTCAATATCACCATTTGGGAGTTTTGGTTACCTAGGTTTTCAGGATCAGTTTACTTGTATTAATTTATGAAAGATCATGTAATGTGGGTTTAATTATCTTCATTTAAACTTATGTGTTATTAATGATATTATAGAGGTTAATTTAGTCTTATGAATCATTTGGTTTTATGTAATTAGGATAATGAAAAAGATATAATGTTAATGATAATCATTTTGCATTATTTTTGAGGTTTTTGATCACAATGAAGTCATTTTGTTTTATAAATTAACATCATCTGTAAAAAATAATTATTGGAAATTGCATATAATATAATACATATATTACAATCTGGATTAATAATAATTTTTTTCCCGACCATATTTTTATATGGAAATATAAATTGAAATCTTCATCATCCTTGAATGTGATAAATTAAGACATCATAGTTGATATTTTCATTATTAGTATAAAAGGATGGAAAAAAGGATGATAATAAATTATTCCCTTAAAATATTAAATTTATAGCATATTTAATTTAATGGAGATATCATATAATTTTTATGAGGGGAGGAGAGGAGGGAAAAAATAAAGGAACTTAAAAAATATTAAAAGAAAATGAAGAGAGTTTTACATATTGATTCCTTCTTCTCTAGAACAACATTAAGGGATTGGTTTTGGTATTTTATACATATAAAAATATCCTCGACATGTTTTAGGGGATTTGATGTATATTTTTTTAGAATTTGGACATGTCAAAATGTTTTCGATGTTTAAGGGGAAGAGGTTGTGAGGGTGGTATTTATAGTGGAGGAGAAGAGAGTTTTCTCATTATTTAAGTTATTAGTATAATATAATTTTTTGAAGACATGAAATAATGTTGATTCATTAAAAAACCTTTAATAGTTAGATCATGGGAGTTTGAAAAAATGGTTTTAACATTAGTCTTAAATCATATATGACCCAATAAATGAATGTATTTAGCTTATACCCCAAATTACTGTATTTTATTATTCACATGAAATTAAACTATTTTAAAAAAAAGCCAAAAATTCAGCCAAACTATTTTTCATCTTGTATAATCAAAAACTAACTCTATTTTGTGAAAATTATTTTCTAAATATGATTTTTTTATATTTAATTAAAATTAGAATTTAAATAAAAATATATATTTTACGATTATAACTGATTTTAAAACAACTTTAAAATTTAAATAAGGTGTCAAAAAAATTATATTATAATCATAATAAATCATAAAAATAATTTATTAATTAATATTATGAAAATTAATTCTCATTTTAATTATTAAAGTAGTAATAAAATTGTAATAATGTATTTAAGACTTAAAAAAATACCAACACATAATTAATAATAAATAAAATATCTATTTAATTGTACTATGATATTGTTATGTAATATTGTCACTTATAATATAGATAAATTTTATTTAAATTTTCCTTTCTATTTTTACCATTCAATTTTTCAATTTACTATTCATTATATCCATGTTAATATTCCAATGTTCAAGTTACTTTTCCTCTGGTATGTATTCTTTAAATTCTAGATATGTCTATTATTTAATTTAATATTTATTTATAATTATTTTATTATGTTCATCAGGTGATTTGAAGTGAATATTCTATATGGAATAATTATAGGATGATAATTTCAATTAATTAAACTTTTGGGTCGTTATAATGTATTTCTCTTTATATGGATAAAAAAGAATTTTTTTTAGTATTAGGCTCCTTGTATAATTTAATGAAATTATTTATTAACACTTTTTGTTAATTCATTGGACTTAATTATGTGATGAGTGTTTCTTGGAATTATGTAGCCCCTCGATGCATCTATAGACCTAATAAGGCAAATAAACATGGGTTTTTGTGAATATTTCTTCCCATGTTTTTATAGTGTCTTGAGACAAGGAATTGAAAATATGATTTGA
This sequence comes from Viscum album, assembly GCA_963277665.1. Lineage (NCBI taxonomy): Eukaryota > Viridiplantae > Streptophyta > Magnoliopsida > Santalales > Viscaceae > Viscum > Viscum album. The sequence goes on along the minus strand of OY728142.1, from coordinate 1,254,820,310 downwards.
TATCTGACATTATAAATTCCATTAGTATGAGATAATTTGTTATTTTTATCCATGTTTTAATATATTACCATTGATAAAGAATTCCATCAATTTCAGCTGATTATGAATTTATGTTTTTTATTTATTCCTTCCAAATCGCTTATGCCATGTTTATGTTATGATGGCTTCCATTATATGCTACTAATCATTGATCATCTAATACCACCCTTATTTATTTACCATTTACAAAAAAATAGAGTGGATCTATGTATTATTTTCAATAATATGATGAAAGGGATAATTATTTTCTAAAAAAGTATTCATGATTTATCGTTTGTTTTAAAATATAATATATGTATGTTTCTAGTTTTTATGAATAAATTGTTGTTGGATCTTGTACGAACTATGAAATTTTTTACCAATAATTTAATATAAATATATGATACTAGTTTCAAGATTTTATTATGTAATAATTGGCATTATAAAAAGTCTAGTATAAATCATGGGGAAAATATTTTGAGGCACCAAGTTAGAAGAAAAAGTACTAGGAAAACCCCTAAATATTTCTAGGGAACGCTATAAACAATGAATCATAATTTTATTTTTCAATTTAATATCATGAGCTAATAATGTGTATGGACTTGTAAAAATATGATAAATAATGAGAGGAATGATAATCGTATCAATAACCTTAGTAATTATAGCGTTGTCCCCATGAGTAAGTCAATGAATCTGGTGTTGAGACTAGTCAGATCACAAACATTATAGGATAGTTGACATAGAATATGAAAAATAATCCTTCCAGCATATATTGACAAACATATACTCAATAAAGTAAAGAGATTTTATACCACATAATGTAAAAAAACTCCAACATTCAGTGGAACTACTATTACATAGGTAGAAAAAAATTGATCAAGTCCCTATTGAAAATATTTATCACATTGGAAAGCATTAAAAAAGAAAAAGTCATCATTGCATTCTATCATCTAAAGGGAGATATGAAAAAATTGTTTTTTTTAATTCAAAATATTAAAGACTATGATAAAATAAATAAAATTGAATAGATAAATTTTTAAGGAGTTATTATTTATAACATACATTCCCTAAGAGAAAATATCAAAAATGGAAAGGCATTTCCCCAATTAAAAAATTGTTGGTGGAAACTTTTGCTGAGTATGAGGATAAATGTACAATGATAATCTTGATCAATTTAAAACGACTTTTCATTCAACCATTTTTATCGAATGATGATATAGTCTTAAGAACTATAAATATTGAAAATATTTTCTAAAGGTTGTATGTATTCATGGAAAATAAGAATAATAATATGCCTTCTGATTATCATGTGAAGAATAGTGCCACAAAATAGAAGAAATAAAGGTTGTTATTTTCAACATATGAAAACAATGGGAAATAACACCTTTTATATTTCCGGAAGGGAACATTATTTAGTTACTAATTTAGAGAAAAATGCCATCAGGCTCATGAATGTAATGGAAATGAAATTTTTCTGAAGCTTAATTCTTTAACTTCAAGGATAATGGACATTATATGAACCAATTACCCAAACATCAAGGTGATTTTCCTTCGAAAAGGGAAATGAGAAAGGATAAACATATTTGATTACCATAGATGAAGTCAAAGTCCCTAATAACTGTTATTACCTCAATGTTATCTAATGCTATACTTGACCATGGGTCTTCAAACACTTTTTTATATTCATTTCTTTTCAAAAGAAATAGATATTTATTTATAACCATATTATGTGATTTATATATTAAGACACATAGTTGGAATCTTATTACAAAAATTATATTTCTAAAATATCCAATTATGATGCAAGGGTATACTCTTATTTCAAACATTTTTATAATAACCTTGGTTGACAATGATTAGACCCATGGTTTTATTTTATTTCAAAGTAAAATGAAAAAATATATTTCCAATAGATGTATTTTGGGATTTATGAAACAGAGGTTGATTATATTGTTTTTGGAGAGGAAATTTCATTATAGAAATAATGTTTTCTTCCACCCCACGAATATATCATAAATTAATACTTGAGAATAGTGGAAGGCGAACTGTGATTTATTTAAAAGTATGATATTCTAAGAATATAGGATGTAATAGTGGTATAAGAATTCATTGATTTTGTTCTTGGAAAGTTAATGATACATTCACCAGACTGTGAAATTCAATTTTCTGTTGAGTGCATTTTTGGTAGAAGGACTATATCTGAAAATTATTATATAATAGAACCCCTAGTGTTAATAGAGTTAAAAAATATCTACAAGAGTTTTGAGATAAGGGATTTAAATGAACTTGTGTTTCATGATGGGGATCCTCTATTTCAATCAATAATTATAAATAACGGTCTATGTTACAATGCATGGATTATAGGGAGATCAATTACAATAATGTAAATAGAAGGTATCATTTAACATGAATTAATGGCCAATTTTATCAAAATATAGGATCCTAATACTATTAAAGGATCAATATCCTCTCATTATATAATACTATAGTTGTGAATAAGGATGATATATCAAATACATCTTTTAAAACAATGAAAGGACATTAGATTCATTTTGGATTAATATATATACTGAATTTGTATTTATAAATTTGATGGGAATAGTAATCCAGGAGTATCTTGGTAAATATTTAGTGGTATTTATTGATGATATTATGATATAATATATGTGATATGAAGTTCACTAGAATCATCTACAAATAATCTTTTTGACCCTCATGAGAAATTTTTTTTTTTGAAATATAATTTGTGTTAATATAGGATTAAGTAACTTTCCTTTCTTGGACATATTTTTTTTCAAATATGGAATATGTTTTGAAATTTCAAATAAAATTTTATAAAATAATGCCCTACTATGACAAACAAAACTAAGATAAAAACATTCCTCGGTTTAGAAGGTCAATATTGATATTAGTTCAAAATTTTCTTTTATTATACTACCCAAATTCTAAGTTATAATTTAATGGGGTTTAATGAAAATGGATAAAGAAATTTTAGGAATGTTTGGATGATCTTAATAGAACAATGATTAATTAATAATTATTAATATTATCACTAGGTATGTAAGGATTTTTAATAAATAGTGATTCATCAAAGAAAATACATAGTTGGGTCCTTATGCATAATGATAGAGTGATTTTTTATCCATCAAGGTAATTCAAAGTCCTTAAAAAAGCACATAACATAGGATATTGATATATAATTCATAATATTTTACTTATAAATATAAAGTAACTACCTCTATACTGAAATATGTAATGTAAATATACGTATTCCATGATTTTGAATTATATATTTTCTTAGAAGGATATCAAAATGAGGAAAGAAATATTGACATAATTTCTCATGGACTATGAATTCTTGATACACAACCTCTTATGGATGGAAAACATGGTGGCTAATTCATTGAGTAGGAGAGACCATAGAGTTCATACCATTATGATTATTTACAATGATTATATATATATAGATCTAGAAATGGTATATATTGTTATTTTTACATAAGGGGGTCCATGTTTATTTTTTCAATCAATTTATAAACCAAACATAATAGAAAAGAAAGATAAGTATAATTAGGATCAAAAGTACATAAAATAGTATATTAAAGTAGAAAAATATAATAAATTTATAGACTCAATCTATATAGATAGATTGATTGTGTTTGGGAAGATGTTATCTACTTCATATATAGAATATTTTAAAATGGAATTCTTAGATAAATCATATAGATCATATATCTATGTATACCCCAGTAGCATATAGATAAACATGGATTTAAGATAACATTTCTAGTGGGATGGTACAAAGAAAGAAATTATGGTTTAGGTGTCTTGAATCTTAGTGTTCTAGATGGTTAATACTAAAATACAACAACTCAATGGAGTCATTCAACCTCTTTCAATACCTATATAGAAGTAGGAAAATATTACAATGGATTTTTTCAATGAAAACCCTATTCATTAAAGGAATAAAAACTCTATATGGATAATCATTGATCATCTCACTATGTCTTATAATTTCGTAGATATAAGATAAAATCTACCCTTTATTAACATTTTTCACTCTATACCTATATCAATTGTATCTGATTGTGACTCTCGTTTCACATTGAAATATAGGAGTTGTCGTAAAATGGATATCAACACTAAGATATATTTATGAACTACCAATCATCCCCAGACTGAAAGGTAGAATGAAAAGAATATCTATAATTCCTAAGATATGTTGAGATCATTTTCTCTTAACATATATTCTATGTGGGATCTGTATCTACCTTCTGTGGTATTTTTATAAAATAATAGATTATATTAGAAAACATATTTGGAACCATGGAAATAATTGAATTAGAATAGCATTCATACTCAAACATTATGGGAAGAAGTTGGAGAAAAAAATATTGTGGGCCTAGAGCTTGTGGAGGAGTTATGTATTAATGTATGTCATATTCTAATTCTTATTAAATAATCATAGATCATAAAAAAAATAATTATGATAACATTCATTGTAAATACTTTGAATGTTAATATGGTAATCATGTAGTCATTAAAGTTTCACGATATTAGGAATTTATAATATTTTATATAAAGTGGAATTTAATACCTAGTTACACATGGACTTATATAATAATGAAATAATCGGAGAAGTATCTTATCTATTGGCTATGTCGAACATGCTATCTAATGTTAAAAAAAAATTTATTTGTTTCTTTTCTGGGGAAATACATTCCAGATAAAATGCATGTCCCCACATATGGGAGCATATAATTCAATCCTAATTTTTCTTATAATGATGAGAATGTCGAGATTATTAATATATATAGAATGTGTTGTGGACTCATATAACTGGATTTGTGAATGTACTTTGAAAAAACAACAAAATAGAATAGGTAACTTGAAACCCTAAACAAGATTTAAGGAATGAATATCAGTAGTAGTTAAGTATTTTATATACTCTAATTTTTAAGATAATTTTTTAGGGGGATAATGTAATACCAAAGACCTTACTATAACAGCTAAACACCATAACATAGACCATCACACTATAAAAAGCATTAATTTAGGAATATATTTAAAAAAAATTAGTCAATAATTCCCAGAATATTAATTTTAATAATTATGTTTCTCTTTTTTAAATCATCATAATGATATTGTATTAAGATGAAATATTGGGTTTTTTCTAAATTTATTTATTTTCGTGTGAATTGTTAAATTAAAATTTTCTCTAAAACAATGCCTTTACAGAAAATTACAATGATTTATGAATAAAAAACTCAAAAAATATTTTATTTTATAAAATATTTTTTATGGAATAACAATATACATTTTTATATATTATTTGAACATTTAAATATATGTTTTAAATTTTTAGATCTAATTAAAATGTTACTTAAATAAAAACTATACTTAGGATTTTCTTTGAATAATGTATTTTGAAGGTGAGATTATATATTGGATTACCTTGAGAGCCTCCTTTAATTTAATTTCTTATAATAAATAAATTTATATCATTAAAATATATATCCAAGATAATTTTATCCTACTAATAAATTGTAATATTAGAAACACTATTTTTCTAAAAAAATTTACTTAATTAAAGTAGTTTATTATAAAATTAATAATCAAAACTTTTAAGAATATCGATTAAAAAAAAATTCAAAATTATAAATTAGAAATACAAAATTAAGAAAATGATTCAATCATATTTTTTTCATTAAAATTAATTAAAATATTTATAAACTAATTACGAATGGTAATGTAAATTATGGTAAAATATAAAATATAAAAATAAAAATCCCTAAAACACTTAGTGTTTCCTAAAATAGTAGTTCTTATGGTGACATTATACCTAGAATCACTTTATACTCTTTTTTACCATATTGTATTCATTGAACCTTGAATAGTAACATTAAATTATTGAAAATGTATGGGCCACTCCCAAAACATGCCTTCTCCTCACTTATAAAAGAGTAACCTCCCTCCCACTTCAAGACTCACCATCCCATTATATTTATTGTTGAATATGGTACAATTTTTTTATTATAACCCAATTCATATTTGAAAATATTATGGTTAAAATTATTTAGAAAACATCCTTCATTTCCAAGAGGAGTTCCATAAAAACTTCAATTCCACTCCATGAGAATTATCATCAACCTAGATTTTATTTTAAATTAACCTAATTAAAATTTAATCTTTCCATAGTAGTATAATTATATTTGTATCATTTATATTCTCTAATGTTACTATATTATTGGTATTATTATTATACATTTATTTATGTGGTCTATTAAGTTAAATTAAACCTCTATTCATGCATACATGAGGACTGCCACCACCATGAGGGAAAAATCCATTTTTCATAACCACCCATCATAAATAGTTTATTGAATGGATTTATCAATGTAATAATATGTTTATAAAATCATTATGGTCCAAGTATGATACTTTTGAGAAAATATTAATGATATTATTTTAATATGATTACCATTAATTTGATTTTTTAAAATATACACACAAAGAGATCAACATATAATTTCAATTTTATTGAATGTCTTTAAAGAGTCAATAAATGAGATAAGAGGAAAATTATTTATTATAATTATGTATTATGTTCATATCCATTAAATTTTATTCTTCGTAATTTATTATTATGATATTTCAAACTAATAAACATTGAATGATATAATTTTTCTTCATGTATAATGATATTAAAACAAAACACCTAAGAATCATTAATTAAATTAGGGTATAATAATGTTTAATTTGGATTAACCCCGCACTTGAAAAATACTATGAATTTTAATCATGAATGAATATTATAACATTATAATATGTTTGATATAATATAAAATTTATAAATAAATATATTTTTTGACTATAGAGTTATTATATCCCTTTTTTCATAGATTAAGAAAACACGATTCGATTGTAAATAATAACTAAAACATGCGTGTAATAAATTTCATCATCAAGGATAATTACTAAAAAAATCATGAAAGGAATTTGGTAAATCATCAATAATTACAAATAATACCTAAAATAAACATTAATAGATGGGTAACATTAAAATTTAGATGAATAATTAATACTAAATGATATATTATAAAACTTGTACAAAAATCCAAATAATAAAACCCCAATGTGGAAAATAGGTATAATTCATATAGAGAATGAATATTTATGAATAATATAAATAAAATAGATATGATTATGTTTCATAATTATGTAATTATAATATCTATGTTTTTAATATTGGAGGTTAATCTACCTCTATAAAAGTCAGGATAAGTGGTAAGTGAATTCAGTCCCTTATGCCTTCCTTCGAGTCTTGTTTTTAATTATGCACATTATTTACATTATGAAATGTATATACTACCTATTTTATAATTTATATCATTCAATACCTTATGACTCACCACTATATTTTTTGATAAGGTTATTTCATGTTACATTGATGATATCCCATATCTTATATGTTGATTAAGGTATGTTCCCATGAAAAAACACAGTATTTAATTTAATACGGAAGTATGTTTTTCCATATTTCTCAATATATGGATAAACATGATAATTTTCAGAACAATATTCCTTATTGAATTGTATGAAATGTTTTTGATTTTATCTTATGATTAATAAATTGGACATAACGGGGTGATGGTGGGGAATAGAAATTGTATATACACTCATTTCACTGATAGGTCTCATGAGATAAAACATATCATCATTTGGTGTAAGCCTCTTCTGATTTTAGTATTGTTTCTTGACATAGGGAATTGAAAAAATGTTTTTATATTAAACATTATAAATTAAATTATTATGAGGTCAATGATTTTTATTATCCATGTTTTCATTTATTTTCATGGATATATCATTACCCTGATATTAGTTGATTATATATTCATGTTTTTTATTTGTTCCTACATATTATTTATTCCATTTTTATGTTTTAATAGATTACACTGTATGCTACTCCTTAAAAAAATCAAAGAATTCCATTATTCTTTTCCATTCCCTATGAATCCTAGATAATATATATGTGTGATTTTTATATATATAATAGATAAGAAAATTATTTACATATTGTGTTTATGTTGTGTGTTATGTTTTCAAAAATATTTTCTGAATGTATCTTGTTTTCTAGTACTACTAAGAATTTAAATTATTTTGGATCCCTCATATTTACTACAAAAACATTAATATAATAACATGATATAGGTTTATAAGTTCTAGGACATTACATTGAATGATTGAGGTCCTAACATATGCTTCCTTTAGAAGGACTTTGAAACTTTTGTAAAGGGGGATTTAATCTCATAATCTTATATGAGGTTATTCCAATTACATGTATATGTTCATAAAATTATTTTGTTTTGAATATATTTTATTTCCACTATATCAATATGATATAATAATATTGATATGTTACCCTCTAAAAAACTCATGTGAAATCTAGTGTTAGGGTAGAAGAAAAATAAATCCATTATAATACCCAGAATGTAACCCGTAGATGCATATTGGTTAAAATCTAGAAGTATTTTAAATAATTATAATCTTAATAATACAACCATATTCATAATATAAAAAAAAAATTCTATGAAACAAATATGGAATAACATTTAAATAAATGAAAAGTTCACATGTGCACACACACACACAGAGATCTATGAGAAAACTTGTTATTGTACAATTATAAAATAAAACTAATTATTATCAATTTATAATTTTTTATTACATTATGGAAATTAATCAATTAAACGGATATGAAAAAATTGTATATTTATTTCCAACATGAACTTTTTCCAAATTTTTATTATATTTTGTTTAAATTAAATATATGATATTATATGAAATATAAAAAAACTTCTTCCAATTTTTATTATGTAAAAAATTTATATAATAAAAACATAAAATACTAATATTATTTATAACTAAGAAATTCAATGATCAAAATATTTTATGTTGTTATTTAAGAAACGTATAAAATTTAATTTAAATTTTTTAAATTCTATACTATAAATAATTCCTACAATTAATAATAAATTTTCATATTTTTACCACATTTTTAAATTTGTAAACATTTCATAATTTACATATACAATATATAAATAATAAAGTGTCTCCAAATTATAAGAAATTCCATTTAATATATAAAATATTATTTCAACATTAAAAATAATGATTTCATATTTTTATTTATTAAAAGATTAAAAATTATTTACTAAATAATTAATTTTATTCAATTAATTTAGTAACATGTTTCAAAATCAATAAAATATCCCATGATCCCTTTTTCTACACTGAATAGACATTATATATATCCAATAGTAAAATTCATAATTGAAATGTATAAAAATCCCATTTTCTTCTATATCATATTAAATTATATGGGTATATTCTACACGATGACAGATATGTTGTAGTTCTTAAACCATTTAAGTGACATCAATCAAATTTTATGACTAAGAACCATGATTTTACCATTTCTAATAACTTATATAAAATTAATCGAGCTCCCACAATAATCATATATCATGATATACATTATATAAGAATAACCGAAGGTGTTTAGTGGATTTCATATTATTAATTTGTTTTCAAAATGTCCATACCAACATATGATTAGCTTTCTCATGTGGATAAAACAGATGTTTAGTGGAACACATTAGATTAGCTCAATATTCTTAGATTCTATGTTACAATAACATATGTAGTATGGTCGTAAGATTTTGGTTTTTGTAGCCTTAAACTTGTGCAGATGCATATAATATATTAATATCACTCACCTGAAAATAATTTGTTATGTGAACATCATGTAATATTAAAAAATGATCATGGTTTTAGTGTAGTGTTAAGACTCGGTCTCAAAATATCCTTTAGGTTCTCAATCAAATTCTAGGACATGCATTGATATGAGCTAAAAAAATTTAATTTTTTTTATAGGACACAGATCAGGGTTATCATCTAGTATGAATTTCTATATCACATACTATGGCATAATTAAAATAGAATAATTACTTTGGATTTTTTGTTTTGATACCACATATCAGAAAAAACGATCCCATTATAGAACAAAAAATAAAATACATGAACAATTTAAAATCCATATTGTTTTTATAATTCCTAATACAATATCAAAAATAATATACAATATCATCTTTCTTAACGATGGTTTCCTGAACCAAATCACATGGGAAATCACTAATACCACTAAAGGGTTTCTTTGTGTGAAAAACTATTATTATAATTTATGTAATAAGAAACCTTAAAAACCATGACCATTATGATTGAAAGTGAGACCATGAAAATATAAATGATTAAAAACATTATTTTGTACCTTTCACCACCAAGGATACATGACTATATTTTATAAAATACATGATTATACATCAGTAAAGGGAAAAACAGACTCTAATACCCATTTTGATCCCATAAGCTATATTGAGTCAAAAAATTTATTGAAAAAACAATTCACTCTTTCATGATATGTCTGTGTCACAATGTGTTTTGTAAGGATAAGAAATTGATATTCAAGGGAAGCTGTATAACATTTCTTGAACACCAATTTATATGTGTTATCTTATTTAAATATTCTTTTGGGACACTCCACATGTGTCATGGATTTATTCAATCATTATGACCTATGAGAAAATATACTCACATAATAAGTCATTTGTCATATGAATACACTCAAATAATCCCCTATGAGGTTTCATATTTTGAAAAAATTATAAATGATAAAAATTGGAAGAGATTCAAATACTTATAAACTAAGAGATCTCTTACTTTAAATAAATTTTTGTAAACATAAACTAAGGAATTTTTATTTGATATATATATATATATTATTTAATATTATATAACATAATATCACAAAAACATGCCATTTTATATTATAAATTTAAGATATATCTCATTTCAAGTAATCATCTCAAAAAACAACATATGGGTAGTACCTACCATACTAATCCCATCATAACATAATAGAATACATGGAATAGCTAAAACACCTACACAATATATATCAAATCTCATATATATATAACCATATAGATATTAGATAACATTAAATACTTCATTCATCTAGTCCTCAACAAATAAATAATGCAATGACGTCATATTTTTTTAGATATATCATCAAGAAATAAAGAATTAGAAAAAAACCATCCAATTTAGACATTTAATATTACGGAAGATAAAACAGTAAAATACATTAATAATAAATATTTTTTGTTTGTAAAATTTATATAAAGAGGATGAAATAAAAATTATAGGGATTAAGCCTTTACTAAAAGAACAAATAGATGATCATGGATGTAAAAGAAATGAAAAATTGATAGAGTTCTATTTTTGATAAATTAAATGATGTGTACGGGAATATATAATTTTAATTTTAGAACAAAAATACCAAAACTCTTCAATAGGATATCAATAGGTATTTCATTGGGTACCTTATAAGTTTTCATAGGGTGTTGAGTGATATATCAGCCATATAGTACCATTATACATGCTAGATTGTGGGAAGCTATGTGTTACTACTAAGGGATTTTCCATTGAGTAACTTGTTGCTTAACATAGGGAATATGATGTTTCATTTCACTATACTTTAGTAGTTTGGATTTGGTTCATGACCTCTAACCCACGTATAACTCTCGAAATTTAATTATTCATTCGAAATCAGAAATCATAATTGAATTAATACCTAATAATAATTTCCAAAACATATAAAAAAAATTTATGGTAATTACAAACCCACATCCATTGAGATTTTATTCTTTAATAAGAAACTCTGTGGAACCACAATGAAATATCCTTAATATTTGGATCTCATTTTAAATTCTAATTCGCATGCGCAGTATTCAAAAAACCTACTATATAATAAAACACATTCATGATGAACCATCTTCACTCTAGTAACATTCTCACTCTAATCCACTATGTACACCAGTCTCTCATTAATAGATTAATTTTCTTCTAATATGAAATTATTATTTCAAACCCACTGTGGAATTTCATGCTCATCCCTCTAGAGTTATGATATATAAAACCTGTTGTCTATATCCTAATGTCCCAAAAAATGTTTAACACAATATAAAACAATATAGATGTATTCCACTATCTCGAATATACTAGACTAAAATTGTGAGAGATTACACTACTTTTATAAATTAAAATTAATTATTAGAGGTGATAGATATAAAAAAATTGAATCAACCACAAATAACTCCAATGGTTATCACATTAGTTCGTCATATCATATTTTTTAGTTCTGAGAATGTACTTGTTTTTTCATGTTCGATTACACCCTCTGGGTGTTCTCAAACTCTTGTTTTGGAATTATGATCATTGACAACCATTAATATAATCAAACCTATTGGGGGTGTTGTGGTCTTCCATTTAAGGCATTGGTGAGAGCCATTTTTATAGAATCTGGATAGCTATTGTGATAGGAAAACACAACTAGATCCAAATTATCCTCCCAAGATACAATAAAATATATAGCATGGGCCTTAATAATATCATTGAGGATATTTATAATCCTTTTTGGATACCCATTTGTATTTTTGATAAAATTTATACTCAAATTTTCTTAAATATTAATGTCCTTTTATTAACCTTTTCAAAATTAAGACATGAAACAAGCATCTATATCCAATACAATTTAATTGTAATATTGTATAGGAAAACCATATCGTGTAAATATATCATTCCTAACTCATTAAATATATGGTATCCTAATATAGATAAAATTTGATAAACCTTCATCAACTAATATAACATAAGAGAGACAAGTCATTGATGTTTTCTCCTCTATGATCTCTTAGGGTTAAATCTATAGTCACACTATCCCACTTCTATATAGGAACTACAAGGGGTTAAAGTAAAATCAATAACCTCTTATTAATTGTCTTCACCTCTTGATAGGTGATGCATAATGGCATATTTTTTACAATGTCCCTCATCATATCAATCCACTAGATGAAAAACCTAGTATCATTGCACATATTCATTTGTACCAGAACATTAATATGTGTGGGAGTTATTATCAACTAGTTTATAATTGATGTAGGGAACACTTCCTTACAATTTACATAGATCACTATATCATTATAATTACACTATCCTATAATAGTATATGATTCAAAGAGACGTTATATTATCATATAAAAAGATGTGTCTTACTCTTCGATGCTTTTTACATGATACAAAAAAAGTAGTAGAACAACGAGTAATTATCATTATCACACGCTCATTATTATATCGATGATCCAATTTAAGAAAAATCTCATCTAATTCCATTCATTTAAAAATTCTAAAATTATTGTTTCTCAAACCCTATGGACATGACTATCTACTATGAAGTTCCAATTTTTAGGAGTATATATTATCTTAAAATATATCATTTTGGGTACTACACGCAATAACATTATAACTTGAGAAAGGGAAATATGTATTCCGATATCAAATGGTCAATTTTGAATTTAAATCCCCATCTAAATTGATATTGTCCTAATATAATCATATAATAGAACAAAAAAGATAGCTTTATATCATGGTTTAATTTGTCCTACCAATGGGATTATAATTAATAATACATATAATCAAATAACAAATAATTTTACATAAATAACAACCTCAAAATAAACCTTTATGTAATATTGTAGATGGTATAACCCATGATGGGTCAGGAATAACTGTAATCGGAGTAGTGATCAACAATTTTTTCTCAAAAAATGTGTATTCACACTTATTGATCTAGTAAAATTTTACCGAATTATTTGTATACCCTATTATAGGCCCTATAATGTATGAGATGTAACACCCTATGACATTAAAATATTTTCATTTATTAAAAAAATTAATTTTCTTAATTTTCATTACTTTTACACAATATGAAGTTAAGATTTTTCTACATAGAATAATGATTTGGCTTACATTACATGATAGTCTTAGTTTTAATAATAAAAAATATATTAATAAAATATTATTATTTAATGTTATATATAACATAGTCATTAAATTTTTGGATATGGATGGTATTAATAAAATTTTAGATTTTATATATTTCATATAATTTTATGATTCAACTTATGTTTTTTACAGATATGACGTATGAAAAAATCAAATAAATCATTTTTTTTAAAATGCATTTTTACCTCCTTTAGATGGAAAACCAAATTTAAATCTAGTTTTCGAAATTTTTATAATTTTTATTGGACAAAATACTTTTATTCATTGGATGTGGGACATCAAATCTATCTTTGTTTGATTTTTTGGTATTTTCCCAATCAATTTCATATTTTAGTGAATAGTGAAAAATACTACATTTTAATTTGAAAATACTTTATCGTATAATATATTTATACTGTTATAATATCTGTTTAATTTATTTAAAGTCTAATTAGATTATATTCTATAAATAAATCCAATAATGGTCATGGGAATCAATTTTAATTTGAAATTATATATAAAAACATTTCAATCTTTGGAACATTTCACTTTAAAACCCTGATTTGTCATTTTTTCGGCAGAATTAATTTTAAATATAAGTTTCCCAATTATTTGAATTCAATTATTTAAAATTTATTCATTATTTGGAATCATATGGTAAATTTTCTTTATAAGGTCGATTTCATATTTTGGTATAAAAAAATTACCAGTTTGACATTGTTTAGGTCAAAACTTGACAACGATTAAAGTTAAAATGTAAAAGATTGGCATTCCTAAAAATTGAAACATTTATAGGTTTGATGAGGTGTGGAATGACCCTAAAAATACTACAAAACATTAAAGGAAATTATAATTTTTTGAAATTAATGATGCCTCAATGTGATCTCACTCAACGGTTTAAGGGAAGGTTGAGAATATCTTTACTAGAATTCATATTTCCCAATAAATATATATTCATCTTAAATAATTTATATGCATGATACATTACTTCCATAACAATAAATATGTGCATGAAATTACATCATCAAAACAATGTTAATGATAACATCAAAACTAGTAATTTCCAAGGTAATAAAGTCCCATAATTTACTATAGCCCTAAATAACTATGAAATTTCCCAGGAACCTACCAAAATGATCTATTTTATTTCCCAAGCATGCATCTAATGGTAAAAACCTATAATATTTCAAAAATAAAATCCCACAAACATCTACCATATGACAGAAAATGAATAAATAGGTTATCCCTATATCTAATTAATCTAAAAAATTACACGCTAAAAATAAATATTCCTATAACTATTTAAATAAACCTCATCCACCTATATTCAATCCTTTAATAGAGAAAAATACTGATATATAATTTCTAAAAACCTAACCCTTTGTTTTCTAACTATCAAATAGGTCATACCCATATGATACTTATTGTTGATTCCTAAGTGGTTTCCAACCACCATTATGTCCTAATATTCAAGATCAATATCTATTTTTATTTTTATTTTAGTATAAATGAGAAAAAACCTTGATGATATTGCCATAACTAAGGTTTTTTACATATCTAATCCTCATATAAGTAAAACACCCCCTTAGAAAACATTCAAAAATTGAATGCACATGACCCACCTTCTCATATTTGAGTAATCTGAAAACATATTCCTTAGAAGGAGGTAGTGAATCTCTACCATGACCAGATAATATTTCACTAACTTAATAGATATCCTTTTCTCTCCCCTTAAAACCACTAGAATATAAACCACTAGTATTATTTGATATAGTGACATTAAAACTAATGAATAGAGGAAATATTATGTATTCACTGCACTCCACTAGACCTTTCTTTGATGTGATAGACTTATTAACCACCTCATAATAGGTTATCAAATAATATATACTCATATAATTCATTCGATCTAGTAATATTCCTATCTCAAAACTATGATATTTCTAGGATCAATTCTTTATTATATGTTTTGTTAATCAAAATTCTTAAAAATAGTTTAGCATTGTCTCTCCTTAATAATTCTCCCTGATTAATCTCCAAAATCATATATCCCTAATATATATTTACAATACTAGGTAAAAAATAACAAATAATTGGTATTTAAAGGACCCCCATGTCTATTATCCATTCTTTTGGGCCTATTTCATGTTACTTAACTATTTTTTAAATGGTTATTTAAGCATAAAAATTAATATATTTTCAAATTTATTTATAAATATCTTTAACAACAAAAATATTCTCATTAAGACTATATGTTCCTAGAAAGGTTGAAGAATACTACATCTAAATGTTAAGGGTGACGTCTAAAATAGTATATTCAACCCTTTGTGTACTTCTTCTAGGAAATATAATTAGATTGAACACCCATCCCCTAATGGGTTTCAACTAAATGAACCACTAATTAACTACAATTACATTTTTAAGCACCTTCCCATTCACCATGAGGTACGAAAAGAGTATTTTGAACTTCATGTGAATCCCCACCCCTATCCCACTACTACTCTTAGGGATAAAATTATGGTAATATTAACTGAAAATACAAATCATTGATTTAAAATAATTTCCATGATTCATAATTGATAATATATATGGGTAGTTAGGTAATTATGTGACAACTATATCATTATCCTAACTAAAAGCACCATTGAAGGAATCCTAACCCCATAAAAAACTCAAATACTATACTTTTATAGACAATAAAGAACCGTTACAAAATAATACTCATGAAAAACACACTCACAGAACATGACACAATACATATTTAATAGCGAAATGTGGTTGATATATGGATTCTTTCTTACAAACATTGTATTTAGGCTCAGTGGACTAGGTTCAACAGCAGCATGATAGGGTGATCCATTTTGGGGTGTAATGTTATACTATTTTTAGGTTGGGAAACAATTTTCGACACACTAGCATTGTTATATCACACATAAGACAAGTGATTGAGGCATAAAGAACTGTCATGAAATTGATAACACTTGAAAAATATTGGGATGGCTTGTAATCATTGAGGAATTTCATGTTTAGGAATAATTCTTGGTATATCCCCTAGAACGCAATATAAATGTAGATGGCTATGGTGGAACCCACTAACTAGTGGCCTTATGGTCAATGTGGAAGGATCCTATATCTTGGTTGTTATATTGTGGGGGTTTTGGTTTTGGTTTGGGACCCTAATGGGGTGGTTATTCTAGAATTTTTCGGTTGCTTTGGGATGGGTGAATCCCTCAGGGAAGAGGTTAAGGCAATCTCTAAGTGTATCAAGCATCTTCATGAGCATAAAATCTCACAGTAATCAGTAGATACAAACTTGATTTTGTTAATGGAGTTTTTCATGAGATGATACAAAGTCTATGGTCCGTCATTTACCTCTCAAAAAAACTGAAAAGTCCTTATTCATCCATTGGGGAAAATATCTCTTACATATCATGAGGGGAATAAAGTGTTGGATTTTCTGGCTTCCTGGGTGAACAATGTGGATCAGTTCTCTCTATTCTATATCCTGGGTTCTCTTATTTAACTATGCAGTAGTATTGTTAGTAACGATGCACTCAAAATCCATTACATTAGACCACCTTGATCCTTTTCTCTTATAGTAGTATAACATCCAAATTAAGTAATGAATAATAGATATTTTTATCTATGTCTATTAATTATTAAGATAGTGTTTTAGAGGCTTAAAATGAAAATAAATCCAATCTTAAGCATGGAATACACTAATATTCTTAAAAGATTGTTTTACTGCCTTTTGATGGAAAACCATTTTTGAATCTATATTTTGACAATTTTATAAACTATGTTTGTCAAAATAAACTTATTCTTTATTATTGGGACATCAAAATTTACCTTGTGTGAATTTTTGGTATTTTTCTGACAATGTTCATTTTTTAATGAATAGTGAAAAATACTGCATTTTACATCAAAACTGTTTTTTAATCTAATTTATTTATATTATTAGATTATGTTTTGAATTGGTTTTGAAGTGAAATTAGAATATATTTTTACCATTTTATCCAATGGTGGTCATTGGAATCAATTTCACTTTGAAATTAGACTGAAACTGGTGTCAATCTTTTGATACTTATTGTTTTGTAAAAACACGCTATTTGCTCTGGCAGCGGGAATTAATTATTGAATTAATTAATGTGACTTATATGATGTGAATTCTGTAAAATGGACTTCATTTTTGAATTCGGAATATCAAATATAGCTTAGGGTGAATTTTTGGTAATTTTCTGAAAAACTTCAATTTTTGATAAATAGTGAAACCACTAAGTGGTAATCAAGCAAACTGATTTTTCAGTTAAATGAAAGTTTACCACTAATGTGTATTGAATTTTGAAAATCCGACATACATGGTTGTCATTAAGAAGTAAAATGTGGTTCAATGAGATTATAATAATTTTTTGGTGAATAGTAACTTATTAAGTTCATAATCGCGATTAGTGGTAATTAGGGTAGTTTAAGGTATAAATAATGATTTAATAATAAGAAATGACCTAGACACAAGTCTCAACATTATTGGTTGTGTCATGGAAGACCAATACAAGCCATGGGTCAACTTGGGGACCCCATGGAGACACTTTGGTTTGGAAATGACATAAATAGCTTTTTATTAAATGTTAAAGTAAAAATGACACAAACAAGAGATGTTTTACGAAAACAATTTTTACATGGGGTTATAAAGATCATATTTTTGATTATAAATATTCATTGGAGAGATAAAACGATTTCCTACATCATAGTATTTTTATTATGATTTTTAGACATTAAATAAATTAAATTATTAATGACATAATAATGATGCAGCGATGACATCATTATTTGACGATTTAAATAAAATGGAAATATAATGTAAAATATATGAACTACACATGTCCAAAACTTATTGGATGAGTGGAGTTCAAAGCCTTATCACCTTTTCCACGAATTATATCAATGTGGGACCTTTTAAAACCGAAACACATTTTCAAATAAAGTAATATTTCTTTACATTCCAAAAGTGCCCCTCCTCTCCTCTTATAAAAGGCCCCCACCTCTACCCCATTTCACACACTCCTCAAGCCTTTGGCTCGGCCAACCCCTGCCCATTTACTATCTACACATCCCTCTCCTAATCCTAGAGGATTCCCTTTGGGCAGAATCCTTTCAAAGGAAGCCTTTAGGCTCAAATTAAAAGGAGTTACACTTTTAAAGGTAATTCATTCTCTCATGTTCATTTGTTTTATTTTGCATCTACAACCCCCTAAACTCTTTTTATTTACTTCTTTTGTAACAAAAACAGTATCTTAAATATACTATTATGTTGTAATAAGATTTATTTGAGCTACACTCTCACAAAACTACATCAAATGGTTAAAGAACATACGGTTTCCGTGGATGGCGAAATTCTTCCTCCCGAAACGATGATTGTTCAACACTCATTTAACACCTTCAAAGGTGGACATTATGATGTAAATATTTTTATATAAGATATATAATATGTTTATGTTTTCCTTAAGCTTCTGTTTTTTCATTTTGGGCATACCTTTATGGTTTCCATTATGGGTAAACACGATATCTTCATTTTAGGAAGTGCGGACTACCGCCCCCTCAAAGTGATATGATTCGTTAAATACCATATGTGGGACATATAAAGGATGGAACTATGATATTATATATGATATTATACTGGAATTATAATATACCTTTATATCATTATGATTCCATTCTATAAAATACGAAATAGAAATGAAAGTAGCGTTCATGCGTACGTACGGCTTACCGTCTCCATGAACAGTGCATTTCATTTCCTACCTCTAAATGATTATGTAATATTATAAATGCATGTATGTACTGGATATATATGTCATATATGATATCCACATCTATGAATACCATTCTGGATATAATGAACCTTTGACCAAATTAACAACATGTAAGTGTAAGAAGTCTATTTTTGACATAAGAACCAAATACCGACAAAATGAACATTATTAACTTAACTGATTACATGATGTTCATAACATGGTATAAAAGGAATAATGAACTTGAAAAAGATTCATAAGCAAGTAGAGATTAACTCATGTTTATTATTCAGGAGAATAAAGAACGGTCGGGTCAAGTCGGATACGAGGTATGGGACTTCGTCTCAATCTCCTTTCATTGAGACATATTTTATTTTATACACAACATTCTTTTATACAGTGTATAAACCCCTTTGACTTTTACGTTTATTCAAAAGGAATATTTTTTATACGAAGCGTTTACTAAATGACAAAAGGGAATGTTTTTGTCGTACGTATGCGGCGACAATGACTTCTCCACCATCGTGACCGTTATTTGAGTTTCGGCTTCCTCTACAAGCCATACCTTTTTTTTAAAAGAAAAATAAATACCATGTTTTACTTTTCATTTATTTTGGTATTGAAAATGGTTTTCACAATGTATTTTGTGTTGTATTGATGTCTTGTGATTGAAATGTGGAAATTTTATGTTTCCTTTATGCATGTTTTATGTGATACGATTATGTTATGGTTCTTGGGCATTATTATGAAGACTGGTGGTTCCGTGATAAACTAAGGGCGGGTGAGCCCGATATAGTTCTCCAATGCATTGGGTAACGCGAAGGAGTGAAACGTTAAGGTTTATCCGAAGAGATTTTAGGGAATATACTGTGATGGGTATTCCAAACGTAACCAAGAGGGTTACTCCCTACGTAAGAATGTTATGAATGCCTCAAGTTACCTCTATGTCTTATGATTTCTATGATTTATTCATGATTTTATGAGGTATGTTAAAGTGACTTTCTTTTATGGGTAAATTATGATTGCATTCTTATGTATATATGAACTCATGTTTCCTTTCCATGTTTTTTTATAACCCATACTGAGTTTTTATGCTCATCCCATGTTTTTGAAATGTTTTTCACAGGTCAAGGGAAAGGTACATGATAAGATGATAGAGTCAAGGATGTGTCAAGAAATAATCCATGATTTATTTTAAATGTGTTTCCATTGATGGGAATGAAGAATACTATCTTTATGTAACCACTTTGTTTATATGTGGAATGTAATGCAAGTTTCATGATCTAATTATCTAAAACTCTAAACCCGAAAAGATCCTCAATGTTTAATCTTGTAATAACTCAAGATTAAGTAAGGTTTAAGGCTGGGGCCTTATAGTTGGTATCAAAGGTCGGTTTAGATAACATTAGGAGTTAGAATTCTATTAAATGATTATCCAAAAATATTTTTTTTTCTCGAAATGATATAGCATTTAAAGATTACCATGTTTCTTCATCTAAGACATGTTTGTTCAGAATGGTTTTCCGCAGAGGAAACAGGGAAGCAGTGCTAGGAAGGCATACAGAAGGAAATAACCTTCCAAATCAGCATCCAGAAATGGTCGGAATTGGAACTGAATAGTTTGTTGCAGTAATGGCGCAGTTGACTCAGGCGATAAATGGTGGTGGTATCCATGCACGAGATCAGCCAGATCAACCGCAGAGGAACATGTCAGTGGTGGAACATTTCATGAGGCAACATCCACCATCATTCAGAGGATCATCTGACCCTGTGCTAGCTGAAGGGTGGATTAAAGCACTGGAGAAGATTTTTGATGTCATGGGGTGTTCAGACAATCAAAAGGTTAGTCTTGCTATTTACCGTTTGGAGGGTGAAGCAGATCAGTGGTGGTCTATGGTTAAAAATATCCAGGACGCTGATGAGATTTATGCTCTTGACTGGGATGAATTCAAAGGTATGTTTCTTGAGAAGTATTTTCCTAAGGCTGTTCGACTTAGGATGGAAAATCAATTCTTGGAATTGAGGTAAGAGGAAGACTCAGTGGCTGCCTATGAAGAAAGGTTCACTCGTTTGGCAAGGTATGCTCCAAATTTTATCCGGGACCTTGATAGTAAAATCAATCGTTTTTACTCAGGATTAAAGCCAAAATATCGAAGGGCATTAGCTTCTCGTGAGTTTAAAAGTTATGAAAAGCTTGTTCGATGTGATGAGAAGGTGGAAATGGAGTTTGCCGATGACCAAGTTTTCTATAACAACCAGCAGAAGAAGAGACCGAGGTGGCAGGAGAAAGGTAAGAATTCTTCAAAAAAGTCTGATGGTAAGAGAACTAAGTTTCCAGTTTGTGATAAATGTGGCAAAAGGCATGCTGGGGAATGTCTTCTGAATTCTGGGAAGTGCTACCGATGTGGTAAGATGGGTCATAAGGCTCGTGATTTCACTGAAAAGGATCAAGGTGAAGGTAAGAACAAATTTGATTTACAGTTAGTGAAATGTTATAAGTTCAATGAGATGGGTCACTATGCAAACGAGTGTCTGACAAGGAGCTTGAGTGATGGGAAGCAGTTAGACTACAAGCAGAAAGGGGTGGTGAAATCCTTTGCAACTACTTCAGCAGATGTCGGGCCATCAAATGAAGTTGTATCAGGTACATTGTTTGTTTTTTCATATTATGCCAGTGTATTGTTTGATTCGGGGTCTACACATTCTTTCATCTCTGAAACCTTTTCTAGTAAAATGGGAATACCATCTCAAGAAATGACTCCTGGACTTTTGGTAAAAACACCTGGGGGAAGTGTCGAGGCAAAAAGAATTTATAAGAATCTTCCTATCCTTATCTATGGAAAGAACCTACTTTCAAACCTTATTGTTCTACCTCTAGTAGGGTTTGATGTTATCCTGGGTATGGATTGGCTCTCTATTTACCATGCTAAGATTTACTATAGAGCTAAAGAAGTTTCTTTTCAGAAAGACTTTCAGTTTGTTTACAAGAATGAACCCTTACTTTTGATAACATATCAAGAGGCCGAGAAACTTGTGAAATATGGGAATGAATGTTACATTGCACACGTCGTTGAAAATAAATGAACTGTTCAGATTAATGATGTGCCAGTGGTAAATGAGTATCCTGATGTTTTCCCTGATGAGTTTCCTGAAATAATACCAGATCGGGAAGTTGAGTTTACTGTTGACTTAGTTCCTGATGCTAAGACAATTTCAAAACCCCCTTATCGAATGGCACAAATTGAACTTTTAGAGTTGAAGGAGAAATTGCAAGATTTATTAGAGAAAGGTTTCATTAGACCAAGCACATCACCATGGGGTGCTCCTGTTTTATTTGTTAAAAAGAAAGATGGTTTAATGAGACATTGCATTGATTATAGAGCCTTGAATAATATCACTGTTAAGAACAAATATCCTTTGCCTCATATCGATGATTTGTTTGATCAGCTCCAGGGAGCTCAGTTTTTTTCCAAGATTGACTTTATATCGGGGTACCATCAGCTGAAGGTTAAGGAGGCAGATATTCCGAAGACCGCGTTCCGTATGAGATATGGCCACTATGAATTTGTAGTAATGCCTTTTGGGCTAACCAATGCACCTGCTGTATTCCTGGACTTAATGAATAGAATTTTCCATGAGTTCTTGGATAAGTTTGTGGTGGTTTTCATTGATGACATTTTGGTGTTTTCTAAAAGTAAAGAGGATCATGAAAAACATTTAAGGGTTATCATGCAAACCTTAAAAGAAAAGAAATTGTATGGGAAATTCAGAAAGTGTGAGTTTTGGTTGCAACAAATTTCTTTCCTTGGTCACATTGTTTCTAAAGATGGAATAACTGTTGATCCTGCAAGAACAAAAGTTGTGGAAGAATGGCCAAGACCCACAAATGTAACTGAGATTCGTATCTTCCTTGGTTTGGTGGGCTATTACCGAAGGTTTGTTAGAATTTTTTCACGGTTATCTAGTCCAATGACTAAGATAACTCGGAAGGGTGTTAAGTTTATCTGAACAAAAGAATGTGATGATTGTTTTTAGGAATTAAAAAGAAGATTGGTGAATGCTCCAGTTTTGGCACTACCTTCCAGGAATAGTGAGTTTGTTATATACAGTGATGCTTCATTGAAAGGACTTGGTTGTGTCCTAATACAGAATGATAAGGTAATTGCTTATGCTTCACGACAGTTGAAAACTCATGAGGTAAATTACCCTACACGTGATTTGGAACTAGCTGCTGTTGTTTTTGCTTTAAAAATTTGGAGGCATCATTTGTATGGAGTAAAGTGTGAAATATATACCGATCACAAAATTTTAAAGTATATATTCACTCAGAAAGAGTTAAACATGAGACAAAGGAGATGGCTGGAATTAATCAAGGATTATGATTGTACAATTCATTACCATCCGGGAAAATCAAATAAAGTGGATGATGCTTTGAGTCGAAAAGGTAATGCTTCATTAACAATGTTGCGTTTGGAACGTGATCCTTTGGTTAACGATTTGATGAAATTTGGCATAGAAGTTGTTGGTGCAGGAAGTCCTTCTGTTTTGTTTCAGGTATCAGTGAGATCTTCTCTATCAGATAGAATCAAGAAAGCACAGAAGCAAGACAGTGAGTTGCAGAAAAAGGTAGAGCTGGTTTAGAAAGGTAAGTTGCCTGAATTCAACATTGATAGTGATTGTGTTTTGAGATTTGGGAAGAGATTGTGTGTGCCTTGTGATTCACAGTTGAAGAGAGAGCTTTTATGTGAAGCTCATAGTTCTCCGTTTTCAGTTCATCCGGGCAGTACTAAGATGTATAGAGATCTGCGGGAGTATTACTGGTGGGATGGAATGAAAAGAGACATTGCTGATTTTACTGTGAAGTGTTTGACATGTCAACAGGTTAAAGCAGAGCGGCAGTTATTGAAAGGGATGCTTCAGCCTTTACCAGTGCCAGAGTGGAAATGGGAGAATATATCCATGGACTTTGTTGTTGGATTACCGAAGACATCTCGTGGTAATAATGCAATCTGGGTTATTGTTGATCGCTTGAATAAATCTGCTCATTTCCTTTCTATACGAGATACTTTCTCTCTTGATCAACTTTCCCGTTTGTATCTTAAAGAGATAGTCAGATTACACGGAGTTCATCTCTCCATTGTATCGGATCGTGATCCCAGGTTTACTTCTAACTTTTGGAATGGCCTTCAGAAGTTGTTGGGTACTGAATTAAATTTTAGTACAGCTTTTCATCCTCAATCAGATGGGCAGTCAGAACGAACAATTCAGGCATTGGAGGATATGCTACGAGCTTGTTCTATGGATTATCAGGGAAGTTGGGACCAACATCTTTTTTTGGTTGAGTTTTCATATAATAACAGTTTTCATTCCAGTATACAGATGGCACCATTTCAGGCATTATATGGGAAGCGGTGTCGAAATCCAGCTTTCTGGGTTGAAGTGGGTGAAAGAATGTTGATGGGACCAGAATTGGTAGAAGAGATGGCAGAAAAAGTTCAGCTGATTTAGAAACACATGAGAACAGCTCAGAGCAGGCAGAAGAGTTATGCGGATAACCGGAGGAAGGATCTATCTTTCGAGGTAGGTGATCATGTTTTTCTCAAGGTTTCTCCTTGGAAAAGTGTGATGAGATTTGGTAAGAAAGAAAAGTTGAGTCCAAGGTTCGTTGGACCATACGAAATTCTAGAGAGAGTTGGATCAGTTGCATACCGAGTGGCTTTACCTCCGAGTTTATCTCAGGTACACAATGTTTTTCACGTTTCGATGTTGAGAAAGTATATGCGAGATCCATCTCATGTTTTGAATCCAGAGGTAGTTCAACTGGAAGAGAACCTAACTTATGAGGAACAACCGGTCCAGATTCTTGACCATAGGGAGCAAGTGTTACGGAATAAGGTGATTAAGCAGGTAATGGTTTTTTGGAAAAACCACATGATTGAAGTGGCAACATGGGAATCTGAAAATTCAATGAGGGATAAGTACCCCCATTTATTCGATAAGTAAATAAATTGTGGGGACGCAATTTTCTAAAGGGGGGAAGGATGTAACATCCCAAGTAAGTAATGAATAATAGATATTTTTATCTATGTCTATTAATTATTAAGATAGTGTTTTATACGCTTAAAATGAAAATAAATCCAATCTTAAGCATGGAATACACTAATATTCTTAAAAGATTGTTTTACTGCCTTTTGATGGCAAACCATTTTTGAATCTATATTTTGAAAATTTTATAAACTATGTTTGTCAAAATAAACTTATTCTTTATTATTGGGACATCAAAATTTACCTTGTGTGAATTTTTGGTATTTTTCTGACAATGTTCATTTTTTAATGAATAGTGAAAAATACTGCATTTTACATCAAAACTGTTTTTTTAATCTAATTTATTTATATTATTAGATTATTTTTTGAATTGGTTTTGAAGTGAAATTAGAATATATTTTTACCATTTTATCCAATGGTGGTCATTGGAATCAATTTCACTTTGAAATTAGACTTAAACTGGTGTCAATCTTTTGATACTTATTGTTTTGTAAAAACACGCTATTTGCTCTGGCAGCGGGAATTAATTATTGAATTAATTAATGTGACTTATATGATTTGAATTTTGTAAAATGGACTTCATTTTTGAATTCGGAATATCAAATATAGCTTAGGGTGAATTTTTGGTAATTTTCTGAAAAACTTCAATTTTTGATGAATAGTAAAACCACTAAGTGGTAATCAAGCAAACTGATTTTTCAGTTAAATGAAAGTTTACCACTAATGTGTATTGAATTTTGAAAATCCGACATACATGGTTGTAATTAAGAAGTAAAATGTGGTTCAATGAGATTATAATAATTTTTTGGTGAATAGTAACTTATTAAGTTCTTAATCGCGATTAGTGGTAATTAGGGTAGTTTAAGGTATAAATAATGCTTTAATAATAAGAAATGACCTAGACACATGTCCCAACCTTATTGGTTGTGTCATGGCCGACCAAGAAAATCCATGGGTCAACTTGGGGACCCCATGGAGACACTTTGGTTTGGAAATGACATAAATAGCTTTTTATTAAATGTTAAAGTAAAAATGACAGAAACAAGAGATGTTTTACAAAAACAATTTTTACATGGGGTTATAAAGATCAGATTTTTGATTATAAACATTCATTGGAAATCTAAAAATATTTCCTACATCATAGTATTTTTTTTATAATTTTTAGACATTAAATAAATTAAATTATTTATGACATAATAATGATGAAGCGATGACATCATTATTTGACGATTTAAATAAAATGGAAAGATAATGTAACATATATGAACTACACATGTCCAAAACTTATTGGATGAGTGGATTTCGAAGCCTTATCACCTTATCCACGAATTATATCAATGTGGTACCTTTTAAAACCGAAACACATTTTCAAATAAAGTAATATTTCTTTACATTCCAAAAGTGACCCTCCTCTCCTCTTATAAAAGGCCCCCACCTCTACCACATTTCACACACTCCTCAAGCCTTTGGCTCGGCCAACCCCTGTCCATTTACTCTCTCCACATACCTCTCCTCATCCTAGATGATTCCCTATGGGCAGAATCCTTTCAAAGGAAGCCTTTAGGATCAAATCAAAAGGAGTTACACTTTTAAAGGTAATTCATTCTCTCATGTTCATTTGTTTTATTTTGCTTCTCCAACCCCCTAAACTCTTTTTATTTACTTCTTTTGTAACAAAACCGGTATCTCCAATATACTAGGATGTTGTTATAAGATTTATTTGAGCTTTAATCTCACAAAACTACATCAAATGGTTAAAGAACATACGGTTTCCGTGGATGGCGAAATTCTGCCTCCCGAAACGATGATTGTTCAACACTCATTTAACACCTTCAAAGGTGGCCATTATGATGTCACTATTTTTATATATGATATATAATATGTTTATTTTTTCCTTAAGCTTATGTGTTTTCATTTTGGGCATACCTTTATGGTTTCCATTATGGGTAAACACGATATCTTCATTTTAGGAAGTACGGACTACCGCCCCCTCAAAGTGATTTGATTCGTTAAATACCATATGTGGGACATATAAAGGATGGAACTATGATATTATATATGAGATTATAATGGAATTATAATATACCTTTATATCATTATATTACATTCTATAAAATACGAAATAGAAATGAAAGTAGCGTTCATGCGTACGTACGGCTTACCGTCTCCATGAACGGTGCATTTCATTTCTTACCTCTAAATGATTATGTAATATTATAAATGCATGTATGTACTGGATATATATGACATATATTATATCCAAATCATGAATACCATTCTGGATATAATGAACCTTTGACCAAATTAACAACATGTAAGTGTAAGAAGTCTATTTTTGACTTAAGAACCAAATACCGACAAAATGAACATTATTAACTTAACTGATTACATGATGTTCATAACATGGTATAAAAGGAATAATGAACTTGAAAAAGATTCATAAGAAAGTAGAGATTAACTCAAGTTTATTATTCAGGAGAATAAAGAACGGTCGGGTCAAGTCGGATACGAGGTATGGGACTTCGTCTCAATCTCCTTTCATTGAGGCATATTTTATTTTATACAAAACATTCTTTTATACAGTGTATAAACCCCTTTGACTTTTACGTTTATTCAAAAGGAATCTTTTTTATACGAAGCGTTTACTAAACGAAAAAAGGGAATGTTTTTGACGTACGTATGCGGCGACAATGACTTCTCCGCCGCCGTGACCGTTATTTGAGTTTCGGCTTCCCCTACAAGCCATACCTTTTTTTTAAAAGAAAAATAAATACCATGTTTTACTTTTCTTTTATTTTGGTATTGAAAATGGTTTTCACAATGTATTTTGTGTTGTATTGATGTCTTGTGATTTAAATGTGGAAATTTTATGTTTCCTTTATGCATGTTTTATGTGATACGATTATGTTATGGTTCTTGGGCATTATTATGAAGACGGGCGGTTCCGTGATAAACTAAGGGCAGGTGAGCCCGATATAGCTCTCCAATGCATTGGGTAACACGAAGGAGTGAAACGTTAAGGTTTCTCCGAAGAGATTTTAGGGAATATACTGTGATGGGTATTCCAAACGTAACCAAGAGGGTTACTCCCTACGTAAGAATGTTATTAATGCCTCAAGTTACCTTTATGTCTTATGATTTCTATGATTTATTCATGATTTTATGAGGTATGTTAAAGTGGCTATGTTTTATGGGTAATGTATGATTGCATTCTTATGTATATATGAACTCATGTTTCCTTTCAATGTTTTTTTTATAACCCATACTGAGTTTTTATGCTCATCCTAAGTTTTTGAAATATTTTTCACAGGTCAAGGGAAAGGTACATGATAAGATGATAGAGTCAAGGATGTTTCAATAAATAATCCATGTTTTATTTTAAATTCGTTTCCATTGATGGGAATGAAGAATACTATCTTTATGTAACCACTTTGTTTATATGTGGAATGTAATGCAAGTTTTATGATCTAATTCTCTAAAACTCTAAACCCGAAAAGATCCTCAATGTGTAATCTTGTAATAACTCAAGATTAAGTAAGGTTTAAGGCTGGGGCATTATAAGTAGTGCCCAGACTAGAATAAAATTTTTACATTATAGTAAAACATCAACTAATACATTTTTGGAACTAAATTAATTAAATCCCTTTGTTGAATATCCACTTCCTAGTCACACATAACCAAGAACATATTACTGGAAAATATGTGAATAATATAATGTATATTCTTAAAAACCCTCTCTCTTTTGGGTAAGACAAATTTATATACAAGAAATCAAAATATTTCACTATAAAAATACATGAAACTATAATTAGTAAAAGAAATAACATTAAACCCACTTCCTTTGAAAATTAAAAGAAAACTAAAGATAATTTTTATGGAAACATGTATAACATCGTACCATTGTAATAACCATCCTAAATTCCATCTTCCATGACCAAAAATAATAATCTTATAAAAATAGGATGTTATAATAAAAATTTTATACTCCTCAGCCAAGGTTTTAGGGGTTGATCCAAAGTACTGCATGGGATCATGTGCACCCCATATACTCAAGAGGATTCCCGGTAGAAGTGAGTTCCTAGCATATTATATTGAGAGGGTATTCACTCTTTATCAAGAGAAAAAACATATTATTTTAAAAATGATCATAAATAATATAATAAAAAATAAAAATTTCAAGATGACCATAGAATTAACTAAATAGTCAATAGAAAAATAGTCTTATAAATATCATATATGGTCAATTTAAATAGTTATTTCTACATGTATAATATCATATATATGGTAAATAAAGGAAGAAAATAAAATTAGAGGATATTATAATAAATTTCCAATAGTATTTCAATGTTCCACCTCCATCTTAATTCCATGCTTTCGATACTAAACCACCTATAATAGGGGCCTTACATTTCCATGGATCTCTAATAGTAATACTTGTATATATAATAATTTCAGTGTGTAGGAAGTGAGAATAAACCTCAGTAGGATACCAAATATGTGATTATAACATAATTAAAATAATAAAAAAATTTAGGAACTGAATGATAAATAAATATATAAAAAATCTAAATACAATTTTGGTCATTGTGTAGAACCGTAATATTTTGGAATATATTTTTCAAAATTAATATTATGTTTGATAGGGAGGTTCCAAAAAAATAGTAAACTATAAAGATATGTTAAAAAAATAGATTAATATTAAAAATAGAATTTATAAATAATTAAACCACTATTAAATAAAAATTGTGTAATCAATTATAACTATATACAAAATAATATCAAGAACACTTAATATTATTAAAAATGCATTTTTCAATAAATGCAGTTCTTCTATATATATTGTGTTTTCAAATTGTAGTTAAATTTATATAGATTTGAATTTTTCTTTGATAAAATAAATTTCATGTTGTATTTTGAATTTCAATATTATCATAGGATTATTTTTTGTTATTTTTCTAAAATAATTAGTTTTTAGATGAATAGTGGAATATATAGTATTTACTAAAACTATAAATTTTATGAATTTATTATTTTATACATAATCCTTAAAATATTATAAAAAAATTATTTATCATAATTGTATTTAAGGAGTAAAATTATTTATTTTAAATATATATTTTAATATGAATACATATTTTCAATATTGTAGATCAAAATTAACATTTCGTTCAAATTGAAAACAAATATTTTTGATCTCTTGTTTTCAATGAATAATTTTCATATATATATTTGGTTTTGGGTTCATTTTAAATACATATATTTTTTATATTATTTTTATAATTAAATATTTTATAACATTATTTTCATTACATTGATAAATTTATACAACATATAAAATTTATGATTAAATACACAATTTTCCTAAAAATGATTTTTATACATTATGTATAGTATAATTGAAAATAAATTTTCTAACCATTAGAAAATTTATTTGATTAAATTATTTTATTATATTATATCATAATGTTCAATTTAGGTTAAATTTTATATTTTATATTTGGCCATTAAAAATAATTACCTAGGTGAAAAACATAAGTTAACTAGATAAAAGTTAAATGGGTAAAAAGATTTTTTATAAATGTAAATGTTATAAATAATTTCTTTTAAAATGACAAAAAATGTAAAGATGATACTTTTCTTGGAAAAATTTCATAAACTCCATTATTTTACACGTTTTTATCCCATTACACTTGAATAATGAAAACCGATTATCAAACTTTATTGGGAACATTCAAAATTACCTATAACTTTACTTATAATTAAGGAATACACCAATAATTTCCTACTACATATATCACATAAAATTCCATCCATTAATTTATTAAATTTTTCTAATTATAGAATAATCTCTCAATTTCATATTCCACTGGTCTCAATTAGGTAGACTAAGGCCTGTATTTCCATATTGATTTTTAAGATAAATGTCAAGTTCTCAATGTGAGATTTTCACATTCCTTTGTTTTCTGTTCTTAATATCATTATTTAAAACACTTTATATAAACACTAACATAATTAAATAATTATTTTTAATATAGTTTAATTTTATTATAATAATTGAGAAACCATTTTTCTATCCCTTCTATCAAATAAGAAAAAACCACATCGATCGTATGTACGTATAGACTAATTCAACAATTAAGTGATGTTGTAATTTTCTCATAACCACTCCTTATGGATGGTTAAGAGGAATTATTTGATGAATTAATATGTTTCATATTTTAAAATTATTATTCAAATATTATAATTTACATATAAATTCATTCCATATAAATCTTTTATAAATGGAAATGTTAATCTTGCATGCATGAAGACTACTGCCACCACGAATAATGAGTTTCATTATTCAATAAAACCATTTATGGTTGGTTCTAAGATTTAATTTAGTATATATTAAACACATTTATGACATTTTTTATAATCTTTAAATATTATATTATCATTACATAAAAACAATTATTTAATCATTAAATCATTGTAACTCACTCATGTTTAGGTCTATTTTACCTCTTATATAAAAGATATTATAATTTTTATATCACAAATTATTAAGGATTATTTTATAATGATAATATAATTTAATAATATTTTTTTAATATTTTTTATGGTTTTATTAATATTCGTCATATTTATTGCTATATTCCCATTTGATTATTAAACATGCTGAAACTAGTTCATCAGAATTTCTATTTTCACACAACTGTATCTAGGTATTTCACCCAATGAAATTGGTAATTGAGGAATAATTATAAATATTTATTAATATATGTTTTATAATATTATAATGATTTATTTTTATCTATTAATTATAAATTTAACCCATTACTATGGTACTTTTACCAAATATAAAATCAAAAGTTCTAACACTTGGTGACGAAAATAAACTATAATTGAATAATATATTTATAAAACATGATTATAAATAAAGTGTATAAATGGGTTATATATTTGAATAATTTTATTAAATTAATTATTAATATTTTTACACTTATTATACAGTTGGATAGAATAATGGTCAAGTGAACATGAATACAAGGTAAGGATTTATTAGTCCCAATTTTGACTCTTTGAGACATGTTATATATGTGGACTATTTTTCATGTAATATATTGTTATTATTATTTATATCTCTTGAAGGATTTATAAAATATATTACATGTAATTTATGTTATATAAAAGTAAAAATTGACATCGAATTTTCATTATTCTATCGAATTTATTGTTAACCAAGAAGAAAGTGTTCTTTGACTCTATTTTCATTTAAACGAGAAATGATTGATATGTTCCACCATAATTTCTTGTATATTATGTATTAGATACCCAATTTCATTCAAATATAGCGAATATATTTCATATCAGGATATTTTAATTTCTATTTCATGGTAACTCTCTCATGTTCTTTGGATTCATATATTACCAATATCGTAATGGTTTTTTAACTCAACCCCTATTATTGAGTGAAAATGAATCTTATTAAAATTATCTCAAAAATGATTTGTTTCTACCAGTATAATAATTATTTTCATGGTACAAAGTATTTCCATATGGAGTAAAATTTCTATTTAAATTAATGATTTTACCATGATGAACATATTTCCTAAAAAAGTAATCATTATTGAGAATAAATCCCATCATATTTATTGAAAATTTCACCAACTTATCGATATTTTCCATTCCCAAAAATGTTATACATTACACATGAAAACCCTACTATGTTTTATCTCATGTGACCATTAAATTTCACTTTTCCCCTTCTCAAATGGATGATTTTAATCTCTCTATATTATTTCAGTTTGAAAATATTTATTTTAAAATATTAAATTGTTTTTCCATTTCTGATCATTTGATTTATCTATCACTTCACATTTCATCGATACAATCTAACTTATTTTTTTCTATGTTCCTTTATTGAGAATTATTTTTAAAATTAAATAATTTCAAAATCTTTCAAATGGAATTTTTAAAAAAAGGAAAGTGTTTAGTAACTTCATATTTTATGACTTTGTTATAGTCATTTTCCAAAAATACTTTTATGGTTTCACTTATATTTTTTATAAAAAAGGGATTTTTTTTATATGGAAAATTATTTTGAAAATTGACTTTTATATTATACTATACTATTTTTGTGGATTAAACATGTGTAAATCCATTATTTCACTTGGATTGTCTAATCATCAACTATGTATAAAAATGGTTCTTATTACAATTCCTTTCTTTTGTAAACACTCTATATTTCATTATGTTGATCTATTTTTGTTCACCTGGATTTCATATAGAAATTTATGGGGAAATTAGTTACTATAATATACAAATTCTATCCATAATTTTTAAGTACCACATGCCTCATCATATTTATTAAATGGTATTTTAAAAAAAGATTTTGAATATATTTGGATACCCATTGATTTCACATAGGTTTATCATGATATGATTATTTATGGAATAATGTATTATGTCATTACAATATAGAATTTTTAAGATATGTAACACCAATTTTATTTTAATGGTGAATTTATGATATGATGATTGTTTTCAATTAGAACACACACACACTCATATATATATATATATATAAGAGGGAAGGGTGGTTTCTTTATAATCAATGGATGGGTGGTTTCGTTATAAACCAAGTGAAGGTGTTAATATTATTATCAAAATATGTATGGTCCACTAATTTATTGGTTAAAAGTATAAATCTCATAATACATGTACAAGTGGTAACAATTATATTGTCCCGCAAGTGTAGTTTTGAGTGAGTGACTCGTGAAGGTGATGTATTTGCATGTAAAATTATTTTTTCTAATAATCATGGGTGAATGTGTGTGACTCATGAAGGTAAAGTTTCCATAATATAAAATATTTGGCACCTTTTGAAGGAATGATGATGTTTCAACATCATGGGTCATGTTCATTGGCTAATTCTTTCACACAATGTTTATTCATGTCTTATATTATTCCATGCCTTATAAAATGACTCGTGATTTAATATCTATCAATATGTTGGTATTATTTGTTTTATATTATGTCATTGTTCTTTGATTATACACATAATCTCATATTATTCTCCTTTATAATCATTAATTATTATCTCTTAAGATTACACTAACATAGCATTTTAGATCAATTGGTTTATTATGGTTCCATTTTCCATTATTATGAATACGTTTTTAAATTATAAGAAATATATAATGGATTATAATTCTACTAAAATATAGATAAATTTTCACAATAATCATAAAATATGTTTTGTTCGGAATAGATCATCAAACCCACTAAACATTTTATTATTTGGAATGTGTGGGTATTTGTAAGATGTAATATTATCTTACAGAAATGTTTTTAAAGAAATATACTTTTATTTTAGTACATATCACATTGTATAAAATAAAATGATTAAAGAATTTTTTTAGGACCAAAGCATAAATTCATGGTCTGGGGTACCTTAGTTTGGATCAGAAAAAATTTTAGTTATTTTTGGGAAATATTTTTATTCTATCAGATATTATGATAATATAAAATTATTACAAACCCTAGAGATATATATAAATGATAAGTATTAGTATATAATAATATCCTTATATTTTGGTGATGTTGTGAGT
This sequence comes from Viscum album, assembly GCA_963277665.1. Classification (NCBI taxonomy): domain Eukaryota; kingdom Viridiplantae; phylum Streptophyta; class Magnoliopsida; order Santalales; family Viscaceae; genus Viscum; species Viscum album. The sequence continues at coordinate 1,254,784,918 of OY728142.1, read as the reverse complement.
GTGTGGTTTTCCTCCAAATTATATCCATGTCCAGACATGAGAAAGTGGATTCAGATGTGACCTTGATACACCTATGGGAAATCACATTGAATAACGATAGTTAATTATTATGTAGATCTTCACTTAGTGCATGATGAGTGGGATTATGACTATAGACCTATCGAAAAACTCCCCTTGTATGTGATTTGGTTAATAAAATTCTATATATAATCAATTAAACAAAATATATTATTCTAATTAATTAGTTAAATGGTTATAATAGAAGCCAACATAAAGAATTATAGTTTGAACTGAGAGTGGCTTATGTTGAAATAAAATCCAATATGATGGCTTCAATGATTAACAAATATCAAGGTTGAATATTTCAAAAGATAATTTTTGATAATTACCTTTTGATATTAACAATTCATAACTGGCCTTAACCCCTTCAAGTTTTAGTAATGGATGAAGCCCAACAGAACCATGTTAATAATTGATTCCATATGAAATGAAAAAAAAATCACAATAAGTAACCTAATTTCATAATAGTTGAACAATGAAATATTTTGATTATGACAAACCGGATATCATGAAATGTGATTAACAATTTGAATTTTGTGTACCAACCAAAGTCAAAACAACCCTTCACCTAAGCTGGTATGCCATAAGGTATGAAGTGTGTTCCTGATCACCATGGGAAATCAACAAGCATTGTGGACTAACAGATAACCATCTAGGAATGGTTTTAACTTGGAATATATTTCATGAACCATCTATTAATTGTTAAATAATTCCTAAAAAATATAATCAACATATATAAAAATACATTAGTGAAAATAAAGTAATAACTAAAATATTATATCATATTATTAAGACATCAGAAGTCACAAACAAGAAATATACATATGACACCCATAGTAAAAACTAAAAAATATAAATAAGGAAAAAGGGATAATATAAAATATTCTAGTTATAAAAAATAATAAAAAATACCCATATGAGACTACTCTAGGAGACCACTTCTCCACTATCTTTGAAAAACTATAGATATTGGTAATCTCAAATGACCACTAAAATTCAGGGTTCCCTTTCCCTTACATTTTTACTACAAATAAAATTATAATACTCCTAATGAAAAATATAGGTCATGAGGAACAAATCCTAGTAGAATATTACCATTAATCTATATAAGGCCTTTAACCATGAAAATTTGCGTTTTTGGAGACTCATTTTTATAATAAACATCACTGGTAAAAATGCAAGTTCACTTAAAAACAATACATTATAAACCTCATTGGTTTTCATAATGAAACTGAGTTTCCAATTTTTAGTAGATAAGTTTCAAATAAAGAACCAACTACAACCAACATAAATGTTATAAACACACTCAAACATGGAATAAACATGTGAATATACATAACAACAATATATAACCAAATAATGGAAATAGAGTAAGTATATGATACCACAACAAAACAAACCACTATCATCATGAATAAATATTGAAAAAACTAACTAGAATGTATAGTTACTCCATTGGATATAACTAATAGGTTTTAGATATAATTATTATAAGAAATGATTTTCTATCTTGTTAATAAATGTATGGAATGTTATGAATCTCTCTTGGTGTTCCCTAGGCCCAATCTTAATTCCATGGGCAGTCTCGGTCCACATGGAAACATTTTGGAATAACTATCTATCTACATCCTAAAGGATACCTTGGTACAATACATAAAATTTCTATATGGTACAAGATATAATATAATGTCCCATTTTTCAATTCCATGCACACACAGACAGTTAATGTTTTCAATTCTCTATACAATGAAAAATACATAAATATCAACATATTCCAATCACATAATCCATTTAAAATTCATTTTCCTAACCCATTCATTCCAATACAAAGTTGTTAATTTAACAATATGAAATAAATCTTTGAAAACCCATTCAAATTTCCATTTGATATCATTAAACCTCTTAGATCCATATTAATAAACACATAGAGTGCATCAAAATAAACTATCTTTAAAATTCCACTTTAAGAATTAAACTACCAATCCAGTTTCATAAATAATGTTTCCATCATGGGAAACAAAAATATTTTATTATTATAGATACTAAAATAAATAATAAATAAATAAAAACACAAAACCCCCCATAAAAACAGAATTTTCATCCAAAAAAACCATGGTCTTCTGTACTCCAAGAAAGTAGATGAAAAAGGGTAAACAAGGGGGACATGAAGAGAAATCATGATTAAAAAAATATTTCCTCTAGCTACAACCCTTAATATTCAATGGATAATCCACTATAATTAAGAGTTAAGAATCTATGATTCCATGAAATATTGATGCACATGGATGGGGGAAATAATGAGTCCAATGGGAGATAAAATCGATAAGTAAAAAATGACAAAGAATTTTTTTAAATATCTTAGACAGGCCACACGACTTGGTTGTACTTTTAGAAAAACGATGCACCAACCATGAGGGATCCACTTTATCTATAAAATAAAGCCTATAATATTTTCATTGAACCTCATATGTTTATAAAAACGTTTCTCATGCTGTTAGAAATCCAAATATCACCCAAACATCACCATCATGTGGTTTACCACATGGGTTCATTAGTTGTGAACCAATAATATTCTATGGTATGTTTCACACAAAACCAAGGTTTTAAACCTCCAAATCCGAAAAAATACCCAAATAAATAAATATAAAAAATGTTCTAGTGACCTAGTGGGTTCCATAATTCTCCATACCCTTCATCTTTAAGCTCCACGAATGTCCTCAAGTCACTTCATAATGAAATATATGAGGCCATTGATCACCCACCAAAAAACCACACTCCCAATTATTTTTGTTATATCATCCAAAATTCCATGGAACACAGACCAAGGAGATCAAAATTCCACTAAGAACATTATATTGATAATCTTTCAAATGAATAGGCTTCTCCACAACAGTGGTGTCGAGCTCTATCTCCAAATATTCCCTCATTATCCCATGATATTGGTATAGATGGAACTTATTTAACAGTTATATGTATTAAAAACAAGGATTGATATTATCCATGGTCAAAATGTACAATAGATAGGTTACCTTCTAAATATGCTCCACAATCTAATATGGCTTGACATATTGGGGTGTCATATTCCCTTGAATTCTGAACTTATAATGTACCAAATGAATAAATACATGAATGAATACATGGTCTCTGAATTCAATATATTGTGGCAGAAAAAACATATTGACAAAAATGTTTTAGTGACTCTATATTTTCATTAATCTCTTCAGATCAACTGATATTTCAAAATAATATCATGAATGTGACCTGGTTATAATAAGTAAGACTCAAATAGATCAACCCAGAATTATGGGGGACTAAAACTACCACCCATAAAAACCATGGAAATGTAAAATATTGATTGATTCACGGGACCTATTATTAGATAAAAAGTATAATAATGATTTATAACTTTCCCACAATCCATTTAAGTCATGAACACATGCATGAAAATATCCTCAATAATCTGGGGAGCCTTCTCTATCTGACCATCCACATATAAGTGATAAAAAATAATCATCAGCAATTGGGTTTCCATGGATTCCTATATAAACTTCCAAAATTATTTTTAAAATTGGATTCCTAGTCAGAAACTATTTATAATGGAAATCCATGAATCTTAGTGATCTCTTGAAAATAACTGGTTCCTAAGATCCTCTACCTTCATCGACTCCCTAATTGAAAAAATGTATGTTGGGTGAGTAAAATGATATATAATCACTAGAATATAATTTTTCACACAATTATCATGAGGTATATATATCACAAATTCCCTGGAAATATTTTACCTCATCTACACAGAGATGGGAAGAGGTGGAAGAAACTCAGTTGGCCTCTGATGATCTACTTTCATTAAATTTAAGGTAAAACATCTAAATAAAATATCAATAATGGACCATATCATTAAAAGACACCATAACCAAACCCATGTAATTTAACACATATTCGTATCAGTCCCTTTTAATGGACAAAATAAATTATTTCCCCTCATGCATCACCTCTTTCAGCACATTCAATGGAATAACAAGTCAATTCTGGAAAAAGAGGCTACCATTAGGATATCAAAACCATTCCTATAAGAACCCCACATAATTAAAAACTCTATTAAACTTATATAAGTTATATTTGGATAAATTATCACACTAAATATAATAATAAATAGAGGTAATTACATGATCACTATTCAAGGACACCTACTCTCCATCCTACAACATCTACAAACTCATATTAGAAAAACCCCACATCAAACTCCACTTATCCATTGATTCACTACTTAGCTGGATTAGTAACATTATTATAACTTAATCAACAACTAAATTTACTTTAGAAGTGGTATATTAATAATCAAAATAAAATGTCTAAAGACACATTTCCAAAGGTTTATTCCTGTGGATCCAGTCTCCCTTGGTGAATATGTACTTTAAGATCTTCTTATCCAAGTAACCCATATATCATTCCCCAAATAGGTAATATATCCAAATCATCATCACATGAATATACACATAAAACTCTAGGTCATATGAGGGGTAGGTACTCTCATATATGAATAGAAAATTGAGCCATATGCAACTACATTATCATCATACATTATCGAACACCTCAAACCTACACTCGTGGAATAACAATTCATTGCATCTATTTATTAGGCTAGGGAAGAATAATAACTAGATATTATATCAAAGGTACCTAGAACTACTAAAAATAACATTGAAACATATCATTCTACTCAATATTCACCCATATTAAAGGGAACTCTTTCATGTGAAAAGATATCATGGTGAAGTCTAAAACAAATAGCCTCCAATACCTGATAAATCCAAATAATCTCTTGATAAAAAAAATACTATTGGGATAATACCAAAACATAAATATTCATATTTTATTAGGATTTATATAAATCCTATTATAATAAATCACAAGGTAAAAAAACATTAACTACTATATCCTAATAACCCATTTGGATAAATTTTCATTCTAGCCAACTCCTTTAATATTCCTGAAACAAAATTGAGATAGATTTCATGGTCCAACATCATTACCGAATACCCCAAGATATCATCAAAAAATGACAAAATAGGAGAAAAAAATAGATTAAATATTTGGATAATCAATTAAAAAAATATCACAAGAGAATTTTGAAGCCCTAACGTCATAACAAGAAACTCAATGAGCATATACCAGCACCTCATGGACAGATTAAGAGAATACTCTTCTAAAAATATAATAGTGATACAACAAAATTAGGATGAAGTTTAAAAAACACCAATATAAATGTATTTAATGAAAATGATGACCAATTTGAGGTAACATGTATCTTATCTTAATAACCTCCTATTACATCTTAAGATAGTCTAGGCATATTTGAAGACTCTGATTTGAATACATCAAATATAGTACCATAATCACACATGGGGACATAATATAATGAATAAACCTATTGTTTTCATGTTCCATAAACTAAACCATTACATTTATAACATGATAGGAACGATTCAATATAATGAAAAAGGGATAGATCTTGTCCTAGGGTGAAGATTGTTAGTGAACTTGACCGCTTTCTTGGGAGGGAACCCAAAATAAATCATCCAAAAATATATTGGGGTAATAACCAAAAAAAATAAATTATGACCATATAAAACCATCTATATAACATCAATTAAAAACCCAAAAACATACATGAAATTAATCCCACATATGGATTTATGGATGATTCTCTCCTTAAACTTAGTTCCAACTCACACTGAAATACATCAGTGGTCCCATCAGAAGAGAAAACTATACTCTATGATGATAGTACTCAATATGATATTTAAACTAATTAACAAATCCATTAATATTATGATATCATAAAATTTCTTACTCTAAGACAAAGAATTATCACACTACATTCACATCATTTATCAACACCCAAGGCACATAAAATCTTTATCCTTATTCACTCACAACGAGGTTTGTAGATTCATCACAAATTTCATCAACTCAACTCTTATACCAAAATCATAAAGAAAATTGAATTATATATATGAAAGGCAGGGATTAATATCTAACAAATCTAAATTTATAAAATAAGAGATAAATTGTGTCCCTCTCACATTTCCCATTCTAGATCTAGAGACCTTAGTTGTCGTATCCTCTATATCGAGGCATCCTAAATAATGATCACATTGAGCCTTATTAGCTGACACAGTGTCCCCTCTATAACAAGGGTGAGATCCCACACCCTTAAAATCAATAAATCACACTTGTAAATGCTTAGAAAAAAATAAACATATCCTCTCCCTGGAAGAGTGGCCTTTCAAAAGAACTGATGATGACCTAGATGCCCATATTTTGGCATTGTCCTTGAATCCTATAGGATATATGGTCTCATATGGAAAAAATTACCACTTTGATATAGTGTAACCATATTACTCCTAGAATAAACACCTAGAACAAATCCTAATTATTTCTAACAACTCATTTGACTACTTGGAAAAGTTTCATCACATATCCTCTTCTAGATAAAGGATGAACTCAAGTAACTGATCAATGTTGAAGAATACCCAATGAGGCTGTCATTACATTCTAATTATTCATCATTTTTATATGTATTATCCAAAACCTTGAAATATGTTTGTTGGAAAATAAGAATAATCATAAATCTAATCTTTTCCTTAACTCCATTTCAATGCATCTCACACTCAAATAGTCATTCATGAGGTGATCATGATGAAAACGAACCATATCAACAAAGAGAGTAGTGTACTATATAATTGAACAATTTAATTTCTCCAAATTCATGAATAGATAGTCCATCACCACATTCAGTATATCATTATAATAATTTTAATTAAAATATGTTTTGAAGGTTTCCTACATGAGAACCTTAAGAATCTTTTCTTACACATGGTATTCCCATGTTTTCCTAACAAATACATCTAACATGTAAGTGTTGAATCCAACAATAAATGTTTCAATTGTATTTAGAAAATGGAATATATGTAAAATAACAATCATATATTCCTTAGGAACATGGGTATTACTTTCACAATGGAATACTAAAAAATTATTCATTGGGAACTTCTAAGAATTATCCTAAATTTATTATAGATATCATTCACAATAATAGCCCATGGAATGAATCATAGAGATAAATAAATCCAAAAAATTGATAAACTCGAGGGGTGACCTATAGAAAAACTCCAAAGGTCCCCATATATTCCTATAATAGGTACTACCATGAAGATTTATCAAAAAAATTCATGGTACAAATAAATAAATATGCAATTAAATCACAAACAACATAAAATAAAACATAATAACACCTTATAATAGGTCTCACAAAAATCACATTAACACTAATAACACATTAAAATTAATAAGGGATGAAAAATCATGATTTTAAATAATTTCCACCTGTGGAAAGTTTGGTTACACAGTTAGACAAGAAATGCGCTAACTCTAAGAAATAATGTTATAAGAGGGTAGATCTAGTGTCATTGGTTCTGCATAGTCACTATTACCATGAAACTCTTCCTTTCACTAATATATCACCATGAAACTCAATATTTGTAAAAATTTATCAAGGGTAATTCCTAAATCTCATATACAATATTGAAAAACATCAAATCTCATAAAACGGAACCAAAAACTAGGTTCAAATCATAATCACAACCCCTAAACAACCATAGAATCATAATATTTGGTATGAGGAAAAGATTTACAAGAACTATTCTATACATACCACTAGATCACTAACAGACTTAAAATATATCAACCATTAACCCTCAAATAACAATATTCCTCTCATACAATTTTATAGTGAACTAGCCCAGGACGAGTTATCCCATCGCCAAATCTCGCCTTCCACATGACCCGAAATGCATTTCCTATCACCACTAGACACCAAAAAGCATCATAGAATCACAAATATCCTTTTGGGAACAAATATTCCTCTTAAATTATGGAATGAACTATCCATGAATTGGGTATCCACACTAACTGATAAACTGAATCAATATATATAATTATACAATAGAGTAAATAGTGTAATGAGTAAAATTTGATATTGTATCCTCATGAAATCATAAGTCATCAACAAAAAATATATATGATATCCATAGTAAAAAATACAAAAAGTTAATATGTCTTAAGAGGTTAATACATAGTCTTCCAATGATACAACATATCAAAATTGATCCATGTGATCCATCTCTGTGGGATAACATATTTTCCATATCAGAAGAACTACATACATTGGTAATCAAGACAAGACACCAAACTATAAGGTTACTTTTCCCTAATTCATGTCCTAAAAACAATGTCTTTATATTCCCAAATAAATACAAATGGTTTGAGTCACAAAGACCAGTAAGTTACATCAATGAATCAATTTATAACCTTTACCGATGAATTGATTATTGAATCACTTCCAAAACCAATTTCACATTTTAAAAGGAATATTCACTTTAAAAAACTATGTTAGAATCCCTGTTGGAATTTCAGAAAAATAACCCAAGTATTCAATGGATAGTGAAAAATCCTCAAATAAATAAACAAATACACTTGGTATAAACATAATCAACACACAGACCTGAAATAATCATGGGATAATCATAACATCAATATATATATAAGTAGAGAAAATGAAATAATCATAAGATATAAAACACAAAAAAGAGATCTAACATCATGCATAAATCGGGTAAAAAACCAACACATATAGTATGAACCATGGGATCTTACCAATACAATCTTTTATGATATATCATGAAAAAATTTCGAGCAAGATTTGAAAGATATAAAAAATTTTGACGTTCTCTCTCTATTTTCTATATGCCCAATCATAATTTCCTGGCCACATTCATTCCACATGTCAATGTTTTGGAAATTATCTCATTCCATCTGTAAATGGACCCCTTATTCCCCTGGGTAACATTTTATATATAGTATAATACAAATTATAAAGTTTTATTTTACTAATTCATGCAAACACACAGACATGGTTTTCCTGTGGTACAAAATTATACACACATAAACGTAATGAATTTCTCATCACATAATCAATTTTAAATCCATTTTTATAATATTTTCATCCTCATAACAAGCATAATATTTATAACTAAATGGACCTCTTAAAAACCCATTTCATAAACCATTTATAAATCACAGAAACACTTTGATAATTTTAACATAAACATAAAGGGAATCAAAACCAAATACCTTCGAAAAAAACATTAAACCATTGAATTAGCAACCCATTTAAAAATCAAAATAATAATATATTTTCCATAACTAACAAATAATATTATGAATAATTTAAAAAAAACCCAATGTAAATCAAGAATAAATTGAATACCATAGAAAATATCCCAAAAATAGACACACCAACCTCGAAATTAAGAAAAATATTATGACCTTAAATGGAAACTACAAGATTTGATTATGATTATTCCACACACACCTATGACATTAATAAAAAATACAAATCCCCAATAAAAAACACTAGCCTTTTTAAAATCAATGTCTATGGTTTTCTAAACTATGAAAATAGTAGAAAATGAGTGAATAAGGTAGAAGGGTGGTTAAATAGTGACTAAACAAAACATAATTCTAGCTAAACCAGAAAATACCCAAAGAGAATCCACCAAAATGAATTGAAATAATTTATAATGAAATTGAATATTTCATGAGATGTTTTGGGGGGATAATTAAGGAAATGGGGAGTTAAAAACTATATGGGGAAAACAGTCAGAAATCCATATTTTATTTACACAGATAAAATTCATTTCATAGCTATGATGTTAGAAAAACCACTAAAAAATTGTACAAGGGTCACTATACCCTCAAAAAAGATACATGGTTTTTGAATATCTTTTCGTATTAATAAAAAATATTCTCAATCAATACATAACCCGAATTTTCCCAAAAAAATCCATGTATCATGGTTAACTACATGGTTTCACTAACCTTTTGCTCACCGTACACCATACACAGTTTACCCAAATATCTATGTTTCGTAAAATATAACTCATTCAAAGGCCTTGAATAAAAAATTAAAAAATAAATGCATATTAAAAACCACACACAAGTGATGTGGAAGGTATCACTATTTATATAGTTGAGTTTCCAAAAACACCAAAAAAAAGACTGATAGAGTCTCATTGATGTTCGAGCGATGAGGTTGGTGAAGGAAAAGAGATTCAATTTCCATCACGAGAAATTGATGGAAGAACCAATGAGGGGAATATATCAATGAATTTGGAGGATGTTTTACTGGGGAAAAGATGGTATAAAGTAATGAACATCTATTTAAAAATAAAACCTTTGTAAAATGTATAAATGTTATGAATTAATTTTCCAATGATAAAGGAAGGGAATATGATTTTATTAACATTTGATAATTTTAATTAAATGATTCTTGTTATTGGATTTAAGAAGGAAGTATTATAGAATATGTAATTAACCAACCTAAAATACAATCCAAACTGATATCCAAGCTGCTTTTACACTAACTGAAAGAGTGCTCCCGATATCCAGGAGCTATTAATATGAACCAGTACATCAATAAATAACTATTGTAAATTATTTCTCTCACCAAATATTAAAGTAAGAAAACTACACCACATACAAATAATCACATATACATATCAGTATAGTCAATCATGTACGCAGATATGATACAAAACTAGAAATTGAAAAGCAACAAAAAACATATCTCATGGTGGTATATGATCACCCACAATGACCCAAGTCACCTTCCATTATCCACCCTATCTCAAGACCACAAAGGAATCTGTATACAAAGGCACAAGATATAGATCATAAAAGACTATAAACACTATGGAGTTAAAGATGGGTATGAGATATACAGCCTAGTATGTTTCCAGTAATGACTTTGTGAATTTTCATCATGAATAAATTCAAATATATTAAAATTGAATTAAAATAAAGAGATTATGAATTTTAGTTTAAAAAATATATTTAAAAAAATCATATTCACCTAATAGAACAAACCGGTATTCATAACATTCAACCATTTAAAAGAAAATCATTTTCATGATTTTTTTAAAAACATTTCCCAAGCTAAATTCATATAATCATCAAATTATTATAACATGAAAACTATATCAAATATATAAAAATATAAATACAGAAGGGTTAAAGATCCATATATAAATAAAAAAATCAACCGAATTTAGTAATCAATCATGAAATGAAACTAATAAACAAAAATTTGTCAATGAACGCTGTCATGTATCGAGTATCAAGTATACAGATGCCATGGGTACAACTTAGGTACCATAGTGAGTCCCCCATAGACTATATAATAAAAACCCATCATCAATAATTTTTGGTCTTAAATATACACTTATATTGTTTCAGGCTAACTATTTCTTTTCACACCAACTTTTTTGGCTACACGTATGCCTCTTGATCCATTTCAGTTCTCTATAGATCCACTAAATGAAGTTTGAGTTTTATAATGATGAGTATACCTTGATCATCCAATCTATCTAATAGGGTTACAATGACTAGTAAAATGAGTTAATATATATAACCAATTTATTTGAATCATATAGGGATTCTTATTAATATCAATCACGGGCTCAAGCCCCCAATATTTCAACCATGGGAACATGCCCTCAAATCACATCTCACACGCACCCCAACCTCTCTCAAAGTAAATAATCCAATTTTTCAACCCTGAAAATGGGTTGTATAAGAATCAAAAAAGTCAAAATAAATGATCATTTCATTAGACAATTATCATAAAGATTCAACTAGTCCTTTAAGAATCATAAATTTCAATTCAAATCCATGTATAAAATTCAATATTCAAAAGGGTAATCATTCCCATTTCCTTTAAAAAATCATCATAACAATTCAGAATAGGCCATCACAATAACAATTTCATTCAAAGAAACACTAAATCATTCAAATTAATTTTTAAATCTTTAAAATGATTGAATACATTTCAAAAAAGGGGTTTACCGCCCTCTTTCCATGTGAATAAATGACTCCTTCAAATTTACCAAAGATAACCCATTTCAAAACAAAGTTAAAAAGAATCAAATATATCTCTTTATCATACCACACATTCAAACATTTGACAAAATTTTTAAAATTTTGAATAGTTCAAATAATTTATTTCAAATCAAGGCATTTCAAATTATAAATCAAAACTGGGTCAGCGACTTCACTTTCTAAAAGGTAACAATAACAAAATAATTGAAAGTGAATTAAAATCAACATAACATTTTCCACTGTATAAAACCACAAGAAGGAAACCATGCCAAGTTTAATTTATTTAAAATATAATAAAATATTATTTATTATGGAAATTAATGATCAACTATTATAGAAACTATGCTGTAAGGAGGCACATATCTATAAATTATGAACAATAAATAAATTAAAATACAAAAAAAATAATATAAAAATCAACATGGAATATTCTGAATCCTTTTTTAATGAATCTAAAATGTCTCACCTCTTATGAAAATAACTATATTTAGGAATAATGATGCCAATATAATAGAAAAAATTCATTAAATCCGTAATTAAACATCAATAATTTAGGATCTAATGAATCACAAGGTTTAAATATCCTCTAGGAAGATGGAATCAAATGAAGATTATATATATACACCCATAAAGAAAGGAACAAACTCAATAGAATCACCACATCAACCAGCACTTAGATTTTCCATGAAATGAGTGTGTGAGAGCCAAAATGCATATATAGGGATCCTAAAATCCATTAGATCAATTTCGTATTGAGTGGGAGAATATTATGTTTAATTATTAGAGTTTTATGATTTTAACTATTATTTTTAGGGCTTTAATTACCATTTTCATTGTTTACAAGGTTACGTCGAACTTTTAGTACTAACTATAAACCTAACTGTGTGACCTAAACATGTCCACAGGAAGAGATACATGGTTAGAATGTGCATTTATTATAAATTTTTATGAACCATGTGACCCATTTTGTTCAGGTTTCATTAGTTTGGTTTTATAGTATTCCTATTTATTCTCAAACCATGTACCCTTAAATGGTCTACTATAAATGTTTCACAGTTTGGATGCATGTTTTTTTAAATAGTGTAATAACAATGAATAGTACAAGAAACAATTAAAAATATTCGAACATAATATGAATGGATATTAGAAAAGAGATCCAATTAGAGGATACTCTAGTAAATTGGTCAAAACACCTAATAACACATTATGAGATGTTATATCCTAACCAACATAGGGATTTATTCCCCTATAAAAATTCTTTTTGAAAAGATAGATCGTGATGAAATAAGATAAAATCCCTCACTCATCCTGTTAGGTGGATGGTCCAAATTCCAAAATAGGGACTCAACCAATGGCTAACAAAAGACACACAACTCCAAGATCAACACACTAAGATCATCGTACATCTCTAAAAATAATAATTAACGGAGACGTAGCATGTATATCCACAAAATATAATGACTCATCAAAATGGTTTAACATAAAAAAATAATGTTCCTTTGATGGATAAATGATACGTCAACCACTCACCACATAGAAACATCTACGATCAAATTTCCTCAACTAAGGAATTGAACATACAAGTATTTCTACCCCATGTAAGTACTCAATGATAACCTATGATTTTCAACAATGATTATAACCCCTCATTGAGATCATAAAATCATACTCCAGTATAAGTATTTCAATAAAAATAAAGTATCAATAGTCATTCAAAATATATATTTAATCATTCAAGAGTGAACATCCAAAAGGCACAACCACAAAGGTCACCTAAAAACAAAACCTCCAATTTGATAAAAAAATGGTCAAAAGAAATCATACCCATATATCCCAATAGAATACACCATGATATATAACCTTATTTTTTGAGAAAAATATACAATACATAACTAGTTAAAATTCATGTGGTTTCCACTCTGATTTTGGGAACAACAAGATAGATCAACATCATAAATATCCAACAACTGGCAACTAAAATCTCCTACACTATGTGAAAATATTCAGTTTATGTCTTATAACAAGAGACTTATTATGCCGAATAATCCACTACCCCATAGTTAAGATATAATGTTACAAATTGAAACTTCCATTTTTATCCATCCTGCATACTGAACCTATTAAGGTTACCCAAACGGCTACATCGTTAACAAAATACCAGATCTTTCAAACACAACATCTTATAATGACTATCTCCTACACACTAAAAATATATGTTAGGCATATTATTTTTCTGATAATTTTTACCTTAACAAACCATGAAAAAGAAATTACATCCTACTTGTCATTTAACTAGTTCTACTTTAGCATAAAAAATCCTTATTTTGTTCTTATGAATAAGATATCAACAAGGCTGCATACCTGATGGTCCAGAGTTATAGTTGATGAACTTTCCTAAAATATAAATTTCTATTAAATTCATTACCAACTAGAACTAGTATGAAAATTACCAAATCTGAAAATTTCTTGACATGATTCACATTTGATCACTCATCCTGAAAAAAAATCAAATAACTCATAAAATTTATCTTTCTTAATTTCAATAGGAAACTACCACCAAAAGATGATTGACATCAAGAATACCAAATACATTATTAATTGTTGACAAGAAGGAATAAAAACATCCCACAAATCCAATCTATGAATATCCATTAAGGAATCGATAGACATGAAATTCAGATCGTCGAGATTCTTGAGAGAATCAATGATCACCTCACCTTATTAAAGTTACTTTACCACATCAAGGAAACATTATTGTCCTTTATAAAATGGTGTATGATAATCTAAGAATTCCATGATGGGGTTAAATGAATGGATGGTATCTAGATCGACTGCCTAATATAGAGTCTTGGTAATGTCATCAATAAGAAGTCAAACATATAGAAAATTAGAAGGACCACTCCAAAAACTAGTACATTCATTAAACATTATATATTTTATGGAAAAGTTTTTCACGTAATTTTATATACATTACAAAACAAAATCTTATAATATTAGAAATAAAATAAAACTCAAATGAGGCACAAAAATACTTCAATAAAATATACAATAAACATTTATCAAAGAATAATTTATTTCAAAACAGATACGATTTCTCCAATTATAAAACAATACTATATCCTTTTAAAATGATAAATCCCATGATAAATCCATCACAAAATTTCATAAATAGTTTTATATCTTCTGAAAATTCTACCATGTTTTCAAGAAAATAGTACCATGATCCAATTATAAAAACCATTTCAAATTCAAACCCAGTATAAAAAAATTACTTTATAAAAAATGCCCCTAAAACATATTCAAATAGTCTATGAAAATTAGTTTTTTTAAATGAAATAATTCCAAAGAATACTCATTTTGTTAAATGAAAACATTTCTCAAATATCTCGATGAAAACTCTCTTTAATATAAAATTATTTTTCAGAAGGGATTAAATATTATAACTAAGGGATTAAAGATGAAATGACCAAATAATAGAATGAAACAAACAACCACCCTAATAATCATAACAATCCTCAAACAAGTGACGTCAACTAGAAGAAAACATATATTGTGTCAGGTTTAGAAGTATGATTTAACTATTCCGGGATTGTTCGTATGGGTTGGAAAACCACACACCATCCTCATAACTATTCATGGACAGGTTTCTATATCATTCACTTCAATTAATCATATTTTACTGGATCATGGAAACATGGTGTGATAGTGATTATCCTTCCATTATGGTTCCCAAAATGATAAGATATTACCCAAATCAAATATACTATTACTAGGAAACTAAATCTCATTATGTATTCAAAATTAAATTACAAAAAATAACATCTAACGTCCATAATTTCCATGGTTACTAAGGTATTAATAAGAAGAGGTGGTGATCAAGAACCCACTCACAAACTACCTTTTGTGGCCTGATATATTCTTAATTTCTATTCTACCATGAACCACCAAAAATAACATAATTGGTTTCAATGATAAGTGCTTCTTTCAAGGAAATACTTCTGTTGATTCTATTTGTAAGGAGCCACCAAATAATACCATCAAAACTGACATTTTATCTGATTTTACACTAACTAAATGAGTTTTCCTGGTCATCATGGTCTAGCGAAAATAACACCGACATCAATAAATAAACAATTTGAATGGTTTTACCCAAAAAAATTATGTTAAGAAAATTAAACTATCGAAACATCATCAAATATATACATAAATATAATGATATCATGTACATGGATACGATAAAAACAAGAATAAAAAAGAAAACCAAACCCATCTCTTAGTGATCCACGACCACCCCTATTTCCTAAGTCACCCGCCCTTAGACCCCATATCCCAATCCCACAAAGGATGATGAATGAATAAGAACATTCTTATAACAACTTGGGTCATTATAGAATAATAAATCTCCATATCTATTAATATTTTGGAATTATATATTAATTTTATCTCAATGGGGAATCTATTTCCAATAGAATACTTGACACACAATAACGAGTTTCTTCATAATATTATGTTGCATAAAAGATATATTTATACAAAAAAATAATAAATAAATATTTTAAATGGTAGTTAATGCCTAGACATTATATTTGAGGGAATGAACAAAAAAACAATATTATGTTTATTCATGTTTATCAAATATTTTTACATTCTTAAAATTATTTTTATGGGATTAAAATAAGAATAATTCCAGTTTTAGCCATAAAAGCTCTAATATTTGTAAAAGGTAGATTAACCACCTTTTAATAGAGAATCCTTTTTATATCCAGAATTTGACACATTAATAAGTTATATTTCAAAAAATAAACTTCTTATTCGGGTGTGTGACATAAAACTTTATTTTTTATTACATTTTGGTTTTTTCTGATAAAATTCATATTTTAATGAATAGTGAAAAATACAGCATTTTAATTCAAAACTGATTATTTTTCTAATTTATTTGAATTGATAGATTATCTTTCTAGTTCATATAAAACTATAATTATATCCTATTTTTATCATTTAATGCAATTTTTTACATTTTAATTAATTTACCATTGAAATTAGACATAAACACATGTCAATATTTTAATGATATTTACATTTAAAAAAGTTTTTCTCATTTTCACAATGGGGATTAATTTTAACTTAATTTCTGAAAATTATACGTTTTAAATTTTTAAAAATGGATTCCATATTATTAAAAATTGGGTCCAAATTATGTTAATAGATTTCTTTTATTTTTTGGAATTTATGGATAGTATCTTTTGTAATTTTAATTTACCACAACAAAAGGTATATTAGGTAAATTAGGGTAATATATAATTTAATAATGATAAAAAAATTACCCTAACACCTCCTAGAATCATATTGTATAAACCATAGTCAACCATTAACACCTAAGGATAATAATTTACTCATTTAATGGTATTTTTTCAATGAAATAAATATAAATATTTTTAAAACAAAAGAAAGTGATAACATGTCACTCTCTTATTTATTATAAGTATGATAATTTTAAGATAGCGATAAACCTGATAAAAATTTTGATCATAAATAGTAAATAAATAAAATAAATTTATCTACATCATGAAAATTTATTTAAAATTTTTATAGATTAAATAATGACCTTAAATAAAAACACAAGAGTGACATCATAATTATTTTATTAAGTGAAATATCAAAAAAAATGGTAAGAAAAGTTTCAAAATAAATATGAATTTAATTAAATAGGGTACTAAAAGAATTTAATTAGTGAATATGAAATATTATAATTCTATTAAATAGGTTTGGTTGAATTTATATCTCTTTTTTTATTTTTATTAAATTCAATGAAATGAATGGTGTCCAAATTGATATTATTTATATTTTATAAAAATATTATTTTATTAAATTATTTAAAAACCCTAAAAATATATTAAAATTAAAAAGTGACTATGTTAAGTTCTAAAAGTTCATAAAGTTTACATTTATTGGAAATTGACCCCTTTTATGTAAAATTTATAGCCTCATGATATTTACAATGTTTTTACAATAATTAAAATTAAAAGATAATAATTAAAGGTAAACTAAAAAGATAAAGTTTACATTAAAATCAATGCATGTATAAAAATTATTGGTTGAGAGTATTTCTTAAAATAATAATAATATCCTATACATATATCATATTGGATTCATTTTTATTTAAAATTTAATTTATACAAATTTAATATTTTAAGTGTTTCTAAGGGTGCACAACCCCTCTATTATATAAAGGTACCCACTATTCTCTATTACTCACACATCAATTTTTTTTACCATTATCAACCCTAAACCATTGTAAGAATACCTACCCTAATTCTTGAATATTTATATTAGTCAAGAAGCCTTCCTTAGATGTGTTATATAAATACGATAAATTGAAGAAGATGTATCATTTCATTACGTATTTCTACTTTATTTTTTCTCCCACCTCTTTCAAATTATCATCTTTTATGATGAAATATTAACTCCATTATCTTAAATACACTTATATTTCATTATTTTTATATCATCACCTAAATCCATATTCATTTCCATTAAATGAGAATGGAATTCATCGCTCATGTATACTTGTGAACTATCGACTCCACAAATCGACCTAATTTGTTTTCCATTGACATATGTAATTATTGGTTATAATATTTTAAATAATGTTAATATGATATATTAAAAAAATATTAACCATTATAAGATAATAATATATCAATTATGTTCTAACTTCCATCCGCATTAAAATTGATAATGTCATACAGGCATACATGTGAACTATCACATCCATGAAGTGATATGACACTTTTTTAATAATTATATAAATTGTATTATATATAATAGTATTTTTAAATGATTAATATTTTATAAATTATGGTATGTTAATTTTATAAATATAATATAATTTATAAACTTCTTTCCATAATGATAAATGGAAAATAGAAAATGTTACTCATGCATACGTACGGCTAACAATCTCCCCGGTTATAATGAAGTCATTTTTTGATAAACACACATCATTGTTTTACATAAAGGTATAATTAATGTATATAAATGTTAATAATGTTATTAATTTAATTCTAAATAATATTGACTTATTTCCATATGAACTATTAACATTATACCGAGTTCATTTTCTACTCAAGTGCTGAATATCAACAAAAACATATCGTAAACATAAATAATTATGTAATAAACTTTTAATAAGTTATATAAAAGGAATAATGAATATGAAAAAGAATATCATGAAAGTTTAAATTCATATAAGTGTACTATTCATGATAATAAATAACTTAAGATGTGATTCAGACTTGAGGTAAAGAACTTCGTCTGAATCTATATTCAATGAGGCATATTTCGATAACATACACCACATTATTTTAGATGGTGTATAATTGACCCCATTTACTTTTGATTTCATTCAAAAAATTTCCAATGAAATATTTTTCTATTAAGTGTCTCACAAAATGACAGAGGATATTTTTTAACATACACAGCACCAATTACTTCTCCAGCACAGTGGCCATTATTGGATATTTGATTCCCTCTATATACTACTTAATTTTTTTAACTCTAAAATAAATACCATATTCCCTTTCCAGGTATTTTGATATTGAAAATGGTTTTGATGATGAATTGTTTATGTCAATATCTTCAAATTATATCTTGTGATTGAAATATAAAAATGGTTTCTTCAATCATGCATTTTAATGTATTATGATATAGTTCTAGGAATTTATTCTGTATATGGGTGGTTCTATGATAAACTAAGGGTGGTTGAGCCCTTGAAAACTCTCAAATATATTGGGTAATTACATGGAGTTATATGATAAGTGTTATCAGTAGTGATTTAAAGAATGTTATCTAACATGTATTCCAAACATAACCATGATAGTTAATCCCTGTGTGGATGTGGAGGTCACAATGTATGTTAGATTCAAATACCAAAAGTTACCTTTATTATTTATGATTGCAATGATTTTTTCAGGAATCATACTATTCCATGAGGTATGTTAATGTTTTTATGTTTTAGGGGTAAAATTTATGATTTTGAAAATATGTTTTCATTAGTTTAAAATATTCATGGACTAATGGTTTCTTTCCCTTATTTTTTATATCCAATACTATGATTTTTGTACTCATACCACATTGTAAGATGTTTTTCACAGGGTGTAATGATAGGTATGATATGTAGGATAAAAATATGAATGTTATGATTATTTTACTCATGAAAAAGAATTCATGTATTATTTCAGAATGTTTTTGATTATGTGAAAAAATAGTTCGATAGTATATGTGTCTCTTTTGTAATATTTTGAGTTGTTATGTAATAGTTATGTGATAATTCTATAAAACTCTAAACCTAAAAAATCGTAAATGTGAATTCATTATTGAACTCAAGATTATGAAACATCTAAGGTCTGGGACTTTTAGTGGGTATCAAGTGTCGTTTTAGATTACTTTTGGGGGTATGAAATTATTAATATAATATCCATAAATTTTTTTTACATTATTATCAAATTGAAATCATATAGAATTTGAATATTAACGTGTTGATTCATCTAAGATACTTCTGTTCATAATATTTTTCCCTAGAGGAAATAGGGATGCTTTGTTAAGATGTCATCCATATGATAAAAACCATCCATATATGAAACATGATATTTTCAGAATCATTATTGAACAATTTGTTTCAGTGATGGTTCATTTGACTCAGGCTATCAATTGTGGTTGTATTTATGCATGTGATCAGCCAGATCAACCATAAAAGAACATGCGGGTAGGGGAGCATTTCATGAGGCAAAATCTTTCATCATTTAGAGGATAATATGACCCCATGCTATTAGAAGGGTGGATTAAATAATTAAAATTGATATTTTATGCCATGGGTGTTCAGGAAATCAAAATATTGGTCTTTTTGTTTACTATTATTATGTTTAACTCGATCAGTGGTGGTATATTATTATAAATTTATAGGATAATGAAGAGATTGATTTCATGGAATGGGATGAATTTATAAATATCTTTCCTGATAAATATTATCCTAATGTAGTTCGACTTATGATAAAAAAAAACAATTCTTGTAAATGAACTTAGATGGGGATTAAGTTGCTTTATGAGAAGAAAAATTTACTTGATTGGAAAGGTATTCTCCGAATTTCACTTGGGATATTGAGAGTAAAAATAATAATTTTGACTTAGGAATAAATCCAATGCATCGATGGGTGTTGGATTCTCGTGGGTTTAAAAGTTATTAAAAACTTGTTCTATGTGCATGGAAGGTGGAAATAGAGTTTTAAAATAATCATTTGTAACAAAAAACTAGAAACAAAATATGTCAAGGTGGTAGGCGAAAGGGATGAATTAACCAAAAAATCCAATGGTAAGGAAATTATGTTTATAGTTTGTGAAAAATATTGTAAAAATAAATCTAGGGAATGCCTTTTGAATTATGATAAGTGCTTCCAATGTGGTAAAATTATACATAAGGCTTTTAAATGCACTAAAAAAGATCAACATAGTGTTAATAAAAAATCTAGTTTACATTAAGTAATTTTTTTAAATGTAACTAGATGGGTCATTGTGAAAACGAGTGTCTAATGAAGATTTTGAATGGTGGGAAGAAGCCATAAAATAAGTATAAAGGTTCGATGAAGTCCATTTCAACTACATTAGCGGATTTTGGGACATTAAATAAAGTGGAATCAAGTACATTATTTGTTTATTCAGTTTCTACCAATGTGTTTTTTATTTATGTTCTACATATTATTTCATTTCTAAAAAATTGTTTGGTAAATTAGATACTCCATTAAATGAAATGAATACATATCTTCTGGTAAAAAAACATATGGGAATTTTTGAGTCAAAAATAAACTATATGAATATTCATGTCATTTTATATAAAAATAATATGCTAGAAAACCTTGTTGTTTTTCCCTAGTAGAGTTTGATGTTATTTTGGGTACGTATTGTATTTCACATTACCATTCTAAGATTGATTGTAGAGTTAATGAAGGTTCATTTTATAATGAAATTTTATTTTTCTATAAGAATGAACCCATACCATTGAAAATATATCAGGAAGATGATAAACTATTAAAATAAACAAATGAAAGATATCTTTCATATATTGTTGAAAACAAATGAACTATTCAGATTAATGATGTTCCTATAGTAAATATGTATCATAATGTTTTTATTGATTATTTTCCATGTATTATACTAGATCAGTTATTTTAATTTACTGTTGACATATTTTCTAATGCTAATACAATTCCAAAACCCACTTATCGAATAAAGAAAATTAAACATTTATAGTTGAAAAATCAGTTGCATGAGTTATTAGATAATGATTTTATTTGACCTAGTACATCACCACGACATTATCCTTTCTTATTAAAAAAATATAGTTCAATGATACTTTACATAAATTATATAGAATTGATTGACATTACTATTTAGAACAAGTATCAATTACCTCTGATCTATGATGGTTATGACCATCCCCAGGGAGAAAAATATTATCTGAAGGTTGAATTGAGGTCGGGGTAACGTCATGTGAAATTGAAATAATTAACCATTTCGAATATTGAATTTCATACTATATAGTTTCATTATGAATTTTTAGTAATTCCATTCAGATTTACCGATTCATGTGTTGTATTCATGGATATTATGAATAGAATATTCCATGATTTCATGGATCATTTTTTGGTTGTGTTTATTAATTATATTTCTGTATATTATAAAAGTGAATCAGACTATGAAATTATTCTATGGTTTATTTCTCAATCCTTGCATGAAAATAAATTTTATGGGAAAATAAGAAACAGTGAATTTTGGTTTCAAAAAATTTCATTCCATGGTCTTTCTATTTCAAAGATGACCTAATTTTTTATCCTTCTAAAATGAATGTTGTTTACAAATGGCCCATACCTATATATATAATTGAGATTTGTAGTTTTATAGGGTTATAAGGATATTATCAATGTTTTGTTGTAAATTGTGCATTGTTATCTACCCCACTGACTATATTTATTTATAAGAGTGTGAAGTTCATCTGGATGAACGAAATCTATGATTGTTTTTTGGAATTCAAAATTATATTGGAAAATGATTCATTTTTGGAACGTCTATCTAGAAATGGTGAATTTTTTATCTACAATTATTCTTAAATAAAAATACATAGTTGTGTCCTAATGTCTAATAATTATTTAATTTTTTATGATTCATATTAGTTTAAAACTCATGAGTTAAATTTCCCAACACATGATTTAAAATTAGCTTCTATTGTTTTTTCTTTAAAAATTATGAGGAATCAATTTTATGTAGTAAAATTGGAATTATGTACTAAAAAAATAATTACGTATATATTCAATCAAAAAAGTTGATCATAAGATATAGAAGGAGGTTGGAACTAATGAAATATTATGATTGCACGATTCATTACCATCCTGGAAAAGAAATAAAAGTGGGTGATGCTTTGATTTTGGAAAGTAATGCAACATTAATCATGCTACTTTGGGAATCTGGTACATCAGTTAATGATTTGATGAAATTTGTCTTGAATTTTGTTGGTGTAGAAAGTCCCTCAGTTTTTTAGGTATTAGTGAAATCACCTCTAGTAGACAAAATTATGAAAGCAGATAAGTAAGACAGTGAGTTGCATAAAAAGTTAGAATTTGTTCAAAATGCTATGTTACCTGAATTTAATATTGATAATGAATGTTATTTTAGATTTAAAAAGATATTATCTGTGACTTTTGATTCACAAGTGAATAAATAGTTGTTATGTAAATCTCTTAGTCCCCTATTTTTAGATCATACTTGTAGTCCAATGATGTATTGAGACCATAGGGAGTATTAAAAGTGGGATGGAATTAAAAAATATATTACTGACATTAATATGAACTGTTTTACATGTCATCATGTTAAAGATAGAGGAATTTGTCATTGGGGATGCTTCAGCCTTTCATAGTTCCCCAGTGGAAATGAGGGAATATATCCATGAATTTTATAGTGGGATTACCAAACACATCATGAGATAATAATACGATATGGGTTATTATCGATTGATTGACTAAATCATATAATTTTATTCCTATTGAGATATTTAATCCATAGATAAACATCCAGGTTTGTATCTTAATGTAACAGTTAAGTTACATTTAGTTCCTCTCTCCATTGTATGTGATAATGATTCATGTTTTACTTATAACTTTCACAAAGGCCTTCAAAAGGTGTTGGATGTTGAATTATGTTTCAGTACATTTTTTCTTACTTAATAAAATGGGTAGTTAGAATAAACAATTCCAATGTTGGAGGATATTATATGAGCATATTCAATGGATTAACAGGGATGTTTGTACCAACATCAATCTCTGGTTGAGTTTTCTTATAATAATAGTTTTCATTCAAGTCTACAGATGAAACCATTTGAGGTATATATGGAAAATAATGCAGAATTCATATTTTTTGGGATGAAGTAGGTGAACGGAATTTGATGGGACCAGAATTGGTAGAAGATATGTAAGATAACGTTCTCTTTGTTTAGAATCACATAAGGAGAGCCTAGATCATGAAGAAAAGTTATGTTGATAACTAATGGAAGTATATTTTGTTTTCGGTAGGTGATCATATCTTTCTCAGTGTTTCTCTATGGAAAAGTGTCATGTGTTTTGGTAAGAAAGGGAAGTCGCATCAATGGCTCATTGGACCTTCTAAAATCCTTGGGAAGCATTGATTGATTTCCTATTGAGCGAAATTACCATGGATTTTTTCCTTGGTACAAAATGTTTCCAATGTTTTAATTTTAAGAAATAATACACCAGGTCCATCTCATGGTTTGAGTATAGAGGTAGTTCAGATGAAAGAGAATGATTCTTATCAAGAACAAACAGTTGAGATTCTTGACCACAAAGAAAAATTGTTACAATATAAGGTGATTCATCAGGTTAAGATTTTGTTTAAAAACCATATTGTTTAATAGTAAACATGGTAATCTAAAAATTCTATGAAGGAAAAATTCCCCCACATATTTTGTGTGTGAATAAAATTGCGTGAGGATGAAATTTCATAAAGGGGGGGGGGGTATATGTAACAATCCAAGTAAATATTTAAGAATACATGTTCAAATTTATTAGTATATATGAATTAGATATTAATTTTACCTTAATGGGGAAACTATGTCTAATAACTTACTCGACATGCAAAAAATGATTTCTCTGAAATCTTATGTTTCACACAAGGATTAGTAATACCGAAAAATAACACATTATTAATATTATTATTTTAAATAATATAGTCAATTATTTTCATTCTTAATATAAAACATCTATGTATTAACTACTATTTAAATTAATAATATTAATAATGTGTTATTTTTCGGTATAGCTATTTCTTGTGTGCAACATAAGATTTCAGAGAAACCATTCATTGCATGTTGAGTATGTTATTAGACATATTTTCTCTATTAAGGTAAAATTAATTTATAATTCATAAATACTAATAGATATGAACATGTATTATTAAATATTTACATGGAATGTTACATCCATCCCACTTTTTGAAATTGCATCCTTACACAATTTTATTCACTTACCAAATAAGTGGGATAATTTTTCCTTCATAGTATTTTTAGATTACCATGTTTCCTTTTGAAACATATGGGTTTTCAGCAAACCTTAACCTGATGAATAACCTTTTTTTAATAGTTTCACTATGTGGTCAAGAATCTCGAAAGGTTATTCATCATAAGAATGATTCTCTATTAACTGAACTACCTATGTACTGAAAACATGAGATGGACCCTGTATATTATTTCTTAACATTGAAACATTAAAAACATTATTTACCTAGGATAAAATAATAAGTAATTTCACTCAGTAGAAAACCTATCAATGTTCCTATGGGATTTTATAGGGTCAAATGAGCCATTGAACCAACTTTCCTTTCTTACCAAAACACAACACTCATTCCCACAGAAAAATGATGAGAAAAATATGATCATCTACATAAAACAAAAGACACTTCCACTAGTTATCCACATAACTTTTCTTATTGATCTAAGCTATCCTAATGTGTTTCTAAACCAAGTGAACATTTTCATCTATATAATATAACAATTATGGTCCCATGAAATTCCTTTCACCTACATCATCCAAAATATTTTAAGTTCTACACCATTTTTCCATATATGCCTCAAATGGTTCCATCTGTATACTGGAATGAAAACTATTATTGTAAGAAAACCCCACCAAAGATTGATGTTGGCCCCAACAACCATGATAATCCATTGAACATGACCATAGAATATCATCAAACATTTGAATTTTTTATTCTGGATACCCATTTGATTGATGATAAAAAGATGTCCTGAAATTTAATTCAATACCCAACAACTTTCAAAGGCCTTTCTGAAAGTTATTAGTGAAACTCGGATCATGATCGGATACAATATAGAGAGGAAATAAATGATACCTAGCTACTACTTTATGATACAATTGAGAAAATTTATTTATAGGTTAAGTATCTCAAATAGTAATTAAGTGATAGGATTTATTAAATTGATCAATAATTAACCCATATTGCATTGTTACCTCAAGATGTATACAGTAATCCCACTAAAAAACTCATTGATATATTATTTCATTTCCACTCTGGCACTGGGAAAGGCTGAAGCATCCCTAGTGGAAAATTCATCTTTCTTTGACCTACTGAGAAGTCAATCACTTCACATTAATGTCATTAATATCTATTTTCATTCCATACCACCGGTAATTCTTCTGATGGACTCTATACATCATAGAACTACAAGTATGAACTAAAAATGGAGAACTATGAGCTTCACATAACAACCCTTTATTCACTTGTAAACAAAAAAGTCACACAGAATACCTTTCCAAATCTAAAAACACAATATTTATCAATATTAAATTTAAGTAACATATCATTTTGAACAAATTCTACATATTTTTTCATCTTACTATCTTCCTTATCAAATTTCTTAATTTTTCCTATTAGAGATGATTTCACTGATACGTAAAACAAAACCATGGGACTTCCTACACCAACAACATTCAAGCGAAATTTCATCAAATCATTAACTGAAGTATCAAATTCCAAAATTCTCATGATTAGCATTTCATTACATTTCTAAATCATAGCATCAACAACTTTTTTTCTTTCCCCGGATGATAATGAACCGTGCAATCATAAAATTTCATTTGTTCCAACTATATTATCTATCTCATGTTCAATTTTTTCTGAGTGGATATATACTTCTATCTTTTTATGTCAGTGTATATTTTTAATTTTACTCCATATAGATGATTCCTCTAAATTTTTTATGAAGAACAATAGAAGATAATTTAAAATCAAGTGTTGGGAAATTTAACTCATGAGTTTTCAAATCATATGAATTTTATGAAAGTAACTAATCATTATACATTAGTACACAACCATATAAAATAAATTAAAAATTATTTTAGATGAAAAATTCACCATTGTTTGATGGATGTTCCAAAACTGGAGCATTCACCAATTTTCTTTTCAATTCCTAAATTAAATCATCAAATTCATTCATCGAGATGAACTTCACACCCTTTCAAATAAACATAGTCATTGGGCTAGACAACCATGCACAATTTTCAAATAAAACATTGATAATAGCCCAATAACCCTAGCAAAATATGACTATAAATTATATATTGTGGGTATTGGTCATTCTTTAACAACATTTATTTTAACAGGATCAACATTTATTCCATCTTATGAAATAATATTAAAAAGAAAAGAAATATTATGAATCCAAAATTCACTCTTTCTGAATTTCCCATAAAATTTATTTTGTTTTATGGATGGAAAAATAATACTTATAAGAATTTCTAAATTTCTCAAAAAATTTAAATATGCCAAAAATTTATTTTAAAAAATATAATATAAAACCTCATGGTTGTAACATTATTCCCAATTTTATTTTGATGACAATTCTTTTATAAAATTCAATTTCCACTAGAATTTATTATAATTTCTCCCATTTTATTCATTCAATTCATGATAATTCATCCACATTAATCTTTCTATCAATGATTCTATAATCGTAATGATTTTATAGATTACTATTCATTTCAACATGAAGTGATAGTTATAATATGAAGCACCTGAGGGGTGAATCAGTTTTTGAAACTTTTAATGTTTCTTATCTTGAAATATTTTTCCCTTTAATTTTACTTTTTTATAGGTTAACATGAAGGACTCTCTTAGTTATCTACTATCACATTAAATATTATACAAAAAATTCCCAAACATTCACAAACACTCACAAAAGAGGATATAATTTAAATGTATCACATCTTGGTATGTAAATAAAAGTCATTTGTTTGATACAGTAAAACATATGGTCACACAATCAACTAATAAATTCCCATGAGAATTACACTTTTTTCTTGTAATTTTATAGAGTGTATATCCCTCACACCAGTTTGGTACATCCCACATTCAGGTACATATAATTCCTTTACTAGAATGTTCTAAACCTTCTTAGTCAATTTCCTTGTGAAAATCCGGTGTTTGAAGTGTTCTAGAGTTCATGGTCTCTTTTGAAGATTTTTCCTATTTTTCTATTTTTCCAATGGTGATTCTGGAATTATAGTCAGTTGATGGTGAGTCATGGTCTGGTAATTTCACCAATGAGTTGTCCAATAATGATTCAGGAAAGGTAATTCTCTAATAGTGAGTCAGGAATGATAGGTCTCTCATAGTGAGTCTGGACCAGGGAATCATACTAGTGAGTCTTTCCATGGTGAATCACCTAATATTAGGTCACTGAATGGTAACTCACCACTTGTATCTCACACCATTAACTCATCCAACTATGATTCATTTTAACAGTTTTCCAAAATTTACAACTTTTCCCAAATTTTCTAGATTCTATCCCTTAACATTTTATTTGAAAAAAATCATGTCTATATTTTTTAAGTAGTTTAAAAGGATATAAATTTTATAGTTACTTTAATAATTCACATTAATCATTATTTTAGTCAAAATGTGTGGTCAAGATCCACTTTTAATGTGTATTTTAAAACTATTTCATATCCCTTGAGTCTCAGATCTAGTCCTTCAAATATGGACATCATTAATACATTATTTCTTTGTATTTTCTCTTCATACCATATCTCTTTGAAACTTTAATTCCCTAAGGATGCATTCATATGTGTTTCACCATTTAATCTTGTTTCCATGGACCCTTCCTCACCCACTATTGGGCACAAGGATGATGTATTGATCATCTGTTTCTTAAGGAATGGATTCCTTTGTCTCTATTTTATTTCGGTATCATGTGGGGTGTGTGTTAGAATGTTTCCTATATGAATGAAGTTGAATCAAAATTTAATAAAGAAAATTGAATCATCTTTAATCCAATAAACTGGGTTTGGAAAAAATTAACATATTCTTCTATTTTTTTGTTTATTGATATTGTGAGTTCTATGGGTTGTATGCCTACTAAAAATAATGATCTTAGGTGGTCTATGTCTGTGCGCTCAAGATGAATTGTGATGGATTGTTGTTGATCATGTGTGGAATAAATGTATATATATATATACATATACATATATATAAATATATGTAATTTAATTACCACATACACCTAGTTAAATAAATGGATTCCTCAGGATAGAACATGCTATGTGATAAGCCCAAAATTATCAAAGTGGAATTATATAATGGGTGTTTAATTAAATTGAATACACCCTGCCTTGATTAGTGTGTCATTTTTTTGTGTGGGGTTTTATGTATTTTATTAATGTGTGGTTGTGTGGTGTTGGGTTTCATAAAATGGATATATGGTGGGGTGGTACGAGTGGGGTAATCGAATATCTGGTTGAGAGATTGTTTTATTGTGGAATGGAGATGAAATGTTCGTGTAGTGGGGCTGCTGGTTTGGGTGGTTCTATGTTTATGTCGATGGGTGTGATGGGTGTGGTGTTGTTTTATAGTGGTGGTATTAGGTTAGGTTGTTATGAGATGTGTTACTGAGTTTGGTGGCATGTTGGATGTTTTATTTTTGAGAAGATGGATTTGGTGGAATGGAATTGAAGAATGATGGTGTAAGTGGTTGGTAAGTGTGAATAAACATTTGAAAAATTCGATAATCTGTGCCTTAATGGGAAGTTCATTGTTCTACAATGGTTCTTCTTCCACTGTTTGGATTTGGTTGTGTACTAGTTGGTGTGTTATTCATGGTAGATTCAGATTTAGCATGGAATGAATAAATGGTTTCCTTAATAAAAAATTATAATTGGTTAAATGAGTTTGTTGGGGTATTTTTTATTTTTTTTTCTTATTGTCGAGGGATTTAATTTATGAACATTTGAATTCAATGTTGCTGGTGAAAATAAATGAATTTATGTGTAGTAGTAGAGTTAGCAGTATCATAGGGAGGTTGATTATTTGAGTGAGAACCCATAGGTTAGGCTTTCATGTTTGACACTATATAAACATACCTTTATTTTTCTAGTGATTTATATATGCACCACACCCTAGATGATCACTACGTTCAGAACACCCCCATTACCATGAGGGAGGGATTTCTCCCCAAATATCCTGATTGGGGGATGGATGGATGGCTACTAACTCTTCCCTACTCCTACATCGAGTTAGTGATATCCAAATATTATCTGGGCTTGATATGGTTTGTGGGGACAAGGTGTGTGGGGGGAATTTGTGTCTTCCTAGGTTTTTTGGTATGATATGAGTTGGGGTTTCCCATGTGTCATCAGGATTATATGTGGTGTGCATTCCTAGGTGATTTTGATAAGTGACACGGTATGTATCCCATGTGTCTATGAGAGGGACATGGTTGTGAGGCCCAGGTGTGTGTGGGTGGTATATGATGTGCATTGTTTTCTTGGGATGTAAGACTATATGTGAGACCTAGGGGTGTTTGGGTGGGTTGTGTGGTGGTCCTTTTAGAAGAGGTGGGAGAATTGTAATGTTTTCCAATAGGGAGTGAGAGAAGAAAACAAGTGAGAAAGTGGTGCGACATACCCTGTCATCGATGTTCTCTATATTACATTACATGACATTAATTATTTGTTGAGCATTCCTTGGTGAGGTGGGGATGGATAGTATACCTTGTTTGGTGTTATTGGTTCTTCTATTTTCTCATATATGCATTAGTATGATTCCCCCACAAGTGCATGAGAGACATTGTATTTTCCTAATGAGTATACTTGTCTGACTAACCTATATATATAAAAATTCATTTAGGATTCTTAGAGGACTACGTTGACCATGGAAGGTATTACTAGTTCAAAATTTGGGACATTTATTGTGTCATTTCTTATCCTTTTTTTGTGTTTATTATGGAGACACTTGTTTTGTAACAGTTATATTTTTAAACATGCAAGTGGGACGGTTTTGATTTATTTTATACGTATTTCTTGGAGTTATTTTTTGTTTGATACAACTTATCTCCCAATCACGGTTACAATAAAATGAATAACGCCTTACATTTTGTTTTATTTATATACCCATGGTGCTAGTCGCCACCCTGGGGCCTTTTAGAGGCGGGACTCGGGCGGGCGTTACCTCTCTTCCATCATTGCCACATCAGGAGGTCCATCATTCAAGGTAAGTTTCATGACAGAATGGTATCAACCATAGGATTTTGAGAGATATGATGGAGTCTTTAATTAGTAATAGTGATGATTTCATGGGTTGGTAAGGAAATAGTGTTTGGTGACCTTGGTACGTGACCTAGGTCAAGGAAGACCGACTAGGACACAGGATGTTACCACCTGGTGATCCAATGGAAGGACTCTGAGTCTACTGAATGACCAAGTGAGGCTACACTGATTACAAGGTAGAGGCCCATGTAATGGTTCATGCATCAAAATTACTTGTTTTCCTATTTGAATATTGACTTTTTTGGGAAATTTTAAATAAATAAATAATAAATTAGATAAATGAGTTGAAATTAATATTTAATAAAATTCCATACTACTCATCCTTAGGAATTCCTTGTTTACCTTTTAGTTATGGTACTTGGTCAGCGTTCGCATGTAGTACAAGCAGTGGAGGCTCAGCAGGTCGGTCCTGTTTATCGATAGAGGGTCAACCCCATGAAGGAGGTATACTATTGGCAGAAAATGTTACATGATTTATAGTAAAAGTCATTTGGAAAATACAAGGGCAGTGTTTTAAACATCGATACAGAGAGTTTTCCCAAGGACCTTGTGATCACATTTAGTTTAATATAGGATTCAATAGAGTACTGGGTTCCCTAAGTGGTGAGATTGATGTGGGGAACTACGTGTTAGTGGTGGATGATTTACCTGGGGGAGTGGAATGAGGCTGACATTATTTGGGTCGATTTTGAGATGGGGTTATAAGGATATTTTATTTCATTGGCTATGAATTCTAAGAAGAGGCATTAGTTACTCTCCCTCCAGTATGGGTGTATGTTAGCATTAGTGTTGGAAATCAATTTCATGTATCTCTTTCATTTTTTCTATGGATCTCATTATAGATGAGGAGTCTCATGCAAGATGACTAGAATTTTCCCTTTGTTCTCCTCTCCAGTACATGATTACCCCCTTCACCTTATCGACATAATTTCAGGTCGAAAATAAGGAGAAGGTTGTTGAGAGTATTCACCCATGTGGAGGTCTATCACTAGATGAGAGACACCCTAGTTCTTGGAAGGTAAAATTTTATCAGTGGTAGGACTAAGGCACCCTGACCATCAAGGTTCCGACCGGTGGTGAGGGGGACCTCTGTAGATCTTATTTCAACCTTCTGGTCCCATTTCCTATCGCGTGGTCTTGAGACAGTGTATTTTATTTGAGGACTATATGGTAATCTATAAATTCATTTACTAGAATATTTTTTATCTCATTATGGTGGATGTGGGTAGGTCATACACCTACCTCGTCAGTATTTTCTCGAAGGGAAGTTACAAAATTAGGGATAGATGCCTCACGCTCCACTGAGGGGAGACAGATAAGATAAAGGATGACCTCAGAGTTTCCCTCAGGGACTTTGGAACATGAAAGGTCATGGAGACGGTCTTCAGAAGAGGAGTAGAGGAGCTAGTTTTTGTTAGTTGTATGCCACATAGGTAGCAGTTCCAATAGGTTCGGAGATCGTTTGAGGTACAATCAGTTTACTCAGTACCCTTTCTTTTCCTTTTTTAAATTAATGAGATTCACCCTCCTTTGTTTCACCCAACCAATCCTATGCTCTAGGACTAGAAGTAGAGAGGCTTCTCCTGCCCCTAGCATTGAGTATGCTAGTAGGTGGTTAGACCAGCATGTTTGGTGTGTGCAGGGGATGTAGGCTGATGATGGGACCATATCTGTACTATGTTGATCTTTTCCTATTACAGATGAAAACATATGAAGTCATCATTAACATAAAATGGTTGTACCCTATGCATACTATTATATAATTCTTTATAATGAGAGTTTTTTTTCAAATTTAGATGGCAAGCATGTGGCTTTCATTTGCGAGTAGATTTGTTTAATGGGATGTCATTGTATGGAGCCCCTTCTTTCCTTATAGGCCGAGCTTGCAGTGGAATCAATGGATTCTAAGATGGTGGATGTTCCAAGAGTTTTTTGGGAGTTATTTTATGTCTTTCCTGTGTAAGATCTAACATTACCTACATGACATGATGTTGAGTTCATGATAGACTTATAGCCTGATGCTTGTATAATCTCAAAAGATCGCTACCAGAAGAAACCTTATGAGTTGTGGGATCTCGTGATTCTAATTGATTGACTGATGAAGATAGGATTTATTAAGCCCAGTGTGTCTTCATATGGTGATCCAATCTTGTCTATGAAGAAGGCAGATAGTGGTATGAATTTTTCCATATACAACTAGATATTGAACTAGGTGACGGTCAAGAACAATTACCATCTCCCAAGGAGAGATGATATTTTAGACTATCTAAGGTGGGAATGTTGGTTCTATAATATAGATCTATAGTATGGGTATCACCATCTGATGGTAAAGGAAGGTTATATCACTAATTTTTTTTTTGGTGTAGGTATGGACACATTGAGTTCGTTGTTATGTCATTTGGTGATAGAAACGCACCATCTGTGATCATGGAGCCTATGAATTCTGTATTCCATTAGTTATTTGACCAATTATTTTTTGTGATCATTGACGACATCTTGATCTACTCAATTTTAGAGGATGAGCATACCAAGCCTCTCAGGTCTTTCATGGTGGTTTTTCGACACCACTATATCTATGGTCTGTTGACTAGGTGTATGTTTTGGACATGACTGGCGCATTTCACTGGGAATTGGGTGTCGCAATATTGTGTAGTATGGGATCCATTGAAGGTGGTGGTAGTTGTTATGCAGGAGGCACCGATTAATGTAGTGGAGGTTTATAGTATCCTTGGTATGATAAGCTATTATTAGATATTCGAACCAAATTTCTCTTGATTCGTAGCTATGTTGATGACTATGACAATGAGAGACTAGGAATTTGTGTGGAGTGAGTAGTTTTAGGAAGCGTTTGGCTATTTTAAGGGGAAGTTGTTCAATGCTCTAGTGATCCGGTTTCCATATAAAGTTGTTATGTAAGAGGTGTTTTTTGGTGCTTCCCATGTGGTTTTGGGATTCATAGTGATGCAATAGTAGGGAGTGATATTTTATTAGTTTAGAAAGTTACATCCCCACAAACATAACTATGCCACCCAGGATCTGGAGCTATCAGTGGTCAAGTTCATAGTGAATTTGTGGAAACATTACCTCATTAGGGAGCATTTTGTGGTCTTTACAGATCAAAATAGGTTGAGTTATATCATTTCCTAGTGATATCTAATCTTGTGACTCTATAGGTGGATGCTATTTATTCTAAACTATTACTTTGAGGTCTCTTACACCTCATGAAAGGGGAATGTTGTGGTTGAAACCTTCAGAATGAATTACTAGAATGCTATAGTCTGGGAATCTGTGGATTCTTTGATTGAAATTCATGAGTTCGCTGGTTTCCAATTATATATATGGATGAATGAAGGTAGAGGTTTTCTTTTTCAGATAATGGTGCAGTCTACCTAGATGCAGCAGGTGGAGGAGTCACAATAGGGAGACTCGAATGTAGAGTTGATGAACGATCATGTTGACCATGGTTATACTCTAAAGAAATGGTCAGAGGATATTCATAAATGGATTTTGTTCTATGAAAGGGTATCTATTCTAGTGGTTAAGCGTGAGGTATTCTTCTACGAGTTCCATAACTCACCATTATTGGCACAATCATGAGTTTCTTAGATATACCATGGCTTGAAAGATAAGTTCTGAAAACCCGATTTGAAATGATATATAGACGATTTTGAGGGAATGTGCTTAGTGTTCCAATAGGATTATGTAGATTAAAAGGTACCTGATGTTATGTTTCATCTAATGGGTGTCCTTGAGCGAAAGTGCGATGAAATATAGGGGGATTTCAATATAGGGTTACCTAGGGCTTGGGGATGTTGTGATTCTATATGAGTAGTGGTGGATGAGATGATGAAATCATCCCCCTTCATATAAATTAAGGAGCCAGGCACAGTGGATGTCTTATCCAAGAGGTTTGTAGATGAGGTGGTGTGCCTAAATTGAGTTCAAATATCCATCATCTAGGATAAGGATACATGATTTACCTAACCAGTCTAGAAGTTATTGAATCATGCATTTGGAACTCAGTTGCACCTCTGGATAGCTTTCCACCATTAGACATATGGGGATATATAATGTACCATCTATATATTGGAATAAATTATGTGATCATGCATCAGGGTCTTTAGTAGATCATGGGTGAGATGCTTTCCATGGAGAATTTTTTTTAACAATAATAGTTGCCATACATCCATTAGTATAGCTCCATTTGAATCGTTGTCTGGAAGTCAATTTCATTCCCCCCTATGCTAGACAATGGTTGGGGAGATAGCTTTTCTTGGTCCTATCATAGTGCAGAGCACAATAGAAAAGGTTTTACTTGTTCATGAGATGATAAATGTAGACCAGTACTAGAAAGAATCATATAGATATTATAGGAGGAGGCACTTAGTGATCGATGATGGGGACCATGGGTTCTTGAAGAATTCACATTGATGTGTTCAACGAAGGTTTAGAAGAGGTATATAGCTTTCCCAAAGTTTAATTGGACCCTTCGAGGTGTTGGGATGAGCTAGTGAAGTGGAATACTAGTTGGAATTTCCATAGTAGTTATATAGGATACACAATATCTTCCATGTCTCTTAGAATCATTAGTGTTTTTATGATGACTCTTGGGTCATTTACTAGGGAGAGTTAGATGTAGAAGACAATGTGACGTTCGTGGATAATCTAATAGAGATCTAGGATTGTTGGGAGAAGGTGTTTCACATAATGACCATTCCC
The DNA here is from genome assembly GCA_963277665.1 of Viscum album. NCBI lineage: Eukaryota > Viridiplantae > Streptophyta > Magnoliopsida > Santalales > Viscaceae > Viscum > Viscum album. Next base: position 1,254,748,466 of record OY728142.1, on the reverse strand, counting down.
ATGGATTTTGTGTTGAGGAGGAATGGTAGACTAGAGGAGAGTACATGGGAAAAGGATACATAGATGTGTGCGAAGTAACTAGATTTTTATGAGTTTTTCATTATTTTTTTCCTTTGTAATTTAATTCTTGAACATTTGTTATTATGAGATAAGTTTTTTAATTATTATGTGATGTGTGATAAATTCCCCAAATTTAAAATAGGGGAAAATAGATTTCTAATTGATACACATTAATTGAGATGTTATTAAACTCTCTATAGATAATTTGTGACACCTACAGTACATATTATAATGACATGGAAGAAAAAATTCCATGATTTATATGTTTGGATAGTGTGGTTTTTTGTGCTTGTGTGGTGTGTTATATAGTCAGTTTGGGATATCGTTGTTGGATGAGGTATTCTTGGATGTTGAGGATTCACTCTAGATTTCAAAAAACATAGTGTTTTTTTATCAGTGAACTTTGGTGTGCGTGGTTGGTAGTAGTGTTTCTAGAATACCAAGAACAATGATAGGTATATCACAGGGTAGTTGTTCGGACCCATCTTTTCCTACTGGATTGGTCTTGAATTATCGAGGATGATAATAGTTTGATAGGTAACTGATGTAATTTCCAGGACCATCTCATTCCATTATTTTGTGAAAATTTAGTGTTTCATGTGTTCTGTAGGTCATGATGGCTCTTTTAAAGAGTTTTCCAATTTTCCCAGTCTTCTAACTCTAAGTCAAGAATGGTTTGTCACTAACGGTGATTCAGGACTAGTGACTAACACTAGTGAGTGGTCCAATGGTGAGTCAGGAATAATAGGTAAATGAATGGGAGTTTGGAAAATTGTCTCTCACTATTGAGTCATCCAATGGTGAGACCTGAGTGGTTGGACTATGAAGGTGAGTTAGGAGTGGTGACTCACACTAGTGTGTCATCCAATGATGACTCACACTTGTGAGTCATCCAATGATGACTCAATGAATGGTGAATCAACAAAATATGACTCATTGAACAATGTCTCTCCGAATGGAAGGTTAAAAAATGGTGATTCATCAATAGTATCTCACAATGGTGACTCACCCAACCATGAGCCATTTTGATAGTTTTTCAAAATTTCATTTTTTTCCAGTTTTTCCATATTCCCCCCTTAATTATTTATTAGATATAAATTTTATTTAAAACCATGTTTATGTGCTTTTTAATCCATTTAAAAGGATATAAATTATATATTTAATTCCCTAACACTCTGGAGGCTTCATGTTAGTAAAAATATGTGGTAAAGATCACATTTTAATTGCAAGTTCAAAAGAGTTTCAAATCCCTTGATTATTTGGATCTAGGCCTTCAAAGCTTGAATCCATTACTTCATTATTTACTTCTCTTTTCTCTTGATATATGTTCTCCCTATAACCTTTATTCACCAAGCAGATGTGCGTTTATTTTTCTCTCTTATATTGTGTTTCCCTAGAGACCTATGAACCCCATTTTTTGTGCAAGTAGTATGTGTTGATATTTTATTTCTTGAGTTATATATTCTTTTATCTATCTTTTCATTGTGTATCATGTTGGGTGGGTGCACGAATGTTTCACATGTGAAGGTATTTGAATCCAAATTTAATAAAGATAATTTAATTATCTTTAAACCAATAGACATGTTTTGGGAAAAAGTGACTCATGATTCTGTTTTTTTTTGTGTTTGTTGATAATCTAAGTGGTGTGGGTTGTATTCCTACTGAAAATCATAATTATTGGTGGTCTTTTGTTGAAAACACAGAATAAATTGTGATGGCTTGTTGTTGATCATGTGTTAAAAGGATGTATATATATATATATGAAATTGATTTACCATGTATAACTAGTTAAATAAGTAGATTCATTAGGATCGAACACGATATATGATAACCGCTAAATTATCGAAGTATAATTAAAGAATGAGTGTATGATAAATCTTAATACGCAATTCCTTTTTAGCGTGGTTGTGTGTTGTGTGTGGTTTTATTATTTTTTATTCTTTGGATGGTTGTGTGGTGTTGGGGATGAGAGCACGACTATATGGTGGGTTGGTACGGGTGGTGTATTGGAATATCAGGTTAAGGTATTAATTGATTGTGAAATGGATGGGTAGTGTTCGAGCAGTGGGTCTATAGGTTTTGGTTGTGGAATGATTATTTCATTGGGTGTGATGAGTGTGGTTTTTGTTATAGCATGGCAATTAGTTTTGGTTGTGATGAGATGTGATGGTGATTTTGGATATGTGTTAGAGGTTTGGTTTATGAGAAGATGGATTGGGCAGAATGACTATGAAGAATGATGATGGAAGTGGTTGGTGTTGGAGATTCTCCTTCAGAAACATGTTGTACGATGTGTCATAATGTGATGTGCATTGTTCTCCCATTTTTATTCTTCCCTTATTAAGATTTTTTAGTGTACTAGTGGATGTATTGTGCTCGGTAGTTTATTGGGTATGGATGAAATGAGTGAATGGTTTCTTTAATAAAGAGGTATAATTAGTTAAATAAGTTGGAGTGGGGTATGTCTTTGTTGTGTCTTTCAATGGATGTATTTTATTTATTAACATCCAGTGTGACTATTTATTTGGTAAATAATTTCATTTAGAGGTAGGAGCAGAGTTGGAAGTGTCATAAGAAGGTTGATTGTTTGATTGAGAACCCATAGGTTGGGATTGATAGTTTGATATTATATATATATTCTTATATTTTCATTGTGATTTATATACACACCCTCACCCTAGTATATAACTATCTACCAAACACCCCCATTTTCACGAGGGAGGGTGTATTTCTCAATCATCTGATTGGGAAGATGGATAGCTGGCCACCCACTCTTCTTAGATCAATCATTTAAGTGGTGATATCCCATGATTATTCGGGTAGGGATTTGTTTGTGGGGCCCAAGTTTGTGTGGGAAATTTGTGTTTTCCAATGTGTCTTTGTGATGATATGAGTTTTGGTTTCCCATGTGTCATTGGGATGAGATTTTTTTGGCATTCCCAGGTGTTTTTAGGATGTGACATTGTATGTAGTCTAGGTTTCTATGGGTGGGACTTGTTTGTGAGGCCCCAGTTTTTATTTTTGGTTTGTGGTGTTATACTTTGGGAAGAGCTAGGAGCACAAGTAAATTTTACGTTAGGGTGTGAGATTAGCTATTCTATGGGAATGTGGGGTGGGGTCACCCTATCATCAATGTTTTCTATATTACTTTTCATGACATGAGTTATTTTGTAGTTGTTCCTTGTTGAGGTGGGGATGGCTAAGATACCTTGTTAGGTGTTGTTGGTTCTTCTATTTTCTCATAGGGGCATTAGTATTGTTCTCCCACTTGTGCATGGGAGACATTTAATTTTCCTACTATGTATACTTGAATGATCACCCTACATATATAAAACTGCTTTCAGGTTTCTAGGAGGACAATATGGACCATTCTCTACATTACTAGCTTAGTCATTGGGACAGTTGATGTGTCACTACTTATCATTGTTTTTGGTATTTACTTTAGAGAATCTTGTTTTGTAACAATTATATTTTTAATCATGTATGGGGGATTATTTGGATATCTTTTATATGTATGTATTGACGTTTATTTTTTGTTGATACATTTTATCTCCCAGTCTTGGATAGTTTAAATACGGTGATGTTGTCCATTTTGTGTGATTTATAAACCCTTGGTGTTGGTCACCACCCTGGGGCCTACTGGAGGTAAGAATCAAGGGTCGTTATCTCTCATCTTTCATTGACAGATCAACATAGGCATATTTGGAGAGAGGGGGTCATTGCATTTATAATTTAATGTATGGGTTAAAATAACATATTTTGATATATAATTATAATACTTATTTATTGTTGATGTAATAATCATTAATTATTCTTATTCTTTTCTTACATAATATAAAATAAATTATTTTATTTGTATAAAAATTTTTATATAAAATGTCTTCTTCCTCTTCATATAAGTAAACTGATATGATAAAAATTATTAGATGTTAATATTTTTGGTGAAAAATCTGACACAAAATAAGATTCCTTTCTTATATTGTTATATGAAATTTGGGGTGAAAGGATTTATTCATCCTACGATGAACATGACAACATAATCATCCAATTATTTTTCCTCTTACATATTCTTATCCTTCCATTTTAGTGCACAAAAATATATAATGAACCTTATCTTTTACACCACAAGAATTAACACACACATGTTATTTATCGTAGAATAAATTTCATGTCTTATCTTTTTCATGGAATATAGAAATTATTCTATCATGAATAATAGTTTCAAACATCCACCAACACTCTTCATAAACATAATTTAATATATATAAATATGATAATAATTTGTTTTATCATCATCTACTTCAACAACCCTATCGTAATTTTTCAATTATTTATGATACCCTGAAAATAAAGTGAATTCAAATCTCTTAAAATTATTAATTCTATAAAAATCATATACTCATCTTAATATCAATGATAAGCTTCTTAAATAACTAAAGGTAATTATATATTTAAATGTTGAATTATCATGGATACATCATCCTCATTAATGCATGAATGTAGTCTATGTACATTCCATAAAATCATATTCATATTTAAATCACCAAATATACAATAATGCAAGCATGATGTATCTAAGAGTCCATTTAAATTTTATCCTTAACATTATTTCTCACAAATCCATCAAAACTTCATATCCTTTTTATATTATATTCCATGAATTTAAGGTTTTATATGAAAATCATTGAATACACTAGGGTAAATCATGTAATATACACCTTATTTTATATCATGAAACATCCTATGAGCTCAAAAATCATCTCTCTTCATTAAAAAACCTGAATTACATTGAGAATTATTAGCTTAAGTTTTTTTCCATTTTAGACAACATATCATAGAATAAACTGATTTGAAAATTTGATAAAAATCATGAAACCTTCTACATATTCATTTTTAGTTACCATATACCCTTATGAATATGGTTTATACCTTGACATAGGATTCTGAAAAACCTTCTATATCTTCTAATAGTTTCTAAATTAACCTAAGACATTTTTTAAGTCCCATTTACATAAAAATCATGATTATATATATGTGCGTTGTTTCAACCCCAAACTTCCTTTATAAAAGTATCACAAATATAGATTTTACCTTATCTAAACGATGAAATTACTATTTTACCTTTAAATATGAATCCTAATACCATTATTCTGAAAGCTAAAGGACTATTACAGACCTTTATGTAACTCGGAATCAACATTACATGTGAATCGGGATACATCAACTTCTCCAAAAATTAATCTTCTTCTCAAAACAAAAATGATTGATTAACTATGTTATGATAGTATCCATTTTACTTCTAATATTTTCATCTATAATGTTAATCATATCATTTTTTATATAAACCATTTAAGAATAATTCACTTGTTATTTACATAATCATCAATAAAATTATTCTCGAAACCACTGGATCTATTTTATAGTTTTGATCAACCATATGTCATGTAGTAACATTATGACAACCCTGCTTTTTAAAACAACTTAAGCATGCTTTATTACATAAAACTTCACTTGATACAACAAAGATGATCGATAAGTTTAGTGTATTTTGGGATTAGGATCATTACATAAAAACTTTAAACTTGAAATACAACATCTTTATTGAAAAATTCATTTACATGACCACTATATTCCTTCGTACTTAGCATTGCATGGGATAACCTGAGGACATGCATAAGAAAAGGGTGAGCTATAAAGCCCAGTAAGGGAGTACACAATGAATAACATGAGGAGTACAATACATGTTAAGAAATAGGAACATCAATAGAGTATAAGAGTAAAATGAACATAAAGTCATGATAAAGCATGATAATCATAGCATGGAAATGTGGCAACAACACATAACATTGAATTAGCATGAGCCAAGGCTCATTGCACATGGAGCATGAGTAAACCCTCATTGCACTTGAAGCACGAGTAAACCCTCATTGCACATGAATTATCATGATTCAACACTCATTGCACATGACTTATCATGATACTATACTTTACCCAATTCATTGGAGCGCTATAAAGGGCGCACCCTTCCTAAACATTTCATTTCATTCATAAGTGTGCCACATGGATCATAAAACATGGATTCATAAAATATAATCATTTATTCCATGATAAAGGAATGTGGAATTCATACATGAACCTTTATAATCAATTAGTAAATGTGCATAAAGGTGAATACCCTTGATGGAGAAATGGGCATGGTATTCACTACACAATGATATTGGCTTAGAAAATCGGTGTTATTTTGGCAGCGTAACGGTTTGACATAAGAATTCATAAAAAATGGTTGATGAGAGATAAATGGGTTCCTCATCATATTTACATGTAATGGACAGTAAGGAGGTCATATAGATACATGTACCAACAATTTAAAAGGAATTTAGATTCATGATACAAAAGTATTGCTTGAATATAGAAGGGGAGAAAATGGTTCCTTTCAGAATTTCGGCATAGTAACGGGTGTACATGGGAGGCATTTAATGAGAGAGAAAGGGGTATCCCATCATTCAAACAATAAGAGGGCAGTATGGGAGTTGTGCGAAACCATACCCCAACATTAATAATTTAAATTAAAAGGGTAATACAACTTAATGAAAATTGACAAAAATGAGAAAGGAAGAAAAAACCCTTACTTGGAAGTGTGCTTCCAAAGGCTAGAGAGAGGCTTGTGAGAGGCTTCTTGGGAGCTTGGGGAACCTTGAGAGGATTCTAGAGAGTGTAGGGCAGAGGTTGGACGAACTCCAAGGGCTTTGAGTAAGGAGGAAGTGGGAGCTTGGGTGGGTTTATATAGGAAAGGTGAGGGAATTCTTTATTATTTAGGTTTGGGACCCCTTATATTAAAATAATCCAAACCACAAACCATACAATGGTTTTTTCCCATGGTTTCTGGAAAAGGAAATAGAAAAACTATATTTTACAAGGCTAAGGTCCGAACTTATTACAAAATTAGGGTTGCTTATGTGGAGGTGAGTCACACTCCCATGAAAATTAATTTAAAAAGGCAATGTGTTGAATAAGTCTTGAGGGCTCCATTAATGCTTTGAAAAGTAAGTCAAACAAACCCAAAACCTCATTATTTTAATGATAAAACACATATTGGCAGAAAATAAGGATTATGGTATTTTATTACATCACCATTGGGTCATTATGATGTCATAAAACACATTATATATTTAAATGGTATTTAATTTTTACCAAAAAAATTTGACAATCTCAGAAAATTATGAAAAATTCACCGTTGGATAATTTCGACGTCCTGATTCCAAAAATAATATTTATTTTATCTAAATAATTTTCAAAATATGAAAATTTTCACTTTTAAATTAAAAACCGACATTTATAAAAAAATCACGTGTTTTGACAGAAATGGCTTTCAAACCTTAATAATAAATTTTAATTGCATTCATAAAATTATAAGATCATTTATATTTAATAAAAATTAATTTAATATTAATAATAATATTTTATTAAAATATTATTTAATTCAAAAATCCTTTAATTTAATAAAATATAATTCTTAATTAAATAATAACTAAAAACACCATTTGTACTTTAAAAACTAATTACAATGTATCAAAAATGACTAGAAATTATATTCATTATTATATACAGAAATAATGTACATGAACATGGTGCTACTTATTTGTTACATAACCCCTTAAAATAGCCGCATAAGACCTAAGGGTAAGGTGCACGATGGTGATAGACTCTTTGGGAAGCTCGGATAACATCGCTTGAGTGGTAATTTCAATCACTTTCCACTTTTCCCGTAGACGATCACGTTCGAGCTTGACTTGATGAAGCTCAGCATGGGCTTGGTCAAGGGAAAAGCCCAAAGACGCCACCTCTTTTCCGAGCTCCGAAAAATGGGCTTCGTAAGGGGAAATTCTACTGGATGAGGCCATCGCTTCCTTTGTCTGAGTAGAAATGGGTTCGTTAAAGCCTTATATTTATACTACTCAGATGATCACTGTTCAACGGCTATAAAAGTAACGGTCACAAATCTTAACGTAAAACTAATGAAGTTGACATCTTATAAAAACATTTTTCATAAAGAAACATTTAACTGGATCAAGAGAGATTTTCTATTAATGAAACTTTGGGTCGTTACAATATTCCCCCCTTAAGAAATTTCGCCCTCGAAATTTTACTTTTCCCACACTAAAACAAATGTGGGTAACTCAGCTTCATCATATCCTCCGACTCCCATGTTGCTTCTTCAAACTTGTGGTTTCTCCACAACACCTTGACGAGGGGCATTGTCTTATTTCATAGAACTTTTTCTCTACAATCTAAGATCTTCACTAGTTTCTCCTCATAAGAAAGATCATCATCCAATTGTACCACCTCAGAAGAGAGTACATGTGAAGGGTCCGGTATGTACTTCTTTAAGAGGGATACATGAAAGACATCTTGCACCTAGGCCATAGTAGGTGGAAGTGCTAGTCAATTTTCCATAGCCCCAACACGATCAAGAATCTCAAAGGGGCCGATGTACCTTGGACTTAACTTCCCTTTCTTTCCAAACATCATGTCCTTCTTCCACGGAGATATGCGTAAACACACCATGTCTCTGACTTTAAACTCAAGGTCTCGTCGATGATTATCTGCATAACTCTTCTATCGACTTTGGGCTGCCTTGATATGCTGCTGAATGGTTTTCACCTTCTCCACCATTTCTTCGACCATTTCTGGTCCAAGAAGCTTACATTCACCGACCTTATCCCAACATGTCGGTGTTCTACACCTTTTCACATACAGGGTACTCCATGCAACCGTAACACATCCCTGATATATATCTGTGCCAGTTGATCGAAAGAGAAATCCTCTCGAATAGCAATGAAGTGTGCAGTCTTTGTAAGACGATCCACAACAACCCAGATTGCATTGTTGCCTTTAGATGTCCTTGGATGTCCGGTGACAAAGTCCATGGTGATGTTCTCTCATTTCCATTCTGGTATGGGCAATGGATGCATCATCCCCTTAGACTTCTGCCTCTTTGCCTTCAATTGCTAACACACAAGGCACTTTGATGTATATTCAGCGATCTCCTTCTTCATATTATCCCACCAAAAGTTTTCTCGGAGATCTCGGTACATCATTATGCTCCCTGGGTGAATATAGAATTTTGAACTATGTGCATCATCCAAAAGTTCCTTCTTCAGCTCCGAACATGATGGAACACATAGTCTTTTCCCAAACCGCACAATTCCTTCTTCATTAACATTAAACACTGAGGATTTTCCCTTTTTGATAGCTTCCACTTTTTCTTGGATTCCCGCATCATCCTTTTGAGAATCCTTTAACCTTTCCAAAAGATATGGTTGAGCAATAATTTGTGAAAGGATTGATGTTGTTCCCTTATTTATGTTTCCCACATCCATCTTCATTAAGTCTAAGAAGATTGGATCCTTCTCAATTCTCACCATGGATAGAATCGCTGGATCTTTTCTACTTAGGGCATCTGCCACCTTGTTCGCTTTCCTAGGGTGGTAATGTATTGAACGGTCATAATCCTTGATGAGCTCTATCCATATTCTCTGGCGCATGTTAAGATCTTTCTATGTGAATATATATTTAAGACTCTTGTGGTCAGTATATATCTCACATTTCTCTCCATAGAGATAATTCCGCCAGATTTTCAAGGAAAAGATCACTACCGCCAACTCCAGATCATGCGTTGGATAGTTTCGCTCATGGATTTTCAACTGCCTTGAGGCATAGGATATCACTTTATCATTTTGCATCAGCACACATCCTAAGCCCTTCTTCTAAGCATCAGTGAATACCACAAAAAGCTCCACACTTGTGGGTAAAGTGAGCCCGAGTGTAGTGATAAGCCTCCTCTTCAACTCCTTGACGCTTTCTTCGCAATCATCACTCCAAGAAAACTTTACTCCCTTTCGATTTAGCTTCGTAAGAGGGTTGGACAATCGTGAGAAATTTCTCACAAATCGTCGATAATATCCAGGTAACCCCATGAAGCAACGGATATCAGTTACCGATGTTGGTCTCGGCCATCCCTCTATTGCATCTGTTTTGGAGGGGTCCACAGATATCCCATTGCTTGTGATGATATGGCCCATGAATGAGACCTCCTTCAACCAGAACTCACACTTGCTGTACTTGGCATAGAGCTTCTCCTTGCGCAAAGTCTCCAGTACAGTTCTTAAATGCTCATCATGGTCCTCCTTGTTTTTGGAGTATATTAGAATATCATCTATAAAGACTACCACAAATTTGTCTAGGTAATCTCTAAAGACTCTATTCATCAAGTCCATGAATATTTCGGGAGCATTGGTGAGTCCGAAAGGCATTACTATGAATTCATAGTGCCCGCACCTTGTACGAAAAGAAGCCTTGGGGATATCTTCCTTCTTCACCCTTACTTGATAATATCCCGACCGCAAGACCAACTTAGAGAAGTATTGTACTCCACGCAGCTAATCAAACAATTCATCGATTCTTGGGAGAGGATACTTGTTCTTTATCGTGATTTTTTAAGTTCATGATAATCGATACAAAGCCGCATTGACCCATTCTTCTTCTTGACGAAGAGGACTCGTGCACCCCATGGTGATGCACTTGGGCGTATAAACCCTTTATCCAGATTCTCCTGTAGTTGTTTCTTCAGCTCTTCAAGATGAACAACAGCCATTCCATATGGAGTCTTGGATATTGGTAGCGCCCCAGGTATAAGTTCAATTGATAACTCAACATCTCTTCTTGGAGGAAGACCAGAAAGTTCCTCGGGAAATACATCAGCGAATTCCCTTACAATAGGAATTTCTTCAAGGGTGGTTTCTTCCTTGGAATCAATCATCTGAGCCAGATATGCATGCTCATAAGGCAGTAATATCCATGCTTGAGATGATGGAGCTAAAGGAGATTCATCTTCCTCCTGACACTTGTAAAAAATCAGGGGTCGATTCTCCATATGGAGTGTGATTTCCCTCTCCCGACAATTTATGTTGTCTCTATATAAGGAAAGACAATCCATGCCATGAATTGCATAAAATTACACCAGAGGGAGTATGATGAGGTTCTCCGGGAAATTCAATCCACAGATTATAACAGGGGAGGACTTATACTCATGGTATGAAATGATTGACCCATTTTCCATACTCACCGACATATTTACTTCCATGATTTGTGGTGGTGAAAGGATTGTTCTACTAAACTTTTGAGATATAAAATAATGTGTAGAACCTGAATCAAAAAGTACGTTCGCTATTCTTGAATGAATAACTAGAGTACCTGTCACCACTTCGTTGTCGGGGTTCACTTCGGCAGAAGTGATGGAAAAAGTTCTTCCTTGCTATCTTGGAGGTTGTTGGTTGCCTCCGATAACCCTTGGATTAGGGCACTGATTTGCAAAATGACCCGATTCTTTGCATTTTTAGCATTGAACAACGCGTTGAGGTTCGAACAGAGCGTTCCTCTCCACTGTCATAGCCGCGGGTCCTTCTTGATGATAGTTAACAGCTAGGTGCCCTTCTCTTCCACACTTGAAGCATTTTGTTTTCCCCCTAAGGCAATTTCCAAGGTGCTTCTTTCCACAAATTTGGCAAGTGGGGTGATGGAACTTCATAGCACCGTTGGATTTATCCATCGGACCACCAGCATTGAAGTCCACCTTAGGTTTCTTGTCCCCATGATACCCATGTGAATCTCCGATCTCCATTTCAACCTTGAGGGAACATCGGACAATTTCCTCATAGCTGTTGAAGTCACGGATCGATAATGCTTTCCGCAAGCTAGGCTTCATCCCACCAAAGAAGCAGTCAACCTTGCATTCGGGGGTAACGACAAAGCCGGAAGTGTATCGTGCATCCTTGTGATGTGTTTCTCGTATGCTCCCACAGATTCTTCATCTTTCTGTTTGAGGGAAAGGAAGTCCCTTTCCATCTTAAGACGGAGGGTGCGTGGAAAATATTTATTGAAAAACATCTTCCGGAATTCCTTCCATTCCAAAGCCTCGATCTCCTCCTCAGGCTTTGTATTTTTGATCAACGTCCACCATTGATCAGCTTCACCCTCCATACGATAAGCCGCCAGGAGAACCTTCTCTTTTTCAGAGCATTGGAGGATGGAGAATATCTTTTCAATGAAGTTGATCCATTGTTCAGCGATCGTGGGATTAGATGATCCACTAAAAGTAGGAGGCCATTGTCTCATGAAGCTCTCGATAGCGACTTGTTCTTTCTTAGGGGGGGTTGAACGTTCCTCTTGACCAGTGTTTCTATTCAAAACTTGAGTTAGCTGAGAGAGAAGCATGACAAAGTTCGCGATTCCCGCTCCCATTGGATTGGGCATCTCATAAGTACAATCATCACACTGATCTTCACAACGGTTGTTAGCCCGAGTTCTCCTATTACCGGCCATTGGCTGGAATAAAAGGAAAGTTAGGGGTAACACATAAAGGGTAATCCAAAGACAAAAGTTGATGACTTATAAATAAACTTTAATCTCTTTAACTCATGAGTCTATAGGATTCAATCCAGGCTTTTCATGATCTTCATTCTAACATATATTCTTAGGGGCATTTTTTCCCATAATAAGGGTTCATACTAAGATTTTGAATTTATCAAAACATATCCCCTGGGAGTGTCGTAACCAATAGTGCAGCAAGGCCCATTGTCGTGCACCAATTCCTGTTCGAGTCTAGCTCAAAGTGGTGTTTTCGGGTTTTACCCCTAGGATACATCTGTGCCAGAGTCGCCTCTACCTGCTCGTATCCAAACAGGGATGTATTTGTTTGATGAACCACTTACTTAGTATTTACCAAAACATAGGGATGTTTTTATTAAACTTAGTCTTGTATCTAAGGCTTTACTAGGGTTTCCTAATCCCAAGAATAACTAAACCCATCCTCTGATACCAACTATGACAACCGTGCTTTTTAAAACAACTTGAGAATGCTTTATTACATAAAACTTCACTTGATACAACAAAGAAGATCGATAGGTTTAGTGTATTTGGGGATTAGGATCATTACATAAAAACTTTAAACTTGAAATACCACATCTTTATTGAAAACATCCTTTACATGACCACTACATTCCTTCATACTTAGCATTGCATGGGATAACCTGAGTACATGCATAAGAAAAGGGTGAGCTATAAAGCCCAGTAAGGGAGTACACAATGAATAACATGAGGAGTACAATACATGTTAGGAAATAGGAACATCAATAGATCATAAGAGTAACATGAACATAAAGGCATGATAAAGCATGATAATCATAACATGGAAATGTGGCAACAACACTTAACATTGAATTAGAATGAGCCAAGGCTCATTGCACATGGAGCATGAGTAAACCCTCATTGCACTTGAAGCATTAGTAAACCCTCATTGCACTTGAATTAGAATGAGTAAACACTCATTGTACATGACATATCATGATACTATACTTTACCCAATGCATTGGAGCGCTATAAAGGGCACACCCTTCTTAAACATTTCATTTCATGCATAAGTGTGCCACATGGATCATAAAACATGGATTCATAAAACACAATCATTTATTCCACGATAAAGGAATGTGGAATTCATACATGAAACTTTATAATAAATTAGTAAATGTGCATAAAGGTGAATACCCTTTATGGAGAAATGGTCATGGTATTCACTACACAGTGATATTGGCTTAGAAAATCGGTGTGATTTCGGCAGCGTAACAGCGTGACATAAGAATTCATAAAAAATGGTTGACGAGAGATAAAGGGGTTACTCATCATATTTACATGTAATGGACATTAATGAGGTCATATATATACATGTCCCAACAATTGAAAAGGAATTTAGATTCACGATACAAAAGTATTGCTTGAATATAGAAGGGGAGAAAAAGGTTCCTTTCGGAATTTTGGCATAGTAACGGGTGTACATGGGAGGAATTTAATGAGAGATAAAGGGGTCTCCCATAATTCAAACAATAAGAGGGAAGTATGGGAGAGGTGCGAAACCATACCCCAACATTCATAATTGAAATTAAAAGGGCAATACAACTTAAAGAAAATTGACAAAAATGAGAAAGGAAGAAAAAACCCTTACTTGGAAGTGTGCTTCCAAAGGCTAGAGAGAGGCTTGTGAGAGGCTTCTTGGGAGCTTGGGGCACCTTGAGAGGATTCTAGAGAGAGTAGGGCAGAGTTTGGAAGAACTCCTAGGGCTTTGAGTGAGGAGGAAGTGGGAGCTTGGGTGGGTTTATATAGGAAAGGTGAGGGAATTCTTTATTATTTAGGTTTGGGACCCCTTATATTAAAATAATCCAAACCACAAACCATCCCATGGTATTTGCCCATGGTTTCTGGAATAGGAAAGAGGAAAAAAATATTTTACAAGGCCAAGGTCCGAACTTATTAAAAAATTAGGGTTGCTTATGTGGAGGTGAGTCACACTCCCATGGAAATTAATTTAAAAAGGCAAAGTATTGAATAAGTCTTGAGGGCTCCATTAATGCTTTGAAAAGTAAGTCAAACAAACCCAAAACCTCATTATTTTAATGATAAAACACATATTGTCCGAACATAAGGATTATGGTATTTTATTACATCACCATTGGGTCATTATGATGTCATAAAACACATTATATATTTAAATGGTATTCAATTTTTACCCAAAAATTTGACTGTCTCAGAAAGTTATGAAAAATTCACCGTTGGATAATTTCGACATCCTGATTCCAAATATAATATTTATTTTATCTAAATAATTTTATAAATATGTGAATTTTCACTTTTAAAATAAAAGCCGACATTTATAAAAAATTCACGGGTTTTGACAGAAATGGCTTTCAAACCTTAAAAAAAATTTTAATTGCATTCATAAAATTATAAGATCATTTATATTTAATAAAAATTAATTTAATATTAATAATAATATTTTATTAAAATATTATTTAATTCAAAAATTCTTTAATTTAATAAAATATAATTCATAATTAAATAATAACTAAAAACACCATTTGTACTTTAAAAACTAATTACAATGTATCAAAAATGACTAGAAATTATATTCATTATTATATACAGAAATAATGTACATGAACATGGTGCTACTTATTTGTTACATAACCCCTTAAAATAGCCGCATAAGACCTAAGGGTAAGGTGCGTGATGGTGACAGTCTCCTGGGGTGGCTCGGATAACATCGCTCGAGTGGTAATTTCAATAAACTTGCACTTTTCCCGTAGACGATCACGTTCGAGCTTGACTTGATGAAGCTCAGCTTGGGCATGGTCAAGGGAAAATCCCAAAGATGCCACCTCTTTTCTGAGCTCCGACAAATGGGCTTCGTAAGGGGAAATTCTACTGGATGAGGCCATCACTTCCTTTGTCTGAGTAGAAATGTGTTCGTTAAAGACTTATATTTATACTACTCAGATGATCGCTGTTCAATGGCTATAATAGTAACGGTCACAAATCTTAACGTAAAACTAAAGAAGTTTACATCTTATAAAAAAAAATTCATAAAGAAACATTTAACTGGATCAAGAGGGATTTTCCATTAATGAAACTTTGGGTCGTTACAAACATGATCAACCATGTGAATTGTGGAAACTCATCATGTGATCAGTTTTCCTACAATGAAAACATCCTTTTTTGGTTCATATTGTTTGATCAAATTTCATTTTTTCTCATCAGTTGTTCGATTGTGAAGTCAGTCATTCAACTGTGCAATTTTTTAAACTATAATGAATTCCACAGTCGACGAAACCTCTTTGTCCAATTTTATTTCAAAAATATTATTTAATTTTTTGAAAAAATATAGATATATTGTGATATCATAAATTTATATTCTATAAAAGGTGGTAGGGAACATAAATATTACTGTCTAGGAGTGTATCAGAGTTTTATGAGGAAGACAATACTGGACACAACTTGAGTTTATGCCGGATAGTGCCTAACATTTAAATGATGAACAAAATTCATAAAAAGCACATAAAAAAATAAAATATAACTTCAAATTACCACTCTTAATATATATTACCATTCCTTAATTCATTTAGAATAGCACTAACACTTTATTGGACCACACCCTACGACCACTCGTACTGCTCCGTATGGTGGAGGCTAGGCACCTATGTCCTCCATGTGAAGAACCAAACATCTAAATGAATGTAATAAATAAAATGAATAGGATGTTAAATATCTTGAAACTCAGTCATTTTTAGATCCACCTATGTGTGCTCTACTAGGATTACCTCATCAAGGTCATGATTCTTAGGTGTTGAAATGGCTATGATGTGGTTATTTTTTCTAACTCTATATAAATTTTCATTGTAAAATTTTAATTCCAAACACATGGGTAAATTAAATTATCCCATTTTCTTATTATTTTTATTAAATAAATCCTCACTATCAAAAAAATGAATCATCAAAAACCTATTACCTTAATATATTTCAAAAACATGAAAATCAGGAACACTTCAAGAACTTCAAACACTAATCATCTAAGATATGTCATCCAATATTTATTCACTAACCATGGTGAAACCACAAATTGGAACTACTTCATTGGTACAATATTTTATTCAAAAAATAATAATCCATGTTACTTATTCTATATACTAAAATTCGATAAACTAAAACATAACTCCACATGAAGTGGTCTGAATAAGCCCCCTATTTTTATTTATTGTAAATATTTTTAAAATTTCATGTTAATATGTACAATTACATTCCTTCATTGTATCTCAATTTACTGTATATATTTAATGTTACTTTATATATCCATTATAAACAATAATTATAAAATAAAGGGGAATGATATATTAATTCATAATTTATAAAATTCAAATAAACTTGTCCACTCTATGTCAACTTGAGCTATACTCAATCTTAAAAATGACAATGTATTCTGTAGATAAAAAAACAATCAATTAAAATGAATGATATAAAAGGAAAACAGAAACTCATTAAAATTATTATAAAATATCAAATTATATTAGGACAAGAGTATTACATCATGATATTTTAGAATATTTTCCCCATTAAATATGTTTTATGTATTTGATAACTATGTGTACATGAAATACAGAGATCAAAAGAAGTACATTATAAATATTATTATTTGAACATGGCCATTGTAACCTATACATTTAAATGATAAATATTAATAAAAATACAAAATTTAAGAAAAATATGTATACAATTTTTATATAATGTTAATACATTGATAAAAAAGTAAAATTTCATTATAAAAAACATTTTACGCTTCAAAAATACATTTTCTTTGAAGATCATTATTTTTTTAAAAAAAATAATATAATTTTTTTAAAAAATGAGATTTAATTTGATAAAAAAGTTATAATTCTCAAATCATAATATAAAAACTATCTTAAGATGAAATTTTATGTATTTTCATAAAATAATGATTTTAAAATCAATACTATAAAATACCAATTTTGTTAAAGTGTCTGTTATTTTCATTGAATGAAATTACTCTAATGATTTGAATATGATATTTAATTAGTATAAATATAATTTATTTATAAATGATTTCATTATATAAATTTTAATAAAAATTATATTTTATCTAAATATAAATTTAAATTTTTGGTTAAAAACACATTTTTCATAATATAGTTTTTAAGTGCATAATGTTTTTCAATTTTAATTAATTTAAATAATCCATAATGATGATTGATTTACATGAAATTTAAATAGTATATATATATATAAATATTAATTTAAATTAACATTAATATGAATGTAATTTATAGAGTTATTGTAAGTCCATATAATGGTTGATAAAAAAATTCCTGAAAATTATTTTTCTCCTCTTTTGCAAGTTTATTTTAAAATTAATTTATGCCACTTATTGAAATTCAATTTCAAAAACTGGATTAAAAATTTATAATAATGAGGTAAAAATGTGTAAAATAGTTTCATTTTATTTATAGGCATTATTAATAGTAACCGTGGAAAAAAACCAACTTATTAAAGGGGAAAATTTGGTTAAACCATGGGGTAAAAATTTAAAATATATCTATCACATGAATTCATCCTTTTAAATGTGTGGTTTTGGAAAAAAAGGTACAAATAATGAGTTAAATAATATATTTTATATCATTGTTTTGAAATTTGGAACCCATGAATAATTTTATGAAGATAAGTTATATTATTTTAAAGTTAAAATCTAATTTTGGGTAGTTTCATTTAATGGCATGGTTAGAAGATATCATTTTTGTTCTTCATGATGAAAATGAAAAAAATTATGTCATTGAATATTTTAACAACAAAATTATGTTATCATGTTTATTAAAATATTTTATTGTTAATGATTTTAACTCTTAAATTTTGTATTTTCTTAATGACTAATTTTCTTGCGTTTTATGTTGTAATATTAAAAATAATTTATACTACTTATAGATATTAAATATAATAAAATGAATTAAATTTTCGGAATAATATATTTTTAATTTATTTATATTTTCACTTTTCTTTTTGGTGACTTAATTAATTTATCATGGTAAATGATAATTTTACTATAGTGAATGTAAAAATAGGTTTAAAGTGGTTTAACTATAATATATGGATAAAAATGTGTCCAAAAAATTCCCAAATTCATTTGGATGAGTTTATTTATTCCATATCAAAATTAATCTTCAAATATATGTTTCTTAGGTTCCAATTTAAATGATTATGATATATATTATCTAATCCTTTATGTGGCCCCACATGTTTCCATTCCTTCACCTATAAAAGGATACCGCTTCTACTATCTTCTCTACAATTCATGAGACATATATATCTAAAAATACCTAATAAAATTCCTTAATATCTTCCTCAAACATGTTATAGAGCTTCTATTAGTTCCAAAATACCATCTTTTCAGGGCTTAAGGTGTAATCTAAATGGGGCTTCTCAACAAAAGCTATAACTCTTAATGAAGTATATTAAATTTTATTTATTCTTTTACCAATTATAAGTATATGTTATCCGTTATAAAATAATTTATTTAGAATCATATATATACATAATTGTTATTATGTTATTTAAAAATCCATTATCAGCATCCTTTCCATCATATATATAATGAAACATTTAATCGTGGTTACGTATATACAACCACATACACGTTGCAGTGCAAATTTTTTTCATCATCATTAATTTTTGTATGGTTATAAATGTGTAACTAATGATTATACATATGTTTTTGATATTTATGCAATAAATATTCATCTTGAATTATAATAGCATATCTACATCCTTACTTTCTCATCTGTTTGAAAATGATAATGCCGCTCGTGTGTATGTGGGGTCCACCAACTCCATGAACCTATGTGATTCAGTTTTCATTCATTCATTACATGGATGGAAATAAATATATAATTAATAAATATATATTAATTATATATTATAATAATTAAATTTATTAATTAATTATTTTTTATAATTCTATCATTGCATACATTAAAAAGTGAAATCAATGATCCTATATATATGGTCTACCATATCTATGAATGATATAATTCATGTTTCTATTTGTAAATTATATGAAGTACTCTATGTATATATATATATATATATATATATATAATATTTATATAATTATTAACATTATGGAAATTATGAAACCCTAATCAATATAACAGTAGAATGAATCTTGAACTAAAACTTCCCAGAAAAATGAAGCAGTTATCATTGGGAATAGTGATATTAATAATCAGTTATTAATAAGAGAGTAATATGATATCAAAAATAATTCATATATGGTATTATATATTTTTGAATATATGTATTGTAAATAAATATATAATATATAGGATATTTGAATGATTGTGAATAATGATTGATTAGGTACGAGGTTTCTCTTTTAATAATTATTCCCAAAATTCAAATTCCTTATTCTCATATTATTTATTTTACAAGGTGTATATAAAACACCATTGATAGGTTATATAATTTTTATCATTATATAGATGATATTTAAATTTTCATTTATGGTTATTCTTTCATGGGGCTTTCTATTCAAAAGATACAAATCTTTAAGGGATTTATGATTCAGTCTCATTTTAATCCTGATTGTTTATAGTTAAATCTCAATTGGAACAAAATTAAATGATACTTATATAATAAAACAACTAACGGTTATTTTCCTTTTTTATTTATTAAATATTCAATTATGAGTAACATTTTCCCCACTTTGTCAAATAAAATTTTTGGGAAAATGTTTTTGAGAAAAATACACAATATTTCTTCTTTGATAGAGAATATTTTTCATACATGTCAAAGTATTGCATTCAAATGTTTTCGTGATTTATTTATTATTCTTCTATTAATTTTTAAATTCATTTGTTACCCATATTTTCAAATCATAATTTTTTCAATTGAATATTCATTTCCTTTTCTGAATCTAGTAATTTTAAATTTTATAGAAAATGTGAATGAAATATTTATTTTAACATATACAACCAGATATGAATTTTCTGCTGACATGTCATGTCAATTGATTGAAGATTTTTTTTAAAATTTTAATTGTTATTTTAAAGTAATTTTACTTCCTTTCAATCTTTAAATGATTTATTTTTTTAGTTTTAGTTTATAAATGAAATTTTTTTTTCCTTATGAAATATTTCATGTGATATTTGTAAATAATTTTCATCTATGATGACATTATTTGTTGTTACATATGATTCACAAGGGTTATGATTCTATGAATCCATCCTTATTCATTCTTTAGATGGTTTATTTTTTTTAATGATGATATGTTTACAGAACACATTTTCTTTTCCATGCATTATGTTATGATAAAATGTTAAATGTTTTCATGATATTTTGGATTAAATATAATGGAATTATGATTATGTGACATGTGGGTCCATTATATCACTCCAATGAATTGGTTAAGGTTGGATAACTCATGATTTAAATATGTTATACATGAACCAAATTTCATGTTCATAATTTTATGTATTGAACGGGCCTTTGTGTCAATAATATTATGCATGAACATGGTTTTTATATCCATAAAATTCATTCATGGACATAGTTTTATGTTCAAAAGTCTATCTAAGGGCCAAATTTCATGTCTTTAAATTAATGGATGAACCATTTTATATTTAAGTATGATTACAATGTAATAATATTTTTTTTCTAAATTCATATGTCTATGTTATTCTCTCATGGATCATCTTTGATTATTCTTTATTCCCCACATTTATGAATATTATCTATCATCATGAAACTGGGGTTTCCATGACTCCTGTATGTGAACATTGAAATATTGGATGTGATCATTGTAATTTATGATCATAATCTGAAACCAGTATTCTTATGTTATGATAATTTATGATATATATTTAATATATCCTATGTTTACCATTAAAAAAAATCTAACTTACCATTACTTATGTTTTTTCTTCCCTGGGATGGGACAAATGGTTTTAAGTATTTTTTACATATGAATCATTTTATAAGGGAAATGTTGAATACATTTCATGTAACAAGAGAATTATTTATCTAGTCTCCTAAAACACTAATCCATTATGGCTCTAGCATGGATCCTAATGTTATGTTTTTTACATTCATATAAAAATAACCACTATTTATTTATGAATTACTTATCTCCTTATAATATGTATTAAAGTTGAGTTTAGAAACTTTTTAGAGATTAATACTAGAGAACATTTTGGAAAACCCCAAGTATAATCCTAATTATGGTATAAAATTCTAATGATTTGATAATATAATTTTTTTTTTGTTTTTATAGTAAAAAATATTTGTATGGATATGAGAAGTGGGCATGGTTTTTCACATATGAATCTTGAGGGAATAAACCCAAAAAGATTTGTTAAGTATATCATAACCATAATTTTTGTGCATTTAAGAGTGTTCCCTTATTACACACATGGGTATAATGTTGAGTTAATTCATTTTTATAGGAACCATTTTGAATTATTTGAAAAAATTATAACTATGGATAACCAAGGTTAAACCTAAGGTGTACCAGATTGGAAAGTATGCATCATGATTTATAAATTCTTGAACCTTCACTATGACTATCATTACCCACACTACGGTTTTTGGTTTAAGAAAGTGTGTGGAACCATGAGGATTCATATTAATTGTGAATGTGATAGAAAATGGAATGATTTTTCTCATGAGGAACTAAATGAAACAATAATTTGAAGGTGAAACCTTGTCATTATTCCATCTCAGCTACCACAATATATGATTAATATTTAAAAATTAAATGAGTTTCCTATCATGTCAAATAATAGGAAAATGTAATTTTACGATAGATCGTGTGGTAAGGACTATATAAGAAAGAATTTTTAATTTTCATCTCATTAAGAATGTGTAAAGGATGACCAAGGAGAATTTATTATTGGAAGGGAAAGATGTTTTCTTTTTAAAAATTATGGTCATAAGGAAATGAATTGTAAAATAATTCAATGTATTATATGTGGGGAACATGGTATTTTTATGATTTAATTTCCAAATAAAATAGTTAAATCCTTGAATACGGAAGGATCTATGAAATGAAAATCATCAAATAAAAAGGATTAAAATTATTATGTATTATTATTAAATAAATATTTTGTAATACGTGTTATATCAATGAAATTAAAGTTATATGAATTATAAAATTTCAAAAGATTTATCCGAATTAGTTTTCAATTCATGATTTGAAAACATATGTTTAATGTTATTAATGACCAAGAAAAGTGATTTAGTGGTAAGAAAATATATTTTTTGGAACACATGTTTAAGGGAAATATAACCATTAACATATTCCCAATGTTGAGATAATAATATCATTTGAGGTAAATATATGATTAATATTTATGAAGTAAATGGAATAGTACTGGTAACCCCTAAATTGTTTAGTGATTTGATAAAAAAGTGACTTTGGTACTTTTTGATAGAGTTTATTTCTTTTTTTTATGTTTTGAATGTATTTCATATTATTTTTTTATATTTGAGGAATAAATATTTTTTCTGTTGAATCATATATGTTTTCATTATGGTATTATAGTGATTCAATTTATTAAAATATTTTATGATAATCAAGGTATTAACATGTTTGGTATGTTAAATTATGAGCTACATCATGTTTTCTATGGATAAATTTTAATGATTTTGGTGATAAAAAGTGATAAAAATTTAATAATTTATGGTTTTTGAATTTTTTACATGCATATATTTTGAGGTGTATTTTGTTTAACTATATTTGGAATAGATAAGGTTAAATATTGGGTATTATTTTTGAGGTTTTATATATTAATATATTTTATTAATCCATATTGGATAGGATACTCTAACCATTTTTGATAAATATTAATTGATATAAGGAATGGTGTATCAGTATTTTAGGTATATTATGATCCATTAATATGTAATCTTAGGGATTAAATCATGAATAATTCATCTCGAATAATCATATCATGGAGTAGGAGTTAATGTTGAAATTCAATAAAGCACAACCAACAGATGAAAATATGCATATGAAATGTAAAATAAATCAAGTTATTGTATTTTCTATTGATCATTATCTTAAAGTTAAATTATTCACCCAACTATAAGAATTTCTTCTTGAAATAAAAATGTTAATATTTTACATTATTTTCATATGAAATGATGGTAATTTAACCCCTTATTGATTTATGGTTTGTGGTCATTAACATTATCATGTCCATGTTCTCAATCACTCTGTTTTAGTACTTCAACATTAATTTTTTCCAACATGTTAGTAATTTAACATCCCATGAATTTTATCCTTATCTTGGAACCTGATTCCGTGTTATTTCAGGTAAACCTGTTTTCACCTTCATTTTCAAGGGATGTTTTATTATCCCTTTAAAGGATGTGGTTTTTCAATATAGGTATATATTTTTAAATATTTGACATTTTATGAATGATATTTAATATCTAGGGTTCAATTTACTTAAGGGGTTATAATATAAAAAACTGATATTTTCAAATATATTTCTCTTTAAATTAATTTTATATCTCCGATACCATTCTTTATATACAATACAATGTTTAAAAGAATTATGATGTAAATATTAATATTTGAACACAAAAATTATAACCTAGTTTTTAAAATTATCCATATGAATAGTAATAAACAAAGAATGAAAATATTTTTAAAGGTTTTATATAACATTAAAACATTGATATATAACTATGTAATTTTTACTTAAATCATTTTATAATTTAAAAATACAGTTTCATTAAAAAATAGATTTATAAAATTATGTTGTAAAAATAGAAATATGTTTTTCCAATTTTTTATATTTTATTTCATAAAAATGGTATTATTTTTAATACAATAATATAAAAATTATCTTAGGATGAAATATTTGTTTTATTCTAAAAATATTTATTTTTGGACTGAATATAGAGAAATAACATTCTTTTTAAAACTACCTTTTAAATATTTTGAAAAAGTAATATAATCATTTGAATATAATATTAAGTTATAATAAACCATATTTATGTAGAAATAATATATTTAATTTAGTATTAATCCAAAATATACTTTATTTTAGTATAATTTCACTTTAATTATTAAAAACATTTTTCCAAAAAACTATTTTTAATTGCATAATTTTTATCTTACAATAATCAATTAAAATAGTCCCCAAAAAAGAACCATTTAGCTAAAATTTATATATTATATATATAAATTAAATTAATATAAAAAATATTTCTATAAATAGAGTTATTGTACAGCTATATTATGTTTAAAAATGTGTTTTCTTAAAAACCTATTTTTTCACATTTTGTGGGTTCTTATTAAAAATAATTTCTTTCACATGGGGAAATTGAATTTGATAAAAGGGAATTATTTTTTTAATTAGGATATTAAAATATGGTAAATAGGTACCATTTGTTTTTTAAGCATAATGTATTGTAACTGTGGTAAAGTTTATCCCCGTATTAAGTGTAAATTTGGGTTAAAAAATGGCGGTAAAACATTAATATATATCTAACCCATGAATTTATCCTATTTTATGATATTTTTTAGAACAAATTTATTAAAAATTAGTTAAATTATGTATTTTAAATTATTATTTTCAAATTTATATTCCTATATTTAATTTTTCTGAATATATGTTATATTTTATTCAAAATAAAAAAAATTCTTGTATTTTCATTTAATAAAATAATTGGAAGATAAAATTAGGTTTTATCATAATAAAATTTCTATAAAAAATTATTAGTTTATTATTTAACTAAAAAATAATGTAAATTAATTCGTTAATATATTTTATGGTTAAATTGTTTTTCTATTAACTATGTTATTTTCCTAAAAATTATTTTCCATGCATTTTATAATGTTATATTAAAAGTAATTTACACCAACAATAGAAAATGAATATGATAAAATTGATTCTGAAATTTAAATTAGTTATTAAAAATTTATTTATATGTACCTTTTATTTTTGGTCAATTAATTATTTTATCATCGTTAAAAGTTATGTTATCATAGTTAATGTAAAAAATTGTGTTAAAGTTGTTTATCTATAAGATAGGGCTTAAAATGTGTCAATAACATTCACAAATGTGACTAGATGAGTTTATTCCAACCATAATAAATATTATATTATATATTTTGATTAATTGGATCCAGATTACTTGATTATGATAGACATATATATATATATATATATGTATTATTTTATCTTTTATACAATTCCAAGTGCCCCCCCCCCATAAAAGGATACCACAACACATATCTTATTCATACATCATGAGAATTATTTATCAGAAAATACCTACTATAATTCATTAATATATTACATTACCATGTACCATATCCCACGGTTATAAAAAATATCATCATTTCCATGCTTAAGCTGTATGCCAAAAGATGTTTCTTAATAAAGAGTTATAACTCATAATTTTACACCTTCAATTTTATTTAGTATTTTACAATCTATAAATCTATGGAATCAATAATAAAAAATATAATTTCGTATATTAAATATAATTAATTTTTATTATGTTGATTTAAAACCATTACCCACATTCCTTCCAACCTACAAAAAATACAATCATCTCTTATGTGCACGTACTTTTTATTGTCTCCAGGTTGTCATGTAAATCATTTATCGTCACCATATTTACATGTATGGTTATAAAGATTTGAAAAAGGAATATATATGGTATTTATGATATAATTATTATTTTTTAATTATAATATCATATACACCTTCTTACCTTCCCATCCATTGGAAATTGATAATGTTGGGCATGCGTACGTGTGGACTACCACATCCATAAAGCAATGTGATTCATTGTTTTTCCACTTTACATGGGTGACAATATGGATATATATATATATATGAATTATATACCAATTATTCTATAATAGATAATTATTATTTATATTCATTTTTTTATTGATCATAAATTTATCATAACCGTCATGCATATGTATAGCCTACCATCTCCATGAATGACACAATTCATTTTTCTAACTCTAAATTTTACGGATGAATCCAAAAATATAAATAATAAATATATTTAGTATTAGTATAATTAATATAAATATATATATATATATTAATATTAATAAATTTATAAGGAAAATTACTCTTGAACCAAAACATCCATTAAAAAGTAACGTTGTTATCACTAAGAACATTGATTTTAATAATGAATTATTTGTAAATGAGTGTAAATCTGTTATATGTAAATAATATATGGTATTATATGTATGAATATGTTTCTTTAATATATTTATAAAAATATATATACTCATTATATATGATATTTTACTATGTATGAAGAAATATAATGCTTGAGGAATGAGGTTTTTCATTTCACATTTATTTATGTGAGACAAGTAACACATTCACATCTTCTTTAATTTTTGTGTTGTATATAATGACCCAATTTAAATTTTATATCATGTATTTCCTTATTTTAATGATATTTAACGTATCAGTTAATGTTATTCCCTCATGGATATTATAATTCAAAAGTTACATGGTGGTAAGGGATTTAGAGTTTAACCCCATTTTATTAAGGATTTTTATGATAGAATTTATATAGAAGAAATTATATAATATTTATTTGATAAATCCTTTTATTATTATTATCATATTTTTATTCATGTACATATGATTATTCATTGGCCTTGTTTAATGTAGTAATGATTTATTATGGGTCTAATTTCATAGTCTCAACTTAAAGAGTAAACCTATTTCTTGTTATACATTTTCACTATGATATAAGGATATGTTTTTTTCAAATTAAAATTTCTACATTATGATTTCATGGATCATGACTGATAATTGATGATTTCATATTTTTAGGAATATTTTTTTATTATGATAATTTTTTATATTATGAATCATTTTTATGATCTATTGTATATTTGTTAAGAACATGGTAATTTATGATCATAGTATAATAACCACATTCTTATATTATTCTCATGTATGATCATAGATTGATATATCCTATTTTCAAAAATACAATAAATACGATTAGAGAAATTTTTATTTTTTCCTCCATTTGTTAATAAGAATTATTTTTAGTATAGTATAGCTGAGAAGAGTTTTTTATGATGGAAAAATTGAAGATATATCCTAAAATATTAGGATTATGTATCTAGTCTCAAAGGACATAAAAATTGTATAGTTCTTGTGTGGATCATTATATTATATAGTGAATATTCATCTAAAAAGATATAATATTTTTTTCTGAAAATCTTGGGACTCTATAGATAATATATATGGTACCATTTGATATATAAAATTTGTAAAGGATATATCAACATGTATTTATGAAACCCACATGAACACATAGTTTAAAGGAATTCAATTATAAATATAAAACTTTAATATAATAATTTGCCTTCTTAATTACTTCTATATATATAACATTTATTTTAAATAATATATCCCATTAATTTGTATATTTGAATATCATTACCCAAAATGAGATAGTTAAGAAAAAATTCCTCTTCAATGAAACATTATTCAAGAACATTCATAAAAACTCATATTTTCATAAAAAAAATTCTTAGAAGCTTCTTTAACATTCTGCACTTATCTACTACAAAAAAGACACTCCAAATAAGCTTCATACTGATGGATCTCTTAAAAATATATATCAAAATATGATTTTATATTTTTAGAAAACACCAAAATGTATCTTTTTCACATGGTTTTCCATATTTCACAATTTCCACACCTCTAACTAGAATGATTTAACTTAACACAAATTCGTTGGAATAATAAAGTATAGATCCAACCAGGATCATAACATTAATCACTTTTATGTATTTTATTCAAATGATATAATTCAATATCATAAAATATGATCCTTTTGTATTATTTTCTTGAATACCAACCAAATGATTAATATTAGATGGTGAATTGTTCAAATAATTCTATCCATTACTGATCTAAAATCGAAAATCAATGGTTATCCCTTTGAAAACAAACTTCATTATCAATTCACTATATTTTATGAAAAAATAATACACACAATGATTAAGGGAATAATATGAATCTTCATAGAGATCAATGAGAACAATGAGGTTTAGCTAATTTTAAAAAAAAAATTCCAATATTTGCGCTACAAAATCTTGTTTTGAGATCTGTTCTTATATTGGTGAGCATGGTGCTCATAAAACATATATTTTTTATGTGTGATGATTCTTAGTTCTTTATCCATAAAATTATACATATCAATGTGTAATTATAATTTTTTGGCTTCTTCTTGTACTATTAACATTTTTGAAAGACTTCTTGTAGTATGTATATACACCCTGCCATAATCAATACATAATCTAGTGAATTTAGACTATAATTCACTTTTTTCATTATGAATTCCATATTAGGTTTTGAGTTCAAATAATTTGGTCATAAATATTATATATAAAAACAATATATTTTAAATTAAACACTTCTACTTGGTATCCATTTTCCCCCAATATATATCATTTACAATAAAACATATCTTCTATTCATTACTAATTTTAACTAAGTATAACTAGAATTATTATTTGTTCTTACTCATCTATAAACCCAATGAAAAACATTGAAAAACATTGGATGAGAAAACCACTCTTAGTAAGGGACGTCAAATAAAAAAATCCATTAGTTTAGCGGAAACCATGAAAACCTCTAAATTTTCTACCATTATCCCAATATTATTTGATATCATAAATTAAATCACATCTACATAAATAACACACTATTTTTCCCAAATAAAACCCTTAGAGTATAAATAGAAACTGTTATAGAAAATATGGATTATTATATTCATAGCACATGTCTTAAATAACTAGATCCTAGTTAATTACATATCATATGCCTCCCAGTTTAACTTCATATTTCTTAATGATGAAGACATGTAAGATTACCCAATTCATTAAAGAGTTATATCAGGATCAGTCATTCATATAAGACATATCAAGATAACCCATTAATATAATCTTTATCATTGTTAACCATTATTATAAGTTATATCTCGCTTACCAATAATCATTTATAATGATAAAGTACCATATCATGAATAATGTTTTTAATATTTCGCCTTTTGAACATAAAACTATTTAAAAATAGTTCTGAACCAATATGAAAAACATATTCGTATATCAGAATAACATTTAATTTTAGAAACCTATTTTTAAAAATAAAATACCTATAAAAATTATAATGTGGGTTTTCATTGAATTAATCATTTACTAATGTAATTTATTCAAATAAACAAATAACATTTTTGGTGGTGGATTATGTTGTCGACACCACACAAGTTAAAATAGAACATTTTCTATATTGAAAAGAAATTCAAAACATTCCCGAAAAATAAAAAATCTGAAAAATTGCATGAAATTAAAAAATGTCCTTTTATGATTCATTAATGTCTATATAAATACATCATTAGTATAATTTTATTTATATCTTCATGGGAAAAAATATATTTTGGAAATATGTATAAAAAAATAAAAAAATGTGGTTTTTAGGAAAATTGGCCCTCCCCTTGATTATGAATAATCATTATGAAATTTTTCTTCATCAAAAATAAAATTATATCCATTATGTATTTATTTATTAACCTTTTCAATATAACTATTTATTTTTTTTTATTTATTACCATTTTATATTAAATCACCTCATCGATTAACTTCACATTGTACATTTTGATGACATTTATCTAATATGTAGAAAATTACTTTTGTTGAATGAATATGGTCAAATTTTTAATTAATAAATAATCTATAAAATTATAATCATTAAATAAGTATCTTTTAACACATTAATTATACTTATTAATCCAACAATGAAATAGAGTTGTGAAAAAAAACTATGTTACAACCATGGATATAGTAAGTAATATATTCACATGTGAAATATTTCCATTTATCTACGATCATGATGGAAATAAGGTATCAAATATTTTATTATTCTAAAATAATTATTATAACATAAATTTAATATTAAATATTTAAATTAACTTATATCTATATCATTCATTTGTTGTTGTGATGAAAAACTAATCACATTGCTTTGTGTAGCTAGTTGTGGACACGTATACATAACTAATGTATTCATTTTTAAATGAATGGAATTTCAATAAAATAGATGATATATTATATTTACGAAATTATAAATTTATTAACAATATAATATTTATTTATATATAAATTATATTTATGATTGTTAATATTAATGTGATTTGGTTATAGAAAAATAAATTACATAAGTTTGTGAGGATATAGTCCTCCATTCACACAAATGATTTATTTATTTCCCAATTGATAAAATAAGAGATTTATATTTATCGTGAAATTAAAAAAATAAAATCAAAATATCCGAAATATTATTATTTTTCATTTTTAAGGGTTCTATATCATTTTAATGACGTATAATGAGATATAAAATGAAAACCCATGCTGAAGAACTTTACCACTTCTTCTGATGTACTCTAGAGGTTTAGAGAAAAATCATTCCTAAGATGGTTTTATAATAAAAAAAGGGACTCTCATACATGGGAAGTGAATTTTAGGGGAAGCGTGGGTTGGTAATTGATTAACTAGACTACTAAAAATATGATTGGAAGATAGGATAGTTAGTACACTTTTATAAGTGAGGTGATTAGAAATCATAAAATTAGATAAAGTATTAAATTAATATAAATAAATTTTCATAGAAAAAATTGAATCAAATTTATATAATTTTAATAAAACACCATTATATTTTGAAAAATGCTCATAAAATAAAATTTGTACAATTATCTTTTTTTCCACCCTCATCTCTCGATTATTCCCAAATTTATTCTTTTGACAATTATCCTAATATGAATTTTTTTACAGTATAAAAGTATAAAAAATTATAATAAAATGAAATGTGGCTTATAAATGGACTGTTATTGATATTAGAAACCATATTCTATTTACTTTACTTATGATAATATTTTTTAGAAATTTTAAATCATTTTATATATTATTATTTTTCATAAAATGTCATTATTTTCATTATTTGAACTTATCATTAATGTTGATATGAATGATATATTGATCATAATGGAAATAAAATATAAACCTCTAAAACATCCTGAATTTTTTATAATATTATATAAAATTGAAGTTTCAGAACGTCTCACCTAATAATATTACTTTTAGAGGTTTTAAAATTCAATTACTCGATTTTTATACTACTTACGCAATAACAATGTCGGTGTTTTGAAAACATATATAGTAATTAATAATTCACTAAAATTAAAATTAAATTAACATTATTAAAAACTAATTATATTTCAAAATATCATTTAAAACTATAAAAAAACCTATTTATATCTTTATGAAATAAATTTATAGATGCTAAAACCAATGGACTAACATTTTTTATTCATTATTGAAAATTAAATTATGGTCAAAATAAAAAAAATTGAAAATAAATTTCCAATTTTTATATAATTTAAGTACATATTATTATAAATAATATAAATTAAATTAAATATCATTTTTTGGGAGAGTTTTAGGCATTATCACATTATTTTTAACGTTAATTACCTGATTTACCCTTAAGGTGGTGTAAAATATTTACTATGGTTACTACTAATAATAACCAAAAAATAAAAGGGAAACTATATATACTCGTACTTTAAATGTAATTTTTTTAATTATATGGAAATATTACGAGTCTGTGAAAATTATTGGTTCCTGATTCCGAGGACCGGTGTGCCCGGAATGAATTAATAAACTTTTTTCTAGTATGTTAAGTAAACATGTGAGCGGAATTTTCTATCTTTTAAAATGGTGTTCTGATAAAAAATCCAAGGGAACTGTTGAATTTGCAGTGATGGTATTCACATAAGAGAGGATTTACTTTTACCATGGTAGGTTTAGAGGAAATGTTATGTTTTGTGACTTTTTTTAAAAAAATGAAATAAAATAATTTTATTATTTTATTTTCTTCCTTCTCCACCAACGGACAAGCATAGTGTGGGGCCAGTGATGTGTCAATATAATAAATGGATTGAACTGTCAATATTAACAAATGACATCGTTGGGTAATTATGAAGGTTCCTAATTTATGAGTCCCCATTAATTTCCCACATTTTTAATTACCCTCTCCCTATCCTCTATATATAGAGTTTCGTGAGGGTTATCAGTATAGATTTTCAAAGCAACGAAGTGTTGTAGGAGTTCCGTAACACCGAACTATTATAGGCTGAAGCTGACCCCAGCGGGGGTCATGGGTTACACCGAACCATGAACTGAAGGATGACGTACGAGTGGAATCATTGTGAACCGGTTGTAGGAATAAAGAACACATTCCAACTTTAGGTGTGGGCACTCTCCAACAGGTTTAAAAGTTATGGGGTTTATTCGTTTACACATTCAAAATTTTTTCCTATTCTCTCTTCTTGAATAAAATGAAGAATGTGGATCAACCGACAAACAGGTTAATCCATGATTCATTCATTTTTACGGTATGTTTTGCAGGGTATCATTGTATGGTTTTGATTGTTGTTTAATTCAAATGATTTTTGAACTCTTAATCCCCATCATGATTATGAGCTAACACGGAGGGTGCGGGCCTAATGAACCCATCCCGAACCCTCTACTATATTTCTTTCTTTGAACCTCCATGTAAGACCGCTTATGTGGCAACACCGACCAGCTACGTTGGGGATAACACATTGACTCATGCAACAAGAGGAAGTCATGACACAAAGCCGTGAATTTCAATGGAGCTATCGACATCGTCCGTCCGTGGAGGTCGCGTGGTGCTTTGTGACACACTGTCTGGGAGTAAAGGGGATTGCGGCTCATTATCTATGATGATCGTAAGAAAGCGGCAGGCACACCGGTCGGCCGTGATGGAATTGGTAGGACCTGATCCAGCGTTTCCCTCATGCCACCTGGCGATGCAGCGTTCCATAACAGCTATGAAGAAGATCAAACAACCTTCATCAATTCGGGAAAATCGGGGGTTTCTCCCCTGGTGGTGGCTAGGGCGGACCCCCTTACGGGTTGCGCTGCACGCGGTCGGGCCGCCGCCCAGTGGATCAGCTTCCCAGCGGGCCACCACTTAGTGGGACGCACCATACGGGACCTGGACTACCCCCTTGTGTGCCACCCTTTACGGGCTTCCCCCTTACGATTCTCCATTTGAAGTTCATTCCCTTGCAGTTCTGGCTGGACCTCGGCCCAACATGCTAAGCCCGCCGTATCCCGGCACTGACCGGGTCAGACTGGACTTGGGCCAACCGGGCCTAGAAACACTTAAAGATCCATATCTTAAGAACGGGACGTCTGTTTGATGAACCGTCTATGGGGTTTAGATCCATGGATTTAGATGGTCCTTTTTAGTATATTATTATAGAGTTTGTGAGATATTTTTAGTACATCCTAGTTGTATCAAACCCGAATCCAGCTGGGCCCCTGGAACTAAAACTCTTATAACTCACAGATCGGGTGTCAGATTGATGCATCGTCTATCGTGTTGGAACAACTACGACATGTAAGTTCTTTGAGTCACAACTTTTTAAGGCTTAGGGGCTATCTATGTATGACTGATATCTCGGGGTAGATTCTATGAAACTCGGGTGCACCGGGTGTGAGGAATCCAGTGGCTGGTAGTGAGGCAGAGGATGGAGATAAATCATACATAGATCAGTGCTCATCGATCCTGTATGGGTCAACGCATACTGATCTTGTATGGTTCAATTCATAGTGATCCTATGTGGGTTAGAGCATACTGATCCGGTGTCGGTCAGATCATATGTGGGCCAGTGGGGGTTAGTTACGAATCGACTCAGGGTGGGTCGGATCCTATGATGATCATAGTGAGCATTAGTGCCTATCGATCATATGTGGGTCAGATTCCATATGTTAAGAAGCAGTACCTCTAGATAGAATATGATGATCTAGCTTCACAACTAATCATATGTACTTATATACTTCCCTGAAATACTTAGTTTGACATGAGACTCTTTTTTTAATTGTGTCTAATGCTTCGTGCATTGTGATTGAGATCATTTTTTGTGGTTTTCCTTTCTGGAATTTTAAGAGACCTTAGGGGGTCTCGGGGTCCCTACTGGGTATTGTTATACTCACCCATGCATGGGTTTCTCCCTCACCTTGTTGTGTCTTGTGTAGAGGACGAGCATCTGATATCAGGTTTGAGGGAGCCGGGAATAGGTGGTACGCGGTGGAGACAGACAGACATGGAGTGATGAGGAGGCGATCTATACCAACCCTTCTGGTAGTATCCTCATAGGACGACTCCTGATCTATTTATTTTTTTCAGTTGTATTGTACATTCGAGTTGTACTTGTACTTTTCTAGTTGGTCTTGTATTCCGGGCCATTACATTCATCATTATATTACTACAATAGTTACTTAGTGGGTTATTCTTATTTCATTCTACTCTGTGTGTTTTTACAGGTTTAGAGGAAATTCCTTCCTGTTATAGGGATATTTCTTTCTGATGCAAGTCACCAACCCCTGGACATTAGAAGGTGGGCTTGGAGTAGTCACGATGCGGGCCCCAGGGGGGACAGATTATGATATTGTTGTATCAGAGTTGTCAGTTCTACCAAAGAACTAGGACTCTAATGTTTTCAATGTAGCAATAGTGATTAGTGTTAGGAGTGTGGTTTTCAATTCGGGGAGTCTTGTATTGGTGTGGCGGCCGACATATCCACACACCAGGGCCCTGATTTCTGATTTCTGACTCAGTCCATGAAAACACTGATTGTGTGTGATTTTTGGAATGTCATTCCATTTGTTTTATTTTTGACTCAACTCACCAGGTATAATTTTTTTTAAGTGTCAAACCTATTTTATTTCAGGAAGTTTCCTTGTAGACAGCCAGCCAGGATTCTTGAGAGATTTCGTGATGATAGCCAACTGAGTTATGAGACCTATATGCAGGGCCCTCTTACGGCATTAGCACTTTCAGGTGGTGTACTAACTTTACCAATATCTGTTGGTTCACTATTTCCACCAGCCCCACCTGCTTAGGGTGAATTCTGAATGCTTTTGTTACATGAGTTTCAATGGAAGAGGCCTCTAAGGTTCTAATGCAAAAAAACCCACATGTGGCTATGGACTGGTTGGAGGCCACATCTAGAGTTTTCTTATTGGTTGGGACACCATCTGAACTTATATTGATCCTATAACCCAGTCTCTTCTATGTAGTATCATAGAGATGGTGGATCTTGATTATCTAGATACATTACATGGTGACCCTTGTCTAGGCGGACATCGAGAGCCTTTTCATGGGTGGGTACATCCCAGTGACCTTACGCTCTTTGCGTATATTGGAGTTACTACACCTATAGCAGGGAAGCATTCCAGTCACCGAGTACTCGAT
Source organism: Viscum album (assembly GCA_963277665.1). NCBI lineage: Eukaryota > Viridiplantae > Streptophyta > Magnoliopsida > Santalales > Viscaceae > Viscum > Viscum album. Next base: position 1,254,712,602 of record OY728142.1, on the reverse strand, counting down.
GAGGATCAATGATCTCTTTCGCTAATCCACTGACATGGTACGAGACCCTTTCATTAGGGCTCTAACCTTTGAGCAGGGTCTTCGATGAGAGATCATAGAATCAGTGGCATTTCTTAGAAAACCAACGCGGCATGGGGTACTAGAGAAAGGGATTTTGTTGAATAAATTTCTAGCTGAGAAACCGCGGTCAGCAAGACCCACCACTGGGTGACACATAGAAGAGTCATCTGCGACTGGTAGTATGAATTTGACATAGAGGTCCAAGTAGATCCGGCCTTCCGATGGATGGCCCTAGGATGTAGGGTCAGAGGTGTGGAGCTTGCGAGGCAGAGGAGGTCAAATGAGGGATATGCAGTGAAACAGTTGTGGTGGGTAGGTTCACATGGCTTGTGACTACCCAAACTACCGAAAATATGACAAGCATAAGGTCGAGGAACCACCGAGGCAGAGGCATAGGTTCAATCGAGGAGGTCTGCTGGCAGCATGCGGATGTGGCAGAGGAGCTCGCTCTGTAGTAGGTGGTGGGCGGCGATTTGAGGATCTACCGCCACCACCACTACGCGTTCTACCCCAACCATAGGGATTAGGCAGACAAGGATGAGATAAACTCCAAGCATCTAATTCCTACAACCACAATACTCTATAGATGATAAGAGGTACAATCTGTGTTTACTCCAGCTTAGCTGCAGTACATATAGACACAGGTTCCAGACATTATTTTATTGCCATGGACCTCATTTGTTGTTCGGAGATTCCGGTGGAGACATTGGATCGATCCTTTCATATAGATACTCCTACATGACAATATTGGACGATTACACACAGGTTTCGGCATTGTGATCTTACTTTAGGAGACGATATCTTTGGTTCGGATCACCTAGTAGCGGCGTGGAGGCCTTACGACAACATCTTGGGTATGGAATGGTTATCCAATGACCATGAACATATTGACTATATTAGGTGTAATGTGCTGTGTGTCTGCACAGATGGGACCAGGTTTTCCTTCACTGGCTAGAAGGGACCCTTTTCAACACATGATGGACTTACCCAGAGATGGGTATAGCCAATTACACAACAGTTGGCTAGCCTTACCCTCAAATAAGTAGATGTTGAGAGTTCGAGATATCCTGTAGTGGTGGACCAGTATGTCTATGTCTTTCATGATGATGTTCCATGATTACCTTCACACAATGAGGTAGACTTTCATATCGACATGTACCCCAGGACGACACCAATATCTACACCCGCATATCATATGGTTCCTGCGGATCTTTGTGATTTACGGATGCAATTGGGAAAATTTTTGGGTATCAGGTTCATAAGGCCCAACATTTCTACATGGGTATCCTCATTTTGGTTCTCCAAGAATGAATATGGGAGTTTGATACTCTGTGTGGACTATCGGCACTTCAACCGGGTAATCGTGAAGAGCATGTATCCACTACCGAGGATTGATGATCTTTTCGATCAATTGAATGGATATCGTTGATTTTTTATGATTTATCTTAGATCAGGCTTCCATCATCTTAGTGTGAGAGATGAGGTTGTGCCAAAGATGGACATCAGATGTTGATATGGCCACTGTGAATTAATGGGTATTCCATTCGGCATGAAAAATGCCCTGCAGGGCTAATAGATATCATGAAGAGGATATTCAATCCATACCTCAATATCTTTGTGGTGGTCTTTATTGATGACATCTTAGTATAATCAGCGATGGAGGAGGAGTATTCATATCATCTTTTGATAGTTCCAGATACCTACGAGATCACCAAATTTATGGTAATCTCTCAACATTCCAGTTCTGGATATGAGAGGTCCAATTTATGGGGAACATTATCTTGGATGCTAGAGTTGCAGTGGATTTAGTAAATATAGAGGTTATGCTTTATTCGGAGCCACCTGGGAGTTTGACTGAGGTGCAGAGATTCCTGGGGTTTGCTCGATACTACTAGAGATTCATGCCTGAATTTTATAGATTTTCACCACCCTTGTTAGATTTTATGAAGAAGGTAATTCCCTTTGTATGGACATAGAGATGCCCACCGAGTTTTCTAGAGATAAGGTAGAGACTAATGAGTTCCCCCATCTTGAGTCTGTCAGAAGAGGGTGTTGGGTATGTAGTCTACTGCTACGCATTAGGGACCGGATATGGGTGTGTCCTGATGCAGTAGCAAGCATTAATTGCCTATGAATCACGAATCCTGAGGCAACATGAGCAGAAATAAACTACTCATGACCTAGTGGTAGCAGCAGTGGTATTCTCCATGAAGGTGTGGTGACATTACATGATGGGTGAATATTTTACAGTCTACATAGAGAAAAAGAGTCTTATGTATATCTTATTTCTGAACCTGAACCTGAGACATTGACAATGGCTAGAGTTCCTCCCAGACAATGACTTTGAGATAGTCTATACTACTATGAAGGGAAACGTGGTAGTAGATGAACTCACTTGGAGGTCTGGTCAATAGTTGCTGAGTGAGGGGACAAAGCAGCTAGCCACGTTGCAGATATCCATTGTGTATAGAGATGGAGAAGCTTACCTCCAGTGTTTTGCAGTCACTCCCCCACTCCTTCAACGAGCAAGGGAGGCACAACTTCGGGACTTTGACTATGAGGCTCGACATGCTCAGTTATCCTCATGATAGGCACCGGAAGAATTTTTTAAAGGTGGGGAGAACATCATCCTCTTTGGAGAACATACCATTGTACCAATGGTGATATGGGATGACCTATTGAGGGAGTTCGAAACATCCCCTCTGGTAGTACATCATGATGTAGAGACGATGTACTAGGTCATCTATAATCGACATTGGTGTCTAGGGATGAATAAGGTTGTATCAGAGTTTGTTTCATGATACCTCACTTTCCAGTAAGTGACAGTCGAGCATCAAGTTCCAACCGGCCTAGCACATCCACTAGAGGTGCTAGAGTGGAAGTGGGATGGGATCTCCATGGACATTGTGATAGGGCTTCTACGTACATCCAAGGGAAATGAATCCATAAGGGTGATCATTGACTGACTCACCATGTCGTCCCACTTCCTACCCATTCGAGAGTAGGGATCTGTATAGGGCTTGGGACACCTACATGTATAGTAGATTGTATGAATTCATGGGGTGCCATCGACGATCTCCTCTAACCATGATGAAAGTTTTACATCCTAGTTGAGGAAGGGATTATATGAAGCGTTCGGGAGTCAGCTAAATTTGAGAACCCCCTTTCATCCTCATACGGATGGACAGAAGGAGCGGACCATTCAGATGCTGGAGGATATTTTTCGTGCATGCGTCCTAGATTTTGGACATAGTTGGGAGGATCATTTTACCTTTATAGTTCATATACAACAATACTTATCCCTCCACCACGGGTATGGCACCATTCGATACCTTGTATGGTAGACCTTACAGATCACCTCTCTGATAGACGGACCCATGGGAGTCAACACATATGGTTCCAGAGTTGGTATAGGCTACCACTGAGAAGGTGCAGATCATCCATGAGCAGATAAAGACTGTACAGAGTAGGAAGAATTCTTATACTAACAAGATAATGAGACATTTGGAGTTACAGGAGCAGGATAATGTATTCTTGTGAGTCTCCCCTCAATGGGGAATATGAATATTTGGTTGAGAAAGCAAGTTATCACAGAGGTTTATCAGACCATTTCAGAAACTTCGAAGGATAGGTGAGGTGTCATACCACATGGAACTTCTACTATAGTTGTATAGGTCACACAAGGTCTTCCTCGTATCCCTGCTGATGAGATACGTTCATGAACCATCTCACATCATTGACCACAGTGAGTTGGACATCGATGGCAGGGCGACATTTATGGAGGCTCCAGGGGAGACTGATGATCGACCAGAGCAGGTTCTTTGTGGGAAGTCGATACCTCTAGTGTGCATTTTTAGGAAGCCTAAGAAACTATTGGAAAGAACATGGGAGAGGGAGGTGCAGATTTTTGCTCAGTATTCCCATTTGTTTCCTTAGTCTATGTAGTGGGTATCAGTGAAACAAATCCCTAAGATGGGGAGAATGTAATGACTCGAATTTTCCATTATTGTTTTTAATTATATAAAATTATTACGAGTCTACGAAAATTCAAGTCACCTAATTCCAAGGCCCAGTTTTCCTAGATTAAATTTCTGAACTTTTTTTCGGGAACATTTAGTAAATGCGCGAGCATAGTTTTCTAACTTTTTAAATGCTTTTTAGATTAAAAATCAGAAGGAACCGTTGAATCCATAGTTCCGAGATTCTCTTTTTGGAGGCTTTAGTTTGACCACAGTAAGACTGAAGAAAATTTTATGTTTTATGACATTTTTTAAAAGAAATTAAATAATTTTTTTTATTATTTTATTTTCTTCCTTTTCCACCAATGGACATGCGGAGTGTGTGTCCAATGATGTGTCAATCCAATAAATGGCACGACCTATCAATCTTAAGTAACGACATCATTAGGGGATTATGATGTTTCCTAACTAATGAGCCCCCTTTAATTCCCCACATCGTTATATACCCTCACCCTCTCTTATATATATGGAGTTTGGGGAGGGGTATCAGAACCGCTTCACCAAAAAATGATGTGTTGAAAGAGTGAAGAGACATTGAACCCTTAGAGGATAGAGCCGACCCCAGTGGGATGTGACGGGTGACACCCAACCACAAACTGGTGGATGATGTACGAGTGGAATTGTTGGGAACCCGTTGTGGGAATAAAGAACACGATCTAACTTTAAGAGTGGGTTCTCTCCAAAGGGTTTAAGAGTTAGGGGGTTTATTCATTTACGTATTTTTAAGGTTTTCATCTTCCTAGTTCTTGAATAATACAAAAAACACTGACCGACCGACTAATGGGTTGATAGGAAATTCATTCATTTTTGTGGGAAGTTGTTTCAGGGTATCCTTGTAGGGTACTAATTATCATTTAATTCAATTGATTATTAATCTCTTAATCCTCCTAATGTTTAAGAGATATCATGGAGGGCATGGGCCTAACGAACCCAGCCTGAACCCTCCACTATCTTCCTATTCTTCCATCTCCACAGAAGACCGCCAGTGCAGCAACACTGACCGATTACATTGGGGATAGCGCATCAAAGTACTCCAAAAGAGGATTCCATGAAACAAAGTCGTGGCAGTAATCGGAGTAGCAAGCACTGGCTGACCAAGGAGGAGGCACGACACGTCTTCGTGCACCAATAGTGTGCAATGGGGGGCGCGGCTCGTTATCCATGATGACTGGAGGAAGGTAGATGACACACTGACCAGCCACAGGATGTGGAGTGGCATGTCATCATCTACCTCTAGAGAAGTCAGCCGACACACAGACCGACAATGACAAAATTAGCAGGACACGCTCTGGCCAGTCCCACATGCCACCTAGCGGCACCACGTGGCATCGCCTCTGTGAAGAAGATCGAATGACCTTTTGAAATTCTGGAAATATGGGGGTCACTCCAACGGTGGAGGCTAGGGAAGAGCCCCATTATCGGTCAGGCTGCACAGTACCAGGTCACTGCTCAGTGGGTCGCCTGCTTGCGGGTTACGCCCTATGCGGGCCGGGTTGCCCCCTTGCGGGTCACGCCCTACGCGGGTTGGGCCACCCCTAGCGGGTAGCCCTTTACGGGCCACCCCCTTGTGTGCCACCCCCTTTTGGGCCGATCCCACTATGACCCAGCCCAGACTGGGTCGGGATGGGTCGGTCCGACTATGTCAAACCAGACCTGGGCCAACCGAGCCTAGAAATGCTTAATGGGCCATATCATGAGAACCGAATGTCCATTTGATGAACTGTCTATGGAATTGGGAACCTTTGATCGAGACCGTCCTTTTTGGTATACTCCTCCTTATTTTTGTATACATATGAAGGGTGGTTGGGTTGGATCAAACCCAAATCCAACTGGGTCCCTGGAATTAAAACACTTATAACTAACAGACCGGGCATCCGATTGACGCATAGTCTATATCGTTGGAACCCTTTCAACATGGAAATTTATTGAGTTACTCCTTTGTAGAGCTTAATGGATTTCGAGGTACAACCAATATCTTGAGGTTAGATTATACAGAACTCAATCGCACCAGGTACGAGGAATCTAGTGCCTAGTAGTGAGGCAGAGGTTGTAGATAGCTCATATAGAGGTTAGCCATAGCGATCCTATGTGGTTTAGCACATACCGATCATGTGCGGGTCATCTCTCAGTGATCCTATGTTGGTCAGCGCATACAAATCCTGTGTGGGCCAGAACCTATGTGGGTCATTTGGGGTCAGTTACATATCATATTTCTGTGGGTCGGATCATGTGTGGAACATTGTGGGATTTTGTACCTATCTATCAAGTGTGGTTCAAACATCATATGGTCAGAAGCAGTTCCTCTTGAAGGAATAAGACGATCTAGTTTCACGACTAATCTTCTGTAGTTCTATAATGCACTGAAAAACCTAGTTTGAGATTAGACTCTTTTTTATCTCTATTTATTTCTTTGTGCATTGTGATTGAGATCATACTTTGTGTTTTTCCTTTGTGGAATTTTTTGAGACCTTCGAGGGTCTCGGCATCCCTACTGGGTATTGTTATACTCACCCCTTCATGGGCTTCGCCCGAACCTTGTTGTGTCTTGTGCAGATGATGAGTAGTTGAGATGAGGTTTGAGGGATCTAGGACCAGGCAGTATGCGGTGGAGACGAGCAGACACAGAGTGCTGAGGAGGTTATATGTACCTACCCTTCTGGTAGGATCCTCAAAGGTTGACCCTAGAGCGGTTTGTTTTTTTGGTTGTATTGTACTTTTCAGTTGTACTTGTACTTTTTCGGTTGGGCTTGTTTTCTAGCCCCTTACTTTCAGCACTCTTTTACAACAACAGTTTCTTAGTGGTTTCTTTTTGTTGCCTTCTAGTCTCTGTGTTTGTACAGGTTTAATGGAAATGCATTCCCATTATAGGGATACTCGTTTCTGGTGCTAGTCGCCATCCCCTGGCCATTGGAAGGCGGGCTTGTTGTAGTCATGCCACGGGCCCTAGGAGATGGGTCCTGGAAGAAAACTTTTCCAATTTTGAACTCATAATTTATAAAATTTAATCCATTTTTAATGGTTCAATTCTTATAAAAATGTAAAATGTATTAAAAGACAATTTTTATAAAACAATGATTTTTATGGCAAAAAATAAACTTTTACTGAAATATCATATAATGATGATTCATATATGGTTAAATAGATTATTAAAGGAATATTGAGTTAATATAATGTCAAATGAGACTTTTATTTTACTTTATTGAATGAAATGTAATGAATGATTTACAATATTCTATATTTACAATATTTCATGAAAAATAAATCTTTTTAAAAAATACTAATATGTAAACTTAATATAATTTGGATACGCTGAATTTCAAAATGAATTTTTTTATTAAAATTAAAATTCATGAAAATGAAAATTAATATTTTAAATAATACCTGATAATATAATAAAATGAGGCTAATAAGAATAAAGGTTGACCTTTTTAATAAAAAGTTACATAACATTATTATAATGAATATTACTATATAGAATATAATTCATGAATACTAAAAAGTCATGAAATTGATTATTTCAATTATATGAATATTTAAATTCGTCCCCCTTTTAAAAATTTCTTCCTAAAATTTTATTTATTACCTAAAAAAGTGTGTAAATTTCACTTTCGAAGGATATTTTGGCTCTCACAATTGTTCTTCTATAATTTAGGTTTTAAAAAAACCATAACTTGAAGAATTAATATATTAAATAACACTTTCTAATAATAATGAATAATTTGATATTTCTTTTTCTAATAATTAATATTATATTCTAATTGAACAAATTCTATGATCAATAAATGATATCCATATGGATCATATTTTCATAAAAAAACAAGTAATATATCAGCTACCTAATATAAACTCAAAGATAAGGAAACTAAATGGAAAAATAATCTAACATTATCAGTGATTTCATATTATCTAATGAAATACACATTTTTCTTCCCCATTTTAAAAACTACTAACACTTTTCCAAAAATATACATTAACAAAAACATGATCACCTACCCCCAAATAATGATATTGCATTCGATTATCTAAAAAAAATTTATACTTTCATTGATCGATCCTCATATATTTTTTAATAAACTTTACGTTACCAAAAAAATATAATAATTTTCTTCACAAAAACATCCTTTTATATAATTTATCACCTATTGCTTGAGTATGTCACCTATTTCAATATAATTCCTCAAAAGGCACCATTAGTATACTTGTATGAAAACTACTATTATAAGAAAACTCATGAAATGAAATATGATGAAACCAAATTACCTGGTAATCCATTGAAAAACCATGAAGCATGTATTCTGATGTCTGGATAATTCACTTAGACTACCTATAGTATTTAGGATGAAAATATGTAGTAAAATTGATTTTAGTTTCAAAAAAATATCTAATGGCCCTTCTAAAAATTAGAATAAAATATGAGAACATTGTTACATACAACAAAGAGAGGAACCCCATGTAACCAGACTATATAATTGAGCTATTATTGAGAAATATGATTAAAATACCTAATACCATGAATGATAAATATATGAGAATATGTAGTAATTTCATTGAAAATAACCAAAATTGTGTTATTACCTTGACACATCTTTGGAAATTTGACCACGTAATCCATGAATATATTATCGCGCATCCACATTGGAAAAGGTTGAAATATAAATTTTCATTAAATATCATCCATCTTTATCCTATTTAAAATTAAAACATTTAATGGTAAAATATTGAGTACCTTTCAACATTCTATCCCACCTGTTATACTCTCAAATTCTTCCTTACAATTTTTCACATACACGATGAATATAAAAGGGATAATTGTGTGTATCTCTAAAAAATCATTTTTAAATTGGTTATAACTCTCATACCAAACCTTTTTTCAAAATCTAAAAACACTTTTCTTTGTTAGAGTTAAATTAATGAATCATACCATTCCTTAAAAATTACACCTTTACTTATAAATAATATTCCTACTTCCATGATTGATTATTTTTTTATGAAATTGTCTACTTTAAAGATAAAATGAAAAAATATGAAGTTCCTATATATATAATTTTAAGGCCATTATTTATTAATTAATTTACCAAAGGATTGTGTTCAAAATGTAGAATGTTTATTTCTACATAATATTTTCTACTAAAAGGATCAACTATATTGTTTTATTTTCCATGATATTAATGAATCATTAAATAAAAATACTCAATCAATTCCAGTCATTTCTATACCTAATGTTGAAATCTATTCGAGTGAATATATAATTCTGTATGTTATTATTTGTATATATTTTACATATTAATCCATATAAATTATCCACCAATTAATTTAATGAAAAAAAAGTATTTATATCCAGATCATGTGTAGTATAATTCATCTAATGAGTTTTCATTTAACATGAATATTAAACAATTAACTTATCATTTCACATTATAAAACAATAACTCCCCATAAATGAATCATCAATGTAGATAAAAAATTCAACATTTATAGAGGATACAAACAATATTGGATCTTTTAGTATTATTATTTTCAATTCCTAGAAATATTCATCTCACTCTTTTATCTAGAATAATTTAAATCCTTTTCCTGTTAACATAGTTTTGGGGATAGATAACTGAACAGTGTTTTCAAAAAACTAATTGTATTAAACCAAAAACCCATGAAAAATATGAATATCTATGACATTTATAGGTCTTGTAAATTATTCAAAGACTATACATTTAATATTTTCAACCATTATGGAATCTTGAGAAAAAATATGTTCATGAAAAGAAATATGATTCCACTAATATTCAAATGTACTATATTTTTCTTATAACATTATTTCTTATATGGTTTTCAAAAAAATCCTTAGTTTTTTTAATTCTTGTGAATTTTAGAATATAAAAATATATCAAAAATAAAAACAATTGTAGACTTATCTAAATAGTCATATAAAATTGTATTTATATGATACTTAAATACAGCCGGTGCATTAAAAAATTAAAATGGAATTAATACCATCTAATAATTCTTGTACCTAGTCTAATACAAAATATTTTGAATGTATTCTTCCATTATCATCAACTATTAGTACCTTAACTTGAGATCAATCTTTGATAAATATTATTCTCAATGGTTTTTATCAAATAAATCATCGCTATGATGAAAATGAAATTTTTTTCATAAACAATGATGTTATTAATGGCGCTATAATCAATGAAATTTATCATTAAAAAAATTAATTTTAATAAATAAAATTTTTTCAACCCCTTTCTAATTTCTAGGATAAAGGGAACATTTATCTCGGAACTTCCTAAACATCTTTTTTAACTCAATAAGTTCTTCTTATGAAATTTGATAAGGGGATTTTAAAATTAGATTACAATTATGTTATAAATCAATAGTAAACTAACCTACCAATCTATAATAACACTATAATGATCATTAGAAAAAACAACCTTATATTCGATCACTGCTGGTACATCATTAATTTGACCAATTTCATTCTTTTCAAAATGTTGATGTTGGTAATGTTAACTTCCATAGCTAGTAATGTTATGAAATTATTTACATATTATTATTTAATTGAAATAATAAAGTATAACCTTATTATATATATAATATATCTTATCTTGATAAAATAAAATCTAATCCGTAACAAAAATAATATTAACCTCTACTATGGATAGTTATACATCATTTTTGGAGAGAACCATCCAACCTACAACAATGGAAATATTATTATAAATCATGTTGGATCTAATAATTAAACAAATAGTTTTCACCAAAAGTTATATATTCTTTTCCAAATGTTATAATCCCATTTTCAATTAAATTTATCAATAATGAATGATATAGAATATCCAAAGTCAAACATGGAATCAATATAATTTTAATAAACAAGTAACATACATATCACCACATATTAAATTGAAAAACATAAACCGTAGTAGTATAAATTGATTCTGACACGCCATTTTAATTTTTTCAAGATGAATTCCTACCTTATTAACTCAATTAAGACACACATTATCATAATAAAACAACTCATTGCATTTTAAAAATTTCACCATCAACTGGAATTATTTTACCCTATTCATGGATGGTTTGTGACTCTTTTCTTTTTTTATCACATTCCATATGAAAAAACACACCACATCAATAACTCCTCTTAAATACTTTAAAATATTCCTTGAAATATTTTTTACCACACTTGGAAAATTTTGGGGGATTTAGATTATATTTATTAGTCAACTTATTCTCCATTTCATTCCAACTTGAATGATTCTTAGTCTTGTCATCTTAAAGAATATGAAAATTAAAAAACAATATCTCAACATTACCAGCATAATGGAAAACATTTTCTTAACTTTTATATTATCTTGAGGCCAAATCACATCATAATATTTGTTTTAATTATGTTTAAATATATTAATTTTACTATCATGGCCCCAAATAATTCTTTTCTGTACTAGACAATTCTTTTAAAAAAATTCATACACGGTTAGTGAATATTCATTTTTTCCTCGATTCAAAGAATTGTTTCACAATATGTGCCAGAAAGCCTTAAAAGAATATTTTTATGAAATCATTCATAAATATATCTAATTACATGATATCATTCTCATCTTTATCATTATTAATCTTAAACACATACTACCATCAATCAAATTCATATTAAATTGATAAATGGAATGATTGAATATAAAAATTATTAACATCCCATGAATTTTAGTATTGTTTCCCTATAATTAAACCATCCTTCAATTATCAATGGATATAAATTTCTACTAAATACTAGGGGGTTTTATTTTAGGAAATTTAAAACTATTTATGTATTACTTGGTGGTAATTATCGTTTTTGTTTACCGTAGAGTCCCTCGCGATTTTTTCTATGTCAAATGATCCATCAATACAAAAATAGTGAAAATTTTAAATTATATCCATTATATTCTATAATTTTTAATGATATTTTATTCTTCATACCATCCTACCATAAATTCCCTATTTTCTTTATGGATACCCATTTTTAAAAGTCATAAATTAAGAGAAGAAACATGTTAATATTTAAATTCTATATAATTTCAACTTAACAATAATATATTATATTTAAAAGGTATTATCTTAAATTTTTCATAAATTTTAAATTTATATAACTTTTCACTTATTCAAAATTTAATGAAATAACATTAATCATCAAATAATATTCTGTGTTTAGACTATAATTCACTTTATTTCATTCCAAAATATCATTTAGGTTTTTAGTTTAGGGGATTTAGTCATAAATATTACAATAAAACACCATATATTATAATGTGTTGACCACTACTCATTAACATTTTTTTCTAGAATAAAAATATTTTATAATGAAATAGGTTTTTATTTCAGAAATAATCATTATGACATTCAACATTAATTTTTCTTTGTTTTAACTCTTCCTTAAAACCTACTAAAATTATTTAGATACTTAGGATTAGCACAAAAAAAATTCATTAATGGACATAAAAAAATAAAACCATTATTCTAGTGAAAAACATGAAATCCTGTAAATTTTTTACCCTTATCATAATATTAATTTAGTGTTTAAAATAAATCATATCCATATTAAATAAACATACAATTTTTTCTCATTGGATACCATTAAAACGCTTAGCATGAAAATAGAAACCCTTGTAGGAACATTGGGCATTATATTCATAACCTTTTTTTAGAAATAATGGGAGCCTAGTTGAATCCATATGAAAAAAACTCCCTGATTAATTCTCCCCTTATTTCCTATGATGACAATATATATTAAACAATGCATTGGGGAGATATGTCAGGATCACCCATTCATAGAAGCTGTATCAAGATCTCTATTCATAAAAGCTCTATTGAAATCAGCCACTAATATAAGTTGTATAATGTTCAAAAAACAAAATCTATAATTATAATGTACGATATCATGGAAAAAAAATTTATCTTTCATCTTTTGAAAATAAATCCCTTAGATTTTTTTGAACACATACAAAGAATTCATACAAATATTAAAATACCCTTTCCACTTAAAAACCTAGTTTAAAAACCAAAATCCCCAAAAAAATATGGAAGATGGGGTTACCATTAAAGAAAACATGGAATCATGTAAATGAATAAAAACATCAAATAATGTTTTTGGAAGTGGTAAAATCCATATATTGTTTTTTTTAATAGAACATTATTTATTATTTTTTATAACGAAAGTGAAAACGTTTTGTAAAAAGATATATATTTAATAATTTATTAATAATATAAAAAATTTACTTTACAATTAATTTATATCTATAAAAATAAATTAATATAATAATTTGTATACTTTTATATGGAATAATAATATTTAGAAAATAAGTTTTGAAAATAAATAAAAAATGATGTTTTTAAGGTAAAGTGTCTCATACCTTCAGTCAGACTAGTCACGTACATTCATTATATTCATGAATAATGAATATATGTTTATTATTTAATTTCTTCAATAACATTTATAAATTTTATAAATCATTTTATTTTATTTTTTACCATATTATATTCCATTACATAATAAAACCAATTAAGTTCATATTAGATGCTTTGGTGATACTTGGCTCTTATGTCTAAATTGACTTTTATTGGTTGACTATGGTCAAAAAGGTAATTATTATAAAATCTATAAAATTATTATTATTTCATAATTATCAATTTTATACATTAATTAAACCTTTAAAATGAATAATTTATGGTCATTATGAAAAATTAACAATGTTACAATCTTGGAGATGATATGTCGTACACACGTATGAGTAGGATTTATATTTTTAAATTATCATGATTGTAAGAAGGTAAATGCTTTTTGAAATATATATAATAATTATAACGACATAAATTTCATATTATAACATTAAATTAACTTATAAATATCATCCATTTGGTTTGGTTATGAAAGATGAGTCACATCACTTCATGGTGGTGATAATCCTAACATATAAAAGATCGACATTACCATTTACCAATGAATTGAAAGGTGTGAAGATAGAAAATATATTCAATTTAATTAAAGATAAATATTTCATGATTATAATATATATATACATATATTAAATCCATATTTTTAAACAACCATGAGAGGTGGTGATGGAAAATAAATTACAAAGGTTCACGAGGCGGTAGTCTATCATTCCCATGGATGATGATTTCATTTTTCGTTTGATGTAATAAGAGATGGATAGGGATTAATCCATTAACATAATAACATCTCATTATATATAATATATTGTTTCTATTATTTCATAAATTTTAAATATTATTATTATGATGTAGAATGAGGAAAAAATAAAATGATTGGATAAGAACTATACCTATTATTCGAATAGACTCTTTAGGTTTAAAAAAATATCCTTCATAAGAGGATTTCATATAGAAAATATGTAATATAATAAATTTATATTTAATTTGGGTAGAAACTATGGTAGTTCTTGTAAAAACTATAGTTCTCCAAATGTTTGTGGAAGAGAGGAGAGGATGTGCACTTTTATAAGAGATGTGATGGTCACTCTTGAAATTTGTTGTGGTATTAAATAAATATAAATAAATGTTCATAGTAAAATGTATCCAAATTGACATAATTAGAATATAATATGATTTAGAATTTAATTACACTTATAAAATAAAATTATTTAATGTTAATGTGATTTTTCACCCATATCGCTTTATTTTATCAGCTTTTAACCCTTTTGAAGATTACTATGATATTGATGTTTTTTACATTATATGAGTAAAAAAATATACTAAAAAAGTAAAATTAGATATAAAATAACACATTATAGATATTATATATTATAACCCATTAACTTGGCCTATGATAAATATTTTATTAATTTTTAATTTTTTTTAAAAAATATTGTTTAGCATAAAATATCATTAACATCATTTTTGGATCTGTTCAATTAAGTTGACTTTAATGCCATCATTAAATAAAATAAATATAAATAAAAACCTTTCAGACATCATTAATAATTTATATTTATCTAAAATATTATTGGGACATTTTATCTAACATAAAATATATTTTATAGTTTTTTTATAATTTACTAGATTGTTCTACTGCTTGCATAATAATTTTTTCGGTGTTGCACATGAATTTAAGATAATTACTTCACAAATAAAAAATAAAAATAATTTCAAATGAAAAAAAAAATTATATATTAAAAAAACATTTATAACTGAACATAACCTATTTTTCCCTAGGAATAATTTTTAGAGGTATAAAAACATTGAGGTTGATATTTTGTTTTTATTGTTTATTTAAAATTATTAACTAGACATTACCGAAGAAATGTGGCAATAAATTTCCACATTTTCAAGAAATTTTTTTTAATGTTTAAAAAACTATCGAATAAATTAATTATAAGTTTTATGGAGGTTTTTCTGCCAAATCATATTATTTTTAAACATAATAACCTGAATTACTCTTATCAGCAAGAAAAATATTTACTACAATTACTATTCCTAATAACAAAACATAAAAATGAAATATTTACCAAATTTTGATCTCATTATTATAAATATAAAATACAATTTTTAATATTAAATTCATATAAGTCAAATAAATAAATTTTATATAAAAACACAAAACAAAATGAAAAATTGTTCTTAGACAAAATGTATTTTTAAGCCAAAAATGAACTTATTCAAAAATAAGATAAAATGATGCTTCCTATGTAATAAATTATATTTCTAAAATAGTCTTAAGAAACTTTGAGATCTTGTTGTATACTTAAATTATTTAATTTAATGAAAAAATTATAGTTTTTAAAAAAATATTATATTCACTATTTAGTGAAAAATTAATCTTCTCATAAAAATACCATAATTTAGCACGATAATAATTTTTATATATTGATATAGAAAATGAATATTATTTTATAAAATTAAATATCTAATTTTTATAAAATATAATATTCTATTTATATATCAACATATAAAATTTATTTTTTCATTTCACTTTTCTTTGGAAATATATTACAGTGAACATGAATTAATTTTCAAATCACTACCTTTGAAAACAAGAAATAAATATTCTTGTTCTCTAAATATATTTATATAATATGGATTTATTTTATTATGATATATATTCTACCTATTTTCTAACATTCACGCACATGAAATGGGATTTTATTTACCATAATCATTTTATGGATTATTCTAAAAATACACTTAATAGTTCCTAAACATATTATAGCACCAGTAATTACTAAAAAACATTGGATTTAATTTCAAAACATATTTTTATCCATATATTAAATAATTATTTTCTTGTACTTTATTGACCAATATTTTTATCTTCTTAGGGATCCAATAGTTATACTATAACTTATATCTTCCATTGGCATGGTCTAAATATTTCCCGCACTTCTCCTTATCCCTATTTAATTATATTTTATTTTTCATATGACACTCTTTATGAAAATAAATGTAGATTAATCATTAAAAAATTTTATGGATGGAAAATTCATCTTTGATTATTTTTAGAATCATTAACTTCTAATGTAGTTATCTTTTTCCAACAAAAATAGTTATTTGGATAGAATAATCCTATTTATAAAAACATGTGGTATCATATCCTCTTTCAACCTATTATACTAATGATTTAGCATCAATTGTCTTGAAATATTCAAATTTAATCTCAAGATCCTGCAACATCAAATTAGGAATATATTTATCTACTCAAAATCCATAAATATATCTCAGAATTCCATATTTATTCTTTCAACAATATATTTATGCAGCCTGACCTTTTCGAATATCATTGTGTCCGGATCCATGATATTCTTTAATTTAACAACCAATTGTGCATTCATGGCATCAATGAAATATTTTTGTAATATTAACACAACGTATGAATATTATTCTAAACTTATTTATTATCATAATAATTTTCATAGATTATGTTGATCTATTGTTCTTCAAATTTGGATAATCTCTCTTCAATCACCTCATAAAAATTTCATTGATAGTATATTTGTTAGAGATATTTTGGCATGTTAGTTATCTTTACATCAATGGTTTCTCCAATTTATATTCCTCAACTTTTTAAGATTGATCTCTTCCTAATAAATTCCCAAAATATAATAAACAAAATATACCATTTTTTAGAGAAATTAATGAAACTTATTTTTTAGTATTCAAAAAATATATAGCTTGTGAATATGAGAATGTAATATCACATTAAATAAATGTATGATATTTAGGAAAAGTTGGGAAATAATTTTTACAATCCTCAAGATCACAAGACATAATTGATTCAATTGAGGATTATGGATGATCAAATACCTTAGTATTATGTTGAACCACCTAGTCCTACCCTTTAATATAAGATATATCTACTTCACTATTATATTTCAATGAATCTATAATGTTTCATTCTAGTGGCATGGGGGATAATTTCATCATCAAGTTCTTTTCTTTATTTCTCATATTCATCATTATCTTTATATTAATTTCAATTTTATCTGAGAAAAATAAATCATTAGAAAAACTGAAATTCATTATAACTCTAGAAAAAAATTCAAATATACAGTGGGAGTAATAAATTCAACATCTATTCATATGTGAATAATAATTTAATCCCAATTAAACGGTATATGAGGAATATGAACTACTCAAAGAGAGGGGGAGTGAATCATGTTTGTTGATATTTAAACCATTTTATCAATACATTATTATCTGTATTATTTTTACATATATCACTTTTAAAAGTGAAAGGGTATCTTAGTTATCTCTTATAACCTTCATATTTTCATGTAGCATAACCAGTCAAACACACTCAAGAGGCAGAAGAATTTAAAAGGTTCACCTCTTAGTATGAGAAGGTTAATCCTTGGTGTTATCTAGTAAAACTAAAGGTCACATAACCCACTAGAAAAACCCTATGAGGGATGCACTATTGTATACCAATATTGTAATTCATATACCATATACAATTTTTTTCCACCCACATTCAATTATATTATTTACTTGTACAATGAATTGACGGGGTAACAAAAATATAATCTGAAACCAAATTATAACACATCCCTGTAGTTGAAATGCTTTTCTCTTATTATGCTTCTTAACTGGAATTATAAAAATTTACTTCGTCTATTTTTATTCACAAAACTATATAAAATTTAATATTATTATTTATAATATAAATCTAATTTTCATCTAATTATTCTCTCTTCTTATTTCCTATATAAACTGAAATGCACAAGAATCGTCCATTATATTATTCTTTGAAAAATGTGGTTCATATATCACTCATTATTCTAATGATCATCATAGCTAAATTATATTATTCATATTCCCCTTATCTATATTTAACCTTCTCTAGTATAGTATAAAAAAACTACCCTAGATCTTCACTTTTTATCTAATATGATTAAAAAATAGATGGTATTCATGTTATAATTAGTTTTGTGTCTTCTCCTTCCCATGGAATGTAGAAATTATTCTATCATGAAAATAGTTTCTAAAATTAAACACCATTCTAAGATAACCTAAAATATTATATGTGTTTGTGTGTGTGATTTAAATTTATTAAAGAATCAACTACATTATATTCCCTATCATATTCATTTTAGTATTTATGAAACCATGTAAATAAATCAAAGTCAAATATTAGGGAATTATTAGTTCTAAAGAATTAAAATACTAATAATAAATCCCATGTGAAACTACTTCCATAAATGAATATAAATTCATGTATACCATAAGAATTATCATTTCCTTTTCGTCATACTTAAAAACCGAATTTCATCAATCTTCATCCCATGAAATCAACTTTACATTTAAATCACATTGTACGCATCAGAACATGCATGGTGAAATGATGCAGTCATGGAAACATCAAGAGATGTATTGTTCATGATAACTCCATAAAAACCTATATCTCTTTATTTCATCAATATTCCATGATTTTATGGTTTCATGTGAATGTTCACACATGAACTTAGCTGAATCATAGAATCTCCAACTTATTTTGGGGCATGGAACATTCTTTGAGCTCTGATATCTTCCATCTTCTTTAAAAATCCTGAATCATGATGATAAATATCATTATAAATATTTGAATTTAAGATCACATTACCTTCCATAAAATTATTTGAACATGAGAAGAATATCATAAACTCATATATTTCTTTATTCCTCATTTTCATATACCCATACTCATATATGTTATACATTTACATAGCCACAGAAAACCCATTTTATATGTACTGAATATCATTGAATTACCATTACAAATATATAGAATTAAATTTATGTAGATTCCATGATTACAATTATGTGCACTATGTAATCCCCAAACAACCTTTAAATAGTAAAAATGTGGAGTTACCCATATATAAAATATCTTATTCCCATTTCACCTTTTTGTATGTGTTTGAATACCATTACATCAAATGGTGAAGGAACATTACACAAATACTTGAAACTAATAATAAAAATAATGTATAAATAATGATATATTTAACTCTCACAAATTCTTCTCAAAATGTCCACCATTATTGACCAATGTCGTGGTAATAACCATTTTACATCACCATTTATCATGGATAGTGATGAATAGAACATGGAATATATAAATCCTTAAAGAGTACATCAATTTTCATTTGTAGAATAATCAAAACATATCTCTTTCAAACCTTTGGATAGACCATGTAATTTAGATCGTCCATATTTTATATTGTCACTTGATCAAACATGTTCCTTACGATCACTCATCATTTGGTCGGTCCTCCAATAATGATGAAATCTTGTTATGTGATCAATAGAATGTGGTCGGTCGAACAACCTTTAATTCCAAGGTCGATGAAACATATTTCTCCCCTTATGTATGAATAATAATATTTTGATCTTAAAACCCAAATGGATCTACTCTAAATTCCCAAATCAAGCTTTATTATACAATATTGGAGGTAGATTATTTAATGGTTTTCTGTCTAGTATATTTGAATGTTTAATGAGGGAGAAAACATTGTACATGACTTGAGTTTATTCTTGATAGTTCATGAATTTTATGTGATGAAAAAATAAATAAACACTACATACCATATTGAATCTTAAATCTGAATTATTCTTCATAATATGCATTAATTCTCCATCATTCATATTGAACAAGTCAAACTGTATGTGGGTAATCGTCATATGGTCTCCCATGGCCCCACACATGGTGGTGGCTAAACAACTCTTCCCTACGTGAACCTGACCGTACTCTTATATGAGTTAAAACCTAAACCATCATGTTTTATACCTTCTCTTAATAGTCACTCAATGTCGGTTCCACTGATATGATGTTGGTTGGGATTTCCCAATGGGGGCAGGACTAATCAAGTATATAAATGTCCATTAGTTGGATATTTTTTATATCTCTTAAAATAATTACTTTTAAAATATTAATTCCAAATATAATATCCAATTATATACTTCCCTTATATTCACCATGTTAATATATAATTCATCAAAATCATCAATTTAAATCATGAAACCCCATTTTTCTTAAATATACTTCCAAAACAGCCCTAGAAAGAACTCCTCAACTACATCAAAACCCAATCATACAAGATATTTCATCCAATATTTATACACTAATCAAGGTAAAGACATACCTAGGGACATCTCCATTATCAGATGATTTTATGGGGAAACTAATATTGGAATAAAATTCATCAATATATTTATATTCCATGAAAACAAATAAAATTCACCAAAAAATTGTCTCAACACATAATTTATCCATTATTACTCAAAAAATACAAAGTTACTCTACACCACCTAATTTAATTTTTTTATTTTCTCTCCCTTAAATTTATCAAAATTATTCATAATGATATCAAATCCCCATTTTAGAATGTTTATTGGGTACTATTACCATCTTTACTCCCCCTTTTTAAAATTAAATTTTTAATCTAGATTTTTTAAGAGAAAACAATATCACATCACCCCTCTTAGAAATATATGATTAGAGATATCATTGTAAAAAATTATCATATACACTTTCCTTTATCCTTTTACAAAAAACATAGATATATTATCAATAATATTTAACTCAATGATGACTTCTTTTCAAAATATCAATTAAGTGAATTTAATACTTCGAAATGTGCCATCAAAAAGTCCTCTATGATTAATAATTTAAAAAATGGTGTTAGAAATGAACAAATTTCTTCATAAACACATTTTATTTAATTTCACTAAAAAATTCAATTAATAATAGTGATGTATATTTAATTCTTTTTAAAAAAATTCATTTTATCTTAATCAAAATCCAAAAAAAATTGTTTGTATAAAAAAAATTTCAAATTTTTTTGAAACATTGCACATGTTGACTCAATTTATATCACTGGTAAATTAGAAACTAGTGATTCTTCATGATATCTATTATATTCATTTATTCATAGGAATTTTTAATTCTCTAATAATTTTAATAAAATTTTGATTGTTTATCCCAAATACCATTTGGTTATTAATTTATATATACAAGATATTAAGTGAATTTATAACACATAAACACCACTTGTAGATAATAATTAATTCATCTTAAGAACTATTATATAACCTAAAGTAAAATCAGATGATATATTAATGAAATATAATAAATATATAGAAAAAGTTTTCCCCCATTATTGAAGCCAGATCTTAAAAAGCTTTTCTAAATCTATCTTTATGGATTACCACCTATTGTTAATGACATGATACCACATTCTGAACTCTTTCATTAGTATGCTTCCATTTTCAAACCCAAATATGTGTTCGACACATCAATCATATCAATTTAAATTTCTATCCATTTATACAAATAATTATCATCCTATTTAACTAGATTCAACATTTATATTTCAATGTAACTACATGGAATAACTACAAATACTTCATCTAGATCTATTTTTTCCTTGAAATTACTTTAATCTAATTATATCCATTTGTATCGCAAGATTCAGTATAATTATTCATTTTAATATATCAACTCTTTTTTATAACTATATCTCTATTAGCAATGATGGTACAAATTTAAGATGCTAATTATGGTTTTTCACCTTAAAAAATATCTTTTATAAATGCACACATAGTAAATGTTCTACTTACAAGACATCATACAAACATTCACTATGTATCAATCCTACTAAATTCATAAAACTCGTGGATCATATCTCTTCATGATACCATATCATAATAAATTATTACCCAAAAAAGAGAGGGTCTACCTTTGAAATTATAAAAAATTGCAATACAGATGACCATGAAAATATAACTATTTGCTTCCACTATTCATTATTGGTCTCTTAATTTTGTTTCATTTAGTGATCTGACTAACATATTATTCTTATTGAAAATGAATTTTCTCATTATTCTCATTCTTTTTTTCATGTAAATTCCAATTTCGGGAATATTTTCAATGATTCACTTGTGTATGATTATTTTATAATAATATCATGAAGTTATTACATCTTATTATAAACCACGGTATTTATGTCATTACTGTGAGTTTCCTAACTAGTACGGGTTTCATCCATCAATATACTACCAGTGATTTTTTTTCTATGTTTCTTCTTCTATTAAAGAGAAAATCACTTAATTTTATTTCAATTTTTTATCATTTAAAGGATAAGACCTGTCAAGAATGGTTATTTATTATGTTCCATGATTCCTATGAGATAAATATCATCTAATTTTTTAATTTCAATTTTTTCTTCTTCCATATCCTTGGATGATGTTGTAACAATATATCCTTTTATTTTTGACACAAAATACATGGATATCCTATTTATTATTTCCTCATCAACATAAATATGTTAGATAATATAAGATATTTTATTTACAAACCATCTTGGCATAAAACAGTAATAGGAGATACATTATTCCTCATCATTACATCTCTTCTTCTCATTTTACAATATATTAAAATATAATTTTTTTTAACATTTATAACATCTTATAATATCAAAATTAATTTTCTTTTTACACTCTTATTTTCACTCTATTTTGGATACTGTGAAATTTCCATCAATAAACCATGATTCCTGTATTCATTATTTACTACACTATACTCATCTAAATATTTCAAACTAATTATAATCGAAACTAATTTCTCATTTTCCTTTCATTACTAACTATCGTAAAATTAATGTTTTACATCATATTATAACTTCTAAAACATTTATTTATATCGTACCTTTTCATATGAAAACTAATAGCTAAAATATGACATCTCTAGATTAAATAATTCCACATTAAATGTAATCCTAGTTGAGATGTCATCATTGTAAATTACCCTCCAATGTTTAATTTAATATATTCCATACACAATCTTTGTGCATCCAAAATGCCTATATAAATTATATTATAATGTGTTGACCTCACCTATTTTGATAATCCCAATTATGCTTTAAAATACTTTGATAATCCCAATTAATGTTTATCTATATATTAATTCTATTAATCTATGATCAAGTTGATAATAATATTAAAATAGTCCCTGAAATATGTTAATCCATGTTTATCTATGTTTATATGAGTTTTTAATTAATTATAACTCATTCGGATGTGTTCTACATAAAACAGAATTGTTAAGTCAGTGATATGCCTATAGCTACTGATAAATACAGTCTACCGATAGACTTAGTCTACCGATAGACATAGTCACCGATAGGCAAAGGTCACCGATACATAGAGCTACGGGTATGTATAAGTCCACTGGTAAGCACATGTCTCTAATAGATCAAGTCCAAGTATACAGATAGCCACCGACAGAAACTGAGCTACCGATAAAACAAGTCTACAGGTATGCAGTTACCAATAGAGTAATTCTACCGATATGAACAATTCTACCGCCCTGAAGCCACCAATACAAAACGAGCTACCGATAGAAGAAAAGTATACCGATAGATGAAGTCACTGGTATATAGAACTACGGATACACAGTGTAATTGCTACCGATACAAGGAGCTACTGGTACATGATCTAAGAGATACTGATAGACCAAGAGCTACCGACAGAAGGACACTACTACACAAATTCCACCGTGACACATCTACCAACAAAAGGATACTAATGAATGACTGAATAGTCAAACTCTATACTCTCAATAATATTTATTTATTATGCAATGGTTATATTTGATGTTTATAATGAAATTAATGATATTTAATGATAGTTGTTGGCATGTTTAGGAACCGTACCTAGTACCCATTAAAAAGGTAATCATTGTATTTACCGAAGCAGAAAGCTATGAAAGGAAGAACAAAGACCGAATAGTATAGCACTAAGAAGTCACGTGAAGGGTGTAAAAATCAAGGGCTAAACAGCATTGAAACTTGGTGCATTCACGCAAAAGGGAAAAAGAACAATTCATAATGGAAGAGAAATGGACATACACGAAGCCAATCATTCTATAGGGGAATAAAAGCAGCATCTTGAGTGAAGAACAAAAACAAACTCTTCACGCACTCAAGATGATAAATCTGAACCAGAAAAACAAGGAAGAAAACAATATTCTGTTTTTCAGAAAAAAACCAAAGAAGGACTCAGAAGCATTTTTTATAAATCAAAATAGTCCAGAGCTGCACTTCACATCACTAGAGAATTCTAAACTCTTATCTATTATTTTAGTGATTCATTTATTTAAATTTCGATCAGTGTGTATACTTTTTATATTTTTTTCATACACTATCTCCTATACTAACCTGGGGATTTCTATATCCTCATTCAAACTCTATAACTCCCTTGTTTCCAACTATAGATAGTGGTAGAGGTCAAGTAAGACCTGGACGGCCTGTGAGCTATTTTTGGTTTTCCCACATAGAACTGTGGTAGAGGTCTTTGAACCTGGACAGTGTTTTCACTGTTGTTTACCCCGATACAGGGTGTGGTTCAAGTTTATATAAATTGTTTGAGAGGAATGGGTCTCGGATTGAGACTAATCCTCTTGGTCACATCTTCTGTGCATTTTAGTTTAAGACTAAATTATTCTATATATTTTATATTTTTCTACTAATTACTTTGAAATAAAATTCATTTTAAAGACACTTTGATAGTTAAATTATCAAGTGTTTATACTTATTGTGAACCAGTAAGTTAGTTTCAAAAGTTAATTTAATCTTCTGATTAAATTAACTGAGCCCTAATCAATCTTTGAGAAACTAATTTATCTTTTACAATCTTTATAAATTCACTACAATTTAACTTGTTTTTAAATAGGGGGATTTTAAGAGAAATATTTTTAACAGAAATTTTAATTGGAACTCACTTCACCCCCCTCTTGATTATCTACTCCGACCAACATTTGGTATCAAAGGTTGTTTTTATTAATACAGGATTTCAAACCACTCTTTTTTTAACTGTGATTTTAGTTGAATATTTAAAGATCTTAAAGTTCTATTTGTTCTAAATTTTATTTCTTTAAATATATTTTATAAAATATAGTTATGGACAATAGACTAGAAGGTGCTGCTGCCAACATTTCACCCTTCATTAATGGTAAAAATTATGCTCATTGGAAGCTTAAAATAAAATTTCATTTAGAAAGTATGGGATTTTATATCTAGACTGCAATAGAAACTCAATATAAAAGTGCATAAACTGATATAACTACTTGGGATGAACCTACTAAGACTGCTTACAATAATAATTGTAAAGCTATGAATGCCTTCTATTGTGCTCTAGGATATGAAGAGTTTAATAGAATATCTTCTTGCGAAACTGCTTATGAAATCTTGGAAACTTTGGCTATTTCCCATGAGGAAACAACCAATGTAAAGAAATGAGGATAAATACCTATACTATTAAATATTATAACTTTAAAATGAATCCTAATGAACCCATTTCTGACATGTATCTCAGGTTCAATGAGATTTTCAATACTATGAGCTCACTTGGAAAGGTTGTTCCATCAAAGGAACAAATTATGAGAATATTAATATGCCTGCCGGAAAGATGGAGAGGCACATCTGTCTCCATAAGAGAATCGTGTCATATAAGTTCACTACCTGTTATGGAGCTTATTGGTAAGCTAATGATGTATGAGGAATAACTCAAGGTGAATTAGGAAGAGGATGATGAACTAAAAGGAAGTCAGTGGAATTTAAATCTACTACCTCAAAGATTAATGACAAGGAGAAAGTTCACATACAAACTAAAAGCTCAACAAGTGAAAGTTCAGACTCTGACAGTGATGCTGAGATGGATCAAATAGCTTGAAGATTTATGAAATTTTCAGGAAGAAGAAATTCTTCAGAAAATAAAACTACAAAATTAAATATGACATCAAAGGTCATTGGAAGAAGGACTGAAAGAATCATGATAAAGGTGATGAGATTATCTTCTTTGAGTGAAAAAGGAAATGACTTGTAAAAGCTGACTATCCAAAATTGAAGTTCAAGAAGAAACATGAATACAAGGACAACAAGTATAAGAAAGCAATGAAAGAAACTTAGAGTGCATCATAAGGAACTTCAAGTGATTCTGATTCCGCTAATGATGAAGATTCTCATAAAGCTAACATGTGTTTTATGACAAACACATCTGAGGTAACACTGGACCCTCCTGCTTTAAATTCATACTACTCTGGAGTTGATTCTGATTCTGAATCTGAAAATATAACCACTGAAGAATTGTTTGAATATTATAATATGCTAAAAAAGACCTGTAATAAACTTAAGGAAAAGTACAAAGCCTTAAAGAAACAACATGCTTTATCTAGCACTGTTAAATCTTCCCTTTAAATTGAAAAAGAAAAGAATGGTCAATTTCTTAAGGAAAATACTAAACTGAAAATGTCTAATGAGAAACCGAGGAAGGACTTAGAAAAATTCACAAATGGAAAGAACAATATTACACAAATTCTAGGTAAACAAGTGGCAAAAAAGTACACTACTTTTTTGGGATACCAACCTGGATAGAGACAATTTACAAAAATTAGATTTATTCATAAATCTGGAAAAAATTATGCTAGTTGTAGTTCTGGAAATTCAAATGCTTCAACTAGTTACTCACATTTTTATAGATCAAATAGAGTTTATATATAAAAATCGGTTGAATATATTGATTATATGAGACCCATAGGATAAATATGGGAACTTAAAACATTACATGATAACCTGTCTGGACCCAAGAGAATCTGGGTACCAAAATCATTTTCCATCTAAACCTATTTTATAGGAAACCTGTTTAAAGATTTCCCTTAAGAAGATATGGTACTTGGACAATGGATGTTCAAGTAACATGTATGGAAACTATTCATGATTTAAAAGCTTAATAAAGGTTGATGGAGGCTATGTCACCTTTTGTGATAATTCTATAGGAGAAATCATTGGCCTAGGCCAGATTGGTAACATTAATTCAGTTTTAATTTCTAAATTTTTATTTGTTGATGGACTTAAATATAATCTATTGAATATTTCTCTGTTTTGTGATGATGGTTTCAATGTTATGTTTGAAAATGATTCTTGTAATGTTTTTAACTCTAAAAATGCTTTAGTATTTTATGTCTTGAGAAATGAAAATGTTTATGCTGTTGATTGGAATTCTTTAGATAAGCAAAATGTTACTTATTTAAATGATTTTCATAAAGAATCCTGGATTTAGCACAGAATATTAGGACACTAAAACATCTATTCACATAGAAAACTAACTAGGAAAAATTTAGTTAGAGACCTACCTAAACTTGAATTCCCAACTGAAAATTTTTTTAATCCCTGTCAAAAGGGATATCAATATAATGTTTCTTTTAAATCAAAGAAAGAAGTTTGAACTTCTCAATCTCTCGAGTTGTTTCACATGGATTTGTTTGGACCTTCTAGAGTTTCTTTTCTAAATGGTAAGCACTATGTGTATGTCCTAGTAGATGACTTTTATAGATATACTTGGGTATTCTTCTTAGCTCACAAATGTGAATCTTGTTCTTATTTTTCCAAATACACCAAGTCTGTAGAGAACCT
Organism: Viscum album; assembly: GCA_963277665.1. Taxonomy (NCBI): domain Eukaryota; kingdom Viridiplantae; phylum Streptophyta; class Magnoliopsida; order Santalales; family Viscaceae; genus Viscum; species Viscum album. The sequence goes on along the minus strand of OY728142.1, from coordinate 1,254,684,587 downwards.
TAGTGGTCTTAAGATTAATACCCTAAGAAGTGATCATGGACGTGAGTTTTAAAATCATGAGTTTGAATCTTACATCTTACATAATGGCTATAGTCAAAACATTTCTTCCCCTAGAACACCTCAGCAAAATGGTGTAGTAGAAATAATTAATAGAACCCTTCAACAAATAGCAAGAACAATGATTAATGAGTATGACCTTGCTATTTACATTTGGGTTGAAGATGTGAATACATATTGTTATATTATCAATAGTGTCTTGATTAGATTTGTTCTTAAGAAGACACCTTATGAACTATGGAACAATAGAAAACCTAAAGTTAGTTACTTTAGAGTATTTGGTTTCAAAGTCTTTATTCTAAATACCAAGGATAATCTTGAAAAATTTTCTACTAAAAGTGATGAAGGAATTTTTCATGGTTATTCTTTGACTAAAAAAGCCTATAGAGTCTTTAATAAAATAACCAAATGTGTGGAATAATATATTAACATAATTTTTTATGAAATAGATCCACATGAACCTAAGCCTTCTCTTGAAAATATTGAATAATATTTGACACTTCTATACCTTAATGATAAAACTAAAGAACCTGCTGTATAAACATCCAGTTATGGAAATTTCAAGAATCTGCTTCAATAGAACCCGAACTCAGAGAAGAGCCTAAAATTTATAGTCCTACCTTTACTAGATCAATTATGATTCTAAAGAATCATCCTTTAGATGTTGTTCTTGGTAATCTTGAAAGAGGGACACAGACTAGAGATTCCTTAAGAAACCAGTTTGAACATCAAGACTATATTTCATAGCTAGAACCTAAAAATATCAATGATGCAATGAATGATGAATTTTGGGTAATGGATATGCAAGAAGAGTGAAATCAATTTTAAAGAACCAAAGACTAGGAATTAGTAGAAAGTCCCAAGGATACTTTGACAATAGGCACTAAATGGGTTTTTAGAAACAAAGTTGATGAATCTGGAAAAATAGTTAGAAAAAAAGCTAGGTTGGTTGCACAAGGATATAGTCAAGTAAAATTTATAGACTATGAGGAAACCTTTTCCCTTGTAGATAGATTAGAATCTATTAGATCCTACTTGCCTATGCTTCTCATCTGAATTTCAAGTTGTGACAAATGGTTGTCAAAAGTTCTTTTCTAAATGGTTTTACAATTGAAGAAGTTTTTCTTGAACAACCACCTGGACTTACTAATACTCATTTTCCAAATCAAGTTTTCAAGATATCTAAAGCTTTGTATGGTTTGAAACAAGATTTAAGAGCTTGGTATGATAGACTTAGTTATTTTCTTATTTCAAAAAGTTTTACGAAAGGCATTATTGATCCAACTCTTTTTATTAAAATAATTTCTAAAGATGTTTTGATAGTAGAAATCTATGTTGATGATATTATTTTTGGACCTTCTAAACATTATTTATGTACTGATTTTTCAAAGAATATGAAAAATGAATTTGAAATGAGATTAATGGGAGAACTCGAATATTTTCTAGGATTTTATGTTTTTCAAAATGAAAATGGTATTATTTTGAATCAAAGTAAATATAAAAAGGATCTTTTAAAATGTTTTGGTTTGGATAGAATTAAGGAAAGTGATACTCCTATGAGTACTGTCTGTAAATTGGATGCAGATGAAACTGGGAAACCAGTGGATCAAACCAATTACAGAGGTATGATTGGAATCTTGCTTTACCATACTTCTAGTCGACTAGATATTATGTTTAGTGTATGTATGTGTGAAAGATTTCAAGATAATCCAAAAGAATCAAATTTTCTTTCTATTAAAATGATTTTAAAGTATCTTAAAGACACTGTAAATTTAGGTTTGTTTTACCCAAAAGGATAATATTTTGAGCTAATGAGTTATTCAGATGCTGACTTTTCTTGTTGCAAGTTAGATAGAAAAAGAACATCTGGAATAGGTCATTTATGAGGAAAATCCTTAATGTTTTGGTGTAGTAAAAAAGCAGAATTCTATAGCTTTTTCCACTATCGAAGCAGAGTATATAGCTTCTAATAGTTATTGTGCACAAATTCTGTGGATGAAACACACTCTTTTGGACAATGGATATGATTTTAACAATTTTCCAATCAAATATGATAACACTAGTGCAATAAATAATTCTAAGAACCCAATATATCACTCCAAGACCAAACACATTGATGTACGACACCACTTTTTGAGAGATCATTACCAAAAAGGTGATATTACTCGTGAATTTATGGGTGTTGTACATCAATTAGCTGACATATTTGCCAAACCATTAATTTCGGATAGGTTAAGTTACATTAGACATGAGTTAGGAATGATTAACATTAATCTGTAGAAACCTCACCGATGTGAAAACCACACCGATGTGAAAACCTCACCGATGTGAAAACCCCACTGATGTGAAAACCTCACCGATGTGAAAACCTCACCAATGTGAAAACCTCACCGATGTGAAAACCTCACTGATGTGAAAACCTCACCGATGTGAAAACCACGCCGATGTAAAACCTCATCGATGTGAAAATCTCATCGATGGACCTCACTGATAGGAATTCTCACCGATGAACCCTACCGATGAGTATGCACTGCTTTAAAATTCTGTCTGCTGCCAAAATCTGAATCGTTTATACTTATGATTTTTTAATTACTTATTTCATGATTCCTAAATGATAAAACTATGTTCTAGTTACTTCTCAATCCACCATGCCTCAAACCCTTTACCGTCAAACCTTAGCTCCCGAATCTCTCGAAAACCCTAAATCCCTCAAACCAGAGATGGAAAAAACCAAACATCCTACCATTAGAGATGAATTTGATGAGCCGAATGCAAATAAGCAGAAGTTCGATCCAAAATAAATTGGTAGTATTGGTAGAACAAGATCCGGGAGGCGACCAGTAAACCCACATTTGCAAAATAGATTTATTGTGATCAAAAAAGAGTTGTGCATGGAATGGTTTTTGGCTAGAAAATCGTTAGTTCTCAAGGTGCTTGAAGATAAAAAGTGGTTAGATTTATTTTCGAACAACAATGTCCCCTACTATCTGAAGCTAGTGAAACAATTTTATGAGTTTGTGAGCTTTGAGAAGATAGAAGATGAGAATCGAGTGATTTATTTTCTGAATGGAAGGGTGATATCTTTTTCAACAATTGAGTGGGATGAATGCCTGAAGTTTCCACACAAAGGTGTTTATGGATATGAATTGAAATCAATACTATAGAGACCCGAATCTTGACTTACATGGAGATTACATTACTTTTGCGGAATACATAGTACATAACAAAAAATACACACATAAGGATCGTAATAGTTTAGTGTCTTTGGAAACTCGGAATATAATCTTCTAATCCTGGTGAAAGATCTTCCATATCTCCCATAAAGATCTTCTTTTTTTTATACCTAAAACCTTTCTTTATATCCTGGGGAAAAGAAAACATAAAAGGGTGAGCTCAAATGCTCAGTAAGGGTAAACAAAATAAATTTCGATCACATCATATTCATAAGAACATAACATTTTGGAACTCTTAACCTGCAAAAGAGAGCATAATCTCATAACATGGGATAAATCATGGAAGTGAAATGTAATCACAATAATCATAACATAAAACATGAAACTTGTGGCATACACACATAATCATAGAGAATCATTTCTTGTTAGTCAAGACTCATTGCCAACACTATCTTAGTGGACAAAGTCCCTTTCTGAATCGAGTCACCCTCGTTCCAGTCCTGTTTCACTGAACCGGTATAACCTACCGTTCCAGCCATGTCTATCTCATGAGATATAAAATCATTACCCAATGAATTGTAGGGAGATATAGGTCCCACCCATCTTATAATGAATCCTTTCTTATGTGTTCCACATAATCATAAACCATACATCATAGCGTAACCCATGTAATAAAAAATGGGATTCTTAAACAACATGACATCATAAAACAATTCATATAAGATAAAGGAATTCATAAAAATATTTCCATCAAAACATAATCAAACCAATGTAATAATAGGGATAAAAACAGAACCCTTTTATTATCTTAGATGGAAAATAATTTTGATAAAATACTTGAACTCCATTCTTGAGGAAAATATCCTTTCTACTTCAAAAACATTTTTCCTTTCCTAACATGTCATACGCATTTTAAAATAAAAGAAGTTGATTAAAAATAAACTTGAAAACTTGTAAAGGATGTTTCTTGGAAATAATTTTTTAGAAAAACATTCATGCCGTATAAGTTAAAAAAAAATTCTTCGTACTTTTGTCGGAAAAGTCAAAAAGTACCTCGTATGAAAAACGACAAAAGATTCATTTCATATGTTTTACTAAAAACTCACCGAAGGGTAAAATTTGATTTAAAAAATTGTAGGTGGATGGAAATAATATTACATATTGAAGAAACATGGATGTGGATGATAAAATACACCCCAGTAAATACCAAAGTATAAACAATCTCAGATAAAAATGAGATTGTGATATTTCCCTTACCTTAGGTCTGATTTTCTTCGTACGTGTCCGAACCTCCTGTATAATGATTTAAATAATGTCATTGACTTATTACAGAATCATATTCACTGTTATGATATCATATATGGTTATCTTATGACTTTATATTACCCGTTCTTTTGTAAATTCCATGTTAAAGAAGCGTTTTGGGTAAAATCGTTACATTTATCGTAGGTGTTTTGACTTGTTGTTCTTGACATTATTATTACTTATATCATGATTTACTTACTTCCAGAATATAAAATATGATTTATATATCATATATATAGTATATATATATATATAATAGATAGATAAATGAAATGAAAAACACCGTTCATGGAGACGGTAGTCCGTGCGTACGCATGAATGCTGTTTTCATTTCCTTATTGTCTTGAATGGAAGTAAGTAGATGACATACATATATATATATATACATAAATCCAGTAGCTTTATAATGTCATATATTTCATTATTATTTCTTATATATACTTTATAATCATTCTTAAATGGTTAACATGGAGAATGAATCTCATCGCGTCGTGGAGACGGTATTCCGTACGTACGCACGAGCGATGATATCATTTCCATAATTATTGAATTGAATTGTAGTGGATTATACAATATATAAGAATCAATATGATGTTATAATAACTATGTATAGTTATTCTTTACACCATTATACCCATCCATGTAAGGTGGTGGTGGAAAATAGATTACACCACGGCGTGAGGACAGTATTCTGTACGTACGCACGCGTGGTGATTTCTTTTTCTGTAGGATGGATAAATGGTTAAATAGGTTTGTTTCATACTTATAATAACATATCTGTATGTAAGTAATACTGATGTTATTACTTTATAATGAAACAATTAAAGAATAAGAAGTTGAAGAAGAAAGAAATTGAAAAGATCGGTAATGGATATTACCTCTTCTTTGGAACGCCTCTTTGAATCCTCCACTTAAGGAACTAAGATTGGTCTTTGAAGAAGACCAGGACCTCTAGGATTATTCTAGGGAAGTGGAGAAGGGATTTTGGCATGTGTTGGACGAGCTTCAGTGCTCAAATTGGTGTGAGGAGGAGGGGGAGGAGGTGTCCTTTTATAAGGGAGGAGAGGGGCACCTTAGGAATATCTCAAAATATTATTTTATATTAAATTCAAAATCGGTTTATAATGGTTCCAAAGGGTCTTATTTCGAAGATAAAGTGGGGATGGGTCGAAATCCTATCAACCAATAGGATTTAGACAAGTTTATGTTATTATTTTATCCTTATCAATTAGATTTAACTCTAAGTTAAATAATTTAACTTTTACCGTGTCTTTTTGTTTTCTTACACTATATGGTTAATAAACATACGATAACATGCCAAAAGATCCCCAAATTTTTTATTATTAATATATATATCCTTATCTAAGTCATTTGGCCGAACCTTAGATTTTTAGGAATAAAATAACAATTAATAATATAATATTTTATTTAAAAACTATTTTGTGTCAATTTTGACACTATATGATATATGATTTTTTTGAAAGTTATAACAGAATCATATGTTCAAAACAAGTGGATTAAATCAACAATAATATATCATAGTAACCTATAAAATTAGTTTAATTCATAAAAAGTCTAATATTACATTTATTTTGGTATTTATAATATCAATTATGTCAATATTTCATTAATAAGATAATTACTGCATCATCTTTGTCTCATAAATAAATTAAATTATTTGATGTCTAAAAATTACAAATAAAATACCATTATGTAGGAAATCTGTTTATCTTTCTAAGGAATATTTCCAATAGAATTTATCTTATGTATAACCCTATATTAAAAATGTTTTAGTAAATAAACTTTGATTTTAACTCTTTTAACTCTTCTTTGAATTAAATAATAATAAATGTCCTAATCTAATCCAAGTGGGCCTAAATGATAATATTTTACACTTAAGGTTGTTTTTGGTCTAGATAAACTTGTCCAATAGAATTAGGACATGTGTTAGGGTAATATTAATATCATTTTTACCCTTAATTACACTATTTACTTTTAACCGTGGTAAATAAAAGTAAAAAGTTACTATTCACCAAAAAATATTTTCATCTCATTGAACCACATTTTACTTACTGACATCAACCGTGTCTCTCGGATTTTTGAAATTTCAATCACAAAAGCGGTAAAATTAAGATTTATGACAAAAAATTAGTCTTTTAACTACCACTTAGTAGTTTCACTATTCATCAAAAATTGATGTTTTTCAGAACAATGCCAAAATTTCATCCTAAGCTATATTTCATATTCCGAATTCAAAAATGAAGTCTATTTTACCAAATTCATAACATAGAAGTTGCATTGATTAATTTTATAATTAAATCCCGATGTTAAAACAAATAACTTGTTTTTTTAAGAAACAATATCTATCAAAAGATTGACACTTGATTATGTCTGGTTTAAATGTGAAATTACATCCAATGAAAAAAATTGTATTGAATTGTAAAAATATATTCTAAATATACTTTAAAACCACTCAAATTAATAATTTATCACTATTAATTATTTATATTAAAAAAGTTGTTTTTAATTATAATGTAGTAATTTTCACTATTCATCATAATATGAAAGTTATCCGAAATGTACCAAAATTTCACCTTAGGCTAAATTCTATACTCCAAACCTAAAAATTAAGTCCATTTTGAGAGCTAAAATTTCTAAAATTTTAAAAAATGGTTATTACTATTCATAACGTCCAGTTTTAATAATATTTTAATAGCATATCGTTGTTTCGTGAAGCTCAGTATTGCGTACTACACACACTATCGAGGAAGGTTGCGATTGCATGTAATGCAAGGAAAGTCAAGGATGCGTGTTTTGCAAGCTCCTTTTGGTGTAGCGTACAACACAAGACATTAGTGAAATTAAAAAAAATTATTTTTCATAAAATCTCGGGCTGTTACATTCTACCCCCCTTAAAATGAATTTCGCCCTCAAAATTCGTCGGGGTAATAAATGGTTTACTATTCGAAAGTTTCATTAATAGAAACCCACATCGTAAAAAAGAATACCAAAACATGGCTTAAAAAACTAAAGTATGAAATGTAACGATTACCCAAATAAACTAATCACTGGGTTTCCACATAGGTGAAAATATGGATATGGAAGAGAAATCTAACTATCATGTTCTGATGGAGAGTGGTAGAGAACATGGCTATGGAAAAGCCAGTAATAGCAAATCCATATATTTGTGATGATATAAGGTACCATATGAGTCATCAGGTATAAGATCACTAAGACAACATTTTAGGTTTTCAAGATCATTTCCCTAAAGTTGAAAATTTGAATTAGAATAAATACTTACTTTATTTTGGTACAATCTCACTGTTGTTCGTGCTTTGAACAATTTCCACTTCATCTCTTAAATAAATGAAGTTGAATTTGTTATTCGTGAAGTGTTAGCAGATCATATGATAGAATGACGGGTCATTCCATCTGTCTCAAAAAAAAGGTTAGCAACAATTATATACATAAGTCGATCTATAGTGAGATTAATCATATATGGTTCCTAAAATGGACTTATACTTCATATATCATACTGCTTAATATAATAAAACTAGTTTCTACTAAACAGGGACTTCCTGTAGGCCAGTGGTAGGCGATAAAGGCCAGTCGCACTTCAGTTGTGGGTTCGATTCCCACAGCCTTGTCCGACACGATGGGCTGTCGCCCGTCCTGCAGGTTGTCCTTTTTCTAAAACTATATTACTATAACATCCCATCAATAATATCGAAAAACGTTTTATCCTAACTTATGTCCAGCATAATCCATTCTAATCTTTAGGCTTATCCATAATACTGCCGTCCACTCTCAGAGATTTAATACCATCATTGGTCCCCATATATCATAAGACATATCTTGTTGGTCACATTCCAAACATTCAAAGGCCTTAATCATGTATTCTCTTGAATACACATTGAACCTTAGTGAAAACATGAATGCAGTTAAAAGTTAACACTTTCCACATACGAAAATCCTCAAAATTCTATATCCTCAAACCATGATATCATTTACTCCTTATATCAATCATGAGCTCAAGAATACTATCAAACATATTAGATTCTCTTTATCCCTTCATTATGCGCATATCATGTACATTCCAAAAGTATCTGAATAACCTTTCATGGATACTGGTAACATTAATCATACACTTTCAAAACTCAATGAAAGATAACAGTGTAACAATCCTTAGATGTCTCTTTATTCCATAGTACCATGAGATTACTTATACAACATTACACATGATAAACATGTAATCATTCCACTACATTCTTAAACCATTGACCGAGCTTCAACAATTCTTTCATCTCACATATCATTTGTAGTCTCTTCATCATAATCCACATAAATACTACCCATACGACCATACTTATTCTCTTCATGAGACTTTCCCTTAGGGCATTGGTTTGCATAATGCCTGTACATTCCACATTTAAAACATTTTACCATTGTTGATGTCGTAGCAATACCATTATCCTCATCCCTGGTGTTAACTGAACCTTTTCCTTTGCACTTATTGGCTTTGTGTCCTTCTTTTCCACACCCAAAGCATCTTTCAGTTCCTTTGAAACATTCTCCATGATGGCTATTCCCACATGATTTACATAGGGGAAATTGAACTTTCTTTCCTCTATGATCATCATGAAACTCCATCTTTCTCTTATTATCCGAGTCAGGAAAGTTGCCAAATTTTACTTTATTGATCATATTATGAGATTGCTGATTCGGCATAATAATTATGTTTGGACTTCCAAATCCCATTTCATTTGGTTTCTCATGAAGAATATCATTCCATTGTCCATAATATCCTCCATTATCGTGAATCATGTTGTTTCCCACCATTTTATTAAACCCAAAAAGAATAGTGTTAGAGGCAAAAATCAAATAAAGGGAGAGTAACATCAATATCTAACATCTTAGGTTAAATTCTAAGATCGTTACCATAGTTCTAGGACTATATCCTATACGTATAATTATCCTTAGTGACATCCCTAGACATACCTTTGAAATATCTCTAGGGATCTCACTAACGCTTTCACATCCTATTTTCCAAAGGTTGACTAAACCTTTCCTCTGATACCAACTGTAGAGACCCGAAGCTTGACTTTCATGGACATACATTACTTTTGTGTAATACTTAGTACATAACAAAAAATACACACATAAGGATCGTAATAGTTTAGTGTCTTTGGAAACTCGGAATATAATCTTCTAATCCTGGTGAAGGATCTTCCATATCTCCCATAAAGATCTTCTTTTTTTTATACCTAAAACCTTTCTTTATATCCTGGGGAAAATAAAACATAAAAAGGTGAGCTCAAATGCTCAGTAAGGGTAAACAAAATAAATTTCGATCACATCATATTCATAAGAACATAACATTTTGGAACTCTTAACCTGCAAAAGAGAGCATAATCTCATAACATGGGATAAATCATGGCAGTGAAATGTAATCACAATAATCATAACATAAAACATGAAACATTGTTGCATACACACATAATCATAGAGAATCATTTCTTGTTAGTCAAGACTCATTGCCAAGACTATCTTAGTGGACAAAGTCCCTTTCTGAATCGAGTCACCCTCGTTCCAGTCCTGTTTCACTGAACCGGTATAACCTACCGTTCCAGCCATGTCTATCTCATGAGATATAAAATCTTTACCCACTGCACTGGAGGGAGATATAGGTCCCACCCATCTTATAATGAATCCTTTCTTATGTGTTCCACATAATCATAAACCATACATCATAGCGTAACCCATGTAATAAAAAATGGGATTCTTAAACAACATGACATCATAAAACAATTCATATAAGATAAAGGAATTCATAAATGTATTTCCGTCACAACATAATCAAACCAATGTAATAATAGGGATAAAAACAGAACCCTTTTATTATCTTAAATGGAAAATAATTTTGATAAAATACTTGAACTCCATTCTTGAGGAAAATATCCTTTCTACTTCAAATTTTTTTTTCCTTTCATAACATGTCATACGAATTTTAAAATAAAAGAAGTTGATTAAAAATAAACATGAAAACTTTTAAAGGAAGTTTCTTGGAAATAATTATTTAGAAATCCATTCATGTCGTATAAGTTAAAAAAACATTCTTCGTACATTTGTCGGAAAAGACAAAAAGTACCTCGTATGAAAAACGAGAAAAGATTCCTTTCATATGTTTTACTAAAAACTCACCGAAGGGTAAAATTGGATTTAAAAAATTGTAGGTGGATGGAAATAATATTACATATTGAAGAAACATGGATGTGGATGATAAAATACACCCCAGTAAATACCAAAGTATAAACAATCTCGGATAAAAATTAGATTGTGATATTTCCCTTACCTTAGGTCTTATTTTCTTCGTATGTGTCCGAACCTCCTGTATAATGATTTAAATAATGTCATTGACTTATTACAGAATCATATTCACTGTTATGATATCATATATGGTTCACTTATGACTTTATATTACCCGTTCTTTTTTAAATTCCATGTTAAAGAAGCGTTTTGGGTAAAATTGTTACATTTATCGTAGGTGTTTTGACTTGTTGTTCTTGACATTATTATTACTTATATCATGATTTACTTACTTCCAGAATATAAAATATGATTTATATATCATATATATTCAGTATATATATATAATATATAGATAAATGAAATGAAAAACACCGTTCATGGAGACGGTAGTCCGTGCGTACGCATGAACGTTGTTTTCATTTCCTTATTGTCTTGAATGGAAGTAAGTAGATGACATACATATATATATATATACATAAATCCAGTAGCTTTATAATGTCATATATTTCATTATTATTTCTTATATATACTTTATAATCATTCTTAAATGGTTAACATGGAGAATGAATCTCATCGCGTCGTGGAGACGGTATTCCGTACGTACGCACGAGCGATGATATCATTTCCATAATTATTGAATTGAATTGTAGTGGATTATACAATATATCAGAATCAATATGATGTTATAATAACTATGTATAGTTATTCTTTACACCATTATACCCATCCATGTAAGGTGGTGGTGGAAAATAGATTACACCACGGCGTGGAGACGGTATTCCGTACGTACGCACGCGTGGTGATTTCTTTATCTGTAGGATGGATAAATGGTGAAATAGGGTTGTTTCATACTTATAATAACATATCTGTATGTAAGTAATACTTATGTTATTACTTTATAATGAAACAATTAAATAAGAAGAAGTTGAAGAAGAAAGAAATTGAAAAGATCGGTAATGGATATTACCATTTCTTTGGAACGCCTCTTTGAATCCTCCACATAAGGAACTAAGATTGGTCTTTGAAGAAGACCAGGACCTCTAGGATTATTCTAGGGAAGTGGAGAAGGGATTTTGGAAGGGGTTGGCCGAGCTTTAGTGCTCAAATTGGTGTGAGGAGGAGGGGGAGGAGGTGTCCTTTTATAAGGGAGGAGAGGGGCACCTTAGGAATATCTCAAAATATTATTTTATATTAAAGTCAAAATCGGTTTATAATGGTTCCAAAGAGTCTTATTTCGAAGCTGAAGTGGGGATGGGTCGAAATCCTATCAACCAATAGGATTTATACAAGTTTATGTTATTATTGTAACCTTATCAATTAGATTTAACTCTAAGTTAAATAATTTGACTTTTACCGTGTCTTTTTGTAGTCTTACACTATATGGTTAATAAACTTACTATAACATGCCAAAAGAACCACAAATTGTTTATTATTAATATATATATCCTTATCTAAGTCATTTTGCCGAACCTTAGATTTTTAGGAATAAAATAACAATTAATAATATAATATTTGATTTAAAAACTATTTTGTGTCAATTTTGACACTATTTGATATATGATTTTTGTGAAAGTCATAACAGAATTATATGTTCAAACCAAGTAGATTAAATCAACACTAATATATCATAGTAACCTATAAAATCAGTGGAATTAATAAAAAGTCTAAAATTACATTTATTTTGGTATTTATAATATCAATTATGTCAATATTTCATTAATAAGATAATTACTGCATCATCTTTGTGTCATAAATAAATTAAATTATTTGATGTCTAAAAATTACAAATAAAATACCATTATGTAGGAAATCTTTTTAGCTTTCTAAGGAATATTTCCAATAGAATTTATCTTATGAATAACCCTATATTAAAAATGTTTTAGTAAATAAATTTTGATTTTAACTCTTTTAACTCTTCTTTGAATTAAATAATAATAAATATCCTAATCTAATCCAAGTGGGCCTAAATGATAATATTTTACACTTAAGGTTGTTTTTGGCCGATATAAACTTGTCCAATAGAATTAGGACATGTGTTAGGGTAATATTAATATCATTTTTACCCTTAATTACCCTATTTACTTTTAACCGTGGTAAATAAAAGTAAAAAGTTAATATTCACCAAAAATTATTTTCATCTCATTGAACCACATTTTACTTACTGAAATCAACCGTGTCTCTCGGATTTTTGAAATTCCAATCACAAAAGCGGTAAAATTAAGATTTATGAAAAAAAAAATTAGTTTTTTAACTACCACTTAGTAGTTTCACTATTCATCAAAAATTGATGTTTTTCATAACAATGCCAAAATTTCATCGTAAGCTATATTTCATATTCCGAATTCAAAAATGAAGTCCATTTTACCAAATTAATAACATAGAAGTTTCATTGATTAATTTTATAATTAAATCCCGCTGTTAAAACAAATAGCGTGTTTTTTTAAGAAACAATATCTATCAAAAGATTGACACTTGATTATGTCTGGTTTAAATGTGAAATTACATCCAATGACCAACATTGTATTGAATTGTAAAAATATATTCTAAATATAATTTAAAACCACTCAAATTAATAATTTATCACTATTAATTATTTCGATTAAAAAAGTTGTTTTTAATTATAATTTAGTAATTTTCACTATTCATCAGAATATGAATGTTTTCCGAAATGTACCAAAATTTCACCTTAGGCTAAATTCGATACTCCGAACCCAAAAATGAAGTCCATTTTGAGAGCTAAAATTTCTAAAATTTCAAAAAATGGTTATTACTATTCATAACGTCTAGTTTTAATAATATTTTAATAGAATATCCTTGTTTCGTGAAACTCAGTATTGCGTACTACACACGCTATCGAGGAAGGTTGTGATTGCATGTAATGCAAGGAAAGTCAAGGATGCGTGTTGTGCAAGCTCCTTTTGGTGTAGCGTACAACACAAGATATTAGTGAAATTAAAAAGAATATTTTTCATAAAATCTCGGGCTGTTACAAATACCACTTATAAGTGATATATTCGATTATGAAACTGCCCTAGAGGAGCTCATGGGTAGTGGAAATCAATGAAAATTGGTGGCTGCTAAAATGATTGGAGAGAATAGATTGTTGTTCAAATTTGTTCAGCATGTCTTAATACCAAGAAGAGGGGACTTTGTGAATTTATGATAACAATATATCTATCTTCTACATATCATGAGAGATTTAGTGAAAGTGAATCTGCGTAGATTGTTAATGTTTCAAATGGAGGACTTGACCAGGCCAAAATCAAAAACCAATGCCCTATTCATTGCCAAGTTGATCTCAGTAATGATCAAATTGAAAGGGGTAGCTGAGTCTCAAGATGAGACAGTGGTAGTAAAGAATAATTTTTGTATCACAAGAACAGTTTGGACATATATGAAGATAAATCGGAACCCATGGAAACGAGAATGGGTTAATGATGACAAGTAGGTGTATGATAAATTCAATCCTGTGAATCATCCTTCAAGGCCTAAGGATGTGAGGGATATAGGTCTAGGACCTGATGAAGAAGAACCTGAGTACAGTGATGGGACTGATGAAGAGGAGACTTCTATGGCTGATGGAAGGGATTCAGACTTGCCCCCAAGTCCTACTGTTGAATTTGTGTCTTCAGGAAAGGATGTTTTAGAAGAAGAAGAAACTCCTGCTAGTGAGGAAGACCAGCCAGTCCCTAAGAATGAAGAAGAAAAAGAGAATGAATCTGAAGCATCTGATTCTATTTTCTTAAGTCTGAGTCTATTGACTGGAATCTCAGTTGTGCATGATAAGGAAGTAGTGGGTGAGTTGGAAGGACCTGTGCCTAATCTAGAAGAGCCTCATTCTGTTGCAGCTATTGCAGAGATGGAGTTGATAGTAGAAGATTCTTCTTAGGAAGAAAGACCTACTGAGAATGATTTTGCTGTACAAGAGAATGCACCAGTTGAGGGGGAGCATCAAACAACATTTTTTAGTGTTTCAGTGGCTGTTGAAATTGGGGATTGGGTAAAAGATCCAGGTTTTGTGGTTTGTGGATTGGACTATCCCGATTCTGATAATGAGGAATCCCTCAATATACCAAAAACAAATTATGATATTTAGACTTAGTTGTTACCTGAATATGTGGTCAGAATGCATGATCTGGACAAGCTCAAGTCTGATCTCAAAATCTATTTTGTGGATGAAATAAATAAAATTAAAGCTTCACTGGTGTCATCCATTCAATCGATTATGAATGACTCAGTGATCAGTATTGCATCTGAGAGATCACGTGTTGTGGTTGCACCTACTGATATGATCACAAGGGGTGATCTTGTATCCTTAAAGAATGAGCTGAAAGTGTATTTTAGTGCCTCTGTTACCGTGTTGAAGCATTATTTTGTTGAAGAGATGAGAAATTTGGAAAAGTCATTTGATGTCTCTCTTGGATGTAATGTCTCTACCATTGTAGGAGAGATAGTGGATGAAGTTACAGCTTGCCAGAACCAGTTTTCTAGACTAGAAGAGGATGTTGAAGATCTTAAGAAATATGTTATCTCTTTAGAATCTTATATTATTTCTAAATCTCAAGCAGATAAAGATTTAGCTTATGTAAAAGGTGTTGTGATCCAGATGGTATCAGTGTTTGAAGGTTTTAAAACCTCCATGAAAGATCATGTTGGAACCCAGGATTCCAAAGTCAAAAATCTCATTAGTGGGTTGACCAAAAACATCAAGGAAATAGTAACTTTCTCTGTTGTTTCTCTTTCCTCGTGACCTTCAATATAACTAAACCAAATTCGAGTTGTGATGAAGGAGGAGCTTGGTTCACCATCAACTAGTGGATCTGTGGACTCATCCGACGTGAACAAAGTAGTAATTTCTACTAGAGATTCAGCTAGATAAATAATGAAGATAGTCCAGGACTATATGAGAGAAGATTTTTCCTCATAGAATGATGTGAAAGAAAAGTTAGATTACTATTTCAAAGGATTTATACCAAGCATCCGCTCAACAATCACTTGAAACTTATATTAGAAAACCCAAAGTTACCTCCTATCAATTAAGCCTTCATAGAATAAGTCAGCCAGATAAGGGAATTGACTCCAGCCTTGGACAAATTCATAGAAAACAAGGATGATTTCATATCTACTATGGAAAGAGGATGAGGAATAATTATGGCTTTCATAAATCTCTTGTTGCCTTTCTTGCATGTCAATGCTAGGCCAGTGATTATACTTTCAGCTTTACCTTCCTCTGCCTCTACTAATCCTCGTGTTAAGATGATACCAGTCCAAGACATTCGTAGCCTTACTCCTATGATCTATCAAAGAACTACTCAGTACAGTCCAAGAATAGTTTCAGTGGCTCATCCACCTGTGATCATTTCTGGAATTCCTAAGCCTTCACCTGCATCCACACAATCTGAATCCTATTTTAATACAAAGGGAAAATCTCACATTAATGACGTGGATTTAATATGTGGCTATGTTATTTGATAAGAATCCATTGTATTGTGTTTTATTTCCTTGTAGCTTTTTGCAACATGAAATAAAAATGGCATTCTTTTCTTTCTCATTTTTTTCAATTTCTCTTTGTTTTTTCCCACTTTTTGATTATCACAAAGGGTGAGAAATATTATAACTGGGTAAATATTATATCTTGGAATAATAACTTTTATGCGAAAGGGGGAGAACTATTATCTAAAGGAGAGATAATATTCAAAGGGAGAGCTAATATGCTTTGTAACTTGTGCCTTTGATATCATTGCATTTAATTGTATATCTGGTACATTTCATATTTCACATATTATATTATTTTCTCTAATACAGTTGAATTTAATGATATATCCTCTGATACAAATACTCATTATTTTGTGACTATGATATCAAAAGTTGTGATTATCAAAAAGGAGGAGATTGTTGACCTCGCCTATTTTGATAATCCCAATTATGCTTTCACATAATTTGATAACCCCAATTAATTTTTATCTATATATTAATTCTTTTAATCTATGATCAAGTTGATAATAATATTAAAACTGTCCTTGAAATATTTTAATCAATGTTTATCTATGTTTATATGAGTTTTGAATTAATTCTAAATCAATCGGATGCGTTCTGCATAAAACAGATGTGTTAAGTCACTGTTATGCCTATAGCTACTGATAAAGACAGTATACCAATAGACTTAGTCTACCGATAGACACAGTCACCGATAGGCAAAGGTCACTGATACGCTGAGCTACTAGTATCTATAAGTCCACAGGTAATCACATATATCTGATAGATCAAGTCCGCCATACAGATAGCTACTGACAGAAATTGAGCTATCGATAAAACAAGTCTACTGGTATGTAGTTACCGATAGAGTAAGTTTGCCGATATGAAAAAGTCTACCACCCTGAAGCCACCAATACAAAACAAGCTACTGATAGAAGCAATGTCTATCGATAGATGAAGTCACAGGTATATAGAGCTACTGATACACAGAGTAAAAGCTACCGATACAAGGAGCTACCGGTACATGATCCAAGATCTACCGATAGACCAAGAGCTACTGATAGAAGGTCACTGCTACACAAAGTCCATTGTGACACATCTACCAATAGAAGGATACTAATGAAAGACTGACCAGTCAAACTCTATACTCTTAGTAGTATTTATTTATTATTCAACGGTTATATTTGATGTTTTTAATGAAATTAATGATATTTAATGATAGTTGTTGGAATGTTAGGGAATCGTACATAGTACCCATGAAAAAAGGTAATCATTATTTTTACCGGAGCTGAAACATATAAAAGGAAGGACAAATACTGAATAGTGTAGAACTAAGAAGGCATGTGAAGGGTGTAAAAATCAAGAGCAGAACAGCATTGAAACGTGGTGCATTCACACAAATGGGAAAAAGATACATTCATGCTAGACGAGCACTGGAGATACATGAAGCCACTCATTCAAGAGGGGATCAAAAGCTTCATCTTGAGTGAATAACCACAATGAACTCTTCATGCACTCGAGCTGATAATGCTGAACCAGAAAAACAAGGAAGAAAACGACCCTCTATTTTTCAGACCAAAACCAGAGGTGAACTCTGAATGATTTCTGATAAATCAAAAGAGTCCAAAGCTGCACTTCACATCACTAGAGCATTCTAAACTCTTATCTATTATTTTATAGATTCTTTTATTTACATTTCAAGCAGTGTGTATACTCTGTATATTTTTTCACACACTATCTCATATGCTAATCCGGAGGATTTCTAAATCCTCATTCAAACTCTATAACTCCCTTGTTTCCCACTGTGGACAGTGGTAGAGGTCAAGTAAGACTTGGACAACCTGTGAGCTGTTTTTGGTTTTCCTATGTAGAACTGTGGTAGAGGTCTTTGTACCTGGAAAGTGTTTTCACTGTTGTTTACCCCGATCTAGGGTGTGGATCAAATATTTATAAATTTTTTGAGAGGAATAGGTCTCGGCTTGAGACTGAACCTCTTAGTCACATCTGTTGTGCATTTTTGTTTAAGTCTAAAGTATTCTATATATTTTATATTCCGCTGCTAACTACTTTTAAATACAATTTGTTTTAAAGATACTTTGATAGTTAAATTGGCAAGTGTTTATACTTACTTTGAACTAGTAAGTTAGTTTCAAAAGATATTTTAATCTTCTAATTAAATTAACTCAGACCTCATCAATCTTTGGGAAACTAATTGAACTTTTACAATCTATATAAACTCACTACTGTGTAACTTGTTTTTAAATAGGGGGATTTTAAGAGAAATATTTTTAACAGAAATTTTAATTGGAACTCAATTCACCCCCGTCTTGAGTATCCACTCCTCCCAACATAATGCTATTTTTCTTTTCTTATCATATCATTTTTTTTGCAAAACAACTCTACCTTATTCATTATTTTAGAATACTACTATCTTAAAAACTAGTAGAATTCTCTATATGTGGATATGTAGTTTTTGAAATTTTCCTCAAAATATGAAGATCCATATAAAACATCTATATCATTAAAATTATTTCCTTCAGCTAACCTCCTAATTACATAATGCGACAATACATTTCATCATATAAAAAAATAATTTTATCTTTATACTATTTTCTCATGGATGACATTGATACATCATATAATTTCACATCATCCATGCTTATGTCAAGTTTGTGAACAAGTTATTCAATTAAATCCCATTTTTCTATATTTTTATTATTCATTTTTGAAATTTAATTCATTTGAATCATTCAATTCCGCGTATTTTGTTAACATATTAAAAATCTACTACATAAGTAGTTTTATCTTCATTGTTAACCTTATAGAATTTCATTTCAATATTCATGTCTTGACGCTTTTTTTCCAATAAATCTCAATATTTACCCCCAAGATATTATTTCACATTCTCTACAAAATCATCCATGTTTTTAAGTGTTATGAAACATTTATCATAATATTTATAGGAAACAACATTTATTATGTTAGATTCTTGTGCACACAAAGAATCATTTTCCCCCACATTGTTGATATATAACTTCTTAGGTATATTCCTCATGTTCTTATTTTACTTATTTTTTCATAAAATATGCTATTATTTATCAAGAGAATGAGAACCCAAATATTCAATTGCTCCATGGACATCACCACAAATAACTTTTTTCACCTCATTCGATTAAGATTCTTTAGAAAACCATTGTTACAACTTCATCCACATTTCCATAGAAGTTTTACAATGGGTTATTTTCTTGAATACATATTACTGTAGAGTATCCTTACATTTCTTCATATTACTCACATGAATTTCTATTTTTCTTTAATAAGTTATATACCCATTAAAATGTTGACTTATAAAAAAATTAACTAATAAGATATTATAATGGATTCCAGAATATACTTATAAATATTGCTTGAATTATGGCTTCCAATTTGAAAATTAATTACATAAAATATAGAAACTAATACTATTAAAGAAAAATCTTTTGTGATATTCAAAAATCCAATAAAGAAATATTTTAAACTAAAATCCCAATAGAAAATTTTTATGATAAAATGCTTGGAAATTGAAAATGCATTTTGGTAGCTGTCATGGTGTAAGAAGATTTATAATTTTTATTTTTACTAATATCCTTATGTATTTTATTCCATATCATAGGAAACACAATTAAACTTATGCATCCTTCCTCCCACACAAACACATAGAGGCATAAATATAAGTGAATGAAAAAAAAATAATTCACTTAGTATGTATAGAAAAGTAAAATCTTATAAGTATACTCTCTACATTGTTCCAGTGTACCAATATCCATCATAAACCACTATTTATTTGTATATAATATTTATTTATGTTTATTCTTTAAAATGGATAACTACATATTCCCATGTTTTACTCACTACATCCAAGAGGGATATAAGATTAGAGAAATTCTCATTTCCTATTTAGGAACAATACTTCTTTTTATCCCCTATGCAGTACTTTGGTGAAGGTATCATTTTATATACTCATAATTAAATTCATAGTTTAATAAAATTATTCTCACTACATAAATTGTACATGAAATAAAAATCATTCTTTCAAATATTCATACTTCATTTAATTATAGTATGTTTCTATAAGATCATCAACTATATGTGATGAATTAATTACTGAATAATTCATTCGTTAATCTTTAAATAATCATAAAAAATTAGTAAATACTTCAGATATATGAATTATAATAAGTAAAGTATCTTTCAACTTGACTATTCCTCTTTAATTCAATGAAGTAGTTTTTTATGTGATATCTAAATAACTTGATCATCACAAATATACACATCACCACTTTTCTGTCAAACCTGACACATAAAAAATATTATTTCATTTAAATATAAAATTTAAATATGTAAAAGATATTTAATAAATTCAAAATACTATAAGATAATAATTAACATTAAAAATTCCCTTCTAATACAGATATTCATTGAAATCCTTGTTTCTGATTCTTCTTCTCTTCATGGAATATGAAATTCCAGTATACCATAAATTTCCTCTATATTCTTTTTATTCTATTGAATTTTATTTCTCTTCACAACCTAACATTATATAATATAAGAACCATTTAAATTTTAAATTTTAAATACAAATATCAGTATCATTTAAAAATAAATTATTTTATATCTATTGTTAGGATCATATTATATCAAATTATAATCCTTGAATATGAATTTGGTAATTGAATGTTAATATTAAACTTTGAAACAACTTTAAAATTCCAAACCTGATAAACTGCTATTAAATTCTTTATGTTAAAACACCCTTTTAAGAAACATTATGAAAAATTCATATTTTGATATCTATAGATAAACAACATCCATTTTCTATAACTATTTTCCTGTTCGGATGCTAATTATATTTTCAACTATAAAATTACACATAATCATCATGTATAGTTCCAAAATGTGGAGTGTTTTTGTTTTCTATTTTGGTATTCTTGAGATATTCTACTTACATTTTATACAACGTCTACTATGCTTATTTTTAATTAACAGATTCCATATAGAAAATCCTAATAAAAATGCCAATATCTATGATGTGTAACACACCTTATCATGGATTTATTGTAAAAATCCTTATTATATTCGTCAAAAAATTGAGAGAAATTAATTAAATGACATTAGATATCTTCATTTCTAATACAATTTCAAATGACCTCAACTACCACTAATATCTCCTCAACGGAATAGGTAGCCTAAACATTTCTACTAGGTATAATTTTTACAAAAAGCACTTCTTACCAGTACATGGTTGACCCTATACTACCAAAGTATTTATTTCCATGTATTCATTATATTGAAGCAAATAAATTATATATCAGTAATAGTATAATCCTCCTCACCATTTCATCCATGGAAAGTTCTCAAATAAAAATTCACACACTATGAATTTTTTATCCTTTATATTTCTAACTAGAAAACTCCAAAATTTACATGACATAATAAAATCCTATTTTTCATAATCTCCATCTATCTCTACATTTACACTTGGTAACCCCATATCATGGTTCTAAAAGTGGTACAACATCCTTCCTGATCTTAATATCAATATTCTCTCTAGTATTTACACCCAAAATTTTTTAACTATTGGAAACATTTCCATTTCATTTATAATATATTAAATAAAAATAATACATCATCCTCAAAAGTATAAGCCCCATTTCAAACCATTCATCAACCCAAGATTTCTTCCTCATGAAACTTATTTAAAATATATGTAATCCTATTACAAATAAATGTATTTCCATGACCACATATTTTCCATAACATTTAAGAATATATCCACATGATTCCATTAATATTATACAACATCATACCTAAGTAATAATCCATAGATATTGTTTAGTGATTCTATTGAATCAATCCATACATTTTTTGAGAACTAAAATTCATATTCTAACTAAACAACCATATATTCCGTGATAATTATTTATATCACCATCCCCAAGTCTTGGACACATCAATTAATTATTGTAAAAACATAAAATATATGAACACATGGTTATAAAATTTTCCACCATAATATTTTATTAAAAAAAATCCAACAATACCCAATATCTTTTAACGATAGATATTATTCAACATTGTTTTTAATTAATTCTATGATAATTGATCCCTCTTTATCAATAAATCCATTATTATAAAATTAGAATTATTTTATGGATTTCACTTCATTTTATCCATTATACAACTATGAAAATAATATAAAATGGTTTTCTTCACCTCTAAAATTAACTTTTCATTTTATCACCCTTTGGGTTTCTATAAATTATTCTTTATAATATCTTATTCTCATTTTGGGAAGGTACAGGGGAACTATTACAATGTTAACCCCATATTTATTAATAATATTTTTTCTCTATATTTTTTATGGAAATCAGCATCAGGGAACCACTCCAGGAATTCCATATTTAGTGAGATAATTCTCCCACATGATCATATACTCATTCATGTATCATGCAACTACACATGTAGATATATTAACAATACACATTCACTGATTTATATATTCTTCTCAAAAATTTATGAGTGAATTTACCATTATGAAATGTGATATTAAAAACACATATAAATAACATAACTCATAACATAATTTATGAAATATGATTATTTATTTATAGCCTCAATTCCTTAAACTTGACTCAATTATTCCATAAATAACATCTACTAAGAGTAATATAATTGCCCTAATAAAAATTCATTATGATCCAAATAACATTAACACAAAACTATTAGACAATAATTTTTTTAGAAAAATAGTATGAAAGATGCTATATTTTGAATGAAATTGATATCACTTTTAATTGGGATTAAAGTTATATAATTTCATATCCATGATATTTCTTTTTAAATAGGACTTTATTATTCTTATATAAATTTAAAAAACCATTGAAAATTCATTAAAATTAATATTGTATCATTACTGATGAAAACCATATATTATATGAAAAAATCAACACATTTGAACTATTTTTAGACAATAATTAATTCAGTTTGGAAACATTTAGGTATCCAAAAAAACATTTAGAAAATAATTTTATTTCATAAATAGACAGAACATATATTTCTTCATGATTATAGCTGCTTCGTTAATATGAAGAAAAAAAATTCATGCGACTATCAGCATTTATTAATGGATTGTTACCACATTATGAATTCTATAATTGTAGTGTCGCAATTTTTATAAATAGATATTATATTTACACAAATATCATATCAAATAAGGATTCATGCCATCTATACTTCCATATCTCAGAATGCCTACCTAGATTCAGTAATGTATTTTCATGGGAAATTCTTAAAATCCCTATAAATAACAAAATTTGAGTATTTTTTCTTTTAAAATTATTTAATATATTCATCTTATTAAGACTTGAGACTCCACTATAGAAGGTAAACACCATATAATGGACTATCAAATAATGAAAACTCTTAAGTGACTTTATTCATGAGTATATTTAAAATTTTAACATTTAATGATTAAATATTTTTTTATAAAATAAAAAAATAATTTAAATTGTAATAATGATATTATATTATTATAAAAATTTTGTATTTTTTTAAATTAGATTACATTAATGTGAATAAAGAGAAATATAGTTTTTACTAAAATTATAACTTTTATGAATTTATTATTATATAAGAATGATCTAAAATTTTAATGAACCTTTTAAATGGTAAAAATATTGTTTAAGGAGTAAAAATATATGTTTTTAACTATTATTATAAATTTATAAAACCTATGTTTAACATTTTATAAAAGAAATTATTAATATATTCCAACAAAATAAAATGGTATTTGTATTCTCTTTTAATTAAATATTGTTTGGGAAAAAGATGGTTTTTGATTTCATTTAAATATATATAAATTTATTTATTTTATAATTAACAAATTTATTTTATGAAAATATGAATCATTTCTATTATTCAAAAAACATGATTTTTTTATTAGAAATACACATTTTCTTAAAAAATGTGTTCTACATTCACTATTGTAAAAATTAATTATCCCTATATGTGTCAGTTTATTTCATAAAAATACATTTAGTGTAAGTAGGTTAAAATTTTATAATAAAGAAAATATTACCAATAAGAATTACAAATAAATTACATAGATATATTTTTAATTACAATAGTAAAAGTAAAATGGGTGTTTTCAAAGAGTTAATTTAATAAGAGTTATTTAAAATAAATGAAATTAAATTAGATTAATCTATTTTAAATTATGTCTCCAATATATTGTCTGATGTTATAAAAATATATTTAAACAATCCTTCAATTATTAATTAATTGGAAATTACAATTAAAAAAATAAATAATGATTAAAACGAAATTATTCAATAAAAATAGTTTCTTTAATATCATATTTTTAAATTTAAAATGATATTATTTCACATTTATAAAATAAATTTAAATATATTGTATATAACTTTAAATTCAAAATATAAAATTTTTTAAGCCGATTTATCTTATATTTTTAGAATTAAAATAAATAATATAACTAATTTTTGTTCAACATTAATAAGTTTAAAATGGGTAAAAGAAATATCTGGATTTTTTAATAATTAAAATTACACAGACAACTTTTTCCAAGCCTTTTGTAAGAATTAATTTCATACCCATATGTCTCACTTTCCATTTATCCACCTAAATCACCTAACTCACCAAACCCACCTAAAATCCATGTAATTCTAATCTTATTCCACAATTAACATTAGTTCCACGAAAAATACCCTTTTTAAACCTATAAAATTTTCTCACTACCACTAGGTATTTGTTCTAAATATACCATAAATGAATTGATAAATAATTTTAATTCCATATATAACTCCAAATACCTCCCTAGTTGTTCTAATTTTTTTAAAAATTATACCAGCCTTTAAAAATCTACTTATAAATATAAGGGCTTCCAATCCTTATACATACTTTGAAATTGAAATTATTAATAATATAAATTATATATTTTTAAATGATTTCAATTTCATATTATTATCTCCCATTGTATATATTTTAAATTATATAGTACATATCCCTCTCAATGTATCCTTTTTTCAATGCCTTTAATCTGGAAATAAAATGGTTCTCATTCCACCACTTTCCTTTTCCATTTGAAACCTATACTATAATGTCATCATTATTATATTTAAATGTAATTATAAACTATTTGATATATTTAAATTTAAATTTCCTCTCATTAAATTATCTTTCAAACCTATCATATTTCCAAAAATTCCCATATTTTTTATAAGTTTTTATTGTATTATTTTCTTATAAATTGATTACCTATCTAGATACTAGAAATTGGATGCAGTTTTGGCACATATTCATAGAGGGTTAATATCCATGGAAATTTTTGGTTGAGCATTGACTTAACCGTTGACCCTATGACAGATTACTGGGACTAAGACCACACAACATGCTAGACGTTATCAAGAGACATTATTTGTAAGAAGAATATTCTCTTTATGAACCATGATAAAAGACTTTTCCTAAAATTCTATTAGTCTCCTACTAATAATAACTATCAAACCCAACTAATATATTTCATAGATAACCTAAAACATTTAAATTACCCTTGAAACAATAATTATATGTTAATGGTGCATACTATTACTTAGTAAGTACTCTAAAACTTATATGTTGGTAAAGGGATGTTCTCTTAGACATAAACATTACTCCATTGAATATGGGTGTATATTTTTTCCCTATTTTTCCTTATATAGATAGCTATGCTTTAATATTTATATAGGTTTCTTAGAGAATGATATAAAATTAACTGTTTATTTTTATGGTGAATATATTATAATTAATTAGAAGATGGGTAGGTACTAGAATTATATAGCCCATCGATGCATTAACACGTATTATAATAATAAAACATGAGGTTTGTTGTATAACTCTCCCAATATCAGTACAATGTCTTAGAACAGGATGTTTGAAGAATTTTTTGTAAAATAATATCAATTGACTCATTAAGAGATCATTGAAATTTTTTATCTATGTTTCCATTTATTGTAATGAATATATCCCCCCCCCCATTTAATTTTATTATTTTTTCATGTTGTGTATTAATTCCTTCTATATCACTTATTCCATTTTTATCATATGATAGATTCTATTTTTTAATATTTATTTATAATAATATGAGATTACCCCTATTTTTTCTAGGTAACCTAGAGGATTACTATTAGTAATATTTGAGGATATGATATATGGATAGTAATGTTCTTTAAAGTAGTCGATGTGGTTTAATTTTATTTAAAATGTAGTGTATGTAAGAACCTAGTCCCTCTTAGATAGAGAAGATAATCGATACTATATGAAATATTATATTTTAACCAATAATGTAATATAACTAGTAGTTCTAGTTTTCTATATTTTGAGTTTCCTGAAATAATTAATTATTTATCTAGATTTAGTAAAATTATTCTTTTAATATCCCTAATCATTTTTTTATACCTTGTCAATATTTTCAAATATGATACCAATTACTTAGATTGTTTTATTATTTGATATTATGAAAAATATATTCATTCAATACACACACAATATATTTTCTTTTTCTATCAAATCATACAAATTTTTATTATTTATACATATTTTTGAACTCATACACCCAATGGATCATATTTCTCCCTTAACCATTTATCATTAAAAAATTATACAACTTAGGGATAGGGGTCACTAATAGAATCATAAAAAAGAAGAATTTGATGGAAATTAAAAGACAGTTGATTTCTAAAACTCTTCTTAAAAACAATATAATTTATATTTCATTCAATGATACCAAAAAATGCTATTCTGCATGAATATAAATATTCTCAGTATTCTATTTCATTGATTTCATATATATTCCAAGTGTGGGATTATTCTCAATGATTCCACATTTTTATGTTTCAATCCTCTTAATATTATGTCATTCTAATTTTTTTACATATCCCAGTATTTATTAAGTTTTTTATAGTTTTCTTAGTACTTCATGTTTCTTCTTTCATTTCTCCTACAATGCATTGTTTTCTAAAAATAATCCCCAATTCAAGGGAAAACCCACTTGTCATCTTCTCAAAAATTATAGTGTAATGGATAAGAACACTCAAGAATATTTCAATCTTATCATTCATGATTTTTATTAGAGTAATCTATTCATTATTTTTTATCATATTTTCATATTTATAATCCTTGAAGGTTGTTGTACCAGAATGATCATTGATTTCTTAGAGACGAATTTTGTATATTATATTTATTATTTTTTACAGAACCATAATTTATTATTTAATGAAACATATTTTCTTTCCAAATCATCTTCACATTGAATAATCTCATGAGATGAAATATTTATCTTCAATACTTTTCTTATTCTTATATTAGTACAATTTTACATATGACCATTTTTTTAATATTTATAACATCATCTATTTTGAACATTATTATTGATTTTTTCTTTTTTTAGACTAAAATTTTCTTTATACGATGGATACTGTGAACAATACATCAATGATTCATAATAATTCAATTATTTATTTATTTTTATAATCTCATCTAGAAATTTTAGACTATTTCAAATTCGAATTTATTTTTAATTATTACTTTCATGAAACTTCTCTTGTAAAATGAGGAGGGGGTGTAACATCCCAAGTAAATAATGAAATAATTCATTTTTTAGTTAATATATTGTTAATTAAATATTAATTTTACCTTAAATTGGATGCTATGTTCGATGGCATACCTGATGCTCAATAACTGGTTTCTTTTAAATCTTACGTTGCACAATATTAATATATTATTATTATTTTAAATGGGAGTTAACGCCTAGTATTTATATTGGATAGAATAAATAGAACTAACACCAATACTATTAT
The DNA here is from genome assembly GCA_963277665.1 of Viscum album. Classification (NCBI taxonomy): domain Eukaryota; kingdom Viridiplantae; phylum Streptophyta; class Magnoliopsida; order Santalales; family Viscaceae; genus Viscum; species Viscum album. The sequence continues at coordinate 1,254,656,380 of OY728142.1, read as the reverse complement.
ACATGTTTGTTAATTGTTTTAACATTTATCAAATAAATTTTATAGGCTTAAAATATGAATGAATCTAATTTGAAACATAATTTACATTAAACGGTAGATTTACTACCTTTTGATAGAGAAACCTATTTAAATATAGTTTTTTTATCCTTTATATGTTTTATTTGAAAAAAAAATTATTTTTTGTAATCAGGACATCAAAATTTAAGTTGGATGAAATTTTGGTATTTTTATGATAAAATTTAATTTTTGATGAATAGTGAAAATAATGTATTTTAATTCAAAACCACCATTTAATATAATTTATTTATATGGTTAGATTATCTTTTAAATTTATTTTAAAGTCTAGTTACATTATATTTTTACCATTTAATCCAATTTTTGTCATTTCATGTAATTTCACATTGAAATTTGACATAAACAAGTGTCAATCTTTTGATAGTTATTTCATAAAAACTAGCTTTTTATTTTAACAGTGGTAATTAATTTAAAATTAATCTATGCTACTTCTGTGTTTTGATTTTTGAAAATGGATTCCATATTTTGAATCAAGAGGTCCAAATTGTGTAAATAGGTAACTTTTATTTTTAGACATTATTAATATTTACTTCAGTAAATATTTTTTTATCATGGTTAAAGTGTAAATATAGTAAATAAGAGTAAAAAAAGTAACTATAATAATATAAAATTACCCTGACATGTGTTCTAATCCTATTGGTTGGCACACATCTTACCATTATCATCCTTGGGTCTATTTTGGGACCCCATGGGGCAACATGAGAGTGCTAATGACACTTTATTTTAATTATCTTCAAGTAAAGTCAAAAATGACATAAACAAATATCTTTTAGTAAATTAATTTATACATAGGGTTATATAAGTTATCATTTTGACTATAAATATTATTTGGAAAGATAAAAAATTTAATACATCATATTATTTTTTATATAATTTTTAGACATCATATAAATTAAATTTTTTATGACACAATAATGATATAGTGTTTAACTCATTAGTTAATGATTTTAATAAATAAGATTATAAAGATTAAAATAATATCCAAAACCTAAACAAATCTAATTGGATGATTTTTATTTTGACCATGATTCATCTTATCTTCGACTATAATAATCTTTGTACATTTAGAAACTTATAATCTTTATGTAATAAAATAATATTTTCACTTTTCCTAAAGAGACCCTCCTCCCCTTTATAAAAATTCCTCACATATTACCCATTCCTTACTCATATCAATAAACTTGTATCATAAATAAAACTATCCAATTAGGCTCCCTACATCCCTCTACTCCTCCTAGAATCCTTAACATTGGAATAATGCACTTCAATAAACCCTTTTGGTTCAAACCAAAGGGAGTTACATGATTTAAATGTAATGTCTTCTCTTAAGTTATTTTTTTTTATATAACATCTCCAACCCCTAAAATATTTTTATTCTATTTATTTATAAAAACAAATTTATACTCAATATACTATGATATTTTTATTATAAGTATTCTAACTACAGTTACACACAACTCAATCTAATGGGTAAAGAACATATTGTTTCTGTGGATGGCAAACTAACGCCTCAAGAAATGATGATACTTCAATTATCTACTACCATCTCTCATGGTGTCCATTATGATAGAAATGTATTAATATATGATATATATTTTGTTTTTTTTTCATTATTCCCTTGTATTTTACATTTATAGAATGCCTTTATGGTTTCAATTATGGGTAAATGCGATAATTTATTTGAGGAAGTGCGGACTATCGCCCACTCAAAGTTATATGACTCGTTAATGCCATATTTGGGACATAAAAAGGATGAATATAATGATATTATATATGATAATATACTGGAATTATAATATACATATGTATAATTATGTTTTAATTCCATTAAAATACGAAATAGAAATGGAAGTAGCATTTATGAATACGTACGACTTACCATCTCCAGGAACGGTGCATTTCATTTCCTACATATAAATGTTATGTAATATTATAAATACCTGTATATACTATATATATATGATATATATGATATCTAAATCATGAATATCATTTTTGATATAATGTAATTTTTACCACATAGACAACTTGTAAATATAAGAAGATCATTTTTGACTCAAGTACCAAATATCGACAAAATGACCATTATTGACATAAATTATTAAATAGTGTTTATAACATGGTAATATGTAATATAAAAGGAATAATAAACATGAAAAAGGTTCTTAATAAATTATAAATTATCTTTAGTTTATTATTCAGGATATTAAAGAACAAACAAGTCAATTCATACATGAGGTAAGGGACTTCATCTCCATTTCTTTTCATTGAGGAATATATTGTTTTATATAGGATTTTATTTTATACGCTGTATAAACCACTTTAATGTTTCATTTCATTAAAAAGAAATATTTTTCTAATGGGAATTTTACTAAATGACAGAAATAATGTTTGTTTTTTAACACACACAGTGACAATTACTTTTTCTCTACCATGAGAATTATTTGATCTTTGGCTTCCTTTTCATGCTGTAATGTTTTTAAAAGGAAAATAAATACCAAATTATATTTCACGTATTTTGGTATTGAATTTTTTTTTTGATAATGGATTTTTTATGTCAATATATTTAAATTATATATTTTGATTGAAATGTAGAAATGTTATCTTTTTTTGTGTTTATTTTATGTGTAATGAATATGTTATGGTTCTTGGGAATTGTTGCATATATGGGTGGTTCTATGATAAACGTAGGGTGGGTGAGCCTGAGATAGCACTCCAATTCATTGGTTAATGTGAAGGAGGTATATGTGAATGTTTCTCCTAATAGATTTAGGGAATATACTATGATGGGTATTCAAAATTCAACACCCTACGTAGTTGTGATAACTACTATGTATGTATGATATGGATGCCACAAGTTACATTTTTGATTTATTATTTCTATGTGTAATTCATAAATCTTATGATTTCATGAGGTATGTTAAAGATCTAATGTTATGTATGTAATGATTAAATAATGTTTTCTTTCTTTGTTTTATAACCCTTACTGAGATTTTTAGGCTCATCTCGTGTTTTGAAATGTTTTTCACAGGAGATAAAGATGAATAACATCAAGGATGGTATCAAGGAAATGTCAAGTTGTCTAAAACATGGGACTAGACATGACTATTTTTTCAAGAGTTTTTATTTTATTATAAAAATGGAAATTGAGTAGAAGTGTCTACCTAGTATTTTTTAAGATGTAAGGTAGTAGTTATGGAATAATTCTATAAAACACTAAACCTGAAAAGATCCTCAATGTGAATTATTTATTTAACTAAAGATTATGTAATGTTTAAGGTCGGGTCCTTATGGGGGGTTTATACTTCATACTTCCAATATGATTATTACTGCATTACCTTTCTAATTAACATTATTAAAAAAATATAAAATATATCAATGATATCATACCTCATATAATGTATTATATATTGAGATTCCATTATAAACAAATCCTCATTATTTGTAGCTTTCATAAACAAACTCATTGTTTGTCCCAAATTTCCCATGATATATCACTATAATGATAATTTTTCTATAATTATTGCATCCATATGTTTTCGATAAATTTCTATGTATCTTTCCTAATTTTAGATTTATATTCATCTTAATAGTAACCAAAGTCTCCATATGAGAGAATTTATTTTTTCTTCTCTACCTAAAAATAAGAGTCTCACACTCAATATTCCCAACCATCAAATTATTTTCCTTCAGTTGATCTCCTAATCTCTCAATTTGATAATTATTTTCATAATATTAAATATTTATATGATTTTTGTACTATTTTTTTAGTCACAGGTCATTGTTTTTTGGAATATTTCTTTTTCCAAGTTTATATCTAATTCATGAACATTTATTTATTATATCTCCTATATTAATCGTTTTCATGTTCATTTTTTCAATGATATACATTCAATACTCTTTTTTATAATTTTAATTTTTCATAACATTTTCAATGATATTAAATAATATTATTTCACATAACCATTATATTTTATGAATCATATTTCATTCTACATGTCTTGAAGATTCTTTTTGTTGGTGTTCAAAAAATCTATAGATTTACGAAATGACACGGTTTCCTTTTATCTGCTATCATATTCAAGGTTTTAATGTGATATTTAACTTTCATCTTCATATTTACAAGAAAAACCTACTATAGAGTTAGATTTAATAATAAACAAAGAATCATATTTATTCATATCCATTAGGATACATATATTTAGAGATAATTTATTCTTGTTCTTATTCTACTTATATTTCCTTAACATATGATATTATTTCTCAACATAATTCACACCCATATTATAAATTGATTCTTTTACATAAATATAAATATACTTTTTAACTTATTCTAATTTAGATTCTTCACTAATAAAATATTCTAAATTTATTGAATTTTTTTAAGTCTTGTAGTTGGATATCTTCTTGAATACTTCTTCTTTTAGATTATCCTTTAATGCAATCATAACCCAAACACTAATATCTAGTTTTGTTTAATTCATTTCATACTCAATTCCAATTTGGATTATTAAAACAAATCTATCTAACAATATATTCCCATAGATTTTATCATGTAATTCAAAATGTGACATGGAATCATCCATTAATTTATAAAATTGATCATTTTAAAATATGAAAACATTTACGCTTGAATCCATACAATTCGTGAACATAAAATTTTCACTAATAAAAATTTTCAGATTGAATCCATAAAATAAATTATATCTCTAATACAACATGTGGAAACATGAGCTACCACGAGGGGGGTCTAGGTATTAACAGAAATAAAAATATTTACTTATTTTCCTTTTCAACATGATGTTGTTCTCTAATAAAAATGAATAAAATTATTCACCTTGTTCACAAACCCATATAAGTATAAATTTAAATGAAATGAATACAATGAATTTTCATTGATCAACTATAAATGTATACTCCAAGGAGCATATATTTTTCATTATATTGGTGTATTATGGTCAACTTTAACTCACTGTATGTGTGGATAGAATATTTTGGTATGGTCACTCCATAAATAGTATCACAATATATTCCTTTCATTAACTCACTAATTTTAGGTGGTTTACTTGTTTATGTAAATACTAACATCCTCCCAAGTCTCAATACTTCTTATTATCCTCGATGCACCAGCCTGATGAAGGTATCAATTTTTATACTTATATGTTTTTTACCATTTTAATAAAATGAGGGTCACCATAGGTATTATACCTTGAATATACATCATTATTTTTTATCTTGATGAATTAGTGATTTCATGTGTGCTGCTATGTGTCATGTACTGACCTGAAAACTACTGAAATAGTGTCTCGAGCTGATCAGAGAAACAACCTCAAGTGAACCTCCCCATATTTCATAGGCTTCCAACTAGTAGTAACAGTTTAATAATGGTATGGGGTATAGACTATACCCTTTGGATCTTTAATAAATATATGAAAATCATAATGAAATAAAAATAATAATAGTGGGGAATAATAATTTCATAGATAGATAATAATAACTGATTACCTGGTGAAAATAACATAAAATTATATTCATGAACATGAAAGGTCTTTAAAAAATGAAGTCATACAATTATTAACAGAATAAATAGGACTATACTAAAAAAATAAAGAAAGAAATAAATTATACAACTCTGGATGGAATCCCAAGTACATGTTTAAAAACTTCTCCCAAGATTCTATGTCCAATAGAAACTCATAATGAAAAATAAACATAGAGCATAGTCCCATTTTAAACCTACTATCAAAAAATTTGTATGTGTACCATCAATTACCCAAATAGTTTGTGAGTGTAATTCCCCATAAATTTGAATTAGTAACATTGTATTTGAAAACGTGTATGACCTACAACACCAAGCACACAAGGTAATATAATATACAGAGAGTGTATAATATATATAAAATTTTAAAATTATTCAAACTATAATTTATTATATAATAATTTTTTCCCTTTTTTATTGTGAAACACATGAAACAAATGGTTTTTATAATGGCTTTCATTACACAGAATACTGAGTTTTACCACACAATAATATATTATTAAAATATTATTTTTTAACTTAATAAGATATTACCTAGACAAAAAATTAAATGTTATGAATATTAATATCTAATATATGAATATATTTTGTTTACCCAAATATAAAACTAATTCATTGGTTACAAATTTATTTGATATTAATATATAAACATATTGAATATAAAAGGATTATTTTATTAGAAAAAAAATTTATTCTCACAAAACATTTTTATAATAACAAATTAAATTAATTATAATTATTGAGTTATATTAATTATATATATATATATTAAAATCATATTTTTGTATAATTTTCCAATATATTTGATATACATAAGACATGAATAAACTGAATTTTACAAAAAACATTCTATATTTTTATAATGGAACTTTTATTGTCTTTTAATGGGGAACCCATTTTAAATATAATTTTTGGATCCATTATAAATATTATATGTCAAAAAGAAACATTATATTTGGAATTAGAACATAAAAATTAGGTTAGGGAGAAATTTTGATATTTTTCATTAAAGTTTTATTTTTTAATGAACTGTGACAAATACTGAATTTTAACTCAAAATTAATTTTTTTTCAAATTTTTTATGGTTCTGTTTTATTTTTAATTGGTTATAAATTTTAATTAGATTAAATTTTCATTAATTAATCAAATTTTGTTCATTAGAATAAATTTCACATTGAAATGGAATATAAAAACCTTGAAATCATTTGAATTGTTTACTCTAAAAATCCATTTTGTCGTCCCATCTACATGGTTTAATGTAAATTAATTTCTACACATATGTGAATTTAATTGGGAAATTTTGATTCAATATTTGTAATTATAATATTTTATATTGAATAATAAGTTTAAACTATTTATTTACCAAAATTGTTACTAAATAAAATAAAATTTAATTACAACGATTAGGGTGAAATTAATATTTACAATGGACAGAACATTAAACTTATTGGCCAAAATGACCATAAAACTTGTCCACAAACCATTTTCTGTCCATATTGATACATCATACAATATATTATTTAATTATTTCTATTATGGGATCAACTTTTTATTGAAAATTATTAGTGTAATTTCCTTTTTCAAATTTACAAAAGTGTCACTCATCATCCACTATAAAAAGGCCTCCTCTCTTCCATCTTCCTCAAACCTCTCAAGCCAATTTGGGATGACCAAGATCTAACCAAATATCTACTCAAATTCCTTGCAATAATCCTTTAAGACTCTAATTGGGCGTAAATCCATCCAAGGGGTCTCTTTGGTTCAGTTCAAAAGGAGTTACCCAATGATGAGGAAACATCTTTCCTTATGCTCTTTAGATTTATTTCTTTCTACACTTCCTAAAATATAATTATTTCATTATTATATAGAAACAAAAGTATACTAAATATACAGATATTTTTTTATGCTATGTTTTTAACCAATAATTACACATGCTTCTATCTAACGGGTAACAAACATATTTTTTATATGTACGAGAACTGCTACCTCAAGAAATGATGATCATTTTCTTTCCTTTACCACCATTCATGGTTGGGAATTATGTTTAACAATATGTTATTATTTGTTATATATGATATTTATAATTTAATTATGAATATTTAATTATTTTATAACACACAACCTTATACATTCTATTTTTATGTAAATATGATAATAACGTTTGTAGAAGTGTGGACTACCGCCTCCTCAATGTAATGTGATTCATTCAAACTATACAATAAATGTATAAAGGATGGGTTTAATAAACATATGTAATATATATCACATAGATATAATATTATAGTAATAATATATATGTATATATTTATTTATTTATTTTTTGAATATGAAAAAGAAATTAATGTTGTATTCTTTCATACGTAAGACCTACAGTCTCTAGGAATGATGTATTCAATTTATTATCTGATGATATTATGGATAATTATAAATAAATAAATAAGGAATATATATATATTATATTTAAATAAAATTTTATATTATAGATATTATAAAACCATTATTGGAAAAACATATAACAAGTTAAAACATACTCGACAAACTTGGCAATTAATAACCGAAATAGTGAAAATAATTAATGATTGATATCAAACATGAAATAAGATATTATAAAAAGATAACATGAAATATTATAATCATTAATATGGTTCTATAATAATTTATTAAAACTTTTTAATCCCATTATACATGTCATTCAAGTAAATTCAAAAAATAGTAAATTCATAAATGATTTCTTCCCAATTTACATTCTATTGAGACATATTTTTTGTTATGCACATAGTTTCTTTTATATGGTGTATATACAAACCTTTTACATGTTATATCATGAATATATATATTGTTATGGTATTATAAGTTTTATTTATCATTATTTCTCCATGGATATTATGATTTAAATGTTTTAAAGTGGTATGATATGCTTTGGAATGTTTAAATATTATTCTCCTTGACAATATTTTTAATGATTGTTTTTTCGATATCACTTAAATTTGGGATTAATAACATTATTATATAAAATCACAATTTTTATGCACAAATTTTCTTATATATGGTGTACATAATGCAAATTTTGATATAATATCATGATTTATTCATTCTTCATGATATTTTTAAATTAAAATTGAAATATTTCATATAATGTGGTTTGAGTTAAAACATACAAAGTGGAAGAGGATTTCATGCCCCATTTTATTTTCAGTAGATTATAATACTACCACATTGTCATTAATATTATATGACTATATGTATAATTACTTTGGTATCTAATTATTTATTTAAACATTATTATGTTCATTTATAGTTGATGCACACAATCTACTCTTTAATTTATTCTCACTTCAACGTTATAACCTTTTCAAGGGTATAAATTACAATATTAATGTTTTTAGAAATGATTACACGTGAATTTACATCGTAGGGAATTATTTTATCACAATATAATAAAACCATTAATATTATTTTCATCTAGTTATTGATGTCATTTTTTAATTATTAGCCATCTTTTGTACACAAAATGCTTTAGAAATGTTTTTTAAGAAAACCTGACCTTATTTATGTTAGTAGGCGGAGAACCAATTTTCTTTAAAAACCCATGTTTTATTAGAATTATTTTAAAATTACTTTAATAATTTTCAAAATGATTTAGTAAATACATTTTTACCGTTTTTTTATTTAATCATTTTTTGAAAGGAATATTTTTGTCACTTTTAAAACAATAAATTTTGATAACCTTTTACCGTGATAAATGGCTATTCTTTTTACTACATACAACAATTAAATATTTTATCAAATGATGAAATGAAATTTTTAAATATATTATTTTTAAATAAAATATTTTTAAAATTTTATTTTCAAATAAATGAATTTTTAAAATATTTTACAAACGTAAAATTATCTTTTCCTCAAGAATATTTTTAAAATATATATTTATAAAATTTATATTCATTAATGGAAACAACCCTTTATTTTTACTACACTTTGGATATGTTTTAATGATTTTATCCTTATTCATATTCTTGAGGATTTTATAATGATTTGGACTAGGATATTATTGGAATTAACTTCCTTGATTCTTTTGTTAGTCCCCTGGAAGTATGAATATGATACTTTAAAATTGAGTTTTACCTAATTTTCTATATTGTTTATCATGGAAATATTCATTGCCTAAACTATTTACAATACTTTATTGTGATGTCTACATTGGTAGTTATTTAATTTTTTGGGAAGATATTGAAAATTTTTCATTCATTATTCATTACGGATATTTGACAAGTAATTTTGTTTATTTTTATTATTCGATATTAGGAATTCATCGGACAGCAAATGAGGGGTGGGGACCCGACCGTATATAACTACATGATGCATCAAGAGGATTTCATGAGAGAAAATAAGTTTCTAAAATTAAATTTATTTATATCTATAGTTTTAAACTATATTGTGAATGGTGTTGGTAGTATAAGTTTTAATATTCCTTAGACACCACATCGAATATTTAAGCATTTTACTTATATAGATTCATTTATTATTCATCCACAAGTTTTTTTTCCAAAATATCTATATATACATTTCTTTTTCAGTTCATTGGTTAAATTGAATGTGTTTCAGTTTCTTACCCAAAAAGAATTATTTTACCAAATCTAGTTATTTTAATTGCATGTGTTTCAAGTTATTTCCATTTCATATTCTTTATGAACTGCATTATCAGCTTTTTGTTTATATGGGTTGTGTGTTCAATTATTTACCATTTCATAATTTTTATTCTCATTGATTAATTATTTCTTCAACTATATTTTTACCTTACTCAGCATTTTATCTCGCCCTTATTATGTTTCATTTCCCCTACAATCCATGAAAGAATGCTATTATTGATTTTTATGGATATTGTAAATGAATTAATGTTAATCTTGAAAGAGAAGAAATATTAATTAGTAATTTTTGTATATATTTTTAATACAAGAATCATATAAGTATCTAGGTTACCAAGAATACTCATCTCTTTAATCCTTCAGTATTTGATTCCTTGTAATCAGGCCAATGTAATCTTAATAGATATCATATTCGAGATCTCGATGGTTGAGTCACTATAGTTGGTATTAATTGATGTTTATTAGTAACATTGGTAACTATATTTAGGAAAACATATATTATAAAACATAACCCTATTATCGACTTTAAGGATAAGTATAGAAGAAAATTCAAGAGTTTTTGTAAAGTATATATTATGTGGTTACTCTAAAAAATATATCCCTATAGGGATAATACTATGGGTGTTTTTTTCCACAGATATACCTTATAGTAAAAACTCTGAAAAGGTGCATTGCGCCAATGTTAGTGTAACCTAGTAAATGATAACAAGACTTATTGTACACCTGGTTTGACACTCCTGGGAGATAATCTTAGGACAATTTATATTTTCGTTACAAACACTTAAGATGGATTTTAATAGATAATGAAAATGAATTTCCTAGGTTAAACCTAAGTTGTTTTAAATTTTTATTAAGGTGTTGTGATATAGAAACATTAATAACGATATTATGGGTAAAAACTAGACCAAAGAATAAACTATGTGGAAATAAATAAATGAATTAATTATGTGTTAAGGTTGTATTAGAAAAAAAATATTCAGTGATTAAATTTCTTGTATTTCAATCATATTTATTTTGTAAATTATATTAATTTGGTTTTAGAAATAGAAAACACGCATATCGGGTGACATCCAATAAAGTCCGATAAATAAGATAGTCTTAGACCCACGATCAAAGTATGCTAAAGGATTAATGCCCACCACAGACCTACATAATGTCTTATTTAATATGTCTCTATTTTTAGTCAAAAATGTGATGAATAAATAATAATGTTGAAACAGTTGTATTAATTTTCATGGGTAGAGATTATTGTATTTACCATATTGGATTTTTAAAAGAGTTAGAGACAAATAGTTAGACTTTCCACTCTTTATGTTCCTTAAGATCCATAAAAAGTTTATTTTATTGCTTCATGAATGAAAGCCAGTTTTTGGATATCTATTTCTTGAAGTAATGGGTGATATTGAAATTTAATAAAGAAAAACCATAAATGAAATTATGTCTATAATAATAAATAAAGTATATTTCCTTATATTAAATTTTATCAAATGAATTTCTTAATATTAGTAAAATGTTCTTAAATTTATTTTCAAAAATAAAATAATTTTATTTAAACTGATGGTCTTATTAAACATCATAGATTTATGGATTTTAGGCCCTCAACATTTCGTTTATCATACACTTATATGTTAATAAAGTCTTTACTAACTCATTATTTATATTCATGCCTTTCCTCCAAGTACATATCACTATATTCCACTAATTTTCTCCTACTTAGAGACAAAGTTTTAAATTTTTCCATGTGACCATTGAATTTCCCATTTTCACTTTTCTAGAGGGTTTTATACAAACCCTTATTATGATATGGGTTTTAAAATATATAATATATCATAGAATATATCACTATGATCAAGATTAAATTATGATTATTAAATTTAATTAATGTTGGGAGATTGTAATACCAAAAAACAATAAAGTATGATAATTGTGTTTGATAAAGTATATGACATGTGAAAGGTGTTTTCATGGGAACTTTGAAATGAAATGTTATTTTTTATGTACTTGGGAGCAGTAGAGTGGCTGACCAAGGTCATCTCTCAATGGTGGTACTAAATTAAGAAAAATCTTAAAGGTATTATAAAACTAAAATCAAAAAGAATAAAAACACTTCTTAAAAATTATTAGTGGGTTTTTTTACCATTTATAAATGAATAATATTTTTTTGGAAGAAGAATTTTTTTGTTTTCTATTTTTGAAATGATAATCTGTTAGAAAGACACAATAAAAAATGATTTTTTAGAAAATATTTTTAAATGGCCTAATCATTCAAACTCTAACTATTCACATAATTATTGATCAATATAATTTAAATTGATATCCACTTAATTATGATCCCATAATGTTCTAATCTTCTTTCCCAATGATAATTAGCATTACCACCATGATGAAAATATTGAAACCCTATACCTGCTTCAAAACACGAATTTGCAGCACCCTGCTTTGATTGGCATCCTAAATATAGCTTATGGTCAATGGTAAATTAGGTAAAATATCTATTCTCGAAAATATAGATGAACCATGTTTAGGTATTATATTCGAACTCTACAAATTAATCTCGTGTGGTCTTCTTTTACCGATTATGTTTTCACTCTCACAATTTACACAAATATTAACCTCGCATGTTTTTGTGTTAATTGTATAGTTGCTTTATTATATTCTTCTAATTATAAAACTCAATTCATGGATCATATTATGTGAATTAAATTATCTAATTTATTTAAAATAAATGAATTAAAAATGTAAGTGATATATCAACTACTCAAAAACAACTCTTCCATGGGTAGTGTATTCGTTGTAGAAAGATTTTTCATTTTCAATCATTTAGAAAGGGTATAACCAAATATTATTTCTACTATTGAATGACATAAAAAATATGAATATTAATATATTAATAAAATTTAAAATAATTTAATAAATAGAGTCGAAAATAAATGTTTATTGAAATCACAATAATATTACAAAGTAAACAAGAAGAAGAAGGCTTTGATAAAGGGATCCTAGCTTCAAGAGATCTTCCTCCTAAAATTATTCTATAAATGGAGTGAAAAAAATAATTTTCTACCTTAAATATACTAATTCACGTCCCAAACCCTACAAATGTGAAATTCACCAATTTATAGAGTGGACGGAAGCTAGGTTTAAAGAGGTTTCAAGTGTGAATGCAAAAATTAAGCCAAATAAATTAATCCAACATGCACAGCCTATTTGACCACCAAAACTAGTGAACCTGATTTCCTTATAGAAGGTTTATTTGTTATAAAATGGATCCTAGAGACCTTCTCAAAATTTGAGCTTAATACAAGTACATATGAAAAGTTATTAACCCATCACAGAACTGATGTTAAATCTGGTGATTCCAACCCATCTTTCACTTCGGAGACCATTAAGTCCAATCAAATGCATAATTTTACTCATATGTCCTGAATTAAATATTTATCCTATTAATTCAGGAAAACATTAAAAAATAGTATGTTTAATTAATTCAAATATATGTATTTATGTTTTAAATGCTACAGTGAATTTTTAAAGGTTATAACTGGAATTTTCATCAAAATATCAAATGAATAATCTAATCCCAAATATTTTATAAATAAACCTAGATAACAAAATGTGAGGAAATATTTCTATTTATTATCACTAAAATATTAAAAAATGCGATTTAAAACTCCCCCACACTTACCCATTTGCAATCCTTAGAAGAACCTCGTATCTTGTATACCAATAAATTGTGACAAGTAAACAACAATAAAAAATCATAACAGATTTTAAAACATATATCCTTGAGATCAATGAATTCCACCCAAAGAAAAAATGATATCATGCCTCATAAAAATAAATTATTTCAATTTCTCTATTTATATCATTTAATATATTTCCACTTCATTTATCCCCACATTCACACTAAACACTTACCTCACCTGGATTTTCTCTTATCACACAAATAGCAATTTTTCAGTAATGTCTTTATCATCCAAACTCATACATGGGTAACCATAGGCATGATAAATTCTCATATCTCTACCTGATGTGAGTCAAGGAAATATTTTTATCATGATGACTTTTAATGGTTGTGTTATGGATTACAGTTGGTATGCTTTAGGTGTTAAAAATTATGAGGTTGAATGAGGAGGGATTGACTCGTTTTTAATCAAAATTGAATTATTATAATTTTCACTTTAGTATGGTCTTCTCCTTACTACCCTTAGTATCAATTCATCTCCATCATCTTGAAAACTAGTGTAAATTTTGCACCATTCATCATTTTATCAAAAAAATATAGTTTTTTGTGAAATATTCATATAGGCACAAAATTCTTTATTCATTGGAAGCTCTATAAAGGTACAAATTATTTTATCATGAAAGCTCCAAAAAGGAACAATATTCAAAAAAATTGTTTTACAAACAAAAAATATCATCATTATATAAATTTCTACCGAATGTATCAAAAAATGTGGTAGCATAACACAAGACATCTACCCCCACACATAATTTCTACGATATTATAAAATTTCACTTCATGATTTAGTTGGATAGGGAAAATTGGATTGTAATATGGCTAACCTGACAGGATTTTCAAGAAATCTAAGTTCCAAAAGGATTAAATGTTCACGTTTGGCAATTATAAAAAGGATTCTTATAAATGAGGGCTTTAATTCCAAAAAAAATTCCTCAATCATTTAAATCACATGTTCTTCAATCCCTTATGTTTTGATAGAAATAAATCTAATTTTGGCTAAATCAAGTATGGTTTGGTTCTCTCATTAAGTGAGGTAAATGTAATGAATGTGAAAATAATTGTTTAGAAGCCTCACCTAAATAATCAACAGAAAACTGTCTCGGAGTATATAGGGGGTGTTTTATGTGTATAAATAGAGGGATTAGCTTATTAAATTTCAATGGAAAATAATATTGAATAGTGGTAATGATGAAATAGAGAAGAATATATATCGAGGTACAAGTTATAGTTAAATTCATTAAATGTGAAAAATAGGGAATTACACAATTCAATTTCCTAATCTAATAAAAAATAATGATTTTAGGAACTTATAATAATAAATTCAACAGAATTAATATTCATTCACAACTATTTATGTGGGTTCTAATAATTATATGTAAGTAAGAAAACATAATATCCACTCAGTAACTATGAGTGTTGTATTCATATCAGGTGGAACACACACCTATGTACATAAAATGTTTACATGGAAAATAAAATCTCCACCCTTTTGAATATATATTTAATTATTAATAAAAGATTTTATTTGTATAATTTAAATATCCCATATATATAAATTCTCCATAATTTATTATTATATAAATGTGTATCATATGAAATAATATTATCTTTTCTTTTGTAAAATATGATGTGTACGTTGGAATTGAATTGGGATCACAACATAGTGGTAAAAAAGCCATTATTGGAAAATCACCACTGTAAATTAACCCATTATAAACTATTAATACATGGATGACTATAAAATCACAATGAATATTTACACCCATTATATTGGGGTATTTTACAAAAATTATTACAGAAAAACTCAACAGTAGTTATATTTTTATTATAATGAAACATGAGTTCACAAGTCACAATAAGGATAGTGATATGGAAACCTCAATATAATTTATATAATGATTCCTATCTATATTAAGGAAACCCTAATCTATTAAATTAATTATGAATAATTAAAACTACAAGGATGCAATTTATTAATGGGTGATGTAACTACCAAAATTTTACTATTCATTTTCCATAAATAAATATTATGTTTATTACTTATTATATAAAAAAAATTAAAGTAAAATTATTCAAAAATATGTTTAAATAATACTTTACGATAATAATTTAACAATTAAGATTGTGGTTATATAAATATGTAAACATATTTTGAAATCTGTTTAAAAAATGAATATAAATCACATCGAGTAGTGAAAGTCTAGATTATGAAAAATATTATCAAATAATGGAAGGATGTATCATTAAAAGTATTTTCCTCAGTCAACATCAAATATTAACACTGAGGATTATTATATATGTGAAATCATATGCAATATAAATTTATGCTAGTGGAAATTTCCATGAGATCCATGTTAGTGGAAGCACTACCCATGATTACCTCTGGAGCATAATTTACGAATTGATCTTAGAAAAATAACATTATGGGTTATGTAGATACATATTATAAAAATATAATAATGTATAATGTTGTTTATCATATTTATTTAACATTTTTTATTTTTCTATATTTTTAAGAAATATTAAATATAATTTTATATAGTTTTGTTTTATTTTTCTTATTTAAAATTAAAATTTATTAAAATTATAATATTTATATTATAATCTTAACTATGTTAGTATTTTAATCATGTTAATATTAGCTTTGGGATATTTATTAAAATATTTAATATTTAGGTGAATAGTGAACATATCTATTTATCTGAAACCATCAATTTTTATGAAAAATGATTAATATAAAATTTAAGGAATCTATTTTTTACAATATATATATATATATAAAGTAATAAAATCCATTTAGAAACATAATTTTTATCATTTTGGAAACATAAGTAATATTTCAGACCTAAATATTTTTATGCACTTAAGTTAATAAATTTTTTTTTTAAAATTTATAAATTAAATAAAACCAAATGAATTTCATATTTGAGTTCATAATGTCGATATAAATTGATAAATTCATTTTCAATTTTATCATAGAAAATATATAACTTTCGTTAATGTTAGTGTCCCTGATTATGAGGGAAAAGGTAATTTCTAATGAACTATTCGATTATTGTTTTATAGTTTTTATCTGATAAATTATCTTTATATATCATATATAATTAATATAATATAATGTCTAAAAAACTATATATTTTTATTAACACAAATTTAATCTGTAATCAATGACAAATATGATTAAAATCACATAACAGATAGAACATAATATTTTTAGAATTTTTTTTAACAATATACGAAATGAACTAATTGATAAAATAAATTTCCTCATATTTAGAACTTTATTTAGATTAATTTAATATTTTATTTTTATTAATCATACCCAAAATTTTAAAATGGTTTATGTTATATATTTTAGAAAATTATTAATTACTTAGTTATAAAATATTTTCCAAGGTAAAAATTATAATGTGTAAATATAAAAACCTAAGGATAAATGATTAAAACAAGTTTAATTATTTTAAAATAATTATTAGAGGTTTAAATGACCTTATCTCACAACAAAACATTATTTTTCATATTTTGGTCATTTTACCATTGAATAGTATCATTCAAATAATTTAAAATAATTGGATTTCAGAAAAGTTCCATTTTGTTCAATTATAAAAGGAAATCACTTCCACCCATTGAATGATACATATAGAATATAAAATTTCCTCGAATCCCTATGCAGTTTATCCCTCCTATAATTCCATTAAAATTAGTAAATTCCAAGGTCAAAAAAATATATCCTAATCCCTTCATTTCTATGGAGACATTCAAGAGAATGTTCCTGGTCTCAATGTAAGTATTTCTTAATATATAAAAATATATTTTTATTCTATCCCTTCCCAAACATGCATAACTATAGTAATATAATTAAATCAGTGCCATTTTTTATTAAATTATTATTATATTAATTAAATAAAAAATATTTTGTCCATTCCAAAATAATAGAAATATAAAATAACAACGATCATGTGTTTGTGTAGACCATAGCCTCCATAAATTGAAGTGATCCATTTTCATCACCTAATATTTTTAGTGGTTTAAAATTAAATTAAAGAATAAATTTAAAATATATAATTTATTTAGTATTATGATGATAAAAAGTGAAATCCACTATCATTAACTGTTATTCATTAGTAAATGAAAACTTTAACCATACAGTTTGTTGAATACTTCCTCCTTAATGTAATGTATCTCATTATTAATATATTTCATTATTATTTATTAAACCCTTTTAAAATAAATTTATATATATTAAAAAATTTCAATAATATATTTATTATAATTTAATAATGATATTAATTAAAATAAACCACTTCCATATCAATAATTATCCAATTATTCTGGAATATTCAGGTTCTGGTTGATCTAGCCACATACTCTAAAAAGGGTATAAAACTCTATCATAGATGAATATATAAAGATAAATAATATTATTATTATATTTTAATAAAAAAATAATGATTTTTATGGTTTCATAATTTTTATATTACGAATTTAAGTTATTATTAAAATATTATGTTCAATTTCAAAATTTATTGAAATAAGTCCACACTTATTCTACTTTCACAAACCCTAACTAAAACTATTAAATAATTAAGTAAGATATTTGTTTGTAGATATCATTTATATATTCATATAACTTAAAGTATATAAGAATTATTAACTTATATACAATTAATTTTTACTAAAAGTGACATAATTAACTATGCATGAATCAATTAATGTTACTGACACCTGGTGGTTAAAAAATATAGAACTAAATAATATATTCATAAAAAATTATCATAAATGTAGTATATAAAATATAGTTTATATGAATAATATTCTGAAAATTAATATTAATATTGTAATGTTTTGTGTAATGGAGGTTATAGTACATTGCACTAAGTAGAGAAACAAGGTAAGCAGATATCTCATGAGACTTTTATACATGGGTAAAATTATGTTGTCATAGATTAGTGGTTGAATGTGTGCGAATCTCGAAGGAAATATTTCCCTACTCAATTTTCGCCCAAAATATTATCATTATTTTTTGTATTATTTTACTCTCTAATAGATCATTTTTATTGACTATTGTTTCCAAAAATTCTTTATTCCTATCATATGTCATTCTTTATCGTATTTTATGACACATGTTTTATAATCAATGTATTTTTTGTTATGATTTTATTATGAACCATAATTATACTAATATATTTATCTTATTCTACCATATTATATTTTATATTTATAACTTATGATTACCTCTTTATGATCACATTATATAAAAAATTTCTTATGTTTCAATTTTCCCATGTTGTGATGAAAAATAATATGAAATATTTTTTTGCAAGTGTAAATTGAATGGAGAAATTTTTGGAGGTGATGAAAGATTCTTATAGATTAATCATTATCTTTTAAAGTGGAAAAAAGTAAATTATCTGATAATGGAATGGGTTTTGTAAGTTAATGTCTTGTACTATTTCTCTAAAACACTAAACCATAAAGTCATTTAGATTATATTATATGGAAATATTTTCCATAAGTCATGTAATTGATATGATCATGTCTATGGGAGTCATATATAGAGTAGTACATGATGTACTTAAATGCACTATGTAGCATTGATTGATACATGGGGTAAATGAAGACCCTAAAAGGTATTGGTATGATATGGTGAAACAATATTCCCTCAATAGAATTGATGAGTTGGATTGCAAATTTGGCTATATAAGAATATATTTTATATATTTTTCAAAGGATGATAAAGACATGAGGTTTATTTCTATCATGTATATGATTCCCTAAAAACATTGACATTGTTTTAGATACTACTTGTGTTATGCCACAATAGTGAAAGGGATTTAGAGAACCATGATTTTTGATGTCGGTGAATGAGGGAGAAAAACTTATGGTGGAGTGTTTGATGGGTACCATTTTTATAATTTGACATCACATATATTTGATATTTGGTGACTAAGCCTCAATGAGGATTTAGGGTTTATTTTACCTTTTAGTTGTTTTTGGTTTCTACTGCTTATTAACTAGAGCATTAGTATAGCCTCCAAAATTTTCTTGAGAGGTTTTGTATATCAACCCTGCCTTTCCTTACAATTATATTAAACAATTATAAAGATAAAAAACACAATAGTATTACACGTAGTTGATCTAAATTATTAGTGTATTGGGAAAACTAGGACCATACATATCATTTACAGCATAAAACATAATCATTTATTTAATTAATTCTTCTCCATCTTCTTGTTTGCATTAGACCAACCCTTAGTACATGTTGTCATATAAATATATACATACAAAATGGATGAGATAAATTCCCTATAAGAGGATAGATATGAAATATATAACAATGGGTGAGCATAATCATAACATAGGAAAAGGATCACGATCTTGAGAGGAATCATTAACAAAAGACTTGAAATGTCGTAATGTGTAAAAAATAAAACATCATGACTTAGTGGTTAATTACCACACATACTTGTGAAAAAATCATGCATCATGTTCACAAATAATTTATATTTAACTCATGATATTCACTACATTACCAAATGCATTGGAGTGCTGTATAATTCCAGAGCCAGCTGTCACATTGAAACATTCATTTATTGCTATATAATTTTGGGTGAACCTATCACATCATAACATGTCATTATCATGCATGCCACATAGAATGTAACACCCCAGGTAAGTAAAGAATATGAAATCTTTATATTTATCCATATTTTTGAATCAAATATTAATATAACTTTAAAGGAGATGCTATGCTCGATGGCATACCCAATACGCAACAACGAGTTTCTTGGGAATCTTACGTTGCACTCTAATAATAAAATAATATTATTTTAAATGGTAGTTAACGCCTAGCCGTTGTAATGGAGGGAATGAACAGAACTGACTAACAAATGAATATATATGTTTGTCAAATATTTTTACTTTTTACAATAAATGTTAAAGGATTAAAAATGCGAATGAATCCAATTTTAAGCGTAAACATTCTAATATTCTTTAAAAGGTAGA
Source organism: Viscum album (assembly GCA_963277665.1). Classification (NCBI taxonomy): domain Eukaryota; kingdom Viridiplantae; phylum Streptophyta; class Magnoliopsida; order Santalales; family Viscaceae; genus Viscum; species Viscum album. The sequence continues at coordinate 1,254,635,382 of OY728142.1, read as the reverse complement.
TTAACAGCCTTTTGATGGAGAACCTCTTTTAAATCCACTTTTTGACAATTTTATGGGTTATATTTGACAAAATAATATTCTTCTTTATAATCGGGACATCAAAATTTTCTTTGTGTAAATTTTTGGTATTTTTCCGAAAAAGTTCAATTTTTAATGAATAGTGAAAAATGTTGTATTTTAATTCAAGACCTCTTTTTAATATAATTTATTTAGATGATTAGATTATATTTTGAATTTGTTTTAAAGTGAAATTAGAATATATTTTTACCATTAAATCCAATAGTGGTCGTTGGAATTAATTTCACTTTGAAATCATACTTAAACTAGTGTCCATCTTTTGATACTTATTGTTTCACAAAAACATGCAATTTGCTCTGACAGTGGGAATTAATTATTAAATTAATTAATGTGACTTATATGTTTTTAATTTTTTAAAATAGACTTAATTTTTAAATTTTGAATATCAAATATAGCTTAGGGTGAATTTTTGGGATTTTTCTGAAAAACATCATTTTTTGATGAATAGTGAAACCACTAAGTGGTACTTATAAAAACTGATTTTTTGTTTAAATGAAAATTTACCACTTCCATTTTTTGAATTTAAAAAATCCAACATACATGGTTGTCATTAGGAAGTAAAATGTGGTTCAATGAGATTAAAATAATTTTTTGGTGAATAGTAACTTTTAAGTTCTTAATCGCGATTAGAGATAATTAGTGTAGTTTAAGGTAAAAATAATGTTTAAATAATCTGAAATGAACATGAAACATGTCCTAACCTCATTGGATGTGTCATGGACGACCAAGAAAACCCATGGGTAAACTTGGGGACCCCATAAAGCCACTTTGGTTGGAAAATGATATTAATATCTTTTTATTTAAAGTTAAAGTAAAAATGGAACAAACATGAAATGTTTTACTAAAAAAATTTTTACATGTGGTTATACAAATCATATTTTTTACTATAAATATTCATTGGAAAGATAAAGATATTTCCTACATAATAGTATTTTTTATATAATTTTTACACATTAAATAAATTAAATTATTTTTGACATCATGATGATACAGCGATGACCTCATTATTTAACGATTTAAATAAAATGGAAAGATAATGTAATATCTAAGACCTACACATGTCTAAAACCTATTGTATGTGTGGATTTAAAACCCTTATCACCTTATCCTCGAAATAAATTAATGTGGGACCTTTAAAATCCGAAAATCTTTTGAAAATAATGAAACATTTTGTAAGTTTACAAGAGTGCCCCTCCTCTCCTCTTATAAAAGGCCCCCACCTCTACCTCCTTACCCACACTCCCAAAGACTTTGGCTTGGACAACCCCTTCCCATTTTGTCTCTCCAAATCCCTATATTACTCCTTGAAGCCTCATGTTGGGCAGATGTCTTCCCAAGGAAGCTTTCGAGCTCAAACCAAAGGGATTTACCCGATTTTAAGGTAATGTCTTCACTTGTGTCCTCTTGTTTTATTTTGCTTCTCCAACCCCCTAAACTCTTTTTATTAATTTATTTTGTAACAAATAAATTATCTTCAATATAATATGATGTTTTTATAAGAAGGGTTAGAGCTACACTTACACGCACCTACATCTAATGGTTAAAGAACATACTGTTTCCGTGGATGGATAATTTCAGCCTCCGGAAACGATGACTGTTCAACATTATTCTAACACCTTCAAAGGTGGACATTAATATGACACTATATTTATATATGATATATAATATGTTTATGTTTTACTTATGATTATTTATTTTTCATTTATGGCGTACCTTTATGGTTTCCATTATTGGTAAACGTGATATCTTCATTTAAGGAAGTGCGGACTACCTCCCCCTCAAAGTGATTTGATTCGTTAATACCATATGTGGTACGTATAAAGGATATAGTTAATGATATTATATATGATACCATAATGGAATTAAAATACTATTATGTATCATTATGTTTTAAATCCATTAAATATGAAATAGAAATGGAAGTAGCGTTCATGCGTACGTACGGCTTACCGTCTCCATGAATGGTACATTTCATTTCTTATCTCAAAATGTTATGTAATATTATAATTACATATATATAATGGATATATATGTAATATATTACATCTAAATTATGGATATCATTTTGGAATTATAACATATATATCTCTCTCTCATTTTGTTTTAATTCCATTAATATGACAAAAAAATGAAAGTAGCGTTCATGCGTACGTACAGCCTACCGTCTCCATGAACAGGGATTTTCGTTTTTTTATCTCCAAATGATATGGAATAGTATAAAATGAATATTTACTAGATATATATGATGTTTTAATCATTAATACTATTCTGGAAATTATTTACATATAACTACACGGGCAATCTTTTTTCAAACAAGTTCATTTTCGACTCATGTACCAAACATCGGCAAAAATGCCTGATATGAACTAACATTATTAAACAATTATTATAACATTATAATATGTGATATGAAAAGAATAATAATATATAAAGGAGGTACTTAGGAAATTATTAATTTACCAAAGTTTATTATTCAGGAATATAAAGAAATGAACAAGACAAGTTGGACTTCAGGTAAGGGATCCTACTCCTCTATTTTTAAGTACACTCTTTTATGTCATTACTTTTAAGATCATATTTATTATTATTGGGATGTTATTTTATATTAATCCTACTGTACTTATTATGTTCATATGATGAGAGACCCTATTTCCTCTCATCAATCCATTTTGGAAGTTTTGAGTTGCGCCGTTAGGCTGCCGAAATTTCGTAAGAGATCTAACCTCTCTCTTTCTATTTAAGTAATCTCCCTTATGTCAATTCTTGTATGATACTATTTTTTATGATGGGGGATGTTCTTTTATATTCCTCTGCTGTAAATATTATTGTAATGTTATGAGATACCCTATTTCATCTCATCAATCCATTTTTGGAAGCTTTAAGTGGCGCTGTTAGACTGTCGAGTTTTCATAAGGGATTTTTCATCTCACTTTTATTCCTGTGAGATTTATGCTACATTTTCCACAATTTCCATTGAGTGGTGTATCTAATGACCATTATTTTACTAATTGTGTAATATTATTTCATTTATGAGTATTTACATCAATGTTGTATTGCCCTTCTTTCACGGGGCGTATGTTTCGAAAGATACCCATGTTGGTAAGGGAACCTTTCACCCTCCTCTTTTTAAAAGACTTATTTTATTGGGTCTTTTAATTTACATATTTTTATATTGGGATATGTTCTCATATATCCTTATTGATGTAAATTTAATGTCCAAGTGATGAGATACCCTTTTTTTGATGTGACGCCGTTAGGCTGTCAAGGGAACTTCTTAACCCAATTTCGATTTCTTTGGGTTCAACATGTAGTTATTGACTATGTCATCCTTTGAATATGTGTGAATGACCTTTGATTATTTTACACTTAATATCCACTTATATTTTGTTTATTCGTTTGTCACACATAATTATTTAATTTATTTATCCTTAAACCAAGGATACCATCTTGGTAAGGTACTTCGTCTCAATCTCCTTTCATTGAGGCATATTCTGTTTTATACACAACCTTCTTTTATACAGTGTATAAACCCCTTTTACTTTTACATTTAATCAAAAGGAATCTTTTTTATACGAAGTGTTTATTAAACTACAAAAGGAAATGTTTTTGTCGTACATATGCGGTGACAATGACTTATCCACCGCCGTGACCATTATTTGAGTTTCGGCTTCCTCGACAAGCCATACCATCTTTTTAAAAGAAAAATAAATACCATGTTTTACTTTTATTTTATTTTGGTATTGAAAATGGTTTTCATAATGTATTTATATCAATGTTTTGTATTGATATCTTGTTATTGAAAGGTGGAAATGTTATGTTTCCTTTATGCATGTTTTATGTGATAAGATTATGTTATGGTTCTTGGGCATTGTTATGAAGACGGGTGGTTCCGTGATAAACTAGGGGCGGGTGAGCCCGATATAGCTCTCCAATGCATTGGGTAATGCGAAGGAGTGAAACGATAAGGTTTATCCAAAGAGATTTAGGGAATATACTGTGATGGGTATTCCAAAACGTAACCAAGAGGGTTACTCCCTACGTAAGAATGTTATGAATGCCTCAAGTTACCTTTTATGTCTTATGATTTCTATGATTTATTCATGATTTGATGAGGTATGTTAAAGTGCCTATGTTTTATGGGTAATGTATGATTTCATTCTTATGTATATATGAACTCATGTTTCCTTTCCATATTTTTATATCCCTTACTAAGATTTTTATGCTCATCCCATGTTTTTGAAATGTTTTTCACAGGTCAAGGGAAAGGTACGTGATGTGATGATAGTGTCAAGGATGTGTCAAGAAAGAATCCAAGTTTTATTTTAAATATGTTTCTGTTGATGGGAAGAATGAATCCTGTCTTTTATGTAACAACTTTGTTTAAATGTGGAATGTAATGCAAGTTTTATGATCTAATTCCCTAAAACTCTATACCTGAAAAGATCCTCAATGTGTAATCTTGTATTAAGTCAAGATTAAGTAAGGTTTAAGGCTGGGGCCTTATAGTTGGTATCAGAGGTCAGTTTAGAAAACTTTAGAGGTTAGGGTATTCTTTAAGCATAAGTGACATTGCAATAATGGTTAAGATTTCAGAAAAAGTCCTAGTTTTAGATAAAGTGAATGAGTAAGTATCTCTTAGTGTTTATCTTACTCATTAGTACATGATGGTTTTGTTGATATACTCACACTAACCATTTTGGTTTTAGTAAATGGTTGGATCTAGTAGGCATCAAAGTAACAGTGGATGTGAAGGAAACTGTGATAGTTTTTTGAGCAAGCAACTAAATGATATGGGAGCTGCAAAGAGAACTCTTGTGATTATCCTCAAAAAACTATTTGGAGTCATGATTGACCACCTAAACCTTGGTGATTTCTCTAAGACATCATATATGCGAGAAGCAAATCCCTACGGAAGTACAGGTAATAATCATAAAGGTATGTGTGTTAAAAAACCTATGTGTCAATGATGTGGAAAGAAACACCTAGGAAAATGTTTCAAAGGGACAAAAATATACTATAGATGTGGAAATTAAGGTCATAAAGCAAGAACCTGCCATGGAAAAAGGAAGCATCCAGTTGACATGAGGAAAGGGAATGAAGTTCTTTCTGATGGATCAATTGGATATTTTAAACGTGGTGAGCATGGTCATTATGCAAACACATGTCCTATGAAGATTTTTGGTGAATGGGATCACCAAGAGTGTACAAATGTTCGTTTACCAATACCTAATGCCATTCAGATTGAGGATGAAGAAACTGACAATGACCAATCAAAGGTATGTATTATTTCATGACTACTGTTTTCCTATTTTGGAATCTTAGGATATGATTCATGATTTTGTTTGTAGGAAAGAGGTATTTCAGAATAAGTTGTAAAGGAATGGTTAATGGATCATGAAGAATGTTGAATGAGTAATATGTCAACATATAAGGGATTCAAGAGTAATAGTGAAATTCTTAAGAGTATTATGTCTCTTTTGATGATGGGGTTACATTAGAAGACTTTTTATATTATGTGTAACCCTGATTTTTAATATATGCAAATTTTATTCAGGGAATAGTTATTTTTTATTTTGTGGACATAGTTATAAAGAACCATTTGGGTTTATATGATCCTTACTTTTGAGGTAATTATGGGTTACTATATGTTATGATTGAAGTGAAAGGCTTGAGATAAAATTGAGGTTAAATTATGTTATGGTTATTTTTGATGATTTTATCAATTTTTGGGGAATTATTTGAGAATTATATAGTTTTGGAAAAAGGGAAACACGCAGACCGTGTGACTACCCGTCATGTCGGAGAAAGCTGCGGGAATCGAACCCACAACCAAAGTGAGACTGGTATTTATCGCCTACCACTAGACTACGTGAAGTCACTAGTTAGTTTGACTGATTCTTTTTAGTTATATGATTTTATGAATTAAGAGTAAATTGATTTTGGGTTATTTATGAAAATTATTAACCTATCATGGAGGATATGTGATTAGGTTAATTACTTTTCAATACGAGACTTTAGGAGCAACTGATGTTGTTTGGAGATAAATGTTACGATTTAAATTGGAATACTATGTGAGTAAATCCTTCAAATATTTCGGTTTCAATCTTAGTTTGGTTTACTTTGAAAAATTTTATGGACAAATTGATTATAGAATGGTCCTCGTTGAACTTTGGGTTTTGTTGGAAAAATTTTGGAGATTATGAATAGATTTTTTTTATAAAGGGTTATCCTTTTCTGGATTATCTAATCTTGTACTAACCTTTTTGGTTTTGGTTTTGGTTAATGTCTAATGACATGGTAAGTATATAGTTCTCTTTTGTGGATTAGGTGACTCTCTAGAAGTTGATTATAGTACTCTTAATGCGAACAAGTCTCCCTAAATACTCATCTTTTGGAAAAAAATATTAGTTTGATTAAGGAATCTAGTAAAATTTGAAAGTCAGCATGATATGTGATTATGTTTCCTTATGAATAAATTCCACAATTAAAATTAACTTAAAACAAAAATGTTGTCTATTAACTTTTCCTACTAGGGAATCGAATACCGTTTAACCCATCACATGTTTTTGATTTTCTTATGGTTAACTTTCTCCTAGACATGTTTACTATCACTCTCCCTCAAGAAAATGACCCTTTTCTTTTTCTTCCATGTCCATGTTTTTCTACATGGAATCCTAGTATGGGTTAACTCGGGTGACCTCTGTACTTATCTTCCTTTATTATAAAGTGATTGTTTTACTGACTCTTGTTCTGATGTGGGACTTTCAAGGATGTTTCCAAGCCCAATTTTAAAATTGCGAGGACGCAATTCCCAAAAGGGGGGAAGGATGTAACACCCCAGGTAAATAAAGAATATGACATCTTTATATTTGTCCATATTCATGAATCAAATATTAATATTACTTTAAAGGGGATTCTATGCTCGATGGCGTACCCAATACGCAACAACAAGTTTCTTGGGAATCTTACGTTGCACTGTAATAATAAAATAATATTAGTTTAAATGGTAGTTAACGTCGAGCCGTTGTAATGGCGGGAATGAACAGAACTAACTACCAAAAGATTATATATGTTTGTAAAATATTTTTACTTTTTACAATAAATGTTAGAGGATTAAAAATGCGAATGAATCCAATTTTAAGCATAAACATTCTAATATTCTTTAAAAGGTCGATTAACAACCTTTTGATGGAGAACCTCTTTTAAATCCACTTTTTGAATATTTTTTGTGTAATATTTGACAAAATAAAATTCTTCTTTAGAATCAGGATATCAAAATTTACTTTGTGTAAATTTTTGGTATTTTTCTGAAAAAGATCAATTTTTAATGAATAGTGAAAAATGTTGTATTTTAATTCAAAACCTCTTATTAATCTAATTTATTTATATGATTAGAATATCTTTTTAATTTGTTTTAAAGTGAAATTAGAATATATTTTTACCATTAAATCCAATAGTGGTCATTGGAATTAATGTCACTTTGAAATCATACTTAAACTAGTGTCAATCTTTTGATACTTATTGTTTCATAAAAACACCCTATTTGCTCTGACAGCGGGAATTAATTATTAAATTAATTAATGTGACTTATATGTTTTGATTTTTGAATAATAGAATTAATTTTTGTATTCGGAATATCAAATATAGCTTAGGGTGAATTTTTGGGATTTTTCTGAAAAACATCAATTTTTGATGAATAGTGAAACCACTAAGTGGTACTTATAAAAACTGATTTTTCATTTAAATGAAAATTTACCACTTCTGTATTTTGAATTTTAAAAATCCAACATACATGGTTGTCATTAATAAGTAAAATGTGGTTCAATGAGATTAAAATAATTTTTTGGTGAATAGTAACTTTTAAGTTCTTAATCACGATTAGAGGTAATTAGTGTAGTTTAAGGTAAAAATAATGTTTTAATAATATGAAATGAACTTGACACATGTCCTAACCTCATTGGATGTTTCATGGCCGACCATGACAACCCATGGGTCAACATGGGGACCCCATGAAGCCACTTTGGTTGGAAAATGACATTAATATCTTTTTATTTAAAGTTAAAGTAAAAATGAGACAAACAAGAAATGTTTTACTAAAACAATTTTTACATGGGGTTATACAAATCATATTTTTAATTATAAATATTAATTGGAAAGATAAAGATATTTCCTACATCATAGTATTTTTTTTGTAATTTTTACACATTAAATAAATTAAATTATTTATGAAATCATGATGATGCAGCGATGACCTCATTATTTAACGCTTTAAATAAAATGGAATGATAATGTAATATATAAGACCTAAACATGTCCAAAACCTATTGGATGAGTGGATTTATAACCCTTATCACCTTATTCGCGAAATACATCAATGTGGGACCTTTAAAATCCGAAATTCTTTTGAAAATAAAGTAACATTTTATAACTTTACAAGAGCGCCCCTCCTCTCCTCTTATAAAAGGCCCCCAACTCTACCTCCTAACCCACACTCATAAAGCCTTTATCTCGGCCAAACCCTTACCATTTTTCCTCTCCACTTCCCTATATTATTCCTTAAAGCCTCACATTGGGAAGAAGTCTTCCCAAGGAAGCCTTTGAGCTCAAACTAAAGGGATTTACCCGATTTTAAGGTAATGTCTTCACTTGTGTCCTTTTGTTTTATTTTGCTTCTCCAACCCCCTAAACTCTTTTTATTAATTTATTTTGTAACAAATCAAGTATCTTCAATATACTAGGATGTCGTTATAAGAAGGATTCGAGCTACACTTACACACACCTACATATAATGGTTAAAGAACATACTGTTTCCGTGGATGGCGAATTTCTGCCTCCCGAAACGATGATTGTTCAACATTCTTCTAACACCTTCAAAGGTGGCCATTAAGATGACACTATATTTTTATATGATATATAATATGTTTATGTTTCACTTAATATTCTTTATTATTCATTTATGGAATACCTTTATGGTTTCCATTATGGGTAAACGCGATATCTTCATATAAGGAAGTGCGGACTACCGCCCCCTCAAAGTGATTTGATTCGTTAATACCATATGTGGTATGTATAAATGATATATTTAATGATATTATATATGATACCATACTGGAATTAAAATACTATTATGTATCATTATGTTTTAATTCCATTAAATATGAAATTGAAATGGAAGTAGCGTTCATGCGTACGTACGACTTACCGTCTCCATGAACGGTACATTTCATTTCTTATCTCAAAATGTTATGTAATATTATAAGTACATATATATAATGGATATATATGTAATATATTAAATCTAAATTATGTATATAATTCTGGAATTATAACATATATATATATCTCTCTCATTTTTTTAATTCCATTAATATGAAAAAAAATGAAAGTAGCGTTCATGCGTACGTACGGCCTACCGTCTCCATGAATGATGATTTTCGTTTTTTTATCTCCAAATGATATGTAATAGTATAAAATTAATATTTACTGGATATATATGATGTTTTAATCATTAATAATATTCTGGAAATTATTTACATATAACTACATGGGTAATCTTTTTTCAAACAAGTTCATTTTTGACTCATGTACCAAACATCGGCAAAAATGTCTGATATGAACTAACATTATTAAAAAATTATTATTACTTTATAATATGTGATATGAACTGAATAATAATTTCTAAAGGTGGTACATAGGAAATTATTAATTTACCAAAGTTTATTATTTAGGAATATAATGAAACGAACAAGACAAGTTGGACTTGAGGTAAGGGATCCTACTCCTCTCGTTCTTTTTAAGTACACTCTTTTATGTCATTCCCTTTAAGCTAATCTTTCTTATGATTGGGATGTGCTGTTATATTAATCCTACTGTTCTTATTATGTTCATATGATGAGAGACCATATTTCCTCTCATCAATCCATTTTGGAAGTTTTGAGTGGCGCAGTTAGGCTGCAGAATTTTCGTAAGAGATCTAACCTCTCTCTTTCTCTTTAAGTACTCTCCTTTATGTCACTTCTTGTAAGCTCCTCATTTTTATGATGGGGGATGATCTTTTATATTCCTCTTTCTGTAAAGTTTTTTGTAATGTTATGAGATACCCTATTTGATCTCATCAATCCATTTTTGGAAGCTTTAAGTGGCGCCGTTTGGCTGCCGAGTTTTCGTAAGGGATATTTGATCTCACTTTTATTCCTGTGAGATTTATGATACATTTCCACAATTTCCTTTGAGTGGTGTATCTACTGACCATTATTTTAATCATTGTGTAATATTCTTTAATTTATTAGTATTTACATCAATGTTGTATTTTCCTTCTTTCACGGGGCATATGTTTCGAAAGATACCAATGTCGGTAAGGGAACCTTTCACCCTCCTCTTTTTAAAAGACTTCATTTGTTGTGTCTTTTAATTTACATATTGTTATTTTTGGATATGTTCTCATATATCCTCATTGATGTAAATTTTATGTCCAAGTGATGAGATACCCTTTTTTGATGTGACGCCGTTAGGCTGTCAAGGGAACTTCTTAACCCAATTTCAATTTCTTTTGGTTAAACATGTAGTTATTGACTATGTCATCCTTTGAATATGTGTGAATGACCATTGATTATTTTACACTTAATATCCACTTATATTTGGTGTATTCGTTTGTCACACATAATTATGTAATTGATTTATCCTTAAACCAAGGATACCGTCTTTGTAAGGGACTTCGTCTCAATCTCCATTCATTGAGGCATATTCTGTTTTATACACAACCTTCTTTTATATGGTGTATAAACCCCTTTGACTTTTACGTTTATTAAAAAGGAATATTGTTTATACGAAGTGTTTATTAAAAGACAAAAGGGAATGTTTTTGTCGTACGTATGCGGCGAAAATGACTTCTCCGCCGCCGTGACCATTATTTGAGTTTCAGCTTCTTCTACATGCCATACCATCTTTTTAAAAGAAAAATAAATACCATGTTTTACTTTTCTTTTATTTTGGTATTGAAAATGGTTTTCATAATGTATTTATATCAATGTGTTGTATTGATATCTTGTTATTGAAAGGTGGAAGTGTTATGTTTCCTCTAAGCATGTTTTATGTGATAAGACTATGTTATGGTTCTCGGGCATTGTTATGAAGACGGGTGGTTCTGTGATAAACTAAGGGCGGGTGAGCCTGATATAGCTCTCCAATGCATTGGGTCACGCGAAGGAGTAAAACGATAAGGTTTCTCCGATGAGATTTAGGGAATATACTATGATGGGTATTCCAATACATAACCAAGAGGGTTACTCCCTACGTAATAATGTTATGAATGCCTCAAGTTACCTTTTTTATCTTATGATTTCTATGATTTATTCATGATTTGATGAGGTATGTTAAAGTGCCTATGTTTTATGGGTAAAGTACGTTTTCATTCTTATGTATATATGAACTCATGTTTCCTTTCCATATTTTTATATCCCTTACTGATCTTTTTATGCTCATCCCATGTTTTTGAAATGTTTTTCACAGGTCAAGGGAAAGGTACGTGATGTGATGATAGTGTCAAGGATGTGTCAAGAAAGAATCCAAGTTTTATTTTAAATATGTTTCTGTTGATGGGAATAATGAATCATGTCTTTTATGTAACCAATTTGTTTAAATGTTGAATGTAATGCAAGTTTTATGATCTAATTCTCTAAAACTCTAAACCTGAAAAGATCCTCAATGTGTAATCTTGTATTACCTCAAGATTAAGTAAGGTTTAAAGCTGGGGCCTTATATAGAACATATATCGAAAATGAAAATAATTAACCATTGAAATTAATAGTTTTCATTTCATAAGAACTTATTCATAAACATTGGGTTCACAAATGATTGTGGGAATAACATACTAGATACAATAACCATCAACCTAGAGTGAGAAATTCAAAGTGTGTTTATGAAAGAAGAGTTCATTTGGAAAACATTTGATTAAAATAAACTCTATTGGAAAACATATATATCCCTGAAAAGTTAATATAATGATGAAAAAATGATTTGTAATGATTGAACATTCCAAAAATGGAGTGAAAGAGGGAAAACCTGAAGATTGAAAATTCACTTCAAGAATTTCCCCTTACCTTGTATCTGATCACTTTCTTCACATTAATATCGTTTCTAACCACATTAGATTTAGTAATTATCAATTAAATAACCTTTTTTAAATATATATTGTTCATTATGGTTTCATTAAGTTATTTTACGGGCCATTGGATGACTTATAGAGTTTAAAAACATTGTTCAGGAATGTTCATTTTTATGGTTTTCTTTAGCGGTTCACTTGTATTCATAAATGGAAGTTCATATAGAACGTGGGTAAACATCCAGAATGGATATTATATCTTATTAATTATCATATTGTATTTTTAATGATCTTATAATTTATTATAATATATACCATGTGGACGAATCATTAGATGGTATCTAAATAATGATCGTTTGGGTTAATTCAGAGGTCTTTCTTCCACAACGATCGTTTTTCTTTTAATTATTTAGTAATATAAACATAAATTATTTTCATAACATTAAATAGGATATAATACATATAAAATATTCTGTTTCAACTATAAAAATGGTTTCTTGACCAGATCTGAAGGTGGTAAAGGGCAAAAGGAAAATAAACCATTCTTGAAGGTGATAAATTACACCATATGAACAACATTTTCCATTCTAAAATAAAAAGAATAGGAGAAGGTGGTTGGATGATATAATATCCCATTATAATCATAAAACTAAATTAAATGTATAATAATTATGTTACCATACCATTTTTATTATGGTAGGTGTGGACAAAATAAGAAAAGAAATTGAAATTATTAGGAAATTAAAGGAAAATAGAGAGAAATGAATTACCTCTTGAATCCTCCTCTTGAGATCATATTTAAAGAAGATACTATGGGTCTATTGATGAGACCAAAAGCTCTTGGACATGTGATAGGGGCTATGGATTATTATTGTGAAATTTTTAGACAATTATTCAAACAAGAGAGAAGTGGTTTGGCAAGGGGAGGGAGATGGTTTATTTATACATGAAGAGGGGTGTTTTAAGAATAAAATATTAAATAAAAATATATATCAAATGTTAGAGTTTAAATGGTAGTTACTTGACATAAAAAATAATATATTAATATCATATAATTATTATTAATCTTTAAATAATCTTTATAATTTTGATTTATTAATTTTTTAAAAGGAAAGTAAAAGAAAGGAAAAAAAATACTTTAAGGAATCATTTTTTGACTTCAGGCTTTCGAAAAAAAATTAGGTTTGTAAATTGAGTTTATTGATTTTTAGGGAACTATTTATGAAATTAAATATTTCATGGAATAATCTAATGTTCTATAAAATTTATTTATCATTACATCATTAATGATGCAATTGTTGATACACTAGTTATGTGAAAACATGTATTTTTTGAATTCACCTAAAAAATTGAAGTATTTTATAAAAATCCCAAAAGTTTACCCCATATATTTTTTTACATTTAGAATCAAAAAATGAGTTCCATTTTTCATAAATATTTTTCTAAATATTATTAATTTAATATTTAATAAAAATTATAATTTACTTGAAAATTACAGTTTTAAAAATAAAAATTATTTTTTAATGCATTCATAAAATATATAAGGTCTTAAAAATTTATCTTAAAACTAGAAGTAATATAATTTTTAATTTATGAACACAATTTATCAAAATAAATTTAATTTTAAATTAATTAATTAATTATAATTAATTATTTATTACTTACAAAAATACAAATATTTTTACTAATGTCAAATTATCAAATTATAAGATGCCTAAAGTTTATTAAATCTTTTAAGGGTAAGGATTATATAAAATTTTCTGATTTACTATTCATAATGTCATATTACTATTCATAAGGGTATGTTACTGTTCTTATGGGTGTCTTACTATTCACCAGAAATTATGTTTGTTCTATTTGACTCAAAAAATCACCCTAAACACAACCATGTATGTCTGATTTTTGAAATTAAAACCATTGAAGTGGAAAAATTATGTTTAATGGTCGCATAGTATTATGTATCATTATATGTCACTGTTCTTCCTAATGTGATAATACTATAAGGCATAATTATCCATTGATAAAACATTGGGTCGTTACATTCTTCACCCCTTATGAAATTTCTCCCTCAAAATTTTGTTTTAAAAAAATAGTTGAGGGTACTTTTCCTTCATCACCTGCTACAGATCCCAAGTATATTCTTCAAACTTATGGTTCCTCTATAACACATTGACATGGTGGGTTGTCTTGTTTTATAGAATCATATCTCTCTGGTCCATAATATTTATTGTTTTCTCCTCATATGAGATTTAATCTTCTAGTTGTACAACCTCTGAGTTAAGTACATGTGAGGGCTGATATATAAATCCTTTGGAGTGATACGTGAAACACATCTTAAACTTCAGCCATATTCTTTGTAAGCACAAGCTGATAGGCTATATCTTCTATGAAGTCAAGTATATCAAAGGGGACAATGTACCTTGGGTATAGCTTCCTTTTCATCCCAAACCACAATACTCTCATCCATGGTGATATTTGAAAAAAGACTTTATCTCCAACGCCGAACTCCAATTCTATTCAATAGTTGTCTGTATAGATCATTTTCCGAAATTTAGTAGATTTGATGTGTCACTAGATTACTTGAACATTATCTACCGTCTATTGCACAAGTTTAGGTCCAAGTATATTTCTTTCTCTAACTTCATCTCAATAAGTTGGAGTTCTACATAGATTTCCATATGAAGGTTCATATGGAACCATCTGAATACTCAAGTGGAAGATATTATCATATGAGAGCTCAACCAATGAAATATTATGACCCCATCGAACTTTGAATTCTAAAGATTAGGCTCTTGGAATATCTTAAAGTGTTTGAATAGTCCTTTATGATTTTACATAAGTTTAGTGGTGATAGGTCGTGCTGAAATTTAATTCAGTAGTCAATGCACATTGAAGGGTCCTCAATAATTTAGTTGTGAACCATGGATCATAGTAAGAAAAAATTGAGAGTGGAAAACTATGCAGTCTCACCACTTCATTCACATATATCATTGTGGGTTGATCAAATGAGAGGTCTTCTAGAATAGTGATAAAATTGGAAGTCTTGGTGAGTCAGTCAACCACAACACATATCGTATTATTTCCCTTCGACGTCTTTAGGAGTCCCGTGACAAAGTTCATAGTGACATTCTCTCATTTACACATTGGTATAGAGATTATATAGAATTTTTTTCTCTTCATTAACTTGCTGACATACAAAGCACATTAACATGTACTCCACGATATCCTTCTTCATGTTATCCCACCAGAAGTTTTCACAGATATCTTAGTACATCTTGGTTCTACTAAGATGAATAGAGATTTTTTAGCTTTTTTCATTTTCCAATATCTTCTTCTTTATCCTGGGTGATGAAGGTACATAATGTCCCATTCCAAACTGAATCACAAAATCATCATCAATATGGAACTCTTGCGACATCCCTTTCATTACTGCAGTCACCCTCTTTTGTCACTCCAGATCATCCCTTTGTGTCTCCTTAATCATATCTTGGATTGATGGTTGTGAAATAATTTGGGAAAGGTAGGATGTATCCCCTTCCCTAAGTATTTCCAAATCCATCCTCTGCATATCCAAGAGGATAGGGTCTTTATCAATCTGTAAAATGGATAGAGTAGTAGGTTCTTTTCTTCTTAGAGCATCAGGTACCATGTTCACCTTTCCTAGATGATAGTGAATAGAGTAATTGCTATCATTTATTAGCTCTAACCATCTCTTTTTCTGTATGTTGAGATCATTTTCTGATAATATATACTTTAATCTCTTATAGTCGGTGTATATGTCACACTACTGACCATAAATGTAGTGCTTCCATATTTTCAAGGAAAAAATCCTAGCTGCTAGCTCTATATCACATGTTTTGTAGTTCTACTCATGGATATTCAATTTTGTGAGGCATAAGTTATCAAATTTTCATATTGCATGATTACACAACCAAAGACTTTCTTTGAATCATCACTGTATATAACAACAAAATATCCAATTTTTTGTAGTGTGAGTACAAGTGTAGTGATCAGTCTTTTCTTTAAATCCTTGAATCTTCCCTCAAATTCTTCCTTCCAAATAGACTTTACCCATTTCCTTATTTTCATAGTTAGTGGCCTTAACAATCATGTTATTTTTCTCACAAAACATCTGTAGTACCCAGCTAATCCACAAAACTATAGATTTCTGTGACACTAGTGGTCCTGGTCCATTCCTCAATCACCATTGTTTTTTAATGGTCCATTGAAATTTTTTCACTTGTGATCACATGTCCCATGAAATTTACTTTCTTTGTCCAAAAGCCACACTTTCTAAACTTGGTCTAAAACTTATCCTTTCTCAATGTCTCCAACCCAAGTCATAGATGTTCTTTATGTTCCCCTTTCTCTTGGTGTAGATGTGAATATCATCGATAAAAACTACCACAAATTTTTTGTTGTAATTTCTAAATACTATATTCATCAAATCCATGAATATTTTAGGGGAATTATTATGTCCCAAAGGCATCACCAGAAACTCATAGCGGCCATTCCTTGTATGGAAGGAAGTCTTCTGAATATCTTCCCTCATCACCTTATGTTGATGATATCTAGAATTAAAATCCACATTTGAGATGCATTTAGATCCTCTTAACTGATTTAACAAGTCTTCAATACTTAGAAGAGGATACTTGTTATTTATGGTGTTCTTGTCTATTTCCTGATAATCGATACATAGCTGCATTGTTCCATCCTTCATCTCGACAAAGAGCACTAGCACACCCCAAGGTGATTCACTACGGCTTATAAACCTTTTCCAGATGCTCTTGCAATTTCTTCACTAACTCCACCAGTTTGATATGAATCATCTTATAAGGACACATTGAGATAAGAGTATCTCTGGGTATAATTTCTATTGGGAACTCTACCTCATGATCAGGGGGAAGTCTGGGTTACTCTTGAGGAAATACATCACTGTATTCCCTCATTATGGGCCTTTCTGCAAGGTTGAAACTTTCCTTTGACTCAGCCATTTTGGCGAGGTATGCTTCTTCATAGGGTATCAACACCCACACTACTGAAGGATTTTTCAAAAGATTTTCATGATATTCCTTGCAATATTATAGGATTATGTGATGGTTCAGAATATGAAAATATATTTCATTTTCCCAACAGTTGATACATGCTCTATATAAAGAGAGCAAATCCATTCCCATTATGGCATTTAATTCCTCCCAGGTAAGTATGGCAAGATTTGATGGAAGAATCCTCCCACATATGCCAACATGAGATTAGTCAAACACATGGGTTGAAATGATTTCACCACTTGGTGTTTTTATAGATACCTCTACTTCACGGTTTTGGGGCTTTGATTCTATAGTTATAGAAGACATTCAAGATATAAAAAGAATGTGTAGGACCATAATCAAATAATAAATTTTCCATTATTGAGTGAATAGGAAGTGTACCTTGTACGAGATCATTATATTACTCCACTTACCTAGTATTGATGGAAGAAGCCTTCTCTTGTTCCTTTGGGTTTGGTGGCTTCTGACGGTGATTAATATCGTGGACTCGAGGTTTTGTGCAATGTCTTTCATCATTCCCTTTCTCCATACAGTTGTATAATTGGACCATGGGAGGTTCTCACCATTCATCCACTACATTGTCCTTATTTTTCATGTCTTATCAACACTCTTGAGCATGGTTTCATTCTGTCACAAACTTGAATCATTTCCCCATTCCTTGGAGGTTGTTCCCATGATGCAACTTCCAACATTTTTTTGCATGTGGGGCATTGAGTTTTCTTCCCCTCGAATGAGTTTTGGGCCCCATATCTCCTAGTTCCCACAATTTTATAAAATAGAAAAGGTTAGAACAAAACATAAGTCATCAAGTCATGAATAAATAACTTATTCATTTTTAAAATATTCACAAAAATAATAACATATGGGATCCCCATGTGAAGCTTCTTGTGAGCATATTTGTATTTAGTCATATGCAAGATGTTTTCTGAAGGGTTCACTAATCATAATTCCCAAATTCACTAAAATTTTCCTCTGATACCAAGTATAGAAAACCTAACATTTATTAAATTACTATTACATCATTATAATGATAAACAACATAATATTATTACACATAGTGGAACTAAAGGATTAGTGTCTCGAGTAAACTAGGACCATACATAAAATTTACTACGTAAAACATAATCATTTATTTAATTCCTTCTTCTTCATATTCTTATTGGATCATGATCTCTACATAGTATATGAAGTCACCTGAGGATATACATCAAAAAGGGGTGAGAAAAATATCCAGTAAGAGGATAGATATGAAATATATAACAATGGGTGAGCATAATAATAAAATTTTAAAAGTTTCATGAACATGATAAGAAGCATTAATAAATGAATTGAAATGAGGAAATGTATAATAATTAAACATCATGTATTAGTGGTTAACTACCACACATACTTTTGAATAAATATAATATATTTTTCATGCATCATTTTAAATTAACTTGTGAGATTCATAACTTTAGCTAATCCAATGAAGCAATGTATATTTTTGGGTGCACCCATCACATTCATGCAATCATATTGCGCTATATAATTTTTGGTGCACCCATCACATCGTAACATTATAATTATCATGCATTCCACATAGAACATATATTAAAAATTAAAATTACTAAACCATTTAATGGAATGAGTGTCATATCATTAGAAAACATTCATAAACATTGGGTTCCCAAAAGAAAGTGAGAATAACAAACTTGATACTTTAACCCTCAACCATGATTGAGAAATAAAATGTCTGCTAATGAAAGAAGAGTTCTTTTGGAAAAAATGTATATCATAGAAAAGGTAATATAATGTTTAAATAAAATGGTTTTTAATGAGGGACCATACAAAAAATGGAGTGAAAGAGGGGTAACCTGAATAAAGAATGTAACGTTCGAGAATTTCCCCTTACCTTTTATCTGAACACATTCTTTGCATTAATGTACCATATAACAACATTAGATTCAATAATTATCAATTAAAAAACCTTTTTTACATGAATATGTTTCATTATTGCTTCATTAAATAATTTTATGGTTCTTTGGATGAGTTATAGTGTTTAAAAACACTGTCTGGGAATGTTCAAATTTATGGTTTTCTTGAGTGGTTCACTTGTATTCATAATTATAAGTTTATGTAGAACATGGTTAAACATCCAGAACTGATATTACATGTTATTAATTTTATTCTATGAGATTAAATTGTCTTATAATTTATTATATTATATACAATGTGGATGAATCATTAGATAAGATCTTAATGATGACTGTTGGGGTTAATTTTGTGGTTTTTCGTCCACAACAAACTTATTTCTTTTAATTATTTTGTAATGTGTACATAAACAAATTTCAGAAAATTAAATAGGATATAATACATATAAAGTATTATGTTAAAAACATAAAAATGGTTTCATGAATATACTGAAACGTGGTAAAGTAAAAAAGAAAACATGTCGTCCTTGAAGGTGATAAATTAACACCTCAGGAACAATGTTATCCTTTTAAAAATAAAAAGAAAATGAGATGGGGGTTGGATGATATAATATCCCATTAGTATCATAAAATTACATTATATTTAGGATAATTTATTTACCATACCATTTGGATGAAGATAGGTGGTGTTAGAATAAGAAAATAACATGAAATTTAAAAGGAAATTGAAGGAAGAGAGAGAGTGGAATTACCGCTTTGATCCTCCTCTTGAGATCCTCCTACGGAAGCTAGGATTGGTATCTTGATGAGACCAGAAGCTCTTAAAAATGGTATAGGGGCTAGGGATTATTCTCGGTCCGAGTTTGGATATTATTTGAATCTTTATAGATGTGGTTTGGCAGTGGAGAGAGGGGTTATTTATACATGAGGAGGGGGTGTTTTTAGAATTAAATATTAAATAAAAATATATATCAAAATTTACACTTGTAATAGTAGTTTTTTGACATCATAATTAATATATAAATATAATATAATTTTTATTAGACTTTAAATCATATTTATAATTTTAATTCATTATTTTATTAATAGGAATGTGATAGAAAGAGAAAAATATACTTTAAGGAATCACCTTTTGAATTTAGGTTCGGGATAGTTATTCTTAGGTTTGTAAATTGAGTTTATTGTATTTTAAGGAATACTTTATGAAATAACTTATAACAAAGAATAATATAATGTTCTAAAAATTTTAAGTCATCATTATATCATGAATGATACAATTTAAGATACACCAGTTATATGAAAAATTATAATTTTACTATTCACCTGAAAATTAATGTATTTTAGAAATATACAACAAATTCACCCTAACCATTTTCAGACTATTAGAATCCAAAAAATGAAGTCCATTTTTCGAAAATAATGATTTATATATGATTAATTTAATAATGAAATAAATTTACAATTTATGTGAAAAATATTCTTTTTAAATTTAAATCTGATTTTATAATACTTTCATAAATTACAGAAGGTCTTACAAAATTATCTATAAATTAGAATAAATAGAATTGTTTATTTAAAAAAATTTAAGAAAGTAAATTTTATTTTAAATTAATTAATTAATTTTAATCAATTATTTATGACGTACAAAAAAAAATATTGTTAGTAAGTCCTAATTATCACTAATAAGATTCATAAAGTTAATTTAATCATTCAAGGTTAAGGTTAGTATTAATTTTGATGATTTACTATTTCATAAGGTTCATATTATTATTCACAAGGGTAGGTTACTATTCGTATGGGTATGTTACTATTCACCAAAAATTATGTTTGTTCTATTATACTCGAAAAATCACCCTGAACAAAACAGTGTATGTCATATTTTCAAAGTTCAAACCATTGAAGTGGAAAAATTATGTTTAATGGTCACATAGTATATAGTATCATTATATTTCATTGTACTTCATAATTTTATTATACTATATGGAATAATTATCCATTGATAAAACATTGATTCATTACATTTTGACTAATATCCAATTGAGTATACCTATCATTCTACCGATATATATATATATATATATATGCATCACATGTATATTAGATGGATTTAGAGACTCATCTAGATACCACTAATTTAGATTGGAGTTGTTGGGGAGATTCTGGCACATGATTTGTTCTATGGTATTATTTTTTTTCTTCCATTTTTAAGATATCCCCATTCATGACCTAATGTCTTTTCCTTTACTTTTATATTCATGGCATGAAATTTGTATTTTGATGTTTATATAAACTCTCCACACTTTCAATTATTTGAGGTTAATTCCTATCATATCATTTATTTCATACCCACTCTTCTAATATCTAACATGTGTCCTATTATAGGAAATATTTATATTTAATTGTCTCCTTTTCTTCACTATCATCCCATGAGGTACACTAGTGGATCGTGTGGGGTCCAGAAATTACATTAGTTTCCACTATCCATTTAACTAATATAAATAACAAGATTAGACTTTATTTATAAGAAAATAAATAACAAGTATACTCTTCCCATAGGTATATAATTTTATAAAAGAAAATAATTGACAGAAT
Organism: Viscum album; assembly: GCA_963277665.1. Taxonomy (NCBI): domain Eukaryota; kingdom Viridiplantae; phylum Streptophyta; class Magnoliopsida; order Santalales; family Viscaceae; genus Viscum; species Viscum album. The sequence continues at coordinate 1,254,613,654 of OY728142.1, read as the reverse complement.
TAAATAGACCAATGATTCAAAAAAATTACATCTCATTGAGAAATGATTTAATTTAGGATATTGTGGTCTATGTATTCAAATAATTATTCATAAAATATATATTTCATTAAACAATTCATGTTATGAAAAAATATAAATAATTTCATGTCATGAGTGTTATAGTTATTTTTATTGGGCTACATATATTTTGAATAATAAATAATCTACCGTATAACTTTTATATCATATTAAAACAAGTCATAATTTCACATCAATAAAATATACATAAAACCCTTCACTAAGACATTTAATGATTTTAATAGGTTTTTTGGGTCAACATTATCTTTGGATCATGGAATTAGGGTTCAGATAACTGAAAACAATAAATTTGACACTATTCAATATCAAATATATTATAAAAAATATATAATCCTTGAATATTCCTTGACGCATCAATGACACTACATAGTAATACATTGAAAACTCACTGTCTCAATGAAACTATTTGGAATATTACAAAATATTACTATTTATACCTTATTAGAACCTATTAAGATTCCTGCTTCAGATAAATTATAATGATAAATAATATCATGATTAACAAATCCATGGTGAATTGTCTGGTGGGATATCTATGATGGTTTGTGAGATCAGATTATTATCCTCTATGAAAAATATTTTCTTTTAAAAAGTGTGATAAAGATAATTATGGGTTAATCAGTCACGATGGACCATGATTATTCTTAATGATGATATTGGGTGATAATAGATTATCTTCAACCTAATTTTATTAATGAACCTTGATATTAGATTCTTATGGGGTAGGATCAATACATGGTACATCGATACCATGTATTTTTATACTCACACATGAATCAAAACAAACACATTGTTAATATTTTCATTTATAGATAAACCAAATGGGGGGTTATTAATGATTATAGAGCATGGAGATGGAAAAAAAATCTATATAACTAATGGAGTGGTGATATAATTTTGATGGAAACTATTATTTCATTAATATCAAGTCAAAATCAACACGGTATGTGATGGTTTTACATGGTGATTACTTTTTCATTATTTCACATTTTTTATATAGATTTTTCATACATACCTCAATTATTTTGTTTATTTTATATTTCATATATATTATAGTTTATAATTATGTTTAATTGTAGGAGAATGGTTGTTTTATTGGTAATGGATCCCATGATTATGTAGATACTTAAATGATAGTCTTTATCTGTTATCCTAGTCGATGTGACTTGGTGTGTTCACTTAGTGATTCTACCAATATAATAAGTATTGAAAGGATTCTTTCTCAAAAATTGATTTTGAAGTCATAGGGTTCTTATGAAATTAATTATTAAAATTAATACAAAATTTATTATGATTTTTTGGATTTTATTAATCAAATCATTGAATAATACTTTGAAATATAATTCATTATTGTTCGTAATAATTTAGAATGATTTTATACACTACGATAATTTGATAGACATGATTTCCCCATTATGATGTATAAAAATTTTTGTTTGAAGATAATTTATAAGAGCATTTATTACATGATTGACTTATGAATGATTTGTATTTAATTTTTTTGAAAATTTTTTTGGAATGGGATATTATGTCAAAAAATAGATTTAATATCAAATGTGTTCATAAATTAATCATATATTTTTAGTGTAATATTTTTTTATTTGTACAAAAACTGATTTGTAAATGAATAAGAAAAATGATTTTTTATTATAAAAGAGGAAATTATGAGTTATTTTGAGAATGATGATTAGATATTTTATTTATAGGAAGATGGATATATGTTATATTTTGGTGGTATAATGTAGTCTTTTAGTGGAGAATACTATTTATAGTATTTCAAATGTGATGAAAAAGAATAAATTGAATTGAAATAAACAAATTAATGAAATTTATTGACTTATTATATTTATGTGCTATGGAAAAAAATTTTAAATTGTGATTAAAATAGTTAATAACTAAAAAATATTTTGATTTTTTGATAGAATAATCTTTGATTAATTTTTTTGATTATTCTTCAGCACTGATTAGTTGAGTTTCCTTTAATATTCATGGATGTGCATATACCATTTTTTTAATTTTAGAAATAGATCAATCTTGTCATATTAATTTACTATGACACAACCTCTTGACTTGTATTAAGTAGAACCCAATATCCATGTTATGTTAGATTATAAGGGATATCCAATACCTATGTTGAAATCACTGATGAACAAAAAGTTCCCTTACTTATGATTTATTGGATTTTTTTATATGGATATAGTATTCTACATATATAATATATTTTTATTGAATTATTCGATCAATGATATTTTATTAATGGTCAAGATATAGGTTGTTGGAAGTGGTTTATGGGGGCCCTTAATGATATATATATATACATATCATTTAATAATTAATTAATATAATTCATCCTCTATGAAAGATGAGTTATCTGGGTAAAAAATATATTTTTTTGTACTATACTCACCCTTAATTATTTTATCAATTTTGTATTTGTAGCATTCTATTTGAGGAGATATTTTATGTTAGTAGTCTGTAGTACATGATTGTTATCTAGAGTTATTGGTATTCGAATTTTCATTGATTTTCAATATGATGTATGTGTGGATTTATTATTATGGATTTTTTGTTAATGTAATGTTACTTCATTTTTTAGATTTCATAAAAATATCATATATTTATTATTGTTGTGATATTTTTATATATTTACAATAAAATATAAAGATATTTTATAATTGGCCTATGGTGATTATATTTAAAATATAAATTTATAATATATGTTAAATTTATGACCTTGGTTTTAGTCACAACCCAATTAACTACTACAGGTAGATTTCATGGGTTACTCTTGATATCACCAATGACTTGTGAGGTGTCCTGGAAATGTCATGTCAAGATAGAATGGAATCATATATTTTTTTTTTCTTATATTGTTTCAAATGGATAATGGTAATGTAAAAAATTAAAAAAAACTTATTTTATGGATTATTTGGATATCATACACTTTTTTAACCTTAAACATCATGGAAGAAACATAAGATGATTAAAAAATGTGTTAATATGGAATTATGATGATTTATGGTGATTTATTTATAGTTATAAATAAAATCATGGGATCTATAATTATTATCTTTTGATAGTTGTTTGTCCATTATTAATAACTATAATAAAATTTTGGATGTGTTCATGATAATTTCATATAAAATTTCATAGTTATTGTTTTTTTTTAAATTATTTTTATGGATGTGTATTATTTAAATTATCACGTTTATGATGATTAGGGAGATAATATAGATAAATGGTATATTGGGAGATGTATTTTGGTAATTACCTAGTGTATTTTCAGTTGGTGATAACGATAAATTTTTTTAGTGATTAAATATTCAAATGATAGAGATTAATTTTGATAAAAAAATTTATAAGATTCATTGATATCAGAGATAAAAAATAATTATTTTTATTGGATACCTCCATCAAATAATTAAATAGATTAAAGGTGTTGTTGTATGTTTATATCATTATATAGTATGGTTAGACAAGTTGATCTATTCAGTTGACTTGTATGACTAAACTATTATTATTTTAGATATGATACATGATATGCTATATAATATTTGGGTAATTCTAGATCATCAATGTATGTTTTTCTAAAATAAATATATCAACATTTTGAATTATTTTAAGGCATGGTCATTTGGATGGTTTTACATAGTAATCCATGACATCCATGAATGTTTAAAACCATTAGTTATTTTGGATTTTCTGTTTCACATAGTTATGGGGTTACCATTCTCTATTATTCTAGTATTTTATAAAATAAAATTAAAATTATATAATCGATATTTTCTTTGATTAAAATGGGTTTATCTGTATATTTTTTGAGCCTTAAAATTTGATATGAATGATATAAATTGATAATAATCCTTTATTTTATTGGATAATTATTATGGTTTAGGTTATTTTAAGAAAGAAAATAATTAAAGTGTTATTTAATAAAGATATATGGAAAATTTAAACAATGGATTATTTAATTTTATAGAGTATATTTTGTATTTTATTATTTAAATTATGAAATAGTTAGTTATATAATATCAAAAGTGATGTTTGAGACCACAATTTTATCTATAATGGCGATTTTACAATTTGAAAGAATTTTGATAATAATTTAGGAATACGATAATTAATTGAAGAGGTTGTGATATGTAACATAGTTTGAATACATAGTTAAATACACCGGTATATATTTTTAACTCATAGAAGTGGTTAATGCCTATGAAATTTAGTCCTTGTAATGAAAAATATGGTATCCTTTATATTTATTGTTTGACAGGGTTTATCAAGTGGTTAATTGTTAAATTAACCTATAAATAAACCTTTATCACAAATTAAATATCTTAATTTTGACGTAATACTACTTATAAACACTTTATTACTCTCCTGAATATGGTAACTCTTCAAAAGTAATTTATATGTTCTTTTGAATATATCTGAATTTAATCTACATTGATTTCTTGAATGGTAATAATTGAGGGATAAAAATGTCATTAAATAATATGTGAAATATCTTAATATATTCCATTACTAATATATATTATTTATATAAAATAAAGATATATGAACAAAAAGATGTTTACATTGAATATATCATTCAAAACAGAGCAATGAAGATGAACTATGCCTTGTTTTGAGATCGTATTGTACTCCCATATTTATATGTGTATGTAAACCTTTGTTTCATAAAAAACATATGAGTATTATTCCATGATTCATAGGTATATAAATAAACCTTATCTAGATAAACTTATTGTCTTTTTAAGATGTTGATACATCTAAATTCACACAATGCCAGGTTATGCACTTGAAAATCCCTGACCGATGAGATTTATATGGTATCCAAAAAATTATATATATAATAATTACATCAAAAAATAATTTAAATTAATTGTAAAATTCATGAAACTAAATATCACAATACCCCTTAAATAAAATATTATTTTTTTACACAGGTCCATAGAGACTCTCCCAAATTGGTGCCCCATTAAATTCATTTATTTCATTGTCCAATAATTTTCATGCCCATTTTATGACATATATATCAAGACCATATTATTTTATATTAATTTATATTGGAATTTCATTCATCAAATATAAAATCACTAACTAAAACAACTATTTTGAGGCATGGCTTATGATAAATAATATTTATTCATTTTTGGGACATTCCATTTATTTAAAATTAAATATTCTCAATACTTATAGGAAATAAAAATGAAAAAATGTAAAGATCCTTTATAGTTGAAAACATTTATTTTGTAATCCATACTCAATACCTTACATTCTCACCTTCAAAACACATGAATCCTTACTACTTGAAATTTAACTACATTGATGAGTCTTTTCATTCTATATTAAAGTATGTATTTCTAGAAATTACTGAAACAATTCATATTTAATAATGATATAAAGGATTATTATTTAAGTTTAAATAAAAAATTTATTACCATGACATCTCCAATCAGTAAGTGGTATCCATCCAAACATGATTTCTTCCCACGAGATCATTAAAATCACGTTTGACCTCCTATAATATTTTTAACAAACTATTTCATTACTAGATTCTAAACAAAGATTGTCCCCACTAGATGCTAACACTTGTTTTTCTATATTAGAGTATAATCGACGAGTGTCCCAGATAGAATATAAAATTTGAAAATACTAAAATCACTCTAAATATTGAGTATCCCACTTTAATTTAAATAATTAGTGTCTCCACTAGACTCTATACCATGATTTCCTCATTGTTCGTAATTAAAGAACAATGTTCCATCCTTATTATCCATAAACAATATACCAAGACTTAATTATGTTATAAACAAGAAATTACCTCTTATCATAATTAGAGTGATAAATAGACATGTTAAATGTAATTAAAATAATCATCCATCTTATAAAAAGGACATATACTCATTGTGGAATCTATATATGAAATTTAATTATATACACATGAATAGTTTCAAGAAGGGGTTTTCCAACATGAATTAAATCAATAAAAGATTATTAGAACATAAAATAATTTTCTTAGTGGGAAATTACAACCTTACCTCCCCGTATTTGATGAAATGAACCATCATGGTTCCTCTGATGGTGGGAGACTATTCTCCTTGGAATATCAGGAATATAGGTCTGGGTCATGGCAATGATTCCCTCTCAAATTGATTTTTTTAAAATTATTTAGTAAAACTAACATGTAACCCTTATCCTTTAATAGTTATTGGATGAATAATATTTCATATAATGATCATATAACATTATACATATACTGCACAACATTATACTGCCCCATAATAATGTAGACAATTGGATGGGATAAGTGATTTTCCCCAACAACTACCAATTGATAAGAAGATTTTAGCAATATATTCAGTGATTCTGAAAATATCACGTTCCCACATGTGGTGATAATAAAAAATTACACTCATATCATGACCATTATTTCTCCCATGCATACTGGTAACCGTCACCCATTTTCCTCCATGTAGGTGATAAAATGATAGGTTTTTAATTCCATGGGCCACCATTATGAGTAGGAATGTTTCGTCATGAACTGATAAATGTATTACTATTATCATTTTTCTTAGAAACCACTCTGAAAAACATAATAATATACATTTTGTCGGGGGAATTCACCACCTTTAACAACTAAAAATATCTTCAGAATCATGTACCAAGAATGTGGTGATGAAACCTTACACAAGTCTATGGATGGGGAGTTCTAATATGTTATAAGTCTAGTTACTACATATGGTTTACTTAGGAGGGATCCCTCCATCCCCCTATCACATTAACATTAAAATAACCAACTAGGAAATAAGAAAAATGAGGCCACACCTACTTAGGATTTTCTAGTCCAAACATAATGGTGCCAATGACATGTTCATGTTTCTAGCCATGTTCTAGGAGATAAAACTACCTCGTTTGTCATCACAAACTCTTTAATTCATGTTCTAGTGAGTGAGATTTTCTCTAAAACACAAGGATAGAATATCCAACCAATGATACATTATTTACCTCTCACATCCATTTACTCTAGAAAATATCACCACTGTAGTCCTCCCAATGATGCGAAAACTAATTATCAAGGGAATTGTGCCCATGATACAAGGAACATCGTGTCCATAGAAATCCTATGAAATTTTTGGAATTACCATATTTGGAATAAATTATATAATTATATTAATATTTTTGGATCCAAGACTACATAGTATCAAAATGATATGATGGTTAATTCACTTCCAAAGACACTAAATTGAAGAAGACAGTGAATAAGTATATCCAATATCGTAGATCTGGTGTCCTCTTTATGACATAGATACTAGATATAATAAATCACATCCCGAAGTAATGATTAGTTTAGTTTTCCTGGTAAACTATATGAATAGTTGAAAATATTATTAAATCATATAACATAAAATACACAATGTGTTTTCTTTTACAACACAATTATTATACTATTTATATTACCATATATCATTCATAAAAGTCTTCTTGGTATCTCAGGGAATATAAAAAATAATAAGTGTTTAAACATTGAATATTAGTAAATTTGTTTATATAATATACTCTATCATGAAAAAATATATGTAATCAATATATAAAGCTATGTAACTAAAACATCTACCATTTAAATAATAACATGATAACAATATGGAAAGAATAATTGATTATCAAATAATTTTGTATTAATAATCACAAGAGCTATAAACTTGTCCTGGGATATCATAATAGATAATATAATCATGTGGGTATCAATAAATTAATTGGTAATTATGTAAGTAATAGCCCCCGCAATCTTTAACATAACATCAAGAAGTTTTTTCCAGAAATAAAAGACCATCTAATCCTTTTCATAAATATCAATATAAATGATTAAGGCCTCAACCAAAACCCAATCTAATTTGTCCCATGATACCTAACAATGTATCAAGGGACTATAGTGGGCCCCTCCCCTCGCATACTATGTCCAATTCATTCATCATATGAATGAGGGAGAAATTATCAATATAAACAATCGTATTAAAAACTACAATAAAAAATATTAATTCCTTCCCCAATCAATAAACATAATCATAAAAAATTCAGTGTTATTTGGTGAATAGTATAAAAATAGTACATATCCAATTAAATTGATAAAAAAATATAGATAAAGGATAAGTATGGTATCAATAAATCATATACGTGGTACTGTATATGTAAAAAATTCTTTATTTCTTGGATAAATATAGGTAACATAAATATTCCAATAAATGATTTTCGAGGAAAATATCTATTTCACTTTGAAAATCAAATTAAAAAAATTACAAAAAAAATGAAAAAATATTATTCAAAAATAATCATGTATACTTGTAAAATAACCTTCAAAATTTGGAACAATTATATCATTCTGATGATGATGGAACAACGTATTGTATATGAGAAATAGAACATTCCAGACAACACACACATGAGATAACAAGTCAATTAACACTCTAAATAAACTCTTACTTCATGTTAGACTTCTTTTGTATGTGTCCAAAACTACTATAAATAATATGGGCTTATTAAAAATATTTTAAATAATAATAATAATATATATAAAACAATATATGATCCTCTTATAACATTAAACCATCATTTTATTAATAATATTTCATTATTTTATTTATTTCAGGTGTTAATTGCTTTGTTCTCTCATGTGTGTTTTTCTGGAATGTTCTACTTCCAGTATAAAATATGTTGTTCCATCTTCATCATAATTATATAAATGTTACAAATTATACATTTTTTAGATAAATCATTATATACATTCTGGAATATTAGACATAGTAAATGAATCACATCGCTTCGTTGAGGCACTAGGGTGTAAGTACGCACAAACGATGCTGTAAATCCCTTAACAGCTGAAAGGGTACGGAATTTTTTCGATATATTAAATTTTCTGAACATTTCATATATCAAATATATTCATTAAATTTGTCATTATTTCTTTCCATGTAATTAATAAGTGAAAATGAATCACATTACATTGTGAGGTGGTAGTCTTTCGTTTACATGAGTGACGTTATCATCATTCCAATAAAATGGAATGAAAGAATTTATATTTGATAATATAACTCTATAAGTAAAATTATATAATAACTCTTATATATATGTATATTAAATCCATCATTACATCCAAATATGAGAAGTGATGATTGAAAACGAGTTACATCAGTTCGAGAGGTGGTGGTTCTCCGTACATATGATTGAGGACATAATTTCTCATTTTATTGAAGTGGAGATGCATAATTATTATTAAATAAACATAACAACATGTTAATATATTTAATATAATTTGTAATTATATTTTATGTTTTAGGACATAATTTAATAGTGTATGAGAAGAGACAATGTGAAAGATCTTAATAAATATAATTACCTACTATAAGAGAAATACCCTTTTTATATATTCATAAGAACCCTTGGGTTTCTATTTTTGGAATAAAAAAAAATATATAACTTGTATTAGGATTTTGGGGAGCTATATTGGCAGTGTTTGGTCAAAAAAATTCTTTATTAATTTAAATAATGGAGGGGGATGAGTTCCCTTTTATAATTAAAGAGTTCAATTTTTGTAAATACCCAAAACAATTTAGTAATGGTGTGTCCCTATCAACCCATGTACTAGAAAAAATAATAAAAACATTATTAGGGGGATAAAATGATATATAAATACATATTCCACAAAAATATTATTTTTCATGATTTTATTCCTTAGACTCTATGTTTACTTGTTTTAACTATTTAATATTCAACCAAGTGACCTTGTTTCTTTTTATTTACCTATGAAATTTATCCATTAATTACAAAACTAAATTAATATTTATTATATAATTTGTACCCAATTATTCTAAATATAAATTATAATTTAATAAATAAAAAATATATGTTTTTGGAATGTTAAATTTAACATAAGTGAATGTAATGGGAAAACAACTTTTTGACGATAACAAAGAAATTTAATTACTTATTTTTTTTAAACTATAATGATCAAAAATTAATTTGAATTTACAAAATATTTTTTTTACAATTATTGGAAATTTGGAATCTATTTTATCAAATAAAAGTCATATAAGTGGAAAATTTTAATTTAAAATTAAACCCACATATGATATGAAAAAAAAGTTTTCCAAAGAAAAAATATCATAAATATAGAATGATTTGTTATAAAAAGTTAAAATAAAATTTATTAAAATGAAATAATTGGTATGTATCATAATATTATTTTACAAATTTCACTTTCAATGAAATTTTAAATCAGTATGTAATGTTTTAATTATTTAATGAAACGTTTTTTTTCAATAAAAACAAGTATTTTCACTAATCATCGAAAAATTAATCTCTTCAAAAAATTCCTAAAAATAACTATAAGATAATGTTGACTGACCCGTTAAATAAATTATGTTCATTTTTTAAAATAAATTTTCAATAATTGGTAAAACCAAAATTTAAATTATGTGTTGAAGGTGAAATGAAACCACCTTTTAGAAAAATAGAAATTTTAAAAAAACATTTCATTCTTTATCATATGATTTTTATTTTATTTCCAATATATAGATATATATTTATTTTATTTTATAAATTTATAAACCAAATAAATTTTATAATTTAGTTACCCCTACTCATACCCTCCAACATAAAAACTAGTTTATAATGGAAATCTTGAAATAATAATACTTTAATAGAGTACGGTGTTTCATATAAATATAGTGTATCCTTTAACACAAACCATTAGAGAGATTGAAATTAAATAAATATATTTCTTTTGTATTTTTAAAACTATCTTTCATGTTGTAAACATTATTAAACATAGTTTTCTTTGTTTAAAATATTGAGGTGTTACATTTTACCAACTTAATTAAATTTCACCTTTTCGATTTTATTTTAGTCATCATAGGTATTAACTTTGTTAAAAAACCCTCATAGTAAAAAGGGTTATTTTAAATTAATCTAGGTAATAGGTATATGTATATATCAATTCAATCAACAATAAAATTTACTATGTTTTCATGAAGGATAATATTAGTGGGAATAAAAAATATGGATATGGAGGAAAATAGTAACTATATATAAATAGTCATAAAGATCATTCAATAAAATAAATTAAAAGATAAAGAGAAATTTAAAAACAAAAAATACATAAACATATGATATAAATGAAGTTAATATGATAAAATTTTATTTTCAAGATCATTTTCCTAATTTTAAGGAATTACATTAAAATATAGACTGTGAATATAACAAAATTTACTTAATTGATATCAATATATTTCAAAGAAAAAATTAATAAATATGGTTTTACTTTGATGAATTTAAAATTGATTTATTGTGTTAATAAATGAATATCTAAGATTAATTTTTAATCATTACTCATTAAAACTATATTTTAATAGAATATAAAATTCATGAAAGAGTAACAAGTCCTTCTGTATGTCTCTAAAAATTTACAAAAAAAATTGTTGGCATGAGTCATCTAATAAAATAATCTAAAAACATCAATAGTTCCACCCAGTTTTCAACATAATATGTTTGATAAGTATTTATCCATCAAATATTTTAAATAAAAAAAATTCATATTAGTCTAACAATTGTGTAGGCTAGTGTTAGGTGTTGTACTCGTATTAATATTTACTTTTGGATTCAAGACCCATGAAATTTCCAGATACAACATGTTGTCACCCAGTATGTGGGTCATCTTTTTTATAAAACCTTATTAAGATAATTCATAACTTCCCTTATAAATATGATTAATATCATCATAAATAACATTGGTCAACAAATAAATTTTCATTAACATCCGTACCATTCATTATATGACATGAAATCTTTAAAAATAATTATTTCAGTATAATAATTTTTCGTTTCATGATTATTATAATCAAAATACCATTGGTAAAAATAAATCTAAAAAATAATTCATGAATCTAAATACAAATAAACTTTTACTATTTTAATTTGAATATATTAATATCTTAAGTTTAACCACGATCTCATAGTCTCTTCCGAGATATATTCCATTGGTGCATGGGATATTCATTGTTGTAGTGCCCCATACCATTACAGTTTAATTATAGAAAATTTGAAACTTCTTTAATTCCATTTAAAACATATTTATGGTTGAACTTCCCTATAAACTTAAGGAAAACCCTTATTCCATTTAATAATGTACACGAGTGTTTATTTCAACAATTATACCAAGGGGGAAACAATTATTTTTTCCTCTTTATCAATATTTTTCTTTCTAATAATATTCTCTATTTTTCCCCTTTTTAATCAACAATTATTGGAGAATAATTTATCTTCATTGATACCAAATGATATTATTCCATATATGATGAGAAACCATGATAGACTAGTGACAATCTAGGAATTTTTGTAATACCATTAATGAAATGGTAAAAATTTATCTTTGGAATAAATATGTAGTCATTAAAATACATTGAAAATAATTTAAATATATCTTGATATATATAATTAATTTAATATTATTTTAGTCCTAGAAATTGTAATTGTCTCTCCATATCTACTCGTTTCCCCTGTGGAAAATAATTTTCAAAAAAATATTTCCTTAATATAAATACATTGAAATTTTTCTATTTATTTATCATCCTTATTGTTCTAAATAAATGAACACCATTTATTTGTATCTCTTGGGAGATTATAAACATCTATGTAAACATTCTCTATTTAATTTCTTCCCAAAGTGAATAATATCTTCACTAAGGAACAAATACTTTTCCTAGATACAAATTTATTTCTAGACACATTATAATATGATGTTTCAAAAGAATAAAGAATTATAACATTGATATAGTTTGTGGTGGAACATCATAAAACTCTATATGGGAAAGGATATTTATTTTTACCTAAGTGTGTTCCCTTAATATGGTTATAATATGATAAATTCCAGTTGTAGCTCTAACTCTAGAATTATTATCCTTCCCATGAGGAAAATATCATCATGGGGTACATGAATTGATATAATTTCCATTAATTCTATTAGGAACCATTTATAAATAATTTAATACACTACATTATATTATAATATTATGAAACATAATGTATAATGCCAAAACTAGTGAAACACATAACATAAATTGAAAAAAATAATGTCTTATTAAAAAAAATAATTTTTTATTTGGGAAATTTTTCAAATATAAAATATATTCTCAAATAAATAATAAAATTTTATAATGAAAATGATAATTAAATAATGAATATCTCCCAAGAGTTTCAATGCAGGTGTGAATAAGGCCCATCATCATGTACATTATAAATTTTGAGTCAAGATAAATAATATTTCCTCAAAATATTTTCCCAATCATTTTAATTACCTTAGGGGGGGAAATGATTAAAATACTTTAAAATATCATGAATATCCATAGGATATGTAAATATATTAGTTTTTTAGATAGTAATACCATATCTTTACCCTAAAGGATACTTAATCATATAAAATCTTAATAACGATGAAATTATCAAATAAACCGTTACCACATTGGTAAATTCTGAATCGTGAGACCTATAAAATAAATAAAATCAAATAAAACATTAAATAAAATTAATATAATGTAATTAATGATATAACATATCAAATGGGTATTATATAAACTAGAAAAAAATTAGTTCTCAACATTGTATCTCTCTCACAAATGTAAAAGTGAGAGATGAAACCCTTACCTCAGGTTTAACTTTTTTAATATGTGTCTTATCCTCATGTATAAAAAACATAGGTTTATTATAAATATATTATAGAACCTTATTCATATACCTCTTACCATTTATAATCCTCTAATAATATGTTATCACATATTTTTTAATTGTATTTCATTTTCTTCATTGTTTTGGATTTTAATTTCCTTGTTTTAACATGTGTGTTTTGTCATGATAGTTCCAATTCTTGCACATAAGATACATTTCAATCAAGAAAATAATTATATTAATGTTTTAGTTTTTTAATTAGAAACATATATATAATAATTCTTGAAAATTTTACCTGAAAATTAATCCCATCACATCGTTGAAATGGTAGGTCGTACATATGCACGGGGGTTGATAACATTCCCTTTACTAGAGAAAGTGTAAATTAGGGTATGGTATATTAATTTTTTATAATTAATATTATTTAATATATATAAAATATATTCACTAAATTTATCCTTATTAACATACATGTAGGGGATAAGTGAAAAAAAAATCAAATCATTTCTTGAAGCGGTAGTCCGCCACTCCCACAAGTTACATTATTGCCTTTTAAATAGAATGTAATGTATAAAGGTATATATGAAACTATAACACCAAGAATATAATAATGTCATAAATATTATATATATATATTAAATCCATTATTAAATCCAAAAAAGATAGGTTATAATGGGAAAATCGTCACATAAGTTCACGAGTTGACATTCCACCTTACACACGATTAAGGATTTAATTTCCAATTTAATAAAAGTGGAGATGGATATATATTATTCCTTAAAGATAATTTTGTCATAGTATATGAGAGATAATTTTAATATTATACTTTATATTTTACGACATAATTTACGGTTTTACAAGAAGAATTAAAGAGATAGAGCATAATTAATAAGATTACCTTCTCTAAGAGAAACTTTATTTGGATTTCATCTTAAGGACCCTAGGGTTGGTATTTTTGGAATTTAATTAGCTCTAGAATGTGTATAAAGATACTGGGGTGGTATTTTTGAATTATTATTTTGAGCCAAATAAATATATATGAGTGAATAAGTTAGGGGAGTGAGTTACCCTTGATAATTGATGATGAGTGGAATTTTTGATAGCACCCAAAAGTATTCAATAATGTGAAGTTACTCTAGGATTAAAATTAAAATAATCATTAAAAGATAATATAGGAACAATTATTCTAAATATAAAAGCCAACATAGTTAAAAAATCTCTTTTTTAAGAAAATATTTTAAAAATTAGTGCATGTAACGCACAAAACCACATTTTAACTGTGACAAAGTTAATTAATTTTTATTATTTTTAAATCTTACGACCAAATTTTTTTTTTGTATTATAAAATAATTTTAATTATTATTATTCATAATATGGAATCTATTTAACCAAATTTAGCACATATATATGGAATTATTTAATTTAAAATTAAACCCATAGATGTGATGAAAATTCAACTTTCCAGTGTGAAAACTTTTATAAGTATAGAAATTTGTTACATCAAATTCTAATATGAAATCTATTTCACTGATATAAACAGTATTTATTATTATATAATATTACTAATGTTACATTTGAAAATGTTTGTAGTAAAAAATATCCTTTTAATGATTTAATTAAAAAATAATCTCTTAAAAAGACGAATATTTTTCACTATACATTAGAAAAATAAAATATTCATAAAATTGGAAAAAATTAATTCTAAGATGATTTTTATAATAAAAATATTTTTATAAATTAATATTTTTAAAAAATATAAATGTTTTAAAATTTAATTTTGAAGCATGTTTGTAATGTGTAGGGGAACTAGTTTTTAGAAAAATATAGTTTATTAGAAAAACATTGTTTTCATTCAAATGATTCCATTTTTTGTCAATAGATATACATTTAAATTTTTTTACATTTATAAATCATATAATTTTCATAATTCAGTTAGTCATATTGATACCCCCCACATAACAACTATGTTATAATGTTTATCTCTAAATAATAATATATTAATATAGTATCATGTTTTATTTAAACGTAGTGTTATGTTTAACCAAAGATATCCAAGTGATAAAATTTAATGAAATATATTTTTTCATTCATTTAATTTGATGCTTCATCTATCATGCTAATAAGCAGAATGTTTTTCATTTAAAATTTTGGGGTGTTACATTATACCTTCTTAAATAAATTAGAACAACATAATTGTATTTTTTTAATCATAGGTGTATCCTTTGTTGAGAACTCACATTTTTAAAAGGTCTAATAAAACATACTAAAAAATTAAAGGTATATTTATGTATAAAGATCATATATAAAAAGAAATAAATATGATTCCAAGTATGATGACATTATTGGGAAGTGAATGTTTGGACATTGGGGGAAGACATAAATACAAATAGATGGTTATATATATCATTGATAAATAGAAATTGAATAAGAAAAAGATTGATAACAACCAAAGATACAAAAAATATTTATTGGATTTAAGGTAATTTGACAAAAAAAATTATTCATGTTATTTAACTAAGGTTATGGAAATCCATTACCATTTTTAATATGATCATAATGAAATATAATTACTTGGTATCTTTTTATTTGATAGGAACAATTTCATATTTTTGGTGTTTGTTGATAAATATAAAATTTATTTATCACTATAAGAAAAAAATATCTAACATTTATTTTTGAGCACAAATAACAATAATTAACTTTTAACAGATCATATGATCCATAAAATATTGAAAAGTCCTTATATAAGTCTCAAAATAATTAAAAAATCAAAAAAATTAGCATGATTAAACTAATACATTAATCTATATACCATGATAGAATCACCATATAATTAATATTAATAAATTCATTAAGTATTTCTCAATCAAATAATATTTGTAAAAAAAATATGTTAATTGGAACATCATGTATGCCAATGGTAGGTGTTTCACCATTATCTCCCTTAATTTATAGGTTGAAGCACTGTGACCTTATTAGATGCAATAATTTGTCACCTGACATGTGAGTTGTTATTTTTATGAAACCATTTTAATATTATTCTTACAATTTTCATGAAAATAAGATGAATATTAAAAAAAACATTATATATCAAATCACTTTTCATGTCCATCAGTATCATTCATCATATGATTTCAAATCCACAATGAATAAATATTACAGTAAAATGCTCATACGTTTCATGATTCATAAAACCAAAATAATATTTTTAGAGATACATCTAAACCATAATTCGTGAATTCAAAAAAAATATTTATTTGTTTTACATTAGCTATATTAATATCAAATACATGACCTTGATCCCTTATCTTCATATAAGTAATAACCCCTTGAATCATGGTACATTTGTCTTTGTAGAGACCCATCAACATATAACTGAAGCATTGAAAATGGGAAAGTTCATTATTTTCTATTAAATCATGATAATGGTGTAATTCCCTTAAATAGTCATAGAAAATATCATTCCTTTCAGTAATGAATGAGGGTGTTTCTTTCCAATATTATTACAAGGGGGAAATCATTCTTTCTATTATTATATATATCCATCATTTTTTTATAGTCATATTCTAATTTTCCTTCACTTAAATGAAAAATTATTTTTTGAATTATTTATCACTCATAATACCACATGATATCATGTACTTTAGTAATGATAATGTTATAGATAATAGCTCCAATCGAATATTATTCTAGACACCATCAATGAAATATTAAATACCACTCTATAGATTTTTTATATAGTCCATAAAATTACTTTCTAAACCTGTAATGATAGATTTAAAAATATAAATATTTTCATAATAATATTGTCTTTGATTGAATAATTGTTTCTCTATATTTTCCCATTTCTAATGAGGAAAAAACCTTTCCAAGAAAAGTACCTTAATATCCTTCAATTCCATGTTTAATATTTATTTTTTATGCTTATTATATTGAATCAATGAACATTATTGATCTATATGTACAAATATTTTATAAAAATCCATGGAAACATTCTCCCACTCATTGATTCCTAAATATATAAATAGTTTCTCAAAAAAATTATTCTTTTCCCTACCAAAATTTATTCTTTTCCCATTTAATGAGAGAGGCTTCCAACACATAAATCGGTAATAAATTGTTACACCAAATGGTGGATCCATAGGATGATCTTTAAAGGAATGGTTACTGCTTATGACCCAAGTCATCTAACCCTATATGGTAATATTTAGATAAGTTAAATATGTATCTCTAACTCAAAATCCATTATTTCCCCTAGTGTTCCAATCCATACATAGGATATGTGAATTGTTATGATTTTCTTTCATTCTTCTAGGTTTCATTTATAAAAAATTTCATACATTATATTAGATTACAACATTATAAAACATAATTTATAATCCCAAAATTTGTGAAAAACATAACATAAATATTAAATTTACACTTGGATTATTTCATAATAATAAAAACTCATTATTGGAGAAGTATGTAAAATCATGAAAATATTTTCATATATTTAAAAATTACTTTGATAGAAAACAAGTATTAACCCAATAATATAACTTGGGGGAGTCAAAATAGGTTCACAATAAGTCTTTTTTTCATTTATAGGGTAGAAATATCATCAAGACTCATGAACCTTTTTTAGAGTAATTTCTCCTATGCACCTTTATTCGAGAACTACATCCACTTATAGTATCTAAAAACTCATATCTTTCTATTATAACCACATAATATCTACCTTAATACAACATTAAGATGTTTTCATATACATATAGATATCATTAAATTCATTCATAGGGTTATATTCTATAATCTATGATTTTCTAAATCAAGTTACCAAATTTTATACTAAGGTTTCTTTGATAACAAATGTAATGACCCACATTCCATAAACACATTTCTTGTGTCTAATTTATTACATTGGAACTAGTTAAAATAGATAAAACCCCAGATAAAAAAATAATTTAGTATTATTGGTTAAAAATATACAAAAATTATATTCAAATTACATTTTAAAACATGAAATAATAATCCATTTTTCTATTAAATATTCAATATTCCCCTTAGCATATCCCTATATATCAATCATATAAATCTTCTGGTATCCTACATAAAATAAAACATAATTAATGGGTGTGATCCTATGCTCAGTATGGGTATTTATATGGGATAATATATCATGAATAAATATTTATCATCAATATGGAAAGGAAAATAACTGAAGCATTATCCAGCTAAATAACAACTTATTCATAATCTGGAAATAATAAATGATGATCAAATAATTCCATATAAATAACTAAAAACTTATGAATGGATATAATAAAAAATAAATTAATCACATAGAAATAAATAGATCAATTCAAAATGTTGGAATTCATAATTAAAAACATTTGAATCTTACCATAGATACCTTTTTCTAGGTTATTTAAAATACCAGCAAGGCATTTTTCTAAGACATCTATATAAATGTGTAAAGCCTCAGCTAAAATAGAACCTAGAATTTCTCATGATATCTACCAATGAATTGAGGGTCTATAACATAACCTTCCAATCACATACTAAGTCTAATTCATTGATTATATGAAATAAGTGAAACATATCATCATAAACCGTTATATTATCAAACTAGCATAAAAAATTTTAGTCATGTCCCCAATCAATAAGAATATTCACAATCAATTCAGATTAATATGGATGATGATACAAAAATACTACGTCTCCATTCAACTTGATCAAAATCCATCAAGATAAAGGATAAAGATGATATCAATAAAAGTATTCTGAAGGGGATTATAAGTAAAATGATTTTTTATAAGTAAAAATATCCAAAAAATGACATTAAAAATATTCCTGAGGAAAATATCCATTTCACATAGAAAATATTTTTTTAAAATGTTCACAATATACTTTTAAATATTTTTTTTTTGAAAATAACAATAGAAACTTATAAAATAATATTTATAAAATTTAGTGGTCATGATGGGGAAAAATACATTCATTATATACATTTTAAAATAAATATTTTTTTATCATTTCCAAAAAAAGACAAATGATAATTATTTGGAAAATTATTAAAAGAATAATTTAGTTTTTTTTTCTAAAAAATAAACAAGGGTAAAATTTTTCAGTAATAAATCACTTATAAAATGATAAAGACATTATCAAATACATTTTCAAAATACATTTATTTGGATGAAAAAACCATTCCGCAAAAAAAAAGTGAACTAATTTTTATTTTTCATTAAAAAATATTCTCAATATTTTTAGTTACCAAATAGAGAAAAATGGTAACATTATTTTAATCATTATTTATTTAGCATGGTATATTAAAATAAAATATTTTTTAGATAGTAATACCAAATAATTTTCCCATGGAAGACTGGAACATAAAAAATCTTAAATAATGATGTGATCTTCAAATAAAACCATAATTCATTGGCAACATCTAAATCATAATCCCCATTATATAAATAAAATGAAATGAAACATTAAATAAAATCTATATAAATATATTAATTATATAACATATTAAACTAGTAGTATATACACAATAAAAAAGTTAGTGGTGAATATGGAATATGTCTTAGAATATTAAAAGTGAGACGAGAAACTCTTACCTGAGGTTCAAATATTTTGATTGTGTTTGATCCTATTGAATATTAAATAAAAGTTTATTATAAATAAAATAAAAATAAAATAAATATTTATCTTATACCATATGTGATTCTATTATAACATTTTAGCACTAATTTTTTATTATATTTCATTATTTACATTGTTTCGGGTGGAAATTTCATTGTTTTATCAAGCAGTATTTTTCATGAAAGACATAGTTATTATGCATATGATATAGTTACATAATATATATATCCATATTAATGTAATAAATATTTTTTTTTTAATTTTATACATATTTAGAACCATTCATGAAAATTGCTTATAGAAAATGAATCACATCGCTTCTTAGAGACAACATGTTGTGTGTACTCATGAGCAACGATATCATTACTATAATGGTTGGAAGGGTAATTAAGATTACTATATATTAATTAATCAAAATTTATATGCTATCAAATATATAAAATATATTCAATAATGTCTCCTTATTACATTCAATGTAAAGCGTATGAGAAATATAGATCACATCACTTTGTGGGGTTGTAGTCTGTCATACACATAAATGACGTTATTATATTCCCAAATAAATGAAAAGTAATAATTTTTGCGTGATATCATAACTAAATAATTATAAATATTTCATAAATATTATATATACAAATTAAATCATTAATTATATCCAACTGTGAGTCTTGTTTATAAAAAATGAGTTACATCAGTTACTGAGGTAGTACTCCACCGTACACACGATTGACGATTTAGGTTCCCATTTGATGAAAGTGTAAATGTATTAATATCATTAAAAAAATAATAAAATATAAATATATGGGAGATAATAGTGTTATTATATTTTATTTTTTAATACATTATTTAATATTTTTATAAAATATATAAAGAGAAAGTTCTTAGTGAATAAAATTACTTTCTCTTAGAGAATCCCCCTTTGGATCTCTTTTTAGGGATGCCATGTTTGGTATTCTGCGATGACCAGTGGCTCTATAACGTGGATAATGATATTTGGGGAGTTATATTGATGTGTATTGGTCAATACTATGGTCTTGACATGTATGAGTATGTGTGGTGAGTGGGTACCCTTTTTTAAATGGAGGGGGGAGGGGGTTCGACATTTTTGTAGATACCCAAAAAAATTATATAATGGAAAGTCATTGTCACCTGAAATGCCTCAAGAATTACATAAGAATGTATTTTAGGAATTATATAGTATATAGATTCCTATAAAATATTTATACCTTATAATTGAAATTCACTTAATTGTACCGTTTTATTTTTCACTATTGTAACATAAACCTTTTAATTTTCCTACATAATTTATAAATTAAGAATAAAATTTAAATTAATTTTATTAGAGATTTTTTAATGATTTATTATAGAATATAAAACAAATTTATCTCATAATATTTATTTGGTATGGAAAATTAATTCTAACACAAGCACATATTATACGCAAAACATTATTTAAGCCTCAACCACATTATATAATTTGTTTATATTTGTACACATTATTTTTGACCAAAAATGAAGGTGAACTTATTGTATAATATTGATAATTAATATTTAAAATATGAAATAAATTTTTTCAAATTAAACTTTTAGAAGTGTAAAATTTTAAATTTTAATGCATACATGATAAAAAATAGATTTTTGAAAGAGATTGTTATTATATGTAAAGAAATATATAATATAAAAATTCAATTTGAAATTGATTCTAATAACTAAAATTTAATTTATTATAATTTTTTTTTTCAAATTTAACTTTTATAAAAAAATTAAATCAAAATGGAACCTTTAGCTGATTTAATGGAAAAGGAAATTTTTAACAAAAACAAGTATTTTAAAATATTAATCGAAAAATTAAACATTTCAGAAAATTCATAAAATTTCACTCTATGATAATCTTGACAGGATAATTTAAAAAATTATGTACATTTTTTTATTTTAGTTTTTCAAAAATACAAAAAAAATTAATTTTCAATTATATGGGAAATGTAAAATGAAACCACATTTTATAAAAAACTTATTTTTTTGAAAACATTTCATTTTCTTTCAAATAATACTTATTTTATTTTTAATCAATAAATAGAAACTAAAATTATTTTATTAATTTATAAACCCCAAAATTTTCATAATTTTATAAGTCCTATACAAACCCACCAACTTAACTTCCAAGTTATAAAGGTCATGTTTAAATAATAATATTTTAAAAGACTATCTTTTTTTACTTTAAAATTAGAGTTACATGTAATGTAATATATCAAAGAGATTAATGTTAATAAAATATTTTTCATGGGGAATTTCTATAATTTCAAATGCCCCTATAATTTTACATTAATATTCATGGGATTTGACATGTCCACTCAAAATTTCATTTCCCCATGATTAATAATCTATCATAGTGTTTCTTTTAAGTGAAATTGACCCTATATATTCTTCTAAGATAAAATACAACCATTTTCAAATTTCATATTATTTGGATTATTTTTAAATTTCCATTATCTATTCCTCACTAATTTATTAACATTATTTTAGAATACATGATCATTTTTAATTTTTTAAAATGAAATTTTATTTTTTTTCTATTTGTGTTATGTTTTCAATGTAAGAAAAGAATATATTTTAAATTTTTCTAGGTGAACATATATTTTTATTATCCTTTTTAATTTATTCAAATAATTTTTAGTATATTTTATAGTTTTTTAAAATAAATTATTTTCCCACTATATTTATAAAATATTTATTTAAAATGATTTCTAGAGAAAAATTATTTTCTTAAAATTTTATCATTTAACTTATTTCTCAAGATAGACCATGTATTGTTATTTTTATTGGATATATTATAAATCAGTGCATTTTTCATAGTTAACCATCCTCTGTGAATATGAATAACTTTTAATCCAATAAATTTTCAATTTGAATATGCCATTTTATATTGATTTTTTTGAAGGGTGTTCACCTATATTCCATACAATCATATATTTAGTAAATTATTTATAGAACTTTGTACCATATTAATATATGGTGAAAAAACCATATTTTTTATAGACATAATTATTTGTTATTTCGTTAAAAAAATTACGAATATCTTTTGATACTCATTTATTTATTATGGTCTTGTTAAGTTATTATTATTTATGGAATTATGAATAATTTCTTTATCCGATTCCATTTGAAAAGGATATTAAAACAATGTTCATTCAATGTGTATATATATTCTGATGAATGAAACCATTTTTTATTTCATGGCTTATTTATGTTATGATGAATTATTGTTTTCAAGGTTATATGTATGTATGGATTAATGATATTTGGGTTCATATACCACCCTCCACTACATTTGTCAAAAGTTTATATCCTAGTATACATTTATATATAGAAAATATTTTGTAATATCATAAGTTTGGTTTAAATGTTGTGACTCACAAAGGTGATGTATATGTGGGTACAATAATGTGGTTTGGAAATCATGGTTGCAATTGTGTGAACCATGAAGGTTATTTTTCTATTTTATAATGTCTTTTACATAATCTTATGATATTTCTTATGACTATGTTATATTTTCTTGGATCATGTTTACTAAATAACATTTATAAACCCTTTTGAATAATTTATTATATTATGCATTTATTTATACCATGAGGTATGGTCAATGATTTATAGGGTATAAATTTCATATCTTTATTGACAATACCCATATCCTCATATTATTCTCACTTATGAACATTGAATGTCATAAATTATGTTTACCCTTAATGAGAATCAGAGATAACCCCTTTTCACATGTTTATGTTTTATCATGATATAATGGAAATTATGATGTAAGATTTGTTTAATGATAATATAATTTGAATAATTTTTTAGAAGTTTAGGACTTGTTTTGGGTTAGTAAATTTTCTATATAGTGGGAAAAAGTCCGCCGACTAAAAAATACACATGTTTCGTTAGTAAATATTTTATCATATTTTTCTTCAACTAAAAAAATAAAATTTCTTAAGATTGTGTCATAATGATATTTTTTTCATTAATTCATGTAATAGAGGATATAACATCTATGGGGGGTCATAGTTTGTACCAAAGCATGTTTAATAAAATGGACAATAGGTTGTTAGTTGATGATAATTTTGAGGGTTGAAATGTTATGGTTGAACATAATTCCAAAGTTATAGATAATCCTTCAGGTTAGTTGAGGTAAAGAAAAATATTTAAGGGAATGTGATTTTAGAATATTAATGGAAACCCTAGAGATAAATTAGTGGGATAAATAGATTTATTGGATAATATGCTGAAATTCTAGTAAAATTGATATTACGTGGTTTTATTGTAAATAACATCTACATATAGATTCTACATGTGGATATCAAGATAGATACAAATGTAGATTAGGATAATAACCCTAAAAGTGAATTTCATGTATTACCAAAAAGACCATCTTGTGCACAAAAAATAGAATTTACTACACACCATTTTTAATAGTATGGGTGGATATTCTTATATTAATCACATTCAATTTATAATCAGTTATGGAGGATTTATTATTTTAAATAATTGGGATAATATGTATAAGATAAAAAAATATAAAGACACTTGTACTCAACCAAGAGTAATTTAGGTTGAATATAAATATAATGTAAAATATTTAAAATTAAGATATTTTGATGTTGTATATGAGGTGTATTTATTTTTTTAAAAATCTCTTATAGTTTTAATTGTTAATCATTCAAGATTAAATACTTGTTATAGTAGTTCTTGAAGCTTGATGTAACCATGTTATTAATTAATGCAATAGAAAATGTATAGATTTCCACCACTGAAATGTAATGGGATTTGATATAGAGTTTGAAGGCGTATATTATTCCAAATCAGTTATGAGGTATTATTATTAATGACATAATATTAGCTAAAATTCAAAACTAACCAAAGAAGAGGATGATGGAGTGTCATAAAATTTCTGGATATGTGGATGATAGAGGAAAGAAGATTCAATTTCATTCTCATTGAAATTGTAGTAGGAAGAACCTAGTAAAATGTATCAAATGAACTATAAGATTTAATATCCATGGAAATTAAGGGAATGGAGAAACTACATTTATAGTAAAAGAGTATATCTCTTTGGAAACATTGAAAGGAAACCATATTTATAGAATTATTGGAGATATGAATTAGTCCCCCATCTCATACCCCAAAATTCATTATTAATATGATGAACTATTATAGTGAAAAAAGTAGAAAGAGCTAATTAACAACGATCATGTACCCAAGTGGTAAATTCTCTTGCATGGCATCCAAAAGACCAAAGATCCAATCCAAGTAGGGACTAATTCCTGTGGGCACTGTAGCAGTACTGTAGTAGGTCACTGTAGCAGTACTGTAGTAGCCGTGAAACTGTTGCAGTAGTGCACTGTAGCGGGGGAGTCACTGTAATAGGAACTGTAGAAGTAGTGGTACTGTAGCAGGTACTGTAGCAGCACAGGTACTGTAGTAGTACTATTCCCTGATGGGATCTTTTTTGAAAAAATGAGCTTTTCGGCCTTGTATTCATACTACTTTGTCTTGGGCCTTCAGGCTATGTAATGGATCCCCCCTCTACACAGTTTGAAAGAGGTCTTTACTTTAAATAAAAAATGAGGCATCAGCCCTAACCATTAAAAAAAAGGTGTAAAGAGATAACACAATCAATAAACTATAATATATTACAAAAACAAATTTCATAAAAAACAACACTAAGATGAAAAATACAAAGAAATTAATTGATAGAGATCATGGACCATCATTTAAAATCCTTCATAAAATCATATAGACATCATACCCCCTATTATAGGTCCATATTATGTAACATCATGAGCTACGATAGTAGCACCAATGTAAATATCCATCGAGAAAACCAAACAACTCAAGCACATTAGCTGGATTAATTTCATCAAATAATCTAAAATGAAATTTTCCACTCTAAAATTAGTATATCCACTATATAAGAATGAAACTCCAATCCTCAAGAAACAAATAAATGGTTATTTATTTTGTGAATTATACAAATTCTATTTCCATTCAAGATTCAAAATAAAACAAAAAACCACAAGAACATCCTACATAACTAAATAGGAAAACAATAAGTAGAGAAAGAAAAATGATTAGCTCATCTCAAATAATAAAATACCAGTGTAATTAAAGAACCACCCATGATTCAACCTAAGACAACAAAAAATGATAAGAAACATCCTGAATTACATACTCATTAGCTAAATATATCAAAAAAATTATGAACATTATTCCTTCAAACTGAATGGTCCAAATAATTCGACCATAAATCATGAACAAAAATCATTATATTCAGATTCAAGTGCACATAATCATTTAATCAAGATTTTTTTTGATGGTTTATACTTTATCTTGTGCTAGATGTGAAATAACGGAGAACATAAGCTCAAAAAAATAATAAAATTTCATAGAATCTGTATTCTAATCAACTAATATGATAAGCATATAATCAACATATAAATTTCAAAAATGTAGTATTCATGTGTGGGAATTATATGAAATAAAAAAAGAAATCATTTCTACTGAATGTATCTGAATTTAAATTAAGGATTTCATTTTAATTCCACCACTAACTTAGTGAACATTATCATTCAGATTTGAGGGTAATAATCCACAGTAATCTCCTCCTTCATATATCATTTAAATAATATTGGATCTTTCTCATCCATTTAAGATTCCAATTCTTACAAAATATCCTCCTCACATTATTATTCACCCCTTGATGTTGGGGGATAGATTTTATCATAATTTAAGTCATTTTATTTATTTTCACCATATGATGAGATAAAATTACCCAGAACATCTAGTTGTATGAGAACAACTGAATGATCCTTAATAGTAGACTCTAAAGATATATTAAATAATGTTTTCTAAAGATTAGTGTAATCTCTACCATTTTTCTTCTTCTTTTGGATTAGAGTAAGGAATCCATATTGATAAATAATTGGGTTTTAAGCATTCCTATTACTCAATTTCAATTTAGCATCCTCTATTTAAGAAACATGATAACATGTATCATGTAAATACTCACTATAATCAGTGTAAACATTTTGGTCATCATCCTAACTGGATTCATGAAATTCACTTGGGTTTTCCTTATCTCCCCCCAGGGTGGGGGAAATAGATTTAGCACCCAACGATACGTGAACAACATTTACAAAACCTAGAAGTTCATGGACAACAATTGTGTGCCTCATAAATTCTCCAATAAAATAATTTACTTCATTTTTATCCATTTTCTCATAATGTTTCACATCAACACCATCTTATCCAGTATGATCCTGAATCCCAAATTGGATATATGTAACCGCGTGTCAATAATTTTAAACATTCAGATAGATACTTTTATTTACCTTTTTATCCCATATAAAATTTTAAGCCATAGGGAATACTGAACCACATCCACAGTTCATCTAAGAGTGTCCATTACTGACATAATCATTTCAAGAATCGAGAATATTTTCAAATGTCAATTCCTAAAAAAATATACAATTTCAATTTTGAATTCACATATTTTATAGGAGAATTTTGTGAATTCTAATCTAAAAACAAACCATAGTAACTAAGGGTCTCATGAGGTTACACATCACAATGTTCCATTTTAATGGATTTCTAATAAGGCTACCAATTTGAAACATGGAAGATTGTTTAAATTGTTGCTGTGGTAAACCAGGGAAACCGATCCATATTAGGATAAGGGGCGAATTGGAGGATGAATCATAATCTATATTACATTTGAATCATTCATAGAGAATCCCCAAAAAACCATTAGCATCTCACCCAAAATCTATAGTACTCATATTCATATGATCTATGAAAGAAAACATTTGAATAATTTAACAAACTAATATAGAATCCCATAATACCAATTGCTTCAAAATATATCCTAAAAAATAATATATGTTCCATACTAGATGAATTTTTCAATGAGCACAAAACACATATCCAAGGAGAGAACTTTTACCTCATTATCTGAGAAAGAAATAATCAAACTAACATTATATTGACGATTAATGGGCACCAGTATCCTCAATAACACCTACAACAATCTTATAAGGATTGATAAGTCTTTTAACAACAACATCAGTAAAGCATAGAGGATTTGAGTTAGGGTTTCTGATTTGATCACCCTAGAGAGGGCTCTTTGAAATCCTTGACTTATTCTACCTTGTTTTCCCAATGAAAATGATTTCATCATAAATAAACACTGAAAAATTTATTCCCTTAATTTTTCTGAATGTAAAAATTATCCAAGTCAATTCAAAAATCCATTGTCTAACATGAATGATAAGGAATAATGACTTTTCATATATGAAATTCAGAAATAACCATTACTATGGAACAGTGTTCTGAGAATTATTCTATGTTAATAAAATGGATAACCCCCAAATGAAAATTATATGTTTTATTCACATCCTTGTCAATATACGCATTTGTATAAAGTATGCTTTCTATGAAATTAAAATCACCATGATGATGATTAGATGATGAATTATTAATAAAATATTATAGTGGAATGATTATTGTATTAAAAGTATATAACTCCTCTCTAAATATTATTTATAATAACATGTATCCAATAAAATCACATCATCCTTCCTTCTGTCAAATATTATATGATATTTAGAACGAATTTTTACTTATCACATATATTCCACGATAAGTTCTCATAAAGGAAAATAACATTTAAAAATAAATCCATGATCACCTATTAATACAAGGATGATATTAAACTCCCTATGGTGAATTAATACTATTATATTATGGTATCTAACACAAAGTTTTAGAAAAAAACCCAAAGTTGTATATATTCCAATTATAATATAAAATAATATTTCACTTGTTATAATAGTGATAGTGTGGATGATTCATCATTAGAGTATAAAACCATATTTTACGTTAATCATATGGACATAATTTACTATTATATTAGTTAGGAATAATTAATATTATGTGGATGAAATTTATTTAAGGGGTATAATTTAATGACTGAAATTTCACTTTTTGTTTTCCTCCACACAATATTATTCTAATAGAGTAGTCTACACAAAACACTAAACTAAAAAATCATGATATGTTAAAATAAATTTTTTGCATTATATTATAGACAATAAATTAGAGGGTATAAAAGGAAGAAACCATATTATGAATCTGTTAACTGAAATGAATATAATAGTGTTTGTTAGTGGAATTACCTCTTTTGAATCTTCTATTGAATGAGATAAATCGTATGTGAGATAAATTAATTATCCTTGTAATTTTCATGATATATATGATAATGGAATCATCACCCTTGACTATTACTCGTGTATATCTTATGCTTAGATCATGCATATAATTATTTACAGGATACAATAATATAATTTTTGGTGATATAATAATTTATTTTTAATGTAATATGTTATTTATCACATGCTTTTCAAACATCTCACATTTTGTGTTTTAAAGAAGTAATTTATTTTTTTATGAAAACTATTTTTCTATATAGTTTATATTTTAAAAATAAAATTATAATTTTTATGATATTAATTTGATAAAAAAAATTTTTATTTTTATATTTATACTTTCAGGTTTATTTTATAATGTTTGTTTTGATATTTATCTAAAATAATTCAGTTTTTTGTTAATAGTAAAAATATAATTATTTTGCTAATAAAATTATACATATGGATTAAATTTTCTTCTATTATTTATATATTAAAATATATATTTATAATTTAAAATAAGTCATTTAAAAATAAAATATAGTATTTATAAAACTCTTGTTTATGGTTTTTGAATCTAATTAATTATATTACTATAAAAGGGTTTTTATTAAACTTACAAAGTATTAATTTTCATCTCTTGATGAATTTATGAGACCCAATTTGTGTTAGAGTATAATATTCTATCAATAATTAATTATATATATGTTTTTATCAATATTTTATTTATGATACCATCTTTAAAAGAAAGTGATGAACCCAAGAATTTTTAGAACGATCATGAATTTCCCATGTCTTGATGCATGTATATGTTTAGTTAAGAGCAGATATTTTATTTTGATAAATCCAAATTATGTTTCATAAGTAATTATTTTCAATTAATGTGGTGATGTTAATTATTTCAATATAATATAAATAATGTCATTTTTGACGGAATTCATAGAACACAAGATAGTTGAGAACATTCACAGGTTTATAAAAAATAATGCTATGATGTATTATTTGGATAATGACATACAGTAAAGATTTTGTGTTAAAAGTTCTAGAATTATGAATATGGAAAAGGTTAAATATGATACAAAAAATTAAAATAATGATTCTTTTTATTTATTTGAGATAATAATATGATGTAGATGTTCTTATAAATGTTTCTTAAACATCCATTCACTTAGAAAAGATAATTTGTAATCAAAATGTGTATCTACTAGATATATCACATGTATATTGTGTTCATGGTGATATGATGATGATAATGGAGTTATGATTTCATTTTAGTGGTTCCAATCACTTGATGGTAACGAAGATGATAATATCCGTGATGTTCTATATACATTGATTGATGGTGGATATTTTCTAGTGTGATGATTGATTTTGATGATCTTCAGGAAGATATTACATGTGAATAAAACTAAGGAAGCACTATCAATAAATAACCGTAATGGTTTTGTTATAGATTTTTTATACAGTGTCTATATTTTGTGGTTATAATATTGTATGCTAGCCCGAATAGATGTATGAGGTGATGAGAAAATAAAGAATCCATTTATGGAATACTTCCTTTAATAGACATATTTATGAACTATTTATTGATTTTTATGTGACTGAAAATTGACAACAACACTTTAAATATTCTATAATATGAATTAAAAAAATCTATAAATTTTGGGGATATGCTAGAAAAATGAAAAAGTTTTTATTATTATGGGGACCCATGTAAGTAAATTCATTTATTCTGTATGATAATTATTATTTTCATTACAAGGAAATGATTTTGAAATATTAAAATGGAATTTATCTTACACATATAATATATTTTGGACCACATATATACAGTAAAATCATAAAGAAAAATATATTAGAGGGATCTATATAAGATAATTTATCAAGAAAATAATAATTATGAGATAAAATGTTTCAATAAAATGTTTTATCTTACAAATGTATGTTAATGGGGGTATGTAAGATAAATTACTTATTTTACGATCATACACAAATTTACATGGTGAAAATTTTCAAATCTGAAATCAAGATATTAGTTTAGTGAAATTAATTGATATATAATTAACATGAATGAACTGATAAAATTATATTTAAATTTTATATTTCTGGTGTTGTATTCTTCATGGATCATAAATAATGATCAACAACATGATCATGAATCATAATAAGATCAAAAGGTGCATTGCATTAGGTGGACATTGTGGATATCGTTTTCATTCTTTGTCGGTTGGATGGCTCGAAAGAGAGAAAGGTGAACTAGCACCATTCATCAGGCTCTCATCACTATTTTCATGTCGGTTAGAGAGGTTCTCTACCTCTTTGTATCTCCAGCACGGTGAAACTTCTTGATAGAGGGGTGAGGAACTTTTTTGACTAACCTCATTGGTGCGTTGTATCGTGAAGGGGGTGATGATATTTCCTTATACAAGCATGGATGTTTCCTTCTTTGGTCATGTTGAATTGTATTGACTTGTTCATTATGGCCATTTCCATTATTGTAATGGGTTCCTCATTCCTATTTTTAAGAGGTATTTTTCTCAATTCTAGAGGCTTGATCCCAATAATTAAAAAAACCTAAGATCAAAAGGGGTGAACCAAAAAATGGAGAAACTAGTAATGATGAGATGATATCTCCACACTATAGAACCCAACGCCACTTCACAGAACATGAAATCAGGCTTGAGGTGTGTTCCATTCAACATGATATATGAGCCACATTACCCTGATAATGAGGAAATATCAATATAATTAAAAGTCATGGATTAAAAAACCTTATTAATCCCACATCATTTTAATATCATAAGAAGGAAACAACCAATGTCTTCAGCCATAATTTCAGGATGAATATAAATTATAACTTTACATTGTTATTGTGATAATTTAAGGATGATATTTAAGGAAGTGGATATATGAGAATGATATGATACTGATACAACAATTATCTCACAATATATAATTATTTTTAAGAAGATTATATTAGGGAATATATTCTAAAATAATTAAATCATTAATGAAATTCTATATGTTAAAATGTATATATGTCGAAGTTCTCAAATGAATGTACCATTGAATATTATATAAAATATCTGATAACCCCCTCCCTCCTAAGGAACCCATCCAAGGATAGTAATAATGAAAAACAAATAATGACCCATAAACCCTCTCTCTAGTGGCACCATGTTGCAGACTAGCACCGAGGGTATAAATTATCAAATATTGAAAGAAATACCCAATTTACAATATTGGATCAGGAGAATGAAAAAACAACCATCCTAAACCTCCATGACATAAATGAATTTATGGGAAACAAAAACCATCAGATGATTTATGTATAACATAAACATATAAAAATTTTCTCTATATGAATTACCCAAAAAACGTTCCTGATGATGGAATAAAACAACAAATCCAAAAATTGATCTAGTAAAATCTTAAACAATATAAGAAGACCTCCAAAAACCCTAAAAAGGATTTTTTATATACGTTGGGTGAGAATAACTTTTATATTGAGTAGTCTCATTCTCAAATACACTCATAAAAATGTAAAAAGATCATACTAATTCACTAGTGAGAAAACATAAAACCAAAAAATCCTAACCAAGTCTATTGTTCAATCACAACCTCACATAGTTATGCTCACCAAATAAATCATCAAACCATAATAATATAATAAGATCCATATAAAAATGGATACCCCAAACGACTTTTACACAGGCATACTGCTCTCAGACCCAAACATCATATGTCCTTGAACTCTCATCTCTTCAATGTAGTAGTCCTAACCAATGACACTTAGTCCATCACATCAAACTCGAAGAAACATAGACCATCATATCACATGTATCCACAGACACTAAGGGAATCAAATTTCATCTCAACCGCTACCATAATGAATATACAATGGTATTTTGAACATTATGGAGCTCAACCGCATTCCCTAATCAAACCACGTGAAACCCCCACTATAAAGAACATCATCATATCATAAAAAAACTAAAATTTCACAATAATCCGAAATCCATCATATCAGATGAAAAATAAATCTCACTTGTATGAGAGAACAAGGAAGATGGGGTAGAAATACAACTATTTTCATCATCTAGGTGTTATAAAAAACCCCAAAACATATTGGTTTTTTCATAAAGTGATTTATATTGGTTGGGTGCATATATAAATCATGATGAACATAAATTAATTATATATATATATATAATTCACACACCATAATGACCTATTGGTTCATAAGAGGAATTTCATCTCAAATAAAAACTTCACTATGAATCCACAGAAACTCCACCAAATTTGCTTCCACCTGTTAATGCATTACACCAAAAACAATCCACAAACAACAAGCCACATTACATCTTTCCTTTTAACAATTTATCTGTTACTCTAGACCATAATCAAGTTCCTCCTATTATCCATTCCGGTTTTATCTTTTATATTTAATTATGATACCACCATGAATTTATCATAATAGGAAACAAACCAAAAAAAAATCATCACAATCACAAAACAAAACCTGTTCCCTTTGCAACCACTACTCAACATAACCACAAAACAAAACCTATAAAATCCTAGACTTGGATGACACTCAATAGTGGTTAGATACCATTTTTCTACATGGCCTCAAGAGCATATACCCAAATTCACGAGCATTATGACTTGTATAAAAGGCCTAGTTGTTTCATTCAGGTGACTATACCCCCGTCACTATAGTATGTCACAGTGGAAATCAACTACATACATGTTGATGAAGCCGATACAACAATCATGAAACTAAAAAGTAAACAAGACAATAATATATAACAAATAAAAATGTGTCTAATATAAAATGATTATAATGATGATATATGTATCTAGAAAAGTATAGAAAATAGGTACATGGATGTACAATACAATAAAATAATTAAAAAAATCCCAAAAGACCGAATGTAACCAAGTTTCTTCGCATGCCTCAGCTTGGCCCATGATTCCATTCTCCTAAGTAGTAATCAAAAACATGTGTTAGAGTGATTTCACTTATAAATAACTATAACCATATAATCTATTTGGGTTCCCCAATGGAGTCCCAAACATGGTGTTATATAACATCCTTGTAAGAAACTACCCAATATCAATACAAATCAATACTGTTCAATATGACAATGTAAACAAATTATAGAAAAAAATACAATCAATAAAAACATTTATGATGCCCATGTAATGTATTTACTAATAATGTATCGCAAAATAGCCACTTAGGGATCCCTATAAAAGTAAGTCCAGATCCTATATAAGGAAGCTACAAGTAATAGGAGTAAGCATAATGACCTCTCTGTATATACATATCCCCATTACCACTAAGAAAAATTCATTCAACCAAACATTCCATAATTCTCATGGCCACGTCGTATGTTAAAGAGTCATACGATGATGGGTAGGTTCCATGGTGTTGAAGTCTAAAGAATACTCTTAGTGTCCAAAGAGCATCTTGATGGAAACATAGTTAGGTACATGTTGTGTTTCTTATAGAATTTCATACAAGACATTTTCTACATGAGTTCAAGAATTTCAAATCCATGGGTTATTAAATTCCATTGAATTCCATAATATCAAGACCCTAGGAACATATCTATCCATGGTGTCCACTGCCGTGTTCAATATCTAAGGAGTCTGTCCATTGAATCTATTAATTCATTTTCCATTAATTCTATTCACTATTTCATGATTTTTGAGTATACCCACACACATTATCATTAAATAGAAATGTTATCTTATAATTATACCCACTCACAACCCCCAATTAAACATAAGGTAACCAAGAAGTATACCCACTCATTGTTTCTTATCACATATTGTATTCTACCAATACAACCATTTAATAAATAACCAAAAGAGTTTACTATCTCATTTTACCAAATACAATTAATCAATTTATCCAATTCAAAAATGGAATGTATAATATAGCATAACATAATGAAAAAATAAACCTCTTAAATATGCTATTGAGGTTCCATTTGAAACATTTATTAAAATTAATCGACTTACTATGGAAGAAACCAATCTTTTATCAACCTAAATTGTTGTCGTTCATTTATTATGAATACTTCTCTAGGAATACCCACATTAACTCACCGCATGGGTGGTTCTACAAGAAAAAATGTGGTATTTCTAGTAGGGACAACCCTCGATGTCCATGGTTCAAGACACAACTACTAAAACATCAAAATAAGGCCTCATGGAATCCCTATTGTGCCAGATGACATCTATCTCAATTAACTATTTCAAGCATGAGGTATTGATAAAAATTGTAGTATGTGGGATTATGGTAGTTAACCTAATAGAGATCCGAAACACAAGAAAATTGTATAGAAACCCTACCATAGTTCGGTAGTAGAGTTCTCATCCAGTACGGACTCCTAATTTGACACAGATTTGGAGGAATATGAATATCAGAAAAAAAAATCAAATTAGGTCATATGAACCTAAATACAAATAGTTCATCCAATATCCATAAGAACGAGTATTTCCTAAAAAGTATTCATGTTTATTCGAACACTTATCTAATGATATCGACGATGATAGAAACAAATTCTAGATCTAGAAAATAAATACAACCTCTTTGTTTCCTTAGGGCTTCCATTACGTGAGAGAGGAGAGGTGATGGTTCATTCCAAAAAAGAGGCTCTTCCCACTTATTTAAAAAAATGATCATTCATTTACATGATTTGTAAATTCCTTACAATTTGTGTAAATCATGTGATATTTCCCCTATGAAAACCTTTTACACACAAATAAAGTATTTGTCTAGATCATTACACATCGTGTAATTGAATACACATAATGTCTCATAATGAAACGATGCCTAATTGGCCGCCATCCAATATAAATCCCAACAACATTTCCTTTCCATGAACTACCCAACTGACAACGAACCTGATTTAGGATCTATGAAAAAAAAATGAAAGGAAGAGTTCAAACAGAAACCGAATAATCCATTCCTAAATAAAAACCTGAGAAATTAAAATATTAAACCCTTCATCCCTGAATTTCCATAAAAAGGGTGTTCTAGATTCATTTGAGAATAACTTATTCAACTTAGCCTCCCACTCCAATGTCACATTATTTAAATAGTTGCGCTAGCATAACACCCATTCTATAGGAACTGAACGGCCATAGAGAACCTTTGTGGTCCTATCAACTAAATGAGTCATATGCTTCATGAAATATGTATCACATTATAGCTCATCCTTACCAAGATAAAAAACATTTGAGATGGGTATGAATGATAGTTTCACTACTAAGATACATGGATGAAGGCATTCCTGGATTGGTGCCTCGAAGGTAAATAAACTGATAGGATTCTAACCCAACTCTCTCTAAAATCCCAAATGACCTGACAAATTATGGTAAAATATTAGCTTGCTACCAGATCCATCTATGACACATCCATGGTGAAACACATTAAAATATTCAATACACGACCTTGAACTCTATATATCATCTGCAGAGATCGATGTTAGTTATTTATTGAGACTGTGTAGTAGCCATCCACTTCTGTGTTAACTATTTCTATACAGAAGTCTCCTACATGATATGATCCCCCATTAATGCTCCCTCGCCTACCTCTTACAAATACAGGGTTGATCGACATGGCCTACCATACCAATCCTCATAAGGGTTCATTAGTACAATCTTCATATAGCTGTTATTGCATTAAAATTCAACCAGGGTATACGCTTCTCCAATGATTACCCAAAATAAATGATATGTAGTACTAGAAAGTCCTCTAGCACAATTGTAGTATTATATTACTGGCCATAAAGATGAGGGTTTTATGTTATTTCTAAAAAATATTGTGTACCAAACGCCCTATAAAAACTCTGCCAGAAATTATATTTAAAGTGGGCGTCCCTATCTCAAATGATAGTGAAGAGGACCCTGTGGATTCATACTATTTCATGGATATAAAACATTCCAATCTCATCCTCACTAATGATCTCTTTTATTGGAATGAAATGATAAACCTTCGGTATCATATCAAAAAAAAAACCTAGGCAACATCACTACATCTAGGTGACCTTGGAAATTTAGTCACAGAATTCACCAAGATATCATCCCATTTCCACTCCAGATGATCTAATTATTGTAATGGTCTATCTAGTTTTTGATTTTTATCCATCACATGTTTTATTGTGGATGATCTCATAAGTAAACTAGCTACCTGAAGCTTCATACCCAGCCACCAATACTAAATGAGAATGTCATGGTACATCTCAGTGAAACCAGAATTTACATCCAAAGGTGAGGAATAAAACTCATTCATTATCACCTGGTGTTTGTACTCCAAGAACCTAGACATGACCATAGATACACATGACCTATTCCTTGCCTACAGTCCAACCAGGAGTTGGATCCTTACCTGCCACTGTCTCTCATAGGACCAAGCCCTCTGAATCTAATAGCTTCCTCATCCACACTCTATCCAGTAGGGTAGATATCACAACCAATGATAAAAGATACATATTACCCTAACTAAAGTGAACATACAAGTGAATTTTATAGAACAGTTACATAACCTTCCACTCACTACTATCATATTGAACTGTCTGTATCTATGTCCTCCTACTCAGTGTATCATCCACTAAATTTCTTTTACCAGTCATGTTGACAAGCATGAAGTCAAAAGAATGAAGGTACTTCATAGCCTCAGATTCATATCATGATGTGTAAATATTTACATGTAACTTTTGTTGTTTGTGTAAACCACAAATGAATCTCCAGAAAAATAGTACCTCAAACTTTATAAATCATTAATGACTGCAGCTAACTTGAGATCATGTGTTGGGAAGATCCTCTTGTGTGGCCTCAATTGTAGAGACCCGTACACCATTACTCAATCTCCACGAATCATCACTACTCTATGTATGAAACCTTATGTGTCACAATACACAATGCACCTTAATGCATGCTATGGAAGTATCATGATCAATGCTGAATTGAATATACATTTCAACTATATAAATGATGTATTATAAGAATTAGAATATACAAACTCCAGTCCCTTCATTGGAAAGCCCATCAATGGTGCTGCTAAGTTTGAGAAATCCTATTTTAAATGCTTTTAGTAAACAAGTAGAAATACAAAACATCATTTATCAAAAATTATATTAGGCTGTTCCATGAAGACTATAGCACTTATCTTATCTAGGTATACTGATATATCTGTCTTGGATATGATGTGACCCAGGAATTGAATCTTATCCATCCAACAGTGGCACTTTGTGATACTAGATTATAACTGATTCTTTCTCAGTGTGTTAAAAACTATATAATGTTATTTTTCAGGGTTTTTTAAATTGTGAGAACACACCGTGATATCATCCACGAAAACCACCATAATAGAATCTAGTTATGGTTGGAAGACTCATTTAATCAGTGTCATCAAAACAATAGGCTCTTTCAGGATACCAAATGGTATAAACATATACTAGTATAGACCACACCAACAATAAATTGATGTATGAGAAATATATACAGGTTGAATATGTAATTTGTGATATCAGGGTATGAAATAAATTTTTTATAACACCCTTGTTCTTTAAAGGTGATAAAAAAAGTAATCTATTCATGGTAAATAATAACGGTTCTTAACAATTAGATGGTTCAACAAAAAATAATGCATTCATATCCCAATGGGTCTATCCACCTTTTTTGAAAAAATGATGGGTGAAACCACCATAGAAGTACTTGGTAAAATAAAACACTAAGTATGAAAATCCTATAGATACCTCTTGATCTCTTTGAAACTCAATTGTATCCATCCGATAAGGAGGAATGGATAAAGTTGCAGCTCTTGGAACTAGCTTGATGGAAAATTATACCTCTCCCTCTTAGTAGGTAAACTATAAGATTCATCTTGAACGAAATCCATGAATCAGTCAACAACTGGATAAAATTCATATTATCTTACTACTAGTTCATCTAGATACAAACTAAAAATATGAGTTTTCATCCCACCCAACCCATGATGTTTTGGTCAGTTCAGCTCACCTTGAAATCCCACCACCCTTGTGCATATACACTATACAATCTATTGATATTAATGTCAACCTATAGTGATAACATTTA
This sequence comes from Viscum album, assembly GCA_963277665.1. Taxonomy (NCBI): domain Eukaryota; kingdom Viridiplantae; phylum Streptophyta; class Magnoliopsida; order Santalales; family Viscaceae; genus Viscum; species Viscum album. The sequence goes on along the minus strand of OY728142.1, from coordinate 1,254,573,890 downwards.
ATCTATGCTCGATAATCTACTGGCTAGTAAATCCCCACTATGACCTAAAATCATGTCATCTCTAGGATAAACAAATTCTAGATGAAGTGGCTCCCAAAAACCTCAAGGGGGAACTCCCTGCACTAGTTTATATCATCCATTATGATTCTAAATAGAGGTTCTGGAATCATAACACTATTGAAATAAAAAACAACTAGCCCAAGGCTTTTCACCATAGGTGCATATATAAAACAATGTGATCTACCTATATCAAAAACGAGAATATGCAACAGTAGATGCAAGTAAGATCTTACCTGTCACTATAGATGGTCTAACACCATTCTCCTTGGAGGGTAGTCTATACAGAATAGATCTAGCTAGAGCCATGACCATGTGATACATCATCCCTACACATACTAGTCCCACACTGATGTCTTAGTGTAACTGCTCTCTGGATGCCCTGACTATTCCTATTGATACCTCGGCCCGAATGACTTGTAGTGGTCCAACTCCAAGACCAATGCAGAGTTAAGGAATTGGATCATGATTATAGTTTCAAATCTAACCCCCTACCAATCAATGATAGAGGAAATTTATCATAGAAACACTGCATGTGGCCCAACCTGCCATATGATCAGCACTCACCTGGTTCCCAGTCGCACTGATTCTTTGTGTTCCCTCTCTAACCAAAATGATGAAAAAACATTGTTATTTCAATACTAACAGCCTAAATGGAACTCTTCTCACATGAATACTCAAAATGGTTCATCGTTCATAAATAATCTGAACCACTAAGTCAAGAAACAACACTTATCTTCTCTATTTTAAAAAACACACAAATATTAATATAATTTGAAATATAGAAAACAATTAGATCCACATTAAATAGAATAATGTTTATTTATATGAAAATATTTCTTAATCACCATAGATGTTTTGGAATATTTGTAATATAATAGGTTTACTCTAATCAATGTTTTCTTGAGAGAGTACTTTTAATGTGTTTGTTTATCAATAAAAGATAGAAATTGTGACAAATAGTAGAATTAGTAGGATACCAATTTTTTTTTATTAAAAATACTTCCCCATGTTATTTAATTTTTTTGTGAAAACTCCAAAGTATATCTCTTGGTGGTATTTATTCCATTGTGTAGTATTAGGATCACTCATTATTCGTTAAAATGATGGTTAAGTAAATTCTCAATCATTAATTTCAAGGTGATTACGCCTAGGTGCATCGATTCCACAGTTTCATCCATGTACCAATATCTATATGTGGACACATTGTTTAGGAAACTACACAGACATTTACATTTCCAAAATTTAATATTGTTTTTCATCCATGATAACTATTTCATTTTACAATGGGTTTATAACTCTTGACTAAAAAAGAATATGTGGGACGAATAACAATATATTCTTTTAAATACCATAAATTACATGTGTAATATGGTAAAATAATTTCAAGTAAATGTACGAAACACACAAAAGGAAATAGGGTGTAATTATAACATTATTCACAAATATTGGAAATTGGGATGGAAATCCCCACTTACGGCTTAGGTAGAATTTCAATCCAAACCTATTGAAATAGGGGGATTTAAATTGATCATTGCAAACCTTCAAAAATTTAATTTCACGATATTTCATAGAAATTTTTATTATATAAAAAAGGAAATTAGGTGTATAATATGAATCGTTTGTCAAAGATATGAATTTGAGATGGAAAACCCTTACTATATTTAAAAAATTCCACAAATGTTCCTTAATCCAATGTATCATAAACCTTGTTATCTGAATAATTTAATTCATAACCATAATAACGTAACATTATATACATTAATTTCCTATTAGTTTTCCAAAAATTTAATTATTGCGGTGTTCGAGGGATGTATGGAGTGTTTTTAAGGCCATCTGTGTCATTTTAGTGGGAGATAATTTTGGTGGTGGATCATTATAACAATGGGAATTTTATATAGGTGGTTCTTACATAAGGTAGTTAATTAATGTAGTCGATCATTTCATAATGTTAATTATTTATTGAAAATATTCTTTTTGGTTGTCGGTCATTATGGAAGGTTCATTTCTAGTGATGGGTCATTATGGTGGTCATTCATCCTGGCAGGTGGTCATTTATGGTGGTTGTTCATTCTGGTGGAGATTCAATTCTACTGGTGAGTCATTCTAGAGATTGGTTATTTCTGGTGGTGATATATTCAAGAAGTAAGACATTTTGGTTGTGAGTCATTTCTAGTAGTCAGTCCTTCTAGTGGTAGGTCATTTCTAGTGGTGATTCATTCTACTGGTAGTTCATTTGGGTAGTGAGTCAATTATAGAAGACAGTCATTTCTAGTAGTGATTCATTTTGGGAGTTAGTCATTTCTAGCAGTGAGTCATTGTTTTGGATGGAAATTCTAGATACATGTCATTTCTTACATTGAGTAATTTTGAACATTGGTCATTTGGGCGGGGAGTCATTTTTAGGGTTGTGTCATTCTGACGGGTTTTCATTTTTTACAGTGAGTCATTATAGTGGTAAAAAATTATAGTAGTGGGTAAGTTTTCTTAGGGATTCATTCTGATGGTGGTCCATTTCTGGTCGTAGGTCATTTCTTGTTGTAACTCATGAACAATGTTTATAATTTTTCCAAAATTTAAAAAATTTCCATTTTGACATCTTTTATGATTAATTTTTTTAGTTCCTTTGTTAAGGGTTTAAAGCAATTTTAATATATTTAAATTATATATTTGTTTTCTAAAAAATATTATACCTTTTAAATGTATAATTTGTGTGCATTTAATGATATCTAACATTAATGGCCAATTAAAACCATATCAAATCTCAGTAATTCAGTTTCTAATCTTTAAAAATTAAATTTTTTCATTTACTATTTTGGGATAAATTTATCTTTAGATGGGAGGTTTTATGTCCTTCTTCCCATAGATTCATAATAAATTTCTTACATTATCCATTCATGCTTTCTCAAAGAGGTATTCTGCAGTATGTGCACCCCTTGTTTTAGTGCAGCTAGTTTCGGAAAATAATTCTCTTTAAGGTAGTAATTCAATAGTTTCTTCATATTTTTTACCTTGTAGGATGGTTTTCTAATTTTATTCTATGGAATATAGTTCATTTTTTTATGAAATATAGTTAACCAGTTTAAATTAAATTGAATAGTTAAGGGGAATGTTTTGTATGCTTTTATATCTTTTGATAAAGTTATTGTGATTTATACTCTATTGTAACAATAATTACAATGGATTTCTACATCCCATATTTTTGTGGATTTCTTATATGTGTTTTTATTACCATATGTGTTAGTTATTTATAAACCATAATAAATAAATCATTAAACACGTATATTTAGTTAATGAAATGGATACACCAAGATCTTATGAATTTTGGGATAACACCTTCAAATAGTGAAGTGAAATTTAATGAATTCCCATATTATTAAACTAGAAGATGTTGTGTTATGTGTTGTGATAAGTCTACTAATGTTATTAGTGATTGTGGAAGAAATATTAAATTTGTATAGGTAGTGGATAATATAGGAAGAGAGGCTGCAATGGTGGTGGTAGTGTGGTTGTGGATTGAGGCTACAATGGTGATTGTGGTGTGTTTTATGTAGTAGGGATGCGATAGTGGTTGATTAGGCTTGCTTACTGAGTAGTTATAGAATTAACAATAAGAAAATTAAAAATAATTTTATTCTTACAAAGGATTAATTCATAAAATAATGGGGGATGTTAATGTTGAATTTATTAATGATATAGAATCTTGAAATGGGTAAAATTGGGGTTTAAAAGTAGATATTTATTTTTGGATTTTTTTTCATGAATGAGTTTTACATTTGTCTTTGGTAATAGAACTTGAGATAATTTTATTATGTTATATAAATTATTTTTTAACCATCATAATGATTCTTGTGTTCTGTTTCTCAATATGTATATTCCCTTTATATTCTTGTGATTTTAATAAATACCCCACCCTCATTATGAACCATGTTCCAACACATCCATAATCACATTGGGGTGTGTGTGTGTCTTCAAATATCTCGATGGGAGGATGGATGGTTGGTTTCCTGCTCTTCTCCACTCCCACTTCTATGAATTGGTGATATATATAGGATATGATGAGCATAAGTCAAATATGACACAGTTTATATGTTATTTGACGATTATGTGATGGATAATGTGTTTTTGGGAAATATGAGGAGAGATAACTTACGATGCTGGACAAGCCTTGTAGGATAATGGAATGAGGTTTATTTCCTTCACATTAATGATACCCTAATATTTTATTTATGATATGTGATATGATATCCTATCTATCTGTATGTGGGATGTGATATGTTCTTCTACAATATTATTCAGAAGAGGTGGGAGTGCCATGATGTACGATGTTGGGAGGTGAAAACAGAAAATTAGTTGGAAAATAGTGTGAGTTACCCTATAATACATATATTTCATATTATATTTTTATACTTGGATGTATTATTTGGTGAGAGAGCCTTAGTTATGATGGGTTTTTTGGTCAATATACCATTGCAGGTTCATTTTCATTCTACTTTTTTTCACATAGGTGCATTTTTATTCTCTTTTCACATGTGCATGAGATACTATGGTTTTCCTACTTAGTATACTAGTATGATCACCCAAAGTTTATTATATATATTTCAAGTTTCCATGAGGACATCATTATACTAGTATGATCACCCTAAGTTTATTATATATATTTCAAGTTTCCATGAGGACATCATTGACTATGTTGGACTCTACTAGATGAGACATTTTGATAGATTTTATGTCACTATATTATATTTTTTTCAGTTATTTACTTGGATACAGATAGTTGTAAATGTTTTAGTTTGACATGCATTCTAGGATTTTTTCTTTAGTTTTCATCTATATATTTCATTTAGTTGATTTTTGTTGATTCATATTATCTCATGATCCAGTTACATTTTTTATTTTAATTCCTCCTAAACATTAAATTGTTTTTTGACGATGGTTCTACTCGCTAACCTGGATCCTACTAGAGGTGGGACTCAAGGGACCTTATCTACCTCCCCTCATTATGGTATCTTCGGAGTAAAGAGGTTAGAGAAAAGTTGTATTGGAGGTTATGGATGAGAAATAAGATGGATTTTAGTGTTAGGCACAATTATATTTCAGGTGTTGGTTTGGAAAAAATGCGTTTTGACTTTGGTGTATGACATAGGCCTAAGATACTCTCTTGGATAAATGATTTTAAGGACCTAGTGATCTAGTAAAAAGACACTATTCTTATTTAATGACCTAGTGGTGTGGACCTTCTTGAATAGTAGAGAACTATGAGAGGTACATGCATCATGATGAATATTGTTAATGTTTTAATTGGGTTGTTTTAGGAAATTTAGAATAGGAAAAATGAAAAAAATGAACTAAAATGAATCATAATAAAATTTCATACTAGAGAGATTGGAAAATCATTGAATCTCCAAAAACAATTTCTCATGGTCATCATCCAAATGTATATTATGAAGTGGATGTTTAGAAAGATATCTGATTTAATTGTTAGAGGGTTGATCCTATTATAGATTATGGACAATGGAAGTGGACGTTGAGATCTTTTTAGAAACAATCTTTGGAGAAGTATGAGGGAATCATATTTGATGTAGAGAAAAAAGGCTGGCTAGAGAAAATAGAGACCACATTTAGTTTCATCTGGGCCCCGACGTCATATTAAGACACCTCAGTAGTTATTCAAATACATGGATCTAAGTGTTAATGGTGGATTTTATACCATGGTGTGGGAACGTTTGACGATATTTCATGGGAGGACATCAAGAATGAGTTACAGGAAGAGATCATTTCATTGACCATGAAGGATGTTAAGAGGAAGAAGATAATATACCTTCAAAAAGGGAGTATTCCTATGAAGGAGCTATGGATTATGTTCACTTACCTTCTAATATTTTCTAAATATCTTTTCCCTGGTGAGGACTCCTAATAAATGTGTCATAATGAGGCACATTGTCCTTCTATTCAGTATGCAGTTACTCATTTTACGTTGAAAACACATCTAGATGTTCAAATGATGGAAGAGGAAATTGAGATGATTCACTCATTAGGAATGTTATAATTATTGGGGAACATTCAAGGTTTCCTGATGATTAGACTTGTCAATTGTATTTCTCTGGTGCTATGGACATTAAGAATTCGACAAGTAGGGAGATAACATCATAATCATCCCTTCTAGTCATCTAGGGTTAGTGGTTTCCATACACTTTAGGGGAAATTCGGGGTATTATGTTTCATCTATGAGTTTTATAGCCATCATCGTGATCAATGACTAGTGGATTCTCAAGCTCTATTTTGTATAGATGGACATGTTCAGTTACAGCCTCACCAGCAGTAACCAGTGAGGCCATTCCACCAGTATAGGTAGTAGGCTTTTGTTGTACTGAGATTAGATGTAATAGAAGAATTTTGACATGGAGATGTGCCTCACCCTAGATACCTCGACCAGAGCATGTTCATGATGATGACCTTCAGTAGAGAGGCATAGAATCTAGGAACAATCTGTAGGAGGAAGTTGATATAGCGGGACTGGAGGTGATATATATTCTTATAGGTACACTTAGTTGATCATTTGCCCTTTTTTATTTCACGTTTTATTTGGGAACTTCACACTACTTGGTTTCGCCTTCTATAGTACATGTTTGAAGACTAGAAATAGATAGTCTTATCATGCTCATGGTGTTGACTAGGTTATTCGGATATTGTACTATCTTGTTTGATTTTTGAGAAGGGTGTAGACTAAAGATGGGTTAGATTCTATCACATGTGAAAAATTTATGAGAGAATATGTAGCCATACAATTCCATCCTCAACATATAATGGTTAAAATATTTTAGGGTTGTTATCAGATGCTTCCAGAGGTGAGTTGTGTTCTTAGATGTGTATGAACATCATGTGGTTTTCGTTGGTGAGAGGTGTTTTGAGGTGGGAAATCATTGTTTGGAGACCCTTCATTCCTTGGTGGATATTTTTTATATTGAATCAGTAGACAGAGGGATAGAGGATGATAAAAAGTTTTTTTAGGGAGTTCCTAGAAATTTTCATCAATGGGGTTGGGCCACTACCTTATTGACGAGACATTGATTTCAAGATAAACTTGTATCTTGATGCTTCTGTAATTTTATTGGCTACATATCCAATGGATCCCATTAAGTTACATTTGTTGATGATTTAGATAGATGATCAAATTTAGAGGAGTTTCATTGCAGAAATTGTATCACCATTGGATTCTCCAGTCTAATTCTCTTAGAAGGCAGATAGTAGTATGAGGTTGTGTGTAGATTAACAGAGATTGAACCATGTGACGATCAAGAATTGTTCTCCACTTCCGTGGATCAATAATATGTTTGACTAGTTGCAGGGAGAAAGTTTGTTCTCCAAGATCAATATTCAGTATGGATATCAATAGTTAACGGTGAATGATGGATATATCCAGAATATTTACTTTAGATATTGGTATAGGAACTATGAGTTTGGGGTCATGACTTCTAGTGTTATGAAAGCACCATCCATGTTCATTAGGCTTACAAAATTCATTTCATATGTGTTCATGTACTGGATTCTAATCATATTGATGGATGATATCATAATCCACTCATGGTCAGAGGGGTAACATGATGAGCATCTAAGATCTTTCTATAGGTTATTTGTCACTACCATCTATATTGAATTATTTCCATGTATATGTTTTTCCACAAGAGATGAATTTCCTTGATTATTTTGGTTCTCTTAAAGGTTTGGATGTGGTTCCATCAAGGTTCAAGGTATTTTTTTCTTGGGAGGTACCCAAGAATGTGTAATAGGTCTCTAGCATTCTCATTATCATATTCTATTATTGGAGGTTTGTGACTGATTTATTTAGTGTTTCATCCCCATTGAATATATTGACTATGAAAGACCAAGATGTGGTGTGGACTGATTAGTGCATAGAAGTTTTCAATTACTTGATGGGGAATTTATTAGTTCTATAGAGCTTCATTTTCCTGAAGAGGGTTTTATGTTTGATGTTTTCTACAATGTGTCCAATATTGCATTTAGAAGCATCTTGATAAATAGAAATTCCGTTATCTCTTATGGGTATTTTCAGTTATTCCCTCATGATCATAATAATTACATCCATGATATGGATCTAGAAAAATTGGTGTTTTTTGGAAGTTATAGTTAAATTAACTCATTAGGGAGCAATTCGTGGTATTCAAATACCACAAGAGTTAGGTGTATGTACATTATTAGTATGATCTAAATCTATAAAATTAGAGGTGGATGAAGTTTCATCAAGAATATTATTTCTAGATCTTCTACAACTTTGGAAATGGAAATTTTATGGCTTATGCATTGAGAGGAAATTCACAAAATGATGTTCTCTTGGTTTATGAGGGTTTTTAGAGAGATATATAGGATTTGGAATCCCATCACTGATATTCAATGGTGGATGAGGATAGAAAATGTTTGTTTCAGATGTTCGTGTAGTATTATATGATGCAACACTTGGAGGAGTCTCAATGGGGAGACTCATAGGTAGAGTTGATGCGTGATGTTGATGGTTTATAGGGATAGTCATAACATGACATGATATAGATTTGTTTTAGTTTATGGTTTTTATAATTTCAAATCATGATGGATTCCTTCAGGATTATTTAATTTAACCTTATATAGGTACACCCTTTAGTTTTCAATATGAATATTTTATTATGGACAAAATTTTGGTGGACATGGATAAAGCCGGAAGGGATAGAGTTTGTGGCTCGATGTCTAGTTTACATGTTGATGATGGTCAATCATTGTGTTCATAGTGAATTATTTCATCCCATTGTTTTTCCAAGTGAAAATGTGATGGAATCACATTGGAGTATTTCATAAGGTCACCCCAAACTCAGGGTGGTTGTAATTATATATGGGTATTTGTGGATCAGTTGATGAAATTGGCTCACTTATTATCAACCATGGGGTCCAAAACCATGGATGTTTTTTCCAAAAGTTAAGATGATGATGATGTGATGTGGCTTCATGAAGTCCCTAGATTCATTTTTAGATCTTGAAGGAAATTTTACCTTGTTATTCTAGAGGGCATTACAACATAATTTTTGAACTCGATTATGAAATAGAACCTCCTTCCACCCATAGAATGATGGGTAGATAGATAGGATTATCCTTACGTTGGAGGATATTTTAAAGGTGTGTGTCTTGAACATTAGAGGGTTTTGAGAATAAGAAATTCTATTGGATTAGTTTTCATATAATAAAATATATCACTCATCAATTTTCATTAACCCATTTAAGAATTTTTATAGGAGTCCATGGTGTTCCCATTTTGGATGGGTATTGATTTGGGAGTCAGTAGTTCTTGGAAATTATGTGGTGAAGAGAAATATAGATAAGTTTCAGTTGGTTCAAGAAAATGTAAAATTAGCACATGACAAGAAAAAGTCTTTTGTCGATCATAGGAGTAGTTCCTTGTATATTTATGTTGGGGACGACACCATCTAGAAGGATTAACCATGATAAGAGAAACATAGTTTATGTAAAGGGAGTTAGCTCTCTCCCTTGTTTTTTGGGCCCTTCGACGTGTTGGGGAATATTGGTGAGGAGGATTATTGGTTTAAACATCCACCTAAAATGAACTAGATCCATGAAGTATTCTACATATTTGTGCTAGCTCGGTATCTTCATATGACTAGCTTGTCATGGATTGGGGAGAGTAGGATATAAAGGATGGCGTCACATTCATGGAGAAACCATTAGATAACAAAGAATTTTGAGAGAATGTGATGCAAGGATGGACCATTACCTTAGATAGTTTATTGTGTAAGTGTGGATAAATGTATTAGAGTACATGGGAGGATGAGACACAAATATATTTCCTGTGACTTGAGTTTTTATTGACTTCTTTGTTTCTCTATTATTCTTTTTTTATGTGTTTTTGGACCATGATGTTTTATAAGATATGTTGTATTACTGTTGATTTTATGTGTGTTGTATGATGTGTTATAATGTACTTACATGTGAAATTGGTATTACCTGATTCCTAATTGTGATACATTAACATTTATGTCATTAATCCTGGTTGGGCAAGTCTATACCAGCCAACACAGATAGTATCTTGACATGGAGGATGAAATTCCCTCGTTCGTGTGCTCGGGACAATGTAGTTTGTTTGGTGAAGGGATTTAGTTCTGTGAGATGAGATTGTTTGTGTCTATGTGAATATGAGGTTTTGTGAGGTGTCTACTGTGGGTTTATAGAAATGTTAAATTTTTGATAGCATTAGAGGTATAAAAATATCCTTTAGAGGTATCACATGAGGTGGTTTTCTGAATCCCTTTCCTTGTGGGCATTCTTTTGGATTCATGAGTGTGAGAATCATTTTATAGTTATCTGATGTAATGTTTTGTTCCTTTCTATACTTTTACATTTCAAGAAATCTATTGATTTTGGTTTTTGGGGTAATTAATTGGTGTTATTGAGGTTACTGGTGTCATTATTGAAGTAGCACATTATGGTGATGAGTCATTCTAGTGGTGGTTCATTTCTAGAGGCAATTCATTCAAGTGGATGGTCATTTTTGTGGTGGGTAATTTCATGTGGTGAGTCATTTATAGTTGTGAGACATTCAGGGGTTATGTCATTTTGACTCAGGGTCATTTCTGGCAGTGACTCATTATTGAAGTATATCATTCTTGTAGTAGAATATTGGTGGCAGTGGGTGATTATTTCAGTAGGAAATTCTGGTAGTGGGTCATTTCTATAGGTGAGTCATTCTAGAAAAAGTTCATTTATAGTAGTGAGTCACTTTAGTGGTAGTTAAGTCTATTAGAGAGTCATTTATCTCAGTAAGTCATTCTATAGGTAGTTCATTTCTGGGTGTGAGTAATTCAAGTGGTTGGTCATTCTTGTAGTGATTCAATTTTATTGGTGAGTCATTTTAGATGTAGTAAATTTCTAACAGTGAGTCATTTTATGAATAGGTCATTTTGAAAATATATCCTTCCATAAAGAGATTCTTTCTGGAAGTAGGTCATTCTAGTAGTGAATCATTTTTCGTAGTGAGTCATTCTGGCAGCAGGTCATCTCTGGTAGAGGTTCAATCTAGTAGCAGGTCATTCTATAAGCAATCCATTTCTAGAGTCGAGTCATTATGATGGCGGGTCATTTCATGAATTAGGTCATTTCATGTTGTTACTCGTCAATAGTTTTCCGTTTTTTCTAAAAAAATTAGATTTCAGATTTTGATTTCTTTTATGTATAAAATGGGTTTAATGCCCTAATTAAGGGATTTTAATGTTGTTTTAATGGTGTATCATTATACATTATGTTTCTAAAAATAGTGGATAGATTTTAAATGTTTAAAATTCATGGATTTAATGATATGTGACATTAATTACCAATAAAACCCATATCTAATCTCAGTGGTTCTGGATCTAATATTTCCAAAAAGAATTCTTTCATTTATTATTTCGGGCTTACATTATCTTGATATGGGATGTTGTAAATAATACACTCCTTAGAGTCGCTGAGCGTTATTGTCTTAGTCTATTCATGTTCCCCATAAGAATTTTCCTCTATTACATGAACCCCCTATTTTGTTGTATCATTTTTGGGAAAATATTCTTTTCTATGTAGGAATTATATCATTTCACATTTCTGTATAACATGCGGGATGGGTTTTACTTTTCATCACATTAGAAGATACTTCATTATATTTAGAAAATATAATTAATAAATATAAATGAAATATAAAAGGATATGGGAATTTATTTCACAATTTTATATATTTTTATTATGTTGTTATGATTTATTTGTTTTTTATTCCACTAATTACAATGGATTTCTATATACCATTTTTTTGTTTTCATTTACTTTATTTTATTACCATGTTATATTTTTTTTTGAAACTATGGTAAATACACTTTTAGCAATGTATAATCATGTAATGAAATGGATTCACAAGTATCATATGGATTTAATGATGACTCTCTCAAATAATGAAGTGAAATTGAATGAATTATTCTATTCATAATCAGGAAAATGTTGTGGAATATATGGTGATATGTTGGTTGATGATGTCATGGGATTTTGATTTATTGTGATTGGTGTGGGGGTAGTGGATATGATGTGCAGTGGGGATGTAATGGTCATGCTAGTGTTGTTATATAGCAGGGTTACTATAGTGATTGTACTGTAGATGTATAGACGGATTGTGATGGTGGTCGATTACACAATTTTTTTGAATGGTTATTGAATTAACATCACGATAATACTAATAAATGGGATGATAATGAATTCTGAATGCATAAAATAATAGATTCTATTAATGTGGAATTTTATGTTGATATAGAATATGGATATTAGAAAAATATTGATTTAAAAGATAGAGGTTTTTTGTGGAAATTGATTATTATTGTGTGTGTTATTAATTTAGATTTGGAAGAAGATGTAGAGTATCTTTTTTGATGTTTTATTCATTTGTTTGGAACCGTTAGGATGGGTTTTTCTATTTCTCTATATCTATACACCCTATATATTTTTGAGATTTATATATGCGCCCGAACCACTATGAGTATAATCAATTAACACCCCATAGTCATATGGGTGGGTATTTTTCCCATCATCATTGTTGGAGGATTTATTTTAGGCTACTCACACTTCTCCACTCCACATTATAGTCATTGAGGATGTACATGGGATGTGATGGCCAGAATTTAAAAGTGTCACAATCAACTTGTGATGCGATAAGTATTTGATGGCCTAAGTGTGCTTAGGTAAGATGTGGTGAGGTGGATTATAATGGTGGTCATGCTTTATATTAGGAGGGAATAGTGTTTATTTCTTTTACATTAAATATACCCTATAGATTTGGTTATGAGACATGATGTGATTGACCAAGTGTCTGCAGGTGGGATTTGATGGGCTACGATGATATTCAAAAGAGGTGGGAGTGTCAGCACACACAACAATGGGGTTTGAGACTGTAAAATAAGTGGGAAAACAATGTGGCTTTCCCTATCATTGAAATTTAACTACTTATATTTTTATAGTTGGATTCATAATTTCGTGAGAGATCCTTGGTGTGGTTGGGGTTTTGGTTATTATATCTATATTGGTGCTATTTTTTCTACAATTTTTCTCAGGGGTGCATTAGTATGATATTTTGATATGGGAATGAGAGACATTGGATCTCATACTATGTTTACATGTATGGTCACCTACTTATATAAAAATATTTCCAAGTTTATACGACAAATTCATGGACCTTACTAGATATTACTATCCAAGACATTTGGTTAGTTGTTGTGCTACTCCTTTAGATTCGTTTATGGGTAATTACATTAGAGGCCATTATCTATATCTATATTAATTACACATTCATTAGGGGATGTTTTCTTGGATTTCATATATATGTGGCATGGAGTTAATTATTGATGATTCTTCTTATCTCCAAGTTTTATTTTTATTATAGGGGGTAACTCCTCCCATACATGAGATTTTTTATACACTCGCTGATAGTTGCTAAATCGATTCCTATAGGAGGTGAGACTCATGGGGTCGTTATCTTTATACCCTAATTATAGATTATTTGGAGGGAGGGGTTTATGATAAATCATATTTATTTACATTTATATTATTAATAAATAGTCATTATCTCTATGGATTCTATCTATTTATCACATTAGTTATTTATTGTTTTGACCATTTATATTATTTTCATAATGGTAGTGTATGTATTCATTCATATTCAAAATTTCATCATTTATATATAATTAATTTTACTATTATGGAAATTTTATATCTATTTATAATTTTTAAAATTACTATAATGAATGATTTACTCTTTAACTTGGAATATAAAATTAAAAAAAAGATGATTTAAATCATTATTGGTAATCAAAGGGTGTTTACTTAATTGATGAATTAAATATTTATATAACATATATAGAATCCAAAGAATAATTAATTATAAAATAAAATAAAATTATTTTATTAATTATGCTTTCATATTCATCAGTGATATAAAGTCATAGTATTTTTCGTATAGGCAGTCATGCTGAATCAAACGTGTTCATACACTAATTTAAGGAATGATTTTGGGGTGGTTTTATTATAATACCATTATACATGAAGATTAATGATCAAGTTTAGTTTTTCTTATTATGATATTTCAACATTATAAATGATTTATAAGATTTATGGGATCTGAATATATTATATAATTTATACGTAATATTTTCTAAATAGAACAATTATTTTAAATGAAAAAAATCAATAATGATCACTTGTTGACATTATGATGAATATTTTTACCACTATTTCCTAAAACTACTAATTATATGTAATTATTTATAAATAATCTTTAAATACATTCTAGGAACCATAAAAATGGGTGTTTATCAAAAATTAATTTTTTGTCTCCTGGGGGAAGTATTCAGCACGTACATACGAAAACATATTTTTTTTCATAGTGGATTATATAGATGAATATAAAATGATAATACCCTTAAAATAGTAACAATAAAGTGTATAAATTATTCTAACATCATTATATAATTGTGTATAGAATATATTAAAGTGATGATAATTATGAAGAAAAGTTACTTAGTAGATAATACTCATGTTGGGGAGTTTAATTCTCATAGGAATTCTCCATAGAAATGAACGCCTTATGATATCTAACAGTGAGATTAGAAATATAATCATGGGAGATGATTTTAGGAGGAGAATATTGGAAGAGTTTAAAAGGTGAAATTAGGAGTTAAATTGGGTATTGTTTTGGTTGGAATGTTACTATTTTTATATGAGGATAAGTGAAGTATTTATAGAATCCCTTACATTTTCAATAACAGAATGTTACAATTCATAGTCAATGTCCACAATACAAAACAATTAGATAAAAATATGAGTTCAGGTAAAAAATATCCTAAAAAATTATTTTTTTACCCACATTTATTATTTTAGGGCCATTAATTTTAATTTTTAAACTTTTACACTAATTTAATTTTACCAAGGTTATTATTTTTTAAGATCATTAAATAATTTCAATGAAACAATAATGATTTACCATTTTACATAAAATTATCATTAAATTTAAATTTTTTTAATAAATATATCAAATAATATTTCGAAAGGTATGAAATGATAGTTTTTAAATAATAACTAAATTTTAACAAATCCATTCCTATGAAAATAATGTTTTTTGTTTTTTAAATTTATTTATATGAAAAATTTATTGTGGATTTTTATTTTAATGAAATAGATATATTTATTATAAATTAAACAATTTTTAGGATTTCATTTCAAACAAAAAACTAAATCATACCTCGAATAAACATGATTCAATGAAAATACCAAAAAAAAAATTTATTAATGTAATATTTTATTTAGTTTAGAAAATGTTCTACATAGTATATATATGTTTACAAAATATTTTAAAATTAATAATGTAATTCATTAAATAAAAATTATATTAAATAAAATATTTTGTGAGTTTTAAAGTATTCTTATGTCCTAGTGATTTCATAAAAGATGAAGTTTCTACTAATATTCTACTTTTACAATTCAACACAATAGTGATTTTTTTGGGGAAAACCAAAGTTTCATATATGTCTAATAAAAAAAATATTAATTCAAAAATTATTTTTATTTTATAAAATTAAAATTATTTCATTGAAAAATTATTTTTATTTTAAATAGAATCATGGTTAAATTGTGTTTAGAGTTTTATTGTCTAGGTTATGGTGCTTACCTACTTTATTTAGGTCTGAAGTGTTACATTGATCATCATAGAGATTTGATAAGTGGTAGAGGTGATGATGAAATATTTATAACAGTTGATAAACATTTAGAAACATAATTTATAACATTGATAGATATTGGTTATGATAATAAAAGTAATCCTGCATGTAGTATAGTCGAGTTGATGGTATTGATGCTTTTTGAGATTGAAATATTATGATGTTTCCAAGTATTTTGTTTTAAATTAATTGAGAATGGTTTGATTTTTTAAGATGTTCATAATTTAATTGATGTATTTTTTGATGTAATTTGAAGGACTCAAAAACACGATACTTTAAATTATCATACAATGTGACCCATGTATGTAAATTGATCAACAAAGTAGATTTTTCAAGAAATTACAAAGGAAAATATCATAGACATATGATTTATAAGTCCACATATATTATGTTATCTATTCATGTGAAAAAAACATAGTAATTTACCTTATGGAAACCCAAGTAAAATTATTTATCGATGTGGTAAAATTTGATTATTAGTAAAGGGATTAATATTACACTCCGATGATATTTTGATATCATCTATATAAATTCATTTACACCCCAAGAGGTATGTTATCACAAATGTAAATTTATTTACACAAAGGTAAATATGACAATTGTATAATTTTCAAAGGAATATATCTGACATGATGGATGTTTTAGGATCCCATAATTTAATTTATATGATGTGTATTAAACAATTATGCAATATAAAATAATTTTTATTGTGCACTCTCTCATTTTTGAATTTAAGTATTCTAAATAAATGCGATAAAAAATATGATGATGGAAGTGTAATATTATTTTTTGTATAATACATCATGATAATAAGAAATTTTATTAATTAAATGTATTATAATGATTGGGTCATCCAAATTAGGGCCTTTGGGCCACCCCAAGGCCTTCGAGTCGAAAGAATTTTTAGATTTCTTAGTCAGAATACAAGGGACAATGCTCAAAATGAGGCTTCGGTGTAGTCACATTAACCAGAGTAGCGCTTAGCAGATTTTGATATGTGATGGGGTATGGCATTTCCATATGTACCGGGAATGTGCAACTCTGCACATGATAGGAAACTGACTTGCCTTACAAATATGGACTACTGATATCTTGATGTGTACTGGGGAGGAGGAGTTCAAAGTTTTCTTGTCTGTGTGAGTCCCTCTAAGACCTACGAGTCTTGTGATTGTCTCTAATCCATTGGCCCTTGTAGGGCTTCCACCTCACCCCTTAAACGGTTTGTAATCAAAATAATAAATAAAAGTACAGCCTTCCGGCCATTCAGTACATTAATAAAAAATATGGATTGAAAAGGCTTATTGTATTTGGGAGACTAGGTACGTAAAAAATCAATGTGAAAATAATTAGTCCTTATTTTAATCTCTATAATGAGAATCTAAATCCCATCGAGCACATAAAACATCATTGGATAACAGAGTCAATACATAGACAAAAGGGGTGATCTAAAATTCCAATAAGTGAAAAAGCAAGACATGTGAACATAATGTGTGAGCGAATGGTAGAAGATAATATTATAAATAAAAGAATAAATAATTAATAAATAAGTTGTTTTTGTGATATTTGGATCTGTAAATTCAGGTTTTGATGATATTTTGATCAAGTGTATAAAATGGATTTAATATATTCCAAATATTATTTTCTAAATTGTTTACCCTTTATCAATATTATGTAAATACCATTCTCTATATTATCTTGATTTATGATTATTTATCTAGAATGTTACTGAATATATTTTTATACCAAAATATATTCCTTAGTTTATCAATTTATAATTATTAATGGAATTATAAATTATTTATTTATTTGATTACATTTTAAAAAGATATGATACTTATTTGTATTCCAAAGGTTTAAATAATGTGTTGAATGAAACATATTTTTTAATGGGTTCATTCTATTATGATGAATTATTGTTTTTTAAGTGTAACATGTTAAAATTAATGGATTATGTGTGGGTATTATATATCCATACATTCCTTTGATTATAATTTTACATCTCATAAGACATAAATATTTGGATATAATTAAGATGTACCATAAGTGTTGGTGAATGCGTCTGACTCATGAACATGATGTATATACTGTTAAAGTTAACTTTTCTAACAAGTGTGGATGCAAGTGAATGAATCATGGAGGTGATGTTTCCATATAAAAAATATTAAATCCAAAATCATCCTCCGATGAATATATTATTATATCATGGAACGTGTTTAATGAATAATTTTTTCAAAATTTTTTAATTCATTTCTTATATATTTCCATGTGTTCAACCATTGTGACATTGCAATACCAGTAATACAAGGATCTAATGCCCATAAATACATTATTTAAATACCATATTTTAAATGAACTAAGGATTTCAAATTTTAACCATCATTAATATCAAAATAACTAACCCGTAGTGAGTAAATTACAATCAAAATAAATTTATGGATTATAGTTTTAGAGATTTTAAAAAAAATTAAATAATAGAACCAATGTATTTTTCATCAAATGGCCATTTATTCCACTATATAAAAAATAATAATCACTATTTTGTCTTCGAAAAATCACAAAAAATTATCCACACATGCCACACATCAATACATATCATGGGTTATAAATTTCTACATAATATTGGGAAATGAAAACATAATAATTGTAGGGTCAAATTATCAGTAAGGGTAAATGTAAGAAATTGAAATTATAATTCCTAACCATGAATAAGATGAAAATAAATATAATATATAGAATAAATAACCCCAGGTAATTCTATAATATAATTAAACTATGAAAATAAAATATCCATGTATAAAAATTGAAATGAAAAGATCACATGTATCATAGTTACTAATTCCATATAGATGAAAGTCATCATTTCTGTTTAGTATGTTCCTTCCATACTCCAAGACCATATGTTCATGGACAGAATATTCATACTATAATGTCCATGTGTCATGTAAATATTTTATTTCATAGAGGGATATAATTGAATAGCCAATAAATTTTGTGTCGTGAGACCTTTAATGCATCCTGTGACTATTAATAACAGAGCCCCACCCATTTAAAATAAATTCTAATGTTTTAATCATATGGAGGAATACAAGGAATGTCTGGGACCAGTTGGACCGATCCAATAATTTATTAACAAAATTTTTTTTTCTAGATGACATAAGGCAAGGGGACTTACAAGTCAAAAGTGGGGAACTCCCATCAAAATTTAAATTAAAACAACAAGAAAAAGATGGGTCCAGCATGTTTGCTTGACCATGAGTATAAATGATGGTGCACCAAGCTACCTCCAGCAAATCAGAACAAGACCCCAGGCTTCCTCCTTCACCGCCAGAATAGAAAGTGCACTAGAAAGTCCATTTAGAGTGCATATGACAATGCACCATTAATCAAAATGAGTTCCCTGCCCGTAGTATGGAGTAGTGTCGGAATCCAGACCATCAATTCCAGAGAGCAAAAACCTACCACCCATCAAAAGACAACAGAAACTGAAGTTGGTCACTCCATCCAGCTTTGGTGATGCTGATCATTAATACCTAGAGGGGTTCTTACAATGGTGAGAGTGAAAAACTCCATGAAAGTAATCATTAATTAGTGATTGACAGAAATTAGGACCTCTGAACAACCACATTGTGCCTGGTTCTATTATGGCTCTCTTGGAAGGGGCATCCGCCACCTAGTTTTCCATCCTATACACATGGAAAATATGAAGATTAATATGAATGACCCGATTGATTCATTTAATCAAATGAGGTAGAAGAACCTATGGAACATTACGAGTACGAGTCATAAGTTCTATAACCATAGTTTCAGAGTCCGCTTCAATCATTAGGTTAGTCCATTAATAGCGGACAACATTCTTGATGGCCACTATGATCGCCCACAATTCAGAATTGTTAGCATTCCCTACTCCAATATAATGATAGAAGCAGCCCTCGACAAATCCATGATGGGTTCAGAAGATGCCTCCACAACCTGAGGGTCTAGGCGCGCCAGAGGCCACACCATAAACATTGAAATTTTCCCAAGTGACAATTGGTGGGATCCATCAAACAACTTTCTGAACCAGGGGCTTCTTGGGATGCCTTGCAACTCCCAATAATCGAAGCAATATCAAATCGCTTACGGTGTTATGGATGGCGCAGGTTTTCACCTTGGCATCATCATGAACCTCCCTGTGAATGTCAAGAACTCCCACATGAATGGATGGTATATGACCCATGAAAGTGCCCCCATTCCTAGCCCCCCAAATCGATGCAATAATATATGTGGTTGTTGGAAGAAGGAGCTGGTGCACCTGTATACTCTGTTGAGAATGGGAAAAAAATCAAAAAGGTCTAGGAGTTGTCAACCTGCTCCCAGGTTCATTGCAAAGCTCTGACCAGCATATTACCACAGCCTCCGTGCATTACCTCAGTCAATAAACTGGTTCTAAAGGTTCTCTTATGCCTTAAATAAAAGAATGCATATCGAGACTATGTGATGTCCTGCTTTCTTCAGCTGATCATGGAGCCATAGTCTGTTTTTCCAGATTTTCTATAACAGAATGTACCTTGACAGCTATATAAAACCTTCTCTAAGCATAGAGATCCATGCAGGTTCCATGTTGGTGTTAAAAATTTCCAACCATGAGTAGTCTTTGGCATTAGACGAGCCATTTGTACTTGATGTCTAGACGAAGGTGTCAATATAAATGAAAGCATGGTGTTGAATTTCACATTTAACTTGCATGGGGACAATGTCAAGAAAACTGTGAGTTGTTGTGAGCTAATTTGTAGTCATTTCTAATCATTTAGAAGGAATATCCAGATGATCCCTCAGCATTTTATCCATTCATAAGGTATTTTAGTAGTTCAAGTCCGATTGATTATAGACCAGCCACTTGGTATTTCACGTAATCTCGTTGAAAGAGTGTTTAGTAAAAGGCCACATCGAGGACCCAAGATAGTAACTATAATCATCAAACAACCTCATCTTGGACCTACTAGCTAAGAGGCTACAAGATGGTTCATTTTTGGACAAAATATTCCATTTGAATTTACCAGTGATACCTTCGTTGAAAATTCTCAAGTGTTTAATGCCACGGCCCCCCATTGCAATGGGCTTAATGCATTCCCTCCATAAAACCGTAACCAGTTTCCTTTTGAGAACTGAAACGGTCCAAATTAAGTTCATGATTCATCCCTCGCAACTCCTTGAGGAGACCTCTTGGCCATCTATATAATGAGAAAGAGTAGACAGATTTATAGGTGTAACTGAGTTGACCAGGCACACCCTCTCTGCTTGCGACATTGATTTCACTTTCCATTTGGGAAAATGATTTACATTCCCAGAAATGATTCCTCTAAGGAAATTACTTTTGACTCTGCTTGATGAAATTGGGATTCTAAGGTATGTGAAGTGTAGATACCCTTTCCTCACTCCAATCCTTCGTGAAATTTTGTTCGGTCAGCCCACCGTGAGCCCGTCACTGAACACAATGAAGGATTTTCCTCCAAGAGATCGCCTGCCCCGCCACTTCTTCATAGTGGATGAATAGGGCATGAAAGGAAGATATGGTCCTCTGAGTGGCCTAACCAAAGTGGATAATTTCATCCACATAACGTATGTGTGTCAGAATAGGTTCACCTCTACCAGCTCTGATTTGCATATAGAGGCCAAACCGAGTGAGATCATTAAAGCATCTTCTCATATAATCATCCGCAATGGAAAAAAGGAGGCCCGAGAGTGGATCACCTTGCCAAACGCCCCTTGTGAATTGAAAAGAGATCCTAGGTGACCCATTGATAAGAATGGAAAATAAAGATTATAGATTATATGGTTACATAAATAATTTATCTAATAAATCGATATATGTTATCTAGGTGAATACCCTTCAATCAAAGGAAGGAAATGTAGAGTGATTATAAAGAGAATACATTAAAAGAAGTATTATGAATAAAAAAATTATGATTTTTAAATAAAAAGGTTGTATTGTGTTTCCAAAGTTTATTATCCCCAAACAAAATTGAATGAAATGACATAAAAGCTAATCCATGACAAATATATACACTGAAAAAACATGTTTTTAATACAAATCATATATCAATAAAGAAAAATTCAAATGAAAAACCCTTATGAATATTTTAATGTATAAATAAATAAAATATGATAAGTCCAACATGTAATTGAAATATAATAAAATGATTGATATTCATTATACTTAAAGTCAATATGGTAGTGAATACACCATATAAAATAAATTATGGTGCGCAATATGAAAGATGCATTTTAGGATTGAAAATATAGTTAAATAACACATAGTAATTCATAAATATTCAAATCAATTTCCCTAGAAGTATATAATTTCAAATAATAAATTTAATACCATTACTAATGAGATTAGCATAATAAATGAATTTAAATGAGAAATAGATACATAATTCTCATAAAATCTTGTTTAAAAAACTAAATATGTCCCAATAGGGTTAATATTGAGGTATGAAACCCCTTTTATGTGACATAATCATTGAGGTATGAATCATTTGATAAGTAGGTTTGAAGGAATAACAATATAACTTAATAAAATAAGGATAATATAAATTAAATATTATAAATTAAATAGTATAAATTATAATTATAATTGTATAATTCAATAACAATTTTTATAATTTAGGGGAATAGAATTTTCATAGTATAGAACCTTACATTATTTCCTTACTTCTACTAAATACCATGAATTTCCAATAAAAACAACTATCTAAATAAGCTATTTAGAAACAATATTTATATAAATATTCTTGTGTAAAAATAATTTAATGTTATTTTATATTTTTATAATATTTTTGTTATTATCAATATTCAATATCAGTTGTTATAAATAAAAATTATTTTGAATTCAATCATTGTTTTATTTTATTATTAAATAAAGAACAGAACATCCAAAACCTAAAAACATGCAAGAGATAGGAGGCTATGGGGGCCTGATGTGATGAAGCCCAATGGCATCCCCTCTAATGAGACTCTTCCCATCATTTAAGAATTATTGATGTCTGATCAGAGGAAGATACAATGACCTTGCGAGGGAAAAGAGGAATGATGAACCACAACCATATTTCCCTCCCTCCATGTATGAAGGATGTTAGTTTATTCACTGATAAGAGATCTTCACTTTCTCATAACATAAGATATAAACAACAGATTATTTAATCTTCCAAGCTTGATGTCATGAATTATGACATAGTTAGTTTCCACCGCAACCAACCCAATATTCCTAATCCCACAAATATGAAGACTAATTTGCAATGAAAGAGCCCTGACCTTATGAAAATTCCCTATTAAAACATTGGAATTGAAGGCTAGAACAACACTCCCCCTAAGTCCCAAACCACACTACCATCTTTCATATAATTCGAGCAGTAGGAACCAACAATATTGAGCTTTAGGCACTGGTGGGTGTTAGGATGGTATGACTCTGAGTATGATATACTCTGTAATACCAAACGCCAGAACAAAATAAGAATGATATTCTCAGATACAAGAGGGGGGGGGGGTTAATTGTACCTTTTAAAAATTCCCTTAGAAAATTTTTAGAATGGTGATGTTTAAAAAGTTAAACAAGATAATTCAAAATACCTCTATGAGTACTAAAGACTTCCTAGATTATGGAAAAGTGATTCTAAAAATGGAACATAACAAAAGTTACAAAGATTAATATTCTACCTTAAAGCGTATAGAATCTAACTATATCAGAGTACATGTAAGGGAATATATGAAAGTTATACTTTCCTTAACAATACAAAATGCATGGGAAAAACAAGTAGTAAAACTAGAAGTAATAAACAATAACTCTTTTAACCCAAAGATAAGGGTATCCAACAACCCTGAAAAAATGTCCCTAGATTTATATTTTCAAAAAAGTCTATCATACCCGCACCAAGGTAAGCCCTCGATATGAAAATCGGAGTCTGTCTTGCTATCCCTCCAGGCCCTTAACTATCAGGTAGTCGGCACCTCTGTCTTCCTCAGCAAGGAAGCTCTCAACTTCAAGGTGTTGTAACCTCTGTATTCCTATCCCTAGAATCCCTCAATTGTAATCTGCAACAATCAATGTTGTATGAAGCAAAGTCTGTATGATGAAAAGTTTGAAAAATCTATTAATACATTCTACACGAAGCTTTGAGGGTTGATGAGAGCCTATCTCTCTAGAAACCAGTTCAAGAAGTTTTGATCACAAAAATTCCAAATGTTACCGCTTCTTTTCAAATGAGCTCTTATTTATAGGAGAAGCTCCAATGGTCAGCTCCGTCCTCTAAAAGTCATATTATTACATGAATTTTGGAGGGACATTTACAGATGTCACTCAACCAATGTTTAGTCAATAACTGAAAGCACAACATCATTTTTTAATAAAACAAGTGGAAGTATAAGCAAAACTGATGTTCGGAATGTAAGAAAACAAAAGTTTGGAGTCTAACCAAAAATGAATTTAGAGTCTATAATAAAGAGATATTAATATTCTATTTTATAGGAATTTGTATCTTGAATTCTATAGAAATCTAGAGTATGAATTTCTATGGAAATTTGGAGTCCGGTTTCACTAGAATTCGGAATCTGAACTTACAGAGTTCGGAGTCCAACTAGTAAATGTTCAGAGTCGAACTCATAGAAGTTCATATCCATAATTTGGAGTGGAACTTTATGAGAGTTCATATCTAGAATTCAGAGTGGAACATTATGAGAGTTTTATCCATAATTTAGAGTGGAACTTTAAGAGAGTTCGTACTCAGTATTCGGAATGAAACTTCATTATAGTTCATATCCATTATTTGGAATGGAACTTCATTAGAGTTCGTATCCAGAATTCAGATCCTAAAACAGAATGCTTCATATCTAAGTATTATATGATTCTGTGGTTTTAGATATGAATCTGATTTTTAATATTAATAAAAATATTGATATGAGCAATGAAAATATTTTAGAGGTAGATTCATTTGGGAAGGAAGTTTTACTTATAGAAGTGATATATATATTTGCTTAAGTATAAGGTGTTTGTGATTTTCAAAACAAGAAGGAATGGAAAATTCATAAGGAAAACCTTATTGACTCAACAATCTCCCCCTTTTTGGAAAGCACAAACAACCTTTCGAAAAAGAATATAAGTTCTTAGAAAAAAAATTTCTTTAGACAATGAAATTAAAACTTATCTCCATTAGTTAATAGATGATGGTGAATACAACTAAATCCCCCTTAGTCTTAGGAACTCTAAGGATTGTATTCTGGATTTCCAGAATGGAGTTTTCATTATCATAGGAATGAAAACCCTCGTAATCAGAAACTCCCCTCAACTTAAGGAAAGTGCTTCACTTAGAAATTTTTATTCTCCCTTTTAGATTTTTCTTTCTCCCCCTTTGAGTAGTTCTTTCTTCTTCTACCACTTTGTGATTTCCAAAAAGAATTTAACGGAATGGAAAAGAAATATGATACCTGAAATATTAGTACATAACAACACAATATACAACAACCCAAAGATTTCATTAGAATTTAATGAATTTTTACAAGGAAATGCATTACAACAAAAAATCAGATTGGTCTATTTGTCTTCCCTTTCCTTGGGAATTAACTTCTTTAATAGGGTTTTCAGCTTCTTCAAGTCTTTCTGATCCTCCTCAGGTAGCTTCTCTAAAGCTGTGATCCTTTCTTCTTGATCTTTCAGGACCTCTTCCCAAGCCTTCATGGCCTCTTCCTGCATCTTTAATAATTCACCATGCTTTTCAAGCTTCTCTTTAATCTCAATCTAGATATCTCTTTCCCATTTCCAGTTTTGAGCCACTGAGTTAAGCTTTCCATTCAAATCCCTCACCTTTTGATTCCGAGTATTTTCCTCAAGGGACAGCTTATCCTGATGATTCTTTATCTATACATCCTCGGTGTCAAAAGTTTGTTTAAAATCATTCTGAAATTGATCATGATCATCCATGTCATCATCAGTTTTCTTTGACCATTGAGTGGTTTTGATGCATGAATTTCTGTGGACATCATAATTGAAAAGAAAATTTCTATGATCATCCTCAATCTTCACACACTAATCCATCATCGTGGATAAGGATTCTGACTTCTGATTTAGGCCGTGTTGAAGCATCTAACATCTGGAGTCTATGGTGGGAAAGATCGGAATTGTGTCCACCAACTTATTAAAAGACTCAACAACAAAATCCTGACCCAATTTCGATGATTCCGAATCATTCACCTTGCTTGGAGATTGTTCTTATTCAATTTACACCAACCATATTCTTGAAGATCCACCAACATCCTTTTTCCTTATAACATTTTCTTTTGGGGTGTGCATAAGCACTTTCTTACCTTTATCAACTTTCAGAACTACATCATCAAGAGATTCTTCCTCGCTTTCATATACTTGAAGAATCTTAGCATCATCTGGTTTGTCCTTCTATGCTCCTTCTTCAAGAAATTATTTCTCAAAGCTTTCTTCCTCAGATAATTAATTTTATTTTTTTTCATCCTTTTCCTCATCTCTCTTACCATATTTCTCATCTCCCTTTCCCGGAGTGACAAACATTGAGGTCTCAGCCTCAGATGTTTGGAGTGGTAGTTTTTCTAATGGGTTTTCCTTCCCTTGATACTCTTCCACTTGTTTAATCAAGTCATCTAGATCACCACTTCCTTCTTCTTCTACTTCTTCTTATTCTTCTAATTCCTCATCATCTTCTATTTTTTCAACAACTTCTTCATATACTTATTCACCAGCTCCTTTCTCTACTCTTTCCCTTTAGACTATTCTGGAGTGATGTAATTTTTTCCAGGGGTCTCTGGTAATGGATCAACAAGAATGGTTTCCGGTAATGGAATATTCTGAGAGGATACTTTTGTGTCTCTTAAAAGAGATTGTACAAATTCATCTTCAAACATATTCTTCCTCATCTTATCTTCTTTTTCTACCTTCTGAATGTATTCATCCGTCTTCTCCCTTAAGGATTTAGCTTCAACAGGGTCAAATCTGAACTAAGGGTCCCCTTCTTTCCTTTTCTCCTTATCTTCCCTCCATTTATCACCCACCTAATCTAGATATAATTTCTGTTTCTTCGTCTTGGGAGGTGCGGGATGGGTTTCCTTATCTTTAGGGGTATTTTATTCAGCAACCACTTCTTTCAATTTCCTCTTCTTACCATCCTTCTTTACTGGCCCATCATTCTCCACATTTTCCGGATTGGTTTCAGCCTCTTCCTCTTGAAAATTATAAAACTCTCTTGTTTCCTCGGAATAGGCCATAATCATCCTTTTCAAGGTATCATCACTAACAATAATAACCTTGAAATTACAAGCCTTATACTTTCATGAAATCTTGGAAGAATCCAGACACCAAACTATCAGCTTCGATAGTATGGCAGGGTACATTATGATTTTAGCTCTCAAATTTCCATCCTTGATGTTCTTTATTGTCATAAGAACATGCCTTATTAAATTTATTTTTCTTATATTAACCAAGAAGTCTATGAAATATATATCACTTTTATTCAGGGTATCTTTGTCACCCTTTCTCGGAACCAAGAAACCTTGTACCCATAGGTGAAAGATCAGATAATTAGAAGATAGGTGAGAAATCTTGGCTGTCTTTACATCATCAAGTCCAAGACACTCCAAGGCCTTCTCCCTAACAAAACTACCTTGCACATCCGGAAGTTTGTGTTAGAAAAATTAAGCTTCTCCATCATATGGCAGCCCCCCCAATCTTGTAGCCTTGGTGTAAGTAAGTTTGTAAGTCTTCCCACAAGCCATGAAAGAAAATTTTTCTCTTCCCTCTTCCTTATAGAAGCATGGTGATTTATAGAACTCTACAAGTAACTCCAGATAGAACACATCTTGAATACCTGTCTTAGATATACTTACATCTTCCCAACCATTCAACTTGATGTTCTTAGAGATGGTAGAATCATACTTGTAAAAGTTCGGATGGACCAGTCTTTCTCTGTACACTTTCCATTTTGAAATTGGCTTCGTGGAAGGAATATCTTGGGAAGTGGTTTCTACAGATATTTGGAATGGAGGTGCTCTGAGAGATTTAGAACGTGCTTTAAGAACTGAGGAAGAGCTTCAAGATGCGAGATCTTTGAAATAGATGTGGGACAACTATGGGGGCCCCATTTATATAGGCAATGGTGGTGACCTTTGAACTTCCAAAACCAATCTAACGGTTGAAATTTCTCTGATATGATCTGACAGTTGAAGTCATACCTTCAAGGAAATCTTGAATCCGATCCTTTGAGGTTTTAAAAAAATTCGGATTTAAGAAGAAATGAATCTGAGAATTTTTTTTAAAAAAAACAACCAACAACTGAAAATGACTATGAAATATTAAGTAAGGAAATAATACCTTTATGATTGGCTAGTAAGCTTATTCATAATAGGTAATATTCCTCTCTAAGAAAATTTGACTATGAAAAAAACTCACTACAAAAAACCTACTACAAGAAAAAAAAGAGTACGAAAATTCCTAATACGAAAATTCTCATTACAAAGATTCTCCTTACGAAAATTATCATTAAGAAAATTCTCATTACGAAAATTATCATTATTAAAATTCTCATTACAAAAATTATCATTACAAAAATTTCCAGTATGAAAACTTCATTATGAATGGTTTTGAAAGGCTCATTATGATTTTTTTTTTGAAAGAATCATTAAAATTTCTTTTGCAGCACTCATTAAGAAAAAATTTAAAAGACTAACAATCAAATGTACTCCCCCTTTGAAAATGAGTTTATTATTGTAAGGAGAATGGTTCAATAAGAAGTTAATGAAGGAATATTACCTCATGGTTATAATTCCGAAATTCTGTTTAATGTATTCAAATATATCAAAGGATAATAATTTTGTGAAAATTTCATTAAGTTGATCTTGTGTTCTAATAAATTGAAGAATGATATCTCCTTTTACTGTGTGATCCCTAAGAAAGTGATGCCCAATATCTATGTTCTTTGAATAAGTGTGATGTGCAGGGTTTTTACTAAGGGAAATGGCACTTGTGTTATCACACAAAATTTGAGTCTTAGTAAAACTCAAGCCATAATCTGTGAGTGTGTGTTGCACCCACAACAATTGAGCACAACAACTTCCAGCTGCTACATGTTCAGCTTCAGCAGTTGAGAGGGCTACAGAATGTTGCTTCATTCATGACCAAGAAATTAATTAATCTCCTAAGAAAAGACAAGTTCTGGATGTACTTTTTCTATCCATTCTATATCTACCAAAGTCTTTATCTGAAAAGTTCATTAAAACAAAATCATTTCTAGAAAAAAAAATAGTCGTAGATCCCTGGTTCCCTTTAAGTAGTGAAAAATTCTTTTCAATTCCTTTAAATGAGATTCCATAGGATTGGATTTATATCGTGCACATTAGAATACTGAAAACATCAAGTATGGTCGACTATCTGTCAAGTAAAGTATAGTTTATATCATACCTCTAAAAGATGTTTGATTTACTGGTTTCCCAGTTTCATCAAGATCAAGTGTGTTTGAAGTACCAATAACAGTACTTATAGTCCTAGTGTTGTCATACCCATACTTTTTAAGAAGATATTTAATATACTTATGTTGGGATATGTAGATTACTTCTTGTTTTTGAGAAATTTTAAAACCAAGGAAAAATGTTAACTCACCCATCATACTCATTTAAAACTCAGATTTCATTAGATCCACAAAATAATCAGTTAGAGATTTCTCAGTTCAGAAAAATATAATGTCATCAACATAAATTTGAACAATCAAAACATTTTTCATATCTTTATTTATAAAAAGGGTTGGATCTGAATTTCCCTTAACATAGTTATTTTGAAGAAAAAATCATGTAAGTCTATCATACCAAGCTCATGAGGCTTGTTTAAGGACATACAATGTTTTGGTAAGTCTAAAAACACGATTAGGATATTTTGTATCTTTAAATCCAGGAGGTTGTTCAACAAAAACGTCTTATTAAACATAACCATTAAGGAAAGAACATTTAATATCCATCTGAAAAAGTCTAAAATTGAAGAATGCTGCAAAGGAAAGTAGAATACGAATAGATTCAAGTCTAGCTACTAGAGCATAGGTTTCTTCATAGTCTATTCCCTCTTGTTGGTTATAGCCTTTAACAACCAATCTAGCTTTATTTCTTACGATGATTCCATTTTTATCACACTTATTTCTGAAGACCCATTTTACTCCAATAACAGATGTTTTCATAGGTCTTTCAACCAAGGTCTAGACATTATCCCTTTTGAATTCATTTAGTTAATCTTTCATGGCTTTAA
Source organism: Viscum album (assembly GCA_963277665.1). Classification (NCBI taxonomy): domain Eukaryota; kingdom Viridiplantae; phylum Streptophyta; class Magnoliopsida; order Santalales; family Viscaceae; genus Viscum; species Viscum album. The sequence continues at coordinate 1,254,543,779 of OY728142.1, read as the reverse complement.
TCCAATCATCATCACCAAAAGCTTTATCAGTTATTTTTTGTTCTAATTGGGAATGGAATGCTAGATGTTCTATTTCATTTCTTAAGGAACTTCTAGTCCTTACAGGTTGATTTACATCCCCAATGATACTATCAATGAGATGATTCTTTAGAAACGACTGGTTTGGGTTTTGTAAAACATGTTCATCAACATAGGGTAGGAAATCTTTAGGGGTAAATGTTTCAGAAATATTTTCTTGAACATTTTTCTTATCAGAAGGATTTTCTATCAAAGGTTGATAATCAGTTTTTGAAAACACATATGAAGATGTAGGTTGGGGTTGTTTGAAAACAAAGGGATCAATTTCATCAAATTTGACATGTATTATCTCTTCAACAGTACAAGTGTTTTTGTTAAAAACTCTATAAGCCTTAGACGTTGTGGAGTAGCATAAGAAAATTCCTTCATCAGATTTTAGTGTGAATTTGTGAAAGTTATATTTAGTATTAAGGATGAATACTTTTAAACCAAAAACCATAATGTAGAAAATTCAAGGATTTCTACCATTCCATAACTCATAATGAGTTTTATTAAGAAAAGGTCTAATTAAAAATTGATTTATAGTATAACAAGTAGTACTTACATCTTTAGCCCAAAACTTTTTGGCGAAATAATACTTACTCAACATGGTTCTAGTTATCACTTGAAGAATTCTATTTCTTCTTTCAACAACACCATTTTGTTGATTTGTTCTGGGTGCTGAATTGTTTTTAGTAATACTTTTTCTACTATAAAATGTTTCAAAATCATAATTTTGAAAATCTCCTCCATGATCACTATGAATAAATTTCAATGGAATGTTTTTTACATTTTTAACTTGGGCTCTAAAACTTTTGAAATAAGAAAAAGAATCAGAATTCTTTGCTAGAAAATAGACACATGTAAATCGCGTGTAATCATCAACTAAGACAAATACATAATACTTTCCCCCAATTTTCCAGTTTGTGTTGGACAAAAAACATCCATATCCACTAACTGTAGTGCATCAGTTGTTGAGACTGAACTGATTGATTTAAAACATGATTTGTGTTACTTTCCATATTGACAAGGTTCATAGACTTTTGAAGAACCAAATTTATGCTCCAATAGATCCTTAACTAAAAAATTATTAGAGAGTTTCCATAAGTTCCTAAGGTTACAGTGTCCAAACCCTCTATGCCATAACCAAGAATGATCTTCCATTGCACTAACGCAAGGTAAGTCTTAGTTCCTAAGGTCTTCTAAGATTAGTGTGTAAACATTATCTTGCCTATTGTAAGAAAGAATAAATTCTTCCTTGGAATTGTGTACTAAGAACATATAATTCCTAAAATTCACAAGGTATCCTTCATCACATAATTGACTTATGCGGATGAGTTTGTTCTTAAGAACTTTTACCAACAAAACATTTGAAATCAATGTTTTTTCAAGAAGAACGATGTTACCTATACCAATAATTTCTCCGTGAGCATTATCTCGGAAAGTTACTTTTCTTCATTTTGTCTTGATAATATTTCCAAAATAGTCTTTGTTACCAGTTATATGCTGGGAACATCCACTATCTATGGACTATGTATTCTTGTTGTTACGTTCCTTATTTTTCTAAAAAGAAGTAATATTTAGGTTTTCGGAATCCAGACATGCTTGGATCCGGAAATTTCAGAAAGTAAAATTTTGGGTACCCATATCTTTTTAGAAAAATAAGCCTTATGAAATCCAAAATATTGGGTATTGTTTAATGAACAATTCTTTACCTAGTGACCACCACATTGACACTTTGTGAAGAATGGGTCACTTTGAGGAACAAATTAGTTGTTACTAAAATTCAGTTTAGAACTTGTGTAACCAAAACCAGAAGTATTTTTTCGAGGTCGAATATGTGAATACATTTTATAAAAATTTTCTTTACCATGGGTTAAGTTTTACAAACAATTCCTCAAGGAAAATATTTAGGATTTGAGTTTTATAACAAGATTATTATCTTCAAAATCCTTTTAACTAGATCTAGGCTTGAAAACATTTTTAATAGAAATTAAATTCTCTAGATCTTTTGAAAGTTTATTCTTTTCAAAACATACCTCTTCATGATTTTTGAAATACTTTAAAAACCATAATTTTTCTAATCAAGATCTTTATAAAGATCTAATATTTTATTAGTAAGAATAGTATCCCTGGAGTTTGTCTTATCAATAAATTTCATGGGTTTTGAGTTCTCAATCTTAAGAAGTTTAGAAATCCTAGAAACCTCTTCATAGGTAGGTAACGTATTTTCTTCATCAAAAAAAGATTCTTCATTAGAAGAGTTATATTATTTACTATAATTAGCATTTAGAGAATCATTGGTCAAGAATTCAGAATTGTCTACCTTATCTATAAAGCAATGATTATCAATATGTAGCATGGCTATAAGATCAAGATTCTTCTATCCAAAAGATTCATAATCAGAAGATTCATCTAAAGAGTCACCACCACTGGCACTCCAGGTGTCACTAGCTTTAAGAACATTCTTAGCTTTGGACTTTTAATACTTATTTCTCTTCCTTTCAGAATGCCTCTCTTTTCTCTCTTTTATTTTGAGCATAGGGAAATCAGGTATTATGTGTCCTTCTCTCTTGCATTCAAAACATGTGACCTCTAAATATTTCTTATATTTTCCTTCATTCTACTTATACTTGGATTGGAAATTTCTCTATCCAACTACCTTATTTATCCTTTAAGAATGATTTTCTAACTTTTTTTTTGAGACTTCAATCTAACTAGATTAAGATTTAATTATAACCTTCTTAGATTTAGATCTAGTAACTCTCTAAGGAGTCTTAGCTTTCATGTGATTTGAAGTTGTTGTAATAGCAACACTTCCATTCCCATTCTTCTTGATTATGTTGTCAACATCTCTCTGAATTCTAGTCTCATGTTGAAGAAGAGTTCCTAATAGTTCATCAAGAGAAATTTGAGCAACCTTTTTGTTTTCATCAATAGATGTTCTCTTTGATTCCCACTCATTTGGAATGATATCTATGATCTTTTCACCAAGGGATTCATCATATATGGCTTTCTCTCCCATATATTTTAATCTATTAACGATATTCATGAATCTTTGTTGCACTTTGCATATTGGTTCTCCATAAGTAAAATTAAAACCATGGTATTCTTCTCTCAACATAGCTCTTCTTGTTTCTATGACTTTGGATGTACCAAAATGTGTAACTTCATGTTTCTTCCATATACAGTTAGCTGTTTCACAAGAATAAATTTGGATATATATGTTCCTAGTCATTGAATAAAGTAAAGTATTGCGTACCATATAGTTGAGTTGGGATTTATGCTTTTCTTGATTAATAAAAGTACTTACTTCCCTGTCAGGAATCTTGTATCCTCCAGTAAGCATGAAAAATTTATCTACCCCGGTATTGATAAATAAAGTAGTCATACAATCTCTCTAATATTCATAATCATTACCATCAAGGATAGGTGCTCTAGTAGGATTTAAGTTGTCGAATGAACCAACATTTTAACCTGCCATATTTAAGAAAATAATTTGAACACAAACTTATTAGAAGTAAATTTTTGTAAACAAGAAAATGTATTCTAAGCAAGAAAAATTGTATCTCTAAGAAAAAGTGAATATGAACTATGATTCTGAAAAATATGAATCCAAAAAGTATGAATCCAAAAATATGAATCTGAATAGGAAATTCTGAGAATTCTCTTCTGAATCTAATCGTGTGATTAATTCAGGTTGAACCAAACCCTCAGATACCAATTGTTAGGATGGTATGACTTTGAGTTTGATATACTATGTAATACCCAATGTAGGATCGAAATAAGAATGAGATTCTCAGAAACAAGAGGGGTGGTGAATTGTACCTTTTAGAAATTCCAATAGGAAATTTTTAAAATGGTTATGTTTAACAAGGTTATACAAGATAATTTACAAGAACTCTATGAGTACTAATGCCTTTCTAGATTCCAGAAAAGTGATTCCAAAAATGGAACATAACAAAAGTTACAAAGATTAAGATTCTACCTTAAAGTGTATAGAATCTAAATATATCAGAGTACAAGTAAAGAAGTTTAAGAAATTTATACTTTCCTTAACATTACAAAATTCCACAGAAAAGCACGTAGTAAAATTACATGTAACAAACAATAACTCTTTTAACACAAAGAGAAGGATATCCAAAACCTTGGATAAATGTCCCTTTATTTATACATTCAAGAAATACTGTCTTACACACACCAGGTTAATCCCTCATTACAAAGATCAGAGTCTATCTTGTTATCCCTATAGGCCCTCAACTATTTGTTAGTCGACACCTCTGTCTTCCTCAGCAAGGAAGCCCTCAACTTCAAGGTGTTGAAACCTCTATCTTCCTATCCCCAGAATCCCTCAATTGTAATCAGCAATAATCGGAGTCGCATGAAGCAAATTCTACATAAGAAAAGTTTGAACAAGCTATTCAATCTTTCAGCACGAAGCATTGAGGGTTGATAGGAGCCCCTCTCTCTAAAAATAAATTCAGGAAGTTTTGATCACACAAATTAAAAAAGTTGTCGATTATTTTTAAATGATCTCCTATTTATAAGTGAAGCTCCAACGGTCGGCTCCCTCCTCAAATGGTCATATTCCTCCTTGAATTTTGGAGGGACCTGTAGACCTGTCACTCAACCAACGGATAGTCAATAACTGAAAGCATGACATTGTTTTTTAATAAATCAAGTGGAAGTATAAGAAAAACTGATGTTCTGAATGTAAGAAAACAAAAGTTCAGAGTCTGACCAAAAAGGAATTTGGAGTCTATAATAAAGAGATATTCAGATTCTTCTTTATAAGAATTCAGATCCGAAATTTTGTAGAAATTCCGAATCTTAATTTCTTTGGAAATTCAGAATCTGGTTTCACTAGAATTTTGAATCTGAACTTACAGAGTTCGGAGTCAAACTAGTAAACGTTCGGAGTCTAACTCATAGAAGTTAGAATCCATAATTCAGAGTAGAATTTTATGAGAGTTCATATCCCTAATTCGGAGTGGAACTTTAAGAGAGTTCGTATCCAGAATTCTCAGTTGAAATTTAGGAGAGTTTGTACTCGGTATTCGGATTGTAACTTCATTAGAGTTCATATCCAGAATTCAGAATGGATCTTCATTAGAGTTTGTATCAAGAATTCGGATCCTAAAACAGAATGCTTCATATCTAAGTATTATACGATTCCGAGGTTTTAGATATGAATCCGATTTTTATACTTATGAAAAATATTGATATGAGCAATGAAAATATCGTAGGGGTAAATTCCTTTGGGAAGGAAATTTTCCTTATTTAAGTGAAATATATATTTTCTTATGTATAAGGTGTTTGTGATTTTCAAAACAAGATGGAATGGAAATGTCATAAAGAAAACCTTATGGACTCAATAGTGGTGTGGGAACCGTCTTACCGAATTACCATTATACCTCGGTCATCTATCAATGATGCTCAAAATTACATAATTCAAATATCATAAATTCTACTAAAAATCTTTATTATTAATTATTTATGTTGTCATAATTTCATTTTGTGGATTTTTTTGTAGTTCTTATATATAAAATTGGTGATAAAAATATTTCAGTGATATCTACTAACTCAAAAGTGGTATTCTAATTATATGTTTATTTTTCATTTTACCATTCTAGAACCAAATTAAATATTTAATTTTTTTATCTCTATAAAATATTATCCATTTCTTAGTTCTCATAGTTATTCATTATATTTTATTATAATATTGATCATCTAGGTGGTTAGACTATCACATTCATGACCAAACCATAATTAATTTATGATTATGATTATAAAAAGAGTTTATCTTTCAATAATATCATTATTAAATAAGAAAAATTAAATTATTCGTATAATTTTTAGGTTTTAATCATATATTAGGTGATTTAAATAAGTAATAATGAAACTAGATGGAAAACTAGAAATGTTAATTTTTGGATAATGTAGTATGCATAATGCATGGTTACTATTTTTGTTTCTTAATGATTTATAGGGTAAAAAATATGAATGATAATTGTAAATATCCCAACTCCAAGAACCAAAATACTATGGTTACATTAAAAAATTATAAGTATATAAAATCGATCACATCCTAGTGGGTTTAATAGTTAAATAGTCTGGAATAACCAGATTCAAACTTTCTTTTCATTTTTCATTGAAGATAAAATAAAAAACCTAGTGAAGGTAAGTATTAGTCATCCTTAAACTCATTCACGGAGTCCTTCTTCATATCATGGTGAAATGAAACTAAATAATGGTGATCTTTAATTATTAGTACAGGTTATATGAAATGGAATATATTATGATTAAACAATAAATAATCAATATTATAATGTAAAAATATAAAAAAATACCATTTAATAAATAAATAGATCATAATGTATAATAAGAAAAAAATAAATCCTTGCAAATAATTTTTAATAAATATTCAAATGATATTGAACTTCATCAATGGATATCGTATATATTGAAATATTATCATAGATATCAATACCATATTTCATAATGATGGAATGAATAAGGCCATGCTTGTTAAACATACCATCTAGGACCCATGAAAAGATATCTTACATAATTGGGAAAAGCCTCAACTAACTACCAAGACTAGTTTTTCTCATGAGACCTACAAATACATCTATGGGAAAATGAGCCCACCAATCACTTAAAATTTCTAATTCATTCATCATATTAATAAAAAATTCACCTTAATCGACATTCGTTAAAAATTATTAACTATCCGTATTGGAGGAAGTAGCATAAAAAATATCAATAGTTTTTATAGAAAAAAACAAATCATAAAACATATTATTAAAGAATAATAATGGTATAAATAATACATATACACAATAGAGCATATGTAAAATAAATGGGTGTTGTGATTGATGAATATAAATTCCATGAAAATATCATTACAAACATTCTTGAGGATAATTTCATTTTCATGTTGAGAAATTCATTTTAAAAATAAAAACTTTTAACATATTATGGAAATAATTATCTTTTAAAAGATCCCAAGAAACATATAATGGAGGATCCAATGCATTTAGTGGTCATGATGGTGAGAAATTCCATTCATGTCGTGTACATTAAATCAATTATTTGATTAAAATGTTCAGTAAAAATTACCAATTACCTCAGTTATAAAATGTAAATAAGATTACAATAAAGAAAAGTAAAATTTAAATGATAAAATATAATTACATTAATTATTTTTTTTAAAAAAAAATTAATTTTTTAAAACAATTTTGATGAATATTGACATGGTTGTAAAATATTCTAGATCAAAAAGACAAAAAAGATCATATTTTATTTTATACCTTTAATTTCATGATTAAAGTGAAAAATAGATGAGATGTTATAACAAAATATGGAAACATCTGAGATATCCATATGATAATAAAATGGACGATGTTTGTGAATAATATATGATAATATTCCTTCAATTAAATTAGAGAAATAAAAAATAAGTTTGTAAGATTAATAATAACCTAATTGGTGACATATAAATTATGGCACCATGAAAGAATAAACGTGAATTTAATATTTACTCATTATAAATATATTGATATTAATATTAAATAAATAAATGGGATATTATATACAATAAATAAAAAAAGTTCATAACACTAAATATGCCTCAATAGAGTAGAAATTGGGATGAAATCCATTACGAAGATCATATAAATGAAATGGGAATTAGATAATGAAGATATCATGTGTAAAAATATACATCCAAACATGTTAAGTGGAAATAATAATTAAAATATTAAAATTTAATTTCATATAAAATTTTGACATAATAGAATCAATGAATAATTTATATGACCTAATGAAGTAAAATTGATTTAACAAACTCTTTACCTCATGCCTAAAATTACTTGAACATTCTTTAAAATCCTATATAATAAATTAAAATTTATTATAATTATATAAAAGAATTTTTTTCAATCATATAATATGATTTATTATCGACATTAACAATTTTAATGCTCATTTATTATTAATACATTTTTAAAATAATCATTTCTTGGTGATGACCATTTTATTTTTCATGGATGTTTTGGTTTAGAAGATCAAACCATTGTAATTTGATCATGCTTCCACAATATAAAAATTTATAATTATTATTTAAATATAATATATATTATATATATATATATTTAGAATCACCCTTAAAAGTAGGAGTTATAAAACTCAATTACACTGTCATTGGGGATCGTAGGCTATACATATGTATGAACATTGGTTTCACTTTCTAACAGATGGATAACATGAAAGGTAAATAAAAATATTTATTTGTAGGATAATTATTATATTATATATATCATATGAACTCATTAAATCTATACTCCTTAACATCTATATAAATAGGAAACTAAAAAATTATATCGATTCGTGTAGGTAGTGTCTACATATATGCACAAGAGATGTTATCATTTTCCAATTGATTAAAAGTTGAGAAAGAAGATTTGATGTAATAATTCAAAAATCCTAATTATAACATAAATTTAATATATATTCATTAGATGCATCCTTAAACCCACACAATTAAAATAGTGATGAAAAAATAATTACATAACTATGCGGATATGATAATACGTACATACACATGAGTGATAATTTCAATTTTTATAGGACATAAAAGAGTTAAAAAAATAGTTTTATAATAAACATAATAACATATCTACTTATTTTTTATAATGGATTTTTTATTTTAGGATATTTAGAATATATATATATAGGAATTAAATGAAAAATATAGTTTATAGTCAGTAAATATGATTACCACTTCCTCTGTATACATCCTTTAGATCCATTCTAAATGACACATAAAATGCTTTGTTGAGAAGTCCAAAATATCTATGCAGTTGATAGGTATGTTAAGAATAGACATTGATAGGTTTTAGAGTATATTATTACACAATATTTCATTAATAATTTTATTAAATTTTTATATAATATTTTTTTTCATTAAGTTAAAATATTTTTATATCATATATATATTCCTTTGAGATATTATAATAGATTATGCATTTCATAAAAATATTTTTTTTCACTTTTCAATAAAAAATTTCTTTCTTTATAAAAATATAAATAATTAATTTGAAGAAAAATATGAATTATGAATCCTAAAAGGAATTAAAATTTGACAAATTCAATTCTTATAAGAAGAGTAAATTACTTATAATATAAATGATTAAAATAAAATGAATTTTTTTAAAAATATGTGTTTTTATGAAAATAATGATATTTTACCAAAAATCAACAATAAATATGGTTCCTATGTAATTAATTATATTATATATATATATAATTTAATATAATCTCACTTTAAAATCAAATTCACATAAAAATGTGTATTTTAAAAAAAAAATTAATGAAAGATTCTAAAAAATCGGTATTTTCCACTGTTCAATGGAAACTAAATATTTTTAGAACAATCCTAAAATACCACCCTATGATAATTTTTATTTTATTGTATCAGAAATGATAACCTTTTTATGAGATAAAATTTTGAAAATGATTAAAAAATAATTGTAACCATACCTCACAAAAAAATGAAAAATTACTTTTGAAGAAAATGTATTATTGAAGTGTTAAATAAATTTAATGAAATTTATTTTCTCATTTACTAAGAATTAATTAGTAAATTTTATATTTATAATTTCCATTAAAAATATTTTATAATTGGTTATTCCAATTACTATCTTCCAATTCACTATCTTGGATATAGAAGTCACATAATAATATATTGTGGTTCATTTTTGATTTGTGTATCCTATTGCATATCGTATAAAACATATTTTTATTCTAAATATATTGAGATGTAACATTCTCCCCCCTTAAATCAATGGTAGCCTAATAATTTTATCTCATTCATCAATGCATCAATATTTAGTATGAACTTTAATTAAAACCCACATCTTTTTTAGAGATAATAAAACTTACTCTGAAAAGAGCAAGTCTAAAACATAATGGTTACCTAAAATAAAGAATAATTGGGTTCTTATATATTCCTAACATTGGTGGGATGTTAAATTATAGATACTAATGAGAAAAATAACATCCAATAACTTATAAAGAGTGATAGAGAACTTGGTAATGAGAAAGTGAATGACCACAAAACATTAAATTATTGAGAGCTGAAAAGATTACTAATTCATAAGAAATAAAGGTAAAATAAAAACCCTATTATTTCAATATTTTTTTATAATGTTGATGAATTAATTATTTATATATATAGGGAACATAAGAAATTTCATGTGATATAGTTCCATTTATTAAAAAAGTAATCCTTTTAAAAAGATTTTATTAATTTCCTCTTCAAATATTAATCCATGATATGAATATTCACGGTGAATTTTTTTGGCCTAGAGAACTAAAACTAACTTATAAAAAATCATACGATCTTTATAGAAATTAAAATTCATTCATTCATTTTCTAAATATTAAATAAAACCAAATTTGTTACCACACATTATCAAATATGGATAAATATAATACATTAATCTGAACAAAATCAATAATAAATCCAAAAGTCCAAATTTATCCACACTATAAATAGTTCTGCTCCACCCTCCCAAACATTTTGGACCGTATACATAACCAAAAAATTGGAATTATTTGACTACTTTTTATTTCATCATAATCTTAACATCTATCTCCTTACAACATGTTTATACCTTTTTAATGTATTCCCGAAAATATGAAATTCCTTCTAAAAAATCAACAGAATCACTGTAAAACCACTGCAACAAAATATATTCCTTTAAAATATTAATCAAACATCAATTTTAAAATTAAATTTCAATATATAAAATAAAATTTTATTTTTCTTACTCATATAATTTTCCGGAAAAATAATGTTAACTTCATACACAATTTAATCACATAATAACAAATTGATTATTCATATCATGGTTATGTATAATAGAAAAAATATGTTATCAAATTGTATAATCCTTTTATCCAAATTTAACTTCATTAATAATGTTAGATCTAATGGTTATAAATACCATTAATCTTAGGAAAAAATATCAAAACCTATATTTTTCAAATTAGATTTTCACTATAACAGATACATACCAATGTGTTGTATTCATAAAATGTAACCAAATATATCCTAAATTATCTTAATATTTATCCTATAAAACCTCAAAATGTTATCTATTATTGTACACATTTGATCAACCATATAATCTTCAACCAAATAATGTATGGACTATTACATATCACAGTGGAATATCATAGGTTTCTAGATGATTTTTCCTTTCATTATTCATTAGTTTTCATATAAAAAATGATAATTTACCCTAGAATATACCCAGTAGTCTCAAATAAGGTGTACATTAAGGTTACACTCACCATTCACAATAAGGATGGTCAAGACATATCCTACTAGCTCTTTTTAGGGTTATTACCCTCAAATGCTTATTGTCTAATACCAATCCCACTTGTATTATCTACATATGGATGTATTTCAAGGAATAGCATATAATATAAAACATAACAAACTTTTTATGATATTTTACACCAATTATACATATCCTAAAATTCAATCACCAGTTTATGTTCCCTAATCTATGTTTTTTTAAATATGTTTCCCATGGATTATACATAAATTTCCTTGATACGAACTGAAAGAACCCAATATTCACTATCCCAAAGGGAATGATTACATTATTATATTAGAATACAATATAGGATATTGTATCACAAAAGACCAAGTAGATGAGAATTATTTGTAAACCAAATAGAAACATGATTTTAATTTTACATAAGTAGTAAATATAAATCATAGTGAGACTAAATATTTCATATCATTAAACTTATTTAAAGTTTCCTTCATAAAGTCTTGGGGAGAGGATAAAATATAAGTGTATGATGAAATTCCCATTATGTGTCACATATAGTGGTAACTATCATGAGTAAATAAGGAGTAATAAATATGAAAAATGTAAATAACTGAATACGCATCCCATTTAATCAATAACATTAGAATTACGATTAATATGTTATGAATAAATGATGATAAAGTATTTTAATATTTTCAATCACTTGATAATGGAACTTATCTATAGATATCATATCTATTTAAATAATTATATGGATATTATAATTGATTTCAAAATTATGGAATGTATAATGATTGCCTTACTAAACATATCTTAAAGGCGTTGTTGCATGAAATATTATAGAAATATGTAAGCCCACATTAAAATACCCATTATAGTATGTCTCATTAGACTTACTAATTCATATAGGGTATATAACTATCCCACATCTCACATAATATGACCAATTCAATCATTATATAGATAAATAATAAAACATTATCAACATACTTTAACAGTAAAAATAATTCCCTAAATGTATGAACAATCATACATAATTTCAATAATTTTCTTAGTCAAAATATACATAAACATTCCGAAACAAATGAGGAAGGTATTTTTAATAGATATCTCTAGTAAATAATTAGTAAAATAAATGGTTTTTTTGTTGATTAATACGAATACCAAAAACATTCAATAAAAACATCCTTGAGAAAAATAACATTTAAAATTTGAAAAATAATTTCATTAAATAAAAAATAATGAATAGTAGGAAATATTGTTTTTAGAAAATTACCATGTAAACATTTAATGTATTATTCAATTCATTGGGTACTCCAGATGGTTTGAAATTTTGTTCATGTCATGTACGTTAAAACTAAGGTTCCTTTTATATTTTTGATAAAAATAAAACTTTTCCCATTCCGAAATAGATAAGAATATTTGGTTAAAACCATTTAAATATTATAATATATATTAATATGCAAATAAAAAATTTTATGAATAAATTAAAACAATTTTAAAAAAATATTTTGAAAAATATTCACATGGAAAAAAATATTCCTCACCATGAAGAGAAATAAGATAATGTTTTATTTTAAACATATCAATGATTGATTCAAGTGAAACAGAAAGGAAAATTTTGAAGAAAAAATTGAAAAACATTAAATATCAAGAAGAAAAGAAAATATATGATGTTTATAAATGATATATAATGATATTACATCAATGAAAATAGAGCAATCTCAAAAAATTTAGATAGTAAAATTAATTCTTACAACATCGGTAACATTTTAATTGTGAACCCTTGAAATATTAAATATTAATTAAAAAAATAATCATCATGAATATATAATTATGATAATTTAACATTCATAAATTATCCTCTATATACATCACATAAAATTAAATAGGTAAATAATAAAAAAATATGACTCAATAGAGTGGAAAATAAGAGGAAATACCATAAAAAGATCATATTATTGAAATACAATTTGGTAAATAATGATATTATGTGTCAAAATTTAAAAAAACACAAGATAAGTGAAAAAAATCCATGTTCATTATACAGAAAATAATATAAAAATTTAATTAATGATTAATTGATTTAACCCATAGAAAGGAAATTGGGTTAAGAAACCCTATACCACAAGGCTCCGATTACATGAATATTATTTAACATCCTGTATAATAAATATAAATTTAGTATAATTATATAAAAATAACATATACACACTAATAACATCATATATTATCCAAATTAAATACTTCCACACCAATTTACTAATAATTCCTTATTAAACTCATCGTTTATGGGTGTTAACCTTTTCGTATTTCATGGAATTTTTGGTTCAGAAGTACCAGTCCATGTAAATTGATTATGATTAAATAATATAAAAAATTAAAATATTTATACATATAATATAAATTTAACACACACATATACATATGTAATCATCTATGAGTGGTAGAGGGAGAAAAATGAATTACACCATCCATAGAGACAATTCTCTGTATGTTTGCATAAACCTTGTTTTCACTTTTTTGTGGATTGAATAAAATAATGTTAAATAACAACAAAACATTGTAGAATAATTATAATATCATATGTATCAAATATATTCCTGAAATATTTTTATTACAATCCATTTAATGTGAATACAGAGATGAATAACCTTTCTTAAAGGAGGTGGTATTCCACATATAATAATATGTGATATTATCATGTGTAGAAAAGATTGAATGGTAAGAAAGAGGATGTGACATTATAATCATAGAACCCTAATTATATTATAATTTTCATACATAATCATTACATCCATTTCAATAGCCATAAAATTTGAATGGTGATGAATAACTAATTACACCCTAATGTGGAGACAATATGTTGTACATATGCATGAGAAGTGTTTTCAATTTTCATTGGATATAAGTGAGGGAGAAATATTTTTCCCATAATCATAATAAAATCATAGTATATTTTTTATTGGAGTTATTATATTATTATTTTTAAAGTATACATAGATTAAATAAAATAATAATTAAATTTCTAATATTTGGTACTGACAATTACTTCTTAATCTGTAGTCTTCCTTTGGATTATTTCTTAATGAGACTTGTAATGATATAATGAGAATTACATAACATCTAATAAGTCAAAATATAAGATAATAAGATAAATTTTTATTTTCTATTTGATATTGATAGCTCAAAGCTATGTATAAAAGAGAACACATGGATGTCCTTTTATAATTGAGATGAAGGGAACTTTTTGAATTTCTAATGTATTAATTAAATATAAAACAATTTTCTTAGAAAATATTCACATAATAGTTATATTATGCAAATAGGATTATTATGAGTCAATGTAATATCATAATATTATTTTTTTATATTTATTTAGTATGTTTTAACCCTTCTCTCTTTGATTTAACCCCAACATAACCCTTTTGACAATTACATATTATATAAAAGGTTCTAACTATTTTGGGGTCAGTAAAGTCGCTAAAATATTTAAGTTCACCCATAAAAGTAAAATTGATTATAATTACCACCATATAACATTCCATTTGATAAATATAAGCTTTTCTTAAATTTTAAATCATTCAATAAAATATGCTTAATTATAAATAATCATTATTATCATTTTTGGAAATAAATTAAATATTTTAATATAATATGTGTTTAACTCATGTAAATTGGTTCAAAAGAAAAATGGATTATAAGAATACTATGAAATTTTATTTATTTATTTACACAAATAATTATAAAGGTTTAGATGTTATTTTAAAGCTTATCATTTTGTCAAACCCATTGGTTATAAATTTTTACCTTTAACCATGGTAATTATTTTTTCAATACTAAAGTGTTATTATTATACATATATGGAGATTATTAGATCATCAATGGAAAATATATTAAATTCATAGACCATTTTGAATCATTATTTTCTTCTTGTATTAATTTTATTATTTTTTAATAATTTATTAAAATATTATTTAGCATAAATTACCATTCACGTCATTTTGACACTAATTATATAATTTGAATTTAAAAACAAAATGAAACAAAATTATTTAAAATATAAAAATTTTAGACATCCATAACATCTGATATATATCTACATAATTTTTAGGAATACTCTAAATCAACCAACAATATTACTTTTAGTGTTTTTAAAACCATTTACAAAAATTTTCTACTCCCCGAACAAGCACTGTTTCGACAATACATATGCATTTAAGGTAATTAATTAATCACTAAAAACATAAATAAAATTTAAATTATATAAATGTTAATTTTTTTAAATATTAATCTTTATATTCATTCAATATATATATTTACTCTCATATATGTCTTGAATACTTATTTTATATGTTATTTTGACATTTCTAACCACGCATAAGCATTTAAAAATATTTTGGATAAGAAACTTGTTATATAAATACAATGTTTAAAAAATCTATATAAATTATTGATAATAATTTATATTTATAAATTATGTTTATAAAATACTTCGACCTTCTAAAATATTTTCTTCACGACACCAAATTTAAATTTCACAGTGCTACCTAGGCACTATGATGACAATCAAAATGATTTTAATATATATATTTAATTATATTATAATTTATATTTTTGGAATTATCTTAAATTACAAAGTTAGGATATGAAAAATATTTATTATATAAATAATATTAATAAATTTTTATATCATATATATATATTGGAGATATCATAAAAGTTAATATTTCATAATATATTTTTCCTTATTCACCAATCATTTAACTTCTTCAGAAAAATATCCCAAATTTATAAAAATGAAATATGATTTCATGTATCAAAAAAAAATTTATTTATAAAAATTTTACTAATTTTTTTTAAAAAAATTTCCTTTACTATAAATTTGTAAAACGTGATGAAAACATGTTATATAAAAAAAGTGTTTTAAGACAAAAAAAGAACGCATGTGAAAAATAAAGTGTAAATATGACTCATAGGTAATTAATTAAATTATTTATTAAAAATAAAGTACTATATTAATTTAATAATAAATCCAGACTATATTAGATATTTTTTATGAAAATAAATTTTTAATTTTTAAAAATATGTATTTTTATTATTCACTAAAAATTTAATTTTTTTTAGAAAAATCATTATATTTAAACCTCAACAAATTATGACCTGTGTATTTAAAAATGATATGATTTTTATCAAATAAAATTTTAGAAATTTCCAAAAATTTAATATAATTGTTTCTCATGAAAAATGCTAGATATCATTTTTGAAGAAAATATATTTTGAAGTATAAATTAACCTTACTAAAAATTGAGGGATTATTTGATATAAATTAACCAATAATGTTTTATTGAGTAGGAAATTTATTTATATTTTATAATTTTTTTATTCTTATCATACTGACCAATTCTATATCTTGGTTATAATGGTTATATGACAATATTTTGTGGTTCGATTAATATTGATTTTGAGTGTTATATACACTTTCAAACATAGAAATATTTCTAAATTCCTTAGGTGTTACAATAACCATATCATAATAATCATAGTTATATCAAAAAAATTTATTTATTCATTACTCTCACCCTTTCAATAAAAAAAATTGGAGCATTTGGGAAACATAAAAGCCTTCCCTTTGTGAAGGTGGTAGTCTATAGAAGAGATAAATGATGATTTCATTTTTCTTAACAGAGAAGTGGAATATCAGTTAATAGTTATTTACAAAGAATAATAAAATTAAAGAGATTATAAAAATTATTTATATATCTATTATTTATAAAATTATATTTTAGAAAGTATGGAATGATGAAAATGATGATTGGAAAAAGAACTAATATTGAGGACTTGATATTCCCCTTAGAAGACTCCAGGTAAAATAGACGGTTTATGCCAATAACGTATGAAAATAGGCTCCAGTAAAAGGAATATAATTATAGTGGAATAAATTATTTTAGGTTTTCATGGGGAAAAGTAATTTTTAGGGTGACGTTGAAGGGGTGGTGAGGGACCCCTTTTGTTAGTGGTGAGACTGACATTTTAAATATGTCAAGTTAATATAAAGAGAGAATATTTTCACATGACCAGTATCTATAAAAAAGGAAAATGATTATTTTTTAATTATATAATGTTTATAGTATCCCTAAAATTTATTTTCAAGCTTTTTTGAAAAATATTTTAAATTCCATACTCGTAGAATTTTCACTATTAACATATTTTTACTTTGTTAATTAGTTATTAACAAGGTTATTTAATTTTAATGCCTAAAAATAAAATGGAATTTATTAAAAAATATTTAACTAATTATTCCCAAAATTAACTCCATATTATGAGATGAAATTTATTTTTTTATGAAAATCAATTTTAACATTAGTGCAGTTAATATGAGAAAACAACTTTTATATAAAGTTTATTTTTTAGAATAATTTTTTTTGGATACAATGAATATTTTTTATAGTTTTCATAACATGAAATGGTTTGTTATAAAAAAATAAATTTTATTTAGAGTCAATATCAATAATGAACATTTTTTTCATAATAATATGTAATTAAAATAATAGACTAAAACTCATTCTATATATTTGAAAATATTACTTATGTACAGAAAATGGGAATTTTTTTTATAACTTCCAAATGATATTAAAAAATGTATATTATTTCTACTTTAATATATTTTTTCTCAATTAAAAATTTTAATAAATTTCTTGTATTTTTATATATAAGAATATGATCATAAAAATAACTATATTAATTAAAACTATATATTTCTCTATTCACATTAAAATCATCACTTAAAAAACACCCTAAAACATCATCTAAATATAAAAATGAAGTGAGGAATAAAAAAATGATTTATTATATAAAATTTATTTTCATAAAATTTAGAATTTATCTTTTATACAAAAGTACAAAAATATAATGAAACATTTTTTAAAAGGAAAATAATTTTTTACAAAAAAATTAACTAGTATTATTTATATTTCATATCAATTAATAATAAAATAATTTTTAATATATTATTTATATATATAATATTTTATAGTACATAAAGTATTTAGTTTCTTAAAAACACATAAAAAATAAATTTTTTAAAGGAAACATTTTAAATCACAAAAAAGTCTTATTAGCTATTTAGCACCACTTATTTAGTTTAAATTTTTTAAAACATATAATGAAAATTATTTTTACTTATTAATCAATTTCAAAATTCTATTACTTATATTTCTAATATTCTAATTCTATGTCTACTTTTTAATGGTTATAGACTATTCAAATGTAATTTTTGGATCAGTATTGTATGAATCAAAAGATAATGAACACATTATGTTTAAAGGGAATAAATTATATAAAATTTAATCTTAGGGTGTTACAAACATGATTTATGATCTATGTTTCTTCAGTAAAAATTTATTATGTACCCTAACTATAACCATATTCTCATAATTTTCTAACTTGTGTTAATTTAATGTTATCCCAAATGTAGATACATACCAAAAAATTAAGATCACAACTTTTCATATATTTATATTCACCATTTTATAAGTTAATGTTTCAAATATGATGCGCCTATAATAGAATATCATGTGGATACTATTTGGGATATTTTCATGGATTTTTATGGATTTATTAGTTTCTTATATTGTGAAAAAACTCCCCTAGTCAAAATATATTTGAGTTTTTTTAGTTAATGTTTTACTAATTATCTAAAACTCTAAATTATTATTATGGTGTATATTAGTCTGCTACTAGAGACCATTTACAACATAGAGGAGATATACCATTTATTCCACTACTAGTTTAGTAATTATTATGAAAAATGAGAACCAAAGACCACTCTCTGTTTAACCTATGTAACAATGAGTGTGTTATTAATTTCATTACCCTACGTATGGATCTTATATGCACACTCGACATTTAGTTCACAAATTAGTGGAACATAATGATGTATGTGGAAAGTATCTTGGATAAGTTGGTTTTTAATATTTTCTCCCTATAGTCATTTGGTGGATAGTAGGATTTGTTCAGGTCTAGAAATACTTTTTCTGAGGCTTTATAGATATCCAATAAAAAAATTCATTTTAAACTTCCTTTGACTAAATGGGTGGGAAGGTAACATAAAAACATAATATGGTTCATGATTTGACTCTTCCACTAATCTAGTTCTTGGTATCCCGGAAAAATAAATTTGGTTAACTAAAATCACATATAAATACTAATTCCTAGATCCCTCACTAGGTCAACAAGGAACGTACATTAATGGATCAAAGTAACATGGTTTATTTCTGATGATTTGTTTTATATATTCTTCGTATAATCCAAAAACATTACATTATCAAACATCCTAAAATTGGAAAACACCAAGAATTTGAGATAAAGGATTATATAAACTATTTATCCTAACTATAGATCTCCAAAAAAATTTATATGGTTATTTATTCATTGATGATTGTCTCTATAGTATGGTATTTCGGGTCAAGGTTGAGTTCGGTGAACCTCAATTTTTTGTTTTCATGTTTGTTATAACCATTCCATGTGATAATTATGATACAAAGAATTAACGATAATTCATGATTAAGGAAAAATAGAATACTAAAAAATTTATAACCCAAAATTCAGTTGAGGATTTATGTGGGATAATTCAATCATGTAAAAATGGATTAGCATCATCCCCCGATAGATCACAAATAGGAGAAACATTACTAGATAAAAATATTTTGATGCTATAAGAATTCAAAACTAACATCTCAAGGGTAATGTGGAATAAATTTTGAATCCATAAATAGACTAAAACCTTAATGAATTCATCCATCCCACAATGGGAGGGAAAAATATATCCCATTAGGCATTATAAGAAATATCTAATGTGTAAAAAATGTTTCATTAAAATGAATCATGTTATATAACTCATATAGATTATTCTTGTCGACATACCTGAATTAAAGGATTATTCTTGTAAATTATGTGGGGATCTTAAGGTGATGTAACTGAAAAATTTATATTCAACTATTAAATTAGGTAATATGTATCTCCAAAATCCTTATGAGAAGTAATTTAATACATGTAGCTCTAGTGAAACCATCTCTTTTATTTGGATGGTGGATCAGTTGGTTAACTCCTAATAGTCTATCCATATAGAAATATCTTAGAACATTGATCATGAACAAGAACCATAGATTATTATAGCCTCTATACATAATCAAGGAATAAAACCTTATGATAAAAGTCTGGATTTTGAATATAATTATGATGTACCTATGATATTGTTAGGAAATTTCTAATCAACCCTTTATTTATTATTTAATTCACTTTTCAAAAAAAAATTAGAATATATAATTTAGTAAATGATAATATACATTGTGTTTAATATAGCTGTCACCTCTAAAAAAATACACCATATAAAAATAGGTGTATAGAGAATATCTAGACATTGTCTCCTTCTCTAAGATAGAAGTTGGTGAAATCATGAAATGTTATATAGGACTCATCTATTCCAAAAAATATCAATGTTTTTAGATTGAACGTGTTATTAGTTGATAATTGATTTAGTATTATCCTTTTTACAAAATAATCTCTCAATAGTCTTCAGAATATATAGGTTGTTCTAGACCCATTCTCGTTATAATTCAAAGGATATGATAAGAGAGACCTTGTTCTAATGGTAAAATGTATTTGAATAACTAGTTTAGTGATTTGGTACACATTATTGAGTTCATTGTTTTATTATGACATATCACACTCGACTTCTTATATGAAATATTCTCATCACAAATTCTCACAACTATTAATTCCTTATACCATTAGTTTTTTATTTAATCTCTCAATGGTTTAGTATGAGAACTCCTTAGTGATTCTCCCCCTCTGATTCATGTGAGCCTTGTTAAATTGATGTAATGAATTAGATGATTAATGAAAATAATTCATAGGGTAAAGGATCTAAACTCATTAATGAGACCAATAACCATAAAATTATTGTAGAATATTCGTTGGCTAATCTGAAGGGTAGTTTCCCACTTTGTATTAATTAGCTTCAAGAAACACCCCAAATATTGTAATGAAAATTACTATGATATTAACAAATTAGTGGGTCTATTTTTAGTTTAGAGTCCATAGAGGAAATATTTTAAGAAGAATTGAATGTTATTACTTATACCTTCCAAATAATGTCATGTCTATGTATACTACAATGTGGTGTTGACTAATTGGTGGTCAGTTGAGTTACCACACATTTAAATTTCCATAATGTCCTATAGATGAATAAGAAAATGATATTTGATTTTAGAATCCATAAACATTGATTACAATAAACCCTAAGGGTATAATGTTTTATTTTGGTATCATATCTATGATTTATATAATGATTAAAACCCACATTTCTTTTTCTCAATGATTTTAATCAATTATCCTACCCACAGATTTCTAATGAACTAGTGAAAAATAAAGACCTACAAGCATTACAAGTGATAGTTTTTACCACTTTCAATGAGTTGATATATGATAACCTTAATAAAAAAGTAATACCATAGGATAATATTTATTAGTTACTTAAATTTGGTCATAGTATGTGAGTTTTATGATGTTTAATTAAAGAAACATCATGATATATTTTATAAGATTTATAATGAGATGTTTGGGATAAATGATCATGTTGGTATCTGCTAATTAGGTCATCTAATCTAACACTATGGAAATACGCAAGCATTCAAAAGGATACACAAATATCATGGTGGAATATTTGTGACTAGCACAAAGAATATGATCAGTTTAATATTTTACATAGAGCTCTAATACCATTGGTGGTTAGACAACATTGTCCTAAATTAAAAAATGTGCATATAATTTTCTATATTAACATTTGTGATTAAAATTAACACTTCCATAAATATAAATTATTTTAATTTTTATTTCATATAGTATGCCTAGTCTTTCATTTATAGATACACAAGATACCATCAAATCAAGTTGGACACAAATGTTAAATGGGTACCTTCAATTAGGGAACCCTGGGGAATGTAATTTTATTGGATGATTAAATTTGGATAAAAAACAATGGATAACCCTATCAGTTGGCTATTAATCACATCTATAATACTCTCTTTGGGAAGCAGGTGGAAAATTATGTAGATTATTTGGTGGTAAAATCTCACTACCACTATTTACATCTTGTTGATCTTGATAAATTTTTTCTATTATATGCAGTGAAAATCTACAGATAAACCTCTTAATGGGTGAATTGTTGTCACATTTATGATGTTTCAAGGATTCATTATTAACATCCCATTTAGGATCATGCAATTCCACTATGAGGGGGTATTTATATAGGTATATTTTACTACATTTCATTTTCTATTTTAATTTATCTTTTTCATTTTCAGGCATATTTATTGGTTAAGATACATTAACTAGTTATTGATTTCCTAATGAAACAACCCCTGAAAAATAGTATATATGAAAATATAGAATAATATGATATTATTTCATCTTTTAATCTCAATTTGTAAATAATCTATTAACTATTTTTTTATCTAGTCTGGTATATAGATTTTATATCTTGAATAAAAATTGATTACATTGGGAGAGAGGGTACCATCCTTTACACAACACAAATAGTAGATATTTTTACTCTGTAAGAAACCTTCTTGATGGGTAAAAAATTATATACCTATAAAAAAACCATATACGGATAGGTTTTGTACTATCTCAAAACAATTTTTAGTCACATAAATTTTTCTTTATACTATCATCAACTAATATATAAAGGTATTTTTTGTGAACACCTGAACAACATCCCTAATATGCTCCTGAATGAATCAATATCAGGTCAAAATATCATGTTCCTCTATAATAGGTCTTTTACATCCAATAAATAAACATCTAAGAAAATCATATATTTCTTCTTTATTATCTCAATTATTTAAATTTTTATAAAATATTCATGTATAGGGTAATCAGAATAGATAACACAATATTATTAGGGAATTATCAAATATTTATTCCTAGAATATCCTCATTCATTGACATTATAATATGTCGATAAATAGTAGATTTGGTTCATGTCAATCTCCCTATCAAACTCAATATTCATCAATAAGACTCCCAAAATATAGATCATTAACATGAAAACATACATGAAGCAATGATTCCCTCAATTATTATTCCTTATTACTCTTCCATTTTCAAATTATATTATATGACGATATAACATGAAATTTATTTTCACCTTCTTCTCTTTGTTCTATATTATATTATTATATTAATGATAATGAAGTATTAAGTAGTTTCACATCATCCATCTTCTACTTATTTTACCTCAATAAGCATGATATTCATTATAATACAATTTCAATTTCTTCACTCACTCTCAACTATTAGACATTATTATTCTTTTTAATATTACCAAAATCAAATTATTTTAATTTCTAAATTTTAACTATTAATATACCATGACATTGAGAACAATGATATTCCCTAAATAGTCATGTATTTTTTGAAAAAATGAAATGGACTTAGACCTTATTATCTCATAATATTATTCATATTTACCAAAAACTCATCCTAATTAATAATCAAAGAGTATCCATCTTCCTTTTGGTATATTTTAAATTTATTCCATGAATTCATCAATCTTTGGTAACTATAAACATATTTAAAATATGTTTATTTAAAAAAAATAGAATAATAGAGAAATGACCATCAAAATTTCATCTCATTATTTATTCTTTAATCATTGATTTAATCACACAAAAATAACCAAAATAGTGATATATAATACATGACTAACTACATAAAATCATATTACATGTATCATTACAAATATAATATTCTCTCGAACAGTTAACTATTATATAATGCATTTTTACTCTTACCTAACTATAGGGAAAAATTATTAATGATAATGTATCAACATGTATGAATTTTCTTATCTTTAATATAATGTATTTATCACTAAATAATCTTCCTTTTAACACTTATATTTCTTTTTGAAGATAACATGAACCATTTTTAACAGCTACTAAAAACATACATATTCATTGGAAATTTTTATTATCCCATAAATATCACATTAATGTTTTTTACTTTTTCTAATACAAAATTTCCCTAAGTACCTTTGCATATTGATAATCATTGTTGATGTACCATGGTGTAACATAAAATTTTTATAATTTATAGTCTTTAATGTATCAGAAACTCATACACATATCTTTATCAAATAAAAAACCATATATACATACTATTCAATAGAGAAACCCTTCAACTGCATATGGTGACTCCTAGGTATTTTATTATGGCTTTCTATGAATTCAATATATGTTTTGATTTTATAATTTTTATTCTAAAAATTCTGGTAAACCCATAAGAATCAATATTAATTTTATATACACCCTAGAAAATTTTATTCATAACCATTTTATGATTGTTAAATTTCATCATGAGGATTATATATATCACAGTGATCTCCATTCGATTAAAAAAATATATATTAATGATTAAACATTATGTATTTCATACCTTTTTTAATTTTTATTGTCAATATAGAATTCCATAACATTTTAAAATAAGATCACAACATCTAAATATATTTTTAGGGTTTCCACAGCCACTCTATCTCTTCAAAAAAATGATTAAATTAATTTAAGATTGTATCAAATCCTTTAATAACTATTCGTCACAACACTCAATTAATCATAGGGGATATTCATGATTCATTTTATCCTACAATGAATCAAAAAATCATAAATAATTTTATTTTTAAACTAAATTTTTTATAATCATTATTAAATAAATATAATTTTGTTATTATAGAATCATTCACGCTTAATAATTAGACGGCGGATTCTCAATTTTCTAGCATTACAAATTCTTATCAAATACATCCATCACTATCAACCTTACTAAACATCATATAGTATAAATTTTCCTCTTCATACAACAAAACTCTACATTGATTCAAATTAAAAGAACCCATTTTTACTTTTTACGAGATAAAGGTTTTGAGGTGATTTCTCCCTCCACTACCCTCTCCCAAGTGAGGGAATAGGTAGCAAGACCATTATTCAGTTTCTTCCTCTGGTCCCTTCCCGAACAGGTGGGGAGGACCAATCCTGACGCCTATAGATCCACATCCATGGTCATTCTATCCATTCACTAGCCGTACTCATATCCCCATTAACCTTGTTATTGATGTTAACCCTAATGTTCCACCATGTATTGATGGGTTTCAATCACTTCGTATTTATCGTATTGAATGGAAAAGTGATTATATTATGAGGTGTATCACCTTAGTGGATCAACAAAACAATAATTAATCCTTTGTTTATTTATTCAATTGTCTAATCTTCTTTATCTTGAGTCTTCATGAATGGGTGATTGTAGGCCTTCTAGACTCATGACATTTTTTGATCATGTTCTAGATATAATACAATCTTATCTCAGTTTGGTTGAATAATCCATGTATTCTAATATTTATTTACTTCTCTCTCTTATAGTGTACAATCAAAATTCACATGAAATAGGATCGTCTTTTCATATTGATATGTATTTCCCTCCCTGAATCTCCTCTCCCATTTTAGAATATGGAAATGATTGTGTTGACTAGCAACATGGTGGTCCAAATCCTTTTATCTACTCATTTCACTCATTATATCTACCATACATTCTCTCCTTGGATCATCATTGAAGTCAATTATTAAATGATGAAATGTATCAAATCTTCATTGAGATTCAAGGAGAATTTTTGGGATACAATAGGTTTTTATGAGTCTTTTTCCCCTCTATGTTCTTCATGTACACATTTGGTCCATTATTTTTCCAAATTCCAACATGGAAGGAAATTCAACCATAGTATGAACATCTCTACAGGTATCTCAGGTATTTATTGGAATTCCAATTTTTATCCAATTTTGAAAGTGGATATTCTTATGCAATATAAAACAAATATTTTTTACATTTTTTATTACTTGATATGTGGCTTTGAATGAGGAAGCCTGAATATACCAATCACATGATTGGTTGTGATTAGAACTCCCGTTATTGTATAAATGTATTCAATGTAGTAGATATTAAATATGAGTTTAAATAGAATTCTTTTAAATATTGATACCATTTTACAATCATATATAGTTCTATTAACGATGCTAATTTTTCCCATTTATAGGCCTGATTTATTTTAACAATCCATGTTGGTGTTAATGGTATAGATCTAGTTGTTGGTATAAATGAGGTTACAATGGGTCATCCAGACTTATCTAGTTTGAATGAAAGAGTTTATAAAATTTAGGTATCCTATAAGTTGTGGTTTCTGAAATCCTTCTTCAATATCCAAAATAGATTCACATCCTCATACAGGAAGGTGAATGGTGATACTAATTATGAATGGTGTCAGAAAAAAACTCATATTATGAAAATAAAGAATGTTTTAGAATCATCCTTGATAAAATCATAACCTAGTGAAATATAATATAAATCCAACAATTATTCGAATTGGGAAAAATTAATCAATGTATTGGTGTCCTTTGGGTTTATCTTGAGAAAGGTAATGAATTTTATCTTGGAATCAGTATGTTTTCTAGTAAGCCAAAGGAAAAATAAATATTGTGTAATGACTGTTAAAATTTACCTAATCCCATGGTCACAAGATATTCTAGAATATACAAGCTTGACAATGTGGTGGCTAGTCCATTTTCATTGGCATCTAAACTTGGAGTGGCTTAGGAGCTATAAAAACAGGAGGAGAAAACACAAACACCTAGTTTTAATGGTGAGGAGACTATTATTGATAAAAGTAAAAAACCAGACTAGTTTCTGTGAATTGAGATAGTTGATGGTGTCCAAAAGGATTCAGTAAAGTGATAAGAATTCAATGATAAATCATTTATGCGTGAAATATGGATAGAGGTGGTATAAAAAGAAAAAATCTTAGAGATGATTATTTATTATAATAAATAAATACTAGTGTCGGCATTGTATAATGATGCTTTATAATAGGTTGTTAATAGGACTGATTAGAGAATAATTTATGTTTATTCTAAAGAGTATATAAGGATGTGGATAAGAAAACAAGATATCATTTTTATATGAGGCTTAAAATAAAATATGATAAACCAAGAGTAGTATATTTCGTATTGGGATTAGATGTCCTATCATTTTTGAATTTCTTATTAATTATGACCCTAGTAAAAAATTAACTGCAATTCATTAGAGATTATATAGGTAAAATTTATCTAAGAATAATAAACATTCCATCAATTATGTTGTAATTTATTGTGATGTTTAATGTTTCTATTTTCAGATTATGTGATGTTTGCATGTTTTCATGAAAAAAAAAAAACAAAAACTTATGTTTTATTCATTAATTCACTCTAAAATATCATTAAAAAGATAAATAAATTGAGAGGATACTTTTAGAACAACCATAAAAACATAAATATTCATTGAAAATTTATGAAAATATATCAACAAAAATTAGACCAAAATGTATATATCTCATCTGAGCTCTAACATTATCTATCAATTTAATCCAATTCATTCAGTACGATCTTCATCATTACATTACACATATTTTTAGGCATCCTACTCACTAAAGAAATATATGATCATCAGATTCTATTTTGTTATCCAATATTGAAATTTGGATTTGTTTATAATATCTATAAATATCCATGGGTCAATATGTTCTTATTATCTCAATTATTTTCCCATTTTTTAACAATATATGGAATGGTTCAATTGTAAAGGAAAAACCTCAAATTCTAATACTCAACAATGACTTAAAATTTCTTCTCCTCCATTTTATTAAAACTTTTTCCAAAAGATATAATGATGGAATAAAATTTTTATTAAGAAATATTTCATAAATTAATCAACTTTATATCTATGTGAGAAAACTGTATGTGAAAAAAGAAGTCTGACTACCTTGAAAACAAAAAAAAATCTATTTAAATAATCGGATAAAAACAAACTCATATATCATTAGTTTGGGGTAATTCAACATATTATCAAAGAATTTATAAGCTATATTCAACTCAGTAAAAATAAAAAAATCATATGAAAACAGGTTTCTCTATATTATTATTCACATTTTTCATTTCATTAGATAACAAATCTATCCTTATGTCATTATTAATTTATCTTTCCCAGAAGGGTAAGAGAATATAAGCACCACATATAATCCATTAATGAATATTATTTTTTTAAGAAATAATGCCTTCAAATGATTTGATTCCATTTAGAATATTCCACATCCTATCACCCCACAATCCCTCAATAGATACACTCCATCCATCTTCGTAATTGATTTTCTTCATCTGAATATTCTCCATGAACATTCATTTTGATAAAAATGTAAAAATTCCAAGGAGTAAACAATCATGGAAATCCATTACGTAAAAATATTACATCTACCCCCTTTTCCACATCAATATAATTTATTATTTTAATTTATCACCTATAATTAACTACACATAAATAAGTCGAAATAGACATATGAATAAGAGCCTTACATTTTTTCCCAAATGAGAGAAGCAGTGTTGAAAGATTTTTATTATCCCAAAAACCTCTTTTTCAGCTCTAATTGTTGGGGAACTCTTAATTAATTTCCTATCATTGATTTTTAAAACGTGAGAATTTATGTGTACTATAGTCAACCTATTCCCTTTATCTTTCACCTTGGATAATAATTCTGTATTCACAATGTCTAGAAATGAACATTCTTTTTTTCTACATGATCATTTTTCTATATTGTTTAAATGATGATAAAGGTTTCATTCCCAGCATCTACCCAAGTTTTTGAAGAATAATCAATCATTTAGGAGTAGTTTTCCTAGCCTTTTTTAATATTCCATGTTGCATCTTACTAGTCATTGTATCAACCGTCTTTTCGAACATATCTTATTCTATTTTATTAACATGTTCTTCCAAACTATTCCACTTGTTTATTTCATTTATTTATTCAATTTATTACACAATATTTATTTCTCATGTGGTATTCTAGTTATTTTTATTGGGGTCTTGGATATATACTATTCTTATATAGTATAATAATATCCTATTTTTTGTAGTATCCTTCTAACCATTTTTTAGGCATGAATTTTTTATCATTTTTATTTTGATTAAATCGTAAGATAGAATTATCTATAAGTATTTTTTATATATTAATATTATAGTATTTTTCTTATTATAATAATGGGTATATTCTTGGTTGATCTATTCTAGTATTATTCACATTTGTGACCACCTTAGTCATAATTATGATAGAGATTTAAAATTATTAAAATATGTTCCTAATGAATAGATTTTTCCATATCATTATGCATCTTCTGAAAAGATATCTATTAACATTAAATATACTCATACAGAATCCAGAAATTCTATAATATTATTGATTTGATAAATTGTTCTAAAATTCAATTCCCTAATATAAAAATTTCCTCCAGACTAATTATGACTAATAAATATTGATTTTTTTATTTTATCACTATTAGAATAATTTTTTCCATTATTTTCAAGAAAAAATACCCACTAATTTGAGATTCTTTTAATGAGAAAGTAATTATTTTAGTGAAAAAATTCAGAAAAAAAGAATTGATTTATTAATTACATTTTAATGGACCAATATTTTCCAAACAATTCCATTTTATAAAATAGTATTCAATAAAACATATTAGTACACAAATATTTTCAATGATAAGAGTTAACACGTATTTTAATCTTATTATAGGTTTGTCTTTAAATGTCCTTAACCTCTTATACAACATTACAGAGGTATTTTATCAAAAGAAACCTCTATAGAATTGTGTGGGTATGCTTGTTGTTAAGACCAAACATGAACCACCTTAAAAATTAACAATTTAACATCAATATCAATTCATTTTATATTGTGGTTAATTTTCAAATACTCTACTATTTTCATTCCATCGTTAAATTATTTATTTATATACAAAATATAATATTTGTTCACATTAATGATTTCTTATTGTGAATTATCTAGATTTATTTATTCTTTTATCCTTAACATATTATTGATCAATATTAAAACCAACAATAGATTTTAGTGCATGGATACTCTCTTTAATTATTTTACCTTCAAAAAATTTATCTTAAATGGCCAATTTAAATAATTAATATATAATAAATAATTATAAATTACTGGTCATTATGGATTATTTTTTAGATTTAATTCTTGGATGAGAGTGTATCACTTTCCAACATATTCTTCTAATTCATTTATGTTGCATAATTTTATGATTATTGCTTTTTATATTCATCTTGTAGCCTCTTAAAAAACATAATAATATATCCAATAACATTACCAATGATATTTTTCAAATTATTTCCTATTTCTGAGTAAAATTAGTCAAGTGATTTAATATTCTCATAATATTCTCAAATAGGATTTTATTTATCAATAAGACTTTTCTAAATAGGTTTATCATTTAAGACACAACATTTATCAACTTTATTAGTGGAAATATTTCTTTGTCCTTTAAAATTATTCCCTTTAAATTTTCCAGTTTATTACTGTGTAATAAAATTATATTTTTCCAAATTTTATGATAAATTGGATTCTTTAAAATAAAAAATAAAAAAACAATATGTATTTTTTTATTAGATTATTTTAAAAAATAAATAACATTTTTACATAATTTGAAATATTATCTATTCACTTTAAAATTAAATATTATCATAAATATCACAATACATTACCCTAAGATAATATTGAAATGATGATTTCAGAATTGACATTCATTTAATAAAAAAAATAAGAATGATAATATTTAATTATAATATATATATATTAAAAATAAAATAAAAAATAATTTTAGGAAAACATAATTTTAAGGATAAATTAAATGTACTAAAAAATTATTACTTATTTATTATGAATTAATCACTATATTTACATTTTAAAAAAATTATTCAGATTTATATGACAGTTTTGTTTTACATATTTCTACCAAAAAATTAAAATCTAACTTATCATTAATGATGGTTTATTTTAAGCGTAGTGTTCCATGTCATGAACACAAAATACGAGTTATATTGTATTTAAAGAAAAAAATACTCTAAAATATTATACTATAAAATTCTCCTCTGACATAAAAAATTGTGTCATTGAAATTTTTATCTTAATTATATAGTGTTCAATATTTGAAAACCCATTTTTTGAAAAAAAAAACATCCCGGTGAAGGATTTCTTGTCAAGTACCCTAGTGGAAGAGGTGGTTCTAAAAATAATAAATGACAACATTAATCTTGAGATACAATAATAGAGGAGTCCCATTAATTTCATGTGCTGAATTTCATTATTCAACTAACATATGAATGTAATAGATAAAAGAATGGTATTTTATTCAAGATAAATGGTCAGGATGATACCACCTGTAGATGGAATAAGGGGAAAGGTAAAAGTCTACCATAGAATCCCCATGAAATATAAACACTGGACTATCCAATGAAGGTAAAGCTGGTAATGATGGGGCTAGACATTTTCATCCTTCCAATATGGATAGGATTTATGAAAATTATGGACATACTTTAATAATATATATGGTTAATTAGAATGATTTGTGAAATGATGTTTCCCCTCTCATTTCCACTACATTTGAGAGTGTTAAGGGAACTCTCGATAATCAATGCACTCTTTTAGATGACCCATTGTCAGAATTTTTAAAAACAATACAAATTAAAAAGCTAAAATTTCAAAATTAAAGAAAATTATATTATAAGTATAGATCCCACTAAATATGAGATTCCATAAGAGTTTGAACTCATAATTGTAGCTCACATTAATGAAGCTCTCAAAATTATGTTAGATTCAAAATATAAGGAACATGTGGAAAAAGCTAGTGAACCTTTCTACCAAATGTTCATTAATGGGATTTTAAAAGAATGTCCACTGAATTTAACACCTATAGTCGTTATTATTGATAAGAGTTGAAATATTCCCACCAAACATGATGGAAATAGTGGTTTGTATAATGAATTCTTACATGTACCTTCCTTCAAATATCCTATTAAAGAAACACATAATAAAAAACCAACTGAGCATTAGTAATATAGTAATAAGTTGAATACTTTGAGTTGTAATTTCTGGGTAGATGTTGTCATGACCCATCCCTCATGGCCTGTTCCGTGACTACCCCAAGCCCTCCTTCCATAGGCTAGAGGATAGCGACTAACACTAAAAGGAATATTCCCTATAACTGAGAAGGCATTGACTTTATAACCTGTAAAATCACATAACCAAGCACACAACAAGATACAAACACCTTTAAACTAAAAAGTAAGCAGAGTGAGTACAGTAAGAAAAAGGGTCCAGAATACAAGCCCAACTATAATGTATAGGGAAAAATGGAATGTACAAGATGTATGATTGGTGAAAAGTAACTCTTGGATCATCCACCTTGATTCCTACCTGAAGGGTAGGTACACATCATCTCCTCATCACACCATGTCCACATGTCTCCTCCGAGAACTGACACACCGTATGGTCCACCTCCGAGCACCGTCTGGTCCTGGTAACCTCGTCCTCAGTTAGCATTGTCCGTCATCTGCATCCAACACACCATGGTGCAAGAATATCCCGTACAGGGGTGAGTATAACAATACTCAGTAAGTACCTCGAGACCATCAATGTCTCACAAAATCCTCCAAAGATAAACAAAAAGTATGAAATCCATAGATAACCCTACTTCTGTATATGCCAATACATATACCTGAGTTTTCAAATAATCCATCTCAATAATTCGGAAAACACAGAGGTACTGACTCATCACACGCTAGGTATATCTTGAGGTACGGTAGTAGAGATGATTAGTTATAAATACTGAATCATCTTATTCTATTAAGAGGCTCTGCTATTGACCTATACAGAATCACTAGGAGCTGAACCATGTAGGATTGCTAGAGCTGACCCACATAGGATCGGTAGGAGCTGACCTACACAAGATCTCTTAGAGCTGGCCCACACATGATCACTGGAGCTAACCCACAGAAGACCGCTAGGAGCTGACCCACACCCGATCGCTAGGATCTGGCACACACAGGTTCCCTAGGAGCACTCTTCTCATCACAGCCAACTATTAGGCTTCTGTACTAGGCTTGATCATCTATGGGATAGTTAGTACCCCCAAACACTAGTTGATTCTCCACCTACCATGATGTCCCTCAAAGATATATCTCAAAGGTTATCCATGTCATAGGGGTCTCAATGCAATAGACGGTGCATCATTTGGATGCCCGGTCTGTGAGTTATTCTTCTTTTAGTCATGGGGCCTTGTTGGATTTGTGCTCAATCCAACATGATCATGCACCTTCATAATCCCAAACTCTAGTGGGGTATACTCAAAAGGGAATGTTTCTCTCTGAGGCTTCCAGTTCCGCTGACGGTTCGTCAAACAGAAGTTTGGTGCCATAGTTATGGCCAAAAGAGCGTAAATGAGTCATAGTGGGCCCGCTTCCAGTCCGACTCGGTCGGAACGACCCAGTTCAGGTCATCCAGGCCTGACCCGCTGGGTCCGGCTTGGCTCGCTCGGTCCTGCCCGGTAGGTCGAGAGGGGGTACGGAGGGCTGCAGGTGGCCGCGAGGCTGCAGAGGGTTCCCCGAGGATGTTAGGCGTGGGACGACTCAGCCTGGGCGGTTCGGCCTAAAGGGCGGTGGTCGATGGGGTGGTGGCTCGGCCTGGACGGTGGTGGTGCGGCGGCAGCTCATGCCAGACTTTGGCGGCTCGGCTCAGACGGCTGCGGTAGCTCGGCCTGGATGGCGGTGGCGACGACGGCTCGGACGGTGGCACAACTCGGACAATGGTGGCTCAGTGGTGGCTTGGCTAGGATGATAGAGGCAGTTCGGATGTTGGATCATCCCGACATCGGTGGCTCGACAGCGGCTCAGCCTGAATGATGGCTCGACAACGAGGCGGTTTTTCGGCCACAGAGGGGCGGCCTAGTCGTGGGGTGGCTGTGGCAGCAGGGCGGTTTGGCCACAGAGTGGCGGCGCGGCCATGGGGCATCGGCTCGACCGCGAGGCGGGGAGGCCACGAAGCAGTGGGGGCCGTGGGGCAGTGTCGTTGCGCTGTCACCTTCGTCGCAATCGGTGGTGGTGCCGAACCCCATTATCATGTTCCTCATTTGTGTCAAAAACCAACTCCGGTTGTCATCTTCCTCCATCATAAAGAACACCACAAATCATCACAAGATAAATCAAGGAGGATGGGTCTTGTTTGTTTGGCCCACACTCTCTGCATTAGAGTGGTAGCAAGTGGCTCAACGTAAACATGAATCAAGAATGAGTATGTAAGATATTTATGAACAAAAATCCCCACAACCCTCTCCAATATCTATTCCCAATACCATAAATGAACTAGAAGGGGAGAACATGGGAAGTGATAATCATATAGAAATAAACCCCTACTTGTTCGTTTGATGACGTCGACGAGGTCACGAGGAAGAAGAAGAATCGTTGGGAAAAGAAGAAAATCAGTGTTGTTGGCGTTTTACTCGATTCTTGGTTTGAGCTTCATCCTCTTGCTTGGTTATGATGAATGTTCTTCGATGGCATTCATCGTTTAGAGAAGAAGGTCTTTGTTGGAGTTCTTCATTCGGAGAAGAAGTTCTTCATTGGCATTCTTCATTCATTGAAAGTAATCCACTAAGAGCTCTCTCTTCTTTTCCAACCCAAAGGAAAAGCGGTGCCAATATAATTTTTCGTAAGAAGAAATTAAGTTGGACAAACTAAAGAATGGAATTGGCACTATAAATATGGAGGAACCTCAAGAGGATCCTCCTCATTTAAGAGGGAGTTGATAGGTTTCTCTTTCATTAAGAGGGGAGTTCAAGAGGTTTAAGCCTCAGGTGGTCCCCACCACCATAACCTCTCATGGGAGGTTAGGCTCTGGTTGTCCCCAACATCATAACCTTTCAAAGGAGGTTTAGGCCTAGTGGTCCCCACTTCTCATCATCCACATTAAATAAAAATAAAAAATAAAAGCTAAATAATTTTTTTTATTTTATTCGTTCATTAATATGAGAAAAGCTAACTTTCACCCTCGACCTACTTCAGTCAAAGTGATGGTCTCCTTAAGAGAATAACAACACTGCGAGTTCAATAGTGCCCTCATATTTCAATTCCGATCCCCTATTTAATAGTAAGAAAACACC
Organism: Viscum album; assembly: GCA_963277665.1. NCBI lineage: Eukaryota > Viridiplantae > Streptophyta > Magnoliopsida > Santalales > Viscaceae > Viscum > Viscum album. Next base: position 1,254,508,228 of record OY728142.1, on the reverse strand, counting down.
GCTCACACATTTACTGAACGCACTAGAAATAAATTTCAAAAATTCATTCTACGCACATTCGACCTTGGAATCACGCGTCGTTAATTTTTACGGACCCGTAAAATTATCATTTATTTAAAAAAAAATTACACAGAAATTCTGGGTCTTTAAATTCACACCACCTTAGGTATTTACATCCCAGTAAGCCACATAAAAAAATAAGGGAACAAGTGGTGGTACTGAGCACGTATCTGAGCCTCCCGCTCCAATGTTCTCTCCATGAGGTTCCCGTGCTGCTAGTAAATGTGCAACAGAGGTATCGACCATCCACAACGGAACCTCTCTTGTCTATCATCAATCCAAACTGAAACCTACGTAAAATTCTCCCCATCCTCGACGTCCAACTCTCTATGATCGATAATGTTACAAGGGTTGTGAACGTATCTCTTCAGCTGGGATACGTGGAAGACGTTATGCACCCAGTGAAACTGAGGTGGATGAGCTAAATAATACGCCACATTTCCAATACAACTGAGTTCCTGAAAAGGTCCAATGAATTTCAGAGAGAACTTGTCACCTCAGATAAATCTCTGCAATCCTCGTCGAGGTGAGACCCTTAAAAAGATATGGTCCCCATTCTCAAACTCTAGAGGTATCTATCTCTTATTGGTATACGACTTCTACCTACATTGTGCAGTCTTCAACTGCTCCTGGATGATCTTAACCTTCAATGTGGAAGCCCGTACCATCTCTAGTGCCACTAGTGTGGACTCCCTTGGGATAGTCCTGCAAAATGGTGATGTACAAGGTCGCCCATACAACACCTCGAAAGGTGACATCCCAACGGTGGAGTGACTGATATTGTTGTACGCAAACTCTCCTAAAGGCATGTGATCCTCCCAACTACAATCAATGTCAAGGACACAAGAACACACCATGTATTATAGGGTATGAATGGTCCTCTTATTCATACCAGCCATCTGAGGATGGAAGCCAGTGCTCAAACAAAGGTGCATCTTGAAAGCCTCCTGTAACTCATTCCATATCTAGGAAGTAAAACGTGCATCACTATTAGAGACAATTGTCAAGGGTACTTCATGTAGCCATACAATCTCCTGCACATAGTTGTTTCCCACGCTCTCTACTGAACCCTTCTCTTTAATAGGTAGAATGTGGGCTGACTTGGTGAGTCGGATGACAATCACCCAGATCGAGTCATAAAATTTGGATGTACATGGATGTCCTGTCACGAAGTCCATGGATATCCCATCCCACTTCCACTCTGGGACCTCTAAAGGATGAACCAAGCCTGCTAGTACCTGATTCTCAACCTTCACTTGCTGACAAGTGATGCACCGAGAGAAAAACTCTATTACTACTTTCTTTATTCATGACCACCAGTGCTGTCATCGGAGATCCTGGTACATATTTTTCACTCTTGGATGTACCTCTAGAGGGGATGTGTGGAACTCCCCCATAACTTCCTCTAGAAGCGTCACTGGTACCATGGTACGTCCTCTGAATCAGATGGAATGATCCCCACCTTCATAAAATCCATCAGGTGCATGACCTGTGGATATCTGAGCACGTTGAGCCTTGTAGTCAGCTTCCCCACACTGAGCCTCCCTGACACTCTGAAGAAGTGGGGGAGTGAGTGTAAAAGTATAAATAAAAGACACTCCATCTCTATGCAGAAAGGATATCTTCAAAGTAGCCAGCTGCTCTGTCACCTCGCCTAGTAGCTGTATACCTGAACACCTGCTGAGTGAATTTGAAAAGACGTTTCCCTTCCCAGGAGTATCGACTATCTCAAAGTCGTAGTCCTAGAGAAACTCAAGACAACACTGTTGTTTTAGGTTTGGGTCCTTCTGAGAGATGATATACTTGAGTCTCTTGTGATCAGAGTAAACTGTTATTCACCCATCAGATATTACTGCCACATCTTCAAAGAAAAGACCACTACGGATAACTCCAGGACTTGGGTAGCATTGTTTTTCTCATGTTGTATTAGCTGTCGAGAACCATCGGTGATCACTGCTTTCTCCTGCATCAGGACACATCCGAGTCTGGTCCCTGATGCATCACAATAGACTACGTACCCTACACCCACCCCTGGAAGCCTCTAGATGGGGACACTAGTCAGCCTCTACCTTAGATCTTGAAAACTCTACTGTCATCTATGTCATACCGCCTTTTTATAACATAATCTTTCTTTACATTATACAAAACTGAGGATCTTTAAGTTTTAGTGTCTTGGAAACCAAGAAAATAATACATGAAAATAACATAAAACATTCTTCTTAAACAATTGAAAGGATTCTCCTTATGTTCACCCTAGGTTCATTACTGCATCTCATAACCTGGGGACATACATCAAAAGAAAGGGTGAGCAGAAGCCCAGTAAAGGAAACAATAGATACATTTTACATGTGAACTTGAGATACATCAATAAGGTCATGATAAATAACTTTAAGGCATGAGAACGAGATCATGAGACATATCATAATAAAAATAACGTGTTTCATAATTTGAAGATGTGGCTACAGCATTTAACATTGACAATCATTTCCATTTCACCAAGGTCTCTCCCCAAGGTGTCATTAAAAATTACCAAGGTTATTCACCAAGGCGTCGTTAAAAAATGGTCATCTCTAATGATTAAGTGTTTACCCAATGCATTGGATTAATATCAGGTCACATACATAATTTGACTATATTATCATGTGATACACATATATCATCATCAATCATTTCATAAACAACCCATATATCATAAAAGAAATGGGTTCCATTTCATAATCTTAATGTTTTAAAAACTGCTTTAAAGACATGATCATTATGTCACTTTAAACCCACGGAAAAGGAAAGTGGGTCTCATATATGTGAAACCCAGAATTTAAAATAGTGAATTTTGTTATATATGTGAATACCCATTTAGAAGAAATATCTTTGATTATTCACTTAATAAAATAAATTAATTTTAGAATAACAGAGAGACATTTTGAGACGGAAATTCTACAGCATAACAGCTATGTTATGAGATTTTAGAAAACATTGAAAAGAGAGGGGACATGGGTCACCCACTCACAAATGGTCCATAAAACAATAGGGAGAAATAATAAAAAGGATTTAAGATCATTGTAATGAAAATTTAAAGATATACCATATGAAATTAAGAACATGAAAGGAAGACAAAAAATAAGATCTCTTATGAAAATTCGGCAGCTTAACGGCGTCACATAGACTTCAACAAATATGAATTGACAAGATCAAATAGGGTATCTCATCAAATGAAAATTAAAGATAAGTATGATAGATATAGATATCATAACCCAACATAATAAAAAAGGAACTTGAAAGACTTGACATGAATGCAAAACTTTGAAAGAAAAGAGAATGGTGAAAGAATCCCTTAAAAATTCGGCAGCCTAACGACGTCACTTAAATATTTTCAAAATGAATTGATGAGATAAAGAGGGGGTATATCATCATATGAACATGAAAATGGAAGTAAGAGAAATAAAAAATAACATCCTCCAACATAAGAGCATGGATCATAAAAGAAATGACATAAAAGATATTATTTGAAAAGAAAGAGAGAGGTAGAATCCCTTACCTTAAAACGTAACTCTTAGAACATGAAGGTTAGGACCTTGAGAGGCTTGAGGGAACCTTGGGAGGACTCCTTCAGAGGTAAGGATACCAGAACTTCGTTGAGAATGATTTTGGAGTTTAGAGGATGAGAGAATGGCTTGGTATTTATATGGAAAGTGAGGGGACAAGGCATTAATGGCATAGGGACACCTCATCGGTGGTATTGGAAAAACAATGGGCTTGCCCATGGTAATTGCCCATGTTATTGGCCACTTGGGAAACCTCACACAATAATGCATCCCCTTTAGTCGTCCATCCCTTAAAATATCTATTTCCATCATCATGATGAAGTCATGATGTCATTAACCATACTGAGACCCTAAAACTGTATTTTGACTATTCACTGAAAAAAAAAATTTCAGAAAAATCCACAAAATTAACCGTAATATAGTATCGATCATCTGAATTAAAAAATGAACTCCATTTTATAAAAATATTTCTCTAAATATTGTTATTTTATTTTTTAAATAAAAAACACTATTCACCTGAAAAAACTAATTCTTGACTATAAATTAATGAAATAGTTATTTACCTATTTTATTGAATCAAACTACTTATTAAAGGTGCCTATATTATATTAATAATTTTTTTAAGTAAGATTACTAATCCATTTGGTCCGATTACTAATCCTAAACGTAAAATCATTATTCATAAAACACTATTCCCCAAAAATTAGGTTGATCTTATTAGACTCTAAATTTCCTGCTGATCACATTTGCAGAAGACCATTTTTTGAAAATCATAACACATCATTAATTATTTAAGGTTTACAAAAAAAATTTAAAATATCCCTTTTTTTCAAATATACATCCTCAAATTATCCAGAAAATTGAAATTTCAAAACTTCACTAAAGGATGAAATCTCAATTTTATTCATCCCAAATGATTACACAAAGTATCTACGGTATCGTCACATAGCCCCTTATAACACCAGTATATGAACTAAGTGTATGGTGTGCTATGGTGAGAGAATCTGAGAGAGGCTCAGATAACATTACCCTAGTAGTAATCTCCACTAACTTGAACTTCTCCCACAGGCGTTTCCGTTCAAGCTTGACATGCTGGAGTTCGGATTGGGCTTGGTACAAAGAGAATCCCAAAGATGCAACCTCTTTCCCATGCTCTGATAAGTGGGCTTCATAAGGTTCAAGTCTACTGGATGAAGCCATCGACTCCTCTTGCTGTATTAACCATTAACATCTCTATTAAATCGATAAGTGTAAGTTAATATATTATTCAAAAAGATTGGGTCGTTACATTCTTCCCCCCTTAATAAATTTCGTCCCCTAAATTTTAAACCAAAGGCCTAGTCGAAAAGGTGATGGTACTTTTGCTTCATTGTTTCCTTAGGCTCCCAAGTCGCTTATTCATACTTATGATTCCTCCACAACACTTTCACAAGGTGGGTAGTCTTGTTGCGTAGAAACATGTCTCTACGGTCTAAGATCTCCACTAGATGCTCCTCATAAGAGAGGTCATGTTCCAATTGTACCACCTATGGGTTCAGTACATGCGATGGGTCGGGTATGTACTTACTCAAGAGAGATACATAGAAGACATCATGAACTTGAGCTAGGTTTGGTGGAAGTGCTAGATGATATGCCACTACTCCTATCCGATCAAGGATTTCATAGGGGCCAAAGTACCTAGGGCTGAGCTTCCCTTTCTTTCCAAACCACATGACTCTCTTCCATGGAGAAATTCGAAGGAAGACTTTGTTGCCAATCCCAAAGTCCATGTCCCTTTTACGGTTGTCTCCATATCTCTTCTGCCGACTCTGAGGAGCCTTTATGTGATGTTGGATGGCATGAACTAGTTATGTCATCCCATGCACAAGATCAGGCCCAAGAAGCTTTCTCTCACCATCTTTATCCCAACAAGTAGGAGTTCTACATCTCTTTCCATGTAGAAAATCATAGGGTGCCATCTGAATACTCAAATGGAAGCTATTGTAATAGGATAACTCAACTAATGGGCGGTGTTGTTCCCATCCACCTTTAAATTCCATTGAGCATGTTCTCAGCATTTCCTCGAGTGTCTGAATAGTACTTTCAGATTAGCCATCAGTTTTATGATGATTAGCTATACTAAAATTCAATTCTGTATTCAGATCATGTTGAAGAATTCTCCAGAATTTTGATGTAAATCTTGGATCATGATCCGACACGATGGATAGTGGTACCCCATGCAGCCTTACCACTTCCATTATGTATATCTTGGAAGGTTGATCCAGAGATAAATCTTTCCGAATAGAGATAAATTTTGCAGTCTTGGTGAGATGGTCCTCTATAACCCATATCACATTATTCCCTTTGGTTGTTTTCGGGAGACCTGTGACGAAGTCCATAGTGATATTATCCCACTTCCATGCTGGCATGGGTAGCGGTTGTAATACACCCTTAGGAAGTTGTCGTTCTACCTTTACTTGTTGACACACCATACATCTTGTAGTGTAATCAGCAATCTCCCCTTTCATGTTATCCCACCAATAATTATCACGAAGGTCTCTATACATTTTAGTGATTTCCGGATGTATAGAGAAAGTAGAGCTATGAGATTCATCCATCAGTTCTTTATTAATCTCCAGAATAGATGGAACACATAGTATTGTACAAAATTTCAATACACCTTCTTGATCAATATTGAAATCAGGAAACTTCCCATCCTTCACAACCTCAATCTTCTCCTGCAACAAATGATCTTCTTTTTGAGCCTTCTTGATCTTCTTTATTAATGAAGGTTGAGAAATAATTCATGATAGGGTTGATGATGTCCTTTCCCTTACAATTCCCATGTCCAGTTTTACTAGATCTTTAATCAAGGGATCTCCTAGGATCCTCATTGTTGCAAGAACAACATGGTCTTTCCTACTTAATGCATCCGCAACATTGTTTGATCTTCCAGGGTGATAATGAATTGAACAATCATACTATTTAATAATCTCCAACCATCTCCTTTGTCTCATGTTCAATTCTTTCTGCGTGAAAATATATATTAAACTTTGGTGGTCGGTGTATATATCACATTTCTCCCCCTAAAGATAGTGCCTCCATATCATTAGAGCAAAAACAACTGCCGCTAGCTCTTGGACATGTGTAGGATAATTATTCTCATGAACCATTAACTGTCGAGATGCATAAGCAATTACCCTGTCATTTTTCACGAGGATGCACGCAAGTCCTTTTAGAGATGCATCGCTAAAAATAACGAATCCTTATCTGATAGAGGGTAGTGATAACCTAGGTGTAGTAACCAATCTCTTCTTCAGCTCTTGGAAACTTTCCTCACATTCCTTTGTCAATATGAACTTAACCCCTTTTCGAGTCAACTTGGTTAGTGGATTAGAAAGCCGTGAAAAGTTTTTCACAAACCATGGATAATATCCTGCTAAACCAAGGAAAATATGAACCTCAGTTACTATTGTGGGTTGAGGCCACTCCTCCACAACCATTGTATTTGCTGGGTAAACCGATATTCCATCATTGGTTACGATGTGCCCCAAGAAAGGCATTTTTTGTAAGCAAAACTCACACTTGCTGAACTTTCCAAATAGCCTCTCCTTCCACAGAGTTTTTGAAAGAACTCTCAGATGATCTCCATGCTCCTCACGACTTTTTGAATATATCAAAATATAATCAATAAAAACTACAAAAAAGTTATCAAGGCAGTCCTTAAAGACTCTATTCATTAAATGCATGAATATAGCAGGAGCATTTGTCAAGAAAAAGGGAATAACAGTAACTCATAATGACCATATCTTGATCGGAAGGAAGTCTTTGGAATATCTTCCTTATTCACCCTTTGTTGATGATAACCAGATCGAAGGTCGATCTTGGAGAAGAATTGAGCCCCACAATGTTGGTAAAATAAATAATCAATTTTTGGAAGAGGGTATTTGTTCTTCACTATGGTCCCATTCAGTTCTCTATAATCAACGCATAGCTGCATTGATCTATCCTTCCTCTTCACAAGTAGAACTGGTGCTCCCCATGGAGACACACTCGGTCGGATAAACCCCTTCTCCAACAAGTCCCAGAGTTATTTCATTAACTCTTCTAGTTCCACATTTTCCATTCTATACGGGGTCTTTGATATCGGTTGAGATCCAGGTATGAGTTCAATGGAGAACTCTGCCTCTATTTCTAGGGGTGGTCCAGGAAAATCCTCAGGAAAAACATCCATGTATTCTTGAACAATTGGAACTTCTTCAATTTGTATACTCTCTTTTACTTCATCATCATCTCCGATTAACTCCATAAAGAAAACTATAGGAGGTGCTTCTAGATAGGGATCAGTTCAGGATATCCCTCCTTGGAAGATAATTGTAGGTCGTTCATTCAAGACTACTGAGATTTCATTACTTATTCATTTTATCTTAGAATTATACTTTGAGAACCAGTCCATCCCTAGTATAAAATCGAATTCCATCATTGGAATGAATACTAGATTTTTGATAAGATTGTGCTCACTAAAGTAAACACTAGAGTCTCTAAACACTGTTGATGCATGGATAATCCCACTTGGAGTCCTGACGGGAAACTCTACCTCTAGAAGTTTGGGGATTGATTCTATATTCTTTTCAAACTTGGAGGAAATAAAAGAATGCGTCGAACCAAAATCAAACAAAGTACATTCTAGTTTTGAGAGGACAATAATAGTACATGCTACCACGTCATTCAGAACTTCAACTTCAGTTGTTGTGATATAAGAAGCACGACCTTTCCCCCCTAGCCTTTTCTGAGGATGATGGTGATTCCCCTCCACTGCCCTTGGATTTGGACAGTGATTAGAAAAGTGGCCAAGCAGTCCACACTTGAAGCATTGGACTTCGGGTAGGGCCAGAACCATCTTTCCTATGTTGTTATTATTGGGGAGTTGAGGCTTCACCTTACTACGACAATTCCGAGAAATATGGCCTCCTCTTCCACACTTGTAGCACTTTCCACTTCCGGTCATGCAGTGCCCCGAATGCTTCTTCCCACATTAATTTCATGTGGTAAGTTTTTTTTCTTTCCACCTCTTACATGATCAAAAGTCTTCCCTAAACTGGGCTCCAGTGATCTCTTCTTGTCATTTGATTTATGAGACCACTGCGTCTCAGCAAACTCTAGCTCGACTTTCATTGCACTCCGAACGATCTCCTCTTAGCTATCGTAGTCCCATTTGGCTAGATTCTTCCACAGATGAGGTCTCAGTCCACTAAAAAATCTATCAGCATTCAAACTTGGATCCATGACAAAGCTAGAGGTATATCCTGAAAGTCGGGTGAAGTTCATCTCATAGCCTCTGATAGATTCGTTCTCCTTCAACTTCAGGTCGAGAAACTCTTTCTCCATTCTCGTTCTCATGGAACGAGGGAAATAATTATTGGAGAATATTCCCCGGAACTCTTCCCACTCCATAGCTTCCATCTCTCCTCTAGGATTCATGTTTTTGACTTGTGACCACCACTGATCAACTTCTCCCTCTAGGCGGTAAACAGAAAGGGTGAATTTTTCTTGTTCCAAACAAAGGAGTATAGAAAAGATCTTTTCAATGGAGATTATCCATTGTTATGCAACCAACGGGTCAGTAGATCCATTGAATTTTGGTGGTCGTTGACGCATGAAGGACTCAACAGAGTGTTTTTCCCTTCATGTTGAGATCGGCCTCTCAGATTGATTCAAGTTATTAGTCATAACATGAGTCAGTTGGTTCATCATTCGCATTAATGTTTCCATTCCGGATTCCATCGGAGGGCCGTCTGCACATGGTGCATTGCGGTCACCATTTGCACGGTTCCTTCTATTACCTGCCATTTTTGAAAAGAATAAAACCTTAATGAGAAACTTATTTCATTTATGAATCTTTTAACTATGACTTCATGCTTAGACAATAACATTTCTCTATAATTCCTTCATAATGATTCATAAAAAGCTTGTGATTAACCAAACATATCCCCTAGGAGTTTTGTAACCAAGAGTGTAGAAAGTCCCATTATCATACACCATTTCCCATTCAAGTCTAGCTCAAAGTGGTGTTTTAGGTTTTACCCATATGTAAATCTGTGCCAGAGCCACCTCTACCTGCTCGTATCCAGACAGGGATGTATTTGTTTGATAAACCACTTACTCAATACTTACCAAAATACTAGGAAGTTTTCCTATATTTAAACTTTTCTATAGGGATTTTCCTAAAATTTTCATATCCTAATTTCCACAAGTAACTAAACCATCCTTTGATACCAACTATTGCATCCTGCCTCTTTATAACATAATCTTTGATTACATTATACAAAACTGAGGATCTTTAAGGTTTAGTGTCTTGGAAACCAGGATCATAATACATGAAAATAACATAAAACATTCTTCTTAAACACTTGAAAGGCTTCTCCTTATGTTAACCCTAGGTTCATTACTGCATCTCATAACTTGGAGACATAAATCAAAATAAAGGGTGAGCAAAAGGCCCAGTAAAGGAAACAATAGAATCATTTTACATGTGAACCTGAGATACATCAATAAGGTCATGATAAATACTTTTAAGGCATGAGAAAGAGATAATGAGGCATATCATTATAAAAATAATGTGTTTCATAAATTGAATATGTGGCTACAACATTTAACGTTGACAATAATTTCCGTTTCACCAAGTTCCATCCCCAAGTTGTCATTAAAAATTACCAAGGTTATTCACCAGGGCGTCGTTAAAAAGTGGTCATCTCTAGATATTAAGTCTTTATAAATGCATTGGAGCGCTATTAAGGAGCACCATTAATTTGTATTTTTTATCATTAGAGCCACATATATCATCATAAATAATTTCATAAACAACCCATATAGCATAAAAGAAATGGGTTTCATTTCATAATCATAACATTTTAAAAACTGCATTAAAGACATGATCTTTATGTTACTTTAAACCCACTGAATGGGAAAGAGGGTATCATGTATATAAATCCAAAAATACAAAATAGAACATCTTTGTATATATGTGAATACCACTTTATAAGAATGGTCTTTGAGTATTCACTTAATAAAATAAATGAATTTGAGAATAAGAGGGAGACATTTTGAGATGGAAATTCTGCATCATAACGACTATGTTATGAGGTTTTAGAAAACATTGAAAAGTGAGGGGACATTGGTCAACCACTCATAAATGGTCCATAAAATGGTAGGGGGACATAATAAAAAGGATATAAGAATATGGTAATGAAATTTTAAAGATATACTATATGATATGAAGAACATTAAAGGAAGACAAAAATAAGATTTCTCTTATGAAAATTCGACAGCCTAACGGCCTCACATAAACTTGAACAAAAATGAATTGAAGAGATCAAATAGGGTCTCTCATCATATTAAAATAGAATATAATTATGATATATATATAGATTAAACCCCAACATAATAAAAAATAAACTTGAAAGACATGACATAAAAAGCAGAACTTTGAAAAAAAAGAATGGTGAAAGAATGGCTTAAAAATTCGGAAGCCTAACGGCGTCACTTAAACATTATTAAAAAGAATTGATGAGAGAAAGAGGGGGTATATCATCATATGAACATGAAAAGGGAATTAATAGGAATATAAAATAACATCCTCCAACATAAGATCATCGAGCATAAAAGAAATGACATAAAAGAGATTACTTGAAAAGAAAGAAAGAGGTAGAATCCCTTACCTTAAAACATAACTCTTAGAACATGAAGGTTGGGACCTTGAGAGGCTTGAGGGAACCTTGAAAGGACTAATTGGGAGGTAAGAAGACCATACATCATTGATAATGATTTTGGATTTGGAAGGATGAGATAATGGATTGGTATTTATAGGGAAAGTGAGGGGACAAGGCATTAATGGCCAAGGGACACCTCATCGATGGTATTGGAAAAACCATGGGCTTGCCCATGGTATTTGCCCATGGAATTGGGCACTTAGAAAACCTCAAACAATAATTCATAATTTTTAGTCGGAGATCCCTTAAAATATCTCATGACATCATCATGATGAAGTCATGATGTCATTAAACATACCAAAACCCTAAAATTGTATTTTTACTATTCACTGAAAATTCTTTTTTTTCAGAAAAATCCCCAAAATTCACCTTAACAAAATATCTATGCTCTGAATTCAAAAATGAACTCCATTTTAAAAAAATAATTTTCTAAATATTTTTAATTTAATTTTAAAATAAAAAACAGTATTAACTCGAAAAAACTAATACTTGACTATTAATTAATGAAATTGTTATTTACCTATTTAATTGAATCACACTACTTAATAATGGTGCCTAAATTATATGAATTCTTTTTTAAGTGAGATTACTAATCCATTTTGTTAGATTACTAATCCTAAACGTAAAATCACTATTCATAAAACACTATTCACCAAAAAATATGTTGATCTTATCAGACTCTAAATTTCTTGCTGAACACATTTGCAGAAGACCATTTTTTGAAAATCATAACACAACATTAATTATTTAAGGATGATAAAAATATTTTAAAATATCCGTTTTTTCAAATATTCATCCTCAAATTATCCAGACATTTGAAATATCATAACTTCACTAATGGAATAAATCTCAATTTTATTCATCACAAAGGATTACACAAAGTTGCTACTGTCTCGTCACATAGCCCCTTATAACACCTGCATGTGACCTGAGTGTAAGGTGTGCTATGGTGAGGGAATCTGAGGGAGGCCCAGATAACACTGCCCTAGTAGTAATCTCCACTAACATGAACTTCTCCCGCAAGACTTTATGTTCAAGCTTGACACGCTGGAGTTCAGCTTGTGCTTGGTCCAAAGCGAAGCCCAAAGATGCCACCTCCTTCCAAAGCTCTAATAAGTGGGCTTCATAAGGTTTGAGTCAACTGGATGAAACCATCGACTCCTCTTCTTGTATTAACCATTAACATCTGTATTAAATTGAGAAGAGTAAGTTAATATACTATTCCAAAAGTTTGGGTCATTACAACATCTCTCTGACAACACAAAGGGTTGACCCTTCCACATCAATGTTGAAAGTGGTGTTGAAACTCTAGAGAAACTTCACATGAACCTCCGACAATATCCAGCCAAACCTAGGAAACTCTGTACCTCTGTCACACTCATGGGTGGATCCCAAGCAATTACCGCTTCAATCTTTGTTGGATCCACGGAAACTCCAGCTTCTATGATGACATGTCCCAAAATGTCAACCTTTTAGATCCAAAAATGGAACATCGAGAGTTTAATATAAACCCGGTACTCTCAGAGTGTGTCCAGTACTACCTGTAAATTGTAGGCTTGCTCCTCCTCAGTAGCCAAGCAGATCAGAATGTCCTCGATGAAGACAACTTCAAAGCGATCAAGGTATTGTTGAAAGATCATGTTCTTGAGTCCCATGAACACTACTGGAGCATTGGTTACACCAAATAGAATAAAAAAGAACTCACAATGGTTGTAACAACATATGAAGGTCATCTTATACACATCCTAATCTTGTACTCTGAGCTGGTGATAGCTTGATCTGAAGACTATCTTCGAGAACCACTATGCTCCCTTCAGCTGATCAAAGAGATCTTCAATTCTTGAGAGTGGGTACTTGTTATTCATGGTCACCTGATTGAGGCATCGATAGTCAATACAAAGCCTCAAGCTCTCATCTGCCATCTTGGTGAACAAAATCAGGTCTACCCAAGGTGAAACACCGGGATGGATGAATCCCTTCTCTTATGTGTTCTATAGCTGTACGCATAGCTCATAAAGATCCTCGGGAGCCATCTGATACACTGGTGAAGATATTGGAGCCATCCCTGTGTAAAAGTTAATGTAAAAGTCTACCTTTATGTGAGGAGGTAGACCCAGAACATAATTAAGGAATAAATCCACATACTGGACCACCACTACAAGAAAATTCAGACTCTACACATCAACCGGTCTGTGGGTAAGGCTTGGAAACTGATCTGTTATTGGCTGCAGCCTCCTCCGGGTAAGTCCTTCCTGCACTGCAAAGGCTCAATTCTCATTGGCGAAGGTAAAACTAGTCCCATCCAAGCGGACACACAACACTTTGTTCCCAATATAATATATCTAAGAATGGGCTATAGATAACTGGCCCATACCCAAGATGAAGTCATAAGGCCTTGATGCAGCTACTAGGAGATCCCAGCTGAAGCTCTCACCTACTAAATTTATCTCGATCTGCCGGCACTAGTGCCTAATCGTCGAATCTGCTCTCGTAGTAGTCTCTTGCTATAAGGATTGAGCCAATGGCTCTGTCAGAATATTTGACCTCCAAATGATGCCAATGGAAATAAAATAATGGCTGACACCTATACTTATAAGAACTGGAACTAAGGTGCAGTAGACATAGATCGTACCTCGTATCCTCTCCGGAGTGCCATGATCGTAGGCCTCAGCTGCCTGGAGCCGAGCTCTCCCATGTTCACCTTCTCTTAGAATTCAGAGTGGACATCCTAGTTGTGGTGGTGGTAACATCTTGAAACCCCACCCACCGCCAGCTGCATGGTCAGATCCTCTTCCACATCTGCTTGCTCCCGACAGACCTCCTTTGGTCGAACCGACCTCTCTACCTGGGTGGTCCCTTGACCATCTGCTAATCATCCATATGGCAGGTTAGATAGTCACAATCCATGTGACCCAACCGCCATATGTGTGACACTACCCTCTCCTGGAATGACCGTCTCTGCCTCAGGTTCCTCGCACAACCAACCCAGAATCCAACGGTCGTCCACCTGTTGGTATGTTCCTCTTGGACCTCTGTGACATATGTCTACTGCTAGCTGTAGAAGACTTTTCTACGTGATGACTTTTGGTGGGTCTCGCTGCTGGTGACTACTCAACATGGAAACTCTCCACAAAGAGGGCTCTCTCTAACACCCCTAGTTGCGTCGGAATGCTGAGTGATATCATCAATGACCTGATCTCCTTCCTGAGTCCTTACATGATGGTTCAGACCTTGAAGAAAGGGCCCCACACTATATCAATAGAGTATCATGAGAGGTCAGTGAACCTCGCTGTGTACTAAGCTACAGTCATGCTGCCCTGCTGTAGATAATGAATCTTTTGTATGCGCACTGTGCAAAGAGTCACTGGGACAAACTATGCACGAAACATTCTCTCGATGTCTGCACGGGAGAAGTATCACCTCTTCGTGAACCAGGAGTATCATACTCCACCATCTTCCCGCTACTGCCTATAGAAGGCTGGCAGTAAGGATCACCTTGAGATCAGTCGATGTCCCTACCAGTCGGAAGACTCTCACTATAACCTCCAGCCAATCCTCTACCACATGTGGGTCCATCCACCCCTGAACCATGGTGGCCTCTGGAAATAGAACTCATGAATCGCGCTCAATCTGCATTCACCCTCTACTGTTGGGGTTGGTGTCATCGGTGGCCCAAAGGGGAATGGTACAACATGTGCCTCCACTAGAAAATTTCCCTTCACCAAGGCCTCGTCGCTCAGTAGGAAATCGGAGTATTCTATCTCAAAAACCCTACCTAGTTGTCTGCATGGAGGAATCCTAAAAAGAAACAGGTGTGCCACAGTGAATTTGTTATACCTGGTGATCTTACTCAAAATATCACAAAAAAAACTATTTAAAACACACACGCAACTTGTTTTTTCGTGAACTGAGTCAGAAATCAGATGTCAGGGTCCTAGTGTATGGATACGTCGACCATCACATCAACACTAGATTCCCTAAAATAATAACCACACTCACTACATATAACACTATTTATGTTAAAAATAATGATCAATGTTCTATGTTCTATGGTAGAACCAACTCCTCTGATACCAATTTGTCAGGACCTGTCCCCCAGGGCATGTGCCGTGACAACCCCAATCTCGCCTTCTATAGGCCAAGGGCTGGAGACTAGCACAGAAAGACGTATTCCCTAGAACTGGGAAGGCATTGACATTATAACCTGTAAACTCACTTAACCAAGAACACAACAAAATATGAACACTAGTAAACTGAATATTAATTATAGTGAGCACAGTAAGAAAAAGGGGCCAAAATACAAGACCAACTGAAATGTACACGGAAAAATGAAAAGTACAAGACATCTGATTGGTGAAAAGCTGCTCCTGGATTATCCTACTCGATTCCTACATGAAGTGTAGGTAGATATTTCCTCCCCACCACACCACATAAACCCATCTCCTCTACAAATTGACACGCCATATGTTCCCCCTCTGAGAACTGTCCAGTCCTGGTACTCTCGTCCTCAGTCAGTGTTGTCCATCATCCGCATCCAACACAACAAGGTACAGGCATAACCCATGCAGGGGTGAGTATAATGACAATTAGTAGGGACCTCGAGACCTACAAGGTCTCACAACATCCCCCAAGGATAAACACAAAGTATGAAATAAATAGATAACCCTTCTTAGGTATATTTCCATACATATAACTATGTTTTCAAGTAATCTATCTCAATCATTAGGAACTCACAGAGGTACTAACTCATCTCACACCAGGTATATCTTTAGGTACGTTAGTAGAGATGTTTATTTATAAATACTGAATCATCTTATTCCATTAAGAGGCTCTTCTCTTGACCTATACAGAATCGCTAGGATCTAACCCACACAGGATCACTCGAGATGACCAACACATGATCCCTAAGAGATTTCCCACATAAGATTTCTAGGAGCTAACCCACACATGATCACTATAAGATGACCCACAAAGGATCGCTGGAGCTAACCCACACATGATCACTAGGATCTTACCCACACTGGATTACTAGCAGGTGACTCACAAAGGATCGCGGGAGCTGACCAATACAAGATCGCTAGGAGTTGACCCCCATAGTATCTCTAGGAGACAAACCACAATGGATCACTGGGAGCTACCCGCATAGGTTCGCTAGGAGGTCTCTTCTCGTCACAACCAGCTATCGGGCTTCCGCATAAGGCTTGCTCAATTATGGGAGTGTTTGCTCCCCAATCCACTAGTCAATTATCCAACTACCACAATGTCTCATTAATATGTATCTCAACGAATTGACACATCATAGGGGTCTCAACGCAATGGACGTTGTGTCATTCGGACGCCTGGCCGGTGAGTTATTAGCCTTTTAGTCCTGGGGCCTTAGTTAGATTCGTGCTCGATCCAACCTGAAAATCTCACATCACAATCCAAAACTCTAGTGGGTTATATTCATATGTACTGTTTCGCTCTGAGGTTTCCAGCGCCACTGACGGTTCGTCAAACAGACATCTGGTGCCAATGTTATGTCCAAAAGAGCGTAAATGGGTCGTAGTGGGCCAGGGTCTCGTCCGACTTAATCGGACTGACCCAGGCCAACCCAGCTAGAACCACTGCTTCTGACCTAGACCATTGGGTGGCCCTGCCCATTGGGTTCGGACCGGCCCCCTAGGTCTAGCCTGGCTGCAACGAGGGGCCCCGGATTGCCACGGAGGGTGCCGCGAGGGCGCGAGGCCGCGAGGCGGCTCGACCGATGCGGTTCAGCCGGAAGGGTGGTGGCGGCTCGGTTGGTGGATCGACCGAGATGGTGGTGGCGGCTCAGCCCAGACAGTGGCAGCTCAGTGGCGACTTAGCCCGAACTACGGCAGCTGCTCAACGCTCGGACGGTGACTCGACTCGGACGACGGTGGCTTGATGGCGGCTTGGCCCCAATGGTGGTGGTGGCTTAGCCTGGACGGTGGCGGTAGCTCTTACGGTGGCTTGGACCAATGGAAGTGGATCGAATGTGGCTCGAACAAGACAACATCTTGGCTGTAGGGGGGCGGGATGGCCACAAGGGAGTTTGGGCATGTAGGGGTGGCTTGACTGCAAGGTGGCGGCGGTCATGGGGCGGTTCGGCCACAGAGTGGCCACCCGGCTATGGGGCGGCAGCATGAACGTGAGGCGCGGAGGAAACACGACAATGGTGGTCACGGGGCTGTGCTGTTGCACTGTCAGCTTCGTCGCAGTCGGTGATGGTGTCAGCCACCGCTCTCGTGTTCCTCATTGGTTCCAAAAACCCTCTCTGGTTTCTATCTTCCTACGTCACAAATAACACCACAAATAATCTCAAGAAAATTTTGAGAGGAAGGGCCATGTTTGTTTGGCCCACACTTTCTAAATTAGATCGGTTGAAAGTGTCTTAACATAATCATGAATTAAGAACAAGTATGTAGGATATTTAAAAACATCAATCCCCACAACCCTCATTAATATCTATTGTAAATACCGCAAATAAATTAGAAGGGAAGAACTTGGGAAGTGATAATCATATAGAAATGAACCACAGCATGTTCATTAGATGACATCGATGAGGTTGCAAGGAAGAAGATTAATCATTGGGAAAAGATGAACGTCGATGTCATTGGAATTTTTCTCGATTGTCGGTTTGTGCATCATCCTCTTGCTTGATTACGATGAACGTTATTTGATGGCATTCTTTGTTCGGAGAAGAAGGTCTTCGTTGGCATTATTCATTCAGAGAATAATTTCTTCGTTTGTGTTCTTCATTCGAATAAATTAATCCTTGAAGGGCTCTCTCTCCTTTTCCAACCCTAAGGAAAACCGGTGCCAATATAATTTAACATAAGAAAAAAATTATGTTGGCAGAAACACACATGTTAGAAAAATTAAATTATGGTATTGGAAAAATTAATGTGGAGGTAGCTCAAGAGGATACTCCACATTAAAGAAGGAGTTGAGAGGTTTCTCCTTCATTATGAAGGGAGTTCAAGAGGTTTAATCCTCAGGTGGTCCCCACCACCATAACCTTTCATTAGAGGTTAGGCTCGGGTGGTCCCCACCATCATAACCTCTCATGGGAGGTTTAGTCCTGGTGGTCCCAACTTCACAATATCCACATTGAATTAAAATAAAAAATAAATGATACAAAATTTTATTTTTATATTATTCTTTCATGAATATGTGAAAATCTACCTTCCACCCTCGACCTACTACGGTCAAGGTGAAGGTCTCCTTAAGCGAATAATGACGCTGCATGTTCAATGGAGCCCTCAGATTTCAATTCTAAGCACCAACTCAAAATTTTGAAAAACCCGCTCACACGTTTACTAAACGTACCTAAAATAATGTTTAGAAATTCATTCTGGGGACTCTGGGCCTCATAATCACACACCATAAATTTTCACGGACTCGTAAAAGTCCCATTTATTTTAATAAAATTACATGGAAATTCCATGTCTTTATAGATTTTGATGAGGATTCACATCATTTTTGATAATATTGGTAAAGATAATAAAAATTAAAGTTAGAGATAATGTGGTTAGGATGACACTAAGGTAGCAATTGATGGACCCTTAGAAGAATGAAAGTGAAAATGCAAGAAATTTAATGAGAATGGATGGGAAGATTTGGCACAAAATTGAGGGCCTCTAACAAGGGGAAAAGACCTCAAATAATGAGGCTTATCTAATAGAATTTTCATGAGATATATAATTACCCAATGGAAAATTCCCAAAAAAATTACAAATTGGCCACCAAATATAAGAGTATTGGAATCGCTGAACCAAAACTACTTTTTGATGATTACAAAAAATTATAAATAAACTCACTTGGGTATAATTTTTTCACTGAAAATTTTCATCATACCATTTTAGATCATGTATGTACTATATAGCATTGTTTAATTCCCATAACTTCATTTAGTAAAAAAGATCATTTTGTATCAATTAATTTTAATAAATCATGATGAAATATTTTTGTTTTGTTTTTTTATGCACCAACATTATATATCCAAATAAGGGATTTATGGAATGAAGATGAGGAAGTCTTGGAAAACATGAATAATAATGGGGTGATTATGATAGATTTTATCACTATTATGAATCATGGAGATAAAACTGGACTCATATTTAACAGAATATCATGTTTGGAATTCTCTCTATTCAATGATCAATGAAATTGTACTAAGGTTCCAATTATGAGAGATGATTTTACAAGGAGAAGGTATATCTTGAATGGAAGTCTAGAAAGTATGACTGGTTGATGATTTTATGAAATGGATTATAAGTTTAATGAAAATAGAGTATCAAGTTACACTACCACTAAAAATCATTCATATCATTTTCCAATCATTTTCAAACATTCCACTAACTTTTCAAGGTCAATTCCTCTTACATTTTGTTTTAAAAATGGGTCGATTCTCATTATTATATTCAAGGAGAGTATTTCATAATCTTAGAAGGCTAATCCCATTATAATTCCGCATTAGTGATTTGACAAGTAGTTAAATCACAATAAATATATCCTAGAATTTTTGAGAATGAAATATTTATCTAAGGCTAATATAGAAATAAATGCTACTGAAGAACAACTCGAATTCATCCAACATAATAATATGCATCCAGACATACCTTCCAGAGAGAAAATACAAGATCAATCCAAGATATATGATCTTATAACCATTAAATAAATGATGGAATAAAATTGATCTATTGTGAAATTTTTCAAGGATGTATATAGAAACATTAATTACATTAATGTATTACAGAAAGTGAAAAGGGTTAGAGAACGTAATAATTCCATCTCCATAAATGGATTCATTCACACTTATGAAAATGAAATTTCAAAAATAGTTGAGGATTACATCAAGGGGATGTACACTGATCATGTTTTGTATAAAACACAAAAATTTACTGACAGCATAAACCCCTACATTGAGGAATATAAAAAAAACCCTCATTATAGATCTATCTAATGAAGAAATCAATGATGATATTTTCACTCTAAATGTGGAGACTGGTAGTAGTCCTGGTGGATTGAATAATATATTTTTGAATTTATATTGGTAATTCCTAAATGATGATGTGAAAATATATCTATGAAATTTTTCATTCATACCTCTTCGATTTATGTGATCAATGAAAATTTTATTTCCTTGATAACCAAGAAGGATAAAGAAATTGATATAAAGAATTTCTGTCCAGTTTCCAATGGAAAAAACATTCTTAAAATTATATCTAATATAATTGTATAAAATTTTTAGGGAGAGTTATTAATTATATTATAAATTCAAATCAGTTTGGGTTTTTTCTAGATAAAAGTATATAGAGTTTCCTATTCACAACCTCAAAAATGTATTAATCTGATGAATTTGAAATGTATAGAAGGGAACTTTAAAATGAAAAATGACATTACCAAGGAATTTGAAACCCTAAAAGGTGATTTATATTTTTATTACATAAATGGAATGTGTTATCGAGTACTTTTATTAGATTAATTAAAACCATTACCATTTATTCAAGGGTATCCATACTTGTAAATGGGTCCCCCTAGAGGCTTCGTTTAGTTCAGTTAGAGTTTGAGACAATGAGATATTCTCTAGGGACATCCATTTTCCAATACTAAATACAACATGCGTATTTTCATCAATGATGTTCATTATATTTAAATATATAACATGATAATGGATGGAATAGGTGATTTCTTCCCCCCACATCTTTTGTAGGTAGATGATATCCTTCTATATGGAAAATCATTAATAAACCACATATATTTTATAAAATACCATTTTTTCTTATTATGGGATATCTATTTGAAATACATCACATACATTATATCTTATATAGTGTTTGTAGATGGAATACCAATGGTAAAGATAGAAATATCATTTCAATTCATTAAGTAATGTGGGGATAACACATGTTATATTATCGTGTTGTCTGATTAATCATGGGAATGGAAAAGAGACAAAATAATTGGGGAATATTTTCTTTCATAATTAATCAATTAGAAGGGTGGACGGGAAAATCCACGTAAATATCTATTATAGTGTTTTTTGTAAACTTCTAAATACATTTAAATTTTGTACTCATTTTATCTATACAAATGGCTGAGAAATATTATTAATGAGATTCAATTCCTCATTAGAAATTTTATACAGACTAGATCGTTGCATGAATGGAAAATTGTAAATGTGGTATGGAAGTAATGAATGAAACCCATTGATATGAGGGTAATGGGAATTAAATATCATAAGATATTCAATGATGGTATTATTTTAAAATTTACATGGACTATTATTTTTTATAACCACTCTTCCTTTGGTTTTTATATCAAACAGGTTCAAAGGATTATATTTAATGTGAACTCAAATAACAGCAAATAATATTTTTGGCACTATATTAGGCACTCTTTTAATGATATTATGCACATAAAAGTGTTTTTTGTGAACACACATTCTAATATCAACAGCTGGAGTACTAAATGGCTAGACAATCAACACAAAAAATCATCAAGTGTTCTATCTAATAGAGTACAAATGGCTATTGTATATTTAATGACACATTCCAATTGTTTAGATGATTTTATTCCTCCATAAGATATTAATGAAATTGAAAATTAACCATTAATTAACACTTAAAACATGATATAGAAGCCCATAAACGGGTTCTTTAATGAGAGGAATCATATTAGCTGGAATGTGGGGGAACCAGTAGGCCACCACCACATTTATTAAAAATTATGGTAAATATAATTCAATACCTATGATTCCATCTTCTTTAGAGGATATAAAAAAATAAATTTCTTATAGATAATAAACTGAAGTGGGTTGCACAATACGTTGTGTCAACCTATCATTTATGGTTGAGAGGTGATGAGAATTTTCTTCATCAAATCATGGATTGTGGATTCTCCCAAAAGATCATAAATTATAAAAGAATGAAATTTGGATTCAATAAATGTAAAATTATACTACTATAATAATTCATTCTCTATTTAAGTAACATTGTACATACCAACCATTTTTAGAACCATCTTATGGGAACAAAGGGTTGTAATACCCAAAAAAACATAAAATAATAGCTTTTATTTGTTAGCGGGTATGAAAAACAACAAAAAATAGTAAGAAGGAATATATATTCTAGTCAATTTATGTCATATTTAATATTTTAATTAAACCTAATATATATATATGATAATGTATGCAACATTGTGGAAGATTACATTACACACAATAATGACTATTTTGATATATTGTGTTTTACACAAGACCGATTTTTACCTAAAAATAGTATATTATTAAAATATTATTATTTAATATAATCATATATAACCTAGTCATTAAATTAATGGTCCTGAATAATTTTAAATAATTTTTTAAAATAAATGGTTTATAAAAATATAAGTTGAATTCACATGTTACTGTATAATTAGAAACAAACACCAATTGTATATAAATGAAACAATATTTATGCACCCAAAGACATTTGATTGTAATAAAATAAATTATTTTCAATTATTTAATGTTATCAATTCAATATATATTTTATATATTAAATAAAATATTTTTTTATTCATCTAATAGATTTTATTATCATAATATAATAACAATCCCAAAATTACACATACAAATCTAATGTTTTATAAAAGCACAACATGCGCCTTTTAATGGTGTCCTTATTTTAAATATGAATTTTAAAACATTAGTAAATTTAATTTGAGAATATAAAATTCATTTTTTATATCCAAACATCAAAATTATTTTAGAGTGGTTTGGGATTATTTTCCTAAATTATTTCATATTTAATGAATATAAATAAATGTTGAGTTTTAATTGAAAAATTAATTTTTGTGTAAATAATTTATAGTGTAAAATTTTAATTTAAGTTGGTTTTAACGTCACATTATAAAAATCAGGATTACATTATTTCAATTTGGTTCATTTGAATAAATATCACGTTAAAATATGATATAAAAACATAGATAACATATGATTATTTTTAGATTATGAATCTCCATAGTCATATTGTCTGCATAATTAAATTTAAATTAATTTATGACACTTATATTTTTGGGATTTGTAAAAATGAATTATATTTTTGTAATAATAATAAGTTATAATTTCTAAATAGATCGACTAGTTTTTTTACCAAAAAATATTAGTGAATTTGATTAAAATTAATTACAGCGATTAAGTAAAAAATTATCATACAATGGGACTAAAATGTAATCTTAAAATTATAGTGACCTATAAACTTGTCATAAATAATTTTATTTCCATATTTCACCTTGATAATCACTTTTACCAAAGTTACACTGTTGTTAGAGCCACATGACATGTGAAAAACGTGGGTAGAATTCCATTTAGAATGACACTTTTCCCTACTATAAAAACGCACTCACCCATCCCACTTATTCACATCAATCATTACCTTTTTCTCTCCCAAAATCTACAGAAAAACTCACCAAAAATCTAGAATCCTCATCTTGTGCATAGAGGCAACTGGGGAACCCTTTAAGTATAAACAAAAAAGAGCCACCTGAATAAGAGGTAACAATCTTCCTCAAGATCCAATTTTTTGTTTACATTATCAACACCCTCAAATTTTATTATTCCGTTGTTTTATAATAACCTCAGTATCATCAATATACTTATATTTTTTTCCTATATGGGATCTACCTAAACTAACACTCACTTCCACTTAATGGTTAATGAACTTAATGTTCATGTATGATGATCTACCACCTCACAAAATGACTATTGTTCATTTTATCCTTTAACAAATCTCATGGTTGATAATTTATATGGACACACTATTTTTATATTATATATTATATATTTATAATATATATATTCTTTTATTATTTTTATATAATTCATACCTTCATGAGTCCCATATTCAGGGGATATGATAACATCATTTTTGGAAGTGTGGAATACAGACTCCTCAAAGCGATGTGATTCGTTCACATATTAAATATGTGAGGATTTAATCAAATAAACGTGACATAAATAAAATATGTATTATATTAATTATATAATTAACTTTCAATAAATATAATATATAATTTTGTTTTTTACATTTTTACACACTAATAAGGTGATAACGTCGTCCATGGACGTGTGGACTACCTCCTCCTTGATGTGATGTGATTCATTTTTCATAAAAATTATTATATATATAAGTATATATAAAAGAATGAAAATATATATATTTTATTATGATAATTATTTAGTAAAAAAATGTAAAATTCCTTCTATGGATAATGATCATTGAAAAATGTGAACATTACTCGTGCGTAAGTATGGTCCACTGTATCCATGACTGTAATGGTAGTTCATTTTTCAGAACCATCATTATAAATAGTTTAAAAAAATTATATAAAAATTATATTTATTTCATAATAACTATTATATATATATTTTTATCATGACCCTTATGACCATAGTCCACCAATCAAAATCATTTTTAACACATGAACCATATTTGGTAAAAATACCGAGGGTAATATTAATTGTTTATAAAGTTGAATAAATAATTGTCGTAAATGAATTAAAATAAATTTAAAAATTTAAATTTTTTTAAAGAAATTAAATTATTTACAAAATTTTATTATCCTATATGATAATGATAAACATGACAAGTCATACACAAGGTAAGGGGTTCTTATCTCACTTTCATTTTTGGAGGAATACACCATTTTCACCACTTATCTTTATTGGGGGGTTCGTATACCACTAATATTTATATATAATGTCATTAATAATTTTATATTAATTTTACTTAAGATTTCACTTTTAATTATATAATCCAAGGGGTTTTTACTAGAAAATTTCAAAGAGTAAAAATTTATCTTTGTAATATCACATTCTTTTCTTATTATAAACTTATTTTTAAAAAAATTTCCTCTTTATGATGATTTTTATAGTACATATACATACTATCATGTAATAAATAATATTATTTCCTAAACAATATATTACTGTTTCATATCATGATCACTTTGATATTTATTCTTATTAACTTTTCAATTATTGATAAAGATGTATCTTTTATTCGATATGGATGTTTGATAAGGAACATTGCTCATGAATTTATATATATTGTTTGATGTATTTAAAATTATTTGGAAAAGAAAGACATGGTATGGAGACTATTTAATGCATTCCCCAATGGTTGGGTACCAGTTAATACAAGCCCCCAATGCATCGCTAGTCTCATGAGATGAATCAATTGTCCAAATCAAAATAGTTTAAACATGATTGATAATTAGTATTGACAAAAAATTTATAATGTTCCTATGAAACATTAATTCCATAAATTATGCACTTAATTTATTATTAATTTAATTTTTATCATTATTATCCATGTGATTATTTCATTGATGTGTCTATGGAAGCATTTCATTTTCAGTTTTTTTAAATGAAATGTGTTCTTAGTTATTTAGATTTCTGTATTGATTGATTATTATTGATTCATCATTACTTCTTCTTTTCATACCCTTAATGATAAATCGTTTTCACCCTTATTTTTATTCCTTCCCCCATGATATGAAAAAGAAATATATTAATGATATTTAATGGATACTATTCATTTTATTTTATTATGTACAATTTTTTCGACTTTTTTTCCAATATGTTATGGGAATCATATGTACAAATCTAGTTTTCAAAAACTGCTACATTGAGTGGTCCACTAAGATTTTATTCCCTGTAATCATTCCAATTTAATTATTGTAAGCACTAGCTTTGGTCTTTCTTGTGCTGGGTCTATATAGTTGGTATCATCGGATCTTTATAAGCAACAGTAGAAACTATATTTTGAAAACCAAGATAAGGTAACATAAACATAGGATAGAATTGTAGGTTTTTTATAGATGAACATACCAAAGAAACCTTTTTTATTATTATGATACTAGATAATCACAAAACTACTCAATGAATGTAATTTAATGTTTGAGTCTAAATATTATATTTTATGATATGATCTAATATACTATATTTACTCATTTAGAAAAATAACTCCCAGTGGAATGAATGTGAACCTCACTGATGAAAATTATCTAAAGAATAATAAGGATCACATCCTTCATGGTCTAATGCTCATATTTCTAAGGTAAATAATATCTAAATAATTCTCATTATCTAAAGACATAGTAATGTGAGATAACAGGATTGGTAAAGATTATTCAATATTATGGCATCTAAGGGAAGCATGAGAACAAGAGGACATTTATGAATATAAAAATAAATGGAATAAAGGAAAGAAGTATTTTCTTATTTTGTAATAATTGTTGAATGAATCACCATAATAATTTTTTAGAAGGAATGGAAGTTTTCTACAACTGTGGAGAGAAAGGGCACCATTCATGTGATTGAATAGATATAAAAAACTTTTACTAGTGTATAATAATTTAACTGCCAAGATATGGGACACTATTCAAAATAATGTCATATGTGTCAAAGGAATATAACCTAAATTGGATAATGGATCCTTGTAAATATTACGCTACTACCACGGACTAAGAGGAATGTTTAATGTTCTTATATTTGTATTCATCAATTTTTTTCATTTGAGAATTTAATCTATGATTTACTAGTTATAAAAATTATGGAATATATAAGGATTATAATGATGTATGATTTATTTAAAGATTTCAGATCGTATGTTGAATGGTACTGAAGACCAAGAAATGTGACTGAGTAGAAATTTCATCTATTCAAAAGACATATGGATGGAGAAGATAACTCTTAATATGTTCATGATAATAAGATAATGATTTTTGAATAAATAAATGTTTGATTTAGATAAAATGAATTGGATATTATTGATTACCATCGAAAAAATTAATTGTTAGTTGAAAATTTGGGTTATGCCATCATTGATGGATTTTGAAATATTTTCGTATTTAAGGTGTATATCCAATAATATATTTTATATTTAATGAATAAGGAAGCATACATGTTTTTAGTTGTAATTTAATTTATTTTCATGTTTCAATAGTATACATGATTAAGGTATTCACATGTTTGTAATGTGACAAATAATAACTCATTTAGGTTGTAAAATATATTAAGGATAGGGTCATTTTTGAAAATTTACATATTTATTAAATGTTTTAAGTTGATCTTCATAAGTTATTTTATTGTTTAATGTATTACCTCACCCTATGGTGAAAATTGTGATAAGAAATGATGTATAAATTGTTCAAGGAACATAAAAATGATAAGATTGTGTTTATGAAATAGAAATGTATCACATAATTATATTCTTTATATTCGTATAAAGTAAAATAATTATTCAAATATAGGAAAATTATAAAAAAACAAATAAAATTGTCATCCTAGTACCATATTTTTTCAACTGAAGGTATTTTAAATCATCATAGAGTTATGTATTTGAGGAACTCCAAATTCTATTAATTATTCTCTTATTTATAATTTAATGACCTCAACCACTCCCTATAAATATTTATTATTTTCCTCCAAGTACGATACTCTACATTCCAATAATTTTCTCATTCGTGGATACATGGTGATAATTATTCCATCTGATCTCTATACTATATATTCTATATTATTAAGAGGATATTTTATTAACCCTTCAATAGGATATGGGATTTGAAAAATTAATTTTTAAATATCCAAAACTTGATTATGATTGTCCTGATTAAATTGCGATGAGACAATTACGTTAATGGGTGGTGGTTGCAACTAACATAAAATCTTAAAAGAGTAACTTTTGTTCAATAGCGTGTATGACACAGAACACAAAATATTGAAATGATAATAAATTCTCGAGAAAATATGATATATTTAATATTTTAAATAAATCAATACTATAGATTTTATGGTATGAAACACTCAATAAGACAACATTTAACCCAGGAATGTCTTTTTTGATAGCTTCTGTTACACGTAAGGCTGAGTTTTACCAAACTATAGTTAATTTTTTCAAATATTTTTATTTAATATAATAAGATATTACTTAGTAATTGTACTAGAGATTAAGAATTTTATTTTCTAACTTATGAGAATATATGGTTTATAAAAAAAAATAAGATGAATACATCGGTTACACATTAAGTAGAAAAATAAACAAATTGAATATAAAGGAATTGTTTTTATTTTTATGCTCACAATGGACATTATTTATTAATAAAATAAATTAATTACAATTAATTAAGGTTATTAATTAAATATATGTGTTATATATTAAATTATTTTTTATGTTCATCAAATATATTTTATAATAATAATATATGAAAAACTCAATATTACACATAAAAAGTATACTTTTATGAAAAAAAATCCTCCATTTAATGGATCACATAATTTAAATATAAATTTTAAAAAAAATAATAATTTAATATTAAAAAATAAAATTAATTTGTGAAATTGAATCATAAAAAATTATTTAGGGTTAATTTTTTATTTTCTTATGAAATATTTTATTTTTTATTAATAGTGAAAAATATGGGATTTTAATTCAATATTACATTTTTGTGTTAAAAATTCATGTTGTAAAATTATATATCAAATTAGTTTTAAAGTAAAATTATATTATTTGTATGTAAATTAATCAAATTTTGTTCATTGGAATAAATTTCACATTCCAATTTGATATAAAAACATAGTAAACTTATGAAAATTTTTACTTGAAAAGACTTAAATTTTTATCCCTTATAGAGGATTAAATTTTATATGATTTATTAAAATTATATGATTGGAAATTATAAAAATGTATTAAATATTTGGAATCATAATAATTTATAATTTATAATAAGTTCATATTTATTTTCTAAATATATTATTAAAATTGATTAAAATTAATAATGGTGATTAAGAGGAAAATTATCTTATCAGGGGACTAAACTATAAAATTAAGGGAATATAACCTATAACTTATCCAAAAGACATTAGAAATAAATATTTTGACTCTTAATACCAAATATCAGATTCAAATAATTATTTTAAAAACTTGACATTGAAAAGACGTTGGTGGAATTACCTTTTCAAATATTTATAAGAATCTCACTCTACCTCCACAATAAAAAGGCACTCATCCCTACCAATTATTCATATCTATAAATCCATTTTACAAGAAAAAACAATTCTATAATAATCATTAATGAACCCTCACATAACTTATAAGCCTCATATTAGTTAGAATTCTACCCAAGGAAACCTTTTGTTATAAACCAAAAGGTGTTACTTGAATAAGATGTAATATTCTTCTTTAATCTCAGTATTTTATTTTCAATATCCACCCAATATAATATTATAATTTAATTATTATATAATATATTTTTAATCCAAAATATTCTGATATTTTTTATTCTATTATTTATACCTACACAAACACAAAATTTCATCATATGGGTAACAAACATACCATTCATGTACGGAGAACTACCGCCTCGTTAAACAATGATTGTTCGTTTTTCCTTTAAAAACACTCATGTATTTAAATTATTATGTTGATATTATTTTAATATTATATATATGAAAATTTTAATATAATTATTCTTCTATAATTTTTATATAATTCATACCTTCATGCATTCCATGTTGTAGGAATACAATAACATCATTTGTGGGTGTGTGGAAAACCACCTCCCCAAAGCTATGTTATACATTCAAAAATTATATAAGTAAGGGATTAATAAAACATATGTGATAGAAATAAATTATATATAATTTCAATGACATATTTAGATTTTCAGATTTATAATATATATAATTTTCTTTATTACCTTTTCTCACACTAAAAATGTGATAACATCTTTCATGGACGTGTGATCTACCGTATCCTCAACATGATGTGATTCATTTTATATAAAATTAATTAAATATATAATTTTATATGATTAAATTATAATTTATATATGATAGAATTATCATTCTAGTAATATAAAATGTAACTCACCATCATTCCATAAGGATCAATGAAAATGGGAACATTACCCGTGCATACGTACGACTTGTCATCTCCATGATTGTAATGTTATTGAATTTTTCAGTACCATATTTCAATATTTTAAATAGAGGTATAATTTCTTTGTAAAAAATATAATTATTTCATTATTAATATTCATGAGATTTTTATATAATGAACCCTTTGACCATAGTTGACCTACCAATGGTATTTCTAGCATATGAACTGAATTTGGTCTAAAACCCTGATGTAATACAAATTTTTATGTAGTTTTATACACCATTGAAATATGTGATGTAAAATTAATAACAAAATTGAAAAATTTTATGCAACATGTAAATATTTATCATATGTTTTTTATTCAGGGAGATAAGTATAGACATGACAAGTCATATACAAGGTAATGGATCCTTGTCTCACTTTTCATTTCATAAGGCATACTCCATTTTCACCACTAATTTATTTTTTATGGAATATTTACTACCTATTTTTATATATCATTTCATGAATCCCTTTGTATTCATGATTTTTATTGTATTTACTTTAAATTATCTCATATAATGGGTTTTTGACATGAAAATTACCATGTCTAAAAAGGTATCATTAAAATATAAATTTTTTTGTGATGATTAACTTTCTCCTAAAGGAATAACTTATTTAGGATAATTTTAATTTTAAATATCCATAATATCATGCAATGGATATTATTATTTACTATGTAGTATTTTATTTTTACATTTGGTGTAAACTTTGATAGTTAGTAGATTAACTAGGGAATTATTAATAATTTTGTATATTTTATTCAGTACATATATTTGATAAGGTATATCTTTTCATGAATTTAAATCAATTATTCAATATATAATGATTTATTTTGAAATGAAATAACTGTGTTGCGGTCCGTTTAATGTAATCCTTATAAGATCAGGTCTATATAATGAAATCCTCAAAATGCATCAGTAGTCTAATGACATGAATTAGTTAGCCAAATCAGAATAGTATAAAATTTCATGAGAATATAAATTGATAGTAAAGTTATCTAGTTTTTAAGAATCATGATGTCTAATAATTAAGATTTTACATTATTATTAATTTAATTATAATTATTATTATACATGATATTATTTAGTTTAAATATATATGAATCTATTTCATTAACAATTTATTATTTAAATGACATGTGTTCTCAGTTATTTACCTGACCATATTGATGTATTCTTATAGATTCATTATTACTTCCAGTTTTCTTACCATTATTGAGTGTTTTATATCAGATTTATTTTTTTACATCTCCCAGTATATGAAGAATAAATATTTGAAAGAGATTTCACGGATTCATTTCATTTCATTTTATTATGTATTATATAATTTTTTATTTTGTAAATCTATTTTGGGTATCATGTATGCAATATTGTTTTTAAAAATTGATAAACCAATTGGTCCATTAAGATATTATTCATCGTAATCATGCCAATGTAATTGTAGTGGACACTGTCTCCAGGATTTTTGGGGTAAAGTTACTACATGGGTTATGTGTTTTCTACTGATTGAAATTTATAAAATGCAAGTCTCATAGACGATCATCCCACCTCTATACAAGTAGGGATGCTGGACTTACATTAAGTGGTATATGGTTCATAAAGAGTTAAAGATGGAACCATGAACAAAAATATCAGGGAACTAATTATTTTAAGAATTCCTGGTATTTTAGGTAGACTAAGGGAATATATGGATCTCAAATTAATTATTTAGATTCATTTTATCATTTCCATGATTAAATTCAATTTTTATAATGCATCATCCAACATTCAAAGACCCTCCAATTGTGGAGGGGAATTCTTCACCCACTGTGTTTTTTAGTTTCCACATTTATCATTTTATTTTAATTGGAATTTTTTATGAAGATGAGTTATGGGAAATAAAATATGCCATTACATATGTTGTTTTAAAAAAATTAGACTTCTTTATATATTGAATCTAATTCGGAAACATCATTTTGGGATTTAAAGGAAAAAACATGTTATGTGACTTGGAAACTTTAGCCTTATAGGGTTTATTTTCTTAATTGAGCCAGTCAACAAAATTTGGTTATCCCACATCCATATAAATAATAAAATGATGTCAAGTATGACTTGTTGAAGATAGAAATCTAGATATGAGTACGATGTGGTATTTTAAGATCCATAATTTTTGTTATCCAATAGTGTACATTGATATACCGAGAGTAATTTACTCTCATATTTGTAAGAACAATTGTAATTATTTACCTTGTATTCATGTTATTTAATATTTTTAGGACCAGTATTTCATAGATCCTAGATTTCCATGTTAAGAATAAAATTATCCTAAAGTAAATATATAGACATATAGGAGAAAAATAATGTCTAAATATTTATAGAATGTGATTGAGAACATAGTAATGAGAAATATAATTACCATAAAACAATAAATCAATAAGGGGTGAAAATGACAATCAATTATTAATAAATAATTATAAAAAGGAAAAATATTATTTTCACAATCATTTTTCTTATAACTGTGTAAATACTTTTCCATAAAATGTGAAAAAATATAGTTTCTTTATTTCTTTTAAAAAAATAAATGTAATTTTTATTTTTTTTATTTTATCTATTAGTATATACCTTTTTTCATCCCATATTACAATGAATAATTATCAATATGTGTTTTTCATTCCTAAATCAATAAAATAAAATTATAATAAATCCTAAGATCTATAAAATGATGACAAAATATTTGTGATGTGTCTATTTATTATCCAAAACTGAAAATGTTTAGTTCAAATTATGATAATAAATATGAATAAACTATCTTTTGAATAAATATTTATAATTAATTAAATAATAATTTCCAATGATCGACATAATTAATTGAACAAATAAAAAAGATCTAAAACCTCTCAAATAGTTTTAACCATTAATAAAAATAAATTTTTTTTAAAAAAATGACAAAATATAAAAACCCAAATTAAATTTATTCCCCACAAACATAATTTAGCTCATTATGTTATAATAAAAACATGTGAATATCATCGTAATGTATTTTTCTATATCATGGAAATAAAATAAAATCCCTGAGTTTTTTTAATGATAGGACACTTTCAAAAAAAACTCTATCCTTATTCCAAAAATAAAATAATTTTCTATCAAATTTTTTCTATAAATCCAAATGTGAAATAAACATCATCCAAAATAACACAAACCACATTTACATAGAATGAATAATAAAATATATGTTTCTTGATAATTTAAAATTTACATTTCCAGTATCAATAATATATTTATTCCAAATAAGCATTATTATCTCAAAATGTGGCATATATTAATTTTTATTTATCTCTTAATCATGCGTTCTCCAAAAATATTACGTTAGCACAAAACCAATTTTCTTGGTTATCAATAAATTTCAATATTATATTTTAAATCATTAATGAAAAAATTATACAAAAACATACATTCAGGATTAAATATATTTGTAATAATTATAATAATATCATTGATAAAATGCTTCCACCGCAAAATTCTGAAATTACAAAACATAAATACTTCAATCATTCCACTTAAAAAATGGAATAACATAGGTCCTTCATTGATCATTGAGATATCCCTAGTATTTTGGAATTGTCTATGATAATTCCCATGTTCCACATATATAATACATTATACTATAAATGATACCCAATATTGTGATATATTTCCTTCCATTGAACCCTTCATTATTCCATGACTATTACATTCTTTTTTCCCTCCATTTCCATACATAAAAAATCATCTCATTCGTCTGAGAAATTTCCTTTATTCTTTTTCCCACATTCTTGAAATGTAAATATTTGAATAAACATTCCTCCTAATACTTCATGAAACTACATTTTTATGTTATTTGGTTCATTCAGAAGATCATATATGTTTAGTTTGTTAATTATATATTAATATTTCTGGTTAGGCATAACCACAAGATTTCAAAATCCATATCCCATTCAATTTTATTTCTCATTAGGAAAAATCATATCATCACCCATCACATTTAGTGTTATCATGATTACTATGAGTCCATCAAATATATAAAACCAAAAAACATAATATTAGCAATAATAACCATAGTGAGTAATCATATTATCTTAAAAAATCATTCAATTAATATCTAAACCATTATACATTTTTAAAATGTATGACACATTAGGATAACTTTTGGATATCCATGGTCATTATATATTTTATTTCTTCAAAATAGTTTATAAATAAAATGGGAATTAACACATGAATATTCCCCAAGAGTGTATATTGAGGAGTGAATTCTTAGTTCCACTCATTATGTACTAGTGATGATTGAGTTAATACCAAATTCATCCCTTTTAGAGTTGTTACAGCTAGGTGTATTGATCCTATAGCTTCATCCACTATAAATTGTCTATATAGGTATGTTTATTTTAAGAAACAAACTATTCTTTATTTACCCAAAATATTTTACTCTTCTATTATTAGGCTTATCTCTTAATGGTTATAAATTTAAATTTTTCATCATAGTTTCAAAAAATTTATAATCCCTGCTCTAATACTAACTATGTTGATCGATGAAATTCAATCATAAATACTACATCATATTAGATGAATATTTATTTCATATAATTATGATCTAAACTAGAATTGTAAAAAATATTTATCTATAGAAACACATATTCATAAACAATTTGGATTCCATAAATTTATATCGTCTCTCACAATGTTTTTAAATCTTGTACCCATTATAGACATATCATACTTAAATAATTTCATAATAACCTGTGGGAAAGGGAAAATAATAATGGTGTGATCATATGTTAATATGGGTATAAATGTAAGATATAAATAATCATTTAATAATAACATAAAAATATGGTTATGAAAACATGATTTTCACATTTTAGAACAATTCAAAGAAGTTCATTCATCACCATAATGAGTCATTCCATAAACCTCGACAATTCATTAGAGATGAAATATAGAAAAAAACATGATCCATGAGAGATTAAAATTGACATAAGAACATGTCAGAAAATAATTTTATAGTGTTTTTGTAATGACCCGTAAAATTCAAGGGAAATTTTTTCTTAATTTTCTTTGGAATTTTACAAGAACGCGGTTTCTGACGGCACCTGATTCCGAGGCCCGGAGTGCCCGGAATCATTTTCCAATGTTTGGATCGGGTACGTTCAGTGAACGAACGAGCGGGAATTTCTAACTTTTGAACCGGTTCCCGGAATCAAATTCCGAGGGCACCGATAAACTCGCAGCGCCGATGTTCGCTTAAGGAGACCTTTTCCGAGGTTTCCTTTATTGTGGGTTGAGACTTAGTTTTTGGGTTTTTAAAATAAAGTTAAATAAAATGTGGAAACATATTTTATTTCTTTTTTTTGTTAGTTATAACCTCCCAAAGGGAGTTAGGGGTGGGACCCACATCCACCTAACCTCACTTGGGAGGATTAAGTGTGGTGGGGCCACACGAACCCCAACTCCTTATCTTCTCTCAAAACTCCCCTATAACCCCCTTAAATTAATCTTTGACAACTTGGTTTAATTAATTAAGGTGGGTTGATTTGAATTTCAAACCTTTTAAATTCAAGTTGATGTTTGTGTAAATAAACTAAGCCTTAGATTATTTTATTTTGGTTAGCCATCTTTAGAGGATTTGGGAGCTCCTTCTACTTCTTCAAACTTTGACGAAGAACGCGAAGAACCTTCGAGCTCCGACAAAGAACGCCGCTCCTCTCTTCTTCGTAGCTGGTTGTTTCTGAAGATCGACGACGCCTTTCGTGTCAACGAAAGGGAATGCCGCTTCCTCCTCGGACTTCCTTCGTCGTCTTACGAAGATTCACCAACGACGTACCTCTTCGGACGTACCTCTTCGTCAACGGAATTGACGAACGTTTACCGCGACGCCCGACCTCTGCGACGTTGTCTTCCGCGGGTCGTTGACGAACATCATACTTGAAACCGAGGTAGGGGTTTAATTAATACTTTTGTTCATGATTTATACCCGAGAATATTTCTTCGTGAAATTTATCCAATTGTTAGCAATTAACGCGAGGGGGCCGGACCGTACGAACACGTCCGGCCCTCCTCCTTTTCATATTGATTTTGTTTTGGATTGATACGGGTGAGGCGCGGTGCTGTCGCACCGCGCAGGATCTTACGATAAGAAATGCGTGGCGCCGTCGCGCCTCGTTGTAAAATAATGCAAGGACGCGACGCTGTCGTGCCGCGTCGAAGAGAGTTGAAGGCGCCGCGGCCGGAGAGGGGTCGCGGTGGTGGGGCACGGTGCCGTCGCACTGCGCTAAACGACAAAGGCCGGGGCGGGACGAGAGGACCGGCGGCTAGCCGGGCCGCCGGTGTCGGAAGCCGGAAGGGGACCGGCTTTGCCGGTCCCGTTGAAGAAGAACCGGCCGGCCAACTCAGGGCCGGCCGGAAGGGGAAAAATCGGGGGAATTTAATTCCCCCGGCCACCTTGAATGCCCCCCCCCATTAAGAGGTGGGGGGTTTCATAAAGGGGGCAGGCGGCCCCCCCGTTTTCCTCAAGGCAGGCCCCCACGAGGGGGGCCGGTGTTCTCCAAAGGCGCGGCTTCAGCCGCGCCGCCAGCAAGGAGGGGCGGGGGCCTTTCCCCCCGCACGTGGCGCCCGAGCAGCGCCTAGGCCGCGCCGCTGCCGGCTGGGCCGCGCCACCGCACCGCCTGCAGGGACGGGTTGGGTTGACCCGGTTTGGGCCGACCCAGGGGGGGTCGGGCAGGGTCGGCCCAGACCCGGACCCCCCGTTTTCAAATCGATTTCGTTCATTTGGCCATAACTTGAGCCACAGACATCCGATTGACGAACCGTCAGCGGCAATACGATCCTTGGATCGAGACGGTCGATTCGGTATATCGCAATCATAGTTTCGGAATACTTTGAGTTCGGCCGAGTTGGTTCGTTCAAAAAACCAACCGGGCCTTCGGAGCGGAAATGCTCATATCTTGAGCTACGGACGTCCGATTGACGTGTCGTCTGCATTGTTGTGTTCCTCGTAGTGAGACGGATCTTTTGGCATACTCCGCCCGAGGATTGGATGCAGGTGGAGTATGGTCGGGTTGGTTTTGCCTTAAAAACCAACCGGACCCCTGGGACGAAAAAGCCAATAACTCTCAGACCGGGCGTCCGATCGACGCGCCGTCTATTGCGTTGAGTTCCTGTTTACGATACAGAACTTTTGGATACATCAACTCTGGACTTTGTGATAGTTGATGTATCAGCCTCTCAGCTCGTGGAGCGGACCCTTCCGAACGAGCATGATGTGTGCGGGAACCCTAGTGCTGCATGCGACTGTGACTGTGACTGCTACTGCTACTGCTACTGCTACTGTGACTGCGACGACGACAGTACAGAGATCCTGTGTGGATTCGACGACGACTACAACACTCAACGATCCTACGTGGATCAGTGCTACAGGTCTTCTGTGGGCCCGATCCTGTGTGGGTCTGATCCTGTGTGGGTCTTTGCGCTCAGCGGTCCTGTGTGAACCAGCGCCTACAGGTCCTGTGTGGGCCCGATCCTATGTGGGTATTTGCGGGGGTTAGTTACCTATCGATCCTTCGTGGGTCCGACGATTTAGATGGATCAGAGATCATCTGTATCGTCCTTCGAAGAAGTATACCTATGTGAGCTGAATCCTGTTGTTTTTCTTTGTGGATTGTGTTGTGCTATCCTGTATGGATTTCGTTTTTCTTTCCTATGTGTAATTCGTTTACTTTCCTGTGTGGACTTAGTTGTACTTGGGCTCGGAGGTTGGAGTTTATTGGAATCGATGACTTAGGTATATGTATGGGCATATACCTAAGCAGTGTCGGTTGTTACTTGGTATTTGTATCTCATCTTTGTGGTTTATCCTTTGTGGATTTGGGAGACCTGCAGGGGTCTCGGGGTCCCTACTGACTACCTTATACTCACCCCTGAACGGGCTATGCCCGCACTAGATTGTGTTGGTTGCAGTCGACGGACAGTGTTGATCGTGGTTGAGGCTTGCAGAGCAGGACGATACCTGGAGGTGGACCACTGGGCGGGACGTACTCGGAGCGGACGGTGGGACCCGTGGAGAAATGGAGCTATCTGTACCCACCCTTCAGGTGGGATTTCCAGTGGACAGCTTGGTGTAGCGGCTTTTACTTTACAGTTTCTCTTTTCCCTTTTGAGTTGTACTTTACTTTCAGTTTGGGTTTTTATACTGGACCATTTACTTTACCGCACTTTCAGTTGTACTCTGTATTCACTTAGTGTTTACTTTCCGTTTGCTTACTCTGTGGTACTTGTTTACTTTATAAAGGCAATGCCTTCCCCTTTTCCGGTATTTACGCCTTGGTGCTAGTCGCCAGCCCCTGGCATATGGAAGTAGGGCTTGGGGTAGTCACGACACGGGCCCCGAGGACGGGTCGTGACAAATTGGTATCAGAGGAGTTCGGTTCTACCGCGAACTCTGATCTTTTCTATGTGAAGCATATAATGTTTAACGTATTGAGTGTGGTTATCAGTCCAGGGAGTCCAGTGTTGGTGCGGCGGCCGACGTATCCGTACACCAGGACCCTGACTACTGATTTCCGACATAATGCACGAAAACATTGATTGTGTGTGTGTTTCAATGTTTTCTTTGTGATTACTTTATATATCAGCTCACCAGGTATACTGTTCTAATAGTGGCACACCTGTTTCCTTTTCAGGATGGCCCCACGACGGCAGCCAGCTAGGGTTCCGAGAGTCGAGTGTGACGACAGCCCACCGGGCGACGAGGCCTCGGTGCAGGGCCCTTTGACAGCAGTGGCACCGGTTGTAGCTCTACCCGCCGAGCCACTGATTCTTCCAGTACCAGCCGCTGATGATGCACGTCGCCTCAGCGCACTGCATGAGTTCCAGCGCAAGCGACCACCCAGGTTTCGCGGGGATACGGATCCCCAGGCAGCCGAGGACTGGCTGGAGGCAGTGGTACGATTTTTTAGGCTAGTGAGGACACCTTCAGACCTCATGGTGATCCTCGCTGCGAGCCTACTGCACGCAGCAGCGGGCCGATGGTGGAGCTTGATGCTCCAGGTGAACGATGAGGCATCTCTACTTTGGACGGACTTTGAGAGCCTCTTCCGCTCGAAGTTCGTCCCGGCCACCCTTCGTGCGGTGCGCATCCAGGAGCTTCTCCAGCTGCGGCAGGGCAGCATGACGGTCGCTCAGTACTCGGTGAGATTTACTGATCTCTCGTGCTACTCAACCGACATGGTACGAGACCCATTCTTCCGGGCCCAGACCTTCGAGCAGGGATTGAGACACGAGATCAGGGCATCGCTGATCTCCCTCAGCATACCGACTCAGACAGGAGTACTGGAGCAGGCCCTTTTGATCGAGAGCTTCATTGCTGAGTCTGCACCAGCGCCGAGACCCACCGCAGGGAGGAACGTGGTAGAGTCATCTGCAACAGGCAGTCGATAGATGACTCAGGGGTCCAGGAAGACCAGACCTTCGGGTAGACGACCTCAAGACAATGGCTCAGCAGTGCGGGGCACACAGCGAGGAGCCAGTCTTTCGAGAGGCAGACAGTGCTACTCGTGCGGCGGGCAGGGCCACATGGCTCGTGACTGCCCGACCCGTCGTGCCGAGGAGCAGAAGACGGTTGAGGGACCATCGAGGCAGAGGCAGAGGGTCGACCGTGGCGGTCCTCAGGGAGGAGGCAGACGAGGCAGAGGAGCTGGCCAAGCAATAGGTGGTGGGCGACGCTTTGATGCTCTACCAACACCACCACTAGGAGGTCCACCCCGACCACAGGGAGTAGGCAGGCAGAGACAGGCACAGCTCCAGGTAGCAGAGGCCTACGACCACGGCGCACCCGAGATGATTCGAGGTACTATTTGTGTCTATTCCACCCTTGCTGTAGTACTTATAGACATAGGAGCGAGTCACTCTTTCATAGCCGCTGCCCTTGTTCGGAGCTCGGAGATTCCCACAGCTTCGTTGGCTCGATCTTTACGGCTAGATACTTCTACGGGAGCAGACTCGACGATTACGCACTGGTGCCGGCAGTGCGAGCTTACTCTAGGAGGCGAGAGCTTCAGCTGGGATATTCTTGTAGCAGCGTCGAGGCCTTACGATGTCATCTTGGGCATGGATTGTCTATCTACAGTCCATGCACAGATTGACTGTTTTAGGCGCAAGGTGCGATGTGTACGCACCGACGGGAGCAGGTTCACCTTCACCGGTGAGAAGGGAGCCTTTGCAGCACAGGATGGAATTCCGCGGAGGAGAGGACATCCCATCACTCATTAGTTGGCTAGCCTCATCCTTGGAGCAGTTGACGTGCGGAGTCCTGGTTTTCCTGCAGTGGTGGATAAGTTTGCGGATGTTTTCCCGACGACGTTCCAGGGCTACCTCCTCGCAGAGAGGTAGACTTTTATATAGACTTGTACCCCGGGACAGCCCCGATATCCACTCCAGCATATCGGAAGGCCCCCGCCGAGTATCGTGAGCTACGGGTACAGTTGGAGGACTTGCAGGGCAAGGGGTTCATCTGACCCAGTGTTTCACCCTGGGCTTCCCCGATATTGTTCGCCATGAAGGTGGACGGGAGCTTGCGACTTTGTGTTGACTATCGTCGCCTGAACCAGGTGACGGTGAGGAACAAGTATCCGCTACCGAGAATTGATGACCTCATTGATCAGATCAAGGGAGCACGGTGGTTCTGGAAGATAGACCTCATGTCAGGCTATCATCATCTCAGAGTCAGAGAAGAGGATGTGCAGAAGACAGCCTTCAGATGTCGGTATGGACACTATGAGTTCTTGGTTATGCCTTTCGGCGTAACCAATGCTCCAACAGTGTTCATGGCCCTCATGAACAGGACCTTTCAGCCATACCTTGATCGGTTTGTCGTGGTCTTCATCGACGACATTCTGATTTACTCTACGACTGAGGAGGAGCACTCCTATCACGTGCGAGTTGTACTAGACACACTCCGAGAGCACCAGCTTTATGGTAATCTCTTGAAGTGCCAGTTCTGGATACGTGAGGTCCACTTCTTGGGACACGTTATCTCTGAGGTGGGAGTTGCAGTGGATCCTGCGAAGATCGAGACTGTGTTAGCATGGGAGCCACCCAGGACCGTGACTGAGGTTCAGAGTTTCTTGGGGCTAGCTGGATACTATCGGAGATTCGTACCAAACTTCTATAGAGTTTCAGAACCACTCACATCTTTGACGAAGAAGGGGAAACCCTTCGTTGGTCAGACAGATGTCAGTAGAGCTTTCAGGAGCTGAGACAGAGATTGACCAGCGCACCTATCTTGAGGTTGCCTGTGGAGGGAGTAGGGTACGTAGTCTACTGCGATGCATCAGGGATCGGACTCGGATGTGTTCTAATGAAGGAGCGGGCAGTGATCGCCTATGGATCACGTCAGTTGAGGCCGAATGAGCAGAACTACGCTACCCATGACCTGGAGTTAGCAGCAGTGGTCTTCGCTCTGAAGACATGGTGACATTACCTGATGGGCGAGCATTTTACAGTCTTTTCTGATCATCAGAGTCTCAAGTATATCTTCTCGCAGAAGGACCTGAACCTGAGACAGCGGCGAAGGCTCAAGTTCCTCCAGGACTATGACTTTGAGATAGTCTATACTCCAGGGAAGGGGAACGTAGTAGTCGATGCCCTCAGCAGGAGGACGGGCATTCAGCTACTTGAGGAGGCGACAGAGCAGCTAGCCTCTTTGTAGATATCCTTCGTGGATAGAGATGGATCAGCCTTTCTCCAGTCTCTCACAGTCAACCCTCCACTACTGCAGTGGGTCAGAGAGGCACAGCGTGAGGACGCTGACTGTGAGACACGACGTGCACAGATATCCTCGGGACATGCACCTGATGGTTTCTCCCTTGTAGCAGAGCACGACATCCTTTTCAGAGGACGTATCATGGTACCAGTCGCATTGCGAGGGGAGGTGCTGAGAGAGTTTCACACTTCTCCTTTGGCGGTACATCTTGGAGTGGCGAAGATGTACCAGGACCTCAGACGACATCACTGGTGGCCGAGCATGAATAAGGCTGTAGCAGAGTTCGTTTCTCGATGCCTTACCTGCCAGCAGGTGAAGGCAGAGCATCAGGTACCAGCATGCATGGTACAGCACTTGGAGGTTCTAGAGTGGAAGTGGGATGGCATATCTATGGACTTCGTGAATGGACTTCCACGCACTTCCAGAGGTCACGACTCCATTTGGGTGGTTTTTGACCGACTCACCAAGTCGGCACACTTCTTACCCATCAGAGAGAAGGGCTCAGTGGAGAGCTTGGGACGTATCTACGTTCATGAGATTGTGCGGCTCCACGGCGTGCCATCATCTATCGTCTCCGATCGAGATGCTCGCTTTACTTCCCGGCTTTGAAGGGGTTACAGGAGGCGTTCGGGACGCAGCTACGTCTGAGCACAGCCTTTCACCCTCAGACGGATGGTCAGACGGAGAGGACCATTCAGACTCTCGAGGACATGCTCCAAGAATGTGTCCTCGACTTTGGTCGTAGCTGGGAGGACCACCTACCCTTGATGGAGTTTGCGTACAACAACAACTAACACTCCACCATCGGGATGGCACCGTAAGAGGCGTTGTACCGCTGACCTTGTAGATCTCCTTTGTGCTAGACAGACCCAGGGGAGTCAGCACTTGTGGGACCGGAGATGGTCCAGGCCACGACAGAGAAGGTCTAGGTCATCCAGGAGCGGATGAGGACAGCTCAGAGCCGGTAGAAATCATACGCTGACAGGAGTCGGAGGCCACTAGAGTTCGAGGATGGTGACCACGTCTTCTTACAGGTATCACCTCGACGTGGTATTCAGATATTTGGCTGAGGCGGCAAGTTATCTCCACGCTTCATCGGACCCTTCCAGGTCCTCAGCAGGATTGGCGAGGTGGACTATCGCCTGGCTCTACCACCTCAGTAGCACCGGGTGCACGACGTCTTCCACCTATCTCACCTGAGGAGATACGTGCACTACCCGATGAACATCATTGACCATGGGGAGCTTGACCTTGATGATGGGGCGACTTTTACGGAGGTCCCGGTGGAGATAGATTATCGACAGGAGCGGGTCCTACGTGGGCAATATATTCCTCCTGTGCGCATCAGATGGCAGCACGGGAACCTCCAGGAGAGCACATGGGAGCGGGATGCTCAGATACGTGCTCAGTACCCTCATTTGTTTCCCTAGTTTTTTATGTATCTTTACGGGGACGTAAAGCCCTGAGGTGGGAGTAATGTAATGAACCGTAAAATTCAAGGTAAATTTTTTCTTAATTTTATTTGTAATTTTACAAGAACGCGGTTTCTTGACGGCACCTGATTCCGAGGCCCGGAGTGCCCGGAATCATTTTCCGAAGTTTGGCTCGGGTAGGTTCAGTGAACGAACGAGCGGGAATTTCTAACTTTTGAACCGGTGCCCAGAATCAAATTCTGAGGGCACCGATGAACTCGCAGCGCCGATATTCTCTTAAGGAGACCTTTTCCGAGGTTGCGTTTATTGCGGGTTGAGAGTTAGTTTTTGGGTTTTTAAAATAAAGTTAAATTAAATGTGGAAACATATTTTATTCCTTTTTTTTGTTAGTTATATCCTCCCAAAGGGAGTTAGGGGTGGGACCCACATCCACTTAACCTCCCTTGGGAGGATTAAGTGTGGTGGGGCCCACACGAACCCTAACTCCTTATCTTCTCTCAAAACTCCCCTATAACCCCCTTTAATTAATGTTTGACAACTTGGTTTAATTAATTATGGTGGGTTGATTTGAATTTCAAACCTTTGAAATTCAAGTTGATGTTTTTGTAAATAAAATAAGCCTTAGCTTATTTTATTATGTCTATCCATCTTGAGAGGATT
This sequence comes from Viscum album, assembly GCA_963277665.1. Classification (NCBI taxonomy): domain Eukaryota; kingdom Viridiplantae; phylum Streptophyta; class Magnoliopsida; order Santalales; family Viscaceae; genus Viscum; species Viscum album. Next base: position 1,254,464,039 of record OY728142.1, on the reverse strand, counting down.
TGGGAGCTCCTTCTTCTTCTTCAAACTTTGATGAAGAACGCGAAGAACCTTCGAGCTCCGACGAAGAACGCCGCTCCTCTCTTCTTCGTAGCTGGTTGTTTCCGAAGATCGACGACGCCTTCCGTGTCAACGAAAGGGAACGCCGCTTCCTCCTCGGACTTCCTTCATCGGCTTACGAAGATTCACCAACGATGTACCTCTTCGGACGTACCTCTTCATCAACGGAATTGACGAACGTTTACCGTGACGCCCGACCTCCGCGACGTTGTCTTCTGCGGGTCGTTGACGAACATCGTACTTGAAACCGAGGTAGGGGTTTAATTAATGCTTTTGTTCATGATTTGTTCCCGAGAATATTTATTCGTGAAATTTATCCAATTGTTAGCAATTAACGTGAGGGGTCCGGACCATATGAACACGGACGACGCTCCTCCTTTTCATATTGATTTTGTTGTGGATTGAGACGGGTGAGGCGTGGTGCCGTCGCACCTCGCAGGATCTTACGACAAGAAATGTGCGGCGCCATCACGCCACGTTGTAAAATAATGGAAGGACGCGACGCCGTCGTGCCGCGTCGAAGAGATTTGAGGGCGCCGCGGCCAGAGAGAGGTCACGGTGGTGGGGCACGGTTCCATCACACCGCGCCGAACGACAAAGGTCGCGGCTGGTTCTGGGCCGCGGTGGGACGAGAGGACCGGCGGCTAGCCGGGCCGCTGGGGTCGGAAGCCAGAAGGGGACCGGCTTTGCCGGTCCCGTTGAAGAAGAACCGTCCGGCCAAGTCAGGGCCGGCCGGAAGGGGAAAAACTGGGGGAATTTAATTCATCTGTCCACCTTGAATGCCCCCCCCCATTAAAAGGGGGGGGGGGGGGGTTCATAAAGGGGGGCAGGAGGCCCCCCCGTTTTCCTCACGGAAGGCCCCCACGAGGGGGGCCGGTTTTCTCCAAAGGCGCGGCTTCAGCCGCGCCGCCAGCAAGGAGGGGCGGGGGCCTTGCCCCCCGCACGTGGTGCCCGAGCGGCGCCCAGGCCGCACCGCCGCTGGCCGCGGCGTGCCGCCGCGCCGCCTGTCGGGCCGGGTCGGACCCGGGTCGGGTCGAGCCAGGTCGGGTCGACCCGGTTCGGGCCGACCTAGGGGGGGTCGGGCAGGGTCGGCCCCGACCCGGACCCCCCGTTTTCGAATCGATTTCTGTCTTTTGGCCATAACATGAGCCACGAACCTCCGATTGATGAACCGTCATCAGCGATGCGATCCTTGGATCGAGACGGTCGATTCAGTATATCGCAATCAAAGTTTCGGAATACTTTGAGTTCGGTCGGGTTGGTTTGTTCACGAAACCAACCGGGCCTTCGGAGCGGAAACACTCATATCATGAGCTATGGACGTCCGATTGACATGTCGTCAGCTTTGTTGTGTTCCTCTTAGTGAGACGGATCTTTTGGCATACTCCGCCCGAGGTTTGGACGCAGGTGGAGTACGGTCGGGTTGGTTTTGCCTTAAAAACCAACCGGGCCCCTGGGACGAAAAAGCCAATAACTCTCAGACCGGGCGTCCGATCGACGCACCGTCTGTTGCGTTGAGTTCCTGTTTACGACACGGAACTTTTGGATACATCAACTCTGGACTTTGTGACAGTTGATGTATCAGCCTCTCGGCTCGTGGAGCGGACCCTTCCGAACGAGCTTGCTGTGTGCGGGAACCCTAGTGCTGGCTGCGAGTGTGACTGTGACTGCTACTACTACTGCTACTTCTACTGTGACTGCGACGACGACAGTACAGAGATCCTGTGTGGATTCGACGACGACTACATCACTCAGCGATCCTACGTGGATCAGTGCTACAGGTCCTGTGTGGGCCCGATCCTGTGTGGGTCTGATCCTGTGTGGGTCTTTGCGCTCAGCGGTCCTGTGTGAACCAGTGCCTACAGGTCCTGTGTGGGCCCGATCCTGTGTGGGTGTTTGTGGGGGTTAGTTACCTATCGATCCTTCGTGGTTCCGACGATTTAGATGGATCAGAGATCATCTTTATCGTCCTTCGAAGAAGTATACCTGTGTGACCTGAATCCCGTTATTTTCCTTTGTGGATTGTGTTGTGCTATCCTGTGTGGATTTCGTTTTGCTTTCCTGTGTGGAATACGTTTACTTTCCTGTGTGGACTGATTTGTACTTGGGCTCGAAGGTTGGAGCGTATTGGAATTGATGACTAAGGTATATGTATGGGAATATACCTAAGAAGTGTCGGTTGTTACTTGGTGTTTGTATCTCACCTTTGTGGTTTATCCTTTGTGGATTTGGGAGACCTTCAGGGGTCTCGGGGTCCCTATTGAGTAGCTTATACTCACCTCTGCACGGGCTATGCCCGCACTACATTGTGTTGGTTGCAGACGACGGACAGCGTTGATCGTGGTTGAGGCTTGCAGAGCAGGACGATACCTGAAGGTGGACCACTGGACGGGACGTACTCGGAGCGGACGGTGGGACCCGTGGAGCAATGGAGCTATCTGTACCCACCCTTCAGGTGGGATTTCCAGTGGACAGATTGGTGTAGCGGCTTTTACTTTACAGTTGCTATTTTCCCTTTCGAGTTGTACTTTACTTTCAGTTTGGGTTTGTATACTGGACCATTTACTTTACCGCACTTTCAGTTGTACTCTGGGTTCACTTAGTGTTTACTTTCTGCTTGCTTACTATTTGGTGCTTGTTTACTTTATAAAGGCAATGCCTTCCCCTTTTTCCGGGATTTACGCCTTGGTGCTAGTCTCCAGCCCCTGGCCTATGGAAGGCGGGCTTGGGGTAGTCACGACACGGGCCCCGAGGATGGGTCGTGACAGTGTTTCAAAATCAGAATCCTACAAATCTTTTTCAAAGCTACCCAGTAAGATAAACATCAAATATTAAGCTTGGGATAACCACCTATGGGCCATATTTGGTCATGGGATAACCTCCACTGTACCCTCTTTTGGGGTTAAGAAAACCTACGGTCTACCATTTGAGCTCATAGAAAATTTATATTTACCCTATGAAATATATATATAACATACCCACCAATCATATAATCATTATGAAATCATATGTATACTACAAGATCCTAAAAACATTTATCATTTCATCAAAACATTACCCAAGGAATATAAAATAGTTTTCAGCAGGATTTCATCAGCATAATCAATGAAAATCTTGTGAATGAATAAGAATGGTATTATAGAATATCATCCCTAGTGAAGAAAAAATAATTGAAATTTTTATATCATAGATGAAAAAATCAATTAAAATATCACTGGAATATTTCTTGATGCATATAATATTTTCATTTCGAAACAACTTATTTCAAATCTAATTTTATTAAAATATTAGGGGAAACAATGTTATTTGAGATGAACCATGGTAATTTTAATGGAATTATAAATTTATATAGCAGTCTTGATGATTGTAAATGGCATTCATGTGGTGTATGTTAAAATAAGAATTTTGTTCACACATTTTGAAAAAATAATCCTATCTATTAGATGACAAGAATATTACTTTTAAAAACATTAAAAGGAAGTCATAAATCAGTAAATATGACTTTGATAAATAATTATATAATTGAAAATACGTAATTGAAAATATTACTAATAACATATGATTTTGGAATACAAATATTCTCGGGCGAAGAGAGAAATAAAGTCAGTTTTTCTAAACAACATTCATTAAATATCATGAGTATATAAATTGAAGAAAATTAAATGAAAAAATATATTCATAATAAATGAAAAGACGGTAATTAAATAAAACAATGTTTTTTGATAGATCATATATTTTTATCATCATGAATTTAAGAATAAACAATCATAGTAAAAAGTCATATTTCAGTATATAACCCTAACTATATGTATGAGTATCTTTATATGTTATCTATACTAGAATATAATAAATACAAATTTAAATTATTTATATAAAAACACATTTAAATAATTATAATGTAAAATATGATTCACATATAATATTTCAACACCCATTTATTAATAATTCTTTATTAAAATCATTCTCTGAGTTTTAATAGTGTTTTAAGAATATTTTTCCACAGCAGTTCTGATACTTATAATTTGATCATGCTTTCATAGTATAAATTTTTTTATTAACGTTATGAATATCATATATATTTTTTATATAGCTATTTAGAACTATTTATAATATTTAGTGATAGAAAAATGAATTACACTATTGAGGAGATGGTAGTTTGTTCGAACTCATAAACACCATTTCCATTTTTTAATGAAAAAAAGAAATGATAGATTAATAATATTATACCATTATAGGATCATAATTACATCATAAAAATAATATATATTTTTAAATTCTCTATTACGTCCATTAATGTGAGGATGTGATGGTAAATGAATCATATCACTACATGGGTGTAGTCGTCGTTAAATAAAAAAATGTGGCATATTCATTACACATTTGATAGAAATGAGGTGGAAAACGGTTTTGATATCATCATTATAATATCCAATTATATTTATAAAACTATATTCATCATGTTATCATTGATACAATAGGTTTATAGAATGTGAATCATTATATAATATCAGAAGAGCTATGTTAATATTTAAACCACATCATTGAGATATCTCTCTTTTTTAACAAATTAATTCATGATATATTGTTCCTAGAAGAAGAACATAGTATATATGATAAAGGGGAGAAATCTAGAATTGTTTTGGGGGTTGCATGTATTGAGCTATAGGGCTCATTTTTTCATGAATTTGTGTATAATGGAGGTACCCTTTTACATGTGAGGGAGAGGACACACATGGAATAATATAAAAGATTTAAAAAAATATAATTTCATTTTATTTAGAATGTTTCTACGAATCTGTAATAATTTTAAGGTAATATAACATAGGTTGTAATAATATTATATAAATTTACAATTTTAATTTGAAATATTACCCTTGTATTTTATTTTCTCTAACACTGGTAAATCCTTTGTAACATTTCTTGTGCTATAAAATTTTACGATTTATACTTTTTGCTATAAATAAAATGAATGTGAACTCATTATAAAATTTAGTTGTTCTGATTTCAGATATGGAATCCAATTTATCAAATTTTATTCCTTTATGTGTAAATTTGTATTTTTAAAATGTTCTCACAAAAATCTTTTTAGAAAAAAATTTATTTTAAGAAGAAAAAGAACTTATTCAAAATTCAAGTACAACTATTATTCATAGGTAATTATTTAGAATATGTATAATTAATTTATATTTACATTAAATTATTAGAGAATTCGATGAATTATAATATTTTTTAAATTACCTTATTGAATGAAAAAATTATAATTTTACAAAATCCATTATTTTTCACAATTTTTGTTATAAGTTATTCCTTTCAGAAAATTATTAAAAACATTCTCAGTTAATATTTAGATGATGATTTTAATAAAGATACTTATTTACTCAAATAAAATTTCCAAAAATGGTTGAAATTAATTATAATTTCCACATAAAAATGAAATAATATCCATTTATGAAGAATTTGTTTTTCTGAAATAAAAAATATAATTAATGAATATTTTTTAATTATTTATTTTTATTTAATAAAAACATTTTAATTATATAAATACATATTATATATTGTTTTATTATTTATTAATTCTTATATATAGATTTAATTTAATGATTAGGTTTTAATATATCAAGGATTTTTTATGATCAGTTCTACATGACAATCTTGTCATTGAACATTTAAAATTTATTTTAAAAAAAATATAATCGAAAATATTGAGGTTGTTTAGCTAGGTGTCTCTGGTGGTCAAGCTAGATCCATATTTGGAAAATAATCTTCTAATTCAATTTATCATAATCTAATTTTCCAAAAAAAATATTTTCCTAGTTTTCAATATATATAACCAACATCATATATGAACTCAATCTATAGATTTTAAATACTTTTTCCACTAGTTATTCTCTATATAAATTAAAACTTCAAAAAAGAAAAAAAAAATCCATAAATTTATTGAATCTCTATAAATCTAACAGCATTAATGTATTCACTTATAATTCTATGGGTTTTGATAAATCGTTATTCCTTAAATGAATTTTCCCTCATTTCATGCAAAATTATTATTTATTCTCATTAAGATTAAAAACACCAAATTACATCAAAACTACATGATTTCAATACATTTAAATCTTGAATCTCCCCATAATTCCTTTGATCCTCTTTGAATGAAAATACATTATAAGAAACAATTATGATAAAAAATACCACACTTCTTATTTATTTTCAATAACTGTGGTAGAAAATATATTATCAATATAATACTGATTTTTTTCAGTACTTTATTCAACATCATCTATTATTTATTATTTATCTATTTCCTTTATTTATTTATTTTTCACCCCAATTATGATGAAAATTAAAGTGTACATGGATGATTGTGTTATAAATTTATTATTAATTAATATTCCATCATATATCCCATTCATATTCAATGTGATCCATTCTTGAGGTAGAAAACATAAGTGTTTGAATTAGTCAAAAAAATTCCATGACACAATTAATTATGTACCAAATCTTAAAAGTAACTATAACTCATTCAGGGGTTTTGTAAATGTCATTATGATGAAACCAAATAATTTCAGTTGATAACATTATTTCAACATGACATACAATATGAAATCATATACTTCTCTTAATACACATATAAATACTATTCAATTACTTGTATCAGGTTTTAGAAATTTGCTTGGCTATTTCATCAAATTATCATCTTATATTGTATCTGATTATTAAATTTTATCACACTAAATATCATAATTTAGTATTTCATTAATACCGATGACATGAAATTTATAAAAATTACAATAATGAATTTTCCAATAATATTCAATAAATTTTATATTATAATGTAATATATAAATATAGATTCTTCTCAAGTAAATTCAATAATTCCCCCCACCCCTCAAGATGACAATTGTTATCAACTTCTTCAATTTATATCTATTAATAATATTTTCATCATAATTAAAAATGATAAACCATTATAATATAATGTGTTTTTTATATCTGCAATATTTATTCTAGTTTTCATCACATCAATTGTTCCCCATTTGAAAACTATCACCACCTTCAATTCACTGTAATAAAAGCACAAAAACATAAGAAAAATAATATGGGAATAAAATGGAACATCATTTCCTACTTAGAGAGAGAACCAAGGATTCAAATATCTTCTAAATAATGAAACTCTTTCATTTTCTTCTTTATAATTATTAATATTCATCATGCTATTTTTTCTGGATTTCATATAAATCATGAACAACATGGATTCATTGTCCCTCTTATCATAATATTTGTAAGGGGTTATTTTTCTTATAATACATCAAGTCATGTGTTTCACTTTTTTTCATTTCAATATTATTTATAATATCTTATTAGGATTGTATAATTATTTTTCCATCATTTGAGTGGTGTTCAGATTTCTTGAACCACCCACACATATCTTTAAAATTAATTTGTTTTTCATTTTTTGATAACCTCAATGGAAATTTAAAATTTTCATGTGGATTAATGTTATTCACTTTTGCAATATAACTTGTTTATTCCTCTTCCTATATTCGTTCTCTTACTAAAGATATTGTCTATATTAATACATAATAATTTGGTATATTGGTAGTCTTGTTGATGTTACCACATAGCCTCATGGGAATAATTTATTCTTAATTATTTTCTTTAAATATACCATATATTTTAAAAATATTTTCTTCATTGAAAAAGTATATCAAATATTCATTATCTGTTATCTTCTTATAAAATTCATTTAATATTTATTTTCACGAGTATTTCCCAAGAAAAACATACATACATTCAACAAATTTTGTGGTATTCAATTTCCTTTTGTTTTTTTTCATATACATATAACTAATGTGACAATAAACATTTTATAAATATTAGATATATTTAATTATTTTCCATCTATTAGTAGAATAAATATTTTCCATTTGAAATCTTGTTGTTTTTTATATTTAGGTATTATCCCTATCGATGTAAAATATAAATTTATATAATATGTTTAAATATTATTCAGTTTGTATTGATTCATATCATAAAATATATTTTAAAAATAATTTAAAAAAACCATGGTTTCCTTCATTATACGACATTATCTCAATAATTTTTTGATCTAACAAAATGTTGTTTTTTGAATTTACATTCACTAAATGGGACTCAGTGGGTGAATGTATCTTTATACTCCTAATTAAAAACTCCATATATTTATTTGTTCTATTATCTTGGTTTTTTCATACATTTTTTTAGAACCATTTGTTTTAAATCTATATATAATGTACAAATAGGGTTAGTGAAATTAATATATATTGATATGGATAGTCCTTCTCCTTTACTGATGATAATAAATTATCATCCTATAATAAATTAATTTTATTTCCTTAAAACAGATTTATTTTAGTATAAGGGTCATTTTTAAAGATAACTATTGCATTATCACTCTTTTCAGTAGGTTATGATGGCATATTTTTACCCAATTTTAGATCTATTAGTTTAATTTAATGATCAAATAAATAAATATTATGAAATAATTTATCATTATCTAATATATATAGTTTTACCACATAATATTCACTTATAACATTAATGTTATGTTCATTCATTTTATTATTCTATTCTATATAATTATCAATAACTTTAATCATATTAGGTTTGATATCAAATTGTTAATTTTTATTATTAATTAAACAATTATAATTTTATTATATGGAATGGTCCATTACTTATAAATTCATTGTGGCTTCCCCATTGTTAGGAATTTCATTCATCCACTCATTCACAATTCTATAACACCTTTCTCCATGGTTCATATTCTTTATTATATTGATACACTTTTTAAGATAAATTTATATATATTATTAATCTCCTATAAAATTATCTATCCAAATAATATAAATTTGTTTCAACCTTAGTGATATTTTATATCATGTTTTAAAAAATATTATAAATATAAATTGAAATTTCTTTGGGAACATAATGATGAATATATTATAATGAAGTAGTTTCTTCATTTAGTAACATTGATGATGAATGATCAATTCTAGTTGTTCCTCAGCCTTTAAGGGGATATTATTTACAACGATGTTTTACATTCCACTTGATCATATGAATGTATTGAAAGGTTTTCCGTGTAAAAAATTCATATATCCTTATAATTTGATGAAACACTATATATTCCGCCTATATATCATATTGTTCATTTATATATCCCCATCATGAATAAATTTATTCAACATCCAATTCAAATGAGAGGGATAAATTATTATAACTTTTTTAACTTCTTATATTTATTATTTTAAGTCTTTTAAGAGATGAACATCAAATCATTAGTTCAAATAATATCACCTTGTTTTTATTCTATTTTTTCCCATATTATTAGGATGTTAAAAAATAAAACATTTGAAAATATTAACAAACAATTAATAGTAGTGTTTGGATCCTACAATAATTGTTAGGATCACATGGGGATGTGTCCAATATTGAAAGGTTGGAGGTAAATTAGTGTTGGTATAGAAAAGTTGTTTTAATATTCAATAACTATTTTTAACTCTTCACTTATTCAATGAATGGATATCTTCCTCTCTTTATTCTTGAAAATACATATGTGATTCCATGAGAATTTTAACAACTAGATATTTTAACAATGATCACTTAATTATGGGTGGCTGCGACCATGATGTCATGTGGTTATTATCCCATGAGAATAACTAACCTCTTTTTTTGAGGAATCACAAGCATGAGTTTCAACATGGGCACATTATACTAGTGCACATTAGGTATAAATAAGGTGGGGGATTTGTATTCAATAACTTTATATATAAAAAAATATATGGTAAGAATCATGTTATTTAAATTAATAATTAAAATAACTTATCCCTCCAAGAAAATCCCTATGATATTATTTCAAACTCTTAAAAGACAATTAGACATCCTGGATATCTTTATAAAATACATAAATATTTATAAGATACCATTCTATGATAACTTTTCAAAACATGATAGGCATTGAATAATATGATATTATCCTAAAACAATTCTTCTTTATCATTTTAATGTAAGGGGTGAATTCTTTATTCCAACAAGTACACCCACTTCTTCCCTTGACATCAAAAAATGACAAGATTCATACAATCATAGATTCCTCTATTTCTTTTTGGCGTAAAAAATATTCACCATCACAATATTGAATCCCTCCTCAATCTAATTCTACTCTTATTAATATTCACCATATGTAAAGACTATTCAAAATATTTAGTATTGGTATGCCAGTATATCATTTTGATAAAAATTCCTTTTATATAAACATTTATAATACTCTTTATAAAACTCTCCCTCACAAAAATTAAATCTTCATATGTTTATTTTACATAGATTCAATATTTCATTTTATTGGAAGTATATGTCAATAATTTTCATAATTTGTAAAATTCATGAATCATTTCCCATTAAAAACTATCTGAATATTTAATATTTATATTAGTCTTTTGTCCTTTAACATTATTTAATATTCAACATTTAATATTCTAGGAATATATTTACAATCATTGACATCATCTTCTTCATAATTATTCATTGATATATATAAAAAATTAATCCTTCAAAAAATATTGCATTCTTTTTTCCATGAAATGTAATTATAAATTCTTATATTACCGTTTGGATTTTCCTTCACTCTTCATGATACTCATCATTTTTATATAAATTTTATAATTCACTAAAAATTTAAATTTTTATGTTAAATTAATTTGAATAATAATAAAACACTCAAAGTCTTATTAAGTGAATTTAAATGGAAAATTAATATTATTATTATCTAATTAATTGAATATATATATATTATATAATTTTTTATGATTTTATTATACAATTATAATCAAATCTTACATCGTATTACTACACTATAAAACATGAAACTCATATCCCCTATAACTCGTGTTGAGTCATGGTGTGCTTCTAATCATCATGTTTTTTTTCAATAAGAAAAATTATATAATATCATAACTCTAATTTCATGAACTTACATCTACCTTTTTGTGGATTTTTCTTTACCTATATCCAATAAATTAATTTTTTGGAGTGTTATTCTTCCAATGATCCCATAATATTCTTTTAGTGTATTCAATAATCTCCACCCATTGAAATATTTAAAAGGGGAATACTTCTCTTTCTGAAAACATCGATCACATTGTATTAATTAAGTTGAAATTATAATGGTTCTAGGCATAGATAAACACAATAATATGATATAATATTCATATTTGTCCTTAATATATAAATAGATGAACTATGTATCATGTTTCCTATCTGATAATAATTTTTTTCTAGGGATAGTGCTTCTCTATAATACTAATTACTTCATTAAAACACTAATTAATTTTGATGGGATCGAGTGCTCTCCCATAATCCACAATGTTATATGTTCCCAACCCAGGTGCCACATGTTTGTACCCTAAGAATCCTTTCCGTATAACATAAAATGCTCCTCCATGTACACTATAGATTTTAAACTAAAATTTATTTTCTAATATTTAATGTGTAGAGTCATTAACTACTTTATAAAAAAGAAAAAAATAGAGTATAAATACAATATCACCATAAGATAATAAAAAAACCAAAATAATACCATAATAGATAATTATCTAACATCGCATGATGATTTCAAAATAGGAAAAGATGATCATAACCCTAAGTAGTAGATATGTCATGACACATAAGTGTAATGCTACAAATGAAATCACAAATTATAGACTCTCTACAAACACCAAAATGGGTCTTGATATATTGTATGGCTCACTCATACATGATCCATCCTGAATACAAACTCAACCATATAAAATAAGGATTTTTCCATTATCATGTCTTAAAATCATGATGTCTATCTGGGTACCGATCAAGAATACTTTTTAGGGTGTGAGTACCACTAAGTAGTCCAACACAAAAGTTATCTAATGAAATATCCTGTAAATAAATGTGTATGTGGCTGTACAAAGAATAATTTGTAATTGAAAACGATAATAGTTTCCAAAATTAGTATTCTTTAGTTAACAACAAAGGACCTCATGTTCCTAATGATATTTAAACCAACCATACCTACTTAGGCCCGTGAATGATTTAGAAAAATCCACAAAAGGGATATCACATTTCATTATTTCATTGGATATCATTATCATTTAATTTACAATTTCTCATAAATACATTGGGGACCTAGAGTAGGAGTTTGATACCTCATGGTTATTTTGTACATAATACCTATCCCAAAACTCTATAATCATATGAAAATAAATAAATAAATATATTTCTATAAATTTTGAGGCAAATAGAAACACATTTTCATCCCTTGGGTATTTGGATTTTTTTCCCTATCCCATAGCTCAACATTAAAATTATTCAAAAAATTCCCATATCAACGTTCTGTATTCATATCACATTTAACAATAATTCCCCTAAACCATTATTAAGATAATTTAATAATCCCACTTATCAACCTTTCATCATGTATTTAATTCAATTATATACACTTCTAATTCCACATTACAAAATTCACGATTATCATCCAATAACATTTCACACACACGGTGGGTTTCCATCACACCACCATCATCATATCAAATGGGTCTAACAGGATCCTTAAAGGGTTAAATAATAAAATGGTAATTCAATAATTAATTCTATTTCAAATATAGTTTACCAATGTGGTAAATAAAACATTAAAATTACAATTTAAAAAAAATGTCTATGGGAATAAGAAATTTGGCCACCAATGTCATAATCATTAATGAGCATGTGCCAAAATAATATCCCCAATTTTATGTTGAATGGTTAATATCTCAATGACGGCAAAGATCTATGGTGAATAACGTGGAACAATATATTAGGAAAGAAGATCCATTAAAACTAGACCTAAACCATCACCAATAGAGTAAAAATAACCCATCTTAATCTAGAAATATTGTCAAGAGAGATTTAGAGAAAATAAATAGAGAAGAGATCACTTACTAAATAGGATTTTATCCATAAACTAGATCCTGTATTCTCTAAGAATGTGGGTTTAAGAGCGTTAAAATACTCCCAGGAGCCTTCGATATTGAAGGAAATCAGTTGAGTACAAAATATGGTGATTATCATTAATAACATGGGGTTTATGAATTTTAAAATATAAATTCAGGGATTTAATTTCCCACACACATGGTTTCCTAGAAGAGGACCATGGGTTTCTACATCATGTACCCATAATCATGAGGTAATGATTTATCATTAGTAGATCATGGTTTAACAAACCATTCCCCACCATTCAAATCCTCTCTATATTAGGATAACTATTTTGGGAGAGATGTCACAAGGTTTAGTAACACCATGTTCTACCTCATATGGGTTCTATAAGAGACACAATGTTTATTGGGGAACACCACATAGTTTTCCCTAAACTTGAACCAACCATGCACAACCCCATGGTCATCAAACATCCAACAATTTTACCAAAAACAATGACAAGGTGACATAAAAACACTTTTTCATTAATAAATGGTAAAAATTACATAAAAAAGTAACTGGCATATCAAAAAATATTTGGTATCTTACAATCCCCCCACCTTATAACAAAACATACATGAACTGTACAACCAGTCATCTCTAAATTTTTATGGTAAAAGGATCATGCCATTATTTCTACATATATGTTTCTATCACCCATGTTTTATCTAAAACAAGACAACGATACCATAATAGTCATACTATCAGTATAGTCTATCCACACAATAATTTCTCACTGTGATAAATAACATGAATCATATGCCCCTTAAAGGAATCAACATCCTCAAGATAAACATTATGAACATCGATCACTTAAGAAGGATTAGTGCAATACCTATGATGTTGTGGAACATTAAAAACACCTTTAATAACATTATACCAATGCGTAAGACTTAATTGGTACACCACCTATCTAATCCACTCCCAAATTTCAAAAATTCCATCATACATAGGTTCCAACCTTCCGTACCTACACATCATATGGTGACCCAATATCAGTGACACCAGAAAGAATACAAGATCTCCCACTTTAAACTCAAGGGGTCTACAAAATCAGTCAGTTTATGACTTCTACATAATCTATGCGACATTTATACACTTCATAATCAATTAGACCTAATCTGATGTCCCACACAAGAGACTTGATCCCAAAAACTCTGACTCATCTGCTTCTATATATCAAAGAGGTAATCTGCATACCCTACCATAAAGTTTATTATATGGTGTCATGTGAATATTCACATGATAACTATTTTTATGTTCAAAATCAACCATCGGGTAATGTATTCTCATGAATCCTATGAAAGATGTTATGGTTCTCCATCAACTCTTAAAATGGGTATTATCAAATAATGAACAATAAATGAAGGAATTTGTTCCATTCAAGAATGCCCATGGATATCTTAAAAAATTGAAATATTATGCTTGTATCTCTCATCTATCTGTGGGTGAAAATACATATTTAAAGGTATATGGGTACCAAATTACCTCCGTAATCCCTTTAGGAAGATAAAGGTAAAGAATTATTCATGGTCTGATGCTATACTCCACAGAACCCCATGAAAATATGATATCTGTCAAATAAATAAATAAATATATATATATATATATATATATATATATATCACATAACTGGTAATTAGTAAAAGTATCCCCGATAGTTATGAACTGGGATACCTCTTTCAAATGGTCTATAATCACAAAAGTTTCATCATTATTTCATGGGATCCTCAAAATAGCCACTACAATGTCAATAGTAAATTCCCCCCTCTTTATTCCCTTAATGGGAAATGGAAGTGTCAACCCAATAGGTAGTTAATGTTTTTCCACAAGTCAATTTAATGTATATAATTTCCATACAAAACCTACAATTTACTTTTTCATTCCCAGACACCAATACTATTGACAAAGGTCATAATACATTTTGGTCAAACCAAGACCCACCACCCAATTTGAGGAATTAAACACACTCATCCGCTCCTCATGAGTAGACATAGTACCAACAACACGGTTCCAGAGATAGTTGACCTCATCCCCATATAATTTATAATCAGAAGGTGAATCTGCACTTTTATGTCATTCCCTTAAGGCCAAACACTTTGGTTCTTTATACCACCTCTCCTAAATCCCATAAAGTTTTGTTTACTAAACTGATAATTATATAAGATTATTCATATCTTAGATATCCTAAACCACAATATTCATTCCATCTAGCAATTACATCATCTTCCAATCAGAAGGAGAATCCTAGACTGCCTAAGTTTGTGCATTCTTTCTCAAAGCATTAGCAACACAATTTACCTTCCCCAAGGTAAAGACTAGCCCAAAATAAAAATGATTCCATATACAAAACCCATATCTACTATTTGAGGATCAAATATCAATGTGAGAAGATGTTATTTAATAAATTATGGTCCTTATACCTTATTAACTTTTCACCTAACATGTAATGACACCAATAATTAATGTTATAAACCATTGAGATAAAATCATGTTTTTTAGTAGGGTAAATATATTCTTGTAGACTTAGTTGAAATGAAATATAATAAAAAAATAAATATTATTACATAAAAATTAATCCATTTTTGATCTCAGATGTTTCCGGAAATATAGTATACTCCATACCCAATTTAGGTGGGATGAAATTTAGCATGGCATTCAAAGGCATATTCAAATCTAGGAAAGAATTATCAATATCTCCAGACCATCAAAACATAATCCTCTTATTGGTCAACCAAAAAATTAGTTTACTCATATGGGGAAATACCTAGATAATCCTCTTATAATAATACCCAACCCTATTTTGAGTAGGATATAAAAGACATTTTTGGATGATCCCAAGAGACAACTGCATGCACTTTCTATGGGTCCACTGAAACTAATTCTTCAAAGACTATGTGAACAAAGAAATGTGGCCTATAGATATATAATTGAAACCTAAATTGATTCACATATAGCCCAGTCTCTCTTAGTGTACTCAAAAAAATGTCAATTTTTTGGGCATGATCATCATGATTATTATAGTACACCACAATTTAATCCAAAAAACAATGAAAAATTGATCTAGGTATGGGTAAAGGATTTTTTTCCTCAAGAACATAAACACATTGGGAGAATTCATCAGCCTGAATGGAATCTCAACGAACTCCAATAGGCCATACCTTCTTTTGAATGTAGTATTTGATATATTATAAGGTCTCACATTTAACCGACGATTCCCTTATCAAAATTCTTTATTGAAGAATACAAAAGCTCCTATCAACTAGTCAAAGAGATAATTATATGAGGAAGATGATATTTTTTCTTCCCTATCATTCAGTTCAAATTCATGTAATAAAAACATATAATAAATGTACCATCATATTTATCAGTAAAAGAAATTATAATCCTAAGGTGATGTACTCATACAAATAAATACTCTATCCATTAACTCTTCTAGTTGAGTGTTAATCACATGAATCTATGTCGGATGAACCATATACGGTGGAATTTAAGTGGTTTTTTCATCATGAAAGATATCAATTCATAATTGAACATCCCAGATAGGTGGAATCATTGAGAAGTATTCAGAAAAATCATCATGGAAGTTGTCCAATATGGGAGGAAAGACATCATACATTAAAACCCAATCATCTAGAAAATTTCCTGAAAACTGGCGGGTGAATCTCCATTATTTTTTATGATCAATATTACACCACCATACTGGATATCCAATTCCCCACAATGACCAAAAAAATTACCCTCAAAAGACCTATATTTACCTATCCTATGTTAAAACAATATATTGGATCATTACAATATTAATTAGTAGATACCAAAAATCTATTAAAAATTTATCATGTGAAGTATTTAAATGTCTGTAAGGAAATTATACTCACCATATTCATGAGAATACCCCTTACATAGATAGATGTCACTTAACCATATTACCAATGATGTGTCTATTTTTATATCCCCAATCACAAATTCCACTATAAGATTTAAACCATTTTAATTATTAGAATATTTTAAATAATGAGAGACTAATGTATCATAAAATAAAATTTAAATCATAAGAGCTACAAGATTAGTAAATATAATTGTCAATGGTCCAAGAATTCTATCCAAAAGAGGGAGTTAAACTATATGTATTTATCATTCCCCCATACTTGTTCTACAGTATGGTTCTTCTTAGCTGCACCAGTCTACATATAAGGGTTTTCATTCCCCATAGTACCATATATACCACCTTGACTACACCAAAGACAACAACGCCAACTATTGTATTGATATAGGGTATAAAACCCTTTTGTAGTACCCTAATTCAAACTATATCCTCCACTGTTACCCATTTTTCATTGGTTTTTACAATACTTATATAATCGAACTATCCTTTGAGAGGATTGATACTACACTAGTGGTCGTGATTACTAGGTATGAATATGTCCAACCTACAACAATGGGAGATATATACTTTGTTTCTACAATGAGTAATCGATCCTTCTCCGAGGCCACTCTCATTTCAATCTCTCTAGTTTATATTATCATAGATACACAAAAAAACATAGTAATATTTACCTCATGTTCATCGAACATAAAATAATTTCATTCTTCTAGAATCCTCCCTCATGTTTCCCATATAAATGGGAGCCTGATTCACCACTTTGTAAAATTTCATCATACGGACCTAAAAATTAATCTCTTGTTTATGGTCATCTTGAAAAAACTTCTACACAGTATCCTCGTCTTATACCAATGATAGGAAACACATTGTAACTCAGTTATGCCACCATCATAGTAACTCATTGACATACTCCACATATAAAAACCACATAAACTCGGTTTCCTTTTCATGCCTGAGATTAAATGGAAATACGTGTTCCAAGAATTTCTCCTTAATTTCATTCAGTATCATGTTCTCCATCTTCTTATACTGAGTCTAAATTTAAGACCTATGCTTCATTGATCATGGCACATATAATCCTCTAAAAGAAATCTCTTATATATAAGAGTTTTTAAATGTGCATGGATTTTCTAGATTGAATCAATCTAGAACACAACTAACTTAGTTCCACCATCTTTGGAGAAGGTTAGAAAGTGAGGCAACAATAACTCATGTCTCATATCAGACATATTCCTTAGAGCCCAACATCATACTCTTTCTATAATCCAAATTATGCAAGAAATGTTCTCATGAAACATCCCTCATATCCCTTCACCTAGAACTATTAGGGCCACATGATTTGCTGTAGGAGGAATGTTTATATACATGTCCTCATTCCATACTATCTTCAAACTTCATCATGGAGGAATTAAATTTACAATTCCATAAACACATCTAAGGACAAAGAATAGATCATTATGACATGGACATTAGAGTTATTTATAAATCTGTATAAAAATGAATCTCCCATACCCCACCACATGGTCAAAACAATGGCCTCATCACAACCCACATACATCCTCTACCTGGGTCAGGGCTTTAACACCCTGAGTTTTTATGAACCATTTTTTCCGAATAAATGAAAATTTTCATTTATATCTTCCAACGAACTTAGTCAATCATTTCATTAAAACTAAACCAAATTGTCATATGTTACACGCTCCACAGATATGTCATACGATACACACAACACTAAGTATAGAATTTGTTCAATGTATAAATGAAATATGCTTAGATTATTTTATACATAAAACTAATGTAAGATTTATCTACAGAAAATAATGACTTGGTTGTGTTACACGTAAGAGAGACCTTCCGTGATAGCTTGTGTTGTACACAATACCGAGTTTCACAAAACAATGATATATTATTAAAATGTGATATAAACTAGCTGTAATGAATATTATCAACATCATTTTGAATTTTATATAACATTAAAATTCATCTTATGTATTTTTTATACATTATATAAGATAGAATTAAATATTTTGTACAAAAGATTTATTTTTCAAAAAATTCAGTTTTGACGCCTTTTGATGTCACACCCATTTAAAAAATAGATTTTAACACATTTATATATTATATTGGAAAAAATAAACTTCTTTTTTGGAATGGATACATCAAAGTTTACATTGGTATAATATTTGGATTTTTTCTGATAAAGTTCATATTTTAAACAATAGTGACAAATACTTCATTTTAATTCAAAACAGACTTTTCATATGATTTATTTAGACAATTAAATTATATTTATAATTGGTTTTAAAGATTATTTGTATTATGTTTTTATCATTTAATCCAATGTTGTTCATTGGAAGTAATTTCACATTTAAATTGGATATAAACACATCTTTTTCTTCTGATAGATTTTATTTCTTAAAAACCATCATTCTGGTTTTGACAAGGAAATGTAATTTTAAAATAATTTTTTCCAGTTCTGTGTTTAGTATATAGAAAAATGGATTTAATATTTTGAATAATATGTCCCAAATTATGTAAAAAAGCCCATTTTATTTTTGGACATTATGAATAGTATGTTCAGCCAATATTTTTATTTACCATAGTTAATAGGTAAATTAGGTAAATAACAGTATGTATAGTGTTATAATAAAATAACACTCTCCTAACATGTATCATAATATTATTTAATGGGTCGTAGGTGACCATAAAACCCTTAGGGAATTTTTTTTGTCATTTTATAACCACTTTGGCGTCAAAATGACATGTTATAATAATTAATTTATGTAAAGAGAAATATAACAAAAACATGTATATTTTTTATAAAACAAGTATAATTTCATTTATATAAATGATCTATTAGACTCTAAATAATAATTTTAAATATAAATTTATTTCCTACATGATGAAATTTTATTTATAATTTTTATACACTATAAAGAATTTTATTTATGACACAATGATGATGCAGTGATTACCTTATTAAAAAATATTCAAATAATTTATATTATAAATATTAAAATAAATATAATTTCAACCTTTTGATGTCATCCACGAATTTCATGGATGAGATTGAAATTTTTTGTATTAGTTACATTCTTCTTTTCAAAGGAATCATTTTTTCATCACTTCAACTATCATCAATTACTAAATAGTGGCAAAATAGACATAAATGAGTTTTCCAAAGAAATACTATTTTATTAAATGATATAATAGTCATAATAATTAACGAATCAGAAAAATTAATTATCTAATGTTATAAATTTAAATTATTATTCTTTTTTCGGTTATCTTTGAATTTTATAATTAATATAGTAACCATATATTATGAAAATTCAAGAAGACATGGTAGGTGTTAATGTTTCTAACTAAGTGTTAAATCCAAAAGAGAAGGTGAATTTTGTGACCTAATTTTGTCTAAAACCTATTGGTTGAGATTTTTTCAACCCATATTTATATTATCTTAGAAATAAATTAGTTTTGTACCATTATATAATGAAAATAAATTTATAATAAATTAATATTTAAAGACCATCCTAAAGTGCCCCTCACATCTCCTATAAAAGGGAACTCCTCCTTCTCTTTTATTCACACCTCACATGCAATTTGGATCAGACAAAACATACCCAAATCTCCACTAAACAAACTTAAATTTATCATATAGTCCAAACTTTGGTCAAAAATTCATCATTGGGAGGCCTTTTTTGAAAATCGAAAGGATATACTATAAAAAAGTGGTAATTATTTATCACATATTTCAAAATTATTTTCTTATTCCACTTCCTCCTATAATTTTGTTTATATAATAATGTAATAAATATAGTATCATATAGATTTTATTATTTTATTATAATTATAAGAAAACTTGATACATCTTTTTATTCCTCCTACGAATAACAATATAACCTTGCGTAAGTATGTATAGCTTACTGTCTCCAATATGTGATGAGATTTATTCTCCACAGTAACAATTAAAGAATGATTATAATGAATATATAAAATATAATAATTAATTATTGGAAATAATAAATTTATTATATATATATATATATCATTTACTTGCTTCCATTCAATTCAATAAAGAAACAGAAACAACATTCATGTGTACAAATGGTCTACCGTCTCCATGAATGTTGTATTCTAATTCATTTATCTATCTGTTATATGTATTTATATACTGAATATTTATGATATATAAATAATTTTTCAAATTATTAAAATAATTAAATCCTGATCTATGTTATAATACTAAGAGTAATTAGTCAAAACCTATATGATAAATAAAAATATTATTACCCCAAACATTGCATTATCATGGAATTGGTAAATAAACGGGTAATATAAAGTCATAGGTGAATCATATTTGGTATCATAGATATTATTGTGGTTCTACAACAAGTTAATTTTATGTTGAATCCCATAATATAATAGTTTTGGACACATAATGATGATATCATACCTAATGTGAGTGATAATTTTGCAATCCCATTTTTATCTAAGATTATTTATTCTTATGTATTTATTAGGGTATATTTATTATTCAAAATGATGTTTCATAAATATTTAATATTATTTATATCCTTATAATAATTTTTAAATTCAATTTTACCCATTGGTGAATATTTATTAAATTGTATGAAAGGAATCTTTCTTTCGTTTTCCAAAAGAGGTACTTTTTGACATTTTTGGAAAGAGTATGAGAAGAGTGTTTTTTAAGATAAAAGACATGAATGGGTTTCTATGTATTATTAACACATTATTTTCATGAATAATAATTTACACAATTTCAAGTTTATTTTTAACTAAATTATTTTAAATTTTGATGTCATTTTGAGAAAAAATAACATTTTTTATTAAAAAAGGATATTTTTTTCAGGAATTAAGTTCGAATGTTGTATCAAAATTATTTTCCATCTAAGATGATGTGCATAAAATATGGTTATTTTTATATCCCTATTATGAATATAATTTTATTGTG
The DNA here is from genome assembly GCA_963277665.1 of Viscum album. Lineage (NCBI taxonomy): Eukaryota > Viridiplantae > Streptophyta > Magnoliopsida > Santalales > Viscaceae > Viscum > Viscum album. The sequence continues at coordinate 1,254,442,104 of OY728142.1, read as the reverse complement.
TTAATGATAAAATTCAATTTTACATGGATTATATTGTGATGGAATGATGTTTAAGAAACCCGTTTTATTTCCTTGGTTATTGTATAATGAATGATTTATGTTTTTAATGGAACATGTTAGAATGATTTAATTATGAGATGTTTGGGACCTATATTGACATCAAATTCTTTGGGAAATGATTTATATCTCATGATATACACATGAGTGGTGTGGAAAATAAATCTAGTTCAGTAATCTTGGACCAAAACAACAAGTAAATTTGGTATAGTAATAATGGCTAGAATGAAAAATATACCTGGATTAGTAATGGATTTTTTCCACCATGATGGTCTTGGAAGCAATGCATTATCTACAATGGAAATCATAATATTTGATTTTTTTTCCAAAATTCCATGTTTTATTCCAATGATATTTTATTATGGTTAATGTTCCTTTATGATCTATTAATAGGTAATACCAAGATATATTCCTAGACTCATTATTTTGATATTAAAATTTTAGGTTCATGATTTTACATTCTTATGATTATGTTATGTTTGATGTTCTTCATTCTCACCCTTACTGAGCAGTGAATCTCACCCCTTTTCAAGTTTATTTTACCCAAGCATTTGAATATGGGTATTGCTTAAGATGTGTCGAAAGGGGGTTATGGTTATAAAGAATAAAGTAGGAGATGATATAGATGGTTTATGAAATAGTTGTCCATGTTTTCCATTTTCCAAAGGCACTAATCTTATACGATCTTTGGGAATTTTTTTGGGTCATGTATTATGTATTCAAAAATGTAATGTAATGTTAATAAACATCATGCATGGGTATTTACAATTGCCACAATAAGGTAAAAAAGATTCAAACATAAATTTACCATTATAAAAAAATTTATCCGTTTCACATTACCAAATTTAAAATAATTTAAACCATAATATATATCAATATGAACCATTTTTTAAAATAAATTAGTAATGAAAATAGTTTTCATTTAAAATATTCAGCCAAAATATTCATCTTTATGTGTGCCTTAAATGATACATGTCTAATAAAATTTTAAGTGCCAGGAATAATTAATTTATACTTAACTATCGTGCTATACCAAGCCAGGAGTAAAATATCTGAAAATAGTAACATCAGAAAAAATTGTATCACCCCAGGTGAAATGACATTAAAATATAAATTAAAAAATTAGCAATTACAATCCCACCCTTCTAACGTTTTTTTTAAATATATATTGATATGAAAATCTAATAAATAAGCTCACAACCAAGGACAGACTCATCCAAAACTCTTATACCACATTCTTAAATAATAACAAAAACTTAAATTAAAAGAAAACCCATTCGATACAACTTTTTAATGTCTATACCTAGGTTCCACATGCATATTCCCTGAGTCGGTTCACCACATGACCTCAGGTGCACCTCTATGTATTCTAGAGGCTGACGACTTGCAGTTAAGGTCTAATAGGTATCATGTGGAGACTATAATCTATTACTAAATGTAGAAAAATAGTATAAATAAATAAATAATAACCAAATGATAATAAAAAACAACCTAGATAATATAATAATCTATCATCATCCAAAAATAGATGACAAATCCAAAACTCAAATATATGACCATAACCCGATGTAGTAGATATGTCATGCCTTATATGTGTAAATATTCATATGATTACCCAAAATAAAGACACTCTGAAAACTCTCAAATGGGACATTGCATCATATATATATTATTCTTCAATATTCCATCTCAAATCCCAACTCAGCTATCTAACACAGTGTTCTTTCCCTTATCCTTTTCAATAAATATTAATTCTATTCAGTTAACGATCAAGTAGCCTCTGCAGGGTGTATGTACAACTAAATAGGCCACAAAAAATGGCATCTAAAGAATTATCCTTTAAATAAAAGTGTATTCAGTTCTATAAATAATAAATTAGAAATGTTAAATTAAATAGATTCTACATTTTATTTTTTTAATTAACTAGATTGGCCATTGGGTTCATAATGACACCCAAATGAATCATACCTTCTTTGTCCAATGATAATTTCCAAACCACCCACCAATGGTATATCACATTTAATTATTACATGTAATTTCATTATTCATTTAATTTAGATTTCCACATAAATAAATTTGGTTCCTAGAGAAATAATCTATCCCCCACAAGAATTCCAAGAAGAAGTCCCTATCCCATATATATGTGATCACATGAAAATTAATATATATAACTCAGGGGCCCGGTGTATATTTCCAGACCCCCGTGGATTTTAGGAGAAGTACTCTCTATCCCCCAATATAGTGTTCCCATCAAAAAAATCACATATCCTATTTCCACATTCATAACTCATTTATCATCCATTTCTATAACCCCTTATTCAACCAATTTCATAATCCAATTTATCAACCATACATCCAGGATTTCATTCAATTACATATATCAATTTTTCTCTTTTTCACATCTCAATATTATCATCCAATTATATTTTGGACACCCCATGGGTTTACATTAGGTTAGTTTCATCATCTCTAACATGTTCAACATGACCCATGAAGGGTCTCATAATGACCTGGAAAATCAATCTATTAATAAAATTTAAATTGATGTTTCCCAACATAGAAATAAAAATAACACAATTACAAACACAAAATTTTAATCAAGACTTTGGGAGGTGAAAATTTGAAAACCTACCCCAAGATCATTGATAAGAATTTTCCATACCAAATCCCTAATTATATATGGAATGGTCTAAATCGTAGCATGGATGAAGAACTAGGATCAAAACCTGGGACCAAGATCCAAGGAATAAATATCCATTAAAACATATATTTAAGCATCAACAATGGAGTAAAAATAATTCATATCTATCAATAAAGAGAGAATGTGAGATTTTAAACTAAATATGGAAAATATCACTTACTAGAGAGGGGTTGATCCATTAACTAGATATTTGATTCACCATGAAGAGGGTTCGTAGAGCCATATAATCATTCTGGAAGACTCCAAAATTAAGGGAAATCTTTTTTTCCCAATTATTATGTTTAGGATTATTAATCATTGATTTTTTAAATTAAAAATAAAAATCAGGGTATTTAATTTCCTATGATCATGGTTTCCTAGGAAAAGGCACATAGTTTAACAAAACATTACCCTTAATCAGCCCCCCTCCCCATAGGGTTCATGATTTCTTATAAGAGAAGAATACATTCAAAAAATATGTTCCAGAATTGTAAATCAATTATTTTTAGGGTCCATGGTTATGGGTGGGAGGCTGGATGAATTTGCCAAACTGTGCACTATATATTATGGCTCAAAAAAGGGGTATACTATTTTGATGATATCAGAGTTTTAATGGTAAAAGAACCATGATTCAGATTTTATGAATGAGTTTCACGTATCATTATAAGTAATCTATATTCTGAGAATATGTATGAGACACCATTCAAACATACACCATTTTCTATGATGCACTACTAGCATAAAATTACCAATAAGTCTAAGATATCGTCATGATATCACACAATAAAAGTGTCATAGAACTAGACTAAATAATTGAAAAATTATGAGACACTGTCAGTTGACACACTACTAGGCTTTCATTCATCCCGAAAATAATTTTTTTGAGTATGAGATATTTCCAGATGTCACACCACCAGACTCATTCTGCCTACATTAAAATGTTACCTATGTCTAAGACACTGTTAGTGCATTTACCATCAATGATTACACCATCAGAATATACGCTACTGATTGATAAACTACTAGCATACCAAAATTTTTGATAAGTTTAATACACCACCAATTTCATACCAGGAGTGAAACATACTGACAGTGTCATATTTCCTGAGAAACGTACCACCAATGTCATACTACCAGAGCAATGTACCTTTAGTGTCTCACCACCAAAACGCGAGGCACGAGAAATCTTAAGACACCATCACTATTTTATTACATATTTTTATATTATAATATTATTAGTTCTATATTTTTCGAATTTGATTAAATTTATTATTCTAATGATTTCCTCTTAAATGCTTGATAGAATACAATAGAAAATTTTGTTAGGATGTGCAGTATGATGAAGAAGCTACAAGATATTTTCCCACCTGTTCTCACAAATAAAAACATAGTGTGATCCCTCATGAATATCAGGTGATTGATGTATATAATAGAAGAGGAATTAAATGAAAAATTGAACTACTAATTAATGATGCTCAAACTACGTAAACATACATAGAGTTCAACCTTTTGAAAACTTAAAGAGCTCACCTACTGAAAGAATTCGAGAGGGAATTTGAATTGCATCATCACATCCAGTGACATCCATTACTCAGAAAAATAGGACTCTGTGATACTCTGTTTTAATGATGTTTTAAATATATTATGACATAAGGTTCATTGCTGAATAAAATCAAGATTCATCTGATGCATTCTATCAGAATGAGAATTTCAATACTCTTCATTTGTAGATACTTTTTTCTGTTTAAATTTATTACATTTTGAATAGTATTTGATATAATTTAATTTGTATACACCCATGGTCTCCTATACTAGACTGCAATATACACTATAATTTTTCAAACACATTTCATACTTGTTTTTTCCATAAATAAGAGTGTTTGAGGTCTTTGTGTAGTCTATCTCATTTACTCCCATGGAATAATATGAAAGAGGTTTTGTGTGACCTATATAGTGTTAACTATTATAAAAAAGGATTCATTTTGTGGATTATCTAGTTTATATTATATAAAAATATAAGTGGTGGGTGATCACCATGTGGAGAGGACAATGTCTCAACTTGAGAATGAACCTCTTCTATTAGTTATTTTTCTATGTGTTTTATTATTTATTTACTCTATTTTCTTATTAAAAATGAAAATAATGTTAATTTAAAAATATATATATACATTAATAGTTTATCATAATTTCTGTTCATATAGTATTCTGATGACAGAAAATAATTTCATATGATCAAATAAAATTATATATTATTCAACTGAGACCTAATCATTATTTTGAGAAATCATTAGAATGATTAAGATCTATATCATACTACTTATTTAGATCAACTGGTAATTTTTTAAATATTAGGGGGAATTAAAAATAATCTATTATAGGCATAAATTTAAATTGGGTAATCAATTAACCCCCCTCCTAAGATACTCACTTAAACAAATATTTGATGTCAGAGGAATTTGGTTCTTTAGTATTTATGTTTTCAAATTTGTTTTAACTGTGATTTTATTTGTTATCTAAAGATCATAATTTTTGTTAGCTCTAAACTTATTTCATTAAAATGGATAATCATCAAGATGATTTTCTACCAATAGATTTCATTTCATCAATGGTACAAATTATACCCAATAAAATATAAAGAAGGAAATGCACATTGAGAGTTTGGTTTTTGATATTTGGTATGCTATAGAAGATGAATATGTAATACCTGATACCGCTAGAAGCACTTGGTATGATGAAAAAATGAGCATAAAATAGTAATTATAAATCTGTGAATTTCATGTAATGTTCTCTTGGTGATGAAGATTTTAACAAAATATATTTTTTTAAAACTACTTTTGAGATTTGGGACACGTTGTTTATCTCCCATGTGTGAACTTCAAACGTTAAAGAGATGTTGCTTAATAATTATACTATTAAATCAGAAAATTTTAAAATGAAGCATGATGAGAACATTTCTAACATGTATCTTAGGTTTAATGACATTATCAATGTTGGATCAAAAAGTATGTATGTATGTCTATTAGATGGAACAATACAAGAGGGGGGTGAATTGTAGGTTTAAAAACCTTTGAGTTTTAGAATCTAAGAGATTAGTTTAAATGATCTTAAAATAATACAAATACAAACACTCACAATTGTATTGAATATAAAAAGGTATTATTTATTGTAATACTAATGAAATGTAAAACAATTGTATTCAAGATGAACACAATAATCAGAGTAATATAAAGATGAATGATTCTACCTAAAAGCATATAGAATCAATCAAAACAATATGAAATAGAATAGATGTAATTGAAACAATTACAAATTTATAAGAGATAGAAAAGGAAAGAAAAACAATTTCCTTTCTAATACAATTAGCATCGGAAATGAAAAAGAATTACAATTCTTTTAACCCAATGGGAAGGGTTATCCTTTCACCTAGGATAAAAGGTCTGTCTCACCAACACCTTAGTGAGCCCTCGATACGATGATCAGTTCGTCCATCTGTCTATCCCCAGTAGCCCTCGATACGATGATCGGTTTATCCGTCTGCCTATCCCCGACATCCCTCGATACGATGATCGGACCATCTGTCTGCATATCCTCGGCAGCCCTCGATTTTGTCGGTAATCAGCACCTCTGTCTTTCAATCACTTGAAAGCCCTCGATACGATGATCGGACTCACAAAGCACAAATCATGAGAGAAGTCACAACATCTCTCTCTAGAACAGATAGAAGCAAAGTATCACAGTTGTATCACGCTTGTTCTCTTGTCTATCATCTATTATTCCCCTCAGCTTCAAATGACCTCCTAGTTATAGGCCTCAGATTCCAATGGTCACATCTCCTCCAACATTCATATTTCTCCGAAAAACTCGGAGGGACATGGACACCTGGCATCATAACGGTCATATAGAAACAGAAAGCATGAAATCATTTTGATTAGTTTGTAACTAACTCAATGACATTGTATTGGTTAGAACAAGATATTTGAATATGATAATCAAGAGTACAATTTAAATTAAGCATGTGTTTTTGACAACGTAACAACACAAGTATGTAATGAAAGATATGAGAAGAAGAGTAAATACAATTTCCATATTCAGTACGATCAGCATGTTCAGTATGATCAGCATGGTCAGTACGATCAGCATGGTCAGTACGATCATCATGGTCAGTACGATCAGCATGATCAGTACGATCAGCATGCTCAGTACGATCATTTTGGTCAGTACGATCGGTATGGTCAGTATGATCAGCATGATCAGTATGATCATTATGGTCAGTACGATCAGCATGGTCAGTATGATATGATAGACAGGGTTAGTCTGATTAACTAGGCATTTGTGATTTACAAAACAAAACATAGAAGTCGAAATAGGACTTCTGACTCAAAAATCTCCCCCTTTATGGAAATCACAACACACAAAGTAAATATTACAATAAATACTTAACTCACCCTGAGTTATTGGAAACTGTTCTGAATAAGAAATTGAATACAACTAACTCCCCCTTAGGTATGGACTTTCCTAAGGATTGTATTCGTAGATTTTCCTTAAGAGTGTTGTAAAGAATTCTCCCCCTTTATAAAGCATTCTCCCCCTTTATAAACATTCTCCCCCTTTATAAACATTCTCCCCCTTTGTGATTTACAAAAAGAAAGGGGTAAAATTGAATTTTTTGAAAGGGTTAGAAAATAAACACAAGACAATGGATAAAAGAAATTTCATTACGATAACAATCAACACTAAACTTTAGAAAAAAACAAGTCACGTGTTTTCTCTTTCCTTGTCCTTTTTGATCCACTCATGAAGAACCACCTTCATCTTTTTTATCTCCTTATTGTCTTCAGAAATAGTATCACACTGAGACCTGAGAAGGGCTTGTTGATCTGCAAAGAGTTGATTCTGATTTCTGATTATCTCTTCCTGAACTCTGATTACTTCTTCAAGAGAATCAATTCTATCTTGAAAATTCTTGTTATCTTTGGATAACCCAGAGTTCTGTTTCATCAAGAGAACTATTTCATCTTTGAAAGATGAGACTTTCGAAAACTCAGCCTGAAAGGAATTCATTCTCTCCTGCAAGTCTTTAACTGAAGGAAAATCGGCTCATTGGGAAGACAAAAGATTCAACATTTCATCCATTTCTCTGTCAAGCTTATTGAAAGCAATTGAAATCTCATTTGACAACCTTCTTATATCTTCAATTTCTATCTCATGATCATTGATAGAGCTCTCTGTTTTGTACGACCACTTGGTCATCTTGTTGCAGGCCTTCTTATGAACAACCGAACTCTCTGAAAGAACATTCAAATCAGATTCAACTGACAAAAAATTCTTTCGTAATTCTTTTACAGAGACAAACTTCTTCTTTTGATTGTCAGTAATAAAATCAATCTTCCCTTCTAGCTTAGAAAAATATGGAATGGTCTTCTCAACCCTTCTCAAAACATGGACAATATTATCAGTCTTCTTGAGAGAGATTGTATGTTCTGAATCAGTATATTCATCGTATGAAGCCAGTTCATTCGATCAGCTTGAGTCAACAACTGGCTATTTTCATTTTTCTTTTTCTTTGTGCTTTCTTTCTTCTTCCACTCTATCACTAATGACAACAACTTTATCAGTGTGAGAGGATTGAGAACCTTGATTTTCTTGAGATGAAAATCTATTCGGAGTTTGTGCTTGATCGACACGAGGAACTTGTTGAATATCTTAAATTTGTTTTTGAACTGATTCCTCTCTACTCTTCTTTGAACTCTGAAAGAATTTTAAAATAAAATCTTATTCCTCGTCTTCAACTTCTTTTATTTCCTCAATCAATTGTTTTCCTTTTCCTTTCTCAGGAAGACTCTGTACGATGGGCTCTTGATGCACTTCTTCCGTCAATTGAGCACTAGCATCCCCAACCATTTTCAAGACTTTAGAGATATCAAGGTCTTGATCCTTTCTTTTCAAAATAGTTTTCTTTTTCTTTTCAGCCTTAAGGGTTTCTTCTACCCTTATTCTTTCTGCAAAAGCCACAGCCGGGTCAAGAACAAACATTGGATCACCTTCCTTTCTTCGTTCCTTATCCTTTCTCCATTTGGCTACAACCTCCTAACTGTACTATGGCTTCTTCTTAGGCTTTGAACTAGTTTGCGGATCATACTTTTGAGTAATACCAGTAGCTTTAATGTCTTTGGCTGGCATAGGTTCCGATTGATTCTGAGCCGATTCAGCTTCTACATCTCTGACAAAATGTTTTGAATTCTGATCAAAACAAACATTCAACTTCTTCATAGTATTTTTTCTAATCCAGGAGGGCTTCAAATCTATCAACTTCCCTTTCAAAGGAATGTTGAGAAACATCATACTCTCAAGAATAAAATTATTATGAATGGCTGGATACATAATCAAATGAGATTTTATTACCCCTGACTTTACATTCTTAATTATTTCGAAAACATATCCCATGAGATTTACTTTTCTCATATTTACTAGATATTCAAGCATAAAAATATCAGAAACTTTCAAAGTTTCTCTATCCCCTTTCCTTGGGATAAGAAAACCTTGCATCCATAAAGCCACAATCCTATTTTCCGGTGAAAGATGAGCCACTTTCCTTTTCTCTTCATTCACAACAAAAAGAGACTTCTCAGCGCTTTCTCTATTAAACGTACCGACTTCCTCTACTAGTTTGTGAGATGGACAAAAAGAATCCCCTTATATTGGGACATTAAGAAAATGTGCTGCTTGTTTCACAGACATAGATAGCTTTATATAGTACACATAAAAATTGATAGATGTCTTTATCGAAAGATATGGTTTTATAAAACTGACAGACTTCATCAAAGAGAACCAGATCTTGAGAAACAGGCCTTTCAACACACAAATGCTCCCATCCTTGAAACAAGATAATCCTCTTGATTGTAGAATCATACGAATCATAGAAGTCGCGGGAAACTAAACTCTCCCTTAAAAGGCATTTTTCTGAGAAATCCTTTGAGGACATATCGGCAGGACTATTGGAAGAAGACTGAGACATAAGGATGCTGTCGATGAAGGATCGTACGATGATTTAAAACAGTGGAGCAGAGCTCGCCTCAAAACCTGAAAAAAATGATGTGGGTTTGGGGAGGGGGGCTATTTATAGATGATAAAGGGTTTACCATTGATCTTATACGGTCAATATTAGAGGAAAACAGATCAATGGTTAGGATTAAAAATGAAAGAAAAAGAAAAAAATGGAAAGTACCTGCTGGAGAATGTAAGGTTATTGTTGGTTTTAGTAATGTTCAAAAGAAAACACAAACGTACGAAGTAAAAGAATACTATCAATCGTCATACCGATGGAAAACAAAGTCGTTACCATTAAAAGAAAAGCCGATGTAAAAGAGTCTCGTTACAATTAACTAACAATATGATAGAAAACAATCTCGTTACAATGATCGGTAAGTATGATGGAAAAGAAATTCATTACCATCATCGGTCGATACGATGGAAATGAAATTCATTACCATCATCAGTCGATACGACGGAAAAGAAATTCATTACCATCATCGGTCGATATGATGGAAAAGAAATTCATTACCATCATCAGTCGATACGATGGAAAAGAAATTCATTACCATTATCGGTCGATACGATGGAAAAGAAATTAATTACCATCATCGGTCGATACGATAGAAAAGAAATTCATTACCATCATTGGTCGATACGATGGAAAAGAAATTCATTACCATCATCGTTCGATACGATGGAAAATAAATTATTAGTTTTTCAAAATCCAATTTTTTTATGATCCAGAAGGGTTATATAAAATAATTTTAGGAATCCACATTTGTTTTGGAAAATGAGCATTATGAAATCCTAAATATTGAGTTCTGTTAAGAGAACAATCTCTTCTCTAGTGTCCACCACATTAGCACTTAGAACAAAAAGAGGTTTTTTGAGGAACAAAATAGTTATTACTAAAACCAGGTATGTAATAAGTATAACCAAGACCAAAACGATTTCTCAAAGATCTATTTTGAGAATTCATCTTGTCAAATTTTTCCTTCCCATGAGTAAAGTTTGACAAACATTTTTTCAATGAAAAAATTTCTGACTTTAATTTTAAAACTAAATTATTATTTTCCAAAACATTTGAATTTGAAGTAGAGCTAGACTCTAATATATTTTTCATTGAAATTACATTTTCAAGAGCCTTAGAAAGGTTATCCTTATCATATTTGACTTTCTCAAGGGGTTTTAAAATACTTTCGAAATCAGAATTTTTCACATCAAGATCTTTAGAAAGATCTAATACATCTTTAGTTAAAACTGAAATTATAGAATCTTCTTTCTCAAGATTCTTCATGAGTTTAGAATATTCATTCTCAAGTAATTTAGCAAATCAAGATACTTCTTCAAAAGAAGGTAATATATCATCTTCTGATGATTCAGATTCATCATTTGAAGATTCATAATATCTATTATCAGTATAATTTTCATTCAAAGAGCCATTTGTAATAGCTTCAGCATTGTGTACCTTAACCATGAGACAATGATCATCAATTGGTAATGTGGCTAAAAATCCAATATTTTTCTGTCTTGAGGACTCATATTCTGAAGAATCATCTGAAGAATCACTACCACTTGCACTCCAGGTATCATTTTCCTTCAATAATTTCTCTGTCTTATAAAACCTTTTATTGTTTGTTTGTTTGTGAGTGTTTCTCCTTTTTATCTTTCCTCTTCAGTAAAGGACAATCAGGCCTTATATGTCCTACTTTATTACACTCATAACATGTTACCTATGAGTCTTTCTTATCCTTCATATCTTTATTTTTGAATCTATTATGGAAGTCTTTCTTTTCAACAATCTTGTTCATCCTCCGAGCAAGATTGGCTAACTCATTATCCGAAAGATCACAATCACATGAATCAGATATAACTTTCTTGGATTTGGATCTTGTAATCCTTTCAGGTGTTTTAGCTTTAGATGCAAAGGATACACTACCATTCCCATTCTTCTTCTTGTTAAAATAATCATCTCTCTTCATTCTTGTCTCGTGCTTTAGAAGAGTTCCAAAGAGTTCATCTAGAGAAATCTGGGAAACTTTTCTATTTTCATCAATAGCTGTCCTTTTTGACTCCCATTCATTTGGCATTATATCTATAATTTTATCAACTAGAGATTCATCATCAAGACCTTTTTATCCTATAGATTGTAAGCTGTTGACAATTGTCATAATCCTTTATTTCACTTTACATACTGGCTCTCCATAAGGAAAAATAAATCCATGATATTCTGCTCGAAGCATTTCTCTTCTAGTTTCTATAACCTTGGATGTACCAAAATGAGTGACTTACAATTTCTTCCAAATGCAGTTGGATACTTAATATGAAGATAGCTGACTGTATATATTCCTGGTCATAGAGCATAATAAATTATTGCATACCTTGTAATTCAATTGATATTTTTTCTTCTCTTGGTTAGTGATAGTACTGACTTCATTGTCAGGAATTTTGTAAACCTCCAGTAAGCATAATAAAATTGTCTACACTAGTATTGATCACAAAAGTCTTCATACGATCTCTCCAATACTCATAATCATTCCCATCAAAGATAGGTGGTCTAGAAGGATTCGGATTGTCTATTAACCCAATATTAATTCCTGCCATCTAAAAAAAACTTTTCCACTCAACACGTTAGTGTAGTAAGTATTTAAGATAGTAATATGAAAGAAATAGAACAAGAAATACAAATCAGTAGAAAAACTCCTCTGATACCAATTGTTGGATTGAATAATTATGTATGTATGTCTATTAGATGGAAAAATACGGGGGGGGGGGTGAATTGTAGGTTTAAAAACCTTTGAGTTTTAGCAACTAAGAGATTAGTTTAAATGATCTTAAACTAATACAAATACAAAGACCCACAATTGTATTGAATATAAAAAGGTATGATGTATTGTAATACTAACGAAATGTAAAACAATTGTATTCAAGATGAAAACGATAATCCGAGTAATATAAAGATGAATTATTCTACCTTAAAGCGTATAGAATCAATAAAAACAATATGCAATAGAATGGATGTAATTGAAACAATTACAAATGTATAAGGGATAGAGAAGGAAATAAAAACAATTTATTTTCTAATACAATTAGCAGCGGAAATGTAAAAGAATTACAATTCTTTTAACCCAAAGAGAAGGGTTATCCTTTCACCTAGGATAAAAGGTCTGTCTCACCAACACCTTGGTGAACCCTCGATACGATGATCGGTTCGTCCGTCTACCTATCCCCAACAGCCCTCGATACGATGATCGGTTCGTCCGTCTGCCTATCCCCGGCAGCCCTCGATATGATGATCGGACCGTCTGTCTGCCTATCCCCGACAGCCCTCGATTTTGTAGGTAATCGGCACATCGGTCTTTCAATCACTTTAATGACCTTGATACTATGATCGGACTCACAAAGCACAAATCATGAGAGAAGTCACAACATCTCTCTCTAGTACTTGATAGAAGAAAAGTATCACAGTTGTATCACGCTTGTTCTCATGTCTGTCGTCTATTATTCCGCTCAACTTCAAATGACCTCCTATTTATAGGCCTCGGATTCCAACGGTCACATCTCCTCCAACGGTCATATTTCTCTGAAAAACTCAGAGGGGCATGGACACCTGGCATCATAACGGTCATATTGAAACAAAAAGCATGACATCGTTTTGATTAGTTGGTAACTAACTCAACGACATCGTATTTGTTGGAACAAGATATATGAATAAGATAATCAAGAGTACGATTTAAATTAAGCATGTGTTTTTGAAAAAGTAACAACACAAGTATGTAATGAATGATATGAAAAGAAGAGTTGATACAATTTCCATATTCAGTACGATCAGCATGTTCAGTACGATCAGCATGGTCAGTATGATCAGCATGGTCAGTACGATCAGCATGATCAGTACGATCAGCATGCTCAGTACGATCAGCATGATCAGTATGATCATTATGGTCAGTACGATCAGTATGGTCAGTACGATCAGCATGATCAGTACGATCATTATGGTTTGTACGATCAGCATGGTCAGTACGATACGATAGACAAGGTTAGTCCAATTAACAAGACATTTGTGATTTCCAAAACAAAACATAGTAGTCATAAGAGGACTTTTGACTCAACAATCAATACAATGATCTCACATGAAATTCATGTAGTTGATAAGAACTAAAAAATGAGGTTTGTAAGATGTTTACCTAAAAGATGGAGAGAAACTTCATTTTCAATAAGAGAATCATGTGATATAAGTAAAATTCTTGTCAAAGAGTTGATTGGAATGATTATGATGAATCAAAGAGAACTAAAATACAATCTTGAAAAAGATGAAGACCCCAAACGTTTTTCAGTATATAAGGCCCCGACCATAAACCTTAGTTAATATTGAATTAAATGAATAATTCACATTGAGGATCTTTTCAGGATTATAGTTTTAGAGAATTAGGACATAACTATTACATCTCAAAAGATTACAAAGTAGAATCTTCTACTATGTTTCCATAAAATAAAAACTCTTAAAAATAAACATGTCTAGATCCATATTTTAGGTAGCATGACTTTACCTTGATCCTAACCTTGACCCTATTCCACGTTATGTCCAGTGAAAAACATTTCAAAAACTTGGGATGAGAATAAAAAGCTCAGTAAGGGATACACAAAGAATGAAAACTGTTAGTTTTTCAAAACAACAAGTAAACCATGAATACATTAACAAAGTAATTATTTTCACCGTTTCAAAGTAGTAAAAACTCTTCACCGAATAAAAGTTAATTACTTACCCTTCTGTAACCAAAAGATTACCATAAAACCCATATAAAGATCACATAACATATAAAGGTAACTTGGGACATAAACATACTTAAGTGTAATAACCATACGGTTGACTTCCACACATACTTAATGGAATAGCCATATGGCCGACTTCCACACATACTTAATGGAATAGCCATACGGCTGACTTGCATACCCAATGTAGTGGAGGTTATAACGTAACCACCCATCCTGGTATTCAGGACACCACCCGTCATATGGTTTATCACGTAACCACCCGTAAAATGTCCAAGTACCATCATTACACATAAAATATTGAAAATCTAAACATTTCAATAACAACATTTCATTTGCAATCAAAATAACTAATTCCAAGATATTGAATTAATCAATCCATTTTCAAAAATCATTTAAAAGAGATTTTTGAATCAAAGAGTCCCATACCACTTTGAATCTTTTATTGGAATTATAATTTTAAAACATTAATGTCCATATAAATAAATAATGAAAACCATTTTGAAAACATGGACATTAAAGATAAAGATTGAGAATAATAAATCATTAAAACATTTAAAATGATATTTTGTTAAAGAGTTTTTAACAAAATGAGAGACTCTTGAATACAAATAATTGCGGAATAACATTTAATCTGAACTTTATAATATCATGAGAATAAATGGATTCATGATATAATATGACAAAGGACAGTATACACACTATATAAGAGTGGATTGGTGTATAACAACAATGAAGTCTCTAAAGAAATGTAAAATGAGATAAAATCCATTATAAAGAAGGTATCCTTAAATTAAGGATAAATCAATCTCATAATTATGTGTGACAAATATAAATACACCCAATATAGGTGGATATTAAGTGTAAAACAATCAAAGGTCATTCACACGTATTCAAAGGATGACATCTTCAATAACTACATGTTGAACCCAAAGAAATCGAAATTGGGTTAAGAAGTTCCCTTGGTAAAATTCGACAGCCTAACGGCGTCACATAAAATTTTACAAAAAGGGTTGATGAAAGAGATAAAGGGTATCTCATTAGTGGGACATAAAATCTACATCAATAAGGATATATTAGAACATATCCCAACATAACAATATGTGAATTAAAAGACCCAACAAAATAAGTCTTTTAAAAAGAGGATGGTGAAAGGTTCCCTTACCGACTTGGGTATCTTTCGAAAGATACACCCCATGAAAGAAAGACAATACATCATTGATGTAAATACTCATAAACGAAAGTATATTACTCAAATAGTAGAATAAGTGGAAGTACATACACCACTCAAAGGAAATTGTGGCAAATGTAGCATAAATCTGATGGGAATAAAAGTGAGATGAAAAATCCCTTACGAAAACTCGGCAGCCTAACGACGCCACATAAAACATCCAAAATGGATTGATGAGAGAGAATAGGGTATCTCATCATATGAACAATAAAAATTACAGTAATATTAATATAAAAGAACATCCTAATCACAAGAAATATGATCTTTGAAGGAATGACGTAAAAGAGTGTACTTAAAAAGAAAGAGAGGAGTAGGATCCCTTACCTCGGGTTTGACTTGACTCGATCGTTCTTTAATCTCCTGAATAATAAAATTGAGTTAATTTATACTTCCTTATGAAGCTTTTTGATGTATATTATTCTTTTTATATCACTTATTACCATGTCATAGACATTATGTAATCATTTAAGATAATAATGTTTGTTTTGTCGATACTTGGTTCTTAAGTTGAAAGTGGACTTCTTACAATTACATGTTGTTCGTGTGGTCAAAGGTTAATTATATCCAGAATTTTATTCATCATGTATATATCATAAATATCATATATATCCAATATATTCATGCATTTATAATATTACATAACATTTAGAGTTAATAAATGAAATGCACCGTTCATGGAGACGGTAAGCCATACGTACGCATGAACGCTACTTCCATTTCTATTTCATATTTAATGGAATTAAAACATAATAATACACAATAGTATTTTAATTCCAGTATGGTATCATATATAATATCATTAAATATATCCTTTATACTTACCACATATTGTTTTAACGAATCAAATCACTTTGAGGGGGTGGTAGTCCGCATTTCCTTAAATGATGATATCACGTTTACCCATAATGGAAACTCTAAAGGTATGCCATAAATGAAAAATAGAGAAGCTTAAGTAAAACATAAACATATTGGATATCATATATAAATATATTTTCATCTTAATGGACACTTTTTAAGGTGTTAGAAGAATGTTGAACAATGATAGTTTCAGGAGGCAGAAATTCGTCATCCACGGAAACAGTATGTTCTTTAACCATTAGATGTAGATGTGTGTAAGTGTAGCTCGAAAACCTCTTATAAAAACATCCTAGTATATTTTATATACTGGATTTGTTACAATATAAATTAATAAAAAGAGTTTAGGGGGTTGGAGAAGAAAAATAAAACAAAAGGACTCATGTGAAGGCATTACCTTAAAATCAAATAACTTCCTTTGATTTGAGCTCAAAGGCTCCCTTGGAAAGGATTATGCCCAAATTGATGCTTCAAGGAGTTAGAGAGAGATGTGTAGAGACAAAATGGGAAGGTTTTGTCTGAGACAAAGGCTTTGGATGTGTGGGTATGGAGGTAGAGGTGGGGGCCTTTTATAAGAGGAGAGGAGGGGCACTCTTGGAAAGTAAGCAAATGTTACTTTATTTGAAAATGACTTTCGGATTTAAAAGGTCCCACATTGATTAAATTCGTGGATAAGGTGATAATGGTTCTAAATACACCCATCCAAAAGGTTTTGGACATGTTTAGGTCTTAGATATTTCATTATCTTTCCATTTTATTTAAATCGTTAAATAATGACGTCATCGCTGCATCATCATGATGTCATAAATAATTTAATTTATTTAATGTCTAAAATTTATAAAAAATAATATGATGTAGAAAATATTTTTAGTTTTACAATGACTATTTATTGTAAAAAATATGACTTGTATAACCCCATGTAAAAATTGTTTTAGTAAAACATCTCATGTTTGTGTCATTTTTACTTTAACATTAAATAAAAAGATATTTATGTCATTTCCCAACCAACGTGGCTCCATGGGGTCCCCAAGTTGTCCCATGTATTGTATTGGTCTTCCATGACACATACAATGAGATTAGGACATGTTTCTAGGTCATTTCATTTTATAAAAACATTATTCTTACCATAAACTACAATAATTACCTCTAATCGCGATTAAAAACTTAATAAGTTATTCACCAAAAAATTATTCTTATCCCATTGAACCACATTTTACTTCTTAATGAAAACTATGTATGTCAGATTTTTGAAATTAAAATCACAGAGATGGAAAAATTTCATTTAAACGGAAAAATTAGTTTTTATAAGTGCCACTTAGTGGTTTCACTATTCATCAAAAATTGAAGTTTTTCAGAAAAATCCCGAAAATTCACCCTAAGCTATATTTTATATTCAGAATTAAAAAATGAAGACTATTTTACAGAATTAAAAACATATAAGTCACATTAATTAATTTAATAATTAATTCCCGCTGTCAGAGCAAATAGCGTGTTTTTATGAAATAATAAGTTTCGGAAGATTGACACTAGTTTAAGTCTGATTTCAAAGTGAAATTAATTTCAACGACCACAATTGGATTTAATGGTAAAAATATATTATAATTTCACTTTAAAACCAATTCAAAAGATAATATAATCATATAAATAAATTAGATTAAAAAGAGGTTTTGAAATAAAATACAACATTTTACACTATTCATTAAAAAAAGAACTTTATCGGAAAGATACCAAAAATTTACACAAAGTAAGTTTTGATGTCCCAATTCTTAAGAAGATTTTTATTTGGTCCAATATAATGTATTAGAGTGAAAAAAAACTATATTTAATGATGGTTCGCCATCAAAAGGCGATAAGTGAACCTTTAGTGAAAACTAGGGCATATACGACTAAAATTGAATTCATTCTGTATTTTAAGCCTTTATCATTTATTGGATAAATGTAAAAACGTTTAAAAAAATAGATAATCATATTTTAGTTATTTATATCCATTCTCGCCAATACAATGGCTACATGTTAACTACCATTTAAAATAATATTATTTTATTATTAAAGTGCAACATAAGATTCCCAAGAAACTCGTTGTTGCGTGTTGGGTACGCCATCGAGCATACCGTCCCCTTTAAAGTCATATTAATATTTTATTCACAAATATGGATAAATATGAAAATTTCATATTCATTATTTACCAGCGGTGTTACATCCTTCCCCCTTTTGGGAATTGCGTCCTCGCAATTTTCAAAATTGAGCTTGGAAACATCCTTGAAAGTCCCACATCGGAACAAGAGTTGGTAAAACATTCACTTTAAAATAATGGAAGATAAGTACAAAGGTCACCCGAGTTAACCCATACTAGGATTCCGTGTTCTAAAATATGGACATGGAGGAAAAATACAAAGGGTCATGTTCTGATGGAGAGTGATAGAAAACATGTTCAGGATAAAGTTAACCACAAGAAAATCACAAACTTTTGATGGGTTAAACAGTATTTGATCCCCCATTAGGAAATGTTAATAGACAAAATTTTTGTTTTAAGTTACTTTTTATTGAGTAATTTATTCATAAGGAAAGATAATCACTTATCATGTTGACTTTCAACTTTTACACAAACTCATATTTTCTCCAAAAGACGAGTATTTAGGAAGGCTTGTTCACATTAAGAGTACTATAATCAACTTCTAGAGAATAACCTAATCCAAAAAAGAGAACTATATACATCCAATGTCTTTAGACCAAAACCAAAACCAAAAAGGCTAGTACAAGATCAGATAATCCAGAAAAGGATAACCCCTTATAAAAAGAAAATATATTCTTAATCTCCAAAATTTTTCCAACAAAACCCAAAGTTCAACGAGGACCATTCGATAATCAATTTGTCCATAAAATTATTCAATCTAAACCAAACTAAGATTGAAACCGAAATATTTGAGGGATTTAGTCACATATTCTTCTAAGTTAGATCGTATCATTTATCTCCAAACAACATCAGTTGCTCTTAATGTCTCGTATTGAAAAGTAATTAACCTAATCACATATCCTCCATGATAGGTTAATAAATATCCATAAATAACCCAAAATCAACCTACTCTTAATTCATAAAATCATTTAACTAAAAAGAATCAATAAAACTAACCAGGGATATCACGTAGTCCAGTGGTAGTCGATAAATACCAGTCGCACTTTGGTTGTGGGTTCGATTCCCGCAACTTTTTCCGACACGATGGGTAGTCACACGGTCTGCGTGATGTCCTTTTCCCAAAACTATATAATTCTCAAATCATTCCCCAAAAAGGGATAAAATCATCAAAAATAACCATAACATAATTTAAACTCAATTTTATCTCATGCCATTCACTTCAATCATAACATATAGTAACCCATAATTACCTCAAAAGTAAGGATCATATAAACCCAAATGGTTCTTTATAATTATTTCCACAAAAGAAAAGATAACTATTCCTTGAATAAAATTTTCATATATTGAACATCAGGGTTACACATAATATAAAAATTCTTCAAATGTAACACCATCATCAAAAGAGACTTAATACTCTTAAGAATTTCACCATAACTCTTAAAGCCCTTATAAGTTGGCATCTTACTCATTAAACATTCTTCATGATCCATTAACAATTCCTTTCCAACTTATTCCGAAATACCTCTTTCCTACAAACAAAATCATGAATCATATCCTAAGATTCCAAAATAGGAAAAAAATATTCATGAAATAATACATACCTTTGATTGTTCATTTTCAGTTTCTTCATCCTCAATCAGAATGTCATTAGGTATTGGTAAACGAACATTTGTACGCTCTTGGTGATCCTATTCATGAGACTTCTTCATAGAACATGTGTTTGCATAATGACCATGCACACCACATTTAAAACATTCAATTGATCCCTCAGAAAGAACTTATTTCCCTTTCCTCAAGTCAACTGGATGCTTCCTTCTTCCATGGAAGGTTCTTTCTTTATGACCTTAATTTCCACATCTATAGCATATTTCTATCGCTTTGAAACATTTTCGTAGGTGTTTCTTTCCACATCTTTGACACATAGGTTTTTTAACACACTTACCTTTATGATTATTACCTGTACTTCCGTAGGGATTTGTTTCTCGCATATATGATGCCTTAGAGAAATCACCAAGGTTCAGGTGGTCAATCATGACTCCAGATAGTTGGTTGAGGATAATCAAAAGAGTTATCATTGCAGCTCCCATATCATTCAGTTGCTTGGTCAAAAAACTATCACAGTTTCCTTCACATCCACTGTTGCTTTGGTGCCTACTAGATCCAGCCATTTACTAAAACCAAAAAGGTCAGTGTGAGTATATCAAAAAAACCATCATGTACTAATGAGGAATATAAACACTAATATATACATACTCATTCACTTTATCTAAAACTAGGACTCTTTATTTAATCCTAACCATTATGTTAATGCCACTTATGCTTAAAGAATACCCTAACCTCTAAAGTTACCTAAACCGACCTCTGATACTAACTATAAGGCCCCATCCTTAAACCTTACTTAATCTTGAGTTATTACAAGATTACACATTGAGGATCTTTTCAGGTTTAGAGTTTTAGATAATTAGATCATGAAACTTGCATTACATTCCACATTTAAACAAAGTGGTTACATAGAAGACAGTATTCATTCTTCCCATCAACGGAAAAATATTTAAAATAAAAAATGGATTCTTTCTTGACACATCCTTGACACTATCATCACATCATGTACCTTTCCCTTGACCTGTGAAAAACATTTCAAAAACATGGGATGAGCATTAAAAGCTCAGTAAGGGATACACAAAGAATGAAAACTGTTAGTTTTTCAAAACAATATGTAAACCATGAATACTTAAACAAAGTAATAATTTTCACCTTTTCGAAGTAGTAAAAACTCTTCACTGAATAAAAGTTCATTACTTACCCTTCTGTAACCAAAAGATTACCATAAAACCCATATAAAGATCACATAACATATAAAGGTAACTTGGGACATAAACATACTTAAGTGGAATAACCATATGGTCGACTTCCACACATACTTAATGGAATAGCCTTACGGCCGACTTTTATACATACTTAATTGAATATCCATATGGCCGACTTCCATACCCAATGCATTGGAGGTTTTAACATAACCACCCATCCTGGTATTCACGGCACCACCCGTCATATGGTTTATCACGTAACCACCCGTAAAATGTCCAAGTACCATCATTACACATAAAATATTGAAAATATAAACATTTCAATAACAAAATTTCATTTTCAATCAAAATAACTAATTCCAAGATATTGAATTAATCAATCCATTTTCAAAAATCATTTAAAATAGATTTTTGAATCAAAGTGTCCCATACCACATTGAAGCTTTTATTGGAATTATAATTTTAAAACATTAATGTCCATATAAATAAATACTTAAAACCATTTTGAAAACCTTGACATTAAAGATAAACATTTAGAATAATAAATCTTTAAAACATTTAAAATGATATTTTTGTTAAAGAGTTTTTAACAAAATGAGATACTCTTGAATACAAATAATTGCAGATTAACATTTAATCCGGACTTTATAATATCATGAGAATAAAGGGATTCATGATATAATATTTCAATGGATAGAATACACACCATATAAGAGTGAATTGATGTGTAACAACAATGAAGTCTCAAAAGAAATGTAAAATGAGATGAAATCCATTATAAAGAAGGTATCCTTAAATTAAGGATAAATCAATGTCATAATTATGTGTGACACATATAAATACACCCAATATAGATGGATATTAAGTGTAAAAAAATCAAAGGTCATTCGCACACATTAAAAGGATGAAATCTTCAATAACTACATGTTGAACCCAAAGAAATCGAAATTGGGTTACGAAGTTCCCTTGGTAAAATTCGACAGCCTAACGACGTCACATAAAATTTTACAGAAAGGGTTGATGAGAGAGATAAAGGGTATCTCATCACTGGTACATAAAATTTAAATCAATAAGGATATATGAGAACATATCCCAACATAACAATATGTGAATTAAAAGTCCCAACAAAAGAAGTCTTTTAAAAAGAGGAGGGTGAAAGATTCCCTTACCGAATTGGGTATCTTTCGAAACATACACCCCATGAAAGAAAGACAATAAATCATTGATGTAAATACTCATAAACGAAATTATATTACACAAATAGTATAATAATGGGATGTACATACCCCACTCATGGGAAATTGTGGCAAATGTAGCATAAATCTCACGGGAATAAAAGTGAGAAGAAAAATCCCTTACGAAAACTCGGCAGTCTAACGACGCCACATAAAACTTCCAAAATGGATTGATGATAGAGAATAGGGTATCTAATCATATGAAAAATAAAAATTACAGTAATAGTAATATAAAAGAACATCCCAATCACAAGAAATATGAGCTTTGAAGGAATGACATAAAAGAGTGTACTTAAAAAGAATGGGAGGAGTAGGATCCCTTACCTCGGGTCCGACTTGACTCGATAGTTTTTTAATCTCATGAATAATAAACTTGAGTTAATTTATAATTCCTTAAAGACCTTTTTAAAGTTCATTATTATTTTTATATCACTTATTACAATGTCATAGACATTATGTAATCATTTAAGTTAATAATGTTTGTTTTGTCGATACTTGGTTCTTAAGTCGAAAGTGGACTTCTTACAATTACATGTTGTTCATGTAGTCAAAGGTTCATTATATCCAGAATTTTATTCATCATGTATATATCATATATATCATATATATGCAGTATATTCATGCATTTATAATGTTACATAACATTTAGAGTTAAGAAATGAAATGCACTATTCATGGAGACGGTAAGCCGTACGTACGCATGAACACTACTTCCATTTCTATTTCATATTTAATGTAATTAAAACATAATGATAAATAAAAGTATTTTAATTCCTGTATGGTATCATATATAATATCATTAAATATATCCTTTATACATACCACATATGGAATTAACGAATCAAATCACTTTGAGGGGGCGGTAGTCCACACTTCCTTAAATGAATATATCGCGTTTACCCATAATGGAAACCCTAAAGGTATGCCATAAATGAAAAATACATAAACTTGAGTAAAACATAAAAATATTAGATATCATATATAAATATAGTTTCATCTTAATGGCCACATTTTATGGTGTTAGAAGAATGTTGAACAATTATCGTTTCGGGAGACAGAAATTCGCCATCCACGGAAACAGTATGTTCTTTAACAATTAGATGTAGGTGTGTGTAAGTGTATCTCGAAACCTTTTAATAAAAACATAATAGTATATTGAAGATACTGTATTTGTTAAAAAATAAATGAATAAAAAGATTTTAGGGGGTTGGAGAAGCAAAACAAAACAAAATGACTCAAGTAAATACATTACCTTAAAATCGGGTAACTTTCTTTAATTTGAGCTCAAAGGCTTCCTTGGAAAGGATTATTACCAAAGTGAGTATTCAAGGAGTTATAGAGGGATGTGGAGAGACAAAATGGTCAGGTTTTGGCCGAGCCAAAGGCTTTGGAAGTGTGGGTAAGGAGGTAGAGGTGGGGGCTTTTTATAAGAGGAGAGGAGGGGCACTCTTGGAAAGTAAGCAAATGTTAATTTATTTGAAAATGAGTTTCAGATTTAAAAGGTCCCACATTGATAAAATTCGTGGATAAGGTGATAATGGTTCTAAATCAACCCGTACAATAGGTTTTGAACATGTTTAGGTCTTAGATATTACATTATCTTTCCATTTTATTTAAATCGTTAAATAATGAGGTCATCGCTGCATCATCGTGATGTCATAAATAATTTAATTTATTTAATGTCTAAAATTTATAAAAAAATACAATGATGTAGGAAATATTTTTATATTTCCAATGACTATTTATATTCAACAATATGACTTGTATAACCCAATGTAAAAAATGATTTAGTAAAACATCTCATGATTGTGTCATTTTTACTTTAACATTAAATAAAAAGATATTTATGTCATTTCCCAACCAAAGTGCCTCCATGGGGTACCCAAGATGACCCATGGATTTTATTGGTCGAAAATGACACATAAAATGAGGGTAGGACATGTGTCTAGGTCATTTGATTTTATTAAAATATTATTCTTACCATAAACTACACTAATTACCTCTAATCACGATTAAAAACTTAAGAAGTTACTATTCACCAAAAAATTATTTTTATCCCATTGAACCACATTTTACTTCTTAATGACAACTATTTATGGCGGATTTTTGAAATTCAAAACACAATGATGGAAAAATCTCATTTAAACGGAAAAATCAGTTTTTATAAGTACCACTTAGTGGTTTCACTATTCATCAAAAATTGAAGTTTTTCAGAAAAATCCCAAAAGTTCACCCTAAGCTATATTTGATATTCCGAATTCAGAAATGAATTATATTTTACAAAATTCAAAACATATAAGTCACATTAATTAATATAATAATTAATTCCCGCTGTCAGAGCAAATTGCATGTTTTTATAAAACAATAAGTATCAAAAGATTGACCCTAGTTTAAGTCTGATTTCAAAGTGAAATTAATTACAATGACCACTATTGGATTTAATGGTAAAAATATATTCTAATTTAACTTTAAAACCAGTTCAAATGATAATCTAATAATGTAAATAAATTAGATTATAAAGAGGTTTTGAATTAAAATACAACATTTTACACAATTCATTAAAAAAAGAACTTTATCGGAAATATATCAAAAATTTACACAAAGTAACTTTTGATGTCCCAATTCTTAAGAAGAGTTTTATTTGGTCCAATATAATGTATAAGAATGAACAAAACTATATTTAATGACGGTTCGGCATCAAAAGGCGATAAGTGAACCTTTAGTGAAAACTAGGGCATATACGCCTAAAATTGAATTCTTTCCGTATTTTAAGCCTTTATCTTTTATTGGATAAATGTAAAAACATTTAAAAACATATATAATCATATTTTAGTTATTTATATCCATTCTAGCCAATACAATGGCTACATGTTAACTGCCATTTAAAATAATATTATTTTATTATTAGAGTGCAACGTAAGATTCCCAAGAAACTCGTTGTTGCGTGATGGGTACGCCATCGAGCATAGAGTCCCCATTAAAGTCATATTAATATTTTATTCAAAAATATGGATAAATATGAAAATGTCATATTTTTTATTTACCTGGGGTGTTACACAGTATCTTTCACAAAAACCACCCTTAGACGAAAAATGATAAAAGTCTGATAAGTTATATGATTCTAGTTCTAGTGATAGTGAATAACAAACTAGAAAAGATGAGGGAATATATCCCCTAGATAGATGGTTTATGATGTTATACAAGAAAAAAAATGTTATTTAGAAAACCAAACTATAAGGGAATGTATGATCATAGACGAAACTATAAGCAATATTGAATGAAAATGTATGACAATTAAAAGTTAGTTGTATACTATGAATGAAAAAGAAAGTTTGTAAAAAATATGTCTATTCTAAGCTGAAAAACAAAAAGGAATATTAGGACAAGGATAGAAGATTCATGAAGGCCATGATTTCCTACTAGAGTTCATCTTCTGGACGTTAAATTGACTTATATTCATCACCTGTTAAAAATATTGAAAGATACAATTTGTGATTTTGGACCAAATTCAATGTGGTACTTGATTTATATACTGTTTCTGATATTTCAAAGGTATATGGTTCTTGATAATTCCAATAATGAACAACTTGATGATAACATGTAGAATGATGAATTATTTTAACACTGCACCATGATAGTGGTTACCATTAATGAGTTAAAGGATATTTATAAAAGTATTTAAAGACATCATTATCTATCAATAATATAATGTATGAACTATCTATAGAAAAAGTGAAAAATGTTCAATTGCTCAAAACAAATAATGAACATAAACTGTCTAATGATCAATTGAAGAAATTCTATAAAAAAATTTCAAATGGTAGAGAGATTCTTATACAAATTGTGGGAATGAAAGTTGCTCCAAAATATGTTAATGGGTAAAATATGAACCAAGATAGTGGGGAATAAGAAAGAATAATTTGTTTCTTAAATATATGCATGAATATTCAAATACTAATAATTTTTCCAATAGGCCAAAAAAAATTTATATCTTAATGTTTTCAATCTATTTATAGGGAACCCGTGTGGATAAAATGGGTCCCCAAATCCTTTATTTCTATCTTTTCTGGACCCAAAAAATTTTGAGTACGAAAATCATTTCTTAATTAAATGTTTTTTGTAGTAAAACTTCTTCAAGACCTCTAGTAGAAGTCAATCGTACATAGAAAGTGGATGTTCAAGAAATATGATTGGATATTATTCATGATATTCGAGCTTGATAATGTTTTATGGTGGAAATGTAACCTTTTGTGATAATGAAAATGATAAGATAGTTTTCTTATGTAAGACTGATACAAAGATGTTTTTTTTAATTTCAATGGTTCTATATTTTTATGGTATAATTTATAATTTTCTTAGAATTTATCAATTATGTGATGACACTTTTATGTTAGGTTTGAGAATGATGCTTTTAATTAATTTTTTCTTTAAAAATTCTATAATTTTTAATTTCATTTAAATTACATTGTTTATGATATTCATTTAAATTCCATTGTTTCTCAAAATGTTTTTTTTTCTTAAGTACCTTACACAATGTGTCTTGGATTTGGAATAATAAACAAGGCCGTTACAACATTCACTCACATAGAGATATAACTAGGAAACAGTTAGTAAGGGATACACGTAAGTTCAGGTTCCCAACTGATAAAGTCTATAAAACATGTCAAAAATGAAAAACATCTGAAATGTTATTTTAAATAAAATAATGGATTTTTAAACTCTCAAACTCTTGCGTTTGATCACAATTATTTGTTTGGACCATATAGTGTGTCATCTATTTCTAAGTATCACTATATATATATATATTATAGATGATTTTCCATGGTATACATGGGTATTTTTTCTTTCTCACAAATGTGATGCTAGATCTTTTTTCACCATGTATTCTATGTCTGTAGAAAATCATAGTGGATTTATGATTAAGACCTTAAAAAGTGATCATGGATGTGAGTTTGAAAATCAATATTTTGAATCATTTTCCTCATAAAATGGTTACTCTCATAACTTATATGATCCTAGTACACCCTAGTAGAATGTAGTTTTTGATATCTGAAATAAAATATTGCAATAGATAGCATGAACCATGTTAAATGAGTTTGACCTTACTATCTATTATTGGGAAGATGATATCAATACAACCATCTATATCATTAATAGAGCTATGATTGGACCTATAAATAAGAGGACCCTTATGAGTTATCGAATAATAAGAAACATATGGTTAATTACTTTAGTTTTTATCGATGAAAATTTATTATTTTAAAAAGTATGGATAATTTGATAGATTTTTTTCCAAATGTGATGAATAAATTGTCCTTGGATATTAAATATCTAGAAATGCCTATAGAGATTTCAATAAGAAGACCAAAACTATAGAAGAATCAGTTGATGTCATATTTTATGAGACTAATCCACATGATCCTAAGATATGTTTAGTAAATCATAATTATTATTTATATTCTCTAAACATAAATTAGATACCATTAGAATTAGGTGTAAAACAAACATAAAAAATCATCCAGTTTTGAAGAATTTATAGAATTTCAAGAAAATGAACTTGTAAATATTGAAGTGAACAGTACCTCCTTATCTATATCGATTAGAACCAATAAGCATCATCCTTTAGATTCTGTTATTAGGGACCTCTATAAATGAACAAAAACTAGTTATTCTCTATGAAATCTGGTTGAACTTCATGAATTTATGTCTCACCATGAGACTAAGAACATCAAGGAAGGTATTTTTGATGATATTTTGGAAATTTAAATTAATGAGTTGTTAAATTGAATATAAAGAAAGAATGTGTGGAAACATGTAGATAGTCTTAAGGACACATTCACTGTTGGCACTAAATTGGTGTTCATGACTAACGTAGATGAGTCAGTCACAATAGTTAGATACAAGGGTAGACTTGTTGCCCAAGGTTATATTTAGGAAGAAGGGATTGGATATGAGGAAAACTTTTCAACAATATCAGGATATAGATCAATAATAATATTTCTTGGTAATATAGATCAATTGGATTTTAATATTTATAAAATGGATGTAAAAAGTTTTTTCTTAAATGGTTTTTTAATTGATGATGTTTTTTAGATCAACCCCTTGGTTTACAAAATACTCATTTTCCAAATCATTTTTATAAATTAACCAATGATTTATGTTGTTTAAAACAAGATCCTAGAGAATGGTATAATATGATCATCTATTTATTAATTCAAAAGGATTTTAATAAAGAATGGTCAATCCTACAATTTTCATATTGTGAATTAGAATAATTATTTTTAATACAAATCTATGTTGATGCTATTATTTTTATAACATCAAAGAACTCTCTTTATATTGATTTTTCAAAAATTATGCCAAATTAATTTGAAATTAGTTTAATAAATGAACTCAAAATCATTCATGGATATCAGATTTTTCAAAATAGAGAAGGAATTGTTTTAAATTAATGTAAATATACAATAGATATTTTATAATGATTTAATATAGATATAACTAAAAGTAGTGATACTTCTATGAGTACCACATTTAAATCAGATCTTGATAAAACTGGGAAACATGTTAATCATAATAGTTACAGAGTTATGATTTATATTATAATATATTTAATTATTAATTGATAATAAATTATTTCTAGTGTGTGTATGTGTGCTCATTTTCAAGAAAAAAAGAGTCTCGTCATGTTACTATTAAACTTATTTTCAAATACCTCAAATATACAAAATATTTAAGAATTGTTTTACTACATATGAAATTCATTATATTATGTTCGTTATTTTCATGTTTATTTTGGTAGACGTGTGTTAGAAATAAAATGAACCTCTTCAACATTTCACTTTTTATCAAGACTCTAGTTTCAAGTGTATTAAAAAATAAATATTCTATTTCATTTTCTAATATTGAAGATGAATACATAGTTTCAGGTTGTTTTTCTACATAAATTTTGTGGATAAAACACACTCTACTAGACTATGAATATTAATTCTAACATGTTCCCATAAAAATAGATAACACATGTGCTATTAAAATTTATATGAATCTTGTATTTCATTCAATGATAGATCACATTGATATAAGACATGTCTTTTTGAGATATCATTTTTGAAAAGGAAATATTACTCTTTATTAGTTTGACACAGAACATCATTTAGCCGATATATTAACTAATCCTTTGAACTATAATACAATTAACTATCTCAAATATGAATTATAAATGATAAATTTTGGGTATGTTTAATGAGATATTGTTGTAGGTGATACACCATTGTCTAGTCATGTCATTGGCTTGTCATGCCATTGGCTTGTCATACCATCGACTTATCATGTCGTTGTCTAGTAATATCATTGGATTGAAATACCATTAACTTGTCATGCCACTGTCTTGTCCTTCCAATAATTGATAATTAAATTTCATTGAAATATCCTTGTATTGACCTTCCATTGGCCTAACGTGGCATTGGTTTTCACATTGTTGATTTTTCATGGCATTGCATCTCATGCCTTGCTGAATTTTCCATTCCTCTATATTTTTAACCGTCTGATTATTTTCCACATTATTATATTTACTGAAATATTATGTGCATATTTGTCTTTATTTTGATTTTGATTTTGATTATAACGTCAATTTTAGATTACCTAATATCCCAAATTATATTAATGTGAAAAAGTTTATTCCAAACCTACATTGAGTCCCATGTAATACTCACGTATCTCTCTCTTGAGCCTAGTGAAACCCACTAACTCATTTATTTCAAACTCCATCCTTACTATTGAATGAACCTACCAACATGATATTGATGATTATAATTAATCATACTTTCATGGTATTTTATTGTATGTCGATACCCTATATTAAGTAGAAGAAATGGTCAAGTACACCTACTCCAGTTTCTCCTGTAAACAATGAGTTCATTAGAAGTGTTGTTGTACTAGAAAAGGATGTAGACTCGTTGTGGCCACTTTTGATTATGTTTGTAATAATTATTTTTTTCCAAAACCATGGATGGTTAGAGTTCTTTTTGTCAAATAAGAGGCCTTTCTACCCGAATATGTTATATGAATTTTATCAGCATGTGTAGTTTTCATTTAATGAAGATGCTGTAGATTGGATAAAAAGATATGTGAAAGGTCAGGATTTTTGTTTTTCATCAAGAAAGTGGGATAAGTGTTTGAATTTACTACATAATGGGGTTTATTATGACCATTATGGTATTATCCTAGTTGATAGTGACTTTTCCATTTATGAGAAATCCCTTTCTATTATAACAAGAGATTGATCAATAAGTAGGACAATTTCCTTATAGCTAGATAGAGAGTGTGGGATTGGTTTCTAGTTTTTGAAACATATTCATTTCACAAGGAAGGGTGATTTGGATACACTGAGATGACAAGATGGATATAATCATTCTCTGATGATTGAAGGTCATAATATTAATCTCTATAGATAATGGTACATATGTGGGAGATGACCAAATAATTATCAAGATCTAATTCATTGAACTACCCAATGATTATTTCTACCATGTCAAAGGAAAAGGGAATACTGTGTGTTGATGAAGAATCTATTATAGACTTTGGAGGATTCAGTGTAACAAGTGAGACATGTGAAAGGATGAAAATAAGGTGTAACCCATGAAAGATACAATGGGTTGGGGATTACAAGAAATTATATGTTGTGTATAATCCAGTTGATCATATTACCAAACCTACTGATGATGTTGATCCATGTTTGGAACCTGGTGAAATAGTGGAATATTTTTATAATAATAATGAAAAAGATATTCTTTTAGAGGAAATGAACCATCTATAGATGTTAGTAGTGACCCTGATTTTTCCCTCAATGCTTACCGCATTTCATTTACAGGTTCTTATTCATCTAGGGGGCTTCTAGAAGAAAATAAATTTTTTAATAGAGATGAATATGATTCTGGGATCTCTGGAGAATATCAATATAAAACATCCATGTCAACGGAAGCAGATGATGATGATGATGAGGAAGAAGAAAGGGAAGAATAAGATGAAAATAGAAAAAGTATAACATGCGATCATAAATATTCTACAAATGATGAAATTGATTATGGAATTGGTTCATACCATGATAATGAAAATTTTTGAATAAAATAAATGATGTGTAATGTCTTCTAGATAAAAAGGAGTAATTTTTTGTGGGGGAGAATTCTCCATCATTGGATATTTTTCATGAAGATCCAATTGTTGATGATGTTGGGGCTAGTTCAGTAGCCACTAGTCCAGATGTTTAAGATTTTTTTGTAGATAAAGGGTTTATATTTTTATCTAATATGTAGTATCATGTATATGAGAATGAAAAAGAACTTATTGAGGATGAATTTTGGAATGATCGGTTATTTTATGTAAATGTTCATAAGTCTTATATGGATTAAATTATGGAAACTAAGTCCACTACTATTGATGCTTGAAAGGATGGCGAGATGCATGTTTCAACCAATATTGGTACATTTTCAGAATCCGATCCTTCCAGTTTTGACCACACAATTTTTGTTCACAGATCATAGTATTAGAGGAATCTAGATGTTTTAGTACCTCCTTCTGTTGAATGTATTTCAGTTGATGTTTCATACTGATGGGTGGGCCCTTTGGAAGAGGAGTGGTGGATGTAATCTAATTTTATAAGAATAAATCCAAAGTGTTATAAACCTCAACATAATTTCTAAGGTGATAATAATGGATCCTTGATATCCCAAGTTGATCATTAAGGTCAACTTAAAAAGATTGGTTTGGTGAGACCTCTTTTACATGAACCTGCTCCATCTCCTCCAATTTGATTTTCACAACTATGTAGGAAATTAATCCCCTATTGAAAAATACATGGTGACATGTATTCCATCAATAAATTTGAGTTAATTATCCAGAATATCCAACCAAAAATGATACACCACATAAATGAGGTGGACGTTTAGAATTAATGTGTTCGAAATGAGTGGGGTACATTTGATGTTATAATTGAAGATACGATATCTGAGTATAATGTTTCATTGGCTAGTATTCTTAAAATCTTGATGATACATACTCATACTATTATATTTGTTATTCTATAGCTGTGTAATTTTATTATTTGAGATTGGTTGTGTGAGTGGAATTTGCATATGCCTCCAGGGGCCCCGAAATTGGAGAACCAACGATTTCCTTATAAATTATAATGAAATTTGAGAAATGAAATAAGCATGATCAAATGATGGTCATGATATATTCAAAATATATGGATAAATATAGATAGACTATATCTACGTCCATTTTATACTATCTCTATAAAATTTATACTAATCATGATATGGAAGATAACTTTAAATACATGGATGAGAGTTTAAGAATGCCTCTTATGTCTTAATCATTCAAATAGTAATTTAGACAACTCAAGGCGATGACCCCAATTTTAAACTAGTTTATGGAAGGGAAGGGTGACATCATTAGATCCATGGAATGTGGAGGCCAAATCATACTAGATTTCATAAATCTCATGAAAAATTTTCTTCTTGTTCAAGGATAAGCAATTGTGGCTCAACCAACCATTCCAATTACTCTTCTGTTCTCTTTCATATGTGGAGTTACATTTGGTTCCCATATACCTATGCTATCTAGTTTTAATCCTTTTCCTTTGGACAATTCTTATGTAATTTGAGAAATAAGGCTAGTTGTTTTTTTGGAAGATCGTCATCATTATCATCTCAATTATTGTTCTCTAGGTTCTCTATCTACTCTTCCTCAATCTGGTCTTACTACCTCGGATATAGATAAAGATAAAAGATAATGATAATCGAAAAGAACTGATAGACTCCTATGGAAACCTAAACATTTATATTTTATTGCAATAAAATCTAATTCCATTGATTAGATATGTATTGTAATAATATCGTGATCTTAAGGTTGAATGTTTTTCCCACTTCATATTATATATGTTTAACTGCTATTATTTTCTTTTTTGATAAACCTAGAAGGGGATAATTTTTATGGAATATGTGTTTTAAATAAATTTATGGAATTATTTTTTATAAACATATTATCTTTTATCATTAATACTATAGATTTTAAATCATTATATTTTGTAAATATGTTCTTACTTTGGTGCTATTTCATTAATTGTTTTCTTTGATACCATCTACACATACAGTGAATTATAAGTCTTGATTTATATTTTTTTACTACATTGAATATCATGTTTATTCTTTATTAATATCATTTATTACTTATTTTAAATTTTTATAATAACAAGGGGGAGGTTATTGACCCCGTTTTTCTAATGATAACGAAATAGTTATTCTGATAATATTAATTAGTTTCATGTTTCTTTGTATATAATTTATATTCTGAGAACAAAAAACATGTTTTTCAAAGGGTGAGACCCCTTTGAGATAGACACCACTATCCATGAAGTGCCTCTAGTAGAAACATACCTCTATGTATAAGATATTTCTAGGATATCACACCATCAGACTATCATACCAGTAGAATGATAATTTCAAAATGTATAAGACACATTTGGTAGGCATAACCCTATGATCTCATTATCCATAAAAGATGGCTATGTGTGATATACTGACAGATATCTCACCACTCGAATCATGCTGAAGATATCCAAAAATTACCTAATTTTGAAACTATTAGAGCATAAACCATCAGATCATACCCCATCATACCAAACATCACTATTTGAGACACCACCAATATAATTTTTTTCTATATATAATAAAATTCCCATGTCATACAACCGTAGAAACTTACCACCAGTATCATACTTCTTGAGCAATTTACCACTAGTATCATACCATTAGATAAAAATATCGACAATGTCAAATCGCTATAATGTGAGAAACCACCAGATCAAAATATCCTGTATCAATTTTTATTAAATTAATTTTTTTTAGTTATATTATTATAATGACTATAATTAATGAATTTATTTCAATTTATTATTCTAATTATTGTCTCATAAATGATCGAAAACCCTCATTGAAGAGTCTGTCATGACATGATGTATATGTACGAAACTCTTGATATTCTCCCTAAAATTCCTAAAGATAAAAACAGAGTGAACCCCCTCATGGAATGAAGGATATAGAGATTTAGAATATTAGACTCAAGATATGTGGAATGTGATCTTCTAAGAAGAGAAGCTCAAACTACTAAGACATAAATTGAACTAAGCTTGTTGGAAACCTGAAGAGCTCACCAGTTGAAAAAAATCGACTAGGAATCTTGAATACATAATCACATCCAGTGATTTCCTCTAGTAAAAGAAACAAAATTTTGTTATACTCTATTTTGTAATTGTTCTCAATAGAGTCCAATTCAAGCATCATTCATTAATCTTATCAAAAGTCACAAGCTGCATTATAATATATTAGGAATTTTTAAACTCTACACTCTTTGATTTCTCGATTCTATTTGTATCTATTAAATTTTGATAATTGTGTGCTACACTATATTTTATATACATACACTATCTCCTATGCTAGACTTGAAGATACTCGATATCTTCTCAAGCAATTTTCATATTTTTTTCTTCCATAATTAAGAGTGATAAATGTCCTTTTGTAGCCAGTCTCATTTAATTATCATGCATAATCGTGGAAGAGTTTGTGTGTGACATGCACAATGTTAACTTTTGTAAAACCCTATCCAGTTTGTGGACCATCTCTTTTTTTTTAAATAAAATTCATAGTGGAAGGTGAAAACCAAGGGGATACGACAATGTCTTGACATGAGATTGAACCACATATATTCATCTTTTCTTTAGGTGTTATAATTGTTTTACTATATATCGACTTTAAATAATAAAACTGATTTAACTATAAACAATATATATGTATAATTTATTAGTTTATATTAATTTGTGTTCATATGTTATTTTTAATAAGTTAACTAATTTCAAAGGATAGAATAATATTGTATATTATTCATATGATACTTAATCAGTATTTCATTAAATTTTTAGAAATATTGAGATCTATATCATTCTACTTGTTTTGATAAAATGGAATATTTTATAAATATTTTTGGGATTTAAAATTAATCCATTTTAGAAAAAAAATATTCAGTTCTCAATTCACACCCTCTTGAGATACTCACTATGTACAACTAATTTCTTGGGGAAAACCAAAAAAAAATTCACTAACTGTGCACTAATTTTGAACATCCCCTTGGGCTTCCATGTTTATATAATTTTATATAAAAAACCCAAATGTAATACCCAACTTAGATATGATCAAGAAAGTTGAAATAATAGCTAAAAACTTGAATGTTTCGTATACAAAATGTTCGGGATCATATGCGTGTTGACCCACACAGGTGGTTACTAACCACCATTCTCTTACCTATACTCTCATGTCTATGCAGGACTGCATTGGTGTTAGGTTATCTCTATGCTTCTACATCTTATCTCCATTTATTTCACATTTCATAATGGTATTTATGATATTTGGGAAGCTCAGGTGGATCAACAGGCTCGATTTCCAGGATATATTTTTCTTTTAATGAAAAATACAAAAAAAACATTCTTTTACAAATAATGATGTGTATATTTCTCACAAAAAATCTACAATATATTTGATCTCAAATTTATTCATGTAAATAATTTTTACAAATGTAATTTTACATGTAAATTAAATATTGAAAGAAACTCAATTCAAATTTTTATGTATTTAATTGATCTGTAATAATCTAATTATAGAAAAGTTTTTCACCTATACTTCTAAAATTTATGATAAATATTTATTCTTGGAAACCATACTTAATTATTTATTGGGAGATATTAATTATTTCCCATAATTTAGTGGAAAAAACAAATTCATAGAATATAACATCAACCTTTTGAAATCATAAAGATCACCTTAATTCTATTTATCACCATTGACACCAAATACAACAAAAACACATAGTAGTTTCAATAATCAGTTTCTTCACCTACTCTCGAAATTTTAACTTCTTCATGTTCTCCTTTAATATATTCTCAATATAATGAGAATATTATTAATATAATATTTATATAGAT
The DNA here is from genome assembly GCA_963277665.1 of Viscum album. Lineage (NCBI taxonomy): Eukaryota > Viridiplantae > Streptophyta > Magnoliopsida > Santalales > Viscaceae > Viscum > Viscum album. The sequence continues at coordinate 1,254,405,271 of OY728142.1, read as the reverse complement.
ATTCCATTATTTTTTTCACAAATACACTCTAAAAACATCTTTTAATTTCTAAATAAACACACAAGGGACTGCACCCCATGATCTCATAATATTTTTCTTCTTCCAAAACATCATCTTAACTCATATTACTTAAATAGACATCTTCTCATTTAATGTTATTGAAAATATTAACATGAATTATTCTATCTTTGATCACCATTTTTGAGGCAAAATATTTATAATTTAAAATAATTGAATTATATAGTTTAATTCACTAACACAAGAGACACATAGAATAGTTTCCCATGATGATTCACCATCGATCATGATGTGTACCTCTATATAAAATAGATGATACCAAATGGTAATAAGGTCTAAACGTAGTAAATTAAGAATACTATACCCTATAGATGAGTAATAAATATACTAGAAGGATAATAAATCTAAAGAGTAGCCTAAAATGTAACAGTAATTAATAACCAACAATAAAAGAATAAAAAATAAGGTATTAACAAGTTACACTATATTGGTGTGTACATAAAATATGTTATACTTAAACATGTATAATGAAATGAACTAAAGCTCTGGGGCTACCCCCATTAAAACCTTGGACACTTTCTTAGTCTTGTGCTTCTATGCTCCCATCCACATGAGTAACATCACACCATATAATTATTTATTTGTAACATGAAACCATGTGTTATTTTTGGGTACTAAATGACTACCCAAACGTGGTGTGTGATAAACTCATATTGTAACTACCAGTGGTTTCTATAAAAATTATTTCATTTACATATTTTTTAGTAGTGTGTCGGTATAATAAGAGTAATGAAGTAAGTTATTTAGTAAAGAACATTATATATTATTTTTTTGTGTCATGTTGTCAATGAAATTGGGAGACAATATAAAAGAGTTATGTATATATTTCAGAATACATCAGGTGTGTCAAGTATTAGACCATCAAGATCCATGACCCATGACTATTTACCAAGGAATTCTATTCGAGCCCATGGAGATCAACAATCAAAATCTTAATATTATATTGACCTACATGTTTTAGTACCTTTGTAATTTGACCAAGGTAGAATTTTTAGTATATATATAAGAGGTAAATTGATTCCATAACACAAATTCTCTCACCAGTACCATATAATGTTATCCACTGTTGGTGCCAAAGAGAAAAACCCTTCATTAGTGGCATAAAAAATATCTCTCATCAGGTACATAACACACTATCCATCATTATCATACAATATAAGGGGATCCAGGACCATGTTAATGTCCAGTACACTCTTCATCTTAATTAATTTATAGAATTTGAATAACTGATATTAATAGAAATTGGAAGATTTTAGCCAAATTTACCTTTCACAATACCACTATCCAATAGTTTGGCTATTTATAGGTACACTATTAGTCCATAAATAATTAATACCATATCCCAGTACATTGAACACTTCACTCACAAGTGATAAAAACATGGCCATGTTAGTGGAAATTTACATTACCAAATATGTATGTTAGCATTTACAGTAAATGATATCATCATTCTAATAACCAATTAACAATTAAAATATTTATTCATCCTTTTGATTTAGTAATGGAACAGAGATATAAAAGGTATTAACCATTAAAATTTTATTTTTAATTTAATAATTGGGTTCCACTCGTGGTTACAAGCTCATCACACTCAATGTGGTGCAATAATCATAGATATTCAAATGAACCCACTTAATTGTGTGGTTCATATTGAGTTTAGAAACCTATAACCCCTTCCAAAGGGATCAAGAACATTAAATAAAGTTTTATGACATTTAAATTAAGGGAATACTTTTTTAGAAGCATCACATGGATAATAAATCATGCAATACAATGGTTCAAGCTATAAAAATAAACACTATAAGATAAAAGGTATATAAAACCTACCTCGTGGTTAGGAAGGTCCAAAAATACATTGTTATGATTATTTTCATTTTGAAATTAAGGAAATCTGATGATTTTACAAACACCCTAAAAAAGAGGAAAATGGATCATATAGAATTACCATTTAACACTGGTACAAAAATGAAGAAATGAAGCATAAGGAGTCATAGATTAACTATTACACTTTAGGTATGATGATAGATGATTGAATTAGAGGTCATATTTGGGGGGATCATATAATCCTAGAGGCAACCAAATTGGGAGATTGATCATACTAATATTAGATAAGTGAGGGAAGAAATGGTGGAAGAAATGAAATGATGATGGAGGGGTAAAATAGTCATTTTACCCCTTTAATAAGGCACATAGTTTGGACATGTGATTAGGAGAACCATGTGAAAACCATATAGCTCGAACTACCCAGGATCTGTCCACTACACTGTTTGGCCCCATAGTTTTAACTAACTATCCTCCCACCACGAGGTGCTATTGGTTTACTAGAACTAACCATGCATGCTAGGTTCATGGTTTGAGTAACCAAGTATATCCCATTCACACAATACTATAGTTCATGACTGACCCCTCACAAGATAATGAAGATTCCCTCAAATAGTTTGTTGAAACAATGATACTCCTTCATGTGGAAATATTGTTTAGATGAACATTTACTACTAACTATGCGCCAACTATATGAATCACATATATTCTTTTTAAATAGTTTCTACGGGTACAGATGCTTCCAAAACTCATATGAACACACAAGACACTTATTGGTCCATAAAACCTATCTAAAAATAGTAAAATTTATGTTTCAATGCTCTTATTTAAATTATCAGGATCAGTTTAAAATTAAATGCATAAAGAAAATGAGACTGTACCACCTACCCACCATATAACTTTTCATCGCAAAGAAGTTTTTATGAATTTAATGATAGAAATAATAAAGCTACACTATTATGGATGTTCCATTCAGTTGGATACATTTCATTTAAAAGCAAAAAAATGGACATCTAATTGATACCTAAAAAATCAAATCTTGACATGATAAAACTTGATCTAACAGTCATATTCAAAACTAAAACATCAAGACAATGCTCACCCAAGCCCTTATAAAATGAAACCTAATCATGTTTTTGTCTCTTAAATATACTAGCCTATGGTTCTCATTAGCATAGGTTTTAAATTTCAAAAACCAATTCTAAGACACAATACCTTCACTATCAGAATGTATTATTATATATTTATATCAATATATTGTAATCACTCCTGAAATATATAACATACTACATATGATAATGGTACAAAATTTTATTATTTGATTGGAATTGTTGAAATCCAATGAATAATCACACTCCGGTCACACCAAATTTTCTTTGATAGGCCACAATTGATAGTTAAAATACATATGTCTTAACAAAACAACATGGTAAACATTGTTACTTTTAACCACAAAATAATATTATTATAAACTCCGTTTTAAAAACCTAAAACCAACTATTATTAAAAAACCATGCCTCGTAAAGTCAACACTAAACCCAAACCAGACTCATATTCTGTATCATAAGGCATGTGGAGATTATTTTTAACATGCTCAATGAAGCTAGTAGTTGACTTCTACTGACATCCCAAGGTTAGACTATATTCCAAATAAAACTATATCATGATATAGAACTAGTATCCACACTATCTTGATCTCGTTTTATGGATCATGAATAGATACTACCAACATAACACCCAAATCTATATTTTACCAAAATCTATAAAGAACTCATTCATATAATGAATCAAGGATTACATTCATAAATTTAATCATTTATTAAATGGAATAGAATAGCCAAAATGACCATCCAATGAATGGTCTTAAGATTACACAACCCTTCTCCCTTTAGGATCACCCACTAGTTACCAAAATTCTACTCCCCACCTTAGGAAAGTCCTTGTCACTACATTGACTATAAGAGAACCCAATCACTTTATGTCATTCACCATCCATTCGGAATATAAAAATCACCATTTCTAAAAACATGCACATCCATTATGTTAACATAAATGGCATAAATCAACTATTTTTTATTCCTGATAAAGGTTCCCATATTAAATTACAAAACATGAATTACGACAAGGGTCACTGCCCCTAAATGACCAGATGTGCACTATGCACCATTAAAGGTTCTTTAATCTTATCCTTTAGTTGAAATATGAAATATTTTTGGCGTCAAACCATAAATGGATGTATATATAGGTATCTTGGTGCGTAGTTGAAGGCCTATAATAAAACCTAGGATGATGTAAATATATGGGGAATGCTCATATTTTACTAGGAGTACATAATGGTTTCATAAAAAATTCCATATGGATCTTTTGATCCATGGTCACATTATACATGCTATATTTTCATTATCCAAAAATAGACACCACATCACCAGAAAATAAATGCCATATATCAACCACGGTTAAAATGTAGTACAAAAACCTATTTATATCCATGAAATTCCTCATATATATATTTATACTAATATATTGAAATCACGGGTTCACAAAACACCGAAACATCACCTATTATGAAACTATCCATCCCCAGATCATACCTAAAAATTTACCCACTTTTCTATTTTTAATAGATACTATGTGCAAGCGTTTTGAACAATACCTACCATCAACAGCGAGAGTATAAAACTATACCACATAATCCATAAACCAAAATCATTCTATTGGAAGACATTTACATATGATGTTAAGCTAACTATGGTACTTGGCTTGTTAGATTTTTTTATGTCAGATGTTCTGTTTAAAATCCTCTATAAAATCATTCTTCCAATCTCTTCCATGTTTATCAAATGACCACCTACCACATGGAATTATTTTCAAAAACTAATGTGTTAACCACACCACCTATATTCAACTTCGGTAGTCACAAAAGTAGCCCTTTCCAAAATAGCATGTTTTGAAAATCAATCACTCATGGTGGTCAAAAAAAATGAATAACTCTTCAAAAATGAAAATATTGAGTCACTTACTATGCATCTATCTTGATATGAGCAAAAAATAAAGGACATTTTACATATAAAATAACTATAGGAAAAAATTTCTCATGGGTCCCCCCAGTCAAATGAATCATAAACATGATAAGGTATATGTCAATGCTATGGGGTTATGGGTATCCAACATAGACCTACATATAAATCCAAAAAAATGGGTTTGTGCAAAAGGATATAATGATTTTTATATGTGAACCACTTTTTACATAATGGATTCTATTACGTAGCATCTATTAATCCTGCAAACTATCTATCTCTATTTAGATAAAAATAATAATGTATGAAAGGTCATACCTATATTTGGGTAACAACATCAATAAATGTACATTAAGAGTAGAGACTCATATGGTATCTTTGAATGGTAATAACACCTCATGTTACACCTACCAGACAACTTCCCATCTTCCCAGTTCTTACATGTTTACAATTTGGAGACATACTATGTCAAAAAATCCATAATAGAACCATGGATTTAAAAATTCAATAGTCACTGCTGCCTAACTATTGAGTATAAAAATACGAAAGAAGGCAAGATAGAATTGTAGGAAACCTCCATGTTCCCACTCAAGCTTCTCTCAATGAAATTAAAACTAACACTTAACAGTAGTTTCATGATATAAATACATATAGAGGTTTAAAATTATTGTATTTAAATGATTCTCATTTATTTTTCTGATGACATGAGTCAAAATAAAATTTCCCATAAATCTCTTTTAAACCAATTTCATTAATACAATAAATTTTCACAACTGGGAAAGGTTAAGGAAAATGTCAATTCCATGATATAGAGGATAAAATCCTTACATATTAATTGTAATTTTAATTTATATAACTAAATATAAATATAAATATAAATTAATAATAAATTTTATATTATTAATTATAAAGGGGGATGTTCAAGTAATATGCTACCATATGATTATAATAAACACCATCTAAGAATCTATAAGAACAATAAAAAACCATATCATTAGCATAAAAACCCCCACAATGATTTATTAAAAAATAAAAAATTAAATTCGAGTTATGTGGGTCCCATTGAACAATAATGGGTACAGTTATATTGGAATCAATTCCCAATTTATGGAGTCAATGATCAATAAATTAAAAATTGAATCTCATTAAAATGTAACCCATATCAGTTATTTAATTCAAAATTTATAACAACCTTAATTCGTTTATCTCAAAAGAAAAATAACCCAACTAACATGATTTTTTCCAGTTTTGATTTTATATATTTTTTCCAAAGGGTCGGCATGCCCATGTAATAAGGGAAATATCCAAATGAGTCATAGTTTCTCTTTATTTATAGGTAGTCATTTTCTCTATGAATTAGAATTTAGAATGTATACATATAAAAATCAAGGTTCCATTATATGAATCAACATTCCCATATTATGATAGTATAAAAATTTAAAATTTAAAATTTCTTTTCATGTAATTCAATCCATTTTTTATCTTTAGTCTCAATATATAATATGTTTAGATTTTATTGTCCAATTTTATAGGACACCATTTATCAATTTATAAAGGTAGATAAACATATAAAATAGTAAATTTGATATAAATTAATTGAAACCAGTAATGATTCATCCCATTCAATGAGTAGTCTATATATTAAACATAACATGATTGTTTATTTATGGTTCAACTATCAAGAAATAAAGGAAAACACCATTTAGGTTTATGCAGTCACTATAGTAACCAATAAAATATCATAATTATACCATGAATGATATCATATTAAAAAATAAAAAAATATAATCAAGAAATGCCTTAATCAAATTTTACATAGGAAATCATGCCGAATAATCCATCAATAAGATAAACTGGAAAGCATGATGATATATGAAACACGCATGGTGTAAAAATCATCTTGCATTAAGAAAATATTTAACACAATATATATGGTATGGAATATGAATCTGTACATGAATATAATAATTCACATAACAAGATAACCCTTCTGTAAATATCCAACGGTTAATACCCCTAAAACAAAAACATATGTAAATATTAAAGTCACCCAAAGTTCAATCAATAATAATATTTAATAATAGTACCATCGTAGGAAACTTGATATCTCCCCAATACTTTTGTTTGTTGGACCCAAAAATATTCCACTTACCAAGTGTTGAAATATTCTTTATCTCATTTCTACCATCCCAAAAGACTAATTCAAAAATAAAAAAATGTTTCCATAACACTTCTAACGACCCGACCTATGATCCACTTAGAATGGTGTCCCATGTAAGTTTCCCACTAGGCCTCAATCACACTTCTCAAATTTCCAGAGGCTTTAAATTAGTTGTGAGGGCCTAAAGGTATAATATTGGTGAGATTAAACCCTCTAGATTAGTAATTAATACCATAGAAATGAAAAACAAACTAAATAGAAATAAAAAATGGGTCAAAATATGACAACCAATGATTAATGGTTTCTTAATCATACCTAAATATACTACACTATACAGTAGTTGACATGAAAAATAAAATATATAAACATAAATGAAAAAAATCCACAAGGATTCCCCCATGATTATCCTAATAATTTTCGGATTCATGTGCTCCTATGATTTTATGTACATGAGTAACTACACACTACAAAATCCAAGATCATTAACATACAATAATGAGGTCTATTAGGGTACCAAATAGTGGCCAGAAGAGGTTTTTGTATAATATTATTAGTCCAATACTGAAAATTTCTATAAAAATATAGTTTTTTCATATATTTTTTATAAGTCTGTAGGTATAACATTAGTATAGCAATAAATTATTAATTTATACAAGCTAATCAACAATTTCATATTTTATCAAGTAGTCTATTATTGAAGGGAAAAAATATTGAAGAGTTCATTATAAGTAATGATATACACTGTGTGTATCATGTATCATACTTATGAGGGCTAGAACTCGTGCCCATTTAAGAATGGAATCCACATTAAGCTCATGAGATCATCTATAGAAAAATCAATATAATATATACCTACATGGATTAGGAACCAAGACTGTTGACAAATTATTCTTTTTTGGGATATGTGTAAGAGGGTAATTAGTTCCATAAAGTGATCTCTCTCATTAGTTCCATATCATATTATATATTTTCTATGCCATTAAAAAGATACCCATCTTCAATTTCATACCATGATCTCTATGATTGTCTCCTTACCGTATTTTCCATTAATACAATACAATGAAAGGGGGGGGGGGTCAAAGGCCATGTTAATTTCCATTACAGTCATCATATAAATTCCTTTATAAAATGAAAATAACAGATAATAATACACAGGTACTAGGTGTAGAAAAATTTCACTTTCATAATACCATTAACTAAAAGACTATATACTTATAGGTAAAAAAGTAGGTCATGATATAATCTCTTTTATTTCAAAATTTATTAAACAATTCACTCAAAAGATATAATAAAAGGGTCTATGTTAGTGTCTATTCCAATTAACAACCATGTACATTAGTATTTAGAAGACAATAGTCCATCCATCTTCATTAAAATTAATTATTAGTCTACGTTTTCATCCCTTTCGTTTAATAATGACAAGGTCCTATGAGATGTTTTTTACCCTTAACATTCCCTTTTTAATTTCATATAAATATTACACTCATGATGGAAAGATTAACACACCCAAAAGGGATTACATAATCATAGTTGTTAAAATAAACCCGCCTAAAGGGTTGCTTCATGTTGAGGTAGATATCCACCAACCATATCAATAAGGTCTATAATGTCCACACATTTTTTACAACATTTAAATTAAGGTATTTCTCATTTTATTTTCAATTGACAAAGAATACATCTTGTGGAACTATTTCTGAAGATATAAACATCATGCCCATAATTAAATTTTATATACCACCTATATAGTGATTTTTATTGACTAATTATAGTGACCCAATCCTTTAAATAATAATATTAAATTAATTTAAGAAAGAGTACCCAAAAAAAACAAATCATGTTAAAAAAATTCTAGTGTCTCTTGAAAAATAGTATATAATTTGTATAAAAGAAAGTAAAATAAGACATAATTTTATCAATCTTTATAATGATCACTTAAATCTATACACACTCCCAAAATAGCATATGATTACCTAGGGAAGACATAGATTACATGGATGAGTTAACAACAATAGTAAGGGAATATACACATGAGTGATGCGTGGAACAAGAGTTAGAGGGCGTGAAATGTTAACATAAAAGGAATAGAGCATAAATAAACATGTGGATTCATAACCTATATAACGTATAATTAAATGAACTTTTAGTCATAGGAAATTGGCAGAAAGATATAATATGATATCAAAATGAGTCAAAGATAACTGCCCAATCTATATCGTATAGTGGATAATGTCCCATAATGGATTAGTATACATAGTAATCCCATAAAAAACATATCATGTGACATAAAAAATACCTAATGATATTGAGTACTATCAAGTTACAGACATCATATCATTTTCATGCATATGTGTTCAATATATAGAATCAAACATAAGGAATAAAAACATTAGGACACATGTGGAATGAAATGGGTTTCACAATCATATGATATGGAAAACACAATGGGTGTATAACAATATTATCAATGAATGAAAAAATTTAAATAATTAATTTAAATTCATAAAGAAAATTTAAGAATATATCAAAAAAAATAAGTCCATCTAAATTGAAAAAATCAAAAATACTAGTAAGGTTAGTTTATAAATTTTCTACATAAGTGCGATTTTATGGAAAAAAATAAAGAATTTTTAATGAAAATAAAAGAATAATTATTTTAATAAAATAACAAATGAATTTGATTTTTTTTCATGATAAATTGACTTATTTTATAAAAATATTTGAGGCTTAAAATAGTTTATTGGCTGTACGTAAAAATGGGTAAGAAAAATATATGTTTCAATTAAATGAGTTCTCTCATTAAGAAGAATTTAGAAGGGAACCATATAAAAATTAAAATTACACATATAAGAATGTTAAATTGATCAATATAAATATGTGTCTTACATATATTGACAATATTGGATATTTATTAAATAATAATATTAAAATAAATTGACCTAATTATAGATAAAATCTATCCCAATGGAAATTTGCAGATTTAGAGAGATCTCGTACCTTATATCTGAATGTGTTCTTCACTTGTAGATAATGTAATAAATAATAAATTTTTATGAATTTATATCCTAATTAAGAACCTATTCTATATGTCTATGATTAATTAATATTTTATTATGTTTGTTATGAATAGATCGATGAGTTATAATGTTTAGTTGTGTCATTCATGGAGTGTTTGTTTCATAGATTTGTGCTCATTTAAATTTTGAATAATTTTTGAAGATCATGACGAATGTGAATAAAATTATGAAAGTAAAATGAAATGTTATTAATACACATCAATATTTTTAAATTGTCCAATATATCATTTTATTTTCAGAAATTAGTATGATTCATTTGATAATAAAATTTAGATAAATTTTTAGTTAACTTGTACATGTTTTCCTTCTTTCATGAACTATTTTTGTTTTATTTAATATTATGTATATATATTAATTACATAACATTTAATCAGTTATAATATATTTCAGAAGAACATATTTAACAACAATAATAATTTTATGACCAATCATAATGGCTGTACTGAAATATAGAAACTCATTATCCACAGAGATGGTTAATATTAATAATATGGACAACCATTTTCTTTATTTCTATAAGAGGATATGACAAAAACGGATTGAATGAAATTAATATATTGTAAATATAATTTTAATTTATATAAATTATACTATATTTATTATGATTTTATTGATTAATGAGGTGAATAGAATTAGATGAAGAAAAATTAAGAGAGCTGGTTTAGTAAATTTACCGCATAAATATCCCCTATTTGAAGGACATCTTTAGAAAAAAATAATTGGTCTTTTATGAGATCATCTGAACTTGTACATGGGGATAGTGGTAATTATAATATTTTATATATTTTAAATTCTTTATCTATTGGATTGTGTTAATAAAATTAGATTTTGAGGGGTGGTATTTATAAGGTATGAGAGGGGTGTTTCTGAAATGGATCAAAATATTAAATAATAATAAATTCATTTTTTTATAAATACCATTAAATAGACATGGATTAGAAAAAAATATAATATAGTGTTTTAGTCTAATTAATCAATAAAATAGTGTCAGGTTCTTTTTTTTATTTTAATCCGTATAATTTTTATTTACCGTAAGTTAATGAATATCAGTTTATCTACTATGTCAAATATTTTAATATTATATGTTTGTAACTTTTTATTATATGGTATAATTTTAACCATAAATCTCCGATTAATAAAATTTTATATTATATAATAATAAATTTGTATTTTTTAAATATTTTTTTAATTTTTTATTTATTTAATAATTTATTCATCCCACAAATACAATTTTTGTCAATTTTTGACACAATTTTTCACTTTGACATTATAACATCAATATAATAAGTAAAATTTGACCAGACTATATTATTGTGATCTAAAAAAGTCTTGGTAATCTATAGAATTTTATTTACCTTAAATATCACAATTTATATTACATTTAATGTTTTAATTATCATTAGATTTATTTTTTTGTTACTTGAATAATTAATGCATCATTATTATGTAAGAGTTTTTTATAATTATTAAATTACTAAAAATTTAAATAAATTACCATAAAAAATATAAATAATTTATCATTTAATATAGTATTTATTGTATTTTATATATTATTTTTATCCCCAAAATAAAAATATTACCTTTATTAATAATTATAGTGTATCATTTGGTCACATTAATAGACATTTATAATCTGTGTGTCATTCGCATGGAAAAGATTCCATTAAATAATTAAGTTTATAATATTACATTTCAAATATATAATTTAATTCATCCAAAAATAATTTTGTTAAATAATATTTCTTTATCTCATATTTTTAGTATAGGTGAACATGATTTTCCATTTACGAAGATGATAAATATTACCACTATTACTATTCACATTAAACCAAATTAATAATGATATATTCACTAAAATTTTAACTCATAATTCCAAATATGGAATAAAATTTTAGGAATTATAAATAAATAAGTGGTTGAATTTAATTTAAAATTTTATAGCAAAACACATTGATAAATATTTTTATAGAAAAATTCCCTTTTTAAGTAGAAAATGTTTTTATATTAAATGCTTAGATAAACTTCATAAAAAAGAACAATATTGTATTACTTATAATCATAATAAAATATTTATTATTTAAAACTAATACAAAATATAATTTTTATCTATAAATGTTTAAAAATATTATATTGTTTTCAATGTAAATCATAAATTTTCACAATTCATTAAAATTTCAAAAAAATATGAAAATTGTAAAAAAACAATAAAAAGATAAAATTAACATAATGATTTAAATGTTGAATATAATGTTTTAAAATAAATATTATAAAAGTTAAAAAAATTATTCAATTTATTATCTTCTAGAAATCAATAAAATCATTTTTTGATGAAAACATAATTTTGAAGACTAAATTTACATTAATAAAAATTAAGTGTTTATTTTATAAGAGTTAATAAATTATTTTAAAAATATAGTTACTAAAATTAATTACCACCATTTAAATGGATTTTTTATAATGGTTTTAGTAATAATTAAAATAATATTTTAATATTAGGTCGAGGTTTGTTTATACTCAGTGTTCCGTTGGAAAAATGTACCAAAAAAGTTAAATTATTTGAAGGGAAATGTTTCACAAAAATATTGGGGCGTTACATTCCTCAATTTTAAGAATTTTTATCCTTCAAATTTCATTTTATATATTATGGTTCAAAATTTTATGGTTATATCTTCTTCATATCTCCTTATAGTTCTCAAGTTTCCTGTTATTATATTTGGATCATCTATAGTACATTAACCATATGAGTGGTCTTGTTGAGTAGAAAATTATCTCTACTATCACATATCATCATTGGTTTCTCCCCCCAAATAGAAATAATTTGGTAGTTGTACTACCATTGAATCCAATAAATGTGAGTGATCTGGTATGTACTTCCTCATGAGGGATATATTGAGAACATGATGTACATAAGGCATGGTTGGTGGAAGTGCTAGTCAATATGCCACAACTAAAATATGATCATTCATATCAAAGGAATACCTTATCCTCAACTTCAAACTCTTAGTATAGTTGATAATTTTTTGTATTGCTCTTTTGTAAATTTTGGGCATCCCTGATGTGATGATGAATGGTATTCATCTATTCTACCACTTCCGCGCCCAGTTCAGGTCCTAGTATCATATATTCACTAAATTAGTCATATCATTATGGTGTTTACTTATAGTGTTATAATGTGTTGTTCCCTATTGCCTTATAGGATATTGTGATTCATTGTCTCTGAAAAACCATGGCTTATGGAATTGTATCACATAATTCTTATGTTCCTTATAGTTAAGACATTATAATATAGATTTATTAGTGATATATACCTTTAATTGTTCATCCACATTAGTTGGATTCTTCACATCCCTTCATAAATGGTCGCTACGATGTCCCTCTTTTCCACATTTGAATCATATAATGGCTCCCTTTAGATAGTTCATGTGAATCATCATCCAATACATTCAATAAATGGGATGTTTTGTTTTCTTTTATAGATTATATTTATATTTGTAAACCCATATTAAAAACCATATTCAACATTTTATCTTCAATCCCGTTAGACCAATGGGAGTCTCCCATATATAACCCAACCTTAAGGAAATTGTGAAAAATATCCTCATAGATGTCAATGACTAAAATTGAAAATAATTTTATGAAAATAATATTTAATCCACTATAGAAGTGACACACTATAATTTTAGTGTCTATGAAAAAGTCTGTGGTTTATAATTCATGACTTGTGATCTTTTCAACCTACACATCAATGAACTCGTCTTCCTTTTTATTCAGTCAATGGAAATCACTCTCTATCTGAAGATAATGTGTTTGGGGGAAGTATTTTTTAAATAATATTTTCATGAATGGTTCCCATTACATTGAATACATTTATCTATTATTATTCATTTTCATTATAATTTTTCTAAAACATATAAATTTCCACATCAAATTGATATAATGATATCCTAACATTTTATTCTTCTTAAGTATTTGAGGATAAATTATATCTTCTCAATAATGTAAATCCATTGTTTCATGATGAGGATGACCAAATATTCACTAAATATACTAGGAATTATTTACATAAATGATTTTCCAAAAACAATACCTTTCATAGGAGGAGGAATTTATACATTATTCATGTTATTATTCATAACATGATCCAATTGATATTATACATTTATGATGTTCCTAGCTTCAATTCCCATCAGGTTTGTCATATTATTACGCAAATATTCTCATTTCCTATGACAATGGTTGTAATCATGGGTTAAATTATTTATTATCATTAACTAGAAAAATTTTAAGTGGGATCGAATAATTAAAAAATGGGTGTATAAAAACAAAATTTTGGACATAGATGGAAATATATATAAATGAAAATTATATCAATACTTATGGTTACCTATGTTTATATCAACGTTATACATGGTGATAAAAAAATTCCTAGGGATCTAAATTATTTTTTATAGTCCTAATCCCCCCCAAATAACTTGAAAATACTCTGATACCAACTATAGAGATCCATTAATTTTACACTTTCTAAAACATTATTTAATGAAAAATTATCTATAAAATAAAATCCAAGTATCAAACGGTTTGGTTATTTTGTAGGACAAGGTACATAATTTGAAAAAATGAAATTAAAATAAAATCATTAATCTTTATAATAATATTCTAATATAATTTTATATCTTAAACTATATAGGATAAACTGGGGAATACATTAACAAAATGGATGAGCTAAAACACTTAATATGGTAATAAACATGGGAATGCAGAAAAACACATGAGTTAGACGGAATAATAAGATAACATTAAAGGCATGACTCACTAATGAATATATGGATACATAACATATACAACATGGAATGAAAGGGTAATAGAAACATTGGAACGTCAAAGCAATAAATAACATGAAATAAAAATAAGTCAAGGATACCCACAATGGCAATATCATTTTTTGGAGAGGGTCCCATAATAAATTAGGCTGAGTCTCTAATCCTATACAGAACATCTCATGAGACTAAAAAATTACCCAAATCATTGGAATAATATTTGGGCGCTGCCATCATGACATTTCCATGCAAATAGATGAAATATAAATAATAAAACATATTTAATAAACATAAGGATATACAGTTGATTGAAATTTGTTTTGTAATCTTGTCATTTGGAAAAATGGGAATTCAACAATGGAAACCATGAAACAAGGTATTTAAATCTATTTAGGATATTTATAATGTAATGATAATATTATATAAGGAACAATTATTTCCAACTAATGTAAAATCATACGAAATAGTGGTTAGGTAACATTAAAAATGTCCCACATAAAGGTAATTTTAGGGAATGGAATAATGTTTATTTGAAGTAGATAAACACATAATTATTCTAATAAAACAATTAATGAATTGAAATATTTTTTTGATGATATATTTATTTATCTTATAAAATTATTGGTTGATTAATATAGTTTATATTTTATACATTAAAAAAGATAAAAAAATTAGATGTTCCCTCTAATCAGGTTTGTTTATCGAGAGGAGTTGAGAAAGGTACCTTATTAAACAAGTAAATACCCTCAAATAATGTTGAATAGAGATAAAAATAAATTTTTGGTACATATAAAAATAATATAGTATATTTATATAAGAATAATGAAGAGATAAACTGAGGCAATGTGAGATAATGTGTAACCCATAGGGAATATGGAGGTTCAGATAGATTCCTTACCTTATATATGATTTTGTTCTGGCATTCACATAATGTATTGGATAAAAAATTTAAAATCATTAGTTTCGTAATCCAAAAAAAATTACTCATTTATTTTATATATTATAATTTTGTTACATTAGATAATATGTATTTTTGTGTGTTAAAAGTTTCAATTTCATCATTTTGGGAGTGTTCATTTCATGGTTTTAAGGATGTCTCACTTGTGTATAAAATTTAAATTTCATGTAGAAAGGGAATACTATAACAAAAGTGAAATTAAATTTTATCCATAAAATTATTTATGTTAAAATGGTCCAATATATCAATATATTATCTGATATGAGGATGATCCCTTTGATAAATCATTAATGAAAAATATTTAGTTTATCATGGTGATTTTTCCATCCATCATGAACTAGTTTTATTTTTTTAATATTATATCTATACATTAGTTAAAGAACAAGGAATATGTTGTTATATAATTACTAATATTTTATTTAACCATAATATTAGTTTTTTTACCATCCTTGAATTATCTAATGAAAAATGAAATCTTATTATCTATATAGATGTTTAGTCTCTCAAAATTGGACAAAAATTTCCTTTCATTGAATAGAAGTCGGGGTAAAAAAAGTTGGGATATAAAATATTGGATTATAAATATAAAATTTATTTATATAGATGATACTAGAGTTATTATTATTTGATGGATTAATTAGATGAAGAGATTTTACAAGAAGAAACGAAATTAAGAGAGGTGGTTAAGTAAAGTCACCTCTTGAATATCGCCACCTTGAGGGATCACATGAGGATCTTAGAATTGGAATTTTCATGGGACAAGAAGCATATGAATTTGGGGGTAGTTGTGTGGGTAGTTTTATAATATATCTTTCAAACATTAAGGCTTGTATGGTGTGATAAAAATGTGTTGTGATTGGTGGTATTTATGAGGCCGGGGATGGGTGTTTTTAAAAATTCTCAAAATAATAAAATTTAATATATTAATTTTCAATTAATTTAAAACAAAATAGACAAAAAAATTAATATAATATATGATAATGTCATAATATCATTAAATAATAATATTATTACATGTTTTTAATTTTTAATTAAACAATACCGTTTTTATTATACCATAGTAATCCAATTATAAATTTAACTATAAAAAAATTCAATATTAAAATTTATTAAATTTTTAGTTATATAGTTAAAATTTGGCCATAATTAGGAAATTTAGGAAATTTGAAATAATTTAATAATTTAATATTTATAAATATCTTTTTTGATATTATGATAATTTTATAAATTATGAATTTTCTTAAAATATCATTATTGTAAATTTTTTATACTATTCACCACATTGAAATTTAAAAACATCATAAAAAGTAAAATTCTAAAAAAATAATTTATTTTATTCTGAAAGAATCGTGATAATAAATATAATTCATGGATTAGTTTAAGTATCTCATATTGTATTAATATTATTTTATTTATTATCATTTATTTAAAATTTTTTATCATTGAATAAATATTGCATTCCCATTTTATAAGAATTTTGTATAATTATTTAATTCCTAATTTTTTTAAATAAATTTCAATGATTATAATAAATTTTTCAACCTTGAGGAAAATATTTATATTCATGTATG
The DNA here is from genome assembly GCA_963277665.1 of Viscum album. Taxonomy (NCBI): domain Eukaryota; kingdom Viridiplantae; phylum Streptophyta; class Magnoliopsida; order Santalales; family Viscaceae; genus Viscum; species Viscum album. The sequence continues at coordinate 1,254,387,774 of OY728142.1, read as the reverse complement.
TTTTCTGGTTAACACCATATTAAAAATATTATACTTATTAAAAGTAAGAGTGTGACATTTTGTCACTTTATCTGATTTTAATAATGCCCATGTCATTTTAATGATAATGTGTCAATTAAATAACTAAATGTATAACCTTATGTGTTAAGGTACAATTTTAGTTCATCCAAAATTAATTTATATTAAAATTTATGTCCTTATCAATTAATTTTAAAGTATATTAACTCGGTTAACCCTTTTCTAAGATTATAAATTTTACCATAGTCAATTTTCACCTTGAAAAAAAACAAAATGGGCCTATTCACTAAATTTATACCCCACGATTAAAATTATTGAATCAGTTTTTCAAAATTAAAAACACAGAAGGGGAAGAATGTAATTAAATTTAAACTGAAAAAATTCAATGAAAACAATTTTTTCCAAACAATGCCTTTTCACGTAAAAAATGTTTTTATACTGAATTAATGTATAAAATTAATTTAAAAAAGAAAAATAATACTATTAATAATCAAAACAAAATAATTAATATATAAAACAATTTAAAAAATAAATTTTCCCTAAAAATGTATTAATTGATTAATCTATTTTCACTTTAATTAGTATTTTTCAGTATTCTTTAAAATTTCATAATTTTTAGAAAAACATTAATAATTCAAAATAAGATAAATTTTACATTATAAAATCAAAAATCATGTTAATTTTCTAAAAATAAATTTTCAAAAAGTATCCAAACTAATTGTATTTATTTTATCATAGAAAAGGGAAAATTATTTTTGAAGATAACATATTTTTAAAGAAGAGAAAGCCTTTACTAAAACTTAAGAGTTTATTTCCTATGATTTAATAAATAAATTTAATAATATAGTCATCCAATCCATACCCACCAATTAAATTTCTGGTATATATTTTTTGAGCCCATAATAATAATATTTTAATAATATATCCCTATTTATTTAAACGTACTATCATATGAAACAGACGGTACCAAAGAAATAATAGTATTTAAAGGTAATTAATTCAAAAAATTATCGTTTTGTGATACTACACATACATTATTTTGGTTTTATACTATCTAGAACATGATTAACTAATATATTATAAAAATTATCTAAAATGGGGAAAATGGATCACATGGAATTAGTATCCGACATGGGTAGAGAAAAGTTGAAAAGAATAATATTTTTTTATTTTATAACTAATATATATCTATTATGATGAATGATGATTTAATTTAATCCATGATAGGTGAGTAAAATCAAATTCAAGAGGATGTCAAAGGTGGAACTGAAGTGGCCAAGAAATAAAAGTGATGGAATAACGGGAGGAATAAAAAAAATAAAAAAAAGGTTAAAATAGTAATTTCAACTATATTTAATGAGGATCAAAGGTATGAAATATGGTTTAGATAACCATGCACAAACCATGAATCTCACACTACCCAAGAGACATTACCCATACAGTTTGGGAGTATGATTTTTGCAAACTGTGCCCCACTATGGGTCATACTCGTTATATGACACTAAACATATGGATTATGTTCATGGTGTAAAACACCATGTCCAAACCATGTACCTACATATTAATTTTACTACTAACGTCTCACATGTCCATGTATCCTCCCATGATAAATTTTCTCAAAACACAATCCTCATTTATATGATATCACAGTTTAGCTACATAGATACCACTAATCATACACCCTAGACAACTTCTATCAAAACAAATTCTTTAGAGCCCGCTGCTTCCCAAAATCATCAGATAACCTGAGACTCCTCCCATTCCAGAAACCCCTTCTATAAAAAACACTTTTATGTGTTCCAACACTAAAATGTTCATTTCAAGGATCATGTTAAAATTGAACCCATTCACTACCCTATACCTTAATTATATTAGTGGTAATATCAATATCCACTCATTAATTTTCGACTAATCAGGGATATAATCATATCCAAATCACACACATCATTATATATAATCTATTAATATAAACTACTCATTTTATAAATTTGAACTCCAATAATCTCACATTTCAGCAAACAAATATCCCTTCATGATAATTTTTTACAAATATGTATCTCCAATGATTAATGGATAATCATTATATATATTTCTATATAACATTATACAACCTTTAAGACCATTATAAAACCCTAAAATTTCATCTAGTTAACTCTTATATAACTCCTAGAAGATAAAATTTACTATAACATATCATCATGATGACTCTTACGTATATAATATATATTAGGATTCACCCTTATATATATATATATAAACCAGAGTGAATATTGTACTTTTTCAAGTCACACATCCCTCTAACTACCCTTATCTATGACTTTTATAACCTTGATGTATCATGAAACATACTAGGGTTTATCACATGGTAAGTTTACCCTTTTCCAATTGATAGTCTTCAATATCTAGGAGACAATTAATTATGAACTAATATATAGGGGAACCCTTACATAATAACATTTCATTTGGGTAACCCATTCATATCATCCAGAGAGTCTTACGTATTTGCCTATTGAACCATATATATCGAGAAGACATTTTTCTTTGATAAATATTACTTTCAAAAGTCCAAATATCCCTCACATATCTACCGTAATATTAGATGTACTGTTATTTATGATTTAGAACCTTTAAGTGACACTAATTTATCATTATGTCACTCTTACATATCATAGATAACTCTAATATTTTATAATTATTCGTTTCATTGAAGTCCTTTTTTATTCCATGCTTTATCTATTTTTCAGCTTCATCCTAGAATTCCAGAACATATTCAAATCAGCACATAACATTTTCTAATATTCTTAGATAATTCTTCATGAACTATAAATCATTTTAAAACAATATAAATTAATTTTTGAATATATTAGTGATTTCATAAATACATCATAAAAATCCTCAAATCACTATATAGTATATTTGTACTCCATTTGTGTATTTCGATGAAACTTTACAACAACAACCCTTTTGGATACAAAACTAGGTTTCACCAACCAACATTTAATGAACATTTTAAAGATATTTTTTAGAAGTTTTTCCTGATAATATAATGATATATTTACACTCAACAAAAAATATTGATTATTTTCCAACATAGCCACATCTTTAATCCTAATTATATATCATTTGTAGACTATTAAATCTTTATCAAAAACAAATTGTAATTATTTCACACTATAAGAAAATCTCTATAATCATGATGAGAATATGATTAATATGAAACAAATAATACCATATCAATATTCCTTTTTAATTTTTGATTGAATTTCTAATATAAATTGGTATATAAATATATATATATCTCATTTGAACACTAGATGATTCTCATAATATCTACCTCTTTATTCATTGGTCTTTTAGTCATCACCGAGAAGTTTTTTACAATGATATTACTCACTGAAAATAAATACAATCATAAAAATCAATTGCGATCATTAAATTATCTAATATATAGTCATTAAAAATCACCCTAGTAAGATCAATACCATCAATAAAATTCCACCTTTGTGAAATTTGAAAGAGGTAAGGGGATTTCACAAGAATATGGTGTACATGAAATTTTATTTACCAATATCTAAGGTATAGAAAATAGTAAATATTACATATTTTATGTTATTATATAATTCAATGTTAAATATTCCCCTATTATGACTATTTTTCTTCACATAGTTATTAGATTTCATATGTTGTGTTATTATCTATAGTATTATAAGCCTGAAATAATCTCTCAAAACCACTATAGTACGTCATTTATTGGACAAATATTATTAGATAATTTGTCTAATGGATAGTGTTCCGATGACAATTCTACATCAGGTTCATCCATCTGAAGGCCTTAAAGTGATATTCATTGGAATATTACTTATCTATGAGCCCAAGGAATGAAGATCCTCCCTTAATAATTAAATTATATGATATGGTCATACTAGGAATGAAATGTTTTGGTTCCTCCTAAAAACTAAAACAAAACATAACAGGGAACCCTAATCATTATAATTCTAGTGGTTATTATTTTCACATTTAACCCTCAATGTTCCTCATTCCATATTCATTTCTTATTTCATAAGGATGCACCAAAAATGAGGTAGAATATCAATCCCTTATTACCAACATTAAGTCAGATATCAATATTAGTGGTCTCAAGAATAAAATATATTGTGAATCTAATATGGTCAATAAGGATATCAATGGAAATAATTCTATCAAAAATTATGAATTAATCCCCTTTCATGAACATGAGTTTATACTGATACCCCTCTATAAATAAACATTTCCTCATATTCAAAAGTAATAGAATAATTAAAATGATTCTCGAGCAAACATGGATATAGTTATCACTAACATATATTAGGATAACATGATGGTTCATATAATGAATAAAAAGTTGGTCACCCACACAATTATCTACAAAGAGAATTTTGAGGTGAATGTGCTCAACCCCATCTTTTCAAAATCTAAAACCAATAATTCCATCATTATTCAAGTAGATCATTACAGGATGATTCCATTATTAGGGTAACTATAAAATATAACCATAAAATCAATTCAATATATGAAATCATTGGTTCACATTTGATTATAAATAATCATCCACTACAATATCTTTAAATCATAGAAATTCCTCTATAAGAACAATTACATTGGAATAATTTACTATTACATATAGAGTGATGAAAATCCTCATTTTTATAATATAATTACTGTAGGATCTTTTGGAATCATCAAACATGGTTGATTATTTGAAACTAGATATAGAGGTTGATAAACTTTTATCATACCATGACTGAAATTTCAGCTAAATTCCCATAGGCTGCCACACATGAAAATTTTATATCGAAATTATTCCCCAAATTTTAGAGATTCTTCAAGAAACCATTTACTATTTGAAATTTTATATATGTCTAATTGATGTAATGGTTGCATAATCTTAGATGAAAATATGAATATTTAGGTTCATTAATTTGTTTATGAAAATGATGAAACCATTCACCTCATGGGGGTCTAGATCATGTACATTTTGATTTTTTGGAATCCAACATGAATATAATGTTTACAGATACATTCATTGTTATCACAAACAAAAAAACTAACATCTAATCCTATGAAATAGAGAATGGGTATTCCATGAATCATATCCAATCTCTCCATACTTCTTTCTATAATAAATCAGTGAATAGATAGGTAAAATAATTTTAAAAACTCAATTGTAACATTTTGTAAATTATTATGTATCAAATAATAAAGAGAGGGAATACCATTATCTTCAATGTATTGTTTCCATATCATGACATGACTTATAATTCTATCCTAGTGAACCCTTACTCTCCATAGTATTGAATAGAGGTTGGTCTGGCTATTTAGGTTTAGATTACATCACTCAGTAATGTTATCTATGATTTACTAATGCATAATTATTTTTACTAGGTTTGGTTTTTTGAGTTAGAGTCCCTTGAGTAAAATAAGTTGTAGTCCTTCCAAAACATTTATGTTTCTAAAAATAATATAGTTTCACCATTCAACAAGAATTTTTTCATTAATAATTTATCCCAAGTGAATTATTGTTAGAATTTAGGTTATTGATAATACTAAGGAAGAATGTCGTAAATGTTAGATCCCAAATAGGAAGGCCTTTTTCCCATTTATAATGTTCACTACAATGGTACAAACTCATAGATAACTATGAAAAGGGACCAAATCATTTCTCCCACCAATTAATGGTTTCATAAAAATTACTATGTGTAGGTTTACATACCCATTAATACTGTTCAACTGATATTAAATATCATAGAAAACATTATTTCAATATGTTTGTTAAACTGAAAAAAATTTATCCTTACCTATAGATATTAAAATCCATTGAAATATTTATGCACACATTAGGTTAAACTACATGGAAATATTCATGTCTGCATGATGTTGAATTTTATTTAAGAATACATGTCAAATGGTTTCAAACTACATGAAATTAATCATTGCCTCATGATATTAAACATCATAGAGAACATCATCACCGTATGATGTAAAACTACAAAACTATTATCCTAGATATATTATGATAAAATAAATTGAAATGTGTATTGATGTATCATGTCAAACTATAAGGAAATAATCCATTCAACCTAATACTAAACAGTTAATGTTTTCCCCATATTATGATGGTAAACAGCCATATGTTTTATTCATTACTATATGATCCCAAACTATTAAACTAATTGATTTATTTATAAACCATAATCTATAGAAGTACTTTTCACTCCTTTCATTATAGGATACCTGTTTATTCTATTATTAGAATCCTACAATGATTTGTCTTCACCCTACTGTTGTTTTCATATTGCACCGACCATAAATAATTATGTGTGGTTCAATTTCACATTAACAAGATATAGAGCAAAACATATATCTCTATTCATATTCCCAGCCATGAATTTCAATTTCATTCAACTACCATGTGTTCAGTCCTTCGCCAGTTCGTGTTGAGTTATCATCAATTTCCTTGAAATAGAAAATGGATATTTTATACATCCACATCACATGAGTTATATATTCATATAAAATTCAACTAGAAAAGAATAATATGTTTCTCGATGCCCATTTATCATTATAAATAGTGATCTTCATATATTTTATCCATGTCCCAACATTAAATTTCTTAATTTTTAAACCAATTCCCTATTTATAACATCATTCATTCATGTTATTCCTTCTTTAATTTATCTTTGTGTATGGGTAACATGTTACATAAAAAGAAATATATAGATTGATTATTTTTTAAAAGGATACATAGTGACACACAATTAATTTATTCCATGGTCATTGTAGAAAATTTTCATGGATACCATATCATATTGGTGCTAAACAACACTCTATCACATTACCCTTTCCCACATGAATCTAATAAATCATTATTATCAAAGTATATGGTCTATATTCTATAAACATAAACATATATCCAAATATTTGGTTAAATACATAAGTATATAAACATAATTCACATTTATTTAATGTTATGCGACCTCAATCATCTGCCACTTTTTTTTATGGATTATAAGAACTTAAACAATACTTCACTGTGGATTGTATTAGTCGCCTCTATAATGAATTACTAGGTCTTCGATATAATTTCTATCATTAAGTTGGAACATTTATCCCTATATAAATCAATATGGACCTCATTCCCTCCATCCATATCACTCAAACCTATTGATATGATCAATTATTAATTTTATAACCACAAGAGTTTTGAAAAACATACTAGGAATATTTACATCCTTTGTAAAACAGACAATATATCCCATGTTTGTTTAATCATCGTACTAATATTTTAACCATAAATAGTCTTAACCTAGTTATCGGTGATGTAACATACATAATTTTCTTATCCATTGAATATTCAACATGTGGACAACTTTGAGATAAAACATCCACCTTAATAATTGGTTATAAACCATATTTTGAATGTAGTCAGTGGTTATCAGCTACTAGGCTATCAAAAAAATTCTAGAATTAAAGCAGTAGGACTTTTTTTGACCACATCTTCAGTAGTCATCGTTATAATAATTCATTCAATAAGATTACCATTAATTTAGTCCCCCTTTATCACAATATAAATCTATATCTTCCCCTATGTTAATATGGAATTTAAACATCTATAGTATTGTGCCATAATGAATTTAGGAATGTTGGTAATGAAATTTGGTAATTCAGAATCACTCATAACCGTTTTCCACTATATTCCGAAGATCTTCAGCAGTGGTCTGTGAAACATTATATCCTTGAAATATTATATATTATTATTTTCTCTCATTTATTTTTAAAAATATTTAATTTTTATTTTTATCTCACATACAACATGACTCATGTTGTCATATGTTTTTGGATGATTTTTAGGTTTTCATTGTTAAAAAGCATAAAAAATAAAAATAGATATTTAAAATCAGAATTATTTTATTATATAAAAAATCATTTGGACCATCCAAAAATTAGAGTCTCTTCTCTGGTACAAGGCTTTCTATTTTTGTTATTAATATTTTTAATAATCGAGATTAGTTATCCTTTTTTATAGGAATTTAGTAATAGTCCATAGACCTTCCAACTAAACCATGTCAGCCACTTATAATGTGTTTTCATGATTTCATTAAATGGGCATTTTGGAGAACCATTAACTCTACTAGTTGAGGGATAATTTAATATATGTAATTTTCAAGTTGGTTCTTTAGTTTTTTGATTTCATACTTCTACACTAAAATAATGAATTATATTTAACTCCCATTTTTATTGTTCATGGAATGTCCTTGTAAAACACTTTATAGGAATCTATTCAATAGGACGCAAATTTAAATAATAAAAATTATCATACCATGAATTAACCCTATTATACCTTACAATGATGTAATGGACCCTGGTGTAATAGACATCATAAGTTACCATGTTGATCCCTATGTTCCCAAACCACTGATGTGGGTGAATATCCCAATGGATTATAATTATTGTTAATGTTTTCAATGATTAGTTTATATATTAATTTGTTTTGGGTGATAATGAAAATAATCATGGATTTAGAAAATTATTCATACCTTGATTTATGAATATATTCATGGAAATTTTAATCCAAAAGATTTTGATGTTTCCTATGATAGTGGGATAGAACTACTACTTCCACTATTACATCAGGTACGTAGATTAATAGATTTACTAAAGAATCATTAAATTCAATGATTATAGAGATGGAATTATAATTAATCAATTATATGCATTGATATACATGTAATAATATAAAATTATTTACCATATAGTACTTGATGAGTTTTAAGACCTGAAAATTGAAAAACCTAGGGAGATATGATTAATTAGGAAAAAAATACTAGCTTGAAGAGAGAGTAACCTATAATGTATTCTCAAGCATGATTGGTACCAGGGTTCCCATTATATTAATTAAATCAAAACACATATAATAAAAGACGATTTTGGAATTTTTTATTTAATATATATCTGAAGGATTAATATTCCCATATTTAAATCTATGATTTTGAGTTGAAGTGGGGTGATAATAATTTCCTTCATAATGGTTGAATATATTGGGAACAAATTTGAGAAAGTTCCACTATTTTCAGCTAGAGGTGAAAAAATTAAAACTTATAGAACATATAAGGGAAAAAATTAATGTCAATTGTATATATAAGGGTAGTAAAAAAACATATAGATATTCAATTTTAAAAGTGTTGAATTTCATTATAATAAAAAAAGGTTAGTCACAATGATACAAAATATTAACATCATGACTCTTAAGAATACATGAGTTTTGTATAATTATTATATACATAAGTTTTTATAATGTTCTAATCCATTTTAATATGTAATTGTATATTACATGCTAAGTAATGTGTATCATAGAGTAATATCTAATGATAATAAAGGGGAGGATTAAGAATCCAGAAAACTACTGAGTGTCACTATGATATATAAAAGTGAATAAAACTTTCTAGTGTATACATGGGAGTTCAAATAATCATGATAAAGTGTAACATAAAGATTCTAAATGATATTATAGGTTTACATAGAGATTATTTACAATACATAATGTTATTTAACAAAATAAATTGGAGTTACTGTTCCCCTAGTAGTGATAGGTAAGATAACTCTATATAATACATAATTTTTTTTGATAGAATGTGAGATATCTAGGGATCTAAATTTGATGATTCAGTGATGAAATTCAATAATAATATTATGATGAATTAAATATCCAAGAATATATTCATGAAAAATGTAGTCTTGAATAAATAATAATATTGTGTTCTGATTATTTTATATACATCATTAAGTTAAGTATCACATAATAATTATATTTCTACAAGTGAATATACATGATTACATTGAAAAAATTCCTATTTTTTTTGTGAATGTTTTGAATTATAATTATATTATGTATCTTTGAAGATAAAATGAATATTTCTTTAACTTGTATTATGTTTGTATTAATATATAATCATTGAAAACTTCATGGGTATTTATTTTATCATATTTCATTATAAAAAATATTGAATTAATATTCACATGAAAATATGAAGGTAAAAATAATTAAAATTAGATAATAAAAATATAAATGATTTATAATAAACAAATATTTATTTAAATTAATGATGAACTTTGCTATCAAAGAAAGGAAATCCTTAGAGAAGTGATATTTAACCCATGAAGAATACTATATGTGGTAAAGAGATATAAGAAAACTAAAAAATAAATATAATTTTATATTTATATAGCAAGATTACAGATAATATAATGATAATGGGAATCAAGAGTGTTGTTTGGACCTATGATATCTCTATATAATAGAGGCCAAATATGAATGAACATATTTTTCATTTTGAGAGAGAGACAGAAATATACCATTTAGGTTGTGGGTCAAATGGGTTGAGACTCTTATAAATTAATGTGTATCTTTAATTGAATATCCTTTTGATATTGACAATTTAATGGAAAAAATTAAAATCCATAATAATGTCAAAATATGTGTTTATAACATAGAACAAGGTTGAGATGTATGTTTTTATAACACAAGTATGATTGTTAGTTAGATACCTACTACTAATAATGAATATCATTCATTGCTGATGTAGTGAAGTCCTATATTATACCAATTATTTAATTTAAGATATGTAGTTGGAGGTGTATTTTGGAGTATATAGATCATGAAAAATATTATCCAAATGTATTTTGTCATGATATTTATATTTAAAAAAAAATTAAGGATAAATTAATCCTTTATCATTTAATAACTAAACAACATCAAATGTCTCTATGATTTTTCTATCCATATTTGGTTTAAAATAAATGATTCAAGGATGTAGTCTTACCATTTTTTAATCAGTTGAGTAAAATTAAATTTTTTTGTTCCTTACATAATCCATATACAATAAGGATAATATTCTTATATTAAAGTCAAACCATGTAAAAATATTTCACACTGCAATATTTTGATTATTTTATTCCATATATGTGGTAGTGTTTGTGGGGAATTCATAAGTCGAACCATAAATAATAATTTAGATACATGATCAAATATTATGGGAGGAAATAAATAAAGAGAATAATTTTGTAATAAATCAAACAAATTCCCTCACCCCTCTTAGAGTGACATGGTGATCTACATAGAACATCACGTTCTATTAAAGATAATATAGGATCCATATAGTATGATATAATTTATTTAAAATATGTTTTTAATAGATATAAATGAACTCAATATTTTACATAGAATGTTATTCAGATGTGGATTTTATTGGTTGCTTGTTAGATAGAAATATCTTCTCAGGAACATGTCAATTTTTGGGCAATTCAGTAGTACCATGTTGTAGTAAGAAGCCATATTTTTTCCACTCTCTATTTTTTAAGTTCAATACATAGTTTTCAAAAAATTACTATGCACAATTTTTATTGATGAGACATACTAATCTAGATTATTGAAAGGAATTCATACATTTCCCTATAAATTATAATAAAAGGTGTAGTAAATATTTATGAAAATCCTATATCTCAATCTAGGACAAAGTATATCATTGTAAGAAATCTCTTTTTGAGATATCACTTTCTATAAGGGTGAAATAGTTCTTGAATTAAAAGTAAATGAACATAATATTCCAGATATTTACACAAAAATATTGAATTATATGAGATTAAAATACATCAAACCCAAATTATAATTGATAAATTTTAGTTAGACATTAATCATGGACACGAAACAACTGACAATTCACCATTGAAAATTCATCATTGGAATGTCACTGTTGGATGGTCAATGTTGGAAAGTCACTGTTAGAAAAGCCGTCATTGGAAAAGTGTCCATTTGACAAGATACCACTGGAAATGTCACCCGTATGAAATCTATAGTTGGACAAGTCACTATTGGAAATGACATCATCATGCAATTAATTGTCAGACAAGCCACTTATGGATGACTAATCATTGTAATGACCTAGTATTGGGCTACAACCAGTCATCATTTCTTATTTTTCAACCATTTCCTTTTTTAGTTAAATTGTTATTCAATTTTATTCAATTTTATTTTATTATATTTTAGGGATTTGTTGGGAAAATATTTCTCATGGTAATAATGAATAAATTTTAGGTTGATTATGTTTGTTGAAAATGTGGGTTTCTATGATGAATTTTCGAGTTCCAGAGAAGTTGTTGACAATCCATGTTGACTAAGAACCATGACAATGAATGGGTGATCTGGAGGTGGTACAAAAAGTGTAGATACAAGGTGGCAGTTTTTCCAGTGTTTTCCAAATTCTTGGGGTCCAAAATTTGGGATTTTGTGAGGATCGTGAAAAGTGGATATTCTTAAAGATTATATCAAAATATGTCAAAGGAATTAATTTCACTAATATATCCTTCATGGATTAGATTTTGCGAAGACAAGAAAAATGTTGACGGTTTTTTTGTGATTACGACAAGCATAACAAATGGCAGAGAAAATGGGGAATTTGAGGGAGATTCACGGTGGTGGAACATATTAATTAATGGAATGATACATGATTATGACAATCTCATTGATTTGTAAATTTCCGTGGTGCTTTGTGATATTGAGGGATTTTTATAAGAATTTTGGAGCTTCGTGATTTGAGATGACATGGCACTGACGTCGCATGAAAGGTTTGAGGATCGGTGGAATCACATGCAAATAGGTCTCGACCACCATGAGAAAAGTTGAGAGTTTTTGAAGATAATATTTTTCTCTCGATTTGCGATGGTTTTTCACGAAGGTAGTGTTCTTCGAGAAAGGAAAGAGCTTCACGACAGCCAATATAGCTTCGTGAAAGTTGGCTGCTCCACGTTTTCTTAGTGAGATTCACGAGGGAAGTCACTCAGAAATGACTTAAGATCCACAACGGCCAGAGCTCTACGAAGGCATGAGCTTCACGAAAAGGTAGGTACTTTGTGAAGGATTGTCTGAGTTTTGTGAAATTGGGAGCCTTGCGATTTAGGGTGATTTGAAAAGGTATCTCAAAAAAAAATTCCCAGTGTTCAGGGAAAAGGGTACTCATCAGTGGAAGAAATATGGATATTAATAGAGAATCTACATACTATGGAGGGTTAATTAATTTGAGAAAAAGAAGAGACCTACAGGTCTATAAACAGTTAGTGGATCTCCTAAAGAATAAGTGAGCTCACTTCAGTTGAGAGAGAAACAAGTTCTAAAATTGTGAGTGGTTGTAAACCAGGAGGGAAAATGACTCCTCTTCGAACATGTATACTGCAGTGTTCTTATGTTGGAATTGGTACATCAGAACACTGCCAGTGTATGCTCCTTGGACGTAGCCCAGGGAGGGTGAACCAAGAAATTTTTTTTATGTCATTTGCATGCATTATAGTTTATTCATACATTGGAATTAGAAGGAGAGTGAAGAGAATTTTGTCTAACAAAAAAATAAGATCAAAATGAGAATTTTTTGAAACTCTTATACCCTAATTCACCCCACCCTCTTAGGGTATCTAGTCTAGTAAACCTGAAAAATGGTACTAGTGGAAAATGTTTATATCTATGATTCTCTCTCAAATGGATGTCACCAATCAAAAAGGAATTCTGATCTATGATGGGAACAATTTTCATCTACGGAAGAATGAGATGAAACACTATATCTGATCATTGTGAATGGATGTGTTCATAGCAGTAATGCATGGTACAATAACCAGTATTAATAGTGGCGCTTTATCCGAAGCTGAGCATAGAGAATTGCAAGCTGATGCAAATGGAATTAATTATTTAGGGGGAGCCCTATCCAACGATATTTATACAAAGGTGATGTCTTGAAAAACATCACATGCCATGTGGGAAAAGCAATTAAATATATGTAAATGAGATACAAAGATTAGAGAGGAAAAGATGCAAGTGTTGTGGAACAAGTATGAAGATCTGAGAATGAACCCGAATCAGTCTGTTAAAGCATTATTCGACAGGGTTAATGTTATAGTAGAAGAAATTCGAGGTCTTGGAGAAGTTATTAAAGAAATAATTATTGTGAAGAACATCTTTAGGAAAACACCACCTCAGTTCAATCTAAAAGTTTATGGTATGTAAGAAAAATACATGAAAGAGATGATATTGGATAACCTGTTTATCACCCCTATTGCGTATGAAATGAGAAATGAAGATAACGATGCTGTGGAAATGAGGAAACCCAAAGTGGAGTAATTCAAGTCCATGAAGAAGCTCACCATTGAAGATTCTCTTGAATAAGAAGAGACAGATGAGGTTATGATATTCATCTCCTCAAACCTTCAAATAGGAAAAGGAATGTTTAAAGAGAAACTTCCACGTTCTTTTTTTCGATGTGGGAAGGTCGGAAATCCTACAGCAAGATGCCCCAAAATTTTCCAAGAGGATGATGATGTCGATGAAATTAAAATTACAAAGAAGAATTCTTCAGCCTATTGGAAAGGCAAGAAATAGTTTAAGTGTAATTTCTTTAAGAAGAGAAACCATCTCTCAAAATAATATCACGGTTCAGATGAGTCTAAGGATGAGGAGGTTGAAGTGATAGATAACATCAGTGATCGTGGAGAAAATGATATGGTGGAAGTTGTCGGTAGTTCTCAGAAGAAAAAAGAAACTGAAGCTGATGAAGTAGAAGAAGAAGTTGAGGGAATAGTTGATATGCAAGCTGAGTTATAGGATACTCTTGAGGAGATAGATGTTTCAAGAGATAAAACTAAGAAATCCAACAAAGTTGTTCATGAAACCCAACTCTATATACAACAGCAAGAAGAAGGGAAGTCTGTGTTGATGGATAAAATTGAGAAACTCAAGTCATCAACACCGGAGTACTCATAATCAGTTAGTGAGTATAAAATCATGATTGGAGAAAAAAAATGGAAATTGATGGCATGAATAACATAATTAAAGATTAAATCAAACATATTTATGAACTTGAAGGAGAAGTTGTCAGTTTGAAAAAAAATGTTATGGATTAAGAAAAACTCTTAACTCATTCTGGGACATCAGAAACCCAGATCACATAGAAGACCAAGATGCTCAAAGTGGAGAATAGCGGTTCAACAGAAAGGAAGCATCAATTATATTCAGATGATAATGACGACAGGGGGTTTGACTGAAATAAATATATGAAAATTGAAATTAAACTACAAGTACCCATTCCGAGAATGATGGTTGATCTGTGCACAAAAAAGAATTAGAATATTCAGTGATCCCATAGGGAATCTAGCAGTGCCAATGTGACATGAAGAAAAGGAACTTATATCATGTGTTATTATTGTGGAATGATGGGACATTCACAATATGTGTGTTCCATATTCAAGATTTATTGAAGGGAAAAATAATAGAGGTGGTATCCAAACAGAGAATAGTTCATTGGAACATATTTCGATGGACATATTTTTGGTATAGAGGATTTGGGAAAATTACTATATTCTGTACATCAACCATATAGTGGGATGTACCAATGGAGAATCAAAATGTTCACAAGCAGCAGATCATTATACCAATATGCGAGTTGAAAAGGAAAAATATATTTTCATCTTTGCAAGATAAATATGGTCCATCATAATCTGAGAAAGATCATAATTCTCAATCCATGATGAGTGTAAAGGAAATAATATGGTCCAAGAAGAAATAGGATGAGAATGAAATAGTGACAGAAATTTCACTTAAGCATCAGATCGCTCTGGTGTGTGGAACCATGACAGTGGTTTCACAAATCATATGTAATGGAATTGGGGTCTTCTTACAGGAATAAAATAAGACAAAGAGGGGGATGTCATGTTTGTGTAAGATGAATGCCTGAAAATTATTGGCTCAGGAAAGGCTAGGTTTGGGGGCAATGAGATGAGACGTGCTGATGTCTTAGTTGTAGAAGGACTCTGTCACAACCTTTTGAATTTAATTAAACTATGTGACTTAGGACATTCAATAAGGTTTACTATGAAGATGTATATCGTCAAAGGAAGAGATTGGATATTAGTTCAATAGGGAAAAATGAAAGAGGGGAATCACTACCTGGTAAGTGGAGAAGAAGATATGTGCCTTCTGTCCATAGAGGAAGAAAACAAGTTGTGGCATAAACGATGTGGTCATCAATTCAAACCATACCTAGAAGAATTTGTAATGTGTGATGTACAAAGAGAACTCTTTCAGTTATCACATGATCATACTAAAACATGTGATGCATGCTAACAAGGGAAGATCAACAGGATGTCGTATAAGAAAAAAGAAAAACAATTCAACAAGAGTGCCTGAATTATTGCATGCCGATGTTTGTGGGCCAATCACCCCAAGATAAATTGACAAAAAGAGGTACTATATTCTTTTCATTGTGGACTACAGGATAATGTAATGGGTATTTGTTATTTCAATTATGTGTGATGTGTTCAACTGGTAAAAATTGTACAGGAGGGAGTGAAAAAGGATGATTGGATAAAAAAATCTATAAGCTTCATACTGATAATGGTACCAAATTTAAAAACAGTCAGGTGGAAGACTATCTTGAGAAACATGGGATAATTCATTATGTTTTCTCAGTAAGAACTCACCAATATAATTAAGTGGTTGAAAGGAGAAATAGGATCAACAACAACATGGACATGACGATGCTTATAGAAAAAGACCTACCAAGAAAATTTAGAAGGAAGCATTTTTGACATCAGCCTACATTTCTAATAGGGATCTATTGTTTCTAAAGAAAGAAAAAACTCTTTATAAGATGTGGTATGAAAATAAGCCAATAATAGAATACATCTTAATATTTGGAAGCAAGTACTTTATCCTCAACAAGGAAATGAATTGGAAATAAGAGTCATAAGGAGATGATGTTATATTCTTGGGCCAGTTAATAAAAAGCAAAGCATACAAATTATTTAACAAAACACTGGGAAAAGTAGTTGAGAGAAATGAGGTCACTGTATGGGATAATGAGGAGATCATTCAACAACGCAATGAAATATTTCCTGATGCAAGTGATGATGAGGAAATAAATGTAGGGGGAGAAGAAGTGGGTGATGCTAACTTAAAAGAAGAAACAGATGATGAGCATGAGGAAATAAAATCTGTATCTTCAAAAAATCCAAGGATTCAAGCTAAAATGGATAGCCAGAATATCATTGGTGATTATTCAGCTCCATTTCAGACAAGGAGAATTAAATCACCGCTGCAGGCATCTTTCCTATCTCATGTTGAGTCGCAGTCCTTCACTAATGCAGCTGAATATGAAAATAGGCATTAGGTAATGAATGATGAGTTTGATCAAATCAAGAAAAATTAAACGTGGGAGATTTATTCGAGGCCATAAAATAAGAATGTCATCAGACCTAAATGTGTCTATCACAAAAAGATGAATGAAGATGGAACAATAATGCGAAACAAAGCAAAACTAGTATACAAAGGATACTACCAGATAGAGAGAATAGATGTTTACTAGACATTTTCACCGGTTGCGACACTAGAGAAAATCATATTATTCCTAGCCATTGTAGTGCAACAGAAGTTCAAAGATTTCCAAATGGATGCAAAATCTTCATTTTTTAATGGGGTCCTAGAGGAAGAGATGTATATTGAGCAGCCATATAGGTTTTCTCCTTCATGAGGATGAGAAAAAGTTTGGCAGACTGAAGAATTTGTTGTATGGGATGAAACAATAACCAAGAGCATGGTACTCAAGGATTGATCATTACTTTAAAAATCTTGGTTTCTAGCATGGGGGAGTTTATTACAATCACTATTTAAAAAAAAAATCAAAGTATGATGGTCATGGTTTATTTCAACAACACAACATTTGGCATATCAGATTAAGATCAGTGCATATAGTTCTATGAATTCATGAAATGTGAGTTCTAAATTGAAATGATTAGAGAGCTGACTTTTTTCCTTAGTCAACATGTGACACAATGAAGGAAAAAAACACTTATTTCTCAATCCAAATACTCCACGAATGGATTTGAGAAGATTTGGAATAGAAAATTCAAATGAGATGAAGACACTAGTTGCTACCTAGATAAAACTTTCCAAAGATGATGATGATAAGGACATTAATATCACAGAATATAGGCAAATCATTAGATGTTAGCTGTAAATGATTACGATAAGGCTTGACATTGTATTCTCCAACTTCCAAGAAACTTGATAGCAGATAAATCCAAAATAAATTCATATGTTTTTAGTGTAAATAATACATCGGTATATCAAGGGCACAGTGGATTTTGGCTTTATATATAGTGAAAAATCTCAGGCTGAATTACTGAGATATACTAATGCTGATTGGGTCGATTAAGATGATGATAGGAAATCAACGTCAGGAGGTGCTCTCTATCTTAGAGGATTGTGTGTTTCTTGGATATGCAAGAAGAAATATATCATTTCATTGAGCACCGAAGAAGCTGAATATATTTCTACCACACAAGCTTGCACATAGTTATTATGGAAGAAGCATCAACTTGATGATAAGGGTGTTGATATGACGTCTCCGATCCAAATCTTGAGCAATAACTCATGTGAAATAAATCATAGCAAAAAAAAATAATGTCCATCACTCAAGGAAAAATAACATTGAGATAAATTATCATTTTATCAGGGATTGAATGGGGAATTGCGAAGTTGGAATATGTGCCTACGAAGCTCTAGGTTGCAGACATTCTGACAAAGGCCTTACCCAAATATGATTTTAAGATTCATCTGTGGGCACAGGGAGTTCAGTTGACTCCCAGTACTTGAAAAAGTGTGGCTGTGGAACCCCCCTCCCCCTCTCCCTAAGGTATGGTGTGTTTTTCCATAATTCTCTAATCTGTGAACCATCCAATGTTACTGAACACAATGGAGTGACCATTGGGTTAGTCGACCAAGGGGGAGAAATAGTGAATCATATAGGGGGAGAAATTGTTGGAGGAAGGGAGAAAATATTTTCGTCAAAGACATGGAGAGAAAATGAAAGGTGGAGTAGTGATATAGGGGGAGCAATGAGAAAGGGGGAGATTATTTAAATCTGATGATGCTAGAAGTGATCAATCAAAGAATAGATATCACGATAGTTGAGGGTCATGACAAAAGCAGAAGAGTGATGTTAGAATGGTGTTTGATGGTTTCCATTGATAAAAAAGTGGTATCAATTTTGAAATTCGTATCAGTTTGGTGGTAGCGGTTGGTGTTAGAAATGAAGTGATTCATTGATGAACATTTCATTTACTATTGTTTGTCACGTTGAGTATTGCTCATGTGGGCCTAGAGTATGTGCTGAGTGAATCATTGGCCGATATCTGAATCGAAAGAGGCAATGGATGGTTGATGATGGAATGAGATTTAGTGAAGTATCCATGTGCAAGAAAATGGTTTTGAGAAGAGTTTTCATCAAACTAAAAGTGGGTGATTGTTGGGAAAAAATACCTCAAGGGAACATTGCATCATTTTTGGGTTGATTGTGTTTGTTGAAAATGCATGATTCCATGATAAATGTTCTAGTTCCAAAGTGGTTGTTGACAATCATTGTTGACAAAAATCCATGACAAAGGAATGGAATATCTGGCGGTGGTACAAAAAGAGGAGATACAAGGTGGTGGTTTTTTCTAGTGTTTTCCAATTTTTTGGGGTCCAAAATTTAGGATTTAGTGAGTATTGAAAAAAATGGTTATTCTTGAAAATCTTTTCAAAATAAGGAAAAGTCTTGAATTTCACTAAGATAAGATTCATGGATTGGAATTTGTGAAGACAATGAAAATGATGAAGATGATTCATCGTGATTAAGACGAGCTTCGTGAACGTTAGAGAATAAGGGAAATGCGACAGAGCGTCATGGTGGTGATTTGATTTAATTGACGGAATGCTCTATGATTAAGACATGCTCCGTGATCCGTAAATTTTTGTGGTGCTTCGTGATATTGAGATAATTTTGGCAGGAATTTCATAGCATTGCGATTTGAGATGACGTGGAACTGGCTTCACATAGAATTTTTGAGGGTCGGTGGAATCACCTATAAATATGACTCGACCCCCATGATAGAAGTAGAGGGTTTTCGATGAAAATATTTTTCTCTCGATTCATGAATCTTGTTCATGACGGCAGAGCGCTTCGAAAAAGGAAGGAGCATCATGGAGGATAATCTAGCTCTGCGAAAGTTGGGTGCACTACATTGGCCCAGTGAGCTTTGCAAGGGAAGTAACTCTGCGATGACAAGAGATCCCTGACAACCTGATCATTGCGAAGTTGTGATCTTCATTAAATGGAAGGGACTTTGCAAAGGCCTGTTTGAGCTTTACAAAATCAGGAGCCTCACGAAGTCGGGTGCGTTGTGAAGGTATTTCCAAAGGAATTTTCTAGTGTTCACGGAAAAGGGGTATTCATCAATGGATAAAATTTGGACATAAATAGAGTATCTAAATATATTGGAGGACACATTCATTTGAGTAAATGAAGATACCAACAGGTCTATAAAATGTTAGTGGATCTTCTGAAGAAGAAGTGGTCTCACTTCAGTGGAGAGATCAAGGAGTTCTCAAATTGTGTGTGGTTGTAAACCAGGAGGGATAGTGAGTCTTCTTCAAACCTGTAAACTACAGTGCACTTATAGTGGAATTGGTACACTGGTACACTGTCAGTGTATGCTCCTCGGACGTATCCTAGTGAGGGTGAACCAAGTAAAACTATTTGTATAATGTGCAGGCTTTATGGTTTATTTATTCTCTGCAATGGGAAGGAGAGAGAAGAGGATTTTGTCAAATTGAAAAACAGGATCAAAAGTGATAGTTTTTTTAAATTGTTATACCCTGATTCACCTCTCCCCCTTTCGTGGTAGGTTGTCTAGTGGACCTAAAAACAAGTACCAGAGGAAACAGTTGATATCAGTTTTTCTTTCTCAAATGGAGGTCACCAATCACAAAGTGATTCCGATCTTCGATGAGAACAATTTTCAGCTATGGAAGAATCTGATTCAACACTACTTTTGATCTTTTCCAATGGATGTGTTCACAGTAGCAATTCATGGCATAACACCCGATATTAATAGTGTGCTTTATCAGAAGCTAAGCATAAATAATTGGATGTTGATTCCAATATAATTAATTTTTTAGGGGGATCCATATCCAATATTATCTATATGATATTGATGTCTTGAAAAACATCACATGGAAATGTTGAGAAAAGCTATTGAATATATATGATGGATAAACAATGTTCAGAGAGGCAATGTTGAATGTATTGTGGAATATGTATGATAATATAAGAATGAACCCGAATGAGTCTGTTGATGCATTCTTCGATAGGATAAATGTTGTAGTAGAAGGAATGTGAGGTCTTGGAGAGGTTATTGAAGACATATATATTGTGAAGGGCATAATGAGGAATCATTCACATCGGTTCAGTCCGAAAGATTCAGTTTTGGAAGATAAAGACCCGAAAGAGCTGACATTGGATAACATGCACAACACCCTTGATGCGTATGAAATGAGAAATGATGTTAATGATGTTGTGGAAAAGGGGAAATCCAAATAGGTGGAATTAAAGGCCATGAAGAAGCAACCATTGAATACCCTCAAGAATAAGAGATGGATGAGGTGATTCCATTCCTCTCCTCAAACCTTCAAAGAGGAAAATGAGTGTTTAAAGGTAAACTCCAACTTGCTTGATTTCTATGTGGAAGGGTTGGGCATCCTACGACAAGAAGCCCCAAAAAGTCCCAAGAGGATGATGATGTTGATGAAATTGATATTCCTAGGACGAATTATTCATCCTATGGGAATGGATAGAAATAGTTCAAGAAAATATCTTCAAGAAAAAGAACCTTCTCTCAAAAGAATGTGACTATTTAGATGAGCCTGATGTTGAGGAGGTTGATGATATAGAGAACTGCAGAGACCATGGAGAAAATATTATGGTGGAAGTTGTTGGTAGTTCATAGAAGAAGAATAAAACTAAATCTAATGAATAAGAAGAATAATTTGAGGTAATAGTTGATATGCAAGCTGAGTTAGAGGCTTCTCTTGATGAGATAGATGTTTCAATAACTAAAATAAAGAAAGCTAACAATGTTATTTGTGACGCAAAACTCTATATGTATTAGTAGGTAGAAGAGAAGTCTATGTTGATGGAATAAATTGAAAAACTCAAGTCATCAACACCAGAGGACTCAAAATTTGTTATTGAGTATAAAATCAAGATTTAATAACAAGAAATGGAGATTTATGGATTGAATAACATAACTAAAGATCAAATAAAACGTATTGAAGAAATTGAAGGAGAAGTTTTCTGTTTGAGGAAAACTGATAAGGATAAAGAAAAACTCTTCACTCCTACTAGGACATCAGGAAAAAAGATCAATTAGAAAACTGAGAAGCTGAAAGTGGGTAATAACAGTTCAATAGAAAGAAATCATCTATTATGGTAAGAAGATAATGTCCATGGGGGTCTTGATCGTAAACAAAAAGCAATGAAAATTAATGTTAGACCGCAAACACCAATTCCAAGATTGAAGGTTGACCTGTGCAAAAGGCACAATCAAAATATTCAAAGATCCCAAGGAGAAACTAGCAGTTCCAAAGTGACATGAAGAAATGAACCTTTTATCAGGTGTTAATGTTGTGGAATGATGGGAAATTCACAATATGTGTCTTCCATATCCAAGAGATATCATAGGGAACAAGAACAAATGTGGAATCCAAACAGAGAACAATTCCATAGAAAATATTTCAATGGACATTGTTTTTGGTGCCGAGGATTTGGGAACATGGTTGGATTCTGTAGATCGACCATATAGAAGGATGTGCCAAAGTAGAATCAAAATGTTTGTAAGCAGTAGGTAAATAAACTAACAGGTGAGTTGAAAATGAAAAATACATTTTTATATTTCATGATAAATCATGTCAGTCATACTCTGATATAAATCATATGTCTCAATCCATGCCAAGTGTAAAGGAAAAAACATGGACCAAGAATAAAGAAGATGTGAAGGTAGTTGTGGAAGAAATCTCCCTTAAAGAATCAGATCGCTCTGGTGTGTAGATCCTTGACAATGATTTCACATCTGATATGATATGGAATAAGGATCTTGTTACAGGAATAAAATATGACAAATTAGGGGTTGTCATGTTTGGGAACTGTGAATATTTAAAAATTATTGGCTGAGGAATGGTCAGGATTGAGGGAAAAGAGATGAGACAAGATGATGTCTTAGTAGTAGAATGCCTCCGTCACAACTTTCTCTATGTCAGTCACCTATGTGACTCAAGACACTCTATAAGGTTTACTAAGAAGATGTTTACCATCAAAGGAAGAGATGGGATAATAGTTTTATAGGGAATAGGGACAAAGGGGAATCTCTGCCTGGAATGTGGAGAAGATGGAATGTGCCTTCTATCCAGAGAAGAAGAAAACACGCTATGGCATAAAATACATGGTCATCAATGCCAACCATCCCTGGAAGATCTAATAAAGTTTGATGCTACATGAGACCTCCTTATGTTGTCACGTGATCATACTCAAACATACAATCCATGCCATCAAGGGATTCGCATTTAGAAGATGTATAAGGAAAAGGAAATGAAGTCAACAAGAGTGCTCAAATTGGCGCATGCTAACGTTTTTGGGACTATCCCACCAAGATAAGTTGACAGAAATAGGTACTATGTACTATTTATTGAGTACTAAAGTATAATGGAAAGGGTATTTGTTATTTCCCTTATGTCTGATGTGTTTAACTGCTAATAATATTACAAATGGGAGTGAAAAACGATTCTTGGAAAGAAAATCCTGATGTTTCTCGTAGATAATGGTACCAAATTCACAAATAGTCAATTAGAAAACTATCTTGAGAAAAAAGGGATAAGGAATCAAGTATCTTATTTAATAACTCCCCAATAGAATGGAGAGATTGAAAAGAAATATTGGACTGACAACAACATGGACAGAACGATGCTTATAGAAAAGACCTACCATAATTTTTTTGGAATGATGTAGTTTTGACATTGGTATACATTTTTAACAGGGATCTATTGTGTCTGAAGGAAAGAAAGACTACGTATAAGATGTGGTATGGAAGGAAGAAAAATTGAAATACTTTTGAATATTTGGAAGCATGTATTTTATCCGCAATAGGGAAAAACATAGGGAATATGGGTCATGATGAGATGAGGGTATATTCCTGGGATTATCATGAAAAATTAAAGCATAAAAATGCTTTAACAAAAGGCTGGGAAAAGTAGTTGAGAGAAATGATTTCACTGTAGTGGTGAATGAGGAGATCATTCAACACACAGTGAACAATTTCTAGATCAATGTGATGAGGTGGAAAGCAACGCAGGGGGAGCAGAAGTGGATAATGTTGATTTAGAAAAATATAATGATGATGATCATGAAGAAATATAATTTGTATCTGCACAAAAGCGATGGAGTCTAGATGAAATTAATATCCAAAATATAATTGGTGATCAATCAGCTCTAGTTTAGACAAGGATAATGAAATCACTGCAGTAGACATCTTTCTTATATTTGGTTGAGCCGAAGTGCTTCACAGATGCATCTGAAGATGAAAAATCGCTTCACGTCATGAATGTAGTGTTTGATCAAATCAGGAAAATATGATGTGAGAGATTGTTTCGAGGCCAGCAAATAAGAATTTCATCGATTCTAAATGGGTCTATCACAACAAGATGAATGGAGATGGGACATTGATTCGGAAAAAAGAACAACAAGTATGCAAAGGATACTCTTAGATAGAGGGAATAGCTGTTTATGGGACATTTTCACCAGTTGCGAGACTAGAGACAATCAGATTATTCCTAGATATTACAGTGCAACAGATGTTTAATGTTTTCCAAATGAATGTCAAATTTTTATTTTTGAATGGGGTTCTAGAGGAAGAAGTTTATATTGAGAAGCCAGATGGTTTTCCCATTCATGAGGATAATAACATGGTTTCCAGACTAAATAAGGTGTTGTATGGGTTGAAACAATCACCAAGAGCATGGTTCTCAAGGATCGATCAGTATTTGAATAAACATGGTTTCCATAATGAGGGAGTTGATTACAATATCTATTTAAAAAATAATAGTAATCAAAGGATGATAGTCCTAGTTTATGTTAATGAAATAATATTTGGAAGATCAGATGAAGATCAGTGCAGACATTTCTCAGAATTCATGAAAAGTGAGTTTGAAATGTCAATGATTAGAGAGGTAATGTTTTACCTTCTTCTATAGGTGACACAAGGAAGGAACGAAACATTTATTTCTCAATACAAATACACCAAGGCGGGTTTGAGAGGATTTGTAATAGAAAATTCCTAGGAAATGAAGACTTTTATTGCTACCAGATGAAATTGTCAAAAGATGAGGATGACAAGGCAGTTAATATTACAGAATATAGGAAAATCAATAGAATTTTTCTATATTTAACTATAACAAGGCCTGACATTGTATTTTCCACCTACCAAGTATCTAGATATCAGATATATCCCAAAGAAATCGACATGATTTTAGTGAAAATAATACATAAGTAAATGAAGTGAACATTGGATTTTGTCTTGATATATAGTGAAAAATATCAGTCAGAATTATTGAGATATACTGAGGCAGATTGTGCCAGTTCAGTGGATGATAGTAAATAAACGTCATGAGGTGCTTTCTATCTTAGCATATTTTGTGTTTCTGGGATAATAAAGAAGCAATATTTCATTTCATTAAGCACATCACAAGATTAATATATTGCTACCACTCAATCATTCACTCAAATATTATGGATAAAGTAACAACTTGATGAAATGGGTGTTGAAGTGAAGTCTCCGATCAGAATCTAGTGTGATAACTCATGTTCCATAAATCTCAGCAAAAAATCATATCCATCACTCAAGGACAAAGAACATTGAGATAAAGTATCATTTTATCAAGGTAAAGGTTGAGCGGGGAATTGTGAAGTCAGAGTATGTTCATAAAGAGCTACAGGTTGCAGACATTCGGAAAAAGGCTTATCCCAAGGAATCTTTTGGAAGGCATCGACTGGCTCTAGAAGTTTAGTCGACTCCCCGCACTGGAAAAACTGTGGTTAAGGAATCCCCCCTCCCCGTCACCTCATGCTATGTGGTGTTTTCCCTAATGCGCTAATCTGTGTACCATCCAATGTTTCAGACCACAATGGAGTGGCCTTTGGGTTTGTTGACAAAGGGGGATAAATAATGACTCCTACAAGGAGAGAAACTATTAGAGGAAGGGAAAAAATGTCTTAGGAAGATACACGAGGAGAAGATGATAGGTGGAGCTGTGATAGAGGGGGAGCATTGAGAAAGGGGAAGAGTATTTAAATCTGACGATGCTAGAAGTGATCGATCAAAGAGAAGATATCACAATAGATAAGGATCGTGATAAAAGCAGATGAGTGATGTTGGAATGGTGTTTGAAGGATTCCAGTGATCAATTTTTTTTATCAATTTGGAAAATGGTATCATTTTGGTGGCATCGGTTGGTGTTATAAATGAAGTGATTCATTGATGAGCTTTTAATTTACTCTTTTTTTCTCACGACGAGCATTGCTCGTGTTGGATTAGAGTATGGGGTGAGTGAATCATTGGTCACTATCTGAATTTCAAGAGGCGAAGGATGGTTGATTATGAAAGGAGATTTAGTTATCTATCAAAGTGTAGAAAATGGATTTGAGAAGATTTGTCAACAAAACCAACGGTGGATATTGTTGGGAAAAATTATCTCAAGGCAACATTGTAGCATTTTTGGGTAGATTGTGTTTGTGGACAATACATGTTTCCATGATGAAGTTTCGAGTTCAAGAGAGGTTTTTGACAATCCATGTTGACAAGAACCATGAAAAAGGAATGGATGATCGAGAGACTATACAAATGTTGACGGTGTTTCTTCATGATTATGAAGAGCATCGCGAATGACAGAGATGAAAGGAAATGTGTGGGATCTTCATAGTGGAAGCACCATGAAATTGATAGAATGCTGTGAATTTACAAAAAGTTACATCCTCCATACACTTCCATGGTGCTTGATGAAATTGAAAGAAATTTGGCAGGAATTTTGAAGCTTTGAAATTTGAGATGATGTGGCGTTTACATCATACGAAAGGTTTGTTGGTTGGTGGAATCACCTATAAATAGGAATCACCCCCCTTGAGAGAATTAGTTAGTTTTAGAAGAAAATATTTTTATCTATATTGGTGAAGGTGGTTCATGACGGTAGTGTGCTTCACGAAAGAAAAAATCATTGGGGTGGTTAATCTAGCAGCACAATAGTTGGGTGCTCCGCGTTGGCTCAGTGAGCTTCATGAGGGAAGTCTCTCTACAGCGACTTGAGTTCCGCAATGGCCTGAGCTCTATGATGGCGTGATCTTCTCAAAAAGGTAGTTACTTTTCAGAGGATTGTTTTATCTTCCCAAAATTGGGAGCCTCGCGAAGTAGGGTTCTTTATGAAGGTATTTCTAAAGTAATATCCCAGTTTTCAGAGAAAATGGGTATTCATCAGTGGATGAAATTTGGACTTCAATAGAGAATCTACATACAGTGGAGGATGCATTAATTTGAGGAAATTAAGAGACCTATAGGTCTATAAATGTGAGTGGATATTTTGAAGATGTAGTGAGATCACTTCAGTTGAGAGAGTATTGAGTTCTCAAATTGTTAGTTGTTGTAAACCAAGAGGGACAATGAGTCCTTTTCAAGCATGTAAACTACAGTGCGCTTATAGTGTAATTGGAACGTCAAAACACTGCAAGTATATGCTCCTTCGACGTAGCATAGAAAGGTTGAACCAAGTAATAATTGTTGTGTCATGTGCATGATTTATGGTTTATTCATACTATGCAACGGAATGGAGAGGAAATGGGATTTTTAAAATAACAAAACAAGATCCAAAGGGGCAGTTGTTTTAAACTATCATACCCTGATTCACCCCCTCTCAGAGTATCTATTATGGTAAACCTAACAATTGGTACCATAGGAAAAAATTTGTATCATTGTTTCTCCCTAAAATGGAGGTCACCAATCACAAAGGCATTCTGATCATTGACGGGAACAATTTTTAACTATGGAAGAATAAGATGCAACACTAATTCCAATATTCAAGAATGGATGTGTTCAAAGCCTTAATACATGGAATAACATCTGATATTAATAATGGTTCTTTATGAGAATCTGAGTGTAGAGAATTGGATGCTAATTCCAGTGGAATTAATTATTTAGGGGCAGCCTTATCCAATGATATCTATACGAAGGTGATGTCTTGAAAAACATCGCATACAATGTGGGAAAATATATTGAATATATATGAAAGAGTTACAAATGTTAGAGAGGAAAAGCTACAAGTGTTGTGGAACAAGTATGAAGATCTGAGAATTAACATGAATGAGTCCGCTGATGCATTCTTCGATAGGGTAAATGTCATAGTAGAAGACATGCAAGGTCATAGAGAAGTTATTGAAGACATAAAAACTGTGAAGAGCATTTTGAGAAAGCTTTAACCTCATTTCAATCCGAATGTTTTGTTTTTGGAAGATAAATACCCAAAATAGATGACAATGGATAACCTTCACAACACGCTTGTTGCATATGAAATGAGAAATGGTGACGACGATGCTATAGAAATGGAGAAATACAAAGAGGTGGAATTCAAGGCCATAATGAAGCTCACCATTTAAGATTCTCAGGAATAAGAATAGATGGATGAGGTTATCCCATTCCTACCCTTAATCCTTCAAAGAAGAAAATGAATATTTGAAGGGAAACTTCTACTTACTTGTTTTCGATGTGGAAAGGTTGGACATCCTGTGGCAATATGCCCCAAAAATTCCAAGAGGATGATGATGTTGATTAAATAGAAATTCCCAATAATAAGTATTCATAATATGGGAATGAATTGAAATAGTTCAAGAGAATTTTTTTAAGATGAAGAACCTTCTCTCAAATGAATGAGATAGTTCAGATGAGTCTGTGGCAAAGGAGGTTGAAGAGATATAGAATTGAAGAGACCTTGGAGAAATTGCTATAGTGGCTATTTGGGTTGTTCTCAGTAGAAGAATAAAACTAAATCTGATGAATAAGAAGAAGAATTTGAGGGAATAGTTGATATGTAAGCTGAGTTAGAGGATGCTTTTGAGGAGATAGATGATTGGAGAGCTAAAATAGAGAAAGACAACAATGTTGATCAGGACGCCAAACTCTATATGCATCATTAGGAAGAAGAGATGTATGAGTTGATATAAGAAATTGAAAAACTCAAGTCATCAACACTAGAGGACCCAGAATCGATTATTGAGTAGTAATTCATGTTTAAAGAACAAAAAATAGAGATCGATGGCTTGAATAATTCATGGAAAGATCAAGTCAAACATATTGAAGAACATGAAGGAGAATTTATCAGCTTGTGGAAAAAGGTTAAGGATTGAGAAAAAATCGTTACTCTAAATAGGACATCAAGAAAGTAGATCACTTAGATAACCGAGAAGCTGAAAGTTGAGAATAGCAGTTCCACAGAATGTAAGCATCAATTATGTTCGGATGATACGGCCGATGGGGGTCTTGATCAAAAAAAAATCTATGAAAATTGATGTTAGACTGCAAGCACCCATTCTGAGATTGAAGGTTGATCTAGGCACAAATCAGAATCAGAATATACAGATATCCTAATGGGAAAAGAGAAGTGCCAATGTTAAATTAAGAAATTCACCTTATATCAGGTGTTATTGTTATGGAATTATAGGACATTCACAATATGTGTGTTAAATAGCCATGAGATATCGAAGGGCACAAGAACAAAGGTGACATCCAAAGAGAGAACAGTTCACTAGAACATATTTAAAAGGACATTGTTTTTGGTGCAGAGGATTTAGGAACATGGATAGATACTATAAATCAACCATACAGAGGGATGCGCCAAAGCAGAGTTAAAATGTTCACAAGCAGCAGATCTATAAACCAATAGGTGAGTTAAAAATGCCAAATATATTTACACCTTTTCAAGAATAATCTTGTCTATCCTACATTGAGAATGATCATAAGCCTTAATCCATACCATGTGTAAGGACAAATTTATGGATCAAGATGAAAGATTATGAGAAGGCAGTGGTGGTAGAAATTTCCCTTAAAGCATCATATTTCTCTGGTGTGCGGATCATTGACATCAGTTTCACATCTCACATTAAAAATAATAAGGATCTTGTTATAGGCATAAAATATGACATGGAAGGGGTTGTCCTAATTAGGAACGATGAATGCCTGAAAATTATTGGCTTAGGAAAAGCCAGGTCTTGGGGCAAAGATATGAGACCTGCTGATGCCTTAGTAGTAGAAGGCCACTGTCTCTACTTTCTCAGCGTCTGTCCGCTATGTGACTCATGAAATTCTATAAGGATTACTAAGAATATGTTTATCGTCAAAGGAAAAGATGGGATAATAGCTATATAAGGAAAAGGGACAAAGGGGAATCTTTCCCTAAAAAGTGGAGAATGAGATATGTGCCTTCTATCCAGAGAAGAAAAAAACAAGCTATGGCATAAGCGACTTGGTCATCAATGCCAACCATCCCTGGAAGATCTGGTAATGTGTGATGTGGCAAGAGACCTCCTTATGTTATAATGTGACCATACTCAAACAAGTTGTGCATGCCAATAAGGGAATCTCATTAGGTAGACAACTAAGGAAAATGAAAAGAAGTCAACAAGAGTGCTTGGACTGGTGCCTGATGATGTTTGTGGGCCTATCACACCATGAGAAATTGACAAAATTAGGTATTATGTTCTTTTCATTGAGTACTACAGTATAATGGCTTGGGTATTTTTTATTTCCAATATGTTTGATGTGTTCAACTGCTAAAAATAGTACTGATGGGAGTGAAAAAGGATGCTTGGACAGAGAATCTGGAAGTTTCGTACTGATAATGGCAAGGAATTCACAGACTTTCAGGTGGAAGACTATCTCATGAAACATGGGATAAAGAATCAGGTTTGCTCAGTATGAACTCCCCCATAGAATGGAGTGGTTAAATTGAGAAATAGGTTCATCAAAAATATAAAATGAACGATTCTTATAGAAAAAGTCCTACTAGAGAAAATTCAGAAAGAAGTAGTTTTGACATCGGTCTACATTTCTAACAGGTCTCTATTGTGTCTGAATGAAGGACTCCATATGAGATGTGGTATAAAAAGAATCCAATAGTGAAATACATTAGAATATTTGGATGAATGTTATTTATCCTCAACAAAGAAAAACATTGTAAATATAAGTCACGATGAAATGAGGGGATATTCCATTGATTCTGAAGAAAAATAAAAATATACAAATTGTTTAACAAAAAGGATGAGAAAAGTAGTTGAGAGCAATGATGTCACTATAGTGGAGAATGAGGAGATCAATCAACAGTAAAGTGATTTTTTTTTTGATGAATGTGATTAGATGCACAAAAACATAGCGTAGAAAAAGTGGTAGATGTTGATACAGATAAACATATTGATGGTGAGCATGAGGAAATAAAATATTTATCTACAAAATAGACAGATTCGAGCAGAAATTGATAGCCAGAATATAATTGGTGATAATTTAGCTCTAGTTTAGAGAAGGAGAATAAAATCACAACAACAAGCATCTTTCTTATCTCAGGTTGAGTAGAAGTGCTTTGTGGATACAATTGAAGATGAAAACTGGATTTAGGAAATGAATGAAGAGTTTGATCAAATATAGAAAAATTAGACATGGTTGATTGTTTCGAGGCCATAAAATTTCAATGTCATCAGGACTTAATGGGTATACCACAATAATATGAATAAAGATAGAACAGTGATTCAGAATAGAGCATGAATAGTATGCAATGGATACTTTTAGATAGATTGAATAGATGTTGATGATACATTTTCAACAGTTGTGAGACTAGAGAAAATCTTATTATTACTAGCCATTGCAGTGCAACAAAAGTTAAATATTTTCCAAATGAACGTCAAATATTCATTTTTGAATGGGGTTCTGAAGTAATTGGTATATATTGAGTACCAAGATGGTTTTTCATTCATGAGGATGAGAACAAGGTTAGCAAACTGACTAAGGCATTCTATAGGATGCTAGAAGCACCAAGATCATGGTACTCAAGGCTTGATCAGTACTTGAATAATCTTGGTTTCTAGCATGGGGGAGTTAATTACAATCTCTATTTCAACAACAACATTAATCAAAGGATGATGGTCCTCTTTTATGTCGACGACATAACATTTGGTGGATCAGATGAAGATCAGTGCAGATAGTTCTTTGAATTCAAGAAAACTAAGTTTGAAATGTCAATGATTGGAGAGCTAATGTTTTTCCTTGGTCTATAGGTGACAAAATGAAGGAATGGAACATTAATTTCTCAATCCAAATACACCAAGTTGGTTTTGAGAATATTTTGAATGGAAAATTCCATGGACATGAAGACTTTTATTGCTACCCAGATGAATCTTTCCAAAGATGAGAATGAAAAGGCAGTTAATATCAAAAAATATAGATAAATCATTGGATGTTTTGTTTATTTGACTGTGAAAAGGCATGACATTGTATTTTCCACCTTCCAAGAAGCGAAATATCAGATTAATCCCATGAAAACCCACATGATTGCAGTGAAAAGAATAAATCGGTATATCAAGGGCATGGTGGATTTTGGAATGATATATAGTGACAAATATTAGTTAGAATTACTGGGATATATTGATGCAGATTTTTTGATTCAGTGGATAATAGGAAATTAACTTCAGGAAGTGCTTTCTATCTTGGCAGATTGTATGTTTCTTGGGTAATCAAGAAGCAAGATTACATTTCATTGAGCACCACTGAAGCTGAATATGTTGCCTCCACCCATGCATGCACACAATTATGGTAGATGAAGTCGAAACATGATGATATGGGTGTTGAAGTGATGTCTCCAATCAGAATCATGTTTGTTAACTGAAGTGAAATTAATGTATGAAAAAAAAATCATTTCCATCACTCAAGGAAAAATAACATTAATATAAAGTATCATTTTATCAAGGAGAAGGTTGAGCGGGGAATTGTGATGTTGGAGTATGCGCCTACATATATTTAGGATGCAGACATTCTGACAAAGGCCTTACCTAGTGATGCTTTTGAGAGACATCGACATGTTCTGGGATTTCAGTTGACTCCCTTCACTTGAGAAAGTGTGGTTGTGGAACCCCTTCCACAAGGTATGGTCTGTTTTTACATAATGTTTTAATCTATTAACCTTCCAATGTTGCAGACCAAAAAAGGGTGACATTTGGGTTCGTTGACAAAGGGGGATAAATAGTGACTCCTACATGGGAAGAAACTGTTGGAGGAAGGGAGAAAATGTCTTAGTCAAAGACATGGGGAGAAGCTGATAGGTGGAGCAGTGAGATAGGGGTAGCAATGGTAAAAGGGGAGAGTATTAAATCTGAATATTCTATAAGTGATCGATCAAAGAGTAGATATACCAAGAACTAAGGACCATGATAAAAGTAGTAGAGTGATGTTGGATTGGTGTTTGAAGGTTCCCAGTGATCAAAAATTGGTGTCAATTTGGAAATTGGTATCAGTTAGGAGGAATCAGTCGGTGTTATAAATGAAGTGATTCATTGATGAACTTTTCATTTACTCTTGCTTCTCACGTCGAGCATTGATCATGAGGGATTAGAGTATGTGGTGAGTGAATCATTGGTCGCTGTTGAAATCGCCTGAGACGAAGGATGGTTGATAATGGATGGGGATTCAGTGAAGTATCAAACTATAAAAAATGGTTTTAAGAAGAGTTGTCAACAAACCCAAAGAGAGAGGTTGTTTGGAAAAAATCCCTCAAGGTAAAATTGCATCATTTTTGGGTTGATTGTATTTGTTGACAATACATGCCTTCATGATGAGTTGACGAGTTCCATGTTGACAAAGAACCATGAAAAAAGAATGAGAGATCTAGAGGTGGTACATAAAGAGCAGATACATGGTGGCGATGATTTCTTGTGTTTGAAAAATTTTTGGTGTGCAAAATTTCGGATTTGGTGAGGATTGCAAAAAGTGGGTATCATTGAAGATCTTAGCAAATAATAGCAAAGGCATGAATTTTGTGATGATATGCTTCATGGATTGGATTTCGTGAAGACCAGAAAAATGTTGGAAGTGATGCTTCGTGATTATGACGAGCATCGTGAATGGAAGAGATGAAGGTAAATGCGAGGGAGCTTCGCGACCGCAGTGCAAAGTAATTGATGGAATTCTTCGCAATTATGACAAGTTACGTGATGTGTAAATTTCTGTGGTTCTTCGTGTTATTGAGAGAATTTAGGCAGGAATTACGGAGCTTCTCAATTTGAGATGACATCGTGCTGACTTCACATAGAAGGTTTGAGGGTCGGTGGAATCACCTATAAATAGGTCTCGACCCCCTCGAGTGAAGTAGAGAGTTTTTTATAAAAATATTTTTCTCTTGATTCACGAAGGTGGTTCACGAAGGCAGTGCACTTCGCGAAAGGAAGGATAATCACGAAGGCTAATCTAGCTCTATGAATGTGGGGTGCTCTGGGTTGGCTCAGTGATCTTTGTGATGGAAGTCTCTCTATGATAACTTGAGCTCCACAATGTCGTGAGCTCTGCGAAGGCGTGATCTTCACGAAAAGTTAGGGACTTTGTGAAGTCTTATTTGAGCTTCACGAAATTGGGAGGCTCACAATGTAGGGTTCTTTGCGAAGGTATTTCCAAAATAATTTTCCAATACATAGGGAAAAGGGGTTTTCATTAGTGGATGAAATTTGTACTTCAATAGAGAATTTACATACAATGGAGGATCCATTCGTTTGAGGAAATGAAGAGACCTATAGGTCCATAAACTGTGAGTTTATCTTCTGAAGAAGCAGTGATCTCACTTAGGTTGATAGAGGAGTGACTTCTCAAATTTTGTGTGGTTTTAAACCAGGACTGATATTGATTCCTCTTTTAACATGTAAACAGAAGTGCACTTATAGTGGAATTGGTACATCAGCACACTACCGATGTCTGCTTCGTGGATGTAGCCCAGTGAGGGTGATACATGTAAAAATTTCTTTGCCATGTGTATGATTTAGTGTTTATTAATACTCTACAACAGGAAGTATAGAGAAGAGGGATTTGTATAATAGAAAAAAAAGATCAAAAGGGGTAATTTTTTTAAACTGTCATACCCTGATTCACCCCCCTCTCTGGGATTCTATTATAGTGGACCTTATAGTATTTGAATCCTTAATTGATTATATGGGAATAAAATAAACATTTTAGTCACTCTCAATAGCTCTTGACTCTTTTTATACATTTAACCTCTAGTTTAACACTAACAAATACTCATTCTTGCATTATTTCTTAATCCATTTGTTAAATTCAATGGTGGGAGTTGAGAAACCTTGGGATTAATCTACTAAGATATCATGTGCTATATATATGTCTATATAATAATCGGGAAATTTTTTTTGTGGATCCTTGGAACCCATAACTTTTGATCCACATGGTTGTTGATGAAAATCAAGTGGATGATGAATAGTTTCTTTCCAATTAGTCATTTATGATAACGGAGATCAAGGACCTTTTATGGATAGATTAGTTATCTAGAAATGATTGACATTTTTGTCCTGGGTTGGTTCGTCAATTTTATCATTACGCAGTGTTTGGATTTGGTAAGTAGAGTGATTTGATTCAAAGCATGATAGATGGTAACAAGTTTATAATTTTCAACAAAAGAGTCCAAAAAGTGTCAAAATTTTCATCCTCAAGCTGTTTTTGATGATTATAAAGGTAAAATACCAAGTAAAATTGATTCTATTTTATGATAATGCACCACCTAATCTGACAAGTGATAGAACTCTCATAAGGCTTTGTGCTATTATGTTTAATAGAGAATGAAAACTTATTTTCATTTTTACTAAGAATTTTTATATCTGATAAAAGGGGAATTCAGTACTATGTCATATCAGTATATGTACCATTTATACCTCATTAAATGAGGGATATAATTATTCTATATAGATAACTTATGGTAAATATTATGGAAATGTTCATGTCATTGTCTACATTAAATTATATCAATTATCCTATGTTTATTTTAGTCATATTGGAATACAAATTCATTATATATGAGAAAGGAGAAATATAATGTTAATTGTGGTGGTTTCTTCTTAAATATGGTAATCTATATAATGATGAGAGTGAGATGGAACCCATGGATGAAGAATTGGGATAAAAATAATGAAATTCTCTATGAGGATTTTAATCCTTCAAGACCTCATACAAAACCCATGAACCTTATTGATCCTGGATTGGTGGCATATAAGATAATGAAGTATTCTGATGACGAAAAAGATAATTTTGAAGCTAATTATGAAGAGAAAATGGAAACCTCTTTTGAAGAGGTATGTAACCTTAATATCTATAAGGGCCCTATCATATCATGTGGATCTTCTAGTTCTCTGATTTCTCTCCCTTTGATAGTGAGTATCTTAAGTGAAACAGATAATGATGATGATGAGATATATGTCCCCAATTTATGGAAGATTAGTAGTTTGTATATGTATTTTATATATGTTTTAGAAGTCTCATATTATAATGAGGATGATAATAATGGAGATGATAGGGATGATGATTTGGATAAAAGAGGTGATGTACATGATCGTATTAATGATGATGATGATGTTGAGAGAAAAAACATAAATCATACTTCTAATACTACTTATGTACGGTATTTGGGGTGGTCTAGTTAAGAAATATTTGAGTCTTCAGAGAGATTTGTTACTACTCAACCTGTTGGTGATGTTTCCCCTACTATAGGTTAAACCAAAGTATCTGATGAGGGGGAGTAATTACTATGTTCTTTATGAGTTGACCATACTATTTTACCTTCTTCTAGAGTGGAAGTGAAACCTCATGATGAATGGGAGAAATTTCCAAGATATGTCCAGCTTAATTTATACTATTCGGAGTCCATGGATGTTGATGATGATGATAGAGAGAATATGGATGGTCTGGGTGGGTTTTAATTTGAATTGGATATGTTATCATCTAAGGGGGTCCTTTCTTGGGTTCTATGAAACATGGACTATAATATGCATATTCAGATGACAATGGGAGTTGTTATGACTATACTAGTCCTCCATAGAATGGTTTACCTACAATATTAATAGGACTTGGGATATATCTAATGGGATAAATAGTTAATAACATTGACCATGATGGTGAGCATCATGATTTTTTTTCCAATGAACCTATCATTGGATCAAATTCTGCAGAGGCTAATGTTTCTAGTGTTGAGAGACCCACTACACCAATTATTTTAGATTTTTTTTCCAGTTTAGATTAACTATATTTTAAGAAATGATTTATTAAAATTTCCATTAGATTCTGATCTCTAGGAACCTCCACTCACACAGCTTAGTGAAGTTGATTCCCAACACCCATTTGAGTTAGTTTTGTTCCAAATTAATTCAATAATGAATTTTCATATTTTGGGGGTTGGAATTTAAAATATAATGTTGGAATGTTATATAGATGGTTTACTCTTAGGGATGGAGGAAATGAGGACCTCCTTTGCTTCTTATTAGGATGTATTGTCTTTTATAATTTAGAGTGTTCCTATAATTTATTCTAAATCCAGTGAGCCAACCCCTTCTTCCTTAGTTGATGCTGAGAGGATCCATTTTATAGTCTAAGAGGATATCCATACTATTATTGCGGAAGTACATACCCCTAATTAAAAATATCTACATCTGATTAGATTGAACTGTGAGAACATATATAATCTAGTAAGAGAATGTTTAAATTAATCCCAAAGTGATAGGGAAACCATCTATAATGATAAAATATTATCTTAATAGGATATTTATAAAAAACATGAATTGAATTCCAAGTTTATGTTTTTAGTTGAAAATGAAGAATTCCATATGTTATTGGATTATTAAGGAATAGTTTGGAACCTAAATGTTTTGGAACCTATACTCAAGTAATTCATGGAGTATAAGAAGGGTATCATCACTACTATGGAGATAGGTTGGAATATTATATTGTACCTTTTCAATCACATGATTCCATCCATACTTGTATCTAGTATAAAATTTGTTTCATATGAGGTGAATCCCATGACAACTTTAATAGATTCATGCTTCCTCATATCTTTTACCTCCCCATTTCAAGCTTATATCATGTCACATTTGGATGTAGTCAGGAATCTTAGACTAGTGATTATTAGAGAGCTTCCTTACATTACCTCATTAACTTCAGTGACTATCACATCCACCACATATTCAACATCAGTGCCTTCGGCCTCTTGAAATGGAAGGAGACCTATTGACCCTACCACATAAGCTGACTATGATTTAGAGTAGACATAGTCACTGATAGAATATTTTGTTTTTCATTCCTAATACTACTTTTTGGCTATAATAAAATATTTTTTTCCATAATGTAAATTCTCGATTTCTATTTATATAATTTTATTTTTTTATTCTTATCTAACATTTTTGAAAATCCAAAAGGGGGAAGAATAGTTATGGATGTTATCTTTAATACTCATTCTCATTTGATACAATCATTATTTAGCCTCCCAACACTATTGGGATTTGATTTACATGTCATTTAACAACCATAACCAATATAATTACAAGATACCATTCTTCTTATATTTTTTATGAGTTAGATATGATACATGATTTATCTTTGATACTAATTTTACCGATGTGAGTTTTCAACCTTATGTTTTTAGAATTTAAGTGTTTTTTGTATTTATATTTCATACCTTATGTTTTTTTATGTCACATTCATAATATTAAATTTTGAGCAGACAATAATCCTTCAAATCCATATATTTTAAAAATATATTTGTTTTGTAACATTCCATGATTTGTGATCATAAAAAAGGGGTATATTGTTTGAATCACATAATTTTAATTCTGCAAAATCATAATTTTATGTTCCTAGTTAATTTGATGTTCGATAAAATTATATTATTTTGTTAATAACTATGAATATATTTTGATATTTATAGCCATGAATCATAACTTTCCATGAATCTCCACTAGAGTGACTCACTAACCAAGGGGTCAATGCCAGAATAACTCACTTCTAGACATTATTCGCAAAAAACACGATTCACATCCAAACTTAATCACAACTAATGATTATTCACTTCCAAAAATGTCCTTCTGCTAAGAGTGAAGCCACTTATATCCACCCTATTTTAATTAAATTTTCCCAATATATATATTATGGGAGTTAATGTAAATGATTATTTAATGGTTATTCATTAAAACTGACATTAATGAACTAAAGTCACAATTAGAGTTATGAATCAGGATCTAGAGTAACATTATGTTTGTTCTTCAATGGGTATTCATTCCTATAGTGGTATATATTTCAGAAGTTGTACTTCATGTGTAGGTTTTATTATATCAATCTAAGCAGGAAATTTCATGTTTCATAATAAAAATATATAAGTTTCAATGTATTTATTTTACAATATATGAAATACATTTATCCAACATAATCAAGAGATGTATTTTCAAAACATATTCAAACAAAAAGAATAACATCACAAAACGCTTTTCCCTAAAACATTTTGTGAATCTTTTCAAGATCCTCACAAATCATAACCGAATGATTCTTGAGAAAAAAGGGTTTCATAGACCAAGACACATAATTTATACCCATCTTCTTATATTATCTCTCTATTTTATTTGATTTTGTGCATTGTGTTTTTTTCTTGGTTTCATAATACACACATTCACTAGTTATTAAACTATAGAAAACCTGATATTCTATCTATCACACATAATCTTCTTACCCACTATTATTTTGGAAGATGTATTGGTATGGACAACATAGTTTACCATCCCAATTAAAATTATGGAAGAGTATTTTATCTCAAATAGCATGAACACAATGGTTTCGATAACTGATCTAGGATGTGGATCAAATTATTGTTACATAAATTTTTTATAAGTGGGTGATTTCCAAGTGGAGGGGATTAGGTCATAGCTTTAGAATTAAACTCTTTTTATTCCACTTTTTGTTTGAGTTTTCTTTCTTCATTCCAAAAAATAAATCTTATAGGTATTTGGTATGTAATAAAAACATTTACATTGATAGTTAATAATAACTCATGTTCATATATGTTTTTCTTTTTTTAAATATATTTCCAAATAAAATGTAATTATATAATTTTTTAACTGTTCCCTAATCATGTTTTAAGAAATATTTTAATATATCAACCTTATATTAAACTAATACTTTTATTAAATAGGATTACTTATTTTTATTTTTGGATTTTCTTTGAAATTGTTTTTATTAGTTTTTTTAATGGAATCTATATACACCCCTCTTGAGTTACACACTCCAACAAACATATACGTATAAAAATTAATAGAATATAGACATCATCATGATATGAATCTCATGACATTGTATGAATTATTATTTTACTACATACAATGATAAACAATCTTTCTGTTCTATAATAAGACTTCCATAAAATATAATAGACATCCAATAAACTTATTTAAGTGGTTATTATTGTTGATATTGATTCTTTATAGTAATAGGTTACATATTCACATCATGTGATCCACATAGTAACCCTTTTTTATTTCACTAAAAAATATTATCTATTATTTATATAAATATTAATCATTACCTTTATTTTTCTATCACTCAAAACTCGATTAACATGAAAGCACACATAATAGAATATATCACACACTAGTAGCATCAAATATAACTTTAATTTTATATTAAAGTTTAAATTAAAAATAGAATAATCTTTATTAACTATATCTGACCATTTTCTTATTCACACTTCTTATTACTCTTTTCACTATAACATAGAATAATTTTTCAAAGCATGGCTAAGTGATTATATTTTAACTACTACTACATTATTAAAAGTCAGTATTTTTTCAATGTGTCAAGATTATACTTCCATTTTAAGAATTGAATATATCATTTTTATTTATTACCCAATATTGATTATATTTTAGAATCATCTCAATAAATTTTATTTTCTCAAATCAATTCTAGAAAAATGAGTATTAAATCTAAAAATTAATAATAATTTCTATAAGTTTTGAATAATATGCATGTACAAATCTCTCATATATAATAGTGGAACCCCACCATAAAAGTGTAAATTGAGTCATACAAAGTGGGAAATGAATTATATTATAGTTAAAATTAATATTATTTTGGATAAAATGACTCGTTCAGATGTCATATTTTGTGTTTGGGGTGATAAAGATTCAAGTCTATGTCATTACGTTACATAGAGAGTTGATAATATATTTTATTGTTCACTCATTTGTAAGTGTTTGTGCCTAAACTGTGATATAAATTACATATTGATAAAAACATCAATATGTATGTATATCTTAGAAATTGAAAATAATAATTTTTAAGGAAACATTACTACTGCGTTCCTTGGAATTTTGGGTTACTTTTATAAGAATTCTTCTTGATATATTTTTAGAAGAAAAATAATTTAAATTTCTATTAGTTATATTCACATTCATTGTGAGACTCATGCCTCAATGCATTCTAAATATTGGTTTTCTACATTAAATTTCCTTTTAAAGGGAAGTATTTCATATTAAATGATGTATGTATCAATAATTTTTTTTCTCAGGTAGAAAGAAATAATATTGAAGTGTGTAAAGAAACAAAAAAACACAAATTAAAATATTTACATTGAGGGTTCAAAATTATAAAATCATTTTGGTTACTAAATAATTAATTTATTTATGTAACAATGTGGAATGGAGACCCTTTATTAGAAAGAATATCATAATTTTAGACCAAAATAACATTTTAATCAGATATTATTATTTGAACACCATAGTAGAAAACATTGTTGATCGAGGAAGAGTATTGTACCCACTTCATGTTGTCTGACTTCAGGTTCTTTTTCTAGTAGCACCATGTTGGAAATAGATTTTATATAGGATGCGTAGGATTGTATAAAGGAATGAGTGGGAAAAAATTGTCATCATTCAGTGTTAATGGATTCAAAAGTCCAACATTCTACTATTGAAATATATGGAGTCCTTATGTTCCTCAATTCCACTAGATATCACCATTTCTTTTGATAAGTATATGATGATGAAAAATTAATTATATGGAACACTAAATGATTGTATTTATAGTGGTTAGGATGATGAAATTCATAGAGATTTTTGTTGTTGATGGTGATGATAGTGATGACAGTGAGGATGACGGTGAGGATAACGATGGTGATGGTGATAACGATGATGGTGATGGTTATTTCTTTTGTGATGATAATGATTGTGATGAGGGGACATTTTTCCTTTAAATTTAGAGTAATATATATGACACATAATGATGGATGATTGGATATAAATGAATATATTTGATTTTATAAATGATTTCATCACTCATTGAATACATTAATTAGTTTCTTGAATTTTGTATATTACCTGGAAGTGGTTTGGACATTTGTGTTTTTTGGTACGGGTGTTTAATGATGTATTCCATTTTTGTATCAATGTGGGTGGATTTAACTTTTGTGATTACTT
This sequence comes from Viscum album, assembly GCA_963277665.1. NCBI lineage: Eukaryota > Viridiplantae > Streptophyta > Magnoliopsida > Santalales > Viscaceae > Viscum > Viscum album. The sequence goes on along the minus strand of OY728142.1, from coordinate 1,254,345,235 downwards.
TTTTATATTTTATTATAGTTTTTTTTGTAGCTGATGTATTAGTTTAATAAATATATTTTTGGTTTTGTAGTGCTTTTCAAGTGCTTTCGGTTTTGGCCATGGTTGGGGGATACTTCTTGGGAAGGTAGGAGGAGTCTATACCCACAATTTTTTATTTGTTGAATTATTTTAATGATATTTACTATACCAATGGTTTCAAAACTGTTTGTATAGGTTTATACAAACTGTTTAAGCAGACTATTTCTATTTTTTACATTAATGTATCATATAATGATAGTGTATAGAAAATCATTGGTATAGGTATATACCCATGGCCGAACTCCCAACAGTATAAGTGACTATTGGTATAGACTTTAATATTAATTTTTTATCCTCTACCAGTAGTTTATAACCATTAGTATTTCCTCTCTTACCATAATTTTTTGATAGAATTCAATCACAAAAAATCATATAAGATGTCAACATTGATTTCATGAAATATTTTTTATAATATAATTATGTATTACAAGGTAAAAAATATGGTATTCCATAATAGAAGAAGATTCAAATATAGATTAATCTTATACCATGATATGTGCCAATATCAAAGAGTTTTTATAGGAAATAACAGGAATATTGGGTGAGTCATAAGGAAAATCTATAGAACTGTATATATCTAGGGGTCCAATCCATTATAGACACTAATATAGGGGGATATTTCATATGTTTTAGGGCATGAGATAATGCAAGTTAAGACACTGGTTGTTCTATGATTTGGGTGGTAGGAGCTATGCGGTCTATCGACATCCCCTTATTATGCAAGAACATGATTCTAAGCCATGGTCTATGGTATATGTTGTAATGAGAAATAATTCCCACTATGACCTCAGGCCAATAATTAATTTCCCTATACCAATAACCAAAATTGGTCATCCAATTTTTTAATAAAATTACACATCAACCACAACTTTATAAAAAATTGTCTATATAAAATATCTTATATTAAAATGGATGAATTAAATAAGATATTACTAGAGAATTTAGACAAGGGTTTTATCTACACATGTGATATTATATAGGGTTAAATTGTTAGTTCTTTAAAAATTTCATGGATCGATGAACCTTTTCATTTACTATCATGATATTAATAATATCGTAATAATTAATAAATATACTTTATCCCATATTGATGACTTTTTGGATCAATTCATTTGAACTGAATACTTTTCAAATATTATCATATAATCTACATATCATCAGTTTAGGCTCAAAATGGATAATATTTCAAAGATATCTTTTTCAATGAGGTATAGACAATATAATTTTATAGTGATTCCACTCATATTGACTAATTTTCCCGGTATCCTAATGGATATAATGTATAATGTCTTTATATAGTACCTATAACTATTTTTGGATGTTTTTATAGATGATATTCCTATTTATTATAAGGGAATGGAAGATCATGTATATCATTTTTCATATAGTTTTGATATACTTGAGAAAGAAGAAACATTATTCCAAATTTATCATGTTTGAATTATACATACTAAAAACATCATTCATAGGCCACATAATCACTATATATTTCATATTTATAGATTATTCAATATTATAAATTACTAAAATATGGACCATACTAACCACATAAACCAATATCAATTGTCTTCTCAAGATAGCTGGAGAATGTCAACACTTTACTGAGATATTTATCATGGATATCAAAGCCACTAGTAATGTTAACATATAAGGGAGTGAAGTTATTTCAATGGATGAATATCCAGAATGTTTTAAATAATTTAAAGAGATATTGGTAAGAACACCTATACTTACATTACCATACACTAGGGAATGGGGTTATAATATAAAATGATTCCTTAAAGAACATTTTCGGATGAATACCCATGAAAAATGAAAATATAACTTTTTTTCCTCATGAAAATTAATAATCCATTATCAAAATTCATGATTAGGAGCTAGTAATAGTGATCAGTCCTTTATGAATTTTGAGAAATTAACTCCATAGAAAGAAGTATGATAACTATTCCAACCAATGTATTTTCAAATGTATATTCATATAGATATAGTAAAAAATATACATAATTTCATGTTTGTAACTAATAAAATAGCATGGATTCAATATATATTTACATATAGGGAATGAAAACAAGGTTGGTTATTCATTATAATGGAAAAATCGTGCTACTTCATCAATTATGATGATTTAATGGGAACAAATATTCATCTATTTTCAAAAGATGAATCTTCAAACAACCTATATATTCATGTACACAATAATGAAGCCTGGAAATATGTTGTTGATATATAAAAGTTATGTAATTTTATAGAGTGAAGAATTAAATAATAATAAACTATAATGATTGTAACCCTTTTATGATCCCCATTATAACCAGACTTGAATAAGGAGTATTTTTATGATGTACATTGATAATTCGTCTATATTCATCTAGAATGTACACAGATTTGTAAATACATGAGAAAAAAAATTTAAATAGATATCATGTAGAGAGATATTATAAAATTAAGAGATCAAATCATTAAATGCCAACAACTATAGGATAATGAGAAATTATTTAGGGGATGATGGTACTATTAACCACACTATTATGTAAATTGGAAAATATTTTTGATGATTTCATCATTAGAATCTCTAGGATATCTAATGTTAATAATTATATTTGAGTTTGAGTGAATGGACTTAATAAGTCAGCACATTTTTTTGCATAAAAAAGTATAATTTCTTGACAAAGACACTATGATATACGTATGTGAAATGTTATGGTTTCAAAGAGTATAACTCTAAATACAATCGGAATGATATCCAAGTATTACCTATATCTTTTGAGATAGTCTTCATAATTTGATATATATATATATATATATATATTTGTTTTTTAGTACCACCTATAACCCTCAAATAAATGGTCATTATAATAGGACCATTCAATCCCTTAAAAATAATCCATGATCTTATTCAATGGTGTTTTATGGAAGTTTGGGTAAATATCACTCAGTAATAGATATATCATAGACTAATGTTTTCCTTTCTATCATTCAGAAAGAACCATATACGGTTATATATGGGAAGATACAAGTCTTTCAACCTTTTGGGATGCCATTTTAGGAAGTATTTGGAAATGGTATGGATTTTTTTAAAAAGTAATTGAGCCCTAGGGATATCGGTCCTTTCTAGATCCTTGATAATTTTTGGATGGAAAATTATTAGATACAAGTCCAATAATACATGTACCATTTACATGATGAATTCCATGTATCACTTTTGATAAATTAGATGTCATACCCTTCATAGTTTCTATTCTCATAAGGTGTGAAATTAGATAATGATCCCTCATAAATGGAACAACCATTAGATTTCCTGTATTATAGATACATGGTGTTGCAAAAAAATTCAGCTAATATTGTAAAATTACTATGGTAGAATCATAAGGTTTAGTAATCTATAAGGGAACCTGAGGATGTAATAATGAAAAATCATCTTTACTTGTTTCCATTTAAGAAATAAAATTTTATGGAAAATACTATTTTAAGTGGGGTAGAATATAATGGCATAAGATTTTAGTAATATGTTATTCCGTAAATTACGATTATGTTTGATGGATTTCATCACACGAGAAACCAAACCCTATATCATGGCAACTATTTTTATTATAATAAATGATTGGTAGACATTAAATAAGACAGTACAAATAGTTATAAACAACTTATTCAATAATTACATCTTTTAATTATATGTAATAAAGTGAATCTATGAAGCTAAAAAATAAAAATTAAGGATGGAATTTATTTTATTAAATAGAATTTTTTCTTTTTTTATAATTATGATGATGAAATATTTTATAATAATAGTTATAATCAATGAAATTATTTCATATAGAAAACAAATTTTAACATTATTTAATGATTTTATTTTAATATTAAATTTATAAATTTTAAAATTATAATTTTAAAAATTTAAATTTATTTATGATCCCAACATGGTAATATTAACGTATTACAAATATTTTGGGTGTATTCTAAAAATAATGATATTAAGGTGAATATTATGAAACACAATTTTTAACAAGTTACATTACTTTTATGATATTATTGTTAAATATGAATCAATTTGAAATTAAAAATCCATATATCTAAGAAAAAATATATATTTTATTTGGGATTTTTTTTCAATTTTTTTATTTTAAGAACACATATTAGACAATTTTATATATAAGATATATTATATAAAATACTACTCTAAATACATTATACATGTACTATTTTAAAATATATCTTTATCACATTTATATAATTAATATATTAATTTGGATTTCAAATTTAGAATCATTATTTCAAAATTATTTAATATGTGTAATTTGGTTTTCAATTAACATGAATAAATTAGATTTTTAAAAACTAGTTACCTTAGTAAAAAAAAAGGTGTAATTCGGGTTTATCTAAGAGGGAAATAATAAAAATATGTTTCAAACTAGTGTCTGAATGAGTGAATGAGTTATTTCATGAACATTTCCATACCTTTCTCTATAATTTCCCAATTTTTGGGAAATATTCCTTTAAATTGAATTCCAAAAGTTAAAATGTCTTTGGTATTTTTTAAAAATCATTCCCTTTAAATTATAAAATGTGAAATCCTCTCCTCCCTCCCCAACACATAAAAACCCACATATTTGAGCATAAAATCTACCAAAAATCTATTAAATGTTTCTTCCCACCTATAAGCTGTTATTTTCTTCTCAATATAACTTACCTAAAAGTATTAACCCCATTTGCAATGGAGTTAATCAATGGAGTGAGGTGTAAATTATTGAACTTCCAATTTGTCATCTATATTTATTTATAAAAAAATCTTCATACTAGTTGTTAATTAAACCATATTAAAATTATAACACTAGTATCATTATTAACTTTTTATTTTTAATATATTTTTTAAATTGATTAACCACCATTACTTTTTTTTATGACAAATGGAAGCATGAATTTCCAATTTATGTATATTACCGCCTCCTAAAAGAAATGTGATTGGTTTTCCTTGGCAACCTAATCAGGATGGTCTAAAAGGGAAGTTAACCAAATAATATATATTTATATATCAAATTTATGTACATAAATTATAAAACATGTTAAATCATTATTTCTTCATTTTAAAAATTAGATCATATATCATTCGTACGTGTAGAGAATTTTCTCCATAGAATTATGCATACTATTTTAACAACCACTATAATGGATAGTTTTAGTTTATTCATAATTATTATATGTTATATATATATATATACCAAATTTATATCATGAATATATTTAAATATTGATAACACAAAAATTAATGATCATTATAACGTAATCCTTTGATATCATTGAATAACATGAAACTAGTTCAACACTAATTTCATCTTTAGGAAACATGATTAAAACTCCCCTGTGATGGAATTATAACATTATATAATTTGATAAAACATCCATTCAAGTACGATTAATGGTCTTGAAATGATTAATACTAGGAAAAGAAGGAACATCAACACCAATTTTACAAATGTAGTTGAAAATTGTAAATATTATTAACCCAAGATATTGAAAATTGATTATAATAACTTAATACACGATCAAAATTATTTTTAATTAAGAGTATAAATGGATAAGATTATTTAAAAGGTTAAGAAATATGTAATTTTGTTGTTTATAATTATCATACAATATGTAAAATAATATTCATAGTAATTAGGGGTAACTGTAAGAGAGTTGGTATCTCATTATCTATTCATGTCATTTTATGTGAATATTATTTCATCCTTGATAACATGTTAATATGTTTATTTTTTAAATTTACTATTATTTAACAATTCATATCTTCTTATTTTTTTATTTAACATTATTTTTAGATATTTATTAATTCTAATATGTCTTGAATGGGGTTTGGAGTTGATTGGATACTAAGAAATATTGATGATTATTCTAAAATAAGTTTTTTGTATATCTAATCATTCAAAACATTGAACCTCTAGATCTATGGTTTTTATAATCTATTGTGATATTGTAGATTTATTCATTTTAAGAATTGATAAAAATGTGTTTATTTTTATTTTCCTCTATAGAGATCCAAAAAAGGTATGTTCGCAAATACATTTCATACTCACAAATCAATTAGAGTAAGAAAAATCATGTTATACATAGGTTTTGGGATTAAATTTAGATTCAAACTACTTATGGGGTCATTTATGGTGATTTTTGATATGGTGAGCATCCATGTGTTTTTTGGATGTGGTCTTGGCATATGGATACGACATTATATTAGGTTGGTCATTATTGTACCAATCAATTAGGCCAATTGTTTTAATATTCATTTTTTCATTATCTTATAAATGAATACTATATAATCGACATATTTTTTATATGTTGTATGTGTTTCTTATTTTTTTATTTCATTCCTGGTATTTTTCATTATTCTTTGTGGGTGAATCATCCCCAAGGTAGTGTTCTTTGATGCTCAATAACTAGTTATCATCCTGTAGGGATTGAAAACACCCTTTAGACCTTGGTATGGTCAGATCATATTCCACATTAGTGGAAACGGAGATGGTGTGTCAAAACTAGTATCATAGAGTTGGATCTCATTGGGTCCTATATTTTAGAGTTCACTCTTGTTATTTAGTAATGATAGGGAAAATTAGAATGAGACTATTGAAAATCCAGAGGTAGGTGAGTGTTGTGTGTCTGTGTCATGGGGAGATCATGACCTCTTTCTCTTTGTGTGTCATCAGTTACTAGAGTTTTCAAATATTTATTATTCTATTTGAACCATCATATTATTTTTTATTATGGTAATTTGATCTTTATTTGATTAATGTAAGGTGCCTTGGGATTGTTCATTTAATATCGGGTTGAAAATATAGAAAATTTATAGATTAGTTGTTATTTTTCCAAATTTGAAAAACATATATTAAACAAGCACATGATTTAGGATTCATTTTATAGTCTATTTCATGATTGGAACATGGATACTCAAATCCTGTAACCTTATCAGTAGAAGTTATGAATACTATGTAGTTTTATTATTTAGGCCTCATGCATATTAGACAACCACATATTGTTTAGAAAAAGGTAAAGTATCTAGGATGGTATTATTATATGATGATATGGTTGCATATGTCTTAAATGAAATTTATGATTTTTCTTATTTATTTAATTTTTTTGAAATATGTTTTTTTCCATGTAAAAAGTTTATTTTTTGGAAATATTGATTTTAAAGCTAGTATTCATGGCCTGTTTGAAGAAGATTGCTTAATTTTAATGGCATTTATTTTTATAAAATGGGGAATTTTATTATGATTTGTGTGCTAATTTTTTTTAAATTATAGTGATATTTTAAAATAAATGTATTAAATGGAATTATTAAATTTAAAATATACTATAATGTGGTAATAAAACTATAAAATGATTATATATATATTTGTATAGAATATGGTATTTTACTATGTTTGTGTAGGTTTAATTTGAGGTTATTTGTTTTGAAAATTGTTCTATATTAAAAATAGGTTTTTGAATTATTTGTTTATTTTTTATGATTGTAATGAATGTGGGTTTCCATGGAATTTTTTATATATGTTGTTTTTATTGGTTTGCCTAATTTTATTTCCCCTATTGCTAATAAATTGTCTGTACATTATGGATTGAAATATATGAATTTATTGAGTTCATTTAATATTTTATTTTTATAATTATTCAGTAAATGTTCAAGAAGTTACCTAGAATGATTTACATTGAGGATGATTTTTCATTTAATTCTCGTCATTGTTTTCAAAATATATTTTTTGTTATGGGATTTTGTCGGGGAAGTGAATAGAGGTTTGGAATCAGAATGTTTTTCACTCATAATCCCAATTAAAAAAATATTAAATCACCATATTATATCATTATATATATATCGTGGTTCATCAGATGTGGGGAGTGGAAAAAAAGATTCCCAGAATCCTCGGTTATCTTAATATTTCTAATGAAATTGAAGGCCAACCTAAAGAACATGGACATGTGTGGTGACATTTGTAGGTTCCATAAATTTATTTCAGGGGGTTTTATGTGAGTTATTCAATAAATTTTTTATTTTATTATTTTATTCTAATGTAATAAATGTTTTGAAATCTATTAATTTCATTATCCCATATCTACACTAGTGTTTGTTTAAAACGATTATTGGTTGTTTTCATAGTTGATGGTTTTTTAAGAGAACATTTTAAGAGTTTAATTTTTTTATTGATATTTTCAATGAATTAATGTCATACATTCAATTAAATATGGTGATGATGAACAAAAAAAATTTCTTAATAAATTTTGAAGTCTACATTTTAAGATAAGATAAATTTAAGATTCCATGAATGTTAATACTTTATAATTTAAATAGATGTACTTATCATTAATAATATTTTTAATGGGTTTACTAATCATGATTATGAAGGATTAGTTATATTTGATTTTGGATTCATATAAATTTTTTCCCAAATTTAGAGTTTTCTGAATATGATTTAACTTTTTCTACGATGAAGATGTTTGAAGGTGATCAGTTCATGGTTATTGAAGTGAAAATTCATTGAATTAAGAATTAAATTAAATTATATGATGTGATGCGATGTTTTCTTAATGATTATATATCATTAATGATGTTCATTAAATAATATTTATTGGAGGAGAATTGGAGTTTTAGGCACAAGTTACAGTAGGCCATGGTGAAATATTAGGGACCACACCGCAATATCACTGATCACATCATTGAATTTGAGTCTAAGCCTCAAAGGTGAAATTATACATATCATATAACTAGATCACAATGTAGTGGATACTCAGATGATTTTTGGTTCCACAAAAAAGATTAGCAATTCCATTCCATAGTGGTAAATTCATGCAATAGGGAGGATTTGATTAGATTTTCATGGTTCTATAATTTTTGGGACCTACACAGTGATTCACCATCACTATGTCAGAGTCAAATAGAATGATGATGGACTACACCATAGCCAATAAGGTCACACCTTCAGTGGGGATGAATGATTTTTTGTGTTACTAAAATTGTTGGACCTTCATGCCACATCCAATATTTTATGTCGTAGTTAGCAAGTTTTTAAATAGAGTATGGTTTAGTGAAATCAATCCACACCACAAATTTAATTTGGATAGATTTTAGTAGACATAGTTTTTTTAGTGCCTCCATACCATAGACCATTTCTCAATACCACAACACTAATAACCACATTAAAACCTCTATAAATATTATTTAAAAACATCTAAAAATAATATATTACATCATAATCCCTTATACCATATCATAAATTTTTAAATATGGGATGTTTTGAATAAAATGTTGACATGTATTTGTCTAAGGCCTTTTTTGGTTATTTCAGTCTATAAAAATTATCAATTTAAATAAGATTATTATGATATTTTTTCAAATGTATCCAAATACTATGTTTGAAGATGTTATTGGCAGATTTAATTTGAATTTCAAATTCAAAGTAGAGGAATTAGAGGGTAGAAGTAAAAAAAAAAAATATACACAATATAATCGAAGATATAAAAAATAAAAGAGTTTTCCATTTTTTTAAATGTTTTTGAAAATGCATGAGAGAATCAGTCTAATAAAAATTTCATATCCATAAAATAGAGCATAAGAGTGATACAACATCGATCATTTTGAATAAATTATATGTAAAAATTGCATTGAATTATTATAATACAATTTTAATGGTTCCATGAATAAAAAGATAAAGAATATGAACTATTACTTCTATGAAATAATGGTCATTATCAGTATATTCATTAAAATAAGTGTAAAAATTCATATTTTCATAGAAAATTTAGGAGAAGATATAATTTTGTGCAGAATTACAAGTTAATGTTGAAGAAGTCGAAATGAAGAAACACATCTATAACATTTCAGGAGTCTCAATTAGTATTATACATATTTATTGTTATTATAATTTATTATAAATTATTTCGATGATAGTATAAATAATTAGCATTATGATGAACAGTGTGGAATGAAAAAAAACATTGGTATAAAGAAAAACTCTATCCAATTATGTCCAAAGTTTGATACTAGTGGATTTTATAATCATGGAATAATAATTATCATATTATGATATTGGCACTCATTTTTAATTTTGATTAATGAAGATACTTATATCTTTTGTGTCTGTTTGTTCTAAAATTCTTCATAAAACAAAAAATTATATGGGAGAGAGAGAACATGAGAATAAACTCTTGCTAGTGAAAGAGGAAAAAGTGTGAAGGGAATGAAAAATGTATAACTATAAACATAAACCAATTCACACTCTTATAAGTGTATAAAATATCCTAATTTTTCCACCATAAGTGGTATTATAGTAAGGTATGCCTCTATTGTATTTTTAATTGGCATCAATGCATCTAGGATCACCTCTACTAGATTCTCAACCATAAATTTTTCCATTTAAATATATGATGTTTTGATTCCTAAAATTATAATGATGTGTAGTTTTTGAAAATATATTTATATATAAAATCATAATTTAATTTCCAAGAAACATCTATTAATAAGAAAATATAATAGATGAAAAATATAGGGAATTTCCCCCTCTTTTGAAAAGAGGATGATGTTTCGAGACAGCCATGTAAGGAAGATAAATCATTATTTAAAGGAGAATAAATTATTGTCCAAAGTTCCCAAAATGATATGGATAATGTCTATGCCTCAATTAATTCGTGAAATTATTTTTATACTAATTTATGTGAAGTTTAATGCTTAAATATATCTCAATAAAAAGATTCATCTTAGTTTCAATATATGTCAATAGTTTCAACTATTCTTGTATTAATGGATATGATGAATGGCTATGATAAAGTACGGTTTTCTCTAACATATTGGATATTTGAATGTATTAAGGGAGATATCACTCATAATTAAGATTAGATAAATATTTTATTAGTGGGTTTGATAGAAATAAAGCATACTTGTATTTATCTCTCAAAAAAATTTACATTCAAAGTAGTTGAAAATAAGGAGCTCGTGGTGGGGTTATCTGATTTTTATAAGGACTGGCTAAATTTAATCAAGGATAAAGATGATCTCACTGAATAATTTTAGAGTAATATCCATGTACAGAATAAAATATAATAAAACATTGATATCTTGAATTCAAAATTAAATTTAAAATCTTATATAATCAAGGATCTTGACACACCAATGCATGAACATAAAATTAATGATTAGGAATTTTGAAAAATGAATAAGGGGAATGAAGATATATTTAGGATTACTAAGGATGAATAGAATATATTAACTCTGAAAAATATGGATATTGAAACAAGAAAATTAAATTCGGACGAAATAGTCATTAAATATTCATCAAAGAATCATGTAAGAGGATATGGTGTTAGAAATAATTATGGGGATTCTTATGTCAAAATTACACTTTTATGTGATAACAAGATCTTGAAATGATTCTATGATATTAAATATTAAATCTTATACCATAAGGTACCATCCATACGTTTATTTCAGAAATTTTCCTAATACATTTTCATTAAAAATTTATGGTTAAAACCTATGCTGGTACAAGTATATTTGACAAGAAGTTATGAGAAGCCAAAAGTGAGTTTTTGGGGGATGACAGCCTTTTTAGATGCATCTCTCATGTTTGGCATCTAGGGTTTCCTCCCTCTAAACACCATATTATTTTACTTCTCCATCGGCTATTCCATTCTCTGATTAAATTTCTCAGGATGATTAGGCTTGGCCTTTCTTGTATTTCCTTTTTCCTCTTTTAGATGCCGAACTTCTTTTCCTCTCAATGTGTCTGTTCTAGCAGAAGTGTGGGTTTTCTGGTTTTATGTCAGCTAGACACTTTATACCATGTCATGGATCCTAACCATTGTTACCACCTCTATTATCTCAGGAATATTTGTTATAAAAACTCATCTTGGTTTGTCATATAGATACTCTAGTGGTTTGGGTTTTTGATGGTAGTGGTTTCCAATGACTTCTCCTCACAAGATCTATCAACCTCCTTCGCTCTATGTACCTAGATCGTTGTGATAGACCTCTTCTTAGTTCATTACACTATTCTTTGTAGTGCATTGGGATGTTTTTGGGGTTTCTTTAGTGTTGATGTTCTTTGTTGGATGGTTTCATAATCCTATAGGGTTGTTAGTTGAATCTAATTATCTAGAGAAATATTGGTTTTCCATCCTCATCAGTGTTTTTTTCTGGTTAGTGGTCATGTTCAGTGTTCCATCAATTCATCCTTACTATTTATAGTCTTTCAGATCGTTGGCCTTTATCTCCTTATTTGTGTCCCCATAGAAATTGGTTTGTGATCCAACCAAAGGCCACCTTTCACTGATTAGGCTTCTACGCTACAAAATTTTCCCCAGCCTTTGGTTTCTTCCTGCCAAGCCAGGTCAGGATGGTTTGATAGATCACAGTGAGGTTTTGGGATGGTGTTGTTTGAAAGGTGGTTTTCGATTCATTAAGTGAAAACTGGAATTTAGTATTTGAGTTGATACTGGGTTTTTGTATCTTCATATTGTTGATGATTCTTAATGGAAGAGGTGCTCTTGGATTTTATGTTTATAATGGTTATGGTGGTTTTCCATGGATAAGTGTTTGTATATTTCTAATTAGAAATAGTGATGTCATTGATCTTTTTCTTTGCCCACGTTAGCATTTGTATAGGGATGATAATGTATTATTTATATGGTGTTCACTTGGAGATGGTTTGTCTTTCATGATGATATGTGATGATTTTTTGTTTTAGAATTTGAATCGATTGGATGTGTACTGGGTTGTTTGGAACTCATTTTTATTTTGTTATGATGTACAAACGGTGGTAACTGTGAGGTTCCCACTCATCCATAAAAGTGGTTTTTATTGTAAATAATAAAAAAGTGATAGGAAGATGAGAATCCTAACATTAATTTTATGGTATATGGTAGAATTATTTTGGTTTCTAGTTCCATATGATCACCATAAATAGGGATGATGAAAGCCTAAAAACATAATACTACTGAATCTATGAAAATGTATTTCTTGTACTATGAATGGGAATAAAATGTTTTTTTTGGAATATTCTAGTATTGTAAAATATTTTGGGAATTATTTAACATATTTTTGGTAAAATACATTAATCAAATAATTAAAAAGGATGATTATTTTGAAGGGGATAAAGTTACTGGACTGAAAACATTCATAGATTCATAATAACAATGATATCTCATACTAGTTTGATAATCATATTGATTAATATGGATGTTTCAAAGGTATTTGTCACAATTACAATGCATGATCATCTTATCATTTATTAAATGCAAATGATCATAGAGTTACATAGAAGAAATAATATCCCTAACTCAGGATTTTCTTTATGAATATAATAAAATAGAATTATTACAAGCATCCTTTGAAGTTAGGTGGTAGTTACCTTACCTAATGAATGAAATGAATGCCATATTTAAAATATGTTTCAGATGACTATGAGTTGTGTCACATCCCAACATTTTGTGGTGTAAAACACTCCTGAAAATCCACATGGAATATGAATGAATGTTTCCATTTTACCCAAATACATTCTTGTTTCTTGTCTAATATATATAGATAAGGAATGGAATGAAAATTAAAGCTTTAATAATCTTATTTTAAAGGTAAGGATAAGTATTCAAACAAATAAATTGAATTTCAAGAGAGGTTTTCAATGAATGGTAATTATTTTTTGTTGATAATTTCCATGTAAGAGATGCAGTAAAATTGGATATATTTCAAAAGGATGTTTATTCATTTTTCAATCACAATTACATTTCTTTTAAGGGAATTAATATAGATTCAATATATGAATATGATATAATGGATAAAGATAAAAGAACCATCTCACATAAATAAATTGATGGTTTGTTGAGAACCATTTTGACAAAAACAAAATTAAATTTGGATGATAAGATATAGAACCATGATTAATTAGTCAAATGGTGTGACTTGGTTTAGAAAAGTTTTTCAACCTTTCTAATCATATAGGGATGAATAAATATTCACCTTATTACCATAACAAATTCTTATTGGGTTTTTAATTAAATTGAATGGAATTGATGGTGAAATATGGTGTTATGGGGATATTCCATTACAATTAATATATTTTTACTTGTAGAAAACAAATATAATAACTCAAAATCCTTTAATGATTTCTCAATTAGTAGAAAAATATAAATTTTATGTAGAATCATCAGGGATGATGTTTTATTATATGATATCAATATTGTAAAACAATAAGATGAACATTCCATCATGAAGTGATGAAAGTTTTTCAAGATTATGCATTACTTAATATTTCCCCTTATGATGATGTGGAAGTAGTCAACCCTATATATGAAAATAATGAATTCCATTTGGTGTATGATCATATAAATAAACTATTTGAATCCATCCTTGAATATATTTAACACTCTAAAGATGGTGGTGATTTTTTCCCTTGTGGGGTAGACAAGTGAATAATTAAGATGAAGCTACTAGAAAATATTGGTTCTTGAAAATATGATTTTTTTTAGTGTTCTTGAATGTGGTTTCATTTTAAAATGTATGATATCATCATATAACATACCTTATCATGAATAACATTTCCTAATATAAAGGGGGATAATATTCATAAATGAACTAATGTATATATTTAATGAGGTGAAACAATTTTTTTAACAGTATTTTTTATATTAAATATTCTAACATGTGTAGTATAGTGAGTGCATAGAATTCTGTTTGATAAAAATCATTAGAAATGTGTTTAAATTTTTTAACAATATTAATTATTATCAATGCATTTATCATTGAGTATTTTCATTGATGTTTAATATTAATTTTAAGTGGTTTAATTTCTAATTGGTATAAAATTTAATTGATTATAGGAAACATTGTTTTCTAAATCAATCACTATTTTTTCTATTAATATCATGGATCCAAAGGCATACATTGGAATTATCAATTGAAATTTTCTATGTATCAATTGGTACCCTTTCGAAAATCTATTTTTTCATATCTATAAGGGGAGGGAGAATGTAAAATGAAATGCCTTATGAGAATGTAGGGGGAGAATAAATGTATGTTGAAAAGAATAGGGGAGAGAAAGGAAAATATTAGTAGAACATATTGGCACATAAATTTAATTTTTCTGTAAAATAAATATAAATGGAGATTATGTTGTGTACACGTTGTATGAGTTTTTTTTAATATGATTTTCAACAATATTTTAAAGGTTAAGGCTCAAGAACCCTTTATTAAAAATTCAAAATTGAGATCTCCTTTTGAAACTAGGAAAATGGGGAACCCATTTCATGACCCATATTAAAGAAATCATAAAATAAACTTGAACCAAAGGAACTTATGTGGTCCCAAATGCCCTAAAAAATCATACACCATGAAAAGTACCGGTTATAATTCACTCCCCCTATTAGACAATACAACAATGATCCCTATCAAAGACCATGCATTTATTCATATAAGAATTTTCCAATTCCATTAAACACAATATGAAATGAGAACCCTCAATCCCATAACTTCATATGGGATGCGGAATAGATGGTGGATGCCATCACACCCAACTATCTTGCAAGACACCCACATGACCGTGCCTATGATGCAATCAGAACATTATCAAACCAATGCACTATATAATTAGACTAAAATGAATATAGGAAAATCTATGACATTGTACCCATCTTTCCACCAAAAAACGATGAAGATAATTTAATGATGGGTTTTTGCACACTCTTCTTTCTTTATTAACAGCCCACCCAGCAATACCTCAATTGTGTAGAACTAAATTGAAAATGAATCCCCATAAAAACTTGTATCGTGGAAGATATAATGACTAAATCTAACACCAAAAATTATTCCAACCAATCCCAAAATAGTGGCCAATATAAAAAGAAGAAGAGTAAGATTAAAGGTTCCTAAATTTATGTACAGATCATGATTATAAATAATTGGTTATTAATCATTCAACCATGATGAAGTTGTGTTACCAAATTTGGATTACCATATAGATGATAATACCAACTCTAGGATGAATAATTATGAAGGTGATCCATCCAGTCTAATTGAATAGAAATGTATTTTCATAATGATTTATTTTAATCCATATGATGCAATGTGATGTGTTCTTAGTACATATATATCATGAATGAGGTTCATGATGCAATGTGTGCCAGAGGAAAAGAGGATTTTATAGAACAAGTTTAAATGAATTATAATATATTTATAAAGACCCAACTATAGTGTTAGTGATAAAAACATATAATGGGAGTCCATGAAGCCTATGATATGTTCTCCAGAACATTGACAATAATCACACCACTCAGGAGCCTAGGTCAATGTTTTAGTACCATTGGAAATGTTATCTCCTTCATGCCAAAGTGGATAGTCTGCACCACAAAGGGGAGTAGAGTGTATTTCAATGGTTCTTTAATTTTAAAGACCTATTAATTGTAGAACCCTGAACATGTTTTACTCAAGTAGAAGTATGATATACTACACATCATCGAGGAATACCACATTTCGGTTAGGAGACGGGTGGATACTTGGGGTTCTATAGTTTTATTTAACTCTAAGCCTCAACCATTGTCACATGCTACAGTTAACAGGTATTTTGAATGACCTTTCCTCATTAAGATTGTTCCACATTATAGAGGTAAATTGTATGGATTTATATTGCTCTAGATTGTTTGGAACATCCATGTTATATCTCCCTCACCTACTCCATAGTCAAAATATTTTCTAATGATCTTTGTCGAGACACATATGACCACATCGTATCCTATTTAGAATATATAAGAAAATTTAATAAAACTGACATCCTATGGCTTAAATCCTTTGCCATGCAATAAATTCATAATGTTGGTTGTTTTGAGCAGAATGTTGACATTACATTATATAATTAATGTTTTTTATTCAGTCTATAATTAAAAATAACTTTTATTTGGTAATTGGTTCCTATTATGATAAAAATCCAAATGTTATTGCTGATGAATAATTGGATTATTCAATTTGGGTTTTAAAATCAATCATTTGGAATTTGAGGTAGTATATGAAAATCAGAAATATATATAGATGAATTGATGGAAACAAAAATCAGAGTGAGTTTTGGAGTAGTTTTTTGGAAAAAATATTAATTTAGAGGAGAGTTTCTCAATGATGTACATTTCATATCCATGAAATAGATTGGAAGAGTGATCTGACACTGATCTTATTGAATAATTTCTACGTTTTGAAGTTAGTGATGAATCATAGTGAAATTTCAACGATTCCATGAATTTTCGGAGGGAAGAAAAATAAAAATAAAATTTAATAGCATGAATGATAGTGATCACTTTCAACAATGAGTGAATTTTGATCATTTATATTGAAAATAAAAATAAATTGATGAAATCCATTCACACTATTTTGGATGTAAATATTAATGAAGAAGTGGGAGGGATATGACACATCTTCCACAATTCAGGAGTCTCAATTTTTATTAGACTATCATATTGTAATTATACATTATTTTAAATAGTTAGGATGAAATAAAAAATATTTTTATATATTTCATAGAGTAAGGGATGCACCAAAAATTTGTATCATTACAAACCATACTAAATTGTATCCACATGTAGGTACTAGCGGATAATATGGTCTTCATAAAATTTTGATCATACAAAGGAATATCATTTTTTAAAATTTGAACCTTGTTAATCTTCATGTTTCCCATGTTTGTGTCTTATACCTTGTTAATTGAATGAAAGCAAGTCTAAGTGAAGAAGAGAGAGAACATGAGAAACATCACTTAATAGTAAACAATGAAAGAGTGATAAGAAGCGACTGAAAAATGTAAAACTAGATGCATATACTCATTCAAACCCACCCTCTTAGTGTATAACATATCCAAAATGATCATTTAATGTGTTATAATTGAAAGATCATCCTCTATTATATTTTCAATTATATTTCTGGGTTGGTCATATAAGACACTATGTGAAATTTTATTTTTGGAGGGGGACTATTCCTAGACATCACATATGTTATTTTTTGTTATGGACTGAAATATTTTAAGGATATAGTCTTGGAGGCCATATATTGTACATAAAAAGATATAAAAGTACATATTATAAGAGTGGGAGGTTAAATATTTTCACGGTTTTCCACTACATATGGGAATACGATACCACTTCTATCTATCTTGGATAATGGTCTATGGTTATCTAAACCCCTTTTCCTAAAATATTTATGGTCATGACTCTAATGAGATGATTTTTTTAATATTTAAAGTTTTTGTATCATTTATTATTAGATAAGGTCTTATGAATGATATTTTTTATGATTGATTTTATAATTGATTTTTATGAATGGATGTGAATACAAGCAGTTCTTTTTATGGTTTTCCATGTTGGATGATTTATTTTTGTATTTATATTGGACAATTATAATGTTTTTCCATATGATTTTATTCTAGTAAATGGCTAGTGGAGTATTATTTTTCAAATGTTTTTTTTAATGTAGAGACCTAATTTTGGAATGGTGGACATTGAATCACATTCTGTTATTTTTTTGGGTGTCTTGGAATCTTGATCCACTATCTTAGATCACAAATGGTATGGTGTTTGGATTTACCTTTTTTGAGTTCACCTTGAGTTGTATTTCCACGTGGGTTATCATAGGTTAACCATATTACCTTATCTTTTTTCTTTATATTAAATAAATGTCACTCTTTTTTGTGATATATTGTGGTAGTTCAGCTTTTCTATTTTGGGATGGATGTGTTTTAGTGGATCCTCATATCTTTTGAATGATTTTTTTGTCGATTAATTGAATTTAAAATGGAATTTAATTATCATTAAAATATTGAAGTATTCTTATGGATGGTTTCTTTGGGATTTTGGGGAATGTTTTTTCTTTTAGTTTTTGTGAGAATATTGATTCTATGGGATAATTTTTTTAATTTAGGACTATTGTCTCTATGTATCTATATTTAGAGGAGTTATAAATGGGGAGAGATTAAAATATGTATATGTTTTCTTAAAACTACATGTAGCTAGATATGGAATAGAAACGAATTGAGATATGGTGTGTTCATAAAGATTTTTTTCTATTGATTAATGGATTTTAGGAACTAGTTCGGGTTGAGGGATCCAACGGAGAGTTGGTATGTTTTCACCTTCTACCTTGATTGAGGGCTTTGATGGGGAGGAAAGTGGCATGGTTGGTAGAAATATAACACCCCTTTATTACTATTGATGTTTTTTAGTATTTGTTTTTAATTTTTAGTTATGTAAATTGTATATAATTTTCAATCATTAAATTTTATAATTTGGAAGGTTTTGGGGTATTTTTTTGTCTATTCATGGTGAATAGTAATCATTCAACAATAGTTCAGATTTTTCTACTTTGTATCACGGATTTGTGTAGTCTTCATACGGGTTATCTAACTATGTGGACAATTTTTGAATGGTACGATAATTTTTTCCTTAATTCTTGGTTTATATAATTACATCATGGTTAGTGCTAACCATAAAGAAGGCCCTTATTAAATGTGGAGCTCACCCCTTATCTCCCATAAAGAAAATGAATGGTTTGAAAAAATGTACAGAAAAAGCATACAATTTACACAAATTTTAAAATGATAGGTACTTAATATTATCCCCTCCTTTTTCAGTGTTGTACTCATATAAATTACTCCAGTTCATGATTCTGGGGTGTATGCTATCAATGTATAGATGTATTATTCCACCATCTATGATTATAACATATATTCCATGAAATTTATAGTTATATCCATGGTTATCTTGACCTTTTATTATTAATTACATCCTCTTTCCTTGTCCCTTCCAATTATTCAAGGCTTCAAAATCTTCCAAACAACTTAAATTTTATTATAGATATGGGTTTGGATTAATTTTACTCTAATCTAGGGTTATCATTGATTTTATATTGTTGAGGGGGGTTCCTTATTCAGTTGGGTTTTTTACACAGTAGGTGACACATCGTGAATCGATTATAATTGATTTTAGGTATGTGTTTCTATGAAATATATTAAATTTTCCATTCATGTTTTGATTGGTTTTAATAACTACCATTTTTATTAAATTGTTAATGATATGTGATATTTTTGAGGTTTTCTAAATTGTTTCTAATTACATTATTATTTTCCTAAAAGGTAATTTTTTATGAATTTCAATATTTTATTAGAAAAAAATATTGTTCATGAAAATACCTTTGTGAAATTTAATTATAAATATTTTTAAAAAAAATTGTTCAAAAAAATAGATAATATAAATTTAGTTTTAATGGGTGATAATGTAACTGATTTATAGTGGATTTTTAAAGTGATGTTTGTAATATTAAAAATTCCTCATCACCCCAATCCATATTATTAATATAGAGGATTATTTTTAATAATTTTGTAAATCATTTTGAGATATATGATACCATCATGAATAAAATTTTTATTTTTTATAATTCCCATAATTGTTGGTGTATTGATCTTATGGTGTCTTGATGGTGAATTATGTAGTTTTTCCCACAATAGTGTTGTTGGTGGGGTGAGCCATATTTTTCTATCCATTCAATTAATTATCAAAACTTATTTTTAAAAAAAAACAATTTTGGATAATGTGGGAAACCACACAAGAGAGATACAGAGGTTCATTAAACACCAAATGTAATTAGAAAATCATTAATGACAAGACTAAATTTATTATAAATAGTAACACCATAAAACACCCATTTTAAATCTGTTAAATTATCATTCCGATATTCCTCTATGACTTATTATAAGTGTTTAGGTAACCTTTCCTACATTGGAATATATTCCTCCATATTAATCATATTTTTATCGATTTTTTCTAAGATGAGGTAAATTTTTTTTCATCCACACCCCTATGATGCTCGTTAATTTTGATCTATGTCATTGTTTAATAGATACTATTAGCCTCCACCTATTTGGAATTTATATGAAATGATCCTTAATGATTCTATTATTTAGAATATAGAATGATATCGAAACAATGTTCTTTTTTATTCTTAAAATTGTATATACATTATTTTAGAGTCTTTTATAGGATCTAAATCTTGTGACACTGTGGTATAAGAAGATTCTGTCTACTATTGATCCTTAAAAAGATCACCATCTTTCAAATGGTTAACCTCTTGGTGATTGATATGTTTCTCATGACCCTGCTCTTATTTGTTCACTTTACAATTGGTTTTCATATTGTCCCCACCATTTTTAGATGATCTCATATCCATTGGCTTAGGCAAGTAAGAATAATACTTATGCTCTTTGGTTTTTTCCTCTTAAACAATATGTGTCTCCCGAAGTCTCAAGATCCTTTCATCCACATCTTACATCAAAGGATCTAAAAGACCTATTCGATGTACATGTTTCGTACTATGAATAGGTAAATGATTGGATGTATCCTCACTAGTCATGTTATAATCTTTCTTTCCAATATAATATGGTAAACTGTAAGTTATTAAGACACTTTCCATTGAAATATCCCATTCATAGAACTATTCATCATCATTTTCCACATAGTTATGACTATCTTTCATCCTTCTCGAAGATGACCATCAATAGATGGTCCTTCTATGACATTGTATCTGTTCTAATACAGTCCATTCCATGTGAGTCATACCAAAGATAGGGCTTTGGTATTATAGCGACCATGTTAATCATTCAGTTCTATAAAGGACTTGAGCCATAGGGGAAACACCATGAAGAGTTCACCCACACTGTAGCCCCGCTATTTTTTCTATAAAATAAATTGCACCACTATTGGAGAGGGAGTTGTGACCATACATGTTTTTTTCTACAAATCACACCCCCCATGTAAAACATCATGAGATTATGAATAGTCAGTCACAAAAGGAATGAACCAAAGTATCCCCTCCTCCCGGACATTCATTACGTTATCACCCAAATTGTTGTGAAGGGAGGATACTACTTCTAGTGAATGACATAAATCCATTGAAGAAGGAAGAATTGATTCCTTTTGTAGGAACCAAGGGCCATTGATAACACATCAGAAAAGTCTTCAGTGTTTGAGAACCAAAAAAGGATTGCTGAGGATCAAGAAACCCATTGATGAAACCATCTTGTAGGGTCCAAGAACCATTGATGAATAAGTCAAAGAAGATTAGTGGTGAGTGTCACTATCTGAATGGATAAATAAAGGACCACCCATGGCGAGATGACATCTCCAAGAATTCAAGGAGGGTGATATGAAGCGAGGGGGCCCCAAGGTGATCCCCAGGGTCATTCAGAAATATATGATTGTGGGGAATATCAGAGAAGAGGGTGAGGTAAGTGAATATAGAGAAGACCATAAGATCCCCAATGTGGTGTCATGAAATATGGGCAGGTGGTGCAGCCATCACTGCCACCCAAAGGAGAGGTGAGCGATATTGATTATTCAATATTAATTAATTTCATTCATAGATGATTTCTAAAATACATTGTATTAATCTCATGGGTTCCTTGAATTTATAATAAGAGTTTTATATTAATGTATCCAAACTATAATATATGTATGTTTTGTAGTTCCCTATGATGGTTTCACCCTCCTTGGGGTTGTAAATATTTAGGCCCTTGTAACTTCCCCATGGAAATTATCAGTGGGAAATTTTTATAGAAGACACATATATCCATTGAGAATAAGCGAAGTAGTTATTATATCATTTTAATTAGATATTATATTTTATCCCATGAAACTTATTAATTTTTTGTTGATTTCATGTATGGTATTTCTTTCTCTATTCATATTTACATGTCCATAGGCATGATAATGTGTGAAACCATAATACTTCCTAACTCTTGATGCATTTCATTGATATATATTAGTGTTTCCTTTTGCTTATTATCTCATTATTTAGTTTTTTTCTCCTCGGAAATGGTTTTAAAATATTATTTCAACGAATGATTTAAAATGTTTTGAATAATATTTTAGTGGTTTTGAGGAAAAAAATAGACCCATTTATATTCCTTGTTTTTTCAAATCAATTTCATAAAAAATAATTTTCCCCGTAAATGTAAATAATGGCATATAGTTTGATTTTACTCATGAAATTTAAGTTGAAATCCTTATTTTTATATTTTATTTTAGTCATGAATTTATAATCATAATTATATGAATTGTAAAAAATTCATGGTGGGATCTTACTAGTCCAGTTCACTCACACCCTATGTACACACTCATGTATTTGTGTATGCAGCTTCAAGTTGTTTACAAGTTCTACGTTCAAATTTAGATAATATTTAATTATTAGGATATTGGTAGTGAGTTTTTATTTGGTGAAAAACTATGGTTTTTTTAGTAGTGGTCATGTAGTATAGATCCAAGTTTATTTTTTATTTTGTTATTTTTTATCAACAAGTTGGTATTATTTTATTTATATACCTTTTATTTCTTTATATTGTTTCTATTTTATAAATAAATTATATTTTTTTTATTTTTTTATTATTAATTTTGTTTATTTTTCCATTCAATGTCATATTATTTCATTTATTCATTGAGTATGAAATCATTTCCACGGTTGTGTTATGTTATTTAACAAAACCCATTTTTAGTCTCTTTGGTTTGGGGATTAACTTTTGCATATTGACATTATAGGACGGTTGTGGGAATAATGATATCTCTATCTAGTTCATTATTGAAACACATATTGTTACTTATTAACTAATATATTCAAGAAGTATTTTAGTCACATTTTTTGATTATTTTTATTTGAAGGAAAATAATGTCCAAATTATTTGATTGATATGGGAATGAGGTATTAAATAATTTAATTTTATTACATTCATCATTTATTTTGTTTCGATTATAATATTATTATATTAATAGAGGAAATTCTGTTATTTCATGATAAATATTAGTTATTTTATTTTAATAAGAAATATCCAAATTTTTATTCATATGAAGATTGTTGTATATTGTTTTACAAAGACTAAATATGGTATTCTAGTGGGGTAATCCAATGTAGTATTCCATAAAATAGAGGATAAATTTTTATGTGTTGATCATTTATGAATTTTTGAAATATATATATTCCAAATATTCATGGGATAAAGAAATTATTTCATAATATTGATTAAATTGTATGATATTTTACAAATAGTATTATTTAACATAAATAATATCATTTATTTAAATATAAAATATTCATTCCCCTAAAGAAGATATATTCCCTCGTGTGAAATATTTAGTGGCAAGAGGGTTTTATGTGCCCCGTATATTTTTGAAGGTATATATATATATATATTTCTTGTTAGAGATGTGTGATTTTTGAGAGATATAAATAAATTTGGACTTACCATTGGGAAGGGATGGATTATCTTATTTTTATATATAAATAATAGATGTATTATTATCCTTTTTCTATAGTGACACATAACATTTTTATAAGAGGAACCCAGTGGTTATTAAAATAATATTTTATCACCAAAAATACATAGCATAAGAGAAAACCCATAAACATATATATCAACATAAAAAAAGAACAATTTTATAATAAAATGATGAAATCTTGTGTTTTAGTATGTGTCTACCCTAAACTGTTGATTCCTTTTCAACATTCATTAATAAAATTGTTGATGTTGATCCCTTATATGTTGATATTAGACTACCCCCTTAGTGAAGTATCATTGGGATTATGAAAAATACTCATTTCGATGGACTGAAACTCATTTAACATGTGGCATGATTCTGACTAGGATAGAAAATATATATTATGAATATATATTGGAAGGAAAAGATAGAATCAACCAAAATATTGGAAACCATAAAATATCATTACAATGTAATTGGACCCTTAAATAGATCATGAGTAAACTCCCCATGTGTTCATTTTTTCATTCATATGTTATAAATTCTATAAGAAACACTTACTTTATTTAAAATATTAAAACCCTCATCCTAATATATTATACCATGTGTTTCATTTAATGAATCATGAATTATTTCTTATGGGGATGAAATTTGAATATAAACTCAATAAAAATTAGTTTACAGTCACATAATATTAGATATCATGAATTTACAACAATTTATTCACAAATGCATACTATATGCCTTGACCACATTCATGTCATAATCTATGAAAATTTAATATCACCACATGTGATAATGGAATATGGGAATATACCCCAAAATATCCATATTACACTAAAACCTTTTAGATTTTATGCCATTTTTCATTATAATGTATCAAATATAATAACTTCTGAGACCATATCGAAATATAATTTTTGATAAATTAGAAACTATCATTAAAGTCTATATAAATCACATCATATTCAATACCCTATGAATATCCATCCAAAAATATTTATGGATATTCTAGAAAACTATAAGAGTAACTATCTATGTAAAACACAATCGATATTCATTCTACAAAAAATTATGACCCCATGAGCCTTTATATCATCGATAACAAATTTGAATCCCTAAATTTATATATACATTTAAAGAGAGGAATCTAAAAGGGAATTAATTATACTCAACTTACAATGGTATCTGTTTTGATCTCCATCAAACATAGGTATCACTATACATTTGTCCATTGCAAGCAACAGATACTGGGAATGATTTCATATGATCCCTTTATTCAAGACATATAGTGGCCATGGGATATAGATTTTGTCAATCCCATATAAATAACTCATACTTTCCCAATTATCTGAGTATAAATTCTATATTTAGATTAATATATCATATGTATTTTGCCATTATGGATCATAAAATCACATTCCCATCAAACTAATATATAATTATATCATATAGAAAATTTATTTAGTATCATTAAATTCATCATATTATCTCAAACATTGGCTCAGATTTTATAATTTATATACAGGAAGAAAAATCCATTATTCTTAAATATAAAAACCATGATGTTATTAGAAATATACTAATAAATTCCATAATTAAATAATACTCAGAACTTATATAATAAATTTATCAATTTATGAATATTCTCAAGCTAGGTAAATCGGTTACCCCATGTAGTGGAGTCTTCAAATGTAAACCATGCACCAGTACTATAGCAAATACATAATTTATCATAATCCATGTGGTATATACTTACTAGATATCCAACACAACAAAACATCAATTTATGCCTTGTGGATGTATTTTGTATCATCATTAATGTATCCTAGTCATGATAACATTATTGTTTATTCACTCTGTAAAATAATTCATGATGAGGAGTGGTTAGGGATAACATTGTTTCATATATTGATAATTTAATTAAAATTTCACATAATGATATATATGTATAGATTTATTATGTCAGCATGATATAGTTATAATGTTGAGATTTCTTTTATATAACATGGTACATTACATATTCTTAAAATCATTTAAAAATGATAATAATTCATTACATAAGAGTATACCTAGAATATATAATTTGATATACTACAAGAACATCCATAAATTTAATAAAAATTCCTGAGGTTTTTAAACTAATTACATCTTAATGAAAATCATGCTATATATTTATATGAATTTAGGATAATACCCCCTAATTAATCTCTATAGTATGTAACATCTATGATGTAAACCTACATGAATAATGTTGACATTTATCAATATTATTGTAATTGTTTAAGTCCTTAAACATATTAAAAAACCTTAATTCCATAATATCGATGCTATAATAATACTTCTATATTATTTCTCCCAATGTTTTAATCAATATGTTTAATGAGAAAGTGATTCAAGTTTCTATTAAAGAGGAGAAAAGGATGTGTATAGAAAACCCAGATTGCATATTTTTGTGAGAATTCAATAAATGGAAGTTCAGTTATTAGGGATATATTAACACTAGGGATAACATGAAAGATAATATTGAATCTTATTTAATGGTCTATCTAGATATATAGGTAAGTATATGACATTTGGGGTTATATAGAGTTGTTGTATCAAACATACTTTTATTTTTTTCATTTAAATAATTAGCTCTATTTCGGGATATTTTTTGTATTTGGACCTATTTGATTGTCCATTTTTACTAAAAAGTGCATTGAAATAAATGTTTACTATTCAGTCAAGAATGTAATTATCATTATTAATACCCATTTCATAAAAAATTGTCTTTTAAATAAATTATTGACTAATGCAACTATATATATTAAATTATTACCATCAAATCCAAAAATTCTTTAGGGTATTCCTCAATTCCCTTTTTATTTTGAGTCGTATAATCATTTATTAATTATCTTTTAAATTTTATGAGTCCAAACATACTCTTACTAACATATTATACGCTATATTATTTTTATAATATCAATCCACGACCGAAAAAATTAGGTTTAGGAAATAATATTAATTTAGTTTATAATACATATTTAACAAATAAAAAATTTCATCCCATTCACAAATGGTATTACATGTTTTTAGAGTAAATATAAGAAAAATAATTCATTTATCATTGAATCATTAAAAATATGGTTGTTGAATATAAATTCACTATATTTTAATAAAAAAAATAGATAAAATACATTATACTAGATAAATACCCTATTATATGTATCTTTTTTTCAAAATATTTTTATAGAATTAGATGAATCATAAAATATTTTTACTGAATCCATGTTCAATTATTATTTATACTAATAGTTTTTTATTAAAAAAATTTTGATATCATTTATAAGAAATGATATAAAATAATAATCCATTACTTTGATCAATATGATCACTATATATATTCTTATTCAATCAAATATTGGTTGTATTAACTCTTTAAATTATCACTAGAATGAAATCTATAGGATCCAACAAACCTTTACATTATTTTAGACACTTGTATATTTTAAATAGTAGAAAATAGAACATTTTTTATCACATAAAATTCAATATAAAATAATTAAATTCTATAAGACTCATACATAACATAGAAATTTCATGGAGTTTCATAAACCCATTATTATGTCCTTAAAATTTATATACTATGGAATTATAGCCATAATTTTTTCATTTCACCTTTACTATGAAATTTCCTTAGTTGGATGCTCAATGTAACATTGTGAGACATTACAACTATCAATTATTCTTCTAGTTAAAACTCTTAACCACTTTTACTATTAAATAAATATTATAAACTAGAAATCATATTCCAATGTATCCTTTTTCCAAAACATTCATAAAAAATTGTAAATATTTCATGAAGTCATTACCATTGAAAAAAAAATCCATTTATAGAAATATAATTATTTCCATACCCAGAATAAGACATAATGTAAACATTAGTGAATCATTCTATTATTCTAAAAATTGTATAGATTCAAGTATTTAATGACTTCAAAAGTTGGTTATATAGAAATTTATTGATCTCTCATAAATAATTTTCCACTTAAGAACAATTCTTATGTTTTGAACCACTCTAAAAAGTTTATTACATTAATATTTTTCATATATAAATATTGATATTAAATTTATATTCCATAATTATGATGTTACATTTCTATAAAAAAGGATTTTATCAAATGTGTATTTGATTTTACATTAATTTAATATATAATTTCTATAAATTTGGTCTCAGTAAATTCATTAACACTTCTAAATCTAGTATATCTATTAGTATCAAAAGATACATATTTCAAATAGAAAAGTTTCCTCTATGGTGTTTCTCTTATAACATAATTATTCTTGTAGTCAATCATCCCAATAATATCATATATGAATATTTGATATTTGATTATACACTACCTTTCTCAATCAATCATATGGCTAATATCTACTCTATTTCCTTATTAGAATAGTTTTGTTATGATCTCATGCATAATTTCAAACCTAAGAAAACACCCAAAACTGCCACCTAATCTTACTAGGATCTTAAATTACGCTTTATCCTTTGAGAATATAATAAAGGGTCACTCAATTATGTAATAAGATACAATATAAGATGATTTTGGTCTTTAAAAATTATATTTTGGATTAAATGTAACACATTGTTATTTATGGGGATTAATTTCTCCATTTTATCTCATGACATTCTATGCAGATGTATTCATGTTTATAATGAATTATAATTTTATCTTTATCCCTTCAACCATATCAATATTATTGAATTATATTAATGATCCACCCTCTACACAAATCATAATGAATAAAGTGTTAATATGGAAGAAAACTAAATCTATTTTCCATACACAAAACATAAATCCATTGATTCAAGTTTTGTAATCTCTAGAAGAATTTAGTACACATATTAAATAATTTAAAAAACTCAATTCATAAAATAAAAATTATATCTAGGAATAAACAAAGGGTTATATTTTATATAATTTATTTATTCAAATATTTATACCTGAGAAATGCTATATTTGTTCAATTAATAAATATATCTACATAATTTTTTTTTAAAAATTCAGTTAACATTATGGAATTTCCGTAATTAAAAAACTATAAGCAATTTATATTTATTTTTAATATTAAAACATTCAAAATATTTATTACAATAACTATACATTAAATATATGATATTATATGAAACAGAAAAAATAATTAAATTTTTATTATGAAAACAATTTATGTAATACAAATGCCATATATTAACTATTACATATACCATGATCATATATAATTATTAAGAATCTTATTTTGACATGGTTTTAACAATAGTAAAAAAAATTATATAACCAAAAAATGATTAAATATTATGAACAATGCCAAATTTTAAATGACCAATAATTTATATTTATGAAATATTTTGTAATTTATAAAAAAATTTAAATTACAAATATATTTTCCAATTAATCATATTTTATCAAAATAATAATTCAAACTATATAATTTATAAAAATGTATTCCAATATTAACATTCATTATATAGGTATATTTATTAGTTAATTGACTAAATCATAAACAAATATTTCATTATAAATAAATTTTAATCAAATATATCATAATATTTTTAGAAATTTATAAAATCTAAAAAAATATTTATTATTATTTATACACTATTTATCTCTATTAATAATTTTTTTATAAAAAGAAATCATTTTATATATATCATATTATCCAATATATCTATGTTGTATATTGTGATTTTCCATTCCCTAAAAGTAAATAATGTTCTATGTTTTTAAAATAAAATAGATAAAACAATCTTATGTAGGAAAAAATCTATTCCTATGGTTAATGTAGGAGTAACTTATGCACCCTAGAAGTTAGAATATACGACATAGATCCTCTGAAGTAAAATGATGAATGTATCGACCAATATAGTGTTAACCCCACTTTCTTGATTATCACATCATATGATATAAGTCCTTTAATTATTTTAAATTTTATCTATATATGGATAATATAATAGTTCTTTTACTATCGGATGGTATGGGATGAAAAAAATAGGATTAATCCAACACTTATGGGGTTTCTGTAATACTAATATAAAAAGTAGGTATTATATTAGATAAACTCATACATATTTCTTCACCCATCAATTATGATACACATTGCATAAGATAAAAGTATAATATTTTAATCTTGTGATATCCCCTTCATATATTGGTATTTCATTATTTAGGATATATATTATATCATAAATACAACACTATACTCTTTTTTATATCAAAATATCTTATCATTAATACTATATGATCCCCAATTTGTAGGTTAAGAAATTTTTAACTCATGAAGGATTCAAAATTTTTTATAGATATGATATTTCATGTTATATGTTGTGAAAATAAAATATGTGATGTTATTACATATCACAAGAATAAAAAATGTCAAAAAATTTCATCGTATATTTTGATTTTATTTATGAAAACATAATTATATATGTAAAACACAATTTCATGAGTTTAAGTCCATAATAATTCTATAATTTCACTATGGGGGTTCAATATATATTTGAACACATAAAATATATAGAATATGACGAAAGAACCATAACCAATTAACATCACATAGAAAACCCAATAATATTTTGTAAATAAAATGAATAAAGTTCATATGTGCCACAAATTTTATTAATTCTTCTATAAGGTTATTAAACTGAATTCATGATGATTATCTGATAGAGGAAACCATTAAACTCCCTCCATCAAGGTGTATCTATGGTTTCATGTGAATCACTCAACACATAGATAGTTCCCTCATTTACTCTGCATCATAGTAGTTCCTCTCGTGGAATTGAAATAAGAAGAATATATATAGGTAGTGGAAAAGTGATTTGTCAAGAATCACATCAAGATATGACGAAATCCCAAAGGTAGGGGCCCTTTAAATATCCCATGAAGAAACTCTCACATTTTATTCTATTTATTATTAAGATACAAAACATATAAGTTAATGTTGACTTTGGTTACGTCTAGTATAACCGACAATATAAAAATAATTTCCTATATATTTTATTTAATGAAATATATATTATATATCATGTGTTTTTTACGAATATTATCTTATTAAAATTCTATTAGCAGTATAATGATATCCTTTATAAGGATTTTATAATAATCATAACATTATGTACATGATATTCCTTGAACACATTCATCCCACACCATACAAAAAATCAATATCATCATAATAGATATAGGTTTTAGGGAATATCTCTAAAAAACCAAATAAGTATAGTATAAAATCTCCCTTTTTTATCAAATTATTTAAAACTAATTATGAAGTATCAGAGGTGGATTTAGATATTACTAGTTTTATGAATTTCTATTTTAGGTATTGATAAAAAAATTTCAATTATTTTATATTTAATATTGGGTATTTTAGATTTATTATTAATTATTTTTACTACCTATGGTGGTTTACTTTATATTTGGTCATGTGACAGATTATTCATTTTTTAATTAGCTGTGTTTTTGTATCATTGTGTTATGAAATATTATATTGTTATTTTATGATGATGTGTGAGGTTTAAAAAAAATTAATTACCATGTCACACAATAACTACCCATAATTATCATCCACAAAAATTAGTTCCTAAATGCTAAATTTTAATTATATAAAAAACTATCAATACTAGATTTGTATCAGTGTAGTTCCTTGGAGACGTAGAATCTTAAGAAAACTAGTGCATAAAAAATCTACATATCTCCCACTAAGATCTTTATAAATATCACCCTTAGTAGGCATTGAATACACTGTACCATTATTCATAACCTACAAAAATGATACATAATGAATGGCGGGATGAGATTATTGTTATGGGTAAAAAGGGATATGACAATGATAAGATGGCCATAACATAACACAATGATATGAGAACATGATCATAACAATTTATAATCATACCCTATATGTCATTATTAATAATATTGAGTCAATGAATAAATCATGGAAGTTTATAAAAAAGGATCATAAGGGAGTACGTGAACATGATCCATTAGGGAATAAAATTTGTATAAGACATTATCTGATGTAATAAACATAATAATAGAAAATATTTTTCATAGTAGTCATGGATCATTTCTAATACTATCATTGTTTAATGGGTTCGCTCCCCAAACCATCATAGTAGTCAAGGTGCACTACAAAGAGTGAAAAAAATTCCTTTATGAACTAGTTTGAATCCCCATCCATGTCATGTTTATGAAATTAGATATAATGTTTTAACTAATTATTGTAGGTATATATATTCCCAATACATATATAGTTATAAATTAACGAATTACCTTGGTTATAACATAACCATTATCCCTGGTTCTAAGTTAACCATTATCATTAAATATATTTTATATACCTTTCCTGGCTACAACTTATCAACATCAACATAATAAATATCATACATTAGTGTAAAAAACAAACATAAAACATTCATTATATAAAAAATAGTTAAAATAATGGGTTTTATAATAATTTCATCATTGCATGACCCATGGAAAAGAAACCTATGATGTAATAATTTCACCATTTCATAATATTATCACCAATGTAAATGGATATGTTTTTAGAAAGTTTTCTTCATTTCATTATAGTATAACAAGTGAAAATGGAATGAGATTCATAAAAATATGATCATAATAAATGAAATCCATCCAAAAAATGAATAAATATGTATCCTTTGTTCATATGAAAAATAAATCATTAGTGAAGTCAAAGTTGGTTGTATTTTTTGAATAAAAACACAATTAGGAGATAATGGATTCATTATTTAAGAAACTAAACACTAAATTTTTTTAAATAATTAATAAAAATTTAAAAAGTTATAAAATATTATGGAAAAAATTTCTTTTAAAATAACCATGGAGAATTGTAAAATGACCTTTAAATAAGTCAATGTTCATTATAGTGGGAAATAATGTACATGTGGTATAAGTTAAAAGAGTATATTCATTTTAAAATCATGTCAAAAAATAAAAAATAACCTCATCCAGAAAAAGACAAGAATATTATTTTTGAGATATTTTTTAAAGTCAAAAATGGGTGAAAATGAATTTAAAAAATAATACGTGAATAGAAACCACCTAATTCAAAAAACAGTAATACATTGATATGGATTTATAATGTGTTTTTATCTAAAAGTTATATAAAGTTACTTATGCATAAAATTATAGTTCCAATATCAGGGAGACTAAAGATGATGAAAACCGAAGGAAAACAT
The DNA here is from genome assembly GCA_963277665.1 of Viscum album. Taxonomy (NCBI): domain Eukaryota; kingdom Viridiplantae; phylum Streptophyta; class Magnoliopsida; order Santalales; family Viscaceae; genus Viscum; species Viscum album. The sequence continues at coordinate 1,254,311,619 of OY728142.1, read as the reverse complement.
ATATGATGACGAAATAAACAATGCAGATAAAAAATAATGATTATTTTGAGAGGTATCTCATAATATTTCATTATATAAAAATTAAATCATAAAAAAAATGGATAAAATATTTAATTATAACATTATAATTTTAAAATTTTGGAAATTTTTAAGTCACAAGACCAAAAAAATAAATAACCATAGATTTATATATAAATTCCATTAAAATTAATTGTAATAATAATAATAAATTACATTTATGTGTATAATATACACCACATAAGTGAAACGAGTGGTGAATATGGCATGTGTCCCATAAAAATAAAAGTTAAATGAAAATCACATACCTTAGCTTCCACTTTCATCGTACATGTTGAAAACTAATTTATAATAAATAAATTTTTATTATAAATATTTTACAGGACCATAATAATATATATCATATCATATATGTTTTATTATAATATTTTATCACTTCTTTGTTAATGATTAATGGTTATAATATTTGTTCTGGTAATATATGCTTTGTTTTTCATGTGTGTCTTTGTCAAGTAGTTTGGGTACATGTATATCGATCATTGTTTCATCATCCACTGAATATTAACAATGATATAAATATCATACATATTATATATATATATGTTTATATACATTTATAAAACTAGGTATATTAAAGTAAATACAATATTCATGGTGATGTTATGTTATACATTCGAATGAACAATATTTTCTCTTCCCATTTGATAGATAGTGGGTGAATAATGGTAGTTTCATTAATCATAATTAAGTTTAAGAATATCAACGATACTATAGTTATTTTTTTATGAATAATACAATATAAATTTAATAGGTAATTGAATAGTAAAAAAGTAAGTGATCAGTTAATGCAATTACCTCTTCTATGAAATAACTCATTTAGATATCCTATTAAGGGCACTAGGGATTGGATTTTGTAAAGAAAAACATATATAAAATATTTATAGGGATGTTTAAAAGAGTTATTATCTGAGTTTGGTTGAGTTATAACGCTCAATATCTGGTCTGAAGAAGACACGTGTGGGGTTCACATTTATTATAGAGAGGAGGAACACTTTTGGAATTTCTTTAAAGATTAAAATATATTAATGTATTTCTAAAGAAAATTGTTCATGAAAGAAATATAATGGATAAGGGATTATATTTTATAATGTTTATTAACCCAATATTCCTATTGTTTTATTTATATGATTTATAAATAATTTAATAAATTATCATTTTCATAAAATACGTTATTTCCAATTTAGACATTATTCTTTTAATTTGACTTAAATGGCATAAATAAATAGTTTCATTTTGGAGATAATCGACTAAAATAACAATAATATTTGATATTAAGTTAAAAATTTCCTTACTAATATAAATTAATTCAAATTATATTACTTTAAGTATTTATAAAATCATTTATAAATTTTTTTATTAATTTGGGAGAGACAACAACGGTGTTTCATAAGAATTTATTATCATTGTATAATTTATTAAAATTATATATAAATTTATATAATTAATAAAATTTAGTTAATCTCAAAATATTCACTTATATTCATTTATAACCTTCTTTTTTAACTTTTTAGACACAAATTATATAACTAAAAAAATAAGAAATTGACATTTTGTAGCTTTCATTAATTTAAATATTATATTTTTAATTTTAGTTGAGAATATTCAATCACACTACTCAATTTCAATATATAAATGATGAGATACTAATTTCATTAATCAAATAAGAATTCGGATGATAATTTTAGTTTTATCACTAATTTATAACATAGATTAACATAATCAACACTTTACGGAGGTGATACATTTTACCACAGTTACTATTCCTATTTTTTAGAAATAAAATGGTCTTATTTAAAAAAATTAAGCCACATAATTTTAAATATGTAATTCATTTTTTCAAAATAAATTAATATATGTTAAATAAATTAATTGAAAAGTAAGTGTGTAATACATGATTAAAAACACATTTTACAAAAATACATTACAAGCAAAAAACAAAAATTATTATAATCTAATTCCATGAGAAATATTTAATTAATATTAAATTATTTATTACATATATAAAATACATATTTAACTATAATCATCCACAAATTGTGATAAATTTAATTTATTAAAATAAAATATCATTGTGCGCATAAATACTGTTATTTGGGAAAAATTCACATTTTTACTTACAAATGATTTTTGATTTTAATTATAATTAATGTATTCAAAATTAATTAGACTATGAAAATGTGACTAGAAAATATTCCTAATTTATTTATACATAATCATACCTTCTTATACAATAGATAGGTGAAAACTATAATTTAATAGCTTATCACATTTTATTTAAACTCAGTATTGCATGTAACCGAAGATATCAAATAAGTTAAATTTATTTGGAAAAAATAAATCATTAAATATTGAGGTGTTACACCCCTCCAATAGTACCCTTTATTGGTTGGTAGTGGTGATGGGGATGGGTCCTGAATCCCAGCTCAAATAGGGCGTGTGTTGATATTCAATACTATAGGTGTAAAATTCATAAAAATGGGTGGCATTAATAATAATAATTTAATTTATGGATAATATAAAATATCCAAAAAGATACTCAATAAAAAAATCCCCATAAATGAATGTGATGTTATACAAGAAAAAAATTAATGTCCCAAAAATAAAAATTAAGAAGTGGCCCCAAACTCAAACCACTTCTGAACAACTCCACAAGCTAGAAATGCCTATCTAGATTAACAAACATCTCTTTAAAAGTTAAAAGGAATCATTATAAGTCCTAATCAATAAAAAAGAAAACCAACTCACTAAATAAATAGCTCAATACAAATTTGATCTTCACCAAGGATTACTCACAATGTAACAAAACAATAGAAGACATTTTTTTATCAAAACAATATATATTATAAAGGTACTTCATATCTTCTTTCTCTCTAGTATTTCAATATCAGACCCAATTGAAAAATGTCTAATGCTTAAATCTCTTCAGTAAGTCATCCTTATCCAAGGAAACCATATCACAAACATATCTAATATAATAATGTAAACATACATAACTTAACATAATATCATCACACCCATAACAGAGAGGTATTCAATAATTTATCACACCGCATGTGTTATGCATGATACCTAAATAAATAAATTTATGTTCACGTATACTTATAGTAACCGTAATTAATATAATTGTAATACAAGTACATGTTATAACAAAAAATTGATATATCCCAATCATAATTGTATGGATAAATTGAGATCCATCACATCAATCATGATCTCATACCCTATTTCTAACGTTTTCATTACTTGAATATGTCTATGCACCATACTACATTGAAATATAGATATGTTACTATGAATTAGTCATCTATCCTTTCCTCACTAACTTAGATGTTGAAAAAAACCCATGGAACACAAAAAAAATTGGGCCTTAGCTGACCATCCTACTTTAGGAGTAGAGTATATGAAATCTAAAACATAATGATTATATATTAAATACAAAAATAATAGGGGAAACTATCTATCCTTATACTAGAACTCAAGTATACATTTCTCCTTATAACCTTTTTTACACTACTATTGTCTGTAATAACAATCTCATATAAACATTAAATCATCACGGATCTTCATTGAAATTATTAATTTATTAATATATTATTTAACAATAATTTATTTTTCTCATAAAAACTATAGTATAAAAATTATTTTTCTAATGAATCAAAATGCATTTAAAATTAATATTCAATTTCATATTTCAATAAAAACGCATAGATATTGTCATCAAACACAATCATAAATTCACATTTTATTTGATCATTTCCATCATTGAAAATTATACTTATAAATTAATTAATAAATTATATTCATTACAAAATCTAGGTATTATAGGATTAAATATAAAATAACAAAATTCATTTAAACATATAGTTCATTTTCCATCGAAAAATGGTATTTTAAAATCAAAAAAATCAATCATAAGAAAAACCATCAATCATGGAGTAAAAATTAATTGAATGAACATAAAATATCTAAAAAATCCATTAATTGTTTTTTTCAAAAATCATCCAATAAATAGGCTATACTATCACACAAAATATACCATGTATCTTGTCTCACCATCACTTGCACCAATCCACTACCACAAAGAGGGATAACCAGACCATTCTTAACTAATAATATTACAAAAGATGGTATGAAATAAAATATATAGGATTCTATAACCATTTATCATAAAATTTAAATCAAGAGGTATTTATGAAAAAAAAAGTTTGTGGGTGAACTATGAGCATCACATCAAATATTATAAGGTTATCCAATCAACATAAGGCTATAAAATAATAACGAGACACTTTAATTTTAGAAAAAATCATTACCAATCACTATTAGGGATTGATATATTCCTTATGATAATGAGTCATCAATAATAAACATACAAATTTACTAGGTAGGAACCACTCTAAGTTAACTATAATCATGATTCTTGTTTTACATTCATGAAAAATAGTTTTCAAGGATGAACATTAATTAAAAATGCATTTCTCCTTAAATATGGAATTCGTCTTACTATATTTTATTTATTTACCCAATTTGAAGGATTTCAATCATCTGAATGATCCCAAATAAAACAATTAATGAAATTACAGACTATATAGAAAATATCAAGAGGAATTAAAATATATAGAATAACCAAATTAAATAGAAACACCCATTCAATTGATTAATTTTTTAAGGTTATTTATTTTTATTTTCATGAGGCTAACATCATAGCATACTCAAATAAGTTAATTTTTTTAAATTCCACAATTTCAATGGAAATGAACAAAATTCACAAACCCCTTACTTCAATATGAAAATATTAATGTTCTGTAAACATAAATTTAAGCATTCATTTATATTTTAAAATAAAAAAATCTGTGTAGAACCCATGAACCCAAAGGATGTCATACCAACCGAAATAATACGTCCACAACAAAAATTAATCACATAAAAAATGAGTGAAATAATATACCATAACATGTAAATAGATAATGAGAGAGAGATAAAGTAAAACAACAAGTAAAAATAACCTTATAATACCCATGAACCGATCTCTAGAAAGTGACAACTAAATATAAGAAAAAGGACTCATTAAATAATGGTATAGATCCTCTAGTTTCCTAGGGAATGAATATAGTGGGATGGAATAAAATAATTTTCATATATGTTATGAATTTATATTATAGGGTTTATTATAACTCCAAGGAAAAATATCCTTGACCGCATTGTATTAAATAGGGTTCTCACTAATACTATAGTGAAATATGGATGAACCCATGAAAATTCCCTCATGTATCTCTCTATAATTCAATAACCTCAGGGCATGTCCACCAAAAAACCAGAATAATGCTATAGTAGTCTTCCAAATAAGAGTGAGTAAAATCACAATCCTCATGATCCCTGGTGAACACAATAACCCTCATAGAGGTAGATTCTAGAGTCTGTAATAGTAAATATCCAGAAAAAATTCCTAAGGCCACAACATAGTGACATTAAAATCATAAATTCCTCTAAAAAATTATTCCAAAGACACTATAGGGACATGGTCCTTCCGTTAGGTCTATATTTGAGACTACACTACATTGTATCTTACCAAACAATACCACAATCATCAAACAGTATAAATAGTATCTCAAACAACACAACTAACCTTTATTTACTTCATAAAAACCACCAATACTCCCCAAACACAAATTAATGGATTTAATGAAGATGGTCCCCTAAATTAGATACATCTCAAACAATTATAATCCTTAATTATTTAATATAAAATATTGGATTAAAATAAAACTGAAACATAACAGCCACCACAAAAGACCCCTCTTTGGATATCTATAATATATGTTCACAACCAACACATAAGAGGAAAATGGAACAAACAAATTCAATACAATTAATCTAATCATAAATCAATCAATGGTTATTCATATCATCAAAAAAATAAAAAATCAAATAATTTTGGATATTAGTCATGAAAATATTTGTCACACAGTTTATTACAATCCTCCATGCCGCAGTGTTACTATAGGATATGAACTAAAAATAATAATACAAATCTATAACTCCATGTTTTGATGGCCTGGGTTCTCAAAAGTTCATTTTTTAAAGGTTTCATCATTGTTAACTTCCATCTTACACAAAAGAATGAATTTGGAATAATCACGAAGACACTAGTGAAGCATAAATGGAAGATATATTTCCTTTATATTTTAATAACCCCAAACTAAATTATCCAATATCAAGTGTTTACATTATTACAATTTCTTATGATACATATAATCTAATCCTAATAGATTGAATAGATTATTTGTCTAAGTAAAATAGATATGTACTTGAAATTCATATTACATATTAAACATAAAATATAAAATGTATTTTAATAGAGAACACCACTATTCCCCTAAGAGTAAACCATCATATAAATCCTTAAACAAATCCATGAATTTTATAGAAAATAAAACATTATAAATTGGTGAGCCCAAATTCATAGTAAAGGTTTCATAGTGTGGATGCTATCAGGAAATAAAAATCCATAATAAATATTTCAAGGTAAATATATGAGAAAAAATTCCATTTAATCAATGAAATTTTTTACATGGGAATATACGGAAAAATAATTATGAAACTATAAGTAATTTTAAACAAATTACATTATACCAATAACATGTGTACAATCTAAGTCCATAGAAAATATCAGATATATAATCTAATGGATAATAATAATCTAATTCTTAATGAGGTAAATGCTTAACTATTTAATATATTGTTCTCATAAACAAGATATCTATACTATCAATATCATTCACAACATAGATTAAATAATTGGTATAAACCATTTTAATTATATCATATTGATTCACCTCATGAAACTATCAATGCATCGAGGGGATATATAATTTTGGGCCCTACCCATAACTATAGGTCCAAACCATTCCTCATATATCTAATGGTATATTTAATTCACGAATCCATATTCCTTATCGAAAATGTAATTATTGAGAAAATAATACCAATTTTTCAATATTTCCCATTTAATAAAATAACATTCAAAGTAAAAAACATTGAAAAAAATTCTACATAGTTTAGGAAATAATCTTATTTCTGATACCAGTATATGGTTATTTAATAGATATGAATTATCCAGAGATCAAAAGTAAGTGAATATTTCAAATAATTGTTTCATTACAACAAATAAATAATGATGAATAATTAAAATATTTTATTTGTTATATCCATAATGTCAAATACCCTGAGTGAGTGGGGGTGAATTAGGGTATTGTAGATTAAAACGTTCTGCCTTTTGGATCTTGTTTCATTGTTAGAAAGAAATGAATTATATTTTCCCCTCATGTAAATATATAACCATATATGAAGTCATGCATAGGACATGAAAACTTATACTTGGTTCACCCTCTATGGGCTACGTCTAAGGATCATACAATAAATATGTTCATATATACCAAATTCATTAAGGCTCACAGCCAATAATGAGTACAATGTTATGGCTAGATCTTCTATGCCCATTTTCAATACCTTTGCAAGGTTTATGTTCCACTCACTACAATCCAAAGGGTCACTCCCTTTTCCTCTTTCTCAGGCTCACTTCTTGTGGAAAGGGACACCATCTTTCTCTTTCTTCGCTCGCTGCTCTTGGAGAGGAATCGACTCACAGTTTATGGACATGTAGGTCAAACACAATTTATGGAAATATAAGTCCCTTAATTTTCATGAATTACTACATCCTTATCTATAGGTATATTACCTAGTTAAGTTCCTTTTTCAGCTGTATATTAATTCCACTTTCCCAAGTACTACGACGTACCAAAAAATACATTTGGAAACTGATTTGAAGCTTTAAAAAGATTACTTGTGAAAATAATGAAACATATGGTCCTCCAAAGTACTATTTTCTGGGATTGGTTTGTGAAACACTTTCTCTACATATTGTTTCTTCTTTCTTGAATATCCTCTATCTTCGAAGAGCCTCTGCCTTCACTGTCAAGTACATCTTATGCATACCGACTCCCTGAACCTCCTCATCAAACTACCCTATATCCGTAAAATATTCTCTATTTATGGACTGCCTTCGCTAACAACAATCATGTACCACTATTTCTTATTACGCCTACAATTTCCTTTACAGGATATAGTTATCTGCAAAATCATTTTATGAAATCTCTTCCACACAATCAAATTAGGCTTTTATGAACCTCACTTTGCGAACATCCTTCGGTATTTTCCAAAATCTGGGATAAAAAATGTCATCTAATGATATAAAATATCTCTAATAATCAGTGGCATTAGAAATTATTATATATGCATTGATCTCCACAAAATCTGCAAACCCGTGATTTTAAAAGACTTTGACCCATCCTCTACCGCACACCGATCCTTCTACCGCTACAAACCACAAGCCACCCATAAATAATTTTTCATATGTAGTATACATACTGCCTTTTCCCTTACACAGTCAATCTTCTATGTCAATGACACACCATTCACATACCACACCATGTTTACCACAAACCATTTTTAGTTTCAAGAACTGCTCCGGCATACCATTCCCACCGCTCCGTGTACTGTTCCATGAACATGGTACGCGACCTGTGAATTATAGAATGTGGTACTCATACATTTCCAATTTTCTAAAAAAAATTCATACTAAGAACACCTAAAAAAATACATTTATTTCCATCTTCAATATCTCAATTTTGATGCCCAATAATTTGGTACAGACAAGGAAACATCGCCACCTTAAAAACCTATCTTTGACAAATACCGACTATACTCAATTGTGGTCAATTGGATTTGTTAAAAAACACAAAACAACCCAAAAATTATAGGAGGTCACCATTATGGATTTATGCCCAAAATTCTTCTTTTTAATGATCAAGAAAACTACTATAAAAATATAAATAGATTTTTTTTGATGAAAATGAACTTTTCACATTGAAATTCATCATTGAATAGAAATTCTGAAAATATGAAAGGAAAATTTTTCTTTCAAAAATCATGATAATAAAAACAATGAAACATAAAATAATTAAAGAATTATGGTAGAATGAAACTCCACAAATTCCATATAAGTTATGAAAAAATATCCTTTTGTACTTTTTTCAAAAAATTCAAAGAATACCTTGTTTAGGAAATGTAACAATGATTCATCACATACACTATTAAAAAATGTACAAAATTGGTGAAATAAAGCGAATAAATTTTAGGATATTATTAAAAAACATTTTAAAAAATTATAAAAACAAGTTAGGTGATACTAAATATTCCCTTTAAGGGAAATTATATACAGAATACCGAGTAATGAGGAGATTGTGAAATAAACCCATGCCATGTTGGTATCTTATCAGACGTAATCCAAATGAATGAAATAGAATTATATTAATATTTAAATATAATGAATACAAATATATTCATGAGATAAAATATCAAAGGAGATATATATACACCAAAAATGGAAATAATTGGGGTATAAGCATGTGTCCCACCAAATTAGATGTGAGATGACAATCTCTTAGCCTGCACTTCCAATTCTTTGAACATGATTTATCCTCCTAATTTATAGTTTTTTGAATGTTATTAATTTATAGTATAACTATAACAATATTTATAAAGTCAAATATTATCTTCCCAGATCATCCTATCAACCATTTATTAATAACATTACTTAATTACCCTTGTCTCAGATTTTAATAGTTCATTTCCAATCCATGTTTTTTCATTATTGTTGCAATTCATATTAATGGGATATAGATTAATATTATATAGAATTTTATTAATGATATAATTATAATATTTAATTATTTAATCCATTTTATGAACAATTTTTATATGTTAGATACTTATATGGAGTTTCAGTGCTACCTGGAGAGGGTAAGTTTTATGTACATAGAAGAGATGGTTTGATTCCCTTAAGAGTAAATGGGTAGGGAAATGGACTGTATATTAATTTTTCAGAATCATAATAATTTCATAAGTATAATACATAACCATTATTTCCATCATTATATCCATCCATGTATGGTGTTGAGGAAAAATGAATTACACTGCTACATAGAGATGGAAAGTGGTAGGTACACGTGCCTAGAGTTTTAGATTTTCATAGGATTAGTAAAATGTATAATATAGTTTTATAAAAATTATAATAACATTTTAATATCTAGATTATTTTTTATTTATTAAATTAATATTTAAAAAACAGAATAAGATGAATTATATGAAAAGATAAAGTGGAAGGATTTAAAAAAGAAGATTACATGTTCTTCCGGATTCCTTCATTAAATCATTTCTTAAAGGAATTAATGTCTGCCATTTTTGTTGAAAAAATTTAGAAGGATATTGTTTTTTGTAACTAAAATAATGTTTTATATAGGTATTTATCTTTTTAGTCAAATGAAAAATTAAATCACCTTACTTTATAATGTTTGGTTATCTATGTCACACTCATATTAAAATAATAAGATTCACAATGATTAAGATATTACATCAAATTGGGATGTTGTTATCTAGAATAAATGGTTTATTTTAGTCACCTCATGTCCAGAATGTATGTATGTTGTTAATGAGAAAAGGAATTAGAGAATTCATGGATATGATGAAAATATGATGATTCTTTTCGATTCAACATGCTATCCTAAATCATAAGTGTTATAGAATCTCTCGATGCAAGCTTTATTAATGAAAGGGGAGAGCATGTGAAACTAATCATATTGAGGATTGGTTATGAAGGCAAAATTTAATGAAATAAATGTATGTTAGATGATGATATTATAATCTTCAATGTTATTAATGTAATGAGAATTCTATGATACAATAATAGGTTTTTGATGAAGGATATTTGTTGATAACAAAGATCTATGATCTCAAGATCATCAGTATAAGATCACCTGACCTAGAATTTTTTGAAGATGGGGTTACTATTGAAAACATGAGAATATGAATATTATTGTTTTTTAGGTAGATATATCAGCCAAAATATTTTAATTGTTAGAGAAATAAGTTTGTAATTGATGATGTATTGTGTGTATAATAATCAAAAAAGAAATGAGGTTGAAGTTACCATCAATAATTTTTTGTTTTCTTCCACTGACCATAGGAGGAATAATTTTATTCACATGGGAGTTTATGGGACAAATAAAAATAATATTTTTTAGTTTTTGGGACTGACGTACAATATGAGATCAAAATAATAGTTGACTATTTTTATCAGGTTGATTTTTTTTTATCAAGGGGGTCAAGAATGAATGAAGAACTCTAATATATTTTTAAATGGTTCAGAAGAAATCAGACAAGAAGTGGTGATGACCATCATATTGGTGATTACAATGATTATTTAGAGGAATACAAATGCCAATTCACTAAGAACATGTAGACAAGGATAACTTCATCAGATGTGGGATGATCAGTCCAAATAAAATAAGAAAAAGAAAACAATTTATGTTATTTTAAGGGAAGTCTTGATGTTGGAGTATTTTTTTGTCAAAAAATTATGAAGCCTATACTGAAGTGACGATGAAGAAGAGAAGGAATATTTATATGGGGTGACTATAATTACGGGATTATGGATGATTGTATTGAAATGGTTTTTTTCTAACAGTTGGTTTGGAGGATCATAATGAACACCTTGATTATAATTTTTTAATGAGAATCAAAATGGGAATTCATTGGTTCATATAATAAAAAGGATCAAGAAAATATGACTGACTGTATATCTTCTTCGTGATGTTGAAATTAAAATTGGAATAGGGATAGTACATAAGAATGATTAAAAAATATTATGTGAGCAGAAGTCATGATAAGATTCAACAAAGTTCGAGAAGAATCGAGATGAACTAAAGGAGTCAAATTGTTTTCTAAAATTCAATGGAAATTGATGTTTCCAGAAATTTGGATAAGTTGGGATACCTTTTTAGAATATAACCTAAATATTTTTTTGGTGCATATAAAATGAATATGTTATTTTGTACTTTCTAACACTAGTAATGTTTATAGGATAAGAGTGAAAGAGAGAGAACATAATTTTTTAGAGAGAAGATGTTACTGGGTTGATAATTATTTAAGAATGTATCTTGATAAAAGAAGAAAAATGATAATAAAAAGAATATCACTTTCATCCTGTTATCATATATGACAGAATCATGAGATTGGGAAATTTTATTGGGTTTTTTGAAGTAAGTGGAAGTTTAGAATTGTTTCATCAGTATTATAATATATTTAATTTATCATACTAACCATTTAAAAATATAGATCAAAATAGGAATCGTACTCATTATCATTATAAAGTACAAAGATGTTATTACCTGAAGCTGGGTATAGAATAGTTTAATTGAATTAAATAATATATTAGTAAAAGATGAAAAAACATTGTAGTAACTTGTTTTGAATGATCTGGTGAATGTTTCATAACATATTTTTAGAAAATTGTATTACATCATTTATTATACTTTAAGAGCATGCATTTCTATATTGAAAATTATTCTACCCAAAATTATAGGTATATATTACTTGTTAAATCCACAAAAATTTAATGTTTTCGAGTTTATTGTGAGGTATTGGTATGTTTTCAAAATATACTAAGAAAGTAGAAAGTCTTTTTGGGTAATGAACATTTTTAATTATTATGTTACTATGGATATGTGATTTTTTTTAGCAATGATAAAAAATATTTAGCATAAGTATAAGATAATTTAAAAATAAGGGAAAAATAAATGGAATATATATAATTAATTAACTGTCTGATCCCTATTAGTGATTATGGGATCTTGGATGGGTAATCTAAAATAGTATGAAATAGAATGTTCTTTTAACTTACATTTTACAAATTTTTTAAAGATATGTTTTGGTAGATAATCTAAATTATGTGAACCAAAAATGAATTATGTTTTTTGATGGTATGAACTATCTTATCTAGAATGATATAATGTTTCCAAATCTTATGTCTCTTGGGTATGATGTTATGGAACCTATAATAGTTGGATTTCTTAATATTAATAATAATGTTCTTCTTAAATATGTTGATAAATAGAATCGTGTGAATAATGGAAGAGTTAGGAATTCATTATTGTCACCAGTTTTTGAAATAGATTTTTAAGGTTAAACGGTGTTTCCACTACCAAGGTTATGTGGGACAAGCTGAATAACATTTATGAAGTCAATACAAATTTGAAAAGAAATGATGAAAGTTTATAGAATTGAGTTTGAAGTTTTAAAAATGTGTGAGTATAAATCTATTTAATTCATTACAAGGGTGAATGATAAGTTTTTCACCATCATATATCTTGGGGGAATGTTTTAAGACTCAATTGTTTTTGACAAGATATATAGAACTCTCATAGACACGATTGATGAAAATATTTCCAAGATACAAGATAAAGATCCCAATTCTCAATATCTAGATGATCCCCATAGTTCTATGATTACTTATGAAATGACTAGTAATGTGATAATGGAAAAAAAAATTGATCTTGAAATTTAATAAAAATTTCCTATGAAATGATATTCTATGAAGAATCTTGAGGAAGATGATGTTACTGACTTTGATTTCAAAAATGAGATATCTAAAATTCTTTTGAACGTTTTATAATTTATTTCTAAAAATTTGAAAATTTGTATAGGTATAGATAAGATAAAACATCACTTGAAATCGTTTGTGTCTAAAGATATTGAATATTTTATGGATATTTTTCCTCTATGAAATAAATAAGAGGATAGTGATGAATATGAAACAAAACCAAGAATATCATGGAAGAAAAAAGGTGAGATGGATATATTTATTTAAAAAGGGAAAGATATATTTTTAAAAAATAAAAAATAGTGTTTTTTATTGAAATATGATGAGGAATAATAAATTCATGCTAAATAAAAAAATCATCAACAATGCTCGAGAAAATACATTCATTTCTACAGTGAAAATTGAAGAATTTGGAAGAAGTGGTTCTATTGATAAAGAAACTCAACATGAATTTCATCTAAAAAAGAGCTAAAAGAATGTTTGGGAAATATCAGAAGACATGGGATGGAAAATATGATGTTAAAAATGATTGTTTGTTAATAAAAAAAATAATTTTTTAATGATGATAAATTTATGATGCTAGATGAAATTGGAAACATAATGAAACTTAAATGGAAACAATATTCATAATGAGAGTGTTGAAGTGAAGTTGAATGAAAAATAATGATAATGAAAAAATGACCAAAAAAATTATTATAAATCAATCAAAATGTTAAAAGTATTAGTAAATATAATTTTTATATCCGTGAGTGCTCGGGGAAGGATAGACTTTATAAGGATGAACAAAAGTTAAATTCGAATGTTATTAAGAATGTTGATATTATTACAAAGAATAAATAAACAAATAAAGTTGTGTATGTATCCAAGATACAAAAAGGTATAAAAGTTTGAATTTTCTAGACATTCAATGGTTGAAAAATAACCTAGTACATATGGTTATAAAAAGTATGAATAGAAAAAAATGCTGAAGAAGAATCATCTAATTGGGAATAAATTGTCGTTGGTCAAAATAAGTTCTAATATGATTATTTCTGAGAAACAATTTCACATTTTTAGATAGTATGGAAGTAACATTGGAAAATATACATTCAACGCACACTAATGATATTTTAGAGGATTTGGTTAAAAAATATATCTGTGTTTGTCAAATAGAAAATAGTATTAATATTATAATACTTAAAGAAGTTATGGTTTTTTAGGGATTTAATAATCTCAAAAGAATAATTCTAATAAGGATGTTTAGAAAAAACCCTATAAAGTTGTTGTAAAAGATGAAAATAAGTTCCATCCCATGGAAACTATTTATTAAATATTTTAACAACATACACCTAATGAAAAATGTCATCTTATATTGCTACCATAAGAACAAATGTTTCTTAAGAACCCTCAAAAGTTTAATGAGTAGAAACGTCAAAGGAAAAAAATGATCTTGTAATTAAAAACACTATTAATGATAAAAAAAAAGGGAAAATACATGGATTATTGATAATGGGTTTTCTTCTTATATAATAAGAGTCCAAATTTTTTTTGTTAATATGAAATAATTTAAATAATGAAAACTAACATTTGGAACAAAAGAATATCTTAGAATCATAGGTGTTGGATTAACCATCATTCGAGACAGAAAGTTTAAATCCTAGAATAGACATTTTGTTGATCAGATAAAACACAAATTTCTATGTTTTTCCTAGCATTGTGATGAAGGAAATAATGTTATATTAATAAAATATCTGTTTTTTGCGTAATAAATGTGGAATATGGATTGATATTTACAATAGTCCAACTAACAAAAATTAAACATGTTCCAATTTTTAAATAGAATCATGCTCCATGTCCATGAGGTAAAAAGCTATTTTTATCTTGGATTGGTAGATAAAAATCATTTATAGTATAAAATATCATTTCACATGTTTCATTGAAACATGAGTAAGTTGTATAAAATAAACAACATATGTTGAATTCAGAATATGTCAAGAATATGATATTAGTGTTTCATAATTTAACATAATTGAAAGATTACAAATTCAGTCCATAAGAAGGTTGACATATATTCAAAATGACCCACATATCTTATTCAATTAGATATTTATGCTATATTGAGAAAACAATCATCTAATAAAGATACAGAATACATTACATTCATTAATGTCTTTACAAATATTACTTTTGTATTGTATATGAAACCTAATTCATATTCTCAAGAAATTTATGATTTTTTTTCGAATAAATATGACAATGAATGTTAGTTTTTAGTGAATAAGTTGAAAACATGCCATAGAGGGGAATAAAAAATATTGAATTTGAATGTTATCTTGAGAATCTAAGAATTTAAAATGAGTTCATACACCATACACTCATCAACAACACCATGTGGTTTAATGGAAAATTGGATCTTTGGTAGAAATGTGAAAAACTAGGATACATTAACATTGTTTATCCCATTACATTTGGTGGCAATCAATAAACACAATTATTTACCTTCAAAATTGATTTTAATTTAGTCCATATTCATATATTACTTCATATGAATTTTTTTATGATAAAAATCCATTTCTGTATCACTTAATAGTTTTTGGGAGTCCATGCATCATAACAAAGAATGGTGGATACCTTGAGATGTTTGAGAAAACATATAAAGATGGATTTTTTCTAATCTATGATCTGGTAGAATGATGATATCAATGATTCAACAAAGCGTTATGAATAATTTTTTGTCTCTTTATATGATAAAGTTAATAAAAATTATGAGGAAGGAATACATATTTATGTGGATAAGCCAGATGGGAAGGATGAAGGGATTTTTGATGATAATTATGTTAAGGATGAATAAAATTTTAATCTACTGAACAATAAGTATCAAACTTAGATATATCTAGTTAAGAGGAATAAAATCAAAAATTACATCCTAGGATAAGGAATTGAGTTGAACATAATAACATTATTGGTGATCAAAATCATAATGTTTAAACAAGAAAAATATAAAAATATTTTAGATGTGCTTCCTTTTATTCAAATGTTGAAATGAAATATGTGAATGAAGCTTTTTAGCATCTAGAATAGGTTGGGGATATAAATGAATAGATGAATTAGACTAAAAAATGATACTTGGAATCTCATACCTAAAAAATGACAAAATTGTTATTGGCACAGAGTGGGGTTTTCAGAACCAGATTAATAAAGATGGTGAAGTGATAAGAAACAATGAATGATCTGTGTGAAAAATTTATTAATAGATCGAAGGAATTTAATTTGATAAAATGTTTTCTTCAGCGGAAATATTAGAGTAAATCAGAATAATTAGTTCTATTACATCAAAAAAAGTTAGAAATTATTCAAGTGGATGTAGAATTGGCAATTATAAATGGAGAACATGATCTGGAATTTTATATTGAACAAAAATGTGGCATTGTTATTTGGATAGGAAAAATTGTTTTTTCAAAGTTGAATAAATCATTATAAGTTCTAAAACAAGATATAAGGTAACGGTATTCCAAAGTTTATATCTACATAAGAAAGATGAATTTTAAGAACTTATTGGTTTCTAGACATATTAACATCAAATTGTTTCCTATGTTTTACCTCATTGTAATTGATTCTGTTGATGACATTATCTTTTCTCGAAAATGAGAAATAACCTATGGATAATATTATATATATATGAATAAGTTGTCTGAGATTTCCATTATGGGATAAAGGAAACAAATTAATGAGTTACAAATATCACAAAACTATAAACACATATTTCATTCTCTGGAAAATTATTCTTCGTAACATATTATGAAGATCAGTGTGGAAAATTCGAAATTGTTTTCCACATCAATTTTTATGGGAACCATGTTTTCTAAATATAGAGTAGGAAAATATGTGGACTCTATTGTTTTTAGAAATATGATTTTAATTTTTGATATTTGACAACATCAAGACCTAATTTTTTTTATCATTTTAACATACGAGAAATATTTTAGAGTTCCCGAATAGAATCAAATATTTTAACTAGAAAAATAATTATCATATATATCAAATGAAAAAAAAAATTCAGAATCATATATGATGTCTCATATTGTATGTAATTGTTTTTTAGTGTTCATATGTGGATTTTATAGGAATTGTTTATGATAGAAATCCATATCTGGTGGAATTTTTTTCTAGAAAGAGGTTGTGATTGTATGAAAACAAAGATAAAAACATTTATCAAATATTATTAAAACTCAACCTGAGTATGTTTTTTCCACTAAATAATCTACTCTACTAATGTTAATGAAAAACATATGGGATGCTCACTTGTTCAATTAAAGTTAACTATTCCCCTATGTTATGATAATGAAAGTGTCATCAACATTATGAGAAATATTGTGCAACATTATTATTCAAAACATATTGAAATCATGTACCACCACATAAAATTTCATGTAGAGAAGAATGAAGTGATTCAACAGTACCTTTCTGTATTATCATACGTTTCTGACTTATTAAAAAAACCATTTCTAAAGGAAGAATTTATTATGATAAGGATTATCATGGTCATACAACCTATTTCTCATCAAGTCTAACTTATGTTTTTTGTTCCCTATATCATATAGTGTTTGGAAAATGTTTTCAATTTGGGATAATTTTTTATTAAATATATCCATTGGTATATAATAATTAATTTAAATAAGAATATATATATGAAAATATTTAGATTGGTAATGAACTCATCATTTAAATGTGTGACCTATTATATCTATTTTAGTATTGGTGAAAGGATTTTTTTTATAGAAATGTTGAAGATTTAATGAATGACATGAAGAAAAGCTGATGCTGTTTCATGAGTCATTACTTTTGGATATCATGGTTACACTTTCAATGATTCTTATTAACTACATTGACATAGCTCATGTAAGATTATAATTTTTGATAAGTATTCCACAAATTGAGGTTACTAAAATCAATGATTTATGATCCTTGGATAACAAAAAAGTACAAAGGGGGATATTGTTAGACTATATTGTAATGATGTTGTTTTCCAAAAATAAAATATGGGGTTTTATGGATTTTTCTTTTTATGTCAAAGGAAATGAGAAATCACCTCACATTGTCAAAGTCCGGGATAAGACTCACAATCATATTCAGACATCCAGAATCACAATGATTTGGAAAGTTGATCAGATTGAGATGTTGTTTTCTTGAAGAAATGGCTCATCAGGCTCATTGTGGGTCTAAAATGAATGGTAGATAATTATGAGAAAGGGAATCATAGTCTGCACAACTATAATAAAAATGTTAATATTTTATGGTATTCAATAATTTCTCATAAATCATAAGTGTTTAAGAAACTTTTTATGTATTCCTTATGAAGGGAAGGAGAAGACATGTTTTGTCAATCATATCGATGATATGTTTGTAAGAAAGAAGTTTCTGAAAAATAAATTTATTAAGATGAAGCTATTCAAATATTCATGGTTCTTAATGTCATGAGTATGTAATTGTATACTCATAGGTTTGTGACATAAGAAATTTGGATAAATATAGAGCTCTCAGGAGTCATGATCATCAGATTTGGAATTTTTTTATGTTATGAACGTTTTGATGGAAATGTGACAAGACTAAGATTTTTTATTTCAGTCAGACCAGTAATCCAATGGATTTAAGTCTTACAATAATGAACTTGGTGATATAGGAATGTTCTTCTGTATCATAATCAGAAAACATATGAGGCTGAAGCTGACACTGATAATTAGATTTTGTGTTACATCGATCATCAAAGGCATAATTGTATTAATTGGGGAGTTATCGACACTAATGAAAAGGAAAATAAGTTAAACTGGTTCAGATCAAACAACTAGGTGATAATCAGTAATGTAGTTGACAATGTTTATCAGGTTGATTTATTTTGTATCAATTTGGACAAGATTGAATTAAGAAATCTAAAATATATTCAATTGGGTCAAGAGTCATCCGACAATAAGGGATTTTGACCATATTATTGGAGATAGAACCAATTAATAGGTGGAATATAATGAATGATCCATCAGGATAGTGATGATACCAATAAAACCATCAGATGTATGATGAACAATCTAAGGAAAATATTAAAAGGAAAAATTCATGAAGAGTTGTCTGCGAAGTATTGAGGTATGATGATTTTCTAAATAATATTTGAAATTATCTTTGATGTGCTGCTAATGAGGAGAAGTAATCCTTAGAAGTGTAGAATTTTTTATGGCATAATGTATTGAAATGACAAATATATAATAGTTGGTTTGGATCATCAGCATGAACGACATGATTATTTGTACGTACTGAGCATCATAATGGGATGTCTTTCGTTCTAATATGATAAAGGGTCAAAAAATCATAGTTATTTTATTCCTTAATTGTAATAAAGTCATAATAAGGACAACTAGAATCAGACAAAAGATAGATTATAAAATATGGTGTTAGATGATTTTTTGAGAAGAATCTATAAGGTTTAGAAAGAATTAATATTTGAGGATGGAGTAAATAATGTATATGAAATTCACGAGAAATTTAATTATTGGTAAATTTGGTTATGAGGTAAAACTTTTTTAGAATCTATCCTAAAAAATTATTGGAAGAACTATAATAGGAGGCTATTAATTATTACATTCTGAAATTTATACTCTTTATGGGAGAAGAGAGAAGCTGGGAGTTTTTATTTCTTTTAGAGAGAAGAATATTCCAGATGAACATTCTTGTGGAATTTATGTGTAAAAACGAAGAAGAAGATTATGAAGATCATATTTATCTAATTATCTTATCATACTGAATCATCATATAGGGAAATCCTATTTGGTTTTACAAACTGAGGAAGAAGTAGTTAAAAATTATTTCGATAATATTCTAGTAGAGTCATTTTATTAAAATGTGAAATTTGATTGGTGGAGTGCACTGGGAATCAGGCTGAGTATCATTATGATGTCCATAATAGTTTATACAAACTACTAGGTATGTAACTAAAGAATTATAATAATGAATATATTTGTGAAAGTTGAAAAGGCAACACAGTAACATGTTTTGAAACATTATGTGAATATTTGTTAACTTATTGAACAATTGTATTACATATTTTCATATTACAGGAATCTCATGTAAAATTGTATTGAACAAATTGTGACACAATTGTAAGGGAATATCATGCTTGATGTATCCACCATAATAGAATTTTTTCTTGGGGACTATGTTTTATTGAACTATTTCCAATCCATATGAAAGACATAGGTACTCTTTCTGAGAAGTAGACCATATTTATTTATTTTTGGATGTGTGATTTTTTGTGTTTCATCTAAGAATGAATTAATTTATATGAGTAAATATTTTTTCAATAGAATCAAAACATAAAATAAAATGATATCACTAATTCATCCCTCCCCGTCTTAGTAATAGTGGGATTATGGTATGGTAATTTCAATTTTGGAAAGAATAACCCTCCAAACCATGTATATTAAATTTGAGAATATGAATGGATAAGTCATTATTGATCAAGAAGGATCAAATTGGTTTGAATAAGTAAGGGAGGAGGTTCCCTTTTATAATTTAGGTGATAGGAAATTTTAGAATTTATCTAAATATTAAAATATAATAAGACTATTCAAAATAATATTTCTTCAAAATGGACAATAAAATATTAACATATAAAATTATCAACCATATATTATCCCCTTTTCCTTATTGAATATTTTTTTTTGATTTTTATATGTTTTAGTAACATATTATATTAATAAAATATCATTGTTGTGAATTTTGATACTATATAATATTTTGACATTAATAAAATCAAGATGATATTATATCTTCAAACCAAATATTTTAGTACATCACTAATATATCATATTAATATAATAAATTATTCGATATACTTAATTAATTCAGTTTATATTATTATAAATATTTTTTATTTAATTTCATATATTTTTTCATTAAATAAATAATTACTGCATCATCGTTGTGTTGTCATTTAATGTAATTATTTCTCCACTAAAAATAAAAAAATAACAGGATATTGATAAATATTTTTATATTCAAATTAATATTTATATATGAACATATCCATTGTATAACACTGTATTAAGTATATAACATTTATTAAAAACAAGTTGGTGACATGTTTGACTTTCCATTAAATAAAATACTATTAACAACTTATTATCTGTGATGATTCCATTAGATTCATATAAAAATAATATTTGATGAATATCGATGAAATAAAATCATAAAATAATATATTATTCATCATTCATATAATTTTGTAGTCCTTATCATTTTTATTTTACTCATACTTACCTAATTTACTATTTACCATGGTATCAAAAAGTACAAATGTTGATATTCATGTAAAATAGAAATAAAATCAGAACATTTACTATATTTATTTACCATTAATCCATACATTTTTTATATTTTTCTAAAATAAAAATGTATAAGTGGAATAATTTATTTCAAAATTAATCTAGAAAAATGAAATGAAAAATAATTTCCCTCATAAATTTCATTTCTAATTATAAAATTTTCCCCAAATTCTACGATAAAATGAATTACAATGAAAATAATTATATTAAAAATTACATAACATAAATATTTTTAATTTGAGGACTTTTTAAAATAAGTCATAAATTTTCAAATGGTTCATATAAAAATGTTGTTTTCAATAAAAATTGACATTCATCACTATTAATGAAAAATAAATCATTTCAAAAAAATTCTAATAATTTCACTATATTCTAAATTTTATAATATGATTTAAAAAATGAAGTTAATTTATTAAATTAAATTTCTTAAAATAGGAAAAAATTTATAATAGCAATTTATAAATTTTTTACTAGAAATCAATTTTGAAAAAAGTATAAAATGACATCACAAAAATTTGAGTGTTCATTTTGTAATACTTAATCAATAAATTTGTATATATTAATATCATTATATATAATTCATAATTTTATTAATATTATTCATTCATATAAATTGAACATCTATGTTATAATTTTTATAATTAATTAACAATATTTTGGGGTCCTTTTATTCTTGATGTTTTCTATTGAATATGCTTTTGAACAGAGTGTTCATTTAAAATATGGATTATATAAAAATGATTCATATACTGGGATGTTCCGACCAATATGAAATATATAAAATAAATTATATATCTCCTGGAATGTCTAAAAAACATTGGGTTAAGTTAAATCACTCTAGATGATCCTCTACTACTGATGATAAGAACATACCTTGAAGAACACACTATCTAAAAAATCCATCAGTAAAGGCCATATAGATTAATGAACATAGTTATTCTACAGATCATGTACATATTTTTTCATCTGTTAAATCACTTGTTCCTTCGTTATTAGTATTTACAATAATTTCCATCTATGAATA
The DNA here is from genome assembly GCA_963277665.1 of Viscum album. Taxonomy (NCBI): domain Eukaryota; kingdom Viridiplantae; phylum Streptophyta; class Magnoliopsida; order Santalales; family Viscaceae; genus Viscum; species Viscum album. The sequence continues at coordinate 1,254,288,674 of OY728142.1, read as the reverse complement.
TCCAACTCTTAGATCTTGGTCCATCACAACTAATATTTTCAGGGTCATTTATACAGTCTTTCGAATAGGCTTATACCAATGGGATATTGATATCTATTATTATAAGTGAACTCATACTGTGATATACTCTTTACCCATGATCCTACAAGATATACATTGTACATGCACAACATGTATTCTAATAATTTAAAGTCTTCTATATTTTATTGTCTATAAATTCTTAAAAACTGATTTTAAGGAACAACAAAGATCCAAAATATAATGGGGACCTCTAAAATACCTTGAGATAAAATAGTGATCATGCTCCTATATTATCATCTTCCAAACCCTCTGATTCCTCACTATCTCTTCCATCATCCATCTTAAATCAACTTCAACAAATCATAACTCATTATTCCCAATATATTTATCCAACTTCATCAGATGGTCTATGATCACCCATATAAAATCATAGAATCTCAGAACTCATGGTAAAATAAGGATGAAATACATTAGGATTTCTGCCTTCATATATTAGAGAAAATCATATGGATAAAGCATTGCCCCATGAAAAATGATTCCTTTCAATCACCCATTAGAATACCAAACAAAATGACATAGTATATGAAATAAATATCTTCATCCCATGCCAACAATAGATATACCTAAAGGACTAATAAATTTTATCCACACAAGGATATACTATCAAGGGTGAATTTTTGATTACCTAGAGAACCATTCCAGGCATTTCCAATGGAATAAAGATCCTCCATTAAAAAAACCCCTATTGAAAAATAATTATGAGACCATATCTCAAGAGAATAATTATAAAAAACATAATATCACCAATCCCCCCATAGGATTCCACTCAATTGGAATTCCACCACCTAATGTACCAAATGAATCTATGTTTTTATCTAATAAAGAGATACTCTACCATTAACAGCTCCCATATGTTGGTGTATTATTGGGAGTTATTCCACTATCCTACAATCATCACAAGACCCATACAAAAAATTTCCACACAAATTCATACTCATTGTATCTGTAGAATAATAATAATTCCCCAATGTATAAGGAATCTCAATGTTATAATTCAACAAGAATTTTGGGAACCATTACTATCATAAATAAAAATTGACCTAGTATATGATATACCTCATGATTCAATAACGTAAAAAGATTATAAATTTCACAAAAATGAGGTAATGTCAATATGACCTTAAATTAAACATAACTATAAAAAAATACTGATCATGGGTGGAATAGTGATTCTCAAGAGGAAAAAAGGCCTAAAACCATAATACTTGTTATAGTCTATATCAATATAAAACCCATGATAAAAAATTAAGTATAAAAAAATATAAAGAAAAACTCTGATCTCTAGAAAATAATGATCAAGATCACATAATATATTATCCTTCAAATACACAATATAATCCATTCACTAATCATTCAACATAAAATGTTTTTCTTTTCTGGTCAAAAATTTAACAGTAGTCACAATTAAATATAATTTGATTCAAACCATCTATAATATCCTAAATAGAAAAGAAATTCTATACCCTTGAAACATTCATAGTGGATACCCAAGAAACAAAAACATTTATAATTGAAGGATATGTGAGTCCTCCATGATGAGACATGGAATATAATATGAAATGACTCTCGTGGAACTAGAACATAAACTTTGAAAAAATTAATAATTGGCTATGTCACTAATGAACTCATAAAATAGCTCACAGATTATCTTTATGCTACTATTTAGACTCAAAATACACTAATATGTCACTAATGAACACCATGAGAATGCGATATAGAAATTCACTAAACAATAAGTTTTTTTACTCCCATAATGATGGATATACTGTTTTATGAGGTAAAATGATATTATAATGTTCTCATAATTTATATAATAACATCAAAAATCAATATTTGGAATATCCTCATCCTTCACCTGCATTTAATGATATCCTGGCCATAAATAGAGAATCATGATCCAGATAACCACCTTCATTTGAGAAAAATATTCAATATTTGGAAAAGGATAGAATTTATTAATTATAACCTAGTTTAAAAAAACTCTAATTGATTCATGATCACATATTACCATAAACCTTATTAGAAAACAGATCTGTAGGACCCTTAGAAGTCGCACTAGGTTGAAAAAATTTATATTGCATAAAATCATCAATCTTAATCAAATTCGCAAATAAATTAACATGAACTATCCTCTTAAAATGAATAGATATCAAATTGAGACATGGTTATAGTTACATCCAAAAATTCATCTCATACGAATGGGGTAACAGAAACATTTCATTAGAAAATTCATCTAATTTATATTTATAGTCATGGAAAAAATCATTGGTTAATCCTCCATTGAACTATACATCATCTCAAACATACAACAAGATAAAAATTCAACATTCCCATGACTCATATGATGGTATTTCCCACTTTAAATCACAACATGATCTTTTTAATCATCATATAATGTGATTTTATTTAAAAATAATCCTATAATAGTCTATGTTGAATACCATTAGTATATGTTATGGATAATATTTAAGAGTGGTATCTAAAAACAAATGAAACATACCCAAGAGTGATAGTACCAAAAATATACTAAATATTATTGATTACCCAATAACATCTATATCGACTTCTATCTGTCATAATAAATACTCGGGGAACTAAAATTTTCTCCATATAGGGTTTGAAAGCCTATAGAATGGTCAGTAAATTGAAGGAATGTGTAACTGCATAATTGAAGAAATAATATTCCAATGTATAATATAAATAGATAATACCTCAATTCATTTTTTGATATCCTAAATATGATAACACTAATGATTAATTTTAACCATATTCGACTCAATTACATCATTAAAACTAACTGATAATTCTCATATAGCAGTAAACTTTTCATTATCTCTAAGGATGAGGGGCATCATGGTGTATTCCTATACCAACCTTTCTCCACATCCACGGATCAAATGATAGATCTACATGCTTCCACTATATTATAAGTTACTTTTATAATTATTAATAATGATGAGGGACTCCATATCAATAATGAATAATGAAAATGATTCTGAACACAATCTTTTTTATCGACATAACCTCCACACATAAAAAAACAGGTTCGATTCATTGGAATGTATATGAGAATATCCAAATCTAGTGGACCAAAATGAAGAAGTCAAAAACTGACTCCATAATATTTCAAACTTCATTTGACTAGGAATTTATGAACATATATCAATAGATCTTCTATATAAATATTGCTAAAAACTACAATCCGATGTGTATTTTTTCCCTATCCTACATGCTCTCAAAAAACACTTCCCACACTATAACCTAGAAATATATTGCATAGATAAACATATTGAAATGTTAATAGATTTATGGGAGTAAATACTCCTGAATATACATTTATTGTCCTCTTAATCATGTGAAAGGAATTATGTATGTCATAATAGGTTCTTATAAAGAGTACATAACTCCAATAAATTGTAAATCCTTAGGTTAGTATTAGAATTTCATTCCGACAAGAAAAATTAATCATGAATGAAAGAAACTCATCTTGATCTAATAAAAATACATATCCCATTAAATTTTTTAATCCTTGATATCCTTGAGGAATAAATTCTTCATTTTCAAGAAGCCCGATGGTGTATACTAATAGATAAAGAAACCTATTTTTCTCTACAATCATAGAGAAAACATAATGAAATGTACACCTTATCCAAAAAATAATCACTATCCTTAATGGAAATGGACTATATATTCTTAAATAGACTATGGTATGACAAATATATAAGAATAATTCCCCCAGAATCTTCATTCACGATATGAACTCATCATTGGTTAGTTGGTACATCCTACAATACTTCATTGAATAAACCTAATGATGACATCATCCAAGAAACCTAAATTAAAAATATTAAACTATTAGGGACATCCAAAATAAAATATATAGAATATTTATGATAGATTAATTGAGATTCAACATAATTAGAATTATATAAGAAAATTTACAACCCAAGTAGAAAATTGTCGTTCATGATTCATACCTAGAACACATTATTACATTATATTGTAAATCAAGTATTAGTAAGGTTTATCATGATCCAATATTCCAGAGCCATGTACCTTATCATATGAACCCTTGTGTCTCCTATAATAAACTAGTTTTTTTACATCACAACACAAAATATTACATAGTAGGGTCACTTATTAGGTTAAGGATTCTCCCCCCAATCCAACAAATGTTATTTGAATGTGTTTTTTCCTCACTCCCACAAACCATTGGAAACATCCTTGGAGGTCACCCATCCTAACACTACTCATGTATAAGGTCTTTAAACTGTGGTTTTTAAATCTGAATGGTTCAAAACAATAATGTTCCCATTAATTGAAATTTTTAGAAAAAATTAGTATTTTTAGACTCTCCTTTCATGGATTGATACTCTTCCCCACACCAATTCAAAGAAGAACACACTTATTGTGGATCCCAAGAATCATACCCAATTTGTGTCTCTAAACATTTGGATTGGAATTGGATCAGGTCCCATTTTTAAGGTATTGAACATCTTGATGCATGAACTAAGTCATCTAACCACATAGGTCTCATGAAATATCATTAATTCCCACCTATCACACCAAAGTTTATTTCCCATTGGGGTCACCTATCATAATAGTGAATGTACCCAAAATTACCACACATATATATTTAATAGGTTTTTTTCTAACCACACACACCATAGGAAGCTTTCCAGGTGTTCACACATCATGAGGCTACTCTAGTCTAAGTCATATTAACCTTTTTATATTTAATATGGTAATCAACAAAAAGAATGGTTCATAATTTTAATTTATTATCTTAAGTTACAATTTCTTAAGAGTGTTTTATGATCATTCCATCAGATCAGAGGGGGGATTAAAATTTATTTTCCTTGCTTGTATCCCTTTCTTATGTGACATGTTACGTCTAACCAATATTGTTTACCTACCAAACCATGAAATATTTATATGTTCATATCTCCATTATCTATTTTTTAATATTATACATCAGCTCTATTGTCACTATTTCATGACTATACTAAACTACTATACCTCATGGGTTTTTATTAAATATGGGAATGACCAAAAAATCTCATATCAAATAGGATGTTGGTTGGATACCGTAAATAGGGGTATACAATGCCTAAAAATGAGAGGAAACACTGTTAATAAATAAATTTAATTATAAGAGATAAGATACACCTACAAAATCCATTATCTAAATAGAATATAAAAATACAAATATATGAATATAATTTTTTAAGGAAAAAATGAAGTAACCAAAAATAATAACATTGTAGAGATCAAAAACAAACACTTTTCCAAAAAAAGTCAATGATATAGTAATGCATAAATTAATTAGAAACTATATCCAATAAACATGAAAAATAATTTATTTATATGGGTGAGAATGTAAGTATAATTATTAAGATCATACATCAACCATCCGATTACAAATATGGTAGAATCATTGTAAATTTCAGCGAGTAAAGAGAGAAATCCAACTCACTATATAAGAAACTAAATCTATATTGTATCCATAACAAGGATATCTCATCGTGAAATTCATAAAATAAGTAACTAAATATTAAGAATAATATATATATATATATATATAATAAAAGCGTCATGTATTCACTTCCTCAGTTGTTTTTATCTCTCATGCCTTGATGGTAAATATCTTATACTGCAATCTGTTCAAGATGTCATCTTTTCCTTTGGGAAATAATGTCACCTCTATATCTCATCCTACAACCCATGCCAAAATATCACAACAACATTTAAAAAAAATATCAAAAAGGTATTATAAATTCTATAAAATAATATAAATCTAGAACTATACCTCAAAATATCACACCCCATGCTTGTGCATCCGTGGTAACCAAAGCTACTACAACATGAATAAACATGTATGTTTTTACATTAACCCATTATAAATAACAAATAAATGTATATAAATTCCCTATGACATCTCCACCCCCATGAGAACATAGAATAGTCTATTTTCCATGATAACCATGATATTCCAATTCATCATGTTACATCTTAAGGGATAATAGGGAATATTGAGTTGGCATCCATCTATTCCGTCCAAAACAATGATGTTAGAGAAATAACTCCTCACCCAAAACATTTAGGCATTGGATTTATTACTCAAATAACAAAGTGGAAAATTTAAAATCATAAAAAATTATTTCTATATCTATAATATAACCATTCTATGGGAGGTATCCATGATTAGATAACAACAGAAACTATTGTCTATCATGATAACCAATATATCAATGAAAATATCTACAAGGTATATATTATATAAACATTTGAGCCTCATAGATAAGAATTAACTAGATTCATTTATTAATTCATCAATTACCTATCACTTATTATCCCATAATTTTTTTACCATTATGTATCATCTAATCAATAATATTTTTAAATTTATATTCAATTTTATATTTCAGGCCATGCACATAGTGTATCCATTCCCACCCAATCACGGATTCCCATTTCTTTTAATCCCTGGAATTATTAAAATCAATCCAAATAATTTAATTCATAAATTATGATAATTATATAATATTGTTATTCTAGAAATCTACCTAAAATAACAAATGGAATATGATAATTAAATGAATATGCCAACCGCATTACATCGTAGCAAATATAAACAACCGATATTCAGGGAACTGTGTCAACAAGAGGTAAACATCATGAAAATTGGGAAATTCTAGATCTCACCTGATATAAATAAAAAAACAAAATCCCCAACAAAAGTAATTATAAATTTGAAAAATCTCATCTCTATTACAATTTCATCCATATTTTCTCATCATCACAAACACCAAACCACTTTCAAAATCTGGGCTAACCATCACATTCTAACAAAATCATCAAAACATACATATTTCACAAAAACAATATAGTAATGTATATGGAAACCAATATAATAAACATGGATGAAAAAAATATTTCAATTTAAAAAAATCATAGGGATCACTAAGGCCTTAAATTCACAGAACACAAGTAAAGAAAAACAAGTATATGTTTAAAAAAACCCCAGACACTATAATTTCAGTTGTCATCCATATCAACTCCGACAGTGAATTAACCAATTATTTAAGATTAGGTTTCATCAATAAGAACACTATAAATACATAATTAAAAATAATTATGAGTCATTTATAAACATGAATCATGACATAAATTCGTGGTAAATAGTTTTCATAGAAGAATAATAATGAAATCTTCATGCTTCATTATTTATCATCACAATTGTAAAATAAATATATTGTTAAAAATATCCATAATCACAATCAAATTAAGAGAAAATATAACCATAATAATATAATTTCACATAATCTATAAAATATCAACAAATATCCAATAATGGAATAACCACATGATATCACATCACCCTTACAATTGATTTAATCTCTTACAGCCTATATTATTATCTTTAACAAGTTGATTCATCCACTTCCTCAATCAAGATATGTCGGGTTAATCCTAAACTTTTGTATAAAATAAAGAGAATTCTCAAAACCCTTACATTGATACACATCATTCAACATTATCTAAGATATAATGGAACAAATATTTCTGATATCTAAATTACTTATTCCATGAGATTTCAATTATCCCATAGTATAACATCCTATAATGAATCATTATCAATCAACCAAATGAACCCCATGAAATCTTTGGAAACAAGCCACTATATAATGGGATAACATGAATGATCATAAAACCTTGAAAAGAAGAAAACCACCAATAACCACACATGAATCATTATCTTTATTCTAGCACCAATGTTATGGAAATGGTGATTAAGATACTAAAAATACATTATATAGTCACTTTGGTTTTGAATGAAGATGAAGGAAATAATGAAATTTTGACAGTAGTTATGAACATATACATCTAAGTTTTTCAATAGGACCGTGGTGAGAATTCACTAACCATGACACAATGGTTAGGGTGCTCACAAAAACTATAATGAGACATGATTATCCATGAATCATTGCCTATGGTATAATTTTCATCATATAATCCATTACGAGGATCAATATGTATCTCACTGAAATCATGTAAACTCATGGTAGGGCTAAAAAAAATCCCAACATCATGTTATCTGGTGCCCCAAAAATTAGAGATAAGAAACCCAACACCCATTCCCCAAGAAAAAATCTTAAAAATGACATCCCAAGGACCCTAATAGAGGAAGAGACGTGAATCAAAACATATTGATCTATATAACATATCCCTCTGAGAACACCATAATGACAAATACATCAATAGATACACTAGAAACTTTTTCATAAATATCCACACTATTGAGATATATGAATTTTTCAAGGCCCATATCCAAGAAAATACTACAAAAAATCTCACTAGATTAGTCCCCAATACAACTCCCTCATTAGAAATCATGTATCGAACCACACTTCTACCCTTCCATATCATACCAAACACCATCACTCACTCAATACCCTAATGGATGAAAACTAGAAAATATATTCCCTACATGACTCTTATAATGTGATTTTATACCATTAGATACAATCATTATATTATGGAATACATAAGGAATTATTCAAAGGGAACAATAAATCTCATTAATAATAGAGGAGTGATGGAAGATTTCGTTCTACACATATTCACCACATTAAATTGTCAATTTAATTTGTTTTATATAAATTAAATTAAAATAATAAATATAATGAAACAATATTTTTTATTATTGGTTGATAAAAAAATAAAATACACAAATTCTATGAAATAAATCCCTATATAGTTTTGGTGAGTTTATCAATGAATATTATTTAATGTGGGTACATTCAGAAGGGATTTAATGTAGTTGAAATCTTCATTAAAGTAGAGTCGATATCATAAATGTTTTACATGTAATCATGATCCCTTGGTATTATTACAAAAATATATATAGGTTTTATGAACATATGTATAAAAAATTATATTTTAATAAAATTTAATTTAATGAATTGTGTGATAACAAAATATAATGAATTGGGAGTTAAAAAAATAAAATCTAATTTTTGGATGAAGGTCAGGTAATACTAAGGAATATATAAAGGCATAATGATGATAAAATACTATATTTTTTGAGATGATAAAATAATAAATTCAATTCATCTATTTAGTTTTGGTATCCAAAAAAAATTCTTTGTTTTCAATGTCAGTTCCTCATTAATGTTTCTCCATTCAATAATAAAATTTCCTTATTCATTATAATAGTGTATATATGTTTTTGTCTATATATCCTTGAATATGATAAAATCATAAATTTTATCATGATCATGTTATTTTGAATTAAATAATATCAAAAAATATTTAAATATTTTATAAAATCCATTTAATATTATAATCCATTAAATTTAAAATATTAAACAAATATATTGGTTTTTCTACTAAAGAATCAATAGAATATTATATGAATAATAATTCGTAAAATTAATGATGGATATTTCATAATATTAGTTCAATGAATAAATTAATATTTTCATTGATGTAAACATATTTTCATATCATTTTTTCTATAATGTTTTAGTTTCATATTGGTGATATTTTTTTCATATTCAATATAATGAATGTTGAATTCAAATATCATTTTTAGTAGACCATATGTGTATAAAATTTCCATGTAGCCCCCACTTAATACTCAACATATAGTGTTTTATATCTCGTATTTTTTTTCAAATAGTACACAAATATTAATGAAATTATAATTATTCTTTTTCTGGTGAATTTTATTGTTATTTTTTATGAATGTTTTAAAAAGTAAGTCTCTTGTAAGGAATTTTTAAAAATCATTCACAGAGTAACCTATGTCTAGAAACCATGTGTGAAATTATTATCATCCATTATTCAAAAATAAAATATTCTTGACATACGCAAGGTCTATTACCATGAGTTTAGAAGACATACTATGAATATATATGTCAGTGGTAAAATTACATCAATTAATATTTCATTTCAATACTCCTATATCAAATAACGTTCTCATCAAGTAACATGTGAATAATAATTAGTTTTTATTAAAACATATATTATTGTATCAATAAAATATTTTAATATTAGAATCAAAATAATCAAAAAAATTCCGCCTCATTAAAAAACTATTATTTGATATTTATATTGTACATCAATAACATATTAATCCATTGTATTTAAATAATTTAATAAATGATTAAATTTTCAATATTTTACCTTCTAAATTTTTTAAAATATAGAATTAAATTAGTAATAATTTAATATTTTCAATACATTTATAGTAATTAATCAAGGGATTATATGAGTATTAATAATATATATATATATATCCATAAATGATTTTTTAAAAAAAAATTAAACCTAAAATTGTTCACTTTTTAATTATACGATAACTTAAAAAATTTAAAATTTATTAACACCAAAATAATATTATATCATAATAATAATAATAATTATAATTATTGTCTTTCTATTTATTTAGTGGTATAAGAATATGAAAAAAATGCACAAACAGCCTATAAGAGATTATTATGAAAGGACACTAACACCCCCACCATAATTAATAGATGACCCACCTTCAATTACTATATTTTATAATATAGATAATTAAGTATTAATAAAATTAAGGCCAAATGGAATTCATAAAATGAGTATTCCTAATAATCCCTTGGGAACACCGATCTCCCTGAAATGGATCCATTTCATTATTTCTAGGTGTCTTGTTTTAATAAATGTTCATGCTACAATGGATACTATAGTAATGGTATTGTATATATATATATATATATATATAATTTTCCCAATATGGATTCAAACACATGATTACTTTCAACTAGAACACAATCGAGAGGATATCCGAGGCAAGCAGTGATGTAGAAATGATTCATTATAGAGACAGGTGGTGATGCATACTTTATGCAAGCCTAGTGATGTAGGAACAGAAATTTAAGATTGATATTGCAATGGTCCTTTAGAATGGGTAATTGCCTTTATGAAAACATGGACTTCGGGCCATTTTTTTTAATTATGTGATTAGTATGATAGGTTATCCCTATTAGAATATGACACACCCTTCCAGATTATGAGTGTCTATGTGTGATTCTTTGTATAGTATCTATAATAACCGAAATATGATGATGATGAATAAAATTATTATTATTATCATTTGATATTATTTCAATTATCAACTGAAAAAACCTTGAATTAAAGATTCATTTATAAGAAAAATTAAATTTTAACATTATTTCAAACCATGTCTAGGATTAATCACAAAATATTGATAAATAAATAGTGAAATGTAATATTTTAGCATAATTATTCATCAGTTTGTTTTCAGACATAAATATTCTATAATTATTTAATTATAACATATATTTACCCAAAAATTGAATATAATATGAACAAATTAAAACAATTATATTAAATTATTTAAATAATATATATATATATATTAATGAATATTAATAATTTAATAAATTAAATAAATCCTCTATATATTTTGTATTGGTTAGGGATGAGAATATATTTATTAAGGTTTAGGTTTTAGAGAATTTTCTTTGAGAGGAAAAATTTTCTTTAATTTGAATGGATCATTTTTTTGTTAGAGGATTTTCATGAGAATTTTATTTCAATTTAGTTGGTTAAATAAATGTTCTTAATTCATCAATCATAGGCATATCCAAAGAAAACAGCATAAAAACACCATACCATGAATAGTGTAGTGATGGATCATTGGATTTTATCTTTTAATGGAAATAATTTATTCATCCTTGGGATGTTTATTAATAAGATCTTAAAAATACCGAATAAATTATATTTTATAATTTTTTAGAAAAATGAAAAAATGGGTCACTCACATAATTTGTGACTCTCAGAAAATATGCCTCATTGGATGTAATTATTGATAAATCTCAAAATGACACATCTACACTATTAAGGGGTGATGACCCGGAATCATATCCATAAACGGATCAAGTGAGAAAAATTAAAAATTATATATATATATATATTACATTATTAAAAACAATTATTTAATTTAACATAATTATTTATTCATAATAATAATTTTCACTTTTTTTAAATGGTATAAATATTTTCAATAGTATCACTATAAAATAAATCATTCTTAATAAATAAATTCATAATAAATCATAGGGAAACCTATAATCAATTTTATGTGTAAGATAAAATCCCACAAAATAGAAAACAAATGTCATATTAATTCAAGGAATGTATTTGAGTGATATTATGATTCTAAATGATATAAAATAAAATTTAAATATAAATTTTAAACTATAATCTTGGTATATGGTAATTTTATTATAAAATCATACCCATTAGAGCCAGATCCATTGACATATAACATAAGGATGTGGAAAAACATAATTTTATGATATAGTATTTCAATTTTAGTCATTATGAAAACAAAAAAAAAATATTGTATTCAGTTTTCTCCATATATCCTACAAACATTTTGAAGTTCTTTCACTCAACACAACCCATACAAATTATAATTTCATGAGATATAATTTTCTACCCATTTCATTTATGGGATGTAAAATCTGGGGATCACCCAACCCATTAAATATTTACAAACATATATACACCACATGAAAATTAAATCATGTATAAATACTACATCCCTATTCTATAATTAATAAATGAAAATAAAACTAGGTACAAAAAATATTTCAAGGGGTATGGAAATAAACCATCAAGAGTGATAATTTTGATGGTACAATGAATATATCACCCCTATAAATAAGAAAAAAATATAATAAAACTATAATTATTAAAATATAAAATGGTATTTATATAGTTTAAAAATATTTATGGGGACGATATCATGTAAATTTTAATATTTATTATAAATGAAAAATATGTGACATAAATCATTAAAAAGTAATAATATTTTAAATAATATAAATAAATAAAATGAATAACGGAACGTGTAAATAACTCTAGATATTGAAATATGATAAATAATTGTTGAATGTGATTGAGTTTGAAATGTAAAATAATGTAGAGAAAAATATTCATTTATCACAGTCACAATTAATTTAAAATAAATGGAATGACATATCAGAAGAATGTAAAAATATGGGTTTGTATGTAAGATACATTAATCAAATATGATAAAAAATAAATAAAATATAAATAGATGAGAAAAACACAATTCAAAAATATAGATAAATAAATTCACCCATATCATAACTTATATCATTCATGGGAGAAACAAAACAATAACTATAATATTATTTGATTTATTAATCTTATATTAAAGAAAATTATGTCATTATTTACCTTTAATATTATTCAATTTTTTTCATTTTCATTACATAGTCATATTTTATATAGATCATTTGATATTAGTATTTTCTATTTTTTTCTATTCATGTTTTGCTATGTTGGTGTCAATAATTATTCAATATTTATATGAACATCATATCTAGAATAATAATGGTTTGTAAATAAAAATTTATAATGATTTACAAAGACATGGGTTCATTCTAGGGAATTTGGAGTTGTGGTTATAAAAAATGAAATCCAAAACATGAGTATTCCAGATAAAAAGTTCTAATAATATAACATTAATTTATAAAAAATATTCATTTGACTATTTCATTTCTAAGAGTGAAAATAATTACTAAAATAATTATTAAATATTAAAAATCGTAATTTTCATTAATTATTAATGGTCTATAGTTATAATTCAAAAAATATTATATTATATTTCATAATTTTGGAAGATCTGACCCATAAATGAAAATACTATAAATAATGGATAAATATAAAATAATATACATATCATTACTATAAAATTATTAAAGAATCTTATATTTTTTTATTCCTTTTTAGTAAGGTAAGAAATTAGTATCATGTAGTGGTAGAAGATAAAAAAATTATGAAAATGAGGAGACATATATTGAGGAGTTGAATATTTTTAAAGGAAGTTATTTGTTATGATGTTCATGAGACTCTTTATTTGGAATAGAGGATTACAAACATGAGAAAATTTTGAAATGGTTTTGATTTTTGAATATTTTAGAAAAGAAAAACCCAATATGTTTAGTTAGGATTAGATGACAAGGGATCATTAGATAGATGAGTTTCGGTGTCCTATATGAAAATACATATTCCTTAATTTATTAAGGAATGTCATTTTCAATTAGATAGTGACCCCTAAATTAAATAATAAATATGAGTAAAGAGTAACGTAAATATTTTTTATTTATTCTTATGGGTTTAAAACCCATTATTAATATTTAGTGTATTTTAAAACATTTACTGTAATGTATCTTCCCATATATCCCCACAAATGTGTAACCAACCTAACCATTCACAAACATAGTAGATGTTCTCAATCCCCATGTGCAAGGGAAAAGAACCCAAAAACCAAAAACAACACGAGGGAATGATTTAAACCTAACAATGTCAGAATATATGGAATATATATATATATATATATATCGAGAAGAATCAACAAAAAAATACAATAAAAAATATATTCCAAAAAAAGGAAACAAAAAATATTGATAAAAACCAAAAGTTCAAAACATATATTTTTTGTGTAAATGAAAAATAAAATAGGATAAATAGTCACTCTATACAATAAGTGGAAAATATCCCTCTATATAACCCTTATATACTAGACTTAGCTGAGAAAAACTGAATCGCCTCTCTGTGGTGGCTTGTATTTCCTTGCATCAAAAAACATATTAATTTCTATGCATGATGAAGGGGGTGTACTGACTATGACCTAACATAATAAATAAGATCAGACCAAGGTGTTCTATAAAAACTATCATTAAAAAACCAAAAAAAAAGATCAATTTTAATAAAAATATAAGGATAATTAGTTAAATAGTATTTATATCAAAATCACTGTGAAAAATTCCCTTTTTCCTAGTTTCAAATAATTTAGGTAAAATAATTTAATATAATAAAATTAAAATATTTTTGATGTATGTTAGATATATCAAGGAAATTCAATTCATGTATCATGTATCATATCAACCCCAGAACACTAAAAACATATATTGCTTGACAAATCATACCAAAGATCACTATAAGCTATAGTAGTATAAATTTTGTCTCTTTGCAAAATAATTTTCAGTTTAGTTATTTATAAATGACTTGAAATGTTGGATATATTTCCTTTTGCGCATTTGTTTTAGGAAAACCGACATGAAAAATGAATTTTGACATCATTTTTCATAAAGCTGATGTGAAAAAGATTGTATTTTCTTCCTTTTCATGTGGTTTATATAATTATACCGAAGGGAAGTAATGTGTTTTTACATCGGTTATAGTATAACCGATGTAGAAGACCTCAAAATATGCATTTTTCATGTCGGTTATAGTATAACCAACATAAAAAAACATTTAAAATTTTTTGTTTCATTTGAGGGTTTCATTACGCAGGCATCTAGTATCATGAAATGGCTATCATTTTTCTCTCAATAATGCCCTATCATTTTGGTTTCTTGAATCTAGTTGTCCAAATCTCTCCTTACGATATAAATCGAGCAGTATGGTTTTTTTGGCCTTAGGTTATAAATAACATGCAAGCCAAAAACATTTTTGTTTCTTTCGTTTTGATCATTCAGTAGCTTCCAATATTTATCCAATGATTGTTCAATGGTGAGTTCTAAATTCTTCCATTTACATCATCCTATATTCATTCTTTTTAATTTTCATTCAACCTTCTTCGATTGTAGATCTATTCATCTCCAGCTATATCACATGATGGTTTTAATAAATTTCACATTCTGTTAATTAGTTGTTCATGGAGTTAGAATTAGTATATTTTGTATGGATTAAGAAGTATTTATTTAGATTTATATCCTAATTTTTATATATTGTAATCAACTTATTTCATTATCTGTCACTTAATGATAATTGCATATTCTTTGAAGTGGATGGATGTACTATTTAGTGGTTTCTTCATGTTGTAGCTTCCATAATGATTCACTTTTGGGACTAAACAACATTAATTTATAGATAGTTTATTTTCTTTAATATATTTAATGAATTTATCCTAATGTTATAGCTATATTCTTGAAAACATTCATAAACCCCTTCATGAAAGTTAAATTTAGTAGTAGTAATGGGGTTTACACTTGATGATGGGTTGGTTTTGATGCTTGATGAATAAATGATGGTTTTTTTAGTTTATATTGAATGGAATTCATATTATTGTCTAGTGAACTAGAAATTTCATGGATCTTTATTTTTTTGAATCTTAATATTTCAGAAATTAGTTAATACCTTTGACATGGGTGCACTTTGTTATATTTATTTTTGGTTATTCTATTTTACAAACCAAAGATAAAAATAGTTTTCCCATTGTATTACAATATTTTTACACTTTTATTTTGTTAATGAAACCTAATAATACATTGTTAATATATTTATGAAAAAATATCCCATCCTGGTTTTGGATCAGAAGCTTCTAATTTCTAATGGATTAAATGTTTCAGTATAACTGTGTATCCCATAAATCATGGATAGTGAAATATAAAAAAAAAATCAATTATATTTCCCTTTTTTGTTTTCCTAGCACTTTTATTCAATAATAAGAATGTAACCTAATGATAAAATAAAATTTATAGCTATTTTTTAAATCATCATCTTGTTGGAACATGTTAGAGGTAAATTTTCAGTGCACACCTAACATGATTGAGACTGTATATTCTAATTCTAATATTATAATGTGTTAATTAGTTCATGATTTTATTTGATGTGATTTTTTAAACTATTACTCAATTTATTATATGATTATATTGTTAATTACAATATTTTTTTTGTTTTCATAAATAATCAACTATGAATTAGATGTTATCATCCTATATATTAATTTACTGATATTATTTTATGTATATCATTGTACAAATTTTTTAATAATTTCATAAGGTTATATTCATTTATCTTTACTTGAACCAATTTTTAATGAAATCTATTTTGTAATTCATTCCATATTAATGATTTTTCTCATCAAAAGTTTCTATTTTTCTTCAAATATTACCATTCATGGATATCTATATTTCTCAATTTCATAAAAAATCTCAATAATTTATAAATTACTATTTTTTATATAATTTTTGATATTTTTTAATGATAATGAATTGATTTTGGATTAATGAACAAAAAATTGGTGTTGAATATGTGGAAGGATTCTATTATTTTTTAGTAGTTTTCCAAATTAAATGATTCAAACAGTGGAATTTTTTTTGTCAATTTCAAAATTGTTTAAATTTAAATAATTTGAAATGAAGGGAGATCAAAGATAATTTAATTTTTTAAGGATTTTAATCGAGTTATAGCCCTTGGATATGGCATTTTGAAACTAGGAAGAACTCCATATCTATTGATGATAGTGGTTTTAAGATGTTAAATATAATAAACATGATGAAATGATTCATGATATGGAAGTATAAGCAATTAAGAAACAAATGAAAATTGAGAATTTATATGGTGATACTGAAAAACCATTGTATCTAGGTTGTATAAAATATATGTTTTTTTCAAATATGTTATGATTGATAATCCTAAAGGAGAAACATGGATGGAGTGACATGATTTTTACAGAGATGCTATAATTGTTGAAAGAGATTCTTCCAAAAGACATGGATCATCCAAATTTACATTATAAGGAAAATAAAATATTATTATTTAGGGGTTTTTTTATAATAAATTTAATATCTTCTCAAATAAATGTGTTCTATATAAGAGAGAACACAAATTTCTGTCAAAGTATCCTAAATGTGGGAAATCACGGTATAAGACGAAGGAAAATTGCATGATGATTTAAAAGTTTCAAAGACCCCTACCAAATAATTTTTGTATCTTCCTATAATTATTCAATTTAATATTTTTATTTTCCTATTAACATGATGTAAAAAGATTAATATGAACTACTGATGATCAGATATGTGGTGGAAAATATGTTGTCCATTGTATTGTCCACAGTGGATGAAAAATGATCACTAGTTTCTTACTTTTGGAAATGAAGTTGGAAATATCTAGATTTTACTTTCCATATATGGAATTAATCCATAAAAATACATATTAGAGCACATAGTTAATTGAATTTATTATAGATAACTTTCTACTTACCTCCTCAACTGTGTATGGATCGACAATTTTTCATGTTGAGATTAATGATCTGTGGGCCAAAACAGCCTGAAAATGATATTGAAATTTTCTTATCACCATTAATTGATGATTATATATTGTTATGTGAGGAAGGTATTAGAGTGTATGATTCATATAAAATAGAATATTTTCAACCGAATAAATTTATTATGTTCATTATAAATGGATTCCCATCATATAGAAATTTGTATTGATATAGTGTTAAGGGGCATAAATATTTTTCAATTTGTGAACACCAGACATTATACTGTCAACATATTCATGGAAGGTAAATATTATAAATGTTTCATTGAATGTTTCTTCCTACATATCTCTCTTGTAGAAGATTGAAAAAATAATTCTATAACTCTCAAATAATTTGATATTGCTCCAAAACAATTTTCCACTGATCAATATTTTAAGATTGTTAAGAAAATTGATGTGAGATTCGGAAAGACACATAAATATAAAAATGAATGAAATATTTGGAGGAAATTGTAGATTTTTTTTGAGATAGCATATTAGATTTTACATGAGGTGAAACATAACATTGATTTCATGTAAGTGGAGAAGAATACATGTGATAGTTTTATTGTAACATATTTATATATTAAAGGAATGAATAATGATGGGTTGATTTCATGAATGGATTTTCTCTCTATGGAAATACATTTGGAGTTGGATCCCACTCATTATGGAAAGCGGACATTCTTACCATCAGCTTATAATAACTTATCCAAGATAGGGAAAACTAGATTCCTCCAGCTTCTTCCTGATATCAAAGTTCTACATGGTTATTCTTGAAACGTAACAAATTTTCTATCTTTAAAGGATTTTATGTTTATATTTATGAAATCTCAGGATTTTCATGTCATGATGCAATATATCATACTAGTTTTATAGTGCGGAATATTTCAAACATGTGTTAGAAATACTATCATAAACATGTGTAATTTTTTTAATTATATATTTAATAAGTTGATTGATTTATCTTTATTGAACATATTAGAGAATAAAATGGTTTGTAAAATTTTTTCAATTGGAAAATATAATTCCTCCATCTTCGTTTGATATCATGGTGCTTTTAATGTTTCACTCTATTGGAGAAATAATGATTTGGAAACCTGTATATGTAAATTGGATGTATCCTTTTGAATGGTATATGATAACATTAAAGGGGTTTGTTATGAATCCATATCATCCTAAAGCATCCATTGTTGAGAAGTATATTTATGGGGAGGTTGTAGAGTTAGGAACAAGTTTTTTATTATCATGGAGCACATCAGTTCGCCTACATCTCTCCATAAATAAGTTAATTTTGGGTAAAAGGGGATTCATGGCTTGAAATTCAAATTTTTGACAGGTGAATAGATAATTAGGATACAATTATACATCATGAATATCATAGATGATTCTCAACCATATATAACATCACATATTAATGAGTTGAAACAAAGTTATCCAAAAAAACTATATATCGATTTTGAATGAGCATTACAAAAAAAAATACATGGTTTTTTCAGACCATGAAATCAGATGCATTAGAAACATTGATATGGTTACTGGGTGGTCAATGATTAAATATGATAACATGGTCCATTTATGACATTAATATCTATACTTTTCATATGAAAGATTATGACAACACAAGTGCAGTTCAAAATAGTAGTGTGTTGGTGTTCACAGAATCAATGTATTTTTCAAGTGACAAAGAAATAAACCCAATCTCCTCATCAACCAAATTTTATAGAGGCATTGATTTAATATTTTAGGTTGAATAAATTAAATTTCCAGTTCCAGTGGTTACGTTCAAATGGGTTATCAGAAACAACAATGTCTAAAAAGATGAATTTGGAATGAAACTAGATAATCTGAATAAATTGTAATACACAAATGAAGCTTTTTATAATGGAAACAAATGAAAAAAATTTCTACATTATTGATCAATCCGATATGAATAGTGATATTGTTATAAATGGAAAAATAGTATGAGGGTGATGATAGACATAATAAATATTTTTATTTATGTGAGATCCCTACATAAACAGAATGATTAACAAATAATATAGATGAACATGATGAAGACATGGTTTGTTCCATATAAAAATTCATTAGGAAGGAATTTGGGAAATAACACTTTAAGAAATTCTTTATAATACATGTAATGTAATGTCCCATAAATTCCATGTATTTTGATTTAAAATTTATGGGACTATGTCGAGACCAGGCACCCAAACAAATCATTATTCCGAGGGCTGGTGAGTTCAGAATAAGTGTTTGAACTTTAATTAAGTTTATTTAAAATAACGTATATGTGTGGTTTTTGAAGCAACAAAATGGGTTCCCAGATTAATAATCTGAGCGCAATTTTGTGTCCGTAACGATGACAATACCTAAATAATGACATAACCTCGATTAGCTTGAGTAGAGGGAAGAAGTTTACATTGGGGAATTTAAGGAGGAATAAAATAAAAATAAAAGGATTAATTTATTCTAAAATGTTTCATTGTGATGCAATGTCACGTTGGAAATTTTATTTAATAAATGAAACAGCACAACGCCTCTAAAATTGAAGTTTGACATAAAAAATGTTTCATAAATAAAACAGTGTAATGATGTTGTGACTCAGTGTAACCAAAATTCTAAAATGTGTTTCTGCCTATTAATGGATTAGTCGAATATGGGGTCATGGGAAAAAGATCCAGTATTACTCAAAACCATTATAATATTTTCTTTGGAAAGGTAAGAATGAATAATCTTGACCAAGAATAGATTAATGATCGGGGAAGGATGGGTGAGGATGCTGCTACTCTGATCTTCACCATTGAACGATCCAACCTCAAGGTTAGGGGTTCTTTTCTATTTGATTTTCCCTTCCTCATTCCTTCTCTATAAAATGATGAGCATGGATCAACTCACTATCAAATTGATCTAATAATTGATTGTTCATGTGGGTTTGGGAACTCTTTAGCAAGGATTAAAGATAGGTGGATATGTTTTAATAATTGTTCGATGACTTCCCTTTTTCTAACATAATGGATGAAGGCCATATGAATAGGACCAACATTCATCTCTTTGGGTGATCCATGTGATCTATTACCCCCTATGTTTTTCATTGACAAAACCACGTGGTCACATCAGAATATTACAGATGTTCCTGAGCATGACCAGACCCCCGGATTTATGGGAAGATGATTTGGAGCCCACGACAGGAGAGAAGACAATCTGAGGACTCCGTAACACCCTCCTGATCGAAGAACAGTTTACCAGAGCAAGTCTGGGGCCTGTAGATAATGCCACTGGTGCACCAAAATGGAGGAGGTCATGGCTAGTGACCATTACAGTGTGGAACCATAGTGCCATTCGGCCGCCGCATCAGGCTGTGTGACCCACGGCTGGGCCCTGGGTCAGTGACAACATGCGGCCCATGGGACCACGTGTAGGGGTGGTGGTCGAACACCTGTCGGTCACATGACACTGAGGGGATGTGACTGTCGCTGCGTCTAGTGGATACAAAACTTTCCAAAAACTGCGGGATGGGAGGAGGAATACTGGCTACCCCATGTGGCCTAGGGGACCAGACCCGGGTAGTCCAGTAGGCCATATTAGGCACAGCCGGTTCGATCCAAGCCCAGCGGACTGGGTCAGATCCGGGCTGGGTCGGACCCGGACCCGACCAACCCATTTTAACTAAAATGAGAATAATATCCTATCCACACATTCAATTGGTGAGTTATTTTTGGGTTTGTGGACCTCGTTATAAGGTGGTCTTTTTATTATACAATAAGTGGAATTATGTGGGAGTTGAGATGAAGCTGATGTCCTGAGGAGTAGACTCTCATGGAATCTAGCGCGTACTGAGGTGGCCTATGTGATTTGGTTAGCCTGAGAGACGAGAGAGTCTAAGTGATTTGGATATCCCATTATATGAGTATGTCTAAGTGATCCGGTTGGTCAAAGAGATGATCGGGTCTAAGTGATCCAATTGTCCCAAGAAGTGAGCAGGACTATGTTGTCTTGCATTCTCAGGAGATTAGTGGTTCTAAGTGATCCAAAATTCCTATGTACTCCTCATGGATGAGTGAGGTAGTAGTAAAATATGTTAATAATTATTAAAAATATTATTTCATTCCTTTATTTAGATTAAACCTGCATGAGATGACTGTAGTGCGTTCTCTCAAAATTGTACTTCTTAGAGGCTACACATCATGGACCAATTTGGTAGTCTCATTTGTGCATTCATTCCTTTGGGGTAATACCTTTATTTTTTGTATTCCTTAATAAGTATTGTGTTACTCACCCCCACACAGGCTCTTCATACATGTATTATGTCTTGTGTAGATGAAATATACTTCGATAGAGACCTTGGTGGTCCTGCACCAGTTGGTGCCGAGTGAGATCTGAATGTAAAGGTGTACCTTATTACATCAGGTGACACACCCTTCACCCGCCCATCTGGAAGGGTTTACCATAGATGGAATTCATAATATTGTACTTTCCTTTGTGTTGGGATTGTATTATGTCTCCATTACATGCAATTTTTGTACCTTAACTATGTGTGGTTGTCTCAGGGGTATGCTTGATTAATTTTCAACGTTTTGGGTAGGATGTGTGGGTGCACCTGCACACAGGTAGTCAGGAAAATGGTGCCCGATTATAGGACAATGACTTTAGTGCTAGTCGCCAACCCATTTCCATCAGGAGGGTGTATTTGGATAGTCATGACATGGTCCCTTGGGGAAGGGTTGGCACAATGTGGTATGAGACGGTTCAGTTCTACCTTAAAGATTTGGAATCTCTGGCTTTGTTTGGGGGAAACAGTGTTGAATATTTCAATTTTGACTTTCATACTCTGGGAGACCAATGTTGGTGTGGTGGTTGACGTATCCATACACTAGGACACTAAATCATTCTTTTAAACTCATTACATAAAAAACTGGTTGAAAAAATCATATAGGAATTCATAGTGTTCTCATGTTCATCTTGAGTCAGACTTAGCTTTCCAGTTATAATCTATTAACTGTGTATCATCTTTTTTGGTTTCAAGATTCCTCCACAGATACATCCAGCTAGGATCCTGAAGCCTGATTGCGATGAAAATTCACATAGGGGCGAGGCATCCATTTAGGGACAAGTATCAGAGGTAGCCCTACTGGGTGGTGCACTAGTGCTACCACTACCCCCTGACAAAAATCTCATACCAGCCGTACCGATAGTGGATGCACAAAAGCTCATTGTCATACATGGGTTATATAAGAAGAGGCCTCCCATGATTTGGGGTTAGACTAAACCCCAGGTGGTTGATGACTAGATCAAGGTGGTTATACTTTTATTTTGTATAGTGAGGACGCATCTCAACCGGATGGAGATCATAACCGTGAGACTTATTCTAGGATCATCAGGGAGAAGGTTGAGCTTTATGGTCCAGATTCCTGATGAGGTGACCCTCACCTAGACCTAAATTGAGCACCTATTCAGGGAGGAGATATTTCTAGTGATGTTATTCTCTGTGTGTATACAAGAGTGCAGGTTCTGGGCGCAGCAGAAGCACGTTGATGGGTTTTCCCAACATTAATATTAGGATTAACAATGATCAATCTGAGATCCGTCACGATGTAAAACAACAGATCTTCAGAATCAAACAAAGAATGAAAAAAGGGGGAGTCCAAGAACTATAGAGATAAGATCATCATATATTGGTTATAATTAATTTAATTAATCGAAAATAATTTACTTGATGAAATTATTTTTTCACCGATTTCTTCTATCATAATCTGATGTGATCCATCATTGTGTCATAGAATCCAAGTGTAGGATTCCTCTATCGGTGATCCACATGTGCTCCATGTGTCTCTAGACATCGCTGAAGGGATCTACGGGTGCTAGCACAGAAGAACCTTCGCTGGCGATGTCCGCCTTCGATCGCATTGATCTGGTGGTGGTGGATCTCTATCGGTCTTGAAAGCGTTATTGGAGGAAGAAGTTCTTTCAACCATGATAAAACTCTCCAGAATTGATGTGCACAATGATTCTCTATGGAAAAGTATTGGGGTTTTGAGGATATTTATAATCGGGTTTGAGGTTAAAGAGTTATGATAATAAATAAACATGTTACACATTTTATTTATTTCATTAACCCTTATTGAAAACCCCAATGTTGAATGATTAATTCCTTTTAATGCTCCCACACTAATAATAATAAATAACATTTAAGAAAATAATAATATTTACTTAAAATCGCAACTGGAAAAACTACACGTTGTGCAATCATTAATACACGGCATGTACATGTCTTCCATAAAACTACACAGCATGTATATTCAATATACACGATGTGTACTTTTATTTTCCATTTTTCTTTATTTCCTCCACCACATTTATTAGTTCTTGTGTAATGACTATTTATTTATAAAATAAATGTAACTGCATTACTCGATAGTAAATATATTATTTCACCCATAATATACTCTCTTGAATAAATAGTGTCGAAATAAATCTGACGAGGCATCCTTGAATAATTATTAAACCATAGTCTGGAATAATATTTATTCAATTTGTTAAATTAATTTTTAACTAAGATAAATGGACACACTTAGCATGTGACCCTCTAGGCCTCTTTCTTTGTGGGATTAGGCAGAGCCTACATAAAGTCCAATGTTAGCATCTAACAACACACCAAGGAACCCATAGAGAAAGAAGTTAATGCCGTAATGACATGTCACCTCATAGAGACACTTACTATGTAATGTAATCCCTTTGCCATGATATCTCGAATCATGTGGGTTTCATGCTAGTGTGATCAACCCATGTGATTGATTATTCTTTCTTTAAATTTCCGAAATTGAACTCACTCATTCCTTACTATGGCCATGGATTTATTTATTCTATATCAATTCCATCAAAGGGCCTGAGATATCTACTTCCGTTATGAAACAGAAGGGAAAAATCCTTTATCACATTATCTATTAATGCAGTATCACTCGTGACACACCCAACGTATCCTACCTCACTACATACAGTGTTTTGTCACAGTTTTCGTCAATACATCTATGTGTGTGATTTTTAATGCCCATTAATAATAATATTAAAGTCTAAGGACCAATACACATGTCTGTGGATAGGAACATCCAATGAAACTATGAAATGTAGATTTCCTACTAGAGGGTATCATTCTCATAATATCCTACTGGATATTACTAAGGGCGCAGACCATGAAAAGGTGCCTCAATGTTTTATGAGTGCTCACCCCTAATGACCTGTATTATTTGTGTCCCTAAAATAACATCATCCAGCCATAGAACATATATTCAAGAACAGTGTTATGGATATTCTGGGTTCTCATCATAGAAGGGATCCACTATGACCCTTTAACACAACAGCCATCCTTAGGAAATTATAACAGGAATTTTCACGCAGAAGAATAATCAAGATGTGATAAGGTTTTTATTAATGAATAATGTACTAAGTAGTTGGTTCTAGCCCACCAACTCCAATAGACTCCCTCATAGAATAAATCCAACTTCTAACATCCTTTAACACGCTTTCTCTCACATGATATAAATACTTCAACTAAGATAGTCCTTTAGTCATGAGGTCTGTCACGTTCTCTTTCTTGGACACTTTTCTCACTACAAATTCACCCCTTTGATTGAAATCCCTCAAGAGGCGAAACTTTTTGATTATGTGCATTGTCTGTTGATGTGACCTAGGTTCTTTTTCAAGATCTACCACTACAGTATTATCAGAATACAACGTGATAAGATCTTTACTAATAGGCCCCACATCAAGTTTCTAGACAAAGTTCTGAATCCAAACGACTTATGTGGCTACATCAGAAGCCACTATATATTCGGACTCCATAGTACAATTGGCGAAAACTAGATCCTTTGAACTCTTCAAGCTCAGAACTCCTCCTTTGAGATTGAAAACATATCAATATTGCGACTTCAGATCATTCTGATCTGTCTGAAACTATCATTAGCATACCCTCTGATGACAATCTCCTCGTCTCCATTATACACCAAGAACATATCCTTAGTTCTTCTCAGATTGATTAGGATATTATTAAAAACACTCCAATGTTGTTCTCCTGGATTTTCTTGATATCTTCCTATCATAATCAGTGCATAGGAAACATCAAGCCTGTTACATAACAAGGCTTACATGATGGATCTTATAGAAAAAGAATATCGGATCTTACTCATTCTATCATTCTCCTATTTTATCTGGGGACACATTTTCTTAGAAATATGAAAGCCATGTGACACTGGAACCAATCCTTTCTTGGATGGTTGCATACTAAATCTCTTTAGTATCTGGTCAATGTATGTACCCTGACATAATCCAGGAAGCCTCTTGGATCTATCATGAATGATCTTGATCCCTAGAATGTAGGCTGCCTCACCCATGCCCTTTATGGAGAAACACATGTTCAGCTAGTCCTTAACTGACTGTGAGACTCATACATCATTTCCAATAAGCAATATGTCGTCAACATATACTACTAGGATAACGATTTCATTCCCATTAAATTTCATATAAACAGATGGCTCAAATTAGTTCTTAATGAAAACAAATTCCTTTATTACTTCATCAAATCGAATGGTCCATGACATAGATGCTTGCTTTAATCCATAAATGGATTTATGTAACTTGAAAACCTGTTTGGCTTCACCTGGTGTCAAAATCCCTTCTGGTTGTGTCATATATATATCTTCCTGAAGGTTTCCGTTAAGGAATGTTGTTTTGACATCCATCTACCAAATCTCGTAGTCATGGTTAGCTGCTATGGAAGGTATGACTCTTTTGGATTTAAACATGGAAACTGGTGAGAATGCTACATCATAGTAAATTCCTTGATGTTTTCTGAATCCTTTAGCCTCATGACTTTCTTTATAGGTGCAAACATTACCTTCCATGCCCAGTTTTCTCTTGAATACCCATTTGCATCCAACATGCTTTACATCAACTGGCTCATCGAACAGAACCCAGACCTGGTTCTCATACATGGAATCCATCTCAGAATTTATAGCTTCTAGCCATCTTGAAGCTTATGATATTTTTACTACATCCTTGTAAGAGAGAGGTTCATCATTGTCCAACAATAATGATTCACCATCCTTGGTGACTAAGAAACCAAATCTCTCTGGTTACCTTACCAATCTTGAGCTCATACATAGTACTTGTGTTTATGGAACCTCTTCCACGGGGACTTGTGGAACTTGTTCCTGTACCAAATCATGTTTATCATGAGCATCCACTTTGTCGATGTCAATATTTATCTTACCATCCATCTTGAAAATGTGCTCCCTCTCATGACATAAGGCTTTTCTAGAGATAGTCACTTTCTAATCTGAAAGTTTATATAGGTAATATCCTATCGTTTCCTTAGGATATCCTGTAAAAAATATACCTCAATCCCCAGGGTGCATGTTTGTTGGCTGATAAGGCCTTAACAAATGCCTCACATCCCCATACACGTGTTTGCGACAAAGTGGGTTTCCTTCCATTCCGTAACTCAGATTGAATTCCATTTTTCGACTTAGTTGGTACTCAGTTTAAAGTGTATGCTATAGTTTGTAATGCATATCCCCAAAAGGATAAAATATGATCTGTATGACTCAAAATTGAACTCACCATGTCCAACAAGGTGAGGTTCCTACTTTAACTAACACCATTCCACTATGGTGTATATGGAGGAGTGAGCTGAGATAGAATCCTAGACTCCAGTAGAAGATCGATGAACTCTTTGTTCAAATATTCTCCACCTCGATCTGATTGAAGTTTCTTTATCTTCTTACTAAGATGATTCTATACTTCATTCATGAATTCCTTAAATTTCTATAAGGAATCTGACTTATACCTTATTATTTAGACATTTCCATATCAACTTAAATGTGCCCTACCATAGCATATGTTGTTCTTATAAAAGATACAACACTTATTTCCAATCATGAAAATAAATCCATCTATATCTAAACAAGAAACATAAATTATGTTTTTGGTAACACTAGGCACATAATAACAACTATGAAAAACCAAAATCATCCTAGTCAACAATGAGAGGTGGTAATCACCATTAACCAACATAGCCATCCTTATACCATTGGTAGCTCGAAGATCCACCTCTCCCCTGGAAATTTTTCTAAATCTACTTGGTTCCTACATTTGAATATAGATGTGGGCCCCACAACCTGTATCTAATAACCAATCTGTAGAAATAGAATGATTACACTCGATAACAAACACACCTTTAGCATTCACACACTTCTGGGTGTAGTTCCTCCTCCAGTGGCCTTGCTTGCCACATAAAAAACACACCACCTCACATTCCTTGCCCTGCCTCTGGATCTTCCCCTTCTTGGATGGACGGTGCTCGGGGTATTGAGACTATTTATAAGTCTTTGGCCACTTTTCCTTGTCCTTCCTTTTATTATTCACCATAAGGATTGTAGTTTTGTTACACCCCATGTCTTTATCTACCTAGCTAATCAAGGTCAGAAGTTCCGAGAGAATCTTCTCATTATTGCTCATGTTGTAGTTGACAATAATACTTTAGAAGGTGTTTGGTAGTGATGATAGGATGAGATCTTTATGAAACTCATTCAGGAATTTAATCCATAATATGTCTAGGCATTCATTGTGTCCAATAATCTTGAATACATGAGCCCCAGTTAGCGCATACTCTCTAAGCTCAGTTATAAACAAAGCATTAGAGATCTCATATCTCTCCTGTCTTGCCTTTTCATTGTAGATATCATTAAGGTGAGACATCATGCTATACGTGTCCATGTTTTCATGTTGCTTCAAGAGCTCATTAGACATGGCCGATAGCATGAAACACTGGACATCTCTGGCATCATCCATGTATTTCATGTGGAGAGATAGTTCCTCGTCACTATCCTCCTTTCCGGGTGCAACTGGAATATGCACTTCTAGCACATACAATTTCCTTTCGTGGAGATGGATGACGAGTAAACATATCTTCCACAATTGGAAATTAGTGCCAGTGAGCAGGTTTTCCATCTTGAGTATGGTTCCCAATGATATGTTTGAAGTCATTTTTCTTGTCATTTCTACGAATTTAAAATGAGAAAAGGTTTAGTACTTTATTTTAAAAATGAGAAAAATAAATAAATTAATACTTATTAGACTCCCACTATTTTATAGAAATCCATTAGCCCACATCATTGAATTCAAGAATATTATTTTTCCAGAATATTATAGTAGTAAGGATCCATATATCCATTCACTTTACCCAAACTAGGGTTGGTCGAGCAACTTGAATGGTTTTAGGTAGGAATTCCAAATGCCAGCTGCATTAACTCACACCTCCTTGATACGCTGAGTGGACTCCCCAATCTTGATGTCCTCTAATTTTGGATTTCCTCAACCATTGCCTTTTGGTCACACCATGTTTGGCTATGGCAGATAACCCTTGATGCGAACCAAGTCAAGTCAACCAAAAAACATTAATTAAAATTCCTCGATAATTGAAACCACCCCATCAAGGGTTGGTCAAGAACATTGAAGTATGGTTTGATTCTAACCAAGATTATGGAAGGCTATGCTGCCTTAATATTTTTTTGAGGGATTTTATCCTTATACGTAAATTTCAAATTTTTTATATATTATATGATGATTGTTAATATTATGTTTGATATAATTAAGTGATTAAACATGTGTAAGATAATATTTAGGTATAATACGATTTTATTTTAGTTTTTTCTTGCATGCTCTTTTAATTCATTAATTGTGTTATCGTGACAAAACACCCACAATAAATAAACAATGCAACTGAAAACAAATAAATATATGGTCTGATCATGAGGCTTTTCAATTGGTGAGTATATCTAGTAGTTGATAAACTATCCCAAGACCTAGGGGAGAAACACCTTGAACCTTTCGGGTTCGTGTTTACAACTTTCCACTTATCCACCTTTTTATCTCCTTGGATTGGTCTCGCTTTGGCTCCTGACATGAGCCACCTCTACCTCTCTGGGAGTTCCATCCATTACATATGAATTTATCTCACACGCTGGTGAGGGGTAAAAAGGGGTTTTTATATAAAATAATCCTAGGGTGCGGAGGCCCTATAAATTAATCAGGAGAAAGATCATAGGCCAAGGAAATTAAATTATATAAATAAATTAAAAGAAACCATTCACATACAAAGGTCATGGTCTAGCTCATGATCATCCATATATGCAACAATATTTACACATAAATAAAACTAGCCTTCAATTCCTTAATCGTTCTTGTTTAATATAAATCACACTCGAATCAATTAATTATCTTTAATTAATCAATCCTTTTTTCATAAAACCTTTTTTGAATTTCCTTGATATTCTCATCCATCATAATATGAAACAAATAATTTCATTTAAAATTATCCATGTATGTTACATATACATTGGAGGAAACCATGTGAATTTTCATTCATTTTGCAGATGTTAAATTAAACACATATATATGTAACACTTACCATGTGTTGTGCCTCAGATTTATGCCTAAACTATGGTATATGTCTCAAGGGTTTGTATAATATAAAAATAAATTTTAATAAATCAGTGTAATTTGGATGAGTACAATAAATGTAGTTACGACTACATAATGTGAAATTTTGTTCATCGTCCATCCCAAGTACATGCCTAGGGACATGGCGTGTGGATTTACTTCAGAAATTTTCGGACTACACGGCGTGTTCGATTGGACACACGCCATGTAGTATCCACATTACACTATTTCCAGCCGTGAAAGCCCTATATCGGGTACATGGTATAACCCTAACCTAAAGGGACTACATGCCGTGTTCAATTGAACCACACGACATGTAATATGGAAACTGTGTGACACCTGTTCCTAGTCAACACACGGTGTCATAAATGACTTAGGGATCCAATACACGACCAGATTTGGCAGACCAATCAATGCATTGAACCTAGACTACACGGCGTGTACTTCTGAATACACGCTGTTTATTCTAGTGTTCTACATCCAAGAGCGTTTGACACCTTCAAATGAGTTCCTTTATTTTATTTTAATCAAAATTAAATGAAAAATTCGTTTCTGTAAGGTGAATGGGAAATGAGAGGGGAGGAACAGATCTCGAGATTCAGATTTTTAAGAATGATTAACTTGAATTGAAATAACTAAATTCTTAATTTCATAAATCACCTACGAAAAAACTAAATAATTATAATCAATGATATGACCCCTCTGATACAACTTATAGGTTCTGGGTGCAGCGGAAGCGCATTTGTGGGTTTACACTACTTTAATCATAGCGTTAAAAATGATAAATTCAAGATACGTCATGATGTAAAACACTGGATCTTTGTAATAGAACAAAGAATGAAAAATAAAAGAGGTAGTCCCAAACCCATAAGGATGGGATCTTCATATGTTGGTTATAATTAATTTAATTAATTTATAAGAATTACCTTGACGGAATTATTTCTTCGTTGATGTCGCCGGTCACAATCTGATGTGATTCTTTGTTGCATCCTCGAATTGAAGTGTAGGATTCCTCTAGTAGTGATCCACACAAGCTCCATGTATCTCTAGACACTGCCAAAGGGATCTCCGGGTTCTACTGTGGAAGAACCTTTACATTCTATGTCCTCCTTCGATCACCTTGATCCGGTGGTGGTGGATTTATCTTGGTCTTGGAGCATTCTTGGAGGAAGGAGTTTTCTCGGCCTTGAGAGAACTCTCCAGAATTTTTGTGCACAATGATTTCCTATAGAAAAGTGTTTGGGTTTTGAGGATATTTATAATCGGGTTTGAGGTTATAGTTTTATGGAAATAAATAAATTCATTACACATTTTATTTATTTCATTAACTTTTATTGAAAACTACCATGTAGAATTATTAATTCCTTGACATTGTCCCACACCGATTATAATAAATATCATTTAATGAAGCAATATTATTTCATCAAAATCCCAACTAGAAAAACTACACACTATTCAATCATTAATAAACAATGTGTACTTGTCTTTTATAAAACTACACAGCATGTATATTCAATATACACGATGTGTACTTTTATTTTCCAGTTTTCTTTATTTCCTCCACTAGATTTATTAGTCCTTGAGTAATGGCTATTTATTTATGAAATTAATGTAACTACATTACTCGCTAATAAATATATTATTTCACCCAAAATATATTCTCTCGAATAACTAGTGTCGAAATAAATGTGATCTGGGATCCTTGAATAATTATTAAACCACAGTCGGGAATAATATTTATTCAACTTGTTAAATTAATAATTAATTGGGATATATGGACACAGTTAGTGTTTGACCCTCTAGGCCTCTTTCTTAGTGGAATTAGGTGAATAATTCTTAATTTCCATGGTTAGAGTCTTGCAACATGCCAAGTAACCCATATAGAAAGAATTTAATACAGCAATGGCGTGTCACCTCATATCAATGCTTGCCGTGTAATATAATCCCTTTGCACGATATCTCGAATCAAGAGGGTTGCATGCTAGTTCCATAAACCCATGTTCATAGTTATTATTTATTTGAAATTATGGAATTAAACTCTCTCATTCCTTACCATGAAGATATATTTATTTAGGCTATATAAATTCCATCAAAGGGCATGTGATATCTACTTCCATTATGAAACAGAAGGGACTAATCCTATCTTGAATTATCTATTAATGTAGTATTACTCATGATGCACCCTACATATCCTACCTCGCTGCGAACAGTTTGTTGTCACAGTTTTCATGAATACATCTTAGTGCGCGAGTTGTAATACCCATTTATAATAATCTTAAAGTCTAAAGACCAATACACACGCCTGTAGATAGGAACATCCAATGACACTATGAAATGTGGATTTCATACTGGCGGGTCTCGTTCTCATAATATCCTCTAGTATATTACCAAGGGTGAAAACCATGAGAAGTTGCCTCAATGTTTTATGATTCCTCACCCGAAATGGCATTATTATTTATGTCCCTCAAATAACATCATCCGGCCATAGATCATATATTCAAGAACACTATTATGGAAATTCTGGGTTCTCATCATAGTAGGGATCCGCTATGACCCTTTAATGCAACAGCTATCCTTAGGACATTATCACATACATTGTGATGCAGAAGAACAACCAAGATCTGATAAGGCTTTTATTAATGAATCAAGTACAAAGTAGTTGGTTTTAGGCATCTAACTCCAACAAAGAGGTACTACACCATCATCAGGGTTGCATGACAGTAGTAAGGAACATATTGAGATTTATTGAGCTTTCACTCTACTCTACAGACCTAGTGCTTGACCCATTCTTCCAAGATCATGATTATGATTAGTAACTACTTTGATAGATCATGGAGTCTATGGTATCGCTTAGCATCCCTACTCAGGATGGGGTGTAAGAGCGATTACTACTTGTAGAGAGCTAATTTCCATAGATGGCGCTAGTAACAAGAGATACCAGTAGCCACCAGGAGGCACAGTCTTCAATAGTGGGTGGTAGGTAGTTGACACAGAGACACAAATGGTTCAATCCTTTCTGGGCATGACCCTAGACATAGGGTTAGTGTTATGAGACCCCAAGGTAGTGAGTGTCAGTAGAGGAGCATTGTATGCTACTCGTGTGTAGGTTAGGGACACATGGATCATAATAGACCAACTATCCGTAGATATGATCAACAGATGGTCGAGGGACTACTGATGTAGAGGCATAGGGTTGAGATGGGTGGTACGCATAGAGGAGTACATGGAAAGAGACCATGTAAAGGGTCATGCGGTTGGTGGATGTTCAAGTTTCTAACACCACATCCCCATTGTGGTCTGCCACGGGCTCCACGATACAGTGGACCGGGGTGATGCCAGCTTCCAAAAATGGATTCTTATGACCCCCCTTATCCAAATATTATTTGAGGAATGACATATTTCTTATCCATATTAGGTGCAGCTTTTGTAGACATTGGTTACAATCACTATTTCCTTTCCACACACCATTCCACAAACGTTTTTGAATCATGGACATGTGGGTGGAGTCGTTGGCTCAATCATTATTATTATAGACACATACAGGAGGGGATTCAGTGATCAAACACTAGTTCTGGTTGTTTGATCTTGCACTTAGAGGCAAGAGGTTCTACTAGGATCTCCTAGTATCGTTGTTTAGGCCTTACAATTTCATTATGGGTTTGAACTGGTTATCCAAAATCTTTGCTTAGATTGACTAGTTTTGGCACAGAGCACGGTATATCATTGGAGATGGGACAAGGTTCTCGTCTACTAGTGAAAATGGAATTTTTGCAGCACATGATGGACTTTCACAATAGAGGGATAAACTGATCACCGTCTTGTTATCGAGCCTTACCCTAAGTGCAGTGGATGAGATGAGTCCACAGTTTCCTACAGTTGTGGATGAGTAAGAGGACATATTCCATGATAATGTCCCATGTTTATATATTCAAAGGGAGGTTGAAATATGCATTGGCCTATACCTCAATAGATTAATGATATCCCCATAATAAAATCATATGTATCCCACAAAACATCATGAGTTGAGGGTACTACTAGAGGACCTATAGAGGAAGTCCATCGTGAGGCCCAGTGTTTTCTCCTTGGGAGGACCCTATATTTTTTTTCCAATAAGGAAGATAGAATTTTGAGGATGTACGTGGACATATGATGACATAATTAGGTGAAAATGAAAAAAATAATCCACTTCCAAGGATTGATGACCTCTTCGATTAGAAGAAGTGAGAGAGATGTTTCCCAAATATAAACCTCAGATCAGTCTATCATCAACATCATGTATGGGATGAGGTTGTACTGAAGAAAATCTTCAAGTGTCAGTATGTCCATTATAAGTTCTTGGTGATGCCTTTTGGCATGACTAATGCCTGAGAAGTGTTTATGGGAGTCATGACCTGGATCTTCAACCATAACGTTACTAGTTAATTGTGGCCTACTTTATTGACATCTTAGTGTACTCAGAGTCTGATTAGGTGCACATAACGGACATTTTGATTGTCCTGGATACACTCTAAGAGCAATAGATTTATTATAATCTCATTAAAGTATGTTTTTGGATTTGGTAGGTCCACTTTCTGGGACATTTCATTTCAGAGGCTAGAGTTTCAATGGATCTAGAAAATTTAGTGGAAGTGCTTGCTGGGGAGAAACCTTGGAGAGTGACTGAGGTTTAATTTTCCGAGTGTTTGGTTGGATACTATCAAAGGTTCATGCCTATAAATTCTAGGGTAGAAGCATCCTTATCATATTTTACATGGAAGGTAAAAACCTTCGTGTGGAAGAAGAGGCCCCAGTAGTGTTCTCATGAGATGAGATAGAGACTAACGAGTTCCCCCATAATGAGACTACTAGAGATGGGTATTATGTATGTAGTATTCTATGACGCATCAGGTACTGGACATAGTTGTGTCCTGATGAAACAACATTTCATTATGTAGGAAAATGTCTTGATGTAGGAACATGAAGTTATTTCATACAGTTCATTACAGTTGAGGCATTATTATTATGATTATGTAACCCATGACCTTAAGTAAGATGTGATGGTATTTTATTTGAATATTTGGGTAAACTACATGATGGGAGAGTGGTTTACCGTATAATATGACAATGAAAGTATCAGGTATATATTCTCTCCGAAGGACATGAACTTGATACATTGGTGGTGGATAGAGTTTCTCTAGGACTATGTATTTTAGATATTATATACTACTACGATGGTGAATGTGGTGGAATATGTGCTTAAAAGGACATCTAGTGTGTAGTTTCTAAGCAAAGCAACAGATCAGTTAATTTTTATTCTGATATCCTTCACAGATAGTGATGGAGCTGCTTATCTTTAGTCAATGGCTATCACTCCCCCACCCATACAGCTTGTTTGGGAGACACAACTTGGGGATGCCGACTGGGAGAATCGATCTACTCATTTCTTCATAGGTAATTCCCTTGATAGATATTCGATAGGTGGGGAACATATATTCCTTTTTAGAGGGAGCACATTTGTACGAGTGGGGTTGAAAAAGTAGATTCTGAGGGACATCCACACCTCCCCCTTAGTGGTCTATCTAAGAGTTTAGAAGATGTATCGAGATCTCCAATGTCAGTACTAGTGGTTGGGGATGATGAAGGTATTAGAAGAGTTATTTTCATGGTACCTTACTTGTTAGCAAGTGAAGGTAGAGCATCAGGTTCCTGCAGGTTTGGTTCAGCCACATGAGGTGCTAGATTAAAAGTGGGATGGTATCTGGATGGACTTTGGGATAGGTTTACCATGAACATTTAGGGGGAATGATACCACTTGGGTGATTGTGGACCGACTCACCAAATCATACCACTTCCTACCCATTGAAGAAAATGGTTCGGTATAGGGATTGAGATGACTCTATATGCTAGAGGTAATTAAAATCCATTGAGTCCCAGCAAAAATAGTCTTAGATCAGGACACACACATTACATCCTTGTTATGTAAAGGGATTTGAAGTAGACTTTGGTACTCAACTACGTTTGAGTGTAGATTTTCACCCCCAGACGAATGGACAAACATAGAGGAGTATCTTGGTTTTTGAGGACATGCTTCATGATTTTATCATGGATATTGATCGCAGTAGGTACGATCACCTACCACTGGTAGATTTCATGTACAAAAATTGCTACCTCCCAACTGTAGAGACCCGAAGCTTGATGTACATGAACATTACATTACTTTTGCGGAATACTTATTACATAACAAAAACACACACACAAGGATCGTAATAGTTTAGTGTCTTTGGAAACTCCGAATAAAATCTTCTAATCGTGGTGAAAGATCTTCAACATCTCCAATAAAGATCTTCCTTTTTTTACCTAAAACCTTTCTTTATATCCTGGGGAAAAGAAAACATAAAAGGGTGAGCTCAAATTCTCAGTAAGGGTAAACAAAAGAAATATCAATCACATCGTATTCATAAGAACATAACATTTTGGAAATCATAACCTGAAAAAGAGAGCATAATTTCATAACATGGGATAAATAATGGTAGTGAAATGTAATAAAAATAATAATAACTTAAAACATGAATCTTTGTGGCATTCACACATAATCATAGAGAATCATTTATTGTTAGTCAAGACTCATTGCCAAGACTATCTTAGTGGACAAAGTCCCTTTCTGAACCGAGTCACCCTCGTTTCAGTCCTGTTTTACTGAACCGGTATAACCTACCGTTCCAGCCATGTCTATCTCATGAGATATAAAATCTTTACCCAATGCATCGGAGGGAGATATAGGTCCCATCCATCTCATAATGATACCATTCTTATATGTGCCACAAATCATAAATCATACATCATTGCATAACCCATGTAATACAAATGGGAATCTTAAACATCATGACATCATAAAACAATTCATACAAGATAAAGGAATTAATAAAAATAATTCAATCACATCATGATAAAATCAATGTAATAATAGGGATAAAAACAGAACCCTTTATTATCTTAGATGGAAAATAATTTTGATAAAACACTTGAACTCTATTCTTTAGGAAAATATCCTTTCTAATTCAAAAACACTTTTCCTTTCTTAAAATGTCATAAAATTCTAAACTAAAAGAAGTTGATTAAAAATAAACTTGAAAACTTGTAAAGGAAGCTTCTTGGAAATAATGTTTTAAAAATCCATTCATGCTGTATAAGTTAAAAAAACATTCTTCGTACTTTTGTCGGAAAAGTCAAAAAGTACCTCGTACGAAAAAACGACAAAAGATTCCTTTCATATTCTTTACTAAAACTCACCAAAGGGTAAAATTGGATTTAAAATATTTTAAGTGGATGAAAAAAAATATTAAATATTGAGGGAACATGGATGTGGATGATAAAATACACCCCAGTAAATGCCAAAGTATAAACAATCTCGGATAAAAATGAGATTGTTATATTTCCCCTTACCTTAGGTCCGATTTGCATCGTATGTGTCCGAACCTCCTGTATAATGATTTACATAATGTCATTGACTTATTACAGAATCATATTCATTGTTATGATATCATATATGGTTCACTTATGACTTTATATTACCCGTTCTTTTGTAAATTCCATGTTAAAGAAGTGTTTTGGGTAAAATCGTTTCATTTATCGCAGGTGTTTTGACTTGTTGTTCTTGACATCATTATTACTTATATAATGATTTAATTACTTCCAGAATATAAAATATGATTTATATATCATATATATTCAGTATATATATATATATAAGATAGATAAATGAAATGAAAAACACCGTTCATGGAGACGGTAGTCCGTACGTACGCATGAACAATGTTTTCCTTTCCTTATTGTCTTGAATGGAAGTAAGTAGATGACATACATATACATATATACATAAATCCAGTAGCTTTATATTGTCATATATTTCATTATTATTTCTTATATATACTTTTTAATCATTCTTAAATGGTTAACATGGAGAATGAATCTCATCCCGTCGTGGAGACGGTAGTCCGTACGTACGCACGAGCGATGATATCGTTCCCATGGTCGTGGAATTGTGTTGAAGTGTATGTATACTATTTAAGTATCAATATCACTATATTATAATCATATATAGTTACTCATTACACCATTATACCAATCCAATTAAGGTGGTGACGGAAAATATATTACACCATGGCGTGGAGACGGTATTCCGTACGTACGCACGCGCGGTGATTTCATTTTTCCATAGGATGGATAGAAGGTGAATTAGAGTTGTTTCATATTTATAATAACATATCAGTATATAATAAATACTGATGTTATTACTTTATCATGAAACAACTAAAGAAGAAGAAGTTGAAGAATAAATAAATTGAAAAGTTCGGTAATGGATATTACCTCTTCTTTGAAACGCCTCTTTGAATCCTCCACTTAGGGAACTAAGATTGGTATTTGAAGAAGAACAGGACCTAGAAGATTATTCTAGGGAAGTGGAGAAGGGATTTTGGCAGGGGTTGGCCGAGCTTGAGTGCTCAAATTGGTGTGAGGAGGAGGGGGAGGAGGTACCCTTTTATAAGGGAGGAGAGGGGCACCTTAGGAATATCTCAAAATATTATTTTATATTAAAGTCAAAATCGGTTTATAATGGATCCAAAGGGTCTTATTTCGAATCTAAAGTGGGGATGGGGCGAAATCCTATCATCCAATAGGATTTAGACAAGTTTAGGGTATTATTTTAACCTTATCAATTAGATTTAACTCTAAGTTAAATAATTTAACTTTTACCGTGTCTTTTTGTTTTCTTTCACTATATGGTTAATACACTTACTATAATATGACAACCGAACCCCAAATTGTTTATTATTAATATATATATCCTTATCTAAGTCATTTGGCCGAACCGTAGATTTTTAGGAATAATGTAACAATTAATAATATAATATTTGATTTAAAAACTATTTTCTGTCAATTTTGACACTATTTGATATATTATTTTTGTGAAAGTCATAACAGAATTATATGTTCGAAACAAGTTGATTAAAACAACACTAATATATCATAGTAACCTATAAAATTAGTGTAATTCATAAAAAGTCTCAAATTACATTCATTTGAGAATTTATAACATCAATTATGTTAATATTTCCTTGAAAGGGTAATTACTACATCATCGTTGTGTCATAAATAAATTAATTTATTTAAAGTCTAAAAATTATAAATAAAATATCATTTTTTAGGAAAACTCTTTATCTTTCTAATGAATATTTATAGTCGAATTTATCTTATGTATAACCCCATATTAAAAATGTTTTAGTTATTATACTTTGATTTTAACTATTCTAACTATTCATTAAATAAAATAATATTAAATGTCATAATCTAATCCAAGTGGACCTAAATGGTCATATTATATTTATAAGGTTGTTTTTGGTCGAATTACACTTATCCAATAGAATTAGGACATGTGTTAGGGTAATAGTAATATCATATTTACCCTTAGTTACCCTATTTACTATTAACCGTGGTAAAAAAAGTAAAAAGTTACTATTCACCAAAAATTATTTTCATCTCATTGAACCACATTTTAGTCCTTGATATTAACCGTGTCTGTCGGATTTTTGAAATTCCATTCACAGAAGCGGTAAAATTAAGTTTTATGAAAAATTCAGTTTTTAACCTACCACTTAGTGGTTTCACTATTCATCAAAAATTGAAAGTTTTCAGAAAAATGCCAAAATTTCATCCTAATCTATATTTCATATTCCGAATTCAAAAAATGAATTCTATTTTACAAAATTCATAACATAGAAATTGCATTAATTAATTTTATAATTAAATCCCGCTGTTAAAACAAATAGCGTGTTTTTAAGAAACAATATCTATCAAAAGATTGACACTTGATTATGTCTGGTTTAAATGTGAAATTACATCCAATGAACAACATTGTATTAAATTGTAAAAATATGTTCTAAATATACTTTAAAACCACTCAAATTAATGATTTATCACTATTAATTATTTCGATTAAAAAAGTTGTTTTTAATTATAATTTAGTAATTTTGACTATTCATCAGAATATGAAAGTTATCCGAAAAGTACCAAAATTTCACCATAGGCTAAATTCGATACTCCTAATCCAAAAATGAAGTCCATTTTGAGAGCTAAAATTTTTAAAATTTAAAAAGTGGTTATTACTATTCATAACGGCTAGTTTTAATAATATTTTAATAGCATATCGTTGTTTCTTGAAACTCAGTATTACGTACTACACACGCTATCGAGGAAGGTTGCGATTGCGTGTAATGCAAGGCAAGTCAAGGATGCGTGTTGTGCAAGCTCCTTTTTGTGTTTCGTACAACACAAGACATTAGTGAAATTAAAAAGATTACTTTTCATAAAA
This sequence comes from Viscum album, assembly GCA_963277665.1. Taxonomy (NCBI): domain Eukaryota; kingdom Viridiplantae; phylum Streptophyta; class Magnoliopsida; order Santalales; family Viscaceae; genus Viscum; species Viscum album. Next base: position 1,254,247,618 of record OY728142.1, on the reverse strand, counting down.
TCTTGGGCTGTTACATTCCACCCCCCTTAAAATGAATTTCGCCCTCGAAATTCGTCGGGGTTATAAATGGTTTAATATTCGAAAGTTTCTTTTATAGAAACCCACATCGTAAAAAGGAATACCAAAACCAATATTTTAAAACAAAAGTATGAAACTTAACGGTTACCCAAATAAACTAATCACTGGGTTTCTACATAGGTGAAAATATGGATGTGGAAGAAAAATCTAACCATCATGTTCTGATGGAGAGTGGTAGAGAACATGGCTATGGAAAATCCAACAATCACAAATCCATAAATTTGTGACGATCTAAGGTACCATCCGATTCATCAGGTATAAGATCACTAGGACAACATTTTTGGTTTTCAAGATCATTTCCGTAAAGTTGAAAATTTGAATTAGAATAAATACTTTCTTTATTTTGGTACAATCTCACTGTTGTTCATGCCTTGAACAATTTCCACTTCATCTCTTAAATAAATGAAGTTGAATTTGTTATTCGGGAAGTGTTAGCAGATCATGTGATAGAATTACGGGTCATTCCATCTGTCTCAAACAAAAGGTTAGCAAAAATTATATACATAAGTCGATCTATAGTGAGATTAATCACATATGGTTCCTAAAATGGACTTATACTTCATATATCATACTGCTTAATATAATAAAACTAGTTTCTACTAAACAGGGACTTCCTGTAAGCCAGTGGTAGGCGATAAAGGCCAGTCGCACTTCGGTTGTGGGTTCGATTCCCACAGCCTTGTCCGAAGCGATGGGTTGTCGCCCGTCCTGCAGGTTGTCCTTTTTCTAAAACTACATTACTATAACATCCCATCAATAATATCGAAAAAAACGTCTATCCTTAAACAATACTCACTTATGTCCAACATAATCCATTTCAATCTTTAGGCTTATCCATAATACTGTAGTCCACTCTCATAACATAGTGAAAACGATTACCAGAGATTTAATACCATCGTTGATCCCCATATATCATAAGATATGTTTTGTTGGTCACATTCCAAACATTCAAAGTCCTTAATCATGTATTCTCTTGAATACCTTAGTGAAAACATGAATGCAGTTTAAAGTTAACACTTTCCACATACCAAAATCCTCAAAATTCTATATACTCAAACCGTGATATCACTTAGTCCTTATATCAATCATGAGCTCATGAATACTATTAAACATTTCATTTTTCTCATTTTCCCTTCATTATGCGCATATCATCTTATTTCCAAAAATATCTCAATCACATTGAATACCACATCATTAAATATTGCAATACTCAATGATAAAACATTATTTTGGAATCCCATTACATAAACACTTAATTATTCCACCACAGTGTTGTCATATTCAACATTGCCAATAGTGATCGCATGTGACTTCCCTTTGTCCTTTGCCTTCAGTGGTTGCTCATGTTGATCATCACTAACCCTTGGATTAGGGCATTTATTAGAATAATGCCCCATTTCCTTGCACTTGAAGCATTGAAGTGTTGGTGGTGCGTTCTCTGCAGTGTTTGCTTTATCATTAGAAACCCTTTTTCCATTACTTCGACACTCAGCTTCTCGATGACCTTGTTTTCTACACTTAAATCATTTTCTAGTCCCTTTAAGACAATCTCCACCATGCTTCTTTCCACACTTTGTGCATAAGGAAACATTCATCTTCTTTTCACCATTATTCTAAGATTTCTCCTTGAACTCCATCTTTTGGTTCTTGTCAAATCCATGAGATGGATATGTAACACCAACTTCCATTTCTACCTTGATAGCACAATGCACAATTTCTTCATAGCTACTGAAGTCTCTTATAGCTAATGCCCTTCGAATAATTGGTTTTAAGCCACTGAAAAATCGATCAACTTTACTTTCAGGATGGATGATAATGCCAGATGCATACCTTGCAAGTCTTGTAAAATTCGCTTCGTATATACCAACAGATTCATCATCCTTTTTCTTTAGTTCAAGAAACTCCTTCTCCATCTTTGTTCGAAGAATACAAGGGAAGTACTTATTGAAAAATAAGTTCTTGAACTCGTCCCATTCCATGGACTCAATTTCATCTCTTTGCCTTGTATTCTTGATAAGATTCCACCATTGATCAGCTTCACCTTCCAAACGATATACTGCTAAGATGACTTTATCATGTTCAGAACATTGAAGAACTGAAAATATCTTTTCAGTGGTACTGATCCAATGTTCAGCAACCAGTGGATCAGAAGACCCACTGAAAGAAGGTGGACGTTGCCTCATGAAGGACTCAATAGAATATTGTTCCCTTCTCTGCTCATTTGGAAGTCCAGAATGATTCATAGCTTGTGTAAGTATAGCAATAAGATTTTTCACTCCATCTCCCATAACATTTGTTTGTTCAGGAGGACAATCATTGCATTGTCCATTGCATTGATCAACACGGTTCCTTCGGGTTCCAGCCATCGTCTAAAACCCAAAAAGAATAGTGTGAGAGGCAAAAATCATTTTAGGGAAAACAACATAATAAAGGTGGAGTATCCTCAATATCTAACTTCTTAGGTTAAATTCTATGTTCGTTACCGTAGTTCTAGGACTGTATCCTATACGCATACTTATCCTTAGAGACATCCCTAGACATACCTTATAAATATATCTAGGGATCTCACTAAAGTTCTGGCATCCTAGTTTCCAAAGGTTGACTAAACCTCCCTCTGATACCAACTGTAGAGACCCGAAGCTTGACGTACATGAACATTACATTACTTTTGCGGAATACTTATTACATAACAAAAACACACACACAAGGATCGTAATAGTTTAGTGTCTTTGGAAACTCGGAATAAAATCTTCTAATCGTGGTGAAAGATCTTCAACATCTCCCATAAAGATCTTCTTTTTTTTACCTAAAACCTTTCTTTATATCCTGGGGAAAAGAAAACATAAAAGGGTGAGCTCAAATGCTCAGTAAGGGTAAACAAAAGAAATATCAATCACATCGTATTCATAAGAACATAACATTTTGGAAATCATAACCTGAAAAAGAGAGCATAATTTCATAACATGGGATAAATCATGGTAGTGAAATGTAATCACAATAATCATAACTTAAAACATGAATCTTTGTGGCATTCACACATAATCATAGAGAATCATTTATTGTTAGTCAAGACTCATTTCCAAGACTATCTTAGTGGACAAAGTCCCTTTCTGAACCGAGTCACCCTCGTTTCAGTCCTGTTTCACTGAACCGGTATAACCTACCGTTCCAGCCATGTCTATCTCATGAGATATAAAATCTTTACCCAATGCATTGGAGGGAGATATAGGTCCCACCCATCTCATAATGATACCATTCTTATGTTTTCCACAAATCATAAATCATACATCATTGCATAACCCATGTAATACAAATGGGAATCTTAAACATCATGACATCATAAAACAATTAATACAAGATAAAGGAATTCATAAAAATAATTCAATCACAACATGATAAAATCAATGTAATAATAGGGATAAAAACATAACCCTTTATTATCTTAGATAGAAAATAATTTTGAAAAACACTTGAACTCCATTCTTGAGGAAAATATCCTTTCTACTTCAAAAACACTTTTCCTTTCTTAAAATGTCATAAAATTCTAAACTAAAAGAAGTTGATTAAAAATAAACTTGAAAACTTGTAAAGGAAGCTTCTTGGAAATAATGTTTTAAAAATCCATTCATGCCGTATAAGTTAAAAAAACATTCTTCGTACTTTTGTCGGAAAAGTCAAAAAGTACCTCGTACGAAAAAACGACAAAAGATTCCTTTCATATTCTTTACTAAAAACTCACCGAAGGGTAAAATTGGATTTAAACTATTGTAAGTGGATGAAAAAAATATTAAATATTGAGGGAACATGGATGTGGATGATAAAATACACCCCAGTAAATTCCAAAGTATAAACAATCTCGGATAAAAATGAGATTGTTATATTTCCCCTTACCTTAGGTCCGATTTGCTTCGTATGTGTCCGAACCTCTTGTATAATGATTTAAATAATGTCATTGACTTATTACAGAATCATATTCATTGTTATGATATCATATATGGTTCACTTATGACTTTATATTACCCATTCTTTTGTAAATTCCATGTTAAAGAAGCGTTTTGGGTAAAATTGTTTCATTTATCGTATGTGTTTTGACTTGTTGTTCTTGACATTATTATTACTTATATAATGATTTACATACTTCCAGAATATAAAATATGATTTATATATCATATATATTCAGTATATATATATATATAATATAGATAAATGAAATGAAAAACACCGTTCATGGAGACGGTAGTCCGTACGTACGCATGAACGCTGTTTTCCTTTCCTTATTGTCTTGAATAGAAGTAAGTAGATGACATACATGTACATATATACATAAATCCATTAGCTTTATAATGTCCTATATTTCATTATTATTTCTTATATATACTTTTTAATCAATCTTAAATGGTTAACATGGAGAATGCATCTCATCGCGTCGTGGAGACGGTAGTCCGTACGTACGCACGAGCGATGATATCGTTCCCATGGTCGTGGAATTGTGTTGAAGTGTATGTATACTATTTCAGTATCAATATAAATTTATAATAATCATATATAGTTACTCATTACACCATTATACCAATCCAATTAAGTTGGTGACAGAAAATATATTACACCACGGCGTGGAGACGGTATTTCGTACGTACGGATGCGCGGTGATTTCATTTTTCCATAGGATAAATAGAAGGTGAATTAGAGTTGTTTCATATTTATAATAACATATCAGTATATAATAAATACTGATTTTATTACTTTATCATGAAACAACTAAAGAAGAAGAAGTTGAAAAAGAAAGAAATTGAAAAGTTCGGTAATGGATATTACCTCTTCTTTGAAACGCCTCTTTGAATCCTCCACTTAGGGAACTAAGATTGGTCTTTGAAGAATACCAGGACCTCTAGGATTATTCTAGGGAAGTGGAGAAGGGATTTAGGCAGGGGTTGGCCGAGCTTGAGTTCTCAAATTGGTGTGAGGAGGAGGGGGAGGAGGTACCCTTTTATAAGGGAGGAGAGGGGCACCTTAGGAATATCTCAAAATATTATTTTATATTAAAGTCAAAATCGGTTTATAATGGTTCTAAAGGGTCTTATTTCTAAGATAAAGTGGGGATGGGTCTAAATACTATCATCCAATAGGAGTTAGACAAGTTTAGGGTATTATTTTAACCTTATCAATTAGATTTAACTCTAAGTTAAATAATTTAACTTTTACCGTGTCTTTTTGTTTTCTTTCACTATATGGTTAATACACTTACTATAACATGACAAACGAACCCCAAATTGTTTATTAAATATATATATATCCTTATATAAGTCATTTGGCCGAACTGTATATTTTTAGGAATAAAATAACAATTAATAATATAATATTTGATTTAAAAACTATTTTGTGTCAATTTTGACACTATTTGATATATTATTTTTGTGAAAGTCATAACAGAATTATATGTTCAAACCAAGTTGATTAAATCAACACTAATATATCATAGTAACCTATAAAATTAGTTGAATTCATAAAAAGTCTCAAATTACATTCATTTGAGAATTTATAACATCAATTATGTTAATATTTCCTTAAAAGGGTAATTACTGCATCATCGTTGTGTCATAAATAAATTAATTTATTTAAAGTCTAAAAATTATAAATAAAATATCATTATTTAGGAAATATTTTTAGCTTTATAATGAATACTTATAGTCGAATTTATCTTATGTATAACCCCATATTAAAAATGTTTTATTTATTAAACATTGATTTTAACTATTTTAACTATTCATTAAATAAAATAATATTAAATGTCATAATCTAATCCAAGTGGACCTAAATGGTCATATTATATTCATAAGGTTTTTTTTGGTCGAATTACACTTATCCAATAGAATTAGGACATGTGTTAGGGTAATAGTAATATCATATTTACCCTTAGTTACCCTATTTACTATTAACCATGGTAAAAAAGTAAAAAGTTACTATTCACCAAAAATTATTTTCATCTCATTGAACCACATTTTAGTCCTTGATATTAACCGTGTCTGTCGGATTTTTGAAATTCCATTCACAGAAGCAGTAAAATTATGTTTTATTCAAAATTCAGTTTTTAACCTACCACTTAGTGGTTTCACTATTCATCAAAAATTGAAAGTTTTCAGAAAAATGCCAAAATTTCATCCTAAGCTATAATTTCATATTCCGAATTCAAAAAATGAAGTCTATTTTACCAAATTAATAACATAGAAATTGCATTAATTAATTTTATAATTAAATCCCACTGTTAAAACAAATAGCGTGTTTTTAAGAAACAATATCTATCAAAAGATTGACACTTGATTATGTCTGGTTTAATTGTGAAATTACATCCAATGACCAACATTGTATTAAATTGTAAAAATATATTCTAAATATACTTTAAAACCACTCAAATTAATGATTTATCACTATTAATTATTTCGATTAAAAAAAGTTGTTTTTAATTATAATTTAGTAATTTTGACTATTCATCAGAATATGAAAGTTATCCGAAAAGTACCAAAATTTCACCTTAGGCTAAATTCGATACTCCTAATACAAAAATGAAGTCCATTTTGAGAGCTAAAATTTCTAAAATTTAAAAAGTGGTCATTACTATTCATAACAGCTAGTTTTAATAATATTTTAATAGCATATCGTTGTTTCGTGAAACTCAGTATTACGTACTACACACGCTATCGAGGAAGGTTGCGATTGCGTGTAATGCAAGGCATGTCAAGGATGCATGTTGTGCAAGCTCCTTTTTGTGTTGCGTACAACACAAGACATTAGTGAAATTAAAAAGAATATTTTTCATAAAATCTTGGGCTGTTACACCAACCATTGAGATGGAATCATTTGAGGCACCATATGAGAGACCGTGCAGTTCACCATTATGCTAAATAGATGGAGGTGAGTCAGCAGTCATGGATCTAGAGTTAGTATGGGCTACCACCAAGAAGGTGTAGATCATCCATGAGCATATGAGGACTACACATAGCATACATAAATCTTATGCTGGCATAATATGTATGAACATGGAGTTCGATGAGGGAGATATGTTTTCCTTTGGGTCCCACATTTATGGGGATTGTAGAGATGTTTCCAGGGTGACATGTTGTCTTTATGATTCATTAGACCTTTCTAGATCCTATGAATTGTTTATGAGGTGGCGTACCACATAGCTCTTCCACTACAAATTCACTGGGTGCGTAATGTCTTCCATGTGTCACAACTAAAGATGTGCGAGCACAATGAATCACTCTTCATCAACTTGGGTGAGTAGGAAAATGGCGATGGGGCAATGTTTACTGTGTTCTTAGTGGAGATTGAGGATCACCAGGAGTGGGTACTTCATGGGTGGTCGATTCCTCTATTTCACATTCAATATAATCATGAGAGTCTCTAAAAATGAACATGGGAGAGGGAGGCTCAAGATCATGGTTATTGTCTCCGTTTGTTTTCCTATACCCTGTTTTAGCTTTCAAGGATGTAAATCCATAATGTGGAGAAAATGTAACGTCTCAGAAATTCCATGTAATTTTTTTTAATTTTATCAGATTATTTGGATTACAGGCACTCAGAAAGTTCTTTATTTTGAGGCTCGCTGATCTAGAAATAAGATTTTGAAAATTATTTATGTTTATTTAAAATATCATGCATTAAAGTGTTTGGAAGCTTCTAAATGGACACCCATATTAAATATATGAGGTCACCATTGCATATGAAATGATGACATTACCTAAAAATACCTAAACATGACTATCACAGGTAGATGGAAAGAGTTAATTGTTGTGAATTTTATGGAATTATAAAATAAAAATCAAAAGTTTATTTTATTCAAAATTATTTTACTATGACACAATTTCACATTTGATTATTCATTTAATAAATGAAACATCATAATAAAAATAATGATTCCTAAATTAAACAATGTAACGATGGAGTGAATCAGTGTAAGAGAAATGGTAATATGTGTTTTTTCTTTCTAATGGATTAATCGAATATTGGATCAGGGAAAAACATATATGATTATTCAAAACCATTGGAGTATTTTTTTTTGGCGAGCGACTAATTAAGAATTTCAAACAATGACGAATTGAGGATCGAGGAGAAACTAGAAACAACAGTGCTACTCCAATCATCGCCATTAAAAAATACAACCTTGAGATAAGAGGTTATTTTTAAGTGAATTCCCTTCCTCATTTCTTCTTTATAAATGATGAATGTGGATAAACTAAATAACATGTTGTTCTGATGGTCTATCATTCTTGTAGATTTGGTCCACTTTTTAGGGGATTAAAGATAGGAGGATATAAATTAATAGTTTTTAGATATCTTCCCATTTTCTAATTCTATGAATGATGTCAAAATGAATATGGATATTATTCATTACTTTGGGTGTTCCTTGTGATCTCTTCACACACGTGCTTCCCCAATGGACCCACATTTTTATGTCTAAATTATCGAGGGAGGTTCTGAGCAGGACGAGACCACTAGATTGAAAGTATGATGAGTTGGAACCCAGTACTAGAAAGATGATGATTTGAGAACTCCTTACCAACCTTTGGATTGAAGGATGGACCACTTATTCATGTTCAATGGCCTATGGAAGAAACTGATGGTATTGGATGGCACTGACACATGGTGTAGCCCACATGTTGGACTTGGAACACCAAAATTGAAGAGGCAGTGGCCAGTGGCCCATAGTGGTGTGGAACCATGACGGCACCGGGGCACCGCTTCAGGATGGGGGAATTGTGGCAGGATGTTGGTTGGTGACAGAACTTCGTTCGTTGGACCATTTGTAGAGGATTTAGGTGGCCACATACTGACCACATGATGGGGAGGGGACATGACCATCAACACATCCATTAGAGACTGAATTATCCCACAATGATGGGCCCTGTTAGAGAAGACGAGCCACCCTGAGTGGCCCAACGGGATGAATCAAGTCTATCATGTTTGAGCCAATCCCAATGGGTCTGGTTATGTCAGAGGACCTGGGTTGGGTCTCTCTGGCTCGGTTGAAATGGACCTAGACACGACCAACCACGTTTTACTAAAACCGGCATAACTTCCAAATAGTATGTCCAATTGGTGAGTTGTATGAGGAGAGGAGACCATAACGATGAGGCGGTCCATTTGGGATACACCAAGTGAACCTAAGTGGGAGATAAGATGAGTTTGATGGATTTAGGGTGATAATATTTTGGAATAAAGCGTGAAAAAAGTTGGTCTAAGTGATCTGGTTGTCCTAATAAATGAGCGGGTCTATGTGATCTGGTTGTCCCAAGAGATGTGCGGGTCTATGGGACTTGGTTAGACTTAGAGATGAGAAGTTCTAAGGGATCCATCTGGTCCAACAGTTGAGCGAGTATATGTGATCGGGTTGGCCCAATATATTATTGGGTCTAAGTGATCCATCAACTCTAATCACTCATCAGGGATGAGGGATTTAGTAGTAAAAGATGACAAGCATTACGACTATTAGTCTTGAATTTTTGTCTTTCGATTATACATACATGAGCTGACTATTGGGAATCTCTCTAGTATGTACTTCTTATAGGCTACACTTCATATACTAATTTGGCAGTCTATATTGTGCATACATTAATTTATGGAATTACATTTATGTTTTGGTGTCCTTAATGTGTATTGTGTTACTCACCCCTGAACAGCCTCCACTCACACATATTATTTCTTGTGAAAATGATATATGATTCGATAGAGAACATGGTGGTCCAGCAGTAGGCGGTGCCCGATCAGATCTGACAGATGAGCCATACTTCTATGTCATTAGATAGAACCCCCTTCACATAGCCTTCAGGCAGGGTTTATCATATACAGACATTAGAAGCATGTACATGTGTTTTTGATGGGATTTTATTCATGTCCCTTTATTTCCATCTTTGTTCCTTTAATCTAAGTGGTTGTCTTAGTGGAATATTTGTTTACTTTTTATAATTATAGGCTGGATGTGTGTGGGAGTGTTCATATAGGTACTCAGCAAAATGACTCCCAATAATGGAATAATTCCTTCAGCACTAGTCGCCAGCCATTGGCCACAGGGAGGTGGGCTTGTGGTAGTCATGGCATGGGTCATGGGGGATGCGTTATGACATGTATCATATTTTTAATTTGTAATTTAAATTGAAAAATTTCATATGATGAAATATTTTAGTTTTATTTTGTTTATTAAAACACATATTATAACTAATATGTTAAATTATTTTTTTATATAAGTTTAGTTTTGTATAGTTTTCTAGGATTAAACTTAAGTAACATGTCGATTAATTGATTTTGTTGAAAAAAAATTATTTTAAATAGAATTTATAAAAATAAAAATAATATTTTTTAAGTTTATATTATGAAATATGTTTTTTATAAAAATGATTTACCAGGTCGGTGCTTTTTTACTATGTCATTCCATCTCATTAATGTTGTGTCTTTACCATTCATTTATGTCATTACATATCTCATTATTAATGTTATTATTTTATTTAAATATAAAAAATTTGAATAAAAATATGTTATTTTTAGTTTAATTTTATTTTTATTATAATTCTAAATTTTTTATTTACATTTGTATGTAATTTTTCGATTTCTATATTTTTGTACTAATGGATGTTGCATTGATTTGTAGAATAATGATATATCAATCCTCTAGTTGACAAAATATTTCTGGAGATCATCATACTCATACCTATGGGGAGGAACAAACACATTCAACAATTTATGTTCCTCATCATCCTTATTTACCTTATACATCAACTTTTACAGGGGAAAAAAGAGTTTGAGTTTTGGTAAACATCGCACCACACATTTACAAAAAATTATCAGTTGCTCAAACATAAGAACATAGGATACCATTAGACATTTATTATAATGATATATCAATAGGTATATAAGAAAAAATATTCATCAAATCTGTATTAGTATATACTTAAAGTAATATTTGTATTTTGTTGCAGTATTGGAGAAATGTTGACAAAGCGACATTAAAACTATTGTGACAGACAATTTTTGAATGCTTGTTTGTTATTATTTTACATTTCATGAATTTTTATAGTAATATTTGTTTTCCCCGTCCTTTTAGATGACATATGATATAAAAAACACTGGAGGAGTCAAGATGAAATTTTTATCATTTGGGGATTAGATAAGGAGGGATTTTATATCATTTGTCACATCATATTTCATTTTTTGGAATAGACAACATGAAAATACTGGTGATATATATCCAATTATAGATGAAGATACATGGAAATAGTTTATTTAAAGTATATGATGAGAATAGTTTTTATTATATGAAATATTTCCTTTTTAGATGTTTATTAATATCAATGACCAAGTCAATGATATCTTTATTATTAATTCTAAATTTACAAAAATCAAATAAATCTCATCCAGAGATTGAGGATAGAAATGTATACCCTCATTCTTTATCTCGGGGAGTGTATATGTCATTGGAAGAAGATATTCTACAAAAACAAAATTCAAATTATGATAGTTATGCCCTTAGGATCTGGATAGGTTCTCCCCCCCAAAACTACAAGAAAAAGGGAAGAGGGTTTGAATGAGGAAAAATTGAAAATATCTTACGGAAGAGTCAAGAGTTGTAGCTGATAAGATTTTAAGATGTATATTTATTTATTAATGTTAAATAAACTATATATTTTGTGATTCATTGTAAATTTTCCATAAATTATATATAGTATTATCTTGAGGAGAATAGAACATTAGGGTCATTATAGTTAAGGGTAGAGAAGATATTTTAGATGCAGCATTGGGAAAACCCAAACACCTAGGTCGTGTATGAGGATACCTGACATGTGTATCAGTAAGAAAAGTGTTTTCATGTTTAGAATATTCTTCAAGGGATCATGTTAACAAAAAAATTTAATCACTATAAGACAATTTTTAGGATATTAACGTGATGATGGAGGAAAAGATATGAATTTTAGTACATGATATGTTTGCAGGAACTCAAGGAGGATTCAACATACCGATCCGACTCCTCCACCTCTGCTAGAAAATATAACTTCTCTGTCTTACATTACTCACACATGTTGGTTTCTATATGAAACAGCTTCTGACAATACCCCAACAACCGTTCTCCAAATCTTCCATGTTACTGTGAGTTATATGTTGATGATATTCATCAAATTGTTGCATATGGTATGATAAATTATATTAGAAATAACATTCATAATCGTTTAACTGAGATAGATCATCATATGGTCACTGTACAGGATATTATAGATAGATTTGCAAAAAACCATGTCCTGTATATGAACAGAGTATAGTTGAAAAAATTGTTAGATATTTTTTAGTTTTTTAATATTGAATACTTTGACATAATACCATATAGGTATGTATATATGTTATATTTTATTTTATTTCATTTTTTTTGTTATTTGTTTCCCATTTTAATGCGTATATATTTCTCTATTTGTTTATAGTAATACATTAATGGTAAAGAAGTACATTATAGACAACAAAAAATTCCATGATTCCTAACTTCATATAAATAATCTACTTGTCTTGATCAAATGTCAACAAAACCAAATTTTAATTGTGAGTGTATGACATTCCATTTTATGCTACTATTTGGGGGTGTGCAATGACTATGGGTATTTCTAAAAATAATATTATAGATCTTGTATCTAGAGGTCCATTGGACATCAATAGGATATAATTTTTTTGAATGTAAGTCGATTAATAATTTTGTTCGTTTCATTAATTTATTCAAAATTTATAATTATATATAATTGGTATTCAGATTCTATATATAATGTGTATAGAGCATGAAAAGATAGATGTACATGTATTTATTGACCCACAATTTATTTGTCATATAGCATTGACAATTACCAATACAGAAATAACATTTTATATTACTGAAATATTTCAGAAGAATGTCATTATTTAGTGTTGGATGTTTCCATATATTGAAAGATATGGAATACATTTTATCATTATTTTTTATATAACAATTAAAATATTAAAAACTAAAATTTAATTCTCATTTATATTAGGGGTCACTGGATGTTGGGTATTTTTGTCTAATAGAGCAGAAATTGTATTGGCTATGCTCTACTCATAGTGAAGTGAGAGAAACATGTATAAATGTATTGAACAAATATGTTTTATAATTTTAATAAGTGTTTATATTATAGTGAATAATTGTTTTTATATTCATATTTCTTTTCAAAAATAGAATTGAATTTCAATAGAGATACAACAAATAATAAGTGCACCAATATCATATTTTTAAAAACTATGGTGAATTCTCATTTAAAATTACTAAATTGGGGATATAATAATTAAAAATTATACTTTGAAATAAAATATATTTGAAATATTACCATAAACAATAAGGTGGAACTAAATGTGGATATTATATTTTAAGATTCAGGTATGATATAATTTCAACTGTGACAGTTAGAATGATTCATAATTCTAGATTTCTTTATAAAGAATTTCGTAATATATATTTTTTTATTGAAAATTAAACCCAACTGATTTCCGGATTTATTTTGAAGAATTTTTATGATGTACTATCATATAGTGTAGGCGAGTTGAGAAATTATCAAAATGATTGCGAAAATCATTTTACAATTTTTATTGTTTTCTAGATTATTTGAATGTTCAATGGTATGTGTATTTTGTTTGATCTTATTCTTCCTTTTCTCTTTTCTCTTATGTTGTTTTATGTCTAATGCTAGTGGAAGAGATGAATCAATGGACATTGGTTTTATGTTTATTTAAATGTTCAATTGTATGTATATTTTTCGGTATTTTGTACTATCTTTTCATCCTGTTCTATTTTCTGCATCTTGTTCAATTTTTGGTTGCTACTGGTGGATGTATTTTATATTTTCTTCCTCCTGTGATGGATCTTCTTCTAGTGGAGGAGATAAATCAATATTTATTTATTTTAAATCATATTTTCATGTTAGTTATTGGACAACTGATGATAAAAGTTCATTCATACTATTATTCATGTCGGTTATATAACTAATCGGCATGATAAATGGTGTGTAATGTGTTTTTCACATTATTTATCCGATACCAGACATGAAAAACCAATGAAAAAAATTATTTACAACATCAGTTTTTTTTAATCAAAATGAAAATTTTATTTAATACGTCCCCTAAAAACACATCACCTAAAAACCAATATAAAAAATAATAAATAATTGACATGAAAACCCCTTTATGCATTAGTTATTGGATAGAAAAAACACTCATACCCATAGATAGACAATTGCAAGGATAATTTATCTCAACAAATGCGTCAAATTTAGTTATTATTGGAACACCATATTAAGTGAACATACCAACTACTCTAATAATTCCCATGAAAAATCATCCAAGGGAGCATAGAAACACACCATGAGTGAACCCCCTGAGAGTATCAACAGAAAATTACTATTATCAAACCATTCATATATGTACCAAAATCTTAAAATGTGCTAGATTTTCTAAATCACCTCATAAAAACCATGCGTTAAGAAACATTTCATAAATCCATTTAACAATTCATTTAAAACATATTATAATTTTCCAAACAAGGGGAAAACCATATTTTCTAAAAAAACATCTTTATACAAACAAACACACACACACAAACAGAAATCTATAAATAAATAATGACATTTAATTTATAATTTTTTTCAAAATTATACAAATCAAGTTTAATCCAATATTAGATAGAGATGGAACCACCAACATCATACTCATATTGCAAATTCCCACAACTCGATCGAAAACCACTATATAAAATGAAGAACAACCAAATCAGTCCTAACCAATAATTCCCACACAAAATAATAATAATCCAATAACACATAAGGTTTAAATAAAGGTTAGGACAAATATACCTCAATGAAATCCCAACCTCCTCACCATGAGTAAAAATGTTCTGGCCCTTGGAAAAATATCACAAAACATATATAATAATTTTAAAGAACAACCTCACCACATGAACAATGGATTAATAAACATTTTTATGAAAAAACATTGTGACCAATGACAATGAAGAAATAGAATGATCACATACTTGGAGAGTGGCAATGCATCCACCATGCAGATCCCTCCCCAAATGAAATTACCTAAAAAGAGAGTAGGCCCTTAAAATTACATGAGAAATATCCTAGGTTTTGAGAGATAATTAGTAACATTGAATGAAAATAAAATCATATATGGAATGTGGTTAATACCTCAAGCCCAGACACATTCAAAATGAGAAGCCCTATGATGAAGTAAATTTCATGATTTAAAAGATATTCATAAAAAGGAATTGGATCAGACTATAAATACAAGTAATCAACCTTTTCATGATATGAACTAGTTTGAGTACTTGTAAACTTTTCATGCTCTGACCCATTTCCAAATATCTTCTCAGAAACAAATTCATGTTGGGTAACTAATTCACAATGGGAATGTATCCTATATTCAATTCACAATATCGAGTATATAAAAAACCAAAACACCTTTGAAGAATCCTCAAACCAAATAAAACCCTCAAAAAAACATTGATAAAATTTTACCTAAAATCCACTAATTCAAACAAACAAACATTCTAAAATTTTATGTCATTTATCCAAACATTGTTCTTCAAAACTGAAGTGTTAGAAACTCACCCACACCAAAATAATGTTAAATGAAATGTCAGATGAGAAATACAAAAAATAATGTAATATTTTGTTATAAAATACCCACCATAAAAATTTATGTCCAGAAGAATCCATGATGATAAATATATATTTTGAATGAGGTGAGGCCATTAAACTCTCATTAATGCTTCATGCACTAATGTTTCATGTTAATATTATCCATATTACCATAACAGGCTGACTAATGAGATATAATTACTACATAATACTTTCAACTGAGAGTCATGATAAAAACTAGCTACACTAGAACAGAAATGCTTGTATCTAACTAAATATTTTACCAACTCATAACATGAAGGGTCAATTGATGATATTTTATAATTTGAGATATATAGAAATCATCATGCATACCCAAAAACTTGACTAAAAATTCCAACCAATAATAAACAACTCATGTCTATTAGTGAACGTAAGTGGTCCAACATATCACATACCCAAATTCATCAATTTTACAAGTTTATGATGAACCAAATAAAGAGATAATTTCATGAAAACCTAGTTACTAATGGGAAAATCAAAAGGATGATGTTTATGATCCAAATAATATTTCTGTCGAAATTAATCTATAACTATATGATAATGTATATTGAAAATCCTTTCCAAAATCTCCTAAATAAAATCCAGACCTTCCAAATTAGTCTTTCTCACCTTTAACCAAAAATTAGGTGACCTACCCATGTGAAAATAATAATCCTTGAAGGAATAAATTGTAATCGATGAATGGAGCAAAAAATTTATATGAAAACTCAACTAGTACCAGATGGCAATACTAAGATCCACTAAAATACCAGATGTAGGTGTGTAAAATATCATCTAGAATATGAATAGAACAATTTATATAACCATTTATTTATAGATGATAAGTTGTACTCAACATGACCTAAGTCCCCCATGCCTCTTTTATACTCCTTCATAATAGTGATGTAAAGATAGCATCGTAGTCCAAAATGACCGAATAGGTAACCCCATGTAACCTCAAGATCTCCCACTTAGTTAGTATTATCCCTACATAGAACAAAATAATCCTATTACTTCGACTAATCAATCCCCACAATGAAATATGTTTCCATCCAGAAGTCTATGTAAATCTAACAACAACGTTCTTGGACCCTGAGGCCCATTAATATCTGTATTGAAAGAGGTTCGAGTCATCCAAAAAATTTTATATCTTATGACCATATCTATTGGAAGCTATAACAATATGAAACAAAATTTTCAATGTCATGAACCATACACTGCCACCAGAATCAACGTCTCATGAGATAATACACAATTTTCCATCAAGAATGAATGGTCTATGATAATTTTATCATTAAAAAGAAAACCAAGCTCACATTTGATAGGATGACCAACCCATCCTGAAAATTTGAAATACCATATGAAGATAGAGGACAACCCAAAAGGGTATCCCCTCCATGAAGTGTTTTGAAAATTCACTAAAATCATCATACATCTACAAAACATGTGGAATATACTCATGTATAGACAATTTGAACTAAAAATTGTTGAAATACCCTCAATAGCATCTCAAAAAAACTCAAAAAACAACCCCATATGTTTCTCCTCCCCCTTTAATTATAAAACAGAATGTGATGGAACGTTTCCTAAAATAATTTGCAATGAAATTCCCCTTACCCATTGTGTGGGTGATTTGGAAGTGAAATGAATGAAGGTATTCCTCCCACTATGTTTTTTTAGAGAATCATGTATTTCTTTGAAATGGAATAACATATACTATTATGATTATAAAATATATGGTATCATTATGAAAAATATAGTTCCCCAATAAATAATAATATTCATAAAAATGACATTTTCAAATCATGAGTGGGGTTATTCATTCAATACATATGATGCTGATGAGATACATAAGATAAACAATGATCATATTAAATAATCACACAAACTTGACCAAAACATGAAGCATCACATTACACCACAAAAACTTTAATAAAATTAGGTAAGATTGGAATTGGTTATAAGGTTAAAAGACATTTCAACTCATCAAATTGTTTCTGACACTATACATACTTTTTGAATTTCACCCATTTAATAGTAAGAGAAGTCAAAGGTCACACTAACTTTGAGAAATCACCGATGAACCATAAATAGAATCCATATAGACCATTTATTTTCTAGGACTCAAAGACATTTTTATCTCCTATTATGTCAGGATAACGTTTACATTCTCATGATCAACTTAAAAACAACAATTAGAAATATCTTACCTGGTAAAAATAACATAATGGGTCTAGAAACAAAAATTTTAAATTGTCAAATATAAATAAAGACACCTCAGTATTTCCATAACAGAACTAAAATGATTCTATTAATCACCCTTGGAACTCGAGTAAACCAAAATATTATCAATGAAAAATACCAAAAAAGGGTTAAGATACTGATGTTATATTTAGTTTATCAATTCCATAAAACTGCATGTTCATTTTGTAGTTCAAAATGCATCAATATATTTGTAATAGATATAGCTACTCCTAAAATACATCGTCAGAATATCAGACTCCCCATCTCTGAGATAATAAATATGTTACTGAATATTAATCATTAAAACCCATTTTCTACTGTTAACTGGTAACATAATGAATTGAATTATAGTAAATGATACTTATACATAACTATCACTTGATTAAACTTCTGATAGACCATATATAAATAGAGTAAAACATATGAATTCATAGAAAAGACAGCAGGGGATACACTTTGAGAGACACTAGGCCCTGTGAAATGTTTTCCCATCAGGCCATCCAAAGTAATTTTGAGATCTTATATCTATGCTTCTTCTGTAGAATTTAATTTTATATAAACTAGTTTAATAACTTACACCAGATTAATTTTTAAATCTAACTAACACTATGGAGGAAGATTAGATAATTAAAAAGAGAAAATTTAAGGAAAACCCCATACAATATTGGTAAGATCATGAAAAGAGTCAATGTAATCATTCTCATCTACAATATCATAAAAAACTCCTAAGTTCATGAAGATAATTTCTTATACGACCAGACCACAGATACCCCTCTCCCAGAAACAATTGAGATCTCCCCTAAGAACCAAACAAAAAGCACACCTATGATAAAATTGAATATAATCATGGTGAAAAATAAGGAAATCCATCCTAATAAAGAGGTTAAACAAATCCATATCGAGAATTATGAAATCCCAAAAAAACTCCGAATTAGCTACCATTAGGGAACAACGACATAGAAAACAATACTATTTACCCTTCCCAAGAGCTATCTATAAATGAATTAAATATCACATTATCATTATATTAAGTATAATAACAAAAAAATGGGAGAAATAAATTTTGGGAGGCACTGGTTCCAAATCATGAAGTCCCCAGAGAATATGTAATAAATATGGTTCCTCTCACTATCATTGGACCCACATGAATAATAACTAGAATCTCATGTGCCGATTAAAGGTAAATCATTCATGAATATTTTTCTTGGATCCATATAATCCATCAATAATAAAAATTTAATGCATTATCCTTTAGAGATGATGATCCTTAACTATAAATTTGTTTAGACTTATCCAGACCGAATAGTTATAATTGGATATAATAGCTGTAACCATTACAAAATTTTGTAGGGAAGTTACTAGATTGGAAGGTGTGTATGAAATTTTCACATTGAGAGAATGTTAGGGGATCACTATTAGATGTAACTAATATTTCGAAATATTCATGTTGTTGATAACAACCTCCACCAGCCCCTTCGATTATCATGAAACTTCCTCTTCCTACCTTGCACGCCACTGAGGTAGGTACTACATAGAAGGGAAGGCACATAATTACTTACCATGAATACGATATCTTCTTTCCTCATCATAACCATGTCTAACATCTCTATATATATATTTAATTCTATAGGAAATGTACCTACAATATGATATCCTATCACAAAACATATAGTTTCTTCTAAGACATTGTCATATCATTCTTTAATGCCTCTAGGGAAAAACAAACCAACTTCATAAAACAATTAGTTTACTCTAACACTGAATGATCTCTATATTATATGCAAGGTATGTACAATTATTTTCCATTATCAATGACTTTGGTAAGAGTTGATTTAAGTAATGTGGCATGAAACTATAAGGGTCCAAGATAACATATCTATCCACATATACCATATAATTCCAATATATCTTGTTGGGACCCTTGAATAATAATGACACACACTTATCCATGATATATTCATGTATATCTAGGGATACTATGAAAGGATAGATTTTTTCACATTGTTCTACACCTATTTAGGTTCATTCCTACCTCTAATGTTTAGTTGTTTTTTTAATAAGAATTATCATGAAAAATACCTACCTAATGTGTATCCTAACTGTATATAAATATTTATTGTCATACACTTCATGAATTTGGTCAATAGTGAAAAAATCTTTAATGACACTCCCTATTGAATTCTGATCCAATGGAAGATTCCATTGAGGTGCATCCATTACATCATCTTGAAATATATGGGGAAAATATCTCAAAGAAATATCAATTTAACAATGAAAAAAATAAGAAATCAAATGATTGGAAAGTATAAGTTCAAATAAGAAAACTATATAAAAAATGAGACTAAGAATAATAACACTATATAGGTGGAACACATCACAACATCCCATGGGAGCATGAGACTCGAAACTAAAATAAATGGTCACAAACTCACCACAACCTACACATAAAAGTACAGAAAATCCATTAATCTTTCTAATAATATACAAAAACTGAGAAATATCCCCCTCTAATAACAATATGTAATGAACCTTCCTAAATATCCATGCAAATGACTACCTAACCTGACTTGTCACATATCTGAAGGGAGCTCCCTATCCCCAAATTCTAGAGAAAGGAACCCAATAATCAAAAAAATAACCAGAGGGAAATATTCCACACCATCTAAATAAGGAGATATATTATATACATAAATATATACATACCAATCATAATTATTTTATGTGAAAAATATAAAATTTATACCATAAAAATTAGGAAACACCAATATAAATACAACCCAAATGTGGAAAAAGAAACATCAAGGTTTTATTCCAATAACAAATGAAAAAATGAAAAATGAGAAATAGCTACTCCATATGATAAGAGAACAATATCCAACTATCTCACCAGTAGAAACCTGACTTAGTTGTCTGAAACCTCACTGTCTCACATCATCACCTACACTTTGACTATATTAAAATCCCAACATAGTCTAATAACTACATTATGGTTGCACACAAGGTGTGAGCTAAGATGCTTAGTAGGATCCCACCCTGGTGTTCCCTAACAATTCTATGTATGATAATCTGAACATGATCAATATAAAAAAATGAAAAATAAATAGTTAAATATATTTTAAAAAATTAATGGAAATACATTTCCCTTTTTAAATAGTTTTTAATTGTCTATGTAAAAAAATTCAAATAATCATGGTAAAATAGTTTCAATGAAAAAATATCAAAGCAGTTTTAATCATGTATCGCAAAACATATCATATCCAAAATTGAAAAAAACTTAAAGAACATGTAATATCAATCCAAGGATCACAACAGCCCATGATATATAGAAAACTCACACCCATATATAGATAATCATGTTTTATAAGTCTATAGAAATATGCATCGAATCTAGAGAATAGAGAAATACCCCATCTTGTGAACCTCCCAATTGGTCTAACATACCCCAAAAAAATAAGTCTATAGTGTAGTTCAACACTACATGAGTGAACCCTATAACAATATTAATGGATGAGGCAAATTAATACACCATCCACCTACATAATTAATTATTAATATGTTATAAATTTTTTAAATAATCTCATCAAGACCATTTCATAAATCTATTTCACAATGATTTGAAAATACCAATTCTTTAACCAAATCTAACGAAAACCAAATTTTCTCAAAAACTCATTTTCACACACACACACATGAATAAATCAGTCAATAAAGGCAAGTTATTTGTAAACCAATATATCTAAACTTGTGTAATCATTATTCATCCATCACACGATATAGATGGAACAACCTTCCTCAAACTCGAGTTTTACACACACGTAGCTAAATACATAACCTCTATAAGGAACGTAGAATTAATTATTGAGGCCCTACCTTATATTTCATCACATCAAAATGGTATTCCACAATAACCATTTTCGGAATAGTGTTTAGGTCACACATAAATCATATAATTTTCATTTACTACATCTTAAAAATAAAAGACAAACCCCTAGTTGTTCACACTGTATATTTGGAAGGGATAAAGAATAACATCAATACTAGATCAAAGGAAATAAAAAAGTAACATAATGAAGTTTATGCTATGAGAAATAATTATGATGTAGAATCATCAAAAACATGAAGAGGCACATGAAATCCACAGTGAAGATCAAATTTCAAAAAAAAACAATCTGAATAGAGAGGAGCACCTCAAATTTCCTTGGGAAATATCTTAGTTTTTTTAGAGAGAATTTATCATATTAAATGATAATATAATAATATATGAAGGTAGTTTAAAACCATTGTAATTGAACAATTCATGATGTGAACCCCTTTCATGATGTGAATTTCTAAATTTACATGTTACACTGAAAAAATTCATCACCGTAGATGATAAATAAAACTGATGGACCTTTTCATGATATAAAATTGTTTCATGGACCCTAATCCATTGATACACTAAACTGATTCATGGTATAAACCTATATACATATTCACATCATGTAACCAATTTAATATTTGAATGTGTCAAATATATAGATCATAGTACATATTCTATAAAAATATAAAATGACCTCCAATTCTTTAGGAACCTAAAGAGAACCCTAAAAATTCATTAATAAATTTATATATTGACACCATTAATTAAAAAACATATATTCCTAAACATAAGGTTATTTTCTCCCCAAAACATTGTCCATCCCCAAAGGGTTTGAAATTCACCAAAATAAATAAAAGGGAAAGAAAAATAGAGATGAGAAATACATGAATGATGGTAATGGGATGCTATATCTACTATATGTTGCTGTATTTATTGACATTCATTGGTAAATTATTTTCTTTCAAAAAAAATGTAATGCCTTTAACCAAATTTCAATAATATAATTCTAAAAAAAATCATCTCTTCAAAAGAAGCCACTGAGTCATCCTCCTTCCTCAATTCAAGTAATTGTTTTTTCATTATAAGACGAACCACCATAGAAAAATATTTATCAATAAACATACCTTTGAATTCATCCCAATCAAAAGCATGAATCTCCTCACTATCATGAATAGTTTTCACTATAGACTACCGCTGATCAGCTTCACCTAGAAAACGATAAACAACGAGAATAACCTTTTGATTTTCTGAACACCCCAAAACATTGAAAATATTTTTCAGTCCTTTTAATCCACCATACTACTAGCAAAGGGTAAGATGATCCTCTAAATGATGGGGGATGTTGCCTCATGAAATGGTCCAATAATGACAAGTTTCTCTATGGTTGATCTGGCTGATCTCGTGCATGGATACCACCACCATTTATATACAGAGTCAACTATGTCATCACCGCAATGAACTATTGTGTTCCGATTCCAACCATCCAAAGATGTGAATTTTGATTGTTGTCTTCCTCCTGAAGTCATCCCATCATAGCATCCTTGTTTACTCTATGGAAAACCATTATGAACACATAGATATCTTAGGTGAAGCAACATGGTTATCCTTAAATGCAATAATTTCAATATTAACATAAATTAATTTATGGATATTAATTTAACAATTCTCTAACTCCTAATGTTATCTAAAATGGCCTTTGATACCAAATATAAGGACCTGATCTTAAATGTTACATAATCTGGAAATAAATTAATAATTCACATTGAGGGCCTTTTCAGGTTTGGAGTTTTAGAGAATCAGGTCATAACTATTACGTTACATCTCAAAAGTTACAAAGTAGACACTTCTGCTTAGTTCCCATTTTTTTTCAAAAAATAAAAACTCATAAAAAACAGTCATGTCTAGTCCCATGTTTTAGACAACATGACCTTTCCTTGATCCCATCCTTGACCCTATTCATCTTTATGTCCTGTGAAAAAACATTTCAAAACATGGGATGATAATAAAAAGCTCAGTAAGTGTTATAAAAAAAGAAAGAAAAAATTAGTTCATCAATACATACATAACATAAGCTCCTTGACATACCTCATGAAGTCATAAGATTTATGAATCACACATAGAAAACAGAAATCATAAATGTAAAAGGTGGCATCCATATCATACTTACATTATAGCTATGATAGCTATGTAGGGAGTTACATTTAGAATACCCATAATAGTATATTCGCTAAATCTTTAAGGAGAAACATTCATGTTTACCTCTGTCACGTTACCCAATGCATTGGAGATCTATCTCAAGATCAACCACCCTAGGTTTATCACAGTACCACGCGTATACATAACAATTACCAAGAACCATAACATATTCATATCTAATAAAATAAATATACAATAAAATATAACATTTCCACATTTTAATCACAATATATCAAATAAATATAATGAAACGACAAGTAAATTATCAACACCATTTTCTATACCAAAATAAATAACAGAGTATATGGAATTTATTATCTTTTTAAAAAAATTATGACTTGTTAAGGAAGCCATAGATCAAATAATAATTGTGGCGGCGGAATGGTCATTGTCACTGCGTACATTAAAAGAAGCATTATTTTTTTCATTTATTAAAACACTTAGTAGAGAAAAGAATCCTTTTGAATAAAAGTAAATTTCAAAGGAGTTTATACACCATATAGAATAATGTTGTGTATAAAACAATATATGCCTCAATGAAAGGAGAATGAGACGAAATCCCTTAACCCGTGTCTGACTTGACCCATTTGTTCTTCAATCTCCTGAAGAACATACTAAAGTTAATTTATACTTGCTTAAAAACCGTTTTCATATTTATTATTCCTTTAATATCAATTATTACAATTTTATAAACATTATTTAATCATTTATGTTAATAATGGTTATTTTGTCGATATTTGGTATATAAGTAAAAAATGGAATTATATTTACATGTTGTCCATGTGGTCAAAAGACTATTATCTCTAGAATGGTGTTAATGATTTAGATATCATATATATATTATATATCTAGTATATATATGGGTTTATAACAGTATATAACATTTCGAGGTAAGAAATGAGTTGCACCGTTCATGGAGAGGGATAGTCGTACGTACACATGAATGCTACTTCAATTTCTATTTCATATTTTAATGGAATTAAAACATAATGGTACATAAGAATATTATAATTAGATTATAATATCATTTATAGTATCATTAAAATCATCCTTTATATGTCCCACATATGGAATTAACGATTCATACCACTTTGAGGGGGTGGTAGTCCACACATACTCAAATGAAATTATCACATTTACCCAGAATAGAAACCATAATGGTATGCTATAAATGGAAAAATAAAAAAGAAGAAAGAAAACATAAACATTATATATATAATATATAAATATAGTTCCATAATAATTGCCACCGTAAGAGGCGGTAAAGGATTATTGAACAATCATTATTTTGTGTGGGGTTAGTTTTCCATCCACAAAAACAATATGTTCTTTACCAATTAGATTGAGGTGTGTGTACGTGTAGTCAAAATCCTTCTCATAACAACATACTAGTTTATTTTAGATATCTGAGTTGTTATAAAGGAAAATAATAAAAGTGTTTAGGATTTGGAGAAGTAAATAAAAAGAAAAGAATTTAAGAGAAACTGTTTCCATTAATTAAGGTAACTCCTTTTGTTCTGAACCAAAATGACTTCTTGAAGTGACTTATGCCTAAGTAAAGGAATCTAGCTGGAATATATGGATCTTGAGAGCTTATTTGAGGAAGGGTTTTGATTAGAAAAGGTGCTTGAGAGGTGTGAGAAATGGGTTAGAGGTGATGGCTTTCTATAAGGGGAGTGGCTCTGTAGAAAGTGTGAAAATAATGTTTTATTATATAATGATTTTCAGCTTCTAATGGTCCAAAAATAATTAATGTTAAAGATAAGATGACTTGTGGTAGAAATAAAACCATCCAATAAAAATGGGAAAGGTTTTGGATATTTTTTACAATCAATAATATTATTTATTTAAATCATTTATTTATGAGGTAAACACTACACCATTATTGTGTCTTAAATAATTTTAATAAATTTTTAATGTCTAAAAATTAAAAAAATACCATGATGTCTGAAATATTATTATGTTTCTAAGAAAAATTTATAGTTAGAAAGATAACTTATATAACTCTGTAAAAATTAATTTACAAAAAGATATTTGTTTACATCATTTTTTCCTTTACATTAAGTTTATTAAAATAAAGTGTCATTATCACTCTTATGTGGCTCTATTGGGACCCAAAATAGACCCAATGATTCCCATGGTTGTTCATGAATAATAAAATAAGGTTAGGACATTAGTTAAGGTAATTCGTATTATAAGGATATTCTATTTATCTTAAATTACCCATTTTACCTATAACCGTAGAAAATAAAAGTCAAAAGTTACTATTCACCACAAATTATTTTCATCTTATTGAACCACATTTTACTTTCTAATAACTTCCATGTATGTAGGATTTTTGAAATTCAAATCGCAGAAGTAGATAAATTTCATATAGGTGAAATGGTTAATTTTCAACTACTACTTAGTGGTATCACTATTCATAAAAAATTAATGTTTTTTAGAAAAATAACAAAATTTCAGCGTAAGCAATATTTGATATCATTAATTCAAAAATGATGTTTTTTTAAAAATTTAAATCATAAATGTTGGATTAATTAATTTAAAATTAATTCTTGTTATCAAAACAAAAGCATGTTTTTAAGAAATAATAATTATCAAAAGATGGACACTTGTTTACGTCCAATTTCAATGTGAAATTACTTCCAATGACCGAAATTGGATTAAATGGTAAATATAGAATCTAATTACACTTTAAACCCAATTAGAAAGATAATCTGACCATATAAATAAATTATATTAAAAGGCAGTTTTGAATTAAAATACTATGTTATTCACTATTCATTAAAAATTGAATTTTATCAGAAAAATACCAAAATTTTACCCAAAGTGAATTTTGATCTCCCGATTCTAAAGGAAAATTTTATATGGTAAAATATTATATATAAAAGTGACCCAAACTAGATTTAAAGAGGGTTATCCATCAAAAAGCATTAAATCAACCTTTTAAAGTATATTATGCTTAAAATTAGATTCATTCACATTTGAAGCCTCTAACTTTTATTGGATAAATGTAAAAAAAATTAAAAAACATGTATAATCATATTGTAGTTAGTTCTATTCATTCCTTCCAATACAATAACTAGGAGTTAACAACCATTTAAAAAAATAATATTATATTATTATTGTGCATCGTATGATTTCAAAGAAACTCGGTGTTGCGTATCGGGTATTCCATCAATCATAGAAAACCCTTTAAAAAAATTAATATTTAATTCACAAAATATTAAGGAAAATGAAAATATATTTTTTCTTTATTTACCTTGTATGTTACTCAATTTAAAGGGAACTTTCCAATTTCATACCCATTTTCAGATACATTTGTAGTCTGTTTTAAGACACCATTATTCTTCTAAAAAATGACATTTTATCATAAAAACAATCCTTATTTTATTCCTTGGTTTATACAAAAATATTTTTTTTGTATTTTAAAGACTATAACTCTAACACCCCGAGATTTGACGAAAAATATTATTTTTAATTTCATTAATATCTTGTTTTATACGCTACACCAAAAGGAACTTTCACAACATGCATCTCTGAACTGGCTTGAATTACACGCAATCACGACCTTCCACGATAGCGTGTGTTGTACGCAACACCAAGTTTCGCTAAACAACGTTATGCTATTAAAATATTATTAAAACTAGCCGTTATGAATAGTAATAACCACTTTTTGAAATTTTGTAAATTTTAACTCTCAAAATGGACTTCATTTTTTGATTTGGAATATCGAAATTAGCTTAGGGTGAAATTTTGGTACTTTTCGAATAACTTTCATATTCTGATGAATAGTGAAAATTACTAAATTTTAATTAAAAACAACTTTTTTAATTAAAATAATTAATGGTGATAAATTATTAATTTGAGTGGTTTTAAAGTATATTTAGAATATATTTTTAAAATTTAATACAATGTTTTTCATTGGATGTAATTTCACATTTAAACCAGACATAAAGAAGTGTCAATCTTTTGATAGTTATTATCTCTTAAAAACATGCCATATGTTTTGACGATGGGAATTAATTTTTAAATTAGTTAATGTAACTGATATGTTTTGAATTTGTTAAAATAGAAATCATTTTTGAGTTCATAATATCACATATAGCATAGGCCTAATTTTTGGTATTTTTCTGGAAACTTTCATTTTTTGAGGAATAGTGAAACCACTAAGTGGTAGTAAAAAAATGAATTTTTCATAAAACTTAATTTTACCGCTTCTGTGAGTGGAATTTCAAAAATCCGAGAGACACGGTTGATGTCAGTAAGTAAAATGTGGTTCAATGAGATGAAAATAATTTTTGGTGAATAGTATCTTTTTACTTTTTTTTACCACGGTTAAAAGTAAATAGGGTAATTAAGGGTAAAAATGTTATTATTATTACCCTAACACATGTCCTAATTCTATTGGATAAGTGTAATTCGACCAAAAACAACCTTAGGAATAAAATATGATCATTTAGGCCCACTTGGATTAGATGAGGACATTTATTATTATTTAATTTAAAGAAGAGTTAAAAGAGTTAAAATCAATGTTTATTTACTCAAACATTTTTAATATAGGGTTATACATAAGATACATTCGATTGTAAATATTCATTAAACATATAATAAGATTTCCTACATAAGGATATTTTGTTTATAATTTTTAGACAATAAATAAATTAATTTATTTATGACACAATGATGATGCAGTAATTACCATAATAGTGAAAAATTATAATAATTGATATTATAAATACCCAAATAAATATAATTTTAGATTTTTTATGAATTACACTAATTTTATAGGTTAATATGACATTTTAGTATTGATTTAATTAACTTTTGCGAAAAAAAAATTCTTTTATGATTTTCACAAAAATCAATTACTAAATAGTGTCAAAATTGACATAAAATAGTTTTTAAAACAAATATTATATTATTAATTGTTATTTTATTCATAAAAAATCTAAGGTTTTGCCAAATGACATTGATAAGGTTATATATATTAATAATAAACAACTTGAGGTTCGTTTGGCTTCTTATAGTAAGTTTATTAACCTTATAGTGTAAGAACACAAGAAGACACGTTAAAAGTAAAATTATTTAACTTAATGTTAAATCTAAATGACAAGGTTAAAATAGGGACCTAAACTTGTCTAAATTCTATTGGATGAGAGGATTTCTATCCATCCCCACCTTATATTATAAATAAATCAATTTGGAGCTATTTAAAACGAAATATAACTTTATAATAAAATAATATTTTTAGTTTTCCAAAGGAGCCCCTCTCCTCCCTTATAAAAGGGCACCTCCTCCCTCTCTTCCTCACACAACATTGAGCATTCAAGCACGGCCAAACCCTGCCAAATTCTCTTCTCCACTTCCCTAGCAACATCTTAGAGGTTCTCGTATTCCTCAAAGACCAATTTTAGTGCCCTAAAAGGATATCTCAAAGAGGTGCTTCAAAGAAGAGGAGTTTCGGACACTTACGAAGCAAATCAGACCTAAGGTAAGGGAAATATCACAATATCATTTTTATCCGAGATTGTTTATACTTTAGTATTTAATAGGGTGTATTTTATCATCAACATCCATGTTTCCTCAATATGTAATATTAATTCCACTCACCTACAATTGTTTAAATCCTATTTTACCCTTCGGTGAGTTTTTAGTAAAAGATATGAAAGGAATCTTTTGTCGTTTTTCGTAAGAGGTACTTTGTTGAATTTTCTGAAAAACGTACGAGAAGAATGTTTTATTAACATATAAGACATGAATGGATTTTTGAAACATTATTTCCAAGAAGCTTCTTTTACAAGTTTTCACGTTTATTTTTAATCAACTTCTTTTAGTTTAAAATTGTATGACATGTTAAGAAAGGAAAATGTTTTTTAAGTTGAACGGATATTTTCCTCAAGAATGGAGTTCAAGTGTTTTATCAAAATTATTTTCCATCTATGATAATATAGGGTTCTGTTTCTATCACTATTATTACATTTATTTTATTATGTTGTGATGGAATTATTTTTATGAATTCCTTTATCTTATATTTGTTGTTTTATGATGTCACGATGTTTAAGATTCCCATTT
Source organism: Viscum album (assembly GCA_963277665.1). Classification (NCBI taxonomy): domain Eukaryota; kingdom Viridiplantae; phylum Streptophyta; class Magnoliopsida; order Santalales; family Viscaceae; genus Viscum; species Viscum album. The sequence continues at coordinate 1,254,217,468 of OY728142.1, read as the reverse complement.
TTAATACATGGGTTATGCTATGATGTATGGTTTATGATTTTATGGAACACATAATAATATTAACATTATGAGATGGGTGGGACCTATATCTCCCTCCAATACATTGGGTAATTATTTTATAACTCATGAGATAGACATGGCTGGAACAGTAGGTTATACCGGTTCAGTGAAACAGGACTGAAACGAGTAGGGAACTCGGTTCAGAAATGGACTTTGTCCACTAAGATAGTCTTGTAAATGAGTCTTGACTAATAAAAAATGATTCTCTATGATTATGTGTGTATTCCACAAAGTTTCATGTTTTATGTTATGATTATTGGGATTCCATTTCACTACTATGATGTATCCCATGTTATGAAATTATGCTCTCTTTTGCAGGTTAAGATTTCCAAAATGTTATGTTCTTATGAATATGATGTGATTGATTTTTCTTTTTTTTTACCCTTACTGAGCATTTTAGCTCACCCTTTTTATGTTTTCTTTTCCCCAGGATATAATGAATGGTTTTAGGTAAAAAAAAGGAAGATCTTTATGGGAGAGGTTGATGATCTTTCACCACGATTAGAAGATTATATTCCGAGTTTCCAAAGACACTAAACTATTACGGTCCTTGTGTGTGTGTTTTTGTTTTGTACTAAGTATTCTTCAAAATTAATGTAACGTCCATGTACGTCAAGATTCGGGTCTCTACAGTTGGTATCAGAGGGAAGGTTTAGTCAACCTTTGGAAACTATGATGCGAAAACATTAGTGAAATCCCTAGAGATATTTCTAAGTATGTCTAGGGATGTCCCTAATGATAAGTATATGTATAGGATATAGTGCTAGAACTATGGTAACGATATTAGATTAAACCAAAGATGTTAGATATTGAAGTTACTCCCCCTTTATTATGATTTTTTCCTCTCACACTATTCTTTTCGGGTTTTAGGAAATGGCTGGAAACAGGATGAATCATGATAATGGAGGATATGATGGACAATGGATTGATATTCTTCATGAGCAACCATTTGAAATGGGATTTGGAAGTCCAAACATCATTATTATGCCGAATCATAAATCTCATAATATGATCAATATAGTAAAATTTGGTAAGTTTTCTGACTCGGCTAAGAAGAGAAAGATGGAGTTTCATGATGATCATAGAGGAAAGAAAGTAAAATTTCCCCTATGTAAATCATGTGGGAAGAGGCATCAAGGAGAATGTTTCAAAGGAACTGGAAGATTCTTTGGGTGTGGAAAATAAGGACACAAAGCTAGTAAGTGAAAAGGAAAAGGTTTAGTTAACACCAGGGATGAGGATAATGGTATTTCTACGACATCAGCAATGGTTAAATGTTTTAAATGTGGAATGTACGGGAATTATGCAAACCAATGCCCTAAGGGAAAGTCTCATGAAGAGAATCAGTACGGTCATATGGGTAGTATTTATGTTGATGATGATGAAGAGACTACAAATGATATGTGAGATGAAAGAATTGTTGATGCTCAGTCAATGGTTTAAGAAGGTAGTGGAATGATTACATGTTTATCAAGTGTAATGTTGTATAATTAATCTCATGGTACTATGGAATAAAGAGACATCTAAGGATTGTTACAGTATTGTCATTCCTTATGTTTTGAAAGTGTATGATAAATGGTACCAGTATCCATTAAATGTTATTCAGATATTTTGGGAATGTAGATGATATACGCATAATGAAGGGATAAAGAGAAAATTAAATTTTTGATAGTAATCATGAGTTCATGACTGATATAAGGAAATAGTTATATCATGGTTTGAGTATGTAGAATTTTGAGGATTTTGGTACGTGGAAAATGATAACTTTTAACTGGATTCATGTTTCCACTAAGGGTTAATGGGTATTCAAGAGAATACATGATTAAGGCCTTTGAATGTTTGGAATGTGACCAACAAGACATATCTTATGATATATGGGGATCAACGATGGTATTAAATCTCTGGTAATCGTTTTCACTATATTATGAGAGTGGACTGCTGTATTATGGATAAGCCTAAAGATTGTATTGGATTATGTTGGACATAAGTTAGTATTGTTTACGGATAGATGTTTTTTCGATATTATTGATGGGATGTTATAGTAATATAGTTTTAGAAAAATGACAACCTGCAGGACGGGTGACAGCCCATCGCGTCGGAGAAGGCTGTGGGAATCGAACCCACAACCGAAATGCGACTGGCGTTTATCGCCTACCACTTGCCTACAGGAAGTCCCTGTTTAGTAGAAACAAGTTTTATTAAGCAGTATGATATATGAAGTATAAGTCCATCATTAATCTCATTATAGATGGACTTATGTATTTTTTGATAACTTTTCTAACCTTTTATTTGAGACAGATGGAATGACCCATCATTCTATCACATGATCTGTTAACACATCACGAATGACAAATTCAACTTCATTTATTTAAGAGATGGTTAGATTTCTAACCTTAGTTCATCACAAATTTATGGCTTTGTGATTTCTGGATTTTCCATAGCCATGTTCTCGACCACTCTCTATCAGAACATGATGGTTAGATTTCTCTTCCATATCCATATTTTCACCTATGTGAAAACCCAGTGATTAGTTTATTTGGGAAACCGTTACGTTTCATAATTTTGTTTTTAAATAATGGTTTTGGTATTCCTTTTTACGATGTGGGTTTCTATCAAAGAAACTTTCGAATAGTAATCCATTTATAACCCCGACGAATTTCGAGGGTGAAATTCATTTTAAGGGTGGTAAAATGTAACTCCCCGAGATTTTACGAAAAATATTCTTTTTAATTTCATTAATGTCTTGTGTTATACTCTACACCAAAAGGAGATTTCATAACACACATCTATGACCTGGCTTGAATTACATGCAATCGCGACCTTCCACGATAGCGTGTGTTGTACGCAACACCAAGTTTCGCTAAACAACGATATGCTGTTAAAATATTATTAAAACTAGTCGTTATGAATAGTAATAACCACTTTTTGAAATTTTTTAAATTATATCTCTCATAATGGACTTCATTTTTGGATTCGGAATATCGAAATTAGCTTAGGGTGAAATTTTGGTACTTTTCGAATAACATTCATATTCTGATGAATAGTAAAAATTACTAAATTTTAATTAAAAACAAATTTTTTAATTTAAATAATGAATGGTGATAAATTATTAATTTGAGTGGTTTTAAAGTATATTTATAATATATTTTTACAATTTAATACAATTTTTTTCATTGGATGTAATTTCACATTTAAACCAGACATAAACAAGTGTCAATCTTTTGATAGTTATTATCTCTTAAAAACACGCCATTTGTTTTGACGACGAGAATTAATTTTTAAATTAGTTAATGTAACTGATATGTTATGAATATGGTAAAATGGACATCATTTTTGAGTTCATAATATCAAATATAGCTTAGGCCTAATTTTTGGTATTTTTCTGGAAACTTTCATTTTTTGATGAATAGTGAAACCACTAAGTGGTTGTAAAAAAAATTAATTTTTCATAAAACATAATTTTACCACTTCTGTGAGTGGAATTTCAAAAATCTGAGATACACGTTTGAAGTCATTAAGTAAAATTTGGTTTAATGAGATGAAAATAATTTTTGGTGAATAGTAACTTTTTACTTTTTTTTACCACAGTTAAAAGTAAATAGGGTAATTAAGGGTAAAAATGTTATTATTATTACCCTAACACATGTCCTAATTCTATTGGATAAGTTTTATTCGACAAAAAACAACCTTAGGAATAAAATATGATCATTTAGGACCACTTGGATTAGATTAGGACATTTATTATTATTTAAATCAAAGAAGAGTTAAAAGAGTTAAAATCAAAGTTTATTTACTAAAACATTTTTAATATAGGGTTATACATAAGATAAATTCGATTGTAAATATTCATTAGAAAGATAATAAGATTTCCTAAATAATGGTAATTTATTTAAAATTGTTAGACATTAAATAAATTAATTTATTTATGACACAATGATGATGCAGTAATTACCATAATAGTGAAAAATTATAATAATTTATATTATAAATACCCAAATAAATATAATTTGAGATTTTTTATGAATTCCACAAATTTTCTAGGTTAATATGACATCTTACTATTGATTTAATTAACTTTTTGCGAACTAATTATTATGTTATGAATTTCACAAAAATCAATTACGAAATAGTGTCAAAATTGACATAAAATAGTTTTTAAAACAAATATTATATTATTAATTTTTATTTTATTCCTAAAAAATCAATGGTTCGGCCAAATGACTTATATAAGGTTATATATATTAATAATAAACAAATTGGGGTTCTTTTGGCTTCTTATAGTAAGTTTATTAACCTTATAGTGTAAGAACACAAGAAGACACTATAAAAGTAAAATTATTTAACTTAATGTTAAATCTAAATGAGAAGGATAAAATAGGAACCTAAACCTGTATAAATTATATTGGATTAGAGGATTTCGATCCATCCCCACATTAGCTTCGAAATAAATCAATTTGGAGCTATTTAAAACCGGATATGACTTTATAATAAAATAATACTTTTAGTTTTCCTAAGGTTCCCCTCTCCTCCCTTATAAAAGGGACCTCCTCCCTCTATTCCTCACACAACTTTGAGCCTTCAAGCTCGGCCAAACCCTGCCAAATTTTCTTCTCCACTTCCCTAGAAACATCCTTGAGGTTCTGTTCTTCCTCAAATACCAATTTTAGTGCCCTAAAAAAAGATCTCAAAGAGGCGCTTCAAAAAAGAGGAGGTTCAGACACTTATGAAGCAAATCGGACCTAAGGTAAGGGAAATATCACAATCTCATTTTTATCCAAGATTTTTTATACTTTAGTATTTACTGGGGTGTATTTTATCATCCACATCCATGTTTCCTCAATATGTAATATTATTTCCATTCACCTACAATTGTTTAAATCCTATTTTACCCTTCAGTGAGTTTTTAGTAAAAGATATGAAAGGAATCTTTTGTCGTTTTTCGTACGAGGTACATTTTTTACTTTTCCGAAAAAAGTATGAGAAGAATGTTTTTTTAACTTATACGACATGAATGGATTTTTAGAACATTATTTCCAAGAATATTCCTTTACATGTTTTCAATTTTATTTTTAATCAACTTCTTTTAGTTTAAAATTGTATGACATGTTAAGAAAGGAAAATGTTTTTGATGTTGAAATGATATTTTCCTCAAGAATTGAGTTCAAGTGTTTTATCAAAATTATTTTCCATCTAAGATAATATACGGTTCTATTTCTATCACTATTATTACATTGATTTGATTATGATGTGATGGAATTATTTTTATGAATTCCATTATCTTATATGTGTTGTTTTATGATGTCACGATGTTTAAGATTCCCATTTTTATTACATGGGTTATGCTATGATGTATGGTTTATGATTTTGTGGCACACATAAGAATGGTATCATTATGAGATGGGTGGGACCTATAGCTCCCGCCAATGAATTGGGTAAAGATTTTATATCTAATGAGATAGACATGGCTGGAACGGTAGGTTATACCAGTTCAGTGAAACAGGACTGAAACGAGGAGTGAACTCGGTTCAGAAATGGACATTGTCCACTAAGATAGTCTTGGAAATGAGTATTGACTAATAAGAAATGATTCTCTATGATTATGTGTGTATGCTACAAATTTTCATGATTTATGTTATGATTATTGGGATTCCATTTCACTACTATGATTTATCCCATGTTATGAAATTATGCTCTCTTTTGCAGGTTAAGATTACCAAAATGTTATGTTCTTATGAATATGATGTGATTGATTTTTCTTTTGTTTACCCTTACTGAGAATTTGATCTCACAATTTTTCTGTTTTCTTTTCCCCAGTATATAAGGAAAAGTTTTAGGTAAAAAAAAGGAAGATCTTTATTGGAGATGTTGAAGATCTTTCACAACGATTAGAAGATTATATTCTGAGTTTCCAAAGACACTAAACTATTACGGTCCTTGTGTGTGTGTTTTTGTTATATACTAAGTATTCTGAAAAAGTAATGTAACGTCCATTTACGTCAAGATTTGGGTCTCTACAATAACATTTCTTTAAACCACACTAATGTTTATCATTTCTAGCGTTTCAGAAATGCTCTTTTTACATGTTCTCACTTCAGTTAGAAATAATTTATGCCTCAAATATAATTTTATTTTACCACCCTTTTATTTTATTGAATATTCATATTTGGAATATGAATTTATGAAATATAAAATTGAATTTACAAAATAACTCTTCATTCCAAAAGTAAAAAGAGTATTCCATCCAAGCATTTGTCATTGATTTTTATACTAATTTCATTCATGTCTATGATTAAAATATTTTAAATTGTTATGAGACACCATAAATTATTTATGTGTTTTTATTTGACATATTTGGAATTCATAGGATATAGTATGTGATGGGTGGGGACCACTATAACCCTTTGATGAATCAGTGGGTCTCATGAGACAAACTACAATTCGTTTAGGCTGAGGCATTACCTAATTATTTTAACTTCTTGTTTGTGGTCATGATTATATGTTTTTGAGGTTTGGAATTATCCATTCCATTGTTATGAAATTATTAATTGTTAAATCATGTGATTATTCGTCTATTAGAAAATATATGGTTATGTTTCATGTGATTACTTGTATGAAATTATTTATCCATCTTCTTTCCTTCTATAAAATGCTCATGATTATGTTTCACTGGCAAGTGTTTCAACTATTCACCATGATTTATTGTTTATATTTATGATAGCTTCCATTTAATTTCTTACCATTACTAAGAAAGTGAGTTCACCACTTTCTGATGTTATATTTTTTTCCAGGATGCAAATATATATATTTTGAATGGCCTAAAAGGATAATCTATTTGTTATGGGTGCTTCCAAAATAGATTCAATGTTGTTTTTCTTTTGAATTTATAATGTAAAACATATGTCTATATCTAGAAATAAAAAATTAAAAAACAATCCAGTACTTTGGGATGAAAACACTTATTCATATTGCCTATGTAATGATTTAAGGCACGAACTCCGAGCTACATGGTTCAGGGTCTTTAAAGTGGATATCCAAACATGTTTATTTGAAACCTTTGAAACTACATCTAGAAAACAAATATTAGGGAACATAACCAAAAGGTATAGTTTTAAGATTATAATAGTAGATATTTCTAGAATTTAGGTTTGGTATAAATTTTGTGGGTCATTATATGGATACCTCCATGTTTGGATACTACCAGTGGACATGGTTTTGGCACAAATTTACTTTAGAGTAATAACTCTGACAAGGTGTATCGAGCCATACATGACGTAACCTAGTACACAACAACAAACCTTACTAAACACTTCATCTGATACTCCTTGGGAATATTCATAGGATAATTAATTTTTTTTGTAAAAAATTATTAAGGATTTATAAGTAAATATTGTCATAAAGAAAAATTATTATGATTATAAGATTATATACACATAAATTTTTGATTTATGTTAAGCATTTAACTAGTTTTGGGATTATACATTACATTTCATAATGTTATGATATAACCTAGTATATGACATTTTTTATAAACAGGTCCTAGTAGATATAATAGGAACAACATCAATGCACATAATCCAAAGAGTAATAATGACAATTTAATAGATGTGTTTAAGCTAGTCTTTCAAATGGTTCAAGTATCTGAAACATTCTCATCTTATAGTGATATAATATCATGTTCTAATGAGAAAAAGAAATAATTATCTATGCATTATATATTCATAGGGGATCATGAGAACGACAGTAAAACTAGGAAAAATTTTGATAAAGGAAAGAAGAAAAAGATCTATTTTCACACATATGATAATTGTGTAAAGAAAACCCTGGGTATTTACTTAAAATGAATGATAATTTAAAATATGTTTGGAGATAAATTCTACCATGCTTCTGATTGTAATGTCAAGAAATATGATTCCAATGTACAATTCTCTAACTACAATTTTATGGGACACTAAAAAAATCAATTTATCAATATTAAAAGGAATTTACCCCAATATATGATAATGTGTAATGGTCATGATTATTCAAGTAATATAGGAAAATACGATTAAAAAATCTGAATGTGTTTGGATTCCAGAATATGTTTTATTTGAGTATTTTATCAATAATTCTTGTGATAAAATAATCATGATATATATAAGGATTATACTTCAGTATATATTCCTTGTGTATTTGGATGAATCCATATTTTCATTACAATTAAAAGTTGTCATGGTATTCATATATTTTGTAGGTGGGATTAAGAGATACATTATTTTTGGATTCTCATGATAGGTTATAGATTTGGAAATTTGGTGACCTTCTTTCTAAATTTTTGGTCACCAAAATACATGTTTTGGAAAAGTATTAATATTAACTACTCATAGAATTGATCAAGTTAATAATTGGGAATTATTTTCCATATTCAAACCTTCTTGGTTTCATTAAAAATTTAATGGTTTATTAAATTACTTAAGGGACATATAATTTGTTAAAATTTCATCAGGTGAGAAATATTCATCTTGGTAATTCTTTTCTATGTGTAAGGGATAAATTGAAAATATTTCGAAACATAACTAATGGATGTGATTATATTTATGACATGGAAATTAATCAATTAATTTTATTTCTCTACTTCAAATTTATATATTAAAAGAATAAGTTAACTCTAGAAAGAGTATTTTAGAACAAAAATGTCATTCATTTTCTTTTACATCAAACGAATCAGTGGAATTTTAGCTGATCACAAGATTTATGGTTTTGTTATGGTTATTATTAGAATGACCATGTTATCTATCACTATCCATCAGGACATTATATTTATATTTCTCTTTCATTTCAATGATATCACTTTATATTAATGGTTTCCTACCTAAAATACCATTTTCAAGGTGACTATCTCTGTTCCCTATCCTTATTATTAATTGGATATTTTATTATCCCTATTTTAGATGTGGGCCACCCAAAGAGAAATTTTGAAGTCTATACCATTTATTTTCTTTGTAAAATTTCTATTATTTTGGAATCAATTAATTGAAGGATAGAAAATACAACACCCCATGATATTACTATATGTATATTTTTAAATTCATTTTATTCGATAACTTCTTACCTGAACAAATGATTTAAATATTATTATTTTTATTTTTATATTTATGTCCTAGATCATTGTAATTATTGGAATTAATTACATTAACTAAATTATGAATTTATTTATTACATAAATTTATAATATTAAATAATTTCATACAAATTGATTATAAATGAAATCCAATTGATCCAAAAGGATATATTCTTATAAAAACAATTTTTATGACCATAACAACAATTTATATTAATAAATAAAATTAATCACCTATATTGATATATATTAATGAAAATTATGTATTATATATTTAATCAAATATTTTTACATTCATCAAAAAAATTAGAGGCCCAAGATAAAAATAAAACCAATTTTTTAAAAAAAGGAAATACATTTTTACACAGAGTTTTAACACATTTTATTAGGTAATTGAATTAAAAATTATTTTTGAATCATTTATAATTATATTTTAAAAAATAAACATTATGTTGAAATGTTTGTTATCAAAAAATTTTGTTACATTTGTGATATGTTTTATTTTTAATGAATATTAATGTGACCATTGGAATAATAATGTGAACTTTAGGAATAGTAATATGTCTACCAGATCAATAACATACCTATTAAAATAAAAATACAATTTAGGCATCATATAGATAGTAATATTATATAATAATACTATAGTATAAGTAAATAAAATTTTTTAGAAAACTTTTTATAAGTGTTGATTTTGTATAAAATATAATTTTTTTTATTTTATAATTAATATAATTATTAAAAATAAAACATTTATTTATTATATGAATTACAAAATCAATATTGTGTCTCTTATAAATAAAAGATAATACTATGATACCTTATATAATTTTACAAAATTTTAGGAAGTTAATTATAAATTTTAATTAGTATTTCTCAAATAAATGATGATTTTATTTTCAAAATAAATTTGTAATATGTAGAATATTATTAAAAATGGATTTAATTTTCTAATTCTACACATTGAATTTTTTTTATGATATTTTCTTTAAATTAATTGATTTTTTTGTATATTAAAATACCGAAATTTATAGTATAAATACATTATACGTTTAATACAATATTCCTTGAATTGTTTATGATATAATCACTATAATCTATAAATAATATTAACTATTTTAATATATATCATGGTAATTATCAAACTATTCACTATATTTATAAAAAATAATGAAAAAATGAATAATATATTTTAAAAACACCCCACTCTGCCAATATAAAAGCCACCCCTCAACACCTATTCTCATTACACATCCAAAGCCTTGAATATTTCACATATTCTGAAACATTTATCTCCCAAACCACACCCACACATTTTTTTATTTTGGGTATCATAAAATTACCATTTAAAATTTCCATAAAGAGGTTCTCGTGGAGTAGAATTCAAGAGGCAAATCATATCTCGTTCTCCATCAATTTTTATTTAAATTTCTTTACTTATTATTTTATTCGAAACTATTATGTAAACACATAAAATATAATTCAATTATCATATATATACTATAATTTTCTTCATTCAATTTAATATCAATCATCAAACCCCTTCTACCCCCTTTTATTCAAAAATAATAATTCATTGTCCGTGTTGTGCTGATTTACCACCATCATGGATGACACAAATTAATTTACCATTACCACCTTCGCAGCTGGTAATAAAAAAATTATTATGGTTAAATATTACTTTATTATAAATAATATAAGTTATTTAATGTTATATAACCATTATATATTAATGATTTACCCTAAAAAGGAAAATTTGATTACTGATGATCGAAAAACGTCAAAAATAATCTAAATGATTATCACAAAAATTATATTTAATGATTCACCCTCATCCCAAATAGAAAAATTGAATTATATAATAAATTTATGTTATTTATGTTAATTAATAACATGTAAATTCAATTCCTGATATTTTACCCATTCCACATGATCTTTTATACTTGTATAGAAGGGAACAAATCATAAAAACAATGAAATTAAAAACTTATGAACGAAGAAACTGAATATTATAACTCATAAAATAGTTCATAAATGAACATAATTAAATTATCATAAACTAATACATGTAAAAAAACTTATGAATTAATTAATTAATTGTTATAATTTGATTATCTAGGATATTAAGATCAATAGATAAAACACTTTCGGACATAAGGTATGGGTTTTCTCATCTCACTTTTATTTTAATGAAATATGCCTAGTTCACCACTATATATTATTCATCTTGTACATTTAATACCCATTTATTTTTTATATCATTAATGTATTTAATTTCATGTTATTTAGTATTTCATTTTATGATCATGAATTTTATAGGGCATGGGGTTCGACTGTTTGAAAAGTGGTAGGGGTTTCTTCTCTAACCTCTATTTTTCATTCATGTTACGCTATCTCACTATTTTACCTAATTTTGTTAATTTTTATATTTATATAATTATTATATATTATATTTATATGTTACAATGTAATATACCTAGATCATTTCATCTTTTTTTAAAGTGATAATACACTTTTTATAAGGCTTCCTTCTAAAATCTACACAATAAGAAAGCCATATTTAAGGGAACATTCCAGTTTCTTATCAATTTTAATTTAAATAAATTATATAAATAAATACTCATTTTTTATAAAGTTACTCATTTTATCAAGGAATTATTTCCCTATTAAAAACTAGTTTTATTAAATAATTACTCCTTTTTCAATTTTAAAGGTTATTTTGTATTTCCCTATGAACCCCACTAAAGATGATCATTTTTAATGTTTATAAAATACCTTTTTACTGGTTTATACTTAATATGGAAATCATTTATGAAAAAATATATAATTTCATTTTCCATCCGTTTTATTTTTTTGAATATACATGTTTATAATCTGATTTTATAATAAATGAAAAGAATTTTCCAAAAGAAATCATCTTTTCGAAAGTAAAAAAAGTATTTCTATCATGAATATTTCAATAAATTTAGTAGAGTGATTTAATCTATATTTATGAATCAATTATGTAAACAATTTTTTTGGGATACTTTGATTTAAATATATATTTTTATTTGGCCTATGAGAAATGTATATATCTTGGTAAGTGATGGGAGGGGCCTGTTAAAGCTCTTTGATGCAATAGCAGGTCTCATAGGTAATACAAGACTGTGTTTTGAATGGGGCATTACCCATTTATGTAGAAATATCAGTTGAGGAATTGATGTTTTCTTATGTTTTCTGGAGTTATGAATTCTAAAATTATGACACTAGTAATTTACTAATCATGTAATTATACAACTCATATAATATACATGGTTAGGTTTCATCTAATTATTTATATAGAATTATTTATTCATCTTTTATTCCATTTATATTACGCTCAACATTAAGTTTTATTCTCATGTGTTTCAGTTATTCTCCTTGATTTATTATTTATGTTTATAATAGCATCTACTATATTATTTACCCTATCTTTGTATCTGAGCACATCCATTTTTTTATGTTCTTTTACCCAGGATGTGAAGACGCATTTTATGAATTAATTTTAGGTATAAAATAATAGTTATGGATGTTTCTATTATAATTTCATGGTTCTTCCCTTTCATGTTTTAATGTAAAAAATTGATTGATTCTTGTTTTCAATAACTACTAAACTATTTAGTCATTTGGTATGCAAAGACATGTTCATAGTAACAATGTATTGATTTAAGGCACCAGCTATGGGCTCCTAGAGTCGGGGTCTTTACACATCCCATCTAATAGTTGTTTAGAAATACATAACCATTATGGGGGATCTATAACAACCCATATTTTACATAAAATAACTATTAAAATAATATAACAATTTAAATAATACATCTTTTAGTAGTCAGTCAAACCAAGGACTAAAAGGTTTAGTGTCTTCGATGTTAGCTACAGAAACATATCATTTTACATCACTTCTAAATATTTCATGTTATTCATGATCCTCTAGACAATATTATAGAAATATCAGATGATATAATTTTCTTCATAACTAGTTTATTGGAATCATAAGAGAATGTTTTCCTAAAATTCCTAGAAAGAAAAACATTTCATAAACTAGAGTTTAACATTATGAAGACACAAATATCATAAAAAATTATTATACAATATTAAATGATAATTGTTAAACATTATTATGTAACTTGTGAACGTAAAACGGTTATTATGGAAGCACGTAAGATATGATAAATCTCAAAAAACATATCAATAGTCATATAACATGTGATAAAGATATAAAAGTGAAAAATAGTTGAAAAATAATTCTTCATCTTGATAAAAAAAAATTTGGGAAATAAAATTCATCCTGAATACATAGCATATCAAGATGAAAATCATGTATATCATTGATAAAATATAAATAATAAATGTTTGTATCAATTATAAACAGATGAAAATTTGATTTAGAAATGATAGTATACCCTTTCTTATCTAATAAAACTAATTATATACATGCCTATAAATTTGAGAAAACTCCTCATGCCCATTACTGTGTGAAAAAATATCTTTTTAATGACTGACTACATTAGGATATATGAGATTATGTTAATTCATTAGAAGTTGATATAATACCCCACCTATTATAATATATACATATGTGTTCCAAAAAAATAAATCATCTCTTTATCTTAAATTACCAAAAAAAATTGGTTTCTTATACATCTTTCATAACATGAAATTAATAAATCATAAGATATTAAAATATATTTTTTCAAATGGAATCATAACATAATAAGAATTAAAGGATGATCAATATATCACATTATTTGTTATAAATGTTGGAGGAAAAAATTTATTTTAAAATACATTTATAGCTTTTAAATTTAGAGGAATAATTAATAATTAAGAATATAAATTAATCAATTTTTCTAAAATAGTAAGAAAAAAAAACTTAAAAAATATAATTTATAATTAAAACCTAATAATTTAAATGACAAAAAAACCTAAATTTATAAAAAAATGAATTAAACATGTTTTGAAAACATTTTTTACAAAGAATTATCAATAATCAATTCATGAAACAAAAAAAATATTTATAAAAATTATTGTGATAATAATATTAAAATTATTGCTTTTGAACCAAATAATAATTAATAATGTATCCCAGAAAAAATGTCATGTATAAAATGAAAATGTTGAGTGGTTGATAAAAACATTTATTTTGAAAGAATGGAAAATCTTTTCGAACCTTTTGAAATGACATTTCTAAAAATAATTATTAAAATTACGTAAAATAATCAATACAAATTGATATTATAAATTATTACAATAATATTATATGATAAATATAATCTTTCCAATAAGAGTGGGGAAAATTTGTAAGAAGGAATATATTGAGAGGGAATACATGACTCATTGGTTTTAATGGGATTTATTCTAAAAATCAATATAGTATTATTTTTGACATAATTTTTTCAATTATTTTTATGTTGAAAATGAGAAATAATTTGAAAAAAATAATAAAATAAAATAAAAAAGTAAAATATTCGAATGTATAGTATATGTAAAATATTTAATATTTTATTCATGTATGAAAGGTTCTGATCCAATTAATTATATATCGAGTCGATGAAACCCTTACTAGTTTTGTAGCTTCTGAATTGAAACTCCTGGAGGGATAAAACATTAAATAGAAAATTTTATATCATATTCTATATTATAATAATGATAAAAATGATATTGTGGAACTATTTTCTCAAATTAATAAGAGACATGGTGTTTAGTATCAACAAGTTTCAAGGGATTCAAATCTGTGTCAATGAATCACTTACATGTTGTGAATCATTAAAATAAAATACCTTGAACGGTAGGGTTTTCAATTTATCATTATGTGAAATTATAAAAATATTATTGCTCCTATTATATCTCAAATATTCTTTTTATAAACCACATGACAATAATAATTTTCCTAAAATAAAACATGTCTCAAATGTAGGATGTGATATACAAAAAAATGTTACCTTATTTTTCGGTATGGTTTATAACTATATTATATCCTATAAAATAGACATAACTTATATAGAAACTAATTTCAGAAACATTCTCATAAAATTTACCCTTTATAATCCGTATGTATTATTATCTATCAAGAGTAAATCAATTAGTTATAAAGTATTAGGACCATCAGGTTTTAATACCTTTATCCTTTTTGCACTTGTTTTTAAAAGTTCATATCATTGCCCATAATTTTATAAAAAAATAATTATTAATATGTAATTTAATATTATTTTATATATAACATATATTTAATTAATTTAATTTTATTTTATTCAATATATATTTTGGTTATGTTATATGAGAATTGTACTCCTAAATTCTTTTTTTATAATTTTTAGCGAATGAAAATATTACACTAATAATTTCTTATATACATAATATAATTTTGGAATAACTATATAATATTTGTTTTTTTATATATTATAATAATATAATTTTTATTTCTCTTTTATTCATCTATAATCATATTTTAAATCATTTTTCTTGCAGGTTGAAAAAATTCCCCAAACATGAACAAGATTTAACTCGATTAGTGAGTATGGATAAAAGTTGTTTATATTGAAAAAATATCTCCATAAAAGAATAATAATTAATTTACATTAATATTTTAATGATATTATCTAGATTATATTATCTTTTTATTAATAATTAAATAATATAATAAAAATGAAAACTGATTTCTCGTACAGAAGATAGTCTGCACAGAGACCAGATTAATGTTATTCTTTATTATTGAATAGAAATTAATAAATGAGGGTTATATCATTAATATAGCAATATTTTATTATTTCAATGACATTATAGTAATAATTTTATTATTGTGACATGATATTTGGATGTGTAATGTTAATAAAATATAAAATAAGTAGAAAACAATTACACGAGAGATTTTATTTCTTTCTTGAAAATCCTCGTGATAATTGACGGGATTAAGAAAACTATGGTTGATATAGTGATTATTATTTTAGGATATTTTTATATATAGAGTAAAATGCAAAATATTATTAGAGAACATTATATATAATAGTGTGTTAAAATTTCTGTAAGTGATTCCATTTTATAAGATTGAAAAAGGTTTCTTTTGAAAACAACCTTTATATTTTAATAATTTGAGGACATTATTCCAAGGAAAGTGGCTCTAATGATTGGAAATAATTTATCTTGGGGGTATTTTGTTGGACAAAGATTCAAATAATTCCTTATAATAATGTTTTATACATGTTATATGGTTTTCACCATTATGTTTTTACATTTTACTCACTTAATTTTAATCTAGGAAACAAGTTTTTAACTAAGTGATTTTATGTTTTATTAAAAATATCAATTAACCAAAAAAATGTTATAAAAACTCAGTTTCACCTCTATTTAAAATAATGAAATTTATAAATATTATGAAATTAACTAATAATTGTAAATAAATTATGTGTAAAAAATTGTTTTGGTAGAAAAAAGATATTCTTAATGTTGTGGTTTATTAATATTATTTAGTAGTGATATCAAATTAAAGTAGTGGCATTATATTTATTTATATATATAAAAAATATAATATTTATTATTTAATATATTTTAATTTAATTTATTTCATATAAGTCCCATGAAATTATTAAACTAATACTATAAAAATATGTTTTCACCATTATTGGGGAAATTAACATTAATCCCAAAAATATAATTTCATAACTAAAAATAATAATTTTAATATTAAATGATATGAAAATTATACTCAAATATAATAAAAAATTTATCAAATTTCCATTCTATGTGTATGGAATGTTAGTTTTATCCGAACATCTTGTAATACATAAAAACACACATTTAACGAACATTATTTTAAGAAAACTGATTTTTGATTATGATAGATTAATAAATTTCAATGATTAAAATGAATTTAAAATAATTTTTATTTTTTAATTATTATATATTAAAAAATAAAATAAATAAATCATCATTTTATCCTTATATAATTAATTCAATAAAATAGTCAAAAAATTATTTTCATGTAAAATGCTCCGTAAATGAGAAAAACGATTCCCATGAGATTATAAGACCAACATATTATATTAAAATAAATTATTATATTATATAATACATAATGTTTTGGAAATTGTTTAAAAAATATCTACATAAATTAATAGTTATAGTATTAAAAAATACATCCTTTCAGTATTCACTTAATTTCTTTTTGGAAAACATAAATAATATATACAATTCTAGTTTTTTTGGGACGAATTGAAAAATTAATTTTACTTTTTCAAATTTATAATTTAAAATTTTAAAATATATAATTTTAAAATATTATATATAATATAAATAAAATGTTATTTATTAAAAATAACCTTTTCAATATTAAATACAATAAAATATTTACCATCTAAAGGTAATAAATATTAATGGTTTCATATGTTATTATTTATTATATATTAATTAATAATATATTATTAATGTTATTTGGATTTTATACATTAGGTGTACTATCAGATGAAATATTAAATAACATATTATTTATTTTAATGGATCCAAAACCCTGAGTCGTTATATTCTATATCCTTAAATAAATTTTATTCTCTAAATATTAATTATAATTTTCTAATAGATCAGTAATTGGATTAATTTGAAACTAATGATATTTATTTAGCAAATATATCCACCAAAATTATCATTGGTAAAAATAAGAAACCCATTGTCGTAATTTTGCATTATAGATTTTCTTATAGACATACACTTGACAACTTCATTTTCATGATCATGATTCAACAAAATTCTAATAGAATGGTCATGATAATATCCAAAAGAATTAGAGTATCTGAATATGAAATCATAGTTCTAATATTTCTTATCCAATGACACATTCCTTTTTACCAATTTATACATATATTTAAATTTGTACATACTTAGATAATCTTATAACTCTTTTAGGTTTACGTAGTTTATATTAATTTGGGCTATTTTATACATATCAATTTATTCTATAAAAATAACTACACAATAATTCCTTCATAGCAGTTTAAAAAAATAATATGATCAACCAAATTATATCTTCTGGGAGTGATGGACCAGGTGTATAGTTATACCTCTTTTCCTACCCCAGTTGGCAATTGAGTTAAAACCCATAACTATCTTTTAATGGATAATATCCCTTGGTACATCTAAGATTGATCCTGGATCCACTTGTAGTATAAAAATGGTTGTATTTGAAGGTCACATCATCTACTCATATATTTTTATAAAACAAATAATAGAATATAACGCATAGGCTCAACCCTATGGTATTAACTAAGGTTCTCTAACACAAATAGAAAAGTTTTCTAAAACAATCTGAAAAAATAACAATACTATTATCTAAAATAACTATATCGTTATATGATACCATCTATAGTGAATAATTCTATCCATAACATTTATAGTACAACAATTTGGTGAATTAATTCATATATCTCAAAATAGTCACTCAAATAAAAAACAAAAAGTTTTAATTTCATAGAGATTCGCTACATAAAATTATAATTTCATTTCACTTGAGAACTTTTCACTATAATTATTCTCCTATAGAACCTTTTACCTTAATATCACATAATAGAATAATGGCCATATCCTAGGAATTGGAATGATAGGAATGGGGTGACCTTAAACACAAATAAAGGGGAAAAATATTATGACATTAAAGAAAACATTAGGGTGACATAAATATCTTAATAAATGATCAAATATCCCCTATATTATCATAATAAATCAT
This sequence comes from Viscum album, assembly GCA_963277665.1. Classification (NCBI taxonomy): domain Eukaryota; kingdom Viridiplantae; phylum Streptophyta; class Magnoliopsida; order Santalales; family Viscaceae; genus Viscum; species Viscum album. The sequence continues at coordinate 1,254,198,581 of OY728142.1, read as the reverse complement.
GGTAGAGTATCATAATATGTTTTCATGACCATTATGTTATCACATATGACATTTCAAAACTCAAAAAACATATCCAAATTCATATAACATATGATCATGATATAATAGTTTCAAATATTGGAAAATATGTCGAAATTGTGATAACATGTAATATCAGGGAAAAGAAATGCATGATGAAAACATATCATAACATGGAAGAAACTTTGGATTTTGTCATTAATTGATATAAAATCACAATATTGTGGGACAACCATAATCATAGTAAAACCTATTTTCGAAAACATATTATTCCCATGCTTAAGTGAACATACTCATTATTTCCAAAAAATAAAAGTGAGAGGAAACTCAACATTCCAGTGCATATTTGAATAAACTCATTATTTATATTATTGACTATCACATGATATATAGGCTACAACCAACACAATTTATAGAGGTATCACACCCCTCCTATCATCATTCATTTATTTGTGCGCCACTTATAATCAGTCATCATTATACCTCAAATTACACATGGAAAATATGGATTTCATAAATTTATCTAGAAATAAGTACTCAAGTAATCATATGATATCAAAATATCATTAATTTTTTAAATTAATCATAATATAATAAAATATATATTATTAAAAAACATCACTTCATGAGAGATAATCCTTAGGGAAAAAATAGGACCGAAATTACATTGAATTTGTTTACATTTAAAAGAATATTTCATATTGAAGACATGAAAAGGAAATATGTTTTTAAAAAATGGTAAGTGAAAATAATTGGAAACATTTACATATAAAAATTTTCATTAAAAATGATAACATTAAAAATATATAGTGTATTCAAAGAACCAGTTAACTGAAAAAACATTGAAAATTATAACTTTAAAAAAGAATATATAATAATGAAAACGTGAAAAAGACAAAAAATTTTAAAAATAATGATGTGAAACTAATTTAATAATTTTAATTTTTTAAAATTAATATTTCATAATTAATACTGGAAAAATAAATAATATTCATAAAAAGAAAATGTTGAGGGGATTATAGAAACACTTAGTTTTAAGGATGGAAAACGCTCTTGAAAATTTTGAAAAAATCATGTTCGAAACCTACATGGTTAGAAGTGTCCTGAATTTGTATTTTGAAAGGGATTAAATAATTATTATAATCATTTAAAATCATTTATAGTATTCTTCCAAATATATTGGAGTATACATTATAGAAGTAAAATTTGAAAATGGAAATTAAGATCTATTAGTAAAGATGAGATTTATTCTAACTAGCGGAACACATCAATTGTGGAATACATTATAACAATGATTAACATATTGATAATTCAAATTAATTTTCAAAAATATAAAAAGGAAATACCCAAAAAATATGGTAATGTCAATGAAAAAATAATTCATAAATATTTTATTACTCTGTAAAATTCTATATCCTATCTAATCAAAAATTGAGTTGTTGAAACCCATATTGAGATTTTATATTTTGAATAAAAATATCATGAGAGGTATAATAACAAATTGAATATATAATATGATAAAAAAATTTATAATCCTAATAAACGATGGTATTATACTATTATTTACAAAATTTAAAATGGATCATGGTGTTTCGAATTAATATGTATCAATGGATTCAAATTTGTAGAAAATAAGCATTTATGATCAAATTCAATCCTATAAAATATAAGGCTTGTAACATAACTTCACCTAGCATGATTAAAATATAGTTCATTATTTTTTCATCTCAAATATTCATATTATACACTATAAAATTGTAATTATATTCATACAAGGAATCTGGTCACAATAAGTAGAATTGGATATTAAAATACTCTTAAATTATTTCCTTGAAAAAATGATGAAAATAGTTGGTTTATTGAAATAGAATTACACAACATATTTTACTATTTCATAACCATAATAAAAAATATTATAATTTTGTAATACTTATTAAAAATTAATTATTACGAGTACATTAGTTTTTAAATCATATAACTCATATTAGGTTTTAATATCATTAATAGATTTCGGAAATGTTTAATAATTCCGATATTATTATCCATCATTGGATACCAAAATAATTAGTTCTAAATAATTTATAAATCTATATTATATAACTTATATTTTTTAAAAAAATTTGTACTTCAATCAATATTCATTTTTTCCTATTATGTGAAAACCTAAATGATGACCTATTAATTTAGGTAAATTTAATGGATAAAAGTTTACATTGATAATATTATAAATACTTAATATAATTTTTATATAACCATATTCTGTAATCAAAATATGTTCTATAAGATTAGTTAAGAAATACCCATATAGTTTGATGTTATTCCGAGCTCAAACAACCACAAAAATCTTCCAAAGGGTTTGCCTTATGAATCTATTTTAGGGATCTCACCCAAAATTGAAAAATCAGAAGGCTTGGGTGGAACCACCATGAGTACAACATCCTTCGCGAACATGGTATGGCCATAGATTGAACTCCATCAGGTCCGATGGATCCTCCCCCTTTTGCGGTAGTCATTTGAGCATCATGGTGCACATCTAAACATCATGAGGCTCTGTTACCTATAAATATCAGGATCAACCCCACCCACACAATACTAAGAAAACCCCAAAAATTTATCCTCTAGTATCCCATTTCTCAATGCGCCAGAGTACTACAAACTATATAAAAAATGGATCACCCATGATACAGGAGCATCGTGAAACCCACTTTCCATTATTCCAAGGTACCCTTCCTTATGTTTCGAATTCCCTTCTCAAAGGTATATTCCATAACGAAAAAAATTTATCTTTAGGGTAGTTTAAGTTTTTTAATGAACTATGCCTTCATGAATCACTCCTTTTCTAACTCTAGGATTCAATCCAAGGAACGATAACCCTATTTCACGGAGCTCCTTCTTTGGCAAATCCTATATCCATCATGAAGCACATAATATTTGTGAATCACCTCTTAGTGAGTACACTTGATTTATGAGATCCTCTTATGTGAGGCCCTCTCGGCTTGTATATTGTTACAAATTTGTCTTGCATGTGGCATCCATTGTTTCATTCCATTGCCTTTTCATTTCAACATTGGTACGCTTGCATTTCAGCATTGCAACACCAACATGGACTCCATGACTAACCACTCCCCACCAAATAGTGTCCTTGAATTTATTATTCCTTAAATTTCCCATGTTTTGAAATTCATTAGTTATGTAAGACCAATGAGTGAGGAGTGAGTTCCCCCAATCTGTGTAGCCGGATGTAAAACTGCCCAGCACCATTATCCTCATCACACAAAGTTAAATTGTAGTCTCACCCTATAAAATTCACATAGGGTGCCTTGCATTTATCATTTTCCACACCCACTCATATCCATGGGAGTCATATCAATATCATGTGAAATCATATCCTCCTTATATGGGATTAGATCCTTATTAAGTTGCTTCTATGCATAAGCCCCACACCACCTCTTAGTGACACATATTTTGTGATCCAAATGTCTAGTCTACTAATTCATATTATTTATCAAACTGAGGATGAATCACGTGGGATTTGTGGTTATTATTTACTGTGATATCCTTATCAATCCCCTAGGCATCATTCCTATAGTAAGCCCCATTTTCCACTTTCATGGGCCGGTTTTATGCCTATCCACCTCATATTATGAACAGTGTGGAAGTTTAATACCAAATAAATGGGATATGTTTCAAGACTCTACGATGTTCAATCACACCATCCATATCCACCCAAATCATTCTTTGGACACGTCAAGATAATATCACACCCCTTTCTTGGAAGACCTCATTTCCTCCATGACCACTGGGCTGCTCTTATACATATTCCCTAATTCCCCCATCCCAAACTACCCAAACATTGATTCCCAACCAACTAGGATACATATGAAAAACTACTTGATGTTCATGGACAACATTCCAAACTTCCAATCCATCACCTAACCCATTACCCATGGATATCATTCATCCATCTGGGACATTAACCATGCTTATTCACCACACCACTTATCATCCAACCAAGAGTGATCCTTTTATGATGGGTAGTTCCAATGGATAATCCACATACCATCCCACTTGAACTATGTGGGTTTTGATCCATTTATTATAAACATGGTACATAGCACACCTCCCTAAGGTTTATTCACAACCAATGGTAAACCTTTGTCCCTATATCCTATGAATGTAACCCCTCATGTTGTGACATCTTCCCTTTATAGGACATTCCATATCAAGTCTCTCCTCATAGGGAGTTATTACCCATCCATTTGGTAAACCATAGGGCCTCCCATATACGGAGGTACCCATTAATGGGGAAACATGTTGCCTTTATTGGAAATGCCATCCTAGTTCCATCCTTATTGAGTGTCTGCACCATCCATCAAATAAACCTTCCAGGTGTTCCCTCATAGGGAAGCATCCTCTTGATCAATTTTGATCACTCCTCCATATCCCCACAAGATGTTAAACTCACGGGGTACCCCCTGTAAAACATCATATGACTATAGAAAAAATTAAAATACTTTACTTTGGAATAATATACCCTCTGATTTTCATGATATTCATCATGTTCTATGCCTTTGAGATACACTCAAATGGGGATGAGTATAGGTGACCAATGTTCCAGCGTCCAGACATAGTTGTGATTCCCAACATGACTAATACTATGAGTAAAGGTTGATACCTAAGATAGAACCCATGGAATGTGTATTTAGAATCAGTGTAATTATCCTTCATCTACAATGCGATGGGACTGAGAACAAGTTTCATGAGCCATATCATTATCTTTATGGGAAACCAAGACTAGGTATTGAATTACAAGGAGGAATCTGCAGTGGGAGGGACTGACATCCCATCATTCTATTTTGATCAAGGAGAAGGATCACCTACATAAGTGATGAATCCCACACACATTTTTAATGAGGGAATAATGGGAAACAACATGCACCATCGAACAATGACTCACAAGGGCAACAAACCCTAGTAAAAGTAGTGGAAAGTGAAATGGTGACCATAAAATTGAACTCTTCTCTACAACCTGGGGATGAATAGATGTCAACAAATAAATAAATATTAATTTCACTGGATAAGGCTTTCTAGTGACTTTTCCATCCAAAAAAATTGACGGCCTAGCATGAAACTCAAAAAAAATTGGGGCAATTAATCATTGGTCATTCAGGTCTACAAAATCGTTAGTGTATATCTATCTCCTCATCCATGGAATAGTGGATGGTTCTAGGGAATTGGTAGTGTATTTCCATTTATAAATAATTTTAGTTGAATATTATTTCATTAATGTTCTCTAGAAAAATAAAACAAATTTCCTCTCTACCACAGACATATGGGAAGAAGGAACATCAATTGGGTAATCATGCACGACTTCACTTCTTCCATAACAACAGCTATGACCACAACTACCATATGCCAATGCCCAATATCATCCTCAGATATTTTCTAGAGGAGGGTAAAATTTTCCCTCAAGTGATGGTATGAGCTAAAGGGTAATTCCTATGACAGAAATGGCCCACCAGGAATTGGATGCTTTTGTTCCCCGCTATCACCAGCACCCACAAGGTATGAATAGGGAGACACTTCTCCCCACTCCGACATCAACCACTTTATAAGCCTCCTCAAAAAGTGATCCTATGTCTGATTCCCATATGGAGAAGAGGCAGGGGGTCTAGGTTCATCATGGACACAACTAATCCCACAGAGAAACTATATAGGGCTCCCACTAGGCCATGTCAACACCATCTACTATTAGAACCTTGGGCTGAAGAACAAGTTGTCTACACCCATGTTCTATCGGCCCCGGTCCGGATCAACCGATGTTAACGTCAGACGCAATCCAAAGAGGATTCCCAAAAGGTAAAATTATCTTCATTATCATTAGTGTCCCATGAAACCCCCTGTTAATTCCACCATATCACTTCCACTATAGAGTAAGGACTTATAATGCCTGATTGGAATGGAGACCGAAGCCACCCCACAGATAGGATGTGTTGACCATTTTAGTCCATATCAAAACCAGTAGCCATTACGGTCCGACATGCGAGGATCAGATCAAATAAATAGGTCCTATACATACCATTTCCAGACATAATGGAGGTCATCTCACTCCCACTTTCATCATGTAGGTCCTCCACATGCTCTCAGCATTGGCCCAAGTAGTGTTCCTCCACACCTTGTTGAAGTAAAGTATGGTGGTTCTCCCCATACCAATGGTTATCGATACGAAGGTCCTCACCATGCCACATACCACCAGTGAAAGAGTCCTCCTCAAATAATCTCCATCTCTAGTAGAGGTATACCCCACTAAATCACCCATCAATGTAGAAGTCCTCCCCACTTAATTGACATTCAATGCTGAGGTCATCCCCATGTATAGTTTGATCACTACAAAGGTCATCATTGTACTGATACTACCAACCAGTATAGAGGCCACCAATTCCATATAAACACAACATGGAGGTCCTCCCCATGTTCCCATCATCTCATGTGGAGGTCCACCCTTCTTTATCAATCTTCTCAGTAGAGGTCCTCCCCACAAATCCATCAAACATTAGGAAGGTACTCCCCATACTCCTGCATCCCAACATAGAGGTCCTTCCCATGTCTAGTTTGAAATATTCCCAGGTGAGCCTCACGCCTCCTCTCACCAATGACGAGGTCCTAAAAACTCCCAAAACCAACATGGAGGGTGCTTCCCATTTTATTAACTACCAACTAATAGGTACTCTCTACTTCGTCAACACACATAGTGGATGTCCTCCCTACTCTCACAGCCATCGAAGTGGTGGTCCTCCCTAATCTGACAACATCGGGTATGGAGGCCCTCCCCATATCCTAGCTATATAAAGAAGAGTTCCTCCCCACTATAATACTAACTCTCATAAAGATACTCTTCCTGAATGACCACATAACATCGCTGAAAAACCTTAACATGGAAGAATGTATAATCATCACCTCTGAAGGAAGAACACTAAGAAGTTCCATATTGTTGTTAATCCAGTCTACTTCTCCTATTCTAAAGTGGAATGAAATTCAATGATGGAGCACTCTATAAAATCCTATACATCAGAGTCCAAGGAAGGATCCTTGAATGTGAGATTCATCATATCATAAGTATATATCCCTGATATTCCCAAATCACTTCTCATATATATGCTTGATGAGTATGATTTAGCTCTCATCCAGGGTCTTCTAGTACATACATCCCAATAATCACTAGAATAATTTTATAACTCCCCACGATATCATAGAGAGTTATTTTGGGGTTTTTTGATGATGGTTACCCTCTAGACTCACCACCAATACTCTCAAAACACACTCATGAGATAGTGGTAAATACTCTATCTTATAGGGACATGGTGATGTGGTTGGTTCCACCGCCAAGAGATGATGAATCAAATAAAAATTGTTCAGCGCATGTAGTGGATTCTCTACCATCCATTCCACTAATAAACTAACCTAAATCAGTTCCACTACTAGTTTCTCAACCATCATTTATTGAAGAATGGTGAAATAATTAATCATACCATGATTTCGAATAAGGAAATCCAATGGGACACTCTCACTATAGATCAGTTTTTTGAGATGTTCTGGCCATTCACCACTCCCAGTATGGACATTTCAGAGTCTCTCAACCGTGTTAAGTTTAGTTGTCCTCAACAGACCATCTGGGAGACATATTTCTACCTATGGTGTCATCGGTTGGTCAATCTGAAGAGCTAGAAGAATTTCAATCATATCAAATAGTATTATTGTATGGTTGAGATGGCATCAATTCTACTGGATCAACACTGTATTTCAGCCCTTGGGGCAACGCGATATCTATAACACACCACAGGTTTCATCACCTACCTACAGGACAAGTTGCATAGATTTCGAAACCCCTATGCATCATTTACCATCGGTAAGAATGCTAAAAAAAGGCAAGGATTATATTGGGATTTCTAAACCATCTGTTTTATCTGATGACTTTAGAAGACAAAGGTCAACCATAATATGATAGCCTTTCTACTACAACTTATAGATCAAAGGTGTTTCACTAATGATCCCCTCAATGACTTCCTTATTAAATGGAAACTAGGATAGGTGATATTTGATACATTCCACCTCTATTGAAACCACATTAGTAGATGTAGGTTCTTCCCGGTCAGTTTCCCCTATTGCTCTGATCAATCACGTGCATAATGGCTAGGTAGATGTTGGATTCTATGGTAAGATATTGGGGTACACAACACCAAATTTACATGAGTGATTTGATAACTTGCCTCATGATCCAGATCAAGCTATTCCCCATGTAATTCCAACAGCAATTCCACCAGCCACTCCACTATCCAATACATGAGCCACTGAGACCAAATATCAGGATGATCAGCCTGTAAACACATTGGTGGTTAGGAATAATAATCAAAGTAGGAATACCTAATAATAAAATTTGATAGCCTCTCTCATAATATACCTCAAGGCATTAATGGCATGATATGTGGTGATCCCACCCGATGGAAATCTGTATCCAGCATGGGTGGATGATATACAAGCACCCTCAGGTTATAGGAATCTTATGTTCATCAACTTCAAGGGGATGTGAAACCCTTAAACCATATTGAATATTTAATTTCACTTTGGGACCTTATTGGTGTCTCAAGAATAGAAGTAATCCACCATTCTCTGATGTTTTCGGTAGACATTGGAAGGACCACCATTATACTGGTACAACCAATTATGCATTGGGTCCATTAATAGTGAGAGGATCTTCATATGAACTCTCATTATCATTTTAGTTCCACCTACCAAAATAATAGTATTTATAACCTATTTAAGTAAAATCATTATATATATTAGTGCATTAAATACCTTGTCACTTGGTGGAAGGGCCTCATGTATTAACAAGACATGCTGCAGACTCAAGAACAAATGTTGATGATGTGAATTTGGAATGATAATATTGTGATGGTCCCCTACCTCATCACTCTGAGCATCCCATTTGGATTCCATTATTTCTTTGATAGGTCTCAATGCGTATAATAAGACATACTATATGACAAAAACGCATTACTATTTTCTCCTCAAGGTTCTTCAAAAAGAGCCACCAATATAGTGACTTATTCCATCATAATGGAAAACGCCCCAAGCCCACTACAGTTTTTACTAAAATAGCCTCACCCACAAACTCATCAAGATTAATAGCCTCAGGACCAATCTCAAGCACAACACCACCCATCGTATAATCTGCAGGTTCCAACACTTAATTCACCACCGCCACATTGGCGGGACAATAAGGCTCTAATACCTCATCAGGATCAACCCCTAATTTGGGATAGGCTCATAGATCTCTCTTAAAAGACTAGATAAACAAGAATTAATCCTTCAATGAATCTCAGCATCTGAGTTATTTCAGTTGTTCCTTGGATCAATGGATTCTAATGTTTTTGAAATGATGGAAGCCCTAGGAATCTGAGGTCACGAATCACCCAGACTACATCCATTATCATAGAATCCCTGGACATACCATAAATTAGTTCCATGTGTTCATGAACTGAAATCATAAACTAGTGTACTATAATGTAGTTTTATTGGGAGAAGCCCCATAATAGGTGGAATTCAACTTTTCAGTTCCTAACAACAATAGTGAAGGAAAATGGCAGCATTTTTCATCCATGAGACTCTGAGTTATGTTGACTAGTTGGCCTGTTGGGTAGTCTTTCGTGCCCGAGGCTTTATCTCCACCAGATTGAATAGACATGAGCCTCTTAAAGTTCCCACATGACCTCTGAAAATCACATATTCATCCATATTGGAGCCATATTCTATACAGAAGGTGAAATTTTTACGACGCAAGGAAAAAAAACCCTTCCATCAACAATACCATCTCACACCCTTAGTAATTTAAATCCATTAGAGATTGGAATCACCCAATATTCCTCCCATTATATGAAGAATCCTTTAATTATGAGGAGTATACATCCATGAAAACCATTAATTTAGTGGATCCCAATAGTATTTTTGATGATGATGAGTATAATTAAAGTCCCTTGAATTTCCTAGTTTGATGACATCATCGAAGGGGTTTTGGGAATAGGGATCATCTAGATTCTCATACTAGCCCTTCAAGACAACCCATGAACACTATTGAGACAAAAAAACTTGTTCATCACAATTCTCGCATGCATAGGCCTCTCATCCAGTATTGTAAGATTCATTGCCACCACCATTTTTGATACAAGTCTAGGACGAACTGCCTCAACAACATCATGACTGGTTATGCCTAAAAATTACCAGGCCTCATCCATCCAATTTTCATCTAGTAGAGATTTTATGTGGTTAATTTGATGTTAATACAGAAATTTCTAGACTCGTCCAAAATCCCCCCGTTTAACCAGTAGTTCCATTCATACCTCCTTCCAAATGGAAATTCATGTTAGCCAAAATGTGTTCCCAACACATAAGTACAATGTGATAATGAACATCTCCATAATTCTTGGAATTCCCTTGATCCTTGATTCCCTCCTCCTACTGGATGACATGTCAGAATCCCTCACATTATACTTGAAGATAACACTGTAGTTTTAGATATAGGTAGTGGATGTAAAATCCTTCCATACTTAGGATGTTGTTTGAGTAGAATGTGAATCTTTCATCTCCTTATAAGGAGAAGACGAGTGATCCCCCACATAGGTGTACACTCACACGATTTACACCACCAGCTAGTTCAATGGTGATTAAAATCCACCTCTATTTAGTTGAAACAGGTAACAGGATCAATATGATCCCCACCTAGACACTATTCATGTTAGTACTAACTATGGTAGATTTGAGTCCATCTTACATGAATATTAATGGTTATGATAGAACTGAGTAAAATCTATGTGATATAATATTATTAAAAACCCTGTTAAGTGGTAAGGTTGCAAGTACTGAGTTTATGGTTGTCTCGTAGGATACCAATTATAATACATAGATTCATAATCCTTGGCTTCATCTACATGCAGTAGTTCCGTCCTCGTTTCACCAGCTCCTCAATTACCCCCTCAATAGTTCAGTGGGTATTCTTAAAGGTGATGAATCTCCCTTTACCTCGTATGAAGCCTGCTATATGGATTCCAAATATTTTTAGTGAAATGAAAATTGGGTTTTGATTGATAAGGTTTAACAAACTTCAACAATGATAGACCCTTGTATAGACTTAGAGGATACATTCATCCTCCCGATCCACTAGATGGAGACACACTTTCAAACCTATGAGACCGCTTTTTCATTCCAGAGAATAGAAGAAGACACATTCCATAGTACACGAAATGCTGGAATATTACCTTATATTCCTACATAGGTTAGGCTCGTGTAATACCCGAACCACCTACCCCTATCAGATATTCAGACGTTCCCCCTATGGCTATAACTATTCATTAGATTTCCTTGTTATGAAGATCCATTTTAAATTAGTACAAGAATACCTACAACCATTTCATTGAAATCATCATGTGTAGGCCCCTTGTTTAAAGGCCAGTCTGAATTGGATAAATATCCTTTTTCTCCATGTTTTCAGTAGTGTGGGAGTCCCCCAAAGAGGATTCCACATCTACCCATGTAGGAACCTGTGTTCCCTATAGATCAGTTGACTTGGATGAAATATCATATCATGTTGATTCCCCTACATCATACGATGATGATGATTCAGAATATTTTCTAACTTCATTTGAATAGGGAATCACCACAACCATCAATGAGTTATTAAAGGAAAATATTGGTATAAAGACAGACCTAATAACAATGTTTATTAGTGAATCTAATTCCTAAAAAGTAACAAATGAAGTACATGGACTTCATAAAGTATAATCACAATTTATTTTCCTAGAGATCTGATGACATTCTTCGACCAGACCCTAAGGTCTTCTTCCACTATCTTGGCCTCCCAATATTTCATTGTACGTTCAAGAATCCTCCCAGGAAAATGAACCCTTAATATAGTTCCATGGTTGAGGCTAAAGATGATAACCTAATCAAGGCCATCTACACTAAAGATGTTCAACATCCCAAGTGGATGGCTGACAAGATTCCCATCAAAAAAATAATACACAAATCAAAGTCTGCATTGAATTCTGAGACATCAAGCATCACTCTTTGAAGGATGATTTCCCCTCCTAGTGACATATCTTTTGGTCAAAACCACCACCTAGATCTAGTATGCATCCTTCATGGATGGGTATTATGGGTATAATTATATCTGGAAGTCCACTGAAGATGAAGAGTCTACATGATCTAGTGTGAGTTAAGGGTCTTATCTCTATTAGGTATTGACATTAAGTTCGAAGAATTCCAAGGGCACATATCAGCTTGATTCGAACCTCATATTAAATCCCATTCTAGGAATTCTAGTGAAATTTTGTGTGTATTATTTTGTGGTCATGTCTTTTCAACATTAGGATCATCTCAAATATCTTGATAAAGTGGTTATCCTCCTCTGGTCCCTCTATCTAACGATATAATCATTGAAGTGTGCCTTTGGGGTCACCATAGGAAATTTTCTTGGTTTTGTCATCTGGTATAGAGGAATCGACATTGATCTAAATATGATCATGACTATTATCCATATTCCTCCTCTGAGAAATCGTTGGGAGCTCCATGGACTCCGAGGACAATTAGCCTACATATGTTGATTCATCCAAAATATGGTTGGGAGGGTAAGTCATTTTCAATGATCATGTAGAAAGGTACCTTTGATAAGTGGGATGATGAGTTCAAGAATACATTTGAGAAGTTCAACCATTATACGTTGAAACAAATAATTCTTATGCCACCCATCTTATGAAATCCATTGGTCCTTTAAATGACCACCCAGCAATGATCCATCAGTGTCCTTCTCTCTCAAAAGAACAATTAATGTATAAATAACTTGTATACTATTGTAGTTGCATTCTACTTGATATAGAGTCTAGATTTCTCCCATGAATAAGAGATGCCTCAAGAGGGTTTTATTAGTGTAGAAGTTGTGACACTATATATAGAATCTCAAGATATAGATGGTTTCATGAATGTATTCTCTAACGAATATTCTAAATTTTCCCATGTTGACCGGCTATATAGATTGTTGGGTAGGGATCCTGCAATATTTTGATGTTAGATTCCTTATGAAGGAGGATGCAACGTGATAGAAATTTGTATACATACTATCCACTCTTCCATCCCATATGTATTAGTCTCTAGTTCATGATTTTCTTGATGATTCCATCCTCTTGGTGGACCAGCCATTGCCATGTAAGAGGATGCCCTATGATGATGCCTCACAGATCCCAACCAATAATAGGATCAGTGATCCCAAACTCAACATAGTGGGAATGTGGATTTCCGTCCTCAAACATTTACATGTTGTCAATCCATATTGGTTATTGATATCTAATGGTAGCACTAATAATGAGTTTGAGTATCAGGGTATCATTGCTTGTCTCAAGCTATCTCTCAAGATTGATTTTCCCCCACCTACATGTGAAGGGAGAATCTAGGTTTCCCAAGATGCATATTAATAATGATTATATCATTAGAGAGCTAGAGAAAATCCCTTCAAATAGAAGACTCTTTAGTTAATGGAATAGTTCCCTTATCCACTGATGGTCACTCATGTCCCTTAGTCACATAATCTCTAAGTTGATGCCTTGGTTGGTTTATCCACATCTCTAGATAATCCTTGAAAGGATTATTTGTTTATCTATGAGGACAATCAATGGGTCATCACTACCATCACTCTAGACTATGGTGGAATCCAAAAAGTGAATCAACTAACTACCAATGCTTCTACGTCTAGTCCACTGTATTGTCCAGAATTGGAGGACACCTCAAACTAGACAACCCCTTTCATTGAGTATCAACCGCAAGGAAATATACCATAATATTGATCCAAACATGAGTAAATATAATATTTTGTAGCTATATTTACCCTTCACAGAGGTCTAAGTCACATGAAAAATATCTACAAACATGTGTTTGAGAGAATTATCCTTATCTGCAATCAAATATATGAGATTTTCGAGGAAATGATGTAATTTCATGCTATAGCCTCTGGTGATCATCAGGGAGGGTTGAGGATTTCACATAAGATTTGAAGGATAAGGTAAATCTACAACACCATAGTCCATGACTATATTGAGTTTACAAAATGGTTACACATGTGTCAGATACATGATAATATTGTGCATCAACCTGTAGATCCATTCCATACTACTATGTATTTTGGACCTATTTTGGTTTAGTGGCTCAATGTCATGGGATCATATCCACTAGCAATAGCTCCACAGTGCAAGATCATTCTAACCGCGGTTCATTTCTTTTCCAACTGGGAAGAAGAGATTCCCCCTAAAGGTTTTCAAGGCCTATTCTATTTTTATGTTGGTTATCTCTAACCTCATCCACAGATTTGGAGTCTCTCTCAACATTATCACTGATAAGGGAACTCACTTATATTCACCTAAGGTAATTAAATTATATAGAAATTACAACTTGTAGTGTATCCATACATCTTGATACCATCCATAAGAAAATCAAATATTGATGCATTTAACAAAAACCTCTATAAAATTATGTTGAAGATGGTTGAGCAGAACAAGAAAATTAATATAGACAATATCCCCAATGATGAATTGGATTATCAGACGACGACAAAGAATTCCACCCAGGTGACTCCAAAATCCCTAGTATATGAAACATAGGTAGTATTACCCATCGTGGATCAATTTCAACAAATAAACACTACTTAATATGAAATGAAGATACCAGAAAAGGAAAAAGAGGTCTGACTATATAAACATGAATCCCACAATTATAATAAGATTCAGGCCTATTATAATCAGGAGAGGCACTAGAACAGGATATCCAAATCATTTAATATGAATGAGTGAATCTTACCCTTCCTACATAATGATAAAATATATTCTCTATGTACATTGATGATACCTAATAGGAAACCACCAAATTTGGATCCCAAATGGGAAGGACCATACATCATTCATAAGGTTTATTATAATGGTGAATACTCATTGGTTAACATCGACGGTGTGGGAAACACTCCCCCACAAACCCTAAGTTCTCCAAGAAGTACATTGCTTGAATGGGGTCCCTTATGTATTGGTTTCATGACGCTGAACTATATAACAACTTTCATCCCTACACCCTAACACTAACCTATGATACACCACCATAGTTTTGTGATGTTAAACATTATAACAACCTTTTTCTTGGATTTGTGATGATAAACTACACAACAACCTGATATACTCACCTGAGATGAAACTTCCTCTTGAATGAGTCACCTACCATTCCCTATTCTAGAACTATTAATTTTCCGAGTTTTATATTAATGTGATATGTAGTAATTTCTAGAAATTCCATCTTTGGAATCATCTGCAAATTCAACCTTTCATCCCCTTCGCATAATCTTTCCTTATGAATGTGTGGTGTGGAATTTGGCCTCTATGGCCCTCATTTATGTTGAGTTATTTTTACACACCACATACATCCCCTTTCGGATGATTCACCCCATCCAAGTCCAAGCCTTATGAATTTAATCATTATGTGAGTTCTTCTATAGAATGTGTCATGCCATGTTGAGACCTCCTAGGCCCTCATTTATGCATGGTTTATCTATGGAACATTACTTCACATATCAGAGTTAAGAGATTCATCATATGGTTTGAGTAATACAATCTTAAACTATCCTAATTAATCCTTCCAATATAACGTTAAAATCTACTAAAACATCCTTACCATATGATATTAAACATCACTAACCAGTCTTATCACATGACCATAAACTAAGACAATACAGTCTCGATCACATTAAGGTAAATTGTACGATTCATATGTCCTAGTCACATTATATTTAAATGTACCATCCATATGTCCTTGAAACATGATGTTAAAATCTATTTTATTGTACTAGTTGTATGATAATGAACTGAAAAAATATTTTATATCCCATGAAAATGATGTGAAACTGGGTGCTAGAATCAAAGAATTATGACATTAAACTATATGCTTGATTCTATTAGAATTGTTTCATGAAGTGCTGAGACCTCTTATGTCCTTATTAATGTCTAGTTTTACATACCCACATGCTACATGTTTCCTATTGAATACCTTTTCCCTAATGTTTTAATTACACGACCTTAATATAAGAACAATAAAGTCCAAACAACATGAATTCATACTACGTAACACTACCATGGTGTTCTCTTCTGATAGGAAATCACCTATAGGACTGGTCATCTACTATGTTGTGTTCAATAACAACATTAAGATTGATTATCATCCATACAATATACATAAGAACAACTAGACATTTATGCTTTGGGTCCAGCCACAAACACCATCAAATTTTCAGGCCCATCACTTGAGTTTCTCATGGGAGAACATGTTGTGGTATGAGAAATAATTGGACCACATTTATGTTGGGATATAAAAACTACTCCATTTACATCACTTGAGAACACTCCAATCGTCCAATATCCTGGTCACGTGATGTTAAACTTCATTAAAATAAATATCCTTACAACACATCATTAAAATTCAAGGGAAAATCATAGGAACATGACATTAAAATGGGAGCCCTGTTCGAACTCTATGAAATTAAAATATGATTCTTTGGTCCAAAAAATATGAAATTATATTTTTTAAAACAAAATATCCCTTTACCCTATGTTCTAGATGGATATTTGGACCCATTCAATAACCCAATACTGGATGGAATATACGATCCCTAATCACGATTCTCATCACTAAAATGCTAAAATCCACTATGCTATTAAACCTAAAACGAAGGATTCTTCATGAAAATTCCCTCAATAAATATGTATGATTCACTTGAATATTTATTTTGATACCCATCCTCTCCCATGTATTAAGGTACCCCCTAATGGGTTGGTCTCATGACATTATGGCTCACCTACCATCATGGGCCAGCACTTAGAATACATTAGATGACATTTTGGATAGGTTATGTGTTTTAAAAAATGGTATGTTTTCAACCTTCAGGTGATTGTCCTCATCCTAGGAAACATGAAATTGATGTTTTTAATAGGGTTAGTAGTTATCCTCCATCATCATGCCAAACACATTGTGTTCAAGATATTGGGAATTATAAAACACATAATTTACCTCTGTATGTTTTGGTGTAAATCCAACACCATTAGTGTTACCCCTCTGTGCACCTGCTTGAACAGAGTTAGATGGTAATTATTTTAAGGTAAATATAGAAAGGGATTCTTCTCTCCCTTTCCCTTAACATCTATTTTATAGGTAATTCTTACACCACTCCTTGTTTCCCATACTAAGAATGACTCTTGTATAAATAAAAATATTGGCGAGGTTTGTACCCACATGGAGGGGCCGCACAACCCCAATGTATGAAATCAATGACCATAATATAAGAGTTTACATCCCATGAACATGATGTTAAACTAAGAAACAAAGTCTTATCATCATGAATTTAAAAATTGTTTCAATTACCTTAGGATCGTGTTGTGCATCATGAGCCTTCATGGTCCGCATTCACGAATGTTTACTCCAATAATGCTTCCCATATCCCTCTTGATTGAGATTACCAGCTGTAGTACCAAATTCAATGACCTTAAACATAGAATTTTATTGTTTAATCTATGTTAAATTTAACCTTTACATCCCCATTATGACATTCTTTTCTAATAGGAATAACCTATCGAACTATTTATCAACCATGCCATGTTTTAGAAGTACATATTGATTCATTCCCATATTTATGAGATACGTATGAGCACCATGAAATTTTCCCTCTAGGCCAGGATATAATTTCAACCTTTCAGCCTATTTTTATGAGTTTTATCTTGAGTGTACATGGCTAAATGTGGTCCTACCTGGCCATCATGTTAGGTTTTTTTACTCCACTACCATGCATACATATCTTTGATTAGATATACCTATTGTCTAGAATCAATTATGTCAAAATAAGAGGCAATGGTCTAGGAAACATGACCATAAACTGTCTGTAGTAGGTCTAAGAATTTTTAATTTAAACAATTTGTAGCCCATATATTCTAAGCAACAAAAATATAAAATGCATGCAGGTCTCCCGGGGAATATGTGGTGTAGCATCAGGCGTTCTTTTGACCCTCATTCATATTGGGTTCACCACTTCACCGTGCTGCTTATATATTTATAATAACCCATAATCCGAATTCTATGTCCTCAATCTAATAACCATATATTCCATGTTACATCACACAAAACTATATAGTGCCATCGTGATGTTATACATTTAGAGGACATTATTTCTGATAGATGTCTTCTACCCTAAAATCATGAAGAACTATATAAAGATTGATTAGAATATTTATGGGATACATAAGATATCTCATACATTTTTTCTTTGGGTATTTTTGTAATTTCAACATTTCGGCCCCATTGCCTATGTTTCTACTTGGAGTGTGTGGGGGTGGTGCAGTCCATTATGGTACTCATTATTGTTACATTACTTTCCCATGCCATACATTTACCCTCTGGGATACAACTCTCCCCCAATTTCTTATCCTCATGATGATAAACTATATACAAACTAGAATTCATAACACACACCATTAAAATGAAAAGACTGTTTTGTCAAAATGGCCTTAAATTGTAACATCATCATCATAGCCGCATGATAAAAAATAGAATAGAATTTTGGTGTTCTCACCTAAGAAAACATCACCCTTATAACTGATTATCATCCATTCCACCTATTAATAAATACATATAGCTTGATTTCTGTCCATACCAAAAATGTATTGATGTTAAAACAATCCATCATGGTCTAGCAACCAAAAAAAGTACAACAAAGAAAACCAAAAAGTATATATAATGACATCCCTCTTTTTGTTTGGGTCAAACATGTCCAAGGATATTTCCCCTTAAGAACTATGTGTTCCTTTATTCTCATCCTTTCGAGATATCAAGCGATGCCCAAACAATCAATCTTATGTCCAGTTGGAACATTCTCATTCTTATATTTTAGGTCATCAATGCCTCATGAAATTAAGCTATACAAAATTCAGGAAATAATTGTGGCTTGATTTTTATCCAAATGAGATATGTAGGAATTATGAAAACTATGCCTTTGGGCCCATCCATTATATTTCCCCATATTCATTTTGTTTTGTCTTCATCCTAACAACATGGCTTTAAAATTAATAGAACACCAGAAATACTCTTTTCCTGATTCCCATCTTTATGGGATATTTAGTGATTCTCATACACTTCATATTTAGGCCTAGACACAATATCCTTCAAATCAACTTTCCTCATGGCCTCAATCATTGTCCAAGATAAACATCCATAAATTTTATGGAGTTCATCTCATGTTGTCTATTTGGGATATGAGATTTTTTCCCTCATTCACATCAGGTATTATCTCTTATGTGTCACATTTATACCCTTGGAATGATCATTCCTATCTACAGTCTAAGAAGCATAACTTGAAACTCTAGGAAATATTCAGCAAGAATGTATATATGGTTTTCAAGCCTCCTCGGTTCTCATTAACGTTTATTTTTTATTTCACTCACATTATGCATATTCCTCATGTGTAATCTCCCCCATAGTAAAAACACCATGACCTGAAATTGAGAGCATTGTCAAGAAACATGACTTTAAACATCATATTGGTCACTTTCTAGTTGTGCAGTGTTGTTATGGGCCTCTTTGGTCCTCATTCAGGTTAGGTATATCATGGCACCGCATCACACAATACCGTATGAGATACCATCTCCATGGAACAATATCTATGCCCCTAAAATAATATCTAATAGTTCAAAATGCATGAAAATAAACTTAGAGCATGGTCCAAGCCTGATGTCCTTAAACTAGAATTCAGCATCCCCAAAAACATGAAATTAATCTAAGATCAAACCCTGAACATGTTCAGGATGCCCCATAATAATTTTGGAATCATTCATCTTTCTCTCTATAGGGGATTTCCCCGACTAGCATTGTTCTCCTACCATAATATGCTTATTATAATGATCTCCTTTATTCCCATCATCAAGGGATATATATTGACACCATGAAATTCTTTCTTTGGGACCAGCCACATGTTAATTATCTTTTTTGTCCCTCTGGACTCTATTACAGTCCAATAATTGTGACCATAAACATTAATCCTTTATTTATAAGGTTTTTATGAAACATTTCATCCTACATGGCCTGATTCACATCATTGTAACCTCCTACATGATGTATGAATATCCTAAGACTATACATCTTTTATTTTTCTGAGAAAAACTACTATAAACTGTTTTCCATGGTTCATAAAATATGACCTTTAAATATTCATACACCTAGGTCTGAATCTCACCCTATGATACATTATGTTCACACATTTATTCATTCATAGTTTATTTCCACTATCATCCTTTACTTTCAGATAGAACCCCTAAGTGAGATGGTCTCATGTCGCTTTTCCTCCCCTCCCATCATGGGCCAATGCCCCAATAGGTCATTGGGAAAAATGATTGATCTTGTGTTTCAAAGAAGGTAAATAATCTACATCGCATTTGTTCAACCCATTCATGGATAGTATTGTTACGATCCTTGTGTTTTAAACATGGTAGTCAGTTGATCCTTACATCTCATTCCCTCTTTCATCCAGACCATGAATGATTTTTCATACTTATTGTTCACATCTTGTATCATGGTGGGGTTCAATCCTCAGTATCTTCCATTGATGTGCTCTCCCATATCTCTGATAGACACCTGTGCCATTATATGTTCTCTACAGAGGGCATGGCTCACGTGGTCTTATATGTTTTGGGAATGGTTTTTGTAAATGTGATCGAATTACATAAGAACCCTCACAGTTATAACTCTATTATAATAAACTATGATCAATATAGGGAAAATGTGTTATTCCATTAGGCATATTATGGTTTAGTTTATATCAGGTTTATCACTTTTACGTACCAAAAACACCCACTATTGGGAAGCTACCTTTCCCGTCTATTATTGGATATTTTGGTGGTATGGAAGCCCACTTTTTATTCACATTGGGTTCATTTCCACCATGTCTCACAAATATTTTAAAAATTTTCATATTCCATGAAATGTTGTGTTAAACTGTATCATGCATTATTATCAACATATGACATTAAAGAACATGTTTATCATTATCACATGCATGTCCTGAAACTGAAAAGCATCCTAGGCCTTGCGTGGGAGGTCTACTTATTTTATGATGGTAATATATAACATTTTTCACATATTTAGTTGTCACTCTACATCCAGAAAGACTCTACC
The DNA here is from genome assembly GCA_963277665.1 of Viscum album. Lineage (NCBI taxonomy): Eukaryota > Viridiplantae > Streptophyta > Magnoliopsida > Santalales > Viscaceae > Viscum > Viscum album. The sequence continues at coordinate 1,254,177,278 of OY728142.1, read as the reverse complement.
TAGGAATATTGGTTTTATCTTTGTTCAAACCATTTTTCTCACATGAATGTGTTCTATGAAATAAAGTAATTACACTTATAGTATTGGATTTCATTCGAACATTCCATCACTCAACTCCCATGCTTTTAATTCCCCTATTTTGGATACTCATAATCATTCAGGTCTGAGGGGACACCCAAATATAATAGGTGTCTAACCTAGGATCACCTACCCTCAGGGGCCAATGTACCTGTTGACTTTGGGGGAAAAATCAAGACAAGTCCTATGTTTTGAATGTAGTCAGAGGTTAACCCATGTTATTATACCTGTTTCATGCAAACCAATATGGTTACTATGTTATTGAATATGGTCCACAGTTATTCTATGTGACACTGATATCATTGTGTTCTAAATTCTACATATTTGGATTCACACTTCTCACTCCCTTTTGTTCAGATATATTCTAATTCCATAGGTTTTATCCCATTCTTTCACTAGAACACATTTGGAAAGAATTTTTTACTATTCTTAGATCCATATTTTCAAACTACAACTTCCCTAATTCTGAATTCTCTCAGTGGTCAGTCGATAATATCAGGCCCCATGTTTTTGAAGGTTATTTTTCACTCTCACTAAAAGTTAATTTTTTGTGATTTTCCCTTTTCTATCACATCAGAATCGAACCATGTGTGTTTATGGATGGATCATTTGTTTTCCACATGGATATGTTCGAGATATATTAATTAATGTGTGAAAAGGTGTGTTCAAGAATAATGATGTATCAAAAGTATCAACAGGCCAAACACATGAGTTTGAAAAAACGACCCCCATAGATATGCACCTTCAATGGATTTCTACAGCTCTACCATGTTTTTTCATATGGACTCCAGGATCTGATGATGATTCCTGAGATCCCTATACTCATCATCAACCATAAGATGAAATTCATCTTCCCTTTTCTACTTTCAGTCAAATTTTGTAAGGAGATCAACCACTTGATGGATTTACTTTCTTATTAGTTCTTGTGAATTCTTTAGCTGGACCCTCAATCGTATGAAAAGTTTTGATTGATTAGTGATGAAGGAGTAATGATCATTCATCTATGTTGTAAAGTAGTGGATCTCTTATTAAACTTCCTATTTCTTCTAGATACTATTAGATTTTTCGTAGAACCTGGATGCTTGCACGTGCTGACTGCTCGCCCGCATCTTATCGACAATGTAGTCGTAGACTAGCATGTGTAGATAACTAGTGTCCACCCCTATAGAAAAGACAGTGTTCCCAGTGGAAATGTGACCCCATACAACTAACACATTTCATCTCTACGTTATTATGTAAATGTTTTATGCACTTCCATGAATGAATCCAGATAGCATGGCTCTCTTCAGCTGCGTTAGAATTAGACTCATCTTGTTCCTCAATATCGACTGGATTGTACTGCAAGAATGTAGTCAAGAGTTTAGTGGAAGGATCCTCTCCGGGTAGAATTCTAGATGGGTTTGGATCATGTTAATGAGGTTGGTGATCATCACATGACCCCACCTTAATGATTTTTTCCCTAATAACCCCATGTATTGTCCCACCAGTAGCATCCTTGAAAATGAAAATTGATTGATCACCAGATGTCGTAGTCCAATAAGATTGAGTGACCGACTCTGTGTGGACCAGCATAACTATTGGAAAAGAGATCATAGATATAAACAGTCCCATAAAAAATAACTTGATACTCCTACCTATGTTTAAAAATGAATTAACTGTTTTAGTTAAACTGTTTAGGTAATAACAAAAGTACCATGATAAGGTAATGATCTTCTGAAATCAAAGAGATGGAATGTTGTATTATTTGTCTGTTTCCACTAGATTACTACGAAATATCTCCCCTTATATTATATAAGACTCCAAATATTATATAATGGACTCCCTACCCTTTTTAGCTTCATTGGGTCATGCGACCACTATAACCTCGACACAGATCCTAGGGCTTGATCTTCTACAGTTGCTACCACACCCCTATCCTCATGGGAAGGGGTCCCTTGCACAAAATTATTCTTCAAAAAATTTATCTTAGTTCAGGAGACTGAATAGAGTTCTAAATGATTGATAATATGATGAGATTAGTTATGTCTTACTTTGAGAGAATTTTCAAACCCCTCCACGGAAGTTCCCTCTGAGGTTACATCCTCTCCATCCAATAAGGGGGATTCTTTTGAGGCCACAACCATACCATCCCCGAGAGGGATTCTTTCATTATAATCATCCCCCTATGATCCATCAAATTCCTTGGGCAGGGTATGGCATACCATGATCACAGTTGTGAATATAGTGGGAGATATGTGTGATTTAACAGTACATTACTGATGTTCATCATCACACATGTTTTCCTTGGGAGCATACTAGGTACTCCATCTACATCACAAATCATTACCCTTCATCCCAAGATCTTCGGATGTTGACCCTATCATACCTTAACCATAAAAAATTCATTACATTCATATTGAGGTGTTCCCATTTCTTATGATTATCAAAGAATTAACAGTTAACATCCCTAGTCTTCCAGACCATAAGGTAGAAAATATCATCAAGAAATGACATGCAGTGTAGCTGGTTCCTAGTAGTATGGGTATACTCTCTGTGAAACCTACTAGACAACTCCCTTTCCTCTAGAGTTCTTTTGGATGGATGAACATGGACTTGTGATATTGTGCATCTTCATCTTCCTTCATCTCTGTTAGGCACAAGTCCTCGAACCATTGTCTCCATTACTGAAACTTCCCCACCATGGTGTGCATCTTCCCTACCATTGATAGTTTCTCTCATCACCACATAGCCTTATAATTATTGTGGTGGGACTACTCCATCATCAGACTGTATGGTCCGCTTCTTCAGCATTTCTACCACATAGAAAACCTCCCATCTTTTATCATACATATATACTAGACCATATATGGAATTGGAAAGAGGGATATCATTCCGAATCTTCCCATATTCATGTATGAACATGATCCACAAAATCCTCATAAAAAATTAGTTGTAATCATAACACACTTTTAGATATACCACTAGAGTCAACCTCTATAGACACTTGAACTACATTGCCAATTGGTGTGTCTTTATTGTTCATAGATTAGATCGCAGTCCACCCTCGCTATGATTAATCAACCATGAAAGTCTAGTATATATGAATTTCGATCGACTATCCCTATTCCATCATCTTTTTTTACCCTTTTAGTAGAGGGAATTGGTGAAAAGTCAATATATCTTCCATCCCGATATTTCTCAGAAAGTCCATAAAACCATATTTGAATGGATAACTCTCCATGATTTTCTGAATCACATGCCAAAATTTTATATCTACAAGGGAATAGGGATTCAAATAATTTTATCATACCATATTCTCTATTACATAGATATTCAAGAAGTTGAGTGGTCTATATACATACACTATCTTATTCCCCTTGTACATATTCTATAACATATTTTACAACTTTTCTAGTACATAAATCATGAGGTTGATAGAATTCCATGTCGCTAGCATTCCCTCTTCGATGAAAATTCTCAAACTCACCCCCAAATGTTTATTTCTTTTTGACAGCATCCACAGGGAAATGACTTCTGTGATGAATCCAGTTAACATGACTATTAGTTTATTATCATAGTGGTTATTGTACCCCCAAAAATTCCAGTAGCTATCCTCTATAATCCCCCACTAAGATCTATATTCTCCACTCTATGGTCATATAAGATAGGTATAGATCCATGATGTTATCATCATTGGATCCATATCCCCCTCAGTATGCATCTCCATAGGAATGTTCTAGAATTGGTCAAATCACTATTTGAAATATTAGTCCCTCAGTGTCTGCTTATCTTTATATGTTCCCAGAATCATATCCAGAAACGCCTTTTCTAGACATGGCATCTTCTCGGGATCATCCTATACATTCTAAATGGGGAATAATTCATTATACATTTCCCCCATGATGGGGATACCGAAAATATGATTGAGGTCTCAGAGGCTAATTCTGACCTCCTCGTGATAAAAATGGAATATGGTGGTCTGTGATGACTATCTTTCCAATTGTTTCTAGCATGATGTACTTAGGTTGATAGAAATATAACTAAGGGTACCATATCAGTTGACACACGCCTAATCACATCAGTTATGCTCCGAACACTTCATAGGATGAAAATACCCAGTATACACAGGTCCATTCTTCTATCAAAGAGCTACACTAGCATAGGTACTATTCATCGGTCCACCCATTCTATGGGTCTCCTAGACCCGCCTTGATGAACTACTTGTATTTCGGTGGAGTTTCCTTAGTCACTAGCTCTTTCCTAGAAACATATTTTGTACGGTTGTAGAGATATACAATTTTATAGGAGAGTGATCCTTACATATGTGGCCAATGACATCCCAATGCCACTGGTACTGCCTTGGTGTACCTATGAAGTAGTATGTTGGATTGTCCGTTCTTGCTTCCAGGTTGAGGATTCCATCCCACCAAAATATAATTATAGGGGTAACCTATTACATATTTGATAGTATTACTAAAAATCTAATTTTTTTGGAAAAGGTATTCATTGAATGTGTGACATTGGACATACTCTATGATCATGATGTTTCCTATCATTTATTTTCTCCATGAAACATTTTCAATGAACACTCGAGTAGCTTATTGGGTATCCATTGAGTCTTATGATTTTTCCAACCCTATTCATGATGTTATTTTGAGAGTTCCATTAATGAAGTCATGGATCAAAAAGTAGGACAATACATTATGAGTGTTGTAAAGAAGTAGTGTATCCAGATGCCCTAGCTCACTAAATAGCATTCATAGAGAAATTGTTGGAGGAACTCGGTCCACATGGAGCATTTGAAGGGGTGAAAGATATTCATGAAATCATAGATCAAGAAATTTATTTCGGAGATCAAATATGATTAATGGTCCCCTCTCAAACATTTTATTGGAATATGGATTATTTTGATTTGAAGAGGTATCCACACCCACGAGATTTGTGATAAATCCATGGGTGCATTCATTGAATGACCTTCATCGTGATCCATCTTTGTGATTATCTTATTTTTGGGGACATACACATAGAATCAGACCCTACTATTCCCATTTTCTTCCATCTTGTGGGAGGGAATTTGTGGGGCGAAAATTTATGCCTCCAGAATATTATATAATAACCTGGAGGGTATGAAAAAAATATGAGCTCAAATGGACACAAAAATCATCCAAATGTCTACATTGTGAAGCCCTTTTGTAGATCACACCAACCATAACAAATGCGTGAGGTCGTGGAAGAACCACCATTAGTATGATTTCCTCCATGATAATGCTATAACCATTAAAGGTGCACAACAGAGTCTGGACGAGCCAACCCATTTCATAGAGCTCATTTTTTCTTTGTGACGCACATTCAAACATCATGTGGACCCATTGATTTTAATTACATTGATCAACCCCTTCAATGAAAATACAATCATAACGTTTCAATATCCAATAAACCATTTCATGATCCATCCGAGAACTACGAACGTGGGATAAAATTAGTCACCCAAGGTACTGTAGCATCACGAAGCCCAATTTTTCAATTTCCAAAGAACCCCTATCTATGTTAGGGATTCCCTTCACGAAGGCCTAAGCCCTCCATGGAGGAAGAAGACCCTTCGGGGTACATGATGATACTCAAAGCACTAATCCCTTACGAAGCCATATTTTTCTTACTTCTGGACTTTTTCTAATGTAGGTTCACCCTACTTTAGGAAGCTCATTAATTATTGAATCCCCTAACCCCCACAATACACATTAGATTCACGAAGAACCTATTAATGAGTCAACATATATCTAAATACCCTATTACTAGTGTCTCTCTAGACAAGTACATAGTGATTTATTGGTTTCTCATGTGATTTATCTTATTGCACCACCTAACCATTATCATTTCATTATAGGTACCCTAATAGATATTTCTTTTCAGCATTACCATGCTAACATATACCCCATGACTGACCACTCCTTTATGTTGGTGTATCAACGAATTAGTTATTCCATCCCTTATATATTTTTGGGAGGGAATAAATTATATATTACCAAGGGGTGAGGAGTTATTTCCCTATATCCACGTGGTAGTACATAAAATTTCCCACCACTATTTTCCTTTAGACATGATGTAAAACCATAGTCTCACCTTATGTAATGATCATGGGGTGTCGCGCACTAAGATTTTACTATGCCCAATCTTCTAAATGGGAGTGATATCTACCTCACATGGAATGAAATCATCCTAAAATGTAATGAGATCCTACTTAGGCTGCTTCTATGCATAATCCCCACACCCCCTCTAGCTGATGCATCTTTCACAATGTGCACGTTTGGTGTACTACTTTATCTTGACTCACACACCGAGCTTGGATCATTTGGGCTAAGAAGATTTTAGTGACCAGGACACCATTATGCATACCATATCCATCCCTCATAGATCAATACCCAATTTCCACCATTATGGTATGTTCTTAAACATTATCACTAAATATTCTTCACTCTGTAGACATTGATTCCTATCCCACTGGGATATGTTGGAAGCCTCTCCTAGGATTAATCCCATCATCTGTATCCATTCTAATCCTTCTTGGGAATCACCCTGATTGGGTAATTCCACTCACCTCGAAGAATGAATCTCCTCCAAGACCACTGCGATTCTCCTATATGTGATCCCCATTACCCCCTTCCAGATCTACATGGACATTGATTCACAACCAACTGTGATATATACGAAACCTTCATGATGTTAAATACCATCATTTCCAACATCCACTCCACCACCTCATTCTTTTCTGAGTGAGATTATTCTATCCATCTGGGTATCCAGCCATACATATGCCCCCCACCACTCATCATCCAACTAAGTGAGATCCTCTTATAATGGGTGGTTCCGAGGTGTAAGCCCTGCACCATCACTCTCATAATATGTGGGTTTTTATCCAATTAATATAATCATGGTATGTATGATTCCCCCTTACGGTTCAATCCCAGCCAATGGTAAACCTTAGTGCCTCCTTCCAAGGCATGTACCCCTTCACAATGTGACATCATCCCTTTATGGGACATGCCATCCTAGGTCTATCCTAATAGGGTTTTCTACCCCATCAATATTATAAACCATGGTGCCACCATCATATAGATGTACCCCATCATAGTGTGAAAAATTTCGTTTATGGGACACCCCATCTCGGGTTCATCCTCATTGGGTATTATAAACAATCCATTTGGTAAACCTTTCATGTGTCACCACTTTTGGAAGAATAATGATTATCCATTATAATAACTCCTCACCATATCTTCAAGGCATTAAACATGTGGACCAACCCATTTAAACATGGTATGACCATGGGAATCATTGGAAGATATGAATCTTTCATAATATACCCCACATTCAACTTGGGATGACTTCTGTTCAACACACTTGAGAATACGTCAAAAGAGGAAGGATATAGGTTAAAAATGTTTCAGAGTCCAGACATTCTAGTGATTCCCAGTATGACTAATCCCCAAATTGAAGGTTTCTTTCCACGCTACACACAATGATTTTTCCATATTGAACCAGTGTAATTAACTAGCATCCAAAAAGAGATAAAACCATGCCTGAGTTTCCCAAACAACGTATTAATATTTATGGGAGACCTAGAATAGGAGAAGAATGCAAAGGAGAAATCCATGGTTGGGGGGATCGATATCCCATCATGTAGTTTCAATAAATTAGCATACATCTATGAATAAGTTATGAATGTCACATTCCATTAGAACGTGGGGAGGTTAGTCAAGAACACATGCCAATGAAAAATAATATCGATGGGCGGCACACCCTCAAAAAAGTGTCTAAAAAACAATATAATAGTCATTCTAATATTAATATAATTTAAAATTACTATTTCACATATTCTCATAGTCATATAAAAGCATATTATAATGCATCATTCACACAAGTGATTAAATTGACCAAAATTGAACATGATTTATCACGATTGGAAAGAATAGTTTTGGATGTGATTATATTGAAATAATAATATGATAATAGAATAATCATGATATTTTTTTATATCTTTATAGTTATTAACCATAATATATGATTTATGGATTATTCATTAGATGCTTATGGAAAAATGGAAAATGATTCTTTCTTGAGGTCGTAGTCCACATACACATAGGATTAATGTTCCTTTATTTTTATAATTGGAATGGAATGAATAAATTTTTTTGAACCATTAATTTAAAAACAATTAAGTATACTAGTGATAATGAATTCATCATATAAGATTAATGAAAATATATTGGAATAAGTAATATTAAGATGTAAAATTGAAGAATTAGATAATAATTACGTTGATGACTACTTTTTTTCTTGGATATCCCCATGAAATTGAAGGGGTAGTATAACTATGAGTGAAAAGGTAATTATTTATATGGGATATTGTTATATGCAGAATTAAATATCATAGATTAAATGAATAATTTGACGTAATGTTTTTTGTTCCAAAGGGAGTAAGTGATCCATTTTTATACGGGAGGAATGAGGTAATTTTGGAAGAACCCAATATATATTAATAATTTGATGAGAGAATTCCCATAAAAGTGGATATAAAATTTAGAAATTGTAGAATTTATGTTTTACATGGCTCAATCATGACTCTAGTAGTTCTTTATGTTCATGTTCTAATCCTTTTATAGTGTTTTTGACAATTTTGTTTTATTTTACTCCTTTATATCATAACTCGATATCTAGTTCCAAAATTAGTGATTTTATATTTTATTAAAAAAATAACCCAGAGAATAAAATTTGGTGTTGTGAAAATTAAATTAACATATATTGAAGCAAATTTGATTTATAAATATTTTTAAAATATTTTTCAAATGAATGTAATAATTTTTTAAAATGCTATTTTTTTGTAGAAATAAGACTTTTTTACAATTATAGACTAGTAATATAATTTATTAATAATTAAATATTTCATAATATGTTTTTTATATAAGTATATATAATATTATATTCATTAATTTATTTATTTTAATTTATTTTATTATATATATTTCATGATATTAATAAAAAATAATTTTAAAATATTTATTTCACCATTATTATTGTTTTATGAATTATTCCAAAAAATAAAATTTCATACCAAAAAATAAACATTTCCATAATAAATAATTGTAAATTTTCTTTGAAATAATTATCATTTATGGAATTATATTTCTATTTTATAGGATTATTAATTTTAACATAAGAACATGAAATGTGAAAATAACCATTTTTTAGAATGTTTATTTTATGAAAGACGATTTATGATTAGGATCTTTTTCTCAATGATAATGATTTCAGTGAATTTAAAATAATTTTAATCATTAAATTTTTATTTATATAACATTAAAATAAATAAATAATTTATTTCATTATGTTATAATTAGTTAAACAAAATAGACCAAAAACCCTATTCATATTAAATGCTAAATAAACATTCAAGATATTGAACATGATTTTATAAATTCAACAATAGTATTCAAAAATATTTTATTGTAGTTAATATAAAATATTGTTATATGAAAATGATTCCAAATAATCAAATTCATATAGAATATACCATATTATGAATATCATTATTTTCACAATTCACCTAAAATACAACTGTTATAGAAAAATAAAAAAAAATACATTCTGTAATAAATTTTTTATGATGATATCAATAATGTATTTCACTTTATCAAATTTAAATTATATCATTTCTAAAAAATTTAAAATGAAATATTTAATACAATGAAAAGGTTCTTTATTAAATATAACTCTTTCAATATTAACTCATTATTTATTTAGTATCTAATGCTGATAACTATTAATGGTTTACAAATATAGTATTTTTTATAGATTTATTAAAAATGTATTCTTAATATTTCATGGTTTTATATGATCGGTGTATAATGTGAACTGAGTTATATATTTTGTAAGTAATTTTTAAGGATAAAAAATCCTTGAATGTTATAATAAATCCTAGTGAAACCACATCATCATGCTTCTATTACCACTACCCCATACGTATACTACAAAAATAATGTTGTTTATCCTCTTACTATTGTTACCTAATAATGATGATATTTATTTTCTCTTATGAATATTTTTCCAATAGATATTATACCGTAGATGAATATTTTAAAATGGAAATTGAATGTGACGAAAACAATAATGATGAAGTTCAATGAATACCTTAATTGAGAATCTTGACTAAAACTGGTTGAGATGATGATGGTGCATTCAATCCCCATCATTGAATCTGATGATTCTAAACACATAGATGTTTAATTAGGGGATGATATGTTTTCAAAAAAAGTATAACCACATCAATTTTAAGGGTAACTATAATGTAGAATGCGATCAAGGTCAAACCGGAGTTCACCTAGTAGGGGCCAATCTGGATATTCGTACCAAAATTGGAGAGGAATACTTCTTCTGTATCAAATATAGTAATGTTGTTTTGATTATGAGTATTAGAAATCATTGACCAATTCATTGTTCATTATTAACACAAATAATATCAAGGATGATAGGTTGGATTAATTATTTTGGGATTTATAATGATGAAGTAGAGTTCCAGATGTGTAGGTTTGTGAAGAATCATGTAGGTGAAGTATAACGATGAAAATGAAAAGTCCTAATGGTTGGAATATAAGATCTTGAGGGAAGATTTTGGATAAACACACCTATTATAAAGATGAACTAATTGATCCCTAATTTAATTTCTATAACACAAGGGATGGGTAATATTTAAAATGGAAGATAAAGTCTAATATTTCAAAATGAAAATCACTTAGGTTTAATTAATGTGTATTAAAAATTTTAACTGGAGAAACAAAGAATGATCAAGGTGAGACATGAAAAATAATAACAAGATCAATCAATGAATACCCTATGTAAAGCTGATGGAACAATTTCATAGAAATAATGATACAATCTTACACAATATTAATGTAATGTATAATTTTGATAAAAAAGTATAGTTATGATTGAATGTGGAATGAAATGTTAGTTTAGATTGTGTGTTTTTTGATATGTTTGCAAGTGTATCCAAATTATGGAAAAAAATGAGGAATTTTGATTTTCCCCTAGTTCCGCTATGATTTTGAATTATTGTACATTCTAGGTACATTAGAAAAATCTAATTTTTTTTTTATTTTTCACTTATTTATTTTGGAACTATCATCCCTCTGAGTATTAAAATGTAATTTTAAGGAACATTGAAATAATGTTAAATTAATTTTAAGGGATGGATTTTTGAATTCATACGGAGTTTGTTTTTAGATTAATAAAGGTGTATGTGGATTCAATAAACTATCACATTCAGGGATTATCGGAATTTAGAAATTTATTATTTGATAGAAGGGGATGTTATTGGAATTTTTTATTGAATTAAAAATAAATTTAATTGAACTAAGAATTCATCTAGGTGCATTTTAAGTAGTGTTATACCCAAGTTCACATTTGTTGGTCACATTCAGATGGGAAGGATATTCTTTTATTATGCGGAGGTAATAGTGTATTGTGAATGAGTCATGGAGGTGGATGTGGAGGTTTATATCACTAACAAGTCCTTATTTAATGATATGAACTAGAGGAAGTATTTTCAAATAATGTTTTTATGGACCCATCTGTCATCCAAAAAACACAACATAAAGTAGATATCAGAACCAGAGAGTTTTGGAGGATATGGAATTGGGACCGAATATGGATAAATAATATGATCATCTAGACAATATTCTTTTATTCAATTTCTATTATGTATTCTATTGTCAATCATTTCATCAATAAATAATCAATCTATTTTCTTATAAATATGAGAAAATTAATAATGTATGGGAAATCATATATTGAGGAATTTATATTTATAAATATTTTTTTACCTCAGTTAAAAAAAATTGTTTAAATGAAATATATGTTTATTTATAATTATAATGTTCACTATGAGTATCATTTTTACACTAATATAAGGATTGAGAGGTGATGGAAGTGAACTTATAAACTCATGAATATTTATTAAAGAAATTTAAACTGTAAAATGTTATATATTTATTCTCAAGAATAGAAAAAAATTATGCCTCAGAAAATATCAATAGTGTAACACCCCAAGCATCCACGGTATCTTTCCCTTGAAATAATGCATTAGCTTGCGTTGTACGCATCATAGATTTATAACACACCAAGACCAATGAAACTAGATGTTCTGAATAGTAATACAATCTTTTAATATTTTATAAATATTAATTTTCGAAATGGACAACATTTTTGTATTCAGAATATCAAAATTACTTAAGTTGATTTTTTGGTATTTTTCTAATATCATTCAATTTTTGATCAGTAGTGAAAAATACTACGTTGTTGTTTAAAATTGAATTTTTATTTAAATAATTAGTAATTTTATATTAATTTATTTTAGATCAAAATAGATACATAATACCTATATATTCTCAATGTAATTCATTGGAGTCATTTTATAATATGTTTTGATATATAAAATTTTATTGAACATTGTATCGTCTTTTACCCACCTTATAAGAGCATTTGAAAATTTTCATTAAATATAATTTTACTTCTTCTATGAGTTGAATTTCAAAAATCATAGAGACATGGTTGATATCAGTTAGTAATATATGGTTTAATAAGATGAAAATAATTCTTTGTGAATAGTATCTTTTGACTTTTTTTACCATGGTTAAAAGGATATAGGGTAATTAAGGGTAAAAATGATATCAAAATTACCCTAAAACACGTCTTAATTCTATTGGATAAGTGTAATTCGATAATAAACAATGTTGGGAATAAAATATGATCCCCTTTTGTCCACCTAGACTAGGTTAAGACATTTATTATTATTTTATTTAAAAGTGTTTTAAAAGAGTTACATTCATTGTTTAATAACTAAACCATTTTTAATATAGGGTTATATATAATATTAAATGGGAAATAAATATTCATTAGAAATAGAAATATATTTCCTATGTAATGGTATTGTATTTATAATTTTTAGACAATAAATAAATTTATTTATTTATGACACAATAACGATGCAATAATTACCTTATTAATGATATATTAAAATATTAGATATTATAAATATACAAATAAATTTAATTTGATAGTTTTTAAAAATAACAGAAATTTTTTAGCTTAATATGACTTGTTAGGGTTGATTAACTAATTTTTGTTCAAAGTAATCATGCAGTTATTATTTTCACAAAAACCAAATACTGAATACTATCAAAATTGACATAATTGAGTTTTTAAAACAAATACTATATTAGTAATTTATATAATATTCATAAAAAAGTAATGATCATCCAAAAGAATTATATAAGGTTATATATATTAATAATGAATCACTTGGGGTTCTCCTGTAATTTTATAGTAAGTTTATTGACCATATAATATAAAAATACCAAGAGACATAGTAAATGTCAAACTATTTAACAGAGTTAATTTTAAAGGATATGGTTAATATGGTAACCAAAACCCATCTAGAACCTATTTTTTGATAGTTTTTTGACCCACCCATCCTTATCCTCAAAATAAATAGTATTTGAGAAAATATAAATAAAAATTTATTTTATGATAAAATAATATTTCACGTTTTGTTTAAAGTGACTATCACCTCTCTTATAAAAGGGTACTTACCCTTATCTCAAATTCACACCCCCAAATCCATTTTACTCGGCCAACCCCTACCCTAATATCCTTCCAACTTTTCTAAAATCATTATATAGGCATTTATTTGGTCAAAATTCCATCCTAATGAGCATTTTGAATCAAATCAAAACAAAGTACCCGAAGAAGAGGTAAATATTTTATTACCTCTTTCAAGTTATTTTCATCTTTCACTTCATCATTCTTTGTTTTTTTCATTATAAAATAACAACTATAGTATATTATACTTACTTTGATGTTATTATAAAAATGGTAGAACCATATTCGTTATTATATCTATCATATGAATGACAAAGACCCCATACGTGCATACATATGACTTACCATCTCCACGTTGTGGTGTAGTTGTTATTCAATACATTATTTTTATATGTGTATAATAATGATGTATAATTTATGTAAATAAGAAAAATAACATGTTAATTTTCTTGTTTATATGATATAACTTTGAATTATATACGATTTAACTATTAATTGAATGATATTGTCCCTCATGTGTACATATGGATTACCTTCTCCACGAACGCGATGAGATTCATTCTCCATCGAAATAATTCAATAATAATTTTCATTTTATGAATAAAATTCGTTTAAGAATAGAATATCATAATGGATATGAATCAAATATATACTATCCATAACAAACAAGTATTACATAACCAAATATTTAAAGGAAAACAAATCACATAACACCTGAAACGCCGATAATACTTAACTATTATTTACAAACTAATTTTAGAAGATCATATGTGATATAATATATATGTATATGGATCTTTTATAATTTAATAACAATGATTTATATATTATATAGGAGGTTAATGTACCCTCGACTAATGATAAGTAAAATGAATGGGCTAATTTCATAATCAATTTATTATCTGAGGTTGTTTAAATGTATGTATCTACAAGGACCTCTTTATCATCCATATCTATGTTTCATAAAAATATATTTCATAACACTTTTACTGTTTACTAGAATATAGGTTAATGCCCTTTATTTTTTTGTTTATCTTTTTATGAAATTTTTATAAAGGAATTGTTTCTGTCTTTTTCCAAACAAGGTCCTTTATGACCATTTTGACAAAATTAAGGAAAAATGTATTTTAACTTATACAGAGGGTGGAACTACTTTTTTCCATTATAAAACCTTTGATTCTTACGTTATATGATTATAAGAATATTTTAGAAATACATATTTTCTTTTATAATTACATGACTTCTAAATGATTTCAAAATTAAAAGAGATATTTCTCTCAAAAAAATTTGATTTCATCTATATCATCATCCTTTAATGAATTTTAAACTTGTTTGAAGTTGATTTATTATGATACAAATCTTCCATATTGTATTGACGGTTTTGTGATATGTTTGACTATGGATGTGTTATTTTTACACCATTCATGGTTTATAGAAAAAGTATTGACATTTCGTATGCTAGTTTTAATACGAATGTTTATGTTATGTTAAAAAAATTTCATATGAGGAATGCATTGGACTCGGTAAGTGACGAGTGGAGCCCTCTATAGCTCCATGATGCATCGGTAGGTCGCATGAAACAAACTACTATCTTGATACAAGGCCACAAAAAAACATTTTTGTAGTCTTGGAACAAGGCCTTGACTATGAGGTTATGAATTCTGGAATTATGCATTTCGTCATAATGAAAGTGGCTATTGGTATTTCATGTGAGTATTTGACTAGTAGAATATCTAGGTGAATAAGTAAATGGAATTATTTTATATTATCTTTTCCATATTGTGCTGAAGTTTCTGTTTAAAAGGATTTTGTTTTATTCTGATACATTACCATAAATGTTAATGCTTATTTACAAAAGTTTCCTCTATATTGTTATCCATAATGAGAATCTGAGCTCACCCCTTTCTATGTTTTATTTTTCCCAAGATGTGAAGAAGTATTTCATGGTTTACCTATAGAGATAGGATAAAGATATAAGTTTGTTCAAAAGGTGAAAAATGTTTTTGATGTTTTTATTTCATGATTTAATGTAGAACTAATGAATGTATCTCGTACCTCTAAGGCTTCTAAAGTGATCGGTATTTTGAGACATTCTTCCCTTTATCATGCCAATGTTATGTAATAATGTACCATCTCTTGGTAACATGTGTTAGGTCGTTAAAATTGGTATCAGATAAAGTTTAGTACAATCCTTGGAAACTAGATTTTGAAAAAAACTGATTAGAGAACACTACCCTAAGATATGCATTGAGGATTAGTATAGAAAAGTTTCCTAAACTTTTGGTAGTGTAGAAATTTTGTGAGTCATACAAGAAATACATCCCTTCCATGACACAATATGGTAGAGGTGGATCTGGCATAGATGTACTGATCGGTAAAACATGAAAACACTGCTTTGAGATAGACTCGAATAGGAACTGGTGCACGACAATGGGCCTTGCTGAACTCTTGGTTACGACACTCCCTGGAGATATGCTTAGTATATTTATCATTTTCTTTATAAACCATAAGGAAGGGTTTATGGGTATATATTCCTCAATGAAAACATTTTTATGATTATGGATTATATCCACTAACTGTTCAATTTATGTTATTTGTTTTTCAAGAATGTAATTATGTATTGTGATTCCTAAACTAATGTTGTGTGTTCCATTTTTTAAAATGGTGCCAAGTGAAAGGAATGGAAACCATATCAATGCACGTAATACATGTAGGAATTTTCCTCATACTCAAGAAAATTATAGTGGATCTAGTGATGCGACTGGTGCTGATCAGCTTATCACTATACTGGTACAAGTCACTCAGGTTATAAATAATAACCTTACGCATATGGAGCACCCTGATCTCAATGAAGATTATCAATGTTAGACCACTTCATGATATAAAAACCACCAACATATAATGGTAGTAAAAATCCATTAGTATCTATGAAATGGATAAGTTCCTTAGAGAAAATATTTCATGCTTTTGGGAGTAGCGAAAGGGAAAAGGTTTTCATGGTAGTTTATCTCCTCACGGGAGATGCAGATCAATGGTGGTAAGTAATCCAAAACAAAAAAAAGATGGAGAAGTATAAAACATGGAATGGAGGGAGCTTAAAGATATTTTCCTAGAAAAATAATTTCCTTGAAACCATAGAGATGATATGGAAAGAAAATTTGTGTGTCTAAGGAAAAGGGAGGATGAGAATATCGCAAAGTATGAGGCTAACTTTACAAGGATAACATTGCATGCAACATGTTATATACATAACCCAAGGAGTAATGTGGATCGATTCTATGATGGGTTAAAACCTTTTCTCCATTGAGCATTAGTCTCACAATCCGTCTAATAATATGAAGTTATTGTCTCATGTGCTATCCAGATAGAGAAGGAATTCTCTATGTCTTTTGAATTTAAAGAAATTTATGAGAAAAATAGATCTTATGAAAACTATGGAAATCGAAATAAGGAGAATAAGGGAAATATTGAATATCCATTCTGTGGTAAATGTCAGAAAAAACACTTTACTTATTCCTTGAAGAGAATGAGAGACTGTTACAATTGTGGTGAAAAAGGACACCAATATTGTGATTAAAAGGGTATGAAAGATGTTGTCAATGTTGAATACTAAAATTTTAGAGAAAAGGGGAATTATGAAAATTAAGGTCCTAAGCTATAAGGCAACTTATCTCAAAAAAGGAAAAGGGAGCCAAACCATTCTTATGTTATTACTACAACTAAGGTTGATGCTCCAAAAGATGTGGTGGTAGGTAATTTAATGATTCCCTCATGTTTATCCATTACTTTATTTGATTTTGGATCATCACATTGTTTCATATCTTCCATGTTTTCTAAGAAAATTGTATATTTTCCATTTGGCTAAACAAAGGAGTTATCAGTCAAAACACCTATAAGGGAATTATCATGAAAAGAATGTTTTTTGAATCAGTTCCCATTAGGCCATATAAATTTTTTTATCTACTGATCTCGTCGTCATACCCATGATTGAATTTGATATAATCCTCAGAATGAATTTGATTTCGAACCAGGATGAGAAAATTTATTGTAAGAAGAAAAAGGTTACATTTCTCGATGATGATATAGAGTACCATATATTTTGAGCAGAAACCTCACCACCTGATTCTTATCTAGATCCACCCCTAAAAGCCCTACTAAATTCAATTATTGGGGAGTAATAGAATAAAAAAACTATATGTAAGGAAATGAATGTTAGAATAGATGACCTACCAATTGTTCAAGAATATGTTGATGTGTTTCCAAAGGTTTTACCTAGACATCCTCTAGAATGAGAAATTGTGTTTTCCATTGATTTAATTCATGGTAAAAGACCCATATTGAAGAACCCTTATAGAATGGTCACTATGGAATTAGTGGAACTAAAGAAACAACTAGAGGAATTGGGTAATAAAAAATTTATTCCCCCTAGTTTTCTCCATGGGGAGCCCCTATTCTTTTTGTTAATAAGAATGATGGATCAATGAGGTTGTGCTTTGACTATAGGGAGATCAATGCTATAACAATAAAGAACATGGATCCCCTACCGTGTGTTGATGATTTATTCGACCAACATCATGGAGCTCAAAATTGATCAAATATTAACCTTTGATCTGGATATCATCAGTTGTTTTAGAGGAAGGAAGACATTCCGAAAACTACATTTTGAACTAGGTACGAGCATTGTGAATTTACAGCAATGCCTTTGGGATTGACTAAGAACCCTCTGTCCTCATAGATCTAATGAATAGAATTTTCAAGGTATGTCTTGATGAATTTGTAGTGGTATTTTTTGATGATAATTTTATATATTCAAAAAGCTACAAAGATCATGAAAATCACTTGCACATTATCCTAAGGTATCATAGAAAAAATGAATTATATGGGATGTTTAGAAAGTGTGAATTCTGTATTCAATAGATTTCTTTTCTTGGACATATTGTCCCTAAGGATTGAATATTTATTGATCCTCTAAATATCAAGTCAATCCAAGAATGGCCAACACTGATGAGTATAACTGATGTATGCAGTTTTATTGGTTTAGTAGGTTATTATTTGAATTTTTTCTAGAATTTTGCCTGATTGGCTATCCCATTAACCAAGATCCCAAGTAAACGGTTTAATTTTTTTTTGGACAAAATGGTGTGAGGATTTTTTTGAATAACTGAAAACAATATTAGTTAATACTCTTATCTTGACTCTACCATCTAGGAATTATGGGATTGTTATTCATAGTGATTCTTTAATGAACGGAATTGGCTGTGTCCCTATCCAGAATGATAGAGTTATTTCTTTATTCATCCGGAAAACTAAAAAATCAGGAGAAAAAATATCCCACTCATGATCTTGAGTTATCAGCTGTAATCTTTTCTCAAAAAATATGGGTATAATATCTTTATGGTGAAAATTATGAAATTTATAATGATCACAAGAGTTTGAGGTATATTTTATCACAAAAATAATTCAACCTGAGGTAAAGATGATTGCTTGACTACTCAATGATTATGATTACACTAAACCCTACCACCTGGGGATGGAAAATAAAGTGGAAAATGCTTTGAGTAGAAAGGATCATAGAGTTTTGAACAAGATGAGAGTTCAAAAGGATCATATATTCGTAGATATAAGAAGGATGAATATGGGAATAGCCATGGAAGGTGAAACATCAATTTTCTCAAATAGTATCCAACATTCATTACTAGAAAGGTTAAAAAGTTCTAAGACTGATAATGAGGAATTTCCAAAGAAAAGAAAAGCTATAAACCAAGAGAGACTGATCAAATTCGTATATGAAAATGGAATTTTGATATTTTTTAAGAGACCTTGTGTCCTGGATATAACTGATCTAAAAAGGGAATTATTGGATGATGCTCATTGCTCCAATTTCTCTATACACCCAGGTATGACTAAGATGTATAGATATTTGATGACACATTTTTGGTGGGACAACATAAAGATAGAGATTACTGATTTAATGTCATGATGTATGGTCTTTCAACAAATGAAAGTTGGAAGAAAAAACATGGAGTAGTCATGAGTCATCATCCTATACCTGTGTGTAAATGGGAAAATATTATTATTGAAATTGTCATGGGGATACAAAAGACTCTTAGAAGGAATGAAGCAATATGGATCATTGTTGATCATTTTACCAAGTCAGTATAGTTTCTTGCTATAAAAAAATATTTACCAGTTGAAAGTCTAGAAATAATATATATTAATGAAGTTGTAAGACTCCATGGTGTACCTCTATCGATTATTTCTTATTGCAATCCCTGTTTTACATCATGATTTTGGAAAAGTCTTCAGAAAGCATTATATGCTGAACTTCATTTGAGCACTGCCTACCTCTCTAAAACCTATGGACAATCAGAATGGACTATTCGAACCATAGAAGACATGTTGAGATCATTATCACGTGACATTCAAGGTATGTGGGATCAATATTTACCACTGGTAGAATTTTCTTATAACAATAGCTTCCATTAAAGTATTCAGATGGAACCATATGTAACATTATATTGAAAGAGATGTGGTACAACAACTTGTTTGGATGATGTTGGCGAAATAAAACTCATAGGCCCAAAAAAAGTTGAGGAAACAATGGAATATATGATGATTATCCAAACCCACCTCAAGACAGCCCAAAGTAAGAAAAAAGATCCATACTAATAATCAGAGGAAGGATTTGGAATATCAAGTAAGGATAATGTTTTTTTGAAAGTATCTATATGGACGGGTGTTATATGATTCAGTAAGAAGGGTAAATTGAGTCCCAGGTACATCAGACCTCTCGAAATTCTAGAACTAATTAGAGTTATAGCTTATTGTCTGGAAATGACTCCAAGTCACTCTAAAGTTCATGATGTGTTCCATATATCACTATTGCGAAAATACATTCCTAACCCAACGCATGTACTCAACTATGAGGAAATTGAACTAGAAACAGATTTGTCTTATTATGAAGAGCCTGTAAAAATTCTTGAGTCAATAGAACAAGTGCTGAGAAACCGAATGACTCATCTGGTAAAAGTACTACGGAGAAACCATAATATGGAAGAGGCAATGTGGGAACCTGAGGAACAAATGATGAATAATCACCTGAATCATTTTAGGCACTAATATGCATGAAATTTTGAGGATGAAATTATTTTAATTAGGGGAGAATGTAACACCCCAAGCATCCATAGTATGTTTCACTTTGAATAATGCAGTAGCTTGCGTTGTATGCAATATGGAGATTTAACACACCACGACCTATGAAACAAGCCATTATGAATAGTAATACCCACTTTATGAAATTTCCTAATTTTTAATTTTAAAAATGGAAATCACTTTTGGATTTAGAATATCAAAATTCACTTAGGGTGAATTTTTGGTATTTTCCTAGGAACTTTCAATTTTGGATGAATAGTGGAAAACACTACGTTGTTGTTTAAAACCAACATTTGATTCAAATAATTAATTATTTTATTTTCATTTATTCTATGTAAAAATATATAAATAATACCGATATATGGTCAATTTATTTAATTGGGTCATTTTATAATAAGTTTATATATATATAATTGTTTTGAACATTTTACTGTATTTTACCCATCTTCTAAGAGCATTTTGATATTCACATAAAACATAATTTTACCGCTTCTATGAGTTGAATTTTAAAAATAAAAGAAACATAGTAGATATCAGTAATTAATATGTGGTTTAATAAGATGAAAACAAGTTTTAGTGAATACTATCTTTGGACTTTTATTTACCACAGTTAAAATTTAATAAGATAGTTAAGGGTAAAAATGATATCATAATTACCCTAACACATGTTTTAATTATATTTTATAAGTGTAATTAGAAAAAAAACAACCCTTAGGAATAAAATATGATCCCATTTGATCAACTTGTATTAGATTAGGACATTTATTATTATTTTATTTAAAGAATATTTTAAAGATTTAAATTCAATGTTTAATAACTAAAATTTATTAATATAGGGTTGTACGTAATATAAATTTGACTATAAATACTAATTAGGAATATAAAAATATTTCTTATATATTGGTATTTTATTTATATTTTTTAGTAATTAAATAATTTAATTTATTAAGGACACAATGATGATGCAGTAATTACCTTAATAATAAAATATTAAAATATTTGATATGATAAATATCTAAATAAATATAATTTGAGACTTTTAAAGAATTAACCCAATTTTTGAGGTTAATATGACATGTTAGGGTTGTTAACTAATTTTTGTTCGAAGTAATAATGCGGTTATGATTTTCACAAAAACCAAATACTAAATAGTGTCAAAATTGACATAATAGAGTTTTAAAAACAAATACTATATTATTAATGAATATAATATTCATAAAAATATAAGGTTCTGCCAAAGTACTTACATAAGGTTATATATTAAAATAATTAACCACTTGGGATTCTCTTTCCAGTTTATAGTATGTTTATTAACCAGATAATATAAAAATACAAAGAGGAATGGTAAATTTCAAATTATTTAACAAAGAGTTAAATCTAAAAGATAAGATTAATATAGTGACATAAACCTATCTATAACCTATTGGTTGATTTGTTTTCGACCCATAACCAACTTATCCAAGAAATAATTTATTTCGGAGACATTATTAACTAAAAATAATTTTGTTAAAAAATAATATTTCAAGCTTTTCCTAATGTGACCCCATCTCTCTTATAATAGAGTACTTCTACTTCACTCCAATTCACACATCCAATGACTTTTGGCTCAGCCTACCCCTGCCCAAATATCCACCCAAAATTTCTCACTTAATTATATAGTCATTGCATTGGTAAAAAAGCCAACCTAAAGAGCCCATTTGATCAAATGAAAAAAGAACTCGAAGAAGAGGTAAATATTTAATCACCTCTTTCATGGTCTTTTCTTCTTCCACTTCCACATTCTTTCTTGTTTCAGTTCTAAAATAATAAATCCTGTATCTTCAACACTCTATGATTTTATTATAAATACTGTAAAACCATATAACTTATTCTATCCATCAAATTAATGATAATGTAACCATATGTGCATGTGTATGGTTTACCGTCTCCAAGTCGTGGTGTAGTTTTTATTCAATACATTATTTTTTGGGATGGATATAATAATGATGAATCCTTAATATAAATAATAAATATAACATGTTAAGTATTTTTTATATATTATATAACATTAAATTATATTTGATTTCACCTTCAATTTAATGATATTGTCGCTCGTGCGTACGTACATATTACTATCTCCACGAACATGATGAGATTCATTCCCCATAATAATCATTCATGAATAATTTTTATTTTATGATTACAAATAACTTTTAAGAATTTAATATCATTTTTTATATGAATCAAATACATTATATCCATAAAAAACTTGGCTTACGTATCAAAACATACACTGTAAAACAAATTAGTTAACACTCGACACGACGATAATACTATAATATTATTAATAATGTAATTTAAGAGATAATATATGATATCATATTAATTTATATGGTTTTTTAATAATTTAATAAAAATTATTTAATTATTATAAATGTGTTTAACGTACCCTCGACCAACGTGAAGTACAAGGTAAGGGTTAATTTCACAATCTTTATATTACTTGAGTTTTTTTACGTAAGTATCTATTGGGACCTCTTTTTCATAAACATATTTGTTTCTAAAAAATATATTTCAAAACATCTTTAACATTTCATAGAATATAATTTAATTTCATCTAAACCATTTTTTTAATTTTCAGAAAATGTATATAAAGGAATATTTCAGTAGTTTTCCAAACAAGGTCCTTTATGACCTTTTCGACCAAATAATTGAAAAAATGTTTTTTTAACATATACGGCTGGTGTGGTTATTTTCAGCCATTATAACAACATCAATGATTACCTGAAAAGATTATAATAATATTTTCATAATAATGGTTTTCATTTTTAATTACATGAATTCTAAATGATTTCAAAATAGAGAGATATATATCTCTCAAAATGTTTTGATTTCATCAATGTCATCATTTATTGATGGATTTTAAACTTGTTTGAAGATGATTTATAATGATAAAAGTCTTCAATTTTTTATTGAAGGATCAGTGAAATGTTTGATTGTGGGTGGGTTATTTTAACATCGTTCATTTTTTATGGATAAAGTATTAAAATTTCGTATTCTAGTGTTAATACGAATGTCTATGTTATGTTTAAACCTTTTTTATATGAGAACCGCATTGGACTTAGTAAGTGATGGGTGGAGCCCAGTATATCTCCTAGATGCATAATTATGTATCATGAGACAAACTAGTGTCTTGGAACAAGGCCTTAAAAAATATTATATGTTGTTTTGGCACAAGGCCTTGACTATGTGGTTATGATGTCCGACATTAGGCATTCCATCATTATAAAAGTGGCAATTGATATTTCATGTGATTATTTGACAAATATAATATCCATGTGAATATGTAATTTGAATTATATGATTTTTTCTTTTCTATATTATAATTAAGTTTATGTTTAAAAGGCTTTTGTTTTAGTCTTATAAATTTCCTTCAATGATTATGCTAATTTATGAAATTTTCCACTTTATTGTTGTCCTTAATGAGCATCTGAGCTCTCCCCTTTCTATATTTTATCTTTCCCAGGATGTGAAGAAGTATTTTATGGTCTACCAGAAGCGATATGAAAAGGATATATGTTTGTTTAATAGGCGACAAAATGTTGTTGATTTTTTTATTTCCTGATGTCCTGTAAAACATATGAATGTATCTAGTACTTCCAAGGCTACTAAACCGATCACTCTTTCAGGACATGATTCCTTGTATAATGCCAATGTTATGTAATAATGCATCGAATCTAGGTAAATAGGGTTGGATCATTACAAATAGATCATATAAAAGGATTTATCTCTGTGATATATTCTACACATATGTAAGGTATAAGGGCGCTGTCACCTTTTCATTAAAAACAAAAATATTTTCAGAATACCAGAGTAAAATACTAAAAATCTTTAACATAATTCAATTTATTCTGATTTCCCTTTTTCCATCAAATCCTTTATAGTTTTCATTATTTTATTTCCATTTAAAATATTTCATCATTTATTTATAACTTCTCACAAAATGGTTTTGTTTTTTGTATGTTGATATTCTCTATTTATATATTATTCTACCCACAGACTAATATGTATCCTTCCCACTAGATGTGACACCCTTCTCACTAACATGAAATTTGATAGTATTATGTATTCTTTAAAAAATTATTTTCTCTAGAATTAATGATATCCATAACCATGATTTGGATTCAATGTGGGGGAGGAGACATGTATCCAAAAAACAATCAAAAATTAAATAACCTAAAATATTTGTTAATAACAAGTCATATATATAAATAAATTACTATATTTTTGAAATTCATTATGTGTGATGTATTATTCTATATCTATAATTTATTAAATTTTGATCCACAATCCTCTAATGAAAAAATAGAAACACTAATTTTTGAAAATTATGAACACTTATTTGAACAAAGAAAATAATGAGAATATATATGCATATTCTAGAACCAATCATAATTGAATATAATAATTTTACCATTGTTCATACCATTGTCCCTGTCCTAGAGATACCATTCCTTATGGTGTTCATGTTTACTATTAAATCTAACAAACCATAATTTATATGGATATCCCAATGTTCTATAACATTAAAATCAAACACCCCCTTTCTATTCCACAGTCTTTCATAGGTATTCCCATAGGGTATTCACTTGAAATCATTAGAGATTTCTATTTTTCAATTTAACATATTTCCCTGGGAGGATTGTGTTAAAAGGATTTGAGGTTATGAGTTTATACTTTTGTATTAAGGGAAAGTCTAGATTCTAGTATCAAAACCATTATGAGAAAATCCAAGACACTGGGGATGAGTTGAAAAGAAAATTGTGTCCTAATTATGCCCTAGTAGATCTACAATTGATTTGAGGCATGAAATTAAATAAATTAATTCGGTTGAGGGAGAATTATTTTATGAAGCATGGGATATGTTCAAATATATTCTTAAATAGTTTCCATGAAATCAGTTGGATTCAGATCTTCTAAGGGATAATTTTTATAATTCCATTAAAACATATAATCATATACTAGTCGACAAATATTTGGGTAAATATTTGTCTTATTTATCTACTAATGAAATTAATCAATTGATTGGTTAACATTAATGAAATTTCCATCACATGTTTACATAGAAAAGGTCTAATTATAGGTCTTAGAAAAATATTCAAACATATTTTATTAAGGAACCAACACATAATTTTTTTTGTCATTATGGGTTGTTTGGTCACACTGAGCTGGTGTTCCCTAATATAGAACTCCATATCTAGCCTATTTGGAGTGTAATTTTTTTTAATTAAAGTGCTAAAAATTAATAACTAATGTTACATTCCTAATTGAATAATAGTATTGTTACAAAACAACCCCAAATATTATATGGAAGATATAAAGAGTTTTCCAATAACCCGCTAACCCAACATTCCCATTATAGTCTGATGATCGATTTCAAAGTAAATTTTCTAAGGAATCATACAATTAAAATACTCAAAATAATCACTAGGTTTTTATAATTCATGTTTCTAATAAATATTATTCGTAAAAAGATATATTTATGGGGTTTATTGATTCCTAAGATGTTAGGAACAAAGAGGAAATAACTTCTAAAAAATCCATCAAAAAAATTAATCTTTTCCAAATTGGTCAACTCACTAGAGAACTAAGATAGAAAAAGAAAAAGAAATTACTTAGTGTAACATTCCTAACCACTAGAGAGAATTTAATTGAAATAATAACTCCGTAACATGATACAAAATAGTTTTATGGTAGATTTGTAAAGAAGAAATGAAGGTTCAATTTGAATTAGGAATTGAAAATCTTAAATGAATAATAAATGTATACATGAAAAAAAGTTGATTGTAATGGTAAAAATGATGATTGTTCAGATAAATAAACACAATAGAAAATTAAAATTCATTTTCAAATTGTTAAATAATGAATGAAATAAGTGAGGTTTTCTGTTGAGTATAGTGAAAACCCAGTCATGATGAATTATTCCCCTCCAAATCCTTCCCCAAATGAAAAAAAGAATAATGAACCTGATTATCATAAGTTTATTCAAATTTTTAGATTCTTTAATGTAAATATTAATTTTTTTAATCATTAAAAAAACTAACATCATATAAAAAAATTTAAATACATTTTTGGATAAAAAATGGGATTGGATTGAGAGTTAGATGATAAATGTTAATAACTATTGTAGTTTTATTGTACAAAAGAATATTCCTAAAAATAGAATGACCCTAGAACCTTTGTTATCTCCTTTGGAATTAGATCAATAGATGATATTTTATGTTTTTTTGAATTGTGTACTATCATAAACGTTATTTGATGCACTATGTTGAATAATATAGCTATTATGTACCTCAACCTAAATAAAATTTCATTAAAATTTCCTGATATGTATATCAATTTTCTTTATGGGTGGATATATAATTAACTAGTGGATGTTGGGAACCTTTCCTTACCCTTATACTGTATCATTATTAAGATTTAGTATGATAATATTGTTTTAGTAATTTTAAAAATTACATTATTAACCAATGTTAGGTTCATAATAAATATATCAAAGGATAAGATGACCATTTTAGTTTATTATTATATAAAATAATTTCATATTTTCAATGAATCCCCTCCCATGGTTAGTTTTGTGTTTATTGATATTGAAAAAAAGTGTTTACAAATGTGTTTAGGAGAAAAAAATCATTCATTTTATGAAATATTCAATGAAACAATCAATGGGGATTATAATAATATTTTTGTAGTAATTGATTTTGTAATGGATTTGGAAAGGTTATGGTAGAATGAGATCCAATTTAGGTGATACATTTACTAGAACAGTAATGAAGTCCATACAAACCCAATATTTATAGTTGAAGGTGTTTCCCATACTGATTATTAATGTTTGCCAACAAATTTTGTATAAGATATCAATAATTGTTCATTTTATAAAAATTTTTATTGGTTTAGTCATTTTTTAGAATTATTTGATGAAAATGAATTCTTAAAATCATGGAAGGATTTTCTGGTTAATTCTATCAAATATAGAGTTGAAACTAATCTTCTCTGATCTGATGGAAAAAATACTGTCCTACATCATATTTCTTAGTATAGTTATCAATTCTATACTATAAATCATAATTACCTTATTTAAGAGTGAGAGGATATGTTCCACATTTCCCATAAATGATTTATGTCTTTAAATGTTGTTGGAAGTGAGAAACATGATCATTTTACTAATTGTTTTTTTAAATGTGTTTCTGCACTATGTGTGGGTAAACTAGTGAGGAGGAAAATTAGTCATTAAATTATAAATGTTGTAATGTTTTAAAATATTATAATTAATATAAGTGATATTCTATGATTTTATGATATTATGGATTAAAAATATTGTATTATAAGTTTGATTTACTAAGAATAATTTGTTAGAGATGATTTGGAGTGTTGTTGAGTGAATATGATAAAATGTTTACATTGAATAATCATATTCAAATTAATATTTAATTCTACTCTTTAAATGAGCATGAATATATTTTTATGAGGATATATCTAGATGAGGACTATGAATTTATTACTTCTTTGTATATAAAATATGGTAACGTTTTGTTGGTTTTCAATTTTGGAATAATTATATCTTCTTTTATTATTATCTACTCATTAATTCATTTCACTTGTTTACAAAAATATATATTAACATGATCTCTCACTTATTCTTGGCTTTTAATTATAATTTTTAAATAATTGAATTAATTTTCTAACATTTCATTTCTTTTTGGAAATTTATTTTAGGTGTACATGTGTGTTTCTCGTTTATAGGAGGTACATTTTTGATTGCATGGATGGATGATGAATTTTACATGTGATGTGTTGGAATGGATGGGAATTTTTTTGAATAATTAATTGAACATAAAGTTCCTAAGATGTTGTGGTCGGGTAGTGGGGTGATCATTTTTATGGTATGAAGGAATAATTTGGAAATGGTAGATTAATATGGTATGTGGGATTGAATACTACCTAAATTTTTTCATCAAGAGTAACTATTTATCAAGCCTAAGAGAGTTAAAATTTGAGATGATAACTAATAACATCTCTCTTATACTTTATCTCAAGTTATTTTATCAATGAATTGAAATTTATAGTTTCTCATAATAATATTTTCTTTTTTAGATGATTTATTTTTCAACCATTGGATTATATTAATGATTTTTTCAAGGGATGCTAAAAATAATTTATAAATTTTATAAATTTATTCAAATTGGGGATTAATTGTTTTAGCTTCTACAATTGTTTATTACATACCATAATTTTTCAAATTGTGATGTGGTTTTTTGGAATTGTGTCGATGCATGTAATAATTTTTTATATAATATTCTATTCATTTATTATATTTAAATTTCATTGTGTTCTATGAACTGTGGATGTGCATGCTCTTTACTAATAATATTTGATATCATTCTTCAGTTCACATTCATTCGGGAAAATATATGAAGTTATTTTTTTGTTTTAAAACAATTTGTTACTCTAAATTAGGGATATTATTGAATTATTTTCATTTCTTGAATGTTTTTTTGGCTAAGTGATTTTATGATAAATATGTTCACCCCTTAAAAAAACCTCCCTTAATTTTGTTTCAAAAAAAATATGAAACATATTTTTATAATGCTTCTCCCAATGTGAGATTCAATACTGACGATATTTTCTTGTTTTCTGTGAGAGGGTGTGGTAAATATTAATACAACCTATAATTAATTAAGAACCAAAAAAACCCATGAGGTTTTTTATCTTTTTTAAATCATCACTAATTAATTTTCATTTGGTGATTATTTTCATTATTTTTGATTTCTTTCTTGATACTGTGAGGAGTTTAATCTGTAATAACACATTGGATAATTGGGTAAATAATTTTTCTTGTTCTATTTATATTACATATATTTTTTTCATTTTTTTGATATGTTTTTTTAAAAAAATTGAGTATAAAACATTTTACAGATGATTGAAATTAATATGATGTTCATTTAAATGATATCTGAAAAAATTCCATATCTATTGCGATTTTTTTTCAAATTATTAATTACATCATTTTTCATAATACTATATGTTTTAATTATGTTGTCCTAATATTTAATAATTTTCATTCATCCATTATTGTGACTATATTATATTTTGTTTTTTATTTATGGGTGTCTATTCACTTAGTGGTATTGATATTTTTCAAATTCCATGTTCAATTCAAATCGATGATTTTATATCATTTAATAAAAATTCTGGTATGCCATTTTTTTTGAAATTGTAACCACTTTTTCACTATTACTAAACAATTATCAGTTATTATAATTAAACCCCAATCTCGCCAGAGTATAATGTGGTGAAGAACAAAGGCATCACACCATTTAATAAGATTATAGTAATTCTATAATGTACTAGTATTGAATGTAAAATTTTACGCTTTTTAGGGATCCATTTTCATTCAATAGACTCCAGTCAAAAATTCCCTTCCACCAATTTTTGACCAACCACAATTCCATGATCAATAATCATCCTTCTTTACCTAATTAAGTATTCCACTTCTCAGGATAGGATGGACTTCTTGTGCAAAAGGCCAACCATCAGTGTGGATTCCAATAAAACTTCCAAAATATAATTATTTTAAATCCTGAATAACAAGAATTCCCTAGACATATCCCATGTATCTACTCTAATTGGGTTTTATAGACAATAATATGTTCTAGAAAATTCATAGAGCCCCTTTAATCCAACACAATCCCACCCCTATCATATTCCCACCCACAAAAGTGTCATTAACATTAATATTTCACACAATATTTGGAGGTCTACTATAAATCCCCCTCCGGAATGTTTTTCATCTTTCCTTGGTGTTATGGACAATAATCATAACAATTCACCTTTTTGAAATTGATAAACCCCCTATAAATGGGAATTCAACAATTCAACATTAATGATTTTATTGTAAACCATATATAAAGTTGGGATACCATGTATCTTATATATCCTTGTTCCAAGCCTCCCAAATAACCCATCACACCACTGTGGATGAAATTCTATTGATATTGACCTCGACACTATTCTAACCAGCTCCCTAGAACTATGATAAATTGAAATCTAATTGTAATTATCCAGACATAGAAACACTTCTTCACTTTCCAATATTGTTCCAAATTATAACCAACAAGTCCCCATTAATAGATTGATTCCAAAATTGTATTACGATTTGTGATTCAGAGCACGAGAAACATCATTCTATGAAGACACCCTTCTTCTACAAATTATCAACTTTTGATAATTCATTATTCCTTAAATTCCACACTGGAAAAGTCACCTTTATTGGATACTCCTTGCAACCTGACATCGAATCCTAGTCAAAAATATCAATGTTTTCATGCACCATTGATCTAATGTCCCAAATACTAAAACTCCATGAGAATGATTCCAAAAAATTTTATTCTTAATATCCATATTTTAAATATATTTTGACTTCAAATTTTATATGATTTTATGTGTAGTAATAATTAATTTAAAATTATATTTTTTTTCTATTGTTTATGTTTTTTATATTCTTATGAAGGAATGGAATTTAGAGCATATACTGGGAAATAATTAAAGGAAGTAATAGAAAATAACATCGTGCGAAGATAGAATATCCTTGGCATGAAAACAGAAATACAAAGACATTGATAATGATGGATGAAGCCAAAATATTAATAATACCATGTAATTAATGTTTTAAATGATAATTCGATGAATATAGGATGGTCACAAGTCTCAAAACTTATGAACAATAGAAAAATGAGTTATATGATGCTTGAATCGCATATTTTAAATTGTGTATCAAGTGAACATTGTGTAAATTATACAAGGATTGAAATATTTTACATCATGAAATTGAATTTCAGAAACAAATTGGGTATATCATTACTCATTATGATAACATTACACAATGTGTAAACCATTTAAAAACACATAAAATGGTGTTCATTATGTATCAATCAATGGGGTCTAAGGTTATTGAAAAATTGGTTATTTAGTTTTGATGTGGAAAAGGTAATACTAAGGAAGAGTTAGAAGATTATAATTTAAATGATTATGAGAATAAATTGATATTACATTCAAGGTTTAGAGTTTCTCTACTAATAAGAGTATACCAAAAGGTTAATACCCTGAGTTCTTCATAGATATGTTTTCTTATTATTTTATTTTATTCTTCTATATTTTATGTAATGTTTTTTCACATTAGTTTAATTCCACTTTCCTTAATTTTCATTATCTCTCATTATTTCTATTCTAATCTATAATAATTAGGTTGATGTTTATTCATCATTGGAAAACACCCATTGATGATGGATAAATCCATGTGGGTTGAGAGTATGTGTAGTTTGAGGTAATTGCAAATATAAATAAGAACATGGTAACCCTGTGACTAATATGGATATTTAAAATCATTATCAAACTCATTTTATTTCACATAATATTACAATCGGAAGTGTCATCAAAGGACCTAACTAATATATAGTTGACTGTGATAGAACTAATAACCTGTGATTGATTATACATATAATCCAAGACTCATGTGTTGAGGGTTCCATTTAATGTTTCCCATGGAGTACTCTTTTACTTAGGTTGATCTAAGTTGTTATGCCAATAAACATTGGTTTATTTTTCAACACATTAATGCCTATTCGATAAGTCTATCATAATTTATTTTTAGGATTTTTCATTTCTTATAAGAAAAAATTTACAATATTTATTTTTTTTAATATAAATTAAAACATAAGATACATATTTTAAATAAAATCAAATTGAAATCGAGATGAAAAATTTTTGGTCACGAGTTTCTAGTTGTACATATTGTTATGTCTAATGGTGTGACCCTATGATTCTACTATATTACAACGTTATAGTTAGTATAGACTAGGTTTTAAATAAATTTATAAATTCATCTTGCCTGGATGATATAATGATGTTCTCTTGATGCATCAAATCTGTCAAGGGAATAAATAAGATTAATATTTACATGGAGAGTCCATTTTTATAATCAAGGGTCATGTTAATAAATCCTAGAAATAAATTTTCTTCACAAAATATAATATCCAGAATTGGAAATCCAAGATAGAAAACAAATTTTCCAGCCTTTTTCATCCTTTAGTTGATATCTATATGACCCATAAACCTAAATATGTCCTCTCCCCGAATCTCCATTTTATTAATAACAAACATTATAAGACATGTTGTTTTGTTAGAATGATCATCAAATTCTCTCATGACTTACTCATATATAATCCTCATAAAACTCATCTATAATGAGTTCTCCTCAATCATTTCCCACATTATTTTTTCATTCATGGATTTCATGGCTTCATTGCTGATTCATAATTTTATCCAATATTATTTTATAAGAATCTTTATTCTCTTAGAGAATGCCCAGTGAAATCTTCCATCCCAGTTCTCATCCCAAATGAAGGATGAGACATTTTTTTCACGAATATCCATATTCTTATTAGGAGCCTTGATGATTAAAAAAATGTAATTTGTCATAGTTGAATATAATTTACTAGAATGATGAATTCTCCAAACAAAAGGAATATATTCTTCGAGTTTACAGATATACCCCATAATCTGATTAATTATTCCATAAAATTAGTGATTATTTAATATAAAATATATAATAGGATAAACAATATACTCTCTCAGTATATCATGTCTAGGAATTCTTAACTAGTCTTGTAGGATCCTACATTGGCTGGTTAAGAATTTTTTAGGATGTAAATAATGATCTTACCCTAATTAATCAATTGACCACTCTCGTAGCCATCTGATTCATTTATCATATTAAACACATTCATATAACATTTCTTTCCATTTATAAAGATATTAATATCATCAGTAATAATGATATGAGAAATAAATCCATCCCCATACCAATTCATAAAATGAAGGATCTTCCTCTCCTATATGATGTGTTTAATATTTCTTATGAGCACCACCTCAACCATGATTAAATGTATTAGTGAAACTATGTCTCCCTACATTAGACCATTCATGGTCTTTGAGAATCCAAATCTCCTCCCCTAATGAAAATATAGAGAAACTGGGAAGCGTTTCACCCAAAGAACTGGTCACAACCCCATTCATTAAACCCCATCATCCTGATTATCCTGAAAATTAATCTCCACTCTAACCAATCGTATTCCATCTACATAACCACATTGATTATAATATTTGAACGAAGATAATTTTTTTATTTTCATCCACCATCTATTTTTGAATAACCAACAACACTAAATGTGCCACCCATAAATTAAACCTTGATACATCAAAAATACTAGTTTTGGAATAAATTGTCTTAGCCTTCTACTAATCAAATATATATGTATTTCATAAGATGATCAGAAAAGGTATATTGTTTAATATTGATTGAGTGAATTCAGATCCTAAAGTATAAGAATTTGAACCACCCTAGATGAATAGAAAAACTTAGGTGATGCACTATAGATAAAATAGTCATACATTTCATCCCTAACATACATTTTAAAATAACCCATGCATCCATTTAAAATGATCCATAGAACCTATCCTAACAAGGTGTTCATTCCCATTTTATGTTCATTGATTTCCCATTGGTCTTATCATTATTAGGAATAACATCCAAGTTATCATTATCCATGTCCTACACCATCATAAGAATTCACTACATAAATCTATCCTCCCCACCCATCTCGGTATTAAATCATCCATTTCATCCCATCGTTTTTGTCATAAGATACACAATGCGATCCATTGCATGTTTCTCTACTACCTCAATATCCCCGTATACAACCAATCTCCAATATTTATGTTTTTCTTTTTGTTAACCCTATTTTCATTCATAAACACCTAAAAATAATTAGTTTTTTGTGCTCCAACCTAAGCCATACGACCATTGAACTTTCCCAAAACACCCTATCATTCTGTAGGTATTTTTTTCTAGAATGCTTTTCTTCCAAACTTTGTTGATGAGATCATCATTATGATAATTTTTTTGAAGACTATATTAAATTATATCAATGTACAATTTTATATCTAATATTTTTATTTCACTATTAGTTGTATTAGTGTTCCACTACTAAATCTCCCTCCTCAGTTATATTTCGTTATGTGTCAATCTCTCCAATGAACTACCAATCACCTCATTCTCCTATGATCTTCTAACAATTTTAAAAAATACATTATCTGGAATCTATTTTTTTAATATATGAAGATTTTAGTATCCTTATACTACATCTTGAAATTAACCACAATATTTGATTGATCCATCAATGACTAAGTCCGATGAGCTACATAATCCAACAGAAATAAATCGGCTCCTTTTAAATAGCATTAACACTAATTATGTATGCTCTATATACACCTGTTCCATTTCTGGTTTCTTCCCTATGGATATTTATTCAATGAGAAACCCATTTCCATAAGATCATTAGTTGACATAAATCTGGGAATTGATTCTAATATTTGATGGTGAAAATATCTCTTTTACATCAAGAATGATAAGATTTGACAATGAATTGATAAGTTATACCTGAGATAATCTATGAGGTAAAATCATTATGATACTCAATTCATTGATTAATTACTATTTTTAATACTTTAGATTCAATTTCTACCACTAAGGTTTTCAATGTGGTTCTAGGGGGACATGATGTAACTTATGTGTTGTGGAATTTAACATGGTAATTATTTATTTTTTTTAACATCATTGATTGTATTGATTGTGTATTTTAATTTCTATGTACATCAATTAAAATCTATTTATATCTTTTTGGATAATTTATGGTAGATTATTTAAATAAATTAAATTTATGATAACTATTCTTATCTTGTTCAATATATCAATTTTCAAGATTTTAATTATTTATTAAAATATTTTTTGAATTTTTTTATTAATTTTTTGGTTTCTTATATTTTCTTGTGTTATGTATTTTAAATATTTATTACTACTTTTTTCTATTAATATATTCTTTTATTAATTTATTTTTATCTTTTAATATCTTGCCTTAAATAATTTAATTATTAAAATAATTAAATTATGAATCAATTATTTAATAATTCTTATCATTTATTTTTTTGATTATAATTAATTTATTAATTAATCATCTAAATAAATTTATATTTAACATTTAATATCTCAATGTTTTAACTTTTAATGATATCTAATTTATTTTTAATAATTTAATTATTATTTTTGAATATTTAGTTAATTTAATACAACTATTAGTGTATTTTTATTTTAAAATTAAAATGTTAATTTGTGATTTGTAATTATATTATTATGCCAATGGTTTTCTGATAACTTTAGGTTACTACTATCTGAAGGCACGAATGCCCCACGACTATCGTACGGATCCCTACTACCATCAATAGACAGTTTTGCGAACATTATAAGAAAATTATACTATCATCCGGGGCCTTGCTACGTCTGTCCTATTTGCTACCTATAGTTCAATAGTTAACATTGAGGGGTATATTCATTGTGTAACACCTCATTAATTTTCTAATTCCACTCTATTATGCTTACACTATCTCCAATATGTTTCTTCCAATCCTCCTACTATTCCCTTATTCTTCTGCTATTGATGTTACATTATTCATTTGTGATCGTCCCCTATTCTACCATGGATGATGTTTGTAGTATAGAAATTATAGATGCAGAATAATGAAATGATGGAAATTGATCTATAGATCAATTAAGGATCCCAATTGAATATTATTGACAATATGGTGTGGTATCAAAAACATATCTATGTATCTAAAGAGGTTAAAATTAAATATGTTGAAATGGAAGGGTTATATGTGTTCAAATGAAATTGAACCACATCAAAGTTGACGGAAATTCGGAAGTATAAAAAGATCATGGTTGATCCTTAGATCAATAGATGAGGCTGATTATGTCCACATGAACTATTATAGAATTGGAATCCATAATGTACATCAAATATTTTAAAGAAGTTCAAAAATTGGGCTATAGAGATCATCAAGAAATCTTGTATCTCTTAGCACTCGAATCATATAAGTGTAGATATGATTGACTATGGGTGTTGGGATTTAGAAATATGAGGCTGTGATATATATGTTTAGGTTTTTGAAAAGGATTATGGGTTA
Source organism: Viscum album (assembly GCA_963277665.1). Classification (NCBI taxonomy): domain Eukaryota; kingdom Viridiplantae; phylum Streptophyta; class Magnoliopsida; order Santalales; family Viscaceae; genus Viscum; species Viscum album. The sequence goes on along the minus strand of OY728142.1, from coordinate 1,254,140,303 downwards.
ATATTGTGAAAGAATCTGACAATCCTTACTGGAGGTAATCGATGATTAAAAGGGATGATTGAGTTCAAACACAACCCTATTGAATATGAATGACTAGATGTACACTAGAATATTTGAAACCCATGTACAATAAAAGGAAGTAGTTGGTAAGAAAATAATAAAATTTAAAACTTATAAACATATGTGCTTTATTTATTTTTATTTAAATATAACAACTAGAAAATATAACTTCATCATCGTTAGTCTTACGAATAATACAATGATCGATTCACTAATACCCATGGTGAAAATGATAGATAATATACCTAAAATTTGATTCCCAAACATACCAAATATTAAAGTACTATATAAGGATGATGAAAAGTTATTATTATGTTTGTAACTAGACTATGATGTTGGTTGAGTGTATATTAAATTCTGTTGCTTATACAGTTGAAACCTATTGAAATATAGGATATGGTATTGGAATTTTTTTCTTCGTACGATTATGGATTTCAAGAACATTGAAATACAGGTGCATTAAAAAATTCCAAATTGAATATTCTCATTTTTCTGCACATCTATAATTACGAATTATCAACCATCTGTGTTCTATGATGAAATGTCGAGGAACATGTTGAGTAGGATAAGTCAAGAATGATAGATAGTTGGCTGAATTTAGATAGAGTTGGTTTTTTATTAATGATATTGTATGTGGTCAAATGAAGCTAGAAACTTTAGAATGAACTATAATATTAAATATTATACTTCTAGAGAAGGATAAATTTTTTTTTTTGAATTTAATGAAGTGAGAATTGAACCAATAATTCATATAGGTTCATTATACATAGTTCCTAAACTATGTACATGTGGGTTGGTTTCATTAAGTTATAATGGATTAACATTGATCACATGCAGGTGATAATGTATAATGAATAATTCCATCTGGATGATTTTGAAGTTAATATGACTACCAATTCGATATTTTGGGCGGCGATCTAATGTAGATATTTAAAAATAGTGTATTTGGGGATCCACTATTCATCTAGAATACACAATATAGAATAGTTATTAGAACCATGTACATTCAATGAAAAAGGTAGAGTGTCTAAAACTAGAGAAAGTAGATGACATATTATAAATGTTTTATTTATTTTAAATATATTTTTACTATGTTTGTAATATTTAGTTTTTATATAATAATTTTTTTCATGCTATTAATATTTATCCCAAAGTAGAGTAGGGGAAATCAAGTAAGAATTAATTGAAATTTCTAAATATGTTTTTCTCCAGATAAAATAATTATTTCAGTGCAATTTTATTCCAATGATATTTCTACCATTCATTATGATTTCCAGTTATAGAATAATATATAGAATAGAATGTTAAAAATGTAAACATATAAACTCTTTAATGTTTACGAAGGTATCAAAATTTGGAAAGGGTAAATATCACCATATATATTTTTGGGTATATTTGATACAGATTAAAGATAGAGAGATCATCTTGAATAAGACATCTCTGAGTTATGTTACACACTATATATAAAGATCAGTAGATCATATACTTTTCTTTATAATTGAGATAATATAAAATAACATTCATAGAATATATAACATACTTAAATTAATTCAATTCAGTCTAACAGACTTTTTATCAACAAATTTTATATATTCATTAATTTTATTCATTACCACATTTTCTCTATTTCTATATCACTTTACACGCAGGTTTTTTGTGTTTTCCTTTTTTAATGTTATTTACGTTTAAACTTTTTTTACCATACATTATTCTATAAACATCCATATGGATTTGAAACCCCAATGATAAAAATATTAGTTGTATAAAGTATGTAGTGTATAGAATAAATAAATTTGATTGAATTCAACATAATTAATAACCATTGTCCTAATCCAAGTGAGATTAATGGGATGAATTAAGGATACCCAATAAGTACTACTTTTTTGGCATCATGATACTAATTATTATAATTGAGTATCATACGCCATGTGAATCAAAATCCAATATCTTATACTGAATAAAATTAGTATGGGTCAAATATCTGGGAGGATTCTTATGTTATCAATGGAATAACTGTTTTATAATCATATACGTTCCCCTTATATTTTATCCTAAACATGATGGATCATATATAAAAGTTATTATATATGAAGTAATTGTTATTAAACTATTGATTTTTAAAATCAAACCATTTATGAAACCATGGTAGAGGCATAGACATCAATTTTTTCCATATTGATTTGTGATAAGAACTTTAATAATAGAGATATAAGGAAAATTTAGGAGGTTCTGGGTAAATTAGTCTGAGGTGTAGAGAAGAAAAATGGTAATGTATTCTTTTTATTTTATTTTATGTTTTTATTTATACAATTTTATATCACCTATTAATTTATTTTTATTTATAATGAATAATTGTATAAAATTGATGGATATAATTTTCTTAATAAATGGTGTCTGATTCTTTTTCATGGAATGATTTATAATGTAATTAAACTAAATAATATGATATTATACCTAGTTATTGATGTTTTTATTTTTAAAATATTATAGTGTTCAATGATACATTGGGTATAGTATCCCCATTAGTTAGGAATAGGATCTCACAACTATTCAACATCTTCTTGTTTATTGTCACACAAACCTGAGGTATGTAAAAATAACAGAATTCTTGTTCAAATAATTTTTTGGTTGGGTATGTTAGGATATTTTATGGAATATTATTTTCATGTGACTTTAGATATAGTAGATGGATCTAGGACTGGTTAGAATATGAGATAAAATACATATTTTTTCTTAAATAACAAAATTTTGGAAATAAGTGCATGTTTTTATGTAGTCGGGTAGGATTTTTATGGATTTTTGAAGAAAATGCTTTGGATTCTCTTATAGGTTTCCTATTTGTGGGCTATGATATATGGTTTTACTCATATATCAAGGTGTAATAAGGTGTGTGTTTAAAAATTATATGAGTAAAATTAAACATTGTGATATGTGAATTGTTTTCTGATATTGAGAAATAGATTTTATGAATCAGTTTAAATTATTTTTTTCATCCCAAATGACATATTTTACGATCTCCAAAATAAATTATTGGAGCCAATATACAAAAAATACTCTATCTATGGTGTCTTATTTAATATGATTAACTATATAGAAATGTCAATGACATTCATATGAATGTGATGATTACCAAAAAGGGGTAATATTATTAAATTGGTGCCTAAATTCCTTGATATTCATAGTGTGTTTTCTTGGGTGTTAAAAACCAGTCTAGGCCACCACAAACCTTGTCATCAGATCCCACACATGGAAAGGAACAAAGGTATTTATATTTCCCTAGTTTCTAAAACAAAGATTCTAGGAATCAAATTACATACACTGTGAATGTTTTTATCAAATAATTATTCAATAATATATACAAAAACTCAATCAACACCTAAGTATAGTATTCCCAAACATTGTAAGACTAGAAAAACAAAATATTCAATTACCAATAGACAGTAAAAAAATTATGGATAACAATAATAAATATCCAAAATGAATTCGGAGTATATATACAATAATTAAATGGTTCTAGGATAAAACCCACATTTCAAGATGTTCTTCATGGATCATATATCTAAAAAACAATATAATTTACATGAAATTAAATTTACCTTTGGGTCACCATCCATCATCCAACCTGGCCAAATATATGAGAAATGTTAAAACTCAACATAAACCTTCAAAAATCAACTCTATTTATAATCACTATGTGGTGTAACTATGTCTGTGGATAAAATTCCATTACGATTACACAAAAATACCATTAATCCTCTTTCAATGATAATCCAATAATCATTGTTTGATGTATAAGAAAAAATAAGTTTTAATCGATAATGGAAAACATAACAAATGATGTATTTTAGGATCAAATTTGGAATATGAAAATAGGTTTAAAATAAACACATTGATAAATTATCTAAATGATCCCCTTTTAATCCTTTTTTTAGAAAAACTTTGTAAACAACATTTAAAGATTCCAATTAAGGGTCTAGAAAAAAACCACAAGAAGCAAAAACTGAATTAGTAAACCAGAACGGTATATGTATAATTTAAATAGAAGGACAAGCCAGTGCCACAACTATAAATGGAAGGGGAAGTAGTAATGACAGGTTGAAGGAAAAAAGGGTAATGGGAAACATATATTATGAGTAAATCATAAAATCATTAACATAGTAAAATACTAACAATGAAAGTAAAATAAGACTAACCAGTATAGACGAAAAAAATTAAAATTAATAATGCAATAATGATCAAGGTAAACTTATAAATATTCTCTGATGTGATCTGAGATTCATTTAAAAGGTTCATTGTTTCATCATAATTATGATGTTCATAGTGTATAACCACCTATCTAACTCTAACTACCCTAATAGGTGTCCCTACTTACCATCTAGAAAAATCTTACACTATATGATGTTACAAAGAATGTAATCCAAAATAACTAAATAAATTTCCCGCAATCTTTCACTAAGAAACTTATGATACCTATATATTATGTGGTAATATGTATGTTAATATTTATAAAAAATCAAAAAAGGTAACAGAGAAAAATACCAAATCCTCATCCCACCACCATAAATAAATCTATGAGAAACCCCACTTTGTTTTATGTAACATAAAAATAATCACATAAATTCTAAAACTCAAACATGAAATCAGAATATGGTTATTCGATTTAGGGATTATATAATTTCAGAAAACCATTTAGAAGGTTAAAATATGCCAATGTGATTTAAAATAATTAATCAATTTTTAATCACATTTGAAAATCTATTTCCAAATAAATGTCACTATAAAATCCAATTATAAGTTAAAACCCTACCTTAATGATTAATTTTTTAAATCAATTTTAAAATCCAAATTTTGAAAATTATTTAAAAACCATTGGAATTTCAGGTTATCTCTCTATTTTTATGATATCACTCATAAGTTAAAGAAAATTGTAAATAGTGTAAAAATCCAAAAATTATTTTCAATAAATAAATAAAAACTCAAAAACCAATGTAACTCATGAAAATAAAATAGTTACAAAATACAATCCATAAGATTATATAAACAATAACCATGAATGTAATACAAGACCAAAAATCATTAACTAAAATATCATGAAAACTAAAAAAGGTCAAAATCATCAATTAACAACTGATATTTTAGGAAAACCTTTTTTTTAATTTTACGTAGCACCTATTATACATAAATTTATTTTTGAATACAATCATGAGTTCATATAACCTACCAACCACTCTATAAAAATATCACAAGATTCAAAAGAAATAATCTATTTATTGAAAACAAATTTTAAAATGTTGAAGCATGAATAGAGTGTGAATGAAAGAAAAAAACATAGAAACACATACCTCAATGTTTTCCAATGGAAGGAAACTATTGAACATGGAAGAATAATGAGAACTAAAGGAATAATATGCATAATAAATCATTAATTATTTAAAATTATTTAGTCAAATATCATCCTTAATGTTTGGAAAACAGGTATACCAAGGAAATAAAATACATGTACACCTGTATTAAAAGAAATATGATGAGAAATTATGATCATATGTTGGAGAAATAACTTGTATCCCAAGGTAAAATCACAACAGTAATGATTTAAGGGGGGAATCACCATGTGCGCCCATTATATGTACATTTTGAATGTGATGGAAGAAAGGACCTACGTTTTAGTTTAAATTTGACAGGGCTTGAAATTGGGAATTCAATTTTTTGTGATGTAAGTGGGTCACACTTTTTTCAGATATATTAAAAAATTATCTAACAATTTGGAACCCATCACATGAAATGAAATGTGGTGATACATGTTTTAGCCAAACTATTAGGAAAACCATCTATAATTCATTAGAATCACCTGTACAACTAGAAAAATGTTTTTCACTGATAATATATACATTTAGTGTTTACATTGTTCCATACTTTAACCTTTTACTATAACTTATAAACAATAAAAAATAATTATTTTTTACCCAAAATAAATTATATAAATAAAATATAGATAAAATTTTAAAATAATAACCAAATGTTTTGGGCTTGAAAATTCTCCCAAACATTGTAAATTCTCCCCCAAAATAGTATTTGAGTTTGAAGAGGAAGGAATATTGTCTTAGAGGTCCGACTAAATGAAAATATAAAAATAATACCATCTCTCTAAATATAATTGAAACCAAAAAAAATAACATGAACATTTATACCACAAAATTCTTCACTAACACAATTCCTCCACATCATTTAGTAATATCAATAATCCATTACCCACTATGGGTCTCCCCAATATATAATAAAACTCATTCACGATGGATCAATATAATATTAACCATTTATTATAACCATAATGAAACACAATCCAAATATCCAACTAATAAATATCAAGAAAAATGACAAATGAAAGTACCATCAAAACATAGAAAAGGAAAATAATTCATTTATATGAGTTATTATAGTGAAAAAAACTTCACAAAATATATAACATAGATGAACCACTATAATCAATTAAGGAAGATACAATAAATGATAATATATTTACAAATAATCTGGATTATTGGACTCAGGTTGTAATTCCCCAACCCCATTTACCCAAATTCAGTGAATTATTACATAACATTGGCATGATATAAGAAATCATGTCTTGAAAGGCCAAAAAACATTAGTATCCTTTGATTTTCTAGATACATAAATATGTTTCACATTACATCATAAAATATAAAAAAACATTGTGTCCCCATTGAACACTCTTATATCCCTTAGCTTATTCCTACAGGTTAATCATAATATACTTCATTGCATCCAGGAAAAAATGATACATAAGAAATGAGTGAGCTCAGATGCTCTGTAAGGATAAAAATATAGTGGAAACTATCCTAAATAAGTATAAACATTTAAGGCATTGTATAAGACATGAACATAATACTTTTAAACTTAAACATCAACTTAATATGGAAAAGATAAATCGAATAATTCCAGTAACATATTCACATGGATAACGTACTTCTAAATTAATCACATGTAATATCAATATCAAATTATACAATGATGGAATTCATAATTCCTGACTTCTTAACCACATAGTCATAGCCTTGTTAGAAGACTACAAATAAAAATTTTTCATGTCCATGTGCCAAGACACCATTTTATCTCATGAGACCTACCGATTCAACGTGGAGCATTGGAAGGCTCCACCCATCACTTAATATGTCCAATGCATTCCACATATGAAAATGTTTAAACATAACATAAACATTCTTATTAAAACTAGCATACAAAATGTCATTACTTTATCCCTAAACAATGAATTATATAAAAAGAACACATCCATAATCAAACATATCACAAATCCTTCAATACAGTATGGAATAATTGTATCATAATAAATCAACCTCGAGCAAGAATAATATCCATTAATGGATGTTGACATAGTTGAAAATGATCAGTAAAAATATTTCGGGGAAATATCCCTTTTTCATGAGAACATTTAAAACTCTCACTATTTTCCAAGAATCCGTTTAAAAAACATTTTAAAATAAATGTGTCTCATACCACTTTGAAAAGTTTAAAATTAATTTCAATTTTATAACATGAATTTCCTTATAACTATAAACATAAAACCATTTTAAAAACATCGACATTATTGAGAATGATTTTGAAGAATAAATTTATGAAACATTTAAAATTATATTTTAGTTACAGTTCCTAACAAAATGTGTAACACCCCAGGTAAATAAAGAATATGAAATTTTCATATTTATCCATATTTTTGAATAAATTATTAATATGACTTTAAAGGGGACGCTATGCTCGATGGCGTACCCAACACACAACAACGAGTTTCTTGGGAATCTTACGTTGCACTCTAATAATAAAATAATATTATTTTAAATTGTAGTGAACATGTAGCCGTTGTATTGGAGGGAATGGATAGAAATAACTAAAATATGATTATAGTCGTTTTTAAATGTTTTTATATTCATCCAATAAAAGATAAAGGCTTAAAATACGTAAAGAATTCAATTTTAGGCGTATATGCCCTAGTTTTCACTAAAGGTTCACTTATCGCCTTTTGATGGAGAACCGTCATTAAATATAGTTTTCTTCACTCTTATATATTCTATTGGACCAAATAAAACTCTTCTTTATAATAGGGACATCAAAATTTACTTTGTGTAAATTTTTGTTATCTTTCTGATAAAGTTCATTTTTAATGAATAGTGTAAAATGTTGTATTTTAATTCAAAACCATTCTTTAATATAATTTATTTATATGATTAGATTATCTTTTTAATTGGTTTTAAAGTGAAATTATAATATATTTTTACCATTTAATCCAATAGTGGTCATTGGAATTACTTTCACTTTGAAATCAGACTTAAACTAGTGTCAACCTTTTGATATATTTTGTTTCATAAAAACACGCTATTTGTTTTGACAGCGGGAATTAATTATTAAATTAATTAATGCAACTTATATGTTCTGAATTTTTTAAAATATAAATCATTTTTGAATTTGGAATATAAAATATAGCTTAGGGTGAATATTTGGTAATTTTTTGAAAAACTTCAATTTTTGAAAAATAGTGAAACCACTAAGTGGTACTTATAAAAACTGATTTTCCGTTTAAATGAAATTTTTCCATCATTGTGTTTTGAATTTTAAAAATCCAACATACATGGTTGTCATTAAGAAGTAAAATGTGGTTCAATGGGATTAAAATAATTTTTTGGTGAATAGTAACTTATTATGTTTTTAATCGCTATTAGATGTAATTAGTGTAGTTTACGGTACGAATAATGTTTTAATAAAATGAAAGGACCTAGAAACATGTCCTACCCTCATTGGATGTGTCATGGCCGACCAAGACAATCCATGGGTCAACTTGGGGACCCCATGGAGCTACTTTTGTTGGAAAATGACATAAATATCTTTTTATTTAATGTTAAAGTAAAAATGACACAAACATGAGATGTTTTAATAAAAAAACATTTACATGGGGTTATACAAGTCATATGTTTTACTATAAATAGTCATTGGAAAGCTAAAAGGATTTCCTAAATCATAGTATTTTTTTTATAATTTTTAGACATTCAAAAAATTAAACTATTTATGACATCATAATGATGCAGCGATGACCTCATTATTTAACGATTTAAATAAAATGGAAATATAATGTAATATCTAAGACCAACACATGTCCAAAACCTATTGTATGAGTGGATTTCAAACCCTTGTCACCTTATCCTCGAAATACATCAATTTGGGACCTTTAAAATCCGAAACGCTTTTTAAAATAAAGTAACATTTCCTTACTTTCCAAGAGTACCCCTCCTCTCCTCTTATAAAAGGTCCCCACCTCTACCTACTTACCCACACTCCCAAAGCCTTTGCCTCAGACAAACTATGCCAATTTTGTCTCTCCACTTCCCTCTCTTACTACTTGATTCCTCAATTTGGGCAGAAGTCTTTCCAAGGAAGCCTTTGAGTTAAAACCAAAGAGAGGTACCCGATTTTAAGGTAATGTCTTCACTTGAGTCCTTTTGTTTTATTTTGCATCTCCAACCCCCTAAACTCTTTTTATTAATTTATTTTGTAACAAATACAGTATATAAAATATACTAGGATGTTTTTATAAGGAATATTAGAGATACACTTACTCACACCTACATCTAATGGTTAAAGAACATACTGTTTCTGTGGATGGTGAATTTCTACCTCACGAAACGATGATTGTTCAACACTCATATAACACCTTCAAATGTGGCCATTAAGATGTCACTATATTTATATAGGATATATAATATGTTTATGTTTTACTTAAGCTTATTTATGTTTCATTTATGGAATACCTTTATGGTTTCCATTATGGGTAAATGCGATATCTTCATTTAAGGAAGTGCGGACTACCGCCCCATCAAAGTGATGTGATTCGTTAATGCCATATGTGGGACGTATAAAGGATGGATTTAAAGTTATTATATATGATGTTATACTGGAATTATAATATACCTCTATATCATTATTATTTTCTTCCAATAATGTATGAGATAGAAATGAAAGTAGCGTTCATGCGTACGTACGGCTTATCGTCTCCATGAATGGTGCATTTCATTTTTTATCTCCAAATGTAATGTACTATTATAAGTAAATATTTATAATGGATAAATATAATGTATGTTAAATATAAATGATTAATATAATTATGGAATTAAAATATAAATACCTCTCATTTAGTTTTAGTTCCATTAATATGACAAACAAATGAAAGTAGCGTTCATGCGTACAAACGGCTTACCGTCTCCATGAACGGTGCATTTCATTTCTTACCTATAAATGATTATGTAATATTATAAATAAATATATATTCTGGATATATATGATATATATGATATCCAAATCATGAATATAATTCTGGATATAATGAACCATTGACTACACGAAAAACAAGTAATTGTAAGAAGTCCATTTTTGACTTAAGAACCAAATATCGACAAAACAAACATTGTTAACTTAAATGATTACATAATGTTTATAACATGTCAATAATTGATATAAAAGGAATAATTAACTTGAAAAAAAGGTTCTTAAGCAAGTATAAATTTACTCAAGTTTATTATTCAGGACGTTAATGAATGATCGAGTCAAGTCGGACCCGAGGTAAGGGATCTTCCTCCTCTCTTTCTTTTTAAGTACACTGTTTTATGTCATTCCTTATAAAGCTCATAATTTTTGTTTGGGATGTTATTTTATATTACTCTCTCTGTAAACATTATGTTAATATAATGAGAGACCCTATTTTATCTCATCAATCCATTTTTGTAAGTTTATCTGGCGTTGTTAGGCTGCCACGTTTTTGTAAGGGATTTTTCATCTCACTTTTATTCCTGTGAGATTTATGCTACATATTGCAACAATTTCCTTTGAGTGGTGTATGTACTGCCCGTTATTTGTCTCATTGTGTAATATTCTTTCATTTATGAGTATTTACATCAATGTTGTATTGTCTTTCTTTCTCGGGGTGCATGTTTCGAAAGATACCCATGTCGGTAAGGGAACCTTTCACCCTCCTCTTTTTAAAAGACTTCTTTTGTTATGTCTTTTAATTCACATACTATTATGTTTGGATATGTTATTTTATATCCTTATTGATGTAAATTTTATGTCCAAGTGATTATATGCCCTTTTTATCTCTCATTAACTCATTTTCTAAATTTTGAAGTGATGTCGTTAGGCTGTCAAATTTTACCAAGGGAACTTTTTAACCCAATTTCGATTTCATTGGGTTCAACATGTAGTTATTGAATATGTCATCCTTTGAATATGTGTGAATAACCATTGATTGTTTACACTTAATATTCACTTATATTGGGTGTATTTATATTTGTCACACATAATTATGAGATTGATTTATCCTTAATTTAAGGATACCTTCTTTATAATGGATTTCATCACATTTGACATTTCTATTGAGACTTCATTGTTGTTATGCACCAATTAACTCTTATATGGTGTATATACTGTCCTCTGGAATATTATATCATGAATCCAGTTATTCTCATGATATTATAAAGTTCTAACTAAATATTATTCCTTAATTATTGTATTCAAGTGTCTCTAATTTTTGTAAAACCCCTTTAACCAAAATATCGCTTTAAATGTTTTAATAATTTGTTCTTATTAATGTCCATGTTTTCAAAATGGTTTTAAGGATTTATTTATATGGATATTAATGGTTTAAAATTTTAAAATCATTACGGTGGTATGGGACACTTTGATTCAAAAATCTCTTTATTAAATGTTTTAAATGGTTTTGGAAGTGGTTTATTTTTGAATGGATTCATTATTTCAATATACTAAAATGTTATATTATGATTGAAATGTGGAAATGTTATTTATCCTTTATGCATGTTTTATGTGATACGTTTATGTTATGGTTCTTGGGAATTATTATGAAAACGGGTGGTTCCGTGATAAACTAAGGGCGGGTGAGACCGATATAGCTCTTCAATGAATTGGGTAACGCGAAGGAGTGTAACGTTAAGGTTTCTCTGAAGATATTTATGGAATATACTGTGGTGGGTATTCCAAATGAAACCAAGAGGGTTACTCCCAACATAAGAATGTTATGAATGCCTCAAGTTACCTTTTATGTCTTATTATTTCTATGATTTATTCATGATTTGATGAGGTATGTTAAAGTGCCTATGTTTTATGGGTAAAGTATGATTTCATTCTAATGTATATATGAACTCATGTTTCCTTTCCATATTTTTATAACTCTTACTGAGCTTTTTATGCTCATCCCATGTTTTTGAAATGATTTTCACAAGTCAATGTAAAGGTACATGATGTGATGATAGTGTCCAGGATGTGTCAAGAAAGAATCTGTGTTTTATTTTAAATATGTTTCCGATGATGGGAAGAATGAATACTGTCTTTTATGTAACCACTTTGTTTAAATGTGGAATGTAATGCAAGTTTCATGATCTAATTCTCTAAAACCCTAAACCTGAAAAGATCCTCATTGTGTAATCTTGTAATAACTCAAGATTAAGTAAGGTTTAAGGCTGGGGCCTTATTGTTGGTATCAGATGTCGGTTTAGATGACTTTAGAGGTTTGGGTATTCTTTAAGAAAAAGTGACATTACCATAATGGTTAGGATTTCAGAAATAGTCCTAGTTTTAGATAGAGTGAATGAGTAATTATATCTTAGTGTTTATCTTCCTCATTAATACATGATGGTTCTGTTGATATACTCACACTGACCTTTTTGGTTTTAGTAAATGGATGGATCTAATAGACACCCAAGTGACAATAGGTTTGACGGAAACTGTGGTGGTTCTCTGATTAAGAGACTAGATGAAATGGGGGATTCAATGAGGAAACTCATGGTTGTTATAAACCAACTATCAAGGAGTAATGATCAACCACTTGAACCTTGGTATGATCTGTAATGCATCATGTACGAGATGACCAATCGATGTGGAAGTTCAGTTAATAATTATAAAGGTAACCGTTAGAGTTTATATGATCATTACTTTTGAGGTAATTATGTGTTATTATATGTTATGATGGAAAATGAAAGGCATGAGATAAACTTGTGGTTAAAATATGTAATGATCATTTTTGAAGATTTTATCTCATTTTGGGGAATGTTTTAAGAATTATATAGTTTTGGAAAAAGGACAACATGCAGACCGTGTGACAACCCATCGTGTCGGACAAAGCTGCGTGAATCGAACCCACAATCAAAGTGCGACTGGTATTTATCGCCTACCACTAGACTACGTGAAGTCCCGAGTTAGTTTGACTGATTCTTTTTAGTTATATGATTTTATGAATAAAGAGTAAGTTCATTTTGGGTTAGCTATGTAAATTTATTAACCTATCATGGAGGATATGTGATTACGTTAATTACTTTTCAATACGAGACATTAATAGAAACTGATGTTGTTTGGAGATAAATGTTACGATTTAACTTGGAAGACTATGTGACTAAATCCTTCAAATATTTGGGTTTCAATCTTAGTTTGGTTTACTTTGAAGAATTTTATGGACAAATTGTTTATCGGATGGTCCTCGTTGAACTTTGGGTTTTGTTGAGCAAATTTTGGAGATTAAGAATAGATTTTCTTTTTATAAAGGGTTATCCTTTTCTGTATTATCTGATCTTGTACTAACCTTTTCGGTTTGGGTTTTGGTTGCAGTCTAAAGACATGGTAAGTATATAGTTCTATTTGGTGGATTATGCGATTCTCTAAAAGTTTATTATAGTACTCTTAATGCAAAAAAGTCTTCCTAAATACTCATCTTTTGGAGAAAATATGAGTTTGATTAAGGAATATAATAAAAGTTGAAAGTCTACATGACAAGTAAGTATGTTTCATTATGATTTAGTTAAGCTCAAAAATAAATTCCTGATTGAAAATTAACTTAAAACAAAAATGTTGTCTTTTAACTTTTCCTACTGGGGAATCAAATACCATTTAACCCAACACAAGATTGTGATTTTCTTATGGTTAACTTTCTCATAATAATGTTTTCAATCACTCTCCATCAGAACATGACCCTTTGTTTTTTCCTCCATGTCCATATTTTCGTACTTGGAATCCTGGTATGGGTTAACTCGGGTGACCTTTGTACTTATCATTCTATTATTTTAAAGGGACTGTTTTACCGACTCTTGTTCCGATGTGGGACTTTCAAGGATGTTTCCAAACTCAATTTTATAAATTACAAGGATGCAATTCCCAAAAGGGGGGATGGATGTAACACCCCAGGTAAATAAAGAATATGAAATTTTCATATTTATCCATATTTCTGAATAAAATATTAATATGACTTTAAAGGGGACACTATGATCGATGGCGTACCCAACACGCAACAACGAGTTTCTTGGGAATCTTACGTTGCACTCTAATAATAAAATAATATTATTTTAAATGGTAGTTAACATGTAGCCATTGTATTTGAGGGAATGGATATAAATAACTAACATATGATTATATATGTTTTTAAATGGTTTTACATTCATCCAATAAAAGATAAAGGATTAAAATACGGAAAGAATTCAATTTTAGGCGTATATTCCCTAGTTTTCACTAATGGTTCACTTATCACATTTTGATGGCGAACCGTCATTAAATATAGTTTTGTTCACTCTTATATATTCCATTGGACCAAATAAAACTCTTCTTTAGAATCAAGACATCATAATTTACTTTGTGTAAATTTTTGGTATCTTTCCGATAAAGTTCATTTTTTTAATGAATAATGTAAAATGTTGTATTTTAATTCAAAACCTTTTTTTAATATAATTTATTTATATGATTATATTATCTTTTTAATTGGTTTTAAAGTCAAATTAGAATATATTTTTACCATTTAATCCTATAGTGGTCATTGGAATTAATTTCACTTTGAAATCGGACTTAAACTAGTGTCAATCTTTTGATACATTTTGTTTCATAAAAACACGCTATTTGTTTTGATAACGGGAATTAATTATTAAATTAATTAATGAAACTTATATGTTCTAAATTTTGTGAAATATACATCATTTTTGAATTCGGAATATCAAATATAGCTTAGGGTGATCTTTTGGTAATTTTCTGAAAAACTTCAATTTTTGATGAATAGTGAAACCACTAAGTGGTACTTATAAAAACTTATTTTCTATTTAAATGAAATTTTTCCATCATTGTGTTTTGAATTTCAAAAATATCACATAAAGGGTTGTAATTAATAAATAAAATGTGGTTCAATGGGATTAAAATAATTTTTTGGTGAATAGAAACTTATTAAGTTTTTAATCGTGATTACAGATAATTAGTGTAGTTTAAGGTAAAAATAATGTTTTAATAAAATGAAATGACCTAGACACATGTCCTACCCACATTGGATGTGTCATGGCCGACCAAGACAATCAATGTGTCAACTTGGGGACCCCATGGAGCCACATTGGTTGGAAAATGACATAAATATCTTTTTATTTAATATTAAAGTAAAAATGACATAAACATGAAATGTTTTACTAAAACAATTTTTACATGGGGTTATATAAGGAATATTTTTTACTTTAAATAGCCATTGTAAATATAAAAATATTTCATACATCATAGTTGTTTTTTTATAATTTTTAGAAATTAAAAAAATTAAATTATTTATGACATCATAATGATGCAGCGATGACCTCATTATTTAACAATTTAAATAAAATCGAAAGATAATGTAATATCCAAGACCCACACATGTCCAAAACCTATTGGATGAGTAGATTTCTAACCCTTATCACCTTATCCTCGAAATAAATCAATGTGGGACCTTTAAAATCCTAAACTCTTTTGATAATAAAGTAACATTTCCTTACATTCCAAGAGTGCCCCTCCTCTCCTCTTATAAAAGGCCCCCACCTCTACCTCCTTACCCACACTCCCAAAACCTTTGGCTCAGCCAAACTCT
This sequence comes from Viscum album, assembly GCA_963277665.1. NCBI lineage: Eukaryota > Viridiplantae > Streptophyta > Magnoliopsida > Santalales > Viscaceae > Viscum > Viscum album. Next base: position 1,254,124,300 of record OY728142.1, on the reverse strand, counting down.
GCCCATTTTGTATCTCCACTTCCCTATATTACTCCTTGAATCCTCACATTGGACAGAAGTCTTCCCAAGGAAGCCTTTGAGCTCAAACTAAAGGGAGTTACCCGATTTTAAGGTAATGTCTTCATTTGAGTCCTTTTGTTTTATTTTGCCTCTCCAACCCCCTAAAATATTTTTATTCATTTATTTTGTAACAACTACAGTATATTCAATATACTAGGATGTTTTTATAAGGATTATTAGAGCTACACTTACACACACCTACATCTAATGGTTAAATAACATACTGTTTCTATGGAAGATGAATTTCTACCTCACGAAATGATGATTTTTCAACACTCATATAACACCTTCAAAGGTGGCCATTAATATGAAAAAATATTTATATAGGATATATAATATGTTTATTTTTTACTTAAGCTTCTGTATTTTTCATTTATTTCATACCTTTATGGTTTCCATTATGGGTAAACGCGATATCTTCATTTAAGGAAGTCCGGACTACCGCCCCCTCAAAGTGATGTGATTCGTTAATTTCATATGTGGGACGTATAAAGGATGTATTTAAAGATATTATATATTATTTTATACTGTAATTATAATATAACTCTATATCATTATTTTTTCCTTCCATTAATGTATGAGATTGAAATGAAAGTAGCATTCATGTGTACGTATGGCTTACCGTCTCCATGAACGGTGCATTTCATTTTCTATCCCCAAATGTAATGTACTATTATAAGTAAATATTTATAATGGATATATATAATGTATGTTACATATAAATTATGAATATAAATCTGGAATTAAAATATACATACCTATCATTTAGTTTAAATTCCATTAATATGACAAAGAAATGAATGTAGTGTTCATGCGTATGAACGACTTACCGTCTCCATGAACGGTGCATTTCATTTCTTACCTATAAATTATTATATAATATTATAAATATATGTATATTCTGGTTATATATGATATATATGATATCAAAATCATGAATATCATTCTGGATATAATCAACCATTGACCACACAAACAACATGTAATTGTAAGAAGTCCACTTTTGACTTAAGAACCAAATATCGACAAAACAAACATTGTTAACTTAAATGATTACATAATGTTTATAACATGTCAATAATTCATATAAAAGGAATAATTAACTTGAAAAAAGGTTCTTAATCAAGTATAAATTAACTCATGTTTATTATTCAGGACGTTAAAGAACAATCGAGTCAAGTCGGACCCGAGGTAAGGGATCTTACTCCTCTCTTTCTTTTTAAGTACACCCTTTTATGTCATTCCTTCTAAATCTCGTCTTTCTTGTTTGGGATGTTATTTTATATTAATATTTCTTTAAACATTATTTTAATATGATGAGAGCCCCTATTTGATCTCATCAATCCATTTTTGTAAGTTTATGTGGCGCCGTTAGGCTGCCGAGTTTTCGTAAGGGATTTTTCATCTCACTATTATTCCCGTGAGATTTATGCTACATCTGCCACAATTTCCTTTGAGTGGTGTATGTACCACCCGTTATTTTTCTCATTGTGTAATATACTTTCATTTAGAAGTATTTACATCAATGTTGTATTGTCCTTATTTCGCGGAGTGCATCTCTCGAAAGATACCCATGTCGGTAAGGGAACCTTTCACCCTCCTCTTTTTAAAATACTTCTTTTGTTATGTATTTTAATTCACATAAAATTATGTTGGGATATGTTATTTTATATCCTTATTTATGTAAATTTTATTTCCAAGTGATTATATTCCCTTTTTATCTCTCATCAACTCATTTTCTAAATTTTGAAGTGATGCCGTTAGGCTGTCGAATTTTACCAAGGGAACTTTTTAACCCAATTTCGATTTCTTTGGGTTCAACATGTAGTTATTGAATATGTCATCATTTGAATATGTGTGAATAAACTTTGATTGTTTTAAACTTAATATCCACTTATATTTGGTGTATTTATATTTTTCACACATAATTATGAGATTGATTTATCCTTAATTTAAAGATACCTTCTTTATAATGGATTTCAACACATTTGACATTTATTTTGAGACTTCATTGTTGTTATGCACCAATTCACTCTTATATGGTGTATATATTGTCCTTTGGAATATTATATCATGAATAAATTTATTCTCATGATATTATAAAGTTCTGACTAAATGTTATTCCTCAATTTTTATATTCAAGTGTCTCTAATTTTTGTAAAACCCCTTTAACCAAAATATCTCTTTAAATGTTTTAATAATTTGTTCTTATTAATATACATGTTTTCAAAATGGTTTTAAGGATTTATTTATATGGATATTAATGGTTTAAAATTTTAAAAGCTTCAAGGTGGTATGGGACACTTTGATTCAAAAATCTCTTTATTAGATGTTTTTAATGGTTTTGGAAATGGTTTCTTTTTGAATGGATTCATTATTTCAATATACTAAAAAGTTATATTGTGATTGAAATGTGGAAATGTTATGTTTCCTTTATGCATGTTTTATGTGATAGGTTTATGTTATGGTTCTTGGGCATTGTTATGAAAATGGGTGGTTCCGTGATAAACTAAGGGCGGGTGAGCCCGATATAGCTCTTCAATGCATTGGGTAATGCGAAGGAGTGAAACGTTAAGGTTTATCCGAAGAGATTTATGAAATATACTGTGGTGGGTATTCCAAATGTAACCAAGAGGGTTACTCCCTACGTAAGAATGTTATGAATGCCTCAAGTTACCTTTTATGTCTTATGATTTCTATGATTTATTCATGATTTGATGAGGTATGTTAAAGTGCCTATGTTTTATGGGTAAAGTATGATTTCATTCTAATGTATATATGAACTCATGTTTCCCTTACATATTTTTATAACTCTTACTGAGCTTTTTATGCTCATCCCATGTTTTTGAAATGTTTTTCACAGGTCAAGGGAAAGGTACATGATGTGATGATAGTGTCAAGGATGTGTCAAGAAAGAATCCATGTTTTATTTTAAATATGTTTCCGATGATGGGAAGAATGAATATTGTCTTTTATGTAATGACTTTTTTTAAATGTGGAATGTAATTCAAGTTTCATGATATAATTTTCTAATACTCTAAACATGAAAAGATCCTCAACGTGTAATCTTGTAATAACTCAAGATTAAGTACGGTTTAAGGCTAGGGCATTATAAAATGAGAGACTCTTGAATACAAAAACATGAGGTAATATCAACATTAATACAGCATGATAATAAAAATATTCCTGATATGCTATTTTGAAGTACAATATATACACCAAATAAAAGTAAATTGGTGCAAAATAACAAAGAATTCACAATGGTATATAAGTTGTGATGAATTCCATTATAGAGACTGTTTCCAATGGTTAATTAAAAATAAATGACATAATTATGTGTGATAAATATAAATACACTCAATATGATTGGATAATTAGTATAAATAAATCATAGGACGTTCACACATACTCTTATTAAAACAACACCAATGACATTGATGTTTAACTCATTGAATAGAAATTGAGTTAAAATTACTTTTATCAAGTTTATATCGATGACTTGACAGTTTATCAATGTTGTGATTATGTGTATCAAAAGTATATCTACACAACGTGGTGTGGAAATTACTACATATGTAAATAAATAGTTATTTCAAATATAATATTGGGGTAAAGTAATCAATGATGTTTGCATAAAACCGAAAGAGTTGAAATTGAAACGTGAAATTCCTTACTGATTTGGTATCTTATAAAACATAAACCCCATGCAAGAAGGATAATCCAATTATAATGTAAATACAGATAAATTAAAGTATATTATGCAAACAATACAATCATGGGCTGTAAATACATCACACAAAAGGTAATAGTGGAAAATATATCCTGAATCTCACTAGAATAAAAGTGAGATGAGAACCCCTTAACATGTCCTTTTTTTAGTATAGGGTAGGTTAAACTATTTTACAAGTGTTAAATCATAGTTATTAAATTATAAGATAACAAAATATATAAATATGATATCATATATGTTCTTATAATATTTCTTTTTAATGATATGTTAGTACTATCATTGTTTTGGTTGTTAACTGATTCATTTTCCTTTATATGTTTTGTTATGTATGTCCTATGTGTTTTGAATAGGTTGACTTTGATTCATATGCAGAATTATATTATGTTCTTTAAAATTATTTTTAATCATAAGATGATAATTATTCAGGAATGATTATGATAGGGGAATGAATCTCATCGCGTTTGTGAAGACGGTGAGCCATACGTATGCACGAGGGACAATATCATTATATTCATGGTGAAATAGTATGTAATTGGATAGAATATCATATATAAATAATTATTAACATGTTATATTTATTATTTACTTCTGATATACTCATTATTATTCCCATTAAATTAATGAAGTGTCTGAATAACAAACTACACCACGACGTGGATACGTTAAGTCATACGTACACACATATGGTGACATTCTCATTTATAGAATGGATTTCAAAACGAATATGGTTGTACCATATTTATAGTAACATCATTTTATGTAAAAGGTAATAGATTTACTATTTTAGTATGGAAACAACAAATAAAGAGGGTGTGAAATAAGAAATGAACATGAATGAGGGTGGTGAAATTATTACATCTTCATCAGGTGTTTCCTTTTGAGTTGAGAAAAAGGGCTCCATAGGTTGGAATTATGATCAAATTAAAGCCTCTAAGTTAAATTGAGGGAATTTTTGGAGATATTTGTGTAGGTCTTGGACGATCAAAATGGATTTGGAGATATGAAATTAAGAGAAAGATAATTACCCATTTATCAGAGATGTGAAGGCCTCTTTACGAAAAACATGAAATATTATTTTATAATAAAATCATTATAGGATTATAATGGCCCCCAAGTTAGACATTTCGAAGATAAGGTTGGTAGAGGTCTAAATACTCTCAACCAATAGGTTTTATATCAATTTATCTAACCATTTTAACAATATCATTTAGATTTTACTCTTAGATAAGTGGTTTAACTATTACCATGTCTTCCTTTATTCTTAAAATATATGGTTAATAAACATACTCAAAACATCCAAGAGATACTCATGTGGTTCATTAATAACATATATAAAATTATTGAATCTCTTTCTCTGAACCGTATATTTCTAGGAATATTATATCAACCAATAATATAGTATTATTTTAAAAACTATTTTATGTCAATTTTGACATGATTTGTTATTTTGTATTTGTGAAGGTGATAAAAACCTTATCACTTCAAAAACATTTATCTAATCATCTTTAACATGTAATATTGACATATAAAATTTTTGGATGTCATCAAAACTTTTAAATTCATTTTATTTTAATATTTATTATATAAAGAATTTTAATATTTATTATATACAGAATTTTAATATTTAATTAAAAAAGTAATTACAGACTCATCATTGTGTCATAAATAAATTTAATTATTTAATCTCTAGAAATTATAAATAATATACCACTATGTAGGAAATATTTGTATATCTTTATTGAATATTTATAGTCTTATTTATCTTATTTATAACCCTGTCTTAAAAATCGTTTATTTAATAAACACTGAATATAACACTTGTAACTCTTCTTTAAATAAAATACTAATAAAAGACTTAATCTAACCCAAGTTGTCCTGAAGGATAGTATTTAATTTATAAGGTTGTTTTTGGTAGAATTACACTTATCCAATAGAATTAGGAAATGTGTTAGGGTAAATATAATATCATTTATACCATTAATTTCCCTATTTACATTTAATCATGGTAAATAAAAGTCAAAAGTTACTATTAACCAAAAATTATTTTCAACTTTTTGAACCAAATTTTACTTATTCATATTAATTGTGTCTCTTATAATTTGAAATTCAATTTACTGAACTAGTAAAATTATGTTATATGAAAATTAGCAAATGCGCCTAGGATGTGGGTAAAATACGTTAAAAAGTGCAATAAAATTTTATACATCTAATTTAATTATAAAAATAACACAATGAAGTAAATTGAACTTATATAGGTATTATATATCTATTTTTAATTAAAATATATTTCAATAAAATTAATAAATATTTAATTTAGAAGTCAGTTTTAAAATAAAACGCAGTGTTTTTGACTTTCCATAAAAAATGAATGTTTTCAGAAAACTACCAAAAATTTACACTAATTTAATATTGATATTGAGAATTAAAAAGTTAATTTAATTACGATAATATTCAAAACATAGAAGTTTCATTAATTAATTTAATATTAATTTCCATTGTCAGAACTAAAAAAATGATTTTTTTAAAAAGTAAATACTATCAAAAGATTGACATGTGTTTATGTCAAATTTAAATGTGAAATTACATATAATAACCTAAATTGTATTAAACGATAAAATAATAATATAATTATACTTACAAACCTTTCAAATTTATAATTTGACATTATTAATTATTTCGATTAAAATTTTAGTTTTCAGTTGAAAGTTTGTATTTTTAAGTATTAATCAATATATAAATGTAATCAGAAAAGTACCAAAAACATTTCCAAAATAAATTTTTATGTCTTGATTATAAAAAATAATTTAATCTCATTAAATTGAATATATAAAAGTGTCAAATATTGGTTTTAAAAATGGGTTTCCATTAAAATTTCGTTAAATGGTATTTTTTATAAAAATTCATCATTTATCAAAAAATAAATAAATTTGTTCTTATATTTTGTCTAAGAAACACATAATATGTATTATAAAATTATATGGGGTATATAAAAATAAAAATTCAGTTAATACTATTCATAATCACTTTTAGAACGACTAGTTTGGTAAGTCGTCGTGCACTTGATCTCGGTGTTGCGGGTATCGCAAGCTATTGAATTACATGAAAGAAAATAACTTACTATGAAATCTTGGGGTGTTATATTCTTCCCCCATTTTGAAAATTGCATCCTTTAAATTTTAAAATTGGGGTATGGAACTTCATTGAAATCCCCACATTGGAAAAAGAGTCAGTAAAGCTATCACTTTAAAATAATGAAAGAGAAGTACAAAGGTCGCCTGAGATTACCCATACTAGGATTCCATGTAAGACAACATGGATAAGGAAGATAATGTAAGTGTCAAGATATGATGGAGAGTGATCGAAAAAAATTTCATCAGAAATTTAACAATAAGAAAACCACAAACATGTGATGGGATAAATGGTCATGAGTTTTCTTTTAGGAAATGTAAACTGACTACATTTTTTTAAGTTCCATTACATAATGTTTAGGAGTTTCATATGGGATTGACTAAGAACATAAAGATATATAATTTATTTTTAAGTAGAGAATCATACTTTAAAAAATTTCTACAACTAACCCTTCTTTTTTTCAAACGATGAGTATACAAGATGACATGGTCACACCTGAAATGCTAGAATAAACTTTTAGAGAATCACATGATCTAAAAAATATTACTATATATTTACCTTGTCGTTAGAGACTAACTAAAATAAAAATGGTTAGTACAAGATCATATGATCCCCAAAAAGGAAAATACATTAGAGAATGAAATACTAATAATAATTTTTATAGATAAACCAACAATACCCAATGTTCAATAAATACAATTCAATATACAATTTTCCTTAAAATACTTCAATATAATCCAAACTAATAATTAAACAAAAAACATAGAATAATTTGATTACGTAGTATTACCATGTTAAATTGTATCTCCAAATAACATTGACTACCCTTAAAGTCACATATTTAAAAGTAATTAATCTAATCACATATTCTATATGATAGGTTAAACATTTCCATAAATAACCCAAATAGCTATAAATCCATAGTAAACAAATAGATTACAATTCCCCTTTACTATTTAAATTAAATCCCATAGTATTATATTTTCATTAGTCAAATAGTATTCCCAACAGAGAGAAGGTCTTCCAAAATATCATTTATCACTTAATAAACAAATCATTTTCCAATAATAAGGATATCCATTTTATAAGACATAAGATCCCAAATCAACTTATAATTGATCAATAAAATCATTTAACTAAAAATAATTAGTAACACTAACTAGGGACTTCACGTAACCCAATGGTATTCTATATATGCTAATCGCACTCTAGTTGTGGGTTCAATTCCCTCAGCTTTTTCCAACGTGACAGGTTTCCACACGGTCTCAGTGTTGTCATTTTTCAAAAACTATATTTCATTACATTCCAAAAATGATATAAATTCCTTCAAATAAGGATAACATAATTTCACCACCAATGTTATCTCATACATCACATATTATTTCAAAAATTTAATAACTTGTAATTGCCTCATATTCAAGGATCATAAGATCCCAAATGTTGTTTATAACCATATCACCATTAGAAATGATAATTCTTCATAATATAGCATTTTTACATAACAAAATGCAGGGTTACACATACAAGAGAAATGTCTTCCAAAGTAATCCCATCAAACAAGAGTACTAGTAATTTTAAACATTTCTCTATCAATTTATTTTAACATAGGTTCTTCATTAAACATGAGGTTATCCTAGAGAATAGGGCATTCACTCGGGTAATGCCCATGTCCCCTGCATTTAGGGAAAATGACTATAAATGGATTCTTTGGATCATTTTTATTTTCTTCCATAATACGATTCTTTTTTTTTCTCATCAATTCATTGCATTATGTTTTCCCACACAAAAAGCATTTCTTTATTCCTTTGAGACACTTTCCTAGGTGTCTTGTTCAATATTTCTTACATAATGGGAATTGAGCTTTCTTTTCTCACTAGTCTCCACTACTGGAGATATTAACATTCACCACCATTCTCTTCATTATTGAGTCTGGGAGTTGGTTAATATATATGTTGTTCATCATATTTTTGGAAACCTGGTCGTCATGAACACAATATCCTTTACACTTATCAATATTTCTGTTCGTTTCTCATTTCCACCACTATGCCAACATTTTACATCTTGTTCAATTTTACTATGAATTCCTCGGAATCCAGTTATTGACTAACACAAGAAAGCATAGTGTAAGTCATAAAATAATATAGAGAATATCATAACTCATTATTTTAAATCTAAAACACATTATGATTAATCAAGGTTTTTTATTCTCATATTATATTAAAAACCTTAAAATTGGTTTGTTATGAAAGATTGAACTAACGTAATCATATCCCCTTGGAGTGTCATAACCAAGAGTGTAGAAAGGCCCGTGGTTGTGTACCAGGATACCCCGGGCCAAGCCTGAAACTCGTTGTCAAAGATTTCACTCCATGGTACATCTGTTCTAGAGCCACCTCTACCCGCTCATATCAATATATGGATGTATTTCTTGGAAACCCCATATAATAATTACATTACCAAATTTTTTGGATTTTCTTCTATATTAATAATCAATGTATATCTGAGGGTATATTTTACTAATCATATTTTTTTTCTAAATCTATCTTCCAAGGATTGTACTAAACTTCCTCTGATACCCATTGTAATTCCCCAAACCTAGTTTCCCAGAATCAGTGCATTTTTTACATAACATTGTCATGATTCAATAAATCATGTCCTGATAGACCAATTAGTATATTATCCATGGAATTACTAGATACATATCTATGTTTTACATTACATCAATAAATAAAAAAACAAAATTCTGTCCCCTTTGAACACTCTTATTTCCCTTAACCTATTCATGTTGGTTAATAGTAATATACTTCTTTGCATCCATGGAAAAATAAAGCATAAGAATGATGTGAGCTCAGTTTCTGAGTAAAAATAACAATATTACATAAACTGTCATAAGTTATAATAAACATTTAAGGAAATGTATAAGACTAGAACAAAATCCTTCTAAACATAAACTTCAGTATAATATTGAAAAGTTAAATCAAATAATTCTATTTAATTATTCACATGGATATTATAAAAGTTGAATAATCACATGTAATATCAATATCCAGATCTATAATGATGGAATGCAGAATGTGAGACATCATAACCACATTGCCAAGGAATTGTGCCAAGACTACAAATAAGATTTTTTCAAGGCCTTATACCAAGACACTAGTTCATCTCATGAGACCAATAAATGAATATAAGAGAAAAAGAAATCTATACTAGTCACTTACTACGTTCAATACATTCCTCATATGAAATGGTTTAAACATAACATAAACATTCGTATTACAAATAGCATATGAAATGCCAATACTTTATCCATAAACCATGAATGGTATAAAAATAACCCATCCACAATCATACATATAAAAAAACCTTAAATATAGTATGGAATATATTTATCATATGAAATCATCCTCGGTCAATAATAATATCCGATAAATGATGTTGACATAGTTGAAAAGGATTAGTAAAAATCATTGAGAGAAATATCCCTTTTTTCATGAAAACATTTAAAAGTCTCACTATTTTTCAAGAAGCGATTTAAAATAGATTTTTTAATCAATGTTTTCCATAAAACATTGAATCTTTTAAAAGTAATATCAATTTTAAATCATTAATGTCCATATAAATAAAAACATAAAACCATTTTTAAAAACTGGACATTAATGAGAATGATTTAGAAGAATAAATGTTTAAATCATTTAAAAAGATATTTTAGTTTGAGTTCCTAAACAAATAAAGGATGCTTGAATAAAAATAATTTAGGTAATAAAACATTATAATATTTTGAGAATAAATGTATTCATGATATACTATGTAAAAGTATAGTATATACACCAAATATAGGTGAATTGGTGCATAACAACCAAGAAGTCTCAATGGAGTGTAAGTTGAGATGAATTACATTATAAAGACAGTATCCTTAGGTAAAAGATAATGAATAACATAATTATTTGTGAAAAATTTGACTAAACTTATTGGATATTCAGTGTTAATCAATCAGAGTATATTCAAAAATATTCTTGTAAAAGAAACACCAATGACAATGATGTTTAACTCAATGAATATAAATTGAGATAAAATTACTCTTATCAAGTTTATATCGATGACTTGAGAATTATTTAATGGAGGGATTTTGTGTATCAAATGTATATCCACACAAAGGGGAGTTTAAATTACTACATATTTAAATAAATAGTTATTTCACACATAATCATAGAGTAGTGTAATCAACGAAGATTGCGTAAAACCGAATGAGTGGAAATTGAAATTTGAAATTCCCTTACTGATTTGGTAACTTATGAAACATACACCCATTAATGAATTATCATCCAATGATGATTTTAATTCCCATAAATTAATGTATATAATGCACAAAATACTATCATGGGCATAAATACAACACACAAAAGGTAATAGTGGCAAATATAGCATGAATTTCATGGGAATAAAAGTGAGATGAAAACCCCTTACCTTGTACATTTCCTTAGTATAGGGTAGGTTAACATCCTGTATATTAATGAAATTATTATTATTAAATTATTCAATAACCAAATACATAAATTTTATATCACATATGATCTTTTAATATTTCTTTGTTAAAGATATTTTGTTAGTATCATTGTTTGGGTTGTTAATTGATTCATTTTCATTTATATGTTTTGTTACGTAAGTTATGTTTGTTATGTATAGGATTTATTTGATACATATAAAAAATGATATTAAGTTCTTAAACCATATTATTAATCATAAAATGAAAATTATTCTTGAATGATTACGATGGGGAATGAGTGTTATCGCGTTCGTGGAGACGGTAAATCGTATGTACGCACAAGCGATAATATAATTATATTGATTGTAAAATCTTATGTAATTGGATGGTATATCATATATAAATAATCATTAAAATGTTATATTTTTTATTTAAATTAGTTATACACATTATTATACCCATCCAAATAATAAAGCGTTCGAATAAGATACTACACCATGACGTGGAGACGGTAAGCCGTACGTACGCACGTTTGGTGACTTTTTCATTTATAGGATGGACAGAATAATGAATTTCGTTGTAACATATTTATAAAAACATCATATTATGCAGAAGTTATGGGATTTATTATATTGGTATAGAAACAAAAAATAAAGAAGAAGTGGAAGAAGAAAATAACATGAAAGAGGGTGGGGAAATTATTACCTGTTCTTCATGTGTTTCTTTTTCAGTTGATCAAAACGGCTCCAAAGATTGGATTTATGATCAAATTAAGGCCTTAAGGTTGAATTGAGGGAAGTTGGGAAGATATTTGGTCAGGTTTGGGCTGATCCAAATGGCTTTGGATGTGTGAAATTAAGAGAAGCGTAAAACCCCTATTATAAGAGATTTGATGGCCACTTTAGGAATAACATGAAATATTATTTTATAATAAAATCATTTTCGGTTTCTAAGGGCTCCAAAATGATTTATTTGGAAGAAATGGTGGGGATGGGTAGAAATAATCTCAACCAATTGGTTTAGACAAGTTTAGGTTAACATTGTAACCTTATCTTTTAGATTTACCTCTTAGTTAACTAGTTTTACTTTTATCGCGTCTTCACGTATTATTACATTATATGGTTAATAAACATTATATAAACATCCTAGTGAAACTGAAGTTGTTCACTACTAACATATATAATTTTATTTATACCCTTTGGACAATCCTTAGATTTTTTGGAATATTAAATCCACCAATAATATAGTATTTGTTTTAAAAAATAATTTATGCATATTTAAACACTATTTGGTATTTTATTTTTTTGAAAGTCATACAAACCTTATCACATCGAAAAGAATTTAAATAGTCCTCCGTAAAATACTATATTAACATTTAAAATTCTAGTATTCCATCAAAAATATTAAATTATATTTATTTTAAAAATTTAATTAATACATCATCATTTTTTCATAAATAAATTTAATTATTTAATCTATAAAATTATAAATTAAATAAAATCATGTGGGAAATATTTATTTATTTCAAATGTATATTTATAGTAAAATTTACCTTATGTATAACCATATATTGTAAATCGTTTATCTAATAAACTTTGAATTTAACACTCTTAACTATTATTTAAATTATATAATAATAAATGTCATAATCTAATCAATATAGACCTAAAGAATCATATTTTATTCCTAAGGTTGTTTTTTTTTCGAATTACACTTATCCAATAGATTTAGGACATGTGGTAGGGTAATTATAATATCTTTTTTACATTTAATTACATTATTTATTTTTAACCGTGGTAAATAAAAGTCAAAAGTAAATAATCAAAAAAAATTATTTTCATCCTATTGAACCCAATTTTACTTAATGATATTAACAGTGTCTCTAGAATTATTAAAATTCAATTCACAGAAGTGGTAAACATAATTTTTATTCAAATTTGGAATTTCTCCTAGAAGGTTGGTAAAAGATGGTTAAAAGTACAATAAAATTTTATATATCTAATTTTATTACAAAATGACTCCAATGAATTACATTGAACTTATATAAGTATTATGTAACTACTTTGACTTAAAATATATTTATATAAAATAAATAAATAATTAAATAAATAGTTAGTTTTAAACTATAACAGAGTGTTTTTCACTATTCATCAAAAATTGAATTATTTTTGAGAAATACCAAAAATTTACCCTAATATAAATTTGAAATTATGAATTAAAAATGAATTCTGTTTTACCAAATGAAAAAAATTTAATTTTCATTAATTAATTTAAAATAAATTCCCATTGTCAAAACCGAAAAGAATGTTTTTTAAAAGTAAAAACTATCAAAAGAACGAAAAGTGCTTATGTCAAATTTAATTGTGAAATTAATTATAATGACCTAAATTGAATTAAATGATAAAAAAAATAATCTAATTATACTTCCAAAACCATTAAAATTCATAATTAAACAATATAAATTATTTCAATGAAAACAATTTGTTTTCAATTAAAATTTAGTATTTTTCAATATTCATCAAAATATGAAAGTTATCCGAAAAGTACCCAACATTTATCCAAAATAAATTCTTATATCTAGATTCTAAAGAAGAATTTAATTTCATTAAATTTTATATATAAAAGTGTAAAATATTGGTTTTAAAAAATGTTTTCAATTAAAAGGTGGTAAAATTTTAATTTCACTAAAAATAGTTCTTTTTTCTGAAAAAATGAATTTGTTCTTATAATATGACTAAAAAACATATAATATGGATTCTAAAATTCTATGGAGTATATAAAATTTAATATTCAGTAAATACTATTCAAAACTGAATTTTTAATGGCTAGTTTGTTAAGTAGTGATTCGCTCGAACTCGGTTTTGTGTGTAACACAAGCTATTGAATTATTTTAACGAAAAAAACTTACTATGAAATCTTGGGGTGTTACACAGGTTCATCCATATTTTTACTATTGTCAAATAGTTAAAGTTCACCAAATTCCTTTTAAACAAGTTTGCATCCAACCATATATCTCCCTCTAGAAATCACCTATATCATGAAGGCCTCATAAACTAAATCATCGAATGAAGTAGCATGAGAAGAGAAAAACCTAGTTCCATAGATGGTATAAATGCCCATTACCAAGATATGAATATTCAATTTTTCATTATATGTTGTATATAAGGAATAGAGAACCAAGTCACTGAATAATTTATCATACCACTTCACCATCTACTCATGATTCCATAGGCCTTTGAGTTTCAAAACCATATTAATAATCCCCTAATAAAGTAAACCCACTGAATAAGCATGGACTTGAAAAATTCACTTATAACAAATATATTATGGTTAAATAGTCTATCACCATTCTAGACTATGTACCTTTAAAGAATATTATATTAATTTCTCCTATAAGGCTTTAATAGTTCCTAGGGTGTGAAAAATATCCTCAGACCTCTCAATACACCCCAAAAAATCTTAGAGTCCTCTATCCCCAATAAATATAGGGAAACACTAGGAGTACTAAGGACCCACCACCATATAAGAGTTTTGGTAGAGTTATCAAAAGGGATAACTCCACAATGATTCCTAGATATAGATCTATAAAACTTTATTATATATATTTTTAGAGGAATCTTCTATAATATAAAAAAATCATTATTCCTGGTAAATGAAAAATAAAATAATAAATCAAAAACCATTCAAACACAAGTAATATCCAACTAAAAATTAATTTCAATTAAAAATAAAACCCAATAAAGTAAATCATATCACCTATACAAAGATATCATTATAAAATATATTCGATAAGTTCAACTCTTTCAATTATTTAAAAAAATAATTTAAAACCTCAAATATTTCCTTTAAAAACATTTTAAAACTCCATATACTAATTCATTAAAAAATTTACATGAATCCAAATAATCAAGTACTTTTAAAGTTATTTTTGGAACAGCCCTTTTTTATTTATTTTAATAATATATTTCACTATATTTATTCAATAATTATATTGAAATATCATATATATATAAAGTAAACTATTAAACCATAATAATAGAGATCCTATTTAGTACATAAATAATATAAAATTATTTATTCCCTATCAAACTCAAATTCAAAAGGAACTCTGAATATTTTTTTTTATTATGATCTAATGGGTACACACGGTTCAAAGGGATGATTTGAAAAAAATTTCAATAATCTGTAACCACAACTATAAGATAACTAAATCATGAAAAATAGCTTAACATGGTTTACTAGACAATAAGAGACAACTGTGTCTCTAGTTATTCCACTCTTTCTACCATCATATTAAATAAAATTTCCAAATGATCCACATAATGTAGATTTAATCTTTTATTCCACCAACCAAAATAAAAAAACATAAATAATAAAAAAATAACAATATACAAGACTCATATCCTAATCTAACATGGAAGCATGAGTCTCAGAATGAGTAAGAGATAGATAAAATCATCTCGCACCAACCAGTTGAGTGGTAAAATTATAAAATGGAATATAATATCCTAACTAAAATAACAAAGGTCACTCTGGTAACATTTTTTCCAAAAATGATATAGGAAACCCCTAAAATAGGACCTGATCTTGCTTATTGAAATCAGAAAATGTTGTTCTGGATCCCCACTTGATAGTAAAAGTTTCCTATGAATCCAAGTAGATAAAATGGGAATTATTTCACCCAATAAATAAACATTAATAAAGAGTATAACTGAAAAACAAATATTGTACCTTATGGCCATAAATATGGTTTCCATGAAAGAGAAATAATCATCTAAAAAATATATCCAACCAATCGAATCAGAACCAAGATAAATATCCACAATGAATATAGATAATAAATAAAAAAACACAAACATAGCTCATATAAAAATAGAAATATTTTAATGTTGACATGGATGATACATCTATTAAAAAAATTAAAAATATAAACACAATATTTCAATATGATCCCAGGGTCACCGTAAATAATCCCAATTATCTCACTCCCTAAGATACCAAGAAACCAAAGATGGACCTACAAGAATACACATGGTTTATGTAAATGAACTGGTGAATGTAGGGAATAATTATAACACCCTTGTAGGATAACACCTATAACATCCCCACCCTAGTTTAAGATTAATGGTGAATAGATCAGGTCTCTATATGATTTCATGAAATTCCTCAAGTACAAGATCAGTTAATAACTAGTAGAGGGGGTTTAATATTGTACCATTGAGAGACAATACCCCCATAAAAGAGTTCACAATAAAAATAAACTATCCAATCATTATATAGAGCAGAGTACATAGTAATATTAAATATACTGGGTATGATAGAAAAATTAAACTACTCCTTAAAAAATTTGATGACAATATCTCATAGAATGAATCACATAAACATGATAAAAAAATATACATTAAAAAGAACCAAAAAACTATGATCTATGTAATGCCCTGACCCCAGTTACCCAGAGTCGGTGTATTGTTACATAACATTAGCATGATCACAAAAGATCATGTCTTGGAAGACCGATTAGTTTAATAACCATGGAAGAACAAGATACATTCGTAAAGTTTACATTACATCATAAAATGAAAACTACAACAACATATTCTCCATATTCCCCACTCATATCCCCTCATACTATCCCTACATGTCATTCATAAAATACTTCTTCACATCCTGGGAGAAATAAAACATAGAAAGGGGTGAGCTTAGATGCCCAGTAAGGATAACAATACATCGGAAACTTTCATTAATAGGCATAAACATTTAAGGCGATGTATAACTAAAACAAAAGCCTTTTGAACTCGAACATAAGAATAATATGGTAGAAATAAAATGAAATATTTCAATTTACTTATTCACATTGATATTCTTAATAATAGATTAATCACATGAAATATCAATAACCACTTTCATAATGATGCAATGCATAATGCCAGACTATCATGACCACACAGTCAAGGCCTTTTGCCAAGACTACAAATAAGATTTCGTTAAGGCCTTGTTACAAGACACTAGTTTTTCTCATTAGACCTACCGATACATCAAGGAGCTATAGCGGGATCCACCCATTACTTATTAAGTCCAATGCATTCCTCATATGAACATGTTTAAACATAACATAAAAATTCGTATTAAAACTCGCATACAAAATGTCAATAATTTCTCCATAAACCATGAATGGTATAAAAATAACACATACATAGTCAAATATATCACAAAACCTTCAATACAATATGGAAGTTTCGTATCATAATAAATCAACTTCAAATAAGCATAAAATCCACCAATGGATGTTGACATAGATGAAATCAAAACTATTTGAGAGAAATATCTCTTTTTATTGAAATCATTTAAAAGTCACATAATTATAAAATAAAATGATTAATTTTAAAATATTCTTATAATCTTGTAAGGGAAGCTTTGAATATTTTATAATGATGGAAAATATCCGCACATACCATATAAGTTAAAAAAGACATTCTAACCCTAATTCTTTCAAAAAGGTTAAAAATGTCCTTGTTTGGAAAACGAAAGAAAGATTCTTTTAAAAAGTAATTAAAAAAATTAAACAAGGGTATAAATGACATTAAACCATGGTCTGTAAAATGGTAAGAATGATTTGAAATACATTTTTATGAAACATGGATGTGGATGATAAAGTGGTCCTAGTAGATAATTATGTATAAACAACCATGGATAATGAAGAGATTGTGAAATAAACACTTCCATTGTACTTTTATGTGGTTGAGGGTAGGTTAAACTCATGTATAATAGTGAAATAAATCTAATTAAATTATACAAGAATCATATACATTAATATGATATCATATATGATCTTTTAAAATTTCTTTTTTAATAATATCTTAGTATTATCGTCATTTCGGATGTTTACTTAGTAATTTTATTTTATATGTTTTGTAATATAAGTCATGTTTGTTATGGATAGGTTGTATCTTATTCATATCTAAAAGTTTATCATGTCCTTAAAAACATTATTTGTAATCTTCAAATGAGAATTATAATTGCATGGGTACGACGGGGAATGAATCTCATCGCGTTCCTGGAGACGGTAGTCCGTACGTACGCACGAGCGACATATTATTCCTTTGATATTAAAATAATATATAATTTGATGGTATATCATATATACATAATCATTATAATATTTTATTTATTATTTACATCAATTACACATCATTATCATACCCATAAAAATAATAATGTTTTGAATAACAATTACACCACGACATGGAGACGGTAAGTCGTACGTGCGCACATATGGTGACATGTCATTCAAAAGAATGATAGAATATAGAATATGGGTGTAACTATAGAAACAACAAAATTTATATAAGATAATGGAGTTATTATTTTAGTAAGGAAATAACAAATAATGAAAATGTTGAAGAAGAAAGGAACTTGAAAAAGGGTGGTGAAAACATTACCTCTTCTTCGGGTTCTTTCTTTTGATTTGATCAAAAGGGATCCTTAGGTTGGATTTATGATCAAACTAAGGCCTCTAGGTCGAAGTGAGGGATGTTGGGAGGATATATGGGTATGGTTTTACCGAGAAAAAATGCATTGAATGTGTGAATTAGTGAGAAGGGTGAGTGCCCTTTCATAAGAGGGGTGAGGGGATCTTTGGAAAAAACATAAAGTATTAATTTATAATAAATTCATATTCAGTTTATAATGGCTCCAATGTATATTATGAAAATTACAAGGTGGTTATGGGTTAAAATAATTTCATCCAATAGATTTTATACAGGTTTGGTTCACTATATTGACCTAATCATGTATATTTATCTCTTAGATAAATAGTTTGACATGTATCATGTCAATTTTTATTTTTATATTATATGGTTAATAAACATACTATATACTTCCAAGAGACCCCCAAGTAGTCAATTAATGATACACCTATAATTATATAAGTCCTTTGGCCGAACTATATATTTTAGGAATATAATATCAATTAATAATATAATATTTGTGTTAAAAACTCATTTATTTAAATTTTGATATTATTTAATAATTGATGTTTTTTAAAGTCTTAAAATATTTATTAAATCTAAAAAATTTATTTATAAAATAATAACATGTCATATTAACCAATAAAATTCTTGGATTTCATAAAAACATTAAAATTATATTTATTTTAATATTTATAATTCCAAATATTTTATTTTTTTATTAAGAAGAAAAATACTGCATCATTATTATGTCATTAATATATTTAATTATTCAACGTCTAAATTTTTTGAATAAAATAACATTATATAGGAAATATTATTAACCTTATAATGAATATTTATAGTCGAAAAAATAACATATAGGACCTATGTAAAAAATGTTTTTCAAAAAGATATATGCTAATGTCATTTTTGTATTTACTTTAACATAATTAATATAAAGATTCATTATCACATACAGGTGGATCCATGGGGTCCCAAAATTGATACAAAGATTCCCATGGTCGGACATGTATCAAAAAATAGGGTGAGAACATGTTTTAGGGTAAATCATTATTTTTATAATGTTATATTTTAACCCTTATTTACCGGATTTACCCTTTAACCATGGTAAATAAAATATTTACTGAAGTAATTATTCATTGTCTCTAAAAATAAAAGTTTCATATTTACACAATTTGGAAAACCTAATTATTAATATGGATTCCATTTTTCTAAATTCAAAACACATAATTAGAAGAAATTAATTTAAAATTAATTCCCGCTGTCAAAACAAAAAGCGTGTTTTTATGAAATAATAACTATCAACAGATTGACACTTGTTTATGTGCAGTTTAAATGTGAAATTACATGAAATGACCAAAATTGTATAAAATGGTAAAAATAATTCTAAATAATCTTTAAAACCACCCAAATTCATAATTTATAACTATTAATTATTGTGATTTAAAAAGTTGTTTTTAATTAAAATTTAGTGATTTTTATTATTCAACAAAAATTGAACGTTTTCTGAAAAATACCAAAAATTCACCCAAAGCTAATTTGGATATTTTGAATCCAAAAATGAAGTCCATTTTAAACGATAAAATGTATAAAAATTCAAAAAGTGGATATTACTATTCATAACAGCTTGTTTGATTGGTTTTGATGAGTGTTAGAACTTGAAGATGCATACAACACACGCTACTGTATTATTCAAAGTGAAGCATTCTGTGGAAGCTTGGAGTGTTACATTCTGAAATAATTCAAATAATTTCTTCCTCAAAATTTCTATAATACTACCGCATGAAATGACTTGGGTGGTTCTTCATCATAAGTTCCTTAGGTTCCCATGTTTCCTCTTCCATCTTAGGGTTTCTCCAAAGAACATTCACTAGACGAGTTGTCCAGTTTCTTAGCACTTGTTCTCTTATATCAAGAATCCTAATGGGGTCATTGTAGTAGGAAAGATCAGGTTCCAGTTATAATTCCCCATATGTGAGTATATGCATTGGGTCAGGCATGTATTTTCAAAATAGTGATATGTAGAACACATATTCAACCTTGGAGATATTTGACGGCATTCCCAAACGATAAGTTAAAGCCCCGATTCGTTCTAGAATTTATAAAGGTCCTATATACATGAGACTCAATTTACCCTTCTAACAGAAATGTATAACTCTTTTCCATGGAGATACCTTCAAGAAAACATGATCTCCTACCTGAAATTCCAAATCCTTCCTTCAGTTAACAGCATAGCTCTTTAGCATACTTTGAGTTGCTTTGATGTGGTTTTGGATTACCTTCACCTTTTAAATCGTCTCCTCCACTAGTTATAGGCCTACAAATTTTCATTCACCAACGTTATCCCAACAGGTTGGTGTGAGACATCTTTTTCCATATAACGCTTTATATGGTGCCATCCGAATACTTGAATGAAAGATATTGTTATAGGAAAATTCAACCAGAGGTAAATATTGATCCCACATACCCTGAATGAAAACTGAGAATGATCTCAACATGTCTTCTAAGGTTTGAATACTCCGTTCTGATTTTCCATCAGTTAGGGGGTGGTAGGCAGTGCTCAAATGAAGTTAAGAATCCAGGGATTTCTGAAGACTTTTCCAAAATCTTGATGTAATATTTTGATCACGATCAGAAACAATCAATATGTTTACTACACGAAGTCTCAAAACATCATTAATATATAGTCTTTCTAGATGTTCAAGTGGTAAATCATCCTTTATAGTAAGAAAATGTGCTGACTTGGTAAGATGATCAACAATGGCCCATATTGAATCCTTCCTTCTAGGAATCTTTGGTAGTCCCATGACAAAGTCCATAGTGATATTATCCCATTTACACTCAGGTATGGGAAGAGGTTGCATGACTCCATCAGGCTGCTGCCTTCCAACTTTCACTTGTTGAAAAACCATACATCGTGACAAAAAATTAGCAATCTCCCTCTTCATGTTGTCCAACCAAAAATGTTCCTTCAAATCACTAAACATTTTGGTGCTCCCAGGCTGTATAGAGAAATTGGAACTGTGAGCATCATCTAACAATTACCTTTTTAGATCAGGTATATCGGGAACACAATGTCTCTTCCAAAATTTCAAAATTCCTTTTTCATACACAAAGTCTCACAATCTCCCATCATTAAAAGCTTTAAACTTCTTTTGAAACTCTTAATCACTGGTCTTAGAACTATTTATCATTTCTAGTAAAGATTATTTGACAAACATTTTAAAAAGTATCGATGTTTAACCATCCATGGTAATTCCCATATCCATCTTCACTAGATCCATGAAAATTGGATCCCTTTCAACTCTCATCTAGTTCAAAACTCCATGATCCTTTCTACTCAAAGCATCTTCCACCGTATTTTCCTTCCACGGGTGGTAGTGTATTGTGAAATCATAATCCTTGAGTAGTTCAAGACATCGCCTTTGCCTCTTGTTGAGTTCTTTCTATGAGAAAATATACTTCAAACTATTGTGATCATTATAAATCTCACATTTTTCACCATAGAGATAATGTCTCCATATCATCAAAGCAAATATTACAACATCTAACTAAATATCATTAGTAGTATAGTTTTGCTCATGAATTTTCAGTTGTCGTGATACATAGACAATAACTCTATCATTCTGCATAAGGACACAACCAAGTCCTTTCATCGATGCATCAATATAAATAACGAACCCATTATTACCCAATGGTAAAGTCAATATAAGAGCACTGACTAATCTTCTCTTCATTTCTTCAAAACATTCTTCACACTATTTTTTCCAATCAAATTTAACCCCTTTATGTGTTAGCTTCGTTAATGGGTTAGCTGATCGGGCAAAATTCTGGATGAAACGCTGATAATAACCTCTATACCAATAAAACTGCGTACCTCGGTTATACTCGTTGGTGCTGGTCATTCTTGGATTGCCTTGGTCTATGAAGGATCAAAGGAAATTCCATCATTAGAGACAATATGGCCAAGAAAATAAATCACCAGAAGCCAGAATTCACACTTTCTAAACTTCCCATATAATTCATGTCTTCTCAGAGTCTTCAATATAATGCGCAAGTGATTTTCATTATCTTCGTAGATTTTGTAATATACCAAGATATCATAAATAGATACCACTACAAAATCATCATGATATTCCTTGAAAACGTTGTTCATTAGATCCATGAAAACAGAGGGTGCATTAGTCATCCCAAAAAGAATTTCTGTAAACTCGTAATGTATGTACCTAGATCGAAATGCAATCTTCAGAATTTATTCCTTCTTTACACAAAACTGATGGTATCCATATCGAAGTTAAATCTTTGAAAATTATTGAGCTCCATGCAGTTGGTCAAATAAATCATCATTGCAAGGTATGGGATACTTATTCTTTATTGTTATAGCATTGATTTTCGTATAGTCGATACATAACCTCATGGATCCATCATTCTTCGTAACAAAAAGGAAAAGGGCTCCCCATAGAGAAAAACTAGGGAGAATAAATCCCTTATTACTCAATTCCTCTAGTTGTTTATTTAGTTCAATTAATTCCATAGTGGCCATTTTATAAGGGGTCTTCGATATGGGCATTGATCAAAGAATTAAATCAATGGAAAAATCAATTTCTCATTCTGTAGGATGTCCAGGTAAATCTTCTGGAAACACATAAAAATATTCTCTCACAATAGGTAAATCCTCTATTTGAACATTCCTTTCCTTACCCATAGTTATTTAATTCTATTCCTCCCCAATAATTTATTTTAGTTGAGCTACTGGGACTGGATCTAGATAAGAATCAGGTGGTGACGATTCTGCTCTAAAGATAAGGTGTTCTTTATCATCATCATCAAAAATTGTAAACAACATCTTCTTATAACAAATCTTTGCATTATGGTCCAAAATCCAATCCATACCGATGATTATATCAAACTCAATCATAGGTATGATGATGGTATAAGAAGATAAAGAACATTTATATTCCCTAATAGGAACGGATCGACAGAACATTGTAGCAATGATACTTCCCTTAGGAGATTTAACTGACAACTCCCTTGTTAAATAAAATTGGAAATATCTATTTTTCTTAGAAAATTGGGAAGATATGAAACAATGTGATGATCCAGAATCAAATTATGCATTTTCTAAACATGAGGAAACCATTAAATCCCCTTCCACCATGTCATTCGGAGCTACTACCTCAGTAGTTGTGATAGCATATACTTGGCCTTGATCCCCTGGCCTTTTATGAGGTATGTTCCCCAGACGCTTAGTAAATTCATTTTCATAATATCCCATCTCGCTGCAATTTTATCATTGAACATTGGTAGCTTCATTCTTCCCCTTGCAATCACGAGCATGGTGGCCCTTTTCAACACACTTGTAACAGACTCCCATTCCTTTCAAGCAAGTACCAGGGTGCTTCTTTACGACATTTATTGAAGGATGGATAATCAACTTTTCCCTTTTCCCTTTATTTTGATTTTCAGTGTGATCAACAGACCTGTTCTTCACTTTCTTTGTTTTAAAGTCATAAGACTTAGAGAATTCCTTTTCAGTCTTGATAGCACATGAGACAATGTCATCGTACGACGGGAAGGATTGTGAGACTAATGCTTAACGAAGAAACGGTTTTAACCCATAAAATAAATGATCAATATTACTTCTTGGGTTACGTATATAATCTCCATCATACCCTGATAACCTTGTAATGTTAGCCTCATACTTTGCAACATTCTCATCCCCCTTTTGTCTCGGACTCAGAAATTGCCTTTCCATATCTGCTCGATGGTCACGAGGAAATTATTTTTCTAAGAAAAGCTCTTTTTACTCCCTCTATTTTATATTTGATAATTCATCATATTCCTTGGTGTTTTGAATTAATGAACACCATTGATATGCAACTCCAGTGAGGTAGTAAAATGCCATGATAAATTTTCCCTTTCACTATTCCCCAAAGGCATGGAATATTTTCTTTAAGGAATTTATCCATTTCTCTGCTACTAAGGGATTTGTACTCCCATTGAATATTGGTGGTTGTTGCCTCATGAAGCGATCTAACATTTATCCTTCACACTGTGGATCAGGGTGCTCCATACGGGTAAGGTTATTATTCATATCCTGGGTGAGTTGTACCAGTATGGTGATTAACTGACCAACACCAGTTTCATCACAAGTTCCACTATAATTATCTTGAGAAGGAGGGAAATCCCTACATGGAGTGCGTGAATTGATATGGTTTCAATTTCATCCACTAGGCACCATTTCTAAACAGTGGCATACACTAGATTAGTTTATGAATCACAATACATAAATCCAAACTTGTAAAACACTTAAAATAAATTGAACAGTTTATGGATATAATCCATAACCATAACAATGTTTTCATTGAGGAAGTATATACTCATAAACCCTTCACAATGGTTTGTAAAGAAAATGAGAATTATCCTAAGCATATCCCCCCGGGCGTGTCATAACTAAGAGTGTAGCAAGGCCCATTATCATGCACAAGTTCCCGTTAATGTCTATCTCAAAGCAACATTTTGGGTTTTTACCCCTAGGTACATTTGTGCTAGAGCCACCTCTACCTTCTCGTATCCATATAGGGATGTATTGCTTATAAAACTCACAAAATCCCTACAATACCAAAATTCTAGGAAGTTATTCAACACTAATCCTCAATGTTCATCTTAGGTCTATGTGCTCTAATCATAGATTATCTAAATCTTGTTACCCAGGTTTGTACTAAGCTTCCTCTGATACCAACTGTAATGACCCGACCTCAATTATCTAGAGGCAGTGCATTATTACATAATATTGGCATGATCACAAAAATAAAGTCTCTAAAGACCAATTAGTTTAGTGGCCTTAGATTAACTAGATGCATTCATAAAGTTTACATTACATCATAAAATAAAAACTACAACAACATAGTCTCCATAGTACACACTCTTATCCCCTCATACTATCCCTACTGGTCATTCATAGAATACTTTTTTACATTCTGGGAAAAATAAAACATAGAAAGGGGTGAGCTCAGATTCCCAGTAAGGATAACAATATAGAAAAAACTTTCATAAATAGGTATAAACATTTAAGCCAATGTATAACTAAATAAAAATCCTTTTAAACTTTAACTTCATCATAATATGGTATAAATAAAATGAAATGAATCCATTTACTTATTCAAATGGATATTCTACTAATCGAATAATCACATGCAATATCAATAACCCCTTTCATAATGATGGAATACATAATTCCAGACTATCACAACCACATAGTCAAGGCCTTATTCTAATACTATAAATAAGATTTTTTCAAGGCCTTATGAAAAGACACTAATTTGACTCATGATACCTACCAATGCATCGAGGAGCTATAGCGGTCTCCACCCGTCACTTACTAAGTCCAATGCATTTCTCATATGAACAGGTTTGAACATAACATAAACATTCGTATTAAAACTAACATATGAAATGTACATATTTTATCCATAAACCATGAATGTTATAAAAATAAAACATCCATAGTCAAACATATCACAAAACCTTCTATATTGATGTTTTGTATCATAATAAATAAACTTCAAATAAGCTTAGAAGCTATCAACGGATGTTGACATAGATGAAATCAAAACTATATGAGAAACATATCTATTTTTTTGAAATCATTTAAAAGCACATAATTATAAAATAAAACATTTAGTTTGAAAATATTCTTATAATCTTGTAAGGTAAGCTTCTCCAATTTTATAATGGCAGAAAATATCCTCACCTTCCTTATAAGTTAAAATAGACATTCTAACCTTAATTCTATCAAAAAGGTTAAAAAGGACCTTGTTTGGAAAATGACAGAAAGATTCCTTTATAAACATCTTATAAAAAGTAAAAAAGGGTATAAATGACTTTAACCCATAGTTTGTAAAATAGTAAGAATGATTTGAAATACATTTTTTGAAACATGGATGTGGATGATTTAGAGGTCCCAGTAGATAATTACATATAAACAACCTCGGATAATGAAGAGATTGTGAAATAAACCCTTACCTTGTAAATTTCCTTGGTTGAGGGTAGGTTAAAAACCTGTATAATGGTGAATTAATTGTTATAAAATTATAAAAGAATCACATTAATTAATATGATATCATATATGATCTTTTAAAATTTCTTTCTTAATAATGTCATATTATTATCGTCGATTCGGGTGTTATTTTATTCGATTTCATTTATATGTTCTGTTACATAAGTCATGATTTTATGTATAGGTTGTATATTATTTATATCCAGAATGATATAAAGTCCTTAAACATTATTTTTAATAATCAAATGATAATTATAATTGTATGGATACGATGGGGAATGAATCTTATCACGTTCATGGAGACAGTAGTTCGTACGTACGCACGAGTGACAATATCATTAATTTGATATTAAAATAATATATAATTGGATGTTATATAAAATATACAGAATAATTATTATGTTTTATTTATTATTTACATTAATTACACATCATTATCATACTCATCAATATAATAATGTTTTGAATAACAATTACACCACGACGTGGAGACGGTAAGCCGTATGTACGCTCATATGGTGACATGTAAATCAAATGATAGATAGAATAATGAATATGGTTGTAAAATATTTTTAATAACATAAAATTATATATTAGATAATGGAGTTATTATTTTATAATTTAAATAACAATGAAAAAAGAAGTTGAAGTAGAAAGGAACTTGAAAAAGGGATGTGAATACATCACCTCTACTTCGTGATCTTCCATTTGATTTGATCAAAAAGGCTCCATAGGTTGGATTTAAGATCAAACAAGGGCCTCAATGATGAATGGAGGGAAGTTGGGAGGATATTTCAGCAGGGGTAGGCCGATCCAAAAGGTTTTGAATGTGTAAATTAGTGAGAAGGGGGAGTTCCCTTTTATCAGAGGGGTGAGTGGCTCTTTAGGAAAAACTTAAAGTATTAATTTATAATAAATTCATATTTGGTTTCTAATGGCTCCAAAGTGGATTATTCGAAGTATGTGATGGTGATGGTTAGAAATACTTTAATCACATATATTTTAGATAGGTATGGGTCACTATATTAACCTTATCATTTATAGTTAACTCTTAGTTAAATAGTTTGACATTTACGATGTCAATTGGTATTTTTATATTATATGGTTAATAAACATACTATGTACATCCAAGAGACCCCAAAGTGGACCATTAATGATAAATATGTCATAATATATGTCCTTTTTCAGATCCTTATATTTTTAGGAATAGAATATAAATTAATAATATAATATATTTTTAAAAACTCATTTATGTCAATTTTGACACTATTTAATAATCGATTTTTGTTAAAGTCTTAAAATTTTATTAATTCGAACCAAATTCATTTAATCAATAATAACATGACATATTAACCAATAAAATTCTTGTATGTTATCAAAACAATCAAATTATATTTATTTTAACATTTATAATACACATTATTTGATTTTTCATTAATTAGAAAAATAATCTATCATTATTGTGTCATAAATATATTTAATTATTCAATGTCTAAAAATTATGAATAAAATAAAATTATATAGGATATATTTTTATCATTCTAATGAATATTTATAGTCGAAACTATAATATATATATCCCTATGTAATAATTGTTTTTCTAAAAGATATATACATATGTCATTTTTGTATTTACTTTAGCTTAATTAATATAAAGTGTCATTATCATTTACAAGGGAATCCATGGGGACCCGAAATCGACCCAAATATGCCCATGGTCAGACATGTATCAAAAAATAGGGTTAGGACACGTTTTAGGGTAATTAAATATTATTATAATATTAATTTTTACCCTTATTTACCAGATTTAGCCATTAACGGTGGTAAATAAAATATTTATCAAAGCATTTATTAAAAATGTCTAAAAATAAAAGTTGCCTATTTATACAATTTGTAACATCTGATTCTAAATATTAAATCCATTTTTCTCAATTCAAAACACAGAAGTGGCAGAAATTAATTTAAAAATAATTCCCGCTGTCAAAACAAAATGTGTGTTTTTAAGAAATAATTACTATCAAATGATTGACACTTGTTTATGTCCGGTTTAATTGTGAAATTAAATGAAATGACAAAAATTATATTAAATGGTAAAAATATATTCTAAATATACTTTAACACCACTCAAATTCATAATTTATTACTATTAACTATTTTGATTAAAGAAGTTGTTTTTAATTAAAATTTAGTGATTTTCACTATTCATCAAAAATTGAAATTTTTCAGAAAAATACCAAAAATTAACCCTAATATAATTTCAATATTCAAAATCCAAAAATGAAGTCCATTTTTAAAGATAAAGTTTATAAAATTTCAAAAGGTGGTTATTACTATTCATAACGGTTAGTTTGATTGGTTGTGGTGTGTGTTAGAACTCAAAATTACACACAACACACGCTACTATATTATTCAAAGGGAAGTGTATCGTGGAAGCTTGGGGTGTTAAAATGCATTCCTTATCCAAATTACTATGATATATCAATGATTTATATAGAAACGGTATAATATTTGGCATAATCCTATAGTAAAGATGAAATAATGTGAGATCTACTCGGGTACCCAAGTTATATTGTTGTTTAAGTAAGGTGTGAATATATAACTCATTTGGGAACCAATGACACTGTCCCATACAAGAAAAGTAATTAAATATATATATTCATGTTATATTTTAAATTAAATAAATAAGATAATGTTTGGAGAAATAAATATATAACAATCGTCTATCCTTGGGTTCAAACCTAACACACATGATTGGCCATATCTACATCCTCCAGTGTTAGACTATCTCTTACTATGTTACATTGATTGTGACATCTGGTATAATGACCATGGATTAGAACAACACCATTATATTAGTGTGAAAATCTAGGCGGATAAACTCACCACATTATATATGAGATAATTATATGGGAGTGCTAATCAAAAAATGCATAAAATGTATAATGACCCGAGGGCATGATCCATCCCTGTTTAGATGCAATAATGACCCAATGCTACACTCACCACGATATAAAAAACTAGCCACCATCAGACCATGACTATATATTATAGAAGATACCCCCAATAGAACCTACATTGTATTCCCAGGTGTCTAACCATATGAATTAAATAAACTTTTCTTTCCCAATACCATGGATACAATAGATAATAGTTACCCTCATTGGTAATCCCACCAAAAGACCCCAAATAAAGCCTATGGTAGGGTGCTAAATCATCCCGACTCTAAATCAATGATCTTCTAAGTATAATCATTATATTTACCATTGGATAATGTTCAAGGAATCCCAAATAAATATCAATCCCTCTATAGGATTGTATGCAATACAACTCAAGAACTATTTACATTCCATTTACCAAAACTACCCAAGATGCATGCCATAAAATTTATTAGTTTATATGAAAATATATATTAATTATATGAATTTGTGGAAATCTTACTAATCCATCAGATAATGTATATACATAATTCATAGAGAATAACCCATCTCATGCTAGAACAATAAATTGATCTAGGTTCTGAGGTGACACATGTTATTTTTATTACCCATCCCCATATCCACCATCTCAAAAGGGTCTCATAACTCTACTAAAACCATCAAGGATCCCTATTTGTCATTATTTCCTAGAAACTACATGAGTGTCACTCAATAGGTAGCATGTCATCTAGGTCAACACCTAACACTCAATCGTCTTGATTTTTGTCAACACTGTCAGCATCTTTGAGGCCTCACTATCCTCCTAGGAATGTATCACAAGGTTTATTACCTCTTTCTACTATAAATTATAAAATACCCTAGTATTTTATGAACATAAACTTTTCCAATCTCCACATTAAAGTTTACACCCATAGGTCACCTTGTCTCTATGGTGGAAGAATAACCCACGACCATGTCACTATTACTAATGATTAAGGCAATTTTTATAGGCCTAATGGGGACAACAAAAAGGGTATTCATCCTAGATGAATACTATCTTTCACACATATGTCTATAAGTGCACTTACTACAAGGTTCTATACATCACATTCATTAAATAACTTTTTTTGTATGTCCATTTGGTTATTTATGTCATAAGTAATATCATAGTAATCATGGAAATGACCATTGGATTCTATGTAAAACCATCTAGTGTCCAAGTTTCATCATGGCCTTAGCACATTGTGCATCCAAGTCAAGGACATTTTAGTTTAAGATTGATATTAATTTTACATTAAACATATTAATTTAATTTAAATAATATAGTCATCACTTATTAAATGGTCAACATATTAGTGGTGTGAACATGAATCCATATATCATAACAAAAAAAGAATAATAAATTAGGGTGAGTTCCAAAGCTAAGATAAATTATCCAATCCATAAGAATTTAATTCAATAAACATTATGTTATAGTATGAGCTCTTAAAATCACAAAACATCCCACATCTAGTAAAAAAATTCTGTCTCATCCAAATAAAACATAAATAATTGAAAATTTTGGTTAAAATATGGTATTTATTAAGTTACCAATGTCATATAACTCCCATTAACTCATCAGAATCCCATTGATTTCCAAAAAGTCATGCTACATAGTGTTATCCACCCGTGAAAAACCAAACACCTTCATCGAGCGAATTTATCTATACATGAAACCATATTCACCATTAAATAAATATAATTTTATTGAAAATTCTTATAAAAAAATATTTATTATTTGATCTTCATTGAATCAAGATATTGTGGTAGGAGAGCATCATTATAGGGTTTCCTCAGGAAATGATGCAAGAAAGTCTCATGATACTTAGATGATTTCACCAACCTCTACTAAAATATACATTAATAACCTATAATAAATAAAAAAGAATATTTTATTAAATGAAATATGAAATCATGGATGTCCATTGGTGTCAATTATTCACCTTATAACATAATAAATGGCATCAAAACCCCACCAAAAGTAAAAGTAGATCAAAGGGTAAGTGGAGGGGGAAAACATGGGTTTTTTACAAAATAATTATGTATAAAAAGGAGTTCCCACCATTAAAACATGGGATGGTAATTTTTTTAATTACCCCATTAAAATCATCCTTAGAAAGTTGTTTTGGGTTCACTAGAAATCATGTGGACCTTATGCAAGCTGGTCTGACCTAACTGGCTAGCCAGGGAGAACATCTAGGTAGTGTGTAATCTAGAAAGTCCATAGGTGACCATCAGCTGGATAGTGGCAATGACAGTAGCACATGAACACTAGTATCCAATTTTAGGCTCTTTTATGAATCCACAATCCCACTCTCACATCATCAAATGTCTGAAAAATATCTTTGAGGCGTTTACATACCTAAATTTTCTTTCTAAAAACTGATTCTAAAACAAAATCACCACCAAATGGAGATAAACATTCCTCCAAATTTCAGGACTCATGTGAATGTGGGATTAGAAAAATTCCCCACCATAGCATATTTTTTCTTTGAGAATCCTCATTGTCCATCTGATTATCCATCATGACCATCCTTGATTGTTATTTCCTACACAAAAGTCAATTTTCATCCCATGAACTCCCATCATAAATTCACAATGAAACATTGACCAAAAGTTATTTAATTTCAAAAATCATGAGCTAATTATAACATTCATTAAATGAAACAAATACTATATCTCACCGATCTATTCTAACTCAACGATTCTTTGGTGTCTTCATCTAATTAATCATTTGATCTATAGTTCTCCTAACCATATCCCTTAGTTCAAAATGGCCAATTCATAGCTATGTCACTCCCCACTATTGGAATTTCCAACTAAAAAACTATTTATCTTTCTAATAATGTAGGAAGTGATGTTTTAAATTCACCACACATGAATTAAAATGATAATTCATTTCAAATATAATACAATATATAATTCCACTATTCCTAGCCAAAATCAATGTGTTCCCAATATGAAAGCATTAAACTCGCATAATTTGGATTTTCCAAGAAAGTATATGAACAATAGAAATTATCACCTATCATTTCCAAAATTATTTATAAATTGTTGTTTCTAATTCACCACATAGAAAAAATATAGGATGAAACATTGATCCACTTATGCAAAACCTATCAAAAAAATACTTATCTAGACCCACCCATGAATCACCAAGACACCTGATTATGAATCTTATACTCTGGAAGGAAAACTATATTTTTTTCAAATAATTACACAATATAAATCACAAGAATCTATGTGAACATAAATGATAGATCCTAAACATAATAGATATCACCGTTAAGATCTATCACAACTGTTGATGTATCATTGTAATAGTCACCCACTTGCCATCTATATTTCATCCAGAGATCAATGTAAACTCTCTGATGTACTATATAACCATAATGTACACTCTACTTTATATTCACTATAGAATATAACTAAAACATTATCCATTGTATCACTGTGATTAGAATGGAAAAATGTTAATCCAAAAGATGATTTCACACACACAAGACCCCTATCACAGAATGATTTTATCCACATAACATACATCTCTCTCCACACAATAAGAGTTTCATTATTTTCACATCATGGGATAATATTTAAAATCATTATAGAGCACATATCGTCCAACACCATACATGAATTTTATAGGTATAATCCCTTATCACATTTGATAAAAACTAAAAATATTGAACCATGAAGGATCTCGGATCACAATAATATTAAAATCATTATTCACTATGTTTTCATCAACAATGAGGGTCTAACAATCCAAAAAAAGAATAGTTGATTCCATTCCATCAATCTAAACTCATTCTTATCCGAATGTTTAAACTCAATAGGGATCCATCACACAAAAAATGTGTGTTACTCCTCTCAATGCAATGTTTTCCAACACATCAACCATTGACTATTATGTTATTTTTTACAATTATTGTTTATGATATTCATATAAATTTCATGAAATTTTTTAGAAAATAAATATGGAATTTTAATTTTTAAACCCTTTTCCCATTTAAATAATTGATTTATTAAAATGGCCGTGATTCTTTTATTAATAGATGAATTGGTAGAAAATATTTTTAAATGGTTAATTTAAATAAGTTATGAAAGAATTGATTTTTTTATCACCCTTACACATAAAAAAGGTGATGTTTTAGAGTAAAACTCAGTTTACCTTTATGAAAGACTAAAAGTGGGAACAATGTAAATGTTAAATCAGTTATATGTAAGGGTAAAAAAATAATCATTCTATATATGAATGTTAATAAAGGGATATGTAAGGTTACCCTTGTGTATTATAGATTTTTGATAAGGTATAAATAATTTTCTTAATGAAATATGAGGGTAAATCAACACAATAAAATGTTCTATAAGGGTCTACAGAGCCACTTGAAAACTCCATTGCCACCACAACTATACCCCAAGCACAATTAAAAAATCCACCCCAAAAATTGGGATCATAATGGATGAACACCAGTTCATAAATAGAACCATTTAATGAAGAATGAATCCCAATAAGAGATAAACGTATTACTACTTCAACCTCCTTCTGCTACTTATGATACCAGTAGTTATTGTGTGATATCACTATTGAACACTTTATATCACTACTTTAGATTATTACCTCCAATGAAACCATTATGTTGTCACTACCTGAGTGATGCTATCATTTCACCATGCTATTAGTGATTCAAATTTTGACATGATTATATAGCACAAACACCTATAATTTTCCCGTCTACAAAAAAATATTACCACTATTGCTAGTATATTCTTTGTTCCACCATTGGTTCCACTCATAAATTAACTCATGCCCAAAAAATAATGCCAATTTGATAACTATTGGAGCCTAAATATGATCAAATACGTCAATGAAAGGGTGGGATCATTGATTCCATTGGAATTGTCATGACCCGCCTCTCTGAGACATGAACCTTTTCATCTGATCCTATGGGTATCATGTATTACCTTGTTTTCCTTCCCAACACACCATAGTCTATAACACACAAGGGTCACTTATCATACTAATGACTGTCCCCACATTCCAACACATGTCGTTTTAGTGTGTTTTGTCCTCACTCACATACACCGTAGGAGACATCCCATATGGTCATCGATCCTGATTACTACTCAAGGCCATGAATGCTTAACTATGGAGTTCTAATCAGGTAAGCTCCCAAAAAGAAATGTGAACCTTGTTGACATGGGTAGTAACATTTAGCCTTTTAAGTATCACTTTTCCAGGGGTGTTACATTATCCACCCCTTTAAAGCACAACTCCCTCATTATGGACCCCAAGAATCAATCCCAGGTAGTGCCTAAGAACTTCTAGTTGGGTATTGTCTTTGATACCATTTTTCATGACATTCCTCCCCGGGCCATGAACCTTGTCATCTGACCCTATGGGTCTCATGTAATTCCTTGGTTTCCATCCCATCACACCATATGCTATTACACACTAGGGTTTCTAATCAGAATAATGACTGTACCAACATGCCAACACATGTTCTTTCAGTATGTTTTTTCCTCACTCACTCACACACACCGTAGGAGACTTCCAATAAGGACACCCATCCTGATTACTACTCCAGGACAAACATGCTTAACTGTGGAGTTCTAATCCGGTAGGCTCCCGAAAAGAAAGGTGCACCTTGTTGACATGGGTAGTAAGATTTAGCATTTTATGTCTCACTTTTCTAGTGGTGTTACAGGAATCTCAGAAGAAACCCATATAAAGTGAATCAACTATACCAAAAAAATGATTTCAATGATTTGGACTTCACAAGGAAAATATAATTGTTTAAAAAAATAGGATGATGGGACACATTAAATAAATACAAACCTGAATTAGAATATTTGAAAACACCTGAATGACAAAGTCACATACACTCTCTGATATAGATAAAAAATGAGATCATTTTGAGGATATTAAAGTAGAATAACAAACAAGATTAAAGGGGGGAGAGACATGGAAAAATTAAGATGGATTTTTGAGAATCAAAAGGATCAAAAATTGGTGTTTGAATGAATATAAATTATAAGGCCATAGTCTTAAAAAATACATAATCATGAGTTAAGACAGGAATTTACATTGTAGATTTTTCCCGGTTTAGAGATTTAGAGAATTAGGCCATAACTATAACATAGAAACCCATATAAATTCAAATTGGATGCTTCAAATAATATATATTTCATCCATAACACAAAAGTTTTTAAAGATAAACATTTTTACTTTTCATGTTTAATCTGTTGAGTCAATAAGGCTTTCTTTTGACTTTTCCATTCCTTCATGTTTTGAAAATAAAAAACACTCTATCTTAAGGAAAATTTCATTTCCCCATGTTCTAGATTCATTAGGAAATTTTCCTTCGCCAAGGAAATTTATCCTTACCATGTTTTCATTTTTTATATTATAACTTAACTCATCTTCCTTCTAATTATAAAATTCAGTTTCATAACTAAAACCTACGAATCTTATAAATATATAGTTATAGGGAATTCTGTTTTAAGATCTGAATTCAGACCCTAAATTCTCTAAATTCAGACTCTAATCATTCTGAGTTCAGAATCAGAATTCTCTGAGTTTAGAATCTGAACATTCTGGGTTCCGAATACTAAATCCTTAAATTCAGACACCAATCATTTTGAGTTCAGACTCTGAATTCTTATGTATTCAAACTTGTAATTTCATTGAAATTCAGACTCCATAATTCTATGGATTTTTGGTTCAAAATTATTTTTAAGATTGAATTAGAATACTCAAGTATTATAGACATGGAATGTGTTTTTGGTTAGACTCTGAACATTTATTTTTCCTTACACTCTGAAAAATGAATTTTGTTAAGCCACCATATTTTTTCGTACTCTTGATTGAGTTATAAAATGATTTCATGCATTCTATTTCTAACAAACCGTCGTTTGAGTGACATGTGTACAAGTCCCTCCGAAATTCAAGGGAAAATATGACATTTGGAGGTGAGAGTTGACCATTGAAGATGTTCCTATAAATATGAGCTCATTTCAATTAGCTCATATACTGTTCTATAACTCAAGATATTACATGCTGCTCAAGTGATTTCAAGATAGAGACTTTCATGCCTTATGCATACTGAACATTTGGTTTAGTATTGCTTCGTTTGACTCCAAAAGTTGTTGAGTACATTTGAGGGCTTATGGTGATAGGAAGACAGAGGTTCGGACTACCTTTAAGTTCTAGGTCTTCTAGGGATAAGAAGACAACAGTTTTGATTTCATTCTAAATTGAGGGCTTGCAGGGATAGTAAGACAGATACCATATGTCGTATTGATGGTTTACCCTACTATGTGTAAGATAAACTTCCTTTAAAGTATAAATCAAGGGACCTTTATCCAAGGTTTTTTCATACCCTTCTCTTTGGGTTAAAATATATACTACTTTTTACTTGTATTGTTTCATGTTTTCCGCTGATTTTGGATGTTGAGGAAAGTATAACTATCTTGTACATTCATATACATGTAATATGATTGGTGAGATTATATACACTTTAAGTTAGAATATTTATTTTTGTAAACTATTCTTATGTTTAATTTTTGGAACCATATTTCTGGATTTAAGCAAGTTTGTAGAACTTAGAGGTTTTGTGAATTTACCTTGTTTAACATTGTTATACTTTACCATCAATAAATGTTCCAAAGTAATTTTTTAAAGTATACAATTCACCCCACTTTATATTGAGAATCTAATGTATCATTTTGATCCCACATAATCATCATAACTTTTCCATGATTCCATCCTTGACTCTATTCTCCCATAAATCATATGAAAAAATTTGAAAACACAGGACAAGGAAAATATTTCAGTAAGGGACATAAAAAAGATAAAAACCTATTAGCCAAATTAAAACATCGTAACCCATTTAATTTTCATTTTGTGAATGAAATAAATCATTATTAAATGAATAACACTAACACTTATTTCTTGAAGAAAAACACTTTAACCAATGGAAGGCAATTAAAACACATGTAGGTGACTCAGTGAATCATAAATATATAAAACCATTTTTAGACCCCTTTCAATTGGAATAACAATATGAATGGCTTAAAATATTATTATTACCCAATTATTTGGTGACCTATAATAGATATCACCTTTCATATAAGCTATAACTAGCTCACTCACGTTCTATAATGGGCCTCATACCTTCATATATGCTATAACCATCTCACTCAAGTTCTATAATTGGGATCATCCCATTTTATAAGCTATGAAGGGCTCAATAGTGAGCTATAATGGGGATCCACCATTATTATATGCTATATCGGGATCACCCATTTAATATTATTCTCATGTACCATTTCTTGAATAAAAAATGCTCATCACAAATCCATTTTGAAAACTCAAATAATCCCATATGAAAATCATTTTAGTATTAAAATACCATTTTCATTTAAGAGCCCATTTTCATTAACAAGATACCCCAAAAAAGGGAATAATGGATTTATTTTCCTTTTAAAAATAATAAGGCTTATAGAGGAAGCCAAGTATTAAATAACTGTTACAACAACGGAGAAGTCATAGTAGACGTAAATGAAAAAAAACATTCTTGTTAACATTTGTAACGAAAATAAAGGCTACGTGTAAAAATATTAATTTATTAAACATTTAAAAAAATTCAATATAGACATAAAATTTTCATCATAATCCGTTTATATCCATATATATGTAAATTATTATCATGAATAAAAATATTGGATAATTATATATTTAATTGTTTAAGGTGTTCCAAACCAACTATTGCATTTAAATATAAATCTCCATGAATTAATATATCTACCGAAATGGTAAATAACTTTAGTATTGATAAAATATGGATACTAAACATCATAATTGCTGTATATACCCCTTATTAAAGATTAAAGGTTATAAATATGATGAAATTCATCAATTTTATGATATTGAGGTGATGTACCTTACCTATAGTCCGTCTCATCATATATATTATCTCTATTCTGTAATAGTAAAGATATGTTAATTTCTACTTTCTTGAAAACCAATTTCTTGATTATTTATCCTTTTATATCACATATTACCATGTTATGACAATTCTACAATTATTTAAGTTCAAATCGAATGTTTTATTGATATTTGGTACTGGAGTAAAAATTGAACATGTTACGATGTCAATAGACCATGTGGTCAAAAGTACATTATATCTATAATAACATTTATAGAATAAATATCACTTTTATACATCCATTATAAATTGAAATATTAAAATTAATAATGGTAATAAAAAATGAACAATGTTATAATGATGAAGATTGTATGTCATACGTACTGATGAGTAACATTCCATTTTTCATTGATCATTATGGAAATAAGGTTATTATAATTTTATCTGTCCAGAATGATCATAATAATATTATAATCATAATAATAATTTAAATATACTTATATTTATCATACAAGGGATGTTGTGAATAAAAACGAATCACATCGCTTCATGGAGGTGATAGTTCGCACGTACCCACAAACAATACTATCATTTTTATGTGAATGGAATGTAACAACATAACTGATCTATTATTCTATTATAATGATAAATATTTCAGGAATGACATATAGAAAAGTTAATTATATAATTATTACCTATCTTGATAGATGGTAATGATAATTTTATTATATTATTTCGAGAGGCGGTTGTCTGCCGTACACACAAATGAAATGTTCATTTCCCATTTAGTGAAATTGGAGATGGATTTAAGAGATGATATTATCATTTTATCATATTCATATATTTATGATACTAGAGTTATTATTTCATCATGGATAAATGATATTTAATGGCTGTTGAAGAACAAAAAATATAGAAACACTTAAATAAAAACATTACCTTTCATTCAGATGATCTCATTTTATAACACCTCAACACCTCCAAGAAGGTTGTTCTTCCAAAACTGAGGCCTAAATTATGTGTTTATGGATTCAATTAAGGTTTATGGGTAGATCATGGACAAATAAAATAGTTTTTATGTGTGAGTAACAGAGAGGAATGGGTGCGTTTTTATAGGAGAAGGGATGGGAAATCTTGGAATTATCAAAAGTATTAAATTAATATATGTTAAATTCAATTCCAAATGAAAAGAAAATTAATTAGAAAAATGGATATTTATGTGTAGAAATATAATCATCCAATTATAATTAGACATTATTTTTAATAAAATTTAATTTGTACATTTTTGTTTTTACCCTTTTAACTCTTACCATTTTATCATGTAATTTACACTTTGAGACTAAAACTAATTTCAACAACTATAAAAAAGGAAAATAATTGGGAAATGAACTAAATTGATTGAATGATTAAATATATTTTTCTTAAAATTTTATTTTTATAAATTTTATATTATTTTATAAATAGTTTATATTTTAATTTAGGAATTATATCAATATTAACACTATTCATATTTTCCTTTTTTTAAAATATCATATCAGCTTGTTTCACTAAAACTAACTACATTTAATCAATACTAAAATCTCATAGTGATACATAAAATTATATTATGGTATCCAATATTTTAAAATATATGCATTTTAATATTATTAATATAATTTATTTGATTATTTCTATTACAAATCTATTATTGTATAATCTTTGTGTCACAATTAAATATAATTATTTAATTCCAAAAAATTGTAAATATATTACCATAATTTAGGTAATCTTTTTCTCTCTCTATGTACTATTAATTGTTTAATATATCACTTAAATAACCCATATTGAAATTATATTATTAATAAGAGAGATATTTATGACATATTTTCCTTTAAATAAAATGTTATAAATGTCATAATCACACACAAGTTTCTTCAAAAGGACACATATTCAGCTCAAGGAAAATAATGGTCGATAATAACTCATCTAATAATATTAGGAAATGTTTTGGGTAATTTTATAATATTATAATATTAATTTTACCTTTAATTTCCCTATTTATTTTAACCTGTAGTAAATAAAATACGATAGTTGATATTCACTAAAAATTATTTTGATCATATTGGACCACATTTTTCATATTATGTATTACCATGTATGTCTATTTTCTAAAAATTAAATTCCTAAAATTGTTAATATTATGATTAACACTAATCTCGTTGACTGATCGAGAAAACATTGTTTTTAAGTGAAACAATCAAAAGTTCACATAGTTTTTCAATATAAATTTAATTTGAAAAGGAATCATATGAAAAATGTATTATTAAAAGAAAAAAACTAAAACTAATAATACCTTAAAACCATGTAAAAGGATAATCTAATGACCTAAATAAATTATATTAAAAAGACGTTTTGAATTAAAATACAGTATTTTACACTATTCATTAAAATATGAGATTTATTTGATAAATACCAAAAAATAAAACAAAGAAAATTTTCATTTTCAAAATCCAAATAATAATTTCTTTTATTCATATAAAACAAATAAAATTTACATAATCTATATTTAAAAAGGGTTCACTATCAAAAGAATGTAAAACTACCTTTTAAAAATATTAGAGTATTTTATGCATAAAAATGGATTTAAAGTCATTTTAGGCCACTAAATTTTAATTTATGAAAGTAAATTGTTTTTAATAAACAAGTGTAAATATAATATAGTTATCTATCTTCATTCCAACCAACGCAACATTTAGGCGATGACAACCATTTAAAATAAAAAAATTACAATATATTATTTTTCAATATAACTCAGTTTTGTGCGTGACAAAAGATTTCTAAGAAACCCATTGTTTTGTGTATGGTATGATTTCCTACATAGAAACCCCATTAAATTAAAATAAATTCATAGTTCATAAAAATTAATAGATATGAAAAATACTTATTGTCTACTTATGATTGATGATACATCCTTACCCATTTTGTAAATTTCATCATCATAATTTTAAATTTGGGCTTGGTAAGAACGTTGGAATCTATTATCGAAAAAATAGTCAACAAAACCACCACATTAAAAGAAAAAATGTGAATAAAAAAAGGTCACATTAGATAACCAATATTGAGGTTATATGTAGTAAAACATGGATATGGAAGAGAAAACTAACCATTATGTTTTGATGGAGAGTGATAGAAAACATTGTTGAGAAAAAGTTAACAACCACAAATCCATAAAACTGGGATGATCTATGGGATCATTTGATTCATCATAAAAGAATGTTCAAGGGTAAAATTTTTTGTTTCAAGATAATTTCCCCAGAGTTGTATAATTCATTTACATCAATGACTAAGAACATTATTAAACAAATTACTCGACACATTTCTCTTTTATAAGCACAATTTCATCATCATAATACTCTCAGAATTATCAAGTACATCCTATGAATAATGTTGATCATCATATATCACAATAATAATAATGTTTATTGATATATTAAATCATAAGACCATATTTAAAGGAATAATTCACAATAAATAAAATCCTTAAAAAATCATAACCCCACAAAACATATTTTATAAATATCCTTAATACCTAATTATCACATCACTTAAAACCTCATAAGGTGTGAC
Source organism: Viscum album (assembly GCA_963277665.1). NCBI lineage: Eukaryota > Viridiplantae > Streptophyta > Magnoliopsida > Santalales > Viscaceae > Viscum > Viscum album. The sequence goes on along the minus strand of OY728142.1, from coordinate 1,254,081,880 downwards.
TAAAACCATGATCATATGTTTGTCCTTCGAAAATATCAGGCTCTGAGGTGCTTCCCTCACTTCTGACACTTGTCAACATCAACTACAGTAGTAGAAAAAGATAGTTCTGCACCATTTCGTTTTTGATCAATCTAATTTCCTCCCTATGGAACTATCTTCAGAAATTTATTTTCATAATTTCCCAACTCATTATAGCCAAATCATCTTACTATAGACTGGATATCTAATATCACATTGTTGGAAACTCTTGGACCCTTTTCCTTACAATCAAAAACCATGTGATAAATCTTATAACACCATTAACACTTTCTATATCCTGACATATATTACCTATAATTTATTTTACCACACCTCAAAAAAGTTTTATGCGTAAATACATAATTCGTAGTTGGTTGATTCTCCATTTCTATCCACCATGACAGTTTCTTACTATTATCATATCATATAACGTTGGTGTCATTAAACTCATTTCAACTTCCTTAGCACAATGTACCACATCTTCAAAACAATTAACATCTCTGGAGGCCAATTCTCTTCATAACCCCAATTTCAATCCTAAGTAAAATCTATTAAAATTATTCTTAATTTCTTGAATAATATATGGAACATACATGTCCAATATTTTAAATTTCACATCATATTTGGAAACTAAATCATTATCTTTTTTTCTTTAATTACATGAAATGTTTCTCCATCCCAATCTAAACATCCTTATGGAAATATTTCTTTATTAAAACAGCCTTAAATGATTCCCATACCATGGAATGATGATAATTTATCACTATAATATTATTAACCAATGATCACCATCAATTATCTTCACTATCAAAACAATAATTGGAAATAGTTACCTTTTGACATTCCGAACATCCCATGACTTCAAATATTTTATCCAAGGTATTAATCAATGCTTCATCTACCACTAGGTCAAATGATATATTTAATTATGGGGGACGATGCCTCATAGAATGTTATACTACTGACATATTCCACTACGGTTGATCTGGATAATATAATTCATGGGTAACAACACCATTTATAGCCAATGTCAACTACACCATCCCTGCGATAAACATTTCAGATCCATTTCCGACCTCCTCAGGATACCGATTTGAAATATATTTTTCCTCTATATTCCTTCCCATTAAATATTTCTCATTTCCTTTGTGTAAAACCATTATAAATATAGATAGTTTAAATTAAACAACAATTAAATCATAAAATTATATATGATTTCATATTAACTATAATGTAAAATCTTCTAATGGAAGGAAAATAACACAATCTTGACCTCAAAATTTTTATAAACAATCCTTTGATACCAACTATGAGGCCCCATTCTTAAGAAATACATAATCATGGGTTATTTCATAAGTTCTCATTGAGTATATTTTGGTGTTTAGATAAATACAGAATTTACCCATATCTAATACAAAACCAAACCATATAAATACAAAGTGGAATCTTCTAAAAGAATATATTTCTTCCCTAAATAACCATTTAAAAATAAATATTTTTTTTTAATGTTGAATCATCATAAATTTTCCATGATTCCATCCTTGAATCTATCCTTCGTTAAATACTATGATAACTTTTCAAAACATTGTGTGTTAAAAAATGTCAATAATTGACATAATAAGAAAGTCAACCCTTAGAATAAGTATAACTTTGTATCCCATTTAACATTCATTGGTGGTATTAAGAAGAAAAATTTTATATTAATAACACACATACTTTTCTCTCAAATAAAAACAATAAAAATAATAACAAGCACATAAAGCTCTTTTAGGTGAAATAGAGAATCGTATAAATAATACCCATTTCAAACCCCTTTCAATTAGAATAACCATATGGGTGACATTCAATATTATTATTACCGAATGAATTGGAGATCTGTAATGGGGATCACCCTTCATATAAGCTATATCGGGCTTACCCATTAGCTACAATGGGGATAGTATCAATATATAAGACTCAATGGTCTCACCCATGAACTATAATTGGGATCAAACCTTCATATAAGCCGTGTTGAGTGCACCCATAAGATATAATGGGGTTAATCCCGTCTTATAATCAATATCACGCTCAACCGTTTCATATAATTCTCATGTACCATTTCATGAATAAAACACATTCATCACAAAACTGTTTTGAATAACTCTTCTAATCCAATATGAAAATAATTTCCATATAAAAAAACCATTTTTTAGAACCCATTTTCAATAGCAAGTTAACCAAAACCGGAATAAGGGATTTATTTGTTTTGAAAATTTTAAGGCTTGTTCTGGAATCAAAGTATCAAATAAGAGTTACTATATCATAGAATTCATTGTCTATGTATATGAAAAAAACATTCCTTTTAGAAATTTGTAATGATGTTCAAGGATTCGTATAAAAAATTATTTATGAAATAATTGGATAAAATTCAATATATACATAAAATTTTTGGTATAACTATTTTATGACCAAATAAATACATATGTAAATAAATATCAGGAATAAATTTTTTTGATAAATAAATCATTAAATGGTCTTGGGTTCCTATACCACATTAAAAATTTAAATATTAATCTAAATGAATTATTACATTTACCAAAATGTTATATAACAGTAGTTTATATAAAATATTAATAATAAATGTCATATTGGATGTATATACACATTACAAAATAATAAAGGTTCATATTATGAAGAAATGTCTCAATGAATATAGATTGAGACGATGTCCATTTCTTTTAGTCTGAACCATCATGTAAAAATCCTTATTTTTATGAATAGCCAAAAAATAATAATTTATAATTTTTTTAAAACTTTTTCAATTTTATTGATTCTTTTATATCACTTATTTTCATTATATTAAAATTATATAATTGTATAAGTTCATATCAGACGTTTTTTCAATTTGATTCTTGAGTCAAAAATGAACATTGTATGATGTCAATAGTCATTGTAGTCATAAGTCCATCATCTATAGTATAATATTCATAACATAAGGATCACTTTAATACATAAATTATATTTTAAAACAAACCATTAATTATGGTATAAAAATTGAACAACGTTATAATCATGGAGGTAGTAGGCTGTACGCATGCATTAGCAGCGCTTCCATTTTTCATTGATCATTATAGAAATAAGGTAATTATCATTTTAACTTTCCAGAATGATAATAATATTATCAATATTATAATAATAATCTAAATATACTTAAATATATCATACAATTAATGTGGTAAATAAAAACGATTCACATCACTTTAGGGACATGATAGTTCTCACATACGCACGAACGATGTTATCATTTTTAGGTGTATGGAAAGTAAGAAAGTAATTTATATACTTTTAAAATATAATGATAAATATATAATGAAAATAATGGATAAACATTAATTCCATATTTATTACTAGTCATGATAGACAATAATGAAGAACAAACTATATCGGTTCGTGAGATGGTAGTCTATCGTACTCAGAAGAAAATGTTCATTTCCCATTTTTATGAAATATGACTTTGATTTCGATTTTGATATTAACATAATAACTTATATTAACATTTATTAAAGTGGAATTATTTTTTAATCATGTATTATGTAGATTTAATTTAATTGTATGAGGAAATAAAATAGAAAAACATAAAATACATTACATTTTCTTTGGATGATCACATTTAATAACACCTTAACAGAAATAACAAGGGTTTTTTTGCCTAAAATAACTCCCCAATAATTTAGGGGGGGATCTATAAATTGTTTTTGGTAGGTATTGGATGAACCAAAATATTTTTTAAGTGTTATTAATAGAGAGTAATGGGTGTCTCTTTATAGTAGAGGGGATGGAAATATATAAGCTTATTAAACATATTATATCGATATAAATTCAATTTTGATTTGAAATGGGTAAAAAATTATTTATATATAAAATAAGATGATAATGGGTCTACATATAATCATACAATTATAATTATAAATGTTTTGAATATTTTTTATTCATTATATTTTTGTTTTAACATTTTTAACTATGGTTGTTTTATCAAATAATATACACATTGAGAGTTAGAATAATTACCATAACATGACAAACAACCAATGAATTAGTCATTAATGAAATTTTTGTGCTTATATAAAATATTTAGATAAATCATTAATTTTTATAAATTCTATATCATTTAATTAAATACATTATATTTGATGTTATGAATTACGTCAATTTTGACACTATTGATAATTTACTTTTTTAGAAAATATCATAACATCTTGTTTCCTTCAAAAAAATTAAATTAAAAAAATCATAAATTTTCATATTCATCCATAATTTTGTTTTATATAATAGAATATTTCAAATTATATTTATTTTAATGGTATTAATATCATTTATTTGATTCATTCTTTAATAAATATATTACTAGATCATCGTTGTGTCATAAAAAAATTTAATTATTTATTTTCTATTAATTATAAATAAATTACCATGATGTAGGTAATATTTTTATCATTATAAGTACTATTAATATTCTCAGATATCACATACATAACCCCATATTAAATCTCATTTAGTATGAAGAGACATGTTATGACCTATTTTAATTTACATTAAATTATATATTAAAAATTTCATAATTTAACCCAAGTGGTTTTCAAAGGTAACAATTTATATACAATGATGTTAATGGTCTATAATAACTCATCCAATAAAACTAGGACATGTTTTAGGGTAATTTTATAATATTATAATATTAATATTACCTTTAATTTCCATATTTAACTTTTACCGTGGTAAATAAAATACTAAAGTTACTATTCACCAAAAATTATTTTGATCATATTGACCACATTTTTAATAATGATCTAATCCATGTATTCACTTTTTTGATAATTTAATTCACATGAGTTTTTAAATTATCTTTAACACTAATCCTATTGATTGCCCAAGAAAACTGATTTTTAATGTGAAATGTTCAAATCATCACACTATTTTTATATTTAATTTTTATTTAAAAAAAAATTCAATGATCTACATTTGGTTAACTAAAGAAGATATAATATAATAATACCTTAAGACCATGTAAAATATTAATCTAATTATATAAATAAATTAGATGAAAAGTTATTTTTGAATTAAAATGAACTATTTTTCACTATTCATTATAATTTGAATTTTATCATAAAAATACAAACAAATTAACCAAATAAAATTTTTATGCCCCGATACTAAAAAAGAAGATTATTTTATCATATAAAATTTATAAATGTAAAAAAATCAATATTTAAATTTGTTTCTTTATCAAAAGTTTTTAAACTAGGTTTTAAAAATATTATATTATTTTATGCTAAAAAATGAATTTATTATCATTTTTTCCCACTAAGAGTTATTTAAACAATGTAAAAAAATTTAATAATAATTTTAAAACATAATATAGCACATTATATTCATCCCCAGCAATACAATATCTAGGTGAGAAATTCCATTTAAATTAATAATATTACAATATATTATTTTTTCAGTATAACTCAGTCTTCTGTACAATGAATGATTTCAGAGAAACCAATTGTTTCATGTCTGCTACGCTGTCATACATAGAATTGCCTTTAAAATAAAATTATTACCTAATTAATGAATATTTATATATATATATATATTAAAACATATTATTCTATAATTACCTAGGATTTTTTATCAATACTAGGGATATATAGATGATATAGGGGAGAGAAAGGGATCATGGATGACTTCAATGGATACTACCCTAAATTATGGATTTCTTTTTTTCAATTTTTTTATAACATAAAATTCTACACACTCTTATATCATATCTATATTAAAGGTTATTAAATATTTATTCATTGGGTATTTGATGGTGATTCTTTTTTGATTCTTGAGTTTCTTGGTTTTTAAGGAAATTGTTGTTTTTTTTACTTTTTAATTGGTTTTGAATTTCTAATTGTGAATTTAATCATGAACATTATTGTGTCTATGATAATTTTTTCATATTATGTGTTTCTTTGGTCAAGGATTTATCGTATCACTTTATTTTTTCATAGACCATCTTGATTTTATGACATGGGAAAAAGTAGTGAAGTTTATTTTGATTAATGGCATGTGAGAATGTTACCATAGTTATAATTATTATCATTTAAATTATGATACTTGATTATATATTTCATAAGGAAGTTAAGGGTGATTAATTTTATATTTCAATCATATAATGAAGAGTAATCTATGGCAAATAAAATTTTTGGACTATTTTCTCTATTACCAATATTGTTTAATGGTGAAAAGGGTAAACTTTTTCGAAACCATTCATTTATCTGTTAACATGGAAAGGGGATTTAATTTTAAATATTTTTATACCATCATAATCGTGAATTTAGACAAAAACTGATCACCTATCTATCAATTTGGGATGTCTTGTCCTTTTTCTTTGATTACAAGTCCAATAATCCAAAACCAATTATTCATTCCATTTAGACTAATGAAAATAAGATTTTGAACTTTCTTCTTTATAGAATATCGTGGTTACCCATACCAAAAATATATATAAGAAATTAATTTCCTTTTCCCACACCCCAAAACATGTGTAAATCATAACATGACATCATTGATAGGTAGAGATATTCAATTTAACCAAAATGATTACTACCATGACCTATAATAAAGTATTATTTTATTTTGATAATGAGATAAAGATAAAATTGATTACAAGGATAAGGAACATTAATAACATTGAATATATTAATCTAGAAGAATTTACTAAAAATATAGAGGTTATTATGTGCCATAAATCTTGAAAATACACAAAAAACACTACGGGGATTTTTCCCATGATTTTTAAAATCCAAAAAATAATTTAGTTATTCCTAATTTTCAAAATGAATTTTAATCATATGTTAATAATATTTTAGTTCTAACTAAATCACATAATCATACAAGTTATTATATAAATCATCATGTTAAAAAATTAATATTTATATATTCACACTTCAAGACAACAGTGGTGTATAAAGATCAAGTCAAGTGGAGGGAATTCCCTTATTCAATTGATAATAATTCCAAGTAAAAATTTTATGGTCTATTAGTCATATAGATCTAAGACTGGGATTAACTCCAAATAATCTTTATAAACAGGTTCTTACTATCCACATGAATTATACTGATAGAGAATATGGTTTATTACATCTTAAAAACATCCAGACAAACTCGTTATAAAATTGGGACGGATTCAAGAAGAGTCATGAAAACATACACTCATAAAATATTAGAAAAAAATCACATTATTGTTTTTTTTCAAACATAGATTTTGGACAATGATGGGAATCTCTTAGAAGCATTATTCGAAGGATCACTAATTTAAAAATCATCAAAATAAACTACAATCCTAATAGATAAGATATCATGAAATTTCTATAAATTAAGGAAAATATGTATGGGTTAAAAAGTAATTCTTGATGTAGGATATTTGTATTCATTATCTTTTATTAAATCCTCAATTAAATAACTATCATTTTTTATGAGTCAAATGAAATTGAAAAAATTAAGTGTGAAGCATGACCCACTATAGGTTTTTGGTTTATGTTAATCACCCAACCACTTTTATATACTAATATGTTCAAATATTAGAGAAGAAGAGTTGTGAAGACATATTCCAAGTGAGACAATTCCAATAGAATCATGAATTGATGGAAACCCCACTAGCCCATCCATGATATGGAACACGACAATGTAAATTTAATAAATTTAATTAATACCAATACAAAACTAATCCCCCATACTAGCAATTGTTTCAGAACCCACCCACATTCTAGAATCTATACAAGTAGGAATACAAATATAAAACACACTAAGAAATCCTCTTGTAAAATATTCCTACTGAACCAACCAACAAGGAGTGGAGTTTTAATAGAGGTAAAAATTTGTGAAATATTTGTCACATATGTTTTAATATCACTTGGACTTGTTGTCCCTAATCCTAGAAAAGAAACCCAACTCAATAAATCCCTAAAACAAAAGGGAGTTTAAGAATGACCATCACAATGAGGGGAAACGGGATTCATCCACATGATACCAAGTAATTTCTGGAGAAAAAATGAATAAAAGACTATAAATATATAACAAATACTTAATGATCAACCTATCCAATCAAGAGAATTAAAAAAGAAATATTTTTTTCTGGTATTGTTAAGAAGGAAATACCTTAAACAACAATGAATAGTAACTGTAGGTAATACAAGTATATTCGATTACCATTCCCTTATAATTTCACTATGACAATCAATCAAAAAGAAGAACAAAATTAAATATATATTAAAGAATCATTTAAAATTGTGAAATCAGCCTCCCTCTCTTAGAATCCATATGAGAAAAAACATATATAAAAATTTATCAACAATATTTTTACTAAATGAAATGGGTTGATTGAGAATTGTATAATAAAAATAGGGGTGTGCTTCTTATCTATGATCACACCATTGTATATTTAATTTTATCTGTGTATTTATATGCCCTTGATGATTCTACAAATTTTATACCTAAATATATATTGTTTTCATTAAAAATAGTTTAATTGATTCCCATCAGTGTGTTCATACAATTTCAAAATAGATCCATTTTTTCCCTTAGGTGTCTTAGAAGATGTCCATGTTAGATTTGAAAGATTAATATTTCTAGACAAATTATATTTCCGATCAATGGAGGAATACAAGGTACCATTCTATTGAACCATAATTTTTTAGAGGAATATTAATGATGGAAACCTATATATTCATCAATATGCATGATTTATACCTTACAATGGATATTGTAGATAGAAAATACACATCACTATTCTTAACTCCAAGAATTATTGTTCACCCAATAATTCCAATATTGAAATTTCCAATGAATATGGCATTGATCCCATCAAAGATTATGTTCTTCTCCATGACTTATTATCCTTATAAGATTACTTTATCAATGAAAATAACATTAGATAGGTGAGTGCTATGAAATTTATAAATTTTTATTTCATTTGGAAAGAAGATAAAAATATGATTTGATTCATAAAGAAATAGATAATGATTATGCTGATATGGATCTTGTAAACATGAGATACTCAATTTTTATGTGGGTAGTAATAATTCAATTTTATCTCTTCAACATCACATGAATATAAAATTTAAACCTCTTCCAAATTATTTAAATTTTTTTAGAACTCATGGAAAGAGAATAATTTTGAGTAATAATTTCTAATAACCTATCCCAAATGAAGAAAAAAATATTATTTTCCTTTTAAAAATATAAATTTTACCCATATGGTGGAGTTTAGGATATATTCGTAAAATTAAACACAAATATATGATAAAATATTATAATGTCCAATCCTTAAAACAAAACATAATATTTAATTTTAGTCAATAATATACATTATTTCAAATTGAGTATCTTTTTGAGTTTAGTGTTTTAGAATATTAAGATAACTTACATACATAACCTACCACAATCCTACAAGAGGATACTACTTAACATAGTTTCCATTTTTTCAAAATAAAAAACATTAAAGCTAAAAACATGATTTCTTGGACAACCCTCCACATTTTTCATCAAGAATATGGTCATTCTATTTTCCATCATTATATCCTTCTAAACACATTTTGAATCTTGGGATGAGTTTAGAACTTACTAAGGTATGTAAAGAAAGAATGAATTAGTCAAGTGATAACACAAAAACTAGTAAAACCCATAATCATAATAACTCATATTCATAAAAATATCACGTATTTTTCTTGGGACATATATACTATATCACTCTTAAATTAACCCTTATACGTGGCATAACCCTTTGGTCAACTTCTATCTCCAGAGTACCCAATTCATTAGAGAGCTGTAATGGGGCGCACCCGTCATATTTTAAGCTACAATGGGCTCAACCCAACATATCTTGAGCTCTATTTGGGATGCACCAAACTTTTATTGAGCTATAATGAAAAAAAATAATTCCATGGAACATATCGTCATAATAATGTATCTTTAAATAATTATTAACTACTAATTCCATACACATTAAAAAAATCCTTTGGAAATTTATTGATGTGAGTTTTAAAATGATTTAAAAAGGAAAGTAACAAAAAATATAATTGGAGTGAGAATTAATAGTGGAATGGATATGTGTATACACTGTAAAAAACATTTTTTTTAATAACATATACAAAAATTCATCACACCTACAATCTTAATACTATATATTGAATAAAGAAGATGGTTAACCAAAGAATAGATATTAGGTTAATGATTCCCTTACCTCAAGATATTCTTAATTCAAATGTTTTTAAAACTCTTGTATAATAGTTAAAATAGTTTTATTAATATCTAAAAAACTATATTAATGTTTGTAATACCTTATATGATCATTTAATAACATCATTTCACCCTTTAATAATTAGTATTTTGTTCATTCGATTGTTTTGGGTGCCTTCTTTACATATTTTCCATGACCAGTTCTTGATGGATGCTATTGTCATTTGGAAGTGTAACACCAGAAATGGAATGGAATGGTAGTTAAATATTTTTAGAACCATAAATTATTACATTTTACATTTTTAATTCTGAAATAAGAATGATTTATAAGATAAAACATTAATGATGTTCATTTATATAATTTTAGCGGTTCTTTGATAATAACAACCTCATTTTGTTTTATAAATTAAAACCTTGTTTACAAAAGAAATGCAGAACCATGGATGAGAAATAATACATGTATTATAACGTGGTTTAAACATAAAAATGTGTTCCGGACCAGACATTAATGAATTAATGAAAATTGAAATCACATTATCCATGATGTGAAAAATTCGACACATCATAGACAATATTTTTATTCCTTGAATAAGAGGGATATGGGAATAAGATTAGTGGGGAATATTAAATAAACATGAGATAATCCATAATATAAATTAATTATGAGTATTTAATTCCTATTGGATTATAGGTGGGGAAGAGGGAGATGAAGGAAAGAAAGGAACTCAAAATAATAAAAGAGTTGAGAAACCCCTTATGAAAATTCGGAAGAAAAATAGCGTCACTTAAAATTTTATAAATTCTTAATATGAGAGAAAATGGGTATCTCGTTATTCATTCCAAATATGGGAATTATGGGATATATTTAAGGAAATACCCCAACATAATATAGAAAAATTAAAAATAATAACATAAAAAGAAAGAAAATAATGAAAACAAAAGTGGATGTTTAACTCTTGATCTCTTCTACTTGTCATCGTTCTTAAGGGCGTTGGTTTTGGTCTTTTGGTAAAACAAGAATCACTAGGACTTAGGGGAGAATATTGGGTAGGAAATTATTCTCAAATCAGAAAATGCTCAAGGCTACAGTGGTTTGGGTGGAAGAGGGAAATGGGGGCGGTATTTATTGTTTAAGAGAGGAGGTATTTTATATTATTTAAATCATTATTACAAAAAATATGCTCAATATTGTTAATATTATCAAGTAATGTGAAACAAAATAGTAATAATGAAATTTGAGTTCAAACCATGTGGTATTAAATCACATATGATGTTATAAATAGTGTATTTAACAGATAATTTGAATATAGGATATTTTGTCATTTTGCACTATTCATCAAAAATTCAAGAATTTCAGAAAATTCCAATAAATTCACCCTTATCTTTATTCAAGGTGTATAATTCAAAATATAAAACCCATTTTTTGAAAAAAATTCTAAATATTATTAATATAATTGTAATAAAAAATCACACTTATTTGATAAATTAACAATTTTAATTCTATAACTGCTTTTATATCACAATGAAAAATTAACTGAGATGTCATTACCATAAATCCTTAATAAAATAAAATAATAATACAATTTAAAATTCAATAAGTTCATGTTACTATTAATATTACTATTCATAAGGGTCTCTTACTATTTAATGAAAACAAGTTGCTTCCATCAAACACCAAATAACATACTCAACACAAATTTAGATGACTATTTTTCAAAATTCAAAATATAAAAGCTACCAAATTAAGTTTATAGGCTAATTATCAATATCTAAAAATAATAATGTTTCATGAATTTCAATTTATTTTAAAAACCCTTAGGTTATTAGATTATCCCCACCTTTTGTAATTTCCATCCTTGAAATTTTATTTATTTATTAAACTAGTGAGGGTACCTTTCAATCATAGAATTTTCATATTCCCATGTTGCATCATCAACCATGTGGATTCAATAAAATAAAATTTACCTGCTATATTACCTTATTCTACAATACTTGTTTCCTTCGATCAATAATCTGAACTAGTTTCTATTTATAAGAAAGGTTATCTTCCAGCTGAACTACATATGGGCTCATGACATGTGATGAATCCAACACATACTTTCTCAACATCGAAACATGAAAAATATTATGTACCTAAGACAAACACAAAGTCAAAGCTACTCAGTATTCCATATATCCAACATTATCTAGGATTTAAAAATGATCAATGAACCATAGAATTAGTTTTCTTTTTTTACCAAAACGCATCACACATTTCTAATGAGAGATTTTAAGGAAAACATGGTCACCAACCACAAATGAGAAGTCTTTCCTTCCGTTATCTGCATAACATTTCATCCTTCATTGAGATGTCCTCAAGTGATTCTAGATCATCTTCATTTTCTCTGCCACTTCCTCTACTAATTTGTACCCCATCAACATTCTTTCACTGACTTCATCCCAAAATGCTGGAGTCCAACATCGCTTCCCATACAATGACTCAAAAGGTACCATATGTATATTAGAATGAAAACTATAATTATAAGAAATATTAACTAAATAAATATTCTGATCCCATCTTCATTGGTTGTCCATTGAACAAGATCAAAGAATATCCTCCAAGGTCTGAATGTTTCATTTGGACTACCCATCAGATTGAGGATAAAAAGTTATACTAAAATGTAATTATGTGCCCAAACACTTTTGAAGGCCCTTCCAAAATTTATAAGTGAACCTGGGAACCCAATCAGATATAATGGACAGAGGAACTCAATGTAACCTAATAATTTCTTTGAGGTATAGTTGAGAAAGTTGATCCAACGACATTATATCTCAAATAGAAAGGAAATGGGAATATTTTGTCAGCCAATCAACAATAACCCAAATCACATTTTTACCTTGTGGAGTCTTTTGTAGTCCCACGATGAAGTCCATGGATATATAATTCCATTTTCACTCTGGCACTGGAAAAGGCTAAAGCATTAACTTCAGTAACTACCTCTCTACTTTAACATATTGATATGTCAAACTTTCTATAGTAAATTCTGGAATAACCCTTTCCATTCCATCCCACTAAAACTAATCTCTAAGGTATCTATACAATTTAGTACATCCAAGATGAACTAAAAAATTAGAACTATGATATTCACATGATATTTATTTCTTCAACTAGGAATCAAAATGCACACAAAACCTTTTTCCAAATCTTAAAACAAAATCTTTATCAAGGTAAAATTCTAGAAAATATCCATTTTAAAAAATTCTACCTTTTTCAATAGCTCACAGTATTCTTTCAGTACATTCATATTTCAATCTGATAATGATAATTGTATTGAACCTGAAACAAAATATATGTATTTCCATCACAAAAAAACATCTATGACAAAATTAATCAAGTTATTAATCAAGGTATAGTGATCCAAACATAACATGGGTAGTCATGCATGATGTTTTTGACTCAAGGCATATACTACATTGTTTTCTTTTCCTGGATGGTAATTGATCAGGCAATCCTAATCCTTTATTAGTTCAATCCATCTTCCCTTACATATTATTAATTCCTTCTAAGTGAATATATATTTCAGACATTTATCGTCAATATATATTTTACATTTGGCTCTGTATAAATGGTGCCTCCATGTTTTCAAAGAAAAAACCAAGGCCTCTAATTCCTAATCATGTGTGGGATAATTTAAATAATTAGGTTTTCGTTTTATTGACACATAAACAATTAATTGATAATTCAAACATAGAAAACTACCATATCCCTTAAATAAAGAAACATTGTAGATAAAAACCTCACTATTTGGGGAAGGTTAGGAAAAAAATGAGTATCCACCAATCTGTTCTTCAGTTCTTGAAAACAAAGGTCACATTCATTTGTCTAAATAAATTTAACCATTTTCAAGTTAACATAGTTATCGGGATACAGAACCTTGAAATTTTTTTAATAAACCATCGGTAATAACTGGCTAATCCATGAAAACTATGAATCTCTATAACATATGTAGATCTTGGACAATCATCAACCACTTTTGTTTAGGTAGGTTCAACTGGTATTCCAACCTTATTTAAAATTTCCCTCGGAAAAGAAATCTGTTGCAATAAAAAATAACACTTGCTGAATATTCCATTTTTTTTTCTTTTATGGATTGATATGCAACCTAAATATGTTTTTAATGGTCCTCTTTACTTATAGAATATACCAGAATTTCATCAATATACACAACCACATTATTATCTTAGAACTCAAGAAATATTCTATTCATATTATCCATGAATACATCATGTGAAATCGTTAACCCAAAAGGTATAACTAAAAATTCAAAATGATCATATCTAGTGAAGAAAGTAGCCTTATGGATGACTTCTTCCTTTACTTTAATCTGATTGTACCCCGACCAGAGTTCAACCTTTGAAAAATATAGTGCTCCTTGGAGCTGATTAAAATAATCATCGATATGAGGCAAAGGATACATGTTTTTAACAGTAATGTTATTAAAAACCTTATAATCTATACAAATACTCATTGAACCATCTTTCTTCGTGACAAACAAGATCGGAGCACCCCATAGTGATGTTCTAGGTAAGATGATGCTTTTGTCTAATAATTCATTCGACTTAATTTTTAATTTTAGATGTTTCATTTGGGCCATTTGATAAGGTGGTTTAGAAAATGGATTAGAATCAGGAATTAATTCAATAGTAAACTCATCCTCTTGATTAGGAATGACACATGGAAAATCATCAGGAAGACCTCCACATATTAATTTACCACTGGTACATCATTAATATGGTTAGTTCTCTCACCTACAAAAATATGAGAAATATAACATTCATTTTCTTCCATTATATATTTTTTAGAGTCTTGTTATGTTATTAATGATATGTATTCATTATTGTATATAAAATAAAATTATATCTGATAAAAATCTTTTTTTTTCTCTGAAATATATATTATCATGAAAAAAGATAGTTCATACCAAGAATAATGACAATCTATAATAGAGGCTAAAGAAAAACATTTTCAGGTAAACTCTTTCCACAAACAATGATATGTAGATTATTATTATTTTCTGCCACAATATTTCTGCCGGTTTTTTCCCAAGAGATGTAGTTTCATTTAGGAGGTTGAATTCCTAATTTTTCTGAAAATTTCTCAGAAATGAAAGAATTTGTAGACCCTAAATCAAACAAAACACTTGTGAAATATGTAAAAATAAGAAATTTACCCAATAACACCTCATTTTATGGATCAATATCTGCTAAAATGGTTTCAAATTCCAAACCATTTGGTTTCTTATCTTGTTGATTCCCTTCATGAGTATCTAGCTTCATAAAAAAAATAGGAAAATTAACCAATTCATTAAAGTTAAAGCATCTCACCATCAAATTTTCATTAGTTTTCAGATAATTTTCTTTTCACTCAGAATAAATGTGTCCAAACTTTACACATCACTAGCATTTATTAGAATTTACAAGACATTTACCAAGTTGTCTTTTACCACACTTTTCAAAAGAAGGGAAACTCATTTTATTATATCAATAATTCTATGATGAGTTATTCCTCATTGCCTTCTAAACTGACCACTTTTTATTCTTTTCATCATGATGAACATATGTTTAAGAAAACTCAATCTTAATTGTCTCATCACAATAGCATTTAAACTCTAGTGACGACAATGCTCTTTGCAAAAAATAGTTTTAAACCAAAGTAAAATCTATTAATTTTACATTTAAAATCGAATATAAAATACGGTACATACCTGGATAGTCTTGTAAAATTGGCTACATATGCTGTCAAAGAATCATCATATTTCTATTTCAGTTTCAAGAATTGTTACTCCTTTCTGAGTCAAACTATTTTTGGAATATATTTTTTCAAAAAAAGGCAGTTAAAATCATCCCATTACAGACTGTCATGATAATTTCTTTCACTAATACTCTAAAATAGAGTCCACCATTGATCAGCTTCAACTTCTAAATGATAAATTTATATTATTGCCTTTTAACATTCTAAACATCCCATGACATAAAATATCTTTTCTAGGGTATTGATCCAACCATCGGTTATCACTAGATATGCGGTTCCACTGACTGCTAGAGGATGTTGCCTTATAAAATAATCCAAAAATTACACGATTCTTCATGGTAGATCATCTTCCTCTCTAGCATGGATTACTCCCCCTATTTATTGATTGAGTCATCTGATCCATTACTATCACAAACTGCTTGGTTATGATTCCTACTATTATGGGCTACAGATTCGGACAGAAATCAGCCTCTTTGTGCCTTCCTACTTCAGCATCACTATTTCTTCTATGAACTACAACTATGAAAAAACTTATCTTAGATGAAAAAACATGTTAATCATTAAATCCTTTATCATTTCAAATTAATCATTCAATAAATATCATTTATGGTATTCTTAGAACATCATCATAACCCCTAATGTTGTCAAAACCATCCACTGATACCAACTACAAAGAACCATCCTTAAAAAGTTACATAATATTGAATTTTATTCATGAATATACATTATTAAAAATTGAAGATATTTTTTAGTTTATATTTATAAATAATCAAGATACCATACATACATAAAATACCACAATCATACAAGAGTATACTACAAAAAACAGTTTCCATTTTTTTCAAAATATAAAAAATAAAGATCAAAAGATGATTCATTTGGAAAACCTCTAAAATTTTCATCATGACTCCATTATTTCTCTTAAACATCCTTATATCTCCTGAAAAACAATTTGTATCTTTGGATGATTGTAAAACTTATTATTGTACATAAATAAAGAAAGTGTTAGTCATGAAATAAAACCCATAGTCATAAAAACTCATATGAAAAAAAAACATCATGTATTTTACTTGGGACATATTTACCAAATCACTATTAATTTATCTATTACTCATGTAATAATAATTTTTTCAACTCCCATCTCCTATGTAAAAAATGCATTGGATAGCTATAACGGGGCTAACCCATCATATCTTGAGCTATAATGGGCCCAACCCAACATATCTAGATCTATAAAGGGGATCAACCCAACATATCATGAGCTATAATGGGATTAACCCAACATAAATAATTTACAATGAATATATCATGGTATTGAATTATCTTTAAATCAGGATAAACTACTCATTCCATACCAAAAAACAAACAATCATTTTGAAATTTATTGAAGAGAGTTTTAAAAGAATTTTAAAAGTAATGTCCCTTAAAATATAATGGAGTGAGAATGAATAGAATGGAATGGATATGTGTATAAAACATAAATTAACATAGTTCAATATAATATATACAAAAATTCATCACACCAAAAATCTTAATACCATAAAATGAATAAAGAATAAAGTTAACCCAATAAATGGGAATTGGGTTAAGAATTCACTTACCGCGGGTTCTTATGAATTAAAATGTGTTTAAAACTACTGTATATTAGTTGGAAGAGTGTTACTAATATTTTACAGAAACATATTTATGTTTTTAACACCATATACGATCATTTCATAACTACATTTCAACCTTTATTTATTTGTATTTCATTCCATTCATGGTTTTCGGTGCTTTCTTTTCAGGTTTTCCATGATTGGTTCATGATGGATAATCATGTCGATTGGAAGTGAAATAACATAATTGTAATGGAATGGTAGTTAAATATTACCACAACCATAATTTATTCAATTTTTCATTTTGATTTCCGAAATGATTATGGCTCATAATTTTAAACATTAATTATGTTCATTTCGATCATTTTAGTGGTTATTTGATAATAACGACCTCATTTTGTTTTATAAATTAAAACCATATGTAAAAAAAATACCGTACCTGGGATGAGAAATAATACATAAATTATAGCTTGGATCAATCATAAAAAATTTTTCAACAATAGACTTGAAATAATTAATGAAATTTAAAATCACGTCATCCACGATGTCAGAAATTCGACACATCATAGACAATGTTTTTATTACTTGAATAAGTGGGAGAGGGGTAAATATTAATGTGGAATTTTACATCAACATGAAAAATTACATAATATACATGATATCTAGAGCTTTCATTCCTATTTTATAATAAGAGGGGAAGGGAGATAAGATTAAAATAAAGTAACTCAAAATAAAGGAAAATTTTAGATACCCCTTATGCAAATATAGCAACCTAACGGTGTCACATAAAATTTCATAAAATATTTTGATGAGAGAAATGCGGTAGCTAGACATTATTAAATAATATGGTAATTAATGAGGATATTAAATGAAATATACAGACATAATTGAAATAAAATTAAAAATAATGACATAAAAATATATAAAAAAATGAATCAAAAGAGGATGTTTACCTCTTGATATTTTCTCCTTGAGATCCATTTAAGGGCTTTGGTTTTGGTCTATTGGTGTGACCAGATACTCTAAGACATGGGTAAGATAACTTAGGAGGGAATTTGGAATAAATTAGTCAATTCTGAATATCTTGAGAGGTGTATGAGGAAGAGGGAAATGGGGGTGGTATTAAAGTGGAGGATATGAAGTATTTTACAATATTTAAATCATTATTGTAATATTTTTTCCCAAACAATGAGTAATCTCAATTAATGTGACCCAAAATAGTATTAATGTCATGTGAGTTCAAACTATGAAGTATTACATCACTTAATATCTCATAAATAGCTTATTTAACTGATAATTTTAATATAAGCTATTTTAGCATATTTCACTAATCATAAAAATTTCATGAATTTTAAAACAATCCAAAAAATTTACCTAAAACATTTTTAGATGTTTATAATTACAAAATGAACTCAATTTTTGGAAAATTAATTATCTAAATATTAATAATTTAATTTTTAAATAAAATCATAATTAATTCCAAAATTAAGAATTTTAATTCTAAAACGGCTTTTATATCACATTGAAAAAATAACAAAGATGTCATTATCTTAAAGACTTAATAAAATAATATAATAATACAATTTAATTTTCATTATAGTCATATTACTATTCATATTACTATTTATAAGGGTATGTAACTCTTCACAAAAAAATCAAGTTGGTTCCATCAGTCATTAAATAACTTACTGGACACAAATGTAGATGAACGTTTTTTGAAATTCAATACATAGAAGCTGCCAAATTGTGTTTTATGGTATGTTTAAATCATCCACATAAAATAAAGTTTTATTAATTCAATTTATTTTAAAAAACCATGGAGTGTTACAAATAGAATAATAGTTGAGGATAATTGATATCCTATAATGGTATCTTAAAGGAGTATAAAAAACACCATTATGTCCGTACTAATGAAAGAG
Organism: Viscum album; assembly: GCA_963277665.1. Lineage (NCBI taxonomy): Eukaryota > Viridiplantae > Streptophyta > Magnoliopsida > Santalales > Viscaceae > Viscum > Viscum album. The sequence continues at coordinate 1,254,062,309 of OY728142.1, read as the reverse complement.
ATATATAATTTTATAGTATATGATATGATATAAAAAACATTCCACAATTGGTTATCCCCTTGAATGTAGATCTGAAAGAAAACTATTTATTTTTTATGGAAAATGATAATAATCAACTGATTCCCATAAGATTTTAGTATAGTTAAGGTGAATTTATTTCTTATATTATGTTTAACCAATAACTAAAAAATGTCACATTACCATTCCATTCATCGACTAAATTCATGAATGGTTAGCTGTAATAACACAATATTTTTTTCAAATGGATTCTATGGATATTTTCACATACAAATGTCATCTGGAGATCAAGAGAAGACAACCATCACATGTCCTTAATTAACTTTTTTTTCTGAGAAAATTGTCTCTTTTGGGTTGTGCAATTCCATATGTATATTATAAATTTATATGGTAAGTATATCATAAAATAACATTGAGGAAATCACGGTGTTATTTATTGATTAATTCTCTATATTCGGTATATATTTTGATTATTTCTAGAGAAATATAGAAAAAACAATGAGAACATTGATCAAATAGAAACTTGTTTTTAATTTTTATATGATTTAATTCATGTTAGAAAAATTTATAGAATTAGGAAATATCTTTTAAAAAAATTAATTAAGGTAGATAGATATATAATCATGGTTAAAATTTCTTTATCATACCAACAGTTTTGAAACATATTATTTCATTTTGGGGAAATTTTGGATTATATATAAGATTTATAATGGATTTTAGTAATCTTTATCTTTTACTTCCAATAATAATTTTAAATTAATATGAATTTAGATTTAATAATGATTCTAGGAATTAATTTTAGAATCTATTGAAAATGAATATTACCCCATCAATAATGAAACCATTATACTAGGAACATACATTTATAATGATTTTTGAATCATTTAACTAAGGTGTAGGGTAATACATATCCTAAAGAATTGAAGGATGAAAAAAATAATGAACATACTTTGAGAAAATTAGAAGTTGATCAGATAAGCTAAAAAACCAATGAAAATGAGTTTCTTATGGTTTATTTGTATTATATAATTTCAGATATGATTTTAATGGAAGTGAATTATATTTTCTTTCTAATCATATAACCCTTAGGTGCTTTATGGAAAGGCATGATGCCAAGAGAGGGTATTTTTCATGGATGCAACATTTGAAATAGTTTACTATTTATTTCAAGGACTAAAAGAGAGATGAAAATCTGGTGGCAGGTCAACTAGATAAACATCCCAACACCAGTGTAACATAAATTCTAGAACAGTACACACTAAGTGATCATATACAAGTATAAAAACTCAATATTATGTATGGTGATGTTCCATGGTATGCCAACATAATAAAATATTTTTTTTCTTTTCCTGTTCCATATTTTTACACCATTACATTTTTATGAGATAGGTTATATATTTTCTTTTATGTCTTGTGTTGTATGCTACACCATGATAATATTGTACAATATGCAACATCAGATTATCTTGTGGTATATGCAATGATAAGCTAGGATTTTGATAAAATGAAAAAAAAATTATTTTTGGTATAATTAATTTCATTCAATACCATGTATAAGTGAACCACTAAATATTATAATATAATCTTAAACCCTAATCATTATAATGGTGGGTATGAACAGTATCAACATTCTCCAGAAAAATAATTTACATGAAAATAAGTGAGTTTATAAAATAATAAAATCACTCTTGATAGATTTTATTAATGAAATATATATTTTATAAATTAAATATAATTTTTAAAAATAATCTTATATGTTTTTTATACATAATATATGAACAAATTCACTTTTTTTAATAAATTATGTAATTTTTTATAAAAAAAATAAAGTATTTTCACCTTTTGATGGAGCACCCATTTTAAATCTATTTTTTGTCACATTTATATTTTATATTTTAAAAAATAAAATTATTTTTGGAATATGGATATAAAAATTTACCTTAGATTAACTTTTGTTATATTTCTAATAAGTTTTTAGTTTTTATGAATAATAAATATACACAAAATTTCAATTGAAATCGATTTTTTCATGAAAATAATTTTTTTGGTTAAATTATAAAATTCAATTTCATTAAAATATAAGAATAATATATTTTTATCATTCAATATAATTTATGACATTGTCATTAATTTTAAATTTAATATTGATATAAAAACATTTGAATATTTTTCAATGTTTATCTTTTAAATCATATTTTCATTTCTATGACGTGATTAAATTTAAAATAATTACTAAAAATTCTATGTTAAAAAAGTTTTAAGAATTATTCCGTATTTTATTTTAGTAGTACCAATTTTTTGTAATATAATTCTTCTATTACTAGGCATTATGAATAGTAACATCAGTAATTTTTTTAATATGGTAAAAGGATAGATCAGGTAACTAAGGTTAAATATAATAGCATAAACATACCATAATACTTATACTAATATGATTGGATGACTTATTTCCTACCCAAAACATCCTTTGGTTGAGGTGATACCCTTTGGAAGCCACATGGATGAGATTTAGAAATTCTATATATTTAATTTAATGAAATGTTAAATAAGTATTACTCAAATTATTATAACATTATCATTTCGAAAATATTTATATAAAAACTATAAATTCAATTATAAAAATTAATTTGAAAGATAAACAATTTTTATTTAACATGGTAATTTATTATTAATTTTTAGGAATTAAATAATTACCTTAAAGGATTATACATTGAGGGTGCAGAAATTATTTAATTGATTAAAAATCAGTAAAATAATTTTTATTAAAATGATAATAGCTATTATAAGTCATAAAAACATGACCATATATTATTTTTAGAGTATATATCAACTGTAATTATCCATGGCCCATATTATCGACCATTTAGATCCTTATTGAATAGATTATGACACTTATATTATTATGTTTAAACTAATGTCAATGTAGTCTCATTCTTAATATGACAAGTATATCATTTAAAATGATGGATTTTAGAGTAGATAAATTAGAATACATATATTCCTTCAAAATATAGTATATTTAAATTCATAATAGTATTTTATTGTTAACATTTATTCAACAAATAAGTGATTTAAATAATTACACAAAACGAATGTCGTAATAATTTTATTAAGGGATATATCAAATTAATGAAAATAAAAATATTAAATTAAATATAATTTTGGATAATTAATATATAAAATGAAATTTATAAATATCCTTGACCACATGAGTATGTAATAAAATATTTTTTTAGGATAACATATTATCTTTATATTTTTAAAAATCAATGAACTGAATTGTTTCAAAACTGACATAATTGTTTATTTATAAAAATAAGGTTTTATTAAATTATTTAAAAATAATAAAACATTTTAAAAAATATATAATATTTTTTATATGTTATAAAATTATCTAAATTATTTAAATATTATATATATTACATAAAATAATTAAATATTTTAACCTTTTAATATTGAAATGTTTGAGATCCTAGTTAAAATGAAATAGAATAACTAAGTGTTAAATTAAAATAATATAGTTCAAAAGGACATAAAAACTTTTTTAAATTTTTTTGGTCGATGTGATTACAAACTTATATCATAGAATGTTAGAAAATATGACATTTTTGTTCTCTTTGGATGTGTTTTAATTTTTATATAAATTAATATTATTACGGATTCCAAATGTACCCCTCATCTCAATTATAAAAGGGAACATTCTCCCTCAAAATTTCAATTCACATTGAGTCTTCAAGCTTGACCATACTATTACCATTTACTTTATCGACTTATCTAGTCACATTATAGAGGTTCTGGTGGTCTCAAAATTTCAGCTATTGTGCATTTAAGAGGAGATCTTGAGGGAACTCGCTGAAGAAGAGGTAATCTCCACTACTGATTAGTTCAAATTATTTATTATTATACTTACTCTTTGTCAGTTTTTTTCTTTATAAATAACTAAAAAATGTATAAATTCTATACTTGTATTTTATTAATATTATGGAACAAAAACATTCCACCTTCTATCCATCATATGGAAAATGAAATCACCACGTGTGCGTGCGTACAACTTATCATCTCCATGCCGCGGATTAATCTGTTTTCAACCACCACCTGACTTGGATGAATATAATGAAAAAATAAAAACATATATATAATTATCATAACATGATATTTATTCTAGAAAAATTTATATATACCATCCACTTCCATACTATTTAATAATTATTAGAATGATATCGTCGCTTGTGCATACGTACGACCTACCATCTCCGGGATGCGATGCAATTCAGTCTACAAGATATCCATTATATGATGATTATATAAATGAAAATAATTAATAAATATGGTATATATTATATTAATATCATTTTTATTGATATAAATATGACCTATGAAAATATAACTAGAACTTATTCGACAAAAAATGCATAAGAACATCAAGCAGTTAATACCAGAATAACGAGTTACAATGAAATTTTATTAAAAATGATTGATAAAATGATCATATATTATATCATAAAAATAACTATGATCCAAGAATAGGTCAAATAAATTATTTAAATAATTATACAGTAGGTTCTCATACATACATCGGGCAATGGACCTAAGGTTGGGGATAATTTCACAATCTCATTATTATCTGAGATTTGATTATACGTAAGTATTTATTGGGGTATCATTATCTCCTCCATCAATTTTAATAAATATTTAACATTATTTTTATTATTATAAAATCTTTCAAAGTATATTTTACCCATTGGAAATTTTTATTAAATGTTAGGAAACAAATATTATGTCGTTGATTAATACGATGTACTTTTTATCTTTTATAGAAAAAGTACAAAGAGAATGTTTTTTAATGTATAATGAATGAATGAATTTTTATGTTCCCATAATGACATATTTTCATTTATATTACTATAAAATATTTCATTTTAATTCTAAAATAAATTATTTTCTTCTTAAATTGTGTGGAATTTTGAGAAAAGAGGATGTTTTCAAAGAAGAAAGGATATTTTTTATCAATATTTAATTTCCAGTGTTTTATCAAAATTATTTTCAATATAAGATGAAATTATAATAATATGGTAATGTTTTCATCAATATTATTAATATGATTTTATTGTTTTTTATGGATGTTTTCTTGTGAAATCTATTTATTTTATATATATTATTATGGAATGAGGTTTAAGAAAACCATTTTTTTCCATGGATTATGCTATGATGAATAATTTATGTTCTGTGGCATAAATAAGAATGGTATCATTCTGATATGGGTGGTAAATATATATATAATTTAATTTATTGTGTAATGATGTATTTATATAGATATATACATGATAGGAATAATATATAAATCTAGTTCAGTAATATAGGCGTGGAATGATAAAAAAGCCCAGTTCATTAATGGACTTTGTCCACTATGATGGTCAGGGAAATGAGACATGGATAATAAAGATATGATTATATATTCTTATGTGTTTGAAAAAAAATCCATGTTTTATTCCAATATTATTTTCTAATATATGATGTTATTTTATGATTTATACCTTACGAAAAGCTAATATTTATTTCATGACTCCATATTTTGATATTGAAAACTTATGTTCATGTTTTTACATTCATATGTTAATGTATTGTTTCTTTACCATTACTGAGAGTCTATTCTCACACTTTCATATTATTCCATTACTCAAGTTCAAAATAATTATTTTATGTATAAGAACTTAATGGGAAGATCTTTATGGGAGATGTTGAAGATATTTCACAAGTTAGAAAAATGTATTCCATGTTTCCAAAGGAACAAAACTATTATAGTCCTTAGTAATTAATTTGTAAAAGTTATTGAATATTAATCTAATAATATGTAATATTCATTTACGTCATGATTGGGTCATTATATTTGGTATTATAGGAAATGTATAGTAAGAATTTTGAAACTACGATGCGAAAACTTTAATGAGATCTCTATAGATATTTATATGGGTATGCATTGGGATAACCAAAGTATATATATAATTATAGTTTACGATATTAGAAATTTGTAAGTGATAATATTAATAACCAAGGATTAAACCAATTATGATAGAGATTGAAACCCCCTTATTATATTTTTATTCCTAGTTTGATTTTTGACTCTCACACTATTATTTGTTTTTTAAATATTGGATCCTTAAGGAACCATGTTAATTATCCATTCAATGGAAAAGGAAATAGTTTTCCCCCTAAAAATGTAATGGGACATGGAAATATATTTTTTATCTCTAACATTACACAATCTATTAATCATTCTGGACATCCAAATAAGCAGAAAATGGAACAACATTCTATTGAGTCCTTCATGAGGCAACATCCACCTTCTAACATTGGGTATTTCGATAAAATTATTTCAAAACAATGGATTAGTATCATTGAAAATGTATTTTTCACCATTTAATGTTGAGAACATGAAAAATTCATTTTGGTTTTATATCGTTTAAAAGGTCAAGCAGACTAGTGGTTGAATCAAATCAAGAATACAATGCAACGAGATGAAATTGAATCCATGGAGTGGGACGAGTTCAAGAGCTTATTTTTCAACAATCACATTACTCGTATTCATCTAATAAATATGTAAAAGGATTTCCTAGAGTTTAAGAAAAAGTAATATGGATCTGTTGGTACATACGAATTAAAGTATAAAAAACTTTCAAGGTATGCAGCTTTGTTTGTCATCCAACCAGAAAGTAAAGATGATCGATTATTCATTGTCTTAAAACAAAGATAGCTAATGGAATTATCTATATGATACTTTAGTATATATGAATAGATATTGTGTTGTTCTATTAAGGTAAAAATTTATGTTGTTGTTACATATCAATCATATGATTTTGATATGAAATGAATCATGGAGTTCATGGGAAAATCTCAAAACAATGGTGAAAAGAATATTAATGTTTACTTATGATCAAAGTGTGGAATTAATCATAGAGGATATAGTAATAATAAGACTAGAAAATGTTTTATTTGTGTAAAATAAGTTCATCATGATGTTAAGCGCCGAGGTAATGGGAAAAAGACTCTAATAGAGGATGAACCACCCACACATTAACTGTTAAAAGTGAAAGGAAATGGGACATTATGCAATTAAATGCCCTAATCCATGGTTCATTGGTTATTATAGACATCTGAAAACTATTATGGACAAAAAAAGTCAAATCACATGAGATCAATATTTTCAATGTTGATTATGAATAGGTAGTTGTGGAATGATTGAGTGTTTAATGAATGGGATTCTATAATAATGATGTAGAATCCAATTTATGGTATTTTAGAAGAATGAAATAACATTATAGTGGTACACTATGGTTTTCCTGACTAATTTTTAAGAATTTGTTGAGTGTTACTCATAACCATTAAGATTTATTAAATTAATAAGGAAATGTTTTCAGAAAACACATGATTTAGGGCAGGATTACCTATAATATGATCATGATACCGAGATAATGTTATTTTGTTAAAATTATGTTGTTTTGAATAACTAAATTGGTTGATATTAGTTACCTTGGAACTAGTTAATGATTTTTTGAAATGTGGGTTAAGCTATCTAGGATGAATATTATTTTTTATTGACTTTAGAATAAGGATACATACATGTTTTCAATAAGGATATTTGATAATTCTAGTTATTACCATTACTCAAGAGAATACATGATGAAGGTCTTCAAATTTTTGGTATGTGACAAAAAAATATGTATATTATTATTTATGGGGGAAATTTTTTAGACAATTGAGTGAATATTTTTCTTTATTTTTGGATTTTAATCTTTTATACTGATTATAAAGATATCAATTTATTGATAGTTTATGTTAAACATAGAATAAAAAATTTTATAATCATGTATTATCACGCCATAGGTGGACTTTTTTAACATTTGATTACTTGGGATAACCATTTTGTGGTGATAATGGAATACAAAATGATCGATTATTATATTTATGAATCAAATGATCTAATAACACTTTAGTAATACAAAATTCAACTTCATTTCCTTGAATAAGTGTTGATGTTAAAATTATTCAAGGAACGAACAATGGTGAGATTGTACTGAGATCAAGTAATTATTTCTTCTCATGTCCTCAATAATTAGGGAAAGGATCATGAAATCCAAAAATGGTATCCTAGATCCATCCTATCTAATGAATAAAGTAGTCCCTTAGATCTTTACAGATTTATGGATTTCTGATTGTTAACATTTTTTAAACCATGTATACACTCCATCAGAATATGATTGTTATATTTTTAATCCATTTACATGTTATCAATTATCACCTATGTCTTCCTATGTGGAAAACCATTGATTAGTTATTTTTGGTATCCATTATATTTGTTCATTTCATTTTTAATACGAACTTTTATTAATCATTTTTATATTGTTGGTTTCTATAAAAGAGACTTTAAATTATTAAAACTTTTATAACCACAATGTGTTTCAAAGGTGACATGGATTTTAATGGGGTTAGAAGATAACACCCCAATAATTTTAGGAGGTATTTTTTTTATTTTCATTTTTGTCTTGTGGTTTATGCTAAACCAAGATAATCTTGTGAAATACACAACATTGTCTTAGCTTGCGGTATATGAAACCCTATGATTTTCTCTTGATACACATAATTTCAAGATATTTTGGTAGTATTCATTTTTCACAAGACGATGTATAAGTGAAAAATTAAAATATTATTTTAAATTAAACCCTAGTCATTATAATGGTGTTTATGGACAATATAATGTTTCTTCTGAAACAATATTACATTAAGATAATTTAGTTTATATAATAATAAAATCACTCTTAATAGATTTTATTAATTAATTATATTATTAATATATTCAATATACTGATTAAAATTCATATTATATATTTTCAATACCTGATATAGTAAATAATTAATTTTTTAGATAAAATAAGTAATTTTAAAAAATGATGTTTTGATGAATTTTAATGGAAAACCTATTTTAAATCTATTTTTTACACTATTATATAATCTATTTAACGAAATAATATTATCCATCAAAATAAGGATATAAAATTATACATTGTATTATTATTATTTGATATTTTTCTGATAAGTTTGGATTTTTAATAAATATTAAAAATACATAAAATTGTAATTGAAAATAACCTTTTTTTGTAAAAATAATTTATTATTGTTAAATGATATTATTTAATGGTTTTCAAACATAAATAAAATATATTTTTATTATTCAATATAATGGATTCATTGGAATTAATTTCACAATGAATTAATATTTAAAAACATTTCAATGTTTTGCAATATTTTAACTTTTAAAACCTATTTTTTCATTCAGACGACATGATTAATTTTAATATAATTACACAAAAGTATATTTTTTTAATTTTTGAAATTAGATTATATATTTTTATTTATTAAGTAAAAATTATTCTAATATAATTATTTTATTTCATTGTATTATGAATAGAAACTTCTGTAATTTTTTAATATGGTGAATGGTTAAATTGGATAATTAAGGGTAAATATAATAGTATAAAATATCATAAAACATGTTCTAATATGATTGGATGATTTATTTTAGTACTAAATCATCCTTGGATCCATATGATACCCTTTGGAATCCATTTGGATGAGATTTTTACATTTATCATATTTTATTTATATAAAAGTTAAATATGTCACACACAAATTTTATTAAATTTATCATTTAGACAAAGCTTATATAGATGATAAAAATGATTAAAATACTTAGTTTAAAGATAAAATTTATTTCATTATCATAGTAATTTATTTTCATTTTTTATGAGTTAAATAAATAATTTAAATGATTATACATTGAAGATGTATGATTTATTTATTTGAGGAAAAATCAATAAAATAATTATAATAAAAAATATAATAACATTTAAAATACAAAAAAATTGACCAAATCTTATTGGTAGATTATCTATCAACCATAGGAATCTAAGGGTCATGTTATTGACCAATAATAGCCTTATATAAGATATTATGACACTTATATAGTTTAATTTAATGTGACGTTAAAGTTGTAAATTTAATAATTTTATAATTATAAAATTTTAAATGATGGATTTCATTGAAGATAAATTCTACTATATATTTTCCTATGAAAATTAGTGTATTTTCATTAATCATAGTATTTTATTTTTAATTTAAATTCAACAAATAAGTGTTTGAAATAATTATACAAAACTAACGTTGTAATAATTATATTAAGAGAAATATTAACTTTATGTTTTTCAAAATATGAAAATAAATAATATTTGGGATAATTAATATATATAATTAATTTTACTGACTACCATTACCCCATTGTGATATAATATATTTTCTTAGAAGATAAAAATTTATCTAAATCTTTTTAAAAATCAATGTATTGAATAGTATCAAAATTGACACTATTGTTTGTTTATTAAAATAATTATTTATTAAATTATATTAAAATTATAAATGTTTTTAGAAAACATATAAAAACAATTATATGATATATAATTATCTAAATTATTTATTTATAATTTTATTTACATATAATAAGAAAACATTTCACTCTTTTAATATTAAAATACTTGTTACCCCAGTTAAAATGAAATAGAAAAACTATATGATAAATTTAAATGATATGTTATAAATGGACTGGGAAACATATGTGGAAAATATTTTATGATTCAATTAAAACTTTATAACATCCAATAATGGAAATTTGATATTTTTAGGGTCTTTATGTGGTTTTAGTTTTTTAAATATTAATATTATTCGGGATTCCCAATATGCCACTCACCTTAATTATAAAAGGGCACATCCTCCCTCAATATTTTAATTCACTTTTAGTCTTCAGGATCGACCATAACCTAAAAATTTACCTTATAAACTTCCTCAGTCACATTATAGTGGTTTTTGTTTTTTCAAAAGACCTAATCTAGCACCTTTATGAGGCGATCTAGAGGGAGCTCATCCAAAAAAACTTTAATCTTTCCTACCGATTCTTTCAAATTATTTCTTCTTATACATACAATTCATGAGTTGTTCTAATTATAAATTAATGAATAGAAAATCAAATTTATAAAAATATGTTATTGTTATTATATAACAACTGTCTTCCTCTCTCTTTCTATCCTAAAAAATGAAATCACCATGTGGGCGTACATATGACTTATAGTCTCCACGTCATGGTGTGTTCTGTTTTTCACCACCAAGTTACATGGATAGATATAATGATAGAAAAAATAAGTTTATATTATTATTATGAATTCATATGTATTCTATAACAACATATCTAACATCCAGTTTAATTTAATTCCAAAATTATCATAATGACCTCATCGCTCGTGCGTACGTACATCATACTATCTCTATGATGCGATGTGATTTATTCTATAATATATCCAATAAAAACGATTATATAAATGAAAATATTGAATAAATATAGTATATATTATTTTAATATCATTTTTAATGATATAAATATGAAAAAATATAGATAATTGGAACTTATTTGAAAAACATGAATGAGAACAGATTGCTCTTATTACATGTATAACGAGTAACAATGAAATGTAGTTAAAAAAAAAATTATAATATGATCATATATGTTATAAAAAAAATAAATATTATTATATAATAAATAAATGAAATTATTTAAATCATTATACATGAGTCATGGATATATACAATGAATACTGAGCATAAGGTAAGGAATAATTTTTCAATCTCATTATTATTCGATATTTTTATATGTTATTATTTACAAGGGTATAATTATTATCCACATCCTTGTTTCCTAAATATTTAATATTATTTTTATTATTCTATGAATTTTAATGTAAAATTTACCCATTGGTGAATATTTATTAAATAATATGTATGGAATTCGTTTTCATTATTCGATATGAGGAACTTTTTGTATTTTCCGAAAAAATTATAAGGATAATGTTTTTTAACATATACCTCATGAATATATTTTAATTTTATAATAACAAATTGTTTACATATATATTACTCAACAGGTTTTCATGTTTATTTTCAAATAAGTTATTTTCTTTTATAATTTTGCGGAATTTTGAAAAATATGATGTTTTTGAAAAAGAAAAGGTATTTTCCTAAACAATTAATTTCAAGTGTTTTATCAAAATTATTTTCCATGTAATATGACATTATATAAATAGGGTTATGTTTCTACCCCTGTTATTACTATGATTTTATTGTGTTATTTATGGAATGGTTTTTATGAAATCCATTTATTTTATATGGATTATCCTAAAATTATGTTTAAGAAACCAATTTCTGTTTCTTGGGTTATGTTATATTTAATTATTTACATTTTTGTGGAAATGTAAGAATGGTTTCATTATGAGATGTGAGGGACCTGTATCTCCCTCTAATGTATTGGGTAATGATTTATATCTCATGAGATATACATGAAATGAACAACCGGTAAAACTAGATTAGTAATATGGTGCTGGAATGACAAGTAAACCGGGTTCAGTAATGGACTTTGTCCAATATGATTGTCTTGGAAATGATCCCGGGTAATATGGTAATTATTTTCTATTATTACGTGTTTTCCAAAATTAAATGTTTTATTCCAATTCTATTTTCTCATGAATCATGTTATTTTATGATTTATTACTTACAAACATCCATAATTTATTTTGTGACTCTATATTTTGATATTGAAAAGTTATGTTCATGTTTTTACATTCATATGATAATGTTTTTATATTCATATATTCAGGTATTGTTTCTTTACCCTTAATTATCATATAAGATAACAATTTTATATGTTTCCATTTTTTAGTTTTTAATTAAATATATATAGTACGATTACTTAAGGTAAATATCTTTATGGGAAATGTTTAACATCTTTCACAAGTTAGAAAATTGTATTCTAATTTTCCAAAGTCTATATAAAATTATATTTTTAAGGTCTAAATTTGAAAAATGTAATTAATATTCATCTAAAAAATTTTAATATTCATTTAATTAATGGTTGGGTCATTATGATACAATTATAATTACCATAATAAATATAAAAAATCTAAAATCAGATTATATGTTTTGGAGGATCAATTCCTTTTGAAACTATTCAATCCTCATTTAATAAAAAGTTATGTATAGTATGTGAATTTAATATATTTTTTAATTATGTCATTCAGTTTCTTATATTTTCCATTTTTAAACTCAAATATAGATAAGAAAAATCATGGATTATGAAATATATTGGAAAAACAGATTTAAATATTATCATTAATTTTGTACAAAATGTGAAACATATCAATTATCTAGTCAAATTTCGAAAAAAACAAGTGATTCCTCTAAAAACCATAATATTATTAGAATCATTTTAAGTACATGGAATTGATTTTATGAAACCCTTTCCCATGTAATTTTGTAATTCATTCGCTCATATTTTAATCAATAATTTCTAAATATAGGTGGAATCCAAGTCAACTAAAACCTATGATGGTATGTTTTTCTGTTATATTTTCAAATTCAATATATTTTATAGGCTTGAAGTAGCACGTGGTGTAATCATTAACATAGGTATCCTATTTTTCAATAAAAATATACTCATTTCTTAAATGTTGGGGGGAATCAATATAAATATGCATCATTCAATCCCAAAATAAATTGTCAATATGAAGCATCCATCTAAGAAATTAAATGTAATATAGAGAAAACTATTAAACAACAATGGAAGTATTTGAGCCAAGGAAATGAAGACACATTGTGGGTATACCAGATAGCCTATGAGACACTCAAATGTATGAGTACCTACCTGTATATTTAATGAAAAGGTATTCATCCACTTGTAGAGTTTGATTACAAATATTATGGGTGAGTAAAGAAGATATATTTGGACATGGTACGTCCTATTAAAGAGAGGAAATTGTAATTTTGAGAGCTATAATAAATTATAATAATTTAATTTAAAAATTAATGAATTTAGAATGTGATAACGTAAGGGGAACATGAAAATATGATTCTGTTGAAGACCGTTCAACACAAAGGCCATTCAACCCAAAGACCTATTTGTAATCAATAATTCCCTATCACTGTTAATTCTATATAAGATTCATTTTAGGTGGTAAGGATATTTTATTGTCATTAGTGTCTATACCATTGGTTTTATTATAACCATGTATTAAGAATATGGTAATGTATTCACTATCAATGTGAAAATTATGGAATATTTCCATAGAAATCAACCTCAAGAACCCGTAGAGGATAACAAAAATCTCTAACTTGTCTATTGATCACTGCAAATGAGGTTATGTTGATCTAATGATATAATATATCTAATTTACATAGTCTATCAATGTTTTAATTAATTCTTCTAATTTAGTAATTATGGATTTATCAACCCTACTCTTTTAATTTTTTAGACAAAAATTTAATGACCTCTACCGTTGTTTGAGATATTTTCTTTCACTTGACCATCAAGGGAGGGAGAAACAAGGTATCTAGTAAACATTAATAAAGTAACGATAATATAGATGTATCATCATTGGAAAAAGTACATCACTCCTACATTCAATATATTTTAACTCTGTACACTTTTTCTGAAAATTATTCATGATCTAAATATTAAATTTCCATTCCCACACTTATACATTTTTCAAAAATGAACCACAAAAGGAGAAACAAATTCCTATGGATTCCAATGAAACAATGTTTTATATTTTCATGACATTTATAGAGAATCATTAAAAGTATAAATTTACTGATTACTGTAAAAAAATTATTAAATTTGTTGAATTAGAGTTTGACTAAATTTTTTAATTCACGTAAATTAAACTTCCACAACAATTTTAATTCTATAAAATTCTAAAACTAAAGAAGACATATTTGTTAATATTATAATATCCTAAATGATATTATAAAATAAAATATTTCATTTCAATGAGGATTTATGGAACATTTTTTTAATATATCTTTAAAAATATTCTTGAGTGATATTGTGGATTTCGAAATACTAGAACATTCAATGAATCATATCAAAGATATGATTGTGGGATGTCACATTTTATATGGAAGAAGCATTTTTAAAAAAATATCATATCATTAGGAACAAAGTTTTCATTAATTTTATTTATCCCATAGAATTAATGAATAAAATTGTTAATAATGAGTGATATTATAATCCATTTACATCCATTAAAACCCTACACTATTTATATTGTATGATATTTTTAATTTCATGTGTGGTGGTGAGACAAGTCATGGAATAAGGTATGACCAAAATGATATGGAATAAGTGTTGGGGTAAATTTTTTGGAAATTAGAAAAGGAAAATTACTTATTCATTATAATATTGTTTCCATTTTAAATAATGGTAAAATTAAATATAAAAAAATAATAATGTTCAAAACAAAGAGAAAAACAATCGGTTATGACTTGGGAGAAGAAAAAATATTTGTTCCCAGACTGAGGATTTATATCATATAGAGTTAAGAGGTGGATGTGAGATATGTTACAATGAAAAAATTACAAATAACGTAATAAAATAGAATAATAATCTTTAAATAGAATATATATATATAAACATTAGAAATTCATAGTATTTTATTTCACTTTCATTGATCAGGGACTTTACGTTGATTATTGGGAGTTGGAAGTTGTAAATTTTAATGGAATATTTTCATTGAAAATTTACGTAGATATAGGAACTACTATTTAGTTACAAAACCTCATATTTTATCCTTTATATTTAGAACAGCAATCGCTAGAAACCTTATGAATTTGATTCATAATAACCATTACTCAAATGTCCTCTATATTTCATGTGATTTTTTTGTCTTTAGATGCTTCCGAACATGGATTATTTTCATACTTTTTGAAATGGACAATATAGTCATGATATAATCATAAAATTACTTGAATCTATTATAATTATTAGTGAATATAAAGAATATTCAATAATTTAGATCATTAATGAACACAATTAATAATAATTAATTGAAAAACATGAATGGAAGGGATGCATAAATCCATTATTTTCAAGTGCGATAAAGTAATATTCATCAATTTATTTTTCCTCTAGAAAATGGGTTGTTGAATTGATACTATATTGAAATTGAAAATTTATTTTATCATTGATAATTTTTTATTTAATTTCATTGAAATTTGAAATATTAATAACATGTTATTCCTTGTTAATTTTATGGTGAGATTCAATTTTCCATGAATTGAGAAGTTCAAGTTTGTGTATATTTTATGCATAAAAATGTAATAGATATATTCAAAAAAAAATTAAATAATTTTAATGTTTTTTATCATTTTCCTTATAAATTATTTAATTTAGGAAATTGTTTTTTATATTTTAAATAAATTGATTTATTTTGTAAAAACATAGTAAAATGAATAATTTTAAGGAATTATAAATATTTTGAGTATTTGTTTACAGTTAGAAATGAAAAAATTCCATGTTTGGTTAGAACAACTTTTTCCATTATGTGACCGTGAAATAGGGTTATATAAAATGGTAAATTTAGCAACATATAAAGGCAACCCTCTAATTTCACTGGCTGCATAATAGTAACCAAGGGATAAATAAGGATACCCTAATCTTTTCGTGATATGAGTAATGATGGAACTAAAATTCTAAACACTACACATGGGTAACTTCAAACATACATAGGTTGTGTAAGGGTATCCTGAAACATTGTAAGACACACCCACTACCACTATTTGAGCCCAATAATGAGCCAAAAAACCCTCATGAAGGTTGAGATCACTATAGATGGCCACGTGATCATCAAAATGAATTGTTTAATGAAGAGCGAATCCCTAAAGAGAAAATGAAAATTCAAATTCCACCACTTACTATTGAAAATGTTATGACTAGTTTCATTGTTCCACCATCACCATGATTCCACCAGTTACCACATGCTACTGCTTCTTGATATTTCAAAATCTGTTGAAAACATAATTATGTTATGTCCTAGTTGTGATACTGTTTTTTATACTACCTTTGATGTTCACTTCACTAGTGATTGATATCATATCCTCATAAAATTTTATATGCTACTTCCAGATCCTACCACCAACACTAGTATCACATTTATTCTACCACTAATTGATGTCCTATCATCACCAAAGCCACTACAGATATCAATGGATGATTGTGTTGGATCCTTAACTTGATCAAATTTAGTAGTGAGATTGTCGGATCTTTATTAATTCCCTTATAATATTTAGAAAATCCACAATAAAGGATATCGATCAGTATTAATCCCCACATTTGATGAAACCCTGAGCTAGAGTTTACAAACATAATAATGATATGGCTACACCTCACCCTAAATATGTAGGGAACATCGACTACATCGATATTCTATATAGGATTTCGATATACAAAAAGAATATGAAAAAAATGATATATGTACTGGTTTAAATGTGGATACATAAAATTTATTCAAAATGGGGATAAAGGAAGACTATATCATGATATTCCAAAATATAAAGATTCTGGAACACAATAAAGACAAATGTCTATACCAACTTTTCAATAAATGAAAAAAGGATATTGTTGAATAGAAAATAAAATAGAATATTATTCCCGATTCAAGGGGTAAAATATTTGAATATTTATGATGGATTTGTGAATTTAAAAAAGATTTTGCCTCCAGCTTCCAATTTCTATAAATACTGTGGACTAATGGGTGAAATAGGGGGAGATTAGATGACCATATAAGGCATGGAAAGTTGCTACCCAAGATTGTTGCATTATTTGTCTTGTAGTTTTTTTTTTGTTTTTTAATCTACTCTACCATTATTCTTTGTATCACGTTTAATTGAGTGTTATAACAGTATAGTGATTAGATAATAGACGGTTATGTTTTTTGATTCTTTAGATTTAGTGTATTCAATGCAATTATTGTTTTCTTTTCATAGTTAATTCAATTCAATATTTAATTAAGAATTTAATGATGAATGTAACTGTGTTTAAGTTAGATTTATCATATTATGTCATTTAATTTCCATGGAGTAATAATATCCCTAACTTTATTTCATATATCATCTCAATTTAATGATTTTGGGCTCAAAAAGATGTGTTTATAGATTTTTGACAAGTGAAGAATATAAATGGGTTATACTTAGTTGGTTGGGAATAACATTACCTTCTTGGGTATTACCTAAAGGAATTAGGAGTGATTAACTATATCATTCAATCATAAGAATGAGAGTTGACCAATGTAATTAAATTATTAGGAAAATATTCATTATTGTCAATCATAGTCAAAGGTGAAAGGGGGAAACAAATGAGGAACATTTTTTAAAAATTTATATTTAAATTGGTTTTTAATATGCAATACCACAAAGGAATCATAATTAAGAATCCAACCCATACCTAATTACATCATTATCAATTTATTATATAGTATTTATTATTTCATTAATATTCCATGAAGTTACCATCAATTTTATTTTCTTTTAACGCCCGTGACAACTAGATTTAGAGTACACAACTCCATATACAATCTAGGTTACCACTAAAACTATATCCCATTGGAAAATAATTATATTTTTTATTAACCCATGATAATTATATTTCATTATCTCACCACTACAAATTATTTTTTTAAGTGACCTCTATAATTTAGGGATAATACCCTTTCAATTTCATATTTTTCCTTCTATACCCCATGTGACACATCAGACCCCATTAATATTTGGTGTTCTCATAGCTTCTTAACATATAATAATTTATCTAGAACTATTCTTACAAGTGCAAGAATACCTTGATCCCATCTAATAATAGAAGACTTTCACTGTTGTGA
Organism: Viscum album; assembly: GCA_963277665.1. NCBI lineage: Eukaryota > Viridiplantae > Streptophyta > Magnoliopsida > Santalales > Viscaceae > Viscum > Viscum album. Next base: position 1,254,043,494 of record OY728142.1, on the reverse strand, counting down.
AACCCTATCATAAAACCAGACTCATGTATTTATAAGTCACCTAATGGAAACACTAGGATCACTTGCCTATATGACTAACAACATAACTCAACACATCAGTCCCATATAACATAGAGTTCTTGTAAAAATCATCCTCAAAACAATTCATTTCACTATTCCATGATGTAACATCAAGGATACCATCCAACTAGAATCATTCATAAATTTAATATTCTTACCATGATTACACCAATCTCCTAAAGTGTTTCATGGGAAAAATATTCAATCCTCTAACAGTCCTACCCAAAAAATAAAAATTAATTTCCCAAGAAATATTAGAACTAAAAGTATTGATCCTCACAATCCTTCCTAGGAGTCATAATGTCTATATCATATACATGGTTTCCCTACACACACACACACACACTAGTTTCATAATCTAAGTCACATACCCTTATATTTCTTTTATGATGCGCTCAGAGGACCAGTCTAAACATAACATAGGTTACCCTCATGATAAAAATTTCTCCATCTAATAAAATCACGATTTCATTCAAAATAGATACAAGGATCTCAAAAATATCCAATAAATATTGTCACAAATAGGCCAAAACCCATAGAACACCATTTATTGACCTATGACGATATCAAAATCATTTTTTCACTAACACCCACTCTAGGGTCTCACATAAATAAATTACTAACACCACATGACAAAATTATTCACCTACCAGTATTCCAACCCTTAGCTTAATAGGACAAAAATTCTTACATAACATCCTCATATGAGACTAACAACATTGATAATATGACATATTTTCAAGGGACATATGTATCTAATAAAAATTTTAATCATGATTCACCTCCAAAAAATCACATACACATAGTTTTTTTTTCAGTAGAATTTCATTCCACGATAAATCAAAGATCTACATATTAATTGATACTGGAACATTAAAAAAAATACGTAATTAGAAAATTTCTTTCAGTGGTTGATTATCAATGATTAAAATTTACATAATATCTATGAAGGGTAACTACACATTTCCTAATAGAGGGAAAATATCTTTTTATTCTGAGTTTATCATTCCGCCATTGAATTCACATTACTTGCTGTAACACACATTTGTTTTAGGTACATTAAACTTTTACTATTTATCTTGATTTTAAATAATTATTGGGTTACATTTTTGGATTTTTGGAATTATTTTTGGGGGATTTATAAGGTCTATTAAGGGTGAATGGTTAGGGGAAACCATGATACTTCACTGGGATATAATTCATGGAAATTTTAGAGTCACGTGGTTTAAGAAAGGTTTTCCCCAACCACGTGGGTTCTTGGATAAATAGTTCACAAAGATATAATATACAATCATTAGAAGTCCATTTTTCTGTATATGTGGACTAACCCTATGAGTGGATGTGAAAAAAGTGGAAATATCAAAATAATTGTGTGGTTTATCAAACCAGGTGGCCTTAGTACATAACATTCATTAAATTCCACATATATTAGCGTATAACATAGTTTTAGAACCTAAAATCCATATTTTTATTCTTCTATATTACCCTCTAGAACTCCACTCATATACTAAGTATTTTAAAGTGGTTAGTTTTTATCTGAATGATGTTTTGATGAATCTTTATTTGTTGGATCTCCAGAATCAATGTTAATTATTCCTCTTATCTGTTTCACTTTTGATATTACCATCTCTTATCACCTGGAACATTCAATCTAATCGATTATAGATTGATATGTAATATATGGGGTGTTTTATGAGATTTTATTAAATAAATTACATAAAATATGTTTTAAGCCCAGGTTGAGGTGATTTATAGGGTATTTCTCCATTTTCATTACCCATGGTGAGGTATGTGGCATCCCTATATTCTATACCTATTCAAGAACATGGATTGATTGTTTTATTTGAATGTTTTTATTGGATTTTAAATTATATCTTGAATAATTTCTTGAAGTAAAATCTAAATGTTTATGATTTCCTTAATGTGGGAAATTGAATTTCCTTTGAAATAACATGAATTTATAATTTGAAATTGTGGTCTTAAAATTATGAATTTGGTTTATCTCAAGATATATGTTCCATAAAATTTTATATGGAAGAAATGTTTTAGGTGGGATTAATTGATATTAGAACATAGTATAAATGGACTGATTTTGTTTATTTTCCAAAGAAGTCACCTTGAATTAGGGATGTTGTGTTATACTGGAGGAACATTGAGATTGGTAACTGAGTGATAACTTGGTAAATCAATGAGTTAATAATAGTGAGTATGGGAATATCAACTTTAATGAATATGTTTTTGATTGGATTGATGTGTTTGGTATTCTACGATGTAGTAATGGATATGTCATTATGTATTTAATTATTTTTTTAATGATAAAATATTTTGATGTTCTTCTCTTTATTGGATACAATATTTTTATGAGGAAACTAATGTGTTCTTATCCTGTTGGCATGAGTTTGTGACTACCCATAGGGTGTGATTAGTTTTATATATGGATAAATATGCTTAATTATTCAAATACACTCACCACATTATAACTAATTAATATAATATAGATAGTATTAAATTTTATGTTAATCCCATTAGACTGTAAAATTAATTAATTTATGAAATTAAAATGATTTCTTTGAATTTTTAAATAAATATAATGGTGAAGTAGTTGGTTATTATTTCAGAAAGAGAAAAAAATAGAGAATGAAAGATAGGTATCTGAAAAATAGATGGAAAATGGGTCATGGTTTTTTATATTTTAGGGTTGAGGTTACAATGGATTTATAAATTAATTTTATTATTAATGACTGGTTGATAAATTGAATGAGGGAGATATAATGGCTATGGTATCCACTACTTAATAAAAAATAACATATTTTCCATGGACATGTAATTTATGTTTTTAATGAGTAATGTTTATCTTCATACGATTTTTAATCAAATTAACAAAAAATGAAATAATGGTCTAGCCTAAATTTGGGTAAAAGGTTTTTCAATTAAAATTTACTTTTCATATTGATGAAAAATGGAAATTAATTATGAAAAAACGAGACTTTCATTTATATTATACATTGTATCAAAAAAGATTCATGATTGAAATAGAAATAGAAATCCACAACGACCACCCTCTTTGTCTACAAAATCCTAGATCAGGGACTGATTTACCCCTAACCATATTAATGAGGGAGTAATAGGGAAAGATAAAACATAATAAAATCATAATGAATGGTGGAGAAGAAGTACTATTGGAGGAACCCACATCAGTACCAAAACTCTCCCCAAACATTGATTTATGGACCCATCACTCGAAGAAGTGGCTTGAGCCACATATTATTAAAATTTTAAATTCTGGTATTTTATTTAATTAAATAATAATGTGGTTATAAATGATTCTAAGGTTAGTCCTAGTGATATATAGTCATTTTGGGTCGTATTTTTTGTTCTCTATTTAATGTTATGTGAAAATATACACATTCTGTGTCATTTCAGTGTCATTTGAAGCATGAAATATAGTATGACACCATGAAAAAAAAAATTTATCCTCATAGATCACTTTTTCTCGTCATGTATTCACACCATTGGTTGTATTCACACACTAAGTTGTATTCAGGAAGTAAATTTCATTTTCCCAAGGCATAAACCTCTGTTTCAGCTTTTCTATCTAGAGTTATGTCACTGAATTATCCCATGGACATCCTAAATCATGTAAAGACATATTTTAGTTGAAATGTTTATCATTTTCTCTCCTTTTACTATTTCTTGAAAAAAATTTATATCCTTTAAATGGTGAATGAAACGATTAATATATCGATTTAATATCACATTAATTAAAATGATTGAGGTTTTTATATATAAAATGATATAATTGAAAATAATGTATCAAATCCCCCGAACATGAATTTAGGATTATTATCATGAATTAAATGTCAACTAATTTCAATGGTTTCTCACCTTACATACATTGAATGAAATATAAATTAAATCAATTGTTAAAATCTGAAATTTACTTTTCTAGAATCATACAGGAAAACTCATCAACTCCTTAATTTTCAAAAAACAAGTTCCCGAAGAATTATTTTTTTCCCTATTGAATTAATCATGAATTTTTGTTCTTCGATTTAAAATTTTCAATTCATTATTTAAATGAATTCAACATTAAATTTACATCGCAAATAATTCATCTTACACATCACTCAAGGTAATAAATTTAAAGGACATGGGAATATAACACAACTACATGTGACCTAAAATAGTCTTGCATCACATCTATCATCTATATCACATAACAAAAATTCATTTTTAATGATAAGGACTCTACATTATTGTTCAAATGTATCTCATGAATAAGGTAAGAGGGTAATGAATAAAATAAATCTCAAAAGGAGGATTTATACTAAAACATAGTGTATAAAATCAAAAGATAATCTCAATGAGATACTCTATAACTGACAAAAAGTTTATCTCTCCATCCCATAGATGTTAAAGTAGGAACAGGAAAAAAAATCATCACAAAAAACGAATTTTTTCTATTTCCTTTTTTTCTAAATATATAGTTAAATAAAATCTTACATTAACCACCTTACCACAAATGATATAAAGGATTATAGGCTCCCAATATAACTTTTTTAACCCTCTTAAGACATAAACAATATATTTATTATTGAAAGATAGGTTAATTATAAATTTTTATTAATAATAAAATTGAATATCCCCAAATCATAAGAAAAAATTCCAAAAAACTCTATTAACTATATAATAACCCCATATAGCATGAAGATACCATCTCCTAAAATTATTCATTAAGATTTCATTCAACATTCTATGAGCATGGTTGTAAATCATATAATAGTCTTTAAAATGAATCTATTCTTATCAACGTCATTCATAGATTGTATAGTAAAAAATAATGATTAATGTAGTAATGGGTTAAAAAATAAAATCATCAATCATATTAAATTAATTTCCGTTCATTTATAGATTTTATAAGATTATTATAATGTTTTATAATAGAACACGAATAAGTCTCCATAAAATATAAAATAGAAAAAATTGGAAATATTGATTCATAAAATGTCTCATCAATGAGAAAATTGGTTTGGAAAATTACATGCGGAAATTCTTAGGAATATCAAAATAAATTAACTTTATCATCATAAATTAATCACAGGAAATATATTATAAAAATTTCATTTACAAAAATAAACCGTTCTCACTAAATAATAATTTCTCAAATTTAAAACCACATTATTATCAATACTAATTCTTTCAATATAATTAATATTTATATAAAATGAAATTAAAATACATAGAATAGAATTATCCTCTATATTTAATATCTCATTGTTTATTTTGTTAAATAAATAATCTATTAATAATTGTAATTGTTTGTTACAAATATATAAAAATGAATTAATGTGGGGAGTAGAGTAGAAAAATAACAATATTAAAATTCCCAATCCACATTATTTTAAAATATAGTATTAGGCTTTGAAGGTTTTATCTTCACTTGTTCACTTCATCGACATGAATTATATAATTAACTAGTATCATATATCACTAATGTATTTCAAATCATGAATTTTTTGTAGATTCATTTTCAATTTGTGCCTTCTACTATATAGTGCATTCATCTTTGACCTAAAAAATGGAAATATACATGTTAAATTATAGTCCCTCATTCAATAAAGTTTCAAATTATGTTTGAATGTTGTGTGTTCGCCTAAAGAGATAAAAATTAAAATACAAAGAACATGAGTTTCCACCAAAATATATTTAGTTTAATTTAATTCTCTAAAGATTATGTATTTTATATCAGGAGAAAGATGATTGAAAATATATTACCTTATTGGGATCCATAAAGAGTCTCAACTTTGAATTATCTATATCGGTTGACCCCATTCATTCTTCGAATAACATTTTAACCCATCCTGTTTGAAACACATTATCAATCTCCATAGAACCGATACAATAATTCATTATTAATAAAAAACTAAATGGATGGTCAGGTTCCATCCATACAAACTTTACCTTTTTAAATTTATGGGAATTGGTCACTCCTCTTGTGATAGTGGTCTGATCTAAGGGATACAATTTCTTCATTTCAGTAAATTTACTTTGAGTATCATCTTATAAAATAGAATCTACAACATTTACTTCTTCAATTTTAGAAACATTCTCAACTTCAGTTATGTTATCCTATACTAGAAAATAATCATATTTAACATAATATGTCTTCATCTCCCTATGAATGTTGAAACATATTTTAAACTACTAATTATTAGAAATATATTTCAACATTGTACATTAATTACATTTCTTCATGTAGCCAAAAATAATATTCCATAAATGATATAATTCATCAATTAATTAATGTCTAAAACTATGTAATGTCCATAGATGATGACTTTTTCAATATTTATATTGATTTTCTCATTAAACTCTTAGTGGTGTTTTAATATTGACTCTTCCATAAATAGTGTAACGTGGTATTTTTCATCTTCTCAATTAAAAGCAATTGAATGTGTCATAAGACGTGATGTTCATGTAAAATCCAAAATTTCATAATTCATATCACATATATTAGAACCTATAATAATGGGGCTTTAAATCCAACCATGGTCCTCCTAAATTATAGGCAAGCCCTTCGATAAAACAGTTGAAAACACATATAAGAGTGGTATGATGAAAATATCTTTCGTGCTTCCCTTGTTGGTCAATGGATTTTTTTAAAATTTTCATGCATTATAATATTTGTGAAATAATTTATAAAATAGATGTCAATAAGTAATTTTTAAGATTTTCAATAAATTTACCATTATATTCTTCAATTATTCCCTATGATGGCCATTCTGAAAAATGTAGCTTCAACATAAACTATGTTGGTTACTCACTTTAATCTCTATTAGCTGTATTCTCTTCTAAATATTTCCTTTATCTTATTTTCATTTTCCTTTTTATTTTCTCTTATACATTACATGATTAAATATCATCTCTTGTTTTTTCACTTCTAATGGAAATCACATTAAAATATACCCATGGGTGTACTTTAGTGCGTCATTGAAGTACTCCACATAATGTCTCTCTAATATTCTTAGTGATTTTACCCACATTATACCCATGATTTCATTGTGAAATATTATATTTCATTGAGTATTCCTTTATCAATTTCATTAGAACCCCATTCAAGGTCATAAAAGTGGGGATTGTCTCATCCAATGTATGTATTTTAATTGAATGTGAAGGAACTAGGGGATCATGTTCGAGGTATCCATGTTGTAGTTATTGATATAATTACACATTTTTTTGCAAGTGACCTTTAAATTGGGTTTCTATATAATAATAAAAATAAAATAACATATTAAGTGTGCATACCTTATGTGTTTTACAGTTCCATCCACACATCCATCTTTTTTTCATGGTATCATTTTGGGAAACCTTCCAGCTAAATTCATCCATGTTCATACCTATTTCATTATTCCATTCACCATGACACTAGAAGGTATTTTTCTCCATTTCATCTAGTATATTGTATATTTCCTCAAGGGACTTCTTCACCAGTGACCCACTAACTATATGTTTTTATATTGACTTGTTACATCATCAAATCCCATTATAAATGTTTTTTATTATAGCATGATCTCTAAACCATGACCAGGGAATTTACAAGTCCAATATATGAATCGTTATTATGCAGAGTAAACTGATTTATCATTGAATTGATTAAAATTAAACATATTTACTGGGATATCCATGGGCATTGAAGGATGAAATTAGAGGGTGAAAAAAATCATTTCCTACTCATCACATATAGTTATTGAATGGGATAACAAGATCTAAATCCATTAAAAAGATCGAACTCTCAATGAAAATATTAAAATTTTATTTCTTTCAATGTCACTTGAGACATTACTGAATTGAAATGAATCACTTTGTTTGAGAATCATTTCCATGTGAGATACGGGATATTGTTTTATAGACTGATGAATTCTATGGAGTTTGATATCATCATTGTGATTGAGAGTTTAATATTGATGTTATTTTATATAATAGGAGGTACACAGATGATCGATTATAAAAATGTGTTCAATAAATTATCGTAATCTGTAAGGGTTCATAGCTTCGAATCTCATTTTTTAACTCCTCTAATAGTTATATGTTTAACCCCAGCATCCATCGTAGAAATGAAATTATTTTTCCACATGTGTTGTTCAATAATAGTATCTCACTTAGTAATATATTTTACATTTTATTGAATATTGAATTCATTCATTTATTGGTTTGGAATGAAAACATATAATGAAAAAAATAGGTTAAAAAGTGAAATAAATCTACAATAAAATTATAAATTGAGATAATCATAAAAACAAATTTTCAAATAACATCGATATAGAAATCAAAAATTTGACCATTAATCGGGTGACCATGGTTTTTTATGGCTCTATCCAAAAACAATTTATTTAAACAGATGGATAATATTATAAATTATAAATAGATTATATATATTAGTAAATTACAGGTCAAACCCATGAGATAATTTAATTATTAATTTTAGAAATATAAAATGATTTATTTGGTGCTGTGACCAAATGGAAGGAATAAGTTGTTGGGAATTTTAAAGAAATATAGAAATGAAGATATTTATTAGAAAAACTATTTAGGATGGTATTTAGAGGTATCCAAGATTTTATAGTTCCTGTGAAAATTGATTTATAAATTAATTTTAATAACCAATATCATTTTCATAGTCAATACGGGGGATATTTATTGGTCATGGTATCCCCTCAATTGTATAAATATACCATATTTATTTTGGTGATAAAATTTAGGGTTCTAATGAAATATTTTTATCTAAACACAATTTGGAAACCAGATTAACCAAAATGTGATAATGGTCATACATAATTCATAATTATCTACTGTGCAGTTAAAATTTACTTTTCTTATTCATAAAACAATTTTCATTAATAAAGATAAATAATGTGAATATAATTTAAATTTAATATTAAAATAACTCAAATACTTGAAAAAACAAGAAATATAAATCTATTGACCCTTTCACCATTATCAACAACACTCATTCACATGGTAAGATTTTACCCCTCATCCTAGAAACAAGGGATTAAGTGGGAATAAGAAAAAAGAAATAATTCATAGTGAATGGTTGCGAAAAATGACTCATAGAGGACATTATAGTAACACATAAACTCTAACCATAAATTGATCTTATGAGATACCATTAGTAATACAAGGATAATTCTAAATTTATATATATCTATAATCTATTGTTTTATATAATTTTCCATTAATATGGCCATAAATTATTCTCAAGTCAATCTAGATGATAAATAGTTATTTTGGATCATAAGAGAAATCATTTGTGGACAGTTACACCAAATTCTCCCTTTCTAGATCATTATAAGAGCATTCATAGAATAAATTATAGTTTGATGCCTTGAAGTATAAGTTCTCTCATGTTTGATTTCTTTTTTATTCATTTATTTCCATCTTGAGTTAGATTCAAAACCTTATTTTAATTCCCAATGTGAACTTCCATTTTCAAGCTCATGGACCTCCATTTCATCCTGTTTCCAAATTTTTCAACCTCCAAATCACCCCACATACATCCTATAAAAAAATATGCTTTCCTTTAGTGAAAAAATTTGTCATTGTCCCATTTTTTCTTATTTTCATGAAATTTTTTGTATCATTTCTAATATGAATTGAACTATTAATATCCTAAAATTATTTCAATTAAATGAAAATAGATAATGTAATTTAAATTTTGAAATTTATTCTTGAAATTTATATATCATTTAGGAAGTCTCTTGGGGAAATCCTATATGGTATATTTACTCACCCCCTATATAGGCACATTATTGCATATGTATATGTTTTTTAAAAGATGGTTAACAGAATGGTCTTTTATTTTCCCAGTGGAACATCATTATTATACTACCTCGAGATGTTGTTCAGATCATGTAGTCCTTTGATAGTGTAATCTAAGTGATGAATCATTGGTATTTCTATCCTGGGTTTTAATTTTTTTAATTTGAGTTACCTCATTATAATTTTTCACTACTGCGATGATGTGGAAATTTTATTATATTTTCATTTGAGATATATTTTTAACCTCATAAATCATGTAGTTGATTTGGTTTTTTCTTGAACGTTTTTATTTTTTAACAATGGAATATCACCCCCTAATTGATATTTATTTGCTTGGAATTCACTTGCAGCATTTGGTGTATTGGGTATGTTACCAATGGTCAGTAGAACCTTTGACCTAGCCCAAGAAAATTGGTTAGGAAGGGATATAATACAAGGTATTAGTCATGGGGTAGTCCTTCATCTTGTGATGGAATCACAGATATAGGAAATTCCATAAATTGAAAATTATATCATAAAAATTTGCAACTATCCTCTTTATTTAAGAATTTATGTTACTAAGGGGTTATGGGTACAAAAAATGGTTCTAATAAACATATAGGTGCATTGTAATTTTTTCATCATGGGTTTAGTCAATGAATTTATCAGATCATGAATTATTAATGAGACTTCTGAGGGGGAAATCACTTTACATATTATTTTTGATGATTTTGGGAATTGTTTCGAATGGTAGTCACTTATTTTTATTTTTAATATTCTATGACTATAGTTTTATCATGATTGATAGCTCTGTGGTTTTTTGTTCTGTCAATGAAAAAATGTATCCTATTAAATAATATGAAAACCTACAAAAAGAGTCTATATAAAACATAGGTCTACCTAATATGCAGGTGAAAAACCACTTGTTTATAGTATTATTCAACATTCTCAGACTATTGAGAAGAGAAATTTAAATGAAAAACCATGATCTTAAAATCATTTAATGTATTTCCAAAAATAAAATCCACCAATATATAATGGGTATTTTTAACCTAAAAAAGTCAAAAGTGGAGTTTAACACAATGAACCAAATCATTCATTTTCTAGGGAATTTTATCGGATGTGAAATAAATGTTAGTCGTATACAAGGTTGAGGTTATTTCAAGTAAATATTGAGATTTATCTTTCAAATATGAAGTTGACCAAGTCATTATGTGAGATGAAATTTAATAATGAGTCAACTCACAATTTATCCCATATATATTCAATTATTATAGAATGATATATTTCTTGAACAATAATATAGACAACAAATCAATGATGCAATATAAATATTTGTTTATGACTTTTTTTCGTACAAAAGTATCTGTTACAACATGTGTAATGTAATGAATCATTGAATCAGTAACGCAAATACAGATTTTTTTTCTTTGATAGGTTTCCTATATATTGATGATTTTATGAAGATGGTTAATAGATAGTTTCTGTTGTAAATGGATATCTTTTGAACTATTACAAAAGGATGTATGTTTTTCTCTATGCAAATTGGTTGGAATTATAATCCTAGGAACATATAGAAATGGGAAACCTATTAACATGGTTGTGAATCATCGAAGAATCAATCCTCTATATCAATTAACCTCTATTAACCAAATAATATAGATTTACAATATTTCCAATTAAAGAATATAAATCATAATTATATGAAACCACCCATATCATGTAATAACTATAATCAGATGTGATATTTTCAGTATTATTATTACTGTACCACTAGGTCTTCTGAGGAGAATAAATATCATATGTGTCAACCTTATTAAGCTTTAACTACATGGCCTCATTAGAATAGTCATCATCCTCAAAAACAAGTGAATAAAGATAATTTCAAGAATACCTATGTTCCAAATCAAATAGAACCATAGCTCGGATTTAAATAACAATGGGGAGGAAGTAAGCAGTTCTATATTTTTGATCATATGATCATGGAATACCTATAAGATCATTTGATTATATGAGGTTCCTTTATTTTTAGGAGAATATTATCTATATTCTCTTTGATTCTATTATATCATACTATTTTATTACATCCTATATCATAAATTAAATTGGGTTTCAAGTCAGGATGGTCCCACACATGATGAACATCCCAACAGCTCTTATAGAGTGAGAGTCCATTGGATTTAATATTGTATCCTTTTCTATTAAAATTTTTAGTTTCCTATATTTTTGGGATATTTTAAATTGGTACATGGACTTCATTGAATTGATCATGATTTATTATTTATTATATTCTTTTACGGAACATATTTATTTTTATGAATGGTAAGTATGGTTTACATATTTTTATGGGACTTTGTGTCTCCTTAAATGTGAATTATATGTGATTGATGGAAGAGGATTTCCCTAATTACCAATGGTTGGAACCATTTTTTTATTAATTAGTAGTAGTCACTTTGGGGACTAATGATTGAATTGGTACCCAAAATTTTGTTACCATAGGGGATAAATATACATGCGTGTTCCTAAATGATTTCACTCTTTTTCCTCATGAAATAAGAGTTAAATTTTTGGATTGATCTACTTCTAGGAAAAAATTACAATTCACATCCATCACATATAATGGAACTAGAGGAGTTGAAGGATTTTATGATCCAATTGGATGAGTTGGAATGTAAAGGGTTCATAAGACTGAGTTCATCACCTTGTTCTAATTTTTTTTGTTAAGAATGTTAATGGTTTGTAACTATAATTATTTGATTAACATATTGTAAATCATGTTATAGTAAAGAATGTATATCAAAAACCATAGATTATTGAATTTTCTATTTAATTTAGGTGATCCAAATTGTTCTAAAAATGAATCTATACTCGTGGTGGAACGAAATAATTTATAATAAAGTGTATGTATGGAAGAAATAATTCATGATTCATTACGATTATTATAAATTCGTGTATATTAACTATGGTATTGAAAATACAGTAGTGGTATTTACGAAATTTAATAACCATGTCTTCTAGTGATAAATAGAATATTTCTTTGTAGTCTTTCAGAACGACATTTATTTGTATTCATGTTCTCAAAAATAAAATGAATATCATTTAATGATTATATTGAGTATTTTGAGTGAGCATTGGTTGTATGAAAATCTAAATAAATTTTATTTTGAATACAATTATTATTCTTCCTTGGACATTTCATTTCTGAGAATTAAGTATCTTTAAATCATGATAATATATAATCTATTATATTGTGGAAATCAAAAAATAATGGCCTTATGATATGTATGTTTCTTGGATTAGTAGGTTACCATCTTCAAAAAAAATTTCAATTCACAGGAATGACATATCATATGAAACAACTAGTGAGAAAGGTTACACTATTCTTATTGGAGTGAGGATATTCAACAACACCTTTTAAATCATAAGGATATTCTCACATCTATACCAATTATTTCCCTTCCAAAACCTAGTAATGGTTATGTGGTTTTTTGATATACATCTAGATTAGGATTACACTATTTTCTCATATAGTGAGATCATCTGTAGCATAACTATCACAATATTGCTCATTAATTAATAGAATTAGTATACCCATGATTAGGAATTGGTTTTGGTAGTGAAGGATTTGAAAAAATGGCATCATTGTCCCATAGGTGATAGATTAATTATGATTAAAGACCATAAATGATTAAATTTTATATTTTTGTGAAGTTATTTGAACCTAAGACAAATACTATGGATAAAATATCTCTAAATTTTATACATTGACATCATTTACTCACCATGAAAATGTAATTTAATGTGATATGATTTAATTTCATATTAATATAATGAATTACACCATGAAGCTTATATTCCAATGAAATTGATGAGTATGATCGTGGATAAGAATTTTGATTTCATGGATAAAAAGGAATATGATATTTTCTATCCAGTTTGTCTTAATCCAAACATGGTTTAAAAAGTAACGGATGATCAATGAATAGATTTTGATTGCATTACCATTACAAAAAATCTCAATGGTGAGGTGACCAATGATTTAATGGAAAATATATAAAATATGTGTTTATTTTTCATGATAAAATTTTCATTCTACATTCTAGTTAGGAAAAAATAATTTCTATATACAACCACTAGAAATAGTATATTCATCATAAAATTAAAATAATGTATAAGGAATTGTGAACTTATTTTTTTTGGGCTTTCATGAGAAGAAATGTTGTACAGTATGTCTCTTGATGCCTCAATTTTCAGTAGTCCCTAAGAAAGAAATGAAGACAAGTTATTTTATTGCAGACTTCACCCATCCCTATTTATTATTGAGAGATCCTAGCTATGTATTTTTTCCAAAATATAAAAAGAATATTTCAGAAACATGATTCCATATGATTGATCATGGATTTTATAAATTCAACCCTATTCATGAATCATATAAAGTGGAACACATATAAAATATATATATTCATGAGTAACTAATGACACATGTAATACCTGTTTCAACTATCTGCAATTTAGATCCTCATTTTACTCAAATTTAGAAATTTCTTAATGATGATTTGTGCACCCAGTCGACTGTGAGTATAGAACATCATCAAAAAATGGATGGGTAGTATGAATAAATGATTTAAGAACTATAATAAAAGATCAGATATTATTTAATATATTTTAGATGCTCATGAGAGAATCATATACTCTTTTTGGAGTTATCATACGATAATATTTTTTTTGGAGTTGATAAATATGAATTCTGTTGAAGCATTGTATGGTCATTCATTCATGTTGCCAATTTATTTGGGGTATACCAAAGAAAAAATTCTCTTGATACATTATATTTTTTTCAGAAGACATCTAAGATAATTAAAATTATATGGAAAATAATGATGACATATCATTTTAATAAAAAAACATAAGTGAATCAACATTATCTACTGTTATCATATTATGTGGTTGATCATGTGTTCTAAAATGTCTCTCTATGAATAGGTAATCATCATTTAAGTAAGAATATTATATTACATCTTTAATACATAAATTATTCTGAAACACGTGATTGGTTTTTTGATGTGATTTTTCAGTTGGATTTACCATCATGATTCATCTCTGTAAACAATATGTTCCATGTAAATTAACTGATGTTGTCCCATCCTGATAAATACAACATGATTTAGTGGGACATAATTTAAATTTCACTGAATTCCAATGTGATATATGTGGAAATAAAAAAATTTGACTGATATGAAAAAAAATTATGTCTAAATAGTATATGTTTTCTGTCAGTTTTATGACATCATGGTCTTGTTAAAGAAGATAATTGGGGATGAGATGGATTTTTGTTACAAAAAAAGGCCTGAAATTTTATAATTCACTAATAATATGCATATCTCTATTTATAGAAATCATAATTAAAAGGGGAATGAAACACCCTCAGTTTTGAGCACATTAAACGTTAATTATGTATTTCAAAGTTATAAAATACATGAGTTTACTTTTATGAATTTCCATTTTTTGGACTTTTTCAGAAGTGTTTTTAAGGTTGAATGGTTTGAGATTTGATAGAAAATACTATGAAACATCTCTAACCTACTTTTAAAGTGAATTTGGCAGCCTACCAGATTGAGCATGGTGTTCCTAAACCATATGAGTGCATGGATAAACTATTACCTATGTAACAGATGGAATTGAATGGTAAGTTCATCTTTTCTCAAAACATATGAATAAACCATGTGAGGAGGTGATGTTTTGAAATTTCGGAGAGCATGATTACTGCATGGTTTCCCAAACTGTGCTACATAACAAGGTAATGTGAATTTAGCACTCCAAAATTTAGATTTTATCACATCTTTAATCCCCCCTAGACCCATATTTTTCTTCTCATATCTCAGTATGTCAAACTCTTTTCCTTTCTTAAGAATTATTGATCATTTTCTTATGCATAATCTATTTTTGATATATCTAAGTGTGTTATATCTCTATAGTCAATGGTTTCTCTCTACCTCTATAGATATTATCTTCTTCATTGACTCAATTATGATTTATCCAATATATTATGGATAGATATATGATCTATGATATTTTTTATGGGATCATGTGAAAAGTGTTTTTGAAACTAGAACTAAACCATCTAAGACCCCTTCCTCCATTTTCTTCCCCCATTGTGATGTAATTGGATTAAATTTATTTTTTACATATTCTTGATATTGAATGATTAGTTATATTTGAATGTTTTTATAGAATTTTTAAAAGAAAATTTTGACTGATTTAATGATTCAAACACTTTTTTTTATTTGGGAAAATGAAAATTGGAATACCTTTTAGAAGACCCCCTTATTTGTAATTTAAAATTATGGTTATGGATTTTTTTAAGGAAATAAACATGATTGATGGATTTTTTAATGGGGTGAATTTTTTTAGTGTAAAAATTGATATGTGGACTTAGAATACATGTATGGAATGTGTTCATTTTCAATGGATGAGACCATGAAAAATGGGCATGATTACAATCATGAGGTTCCTGTAGGATGGCCACCTAGTGATAACATGGTGGATCGATGAGTAACCAATCATTAGTATCAAAATTTCACCTAGAATATATGTATGTGTGAGCATATGTTTGTGTTTTTATTTTCAATTAATAATAATTGATACATCATTATGGTTTTGATTAAAATTTTACTAAATTGATATTATTTTATATTCCCCTCTATACTATAAACTATATTTTAAACAATGAGATAATATGTTATTATCTTAGTTACTAGAGTTGGGATGTTTCTTGTTAAAATCCTACAAATTATGATTACTCAACCCCTTCATATAAAATATCATGTGCATACGGGAATTGTTATTCATGACCTAGGAAAGGGAATACTATCATATTTCATTAGTGGAGTTTCTTGATGTTACTTCAAATTTGAGGATTTTATAGATTTGATTCCTCTTATAGAGTGTTTTGTGTTATTACAATGTTGTTCCCATACATCAAGATATACTTTTATTCTTTTCGGTATCCTCTTTCTACATTTTCAGTGCTACTTTGATGATTCATTTTATTGGATTTTCATTAGATATATATTATTTATAATTAACATATCATTTAGTTAGTCTGTTTTTTTTTGTTTTTTTAATATGTTGTGTATCTTAAAATTTTAAAATCATATCTGAATGTATTGGTAAGACCTTATCATTTATTCCCATCCTTTTGTGTCTTGGGGATGTAACCTAAGGTAAGTTACACCTATAACCTAAACAAATCCAATGGGTTGCATAGAGATGTTGAAAATTAAATAATAAGGGTGAGTATATATTTCATATAGTAGTTGAGTAAAAATAAACAAATAACATATATATTGATACATTGTATGAATTTTTTGTTCATACATTCAATATATAAACCTACATCATTAGTGAAATTACAAACAATAATGTTCCTATCATGTGAGTCCCACATTCCTATTTTGATATATGTATAACAACAATGAAACAAAATTCAAATATTCAAAATCAATTAAAAATATTCAATCAAAATATTAAAGAATGACTCAAAATTTAAAATATCATATTTCCCTGAAATAAAATCCCAAAACTATAATTCCATTGTAACGACCCAACATTTTATTAATTGAAATCCCTCTTGATCTAATTAAATTTATATTTATGTAAAATGTTTATATAAAAGGTCAACTACTTTGGTTTTATGTGTTTTTATTTTAAAATAAAAATAATAATTTTGACCATTGTTAATATAATTGTTGAATAGTGATCACGTGATTAGAATAAATATAGGACTTTATCAAATCCAATTTTCTCAGACAAAGGAAGCGATGGCCTCATACAGTAGACATGCCTCATACGAAGCCAATTTTCTAGAGCTCGGAAAATAGGTTGCGTCCTTGGGGTTTGTTCCTGACCTATCCCAAGTCGAGCTTGAATATGTTAAGCTCAAGTAGAACCTCCTATGAGAGAAGTGGATGTTAATTGAAATTACCACCTGAGAAATGATACCCAAGCCACCCCAAGAGTTGGTCACCATCGTACACCTTACCCTTTAGTTTTATGCAGGATCTATAAGTGGTTATTTAACAAGACCTTAGAACTATGGTCATGTACATTATTTTGTTATATAATAATGTATATACATTCATTTTATTATTAATTCCATGTAAATCATTTTTAAAGATCAAATAGTATGTTTATTAAAGTTCAACTCAGAAATCTATTTTGATGAATTAATGGATTTTTGAAATAAATATTATTTTACAAAAAATTATTATTATTAAATTAATTTTTATTAAATATAAAAGATCGTATAATTTTATGAATGCAATTTTAATTTTTATTATAGTTTGAAAGCTATTTTTGTCAAAACCGGTGAATTTTCGATAAATTTCAATTTTTAATTTTAAAGTGAAAATTAACATATTTAGATAATTATTTATAAAAAATAAAAATTATTTTTGGAAATAGGGTGTTGAAATTATCCAACATTGAATTTTTCATAATTTTCATAGACAGTTAAATTTTTGGGTTAAAATTAAATACCGTTTAAATATATAATGTCTTTTATAACATCAAAATGACCAAATAAAGATGTAATAAAATACTATAAGCTTTATGTTAGGAAAATATATGTTTTACCATTAAAATAATGTGATTTTGGGTTTGTTTGACTCATCTTACAAAGCATTAATGGACCCATCAAGACTTATTAATCATATTGTCTTTTTATATAGTATTCTTTGGGAGTGTGACTCACCTATACATAAGAAACCCCATTATTTTATTAAGTTAGGAATTTGGACTTATAAAATATTTTTTTCCACTTCCCTTTTCTAAAGTCCATGGAAAAAAACAATAGGTTGGTTTTTGGTTTGGATAGGTTTAATGTGAGGTGTCCCAAACCTAAATAATAATGAATTCCCCCACCTTTCTTATATAAACCCAAAAAATCTCCCAATTACTTCTCACCCAAAGCCTTTTTAGTTCATCCCGCCTCTTCTATACTCTCCCTAGAATCCTTCCAAGGTGCGCCAATCTCCCAAGAAGCCTCTCTCCAGCCTCTCTCATTCCCTTTAAAGCACACTTCCATGTAATGGTTTTTTCTTCCATTCTCATTTATTTCCAATATTCCTTAAATTGGTATGCCATTTTAATTTCAATTATAAATTTTGGGGTATGGTTTCTCACCTCACCAATACAGCCATATTTATTTTTGAATAATGGGAGACCCCTTTATCTCTCTTTAAATGCCTCCCAAGTACTCCTGTTACTATGCCGAAATTCTGAGAGGAATTTCTCTCTCCTCTTTTACATTCAAGAAATTATTTTGAATCATGACTCTACATTACATTAAAATTATTGGTACATGTATATATATTACACCCACATGTTACATTTCATGTACATATGATGATACCCCATTTATCTCTCATCAATCATTTTTTACGAATTCTTATGTCACTTTGTTACACTGCCGAAACTGCACCGATTTTCCAGGGCAATTTCATTGTGTAGGGAATACCATGCCCATTTTTCTATCCAAGGTATTCACCATTACGAACAATTACATTTTTATTTTAATTTTTGATCTATTAATTCCTCATTCCTTTATCATAGATTAAATGACTATGTTTTATGAATCCATGTTACATGATCTGTGTGGCACACTTATGAATGAAATGAAATGTTTAGGAAGGGTACACCCTTATATTGATCCAATTCATTGGGTAAAGTATACTATCATGATAAGTCATGTTCAATGGGTGTTCACTCATGCTAATTCAAGTGAAACTACATTTTACTCTTACTTCAAGTGAAATGAGGATTTTCTCATGCTCCATGTGCAATGAGCCTTGGCTAATGCTAATTCCATGTTAAGTGTTGTTTCCACATTTCTATGTTATGATTATCATGATTTATCATGCCTTTATGTTTATGCTACTACTGAGATATAATTATATTCTTATTGTCTAACATGTATTTTATTCCAAATGTTACTCCATGTTTATTCCCTTACTGAGCTTTATAGATCACCCTTTTTATGCATGTCCTCGGGTTATCCCATGAAATGCTAAGTAAGAGGGAATGTAGTGGTAATGTAAAAGATTTTTTCAATAAATATGTTGTTTTTTCATTTTTTTATGTTGTTATTTAATGATCCTAATCACCAAATACACTATACCTCTTGATATTCTATGTTTTATAAAATGATGTTTATGTATTAAATTACGTTTAATTATGTAATAAAAGATCAGGGTTGTCATTGTTGGTATCAGATGATAGGTTTAGTTATTTTTCGTATTAGGATTAAGAAACACATGGGATTCCATAGAGGCAAGAGTAATCAAAATATCCCTATGTTTTGGTGAGTACTTAGTAAGTGGTTTATCAAGAAAATACATCGATATCTGGATACGACCAGGTAGAGGCGGCTCGGGAACAGATGTATCCTAGGGGTAAAACCCAAAAACACCGCTTTAAGCTATACTCTAACGGGAATGGGTGCATGACAATGGGCCTGACTGTACTCTTGGTTATTACACTCTCAAGGGATATGATTTGGTAAATTAACAGTCTTAGTATGAACCATTATTACGGGAATTAAAAGAAATCCCCTAAAAATATATGTTAGAATGTAGATCAGGGATAAAATAGATTGAAGCCTATAAATTCATAAGTTAATGAAAAAAAAAGTTATTTACAAGTCATCAGTTATTGTCTTTGTATTACCCTTATGTGTTACCCCTAAATCTCCTTTTATTCATGCCAATGTCTGGTAATAGGAGGACTCGGGAAAACAACCGATGTTAAGATCAATGTGATGATTGTACTAATGAGATACCCAATCCGAGGGGAGTAGGAATCATGAACTTTTTTATGATTTTCTCTCTGATAACTCAAGAATTGAATAGAAAAATGGGTCAAGAGGAACGTTCAACCCCCCCCCCCCAAGAACTAAAAAGTCCTTATTGAGAGCTTCATGAGACAAAAGCCTCCTACTTTTAATGGATCATCTGATCCCTCAATCGCTGAACAATGGATTAACTCCATTGAAATGATCTTCTCCATCCTTCAAGGTTATGAAAAAGAGAAGATTCTCCTAGATTCTTATCATATGCAGGGTGAAGCTAATCCATGGGGGAAGTTGATCAAAAATACGAATCCAAAGGAGGAGATCGAGGCATTGGAATGAAAGGATTTCCAGAAGAAGTTTTTGATAATTATTTTCCATGCACCCTCCAGCTTAAGATAAAACGAGACTTCCTTTACATCAAGAAAAATGATGACGAATCTATTAGAGAGTACGAGGGGAAATTAACAAGGCTTGCATGATATTCTTCCAGATTTTTCGTTACCCTAGAATGCAAGGTTGACCGCTTCTTTGGTGGGCTGAAACCCACCCTGCGGAAAGCACTGGTGATCCATGGCATCGATAGCTATGAAGAAATTGTCTGATGTTCCTTCAAGGTAAAAATGGATATCGGTGAATCTCAGTGGTATCATGGGGATAAGAAGAAATAGTTGTAATTAAATGTTGGTGATCCGATGGATAAATCCAATGGTGCTAAGAAGATCTAGCACCCCACTTTCCAAATGAGCGGAAAGAAGCACCCTAAAAATTGCCTGAAGGGGGCGAGGAAGTGCTTTAGGTGTAGAAGAAAGGGGCACCAAGGTGTTAACTGCCGAAGAGAAAAACCCGCAGCTGCAATAGATGATAGGAACTCTCCATTCGAACCTCAATGAGTTGTTCATTGCAACAACTACAATGAACCAGGGAATCTTGCAAACCAGTTCCCTAAGCCAAGGTTTTTCAGAGGCAACCAACAAGCTCCAAGGCAGCAAGGGAGAGATTTTGACATCAATACTACTGAAGTGAACCCTAAAAATGAAGTGGTGATAGGTATTCTAGTTATTCATTCAATAATAGTGAACATACTTTTCGATTCAGGTTCTAATCATTCTTTTATATGTCCAATGTTTCGTAGAACAATCCCAGAACCACCACAAATCATGGAAGTGAAGATGTCAGTGAGTATAGAAAATGGGGAAGTCATTGCATCCCATGAATATAACTCCTCCCCTGTCATAATCGGTGGATTAAACTTCTCGGTGAACCTTGTTATACTCCCTTTGGAGGAATTTTATGCAATCCTTATCATGGATTGGCTTTCCTTATATAGAGCCAAAATAAATTTTCGTGAGAGGGAAATCACTCTCCATGTGGAGAATAAACCCCTGATTCTTTACAAGTTCTCAGAGGAAGATGAACCTTTTTTAGATCCATCATCTCAAGCGTGGATATTACTGTTCTATGAGCACACATATCGGGTTTAGATTATTGAGTCTTAGGAGGAAACCATCCTAGAGGACTTTCCTATTGTGAGGGAATTTGCTGAGGTGTCTCCTGAGGAATTTTCTGGTCTTCCTCATAGAAGAGATGTTGAAATTTCATTTGATCTTTTGCATGGGGAATTGAAAATATCCAATAATCCATATATAATGGTTTTTGTGGATCTTGAGGAGATGAAGAAACAACTACAGAAGAATCTAGATAAAGGGTTTATACACAAAAGTGCTTCACCAGGGGGTGCAGTGGTCCTCTTCACCAAGATGAAGGATGGTTCAACGCACCTTTGAATCGATTATAACGAGCTTAAAAAATCACGATAAAGAACATGTATCCTCTCCCATGAATAGATGACTTGTTTGACCAGCTATGTGGAGCACAATACTTCTCTAAGGTGGATTTGCTGTCGAGATATTATCATGTAGTGTTGAAGAAGGAAGATATCTGAAAGACTGATTTTTGTACAAGATATGAGCACTATGAATTCATAGAAATTCCTTTTAGACTCATTAATACTTCAAAAATATTCATGGACTTGGTGAATAGAGTCTTTTGATATTACCTCGAAAAATTTATGGCAGTCAATATAGATGATATTATGATATACTCCAAAACAAGGATGATCATGAAGAGCATCTAAGAACTGTACTAGAGACCTTTTGAAAGGAGAAGCACTATGAAAAGTAAAACAAGTATGATTTCTGGTTAAAGGATGTCTCATTCTTAGGCCATATCATCACAAGAAATGGGATATCTATGGATCCCTCTAATAAAGATGCAATTGAGGGATGGATGAGGGCTAAATCGGTAATGGATATCTATAGCTTCTTGGGGTTAGATGTATATTATTAATGATTTTTGTGAAATTTCTCACGATTTTACATCCCTCATACCAAGCAATCTCAGAAGGGAGTAGTGTTTTTTTATTGAGTGATGGATGCAAGGAAAGCTTCATGGAGTTGAAAAGGAAAAATATCACTGCACCTATTCTCGCTTTATCCACAAGTGGGGAACTTTTTGTGGTATTCAGTGATTCATTGAAGAAGCTCTTGGGATGTGTGTTGATGAAAAATGAAAAAGTTATTTCATATAATTCAAGGCAATTGAATGTTCATGAATAGAACTGTCCATCGCATGACCTCGATTTGGCTGTAGTGATCTTCACTTTGAAAATTTGGCGTCATTATCTCATTGGGGAGAAGTGTGAAATATATACAGACCACAAAAGACTTAATTATATATTCACACAGAAATAGTAGAACATACGCCAATGAATATGGTTAGATCTGATCAATGACTATGAATTCTCTATTGATTACCACCCTGGGAAAGCGAACAAGGTGGAAGAAGCTCTAACTATATAGGACTCAGGTATTCTATCCTTGATGGGAATTTAAAAGGATACAATCATCATAGATTTCATGAAGATGGGCATGGGAATCATAATGAAGGGACCATAATCAATTATTTCACAAATGATTGCTCAACCATCTCTTTTGGAGATGTTAATGGTTGCTCAAATGGATGATGTGTGGATTCAAAAGAAAGTGAAAGGTATAATAAAAGGGAAATCATCAGTGTTAAAAGTTAATGAAGATGGAATTGTGAGATTTTGGAAAAGACTATGTGTTCCATCATGTTCAGAGCTGAAGAAGGAACTTTTGGATGATTCACATAGTTCGAACTTCCTTATCAACCCAGGAAACACAACGATGTATCAAGATCTCTGTGAGCATTATTGGTGGGATAAATGAAGAATGAGATCACTGAATACACATCAAATTGCCTGGTGCATCTGCATGTGAAGGTAGAGAGGTAGAAATCTAAGGGGATGATGCAACCATTTCCCATAACAAAATGGAAATGGGAGAACATCACCGTAGACATTTTTACCGGACATCTGAAGACATTCATAGGAAACAATGAAATCTAGGTTATTGTGCGTCTTCTTATAAAGGCTACACTATTAATTTATATTTGGGAGGATTTCTCATTTGATGAACTAGAATAGATATATATTAGAGAAGTGGAAAGGCTTCATGGAGTACCATTATCTATTGTAACCGATTGATATCCATGATTAACCTCTAAATTTTGTAAGAGTCTTCAACATGCTCTGAATACTAAAAATTACATTACTACAACATATCATCCTCACAGTGATGGCCAATCCAAGTGGGATATTAAAACACTAGGGGACATGTTGAGAGCGTACTCAATGGAATTTAAATGATTATGGGATCAACATCTCCTTCTAGTTGAGTTCTCTTATAATAACAGTTTCCACTCGAGCATCCAAATGGAACCATATGAATCCCTTTATGGGAAAAGGTGTAGAACACTGGCGTGTTGGGACAAGGTCGGTGAGCGTAAGCTGATTTTCCCAAAAATGGTCAAAGAAATAGTGGAGAAAGCGAAAACCATTTAGCAGCATATCAAGGAATCCCATAGTCAAAAGAAGATTTATACAAATAACTGTTGATGAGACCTTTATTTTGAAGTTGGATACATGGTATTTTTACAGATATCTTCGTGGATGAAGGACATGATATTTGAAAATAACAAGAAGTTAACTCCAAGGTACATTATCTCCTTTGATATTCTTGATATTGTCAGGGCTGTGGCCTATTGACTAGCACGTCCACCTACCATGTACAAGGTACATGATGCCTTTCATGTATCCCTCTTAAAGAAGTACATACCAGACCCTTCACATGTACTCACTTCAGAGGTGGTACAGTTAGAGAATGATCATTCTTATGAGTAGAAACCAGTCAAGATCATAGATCATAGAGAAAAAGTTCTACGAAATAAGACAATACCCCTCGTCAAGGTGTTTTGGTGAAACAACAAGTTTGAAGAAGTAACATGGGAATCTGAGGAGATGATGAAGTAGAGTTACCCACATCTGTTTTAGTGTGGGAAAATAAATGTTTAAGGAAGAATGTTTTTAAGGGGGTAAGATTGTAACAACCCAAACATTCATTATTGGAAATCCCACTTGATCTAATTTATTGTCTCTCTATGTAAAATGTATATATAAAATGTAAACATATTTGGTTTTATGTTTTCGTATTTTGGAATACTGTTAATAATTGTGACCATTGTTAATATAGTTGTTGAACAATTATCACATGATTAGTATAAATATAGGGCTTTAACAAATCTAATTTACTCAGACATAGTAAGGGATGGACTCATCCAGTAGACATGCCCCATACGAAGCCCATTTGTCGAAGCTTAAAAAATAGGTTGCTTATTTGGTCTTTTCTCTTAACCAATCCCAGGCCGAGCTTGAATATGCTAAACTCAAGCAGATCTACCTACGAGAGAAGTGGAAGTTGATTAAGATTACCACCCAAGAAATGTTATCTGAGCCACCCCATGTGTCAGTAACCATCGCACATATCACCCTTCAGTCTTATGAGGGTGTTAAAGGGGTTATGTAACAAGACTTTAGCATTATGGTCATGTACATTATTTTGATATATAATAATGAATATACATTCCTTTTATTATTTTTACCTTGTAAATTGTTTTTAAAGCTCAAATAGTATTTTAGTTAAAGTTATACTAAGAAATATATATTGATGAATTAATGGATTTTTGAATTAAAAAATATTTTAATAAATCATTATTATTATAAAATTAATTTTTATCAAATATAAATGATCGTATAATTTTATGAATGCAATTATAATTTTTATTAAGGATTGAAATCCATTTTTCTGAAAACCCATGAATTTTCAATAATTGTTGGTTTTCAGTTTAAAAGAGAAAATTAACATATTTATAAAATTATTTAGATAAAATAATTATTATTTAATTAATCAGGATGTAGAAATTATCCAACAGTGAATTTTTCATAATTTTCTGAGACAGTCGAACTTTTGGGTAAAAATTAAATACCGTTGAAATATATAATGAGTTTTATAACATCATAATGACCAAATAGTGATGTAATAAAATACTATAAGACTTATGTTCGGCCAATATATGTTTTACAATTAACATAATGTTATTTCGGGGTTGTTTAACTTATTTTTCAAAGCATTAATGGACCCATCAAGACATATTAAACATCTTGCCTTTTTAAATTGTTTTCCTTGGAAGTGTGACTCACCTCCACATAAGAAAACCCATTATTTTAAGAAGTTTGGACTTTGGACTTATAAAATATTGCTCTTCTCATCAATTTTTCAAAATCCATGCTAAAAAATCATGTTCTGGTTTGTGGTTTGGATTAGTTTAAGGTGATGTGTCCCAAACCTAAATAATAATGAATTCCTACACCTTTCCTATATAAACCCACCAAGCCCCCACTTCCTCCTCACTAAAATCATTTTTAGTTCGTTCATCCTCTCCCATTTTCTCTCTAGAATCCTCCCAAGGTGCCCTGAGCTCCCAAGAAGCCTCTCTCAAGCCTCTCTCATGCCTTTGGAAGACCACTTCCAAGTAAGGGTTTTTTATAACATTCTCATTTTTTGTCCAATATTATTTAAATTTTTATGCCCTTTTAATTTCAATTATATATGTTGGGATATGATTTCACACCTCCCCATACTTCCCTCTATATGTTTTAAGTATGGGAGAACCATTTATCTCTCATTAAATTCCTCCCATGTACACCTGTTACTATACCGAAATTCCCAAAGAAATTTCTCTCTCCTCTTTTACATTCAAGCAATTCTTTTGTATCATGAATCTAAATTCCAGTAAAATTGTTGGGGCATGTATCTGTATGACCCCCATTATGTACATTTAAAGAACATATTATGAGACCCCCTTTTTCTCTCATCAAAACGTTTTTATGAATTCTTACGTCATGCCATCAAGTTGCCGAAATTGCACTGATTCTCCAAGCCAATGTCATTGTGTAGTGAATTCCATGCCCATTTTTATGTCCATGGTATTAACCTTGATGAAAATTAAGATATTGATTATAAAGTTTCATGTATGAATTCCACATTAATTTATCATGGAATAAATGATTATGTTTTATGAATCTATGTCATATGATCTATGTGGCACACTTATGCATGAAATTAAATTTTTAAGAAGGGTGCTCCCTTATCGCTCTTCAATGCATTGGGTAAAGTATAGTATCAAGACACGCCTTGTGCAATGGGTGATGAATCGTGATAATTCATGTGCAATGAGGTTTTACTCATTCTTCATGTGAAATTAGGATTTACTAATGCTCTGTATGCAATGAGCCTTGGATCATACTAATTCCAAGTTAAGTGTTGTTGAGACATTTCCATGTTATTATTATCATGATTTATCATGGCTTTATGTTTATTCTCCTATTGTGATATAATGATATTCCAATTGTATAACTTGTATTTATTCCTCATGTTACTCCATGTTTATTCCCTTATTAAGCTTTATAGCTCACCATTTTTTATGCATGTCCTCAGGTTATCCCATGCAATGCTAAGTACGAGGGAATGTAGTGGTTATGTAAAGAACATTTTCAATAAATATGTTGTTTTTTCATGTTTTAAGTTGTTATATAATGATATTAATCCACAAAGACACTAGACCTCTCGTACATATATGTTGTATCAAATGATGTTTGTGTAAAAAAATTATGTTTAATTGTGTAATTAAATACCAGGGTTGTCATATCCATGCCCCTAGAAACATGATCGTCAATCAGAAATGTTGTTCATGATGCACCATTCAGGATCCATCATATTCTTTAACTCATCCCTTTGTCTCAATTCTATCATCTCCCAAATTTAATGAAAAGAACATTGATAAACCAATAATACTAGTCATCCATAACCTTTAATACAACTTTATATCATCCCCACACTATTCCATAGTTAATAGTGATCAAACCATGTCACTATGTCACCTCATGAATGCCTCCCCATATTCCAGTGGATATATACAAAAAATAAGAGTCAGTGATAGTACCATGTTGAGCATATACTCCAATATTAGTGTACAAAATATAATGTAAATCACCAAGAATGATACAATAAAGTAATATTGGAATAATAAATTAAATGGACACAATTTTACAAAACTAATATGTGGAATAAATGCATATATGGTTGATTTCCTATTGGGTTAATCACATATACAAGATAAATAATGAAATAAATACCAAAAGGATCCAATAAAACTGAAATTCATACCTCATCGCAGTCACCAAATTCCATCAAAGATAACCATCTATAATATATTATGTTAATCATTTTACATTCCTAAAAATAATAACAAGTTATATTTACTCAGGTACCCAAGTTCCATGGTCTCCCAAATAGAGTGTGAGTACATGACTCCGTAGAGAACCACAAACTTGGTCTTGTACATGACTAATAAATGAAACAATATGCTGATGTGATACTCATAGCTAAATAAATAAAATAAACATTGGAAAAAAAATATATAACCATCATTCATCCTGAGGTTTTAATTTAACTCCTTGGATTAATCATACCATATTTGGCCATGGTTTAATGGTCTATGAGTATGTAACATTGACTATTCCATCCAGTATAATTAATTAGGCCCCAAACCCACATCGGTTGATGGGTACCAATTTCTAGTAGATAAACACACCATGGTATACATTATATAACAACCCATGGTCTTGATCCATCCTTATGTTCATGTGATAAAAACATGGGTACCTGATTGAGGATGGTATACATGTAATAATGATATGAGGGATATACTTATCCTAGTATAATGAACTAGTCATAATCATTCCCATGGATCATGTAGCTATAATTTACCCCACTACCCACCACCGTAACCCCAAGTGGATAAATTTATGAATTATAAAAACTATCCATTCATTCACCCATGGATCTATAAAATATAACATACACCCACAGGTCCCTAAATGTAAGCCATGATATATTTCACATGCGATGATAATAATATATCCCAAATCTATATCCATATAATTCACACCATAAACATCATAAAAACCCAAGGATCATGTATGTGGATTCCCCAAATAAAATCACAACCACTCCACGAGCATATACAACACAACTCCAAGAGAATTTACATTTCATTAAACCAAAAAACCTCATATATAATACCATATAATGTATTAGAATACCTATATATATATATAATTCACTAGAATGAGAGTAAATATACTTCCTAAATAATGAATCATCTCACTACATCTCAATAATCCAAAAATAGCAATCAGGGATCAGATGTAACACCTATAGTCACCATTAACCATCCTCATATATTTCCTATCACTATTCTATCATATCAATAGGGAACCCACCAGAGATCCCAAATTATTTTCATAACATGAACACCTCATAATGGTCCCTAAATATTAGGAATTTCATCTCGATCAATACCCATCACTTCAATGGATTTATGGTCCCCATTATCACCAACACTTATGAGTCCTCACTAGCTTCCTTGGAAAGTATTACATGGGTGATTGCCTCAATACCATACCATTTACAAATTACTCAAGGTTTTAAAAACTCCCAAACTATCTATTTTTCTAATTTGAGTCTACCAAAATAGTTCACCATGTCATAGGGGGTGAGGAATACCCTATGGCTACATCAATAGCCCAATGGATTACGAGAATCGTTACTAGACACCGTCTCGATAGGTTACCAAAAATCCACATGAGAATCCAAGGTGTTTTCTGTCATTTAGTTAAATCCTCATAAAATCTATATAATGTATAAAAACCTTAATATAAGGATGGAGATATCAACATAGGATAACATATTATATTACATACCACAAAATGTAAATAAAAATCAAAATTCAACCCAAAATAATGGTCTATCCAAGGGGATGAGTCTGGAAGCCAACCTGGTTCATGTACCAAAACCAATAGGGAATGAATTGGAGGCCCCTACAAATCTAAGGAGGGAATTTTGAAAATATGACTAATTAGAAACCACACTAACATGCTCGTGTGTACTCAAATACATATTGGTGGCCCCCTAAAAGGCAAGTCTAAGATCACTAGAAAGTCGTTAGTATCCTATCTACAAGACGATGGCTACTACAGTTGCTAAGATACCCTAGAAACCTCTATGATTTTATATTGTACCTCCATGTCACCACTAATGATCATTTAAATCCCAAAACATAACTTTAATTCATTCGAACTCTCTGAATTCCATTTTATAACTAATTTAACAGACATGACCACTAAAAAAATAAAAAAATCCATCTAAATATCCTAAATTATTTTGTACCTGAGTTCTTACACCACCCATATTCCATGAATTTACTTTGAAAAACATAATAATTATTAGTTTTAAATATAGGAGAATATTTATGTTAATTTCGTGATGGAAATAAACACATTATTCTTTCTAAGAACGTATTTTACTTCCAAAAATATGTTTAAAATTATATTTTGAAACATTTATCAAAAAAGTCATTTATTAACACACCTTTTGAAATCAAATTTTAAAATAAACTCTAAAACTATAAAAAAATAAAAATGAAAGGAACCAAAAGAAATACTAACTATTATGGAGTTATAGGACAATAATGATGGAAATATAAATAGTAGAACAATTCAGGGGAAAAAATTAATCAGATACGGAGGAAATATTAATGGGTGAAAAAATTATGTGACAATTGAACAATAATGTAAGATAAAAGAAAAAAACCATAAAATAGGGAAATGGTGATAATAAATTAAAAACATAAAAAAACCAAAATAGTAATAAAAAATAAAATAGTTAATTAAATATTCCCATGGGAAACTCTTAAATATCCCATGATATGATCATATATATATACTCAAGTAAAATCTTATTTCACACTATTGAAAAATATTCTTATCCAAACCTGTCTAAATTTATATAAATATCCTCACTAGTATCAAAAATTATAATAAAGGGAATTATGTACTAGAAGATTCTAACTAGAGTGTAATCAAAACTAATATAATAAATTTCTCTCATATCTCACTAGGACACTAGGGATCCTAATTAAGTATGTAATAAGTGGGTGGTGTATTATTTATTAAATTTAAAATAAAATTGACTCATAAAAATAACATATACTCATCCAACCTCCTTAAATCCGTCTATGTGAAGTTATTCTATTTGATATGTAACAATAGTAAAATATTAGAAAGACCAAACCTCTCATATATAACAAGAATATGGGCCTTTCATTTAGGGTGAATATTATTTTAAAATACCATTTAAAAGATTACAACTAATCCTTTTTATTTAAAACCTTTTAACGACTTTTCAATATCCTTTGAATATATATTTTTACATCAATGTAACCTGAAAGTCATTATATAAGTTTTAAATAGAGCTTTATTCTTTATTTTTTGAAATTTAAACAAAATTATGTTTTTGGAAAATATTATAAATATCAAACTCATTTAAAAAATATCATGATTTTAAATAAACCACATTCATTTTAAAAAAATTAAAATTTAATACAAATGAAAAATGTATCATGAAAAAACATATAAGAATTAAAAAACATAATTCTCTCAATAAAAACATAAAGTGCCTCAAGAAAATAAAAATAAATTAATATAAATATAAATTCATGTAACTAAATAAGAAAAATAATTTATTCAAATATCATAAAATTATAAAAGGTTACAAATCATCAAACAAGTGACCAACATTTCAATAAATCCTATTCTCAATTTCATATAAATATTTATATTTTTACTTTTTTATAAAAATTAATAATGAGTCTATATAATTTTACAATATCTTTATCAATCCATCATTACATTATAAAGAAAAATATTTTTTAAAAAAAATCGATTTTCAAATGCATGAGAATGAATAGTGTATCATGGAATGAAAAATTCATGGAGACAACTACTTTAAATGTGTATGGATTTTAATAAAAAAAAGAAAATATATAAGAAAGATGAATATAAAGAACAACATGAACACCATATCATAAAGAATCATAAATTATTTGGTCAAATACACTCATTGTTGTTAATCAATTATGATTATATGTAAAGAGAAGAAGTAGATGGCTTAATGAAGAGAAAGAGTAAGAGAAATGAATTTTATGCCTTAATGAAATTTCATGAAAGAAAATAGGGAGCATCGAAACAAGTGGGTGGAATATGAATCTTAAAGAGATTATCACAGTGGTGTATCACATGAGTAAGGGGAGAAACAACCCCATATTGGATTTAAAATTTGGAAGGGATATAATTATAATTTTTTTTTTTAAAAGTGGTTATGTATCATGGTTTAGCGACACAGTTTACAAAACATTTTTCCAGTCATGCACGGGTCACTAGATATGAATATATGTGATGCACAGTTTTGTAGCATAGTTAAAAAACAATGCCATAACCATATAAATCACCTACGTATATAGTTATATTATTTCCAAGGGTATGTATCATAGATATTGTTAATTATATGCCAAATGTTATCTTTTAATTGTAACTTAAGAACACTAAAATATCATGTAGTTTCCACCCCAAAAACAATGAAGTGTCTAATAAATCATGAAATATGTAAAAAAATTGAAAATAAAGGCTGGGGAATCTGAACAAGATATATAGTTTCCCTTTTTCAGAAAGATATATATCCATCAATTCAGAAATATAGCACACCCGGAATGTATAAACAACAGAAAAAAGAAGAGAGCCATGTGTCATTGAAATACATCTTTGGATAGTACTGACAAAAATTGTTATTAAATACTAATGAGATGTTGGAATATTTATTATTAATATTTATTATGATATATAACATCATATTGAGATAGAGAGGCTATAATAATCACTTGGTTACCTTTAGAAATTTGAATCATTATTAGGTTCTTCATGTGATAATAATTTTCCATAATTATTATTTTATCAAGTCATGATTATAGGAATTGGGGGATTTACATGACAATAGAAGTGTAAATTTAACATCATGTAAGATATAGAGTTGACATTAATTTTATGAATGATCTGTCGGGAAAAATTCATGGATTAGGAATAACGTGATATAACTCTTAATTGTGTGAATTTAGTTAAACACAAATGTATAATTGAGAAGTTATTCAACATAAAATTTAGATTCAATCCACAATGGTGGCAACATGGTACCATTTTGAGATTGTGTTTTATTTACTATCGTACCAATTGAATTAAGGGTGTGATAATTTATAATGAATATATATTATGAGGGGTGGGTGACATAATCATAACGATATAGTGTAGTTTTTGAAATATTATAGGTATTATTCCCCTTATATTAAATTTGAGAAAGACTTATTAATTTATTTTTATGAATTTAGTAGTGTTAAGTTGGGTTAGATTCAAGGAATTATTAATTTCTTCAACAATATTTAGTAATTTTATGGGTTTCATGTTGGTTTTCTGGCATTATCAAAATTGGTCTGTGATTACGTCTGAGATGGCCCATGAAATGGTGTGAACCATCATTTTTGGATAATAAATGTTTATGGGTGGTATCAAATTATTTTTCATCAAACATGAGTTATAGGAGGTGCTACATAGAAGATGTTAAATTATGGGTTGATCGTGGCTAAATTATGAGAAAAGGTAAAACCATTTCCATATATGGAATTTTTGGATTAATTCTATATTGTGATGAGATGTCGAGTATTTCTAGAGAATTTTAAAGGGGTTGGGTGGCATGATGTTATTATTAGAAATAATATATTTTTGTAAATTTTGGTGAGTTTGGAATTAGTGAAACTATATAACTTATAGTGGGTTTGTATGGAATAGTGAGTGGTGATTTGAGAGACATGTTCTAGTGAGTGATGTAGCTAACCATGAGACATACCCTCCATGACTTAGGTTTTGTGATTATAAGTAATTATTTGAATTTATTTTTGATAGAATGTAGTGTTGCAATATTTATATATCCATGACTGAGGACTACGAGATTGAAACATATGTTTCAAACAAACAAGGATTATAATAGATACTTTTTAACAAATAAAGAATGAAGAAAAAATATACTGGTATGTACGCAACATATTCCTCATAGTAATGAACCATTTTCTTATCATTTGTAGAGGAATATTGTAAGTAACATGAACAATGAATATAAAATTGTTGAAATTTTAGTTTCATGTTGGTTTTATCATATAATAAGATAATAAATATCTAGTTGGTTATGAAATAACTAATTTGGATATTTTTTTCTAATGATAATATGATTTTTGGACATTTGTTAAGTTACTAGGAATGATATATTATAATGATACTAGTATGGTGAGCACATAGCTATCGTATGTACTCAAATGGGAGAATGGATACATATATAATGGATTAATTATTCAAAAGATAGGTAAGTCTCGTGTAAGTGATTTTAATTTATAACTATATATATATATATATATGAATTTGGATACTCTTACATGATGATAATAGGGAATTGAAATTACACAATCCATTAATGTCAAATACAGTTTTATCAAGTAAAAAGTTACAAATTTAATGAATATCACTAGTACTGGTACATCTCCATCATGTGAGTTAATTTAGTTTCTATCCTGGTGGACAAAATCTATGTTTTATGATACCACTGATATATTATGTAACTAATTAGAATATTTGACATTTGATTGATTATGAGGACAATAAATTATACAAAAACATATTTTTTATGAAATTATTTTTATATATGATTAGAATATATAATAGTTAATCTATAAAATTCATTATTCATGTGGTGTTTTAGTTAAATAATAACTACTAAGAGTCTGGTAATGATAAGAGATATCAGGCCATGAGGAATAATGTTGACTATTCATATATGGTAGTATTCTTGTTAGGGTTGATAAATGGTATTATAGAGATTTCATAATAACCATCATTACCGGATGCTGATGGAACTCGATATGTTCAAGACACCAGTGGAAATGTTATATTTTTACATTATGTAATTTAATAAATGTATGCACATATATCGGTAATTATTATTTACACTATTGGTGGGGGCCTTCTGAGTTTTATTCTCAATCCTTATATGTGCAGCTTCATCCATGTTCATACATTATAGTTAGTATAAAACTGAACAAATAGACTCTATTATAGGAAAATGAGATTGAGGATCTTAGTGATGTTTTCAAGATCGGTTTATGATAATCCACGGATAATGGTCGGATCATATCATTTTGTTATTTTAATTTTTTTATATGACTTATGATCCAGTTATGTAATACTGTTTCCCTAATTCATGATTGTGTGATCTTCAGGGGTTCCTTTGTACTATATAATGATGTTTGTTTTATTTATAATTCATTTTTTCCATTATAATTACCTATTATAATATGATTTTATACTATGAAGGAAATCATTCATAATGTTTAATACCCAACATCGATAAGGTGATTTAGACCCACAATATTCTATAATTTTTTTTATAAATTCCAAGATTCTATAATTAATATAAGTATTTTTCACCACAACCATAGTGGGGTATCTGGTAAGAACCATTGTTTCATTATGGGATGATCTATTCAAGGTGCTATTGGAATTGATCAGGAAATTATTGGAGACATTAAAAATTAAACTTTTGGTACTAATATTTCTATCAATATGGATATTGAAACATCATATGATAGACATTGATGGTGTTTGGTTCTCCATGTGATTTGGTGCATGGACTTATCATACTAGGTGGTTGACCTTATATTTCAATTTAATAGATCACCCTTTTTATAAATTATTTTCATTGGAAGGAGTTGTAGTGTCTTCAAATTGGTTAGGAGATGAGGCATGGTGATCATCAATCCTCCAATTATATCATTATGGGTTAGGTTGATGTTAGTGGAAACTTATAAAAATAAATGATTTTTGAAAACATTTGGCCTTTTCAATATAGGCCTCACTTTAGTGGGGTCATGCAAATCTTATATATAGATGATATGGTGTTGTTTTCAATGGATGTAGCACATTCATCAGAGGTTTTAATAACATCATTGAGAATTATTATGAGTATAGTATGAATGTTTTCAACAAAAATAAAATATTCATTTATAATTATTTATCATTCTTAGAGAGTTGTGTTAACTATATTGAATCCAAACTAGTAAATCCTAGAAAAAATATTCTCGTGGATTACCTTTGTGAACCTATTTCACCTAGAATAATCCAACAATGTCAACTTAATGGTGTGGGTGAAAGGAATTAAAATCATATTAACAAATTGAAAAATAATATTTTATCATATGGAGGAATAATCAGTCTTTTCAATTTTGTTTTCACATACATTAAAATTCATATAATATCCATTAACATGTTTCCTATGGGTTTCTCACATGGTATCAACAAAAATTTATCTTCACACAGTTGGAAATACCATCTTGATGAGAGATACCAATAGGATTCTTGAAACAAGTTAAATAATCATGTAACCAATGGAGGAATCTATGATAGAAATTTTATTCAAATATGGTATTTAATTAAATTAAATATAGATTAGGAATTTATTAAATGGAGCTCCATTTAGAGAAGATTTATTATTGAGAAATATAGAAGGGATCTGTACACCGCAAAAGGTAAATCCTATTTTTTAGAGAACACTCCAAGCCCACATTTTCAACACTATAGTATCATACAGAGTTACTTTTTGGGTGGGGGATATAAAATTTTGAATCCAAAGAATGGTGGGTTCGGATCCTGGCTATCTGGGATGTCTGACCACAGGGATGTCCTTCTTTCAAGACAACCATTGCCTTTCCTTCATCCACGATATTTTATATCCCAACCGAAAATGTTATTTATGATGCAATCAATATAGAGGGTATTCATGACACTTTCAACATAATGGGATCTATAATAGGTTCCTTATCTATCTAGGAATATACACATACACTTCATACTTCTCATAATCATGATCACATTGGAAACCTCCTATATAGAAAGGAAATTTTATTTATTTAGAAATTTATTATTTTATGAATATGTAACTATGCTAATTCTACAAATATAGTGGTGAAAGGTAATGTTATATGCCTATTCTAGATGTTATCATGTTGGTTGGTCAATAGTGATGTATAAACCAAGGACCCCAACATTCAAAGAAAATATAAGTCCTTGGTGTAGAGAATGTTGGTTAGTTCAATGAGTTTTCTTTGCCTTTGATATCAATTAAGTATTTTATTTCTATCTTGTTCAGTAGAGTGGACTCCATCAATCTCAAGGGGATAGTTCATAATGTACTCTTCATGGTCGGATTTTTTTGTATATGGGATGCATGGAAGAGGGCCCATCCCAATGACCACCCCTCCTCATGAAGGATTATTATTTCAAGGTCTATATTTTTATCAATGGATATCATTTACCTCCTAAGACATGGGTAACAGGATCTCTCTGGGATTAATATTTTTATGAGAAAGGTTTATGTCAATCCTTCCAACCATGAACCCCCATGTTCATTAGATACACTAAAACCATCCCATCTATGGCCTCAAGCTTAACATTGATTGATCATAATACTAAGGTTCCATGTGAGGTGGATTTTTTATCTATGAACACCAATGATTTATAATCATTTTTTTACATACAATGGGAATGGTTAATAATTGTGTGTTGAGGTGCATTCCTTCCTTATATTTCATGACCTTTTTCATTCAAGAGAAATTTTTTTGGTAGTAGTGGAATCATAATTGATGATCACATGTGACAATATCAAAGCCCTCATTTATACTAAATAGACTATAAAATATTTTATTAGTTATTTCTAGAATTACATAATTAATGGGATGGAAATTATATATATATAGTGAAAAGGGATGAGTGATGATGAAATTCTTGTTGCAAGGGTCTGATGATTCCCCCTTATGTCTTACTATAATAGAATTTTCATTTCCCCAGGGCCTTATTACCTTGTTATTAGGGATTAAATCAAACATAAATAGTTTATCGCCCCATGATATAATCATATTTATCACCTCCTTCCATCTCAAAATAAATAATAGTTTATTTAATGTCTTTATAATTTAACTATTACGGTGTCTGATGATATTCAACATGTAGTATCATAAAGAGAAATATCTTTAACCTCACAACTAGATATTAGTCTTTGGAATACATAAAAAATAATGATTTATGTAGTAATATACATTATTCTATATGGTACGGACAAATGAAGAGGATGTTATATTCAGTAACAAATACATTAAATAATCGAGTAAATAATTTTGTTACTTACAGTATAAAGTAGTCATTAAATAATTATTCCTTCAATATAATATTTTTTGTTTTATATGGTTTAGTTTTTCTGATTACCATATATTTTTAGTTAATCATTAACATTTTATTTTTTTAAATATATCATATCCCATTCAGTTGTTCATTAGGATAATCATTTCATTTTCCATCACTTTCTTTGCACTTATAACTCGCCATAGTGATATACATTTAATAAAAATAGAATTTTTTAGTTCATGTAATAAATAATAATATCAAAAAAATTATATTAAAAAATTATATATGTATATATAATAAAATAAATCATATAATTTCTTATCCATGACACATTCATTCCATCGGTTTTTGTTTACGTTTTATCATTTTCACTTTTTTCATAACCTAATTCAAAAAATATAGGAAAACATTTTTTAATACTCATTGTGAAATCATTAAGAAAACATAAAACTATTTTATACAATTTTAAAATATAATAAAATCCCAGTCACAATAAATACACTCATGAAAAA
Source organism: Viscum album (assembly GCA_963277665.1). NCBI lineage: Eukaryota > Viridiplantae > Streptophyta > Magnoliopsida > Santalales > Viscaceae > Viscum > Viscum album. Next base: position 1,254,004,631 of record OY728142.1, on the reverse strand, counting down.
AACAATGTTTTACTATCTTTGGATATTTTCAAAATTATTAATCACTTTAAAAAATGCCTATATATTTTGTAAACAGGATCTATATAAAAGAATCATTTATAGATATGAAAATGATTTATTAGTCATAGGTAATTACGTAAATAAAAGAAAGTGTTACGTAAAAATATATGTAAAGGGAAAATATGGGAAATACGAATAAAACAAATAGGGATGATCATAATGAATATCATAATGTTGATAGTATAAAAAATATTTAATGGATTGAAAAAATAATGTAATGTATTAATAGTATAATGAATCTCACCCAACTGAATATAAATCATAAGAACATAAATATAAATAATAACATAATGATGTGATGAAAATATTGTTTTACAATATCATAATTTATGGATTATCCCTATGACCACAATAACATGGTGTATTAGGTTATCTCCATGTGTCCCTTATACATTTTGGGCAAGGTAAACTCCCAACATCCCATAAATATTATAACAAACTAGGATTTACATCTATAACCAATGTATTTTATTGATACATAATTCATGTTCCACTATTCATATAAAATAAATCCTAACATAGGTGCACGATATAAACAAAACTAAAAAATAAATTGATCAAAATTCATTAAAAAATTAACTTTTTTGTAATATTGGTTATTTGAACATTTGAAATGGTGTTAAAATAAATCACCTAAAATAATAATGTTGATGTTACCATGATAATATATTTTAGGTGGGAAATTTAAATCATAATAATCATACAATAAATATAATATAAAAGTTTGATGGAATGTATGAAAAAATAGCTTTGATTAAAATTATAATTATATTAAAATTAAATATAAAAATCATTAAAAAAATTATAGGTTTTTCAAAAAACATAGTATCAAAATTTATTATTCATTGTACATGGAAAAGAAATAAAAATATGTTAAATAAAAATGAATAAGATAATATAAAAAAAATTATTTGTAATAAAATTTAACAAAGAATTTAGAGAATGTGTTTGAGAAAGAAATAAATAGGAAAAAATAGTAATAACATTGTTTCCTACAATTTAATTAAATAAAAAATTGAGAGAGATGAGAAAAAACATAGAAAATAAATGAAATTATATAATAAAAATCATTGAAAATATATTTAATATAAAATTACAAATATGGAAGAGAAATAATTAAATTGAGATGATAGATAACGAAAATATCACAAGCCATAACTTTTTATATTCATGAGTTCACCCCTAGATCTAGAAATTATATACATAGAATCGTTAATCAATTATTGGAGATAATTAATTCAATTTAATGAATTTAATATTAATCAATTATATTAATTTATTATATATATATAAGTTTTTCTTATATTATCATATTTAAACCAATAATAAAATCATAAATTTATATTATATATAATAGATATTATGTATTTCTTTAATGTTAACCACCCGTAATTATAATTATTAAAATACTACAACACCATTCATATAGGATGCTGAACTAACCAAAAAAGAGCATTCAACAATGAATATATACTTGTAACGATATCCATATTTTGTTTTTATAACCTTAATATAGATGTATATTAATGTTACAAAAATTTTATTAAGGTGTTAAATCATATTCAATAACTGGTGGATGAATAAGATAAAGGAATAAGCTATGATGAGAATGGTACATTCCTTGGAGAGTCAAATCTTCCGTTAAATTATTCATCTGTAATGAAGAAATTTTTATTATTTCAAGTTAATGTTGGGTTTCAAATCGAGAGTGGAATTTTAGGGATGTAATTTCTATATATAATTGATAGGATACTAAATAATTTTATTTGGTTTGGGATCGGTGGAAGATAATCCCACTTATAGATGAGTTTTGGTGGAATATTTGAAAATAACATTTCTTTAGTGGTTAAATAATTTCATTTGTTTTTAGAAACATCCTAATAAATGGATCAAATGAGTTGGCTAATTATGTTATCAATTATTGAGAGTTTCTTTTATTTTTTTATAATTTTATTAATCATTTAAACCATATATAATATTTTTCCACAGAACTATTTACTCTAATATTTTATAATTTATCCAAAGAAATTATATTTTTAAGAAAATGAAAATGAAATTAATATCCATTTTTATTCCCAGATTAAAAATATTAAATCAAATTAAATAAATAATAATTTTAATATTTGAAATTTTAATTTTTATATAAAATACATAATTCATTGAATAATATTTTTTAGTTAATTTATTTCTTTTTCAATGATTCTATTTATTTTAATTTATTATCAATTATGATGTATTTAATTGATGTTAATTACATGTTGAATATGTCAAATAAATTATTTCTAATACATTTCATTTTATATATATCTGTTTTATTCTAATAAAAATAATTTTAACTTACATATTAGCTATAGGTATTCCCAAATACTATATATATATGTACTATAATTATATTATATTCACTAAACTTTTCCATTTTTATATATTACATTACCTTATTTTTTTAAAATAAATCTTTATATTAAGGAATTCAAAATCATAATTATATTTGAAATGTTTTTCATTTTTATTTAGATATACTCTTTATAATGATTTTCATAAATTCCCATGAGGATAAATACATCCAGAAAAAATTATTTTAAATTACACAGGTTTTTGACCTCATATTGTTTTAATAATTATATTAAATATTTATTAAATTTTTTATTATTTTTAATTTAGATTCATATTATAATATTGTAAATTAAACAAATAACTTTTTGTTTGAATTAGCGTAGTGTTGTGTGTGGGCATTGTTATTTATTTAAAGAATAAATTCATAAGAAATATATGGTTTGCCACATCTATCCCCTTAAAAAGTGTGTTCAAGGGATGAAATTTTATAGTTTTCAATCCTACATTTCATATTATTATTCTTTTCTAGTTATTTGGAATTACCATATAGGTTTTCTTGATTTAATATTAATTTGTTCCCAAAATTCAAGATAATCGTCTATCTAGTTGTTAGGACATGGAAAAGTGGTAGGTACCACCTTATTATTACACCATTGGAAGTTCCAATGATGACACCATATCTAATATACCTCCAAGAATCATATTTGGATTAATCACATTTATTAGTGAAGATGGATCCTCTTCTTTGTTTGGGTCATTTTCAATCTATTTTAGCATACTGGATTGGACGGATAAACATTAATCATTTCTTACTAGGTATAATAAAGGTATAAAAAATAATGCGTTGAATAGCAATGCAATTGTACCCTTGAACACATCATCAGATCTTCACCTCACCCATGCCATGTATTACACTCATTAAAATTCACAAAAACTAAATTATATGATTGAATATTGGGGAAGAAAATACCTTTCAGAATAAATTTTTTAGATATAGTTTGGGAGAAATAATCCTTACAATTTACATCATTTAATGGAATATTATGTCAATAATTTACCATTTAAAGTTAATGTTATTTATTAAATAGATTATAACCAAACAATTTTCTATAATTAATTTTCCATATATCATTGAATAAAATTTACATTTTTCATAAATTCACATGTAAAATTTGATCCCTTGCTACATTCACGAAGAACAATGATACATCCAAATATAGATTTAGTTGAATAAAAATATTTATATTATGTATGTCATTTATTTCAAGAAAATTATCTCTAAAATGGTTACATCTTTCAATTATGATTCATTTCAATAAAATATTATGTTAAATGTGATGTGTTATTTAGAAATAAATTGTTTAAAATTTTATATAAATTAAAAAATTATACAGTACAATGTTTTATAAACATATTATATATTGATTTTCAATACAATCTATAAAAAACTAAAACCCATAAATCCATAATACCCTCATCTAAGTGATATTTCATACAGATGATCATTGTTTCATGTAGTCTCACAATATTTTATTTTTATTCTACTAATTGTAGCATAATAACAAACTTAGTCCAACCCCTTGAATTTTATGTTAATAAAATAACATTGAATAAGATTGAATATTAAATGAAACTAAAGAAAAAAATGGAAAAAATGGAATAAACAATAGAAAAAATTCTATAAAAAACATATATATTACAAGTTATAGTCATTCTAATATCTCATTTTATTATCAATAAATCATTATACATTATAAATGAATCTATTAAATTTTGATTTAAAAAATTTAATTTCTCGAACCATATCGAAGAATATACAACTATATATTTTGGAATAATTAAACCATAAGATTACTTCATTATTATAAATCATGCCAACTTTCTTTGATTTTTGTCCAAAAGGAAATTTTAAATTAGTAGAAAAATTGGGAAACAACTCCATTCTCAAAATGATATTTTTTATTAATTTTGTTTATTTTCTTATAACCTAACTAACTGGTCCCAAGTTGATTGTATTTGATAATTATATTATCTCTCTCATAATTAACAGAACCATAGACTCACAATTAATGTTCCAGTTGCTAGAGTGATCATAAAATTAAAAAACTATTTAGGTAACCATGAATTTATAAATTAAAATGATTATATGGATTCATAGAAACTAATTAAGGGGTTATGAATTAGACCGACTTTGAAAATAATTACTCTCCCAATGGTGTAATTTTTAGTGTGGATACGATTTTCATAATTAATGGGTTGAAATGTTATAACTCAATAAAACCTAAAAGTATACATTTAAGAAAAAATAAATAAATAAAATTTACAAAAGTAGTATAAAATGAAGTCTTATTAAGGAAAAAGTGAGACTAAATTCACAATCACATTGAAACCTAGAGTAAAATAAGAGTAGTTGTATCTTCTAGGATGTGATCCATTCCAATATAATATTTTTTTTAAAAGTTTATAAAATTTTAAGGAGAAAAATCGATTAATTAAAACCATACTAAATACATAAAAAATTCCCCATGTGTTAAAAATGTCATTACAAAGAGAGAGTGTGGTGATGGTTTTAAATATAAAAAAAACATGTACACTTCCTTTTCTAAAAGTTACACTGACATGAAACAAATTTTTTCCTTCTTTTACATGTGAACCATGTGTCACTACATTTTAATAAAATTATAAATACTTATTCCTTTAATAACTCTAAATATTCCAACATAATCCAATTATTAATGAAATCATTATAACTAAATTAGTTATGTTTGATTTATTATATGAAATCCAATAATGGTTGGATTTCATGGCAATTTACTTCTATTAAAACATAAAATCCAAATTTAAATATCTAAATAAAAAATATAACACCCCTAGTGGGTAATATATCAAGAAAATATATATTAAGAATTAATCAAAATAAATATGTCATGATAAATTTAATAAACTGATACTAAAAAAATAGAATTTCCAATGAATTTTAAAGTTCAAGTTAAAGACATAATTTTTCATTAAATATTCAAAAAAAATATAAATTTCAGGTTAATATATTACTTATTTTCTAAGAATAAATCATGAAAAATAATGTTTTATAATCTTCACAAAGAATACCATTTTTAGCTCTCTAGAAAAATCAATTTCAATGTAATTCAATGAAATGCTATGTGATGGAATTTCCCACTCTATGATACCAATATGAGAAATAGAAGAATCACATCAAGATGTCAATATAAATAAATTTTAATGTAATTTTCACAAAAACATTAGCATAAAAAACAATGATATCAACGACGCTAATTCGGTTTAAAAATGTTCTATGTCAAACATTCCACTAATTCCCCATGTGTGTGTTCTAATTATTCAATTCTTAAAACGTCCCACTATCGAGTATATTTAGGACTAATTAAACAAATTTAATTAACCTATCCAAAACCAATATAAATTTACATCATCTATTGTAGTCAAATTTATTATCCCACTCATTTAAAAATTCTACAAAGTCAAACATTATTCTAATGACCATGATATCCCCATATGTTTCACATTTCATAACTCACAAATTTATTGAATTTTTTTATTTTTATTAATATAACAAAATTATTAAATATTATGGAAAAACAAATAGTTAATCATGATAAATTAATTAAATTGAGTATAAGTTAAATGAATGCATGGAAAGATCATTATAGTTAGAAGAGAAAAATAATTAATATGATTTTTGTAAAATTCCAGGTAATTATAGAATAATGATTTTTATATTCATTAATATTTATTAATGATATGTTAATTTTAATTTAAAGGGGTTGATATGTCTAATAGCACACACACCATCAAAGAAAGGTTTTCTTTGAAATCCTATATTACACACAAGACATAGTTATACTGAAAAAATAATTTTAATATTATTATTTTAAATGGTAGTTTTAACATAGCTAATGTATTTCCCTAAATGAATGAAACTGACAATATTATGTTTAAACATTCTTTATAAATATTTTTACTCTCATATAATATGTTTTATATCCATCAAATGATAATAAATCCAATTTTAAGCAGAAAATACTCTAATAATTTTAAAAGGTAGTTTTACAGACATTTGATAGAGAACCATTTTTAAAAATATATTTTTACCTTTTATATGTCCTATTTGAAAAAATAATCTTCCTAATTTGAAATAGGAGAAGAATATATACTTTGGTTGTATTTTGGTTATTTTTCGGATAATATTATTTTTTTAATGAATAGTTAAATATATTACATTTTAATTCAAAATTACATTTTCACCAAATTTATTTATATTGATAGATTATCTGTTTACATGGTTTTAAGGTATACTTATTTTAATTTTTTAGTTAATCCAATGTAGTTCTTGGAAGCAATTTCAAAATTTATATTAAATATAATAACAATGTGAACTTTTGAACAATTTACTCAATAAACCAATTTTATCAATCCATAAACGAGATTAGTGTTAAAAAAAATTTAACCATTTAAATGAGTTGAATAATTAAAATGGATGTATAGGGTTATAAGCATTATGAAAAATTTGGCCTGATAGGATCAAAGTAATTTTGGTGAATAGTAAATATAGTATTATATTTACCACCTTTAAAGGTAAATAGGGTTATTAAAGGTAAAATTAATATTATAACTACCATAACAGACGTATTAATATTATTGGATGATTTATTATCAATTGTGGTCATTTTTTTTCTAAAATTTTGTGCTTTGGAAGCCACTTGGATGTGATTATGACATTTAAAACATTTAATTAAAAGTAAAGGGAATGAGGTCAATAATAAATTTCTTATTACTAAAACAATTTTAATATCGGATTATATATGTGGAATTATAGACTATAAATATTAATTATAATTATAAATATATTAGCTACATCATGGTAATTTATTTATAATTTATTTGAATTAAATAATTAAATTTAATATTGACACAATAATGATGTACTAAAAGAATTATTAAAAAATGAATCAAATAAATGATTTTGATAATATTAAATTAATTATAAATTGAAAAACAAATTCCATAAAAAAAATTCTAGATGACTTTAGCAGTTTATAGTTGATTTAAAGTACATTTTTTGACGGGATCATGTTATGTTGTTTTTTTAATAAATAGCATGTGATGAGTACTGTCAAAAATGAATGAATTCATGAATTAAAAAATAAAATGTCTAATTAAATGATATATATTTTTTTAAAAAAAATCCTATTTTCAAGAAAAAAGTTTAGATACATTAATAAATTTTATTAATAAGTCATTCATTGTTTGTTTGTTGTGATTTGGTAATTTTATAACTCTTATATTATAAATTAATTGATAAACATTTAGGAGTAAAAAAGGATATAACAAAAAATATGGATTAAATATTATTAAAAGAATGTATTGTTTTCATTGGATGATTATATTTCAACCCATAAGAATCCAATTTTCTATCTAAATGAGTTATTATTTAATTTGAATTGAAATTTATTTAATTTAAATTTAATAATTTATTAATTTTAATAATTCCAAGGGTGCCCCTCCCATATCCTATAAAAATTCACCCATTTCTCTTTATTTATCACAATTACCAAACCTTTTGTTTCATCCATGATATTCCCCATACCATTACAATAATATATCCCTACATTTATTAGGTCTTATTTTAGTAAGAACACCATTCTTAAAGGTGTAAAAGTGTCTAGAAAGTTGATCCACTAAACGAAAGGTAGTGTTTTTATTTAATTGATTCTATTTTATTTCGTGTTCCACTTCTTTCAAAAATTCGTCTTCTTAGATGAAAAAATAACTATATTAACCTCAGCATACTAATATTGTATCATGATAATATCATAACTTATGTCATCTCCACTTTCATTAAATGGGAAAGGAATTAATCATTTGTGGGTGTGTGTGTGTAAATTATCACCTCAATGAACTGATATAATTTGTTTTGCATAACTGTCAATCTTGACTAGTTATAATAATGAAATTCAGGTTCATATGTGATATTAATGGAATATTAATCATTATCAGATATTAATTTATCAATTATGTACTTACTTTCTATGCGCCTAAGGATGATAATGTCGTTGGTGCGTACATGTGAACTATTACCTCCACAAGTGATTCGACACGTTTTTATTCATTATATAAGTTATATGATATATATATATATATATATATATATATATATTTAAATGACTAATAATATATTATTGATGGTATGATAATTCCATAAATATATATTAATACATAACTTATTTCAATACTGGTCAATAGAAAATGGAAAACGTTACTCATGCATACCTACAGCTTACAATCTCAAGGATTATCAATCTTTTTTTCATAAAGGCAAATCATTATTTTAGTTAAAGGTATAATTTATTAATAAAAATTATAATAAATTAATTAATATTATTTTGGATATTATTGACTTATGACCACATGGGATATTGACGTCATACCAAGTTCATTTTTGACTCAAGTACTCGAGATCGACAAGACATCCGTTGTGAACATAATTTAATATGTAATTGTTATAACATGATAATATGTGGTATAAAAAAATAATTAAGTTGAAAAGGATTATCAGGATAGTATAAGTTATCCTAATATTATTATTTAGGATGATAAATAACATACGAGACAATTCAGTCCCAAGGTTAGGGACCACATCTCAAAATCATTTCATTGAGGCATATTTTGATGTTATGCACAATATACTTTTATAAGGTTTTTAATCAACCCATTTGGTTTTTATTTCATTCCAAGGATTTTGAAGGGAATATTCTTATATGAAGTGTTTTAATTTCTTGACGAAATGACAAAAATAATTTTTTAGCATATGTGGTGACAATGAATTCTCTTCCACCATAACCATTATATCATATTTTTCTTCCTATATAAGTCCTAATGATTTTAAAAGGAATAGATGTACATTATTCCATTTTTGGGTGTTTTGGTATTAAAAATGTGTTTTAATGTTGATGGACTATTTCAATATTTTGAAATGACTTCTTATGACTGAAAATTAAATTTTATGAGTGAAACGGTAATAACTATAATTTTTTTTTGTAATAATTACATAATAGTACTTGAACATTTTATTGGTGGTTATGTGATGAAATAGAGATGGGTGGTGATGTGATAAACCAAAAACAGGTGGTTCCATGGTAAACTAAGAAAGGGTGGTTTTGTTATAACCTATATTTCATTAAGTGTATATGTTGATTGTATGCCTATTCCATGTAGTGATAAGAGTCTTAGTCGACCGTATGGTTATTCCAATAAAGTAAGATTATGTGCCATGTTGCCAATATATGATATATATTTCTATAAAAGGGGGTTTAGGTAACTTTTTTATTACGAAAAAGGGTAATCAATGATCTTATATTTGGTGAAGTGTATTTATTACATCATAGAGGTGAAAAATATTAATTTAAGCTATATTATTCCTGTTTTATATGTTTTTTCAAGACTAACTTTATGTACTTTTTGTGTATCCATTAAGGTTATTTTTATTCTCCACCAATTTTTTACATTTTTTACATAGGATTTATATAAGAATATAGTGAAGGATCAGATAATAGAAAAGTTATATAGTTTAACCCTCCAAAAAAACCATGTTTATATTTATTTATTTTTTTAACAGATTGTGAGTATAGCTATATAATTTGTAATATTTATGTCGTTATTTATGAGTTAATGCCTAATTATCTAAATCTATAATAATTAAAAATATCCTCAATGTGAAATAATGTTAAATTATTGACTTAACTCAAGATTAAGTAATATTTATTGTTGCATCCTTGTTAATGGTATTTGAGGTTCGTTGAGATATCATAATGAGATATAATTTTGTTCAATGAATATCCCTAAATTTTTTATATTATGATAAAATTAAAATGATATAGAATTTTATGATTAATATATTTTTTCATCTACGATATTTTTATTCAGAATTGTTTTCCACAAGGGGAATAGCGACGTTCTGCTGGGAAAGAATACAATGTAAAACAACCATCCAAATCAGAATTCTGAGATGGTCAGAATAAAAAATGAACAGACTTTTATAGTGATGGCTTAATCGACTCAAGCGATAAATGGTCATGGAGTCCATGCATGAGATCAACCACATCAACTAAAAAGCAATATTTTAGTAGTGGATCATTTCATGAGGAAATTCTCCACATCATTCATAGGATAATATTACCATGTCCATGCTGGTGGGTGGATCAAATCACTAGAAAATATTTTTGATGTAATAATATCTTCATAAAATCTATTGGTTATTTTTTATAACAATCATTTTGATGTTGAAGTTGATCTATGGTGGTCAATTATGGAAAATATATGTTGAAGTAAATAGATTGATTCCATTGAATTGGTGAAATTTTACAAAATATTTGTTGAAAAATATTTTCCTAAGGCTTTTTGACAAAGGAAGAAAATGCACTTTTGGGAACTGAGACAAAAAGTGGAGGATTTTGTAGCAATATATGAAAAATTATTCACTTGTTTTTTATGAAAAATCATAAATTTTATCCCGGATATTGATAGTAACATAAATTTGTTTTACTCATGATTGAAGTTGAAATATCGAATGGAATTAGTTTTCATGACTTCAATTGGTATGAGAAATTATTCTGATGTGATGAGAAGGTAAAAATGGTGTTTTTCAATGATCATGTATTTTTTTATAGTATGAAAAAAAGTGATCCAGTTGGATGGTAATGTGAAAGCATTCACAAATTGAGTTTGTAGGTAAGAAAACTAAATTTCCATCTTGTGAGAAATGACGTAAAAAGAATATTGGAGATTGTCTCTCAATATCTGGGAAGTGCTTCTGATGTTGTAAGATGGGTCATTTTGCTCATGAATATATGGGAGATTATCATGCATGCAATGAAAAATCAGTGTTAAGATGTTTTAGTTACAATATGTTAGGGAATTATATCAATGTGTGTCCATAGTTGATTACCTATGGTGGATACAAAAAATATCAAAATAATAAGGTAATGGAAAAATCATTTTCTACTATTACTGTAGATATAGGAAAATAAAATGAAGTGTTGAGAGGTATATTGTGTGTTTTTTTCAAAATATCCCCATAATTATATTTTACTTTGGATCTTCAGATTCATTCTTTTCTGAGAGCTTTCAAGGAAAACTATAATTATCACTTCATGAGTGTGATATATATTTGTTTGGTAAAAAATATTGTTGAAATTATTAAATAACTATTTATGGTAGTCTTCCTATTATCATTAGTAGGATGCTTTTCCCTTTAAATCATATTAAACTACCCATAGTGGATTTTGATATCATTTTGGGTTTTAATTGGATTTCATTCTATCATGCTATAATATATTGGAAACACAATATTTTTTCATTCGTTTATTTCATAACATTGATAACATACCATTAATAAAATTTATTGATTAAATATGGTAGGGAAAGTTATATATCTCATGTTGTAAAAAAAGAGTAATTGTTTTGATTAGTGACATTTCATTATTGAATGAATTTATTAGTGTTTTCTTGATGAATTTTACAGTATTGTTCCTCAACGGAAGGTTGAATTTAGTATTGATTTATTTATATATTATAATCATATTTTAATACCACATATTTAATATATCAAATATAATTGGCAGAATTAAATAACAATTTCAATATTTTCTTGATAAAGGTTGCATTAGACATAGAACATCGCAATGGGGTTATCCTATTTTATTTGTGAAAAATAAATATGGTTCTATGAGACTTAGTATAGGTTATAGAGCCATTAATTACATAAATATTGTGGACAAGTATTTGTTCCCTCACATTTATGATTTGTTTGATTAGCTCCATAGAGCACATTGTTTTTCGAGGATTGATTTGAGGTCTCAGTACCTTCAGCTGAAGGAGAAAGAGGATGATATTCCCAAGACATCATTCTGAATGAGATATGGAAATTATGAGTTTGTATTTATTTCATTTGGGTTATCTAATTCCACTACTATATATATTTATCTCATGAATGGTGACTTTTATCCATTTTTGGAACCATTTTTGGTTGTGATTATAAATGATATTTTTGATTATTCTAAAAGTCAATAATAAAATGAAAGTCACTATAGAATTGTTTTTCAAACAAATAAATATATGAAACTATATGGAATGTTTAGTATGAATAAATTTTGGTTTCAAAATATTTAATTCCATTGCAATATTTTTTCAAAATATGTCATTTCTATTGACCCATCTAAAACAAATTTTTTTCAAATAGAGTCAACGCCCTACTAATATCATTGATATTTTAAGTTCTATAAAATTAGCGGATTATTACTAATGGTTTTTTGAAAAACATTCTTGGTTATATAGCACACTAAATATGTTAACACATAACAGAATTATGTACATCTTGATGAAATAATTAGAGGATTTTTTTTCATGAACTAAAAAGAGTATAGGTAAATGCTTCAATATTTGAACCACCATCCATGATTGGTGAATTTATTATCTAAATAAATGATTCCACGAAATTTATTGGTTGTGTGATAGTGAAGAATGATATGGTAATTTCATGTGCTTCTTGGCTGTTGAATCCTTGGGATTGGAATTACCTAACAAATTATTTGAAATTAGGTTCTATTGTTTTTTCATTAATAATTTGGATGCATTATTTATATGGCATAAAGTTTATAATATATACTGATTAAAAAAATTTGATGTGTATAGTCACATAGAAATAATTTCACACGGGATAGAGGAGATGGTTTGAATTAATCAAATATTTTAATATCACAATTCATGACCAACATAAAAAAATAAAATAACATTGCAGATGATTTGATTTGAGAAAATAATTCTACATTAACCATGCTATGTTTGGAATGATATCCTATAGTTAATGATTTGATGAATTTTGGATTGGATGTTTTTGGTTCAATAAATTTCTCTATTTTGATTTAGGTGTTTGTGAAACCATCTCTATAAAAAAGAATTAAGAAGACATATAAGGATAACAATGATTTTCTGAAAAAAGTTGAAATGGTTCAGAAGGGTATGTTTCCTGAATTTTACATTGATAGATATTTTGTATTGTTGTTTGGAATGAGATTATGTCTGCCTTGGGTTTCATTGTTAAATAATGATTTTTTAAGATCATAGTTCTCCATTTTCAGTTTTTCTATGCAGAAATATGATATAAAAAGAACATCACGAATATTACGGGTGGGATGGAATGAATAGAGATATAGATGACATTACCCTGATATGTTTGACTGGTCAACATGTTAAAAAATATTGGTTGTTACTGAAATGGAATCCTCATACTTTTCCAGTTCCACTGTTAAAATTAGAAAATGTATCCATGGAATTAGTTTTGGGATTACCAAATACATATCAAGGTAAAAATTCAATCTAGGTTATTATTGATTTATTGATAAAATATTCTCAGTTTCTTCATTTTAGAGATATTTTATATATAGATAAACTTTCATGGTGGTATATTAAATTGATAGTCTTGTTACATAGAGTTACCCTCTCAAATGTATCTAATCGTGATCCTAGGGTCACTACTATCTTTTAGAAAGGACTTCAGAAGTCATTGGGTACTGAATTGAATTTCATCATGATTTTTCATCCTCAATCATATAGGAAGTTAGGATGATAATTTTAGATGATGGAGAATATACTACAAGCATGTTCAATGGATTACCAAGGATGTTTGGATCAATGACTTTATTTGGTTGAGTTTTATTTTAATAATAGTTTTCACTCTAGTATACAAATTGATCCATTTTAGGAATTATATGTAAATAAGTGTCAAACTCTATTTTTCTGTGAAATAGTGGGTGAATGGAAGTTGTTGAGACCGTAATTGGTAGAATAAATGGATGTGAAAGATCAGTTTATACAGAATCACATGAGGACAACACTATAGTGACCCTAATTTTCTTACATTACTTTTACATAATTTTAATGATAAACAACCTAAAAACATTGCACCATGAGGATCAAAAGGATTTCAATAGTGGAAAAAATAAGACTATACATAACTTTTAAAACATAAAAAAAAAATTATTTAATTAATTCTTCTCTATCTTTTTATTGTCTCTTTAAGTCTCCTTTGTACAAGTAGTCACTATAGAATATACATAAAAACTAGTTCTTCTAAAAGCCGAGTAATAGGATAGGTACAAACAAGAAACAATGTAACATGGGGTTATCATAACATCACTATCATAATCATGAGATGAATAGTTAGATAATAGCATGGAATGTGGCAATGTATAAAAATGAAACATCATGTCTTTATGGTAAACTAATATATATAGTTTTGAACAAAGATAACATCATGTTAATATGTATTTCACTTTACTCATGTGGTTCTTTACATTACCCTATTCAATAGAGTGAAATATAATTCTTGGATCTCCCATCACATCACAACATTTTCATTGTGCTATATAATTCCAGTCACACCCGTCACATCATATCATTTACATTATCATGCACTCCACATGGAACATATATCAATATTGAACATAAATAATACCATGGTATGGAATGGGTTTGACTTATAAAATCATAAATTTATGAACTTTGGGTTTCTAAATGAAGGTGGTAATAATATAGTTGATTCAAGAACCATCAACTGTGAGTGAGAATTCAAAGGTGTGTTTTTTTAAGAAGAGTTATTTTGGAAAACATTTTTTTTATATAAAATCATGTGGAAAACATGTATATCCCAAAAAGGGTAAGATAATGGGGAATAAATAATTTTTAAGGAATAAAAATATTGAAAATATAGTGAAATATGGAAAACATGAAGAATGAAAGGTCGTTTCAAGAATTCCCCTTACATTGTATCATAAGACTATATTCGCATTAAATTCATGTATAATGGCATCACATTCATTAATAAACTATTAAATAACATTTAATTCATGAATTTGATTCATTATTGTTTTATTATGTTTCTTTATATGTCTTTTAATGAGTTATAGTGTTTAAATTCATTTTAAGCGTGTCCATTTTCTTAGTTTTCATGAATGGTTCACTTGTACATATGATTGAATGTTTATATAAAACATTAATAAATATCCTGAATTGATATTACACACTATTAATGATATTGAATAATTTTAAATAATTTTATATTTTTTTTATATACCATGAGGGTGAATCATTAGTAAAAAAATTTGATGTTTGTTTTAAATTAATTGGGGATGTTTTTGGATCACAAAAAATGTGTTTGGTTGTATCATTTATTTTTATGTCTAACTATTTTTTAAAAAACATAATAAGGATAAAAAATACGTATTAAAATCTATTTTTAACCTTGTAATGTTTTTATTAACATCCTTCAAGGAATTGAAGAAAAATGATAGTGCATCACAGATGCTATACCCAAATGAAAACATCCTGAGCGACAATTTCAATTTTATAAAAAAATAGATATGGGAGCAATATAATGAATAAAATTACATTAACATGATAGATTGACATAATATCAAGAATGTTGTATTTATCAGGGAATTTTGATAATGTATGTTTAGGATAAGATAATAAAATAAATTGAATATGAATGGAAATGGAAAGAAAGGAGGGATACAATACCTCTTTAATATATCTTCTTTGAGAGATATATTATTAGAGAGGTGTTTGTCTTTTTATGAAACCAAGGGCTGATGGACGTGTGGGAGGAGCTTGGAAATAATTTTTATTATAATTTCGAGTAGTAACAAGGATTGATAGGTGCGAGGAAATGATGTTTTGGGGGTGTTATCTATAGTGGTGGGGAGATAGTTTTTATGAGTATTATGTTCTTTAATTTATTATTTCACCACAAGACAAGATATAGTAATGATTACATGACTAAATATATTAATTAAGGAATATGAGTTCTAAAAAATTACCATTTAAAATATCCATGACTCAATCATGCTGGAGAAATTCATTTATTTATTATATTCTGTAAATTAAAGAATTTCACAATTCACCACAATTAATGTATTTTTGAAAAATCTCATAAGTTCACACTAACCATTTATTGACATGTAGAATGTAAAAATGAACTCAATTTTATGAAATAATATTCCAAATAATATGAATATAATATTTAATTATAATCATAATTTATATGAAAAATATACATATTAAAATTAAAACTGCTTTTCAAACTCTTTGTACATGTAATTAATGTCTAATAAAATTATCTTTTAATCACAACGAATAAAAATACTAGTTTATAAATATATTTTATAAAAATTAATTATCATTAAAATTATTAAATTAATCATTATATATTCATGACATAAAAAAAATACAAACACTATAATATAATTATATCATATTCTAACATAAAAGATGGATATATGTTTTTATACTAACCTTGGTAAGGTTCCTATTTACATGGGCGAGTTTCTATATATAAGGTTCATATTACAATTGATAAGGGTAACATTACTATTCGTAAGGATAACATTACTATTCATAATGGTATGTTACTATTCAAAAATAAATATATTTCTTCTATCAGACTACAAACATCATTACGATCAAAATTTTCTATATTATATTTTTTAATTTATATCACAGTAGATGAAAAAATAATTAAAGGACGTATAATTCTGTAGTTCTATTTAATAATGATGTAGCATTATGTTTCCTAATGTGATTTAATTTGATATTACTATATAAAATTACCACAAGAGTGGATAAATTACATTGATAAAAGTTTTGGTCATTACATTCTTCTCCCATTTGAAATTTCACACTTGAAATTTTATTTTACATAAATAGGTGAGGTTAATTCTCCTTCATCACATCCTCTGGTTCCCAAGATTCTTCTTCAAACTTATTGTTCCTCCATAGAACTTCGAAATGTTGAGTTATCTTGTTTCATAGAGCCTTATTCTTCCGGTCCAAAATCATTACTGGTCAATCCTCATAAGAGAGATCATCTTCTAGCTATACCACCTATGAGTCAGTACATATGATGCATTTGTTATGTAATTCCTCAAGAGTGTCATGCAGAACACATCATGAACATGATCTATATTCGGTGTATGTTCAAGTTGATAGGCCATGACTCCTATAAGGTCAAGGATCTCAAATAGGCCAATGTACATTGTGATTAACTTCCCTTTCTTTACAAACATCTTGACTCTCATACGTGGTGACATAGTTTGGAATAAATTATCTCCAACATCGATATCTATGTCCCTTAGCAGGTTGTATACATAGCTATTTTTGTGAATCTGAGAAGAATTGATTTGATTTTGGATGACATGAATGTTCTCCGACATATCTTTCACAAGATCTTGTATATGTATCTTTATTTCTATAAATCTATCCCAATAGGATGGATTTATACATCACATTCCATACAGAGATTCATATAGAGCACTCTAAATACTTTTGGAAGCTAATGTTGTATGAGAACTGAACCAATGGGAGATGCTTATCCAATCAACCTTATAACTCTAAATAGATGAATCTTAGAAAAAAAGTGAGTATATGAATAGTCCATTCAGATTCGCCCTCATTTTAGAGGTTATAGGACATTCTGAAATTTAATTTAGTACTCTTGGCATGTTGGAAACTCCTCTAGAATTTTGATGTGAACCATGGATCATGATTTGAGAAAATTGATAGTAGAACCCCATTTATGTCTCCACTTATTTTACATATATCATTGCATGTTTTTCAAGATAGAGATCTCCCTGAAATGAGATAATGTTGTTAGTCATGGTGAGTGGGTCCCCCACAAACCGTATCTCAGTATTTCAATTGAATGTTTTTGGGAGACCCATGACAATGTCCATAATAACATTTGACCATTTCCACTCGATTATAGGAAAAGTTTACATCATCCATTTGTACTTATTTAACTCTGATTTAACATTTTGACATATCAAGAACCTTGATATATACATTGCAATCTTCTTCATCATGTTTTCCCATCAGAAGTGTTATCAGAGATAACTGTACATCATGGTGCTACAATGATGGATATGAAAAGGTGAGTTATGTGAATTATCAAATAGATCATTCTTTATCACAGGCGATGAAGGAACAAAAATTAATGTTACAAATGGAATCACACTATCATCATTAACATGGAAAACTGTAATCTTCCCTTCCTTTGAAACATTCACCATCTTTTTCTACTTCTATTCATCTATTTTTTCCACTGTAATCTTCTCGTGGGTATATGTTTTCAAAATCATTTCGGAGAGGTAGCATGTGTTCCCTACCATTATTATTTTAAAATCCATTATATTCATATACATGAATATATGGTCTTTCCAAATCTACATCAAGGATAGAGTAACAAGTTATTTTCTACTAAGAGCATTATATACATTATTCACCTTTATACGATGATAGTGAATAGAGAAATCGTAGTTTTTGATTATCTATAATAACATATTTTGATGCATGTTGAGCTCCTTTTGTGTGAATATATACATTAGGATATTGTTGTTACTATATATGTCACACTTGTAACCATAAAGGTAGTGATGCTATATTCTCATGGAAAAAATCACAGCTTTTATCTCTAGATCATGCATCGATTACTTTTTATCATGGATCTTCAACGTCCATGAGGCATAGGCTATCACATTATAATTTTTCATGAGTACACAACCTATGAAATTCATGGAAGCATCACTTTATATCAAAAAACATTCCCCATTTTTTTAGTAATGTGAGTATAAAAGCAGTAATTATCCTTCTATTTAGCTTCATCAAGCTTTCCTCACATTCATCCATCCATATATACATTACCCCATTCATTATTAACTTATTTAATTGGATTGGAAACGGTGATAGGTTTATCAAAAAACGATGGTAGCACCAAACTAATCCAAGAAAATAATGGATATCTGTGAAACTTAATGCTTTGGGGAATTCCTCAATTTTCGTTGTTTTTATTGGGAAAAACAATTCCACCACTGGTGATCACTTGTCCCAAGAATGTGACCTTCTTCATCCACAAGTCACTCTTGGCGATCTAGGTGTACAACATCCCCTTTCCCAATGTCACCAAAACAACCCTTATATGTTCAACATGTTCTTCCTTACTCTTGGATTAGATGACAATATCATAATTAAACACTAACACAAGTTTTTCGAGGTAATGTCTAAATGATCTATTCATAAAATCCATTACGATTATAGGGGAATTAGTAATTCTGAAAATCATCACTAGAAACTCAATGTGACCCTTCCTTGTATGGAAGGTATTATTATAAATATCTTTCTTCATCACCTTTAGAATATTATATCAAAAACAAAGTTCCAACATTGAGAATTATTAATATCCTCATAGCTGATTGAACATGTTTTATAACATTGGGAGAGTATAGTTTTTCATTTTGGTGATCTTATTGTCTTCTATATAATGGATACATATCCACATTTATCCATCTTTCTTCTCCACAAATAGCACTGGCACACCCAATGGTGATGCCCTAGGGTGTATGGACCCTTTTCCCAAATGCTCATGAAACTACTTTAACGAAAATAGGTCAATATGATCCATTCTATAGGGACACTTCGAGATTGGAGTATCTCTAGGTATGAGTAATTTTGGGAACCCTACATCATGATCTAGGGGATGTCTGGGTAAATCATTAAGAAACACATCTTTGTATTCCCTCATGATTGGTATTTACTCTAGGTGGATAACTTCCTTTAACTCAACAATTTGAGTAAGGTATGATTTTATATTGGGAATCAAACCCCAAACCTGTATATATTTTTCAAAAGAGATTTATGGTCATACATTTATTTTTATAGAGGAATGGAATGGTTTATAATATGAAATGATATTTCCTTTTACCAATAGTTTATATGTTCTCCACATAATGAGATCTTACCCATTCACATTATATTGTCGAATTTCACTAAGGGATGAAGCATGAAATTTGTTGGAAGTATATTCCCACATATTCCAATAGAAAAATATTCCTGCAATTCAGATTCAATAATTGAACAACATTTTGTTTTTATATGTATCTAACAATCAAGGTTTTGGAGCATCTACTCTATAGTTTTAGAAAACATGCAAGATATAAAGGAATGCGTATAACCCTAATCAAATAATACATTATCTATTCATTAATGAATAGGATGTGTACCTTGTATGACTATAATTTCTTTCACAACATCGATAGTAGTGTGGAAATTATCCTACCCTTTCTCTATTGGATTTGGTGGATATTGAGGCTAATTACCCTCATGGAATCAAGGATTAGTGAGCTGGTTGAATATTACCCTTCCTCCATGTATTTATAGCATCAGACCATGGGTGGTTATCTCCTTTCCTCCACCACATTCCCCTACCTTCTCATGTCATTTCTACATTCAATAGCTTGGTGGCCTTCTTCCCATTCATTAATCATTTCCCCGTACCTTTGAGTAAATTCTCGTGACTCTTCTTTCCATGTTTTTGACATGTGTGTGGTTGAGTTTTGATTGCCCCTTTCTCACTAGATCCTCTGGTATGAATCTCTACAATTCGTTTCTTATCAACATTTCCATGAGACCATTATCTAAAATTCATCTCCACATTGAGATCACATCATACAAATTATTCACAACTCCCAAATTATCTAATTTCAATATCCTTTCGAAGGATTGGTTTTAATCTACAAAAATACTTTATCAAATTTTCAATTAATTTTAATAACAAATCCTAATGCGTTACTTGAAATCCTTGTGAAATTCACTTAGTAGGGAATTAAAAACGCCCCATCCTTTTTCTTTTTCTCTTTGAATTCTATCTCTATATTCATATGAAGTGTTTGAGGGAAATACATGTTACAAAACAATAACTTAGAGTATTACCACTCCATCTCATAAATTTTTTTATCTCTAATTGGTGTTATTAATCAAATCCTACAATTTTTTGGCCTCTCCATCGAGATGATTAAAGATAACAGTCACCTTATCTATCTCAGAATAGTGAATCACAGAAAGGATATTTTCAATTGAGTTGACACATGATTCTAAAACTAATTTTTCAAATGATCCACTAACCATTAGTGGTCATTTCCACATAAAACACTAAACAATTAGTTTCTCTCTCTTAGGTGAAGGATGATGTTCCAAATTATTCAGGTTGTTATTCCTAAACTACAACAACTAGGTAAGAATCTTTATGATGTTTTTAACTCCACCTTCTAAAGAATTGGTGATGTGGTTTGGGAAATTACTACATTGTATCTCACATGGGTCGTTGGCCTAGTTTCTCCTTGTTCCTACGATTTTCTAAAATTGAAATGGTTATAAGAAAACATTAGTGATGAAGTCATGAATAAATAGGTTATTATATTGAGTAATTTATATTAAAAGAATATATTTTGGGATACATATTTTTATCAAATCATTTTATGTGATTACATATAATTGGTTTGATTCTTGGGTTTTTATTATGGTTCTATAATCCTAATTCCCAAACTAACTATGGCATGCCTCTGATACAAACTATTGAGACCCTTCTTTTCTAAAATTTCATTTACATACCTTTAATAATATGGAACATAAAAACATTAAACCAAGGGGATAAAAAGTTTTAGTGTCTTGGGAATGCAAGGAACATACACATCTTTTACAATATAAAACATAAACATGTATATAATTCGTTTTAATCTATCATCTTATTGTTTATTTTCTTCTAATTAGTACAAGTTGTCACCTGAGGATATGCGTCAAAAGTAGGTGATATAAAATACCAATAAGAGGATATATTAGAATATGAAACAATATAACATGGGGTGATCATAAAATCATAATCATAATCATGAGAAGAAGCATTAGATAAAATCATTTAATGTGTAAATGCATAAAAATGAAACAAAATGACTTAGTGTCCACCCACCACACATAGTTGTGAACTACTATAGAATCATGTTAATGCATAGTTCACTTTACTCAAGTAGTTCTTCAAATCACTCAATGAACTGGAGAACCATATATTATTGGGTGTGCCCATCACATCATAATATTTTCATTATACTATATAATTTTGGTCATGCCAAATAACTTGTACCCAAGTGGTATTGTCACATTCATTGCATCGAAAAGTTATAAGATCAAATCTAGACATGAGAGGAATTCTTGGGATACTATAGCATTAATATAGCAGTAGAGTCACACTAGATGTTTTGGAACTGTTGAAGTGGTGGTACAATAGCTGAAATAGGACTTTTCATTGATTATAAGATTGTCATAAACACCAAACATAAAAAAATTCAGGCACACCCATCACATCATAACATTTACATTATCAAGAATTCCATATAGAACACATATAAATATTGAACATAAAAACTCCCATAGAAAGAAATGGGTTTCAAATCATAAATAATACATTCATGATCTAGGGGTCCCCAACAGTAATAGGGAATAACATACTTGATATAGGAACTATCATCCTTGAGAGAGAAGTAAAGGGAGTGTTTTTGAAAGAATATTTATTTTGGAAAATAGTGTTTTTGAAATAAACTCCGTTGGAAAAATTTATATCCACAAAATTGTATTATAATTGTGAAGAAATGATTTTTATGGAATAAACATACTGAAAATGTATTGAAAGTGGAAAAACATAATGAAAGAAATTTGGGTTTGAGAATTCCCCTTACCATGTATCTGAACCATTTCATCACTTCAATGACGTGTATAATGATGTTAGATTCTTTTATTAACAATAAAATTACTTTTATACATTATTTATCTTCATTATTGTTTTATTATGTTCTTTTATAGGCCGTTTTATGAGTTATATAGTTTAAATTCATTGTCTGGGATTGTTTTTTTCTTTGTTTTCAAGAACAGTTCACTTGTACATAAGAATGGATGTTCGTGTAAAACATGGATAAACATAAAAAATTGAGACTATATTTTATTAATGATACTACATAATTTTAAATTATTTGATAATGATTTTTTTAAAATTACCTGATGATGAAAATTTAATGAAAATTTAATGATGATCGTTAAGGTTAATTTGGGCAGCTTTGGATCACAACAAACATGTTTCGTTGTATAATTTATTATTATGTATAAAAGTAGATTATAGAACATAAAAGGGGTAAAAAAATATGTTAAAATATTATTTCAACAATTTAATGGTTTTATTGAAATGTTTGAAGGATTTGATGGAAAATGGAAGTGCATCACCCATGATGTTGGTAAATTAGAACATCATGGGGAAATTGTTTTTTATAAACACAGAGAGGAAGGGAGGATTATAATGAATAATATTCCATTAACATGATATAATAAAAATATATCATTCATTATGGATAAATAATGTCAATTCTATAAGAGAAGATGAGTATAATTTAACAAAAGAAATAAAATTTGACAGGAAATTGAATGAAAATAGGTAAAAATTACTTCTTGAATATATATTCTTTAAGAGACTATTTAGGGGAATTGTTTTTGTATTTTTATGAAAATAAGGTCTTATGAAAATGTTTGAGGTTATTTGGAATATATTTTAGAAGAAATTGAAGTAGGAATAAGGATTGATAGGTGTGTGCAAATGAGGTTCTTAGGGGTGGTATTTATATTGTATGGGAGAGGGGTTTTCTCAATATTGTATGCATTTATTTATTTTTTCTACACAAGACAATAAATAGTGATGGTTCCATGAATAAATATAGTAATAAGGAAATGATAGATCAAAATAACTTCTATTTAAATCATCCATGAATCAATCTTGATGAAAAAAAATACATTTATATATCATATTTTATAAATTATCAAATTTCTGTATTCTCAAAAAATTATGTATTTTTTAAAAAGCTCAAAATTCCCCCGAACCATTTTTTATGGGTATAATACATGAATTAACCACATTTTATGAAAATTATATTCTAAATAAGAGTAATTTATTTTTAAATAGAAATAATTATTTTCTTATAAAATAGAGATTTTAAAAATTAAAGTGCTTTTCTAACTCATTGAAAAATTAATTAACATCTCATAAAATAATCTTATAGTCATAAGGCATAAAAATACTTGTTTATGAATACATTTTGTAGAAATAAATATTATATTAAATTATTAAATTAATTAGTTAATATTCATGACGTACAAACCTATAAACATTATAATATAATTATATCATATTGTCTGTTGAAGGATTGATAAATTTTTTTTATACAACAATTTGTATGGTTCCTATTGACTTGGATGATTTTCTATTCATAGGGGTCATATTACTATTCATAAAGGTTATATTAATAATCATAAGGGTAACATAACTATTCATAAGAGATTATTACTATTCACTAAAAATTAAGTTTGTCTCATCGAACTCCAATCAACTTACTGATCACAATATTGTATGTCATATTTTCTAAATTAAAACTAAACAAGAAGAAAAATTATTTTTAAATGACACATATAATTTAGTAGTTTCTTTAATCTTGATATAGAATTGTGTTTCATAATGTGATTTTATGTGGTTATACTATATGAAATTACTTTTAGAATAGAGAAATTGAATTGATAAATGTTTGAGTCATTACAAACATAGAGCAGGATGAAACGTTTTGTAGATAATAGGAGTAAATATCTTTCATTTGAGGAAGGTGATCATGACTTTCTAAATGTTTCTCCATGGAAAAGTGAAATTAATTTTTGTATGAATGGGAAACCGAGTCCAGGTATTGTTGGATTATATAAAATACATGATAAAGTTGGATCAGTTTCCTAAAAATTGGATTAACCTCCTTGTTTATCTGAGGTACACAATATTTTTCAAGGTAAAAATTTATAAAAGTATAGCTATAACCATATCATGTTTTGAGTCCATATGTAATTTAGTGGAAAGAGAATATTTCTTATGTAGAACATCATATCCAGATTCTTGACCATAGAGGGCATGTGTTGCAGAATAAGGTTATTTATTAAGTTATGGTTATACGAAAAAATCGTATGTTTAAAGAATAAATAAAGGAATTTGAAAATGATATGATGGGGAAATACGCTCACTTATTTGGTATGTGAAAAAATTACAATGATGCAATTTCTAAAAGGGAGAAGGATTTAACATCATATCTAATTATAGAAAAAATATTTTTTATATGTATTAATATTTATAAATTATATGTTAATTTTATATTAAAGGTTATACTATTTCTAATAGAATACATGACACACAATAACGAGTTTCTCTGAAATCTCACATTGAAAACAAAACTGATTTATATCAGAAAATATTATTTATTATTATTATTATTTTAAATGGTAGTTTTGATCAAGTCACTGTATTAACATGAATGAGTAGAACTAAATATATTTTTTACACATGTTTGTTAAATAATTTTACATAATTCTAATAAAAATTAGGGGCTCAAAATTTAACACCCGAGACATTTATGAGAAATATTTGGATTTTATGTTATATAAATCATCAAATAAATCTTTCACTACACACAACACTAGCTTGGATTGCTTTACACGTAGTCGTGACCTTCCTCGATAGCTTCTGTCGTACGCAATAATGAGTTTCACTAAACAGCGATATCCTATTAAAAAATTATTAAAACTAGCCGTTATGAATATAAATACCCACTTTTTGAAATTTTGTAATTTTTTTTTCAAAATGGATTTCATTTTTGGATTCTAAATATCAAAATTAGCCTAGAGTGAAATTTTGGTATTTTTCTGAACACTTTCATATTTTGATGAATAGTGAAAACACCAGGTTACTATTTAAAAAAAAACTTTTTATTTAAATAATTATTTACTTTAGTTAAATTTATTTTTGGTCAAAATTGATACATAATACCTATATATATTCAATGCAATTCATTGGAGTCATTTTATAATAATTTTAGTTATATAAAAATTTTATTGAACTTTTCACCGCATATTACCCACCTCCTAGGAGAATTTCCAAATTCACATAAAACTTAATTTTACGGCTTCTCTAAGTGGAATTTCTAAAATCCTAGAGACACAGTTAATATCGAGGACTAAAATGTGGTTCAATGAGATGAAATATTTTTTTGGTAAATAGTAACATTTTACTTTTTTTACCACGGTTAAAAGTAAATAGGGTAACTAAGGGTAAATATTATATTATTATTACCTCAACACATGTCCTAATTCTATTTGATAAGTTTAATTCGCCCAAAAAAACCTTAGGAATAAAATATGACCATTTAGGCCCACTTGGATTAGATTAGGACATTTATTATTAATTGATTTAAAGAAGGGTTAAAATAGTTAAAATCAAAGTTTAATAACTAAATCATTTTTAATATAGGGTTATAAATAAGATAAATTCGACTATAAAGATTAATAAGAAAGATAAAAATTATTCCTACATAATGGTATTTTATTTGTAATTTTCAGACATTAAAAAATTTAATTTATTTATGACACAATGATGATGTAGTAATTATATTATTAATGAAATATTGACATAATTGATTTTATAAATACCCATATAAATGAAATTTGAAGATTTTTAGGATTTATAATAATTTTATATGTTAATATGAAATACTATTATTGATTTAATTATCTTTTTTCGAACTACTCTTTCTATTATGATTTTCACAAAAATCAATTACCAAATATTGTCAAAATTGACATAAAATAGTTTTTAAAACAAATATTATATTATGAATAGTTATTTTATTCATAAAAATCTAAGGATCGACCGAATGAATTAGATAAGGTTATATATAGTAATAATAAAAAACATGGGGTTCTTCTGGCTTGTTATAGTATGATTATTTACATTATAGTGTAAGAAAACAAGAAGACACGGTAATAGTTATATTATCTATCTTAAAGTTAAATCTAAATTATAAGGTTAAAATAGATACCTAAACTTGTCTAAATTCTAATGTATGAGATTATTTCTACCCATCTCCACCTTATATTTGAAATAAATTAATTTGGATCTATTAAAACCCGAATATGACTTTATAATAAAATAATATTTTTAGTTTTTCCAAGGGTGCCCCTCTCCTCTCGTATAAATGGGCACCTCCTCCCTCTCTTCCTCACACCACTTTGAGCCTTCAAGATCAGAAAACCCCTTCCAAATTATCTTTTCCACTTCCCTAGAAACATCCTAGAGGTCCTGGACATCTTCAAAGACCAATTTTAGTGCCCTAAAAGAAGGACTCAAAGAGGAGCTTCAAAGAAGAGGTAATGTCCGTTACCAATTCATTCAACTTGATTTCATCTTCCATTTCATATTATTTAGTTGTTTCATTATGAAGTAATAACATAAGTATCACTCATATACTGATATGTTATTATAAGAATGAAACAACCCTATTTCACCATCTATCCATCCTACGGAAAATGAAATCACCGCGCGTGCGTACGTACAAAATACCGTCTCCACACCATGGTGTAATCTATTTTCCACCACCACCTTACTTGGATGTGTATAATGGTGTAAATAATTACTATATATGATTATTTTAAAGTGATATTTATTATTAAATATTATACATACACTCCAATACATTTCTAAGATCATTGGAACGATATCATCGCTCATGCGTACGTACGGAATACCATCTCCACGATGTGATGTGACTCGTTCTACATGATTTTCATTGCATAATGAATACATAAATGAATTTAGTGAATAAATATGATATGTATTACACTAATACCATTATTTAAATGATATATCTATAACCTAAAAATAAGAATATGAATTTATTCGACAAAACAGGAATAAGAACAAAAAGCAATAAACACACGAATAACAAGTAACAATGAAATATTACCAATAAGATTTAAGAATATGACCATATATGATATCATAAAAATAATTATGATTCTGGAATAAGTCGATAACATTATTTATATCATTATACAAGAGTTTCATACACTTACTAAGCAAATCGTACCTAAGGTAAGGGAAAATCTCGCAATCTCATTTTTATCCGAGATTGTTTATACTTCAGAATTTACTAGGGAATATTTGTCATCCACATACATGTTTCTTCAATATGTAATATTTATATCCTTATACAATTGTTTAAATCCAATTTTACCCTTCGGTTTGTTTTTAGTAAAAGATACGGAAGGAATCTATTGTCGTTTTTCGTACGAGGTACTTTTTGACTTTTCAGGCCAAAGTACGGGAAGAATGTTTTTTTAACTTATACGACATGAATGGATTTTTATAACATTATTTCCATGAAGCTTCCCTTACATGTTTTAAAGTTTATTTTTAATTAACTTCTTTTAGTTCAAAATTATATGACATGTTAAGAAAGGAAAATGTTTTTGAAGTAAAAAGGATATTTTCCTCAAAAATGGAGTTCAAGTGTTTTATCCAAATTATTTTCCATCTAAGATAATATAAGGTTCGATTTCTATCCCTATTTTTACATTGATTTGATTATGTTATGATGGAATTAATTTTATGATGTCCTTTTCTCTTTTATGGATTATGTTATGATGACGTGATGTTTAAGAATCCCATTTTTATTATATGGGTTATGATATGATGTATGGTTTATGATTTTGTGGCACACATAAGAATGGTATCATTATGAGAATGGTGGGACCTATATCTCTCTCCAATTAATTGGGTAAATATTTATATCTCATGAGATAGACATGGCTGGAACGGCAGGTTAAACCGGTTCAGTGAAACAGTACTAAAACGAGGAGTGAACTCATTTCAAAAATAGACTATGTCCGCTAAGATAGTCTTGGAAATGAGTCTTGACTACTAAGAAATGATTTTCTATGATTATGTGTGTATGCCAAAAATTTTAATGTTTTATATTATGATTATTGGTATTACATTTCACTACTATTATTTATCCCATGTTATGAAATTATGATTTCTTTTGCAGGTTAAGATTTCCAAAACGTTATGTTCTTATGTATATGATGTGATTGATATTTCTTTTGTTTAACCTTACTGAGAATTTGAGCTCACCCTTTTGTATGTTTTCTTTCCCCAGGTCAGGAAGAAGTTTATTAAGTATGATATTCCAAAACGGACTCTAGATAAGATGAAATAAATGGGAGACAATGTTGATGCTTTATGAACTAGTTGTTTATGTTTCCCAGTTTCTAAAGACACTATACCTATACGGTCCGTTCATGGTTTTGTTATATGTTGTAATAAGTGTACTTCAATTTTGAAATACTAAAAATGTATGTAAAGTATGGTTCGTTATTGTTGGTATCAGAGGAATGGTATAGTAAACCTTTGGATACTAGGATGTGAAAGCCTCAGTAAGAAACCTAAGGATATGTCTATGCATAGAACACAATCTTAGTTTTTTAGAAATGGACATGAAAAACCTATGATAAGACCTTAAGTGTGAAATTTTATTCTTGATTATGTGGTTTTCCAATTATAATTAGTGTTTCTCACACTATTCTTCTTGGTTTTAGTCAATTGATAGAACTCGAAGGAACCCTGTTAATGCAGAATGCGATGGGCAATGCAATGATTGTCCCCCTGAGCAACCAAACGTTATGGGAGCTGGAATGAATAATCTTGTAGCTATGATCACACAACTTTCTCAAGCTATGAATCATGTAGGACATCCAAAATAGAAAATGAAGGAGCAACATTTTATTGAATCCTTTATGAGGAAGCGTCCACCTTCATTCAGCGGGTCTACTGATCCATTAGTTGTTGAACAATGGATCAGTACCACTGGAAAGATATTTTCAGTTCATCAATGTTCTGAACATGATAAACTCATCTTATCAGTGTATAATTTGGAAGGAGATGCTGATCAATGGTGGAATCTTATCAAGAATATGAGGAAAATAGATGAAATTGAGTCCATGGAATGGGACAAGTTCATGAACTTATTTTTCAATAAGTACTTACCTCATATTCTTCGAAAAAAGATGGAGTAGGAGTTTCTTGAACTGATGCAAAAGGATGATGAATCTATTGGTACCTATGACAAAAATATTACATGACTTTCAAGGTACGCTTCTGGTATTATTGTCCAACCTGAGAGTAAGATCGATCGATTCTTTAGTGGATTAAAACCAAGACTTCGAAGGGAGTTAGAAATAAGGGACTTCAATAGCTAAGAGGAAATCGTTCGATGTGCTCTCAAAGTTGAGATGGAGATTGGAGTAACCCATCAGTCATATGGGTTTGATAAGAAGAGGAAAATGGAATTCAAATGGAAATCTAAATAGCACACTGAAATGAATATGAGCTTTCCCTTATGCTCAATGTTTGGAAAGAAACATGGAGGGAGTTGTCTTAAAGGGACATGTAAATGTTTCAAATGTGGAAAGGAAGGTCATTGGGCATTTTAATGTCGCAATGATGGGAAGAATATGTCTAGTGATGCGAACAAAGAAAAGACTACACAGAGTGCACCTCCTACAATTCAATGTTACAAGTGCAAGGAAATGAGGCATTATGCCAATCAATGCCCTATTCCAATGGTTGTTGATGATGATCGACGTCAACAAACTCTTAAGGCTAAAAACAAAGGAAAGTCACATGCAATTTCTATCAGCGATGTAGAGTACGATAACAATGTAGTGAAAGGTACACTTATCACCCACTCTAAAGTAGAAATTGTTTTAGTTGATTCTGGATCCACCCACTCATTTAAGGGTATCACCATATTACCTCAACAATTAGATGTTGAGTTAGTTGTGATAACTCTTAATGGCACAACAGTCACATGAAAAGTTTATAATTCTTCTCCGATTGAAGTTTGTGGGAAAGTGATTCCTACAAATCTTGTGATCCTTCCTATAGTGGAATTTGATGTCATTCTTGGCATGGATTGGATTTCATTATATGAATCTCATATCAATTTCCAAAGAAGGGAAGTCACATTTCATATTCCATATCAATCTATGATCATCTATCGATGCAAGGATGAACATAACCTTCCCATGTAAATTTATTCCATCTTATGGGTCTTGATTTCACTAAATTAAGGTTATATATCTCAAATGGTTGGTGAGAAAATCATGATTAATAATATGCTAATTGTACAAGAGTTAAGTGATGTCTTTCCGGAGGAAATACCGAGTCGTCCACCAAACCGTGATGTCGAGTTTTAAATAGAACTCATACCAGGTGCATTGCCTATTTCAACGAAACCTTTTATAATGGCCTTAATTAAGTTTCAGGAATTGAAAAAGATACTCCAAGATAATATTGATAAGGGAATCATAAGCCCTAGTGCGTCGCCTTGGGGACCACCTATTCTATTTATTAAGAAGAAAGATGGATCAATGATACTCTGCATTGATTATCGAGAACTTAACAAGATCACTATCAAGAAAAAATATCATCTCCCATGCATTGATGACTTATTTGACCAACTACGCGGAGCTCAATACTTTTCGAAGATTGATCTTCATTCAGGGTATCATAAATTAAGGGACAAAAGAGAGTATATTCCAAAGACGTATTTCCGTACAATGTATGGACACTATGAATTTATAGTGATTCCATTTGTTCTTACTAATTCCCTTGCTATCATCATGGATCTGATGAATAGAGTCTTTAGAGACTGTCTTGATCAGTTTGTGGTAGTCTTTATAGACGATATTTTTGTCTATTTGAAGAGAAAAGATGAACATGAAGATCACTTGATAATTGTATTGAAGACCCTGGGAAAAAATAATATTTTTGGAAAATTTACCAAGTGTGAATTTTGGGTTACAAATTTGTATTTTTGGGTCACATAATCTCAAAAGTGGGGATATCTATAGATCCAGCAAAAATAGAGGTTATCGAAAGATGGTCGAGACCAACAACAATAACTGAGATCCGAAGTTTTCTTGGTTTGGATGGATATTATCGACGTTTTGGGAATGATTTTTCATGATTATCTAATCCACTCACCAAGTTGACTCAGAAAGGAGTTATGTTTGTTTGGATAGAGGAATGTGAAGAGAATTTCAAGGAGTTGAAAAGAAGGTTATGCAGTGCACCTGTACTCACACTTCCTTGTAGTGGAGAAAGGTTTGTGATCTACAGTGATGAATCCAAGAATGGATTGGGGTGTTTTCTCAGGAAAAATTATATGGTGATAGCTTATGCCTCATGACAGTTGAAAATCCATGATAAAAATTACCCAACTCATGATTTGGATTTAGCTGCGGTAATCTTTTCATTAAAGATTTGGATGCATCATCTTTATCGAGAAAGCTGTGACATTTATACTGATCATAAAAGTTTAATGTATATTTTCACACAATAAGAGCTGAATATTTTCCATAGAAGATGGTTGGAGCTGATTAAGGATTATGACTGCTCAATTCATTACCACCCTGGGAAAGAAAAAAAGATGGCATATGCATTAAGTCAACAAGACCATACTAGCATATCCATGATGAGGATCACAAAAGATCCAATATTTATGGATGTACAAATGATGGATCATGGAATTATAATGGAAGGGGAAAGATCTTATCTTTCTCAAATGAATGTTCAACCATCTAGACATGTGAATATTAAAGAGGCACAGAAAGGAGATGTAGATTTACTAAAGAAGGTGATAAATGTTCCTGAATTCAACCTTGATTGTGATGGGATAATAAAGTTCAGGAATCGGGTTTGTGTTCCTCCCATCCCAGAATTAAAGAATGAGTTGCTGGATGAGGATCATAGTTCTTCATTCTCTATTCATCATGGAAGCACGAATATGTATAGGGACCTGAAAGAGAACTTTTGGTGGGATGGCATGAAAATATATGTTGCTAAATATGTCTCTCGATTCTTGGTTGGTCCGCAAGTTAAAGCTGAGAGACATAAGTCTAAGGGGATGTTAAAACTATTACCCATACCAGAATAGAAATGGGAAAACATCACTATGGACTTTGTCACCAGATGTCATAAAACATCCAAAGGCAATAATGCTATCTGGGTCATAGTTGATCATCTTACGAAGTCGTCACACTTCATTTCTATTAGTGAAGATTTTTCTCTTGATCAGCGATCCAGGATATATGTAAAGGAAGTGGTAAGATTTCATGGAGTACCACATTACATTATATCTGATTGGGATTTAAGGTTTACCGCAAAATTATGGCGATGTCTTTAGCATGCTCTAGATACAGAGTTGAGTTTCTGCACTGCTTATCATCCTCAGACATATGATCAGTCTAAGAGGACAATTCAACCTCTAGAAGATACATTGAGAGCTTGATCTATGGATTTCAAAGGTGGTTGGGATCAACACCTATATTTGGTTGAATTTTCTTATAATAACAGATTTCAGTCCAGTATTCAGATGGCTCCTTATAATGCCCTCTATGGATAGAAATGAAGAACTCCAACTTGCTGGGATGAAGGTGGGGAAATAAAGCTATTAGGACCTGATCTTGTTGATGAGATGGCAGAAAAGGTCAGATCTATTCAACAACACATAAGAGCAGCACAGAGTCGACAAAAAAGTTATGCCAACAACAAAAGAAATGACATAGAGTTTGAAGTGGGTGATAATGTGTTCTTACGAATATCTCCCAGGAAGAGGGTCATGATATTTGGAAAGAAGGGTAAGCTGAGCCCTAGGTATATCGGTCCTTCGAAATACTAGATCGTGTTGGGAAGGTAGCTTACCGATTGGAACTTCCATCAAATCTTTCTCAAGTTCACGATGTGTTCCATGTATCTCTCCTGATAAAGTACATACCTGATCCTTCACATGTACTCAGCTCAGAAGTTTTACCGCTGGAGCAAGATCTTTCTTATGAAGAACAGCCGATAGAGATTATGGATCATAGCGAAAAATTCCTACGGAACAAGACCACTAGCTTGGTGATAGTCTTATATAGGAACCACCAATTAGAAGAATCTACATGGGAGCTTGAGGATATGATGAGAGAGAGGTATCCTCATCTTTTTTTTACAAAGTGACGAATATCGAGGGCGAAATTTATTTTAAGGGGGGTAGAATGTAACACTGGAGACTTTTATGAGAAATATTGTGTTTTTATGTTATATAAATCATCAAAGTAATCTTTCACTACACAAAATACTATATTGTCTTGCTTTACACGCAATCACGACCTTCCTCGATAGTTGGCGTCGTACGCAATACTGAGTTTCACTAAACAAAGATATAATATTAAAATATTATTAAAACTAGCCGTTATGAATAGTAATACCCACCTTTTGAAATTTGGTAAATTTTATTTTCCAAAATGGACTTAATTTTTGGATTCGGAATATCAAAATTATCCTAGGGTGAAATTTTTGTATTTTTCTGAAAACTTTCATTTTTTGATGATTAGTGAAAACACTAGGTTACTATTTAAAAACCGACTCTTTATTTTAATAATTATTTATTTTATTTAAATTTATTTTAGATCAAAATTGATACATAATACCTATATAAGTTCAATGCAATTCATTGGAGTCATTTTATAATAATTTTAGATATATAAAAATTTTATTGAACTTTTCACCATCTTTTACCCACCTCCTAGGAGAATTTTCAAATTCACATAAAACATAATTTTACTGCTCTTGTGAGTGGAATTCCAAAAATCCGAGAGACACGGTTAATATCAAGGAATAAAATGTGGTTCAATGAGATGAAAATAAAATTTGGTGAATAGTAACTTTTTACTTTTTTTTACCACGGTTAAAAGTAAATTTGGTAATTAAGGGTAAAAATAATATTATTATTACCTTAACACATGTCATAATTCTATTGGATAAGTTTAATTCGACCAAAAAAAACCTTTGGAATAAAATATGACCATTTAGGCCAACATGGATTAGATTAGGACATTTATTATTAATGTTTTTAAAGAAGGGATAAAATAGTTAAAATCAATGTTTAATAACTAAATCATTTTTAATATAGGCTTATAAATGAGATAAGTTCAACTATAAATATTAATTATAAAGCTAAAAATATTTCCTACATAATGGTATTTTATTTTTAATTTTTAGACATTAAATAATTTAATTTATTTATGACACAATAATGATGTAGTAATTATATTAGTAATTAAATATTGACATAATTGATGTAATAAATACCCAAATAAAGGTAATTTGAGACTTTTTATCAATTCAAATAATTTTATAAGTTAATATGGCGTGTTATTATTGAATTAGTTAATTTATTTAGCTCTAATTGTTCTGTTATGATTTTCAGAAAAATCAATTACCAAATAGTGTCAAAATTGAAATAAAATAGTTTTTAAAACAAATATTATATTATTAATTGTTATTTTATTCCTAAAAAGCTAAGGCTCGTCCAAATGACTTATATAAGGTTATATATATTAATAATAAACCCTTTGGGGTTAGTTTGGCTTGTTATAGTATGTTTATTAGCCTTATCGTTTAAGAAAACAAGATGACACGGTAAAAGTTAAATTATCTAACTTAAAGTTAAATCTAAATGATAAGGATACAATAGATACCTAAACATATTTAAATTATATTTTATGAGAGGATTTAGACCCACCCCCACATTATATTCAAAATAAATCAATTTCGAGCTATTAAAAACTGAATATGAAATTATAATAAAATAATATTTTTAGTTTTTACAAAGATGCCCCTCTTCTCCCTTATAAAAGGGCACCTCCTCCCTCTCTTCATCACCCCACTTTGAGCCTTCAAGATCGGCCAAACCCTAAAAAATTCTCTTCTCCACTTCCCTAGAAACATCCTATAGGTCCTGGTCTTTTTAAAAGACCAATATTTATTGCCCTAAAAGGAGGACTCAAAGAGGCGCTTCAAAGAAGAGGTAATGTCTGTTACAGATTCTTTCATCATTATTTCTTCTTCCACTTCTTCTTCATTAGTTGTTTAATTATGAAGTAATTTAATCAGTATCACTCATATACTGATATGTTATTATAAGTATGAAAATAACCTATTTCACCATCAATCTATCCTATGGAAAATGAAATCACTGCGCGTGCGTACGTACGAAATACCGTCTCTACACCGTGGTGTAATCTATTTTCCACCACCACCTTAGGTGGATGGGTATAACAGTGTAAATAACAACTATATAGGATTATTGTAAAGTGATATTGATTATGAAATAGAATACATACACTCCAATAAAATTACATGATCATGGGAATGATATCATCACTCCTGTGAATGTACGGAATACCGCCCCTACGATGTGATGCGACTTGTTCTACATGATTTTCATTGCATAATGGTTACATAAATGAATTGAGTTAATAAATATTACATGTATTACACTAATAAAATTCTGGAAATGAGGTATCTATACCCTAAAAATAAGAATAAGAATTTATTCGACAAAACACGCATAACAATAAAAGGCAATAAACACACGAATAACAAGTAACAATGAAATATTACTAATAAGAAGCTAAGAATATGACCATATATGATATCATAAAAATAATAATGATTCTGGAATAAGTCAATAAAATTATTTAAATAATTATACAGGAGGTTCGGACACTTATGAAACAAATCGGACCTAAGGTAAGGGAAAATATCGCAATCTCATTTTTATCCAAGATCGTTTATACTTCAGAATTTACTGTGGAATATTTATCATCCACGTCCATGTTTCCTTAATATGTAATATTTATATCCTTATACAATTTTTTATACTTCAGAATCCACACATCCCCACTTTATCTTCGATATAAATCAATTTGGAGCTATTAAAAACCGAATATGACTTTATAATAAAATAATATTTTTTGTTTTTCCAAAGGTGCCCCTCTCCTCCATTATAAATGGGAACCTCCTCCCTCTCTTCCTCACACCACTTTGAGCCTTCAAGCTCGGAAAAACCATGAAAAATTCTCTTCTCCACTTCCCTAGAAACATCCTAGAGGTCCTGGACTTCTTCAAAGACAAATTTTAGTGCCCTAAAAGAAGGTCTCAAAGAGGCTCTTCAAAGAAGAGGTAATGTCCGTTACCGATTCTTTCAACTTTATTTCATCTTCCACTTCTTATTTTTTAGTTGTTTCATTATAAAGTAATAACATAAGTATCACTCATATACTGATCTTTTATTATAATTATGAAAAAACCCTATTTCACCATCTATCCATCCTACGGAAAATGAAATCACCGCGCGTGCATACGTACAGAATACCGTCTCCACGCCATGGTGTAATCTATTTTCCACCACCACCTTACATGGAATGGTATAATGGTGTAAATAATTACTATATATGGTTATTGTAAAGTGATATTTATTATGAAATATTATACATACACTCCAATACATTTCCACGATCATGGGAACGATATCATCGCTCGTGCGTACATACGGAATACCGTCTCCACGATGTGATGCGACTCGTTTTACATGATTTTCATTGCATAATGAATACATAAATGAATTGAGTGAATAAATATGATATGTATTACACTAATACCATTATTTAAATGAGGTATCTATAACCTAATAATAACAATATGAATTTATTTGACAAAATAGGAATAAGAACAAAAAGCAATAAACACGCGAATAACAAGTAACAATGAAATATTACTAACAAGATGCTAAGAATATGACCATATATGATATCATAAAAATAAGTATGATTCTGTAATAAGTCAATAACAATATTTAAATCATTATTCAAGAGTTTCAGACACTTACGAAGCAAATCAGACCTAAGGTAAGGGAAAATCTCGCAATCTCATTTTTATCCGAGATTGTTTATACTTCAGAATTTACTGGGGAATATTTATCATCCACATCCATGTTTCCTCAATATGTAATATTTATATCCTTCTAAAAAATTTTTAATCCATTTTTACACTTAGGTGATTTTTTAGTAAAAGATATGGAAGGAATCAATTGTCTTTTTTCGTACGAGGTACTTTTTGACTTTTGAGGCCAAATTACGGGAAGAATGTTTTTTAACTTATACGACATGAATGGATTTTTAGAAAATTATTTCCATGAAGCTTCCTTTACAAGTTTTAAAGTTTATTTTTAATTAAATTCTTTTAGTTCAAAATTATATGACATGTTAAGAAAGGAAAATGTTTTTGAAGTAAAAAGTATATTTTCCTCAAGAATGGAGTTCAAGTGTTTTATCAAATTTATTTTCCATATAAGATAATATAAGGTTCTATTTCTATCCCTATTTTTACATTTATTTGATTTTGTTATCATGGAATTACTTTTATTATTTCATTTTATCATTTTATGGATTATGTTATGATTACGAGATGTTTAAGAATCCCATTTTTATTACATGGGTTATGCTATGATGTATGGTTTATGAATTTGTGGCACACATAATAATGATATCATTATGAGATGGGTGGGACCCATATCTACATCCAATGAATTGGGTAAAGATTTATATCTCATGAGATAGACATGTATGTAATGGATGGTTAAACCGGTTTAGTGAAATAGGACTGAAAAGAGGAGTGAAATCGGTTCAGAAATGGACTTTGTCCGCTATGATAGTTCTGGCAATGAGTCTTGACTACTAAGAAATGATTTTCTATGATTATGTGTGTATGCCAAAAAGTATCATGTTTTATGTTATGATTATTGGGATTAAATTTCAATATTATTATTTATCCCATGTTATGAAATTATGATTTCTTTTGCAGGTTATGATTTCCAAAACGATATGTTCTTATGAATATGATGTGATTGTTATTTCTTTTGTTTACCCTTACCGAGAATTTGAGCTCTCCCTT
Source organism: Viscum album (assembly GCA_963277665.1). Taxonomy (NCBI): domain Eukaryota; kingdom Viridiplantae; phylum Streptophyta; class Magnoliopsida; order Santalales; family Viscaceae; genus Viscum; species Viscum album. The sequence goes on along the minus strand of OY728142.1, from coordinate 1,253,965,579 downwards.
TTGTATGTTTTATTTCCACAGGTCAGGAAGAAGGTTATTAAGTAGGATATTCTAAAACAGACTCTAGATATGATGAAATAAATGAGAGACAGTGTATATGCTTTATGAACCAGTTGTTAATGTTTCCCAGTTTCTAAAGACACTATACTTATACGGTCCATTCATTTTTTTGTTATATGTTGTAATAAGTGTACATAAATTTTGAAGTACTAACAATGTATGTAAAGTAATGGTCGTTATAAAAAATGAGAAAAAAATCCAATTTTATGCATAAAATACTCTAATATTCTTAAAAGGGGGTTTTACTATCTTTTGATGGTGTTTCATTTTTAAATATATTTTTCTTCACTTTTTTATGTTCTATTTGAAAACATAAACTTTTTATTTGGATGTGGGACATAAAAATTTATAATGGTATAATTACTAGTATTTTTATAACAATATTTATATTTTAAATAATAGTGAGAAATACAACATGTTATTTCAAAAAAAATCATCTAATATATTTATATGGAAAGATTATCCATTTATATAGTTTTAAGTAATAATTAGTTGATTTTTTTATAACATAATATAGTGTAGTTCATTTGATCCAATTTCAAATTGAAATTAAATATAAGTACAATGTGAACATTTAAACTTTTTACCTAAAATCCATTTTTCATGTGCCATAAAAAATATTAATGTTAATACTAATTTAACCACTTTGGTGAATTGAAATTTCAAAAACAGAAATACATTGTAGTAATAAATATGAAATATGTGATCTAATAGGATCAATTTTTTTGTAAATACTAACATTAGTATTTTATTTACCAAGGTTTAAGGTAAATAGAGAAATTAAATGTTAAATTAATATCATACATATCCTAACAATTGTTATAATATTATTAGATGAGTTATTATTTACCACAAGAATCATATGACCTAAATTGTGGCATATAAAAGCCACATGGGCGTGATTATAACGTTTATAACATTAAGTTAAATGAAAATTATGTCAAAAATATATTTAATATTACTAAAAAAAATTAATATGGGGTTATAAAAGTGATATCTTTGACTATGAATTTAATTAGATGGATAAAATGATCATCTACATCTTAATAATTTATTTATAAATTTTATGAATTACAAAATCAATTTAATTATGACACAATAATGATGCAGTAATATAATTACTAAATAATTAATCAAATAAATGATATTAATAATATTAAATAAATATAATTTGAAATATTTTATGCAATCCACGAATTTTTTGTAGTAGTTTTTCATATTATAGATGATTTTTTTAAAGGAATCAAGTTTTTATGATTCTTTAAACTCTAGTATTGTATAGTGTCAAAAATTAAATAACTAATAACTTACATATAAAATGTATAACCAACTTGTATGAAATTTATAAAAATCCAAAATTTGACCAAAAAATTTAGATAAGTCCAAAAAATGACATTAATGACCCATTCACTTGTCATTTGGCATGATTTAGTAATTATTTTAACTCTCAAAGTGTAAATTACTTGATAAAATGGTACTAGTTAAATAAAATTAAAACAAAAGGATAAGGATTATGAATTCATCATAACAAGTCTAATTACGATTATATTCTTACATTTCAACCCATAATTATCAGATATTCTAACTAAATAAGTTTGAACCCATTTGGAATTTAAATTCAATTTATATTAATTTAATACATTTCATAATACCTAGGTTTCCCCCTCACCTCTGCTATGATAATGAATCCATTAATCTCTATTACTCACAACACCAATAACTTTTGGTTCGGACAAGATCTACCGAAAACTATTCCTAGAATCCCTCACCACATTCTTGAGGCATTAGGTTTGGAATAAACCCTTATTAGGGGTATTAAGGTGTCAGGAATGGGGATCATCAGAAGGATATGTAATGATTTTATTTAATTGTTTCTATTTTATTTATTATTTCACTTCCTTCAAATCGGCTTCTTTCTATATGAAATAATAACTCTAGAATCCTAAATAAAATGTGATGTTATCATGATAATACTATCACTTATGTCCATCTCTAATTCATTGAAATATTATTTTTTCCTTGATGAAATAATAACTCCATTATTCTCAATTCTCAGAGATTTTATCATGATAATATCATCACCTAAGTCCATATCAAATTCCATTAAATAGGAAAGGAATTAATCATTTATGAATACATGTAAACTATCCCCGCCACGAACCGATAAAATTCATTTTTCATAATTTTCTCCCATGACTAGTTATAATAATATAAATAATATTCATATTTTATATTGATGAAATAGTTGTCAATCTATGATAATACAATATCAATTACGTTCTTACTTTCCTTAAATAAAGAAAAGATAATGATGTTTGTGAATACGTTTGAACTATCACCTCTACAATGTGATGTGACTCATTTTTACTCTTTAAATCACTTTTATGACATATATATATATAAGTATATTTAAATCATAAATATGATATTAATTATTTTCTAATCATTATGAAAATATAAAATAATACATAACTTCCTTCCATAACGATCAATGAAAAATGTGACACTTTACCCATGTGTACATAAGGATTACCATGTTCACGATTATAATGTTGTTAATATTTCATATCAACTATTTATAGTTTTATTTAAAGTTATAATATATGTAGAAAGATGATAGTAATATCACTAATGTTCTTTTGGAGAGGAAGGACTTCTGACAACATGAACTATTGACATCGTACCAATTTTATCTTTAACTCGAGTACCAGATATAAAAAAACAACCTATATGAATATAAATAAATAAGAAGTTCATATATCATGTTATTTAGGGAAATAAAATGAATAATTAACATGAAAATTTTTGTAAAGCAAGTAAAAATTAACCTATATTACTATTCACGAAGATGAAGATTGTACGAGATGATTCAAACTATTGTTAACGGAATTCATCTCAATCTCCTTCCATTGAGATATATTTTGGTATTATACACCACCTCCTTTAATAAAGAGTATAATCAACCCCTATAATTGTAATTAATTCCATGTTTTTCAAAATGATTCTTTTTATATAAATCATTTCACTTTTTTCACAAAATGAAAGAAGAAATGGTTTGTTAATGTATGTGGCGATAACAACTTCTCTTCCACCATAACCATTATTTGATATTTGGAGTCCTTTATAAGACATAATGTTTTTAAGGGGAAAATAAATACCTTATTACCTTTTTAGTGTTGTGGTATTGAAAATGTGTTTTAATGTTGGTTGACAAATTTAATATCTTGAAATCATTTCTTGGGATTTCAAAAGAAATTTTATGAATAAGACGTATATAGTAAAAATATTTTAGGTGTAATTATTATATAATGGTAGATGGAAATTTTTTGGCTGGCTACATGATAAACCAAAGATGGTTGGTTATTTGGTAAAACAATGATAGGAGGTTCTATGATAAATCAAGTACGGGTGGTTACATTCTAACCCCCAATGCATTGGGTATGGAAGATGGAGGTATGACTATTCAATTAAGTTATATGTGTGGATTTTAACTTAATGGTAATCCCATTAATGTATGAGTATGTCCTATGTTTATTATATATGTTATATATTGCATTATATAGGGTTTTAAGGCAATCTTTTGATGATATAAATTTTATGAAATGAGCATATGTTCGATTAAATTTATTTACTACATAATTAACTTGAAATGCAATACATTATGATAATGTATTCATGGATTACATGTTTATTCCAGACAAACAGTTTTCTTTATTTGTTTATCCCTTACTGATCTTTTTATGATCATCCCAGGTTTTTATATTTTTTTCACATTTCTAAACGAATAATAAATTTAATGATGGGATTAAGGAAAACATATGATTTTTAAAAATGAAACGAAACCATGTGTTCTTTTTAAATGTTTTTTGTTTTTTTTTAAAAAATGGATTGTGTGTTGAAGTGTCTACATTATAACATTTATGTTTTTATGTATGAGTTATGTCCAAATTCTCTTAAGATCCAAAATCAAAATGATCTTCAATGTGATATAATGTCAAATTATTAATATAACTCAATATTATGTTATTTTTATGTCTAGGGCCATATAATTATATCCTAAATAAGGTAAAAAAACTCAAAATTCATTATTTCATTTGATATTGTGTTTAGATAATAAATTTCCCAAGAATCCAAAAAATCCCCACATAGAATGCTGTTAAAATCTCAACACTTTCAAAAAAGAAAAAGGAATCTTGTCATTGACCATGTATTTTAAAATAACATCAACCACTATTTACGAAAACATTACTATGATTAATATGCATCCCATGAGATTAAAAATAAAAGACATTTATTCTCGATTGGTTTTATGGTTATAATGGAAACCTGAAATGATTTTTTATTTAATTGTTTGAAGAACAAAAAAATTCAAATGAAAACACAACGAAAAGAAATCATAATGAGGCTACCCAAATTTCCATCACCATCCACACAAAAAAATGAATCTGCACAATTGAATTAATTCACTATTATATAGTATATGTAAGAAATAAAATATCAAGAATAAATATAATTTAGTTTATTTTACAACAATTTGTGCTGATTTATGAACCTATTTATCAACATATAAAACCTATAATTTAAAAAAATGTTACTTAAAATTAATTACATCAATAAATTGTATATGTAAAAATAAATATCGGTTATTCCCTCAAGAGGTGTTATGTTTATGATACCTATTGCATGGAAATTTTACAGATGACCCCAATATATATGATGATGTAGTTTTTTTCACTAAAAATAGAAAATGTTATTTCTCTCATTATCGATAATATGATACCATTATTGGAGACCCCTAAGAAAATAGAATAATTTTTCCCACCCAGTAATTGGAGAATGAAAGAAGTATCCATTTTGGGAGGGGAAATAAGGAAGGGGAACTCCTAATCATCTTTTAATTTGTTCTCCTCTAGTATATGTGTTCAGGATATAGGGGAGGTACTCATGTCACCATGATATCATTGACCTCTTATTCTTCTTGAACCACCATCACATGTGTAATTTTCTTGAAAAGATTTTTTCATAGATTCAAAATTACCAATTTTGTATAAAAATCCTGATTAAATTATTTAAAATTTTCATTTAATAAATGATAAAATATAAATAATTTCAATGTTCATGATCCCACTCATAGTTATTTGTTTTAAGTTAGGTTTTAAATACCTTAGAACTTTTTCATCATCTAATTCATACACCATCTTATCTTTTATGGAGGTCAGTCCATACTCATCGTCATCACATACCATTGAATGCGTGTCTGCTGATTCTACAAAATAATCATGGTTATTAAATAATCATTAATAAAAATGTAAAATGAATAAATATGGATCCAATGTTATGTCCAAACCATTTAGTATATCAAAATTATTTTTATGTTCTTCTTGGAAGACTATTGGGACGTTTTATGATATTTTTGGGAGGGAATAATTTTGAAATGTATCCACCACCTACCTATTATCTTCATCAATTATAAGTATGTATTTTGAATATTTTTCCTCATGTTTATGTAGTTAATATAAATGTTATGTGATTTCAATGTGTCCATTATCCTAGGGAAAAATCTACTTTAACTTCATATCTTGTTTAGGGTCTATAATAAATCATTTAACCAATTATCCCTACAAGTAGACATGTGGATCCGTCTTAATTGATCAAAAAAATTCAACTTATTTTTGTAAAATATGTAATAGAAACAAAATGAATTCAATGACTAATAATATTATTAATGAAAATAATAGTTGAATCATTTTTTAAAAGTGGTTGATGGAAACATTTTCCTCTGGAGAAATAGAGTTTATTTGATTAGAGTTGTCATAAACTATCCCATAATATTTTTTGTTTGTTAGTAGTAAATTGAAAAAACTACGTAATTATCATGAAGATGAAATGAATTAAGAATACCAAAATATTTTTTATAAATAAAAATAATCCAAAATAGGATCAAATTAAGGGAAGAAGAAAATAATTTCTATAAAAACTTCTATGTGAAAAGGCATATTCAATCTAATATAACCCTTCATTAATCATTAATAATTTCATTTAATGTTTATATAATTATATCATGGTTACATAATTGTTTAACACTAATCCCAATGGATGAAAACACGACAAAAAGTTTTTTTAAATAAATAAATTCTATGAAAACATCATGATTTTCATTCATGACACCCTTCTTTGATTGTATTCCCAATGCCAGCATTTGATCAAGGAAAACATACCGTAGCACCTCCCATTTCGAAATAATATTTTTTTATTTAATTATAATAAATAAATTTTAATGTATCCAAATATGATTATATATGATAATATATTTTTTCACAACCTTGATTAACACAATATTGACATTATGGTCAATGTGCCAATTGTTTTATTGATCCTTTATTTAAAAAATCATTTCATTAACCATTGTTTATTGAATTATATTGTGTAAATATATTCATAATGATGAATTATGGGGTTAATATTTTTACTGGACATGAAAAATAACTATTATACCGTAGGGGTAATTATCATCATGGAGTCATTTTTCTAAGAAATAATTTGAAAGGGTATTCCCAATCCCATATCTATTCGTAGATAGAAGCAAAAAAGTAGAAAATGAAAAAGAATGAAAGGGAAGGAAAAAATGATGTTTTTATAAAAAATTGTGATTTCATGAAAAAATAAAGCGACCAATTTATTATATAGTCACACTAAGATGGGATTGTGTGATTACTGTGTGACTTATTTTAATGAATTTATTTAATTTTCAAAGATATCATTCAAATTCAATTCTTTATATCTTGTTATGAATAGTAGGTCATATATATAGTGAAAAATGTAAATTAAACACAACACAAGTTATTCTTATAATGTATGATCCCAATACCTACTACCATCCATTTGGATATACCTTAAAAATTAATTATCCACTCTAATATTGTTATCATTTACAATAGATTAGGGATTAAAAAAGTTTTACACCTCAGTAGATGATCCTATAATTGATCCTTATTATAACCCTTGGTAATAAAACTCTTATATGTTTGTTGGTTATACTCACCATACACTTCTCTTCTTTTGGAATGGTTATACCCCTAATCTCAATCCCTTATAGTAACTAGTTATACCCTCCCCCCAATGATACACATTTTTCTAGTCATGATGATTTTGTAGTAGAAAGTCAAATTTATTATTTACATTGATCTCCCTGCATAAGAATAATGGATCTCCTCCACTTTTGTAAACCATCATGTAGATTCGATATCCAATGATTTGGTATGTTGGTCTTACTCAATAATTTTGATCATCTGTATATGATTAGATTCCTTAGTGCACCTATTATTCCGTAATTATTAGGTCTTTTGTGAATTTTTCAACATCAATAAAATGTTTGCATTTTAGGTACACACATTCAAAATATTTATCCAATATTTATTTTTCATCATATTAATTGCATTATCAACTCAATAACACCAAATTTATGTGGAATATTATTTGTCAAAACCATAGAACATATAAAATAGTATTCTTATTATTTTTGGTGTATTTTATCCATTTCCATTTTAGGTTTCTCAATTTCTTTTGAATTTACATATTCATGCATGTGGTATTACAATTTTATTACATGAACACATATTCAATTATTCTTCTTTAGGAAAATAATTATAGAATCACCTGGAACACACTTATATTAAAAAATTAGTGATGTCTAAGATCATTAGTATTATTCAAGAGAAGTGAATTCTATATATCATCCTTGTATTACAAAATAGTGTTCTTAGAAACAATAAAAGTATTCAAATTGGTAGTTAGCCTTTGAAACATCCTACCCCTATCCATTTCCTTCAGTCAAGGTTGAGGGGCTACTTGGCCTTATGAAATATCCCCAATGATCCAAATGATTGAAATAAATGATGAGGTATTTATGAACGGGGGGGGGGATGATTTTCCCTTTTAAATAAAAACAACCATCCAAAAATACCATTACCCAAATAAACTAAATGATTCATGTCAAAAATTTATTATAAATCAACGATACTATGATGACAAAAATAAAAATCCATATAATGCCATATTAATGTACCAAGTGGAATAGTAAAATGAAGAAACTCAAGACATAACAACAAATCAGTACAGGTCATGCCTAGATCCATGATCAAAAACCTAAATTTCCCATGAATCATGATAAAACACTAAATAAATTTATTATTTTCATTTACCCATGCCTCAAAATACAACATCTGTAAAATAACACAAGTGAAAAAATGGGGGTGAGCAATAATACTCTATAGGATTTCCCAAAATGATATTCCTACTCACACCACTGGGATAAAACTAGTTGTCACATTTGTATTAAAAAAATTATATTACACAATTAATGAAGTGAAATAATATCTAGAAAGAGAATCACACCCTAAATGAAAATAGCTTTTAAAATAAACACACATTCAATAGAAATAAACCAAACAAATATTTACAAATTTCCCCATTTATTGTTCACATAACCCATTTTATCTCATGTGACCAAAGGCATAACTCAACAATACAAACACTTCAACCCCATGAGCCTAATGTTATCGTCGATGATTGAACATCATGTCTAACTCATCCCCCTTTTATTTTCGTACTTCACCCCATATTACAATCCTTTTACGGTGGTACTTCATGCCCATTATCTATCCTGTCTGATATCATATTCTGACAATATATCAAACATTATTTTCCAAAAAAAATCAATACATTAAATCAAATAACATTTCAATCCATTATAAAAAAACTCATTTATTCCATACATCATTTGAATATAACAACATTTTGTTGGATTGAGTTGAGGTGGATGTGCTACTTGGATTTAAGCGACATCCCTAATGTGCCAAAGGATGGAAATAAATACTGATGGATTTTTGATCAGTGGGAGATGATTTTCTGTTTGAAATGAAAACAACCAAATAAACATGACATTATTAAAATAAATTACATGATGTGTGTCAACAATGTTCTAAATTAAACCACGTTCCAAAGAAAATAATACAAATACATACTAATAATAAGTTATAGTACAAAGTGGAAGAATAAAACATTAAAACATAGGATGAAATTAAATAACACCACAACCCATGTAAGGACCCACATTCAAACTCCCCAACTTCCCATAATTAACGATGTACCACTAAAAAATGAGATGCATTTCACTTACCCGTGCCACAAAATAGAACATCTGGAAAAGCACCTAAGTTCCAAAGTAGGGGGTGAGAAATAATAATATGTAGGCTTTACCCAAATGACGTCCCTAATCACACCACATGGATAGACCATATTAAAAAATTTATAAAGAAAATTTATATAAAAAAATAATTTAGTGAAACAGTTTCCAAAATTCGAAACATACCCTATCCCAAAATAGGTTTTAGAAATAAACACATTTTTTTTGAAACATACCAAACATGTAATTACCCATTTCAAAATTTCATGTTATCATAACCCATTTAATCTAACATGACCTCAAACCTTTATCAACCATTCACACGCTTCAAACACTGAAGCTCGGTATTACCATTGATAGTGGAATATGACAGTCAATCCCATCACCATTTAATTGAGGTACTCCTTAACCATTATCCCTCCTATAAAATATATTTTTTCAAAGACATATCAACCAACACATTCCAAACCAAATAAACCATTTAAGACAAACAAAAATTTAACCCAGTATGCCAATTTCATTTTTGACAACATCATTTAAATAAAACATCATTTTTATTAAAACCCATTTTTCAAACAATTAATATAAATTAAACCAAGAAACCGACCATAAAATCATCATTTTAAAATCCAACAACCACTCACAATACGCAAACATATCATATTTTATTAAAATCCCCAAATAATCATGAAATATATATCAACCAAGCATCACAAAAAAATTCGTTATCAACTTCAAGAAAAAAATTTAATTTATAATAAATAATACTAGTAATTGTAAGAGTATTTGATTGTGAAGTTATATACCTCTAGGGGTTTAGAAAAAAAATTAATAACAACACCAAATGCTCATAAAATAAGGGTGAAAACTCCACAAATACACCTTATATTCCATCCCCTAGCATCGACAAGGCCAAAACTTGTGATTATTAACGTAAAAACCCCATGATATAACTGTGATTGGTGTAGATCTAAGAAAACATGACAATAACAATTATATGACAAAGAAAAAGAATGAAACTACCATGAAGGTATATTTAATAAGGATAATTCAGCTTTACCACACCCTGAACACCCTTCTAATTGCTTCCAAAATGACTGGGATAGGTTCCCTAACCTTGGAGAAGATGACATATAATGTGAGGGAATGTTGGGAGAAAAAATAGATTGTTTGGGGTTAATCCTAACCGACCATTATTTTTTAAAACCACGTTTTATCATGTATAGTGTTTAGCATCACAGTTAGAGAAAATCGTGTGCTGACCGTGTGCCTACTACTACCCCAAAGGGAACCTCACATGGTTGGCCCACAATGTAAGATAAATAATGCACCAACCATGTGAAATCCTAGGGTCTCAAGTAGCATGATTTATATAGGGTGGCCACACATTTTGGTAAATTTTTTTCCTTATCCATGAACCCTCACGGTGCACTCTTTCACATTGTGCATATTTTCTTGGTGATGTTGCACAGTTTTCACTATCCGTACTCAAACTAAACACCATTAAAAGATCCTTGAATCCTTTCCAAAAATATTCCAAAATATCTGAGAAATTTCCCAACAACTTTATACACATAAAATGCATAAATATGGTTAGAATCCAAAACATTAGTTCTACAACCTCTTATTTTTGATATACAACAATCTTCAAAAAAAACTTATTATTTTAGAATCTATTTAGAGTGAAATTAGAATGTCTTGAGGCCACTGAATTTCTTACCTCATGATAGAAGAGAGTCCTTCTCATAAATCATCCTCAAAAAACAAGGTTGTTTTGGATTTTCTAATTTTCACTAGAAAATAAGAGGATCAAATTGAATGGTAGTAGTATCTAAAGGATCATTCCACCATCCTTATTAATATATTATGACCATCGAATATCCTTTGTTAATCAACCACATTATCCTAGGAAACATATGTGGTGTTATGGACATATTTATGATTTTGTTAAATGATTCATGTTATAAATATTGTATATTACTGAATATATTTATGATTATAAAATATTCTAATATTTAAAAAGGTAATGATTCATATTAATAGTGATTTTTTATATGAATATGATGATCATTTCATTCTAATTTATATCTTGAGATCATCCTTGAATTATATATTCATTAAAATACTGATCTATCTTTGTATCATTCCCTTATAGTAAAACTTTCATTAACCTGATTAAACATGAACTATGAAGAATTAATTTGTAGAGGTTCATCATCACATCACATTAAAAACTCATCATCAAAGATACCATGGAACCATAACATTCTGTCCTCAAAATTCATCCCTAAACTACAATGAATAGTCACTCATTGGAGGGATGGAAGATAATACAATATCTAAGATTTCCCTAATGGTATAGAATAATTATATTTACTTACATGAATTTTTCAAAAACATTATTACCTAATGAAATATGTGAGACACTTACCACGTCCCATATCAGTATTGTGAATGATCTATTGATCATTAATTATAGTAATAATTTCAATTTCCACATACGTCGACACGAGGTCCAAAACCTATTGGATCCAAGGCTGGTCGTTGATAATAAAAGAGTTTGGATTGTGTTTGTTGTAATTCTGAACTCAGATGACTAGGGCGTTTTCATTGAATGTGGTCATACGATTGGTGCTAAAACAATATTTAAGGTGGCGCAATCTCCCATTGTTTGGCCAATATTTGGGCCCCAAAAATAGGGATTTTGGTATTGGTACATGGTGAAAGAAAATAGTATATGGCGCAAATGCATGGTATGTGGTGAAAGCACATGGTATGCAGTGTAGGAAGTGAGAACGATATGTGGGGTAGTGTCCGGAACGAAAAATTGTTCATGGCAATGGTACGTGATGAAAGAATTCAATACGTCGAATGATGAAGGTTGAAATGAAAAGTGGTTCACCGCGATGGTACGCAATAAAGGCATGAAGTATGCGAATGATGTAGGTTAGAGGGAATGATGTGGTGTGTGAAATAGGAGCAGTATGCGATGGACGATAACTGTACATAGATGGAGTGAATATTGTCCCACATTGAAAATTTGGGTTAAACGGAATAGCATTTTTTGTAAAGTTCTGTGCGTATTTAAGATACAGTAATAACCTTTGATAGAAGAGGATTTTAGATATTATAATTTTAGTAAGATATTTGGAGATGTTCGAAGTCGTTTGTGAAGGAGAAGACAATACGTAGAGAGACTCATCCACGTAAAGAAAATAGTCTGTGAACGAATGTGTGGTTCAATCTGGAAGCCCTGGTAGTGTACGGTGGAGCATGGTAGTACGATGAGAAGGAATGAACACGGGGGGTGTGAAGTAGAACGTAGAGTAGGGAGAAAGGCATAGCAGTTCAGTTTTTAGAGGATCGGGATGGTACGCAGAGGAGCTGGACAGTTCACGAAAATCGCAGTGGTACCCAAAATCATCAGCAGTACGCACAACACACAAGAACGCCTTAAAATTATCCAAATCAGTTTGCAAAGTTAATTTCCATAAAATATTTGTATAAGGGAAAATAAATTAAATCATTGGATGATTATGGGACTTCAACAGAGCATCCATTTACTATTGAGGAATCATGATTTAGTAGTAAACAATCGAATCAACCTTCAAGTTGATATACTGAGTGAACATTCTTCCAGTTCAGTGAGCAATGGGGATTTAGTGGATGTGATCTTAGGGACATAGTGTGTTATTACTAAAACCCTGAAAGGGCATTTTTCCTCGCACAGAGTGGCTATGATAAACAATTATAATAAAAAACATCTGATGATTAGTGGTTTTGTTATGACAGAATCACTTTCGGAATATTCTCCTTGGATGTAGTCCTTCATGGTAAACCATTTAAAATTGATATGTCGTTTCATTGAATGTGATTGTTTATTTTCTACGAATTCTCTCCCGAAATGTTAAAATATGATCCTACAAACATGGTAAAATGACCCATTAGTCTAAAATAAAAAATTTACACCCTAATTGAACCCTCCCCTCTCAGGGTGTTTTGGGGTCCTTCATGTGGAATCAAAGGGTAAAGGTTGCTACTGTTGAATCTCTTTTATGCTTCCACGGAGAATCAAGTAAATGTTAGGGGAGTTCCCTAATTTGATAGAAGTAATTTTCAAATATTGAAGAACATGATGAGATCTCACCAATGATCTCTTAGAATGGGTGTCCAATTTTCTACAGCACATGGAATAAAATTCACTGATCCCAGACGACTGTCAATGAAAGATACTGATAACAAATTACTTGATACTTTTGTAAAAGCACAATATACTCTAATTTCAGCCCTTAATGATTAGATTTATCCAATGGTAATGAATTTAACATCTACCAAGTCAATGTGGGGTAAGCTGTAAAATATTTCTGAATGAGACAACAAAGTGGAAGAGGCATAACATCAAATTCTACACAACAGGTTTGATGATCTAAAGATGCACTCTGAAGATAATTCAAAATCTTTCTTCAATCATATTACTGAATTTGTAAGATAAATCAGAGGTCTTGGCCATGAAATCAAAGACATTAACATATAGAAGAAAATCATGAGAATACTTCCACCCATTTTCAATGTAAAGGTGTCAACCCTTGTGGAATGAGATCTCTCCAAACCCTTAATGGATGATCTTATGAGCAATCTATCATCTTATAAAATGAAAGTCAAACAAGAAGAATCTATGACTCATGTAAAAAAGGAAATGGCATTCAATTCCATGGAAAAACTAAAATTTCCAGGAAATAGTAGTTTGCAAATGATGAATAAAATAAAACACTTTATCTCATTGATATGTAGCCCAAGAAGGGAACATGGAAATTTTGAGGCAAGCTACCACTGTATTTTTTTCACTGTGGACAAGTGGGGGACATTGCCTCTTTGTGCTCAAGAAAATTTGATGAAAAATAATGTAACATTGGAAACAAGGGGAAACATCAGAAAAAGAAAAGGAGGAATATGATGATAATGAATTCTATGAGGAAGAGGAACCTGAATTTAAGACTGGAAACCAAGCCCCCATGATAGCTACAATTAAAAAGATGAAACCGTTTACATATAAATAAATATATAATCAATTGTCTAATTATGTCAATCCCATGTCGAAACAAAAGGATTCATTTTATGATCTTGAGATTAAATGTAAGAGATGTAATAAGTTGAAATCAACAGTGGAGGAATCATCAGAATATATTGATCACCAGGAAGTGAAAATTCAACAATTGAAAGAACTGGTTAACTTTCAATATTAAATCATTGAAAGGACTGATGCAGTTGTAGAACAAAAACATTTAATATAAGAAAAATCAAATCTCATCAATGACCTTACCTCGAGACGGGAGGAGAAGTCCTAGACTATTGAAGGACTCGATGGAGATATTTCTACTCTGATATGTAAACATGAAAGTGAATCAATTTCAAAAGAAAAAAAGAATAAAATACAATTTGGAAGGTTCTCAGTTTTTGAGGTGCTAGAGATAGAAAAAATGATAATAATGCAGTAGAAATGGACTTGAATGATCAAAGACCCACACTCATGGGAAATAGTGTAATTTTTTGTGATGAAAAAACACCAAATGATATAAATAAAGAAAACCAGAATAATGTAAAGGATAATGTTGAACATGTTGAAAATCCACAAAAGTACTGAAAAATAAACCCTTAAATCAAACTTAAAGGAGAAATGAAGATTATCCTCTAGTATACAGAATGTATAGGTAGTCAAACTATTTTCATAAGGAAGAAGCCATGAGGATGAATAAATGTGATAAGACATTTATTTTAATGAAGTATCAGTTTTGTGGCTATCTGGACCATACCATGTAATACAACGAAGAGGTAAGGAGCTATATGAATGGAGAAGAGTTGGGATTTCAACTAGGAGAACATATTCATATCCTAATTCTTATATAAGAAATAATTTCTATGAATATTGTTTTCACTTTTCTAAGTTTGGACATAAAGCTGTGTATTGCAGGCAAAGGTGTGACAAGATAAATTCATTCAATACTCAGAGGCAATTAAATAACCATCAATCAGATATTGCTTCTATTTCATATTATTTTTCTCCTTAGGAAGAATTATTTGAATAATAATTACCCATGTACATATAAGATATAATTGAACTACTATTAGTTTCCTACACTCAATCCTACATCTCTTGGAAAGTAAAGAGGGAAATGGAAAAGTCCAATTTCAAAGAAGATCCCTAAAAGCTACAAATAACAAGAGAAACGGGATTCTTAATATCTAATATTCATCCCACAAGATGAGAAATTAATACCTATTAAAAATTGGTATGAAAAAGGTCGAAGTAACAATAAGGTTCAGTAATCATGGTTCTTTAATGATAAAAGGAAGTGGAAGTACTGAGGGAGCTAATGGAGAGCTCAAGAAAACTGAATTTCTTTTTGTGTACGGTTTGTATCACAATATTCTTAGTCTGAGTCAACTCGGTGACTCAAAAAATATTGTGAAATTCAGAAAGAATGGATGTACTATAAGAGGAATGTCTGAGGATTTGTTCATGAATGGCTATAGAACATATAGAAACATATATTATGTTAACAACAAAGAGAACATTTGTTACTTAACAGTTTAAGAGGAAAACAACTTATTGCTTTGAAGACTTGGTCAAATCAATATGTATGACATGGAAAAGATATCTAAGCTGAATATATTCATGAATATCCCTAATAATAAGCGTGAATAGGAAAATAACTATGATGTGAATGTGAGGGAAACTATTCTGAAGTTCCTAATTGAAAAAAAATAAAAGAGCCCCAAATCTCCTTGACCTCATTCATATATATGTATGTGGCCCTGATTAATGTTGTTGGAACACATTTAAAAAAGTTAATTTGATATTTTGATATATGATTACAGTAATATGGAATTCATGATCCTTATATATAGGAAACGACAAGTGATTGATTCCATGAACACATATCGTCGAATCACCGAGAATGATATAGGATGAAAGATCAAAGTCTTGCAGTCATACAATAGAGGGGAATATACACTCATTAAATTAGGAAATTTCCTAATGAATTCTGGGATACAACATGAGGTGGATGCTGAAAAAACTCCATAGGAAAATCATGTTATTGAGTGTTGTAATCGACAGGAAAACAATATGACTAGAAAAAAGCTGATCAAGAGTCATATTCCTCGACATTACTGGATAGAGGCCTTAAAAGCAACATTGTATATTCAAAATAAAATATTAATATATATGGGTGATACAAAGACACCCTGAGAATTGTGTCATAGAAGGAGAACCAATTTGAAATATCTTCATGTTTTTCAAAGAAAACGATTTATCTAAATCAACAAATGGAATCATGGGATGTATGAAGACAATGAAGACAAATGAATTGTTTTTGAATACTCAATGAACAAAAAACGATTAAAAATGTTTCAATAAGAAGTTGGGAATAATTGTAGAAAGTAGTGATGTAAAGAATATTGAAAACAAAAACATGAATGCTTCATGAAATTATTATGCTGATCTGATAGAAGATGTGGGTGTATGTGGACATGGAACAAATACAAATACAGAGGGCGAGGAATTTGTGAAAAACACTAAAGAGTAACATCATGATGTTGACTCTCAAGAAGAATCAAAATAGAAAGTCATTTCTAGAGATAATTCTGTTGAACTAAAAAGGGGAAATCGAAGAGTATGGATGGATCAGTCTAACCTCATCAGGAATAAAAATGAACCTAAATAATAGACAATGATAATGATGAATAATGCACATTCTTTATTTGTATTAGTTTTAGAACCATCCTCATTTGAAGAGGCTATAAAGGATGAGTAATGGGTAAAAGAAATGAATGAAGGGTCAGATCACATTGACAAAAAATCCGACTTGGGATCTTGTGAAAAGACCTAAAGGTAACAATGTAATTGGTACTAAGTGGATTTTATAGAAAAATCTAAATGATCATGGAAAAGTGATCAGAAATAAGGCACTCTTAGTCTACAAAGAATATTTAAAAATCAAAGGCCTTGATGTTGAGGATACATTTTATCCCATAGTGAGACTGGAGTTAATCAGGTTATTTATAGACATGGAAATCCAAAAAGTTTTTTATGTTTATGAAATGGATGTCAAGAAGAAATTCATAATAGATGTTTTAGAAAAATAAGTCTAAATTGAACAACTTATAGGGTTATTTCTTAGCAATGATGAATAAAACGTTTGCAAATTAAAGAAATCTATCTATGTCTTGAAATATTCACCATGGGCATGGTACTCTCGGTTGGAATCACATATAAGAAATCATGATATTAAAATAGGTAGAGTGGGTCACAATCTCTATGTGATGAATTCTCAACAGGATAAGTTCGTTGTATTGGTATACGTGGATAATAATATTTTTAGTGGAAGCAGACATGGATCAGTGGATGAATTTTCCAAATACATGAAATCAGAATTTGAAATTTCTATGATTGGGGAACTCACATACTTTTTTGGGTTTCAGGTACTTCAGAAGAATGATTACGCTTTTATTTCTCAATAAAATGAGCAAGAGATCTTCTGAAGAAATCCAATATTAATTATTCTAAACCAATTTTGACTCCGATTGTAGTTGGATAAATGCTTGGGAAGAATGAGGAAGGGACTTCTATGGATCCCACCATGTTCAAGAGAATCATTGGAAGCCTACTATACATGATGAAGACATGCCCAAATATTATATTTTCAACATTCATGAGGACAACATTCAGAGTAATATGAAGGAAGAACATATGGGTATAGTGAAAAGAATCATGAGAATAATTCAAGGAACACATAATTATGGGATATACTATGCTGTAGGAATAGATAATGAACTATCAACATTTTCTGATGCTGAAACAGTTAGAGATGTAGTATACATAATGTCTATCAGTGGGGTAGCATTTTATGTTGGGAATAAATGTATGGGTTGGTTAAGTAAGAAATAGAAAAATACTTCACTTATTACTACTGAAGTTGAACACATATCAGCTACCAAAGCATGCACTCATTTACTTTTGATGATGCAACAACTGATTCACATTGGTGATGAGGTGAAACAAATAATGGTGATTTACTGTGATAACAAGAGAACAATTGATCTTTCGAAGAATCTTTTTCATCATTCTCATACGAAATATATTGATATCAGATATCACTTCATTAAAGAAAAACTTGAAAAAGGCGTGATAAAAATGGACTGTGTGGGAACTGATGAGAAGGTGACTGACATTATGTCCAAGCCACTGTCATCATCTATGTTTGATAAATATCAGTTGAACCTTGGTGTTTAGACAACTCCTAGTGCATAAGGAGGTTACAAGATTCCCCTCTCCCCAGTTTTTTAACTATTTGTAATATTTTTGTGGAAATAATGCAGGTTTAGGAGGGAGATAAAATCTAGGGGGAGAATGTTTTTTTAACTATAAAAACCATGATTTGGATCATTGGGTTTATTTCTAGTAAGGGAGTATAGATAAATTCGATGGAGATTGATCTGGATACATGAAAGATGGAGAAAATGATAATCGAGAACTACAACTATGGGAGAGAGAGAAAAAATAGAATATAATGAGAACTCAATTCGTGTCCCCTCCCTCTTGTTTTCACACTGAGAACTACTCACGTAGACTTCGAGGGATAACTGAGTTGTTTCTTGAAGGATCTGGTTTTGATCATGGTTAGTGCATCAGTTAATTTATCTGAAGATTTCCAAAAAACACATAAAAGATTGTTTGAACCAAGGATGTTCATTAATAAAAATGGATTTTGGTTTGTGTTTACTATAAATATGCACACAGATGACTTGGATGTTTTCAAGGAATGAGTTAATGTGATTGGGGATGAAAAAAATATAGAAGGCTTCGTAGTCTCTTAGTGTTTGACAAATTTTTGGGCCTAAAAAATTAGGAGTTTAGCAATGGTACATGGTGAAGGAACATGATACATGGTGAAAGCATGTGGTACATGGCACAAGCACATAGTACGTGGTGCAGGTGCAGGATATGCATTGTAGGCAGTGGGAACGGTATGTGGAGTAGTGTGTGGAACCAAAAACAGTTCGCTGCAACGATACAGAGTAATGGAATTTAGTATGTGGAATGTCGATGGTTGAAATGAAAAATGGCTTGCATCGATGGTATGAAGTGAAGTCACATGGTATGATAATGATGAAGGTTGGAGGGATTGTTGTGGGTCCGGAAACAGGAGCCGTACACGATGGGCGCTAACCATACATTGATGAAGTCAATATTGTCCCACCGTGAAAATTTGGGTAAAACAGAATAGTGATTTTTTGGAGTTTTGGGCTTATTTAAGGAAAAATAATCCTCTATGATAGGAAAGGAGATTGGATATTATAATTTCATGATGAAATCATGTGATTTCTAAAGTCGTTCATAGAGGATAAGATGGTACGTGGAGAGAATTATCTGCGAAAAGAAAATAGTTTGTCGAAGAGTGAGTGGTTCATGATTGAAGCTCTTGCAATATATGATGGGGCAAGGCAGTACACAGAGCAGGAAGGTAGGCAGGGGTGTGGAGAAGTACACAGAGTAGGGAAGAATGTAGAGAAGTGTAGTTTGCAGAAGATCAAGATGGTATTTGGAGGTGTTGGACAGTATGTGAAAACATCAATGGTATGCAGAAACAATAACAGTACACAGAACACACAAGGAAGGCTCAAAATAGGCCAAACAGGTTTGAAAAATTAATTTCCATGACATATCCGTATAAGGGAAAATAAATAAAATATGAAGGTGATTATAAGACATCAACTGAGCATCCATTTACAGTTGAGGATGCATGATTTAATGCTAAAAAAATTTAGTGACATTAAAGTTGATAAACTATGTGAATATTCTTCTAGTGAAGTGAGAAAGGGGGAGTCTGCAGAAGTGATCCAAGGGGAACAATGTGATATCCCTAAAACCAGGTTATGGTAGTGCGCCTAGAAGAGAGTGAATGTGCTAGAAAGATGATTTTTATCAAACATTATAATGTTGTAAAATCGATAGATTCATATTAATATTGATTTTTCACCTGAATATGAATATTATTTCATACTGAAATAAATCTTGAGATGATCAAGGATTATATATTTATTAAAATCCTAATTTATCTTTGAATCATTCTCTTCTAGTAACAATTTCATTAACATGATTAAAACATGAATGTTGAATATATAATTCTTGGAGGTTCATCTTCTCATCGCATTAAAAACTCATTATCAATGATTCCATGGAATTTTAACATTATGTCCCCAGAGTCTCGTCCCTAATCTACAATGAATTGTCACTCTTATGGGGGTTGGAAGAAGAATACAATATATATGATTTCCTTAATGGTATTGATTATGTAGATTGGATGACATGGATTTATCACAAACAGTATTACCTAATTAATTGTGTGAGACACTTCCCATGTCCCATATCGGTATCAAGAATCATTTAGTGATCCTTAGTTATAGTAATAATCCACATTTCTCCATACATTGATACCAGGGTCAGAACCTATTGGAATGAATGCTATTTGTTGATAATAATTGATTTTGGATTTTGTTTTTTGTTAATCTACAAACAGATTACTTGGGCGTTTTCAAGCAATGTAGTCATGCGATTAGGGAAGAAATCAGTATTGAAGGTTTCACAATCTCCAAGTGATTGCTAAAATTTTGGGACTAATAAATTGGGAGTTTAGAAATGGTACGTAGTGATGGTGCACAATATGTGGTGACGGTGTGTGGTATACAATGCAAGCAGGCGGTACACACTGCAGGAACACGGTATGCGGGGTAGGTAGTGGGAATGTTACATGCAGCGGTGCACAGAATCGAATGAAGTTTACAACAACTGTACACGATGAAGAAATTCTGTACACATAATGATTAAGGTTGAAACGAAACATGGTTCAGAATGATGGTATGTGGGGATTGAATGTGGTGCGTGGATGATGAAGGTTGGAAAGATTTCTATGGTTTTCCAAACTGGAGAAGTACACGGTGGAGGCTAACTGTACGTAGATGGATTGAAGATTGTCCCACAAGGAAATTTTTTGTAAAATTAATTAGAGGTTTTTTCATAAGGAATAATAATACCAATTTTCAGACCAGGATATTGGAGATTAGAATTTCAAAAAAAATCTATAGAATTAAAATTGGTTCATAGAGGAGAAGACGATACGTGGAGAGACTCATACGTTTATTGAAAACTGTCTCCAGAAGAGTGTGTGGTTCTTGCTAGAAGCTGATGCAGTATATAGCAGAGGAAGATAGAACACTGAGAGGGAAGGTACGTAGGGGTGTGGAGAAGTACATGTAGTATGGTAGAATGTGGAGCAGCACAGTTTGCGGAGGAGCAGGATGGTACGTGGAGGAGCTAGATGGTACGTGTAAATAGCAATGGTACGCCGAAACAACAACAGTACATGGAACAGAAAAAGAAGCCTATAAATTGGCCAAATAAATTTTCAAAATAAATTTCCATAACATTTCTATATAAATTTAAACAAATTAAATATATGGGTGCTTACAGGACATCAACAGAGCATCCATCTATAGTCGAGGATATATGTTATAATGATAAACAATTAACGTGACATTCAAGTCAATAAAATGAGTGATGATTCTACCTGTGTAGTTAGCACGGGGGAGTCCATGGAAGTGTTATGAGGGATGCAGTCTGCTATCCCAAAAACCATGTAATGGCAGTGCACCTGGCATAGAGTGACTATTCTAAAAAATTGTAATCCACAACTTGTGATGATTTGTGGTATTGGTAAGACTGACACACTATCGGTTTATGATCCTTGGATGTATCAATTTTGTGGTGAACCATATAATATTTGTGGGTCGTTTCTTTTCATGCGATGGTTGTTTTTTTGCACATTCTCTTCAAACTGGTTTAACAGTTTCCAACCAATGAGGTAACATGATTCATCAATCTAAAATAAGTTGACACCATGATTCAGCCTTCCCCTCTTAGGGTGTCCATCATCCTTCAGAACCTAGAAACCACACACACATATACATGGGGAGGGAATACATTCCTTCCCCTTGGGTTCTGTCATGGAAACTCTCCAAGAATTGTTCTTTCGTACAATGCATGTTCATACATTTCATATCCATACCCGCTTTTTTACCACCACCAATCTATGTGAGATGCATATCATATGTTGTTGAGTACACTTCCCACTCTTATGATATTGATATGGAACATTATCATGGATGGTTGGATAATTTTTTGATATGAATAGAAAATTTTATTGAATATTATCCATAATAAATTTTCATAATCATCTAAATTTTATTCTTTATTTTATAAATCTCTTCAACAACGAATCATCTACAATTTATAATTTATATATAATAATATTCCTTCACCAAAAACCTCTTACACATGTCTTTAGTCTTTAATAATGGTTCAACAATTAACCCAAATGTTCTAGAAAAATAAATTCAATATTGTTCCTCATATTAACTATTTTTATAATATCCAAAAAATATTGAGAATTATTCACAACAAACACTATACAAGTCCATTTGAATCAAAAATGAATCCCTTTAAATTTTTGGTCAACACAACCTCACGTGATAACATTAAATATATTTTTTAAATTCTCTTCTCCCCATTATTGACAATAAAATTCAAGGTATAATGGGGGGTTCTCCTATAACATCATTTTTTCCAAAACATGTGATCTTACCGAACAAGATTGTCTCAAGAACACCTACAATATATTGATCATATCACATGGATTTCATTAGAAAAGAAACTATTTCTAATCAAATCTACGTCTACGCCGGATAACCTACTATATATTAGAAGAGATATATAACCATGATTCTCTATTTTTTCAATAAAATAACATACATAGTGAATAATTTTTTGTAATTGTGATTTATGATTTTAAGAGTTCTAATTAATCATATTTATCTATAAAATGAAAAATCTTACACAGACATCAACAAACATATAATATTTTTTCAAGTGAAATAGGTATTTCTCCCCCTTCATTGATAAATATCAACTACCCCTTGATAATTATTATCAATTAAATCAGAGTAGGGATGCGGGTGTTACTTTCAAACCATGTATTCCAAATTTCTAATGTAGTTCATAAGTCCATAATTCCCTACATTGTGAGGATTTTACAGCTTTAACTCCTCACTTTCCCCTTAAGGGATGCATCCATATCCTAAAATTCTATGAATTTTAGTAGAAAATATTATATACATAAATATATAATGAAACATGTAAGGAAATATTTGTTCTTATGTTGACCAATAGGGAAAAGAGTTTCTTCTCAAACTATCATCCTTCTTAGATAATGTAGGATTCTTCAGATTTTTTATCATGGAAATATTATATGTTTTTTCTTGAACAATACTTCTTACATCTTCCATATATTATTGATATATGAACAAGATTTTTTTATGAACATTCTCAATTTCCATTTAGTATATTTTCTTCTTTTTTTAAATAATATTTTTCGCACACGAAGTTAGCAGTTCTTTACCATTTTCATAAATAATTTTTCTTCTCTAGGAAATATTTTGAAAAAAATTTCATCCTAAATCCTACAAATACCAAACATTTCACATATATATTTTTCATTCATCGTGTTACCCATTTTAAAAGAAATTTTATATTCTTTATTGTAATTTATTTAAAAAAATTAATCTTATTGTTTCCTTTCAGAATTAATTCTTTCTTTTATTATATATTTAATCCATTAGTATTTACATTAATGGAAAATTAAAATTTTCCATGATGTTTCCATTACATCCACAATAGAAAGGTATTTTTTTGATACCCTTCATATCCTTCTTCAAAGACTTCTTTTGAGATTTTTGTTTAAAAATATTTTCGAATTGTTATTTATCCAATGGATCACCTATCACCTTTTGTTCATACATAATTCAATTTTTGGTATTCTTTTTGTATCAAAATATGATTCTGTAATGAATGGTACATAGACTCACTCATCATAATAATGAAAACATCTATTGTAAAAATAATAGATGTTTTAAAAGTATTCAAATATTTTCATGTTATATAGATTCCTATTTTCTAAATTAAACTTTTTTTGTGATGGTTTCCTCCTTTTTCATCTTTTATCCCACTAAATATAGGAATTATATAATTTTCATACAATAACATAATTTTAGAAAATGATGTCACCTAATTTTATTAAATAAAAAAACACCAATAGCAGCCTATAAATTATTGTTTCCTATTTTGTTACACATTTTGACTATCTCTGTCACCTTATACATTTTAGGTAATATATTTTTTTGTTATATTTTGTGAATACAGGTTCTAAATCAACATCATAAAAATATTTTATGTTTTATTAGATTCCTAAGAATATTTATTCATCCATGTTATTAAAAAAATTAAATTATAATATAAACATGTGATATAACCAATATTTTTATGCACAGATTTATCAGGAAAAAAGGATACATTTTTCAATGAACCTTTAATATATTTATCCTTACATAACCTTAAACTTTTTTTTCACAATGTTTAGTATTTTTTTTACATACTAATATTTGATATTTTTTTTGGAAATATTCATTTTTTTATTATTGGGATGTATTATCTGGTTTCTCTTCCACATTTATTAGTTTAAATTCTATATCAAGAAAATGGAAGTTTATAGATATATTTTATTCTTTAACTAATTCCAGAATTTTATCCCACTGAATCTTTATCTTCTGATTCTCATCCTCATTCACCTGGTTTTCAATTAGTAAAATATTTTAAAGCTTCTTAATTATTATTTCATTAACCTACTTATAATAATATTTCAAATTTATGGAATTAATTTGTAGTTTTTTAGTTCATGAAATGATTCAATAAAATTTATTTCATCCTCATCATTGTTAAAATGATTCCATTTTAATTTCCCATAAATGAAAAAGTTTTGTTTAATGTTTCACTGATTTTTATTTTTCATCTTAAACCATGGATACATTTATTTATTCATCATTATATTATATTCCTTGACTTTTTTATGTTTTAATCTGGTATTTATGTTCTAAAAATTCTTAGCTAATACTTTTTCTTTTGAATTGGCTTCCACTTCCATTTGTGATATTTCGAAAAAAGTTCATTGTAAAATATGAATACACAAGTGACCACATCAAAAGAACATTCATCAAATAAATTTTCACTCTATAATTGAAAATATATTCCTTAATACAAGAATTTGATTCATAATCAAATGAACTATATGTAAAATTACCACTATAAATGCCTTATTCTAAAAATTGACATTAATTCATAATTGAGTAAATTTGTATTTCCTTTGAAACTATTTTCTTTATGTTTATTATTTATTGACTAAAATATAATTAATTATATAATTACGAGTATACATTATATATTACATCTTGTTCACTTATTAAAATTATTAAAACCCAAATATACACATTATATACTTTTGATATAACTAATTTTCCATGTAAAATGGATCCAATAAGAGGTGGAACCATCCATTCTATACCATTTTATGTTTCCAATAGATTATATATCTATAGAGAGAGGGGTGAATCATTTGTGATTGGTTTTACTATATTAAATTATTTTTCATTTATTAAATTCTATTTTAAACCTCTTTCAGATTATATAATGATTATATCTTGTATGAAATATAGAAAGTAAATAAAACACAATACATGGTATTTTTATAATATTATAGACTAATACCCACTCTTTTATTTGTTGGATAAACCCCAAACAAGGATTCTACACTATATTATTTTTATCTCATAAAATGGTTTAGGTAGAAACTAGTTTTTCGCACCAGTTTTTAATCCTATAGTTGACCCTAATTACACCCATAAAAAATTTAACTCTTCTTCCTAGATTTGTTATACCACTCAACAGTATTATAATCATCTCAAAAATTAAAATAACAGAGAGTTTTGAGTCACTTCACAAACTATGTATACCCTTGTTTAAAATATTATTCTATTCATCATGTTGATTATGTAGTAGAAATTCATATTTCATATTCAGAGTTATATTCCCCTAGAAAAATTTATACTTTAATCCACCTTTGTAAAACAATAGGTACCTTTAACAACCACTAATCATGTTTGTCAATATTACTATATAATTTAATCACCTTTATATGATTAGTGTCATTAATGAAAAAACTATCATGAAATTATTCCTTCAGATGTTGAATTTTGAACAAAAATCAACTGCATGGTTGTTATTCACACATTGTCATCATTATTACTTTATTTAATATTGAACTCTTAAAAGGATTGATTTTATTCTCAACTTAATCAAAGAAAATTATTTTTTCATAATTTTTGTGCAAAAAAGTGAACATATAAATTAATAATCATAGTTTTTATGTTCTCTCAATCCATGTTGCATTATGTTTTATTAGGTTCTAATTAATTTACATAGACAAGATTATGGTAAGAAAATTTTAATGCACGAAACAAATTTAACATATACATATTTACACAACAATATATGTGCTCTTTTTGAACATAGTTCTATGTGAAAGCAGGTGGAACACAAGATCACCAAACTTATTCACACAAAGTAATTCGTTGATACCTTTATTATTGTATAAAATAGTGTTCTTTAAAATCAGAAATTATATAATGTTTTAGCACCACTAGCCTTTTTGTTAACATGTGAACATCATGAATAATTGTTTTCACAAAACTATGGAGTGTGATGTTCTCAATTTAAGTGGACAATTGTGACCATTTTTTATAAAATCCTTGAGTTATTTTTTGATATCCTCCTAAAAACATGAGTCATAAATGCATTGTTTTACTTTGTAAAGTAAGAACATAAATTGAATGTTAGAAGCACCTCAAGGATCATTCCACCCTCATTATATATAGGGATGGATAATCACCTCTACATATTTTTTCACCACATTAGGCTCTATACCATAAGCTAAATAAATAAATAATTTTAGATCCGGTGAAATATTTCGTGTCTATCACATTGTAAATCACCAAATATATTACAGTTTCATAGACATT
This sequence comes from Viscum album, assembly GCA_963277665.1. NCBI lineage: Eukaryota > Viridiplantae > Streptophyta > Magnoliopsida > Santalales > Viscaceae > Viscum > Viscum album. The sequence continues at coordinate 1,253,938,314 of OY728142.1, read as the reverse complement.
ATGGTGTAGTAAAAGATGGAATGTTGGAATCTTGGATATATAGCACATGCAACTGATGATGATCATTCACTATTTTAATGAATAATCTCATCCATTTATTATCAATACCCGAAAAAACCTACCCTATTTTCATATCATCAGAGACTAATAGCACATTCCATATCTAGATTCATGTATACATGGAAACAAATTCACCAAAGTAGGTTCTTTCTATCATTTCTAAAAATAGCCTTCCTTGAAACAACCATTTCTTCCTTAGGTTCAATCATTATAGGTTCATACATGAACTTTGATGATGTATGTACCCTCATTCATCAAGATGAGTGAATGAATGGCAATGTGATGTGACCATTCTTCTTAAAATATGAAAAAGAGATAATAACCCATGATTCCGACCTTCAGTAGGCCCCAGGGTGGATAACAGCACCAAGGGTATAAAAATATCACAAAATGGAAGGCATTACCCATTTTATTTTAATCAAGTTCGGGAGATAAGGTGTATAAACCTCAAAAAACATCAATATATATATATATATAAGAATCCACAATACATTTTATATTCATGTTTATGTTAAAAATTATAGATATATTATGAAAATTCAAATTAAATACCAAAATAACCAATTTATGTAGCAACACAAAAAATATCTCAACGCCCAAGCTAGTAGTGTCTAGCAAGGTCTATGTAATCTCCTTGGATACTTTAAAACTTTTTTATATACATAGGGTGAATATACAAGTATACTCTGAAGAAAAAGACTAATACAATCATGCACAAGTAGGAGAAGTATATTAATGCCACCGTGAGAAAACCACAAAACCCAAAAGCACCTACCAAGATATACTATCCATCCTTAATATCACTAGTTTACAATCACCTAATAACAAGAGTAATGTAATGTAATATTACAAGAATGTAAATATTTGGCTACCCTGAACCACTACCCACTTGTTAACTACACATCCCTAACTACAAATTTCATTATTCAACCATGCTATTCCAAAACCCCCAATACCATAACCTACCCGCACACACCTAGGAAAAATACCACATCCTGCATGAAAACCCCAGTTCCACAACCACATCACACAATGCCCACAAACACCTGGGCTTCAAAACAATAGGATCATCATAAATAAATCTATTAAAGTATAAAATATCACATCCCTAAGGCACCTGGGAAGCACATATTTCCATAAGATACAAGAACCTCACAACCATACCACAACCTCCCCAAAGAGTCTAGGGATACCGATTTATAGAAGAGGCAGCAGAGAAGAGCCAATAAATATCCATCCATATTCCCACTAATATTTTGGGAAAGTAAAGCCTACCCCATAATAAAAGAGGTGGCCAGTATGTACTTCTCTACACTAGAGTAGTGCATATAGAAATTACAAGTAACTTCATGTATATATAGGGACCAAACACTCAACCCAACCTGTATCAACCCAAACTTATTATACATGGAAACTAAATTTCAATTAAAGAATAAATATTACATTACTAAAATGGACACCCGGATGCCATATTAGTTTACTATCTTTGGAAACTCAATACACATTACTCTATCTGGGTGAATGATCTTCAACCACTCCCATAGTGATCTTCCCCATTATTTTTCATACATAAAAAATTTCATTATGTCTTGGCTAGAAAAAAAAATGGCGGCCTCAAATTCTTTGTAGTGGTAAAGGTGAATATCATCAAAAAAAACATAAACATAAGAATGTACAAATATAAACATAAACATTGAATATCAAAATTGTTATTTGTGAAATAAATCTTGGAAATGCATAAGGAATAAATCAAAAATGATCACGAACCATGATCAAATAACATTGACGTAATACATGGAGTTGGGGAATGAAAATAAGCACATAATATGATTTCCATAATAGCCAAGGAATTATTTACATGACCATAATAATGGAAAAAATCCATTACTGGATCAATTATAAATGTCATCCCAACTATGTATTATTAAATCATATTTACTTGTCATTCCAAACCTTTATTACTAAACCAGATTTACTTTCCATTCCATCCAAGTAATACAAAACCAGGTTTACTTATTATTCAAGTAATGTATATATCATGATATATATATATCTTTACATAATTAATTGGAGTGATGTTTATGTCTCACCCATATCATAATTAAATCATTCTGACTTGTTCTATAAAAACATAAATCATTCATCATAGCATAACACATTAAATAAAATGGGTTTCTTAAAAATAATTCTATCATAACATAATCCACATAAAATATCATTACATCATTAAATAAATCATGTAATATAAATAATAGGTATAGAAAACTAACCATATTTAAAGAACACCATCTAAGATGAAAAACAGTTTTGATAAAACACTTGATCTTAATTTATGAGGGAAATATCCTTTCTTCTTCAAAAATATTTTCATTTTTGAAAATAATAAGAACATTTGAAAGGAAAGATTTTAGTTGAAAATAAAATGGAAATATTTTATAGGATGATTCATGTAAATAATAAATTATTATGACCTAAAAACATTTCAGGCTATATAATTTAAAAACACATTCTTTTCGTACTCTTTTCAGAAAAATCAAAATATACCTAATATGAAAAACTAAAGAAAGATTCCTTTTAAAACATTTAAAAAAATTACAATTGTATAAAATTTATTTTAAAATAGTATAATAATAAAAATAATAATATATATTTAGGTAACATTTATGTGGATGATAAATATACCTTATTAAATACATATCAATAAACAATCTCCGATAATAATGAGATTGTAAAATTATCTTTTACCTTATGTCTTATTTCTTCTATATGTGTCCAAAACTCATTAATAGTGGGTTTAAATATATTAATAACTTTTAAAATTACTATAATAATAATAAAGATATCATATATTATTCACATACAACTTTATATTACTCGTTTGTTTATCAATTTCATGTTAAAGAAATGTTTTGAGTGATATTCATTTTATTTATCGAACATGTTTTGAATTTTTATTATTGATCTTGTTAATTAGATCATGATTTACATACTTAAATAATTTTGAAACATGATTTATATATAATAAAAATTAATTATATAAATCTATATAATTGATAGATAAATAAAATGGAATATACTATTTAAGGAGATGGTATGTCGTATGTACGCATGAACGATGTTTCTATTTCCTTATTCGAATTGAACAAAATAAAGTAAATGAAAAATATAAATATATATATACAAAATATTTTAGAATTATTATGGAATATATATATATTTTATTTATTATATATAATTTATAATCATTCATGAATGGGTAATGTGGAAAATGACTCTCATCACGTCGTGGAGATGGTAATCCATACGTACGTAAGAGCAACAATATCATTTCATATTAGTTAAATGCTGTAGAATGAGATTGTATATGAATTTTACAAAAATAAATTCATTTTATATTTTTTATTTATGTAATTTATATTCATCATTATACCCATTGAAATAATTTATAGGTGAACAACACTTTACAACACGACATTGAAACGATAAGTTGTATGTACACACACATGGTGATATTGTTTTTCATAGGAATTGTAAAAAGAGGAATATGGTTCTACTATAATCATATGAACATATAAAAATATATTATATTATTTAGGTATTATATTAGTATGTTAACACCATAGTAATATGAGTTAGAAGAAGAAAATAACATTGAAATAATGGATTAAACGATTAACTCTTCTTCGGGTGTCACCTTTTGATTTACACAAAATGAATCCTTCATTTGTTATTCTACCCAAAGGGGGGACTCTATGACGAATTGATGTAATTTTTTAGGAGTTTTTTTCTGGTTGTGTATGATATAATTGGACTTTGAGGTGTGAATAAAAGAGAAGTAGAAGACTCTTTTTATTTGAGAGGTTAAGAGCACTTTTGGAATTCCTTGAAATATTATTTAATTTAAAATTTATATCATGTTTATAATAGAATAAATATGATAAATATGGAGGATAAGATGATTATAAATCTAAATCCACTCAATTGGAATGTTTTATAATAGTTCAGGTCACAAAATTAATCTTATCTTTAAGATGTACTAGTTAGTTAAAAAATTAACTCTAACCATGTCTTCTTGCACTTTAAAAATATATGGTTACAATATTTACAATAAAAAGAAAATAGAATCAAAATTTTACCATCAATGAAATATTTAACATTATATGAGTCATTTGTCTTAATATTATATTTTTAGGACTATTATATCATTATATAAAAAGGTTTTTGTTTTAAAAAACTCATTTATGTTAATGTTGACACAATTTAGTAATTATATTTTTCAAAATTCATGAAAACATGATTCCTTTGAAAATAATGAATTTAATAATCCATAACATGTAAAATTTTTTTTAAAAAAAGTTTTTTCTTGCATATAAATGTATTTATTATATTTATTTTCATATTTATAATTCCATTTATTTGATTATTTCATTAATAAGGTATTCACTACATCATCATTCTGTCAAAAATAAATTTATTGATTTAGCGTATAAAAATTATAAATAAAATAATACGATGTACGAAAATTATTTATTGTTCTAATTAACATTTATACTCAATGAGATAAATTATATAACGCCATATTAATAATGTTTTATTAAAAAGAATCATGTTTATGTTATATTTCCCTTTACATTAACTTAATTTTTATATCTAGTCATTTTCACACCCATGTTATTCTCAAATGACAACTATTAGGACCAACTGTTTTTTGTTCTCCAATTACTCATCCAATAAGATTAGTGTATGTGTTATGGTAGTTTTATATTATTACAATGTTATTTTTACCATCATTTACCTAATTTACCCTTTAAATGTGGTAAATAAGAATAAATACTAAAGTTATTATTCATAATGTACATAAATAAAAGGGAGCTATTTATATAATTTCGAAATTTTGATTAAAAATAAGGATTCCATTTATCTAAATTCAAAATATAAAATTGGAATAAATTAATTTAAAATTAATTCTCGTTGCCAAAACCAGATTGTGGGTTTTTATGAAATAAACCCAATCAAAAGATTAACATGTGTTCATGTCCAATTTAAATCTAAAATTACATTAAATGACCAAAATTGGATTAAATAATAAAAATAATAATCCAATTAAACATTAAAAAATAAAAAGATAATATAACTATATAAATTAATTATCAGAAAAAGGCAGTTTTGAATTAAATTACAGTATTTTTTCAATATTCATTAAAATATGAATTCAATCCGAAAAATACCAAAATTCCATCCAAGGTATATTTTGATGACCAAATCAAATGAATAAGTATTTATTATTCAAATATATTGATAAAATTGTTAAAAATTAAATTTTAAATTGATGCTCCTTCCAAAATCGACAAAACTGTAATTTTTGAAAAAAGTACTTTTTTTAACTGAGAAATTAAATTTATTCTTATATAATTTAAATAAACCTAAAAGATTAATTTTAAACATTACATTGAATATATTATATATATATTTCACTAATAAAATCCTTAAATTGTTATATTATTATTTTATAGACTCACTTATTTTTTTAATTTGTTTTTTCGTAGGAAGTTAATACTATTCATAAAATCCATTATAATGACAAGGTTATAAGATTTAGTTGTCAATTATACTCAGTCATGAATTAAATTAATTCTATATAAATAACATGAAATTTTTTGTAACACAAGCCAATAATAGTGTTGTGTATACTGTAAGCTAATACGATAATGTGTATAATGAATAATAGTCATGGTGTAGTGTACTACTAAAGACAACAAATAGATTAAAAGAATATATCTCATAAAACATAAGGGTCTTACATGATTCCCCCCTTAAAATTTATTTCTCCGTCAAAATTCATCGGTGTTATAAAAGGTCTATTACTTGAATATTTCTTTCATAGAAACCCATTTTGTAAAAAAGATTAATAAAACTTCATTTAAAAAAAAAATTCATAACTAAGGAATATCAAATGTAACTCATCAATGGGTTTCCACATAAGAGAAAATTGTTATGAATTGAAAAAATGGATATGGAAGAAAAATTGAACCATCACAACCTGATGGATATTGATATAGAACATGTTTTGGAGAATGATAAAAACCATAAAGCCATAAATATGCGATGATTTAAGGGACCATATGATTCATTAGAAAAGAAGGTACAAATATGTCATTTTTGGTTTTCCATATCCTTTTGATAAAGACGAATAAATTTTCATGAGAATAAATTATTACTTAATTTTTGTAAAATCTCACCATTTTTTGTGCATTGATCAATTTCCACTTAATTTCTAATTTAATGAAATGAAGTTTAAATTTTTATTATTGAAGTGTTATATGATCATGTGATTGAATTATACAACATTCCATCTATCTCAGAAAAAGTTTAGAATAGGTAATAAAATATTCATAAGTCTATTTATATTAATATAATACATTAATAAAAAAAACATAAGTTAGAATAAAACATATAATATCCATATATGGTTAACATTACAATAATTAAAAAAAATAAAATATAAAACTTTTGGAAGAGGTGAACTAAATCGAATTAAAATTTACCTCCCATATCTCAAAATGCAGTTCTAGTTTGTTAGATTCCAAACATGTGGATACCTTAACAATGTATTCTCTTGAAAAATGATAATAACATTAATTATGTATAAACATAGTGAAAACATGAATTATGTAAAAATTAACTATTTTTACATACCAAAAATCCCAAAAAAAATTATATACTAAAAACATGATATAACTTGGTCCTTCTATCGGTTCTGAGGTCATTAATACTATCAAACTAGTCATTATCTCGATATCCCATCATTATACACATATCATGTGCCTTCCAAAAAATATTTTCAGAAGTTTTCATGTTTTCTATGACTGTATACTTATGAAAAACAACAATAGACCAATACATAGATATTCGAATTTTCCAAAATACTATAAAATAGATTCTTGAACACTATATTGGTATCACATTACATAAAGACATAATAATTCCACTACTACTTTGTCATACTAATCATTTCCAATAGTGATCAGATGGGATTATTCTTTTTCATTGTCCTTAAGAGGTTGTTGACGTCAATAATCGTCTATCACACATGGATTAAGGAATTGGTTATCATAATTCCCCATTTCCTTGCACTTGTAGAATTGAATTGTGGGTGGTGTATTCTCTGTAGTCTTTTCTCTGTTGACATCATTAGTCCCCATTTTCTTGTTACTTCAACACTCAACTGTTTTATGATCTTAATTTCCACACACAAGTCATTTTCTAATCCTTTTACGATAATCTCTACCATTCTTCTTTACACACTATTAGCATGAGAAAACATTCATCTTCTTTTCACCCTTATAAATATATTTTCCTTGAACTATATCTTTCGTTTCTTATCAAAACCATGTGATTGATATGTAACACCAAATTCCAATTCAACCTTGATACCATAATTCAAAATATGTTCATGTATAATAATGTATCCTCATCCTAATTCCCTTATAATACATGGTTTTATGTCATTAAATAATCTACCATCTTTACTTTTATGTTGGATGATAAAACCAAAATCATACCTTTCAAGTCTTGTAAATTTTGCCTGGCATGTACCAATGGATTCATCATCCTTTTTCATAAGATCATGGAACTCCTTTTACATATTTTTTCGAATAATAATAGTATTTTACTTATTGAAAAATATGTTTTTGACCAAATCTCATTCCATGGATTCAATTTCATCTTTCTACCTTGTATTCTTGATTACAGACAATCGCTGGTCTGCTTCAACTTCTAAATGAAAAATATTGAAAATGATTTTTTCATGTTACAAATAATGAAAGATGGAAAATATCATTTCAATGGTATTGATCCATTGTTCAGTAACAAGGTGATCAGAAGACCCAACGAAAGAAGGTGGATGTTTCCTCATGAATGACTCAATAGAATGTTGTACCCTTGTTTTCTCATTTGGAAGTATAGAACGATTTATAGCTTGTGTAAGTATCAATAATTTTATTTTCATTCCATATCGCATAAAAATTGATTATTAAAGAGGGAAATAATTTTGTTCCATAGTTCATTGATTATTAACACATTTCCTTGAGGATCCAGTCATTTTCTAGAATCCAAAAAGAATATCGTGAGAAGAAAAATCATACTATGAAGACAAAATAATCATGGGGGAGTACTTTAAATTTCTAACATTCAAGGTTAAGTCATAGTTTGTTCATGATAATTACCATAAATCTAAAATAACAAAAAATATTTAGACATACCCTTAGGGACATCCCTAGACATTGCATAGAATTATGTCTTAGGATCTCACTTATGTTTGTTCATCCTACTTTACAAGGGTTAACAAAACCTTCACTCCAATACCAACTCTAATGACTCATGATTGACGTACATGGACATTACATTTATTTTTCATAATAAATAATACATTAAACAAAAATACTCCCAAAAACAATATTAGATTAGTGTCTTTGGAAACTCAGAACACATTTTTCTAGATTGGTGAATGATCTTCCACATCTCATATAAAGATATTCCCCAGTAGTTTTCCGACCTAAAATCATTAGATATATCATGGGGAAAATTAAAAATAAAAATGGAAAGTTCCAATGATCAGTAACGGTAAACATGAATAACATCAAACAAAACATAAATATAAGAATTTAAAAACATGAACATATATTTTGAATATAAAATTTGTGAGTCAATACATAAATCATGGCAGTTCATATGGTATAAATCATAAATGATCATGAACCATCATAAAATAACATTAACATAAAAATGCAATTATGGTAAGAAAACAATCACATAATATTATTTATATAGTTTCCAAGGCATTCTATCCAAGACCGCCATGGTGGAAAAATTTCATTACTAACCAGAATTTACTTTCCATTCCATATATGTATTACTGAAAAAGATTTACTTATCATTGTAGCCATGTATTATTGAACTGGATTTACTTGTCGTTCCATTCATATAATACTGAATCGGGATAAATTTTTGTCCCATTCAATTATATATCTTTAGAATTAAATCATTACCAAATGCATAGGAGGGAGATATAGGTCCTACCCAAATCATAATGAAATCCTTTTAACATGTGCCACAAAAACATAAATCATTCATCATAGCATAACCCATGAAATAAAATGGGATTATTAAACATCATTCCATCATATAATAATCCGTATAAAATATCATTCCATCATTAAAAATATAAAATAATTGTAATAATATGTATATAAATATAACCCTATTTAAAAAAAGTCATCTTAGATAGAAACTAATTTTGATAAAACACATGAACATAATTCTTGAGGAAAATATCCTTTCATCTTAAAAAATGTTCTATTTTCTCAAAATGTAGTGAAGTTTTAAAAGAATAATATTTAGTTGAAAATAAACTTGAAATAAATAAGAGAAATATTCTTGGAAATAAAGAGTTATGAATATGTAAAAATATGTTCATGCCATATAATTTAAAAACACATTCTTCTCATACTCTTTTCAGAAAAGTGATAAAGTATCTCATATTGAAAACAAAAAAAAATATTCATTCCATATGATTTAAAAAACTCAAAAAATGGGTAAAATTATCTTTAATAAATAGTATAACAATAAATAGATATTATATACTGAGGAAAAGTTGACGTGGATGATAAATATACCCCATTAAATACCTATGAATAAACAATATCATATAATAATGATATTGCAAAATTATCCCTTACCATAGGTTTTATTTATATATATATATTTTAAACTCTTGAATAGTGGTTATATACCTATAATTAACCATTAATTGAACCATAATAATGTTTATGATATCATATATGATTCACTTATGACATTATATTACATGTTAATTTAAAAATTCCATATTAAAGAAATGTTTTGGCCAATAATTGTTTTATTTATCCTACACATTTTGAATTTTTATTCTTGATCTTATTACATAGATAATGAATTACATAATTACATAATGGAAAAAATGGTTTATATATATTAAATATTCAGTATATAAATCTATATTATAAATAGATAAATGAAATATAATACACCATTCATGGATATGATAAACAGTATATACGCAAGAACATTGATTCTGTTTCCTAAATGAATTGAATGGAAAAAAGTATATGACACACACAAACACACACACACACACACACATATATATATATATCTGTGTGAATAAATCTATGAGAATTTTTATATCATATATTAAATTATTATTTCTTATATAAAAATTATAGTTATTGTTGAATGGTTATTGTGTAGAATGCGTCTCATTGAATCGTGGAGAGGGTAAGACGTACCCACGCACGAGCAACAATATTATTGCCTTGATAGTTAAATGGTATGTAATTGTATAGTATATTCATTATACAGAATCAATATCATGTTATATTTATTATTTAATTCATTTATATTCAACATTATACCCTTTAAAATAATGCATTGGTGATATACAATTTAAACCACGGTGTGGAGACAGTAAGTCGTACGTATGAACACATGGTGATATTGTTTTTCTTAGGATCATTAAAAAGAGTAATATGGTTGTACCTTAATCATAAAGAAATAAAAATGATGAATATTCAAGATTAATTATTTTTTTATGGTAACAACATTGGAAGTAAAATTAGAAGAAGAAAAGAACATTGAATGAAGGGTTAAAACAATTACCTCTTCTTCGGGTGATTTCGTTTGATTTGCACAAAAGGAAAGATAATGTGGGTTTATTACAAAAAAATTGGCCTCCAAGAAGAATTTGGAAACGTTGCGATGAGATTGGGGTAGGGTGGGCCGACCCAAAATCCATTGGAGGTTCGAATTATAGAAAATTATAAGTTATATTCTATAGGAGATGTGGGGGGCACTTTTGGAATGTCTTCAGATATTAATATGTTATAAATTTATTTTCTATTTATAATGGCTCAAAAATGTTTAATTTCTATGATATGATAACTATAGGTCTAAATACACTTAGAAAATAGTTTTTAGTCATGTCTAACTCACAAAAATAACAATATCATTTTTCTTTAACTCTTGGTTAAAAACATTAACTCTTACCTTGTCTTCTTGCATGTCTATAATATATGGTTACAATAGTTACTATAAAATGTCAAGAAAAACACAAGTGGATACTTAGTGACATTTTTAACATTATATAAGTCAGTTGGAAGAATATTATATTTTTAAGAGAGTTATATATTTTAATGAAATATTATTTGTTTTAAAATACTTATTTACCTAAATATTGAAAATATTTACTAACTGGTTTTTTGTTAAAATTCTAAAAACATGATTACATTGAAAACGAAGCATTAATTAATCTCTCACATGTCTATTTAATCCTAAAAATTCAATTATGTTCTCAAAATGTTCAAATTATAATATTTTAACATTTATAATATCTTTTATTTTTATAATTCATTAATAAAATTATAATTGCATCATCAATGTGACGTAAATAAATTTATGTATCTAGTTTCTAAAATTTATAAATAAGATACCATTATATAAGAAATATATTTATATTTATAATGACAATTATAGTCAAATATTTCAATTAGTTAACCCACATTAAAATGGTTTTAGTAAAGTGATACATGTTTATGTTATATTTCCCATTACACTAATTTAATTTTCATAACATGCCATTTTCACTTCCATGTCATTAGAAAATTCCAAAAATTCGTCCCAATGGTTTTTTGATCACCTATTACTCATTAAATAATATTAATACACATTTTAGTGTAGTTTTATATTATTATAATATTATTTATTCCCTAATTTACCTAATTTACCATTTAACCGTGGTAAATAAAAAAATTACAGATGTTATTATTCATAATTTCCAAAAATAAAATAGACCTATTAAAACAATTTAGAACTTAATATTACGAATAAAAAATCCATTTTCCAAAATTAAAATCATTTAATTGATTTAAATTAATTTCAAATTAATTCTTGTTGTCAAAACCAAAAAGTATGAGTTTAAGAAGTAAAAACTATCAGAAGATTGACATTTGTTTATGTAGAATTTAAATGTGAAATTACATAAATGACAAAAGTTATATTAAATGAAAAAATATTACAATTTAACTTTAAATTCAATTAAAAATATAGTTTAACTATATATAAAAATTATACGAAAAGGACGTTTTGAATTTAAATGCAGCATTTTTACGAATCATTTAAATATGATTTTCATCATAAAAATACAAAAAATTCATCCAATGTAAATGTTGATGTCCCACTTCCAAATAAGAAGAATATTTTTTCTAATACAATATATAAACGTGTTGAATCCTAAATTTGACATGGTTGCACTATTAGAAGTATGAAAAAAAGTATATATCAATAAATTCCTCTATTATTTGAAAAGATGAATTTGTTCTTATATCATTGCTAGAAAAGAAATAAAATGAATTTTAGTCATTATATTGAATATTTTACATATATATTTCTCTAATTAAATCCAAGAAAAAGTGATTTTATTATTTTATATAATCATTTATTTTTATTTAAATAGTTTTTTAGAAAGAAGGTAATGTTATTCATACATGCCATTATAATGAACTGGATTTAATATTTATTTATCACTCAAACACGGTCATACAAGAAATGGAATCCATCAAAATAACATGAAATGTTGTGTAACACAAGCCAAGAATATCTTTTCGTATACTGCAAACTAATACGGGGTTTTGTATTGTGCAAGATGATCTTGGTATATCATAAAACTCAAGGCATCAATGAAATTAAAACTATATATCTCGTAAAATATTGGTGTGTTACATAACCAAAGGGTTTTAAAAAAACTACCAGCCCCACGAAACTGACCTTTATTCCACCTCTAATGAATTTCCACAAATCCAACCATATACATAATTCATAATCCCATTTAACTCATTTAACCCATTTTTATTTTTTATTAACAATTCATTTTTTTTTATTTCTACCCAAACTAAGAAACTACCAAGCATTACGCACCACAAGTAACATCATAACCCAAACACACTTCACAAATTGTATGTAAGATCCAAGGAAGGGATTAGTGAAGGTAACACAATCCATATTCAAAATTATCCCTCCCAAAAAATCCTCAGCATCCTCACAACATGAAAAACAACACATCCATGAAAACAAAAAAAAAATATCAACTAGATTGCAGTCCCACTACACAAGAAGACCCTGCCCAACAACCATAACATAACCTAGATACAGAAAAAATATTTCAAATGTCCATCTATTCCGCAATCAATAAATCTCTAAGATTGAGATTCCATTACACTCCACATACCACCCCTTATACACAACCACACTCCCAACCATAACACCACATGACCATAACAATCAGAAGCTTTAGCAGAACACCACATAGTACACAACTACACCAAACTAAATGGACTATTAATATTTAATAACCCTCATTCTATAATTCCTTTTTCATTATTTAGGGATTATCATATAAAAATATTAATCCTTGAATATCCATTTATTTTACCAGGTACACATGATTAAATAGTTTTTTAATTTTACAGTAGTGATTCACAATTCATAATGTGAGAAAATAGAGCCCACCACAAATCATGTTTTTTAAAAGGATACAACCAATGAAATTCACAATATGGATCAAGTATAACTGATAAAACAAATGATCATCAACATTATCTTCCCCTCCCCCCATTTAATACTTATTTAAAAATATATCCATCAGAATTAACAATTAGAAATCAATATACCCACCCAACATTATACACAATTGAAAGAGAGATGAATGAATCCCAACGTTGAAAAATAGATGATCAACAACTCCTCCTTGCACAAAAAATAGGGGGTCATGATAAAAGTGGGAGACTCCAAGGAAAAACATGTATGATGTCTACAAAATTTATTTGACATCTCAGGGAAGAAAAGTTTTAGTAATACTAATAAGAAATAAAAAAACTATGGGAAGATAATATCTCATCTTAGAAAAGCCAAATCCTATATAAATGAATGGAAATAGTCTCATGGGCCAATAAAGATGGATTCTGGTCAAGACTATGAGGCTAGACTATTTCAAGGTCATGGGAGCATTATGCTGTTAAATGTATAATTAATATCCTTTTAAACACCTATAGAATCATTCAAATATGGTTTTAATCTTTATTTACATCAATTAAACCATAAGAGTGGTGAAACAAGAAAAATAAGAGATGGAAGGAAATGAATCACCAATGGGTGAGTCACCGACATTAGTTACCAACAACGAGTCACTGATACGATGCACCAATAATGAGTCACCATCATGACCCACCAACACAAACTCACTGACGTGAGTCACCAATGCTCGATCAACCAATTCCTGGCCTACTGACACCCGAACTACAGATTCCTGAACTACCAACACCTGACCTACCGACACCCATCCTACCGATTCCCGACCTACTAATGCCCAACCTACCATTTCACAGACCTACTGATGCCCGGACCTTCTGATAGAAATGAGTATATTTGTGAAAAATATTGAAATGAGATACCATCGACTTTTAGAACACCACAAATAGTGGATTTTTAAAAATTAATGGATCGGGTATGTCTAGGCCATTACATCATATAACTACCAAACTATTCTCATACTTATGAATTCAAAACCAATCCTGGAAGAATGTCGGGTCTAAAAACCACCCCATAAGATACATCTCAAGGATGAACCACTCTGTGCTTTTCAAACTAGGGAGTGAAACCAAAATATCAATGAAAACTTCTTCCCATATGTGTTAACCCAAAAATCTACATGATACCCCAGACTCTCACCAACTATCTAGCCACATGAATTAGGGAATTGAATCCTTCTTTTCATGAAATTATACACTTTGGGTGGCACTGTCTCACCCAAAAGGGTTTAAGAAAATGTCAGTTAATGTGTCTCGATTAGGAATCCGGTCATCCACTTTCAACATGGTGGGACTCCATCACACATTATGGAACAAGGAAAAAACTCATCTCGTAGAAATCATGTTTCAAGAACTACAGTACTTAGAATAACACACAAGAAAAACTCAAAACTAGTCAGAGTACTAGGAAGACATTTTTTCTTATCACTTAAAAGTACACTCCTCTAGGATACCATTTTTCCATAGAATGTGAACTGAAGGAATGCTCCATCCACCTAGAACCTTATCCTGACAATCCTGGATCTCCACTGGCTTCTCCACGAACATTTCATCATCATCAACATCCAACTCCCCCCAGTATGTGAAATAGGATTTATCTTGTAGATACCGATGAAGACGAGAGATGCGTCATACATTTTGGATCCTCTTTAAATACGGTGGAAACACTAATTAGTAAGCCACCTCTCCAACTCAACCCAAAAATTCAAAGGGTTTGATGAACATGGGATAAATATTTCTCCCTCAACCAAACAATCACTGTCATTGTTGAGGGGAAAACATGAAGAGAATGTGGTCTCCAACCATGACCTCCAAATTCCTCCTCCTGCAATTGGCATATGACTTCTTCTGGTATTTTTCTACATTCATCTTCTCACGAATATTTTTCACCTTCTCAGTCGTACTCTATACCATGTCTAGTAAAAGAATAGCCACCTCCCCATATTCTATCAAGCACAACGGTGAAGGACACGGTCTCCCGTACAAGGCTTCTAATTGATCCATACCAATAGAATATTGATATCTATTATTGTAGGAAAACTATACCATGGCAATGTGTCGCACCCAAGACCCACCAAAGTCCAAGACACATGCTTGCAGTGTGTCCTCCAATGTAGGGATGGTTTTCCTTGTCCACCCTTATGTACAATGGAAGGATGTGATAAGGGGAAACTGATTGAAAAAAAAACATGATGAAATACCATCTAGAATCGTGATCTCAATTGTGTATCGCGATCTATGACATAGATCTCATAACTCTATACATCTATACAATCTAATCCACATACCTCATAGACAAGGCCTCCACTGCGCCTAATTCCTTGATTTACAAAAAATGTCATGATTTCTTCAATTGATCCACTACTACCCAGATAGATTCATAGGCTCCTCGATCCCTGGGTAGTCCAATGATGAGATCCAATGATTTTTCATACCACTTTTATTTGGGGAAATCCATGGGCTAAAACAAACTGTTGTGAACATGGTTCTAAGCCTTCGACTACTAGAACACTAAGGAAATTTCCACAAACTCTTCCATTTCCTTCTTAAATTAGGGAAACAAAATATACTCTCACAATCCATGGTACATCATGGAAGCTCTTGCGTCTACAAATAAGGTTGGGATATGAATTTTAAGTAGAAGTCCCTCACACATATCCACTAGGATAAAAAATATTCTATGGAACATAATCTAATTTTTTCTATCCTCTCACCACCCCTCTAAAGCATCACCTTGGTCAACGTGATATCACATCACCTATTCCTATGAGTTTTCTCTTTGATATTCCTCTAGTTTATACCTCAGATATTAATGAACATTCATCTATGACATGCATCCTATTACACCATCAATTCCTACATATAAGTGAACAACATCCAACTCCTCAATCATCCTCAATGCATCAGTAGATTCTTGTACTAACAAGCTCTGTGACTTATAATTCAAGCATTAGAAAAAACATTCCATTTCTCTAAGGTGTAAGAGATATCAAATTTTTAAACCTAGATAAACACCATCCACCTATACTTCCACATGTTTATGTCTCAATGGGAAAATATAGACATCATGCCCTTGTGATGTGTGAATGGTAGACATAGTTCTCAAATGAGTTAATTCGGTAAAAAATTCAGAAGAAACATTACTACTGCTAAATCTAGATCATGGGTTTCACAGTTAGGTTTGTAGTTATATAATTACCTATACCATATAAGATCCCCCTTTCCATTGAATTCATCACACATCACAATTATAGACGGAAAAAATAACAAAACACCTCAAACATCACACCCCCCTCTGAAAACTAGAGCACTGGAGTATATACCAGCTTCACTATCGGATAGATGAAACCTTCCTCACACTGATCAATCCATTCAAATGGTTATCGTTTTTTGGCCAGACCCATCAACAGAGCTTCTACACAAGAAAAATTGGGTACAATTAGCTAGTAATCACTGACTGAACCGAGAAAATTATGAACCTCTTCTTCATTAATGGGTGCTTCTAATGAAATATCTACCTTGATATTCAACAAGAAAAATTATATACCTTGTTGGGAAACCACATGTCAATATATGTGGACCTCTTTTTTTCAAAACATAAACTAGTAAAATATCTCTAGAGGTGGTGGCATCAAAGGACCTATATGACAATCTTGAGATTCTAGGTTTGTTCCTACTCTGTCATTGAGTGGATTAGAATGTCATCGATGAACATGGAACAAAACCGATCTAGGGACTAATGAAAAATGGAGTTCAAAATCCATATGATCATGGGTGATGCATTTATAACACCAAAAAAATAACCATGAACTCAATGATCCCAAACCATCATCAGAAAGTATTCTTCAGGATACCAACCTCTTTCACCTTCAACTGGTGATTCCCAAACCATAGATTGATCATTAATAACAAAAAAAATTCAATTATCTCGTCTAAAATATTGTCCATCCTAAGGAGAGAGAAATGTTTATTGACCATCACCTAATTGAATATCTGATAGTCTATACACAACCTCATACCACCATAATCTATATTCGAAAAAAAGACTAAAGCACACCATGGGGACACATTGGTCCATATAAATACATTGTTCATGAGATCATCCATTTTAATTTTTATCTCTTTCATATCAAAAGGTTCCATCAAATAAGGAGCGACCAAAATCAAAAAATCAAAGGGATGCAAGTCAATTCTCGACACTACATTACATAAAGGGGGTACAGTGGAAACCTACTCCAGGAGGACATCTAAGAATTACCCAAAAACTATAGAATCCTTCTCCTTTTCAGCATACACTGGTTCCACTGATAGCTCGACCAATAAGGAATGAATTTTCTTTTCACGCCGACTTCCCATCAGACAACTCCACTCACCAACTAAAGCCACATGTTGGCCATCCCCATCTAAAAATATGATAGTCCTCTAGAAGAAATAGATGACATCATGAATAAAAGAACTAGTTGATGCTACAGATGACATCGTATGGATGCATCTGTAGAAAAAAAGATCCCCACTAGACTTTGGCTACCCCAACATCTGTCTACTTCACCAGAAAACATCAAACCAACTGGACTATCCTATAGATAGTGTGTTCAACACCATGTTCACAAAAATTATATCTATATATAGTACCAAAAAAGGGGATGGATTTGGTGCAATGAAGGAGTATTAAACTATTGAATCAATCAAGGAAAAATAGAGAGTACTGAACACACTGATCATACCTCGAATGATGTATGGCCTTGTTGAAACTGTAGCCTCTGAAGCATTAAAATGATAATTCCTAGCTCCCCTACCCCTAAATTGTAAAATGCATCCTAGATGAAGTCTATTTTAGGGTCCCTGTGGAATTACCTATGTTCGGACTCCACTTCCTCCATCGCCTCACTGTGGAGCAGGTGCTTGTTGTACAAACTACTGAAATGACCGTACCGAAAACTGTCGCGGAGGTGAGTGATGAAACTACCCACCTCCACTACACAATGATTGAATTGGGAAATGATTCTTAAGATTCCAGTAGCCTCCACAGTAGAAATACCTCAGTTCAAATCATATGGGAAATTCAGGAGGACCAGATGGTTGAAACTGAAACTACTGGGGTTGACTCCCCACATGTTGAAACCTTGAAGCCCATGGTGGTGATGCCTGTTTCAAGAAAACAACTTATTCATAATAACCTTCTGGATTCGCTCACATGGTATATCTCCTTGAGAGTTCATTATCTCAACAACCTCTTTCATCTTCTAGAACTCTAGGTATGTCGAGAAGGTGATGGTAGTAACAATGTACTCGAGGGAAGGATGGAGTGTGTCACCTAAGAAAATCACCCAAGACTCCTAATCTGAAAGTTTATCTGATGCATAATGAATGAGACCCTTTAGCAGGATCCTTATCCCCCATACTGACATAGTCCCCTACTGGAGGGAGAGTAATCCTATCATGTTCTTATCCCTCAAAGTCTATGAAAGAAATTCAACCCTGAACTCCTTCTCAAACACTATTGAACATGAGTCTCTATCCTCTCTTAAAGGAAGTCTGTCCACCACTGTCACACAGCACCCCACATCTGAAATACAACCAACATGAACAAATAATCTCTTTGATCCCACATGAAGCTGAATATGATGACACTATCATCATGATAACTCTCCCTCTCTATATCTGAAACACTACCATCTTAATTTCCCAGAGACTTTCACTGAAAATCATGAAACATCTTCTGAAACTAATTTTCCTCTTCCTATGGATCAACCCTCCTTCAGTCGACTAGGTTAGCCTATTAAGCCTCCACTACCCATATGAAATGTAGACGAGGAATGGGTTCCATATATGAAAATGTAAAAAGGGAGATCCAATGCCAAAGTAGTGTAGAAGTTGTTTAAGATTCATTTCATCTCTTCTTTTAAATTTTCCAAAATTCTCCAAACAAACAAGAAAAAAGGACATCATGATGAATGTAACTTTTCTATGGTCTCTAACCCCCAAACAGCATAGACTCACTAGATCATTCAGTAGGCTCAAATTCATTTCATCAGATCATGAGGGGCCCCAAAATCCAATGTCCATTCTTGTCTTATTTGGCCTATCCCACACACCACGATAACCTAACATTGTTTCACTACCATCTCATTCAATCCTCACAGTGCCCAACTCCAAACTCCATCCTCTCTCTCAACCATCACCTATGATAATATTTTTCCACGTCCCTCATTTTTCAAGATGAGGGAAGGCATGGAAAAGATTCATGAACTTACTTATTTACGATAAACAAGTGATAATGGCACCCCCACGAGTCCTCCCTCCAGTAGGCCCCTGGGTGGGGAACAACACCATGGGTATACAAATCTATCAAAATGGTATGCATTACCCTTTTTATAGTAACCATGATTGAGAGATAATATGTATCAACCTAAAAAAATATCACTATATATATATATATATGAAGCCAAAATCTGTCCCACATGAATGTTTAAAATAAAACTTTTATAAATATAATGAAACTCTAAAATAAATACAAATACAATAAAGCTAATAAGCGACACATGAACTATCCTATCAACTGATATCGTAGCGACCAAAACTATCCATGAAATCTCCTTAGAAATATAAAAATAGTTCTATATAGGTAGGGTGAGGATACTTGTATACTCAGTAGGAAAATCCGATGTCACTCATGCCCAAGTGGGAGAAGCATAATAATTTCCCCATGGGGAAACAACATTACACAAAAAAACCTAACTAAATACACTACCCATACAAAATATAACCAACGTATACTCATCAAATAATTTGAGTCAAGTAATGTAATGTAATAAGAACATAGATATTTGGGTACTCTACACCACTTCCCACTAGTTAACTTCTCTTGCCTAACAGCAAACATCCTAATGCTACAATAGTCTTCCACAATACCACCACCACAACCTTCCCACACAATCCTGGACTACATTACACATCATGCCCACAGACATGTGGGCCACAACCACATCACACCCAACCAAAAAACACCAAGGAAACAAAACCATAGCCTTATCCCAAAGATATCTGGAAATTGCAACATATATCATCTCAAAGACACCTATGAAGCACAACTTGAATATAGACACCAGGGCCTCACAACCACACAACATCATACCTAATGAGTGTAGGGATACAAAATCCTATAATAGGATAAAGAGATGATCCA
This sequence comes from Viscum album, assembly GCA_963277665.1. Lineage (NCBI taxonomy): Eukaryota > Viridiplantae > Streptophyta > Magnoliopsida > Santalales > Viscaceae > Viscum > Viscum album. The sequence continues at coordinate 1,253,917,392 of OY728142.1, read as the reverse complement.
ATAACAATCCATCCAACCTCACACAAGGATGTTAGGAAAGGACCCACTCCCCCATAACAATGAGGTTGTTCAGAACATTGTTCTCAGCATTGTTGGGGTGTGTATAGAAATGAAATGAAATTTTATGTATATATATAGGTACCAAAAAATAATCCCAACCAATGGGTTTTCAAAACAAAAAACCATCCCACACAAAACTACCCTTTCTTCCACATCAAATTCATAACCACATTTCCAACCACATAATTAATTCGAATCCATAGCCAATTCAATTAACCAATTATCATTAGGTATTAATAATTAATTTATTTATTTAATCCATCCCTAACAAGAAAAATAAAAAAACACATAACACCCCAACTAACATCATAACCCACACACCCTTCACAAAATTATCTAGAAACTCTAGGAAAATGTCCCATGCTAGGTAACAGTATCCTACTTCAAAATTATCCCTCCCGAAACCTTTTTGGTAGCCCCACTACACAAAAAGAACCCCATCAATAATAATAGGAAAACTCAACCTGATTTCAAGACCACTGCCTAAGATGACCACGCCCAATAACCATAATAGAACCTAGATAAAGGCTCACTATTCAAAACGTTCATCTATTCCACAATCAATCAATCTCTTGGCCTGAGATTCCATTACACTTCTTGTACCACCCCATACAAACAACCACACTGCTTACCACAATACCACGTGACTAGTAAAAACACAAATTTGAAGAATGCCACATAGAACAGATAACGACACTAAATCACATGGTGTTTTTAGATACAGTAACCCTCATTCAGTAAATTCAACTTTCATTATTAAGAGGTGATCAAAAAACAATTTCAATATTGTGGAATCCATTTATTTAACTAGGTATAATTGACTAAAAATATATCCTAATTTACATAGTGATTACCTAGTCATACTGGTTCATAAAAAAATTGCATCATCTACCATTTGTTCAAAAGGATGTGACCCATATAATTCATAATATGGATCAATGATAATAGATAAAACAAACAATCATCATATTCCCCACCCCCTATTTATTACATCATCTAAATTGTTTCCAACTATATTCACTATAAAACATTAATATACACAACCTACATGATACAAAATTGATAGAGAGGTGAATGAATCATTACCTTGAAAATTAGTCAATCAGCAACTCCTCCTTGAGCTAATAATAGAGGTTCACACATGCAGCCAGAGACTCCAAGGAAAAAATCAGCTAACATATATAGTATAGATGAAACTCTATAAGAAATAAAGGTTTTAGTAAAATCATGATGATATGGAAACACACTAGGAAGAGAAGATCTCAGTTTAGAAGAGCTAGATATAATATCAATGGAAGGAAATTGTCTTATGGACCATTTTATATGGATCATGGTCAAGACCATATAGACTGTCTGTTTCATGGTATCGAGAGCATTATGATATTAAATTTATAATTAATATTTTTTTAAAAACCTTTATAAAAACTCATAAATTCTTTAAAACATGATTCATGTTCAATAAAACGTATGTGGGGTGAAAATTGAAAAATTGAGAAAGGCTAGAAATGAGTCCCTTATTGGAAAGTCTCTGATGTGAGGCAGTGATAGTGACTCAACACAAGAAATCCAGCCATGCGACCCACCAATAGTGAGTCACCGATGTAACCCACCAACATGAGACTCACTAACGTGAGTCACTGACGCCCAACTTACCGATGCCCAACCTACCAACACCCGAACAACCGACACCCGACCTACCGATGCGTGTCCATATAATGCCTGATATACCGACACCCAACCTACCAATGTTGATCAACCTCTAACCTACTGAATCCCTTACCTAGCAATTCCATAACCCACTGATAGAAATCTAGATTTTTGGAAAACTCTTGAAATGAGCTACCTTCGCCTCCATAGACTCCCTAAACAATAAATTTTTAAAATTTAATGTATCAAGGAGATTTGGGTAATTAAAAATTATTAGTCAGCCTCATGTTGATTTGAGGTTGAATAAAATGTATCAAATTGATTGAATGGTCTAGATTAAAAGCTCATAAACCCATAATTTTATCAGTATACTTTTTTGCATATGAATAGTAAATGATGCATCTTGTGTTACACAATGGTTTTATGAATGATATATACCTTTTTAATAACAGTGAACCTTCTTGATAAATCTCATTCTACAATAATTTTGGGAACCCGTAAATATTGGACACACATACACGGGGCAAGCACATATGCCTTCTCACATGCAGGCCACTATGAAAGCATTGTGAGCCATATAAATTCCCAATATTCCAATATATTCAAGCCTTATCAAAACCCATTATCTACCTCTATAAAGATTATTTATCTATATCTACTGCATGTTTGATTCCATGTTTCATATGTGTTGGATTGAGTTGGGTCCTCATCTTGGATTGTTGGCCAAATTTTTAGTAACTCATTGAAAAATACCAAACCATATTATCCTTAGAAATTTTGCATGATCTTCACAAATATACTATTTATGTTATAAATCTATTCAATATTAAATCATATTAACTTCATAATATGTATAAAAATATGGTCATTATCCAAATGAATATTTCAGATGACTATGTCATTTTAGACAAATTCAACAATCATCACAAGTGTATGGAAAATAGTTATACTCTATGATCTATCAAATAAAATCTTAATATAATCACCATAACATGTTTATCCTTATGTAATAATATTATAATCCATGTATATTGGTTAAAAAAATAGTGATATTGTAGAATAGGAGGACGAGTGTATTCTTCGAATAGATATTTCCAAAATTTATACTTAATCTGAATGTTTACACCGGTCGGAGGATACCACTCCCTTCAGAAAACCCAAGTAATTATATAATAAAAAGTCCCCAATTGTGAAAAATTCTATTAAATGGGGTGAGTTATGGATAAAGATTCAAATTTCAAAAGGGGAAATTGGATGTTTTCTCTAGAAATGATACTCTTCCTCGAGCCAGATTCTTATGCCCCTATTCTTATAAACCATGTTTCACTAAAATTTAATTAAATTATCCCAATTGTGTCTTTTTTACCTCTAAAACTCTTATCCTAATCAAAAAAGCAATAACAATTTAGGGCCAATTAATGAGGTGGGGTCTAATTTGCCGAATCTTGTCCATCTTTGACTTTATGTCCCTTTTTATCAATAGAAAATCAAATCGAAATACGATATTCAAAATGATAAAATCATCAGCACATGTGTAGAATATTTGAAAAATTATTATGATAAAATTTATTACAAAAAATATGTCAGGATAAAATTAAAAAAGTGGAATTATTGATAAAAGTATAATTTACATAGTATATATAAATTAAATAAAAAAAATTGGATAAATATTCAAATATATCTCAATGTGAGAATAATATATAAATTATTGACATGTTTTTTTTAAAAAAAATTTTATATATTATATAAAATAATGTAAATTGAAAATAAACTATAATATATATTCTTTAATCTATGTAATTGGATCCTAAATATTATTGTTCTTTTATTAATACCTTTGATACCCCTATATAAAATAAATAGGAAAATTTTAAGAAATAAAGCATTAGAAGTGAATAATTAGAGCACATAATGATGATGAAGTAATAAATGTGAGGAAAGAGGGATATCAGAATATCATAAAGAAAATATTCATAACCATGGGATCATAAAATAATGGATATAATATTAACATATCATGGAATCATAAATATTTAGAAACAATATAATACATGACAATTTAAGAATAAGTCAATGCTCCATACTAAGACAACACAATATCTCATGAGATGAAAAAATTACCTAACTAATTTTGGTCTATATATATCAAATCCCTCACATAACATCATAATATATATAATAAAATCTATGACACATAAGTAAAAGAAAATTTAAATAAATTATAATCATGATAAAACCCTTGAGAAGGAAAGGGGTAACATAATTTTGTCTCAAATCACAACAAAATCAAATATAATAATGATTAATAATACAAAAATAGTTTAAATATTTTTTCCCATTTTTAATTGAGTAATGAATAATATAACATGATTAATGATTTCAACTGAAGAAAATTCATATGAAATTAGTTGTGAATATTTAGTATTAAAGATCCTATTAAATATTTTTTTTCTGATCTGACTAATGATCCATTGTAAGAAATAAGTACATACAATTTTCCATAGAAAATAGGTTCAATTGAATTAAATTCAATAAAATGAATTTTTTTTCTCTGAATAAATTTAGTATTCAAACCATTAAAATAGTTTCATAAGAAATTATTACGTAAATAAAAAACACCCCTTTAATCTAGTTTTCATTACATAAGGGATTGGTAAGGGAATTAAAAATCATGTATAGCCCTATAAATCGAAGGAAAAAATAAGTACGTATATATGTAACTCAAATATATATATATATATATTATAGATAATTTATATTTTAATAATAATGGTAGAATATGTTTGAGAGATATAATTATTAACCTAGTTCAGAAATGTAGGGTTCAGAAGATCCCTTGCCTCAAGCCCTGATTTACTCAATACCATCATCTAAATTAATGTATAAAAAATATTGGATATTAATTATTTTATTAATAATAAAATTATTTATATTTTATCTATTATTATTATTATTATTTAATTTTATTACAAATTTATTGGGATATCCTGTCTATAATCAGTATCCCAAATTCGTTTGTGCCATTGTTCGAAATTCAAATTCATTTGAAGTTAATTATATAAATTCCATAAGTAATGAAGTATCATGTAATTATGTTCATTACATTAAATTTTATAAATGGTTTTAAATATCATTATCTTAATAATTTTATATATTGATTATTAATTGAAAGTGTTATTGTTTAATAGTTAGTTAAAGTGGGTAGCTTTTCCTAATTGGGTGGACTAATTGGACCTCATTTAATATTCATTATTATTTATCATTCCATTTAATAATAAAGAAAAAAATATAGTTATTATAATAATATTTAAGAACCATATTACTATTATATCCAACCATGAATGTAGCAAGGAATAAGGTATTATATCATTCATAGAGGTAGTGAAAGTACAATAATATGACCAATAATTTAATTTAAAATGAAAATGATGAGATTTTAGATAGTGGATGTTAAAAATAATAATATCATGTTATTATATTCATGATATTTATTTAATTATTTTATCTCTGATGGAACACATTTGGAAGAGGAAGAAGAAGAGAATATTAAAAGACAATGGTTAATAGTATTACATCCTCCTCATTATGTCCTCTATTAGACTTCATGTTAAGGTTGTTTAGAATAATATCTTATTAAGAAAAAAACCTAAAAATAGGGAAAGTGTGATGGGATATGTTTTTGTAATGTTATATATCTATATGGGGAAACTATTTTGTGGACAAAGGTCATGGTTAATGGTGGAACTTACAAGGAGATGATATTTGTTTTTTGTATACAATTTTAATTACCTTAACATTTTTTGTCAAGACATACAATATTTATTATTATTATGAATATTTAAATTATCTATATGATATGAGGTTGAGATAATTTTTACTGACATTATCCTTGATGTAATAAATCATATAATTAACTTTTAATGTGGAATATCATTTTTCCATAGTTCACTACTCCCTATAAAAATAAAATTTCCAAAAAAATATAAAAAAAATACTTAGATAATATTTATTTGATTATTTTAAAATTTAAATATGTTTTATCAAAAATACTTTATATATATGGGAGATGAATGTTTTATATAAAATCCTTAAGTATTGATAAAATACAAATTTTTATGTCACAATAAATTTCATAACCCTTGGAATATTTAATTATGGTTTATTAAAATTATATTTTATATTTTTTTAAATGATAATTTTTTAATGAAATTATTTAGTGAAATAAAATTTTATTTTACAACAAATGTATCATAAAATTGTATTTTTTCCTAACAAAAAACTTATTTATTTTTCAAAAAAAATTGAATTCTTTGTGTAAATCGTTTTTCATGTCGTTTTAACATTATTTTTAGTATATTTGACATATAAATTTCATATATTTGACATTAATATGATAAATTGTGTGATTTTTATAATATCATCTAAATAATTACAAAACATATTATTTTATAAGGGAAATTCAATTTACAAATTTTTATCCATTAAATTCTACCACAATTTAGAAATTTCACCCTCAAAATTTATTTTTCATGCTATGAAAAATATATAAAAGGTAACTTATTCGTTATTTAATATTAGTATTCTTGTGTTATGTTTTCATAAGTTTGGTATCACTAAATAACTCTGACTATGTGAGTTATCTTATTATATAGAATATTGTCCCTGTAATTGATGATCTTCAATGATTAATCCTCACAAGGGAGATCATTCTCTAATTATACCACATCTGGGTTTAGTACATGTGAGGTATCTAATATCTACATCCTTTGGAGTGATATGTGGAACACTTCAAGCACGTGAGATGGGTTTTTTTGTATTGGTATTTGATTTGTCGCAACACCTAATCAATAAAGAATATAAAAGGGTGGAATGTATATAGGAATTATCTTTAACTTCTACCAAAATATCATGACTCTCATACATGGAAATATCTAAAGTAGCACATTATTTTAATCCACAATATTTAAATATCCATTAAAATTGATATCATATCTGTTATTTCAAATTTTTCATAATATAACAAGTTGTGGAATGGTCTTTCCCTTATTTTAAATTTTATGGATCAACTCAGGTCCAAATAACACATGTTCACCAAATTTATCCCATTATGTGAATGGTATCTATTTCTTACCATAGAAGGATTTATAAGGAAATATTGGAATACTTATATGATGTTTATTTGCATATTATAACTCTACCCTATGAAGAGGATGATACCAATCACATATGAATAAGGTAACGAATGTTATTAAACATTACCTATTTTTCTGTAGTCCCTTGTAATTAAACATCATTATAAGGGTGATATGTCAAATTGAAATTAATATTTTTTTAAGGAATGTTGAAGGGTTGTGAAAAACTTTTAGTTGAACCTAAGATATAATTCAGATAAAAAATGTAGTGGAGTTCCATTTATCATAATGACTTCGTTGATCTATATCCTTGAAACATTATTCTATGATAATTTCAATTGAATTTTGGTGAAATGATAAATATTTATAAAAGGGATTACCATAACTCATATAGAATTATTTTATTTTCAAGTATTTAGAAGAGCCATGAAAAAATATAGTCATTTTATTCCATTTTGAGGAAGGTATGTATAATGTTTACTGTATCTCATTGAACATAAACCTTCCTTCATTATCATATTGAAAAACCAACCACATTGATGAATTATTATAAATATACACCTTTTTATAGTGCTACTAATATATCTCCTTATATTCTTTATATGTTGTTGTGCTCCCTTAGCGTATAGAGAATGTTAAGTTATGATAATCCTTAAATATCTCATTCTTTATCATTGGTTTTGATTGTAAAAAATGTTATGTCAGAAATCTAACAGCTCCTTCTTCATTAATGATGAATAATTATCATTTATTCTATCATATAGTATCAATATTAATTTTATATATTTGTAAAAACCATTTTACATTCCTTATTCTTCTCCAGAATAGATGTTAGAACAACCATATGAGAAAATTATAATGTCTTTACAACGTATATAATTTCCATGTCTATTATTAAACATTATAAAATTATTTTATCCTTCTCAATCTATAAAATTGAGGTGGTTATAGGATATAATATAATTAATTCATCTTCCATGTTATTCACTTTCCAAGGATGGTAGTGAATTATGATGTTATTTCCCTTGATCATCTCCAAAAAAAATCATTGGGGCATCTTGAAATATAAGGCCCTGGCCTTAAACCTTACTTAATTATTGAATTAAATGAATAATTCTCATTGAGGATATTTTCAGGTAAAGAGTTTTATAGAATTAGGTCAAAACTATTACATCTCAAAAGGTTACATAGTATACACTTCTACTAAGTTTCCATAAAATAAAAACTCTTAAAAAGAAACATGTCTAGGTCAATGTTTTAGGTAGCATGAATTTCCCTTGATCCCATCCTTGACCATATTCCGCGTTATGTCCTGTGAAAAAATATTTCAAATACTTGGGTTGAGCATAAAATGCTCAGTAAAGGATACACAAAGAATGAAAACTGTTATTTCTTCAAAGCAACAAGTAAACCATGTATACTTTATCAAAGTAATACCATTCTCCTTTTCGAAGTAGTAAAAAAAATCTTCAATGAATAATATATCATTACTTACCCTTTTGTAACCAAAAGATTACCATAAAACCCATATAAAGAACACATAACATAAAAAGGTAACTTGGGACATAAACATACTTAAATGGAATAACCATACGGTCGACTTCCACACATACTTAATGGAATAGCCATACGACCAACTTCCACGCATACTTAATGGAATAGCCATACGGCAAACTTCCATACCCAATGAATTGGAGGTTATAATGTAACCACCTGTCCTGGTATTCACGGCACCACCCGTCATAATGTCCAAGTATCATTATAAAATCATAAGACATTAAACAAAAAAAAAGGAAAGAAAACATTTCCACATTTAGATCACAATATATAACTTAAATATATCGACATAACAAATCATTTATAAAAACCATTTTCAATACCAACATACATAAAAGAGTATATGGTATTTATTTCATTTTAAAAAAACATTACGGCTGGTTGAGGAATCCAAAGACCAAATAATACTCGCATCGGCAGAAAAGGTCATTGTCACCGCGTACGTTTAAAGAAACATTCCTTTTTGTCGTTTAGTAAAATGCTTCATATAAAAAGATTCCTTTTGAATAAAATTAAAATTCAAAGGGGTTTATACACCGTATAAAATAAAGTTGTGTGTAAAACCAAATATGCCTCAATGAAAATAGATTGAGACGAAGTCCCTTACAAAGTCGGTATCCTTAGATTAAGGATAAATCAATTACATGATTATGTGTGACAAATACAAATACACTAAATATAAGTTGATATTAAGTGTAAAACAATCAGAGGTCATTCACACATAATCATGGAAAAAAAACCAATGACATAGATATTTAACTCAATGAAATGAGATTGAGTTATGATTTTGATACAAGTCCATCTAAATGACATAAGAATTTATCAATGGGATGATTATGTTTAGAAATAGTATATCCACAGAAAGGATTGTGGAAACTACAACATAGAGATTCCACAGAAAATCTTGGCATAATAAAATCAATAATTAGTGGTTTAACCCAATGAATTGAAAGTGGGTTAAGAATTTCCCTTACAGAAATTCGACAGCCTAACGACGTCACTTCAAAACACATAAAATGAGTTGATGAGAGATAAAAAGGGTATCTCATCACTTGGAAATAAAATTTACATTGATAAGGATATAGAAGAACATATCCCAACATAATAGTATGTGAATTAAAGACATAAACAAAGAAGTCTTTTAAAAAGGGGAGGGTGAAAGGTTCCCTTACTGACTTGGGTAACTTTCGAAACATACACCCCATTGAAGAAGCGTCATACAATGAATATGTAAGTACCCATAAATAAAATTTTATTATAAAAAGAGTATAATAATGGGAAGTACATACACCAATAAAAGTAAACAGTGTCAAATGTATCATAAATCTCACGGGAATACAAGTGAGATGAAAAAATCCCTTACGAAAACTATGCAGCCTCACAGCTCCACTTAAAACAACCAAAAATGGATTGATGAGATCAAATAGAGTATCTAATAATATTAAAATAAAATGTACAACAAGAGGAATATAAAATAACATCCCCCATCATAACAAAGAGGAGATTAAAATAAGTGACATAAATGAGAGTACATAAAAAAAGAGAGAGGTTAGATCTCTTACGAAAATTCGGCAGCCTAACGGCACCACTCAAAACTTCCAAAATGGATTGATGAGAGAAAATAGGGTCTCTCACCATATGAACATAAAAATTACAGTACGAGTAATATAAAAGAACATCCCAATAATAATAAAGATGATCATAAAAGGAATGACATAAAAGAGTGTACTTAAAAAGAAAGAGAGGAGTAGGATCCCTTACCTCAAGTCCAACTTGTCTTGTTCATTTCTTTATATTCCTGAATAATAAACTTTGATAAATTTATAATTTCTTAAGGACCTCCTATAAATATTATTATTCAGTTGATATCACATATTTTAATGTTATAATAATTTGTTAATAATATGAGTTCATTTCAGACGTTGTTGTCGATGTTTGGTACATGAGTCAAAAATTGAACTTGTTGGAAAATAATTTTCCATGTAGTTATAGGTACATCATATCTAGAATAGTATTGATGTTTCAAATATCATATATATCCAGTAGATATTCATTTTAATCTATTCAATATCATTTGGAGTTAAAAAAATTAAAAGCACCATTCATAGAGACGGTAGTCCGTACATACGCATGAACGCTACTTTCATTTTTTTGTCATATTAATGGAATTAAAACAAAATGAGAGAGATATATATATATTTGTGTTATAATTACATAATTATATCCACAATTTATATGTAATATATTACATATATATCCATTATATATATGTACTTATAATAGTAAATAACATTTTGAGATAAGAAATGAAATGTACCGTTCATGGAGACGGTAAGCCGTACATACGCATGAATGCTACTTCCATTTCTATTTCATATTTAATGGAATTAAAACATAATTATACATAATATTATTTTAATTCCAGTATGGTATCATATATAATATCATTAAATATATCCTTTATAGGTACCACATATGGTATTAACGAATCAAATCACTTTGAGGGGGCAGTAGTCCGCACTTCCTTTAATGAAGATATCGCGTTGACCCATAATGGAAACCATAAAGGTATGCCATAAATAAAAAATACAGAAGCTTAAGTAAAACATAAAAATATTATATATCATATATCAATATATTGTCATCTTAATGTCCACATTTGTAGTTGTTAGAAAAATGTTGAACAATCATCGTTTCGTGAGGCAGAAATTTGCCATCCACAGAAACAGTATGTTCTTTAACCATTAGATGTTGGTGTGTGTAAGTGTAGCTCAAATCCTTATTATAACAACATCCTAGTATATTTAATATACTGTATTTGTTACAAAATAAATTAATAAAAAGAGTTTATGGGGTTGGAGAAGCAAAATAAAACAAAAGAACACAAGTGAAGACATTACCTTAAAATCGGGTAACTCCCTTTGGTTTGATCTCAAAGGCTTCCTTGGGAAGACTTATTCCCAAAGTGAGGCCTCAATGAGTTAGAGGGGGATGTGGAGAGAAAAAATTGACAGGGTTTGGCCTAGCCAAAGGCTTTGGAAGTGTGCGTAAGGAGGTAGAGGTGGGGGCCTTTTATAAGAGGAGAGGAGGGACACTCTTGGAAAGTAAAGAAATGTTACTTAATTTTAGAATGAGTTTCGGATTTTAATGGTTCCACAATAATGTGTTTCGAGGATAAGGTGATAAGGGTTCGAAATACCCCCATAAAATAGGTTTTGGACATGTGTAGTTATTAGATATTACATTATCTTTCCAATTTATTTAAATCGTTAAATAATGAGGTCATCGCTTCATCATCATGATGTCATAAATAATTTAATTTATTTAATGTCTAAAAATAAAATAAAAATACTATGATGTAGGAAAGATCATTAGATTTCCAATGACAATTTATAGTCAAAAATCTGACTTGTATAACCCCATGTAAAAATTGTTTTAGTAAACATCTCATGTTTGTGTCATTTTTACTTTAACATTTAATAAAAAGGTATTTATGCCATTTTCCAACCAAAGTGGCTCAATGGGGTCCCCAAGTTGACCCATGGATTTTCTTGGTCGGCCATGACACATACAATGATGGTAGGACATGTGTCAAGGTCATTTCATTTCACTAAAACATTATTTTTATCTTAAACTACACTAATTACATCTAATCGCTATTAAAAACTTAATAAGTTACTATTCACCAATACTTTATTTTAATCCCATTGAACAAAATTTTACATCTTAATGACAACCATGTATGTCGGATTTTTGAAATTAAAAACACAAAGATGGAAAAATTTCATTTAAACGGAAAATCAGTTTTTATAAGTACCACTTAGTGGTTTCACTATTCATCAAAAATTGAAGTTTTTCGGAAAATTACCAAAAAATCACCCTAAGATATATTTGTTATTATGAATTAAAAAATGATGTCTATTTTATAAAATTAAAAACATATAAGTTGCATCAATTAATTTAATAATTAATTCCCGCTGTCAAAACAAATAGCGTGTTTTTATTAAACAAAATGTATCAAAATATTGACAATGGTTTAAGTCCGATTTCAAAGTGAAATTAATTCCAACGAACACTATTAAATTAAATGGTAAAAATATATTCTAATTTCACTTTAAAATCATTTCAAAAGATAATCTAATAATATAAATAAATTATATTAAAAATTGGTTTTGAATTAAAATACAACATTTTTCACTATTCATTAAAAATTGAACTTTTTCGGAAAAATACAAAAAATTTACACAAAGTAAATTTTGATGTATCTATTATAAAGAAGAATTCTATTTAGTCAAATATAACACATAAAATTGTTAAAAACTGGATTTGAAAGAGGTTTTCCATCCAAAGGCGGTTAATCGACCTTTTAATGAATATTAAAATGTTTATGCTTAAAAATTGGATTCATTCGCATTTTTAATCCTCTAACATTTATTGTAAAGAGTAAAAATAATTGACAAACATATATAATCATTTTTTAGTTAGTTCTGTTCATTCCCTCCATTACAATGGCTAGGAGTTAACTACCATTTAAAAAATATTATTTTATTATTAGAGTGCAACGTAAGATTCCCAAGAAACTCATTGTTGCGTATTGGGTACGCCATCAAGCATAGCGTTTTCTTTAATGTAATATTAATATTTTATTCACAAATATCGATAAATGTAAAAATGTCATATTATTTATTTACCTTGGGTTTTACATCCTTCCCCCCTTTTGGGAATTGCGTCCTCGCAATTTTAAAATTGGGCTCGGAAACATCCTTGAAAGTCCCACATCGGAACAAGATTCGGTTAAACAATCACTTTAAAATAAAGAAAGAGAAGTACAAAGGTCACCCGAGTTAACCCATACTAGGATTCCAAGTATGAATATATGGACATGGAGGAAAAAAACAAAGGGTCATGTTTTGATGGTGAGTGATAGAAAACATGTCTAGGAGAAAGTTAACCACATGAAAATCACAAACTTGTGATGGGTTAAACGGTATTCGATTCCCCAGTAAGAAAAGTTAACAGACAACATTTTTGTTTTATGTTACTCTTCATTGGAAATTTATTTTTTTGAGATTAACTATATCATAATGAAACATACTTACTTTTCATGTAGACTTTCAACTTTTACTAGATTCCTTAATCAAACTCATATTTTCTCCAAAAGACAGGTTATTAGGAAGACTTGTTCGCATTAAGAGTACTATAACCAACTTCCTGAGAATCACCTAATCCAAAAAAGAGAACTATATACTTTCCATGTCTTTAGACTTTAACCAAAACCAAAACCAAAAAGGTTAGTACAAGATCAGATAATCCAGAAAATGATAACCCATTTCTAAAAAGAAAATCTATTCTTAATCTCCAAAATTTGTCCAACAAAACCCAAAGTTCAACGAGGACCATTTGATAAACAATTTGTCCATAAAATTATTCAAGGTAAACAAAAATAATATTGAAACCCAAATATTTGAAGGACTTAGTCACATAGTCTTCCAAGGTACAAATTATCTTTTATCTCCAAATAACATTAGTTGCTCTTAAATTCTCTTACTGAAAAGTAATTAACCTAATCACATATCCTCGATGATAGGTTAATAATTTCCATAGATAACCCAAAATAAAATTACTCTTGATTCCTAAAATCATATAACTAAAAATAATCAGTCAAACTAACCAGGGACTTCACGTAGTCCAGGGGTAGGTGATAAATACCAGTCACACATTGGTTGTGGGTTTGATTCCCACAGTTATGTCTAACGCGATGGGTTGTCACACGATCTGCGTGTTGTCCTTTTTCCAAAACTACATATTTCTTAAAACATTCCCCAAAACGAGATAAAATTTTCAAAAATGATCATAACATATTTTAACCTCATGTTTATCTCATGCCTTTCATTTTCCATCATAACATATAATAACCCATAATTACCTCAAAAGTAAGGATCATATAATCTCTAATGGTTACCTTTATAATTATTACCTGAACTTCCTCATCGATTGGTCATATCGTACATGATGCATTACAGATCATACCAAGGTTCAAGGGGTTCATCATGACTCCTTGATAGTTGTTTTAGAACAACCACGAGTTTCCTCATTGAATCCCCAATTTTATCTAGTATCTTAATCAGAGAACCACCACAGTTTCCTTCAAACCAGTTGTCACTTTGGTGCCTTCTAGATCCATCCATTCACTAAAAACACAAATTTATGTGTGAGTATATCAAAAAAAACCCTCATGTACTATTGAGGAAGATAAACACTAAGATATACTTACTCATTCACTTTATCTAAAACTAGGACTCTTTCTGAAATTCTAACCAATCTGGTAATGTCACTTATGCTTAAAGAATTCCCTAACCTCTAAAGTTATCTAAACCAACCTTTGATACCAACTATAAGGCCCTGACCTGAAACCGTACTTAATTATTGAATTAAATTAATAATTCACATTGAGTATTTTTTCAGGTTTAGAGTTTTAGAGAATTAGGTCAAAACTATTACATCTCAAAAGATTACATAGTAGACAATTCTACTAAGTTTCCATAAAATAAAAACTCTTAAAAAGAAACATGTCTAGTTCCATATTTTAGGTATCATGTCTTTACCTTGATCTCATCCTTGAACCTATTCCTCATTAAGTCCTGTGAAAAAATATTTCAAAAACTTGGGATGAGCATAAAAATCTCAGTAAGGGATACACAAAGAATGAGAATTGTTATTTTTTCAAAGCAAAAAAGTAAACCATGTATAATTTATCAATGTAACACCTTTCACCTTTTCGAAGTAGTAAAAAAACTCTTCAATGAATAAAATATCATTAATTACACTTTTCTAACCAAAATATTTCCATAAAACCCATATAAAGAACACATAACAAAAAAATGTAACTTGGGACATAAATATACTTTAATGAAATAACCATACGGTCGACTTCCACACATACATAATGGAATATCCATACGGCTGACTTCCACACATACTTAATGGAATAGCCATACAGCCAAATTCCATACCCAATGCATTGGAGGTTATAACATAACCACCCGTCCTGGTATTCACGGCACCACCCGTCATAATGTCCAAGTACCATTATAAAATCATAAGACATTAAACAAAAATACTGGAAAGAAAACATTTCCAAATTTCGATCACAATATATCACCTAAATATATCTACATATCAAATCCTTTATAAAAACCATTTTCAGTACCAACATACATAAAAGATTATATGGTATTTATTTCATTTTAAAAAAACATTACGTCTTGATGAGGAAGCAAAAGCCCAAATAATACTCGCGGCGGTGGAAAAGGTCGTTTTCACCGCGTATGTTAAAAGAAACATTCCTTTTTGTCGTTTAGTAAAATGCTTCATATAAAAAGATTCCTTTTGAATAAAATTAAAAGTCAAATGAGTTTATACACCGTATAAAATAAAGTTGTGTGTAAAACCAAATATGCCTCAATGAAAAGAGATTGAGACGAAGTCCCTTTCAAAGTCGGTATCCTTAGATTAAGGATAAATCAATTACATGATTATGTGTGACAAATACGAATATACTAAATATAAGTGGATATTAAGTGTAAAACAATCAGAGGTCATTCACACATAATCATGGAAAAACAAAACCAATGACATAGATATTTAACTCAATGAAATCAGATTGAGTTATGATTTCCGATACAAGTCCTTCTAAATGACATAACAATTTATCAATGGGATGATTATGTGTAGAAATAGTACATCCACACAACGGTTTGTGGAAACTAAAACATAGAGATTCCACACATAATCTTGGCATAATAAAATCAAGAATTAGTGGTTTAACTCAAAGAATTGAAAGTGGGTTAAGAAGTTCCCTTACAGAAATTCGATAGCCTAACGACATCACTTCAAAACTCATAAAATGAGTTAATGAGAGATAAAAAGTGTATCTCATCACTTGGACATAAAATTTACATTGATAAGGATATATAAGAACATATCCCAACATAATAGTATGTGAATTAAATGAAATAAACAAATAAGTCTTTTAAAAAGCGGAGGGTGAAAGGTTCCCTTACCGACTTGGGTAACTTTCGAAACGTACACCCCATTGAAGAAGGGTCATAAATGAATATGTAAGTACCCATAAATGAAATTATATTACAAAAAGAGTATAATAATTGGAATTACTTACACCACTCAATGGAAATGATGTCAAATGTAGCATAAATCTCACGGGAATAAAAGTGAGATGAAAAAATCCCTTACGAAAACTCGGAAGCCTAACGACGCCACTTAAAACATCCAAAAATGAATTGATGAGATCAAATAGAGTATCTCATAATATTACAATAAAATGTAAAACAAGAGGAATATAAAAGAACATCCCCCATCATAACAAATAAAAGAAGAAAAGAAGTGACAAAAATGAGAGTACTTAAAAAAAAGAGAGAGGTTAGAGCTCTTACGAAAATTCGGCAGCCCAACGACGCCACTCAAAACTTCCAAAATTGATTGATGAGAGAAAATAGGGTCTCTCACCATATGAACATAAAACGTACAGTAGGAGTAATATAAAATAACATCCCAATCATAATAAATATGATCTTAAAAGTAATGACATAAAAGAGTGTACTTAAAAAGAAAGAGAGGAGTAGGATCCCTTAACTCAAGTCCAACTTGTCTTGTATGTTTCTTTATATTCCTGAATAATAAACTTTGTTCAATTTATAATTTCTTAAGGACCTCCTATAAAGATTATTATTCAGTTCATATCACATATTTTAATGTTATAATAATTGGTTAATAATATGAGTTCATATCAGACGTTTTTGTCGATGTTTGGTACATGAGTCAAAAATTGAACTTGTTGGAAAATAATTTTCCATGTAGTTATAGGTACATCATATGCAGAATAGTATTTATGTTTTAAATAACATATATATCCAGTATATATTCATTTTATAATATTTAGTATCATTTGGAGTTAAAAAAATTAAAAGCGCCGTTCATGGAGACGGTAGGTCGTACGTAAGCATTAATGCTACTTTTATTTTTTTCATATTAATAGAATTAAAACAAAATGAGATATATATATATGTTATAATTCCAGAATGATATCCATAATTTAGATGTAATATATTACATATATATCCATTATATAAAGGTACTTCTAATAGTACGTAACATTTTGAGATAAGAAATGAAATGTATCGTTCATGGAGACGGTAAGCCGTACGTACGCATGAACGCTACTTCCATTTCTATTTCATATTTAGTGGAATTAAAACATAATGATACATAATATTATTTTAATTCCAGTATGGTATCATATATCATATCATTAATTATATCCTTTATACGTACCATATATGGTATTAATGAATCAAATCACATTGAGGGGGAGGTAGTCCGCACTTCCTTAAATGAAGATATCGCGTTGGCCCATAATGGAAACCATAAAAGTATCCCATAAATTAAAAATAAAGAAGATTAAGTAAAACATAAAAATATTATATATCACATATAAATATAGTTTCATCATAATTTCCAACTTTGTAGGTGTTAGAAGAATGTTGAAAAATCATCGTTTCGTGAGGTAGAAATTCACCATCCACAGAAACAGTATGTTCTGTAACCATTAGATGTAGGTGTGTGTAAGTGTAGCTAGAATTCTTCTTATAAAAACTTTCTAGTATATTTAAGATACTGTATTTGTTACAAAATAAATGAATAAAAAGAGTTTAGGGGGTTGGAGAAGCAAAATAAAACAAAACGACACAAGTGAAGACATTACCTTAAAATCAGGTAACTCCCTTTGGTTTGAGCTCAAAGGCTTCCTTGGGAAGACTTCTGCCCAAAGTTAGGCCTCAAGGAGTTAGAGAGGGATGTGTAGAGACAAAATGGTCCGGGGTTGGCCGAGCCAATGGCTTTGGAAGTGTGGTAAAGAGGTAGAGGTGGGGGCCTTTTATAAGAGGAGAGGAGGGACACTCTTGGAAAGTAATGAAATGTTACTTTATTTTAGAATGAGTTTCGGATTTTAATGGTCCCAAATTGATGTGTTTCGAGGATAAGGTGATAAGGGTTCGAAATACCCCCATCCAATATGTTTTGGACATGTGTAGGTCTTAGAGTTTACATTATATTTCCGTTTTATTTAAATCGTTAAATAATGAGGTCATCGCTGCATCATCATGATGTCATAAATAATTTAATTTATTTAATGTCTAAAAATTATAAAAAAAATATATGATGTAGGAAATCTGTTTATATTTCCAATGACTATTTATAGTCTAAAATATGACTTGTATAAACCCATGTAAAAATTGTTTTAGTAAAACATCTCATGTTTGTGTCATTTTTACTTCAACATTAAATAAAAGGGTATTTAGGTCATTTTCCCACCAAAGTGGCTCCATGGGGTCCCCAAGTTGACCCATGTATTTTCTTGGTCGGCCATGACACAACCAATGAGGGTAGGACATGTGTCTAGGTCATTTCACTTTATTAAAACATTATTTGTACCTTAAACTACAGTAATTACCACTAATCGCGATTAAAAACTTAATAAGTTACTATTCACGAAAAAAATATTTTAATCCCATTGAACCACATTTTACGTATTAATGACAACCATGTATGTAGGATTTTTGAAATTCAAAACACAAATATGGAAAAAATTCATTTAAATGGAAAATCAGTTTTTATAAGTACCACTTAGTGGTTTCACTATTCATCAAAAATTGATGTTTTTCAGAAAATTAACAAAAATTCACCCTAAGCTATATTTGATATTCCGAATTCAAAAATGATTTCTATTTCAAAAAATTCAAGACATATAATTTGCATTAATTAATTTAATAATTAATTCCCGCTGTCAAATGAAATAACATGTTTTTATTAAACAAAATGTATCAAATGATTGACACTAGTTTAAGTCCGATTTCAAAGTGAAATTAATTCCAACGAACACTATTGGATTAAATGGTAAAAATATATTCTAATTTCACTTTAAAATAAATTCAAAATATAATATTAGCATTTAAATAAATTAGATTAAAAAGTGGTTTTGAATTAAAATACAATATTTTTCACTATTTATTAAAAATTGAACTTTTTCAGAAAAATACCAAAAATTTACACAAAGTAAATTTTGATGTCTTGATTCTAAAGAAGAATTTTATTTTGTCAAATATAACACATAAAATTGTTAAAAATTGGATTTAAAAGAGGTTCCCCATCTAAAGGCGGTTAATCGACCTTTTAATGAATATTAGAATGTTTATGCTTAAAAATTGGATTCATTTGCATTTTTAATCCTCTAACATTTATTGTAAAGAGTAAAAATATTTGAGAAACATATATAATCATTTTTTAGTTAGTTCTATTCATTTCCGCCATTACAACGGCTAGGCGTTAAATACCATTTAAAATAATATTATTTTATTATTAGAGTGCAACGTAAGATTCCCAAGAAACTCGTTGTTCCGTATTGGGTACGCCATCAAGTATAGAGTTCCCTTTAAAGTAATATTAATATTTTATTCACAAATATGGATAAATATAAAAATGTCATATTCTTTTTTTACCTACGGTGTTACATGAAATCCTAATATGTGAATATATATGTAAATATAATAATATATATATATATATATCAAAAAATTTGGCATTGTTATAATTCCACCATACCATCAATGAATTGATTACCTCCTCTAGTTCTAGATCATGTGTCTGATAATTTTAATCATGAATTTGTAGCATTTAAAAAGTAATAGATGTTAATTAATCATTTTTCATTCTTATAAATCCTAGAAAATTATTTAAAAAATTAATATAAATCAAAAATATTTTCACACATGAGGGTTATCTTATTTTAGTTGTGGTGATTATCCAATTCTTAATCTATATGTATCTCTTTTCAAAATCATCATTTTACAAAATTTTAACTCCCTTCAAAGTTAAAATGGTTTTTAGAGTTTATAATGATGGGAATGTCATCATAACTCTTTGGTAATACACAAATACTGTAAAAAACATTCTATATTAATTATATATGTTTTTATGGTCCATTATTCAATTACCTTTTTTGGAATGATCCACAAATATCCCCTTAAATCTTATAACATTCCATAGGAATGTTAATTTATCCATAAAATACTCACATTTACTATAAATTGTATATAACTTCTCCATTATTAGATTTGGTAGAATGATACTAAAATTCCCTTCATATTCATCATTTCATTTAGATTATATAATAATATCATTAACAAACACTACGAATTTTTTTTAGGTAATGTATGAAGACTCTATTCATCATGTTCGAATTGTTTTTAAAATAGTGATTTGGTTGGGAAATACAATGATAACATAGTGTTCATACAATGTATGATTGATAATATTCATAATATCAACTTTTTAACCATTAATTGACTATATCCTAATGAAAGGTCCCCATTAAATATGTTTTAAAC
Organism: Viscum album; assembly: GCA_963277665.1. Taxonomy (NCBI): domain Eukaryota; kingdom Viridiplantae; phylum Streptophyta; class Magnoliopsida; order Santalales; family Viscaceae; genus Viscum; species Viscum album. The sequence goes on along the minus strand of OY728142.1, from coordinate 1,253,896,535 downwards.
CCCTTGTAACTAATCAGATATGTCACCAATATGTGGAAGATGTTTTTTTTCATTATCGTGATCTTGTTTTATTCACGATTATAAATCTATATAGGAACATACCATCCTCATTCTTAAGAAAAAGGACTAGAATTTTATAAGGTGAATAAATTTGGAATATGAATCCTCAGTCCATATTTTCATGTAATTTCCACATTAGTTGTTTGAGGTCATTGGGGGGTATTTTATCGGGACTCATTGATATGGGAAGAGCTCTAGGTAAATATTAATTAAGAACTCAACCAATTGGTCCTTGTTAATGCTAAGAAACTCATCATAAAATACATCAACATGTTTCCTCACTATAGGCCTATCATCAAGGATGATACACTCATTTATTGTAATCAATTGATCAATATATTATTTCTCATAATGCAATTTAATTTTTTAATGAGAATGATTTTCCAGAGTATACTCATACACCTACTTGATATATTTTAGAATCATATGATTATTTGGTATATAAAAGGTGATTTCATTCTCCTATATTTTGAATTTACATCCATATAATGATATCAAATACAAGGTTAGTATATATAAAACACCTTTTTATGGTATTTTTCTATGGATTAATGGGTTATTTACATAAAAAATAATTACAATGTAGAATTTATTTAAAAGGGATATAATTATTTCACCACATTGGGTTTTCATAAATAATTTATCCTCCGTTTCTTGAGATGATGTTTTAACAGATCGATTAGACATTCAAGATATTATAATATGTGTAGAACTAAAATTAAAAATGATATTTCATTTTCATGAATGAACAATAATATTTACTATCGCTATTTTTTTTATGATCTGCCTTATCAATATTATAGAATAATCTCATCCTTAATCGCTTAAACTAGTAGGTTGTTAACAACTATTATATTTAGAAAACCCCATTTATTATAGCATTGACTAATATATTTTTTAAAATTTTATAGTTAATATATATATATAGGATTTATTGGAACATACTTTTATTTTTTCGTTTTAGTATGTATCATCATCTCCCATTTATATTAATTATTATTATTCCATTCCATTGCATAATTGATGAAACTTATTATTTCAACTTTTTCATTTTTTAGATTATTATTCACATAATAATTAAATTTGGAAAATTAGATTGTCCCTTCATTCAGATATAACAATTTATTCTTATTGATTAAACTCTATTTTATTAATTTTATCTCTAGAACCTCAGGACCAATCAGAATCATTAATCTCTATATAGTGATTAAGATCACATTTATCTATTTCTTAATATCTTTCATAGTCTTGAATCAACAAATCTATTTTATTACTTGGAAATACCCAACTAAATAAGTGGATAACCTTATATTTGGGGTAGATGGAAAATCTTATGGCATACCATGTTATCATTGTGATGTTTTCCTCATAAGACACAATTTATTCTTCCCCCTTTTTTATGACTCAAAAAACTATATAACAATTTTAAAGTATAAGTAATGAGTAAATTATATTTTGAAAAAAATATCGACTCTTTCCTACCCAATGGAATATATTTAACCTCAGGGTTTCATATTTTTTATTGGTGTCCACCACTAATATTATTATCTTTCATGGAGATTGTTGAAAGGAATGAATTTATCGTACATACATAATTGGAGGAAAGAGAATGTCCTAAAAATTGAATTAATAAATTCTTTCATGATTATATGATCAAAATATAATCTAAAATTTGCAGGAAATTTTCATAAAGGTCTTAACTACAACTTGTTAACTGTTATGAGAAGAAGGTATTTATACATGAGATTTTAGATTATTAATTACTTTATTTAGTTTTTAATCACCATCCTTAGGTTCATAACCCATACTCCCATAATATTAAGCATACCATTTGGTAAATCATTACATTTCCTATTGCAATGATTTTTGGGATAATTCTACATATTTCACTCTATTTACTAAAATAATGGAAAATTAAGAATGTGAATACTCAAATTAATTATCATATAAAAGGAAAAATGTGGACTCAGTTGAAATAAAAAAATAAATTACTTCTATACCCTAACATATGAATTTCATAGTTACAATAAAGGTTATCCATTTTAGTTTTCACAATAGTTTATCATACCGAAAAATATATACATTACATCACTATAAAAATATATATATATAAATCATTTATAGTGGTTTATAAATAGAAGGTGAATGAACCAAAGAATATCTCCCAGTAATTGCAAACCTGTTTTGTAGTTAGGCCCATTTGTTGGGTACTGAGTAAAGATTGAGTTAACACCCAGAAAACCTTTTTCTTGGGTTTTACCTCTAGGTGAATTTTTTTCATGAGCCTAAATGAATGTATAGTGTCCATGAATGGATTTCATTACTAAGGAATTACACACTCATTAAAAAAATATTTCTATTGTTTCCTATATATGGAATTATACGTTGAGTTTTCAATGATGATTTATCATCATAATCAAAAAAACTCTACCATACCGTGATACCAACTATTGAAAACCAATTCTTATACACATTTTATTTTAACATTTTTAACCTAATTCTCCATAAAATGCAACCAAAAACTATATTGGACTAGTGTATTTTGGAGGATGGAAATAAGATACATTAACATCAAAATAAAAAAACATCATATTTATTATATCAAAGAAATTTTATCTTAAATATAACTAATATTATATTACAACATTGGTAGACATATTGAAGTACTTAAATGAAATGGGTGATCTATAAATGCTTGAAACATAAAAATCAATGTAATGTATGATGATGAAATAATATATATGATTCATGATCTATACAACAGTACCATAAAAATATGATTCATTAGAACATATCACAATTTTTTTTAAATAATATCATAATATCATTAAATCATTAACCTATGGAAAAAATAAAAAACATGAAAATATAATAATAATTCAAGGTTCACTTCCAAGACATCGTAACACAGGGTTCTAGGAAAACGTCATGTGAACCATACCTGGAATCTCATGAGATGAAAAAATTACCCAATATATTTAAGGGGGTATATAATAAAATTTTCACCCATCACATAATTATATATACATACATATTTCATCCAACTAAGGATAATAAATCATACATAAAAAATAACCCCGAGAATAGCCAAGTGAAGGAAATGGGTTACATAATCTTCTCTCAATGCATAAACATATTTAATATAATAATTATTCAAAAAAAGATGTATTATTTTTTTATAAAATCATAATTTATTAGATAATAATATATAGTTATTATGTATTTTAACTAAATAAAAATTATAATAAAAATTTGGAGTGGTAGGTATAAAATTGAACCTTTAAATAATTTTGAATAAGAAATTACTAGTAACACACATTAGGATGTAAGTATATATGGTTCTCATTAATTTATGTACTTTAATGTAATAAATGTGATGATTTTTTTTAAAGTAATATATTATTTATATTTTTAAATAAATGTTTAAAAATGTAGTTTGGAAATAGGGATGTTTCCTTCAATCTGGTTTACTATAACAATGTGATTGACAAGGTTAATCAATAAGAATGAATAAATTTCAAAAATAAATTGAAAATAAATATGTATAGATTTATGTGATTTTTATAAGATATATAATAATATTATGATAAAAATATGAAGAAAAATTATTGAAGTGAGTGAAACAAAAATCCAAAAGAAATGAGGATTATATGGAAGCTCCCTTACCTGTGGTCCTCATTCCCTATGTATGATCACCTTACTTCTTGAATAAAAAAAATATGCATAATAAATATTTGATTCAAAGCAATATCCTTTTATATTTAATGTATTTATAATAATTTACATCATTTTATAAGAATTTAATTGGAATATGTTGTTAATATTACATTTCCCAAGGACATTCTGGTCATTGATGAATATTGACATCATTTTTTAAAAAATTATATTATTTTTTCAAAAATGATTCCATAACACCATATGATTGATTGAATTATATTCCTGGAATAATTTAAGATAAAACGGTTCTAAACATCCCCAAAATCAGCAAATTAATTATTTTTTCAACTGTAAATGTTATATTTTAATTATGAAATATTTTACGTAGTTTTTCCAACCACATTGAACTTGTCGGATTTCATTAGATCCTCATGTTTATTGAACTATTATATTATATGAATATCTATATAATATAATTATTATTATCATATTTAACAATAATATTAATATTATATCAATCCATAATGTTTTTAATGAAAAAGATTATATGTTGTTCAATTATGTAGTTAATAGACCACAATATAGAAAATATTTTAAATTTAAATTAAAATAAGGGGAAGTTAAATAATGTAAATTCCATTAAAATAATATAATTTATGTGTTTTTATAATAATTTTATTTTTTCAATTTTTAAGGAATAAATTATTCTCATTTAATAGAATAATACATTACAAGTTCTATGTTAGGAAAATTACATCCTCCTTACGATGTCTTCTCTTATACTACAATATAACGAACTTTAGAATCTTATTTTGATCAGAACCGAATACATATACTGTTTGAAATAAGTTTGGGTAGATTTTTCATAATATATTATATTAGCTAATTGTCTTATAAGGTGTTGATAAATAGCATGGTAATGGGTTGTATTTATAAGGGGAAATACGAGTGTTTTTTATTTCAATATTAATTAAATTATTGTTTTTCAAAAAACATCCAATGTGGATAATTAATATTATTATACATAGTAACATGTTAATGTGATGACAAGGTAGTGTTTACACACACAATACACAATTTAATTAATTATATATTTAACTAATAATGTGAAATACTATTTTTTCAAATTTCACCATTCACACAAAATTTACATTTTATCCAAATTATACAAAAACACATTCATACCCTATGATGACATGACTGGGGAGAGGTAAAATAGGGAGTCAAATATATATTTTGGTCTAAAAGATTCTATCCCCATGTTGTTATGAACCATTCAAATAATATATATTGAATGCATAGTCACCAAAGACAAAAAAATATGAAATAAAATGGAACATATATTTTTTTACATCGTCCATCACTAAGGTTTAGTCTAAGGATCATAATAAAATATGTTTCAGTCGTACTGAAATACTCTAAAAATCACAGGATTTTTCAGAATATATTTTTCTATTCAATGACACACAGTACCAAGTGGACCTCCTTTACAATGAATTCTGGGATTAAACACCACCTCTCTTAGATAACTTCCATCGCCTCTCCATTAATCATTATGATGGATAATGTACTCCTTAATTTTATTTAAATAAATGTCTCTTCCAAACTATCATGAATGTTTTTATTTATTTTTATATTGATCTGCTAAATTATTCTTACTATTTCACTCTTTGATCTCAAGAATACCCACCTTAGATAATTTCATGGAAAAACATTCTTCACACTAACTATTGTGCACTGTTCATGAAAACTACCATTAAAAACACACTAGCACATGTGAAACCATCCACCCTATACCTACAACATTAACCAATAGCGCACACTACTTCATCACATAGTTTCAGTAACATCCAGAGATATGCTACTATGCACAACGTACCTCCCACCTGAGACTTTTCTATGCACAATCGTTCAAATGAATACGATGTTTGGTTCCGAATTTCTAATAAACAATTGAATCTTTATACTATACATGAAAATTTATGATCCCAGAAACATATTTATATGTCATTTATCTAGACTCATTATCTACATACTTCCATGATATAGTCATAATAGTTCATACATTGTTTGAAATATCTTCTTCTACTTTAACTTATGATTTTTTTTTGTAAAATTTCCTCTAACTGTAATGATTTAAATAAAGAAGTATTTATAGGAAAATACATCCAAAATTTATACTAATAATAGAGATTAGAAATCCATTCTTAAAAAAACATCTGATGATTATCCACCATAACATCCACTCAGAAGCCCTACATTTTGGTCATGAGATTCTAACATGATTCACTTCACTCATGAACCATCAATTTGAACTAGCCGTCACATGTGCTACACAACATCCCTGTCTCTGAACCATGTGCCTTATAGGTGGTTTGTGTTCTAAATTTGTGGTATCTAAAGTCTAAATGGAAATTCCTACCAGAGAATCCCATTGTTCTTTTACCATATGAACCACATGCCTATTTTTTCTATCACACTCCTTGTTTGGGATCCAAACACTAGCCAGGTGATACACTAATCAACCATGTGGAATACATTCTAATACCGTAAAACATTCAGATAAAATTTGATGAACAAGAACCCCACTACTAATGTTTTCAAAAATAAATAAAAAACATGGTGAACCCAATCAATTAATAAACATCATCCAATCATAAATATATTCCAAAAAATCTAACATATTGTTCAAACACATTGATCAACATAGAATATAATGACAAGAAATCACAATAAAAAATTTCATAAATAAATATGGTACCAAAAATAACCCTAATCAAATTTCGATGTGTTGAATCTAATAATAAATTCCATTTATAAAAATATTGTTTTATATTATGATAAATAAAATTTTATAATTAAATTCTTTGTGTTGAAAAAATAATAATTCTTATAGAATGACCAATCTACAAACACATTGAAAAATTACATAGTGTTTCCCAAAATTATAATTTCATTTAAAAAATATATATATTTTTTAATGAAGAGAAAATGGGAATGAAAATATTATTTATAAATTTATCATAAAAATGAATTTAAAAAATTGAAAAACATATATTATAAAAATTATAACTCACCTCTCTTTATACCAAACATTTATTTTATAATTTTTAACACTTTTATTTAATTTAATTATGATATATGTCTTTTATATGTAACAATAATATAATAAATCCAATTTTTTTACATTATCATACCAAATATGACTCATATATTAATTTAGAATGGAGATCCCATTTATAAAAATCTAGGTAATTAAATACTACATTATATATACTTACTATTAAAATTAGATTTTAACTATATATTAGATCCCATAAAGAGATAATATGTCAACACATTCTCTTATAGGACCATGAATAACATCAATAGTTTATAAGATGAACAATTAATTGATATTGGTCTTATAGTGGAATAATTTTCATGGTGAAATATTTAAAGGAGAGATAAATATATGTGGGAGAGATTTTATTTTCTAACACCAATGATACATAAAAATTTTCCAGTATATAAATATTTCACACTTAGCATATAATTTATTAGGAAAAACGTTAATTCATTTGTTCTAGAAGTGTTGTTCAGTTCTTTGGAGGGGATTTTTCTTCTTTCACAAATTTTCAAAAAATGATGACAATACCAATATTGTGTGATCCTCATAGAATAAAACAACCCATAACCCACCTTAGATAGACTTAATTGTAGAATTTAGGTGAAAAAAATTAAATTTCATGAATTATTTATGAAAAATACAAATCCCTAATTTATTTAATTTAAATTTAATTAAATAGATTTAACGCCTATATATGTCATTGAAGAAATAATGGGGTGAACACATGTTTACTACCATATAACTAATGTATAATAAAAAGGATAACCTTCTTTATAATGATAAAAACCATCCTTATAAGGGTTTAAGGACCTTATGTCCTTAAGAGGGAGTTTAAAACATAAAAATATATCATTTATTTATAGTGGATATTCATTTACATTAAAATAAAAAAAATAAAAATGATAGATGCATCATAAATGGAATATTTGAATTTGGATCAATGGTAGAGAATCACATCACATTACTCCATACCTATAAATTTGATATTGTAAAGACCCAAAATGTCCATGTAATTTTTTTTAATTAATTGGAATTTTACAAGTCCGTGAAAATTGATGGTGTATGATTCCGAGGCCCAGTGTGCCCTGAATGAATTTCTGAACATTTTTTCAGGTACGTTTAGAAAACTTACGAGCAGGTTTTTGTAACTTTTGAACTGATTCTCAGAATTGAAATCTTAGGGCACTGTTGAACTCAAAGTGCCTGTATTCAATTAAGGAGATCTTCACTTCGACCGCAATGGGTCAAGAGTGAAAGATATTTTTTGTGTTATTCATGAATGAATAGACAAAAATAAAAATTTGTAACATTTTTATTATCTTTTTTTGAAACCTTCCATGTGGAAGTTTTAATAGTGGGGACCACATGTACTAAATCCTCTAAACATAGGATATGGTTGTGGGGACCACTCGAGCCGATCCTCCCATGTGGGTTAATGGGGCGGGGACCACCCGAGACCTAAAACCCATTGAAATCCTTTATGTTTTCTTTTAATGGGGAGAAACCACTTGAGCTCCCCCACTTAATTATCACAACTGTCCCCTATAATTTATTAATCCAACCCGTCAATCAATTAATTAAGCTATTTTGAAATTATTCCAAAAGACACAATAGATAAATTTTTCTATTATGTGGTATATATTTCCTTTTGGTGGAATTGGGGAGAGAAGAACTAATGGGAGAAAGCTCTCTAACAATGAACAAACCATTGATCGAGGAAACATTGACGTCACCATCACCTGACTATCCCCAACAACATCATCTCCTTCCTTGCGGCCTCTGTAAACAAATATTCGTGGTTGGGGTTTATTTAGGACCAACTATCAGTTACCATGTTCTTCCCTTTAAAACTATGAACGCGGATCAACTCTCAAAAACTAGATAATCCACGAATGTTTTTCTTTTTCAGGATTGGAAATAGTGATTGACGAAGGTTGTGGGGATTTATGTTTTTAATTATCTTCCATACACCTTCTTCATTCATGATCTTTGTCGAGATACTTTCTACTGCCCTAACGTGGAGGGTGCGGGCCAAACAAACATGGCCTGACCCCTCTGACGTTTGTAACAACCAAAGAATGACATACATGGGCATTACATTACTTTTTTGGAATATATATTACATGACAAAAATGGATGCCCAAAGACAGTATTAGTTTTGTGTCTTTGGAAAATCGGAGCATAGTCTTTTAATCATGGGGAACGATCTTCAACATCTCCCATAAAGATCTTCCCCTTTTGTTTTCATACCTAAAACCTTTCTTTAAATACTAGGAAAAAACATATAAAGGGTGATCTCAAATGCTCAGTATGGGAAAACATTGAGTACATAAAACAACCCATAAACATTTGTACGTAAAAACATAAATAGAAAACATCAAAATCATGAGTAATGACATAAATAATGGCAGTATATAAGGCATAGATCATAATGGAACATTAATCATGATAAAATTTAAATATAATAAAACATGTAATTGTGGAAAACCAATAAGAACATGTTATTATTTCCATATTAGCCAAGGCATTTCTACCATGACCATCATAGTGGACAAAGTCTATTACTGAATCGGGGTTACTTGACATTGCAGCCCTATATTACTGAACTTGATTTTACTTTTTGTTCCAGCCATGTCTATATGAAGAGATATCAACCTTCACCCAATTCATTGAATGGAAATATAGGTCCCACTCATCTCATAATGAAATAATTATTATGTGTTCAACAAAATAAACATAAATCATTCATCACAACCCAAAGAATTAAATGGGTATCATAAACATCATCCCATCATTACATAATCCACATAAATAAAATGGATATCATTTCATCATAAGAAAAATAAAACATGTAAATAAAAGAGAAACTATGATGGAAAACTAAACATACTATATAATGTCATCTTAGATGGAAAATAGTGTTGATAAAACACTTGAAATAAATTCTTGATAATAATATCCTTTCTTCTTCAAAATCTTTTTCTTTTCATACAATGACACACAATTTTTGAAGAAAATGAATTTTTTTAAAAATAATTATGAAATATTTTAGAGGATGCTTCATGAAAATAAGGCATTATGAAATCATTAAAAATCCATTCACGCTGTATAAGTTAATATAACAATCTTCTCGTACTTTTGCCGGAAAAGTCAAAAAGTACCTCGTATGGTAAACAAAAGAAACATCCCATCCATACATTTTGGTAAAAGTCATAAAAGGGTAAAAATGACATAAAACATACATGGAATAATAATATTCATTTTATAAAAATATTTTGAGAAAACAAGGACATGGATGATAAACATTACCCCAGTAAACACTTACAAATAAACAATCTTGGATAAGAACAAGATTGGAATAAGTTTCCCTTACCTAAGGTCTGATATGAATTGTACATATCCCAACCTCTTGTATAATGATTTATATAATTTCATTTACTTATTAAAGAATCACATTCCTTGTTAAGATATCATATATGTTCATATTATTATCTTCTTATTAGTAATATTTCATTGCTACTTGTTATTCGGGTGTTTATTGCTTTATGTTCTTATGCAAATTTTTTCAAATAAATTCATATTACTATTTTTAGGTTATAAATATATAATTTATATAATGTTATTAGTGTAATATATATCACATTTATTCATTAAATTCATTTATATAATCATTATTCAATGAAGATCATGTAGAACGAGTCGCATCACATCGTGGAGACGGTAGGTCGTACGTACGCATGAGCGCTGATATCATTCCCATGATTATGGAATTGTACTGAAGTTTATGGTGTATAATATTTCAGAATCAATATCACATTAAAATAATAATATATAGTTATTTCTTCCATTCTTATACACATCCATGTATGTTAGTGATGAAATAAAATATTACACCACAGTGTGGAGACGGTAAGTCATATATACGCACACGTGGTAATTTCATTTTTTCATAGGATTGATAAAAGATAAAATATGTTTGTTTCATATTAATAATAACATATCAGTATATGAGTGATACTGGGGTTATTACTTAATAATGAATCAAATCATATTGAGGATGTAGAAGAAAAAATAAGTTTGAAAAAATTGGTAAAGGATATTACTTCTTCTTCGACGCACCTCTTCTAAACCTCCTCATAGGGCACTAATGTTGGTCTTTGAAGAATATCAGGACCTATAGTATGTTTCTAGGGAAGTGTAGAAAAGAAATCTATAGGTTTCAGCTGATCTTGAAGGCTCAAAATGTTGTTAAGAGGAGAGGGAGGAGGAGCCTTTTTATAAGGGAGGAGAGTGGCTCTTTTGGAAACCTCTAAAATATTAATTTATTTTAAACTCAAACCACACATAAAAACCTCCAAAAATGAAAAAAATCAGAATATTAGATGATATAGGGTAGTAATTTCATCATATATAAAATTTAGAGAAGTTTGGAATTTATTTTAAACCTTATCAACTTGATTTAACATTATTTAATCTATTTAATTTTTTTGGTAATAATATTTTAAATTTTAAATTGTTATAAATAATTACTTATGTGATGTGAATTATCCATAATTGGATACATTGTGACATTTTAGAGCATTTATATTTAAATTTAAAATTTTTAATTTTTTTTTGATTTTTAAACAATTTAATTATATGTCATTTTTATAAAATAAAAATAGTGTCAATTTTGACACTCTTCATTTATTTTAATTTAAATAAAATACACATAAAAAATATATTCGATCCAAAATATTAAATTGGTTCCTAACATGTCATATTAATCTATAAAATTCATGTAGAATATTAATTAGTTCATATAATATTTATTTTAATATTTTTAAAACATTTATTTGATATTTCTATTAATAAAATAATTACTACAACATTTTTGAATAATTATTTAATATACATATATTTGCATTAAAATTAAAAATAAAATAATATGATGAAGATAAATTTAATTTATTTCATAATAATATATTTAATCGAATTTATCTTCTCAAAACCCAAACTTCTAAAATATTATGCTTTTTAATTTATGAAGTTGTCAACATTGACATCATTTAAAATAAAATAATATAAATGTCATAATTGATTTTATAAGGCTACAAATGTTCCAAAATTTGACCTTTGGATTCTTATGTTTTATATTTACACGGTCAATAAGTTTTGGTCAGGTATTTGGGCCTTTTTTGGTATTATTAGTTTCATAAAAACAATATTATTGGTTTTCACTAAATAAATAATTTTTGCATCATTAATGATTAAACTATTAAGGTAATTATATATTTTTTAAAAATTAAAAGTAAATTACCATGATAATGAAAAAAAATTATCTTTCAAATTAGTATTTATAACCTATTTTATATTCTATATAACCATATATTAAAAATAATTTAATTACTAAAGTTTGAGTGAGACATATTTCACATTATTTTAAAACACATAAATTAAAGGTATAAATCACATAAAAGTGGGTTATAATAGATAAAATTTAGACCCAAGTATATTTTATGATGAAATATAATCATCGAATTATATTAATACATGTTTTAGGGTAATTTTATGATAATTTTTTTACCCTTAATTACCTAATTTTCCTTTAACTGTGGTAAATAAATATTACCGTAGTTACTTTTCATAATGAAAAACAATAAAATTTAAATATTTAAACCATTTGAACCTCCTGATTCAAAATATGGAATCAATGATTAAAAATTCAAAACACAGAAATTGTAGTTATTAAATTAAAATTAATCCCATTGTCGAAGAAAACGGGTTTTTGTTTAAAACATTACAAAATATTTAAATGATTTTACCTACAAATTCAATGTAAAATTAATTCTAATGAAATTCAATAAATTAAATGATAAATATATATCATATTTATAATTTATACCCATTCAACTTTATAATTTAACCATAAAAATTATCTCGATGAAAAAAGATGTTTTATTTAAAATTTAGTTTATTTTTACTATTAATCAAAATATGAATGTTATCAGAAAAATATCAAAACATTATCCAGTGTTAATTTTTATATCCTGATTAAAAATAAGAAGTTTACTTTCTAAAATTTAACTTATTAACTTGTCATGAATTAGATTTAAAATGGGTGTGTCATCAAAAGGGGAAAAACAACATTTTTTGAAAAATACTTCTTTTATATGAATATTTGATTTTGTTTTCATACCTCATTCTAGAAAATGTGTAAAATGAATTACCATGTTATAAAATTTAAAATTTAGTTAATATTATTCTTAATGGCTAGATCATAATATTATAATAATATATCGTTGTTTAGTGAAACTCGGTATTGCATACAACACACGCTATTGAGAAAGGTCGATCTTGCGTGTAATGCAAGCCATGTCAGGGTTGCATGTACTGAAAGTTTCCTTTGATGTTTCATATAATAAAATCAAAACTTATTCCATTTATACATTAATCAAAATCTTTAATCAATGTTTTATAGAATAAATTCTACCAAAAGAACATGAAATTGTGTATAACACGAGGCAAGAATATTGTTGTGTATACTACACACTAATACAGTGTGGCATATAGCGCAACCTAATCTTGGTGTAGCGTACAATAAAAGATATAAAATAAATTAAAAAAATTATCTCATAAAATCTCAGTGTGTTACATTCTACACCCCTTTAAATGAATATCGCCCTCGAAATTCATTGAGGTTATAAATGGTTTACTACATGATAGTTTATTTCATCGAAACACACATTATAAAAAGGAATACTAAAACATCACTTTAAAATGAAATGTTAGAATCATAAAGATCACCCAAAGTAACTCATCAATAGGTTTCCACATAGGACAACATAGGTGAAAACATGGATACAGAATAAAAATCTATCCATCAAATTCATGATGAAGAGTGGTAGAGGACATGGCTATGATAAAGCCAACAATCATGAAGCCCTAAATTTGTGATGATCTACGGTACCTTCTGATTCATTGGGTATGAGGGTACTAGGACATATTTTTTGGTTTTCATGATCACTTCCCTAATGTTGATGATTTTTTTTTCATAAGGAGAAATACTTACATGATTTTAGTGTAATATCTTCGTTGGTCATTCCATGAACAATTTCCACTTCATCTCTTATTTAAAGAAATGAAGTTGAATTTTACATTATTGATGTGTTATCAAATCATGCTATAGAAATGATACTTCATTCCATCTATCTCCAAAAAAGGTTATCAAAAGTTATTAAATATACATAAGTCCATATATGGTGATATTAAATGTATAGCGTTCCAAAAATGGACTTATAACTCATCTATCATGCCACTTAATAAAATAAATCATGTTTATACTAACCAGGGGCTTCTTATAGGCCCGTGGTAGGTGATAAAGGCATGTTGCACATCAGTTTTGGGTTTGATTCCCGCAACCATGTCTGACGCGACAGGTTTTCACCCTTCCTACGAGTTGTCCTTTTTCTAAAACTATAATATTATAAAATTTCAGAAATAAAATCATAAAGTTGAAGCCTTAAACAATACTATCTGATGTCCAACATAATCCATTCCAACCTTTAGGCTTATCGAAAATACATCTGTCAAATCTCATAATATAAAGAAAATGATGTGAATACCTTAATCAAGTATTCTCTTGAAACATGGAGGACCATAAGACCTTAGTGAAAACATGAATGCTGTTAAAAGATAACCCTTTCCACATACCAAAATCAAAAAATTTCTATATACTCAAACCATGATATCACATCATTCTTATGTCATTAATGAGATCGTTAATAATATCAAATATATTATTTTCTACTTATCCCTTCATTTGGTCATATCATCTGCTTTTCAAAAATATTTCAATCACTTTTCATGGTTACCGGTACCATATTCTGATGGAAAACCACAATGGACCAATACATAGATATTCCAATATACAATAAAATAATATCAACAACATTATTCTTTAATTCTAATACATAAACCATTAAATCCATCCTCTTCATTGATTGGCATGGAATATGTCCTTCCTCAAATTAGATGTAACCTCTTAGGTCAGGGAATTGAGTTGGGTAATTCCCATGTTCTCCATATATATGACATTGAACTCCATAACAGTTTGTCACTCTATGACCCTTTTCCCCACATAGACAACATCTTCCCCTCGATTTGAGGTATTCCTCAATGTTCTTCTTCCCTTCTCTAGAAATCTCAATCTTTCTTTCTCTATGCCTCTCACCATGAAAACATGCATAAAAAGTCCATCTTCCTCTTATTTAATGAATTAAGAAAACCACTAAAGTTCATCTTGTTAATCATATTTCATGATGTCTGGTTATGCATATTTGTAATATTTTTCTCTCTAGGTATTACACAATTTCACTTCTTATAGTCACCAATTTTTCCATCAGATTCAATGTTAACCCAATTCCTTCTGGTTCCCTCCATTAACTAAAATGAAAAACCATTGTGTAAGGAATAGCTAAAATAATGGGGAAGCACATAATTATAAAAAGTCACTTATAGGATGTATAACTTAGGACACATACCTTAAACTACGACAGATTAGGTTTACCCTAGGTTATTCATGGTCGTCAACATAATTCTAGGACTATAACCTATATTTATACTAAACCTTAGGGACATCTCTATTCATATATTATATATATCTCTAGGTATCTAAAAAAAGTTTTCGCATCCTAGTTTCCAAAGGTTAACTAAACCTTTACTGTGATGCCAACTATAATTACCCAAGCTTGATATACATGGACATAACATTACTTTTGCGGAATACAAAATATATGACAAAAATAGATGCCGAAAGACCGTATTTTTTTATTGTCTTTGAAAATCTCAGATCATAGTCTTCTAATCAGGGTGAATGATCTTCAACATCTCCCATAAAGATCTTCCCCTTTTGTTTTCATACCTAAAACCATTATTTAAATCCGAGGGAAAGAAAACATATAAATGGTGAGATCAAATGCTCAGTAAGGGCAATCATGGAAGACATAAAACAACCCATAAACATTTGAACATAAAACCATGAACATAAAACATCAAAATCATGACTAATGACATAAATATTGGCAGTATATAAGGAATAGATCATAAAGGAACATTAATCAAGATAAAATATCATGGGAATAAAACATGTACTTTTGGAAAACCATTAAGCACATGTTGTGATTTCCATAGTAGCCATGGTATTGCTACCAAGAACATCATAGTGGATAATGTCCATTACTGAATCGGGTGTACTTTCCGTTCCATCCCTGTATTACTGAACCAAATTTTACTAGCTGTTCTAGATATGTATATCACATGAGATATACATATTTACCCAATGAATTGGCGGGAGATATAGGTCCCACACATCTCATAATAAAATAATCCGTACATGTTCCACAAAATAAACATAAATCATTCATCATAACCCAAAGAATAAAATGAGTTTCATAAACATCATCCCATCATAACATAATCCATATAAAACAAATGAATATCATTTCATCATAAGAAAAATAAAACATGTAAAAAATATAGATATTATACTTGAAACGTAAACATACTAAATAATGTCATCTTAGATGGAAAATATTTTATATAAAACAATTGAAATGAATTCTTGAGAAAAAATATCCTTTCTTCTTCAAAATCATTTTCTTTTCACAAAATGCCACGAAAATTTAAAAGAAAAGGATTTTGTTTAAAATAATCATGAAATCGTGTAGATGAAGCCTCATGAATATAAGACATTAGGAAACCATAAAAAATCCATTGACACTATATAAGTTAAAATAACAATCTTCTTGTACTTTTGTTAGAAAGGTCAAAACGTAGCTCATATGGTTAACAAAAGAAATATTCCTTCTATACCTTATGGTAAAAGTCATAAAAGGGTAAAAATGAATTGAAACATACATGAAATAATAGTAAACATTTTATGAATACATTTAGAGAAAACATGGACATGGATGATAAACATAACCCCAGAAAATATTTACGAATAAACAATCTCGAATAAGAATGACATTGGAATAATTATCCCATACCATAGGTCTGATAAGCATTCTACGTATCCAAAACTCATTTATAATGGTTTAAATAATGTAATTGAATTATTTCATAATCATATTCATTGTTAGGATATCATATATGGTCATATTTATATCTTTTGATTAGTAATATTTCATTGCTACTTGTTATTCAGGTGTTCATTGCTTTATGTTCTTATGCGTGTTTTTTCGAATAAATTATTATTCACCTTTTTAGGATATATATTAATCCTTTAAAGAATGTTATTAGTGTAATATATATCATATCTATTCATTCAATTCATTTATATAATCTTTATTCAATGAAGATCATGTAGAACGAGTCGAATCACATCAGGGAGATAGTAGGTCGTACGTACGCACGAGTGATTATATCATTCCCATGATTGTGGAATTGTATTGAAGTTTATAGTGTATAATATTTCAGAATAAATACCAAATTATAATAATTATATATATTTATTTCATCCATTATTATTCCCATCCAAGTATGTTAGTGATGAAATAAAATATTACACCACAACGTGGAGACCGTAAGCCGTAGATACTCAAGTGTGGTGATTTCATTTTTCATAGGATGGATAGAAGATAGAGTATGGTTATTTCATATTCTTAATAACATATCAGTATAAAAGTGATTCTAGAGTTATTAATTAATAATTAAACAACTCATATAGATGAAGTAGAAGAAGAAAAAGGTTTGAAAAAATCGGTAAATATATTACCTCTTCTTCGACACGCCTCTTATAAACCTCCTCTTTGGGAACTAAAGATGGTCTTTGAAGAATAACAGGACCTATATTTTGTTTGTATGGAAGTGGAGAATGTAAATGTACTGGGTATGCTTGAGCATGATGTCACAAAATGTTGTGAAGAGGAGAGGGATTAGGTGCCTTTTTATAAGGGAGGAGAGGGTCACTTTTGGAAACCTCTAAAATAAAAATTTATAATAAACATAAAGTACAATTAAAAACCTCCAAAAATAATTCAAATCCCAATATTAGATGATATATTGTTTTAATCTCATCAACCGATACTATTTAGACATGTAACACTCCAAGCTTCCACGGTACGTTTCCCTTTGAATAATGCAACGGCGTGCATTGTACGCAACTTCGAGATTCTAACACACCACAACCAATCAATCTAGCCGTAATAAATTTTTTTAAATTATATCTCGGATAATGGACTTAATTTTTGGATTCGGAATATTTAAATTATCCTAGGGTGAAATTTTGGTACTTTTTGGATAACTTTCATATTTTGATTAATAGTGCAAATTACTAAATTTTAATTAAAAACAACTTTTTTAATCGAAATAATTAATATTAATAAATTATGAATTTGAGTGGTTTTAAAGTATATTTAGAATATATTTTTACCATTTAATTCAATTTTTTTCATTGGACATAATTTCACAATTAAACCAGACATAAACAAGTGCCAATCTTTTGATAGTTATTACCTCTTAAAAACACGTTTTTTGTTTTAACAACGTGAATTAATTTTAAATTATTTCTACCAATTCTGTGTATTGAATTTGAAAAAATGGATTCCTTATTTGGAATCAGGATGTACAAATTGTGTAAATAGGTAACTTTTATTTTTAGACATTTTGAATAATTACTTCGGTAAATATTTTATTTACCATGGTTAAAAGGTAAATCTTGTAAATAAGTGTTAAAAATAATATTATAATAATAAACAATTACCCTAAAACAAGTCCTAACATTATTGGTTGATACATTCCCGACCATTGACATCTTTGGGTCGATTTTGGGACCCCATGGGGCCACTTGTAAGTGATAGGGACACTTTATTTTAATTAAGTTAAAATGAATACAAGAATTAGACAAGCATATATCTTTTAGAAAATAAATTTTTACATAGGGTTATATATGTTGTATTTTCGACTAAAAATATTAATTATAAATCTAAAAAATTTTCCTACATAATGGTATTTTATTTATAATTTTTATACATTAAATAATTTAATTTATGTATGACACAATGATTATGCAGTAATTACCATAATAGTAAAAAATTAAAATAATTGATATTATAAATATCCATATAAATATAATTTGGGACTTTTAATTAATTAAACTAATTTTATAGGTTAATATGACATGTTAGTAATAATTTAATTAACTATGTTCGAAGGAATAAATATGTTATCAGTTATACAAAAATCAACTATTGAATAGTGACAAAATTGACATAAAAGAGTTTTTAAAACAAATATTATATTATTAATTGATATTAAATTCATAAAAATCTATGGTTCGGCCAAGAGACTTATATCATGATATGGGTATCATTAATGGACAACTTGGTGCTCTCTTGGATGTATATTGTATGTTTATTATCTATATAATATAAAAAATACAAAGTGACATGGTAAATGTCAAACTAATTAACTAAGAGTTAAAAGTAAAAGATAAGGTTAATATAATGATCCAAACCTATCTAAATTATATTGGTTGAATGGTTTTCTACCTATCCCCACCTTAACCTTTGGATAATCAACTTTGGAGCCGTTAGAAACCGAATATGAATTTACTATAAATTAATATTTCTAGCTTTTCCAAAGGTGCCCCTCACCCTCTTATAAAAGGGCACTCCTCCTTCTCATTTCTTCACGCCTTCAAATCCTTTTGGTTCGGCCAAACCCTGCCCAAATACTCTCTCACCTTCCCTCACTACACCCTGGAGTCCTTATTCTGATCATAAAGCCAACTTAAGGAGCCATTTTGATCAAATCAAAAAGAAAGAACCCGAAGAAGAGGTAATGTTTTCACCACCCCATTTCAAGTTCCTTTCTTCTTCCACCTCTTATTTATTTGTTATTACCATTCTAAAATAATAACTCCAGTATCTTATATATACTGTGATGTTATTATAAATATGGTAAAACCATATTCAGTATTCTATCCACCCTTTGAATAACATGTCACCATACGTGCGTACGTACGGCTTACCGTCTCCACATCATGGTGTAATTGTTAATCAATATATTATTATTTGGGTGGGTATAATAATGATGTGTAACACATGAAAATAATAAATATAACATGATAATGATTCTGTATATATGATATACCATCTAATTATATATTATTTTAATATCAAAAGAATGATATTGTCGCTCGTGCATACGTACAGAGTACCGTCTCCACGAACGCGATGAGATTCATTCTCCATCATATCCATTAAAGTATAATTCTCATTTGATGATTAAAAATAATTTTTAAGGACTTGATATAATTCTGGATATGAATAATATACATCCCATTAATAACAAATATGGCTCACATAACAAAGAATATAAAGTAAAATAAACATGTTAACACCCGAAATGACGATAATTCTAAGATATTATTAACAAATCAATGTTAAAAGATAATATATTATATCATATTAATGTAAATGATTCTTGTATAGTAACAATTAATTAACTGTTATAAAGGAGGTTAACCAACCAATGACGAAGGAAAAAGTAAAACGTAAGGTGTTTCTTAACTCACTCTTATTTTCGTGAGAATTCCATTGTTCGCCACTTAATTATTGCATGTGGTGTATGTGTACTGCCCATGATTGTATTCATTGTGTAATATACTTTAATTTATGGGTATTTACATCTTCATTGTATGATCCTTCTTTCATGGGAGTATGTTTCGTATGTTACCTAATCGATGAGGGAATTCGAAATTTCAATTTCCATTTATTCGGCTTTACGCAAACTTCATTGATTATTTTACTCCGAGACTATGTGTGGAATAACTATTAATTTGCTTATGTCATAATTTCCACTCCCCTTTTTTGTGGATATACTTTTGATAAACATAATCACTCCATTGATAATTTCTCAATTCTTCGATATGAATTTGATAAGAGTAATTTTAACTCCTTCTCCATTTGTTGTGTTAAACATCCAATTCATTGGTGATTTTTTTGCAAGATTATGTGTGAATATCCTTTGATTGTTTTACACTGAATATCCAATCATATTTATTGTATTTATATTTTTTACACATAACTATGTCGTTGATTTATTCTTAACCTAAGGATACGGCCTTTATGAGAGATTTCATCTCAACTTAAATTCCATTGAGACTTCTTTGTTGTTATAAACCAAATCACTATTATGTGGTGTATATAATTTACTTTGACATAGTATATCATGAATCCCATTATTCTCATGATATTACAATGTTTTTATTACCTCAATTATTTGTATTCAAGTGTCTCACTTTTTGTTAGAAACTCTTACTAAAATACCATTTTTAAATGTTTTAAAGACTTATTCTTCTAAATCTTGCTCATTAATGTCCATGTTTTAAAAAATGGTTTTAAGGATTTATTTATATGGACCTTAAAGTTTTAAAATTAAATCTCCTTTTAAAAGTTTCGAAGTGGTATGGGACACTTTGATTCAAAAATCTATTTTTAAATGGCTTCTTGACAAATAGTGTGACTTTTAGAAGATTTCAAGAAAAAGGGGGATATTTCTCTCAAATAGTTTTGATGATTGTTTTCATATATGGAAGCATCCTTCATTATTCTTGATTGAGGTTAATGTGATACAATAAAATCTTCCATATTGTATAATATTAGTTATGCTTGACTGTGGATATGCTATTTTTATACCATTCATGGTTTGTGGTTAAAGTATTGACATTTCGTATGCTAGTTTTAATACGAATGCGTAGGTTATGTTTAAACCTTTTCATATGGGAATGCATTGGACTTAATAAGTGACGGGTGGAGCCCGCTATAGCTCCTCAGTGCATCGGTAGGTCTCATGAGACAAAATAGTGTCTTGGCATAAGGCCTTGACAAAATCTTATTTGTAGTCTTGGCACGAGGCCTTGGCTATGTGGTTATGATAGTTTGGCATTATGCATTCCATCATTATGAAAGTGGTTATTGATATTGCATGTGATTGATCGACTAGTAGAATATCCATGTGAATATGTAAATGGCATTATTTCATTTTATCTTTGCCATATTATGCCGACGCTCAAGTTCAAAAGGCTTTTGTTTTAGTTATAAATTGTTTTAAGTGTATATGCTTATCTATGAAAGTTTCTGCTATATTGTTATCCTTACTGAGCATATGAGATCACCCCTTTCAATGTTTTATCTATTCCCATGATGTGAAGAAGTAATTTATGAATGACATGCAGGGATAGTATGAGGGGATATGAAGACCAGATGTTGTTGTAGTTTTTTTACCTTATGATGTAATGTAATACTTATGAATATATCTAGTGTTTCCAAGACTACTAAACTAATCGGTCATTCGAGACTTGATCCTTTGTGATCATGCCAATGTTATGTAATAATGCACCGACTCTGGGTAACGGGGGTCGGGGTGTTACAGTTGGTATCAGAGAAAGTTTAGTACAATCCTTGGAAGCTAGATAAACTTTGATTAGAGCACGTAGTCCTAAGATGAACGTTGAGGATTAGTATCAAAGAACTTCCTAGAATTTTGGTATTGTAGAGATTTTGTGAGTTTTCCGAGCAATACATCCCTGTCTGGATATGAGAAGGTAGAGGTGGATCTGGCATAGATGTACCTAGGGGTAAAACCCGAAAACACCACTTTGAGCTAGAATCGAACGGGAACTAGTGCACAACAACGGGCCTTGCTGCACTCTTGGTTACGACACTCCCGGGGGCTATGCTTAGGATAATTTACATTTTCTTTACAAACTGATTTAAAGTATTATATATATAAGATGAGAGTAAATGACCTTGGTTAATCCTAATGTGTTTCAATTTGAGAATATGGTGACATGTTAATCTCTAAATGGTTGTATGACTACATACTCACACAATGCTTTCTGGTTTTAGTCAGTGGCTGGATTCCAAGGAAGTCATAGTGACTTTGAGAATGATGTACAAGGTGGGAATGGTGGTGGCAATGAGCCAAAAAAAGGATTGTTGATAGGCGTAAAAGATATCGTCTTTATGCCAAATCAGTTTTCCAAAAATACGATCAACAATATATATATTAACCAATTACCGGACTCAACAAAGAAGAGAAAGGTGATGAATGAAAAGAGCTCCAGTAGTGGAGACCATGGAGGAAGAAATCCTCAATTTCCATCATGCAGGAAATGTGGAAGGAGACACCCAGGAAAGTGTCTCAATGGGACAAAGAAATGCTTTACATGCGGGATGGAAGGACATAAAGTGAATAATTGTCGAAGAAGAATGAAGAGTATTATGGAAGAAGATAAAAATGGTCCCAAGAATACATTTACAGTCATTTGTCGTAAATGTAGGGGACCTGACCATTACCCGAGTGAATTCCCTATCCTATAGGATACTTTCGTGGTCAAAGAAGAAGCTATGGGGAAATAAATGGTTGGAGAAATGTTTAAAAAGTGTTAGTACTCCTTGTTGATGGGTTTACTTTGGAATAATTTTCTCTTGTATTTGTAACCCTGTAGTTTTTCATGTGAGAATGATATTTTAGGAATAATTATCTTTTCTCTTGTGGATATAGTTCTGAATAACCATTTGGTTTTATATGATCATTGTGTTGAGGAAATTACAAATTATTATAATTTGGGATGAAAATGCAAGGTATGAGATAACATTTGTGGTTAAATTATGTTATGGTTATTTTGAGAAATTTATCTCATTTTGGTAATGTTATAAAATATATTTTTTGAAAAGGACAACAAGTAGACCGTGTGACATCCCATCGCGTCAGACAAAGCTGTGGGAATCGAACCCATAACCAAAGTGTGATTAGGATTTATCTCCCACCACTGGACTACGTGAAGTCCCTGGTTATTGTGTCTATTAATTTTAGTTAAATTATTCTGTTGATCAATAATAATTTGATTTTGGATCTTATGTATTATCATATGAATACCCTTAGTATAGGAAAATGATTTGGTGATTAAGTGATAAATGTTATGTTGTAAGTTGTTCGCTTTGTTGAGTACACTATATGCCAAAGGAAAATAGAGTAATATGGGATTTCATTTGGTGAGTAATGGTGGATTTTTATCTATGTTTTTATTGTGGATTTATAATGATTTGGGTTATTTATGGAAATAATTAGGTTAATTACTTATAAGTATGCAACTTTAAGAGTAATTAATGTCATTTGGAGATACAATTTAACATGGGAGACTACCTAATCAAATTCTTCTATATTTTGGGTTTCAATATTAGTTTGGATTATATTGAATGATTTTAAGGACAATTGATTATTGAATGGTATTTATTTAACTTTGGGGTATTATTGGTTTAATTTTAGAAATTAAGATTAGTGTTTATTTCTCTCAAGGAATATCATTTTGGGGGATCATTAGATTTTGTACTAACTATTTTGGTTTTGATTAATCTCTAAAGACAATGTAAATATATAGTTTATCCTGCATGGATCATGTGATTCTATAGAAGTTTATTCTAGCTCTTCCAGTGTGACCAAGTCTTCTTGAATACTCATCGTTTAAAAAAAATGAGTTAGTGGTGGAAATTTATTAAAGAATGAAACTCTACATAAAAAGTAATTATATATCTTTATATTCTTAGTCAATATCATATATGAATGCCTCATCCTTATGTAATGTAACATAAAAAAAATGTTGTCCGTTTACTTTCCTACTAGGAGACTAATGGTCGTTTGTCCCAACACAAGTTTGTGGTTTTCTTATTTATAACTATCTCCTGATAAGGATTTATATCCCTCTCCATCAGAACTTGAAACTTAGTTTATCATCCACATCCATGTTTTCCTACCTGGAATCCTAGTATAGGTTATATTGGGTGACCTTTATACCTCCCTTCCTTTCTTTTAAAGTGATAGTTTTATTGACTCTTTTTCTGATGTGGGACTTTCCATTATATTCACAATCCCAATTTTAAAAATTTCGAAGACACAATTTATTTAAGGAGGGGAGAATGTAACAACCCAAGCTTCCATGGTACGTTTCCATTTGAATAATTCAATGGCGTGCATTGTACGCAACTTCGAGATTCTAACACACCACAACCAATCAATCTAGCCATTATGAAATTTTATAAATTCTACCTCTCAAAAGGGACTTAATTTTGGGATTCGGAATATCGAAATTATCCTAGGGTAAAATTTTGGTACTTTTCGGATAACTTTCATATTTTGATGAATAGTGAAAATTACTAAATTTTAATTAAAAACATCTTTTTTAATCGAAATAATTAATATTGATAAATTATTAATTTGAGTGGTTTTAAAGTATATTTAGAATATATTTTTACCATTTAATTCAATTTTTTTCATTGGACATAATTTCACTATATGGCCCCAGCCTTAAACCTTACTTAATATTGAGTTATTACAAGATTAAACCTTGAGGATCTTTTCGGGATTAGAGTTTTAGATAATTAGATCATAAAACATGCATTACATTCCACATATAAACAAAGGGGTTAAATAATGATAGTATTCATTTTTCCCATCAATGGAAACATATTTAAAATAAAACATGTATTCTTTCTTGAAACATCCTTGACACTATCATCATATCATGTACCTTTCCCTTGACCTGTGAAAAACATTTCAAAAAAACCCGGGATGAGCATAAAAAGCTCAGTAAGGGATATAAAAATATGGAAAGGAAACATGGGTACATATATACATAAGAATAAAATCACACTTTACCCATAAAACATAAGCACGTTAAAATACCTCATCAAATCATGAATAAATCATAGAAATCATAAGACATAATGGTAACTTGAGGCATTCATAACTTTCTTACATATGGAGTAACCCTCTTGGTTACGTTTGGAATACCCATCAAAGTATATTCCCTAAATCTCTTCGGAGAAACCTTAATGTTTCACTCCTTCGGGTTACCGAATTCATTGGAGAGCTATATCGGGCTCACCCGCCCTTAGTCTATCACAGAACCACCCGTCTTCATAATAATGCCCTAGAACCTCAACATAATCGTATCACATAAAACATGCATAAAGGAAACATAAAATTTCCACCTTTCAATCACAAGATATCAATACAACACATTGATATAAAAACATTATGAAATCAATTTTTAATACCAAAATAAAAGAAAAGTAAAACATGGTATTTATTTTTCTTTTTTAACAAAAGGTATGGCTTGTAGAGGAAGCCGAAACTAAATAATGGTCACGGCGGTGGAGAAGTCATTGTCGCCGCATACGTATGACAAAAACATTCCTTTTTTTCTTTTAGTAAATGCTTCGTATAAAAAAGATTCCTTTTAAATAAACGTAAAAGTCAAAGGGGTTTATACACCGTATAAAAGAAGGTTTTTTATAAAACAAAATATGCCTCAATGAAAGGAGATTGAGAGGAAGTCCCATACCTCGGGTCCGACTTGACTCAGTCATTCTTTAATCTCCTGAATAATAAACTTGAGTAAATTTATACTTTTTAAGAACCTTTTTCAAGTTCATTATTCCATTTATATCACTTATTGCCATGTCATGAATACTATGTAATTATTTTAGTTAATAATGGTCGGTTTAACGATCATTGGTATTTGAGTCAAAAATAAACCCTTTATAATTACAATTTGTTCATGGATCCATTATATCCAGAATGGTAATCATGATGTATATATCATATATATCCAGTATATACATGCTTTTATAATATTACATAATCATTTAGAGGTAAGAAATGAAATGCACCGTTCATGGAGACGGTAAGTCGTATGTACGCATGAACGCTACTTTCATTTCTATTTCATATTTTATAGAATGGAATCATAATGATATAAAGGTATATTATAATTCCAGTGTAATATCATATATAATATAATAACTCCATCCTTTATACGTCCCACATATGATATTTAATGAATCAAATCACTTTGAGGGGGCGGTAGTCCGCACTTCCTTAAATGAAGATATCGCGTTTACCCATAATGGAAACCATAAAGGTATGCTGAAAATAAAAAATACAGAAGCTTAAGGGAAACGTAAACATATTATATATCATATATAAATATAGTGACATCTTAATGGCCACCTTTGAAGGTGTTAAAATAATTTTGAACAATAATCGTTTCGGGAGGCATAAATTCACCATCCACGGAAACAGTATGTCCTTTAACCATTAGATGTAGGTGTGTGTAAGTGTAGATCGAATCCTTCTTATAAAAACATCCTAGTATATTGAACATACTGGAGTTGTTACAAAAGAAATGAATAAATGTGTTTAGGGGGTTGGAGAAGGAAAATAAAACAAAAGGACTCAAGTGAAGACATTACCTTAAAATTGGGTAACTCCATTTGGTTTGAGCTCAAAGGATTACTTGGGAAGACTTCTGCACAAAGTTAGGATTCAAGGAGTAATAGAGGGAAGTGGAGAGACAAAATGGGCAAGGGTTGGCCGAGCCAGAGGCTTTGGGAGTGTGGGTAAGGAGGTAGAGGTGGGTGCCTTTTATAAGGGGAGGGAAGCGACACTCTTGGAAGGTAAAGAAAAGTCACTTTATTTTAAAATGGTATTCGTATTTACGAGTTCCCACATTGATATAATTCCAGGTTAAGGTGATAAGGGTTCGAAATCAACCCATCAAATAGGTTTTGTACATGTGTAGTTCATAGAATTTACATTATCATTTCATTTTATTTAAATCGTTTATTAATGAGGTAATCGCTGCATCATCATGATGTCATAAATAATTTAATTTATTTAAAGTATAAAAATTAAAAAAATACTATGATGTAGAAAATATTTTTAGCTTTCAAATGACTATTTATAATCAAAAATCTGACTTGTATAACCCCATGTAAAAATTGTTTTAGTAAAACATCTCTTGTTTGTGTCATTTTTACTTTAACATTAAATAAAAAGTTATTTATGTCATTTCCCAACAAAAGTGGCTCCATGGGGTCCCCAAGTTGACCCATGGCTTTTATTGGTCGGCCATGACACACCCAATAAGGCTAGGACATGTGTCAAGCTCATCTCATATTATTAAAACATTATTTTTACCTTAAACCACACTAATTACCTCTAATCGCGATTAAGAACTTAAAAGTTACTATTCACCAAAAAATTGTTTTAATCTCATTGAAGCACTTTTTACTTCTTAATGACAACCTTGTATGTCGGATTTTTGAAAATCAAATCACAGAAGTGGAAAAGATTAATTTAAACAAAAAATCAGTTTCTTTAACTACCAGTTAGTGGTTTCACTATTCATAAAAAATTGAAGTTTTTCAGAAAAATACCAAAACATCACCCTAAGCTATATTTGATATTATGAATTCAATAAATGATGTCTTTTTTACAAAATTCAAAACATATAAGATGCATTAATTAATTTAATAATTAATTCCCGATGTCATGACAAATAGCGGGTTTTTTTGAAACAATATCTATGAAAAGTTTGGCATTAGTTTATGACCAATTTCAAAGTGAAATTCATCCTAATGACTACCATTGGATTAAATGGTAAAAATATATTCAGATTACACTTTAAGACCAATTAAAAATATAATCTATCCATCTAATTAAATTAAATGAAAAAGTAGTTTTGATGTAAAATGCAGTATTTTACACTATTCATTAAAAATATGAAAATTGTCATAAAAATACCAAAAATTTATCCACTGTAAATTTCAATGTCCCAATCATAATGAATATGTTTATTTTGAAAATCATAGCTTATAAAATTTCCAAAATATTTATTTAAAAATGGTTTTCCATCAAAAGGTAGTAAAACAATCCTTTAAAAAATATTAGTGTATTTCATGCTTAAGATAGGATTTATTTTCATTTTAAGCCTCTAAAACACAATCTAATCATTAATATACATAGATAAAAATATTTATTATTCATTACTTACTTAGGATGTTACATCCTTCTCCCCTTTATAAAATTGTGTCCCCGCAATTTATTTACTTATCGAATAAATGGGGGTACTTATCCCTCATTTCATTTTCAGATTCCCATGTTGCCTCTTCTATCATGTGGTTTTTCCACAAAACCTTTACCTGATTAATCACCTTATTTCGTAACACTTTCTCCTTGTGGTCAATAATATGGACCGGTTGTTCCTCATAAGATAGATTCTCTTCCAGCTGAACTACCTCTGGACTCAAAACATGAGATGGATCTGGCATATACTTTTTCAACATCGAAACATGAAAAATATTGTGTACCTGAGATAAACTCGGAGGTAAAGCCACTCGGTAAGCAACTGATCCAACTCTTTATAGAATTTCATATGGTCCAATGAAACTTATACTCAGCTTTCCTTTCTTACCAAATCACATCATACTTTTCAATGGTGAAACTTTGAGAAAAACATGATCACCTACCTCAAAAGAGAGATCCTTCCTCATGTTGTCCGCATAACTCTTCTGCCTACTCTGAGCTGTTCTCATGTGTTTCTATATCAGCCGAACTTTTTCTGCCAACTCTTCTACCAATTCTGGTCCCATCAACTTCCTTTCACCCAATTCATCCCAGAAAGCTGGAGTTCGGCACCGCTTCCCATATAATGCCTGAAATGGTGCTATCTGTATACTAGAATGAAAACTATTATTATATGAAAATTCAACCAAATAATGATATTGGTCCCAACTTCCCTAATAATCCATCTAACAAGATCGTAGCATATCCTCCAAGGTCTGAATTGTTTGTTATGACTTCCCATCTGATTGAGGATGAAAAGATGTACTAAAATTTAATGCAGTACCAAACGACTTCTGATGGCCATTCCAAAAGTTAGAAGTGAACCTGGTATCACGGTCAGATAAATTGGAGAGAGGAACTCCATTTAACCTGAATATCTCTTTAAGATACAAACGGGAAAGTTGATCTAGAGAGAAAGTATCTCGTATAGCAAGGAAATTAGCAGATTTAGTCAACCGATCAACAATAACCCAGATTGCATTATTACCTCGAGATGTATTCGGTATTCCAACAAAAAAGTCCATGGATATATTCTCCCATTTCCACTCTATCACAGGTAAAGGATGAAGCATCCCTTTTGGTAACTGCCGCTCTACTTTAACCTGTTGACATGTCAAACACTTCACAGTAAAATAATCAATATCTCTTTTCATTCCATCCCACCAGTAATACTCCCGCAGATCTCTGTACATCTTAGTACTGCCAGGATGAACTGAAAACAGAGAACTATGAGCTTCACATAACAACTCTCTCTTCAACTATGAATCACAAGGCACACACAATCTCTTCCCAAATCTCAAAACACAATCATTATCAATGTTGAATTCAGGCAACATACCTTTCTAAACCAGCTCTACCTTTTTCTACAACTCACTGTCTTGATTCTGTGCTTTCTTGATTATATCTGATAGAGATGATCTCACTGATACCTGAAACAAAATAGAAGAACATCCTGCGCCAAAAACTTCTATGCCAAAGTTCATCAAATCCTTAACCAAAGGATGATGTTCCAAACGCAACATTGTTAATGAAGCATTACATTTTCGACTCAAAGCATCAACCACATTATTTGCTTTTCCTGGATGGTAATGAATTGTACAATCATAATCCTTGATTAATTCCAGCCATCTCCTCTGTCTCATGTTTAACTCTTTCTGAGTGAATATATACTTTAAACTTTTGTGATCAGTATATATTTTACACTTTACTCCATACAAATGATGTCTCCAAATTTTTAGAGCGAAAACAATAGCAGCTAATACCAAATCATGTGTAGGGTAATTTACCTCATGAGTTTTCAACTATCGTGGAGCATATGCAATTACCTGATCTTTCTTCATTAGGACGCAACCAAGTCCATTCAAGGAAGCATCATTGTATATAACAAACTCACCATTCCTGGAAGGTAGTGCCAAAACTAGATCATTCACCAATCATCTTTTCAATTCCTGAAAACAATCATCACATTCTTTTTTCCAGATAAACATAACACCATTCTGAGTTAGCTTAGTCATTGGACTAGATAAGCGTGAAAAATTTCTAACAAACCTTGGGTAATAACCTGCCAAACCAAGGAAACTACGAATCTCAGTTGCATTTGTGGGTCTTGGCCAGTCTTCCACAACTTTTGTTTTTGCAGGATCAACAGTTATCCCATCTTTAGAAACAATGTGACCAAGGAATGAAATTTGGTGCAACCAAAACTCACACTTGCTGAATTTTCCATATAGTTTCTTTTATTTTAAGGTTGGCAAGATAACCCTTAAATGTCTTTCATGCTCCTATTTACTTTTAGAAAACACAAAAATATCATCAATGAAAACCACCACAAACTTATCCAAGAACTCATGGAAAATTCTATTTATTAATTCCATGAATACAGAAGATGCATTGGTGAGCCCAAAAGGCATTACTAAAAATTCATAATGGCCATATCTTGTACGAAACACAGTCTTCGGAACGTCTGCTTCCTTTACCTTTAGTTGATGGTACTCCGATCTCAAGTAAATATTTGAAAAATACTGAGCTCCCTGGAGCTGATCAAACAAATCATCGATATGAGGCAAAGTATATTTGTTTTTAACAGTGATGTTATTCAAGGCTATATAATCAATGCAAAGTCTCATTGAACCATCTTTCTTTTTATCAAATAAAACAGGAGCACCCCATGGTGATGTGCTAGGTCGAATGAAACCTTTCTCTAATAAATCTTGCAATTACTACTTCAACTTTAAAAGTTCAATTAGAGCCATTCGATAAGGGGGTTTTGAAATTGTCTAAGCATCAGGAACTAAGTCAACAGTAAATTCAACTTCCCGATCTGGTATTATTCCAGGCAACTTATCAGGAAAAACATCACGATACTCATTTACCACTAGCACATCATTAATCTGAACAGTTCCATTATTTTCAACGATGTGTGAAAGGTAACATTAATTTCCATCATTTACAAGTTTCTCGGCCTCTTGATAAGTTATCAACAGTAAGGGTTCATTATTATACACAAACTGAAAGTCTTTCTGAATAGAAAATTCATTAGCTCTACAGTCAATCTTAGCACGGTAAATAGAGAGCCAATCCATTCCCAGGATAACATCAAACTCTACTAGAGGTAGAAAAATAAGGTTTTCAAGTAGGTTCTTTCCACATATAATGATAGGAAGATTCTTATAAATTCTTTTTGCCTCAACATTTCCCCCAGGTGTTTTTACAAAAAGTTCAGGAGTCATTTCTTGAGATGGTATTCCCATTTTACTATAAAAGTTTTCAGAGATGAATGAATGTGTAGACCCCGAATCAAACAACACACTGGAATAATCTGAAAAAAGAAACAAAGTACCTGATAAAATTTCATTTGATGGCCCGACATCTGCTGAAGTAGTTACAAAGGATTTCAACATCCCTTTCTGCTTGTAGTCTAACTACTTCCCATCACTCAAGCTCTTTGTCGGACACTCGTTTGCATTGTGACCCATCTCATTGCACATATAAAATTTTACTAACTGTAAATCAAATTTGGTCTTACCTTCACCTTGATCCTTTTCAGTGAAATAACGAGCCTTATGTCCCATCCTATCACATCGGTAGCACTTTCCAGAATTTAGAAGACATTCCCCAGCATGCCTTTTGCCACATTTATCACAAACTAGAAACTTAGATTTCTTACCATCAGACGTTTTTGATGAATTCATCCCTTTCTCCTGCCACCTTGGTCTCTTCTTCTGCTGGTTGTTATAGAACACTTGATCATCGACCAACTCCATTTCCACCTTCATAGTACATCGAATGGGCTTTTCATAACTTTTAAACTCACGAGAAGCTAATGCCCTTCGATATTTTGGCATTAATCCTGAGTAAAAATGATTGATTTTACTATCAAGGTCTCGGATAAAATTTATATTATACCTTGACAATCGAGTAAACCTTACATCATAGGTAGCCATTGAGTCTTCCTCTTGCCTCAATTCCAAGAATTGTTTTTCCATCCTAAGTCGAACAGCCTTTGGAAAATACTTCTCAAGAAACATACCTTTGAATTCATCCCAGTCAAGAGCATCAACCTCATCAGCGTCCCTGATATTTTTAACCATAGACCACCACTGATCTGCCTCACCCTCCAAACGGTAAATTGGAAGGCTAACCTTTTGATTGACTGAACACCCCATGACATCGAAATTCTTCTCCAGTGCTTTAATCCACCCTTCAGCTAACACAAGGTCAGATGATCCTCTGAATTATGGGGGATGTTGCCTCATGAAATGTTCCACCACTGACATGTTCCTCTGCGGTTGATCTGGCTGGTCTCGTGCATGGATACCACCACCATTTATCGCTTGAGTCAACTGCGCCATTACTGCAACAAACTGTTCAGTTCCAATTCCGACCATCTCAGGATGCTGATTCGGAAGGTTATTTCCTTCTACATGCCTTCCTAGCACTTCTTCCCTGTTTCCTCTACGGAAAACCATTCTGAACAAAGATGTCTTAGATGAAGAAACATGTTAATCTTCAAATGCTATATCACTTCAATTTGACCATAAATTTTTTTTTTGGATAATCAGTTAATAGAATTCTAACTCCTAAAGTTATCTAAACCAACCATTGATACCAACTATAAGGCCCCAGCCTTAAACCTTACTTAATCTTGAGTTATTAAAATATTACACCTTGAAGATCTTTTCGGGTTTAGAGTTTTAGATAATTAGATCATAAAACATACATTAAATTCCACATATAAACAAAGTCGTTACATAAAGATAGTATCCATTTTTCCCATCAATGGAAAAATATTTAAAACAAAACATGGATTCTTTCTTGAAACTTCCTTGACACTATCATCATATCATGTACCTCTCCCTTGACCTGTGAAAAACATTTCAAAAAAACATGGGATGAGTATAAAAAGCTTAGTAAGGGATATAAAAATATGGAAAGGAAACATGGGTACATATATACATAAGAATCAAATCATACTTTAACCATAAAACATAAGCACTTTAACATACCTCATCAAATCATGAATAAATCATAGAAATCATAAGACATTAAGGTAACTTGAGGCATTAATAACTTTCTTACGTAGGGAGTAACCCTCTTGGTTACGTTTGGAATACCCATCACAGTATATTCCCTCAATCTCTTCGAAGAAACCTTAACGTTTCACTCCATTTCGTTACCCAATGCATTGAAGATCTATATCTGGCTCACCCGCCCTTAGTCTATCACGGAACCACCCATCTTCATAATAATGCCCAAGAACCTCAACATAATCTTATCACATAAAACATGCATAAATGAAACATAAAATTTCCACCTTTCAATCACAAGATATCAATAAAAAACATTGATATAAAAACATTATGAAAACAATTTTCAATAACAAAAGAAAAGAAAAGTAAAACATGGTATTTATTTTTCTTTTTTTAAAAAAGGTATGGCTTGTAGAGGAAGCTGAAACTCAAATAATGGTCACGGCGGCAGAGAAGTCATTGTCGCCGCAAACGTACGACAAAAACATTACCTTTTGTCATTTAGTAAATGATTCGTATAAAAAAGATTCCTTTTGAATAAATGTAAAAGTAAAAAAGGGTTTATACACCGTATAAAAGAAGGTTGTGTATAAAACAAAATTTGCCTCAATGAAAGGAGATTGAGACGAAGTCCCATACCTGAGGTCCGACTTGAATCGGTCGTTCATTAATCTCCTGAATAATAAACTTGAGTTAATTTCTACTTGTTTAAGAACCCTTTTCAAGTTCATTATTCCTTTTATATCACTTATTGCCATGTCATGAATACTATGTAATTATTTAAGTTAATAACGGTCGGTTTAACGATCATTGGTACCTGAGCAAAAAATAAACCCTTTATAATTACAAGTTTTTCATGTATCCATTATATCCAGAATGATAATAATGTTGTATATATCATATATATCCAGTATATATATGCATTTATAATATTACATATTCATTTAGAGGTAAGAAATTAAATGCACCGTTCATGGAGACGGTAAGTCGTACGTACGCATGAACGCTACTTTCATTTCTATTTCGTATTTCATAGAATGGAATCATAATGATATAAAGGTATATTATAATTCCTGTGTAATATCATATATAATATCAAAACTCCATCCTTTATACGTCCCACATATGGTATTTAATGAATCAAATCACTTTTGAGGGGGCGGTAGTCCGCACTTCCTTAAATGAAGATATCGCGTTTACCCATAATGGAAACCATAAAGGTATGCCCAAAATGAAAAATACAGAAGCTTAAGGGAAACGTAAACATGTTATATATCATATATAAATATAGTGACATATTAATGGCCACCTTTTAAGGAGTTAAAAGAATGTTGAACAATCATCGTTTCGGGAGGCATAAATTCACCATCCACGGAAACAGTATGTCCTATAACCATTAGATGTAGGTGTGTGTAAGTGTAGCTCGAATCCATCTTATAACAACATCCTAGTATATTGAATATACTGGATTTGTTACAAAATAAATGAATAATAGAGTTTAGGGGGTTGGAGAAGAAAAATAAAACAAAAGTACTCAAGTGAAGACATTACCTTAAAATCGGGTAACTCCCTTTGGTTTGAGCTCAAAGGCTTCCTTGGGAAGACTTCTGCCCAAAGTGAGGATTCAAGGAGTAAGAGAGGGAATTGGAGAGACACAATGGGCAGGTACTGGCCGATCCAAAGGCTTTGGGAGTGTGGGTAAGGAGGTAGAGGTGGGGGCCTTTTATAAGAGGAGAGGAGGGACACTCTTGGAAGGTAAAGAAAAGTCACTTTATTTTAAAATGGTATTCGGATTTAAGAGCTACCACATTTATATAATTAGATGGTATGGTGATAATGGTTCTAAATCCACCCATCAAATAGGTTTTGGACATGTGTAGTTCATAGATTTTACATTATCATTTCATTTTATTTAAATCCTTTATTAAAGAGGTAATCGCTCCATCATCATGATGTCATAAATAAATTAATTTATTTAAAGTCTAAAAATTAAAAAAATACTATGATGTAGGAAATCTTTTTATCATTCCAATTACTATTTATAATAAAAAATCTGACTTGTATAACCCCATGTAATAATTGTTCTAGAAAAACATCTCTTGTTTGTATCATTTTTACTTTAACATTAAATAAAAATTTATTTATGTCATTTCCCATCCAAAGTGGATCCATGGGGTCCCCAAGTTGACCCATGGCTTGTCTGGGTCGGAAATTTAACATCCAATAAGTGTATGACATGTTTCAAGCTCATCTCATATTATTAAAACATTATTTTTACCTTATACTACACTAATTACCTCTAATCGCGATTAAGAACTTAAAAGTTACTATTCACCAAAAAATTATTTTAATCTCATTGAACCACATTTTACTTCTTAATGACAACCATGTATGTCGGATTTTTGAAAATCAAATAACATAATTGGCAAAGTTTCATTTAAACGAAAAATTAGTTTCTTTTACTACCACTTAGTGGTTTCACTATTCATCAAAAATTGATGTTTTTTAGAAAAATACCAAAACATCACCCTAAGCTATATTTGATATTATGAATTCAAAAATGATGTCTAATTTACAAAATTCAAAACATATAATATGCATTAATTAATTTAATAATTAATTCACGCTGTCATGACAAATAGCGGGTTTTTTTGAAACATTATCTATGAAAAGTTTGGCATTAGTTTATGACCAATTTCAAAGTGAAATTAATCCTAATGACCACTATTGGATTAAATGGGAAAAATATATTCAGATTACACTTTTAGACCAATTAAAAATATAATCTAACCATATAATTAAATTAAATGAAAAAGCAGTTTTGATTTATAATGCAGTATTTTTCACTATTCATTAAAAAAATGAACATTGTCAGAAAAATACCAAAAATATATCCAATTTAAATTTCAATGTCCCAATCATAATGAATATGTTTATTTTGAAAAACATAGCTTATAAAATTTCCAAAAGATATATTTAAAAATGGGTTTCCATTAAAAGGCAGTAAAACAATCCTTTAAAAAATATTAGTGTATTCCATGCTTACGATTGGATTTATTTTCATTTTAAGGCACTAAAACACTATCTACTAATTAATAGGAATAGATAAAAATATTTATTATTCATTAATTACTTGTGTTGTTACATTCACAATTAAACCAGACACAAACAAGTGCCAATCTTTTGATAGTTTTTATCTCTTAAAAACACGCTTTTTGTTTTAACAATGGAAATTAATTTTAAATTAATTCCTGCCACTTCTATGTTTTGAATTTGGAAAAATGGATTCAATATTTGGAATCAGGATGTACAAATTGTGTAAATAGGTAACTTTTAGTTTTAGACATTTTGAATAATTACATCGGTAAATATTTTATTTACCATGGTTAAAAGGTAAATCTTGTAAATAAGGGTTAAAAATAATATTATAATAATAGAAAATTATCCTAAAACGTGTCCTAACCTTATTGGTTGATACATGCCTGACCATGGGCATCTTTGGGTCGATTTTGGGACCCCATGGAGCCACTTGTAAGTGACAGGGACACTTTATTTTAATTAAGATAAAATGAATACAAAAATGACACAAGCATATATCTTTTAGATAATCAATTTTCACATAGGGTAATATATGTTGGAGTTTCAACTAAAAATATTCCTTACAAATATAAAAATATTTCCTACATAATGGTATTTTATTTATAATTTTTATACAATAAATAATTTAATTTATTTATGACACAATGATGATACAGTAATTAACATAATAGTAAAAAATTAAAATAATTGATACTATAAATACCCAAATAAATATAATTTGAGACTTTAAATGAATTAAACTAATTTTATAGGTTAATTTGACATGTTATTAATTATTTAATTATCTTTTTCGAAGGAATAATTCTGTTATCAGTTTTACAAAAATCAACTATTGAATAGTGTCAAAATTGGCATAAAAGAGTTTTTAAAAGAAATATTATATTATTAATTGATATTAAATTCCTAAAAATATAAGGTTCGGCCAAGAGACTTATATCATGATATGGGTATCATTAATGGACCACTTGGGGGTCTCTTGGATTTATATAGTATGTTTATTAACTATATAATATAAAAATACAAAGTGACATGGTAAATGTCAAACTAATTAACTAAGAGTTAAAACTAAAAGTTAAGGTTAATATAATGATCCAAACCAGTCTAAATTCTATTGGTTGAATGGATTTCGACCTATCCCCACCATAAACTTTGGATAATCAACTTTTGAGCCATTAGAAACCGAATATGAATTTATAATAAATTAATATTTCTAGCTTTTCCAAAGGTGACCCTCACCCCTCTTATAAAAGGGTACTCCTCCTTATCATTTCGTCACACCTTAAAAGCCTTTTGGTTCGGCCAAACCCTGCCAAAATATTCTCTATACTTCCCTCACTAAAACATAGAGTCCTTAGTTTGATCAGAAAGCAATCTTAAGGATCCCTTTTGATCAAATCAAAAGGAAGAACTCGAAGAAGAGGTAATGTTTTCACCACCACCTTTCAAGTTCCTTTCTTCTTCGACGTCTTCTTTAGTTGTTATTACCATTCTAAAATAATAACTCCAGTATCTTATATATACTGTGATGTTATTATAAATATGGTACAACCATATTCAGTATTCTATCCACCCTTTTAATAACATGTCACCATACGTGCGTACGTATAGCTTACCATCTCCACGTCGTGGTGTAATTGTTATTCAATATATTATTATTTGGGTGGGTATAATAATGATGTGTAACTCATGAAAATAATAAATATTACATGATAATGATTATGTATATATGATATACCATCTAATTATATATTATTTTAATATCAAAAGAATGATATTGTCTTTCATGCGTACGTACAGAGTACCGTCTCCATGAACGAGATGAGATTCATTCTCCATCATATCCATTCAAGTATAATTATCATTTGAGGATTAATAATAATGTTTAAGGACTTCATATCATTCTGGATATGAATAATATACATCCCATTAATAACAAATATGGCTCACATAACAAAGAATATAAAGTAAAATAAACACGTTAACACCCGAAATGACGATAATTCTAAGATATTATTAACAAATCAATGTTAAAAGATCATATATGATATCATATTAATGTAAATGATTCTTGTATAATTCAATAAAAATTATTTAACCATTATACTGGAGGTTAACCTACCATCGACCAATGAAAAATTAAAAAGTAAGGGGTTTCTTAACTCACTCGTAATTTCGTGAGAATTCCATTGTTCACCACTTTATTATTGCATGTGGTGTATGTTTACTGCCCATGATTTTATTCATTGTGTAATATAATTTATTTTATGGGTATTTACATATTCATTGTTTAATCCTTCTTTCATGGGATTATGTTTTTTATGTTACCTAATCGATGAGGTAATTCGAAATTCCAATTTCCATTTATTCGGCTTTATGCAAACTTGTTTGATTATTTTACTCCAAGATTATGTGTGGAATAACTATTCATTTGCTTATGTCATAATTAACACTCCCCTAGTTTGTGTATATAATTTTGATACACATAATCACTCCATTAATAATTTCTCAATTCATCAATATGAATTTGATAAGAGTAATTTTAACTCATTCTCCATTTGTTGAGTTAAACATCCAATTCATTGGGGTTGTTTTTACAAGATTATGTGTGAATATCCTTTGATTTTTTTACACGGAATATCCAATCATATTTAGTGTATTTATATTTGTCACACATAACTATGTCGTTGATTTATCTTTAACCTAAGGATACGGCCTTTATGAGAGATTTCATATCAACTTAAATTCCATTGAGATTTCATTGTTGTTATACCCCAAATCACTGTTATGTGGTTTATATAATGTTCTTTGACATAGTATATCATGAATCCCATTATTCTCATGATAATAAAATTTTTTGATTACCTCAATTATTTGTATTCAAGTGTCTCTCTTTTTGTTAGAAACTCTAACTAAAATACCTTTTTTAAATGTTTTTAAAACGTTTTCTTCTAAATCTTGCTCATTAATGTCCATGTTTTAAAAAATGGTTTTAAGGATTTATTTATATGGACATTTAAGTTTTAAAATTAAAACTCCTTTTAAAAGTTTCAAAGTGGTATGGGACACTTTGATTCAAAAATATATTTTTAAATGGCTTCTTGACAAATAGTGTGACTTTTAAATTATTTCAAGAAAAGGGGGATATTTCTCTCAAATAGTTTTCATGATTATTTTCATCTATGGAAACATCCTTCATTATTCTTGATTGAGGTTAATGTGATACAATAAAATAATCCATATTGTATCAAATGAGTTATGTTTGACTGTGGATGTGCTATTTTTATACCATTCATGGTTTGTGGTTAATGTATTGACATTTGGTATGCTAGTTTTAATACGAATGTGTATGTTATGTTTAAACCTTTTCATATGAGAATGCATTGGACTTAATAAGTGATGGGTGGAGCCCTCTATAGCTCCTCGATGCATCGGTAGGTCTCATGAGACAAAATAGTGTCTTGGCACAAGGCCCTGACAAAATCT
Source organism: Viscum album (assembly GCA_963277665.1). Taxonomy (NCBI): domain Eukaryota; kingdom Viridiplantae; phylum Streptophyta; class Magnoliopsida; order Santalales; family Viscaceae; genus Viscum; species Viscum album. Next base: position 1,253,856,143 of record OY728142.1, on the reverse strand, counting down.
TATTTGTAGTAATGGCATGAGGCCTTGGCTATGTGGTTATGATAGTCTGGAATTATGCATTCCGTCATTATGAAAGTGGTTATTGATATTGCATGTGATTGTTCGACTAGTATAATATCCATGTGAATATGTAAATGGCATTATTTCATTTTATCTTTTCCATATTATGCTGAAGTTCATGTTCAAAAGGCTTTTGTTTTAGTTATAAATTTCTTTAAGTGTTTATGCTTATCTATGAAAGCTTCTGCTATATTGTTGTCCTTACTGAGCATTTGAGCTCACCCCTTTCAATGTTTTATCTTTTCCCGGGATATGAAGAAGTAATTTATGAATGACATGTAGGGATAGTATGAGGGGATATGAAGACAAGATGTTGTTGTAGTTTTTTAACCTTATGATGTAATGTAAGACTTAAGAATATATCCACTGTTTCCAAGACTACTAAACTAATCGGTCATTCGAGACTTGATCCTTTGTGATCATGCCAATGTTATGTAATAATGCACCGACTCTGGGTAACTGGGGTCAGGGCATTAAAAGACATGTTGGGAATTTATTTTAAACCTTATCAACTTGATTTAACCTTATTTAATCTATTTAATTTTATTTGTGGTAATAATATTCTATATTTTAAATTGTTATAAATAATTACTTAGGTGTTGTGAATTATCCATAATTTGATAATTTATGACATTTTAGACCATATATATTTCAATTTATAATTTATAAATTTTTTGTCATTTTTAAACAATTTAATAATATGTCATTTTTATAAAATAACAATAGTGTCAATTTTGACACTATTCATTTATTTGAATTCAAATAAAATACACACGGAAAATATATTTGATAAAAAATAGTTAATAGGTTCCTAACATGTCACATTAATCTATAAAATTTGGGGATAATAATAATTATTTCATATAAAATTTATTTTAATATTTCTAAAACCATTTATTTGATATTTCTCTTAATAAAATAACTACTACAACATTTTTTATAAGTATTTAATATATTTATTTTATTCATAAAAATTAAAAATAAAATAATTAGATGAAGATAAATCTAATGGCCTTAATAATAATACATTTATTTGAATTTATCTTCTAAAACACAAAACTTTTAAAATGTTATGTTTATAAATTATAAAGGTGACAGCATTGACATCATTTAAAATAAAATAATATAAGTGTCATAATCACTTTAATAAGGATCCAAATGGTCAGAAATTTGATATTTGGATGATTATGGTTTATATTTACACAACCAATATGTTTTTGTCAGGTATTTGGGAATTTAATGGGTAATATTAGTTTAATAAAAACAATATTATTGATTTTTCACTAAATAAATAACTTCTGCATCATTAATGTATAACCTATTAAGATAATTATATATTTCATAAAAATTAAAAAAAAATTACCATGATATGGAAAATAATTTTAGATTTGAAATGAGTATTTATAACTGAATTTATATTATGTATAACTTTATATTAAAAATATTTTAATTATTAAAGTTTGTGTGAGACATATTTCAATTTCATTTAAAAAAAATTAAAGGTCTTAATCACATAAAATTGGGTTCTAATAGATACTATTTAGACCCATGTATATTTGAAATAAACATATAATCATCCAATTATATTAAGACATGTGTTAGGGTAAATTTATAATATTAATTATACCCTTACTTACCTAATTTACCTTTAACTATGGTAAATAAAATTTACTGTAGTTACTATTCATAATGCCCAAAAATAAAAGATATCTACTTACACAGATTAAACCTCCAGATTCCAAATATGGAATCTAATTTCTAAAATTCAAAGCACAGAAGATGCAATAATTAATTTAAAAATAATCTCATTGTCAGAAAAATGGGTTTTTGTTAAAAACATTGCAAAAGATTGACATGATTTTACCTACGAATTCCATGTAAACTTAATGATAATTACATTCACTAAATTAAATGGTAAAAATATATTTTATTTATATTTTAAAACCATTAAAATTATAATTTGACCTTATAAATTATGTCAATGAAATAAATATTTTTTAATTAAATTTATCGTATTTTTTATTCATCAATATATGAATGTTATCAGAAAAATATCAATACTTTATCTAGTGATAATTTTTTTGTCTTGATTAAAATTAAGAAGTTTATTTTGTAAAATTGAACTTTTAAATTATTCAAAAATTAGATTTAAAATTTTTTCACCTTCAAAAGGCGAAAAAAATTCATTTTTTAAAATATAATTCTTTTATTTGAAAAATTGATTTTTTTCTCAATACCACATTGTAGAAAAAGTTTTTGATATATTATAATTTTATAAAATTTGGAATTTATTAAATACTATTTATAATGGCTACTTCATAATATTATAATAATATATTACTATTTAGTGAAACTCATTATTCCGTACAACAAACGCAATTGAGAAAGGTTGCTCTTGCGTGTAATGCAAGCCATGTCAGGGTTGCTTGTAGTGAAATCGTTCCTTTTGTGTTTCATATAACAAAATAAAAACTTATTTCATTTATACATTGAGGAAAATTGATAATCAATGTTTGGTAGAATAATATCTATGAAAAGAACATGAAATTGTTTGTAACACAAGCCAAGAATATTGTTGCGTATAGAGAAAACTAATACAATGTTGCATATAGTGCAAGCTAATCTTGTTGTAGCGTACACCAAAATATATCAAATAAATTAACAAAATATATCTCATAAAATCTTGGGGTGTTAAAACATTCTTATTTATTGATGTGTTATTCGCAATGGTGACGACGAACGGTGTCCGAATTTGGAAACGGTGGAACTCGAGAACCGCAACAAAGGTGAAAAACGAAGGGTGGCCAGTCAAGCCAGTCTCCGGTGCCTGCACGGGGCCGCACAACTTGTCGCGGAGGACTACCGCCCTGTAGCCTCTTCCACCCACAACCCCACCCCACCTCTCGCGGCCCCACCGCTCCCTCTGCATCCCCTTCGTACTGCCCCGCGGTGCCCCCACCTCGCGACCCTGTAGCCTTGCCGTCACATAGCATCGCCACCATCGCGGCCTCCATGCTACCCCACACTACCTAGACATGCTGGCCAGTGTGGGCTGGGCCGCAACACAGGACGAATTGGACCCGGTCAGTCCGATCGGGTCGGACCAGACCCTGACCCACTACGACCAATTTACACTCTTTTGGCCCTAACATTGGCCCTGGAAGTCCTTTTGACGAACCGTCTGTGGCATTGGAAACCTTGGAGCGATATGGTCCCTTTGATAATACCGCACTGGATATTTGAATTAAGTTGCAAAATGGTCGGGTTGGATCGAGCACGAATCCAATCGGGCCCTCGGGATTAGAAGGCTAATAACACATAGACCAGCCGTCTGATTGACACACCGTCTATTGCATTGAGACCCCTACTACATGGCGGTCCTTTGAGATACTTCATCGTGAGACTTCATGGCAGTTGAAGTATCAACCGATGGATTGTGGAGCAGACCCTCTCAGAGACAAGTGAGCATAATTCAAAAACCCAGTAGCTGGTTCTGACATAATGACTGAAGAGAGATCTGGTGTGGGTCAGCACCGAGATATCAATTGTCTTTTACATTCCAGTTTTCCTTGTAATATCTAGTTGGGCTTGTATTCTGGCCCCTTTTTACTTTCTATAATCTATCGGTTCAATATTTAGTCTACATGAGTTCGTATCTTGCTGTGTGATTGTTTGCATGTGTTACATGTTATAAAGGCAATGCCTTCTCAGTTTTAGGGAATACACCTTGAGTACTAGTCACCAGCCTCTGGCCTATTGAAGTCGAGCTTAGGGTAGTCATGGCATGGGCCCCGGGGAACAGGTCATACAAAATTTGTTATTAGTGGAGTTGGTTCTACCGTAGAACATAGGACTCTGATCTTTTTAAAGACAATAGAGTTAAGTGTAGTGAATGTGGATTTCAGGTTTGGAAATCCAGTGTTGGTACGACGATCGACATATCCATACACCTGGACCTTGAATTCGGATTTATGACTCAGTGCACAAAAACACTGATTGCATGTGTGTTTCCATGAGTTTTCATTGTGATCTCTTTAGTCCTCTCACAAGGTATAAATTATTTACCATGGAACACCTATTTGTTTTAAGGATGCCTCCAAACATATAGCCATCAAGGGTTCCGAGAGTGGTACGCACTAATAGCCCACCGAGCGACGAGGCCTCGGTGTAGGGCCCTCTTCCAGTAGAGGCACCAACGGAGGCACCGGGGGTACCATTACCCGTTGGGCCACTAATTCCCACAGCCCCAGTAGTAGAGAGTGCACAACACATGAGCATGTTGCATGAGTTCTAGTTGTAGAGGCCACCCGGGTTCAGGGGAGATATGAACCTGCAGGCATATGAGGATTGGCTGGAGGCCGTAGTGAGAGTCTCCCGACTGGTATGGACACGAGCTGATCTCACGGTGGTCCTTGCTACCAGTATCCTATAGGCAGTAGCAGGATGATGGTGGAGCATGATGTTCCAAGTTCACGATGAGGTTACACTTCTCTGGGAAGACTTCGAGAGCCGGTTTCGAGAAGAGTTTCTTCCAGAAACTCTTCATGTAGTGTGTATAAAGGAGCTTCTTCATTTACAACAGCACAACATGACTGTGGCTCAGTAATAAGTGAGGTTCACTGACCTCTCATGCGACTCAACTGATATGGTACGAGACCCATTCATCAGGGCATGGACCTTTGAGTATGGGACTCAGGTGACAGAACATGGCTTCAATGATCTCACTCAGCATCCCGACACCAGAGGGGGTGTTAGTGAAAGACCTTTTAGTGGAGAGTTTCTTCACTGAGCATTCACCATTAGCAAGACCCACCGCCAGTCGTCATGTAGTAGAGTCTTTTGCAGCTAGTAGTGGACATTTTTCATAGAGGTCCATGAGAACCATACCTACAGATAGACGACCGCAGGATTCAGGGTTGGTTGTGCGGGGGCACACGAGGCAGTGCCAGTCTTTCCAGGAGAAGGAAGTGTTATGTATGCGGTGGGTGGGGTCACATGGCTCATGATTGTCCAACCCACCATACGTGTGATTATAAGACGTTCAAAGGACCACCTAGGAAGAGACAAATATTCTACGGAGGAGATCCATAGGGAGCAGTTGGATGTGACAGAGGAGATTGACGTGCAGCTGGCGGTGGGAGACAATTCAAGATGTTACCACCACCACCACCAAGAGGTCCACCTTGACCACAAGGAGCAGGTGGATTGGGGATAACCCAACTCCATGCAGATGAGTCCTACAATCACAATGCTCCAGAGATGATATGAGCTACGATCTATGCCTACTACACCTTAGCAATATTACTTATAGACACAAGTGACTGTCATTCTTTTATTGCCACTTCATTCTTTCGGAGCTCATAGATTCCAAAAGAGTTGTTGGATCGATCCTTTTGGCTAGAGACTCCTAAAAGAGAAGATTCGATGATTACACACTAGTTCCGACAGTGTTTGCTTACTCTAGGAGGTGAGAGCTTTGGCTGGGATCTCTTAATATCAGCGTCAATTCCTTACGATGTCATCATGGGTATGGAATGGTTATCTACAGTCCATGATCATATTGACTGTATTAGGTGCAAAGTATGGTGTGTGCACATGGATGGGACCATGTTTACCTTCCCCGCCAAGAATGGAGCCTTTATAGCACGAGTTGGACTTAACTAGAAGAGGGTGAAGCTGATCACTCATCTGTTAGCTAGCCTTACCCTTGGTGCGGTTGATGTGGAGAGTTTGAGCTATCTTGTAGTAGTGGACCAGTATGTGGATGTCTTCGCTAATGAGGTTTTGGGTCTACCTCCACATAGATAGGTTGACTTTTACATTGACTTATACCCTAGGATGACACCGATATCTACAACAGCATGTCGGATGGCTCCCGCAGAGCATCATGAGATGCAGGTACATCTAGAGGACTTGTAGGCTAAGAGATTCATTCGGCCCAGTGTTTCACCATTGGAAGAAATGATTTTGTTTGCTAAGAAGGCAGATGAAAGCTTGACACTTTTTGTCAACTATCGGTGCCTGATCCAGGTGACCGTTAAGAACTAGTACATACTTCTGGGGATTAATGACCTCTTTGATTAGATGAAGGGAGAACAGAGGATCTCAAATGTAGTCCTCAGATCATGCTATCAACAGCTCAGAGTACGAGGCAGGGATGTGCAGAACATGACTTTCAGATGTCAGTAAGACCACTACAAGTTCTTGTTTATTCCCTTCCGTATAACCAACGTTCCAGCATTATTCATGGGACTCATGAACAAGATCTTTCATCCATACCTTGATCTCTTTTTAGTAGTCTTCATCGATGAAATTCTGATCTACTCAGCAACTGAGGAGGGGCTTTCATATAATTTTTAGGTAGTACTGGACACATTCCAAGAGCACCAGCTTTATGGAAAGCTCTCAAAGAGCCAATTTTGGATCTGAGAGGTCCACTTTTTGGGATATGTCATATTTGAGGCTAGAGTTGTGGTTAATCCAGTGAATATTGCGGCGGTACATCCTTGGGAACCATCCAGAAGTGTGACAGAGTTACAGAGTTTCCTGGAATTGACTGGATACTACCAGAGATTTGTGCCACATTTCTCAAGACATGTAGCAACTCTATCAGTGTTGATGATGAAGGGGAAATACTTTGTGTGGTCAATGATATGCGAACGGTTTTTTCAGAAGTTGAGGAATATGATGATTAGTGCACCCATCTTGAGGCTTCCAGAGGAGGTCGTAGGGTATGTAGTCTTCTACGGAATATCAGGGACCGATCATGTATTTGTCCTGATGCAGGAGTGATTAGTGATCACATATGGTTTTCTATAGTTGAAAAAAGGTGAGTAGAACCATGATACCCATGACCTGGAGTTAATAATAGTGGTCTTCACCATGAATATGTGAAGACACTATCTGATGGGAGAACATTTTCAAGTGTACTATGATCACAAGAGTCTCAAGTATATCTTCTATCATATGGACTTGAAACCGAGACAATTATGTTGGATTGAGATCCTCTAGGACTATGACTTCGGGATACTCTATAATCCTATGAATGGAAATGTTGTAGTAGAAGCACTCAGCCAGAGATCTGGTATGCAGGTGCTAGGTGAGGTGACGATGCAACTGGATTCTTTGCAGATACCCTTTGTGGATCGGGATGGAGCAACTTTTCATTAGTATCTTAGAGTCACTACCCCACATCTTCAGTGAGTCAGGGAGGTGTAGTGTTGGGACACTGACTAAGAGACACAACGTGCTCAAATATCCACAAGTTAGGCACCAGATGGATTTTCTGAAGGTGGGGAGCATGTCATCTTTTTCAGAGGACATACCATGGAACCAGTGTCCCTTGGAGAGGACATGATGAGGGAGTTCCACACATACCATCTAGAAGTACAACCAGAAGTGTTGAAGATGTACCAGGATTTATGATGACAGCACTGGTGTCCAATAAGGAACAAATTAGTAGTAGAGTTTGTCTCTCGGTGCATCACTTGTCAGCAAGTGAAGGTGGAGCATCAAGTACCAGTATGCTTGGTTCAGCCTTTAGAGTTTCTAGAGTGGATGTGGGATGAGATATCCATGGACTTCATGACAGGACTTCCATGTACATCTGGGGTTCATGACTCGATTTGGGTGATCGTTGACCGACTCAGGAAGTCAACCCACATCCTATCGATCATAGAGAAGGGTTCAGTAGAGAGCATGGAAAGCCTCTATGTTCCAGAGATTGTGTGGCTACATGGATTACCCTCGAAGATTGCCTCTGATTTTGATACACAATTTACTTCCCGTATATGGAAGGGATTATAGGAGGATTTCGGGATGTAGCTTCATTTGAGCATTTCCTTCCATCCTCAGAAGGATGTCCAGAAAGAGCAGACCATTTAGACCCTCGAGGACATCTTGTGTGCATGTGTCCTCAACTTCAGACGTAGTTGGGAGTATCACTTACGTTTGGTTGAGTTTTCATACAACCACAACTGTCACTCCACCATTGGGATGGCACTTTTTGAGGCGTTGTACGGGTGACTTTGCAGATCACCTTTATGCTGGACTGACACAGGGGAGTCCATAGTAGTGGGACCAGAGATGGTATGAGCTACCATAGAGAAAATACAGATCATCCAGGAGCAGATTAAGACTACACGGAGCATGATGAAGTCTTATGTCGATAGGATAGAGATACATCTAGATTTCAAGGATAGAGACCATGAATTTTTATGGGTATCACCTCGATGAGGTTTTCATAGATTTGGATGAGGTGGAAAGTTATCTCCCAGGTTCATCTGACATTTTCAGGTCCTTAGTGGAGTAGGAGAGGTCTCATACTGTTTAGTTATTCTACCTCAGTTGCATGGGGTTCACGACGCCTTCCACGTATCCTAGTCGAGGAGATACGTGCACAACCTTTCTCACATTATCGACCACGGAGAGCTAGATGTCAACAATTGGGCAACTTTTACAGTGGTTTCACTGTAGATATTGAGGATTGACAAGATAGGGTCCTTTGTAAGCCGTCGATACCTCTAGTTCACGTTCACTGGAAGCACGAGAACCTCTAGGAGAGCACATGGGAGTGGGAGGCTCAGATATGTAGTCGGTGTCCCCACTTGTTTTCCTAGTTTTGATTTGGTGATTACGGGGACGTAAATCACTGAGGTAGGGGAATTTAAAGACACCGAATTTCAATTTAAATTTTCTTAATTAAATGTGAATTTTACGAGTCCACAAAAATTGATGACGTGTGATTCTGAGGCCTGGTGTGTCGGAATGAATTTCAGAACTTTTTTTCATGTATGTTCAGTAAACATACGGGCCATTTTTTTTGTAACTTTTGAACCGGTGCTCGGAGTTGAAATATGAGGGCACCATTGAACTCGTAGCACCGATATTCACTTAAGTATACCTTCACCTCGACCGCAATGGGATGAGAGTGAAACATAGTTTTTGTGTTTTTCATGAAAGAATAAAAATAATTTAAAAATGTGTCACATTTTTAATTTCTAATGGTGAAACATTCAATGTGGATGGTTTAATGGTGGTGACCACCTGTTCTAAAACCTCTCAACATTCTATATGGTGGTGGGGACCACCCGAGCCTAACCTCTCATGTGGGATATAATGGCTAGGACCACCAAGTCATAAAACCCATTGATCCCCTTTGAACTCCAACTTAATGGGTAGGAAACTCTTGAGCTCCACCCAATTTATTAAAACAACTCAACCCTTAAATTAATTAAACCTACCCATCAATTAATTTATTAAGATCTTTTGAAATTATGCCAAAAAACATAATACATAACATGTTCTATTATGTGGTATATGTATCATTTTGGGGGAATTATGGAGAGAAGAACTATTGGGATAATGTTCTCCAATGACGAAAGAACTGACGATCGAGGAAACACCGACATCACTGATGTACGACCATCCTCAACGACATTGTTTCCTTTCATGCAGCATCTGTCAACAAAATATTGATGGAGGGGTTTATTTATTAGTGATTATCACATTCCAAGTTCTTCCCTTCTAAACTATGAACGTAGATCAACTCTCATTAAATAGTTGATCCACGAATGTTTTTATTTTGTGGGATTGAGAATAGTGATTGAAAAAGGTTGTGGGGATTGATGTTCGTAAATATATTCCATAAACATTCTTGATTCATGATCTTTTTTGAACCACTTTATACCGCCCTAATGTGTTGTGTGCGGGCCAAAAAAACATGGCCTGACCCCTCTGTCGTTATTCTTTATTGGTGTGTTCTTCGCAACGGTGACGACGACCGATGTCAGCATTTGGCACCGGTGGAACTCAAGAACCACGATGAAGGCGACGAACAAAGGGCATATGATCAAGTCGGCCTCTAGAGGAGGCCTGACACCGCATGGCCAGCCATAGTGGAAAACTACCCTGCAGCCCCACAGTGCCATCTGTGGCCCCGCCGCGCTGCCCTGTGGCTCCACCACCCTACTGCATCGTGGCCCTCACGGCGCCACGGACTCCCCGCCACCCCATGCCGCTGAGCCGAGCTGGACCACCCAGAAGTGCGGGCTACACCACGGGCTGGGTCGACCCAAACTGGGTCCGCCTAGGTAGGGTCGGCCCGGGTCGATCCGACTGGGTTGGACTAGAACCGGACCCACTATGACCCATTTACGCTCTTTTGGCCATAACATCGGCACCGACCGTCCATTTGACAAACCGTCAGTGGCGTTGGAAACCATGGAGTGAGTTGGTCCTTAGAGTATACCCCACTAGATATTCGGATAATTTTGGAATATGATCGGGTGGGATCGAGCACAAATCCAACTGGGGCTTCAGGACTAAAAGCCTAATAACTCAATGACCGGGTGTCCGACTGACGCACAGTCTATTGCGATGAGACCCCTATGACATGGAGGTCCTTGGAGATACTTCTTCTTGAGACTTCGTGGCAGTTTGAGTATTGACTAGTGGCTTGTGGAGAGGACCCTCCCAAAGACAAGCAGCCGTAGTGCGGAAACCCAGTAGCTGGCTGTGACATGAAGAATGAAGAGAAATCCTATGTGGGTGAGCACCGAGTGATCCTGTGTGGGTCAGAACCTAGATATCCTGGGTAGGTCAACACCTAGTGATCCTGTGTCGGCCAGTACCTAGCGATCTTGTGTGGGTATGCGCCAAGCGATCCTGTGTGGGTCAGCACCGAGTGATCCTGTGTGGGTCTGCCACATAACAAAGTAAGATGATTCAGTAGTAACATCTAATCATCTCTACCATTTTACGTATGTTATACCAGGTGTGAGCTATGTCTGTACCTAAGTGGTACATTCCATCGTGGTAATACCTTGTTGGTATTCTTCTGTGTGGAGTAACTGTATGGAACTTGCCTTCATGGTATTTCATCCTTTGTGGAATAGTTGATATTGGGGATTTAGAGTTTGACTTTGTGTTTTACTCATTATTGATATGGGTTTACTTGATAACATAGGTACATGTATGGGCATATAACTTAGTAGGGTTATCAATTGTTTCCTTACTTTTTGGATTTTGTCAAACCATGAGGGTCTTGGGGTACCTACTAAGTATCATTTTACTCACCCCTACAAGGGATATGCTCGCACATCATTGTGTTTGGTGCAGACGATAGAAAACACTGACTGAGGATGAGGGTACCAGGACTGGAGGTAGATAAGAGGTGGACATTATACGAGGTGAACTGCAAAGATGGTCGTTCATGATCTGTACCTACCCTTCATGTAGGATTCATGGTGGATAATCCAAGGGATTCTTTTCACCTATCTTTTGTCTTGTACTTTCCAGTTCTTCATTTACTTTCAAGTTGGGATTGTATTATGGCACCTTTTTAATTTCTATACTCACTCTTTTTACTATTCAGTTTACTTGAGTTTGTATATTGCTTTGTGCTTGGTTTTTGTGTAATAGATTAAAAAGTTAATGCCTTCCCAGTATTATAGAATATTCTTTCAGGGCTAATCGCCAACCTTGGGCATATGGAAGGAAGACTTGGGGTAGTCACGACATGGGCCCCGGGGAATAGGTCGTGATAGATATAATGCTACTCAAATGACAAGAGAAAACAACAAGAGTAGAAGAAGAATTTATCAATGGTATACAACCATCAATATAACCTTAAAAATAACTTCTTGTAGTTTTCCTATAATATAATATAATTGGAAATGTTTGTGACATAATGGCTCAAGATGATGCCTCTAGCCTTGAAAATTTTTTGGGTCCCTTTAACCTTTTTGAATTGTCAGTTTTTCATAAATAATATAGTGGGTATTTTTAAATAAATATTCAATGGGTATACAACTTCTCATTTTAATAGGAACTACTATACCTTTTTGGATCGTAAAGATGAAAACTTTGTATTTCATTCAATACGTTCACATAATAATCTTATGTACAATTTTGTAAAAATTAATGTTAAGATAATTAATTAATTTTTTTATAATTGTTTTGTACCTAAAATTAGTAGAGAAAAAATGTTTCACAAAAGGTTGAAATATCCATGGGGAGGTGTGCCTCAATGAAGAGATGATTATTTAATTAGATTTTAATTTACATTGGTAATTATTATGATAGAAGTTATTATAGAGAAATAATATAACTAAATAGAGTAGTAATTATTCCAAATTTTATATGTATTTTAATCTCATAAAAATAATTCTATGACATTTCATTAATTATTATGCATCCCTATGGTTACTGATCTCACTCGTGGGAACACAATTATATTTTTAAAATAAATAATTTTTATTTAGTATGTTTACCTCTCAATCTAAGATTCCTTATTATCACATAAGAAAATTTTAAAACATTTCTTAATATTATAATGGAGTATTGAAAATTTAGTTGTTTGAATAAAATTAATTGGTCTATAAAAATCTCTCACTGTGTTTTTTAGATGAAATGTTAGTTAACCTTAATATAATAGTGTTAATTTCATTGAAATTGAATGAATCATGTAACTACAATAGTTAATAAAATGGGCTCAAGGAAAAATATTTGAAAATTATCCATATAATTCTCATAATATATTTATATGGAGAGTAAAAATTTAAAAATTATATAATATATTTTTATAAGAGAATTTCATTTTGCATTCATGGGATGTCCTCTCACACTTGGGTGGGTACACTATAAAAATTTTCAAAACATTATTCTTAAGGATTCTAACAGGATTTAGAATTAGAATAATCAATTTATTTTCAATGAAAAAATGATCATAATGATTAAAATATTCATTTATAAAATTTTATTTCAAATCCTCTCAATGATAGGAGTTACGCCCACTTTATAAAATTTATTATCAATAAGTTCTCAAAATTAATATTGGATAATTTTATTTAGAATTATAATCACATGAAAATATGGAGGCCTTAAAATATATGGTGTATTCCACAAGATGATAAATTGACACGAAAACTCACATGGGTAATTATTATAAGTGTTTCCCTATAGGGATAATGCATACAAAAAACAGTAGGGTCACGTTTTTGAAATTGTTTTCAAGGGAGTTTGGACAAACTCTTATCTATTATAAGAATTTTTATGGGATTTTTTTCCATCACTCTCATACATGAAAGGCATAATAATTGTAATGGAATTATGCTTAATATAATGATATATAGGTGGGTGATTGTATTTTATTTCATATTTAAATAATCATAACAATGGAGATCAAAGATACCTTGATCCATAATAATCAATTCAACAAGTGGTTAGATAAATCAACAAAAAATGTTGATGAATGACATTGACTTATATTAAAATGTTGATCAACTAGTTTTTACTAGGTATTATTTGTAATATTCAACATAAAACTATTTTGACCTTCTATTCAAACTATATTGAAAAATAAATAAGCATGTTACATAATTTGGAAGAAATTATGGATATAAAAGTTTATTATTTTGATGTAGGAAATCTAATATAACATAATTTCACCATGATGATCCATATAAAATAGTGTAATTTATTTATCATTAGTATTTGAAATCTATGACTCGCATGTGCTGAATCCACACATGACCTATTAAATTACTAAATATGTGATAAGTTCTCATGAAATCTTTATATATTTTTTAAATCTTCAAATACTTTTCATTTTTATAATGAATCATCTCAATACATTTTTGGGTGCATTGATAATGAAACAATAATATTTAATTGATATTATAATAATATATTCCACTTTTAGGAACATGTGGTTTTTCAAAAATGAGGTTATCTATGTGTTTTTATTTTCCACTCTCTGAATTCTCTTAATACAGGTCTCCAAAATTTATGGATAGATTATAGGTTTGGTAAAGAGAGTTGTTTTTTGTCATTCTTTAATAAAATAACATTTTGAATTTTGAATTTAATTTTTTAATTTGTACCCAATTTATCTTTAATTTTGATAATCCCAACACACTTTTAAAAAATATGTTTTACTAACATCATATTTCCCATGTTTTTAGATTATTTATTATAGAAAAAATATATTCTTTAAAAAAGGGAACTATTTTTGAACTGATAATATTGAAATTAATATTATTATGATCCATATGAATTACTGAATACTAGCTCTTTAGAATGACTAATGTCTAGTCAATCAGACAGTAATAAGTCCAGTCTATCCAACTGAATAAAATTTCATCCATTGGATTGGATGAATCTAGTCTGTATATTTCATTCATATTAGTCTATTGGTAAGAATGAATTTATTCCATTGGACTGGCATATTTTAAATCCACTATAAGAATATTTTTTATAATCAGAAATATAAATATTTGTACTTGTCAAAATATATTTTTATATGAATTGTAATGGTGATACAAAAATGAAATCAGATGGAGATGTATTTTTTGATATGTCAAGAAAATATCATCTAACGTCATTTCAACCATCTCTTAGAATCTTGAAAATATTACCCTCGATGATTGCCTATAAATATATGTTCTTTTGAAGATATAAGAAGTTTATGTTTTCCATAACTCAATCAATTTGATCATTTATCATCATTAACATCAAGTTACATTTGGTTTCTAATATTTTAGAGATTTTTTTTATGGAATACAAATGTGGATTATTAATTTCTTAAATAACATTTATTTTTTTATTTTTTTCTAATGTTCATTTAATATAGATAGATTTTAGGGATTATAAGGTATTTTATTTCGATCTGGTTAATATAGGGGTTCCATAGATTTGAAGATTGAGTTGATTCCAATATTTTAGATTAAGGGTTTTTATTTTAATGATAGACTGGCTGTATGGTTATGATATAAACATAGGATACCTAAATGTCGAGATTAAATAAATTATAAACTATTAGGTTTAAATAATATAATGTTTTTGATAAATTATTACTAATTCATTATTATTTTTAGATTGATATTTAAATTTATTTTTATTATTCCTTTTAAATTTTTTTACTATGCAATTTATTTTTAAATTTTATTTTAGTTATTATTGGTATTATTTGATTTAGAATATTTATTTTCAGTTCATTACATGTTTCTTTAATTCAGACACAGTTTGAGTTTTTTACATTTTAGACTATTCAGCAGTCATAGTTTGAGTATGATAAACTATAAGAATGTGGTTTGGTTTTTAATTTGTTTAAAGGTTTTTAACATTAATTCACCCCAAATTGTATACATTATAACTCTTATGACCTAACAATTACTATCATATGAGTTTATACTATATATCATATAGGTTTTTAATTTTCTTATCATAAGAAATTTTCTTATTTTTAACAACATTTAGAATAATTTTTTGTTTCTAAAATTTCTAGTACACTATCATTTAAATTGTATAATGTGTTTTTTCCTTAAGATTGAAGTTTTAAACCTTCATACTCTCAAAAATTAAATTCCAAATAGATCACCAATATTTGATGGAGTTGATTATTAGTATTGTGAAGACATATTGAGTCCATTTTTTTATTAATATCAATGTTGATAGTTCTTTTATGTTAACTGGAAATTAATAGTTTCTTAGGAAGGAAGTTTTTTTATTTCACTAATCTATAAAATATAGGATATTAGTTGAATTATAGAGTATTATTATTTTTATTATATTATACCTCTTGTAACATATACTGTGAGCTAACATCTTGTGAAACCATTAATATAATTTATAAATGGAACTTAAAAAGTTATTGAGACTATAAGATCTATGTGTTGAGATGATTAAAAATTATTTTATTATCTACCAAGTTAAAATTTTTCAAATATACATGAGTGTGTCCTGAAAATTTTTAATATCTTACAATCTCTTAGAGATAATTATCGTACAGGTAATATCATAGTTGAAATGATTATAGAAATCATCCCATGAAAATGTGAGTTGAGAAATACTATATATTACCCTAAATTTATTACATATTTCACTTTGGATGATCTTCTTAGTAATCTCATGTATTAAGAGGTAAGAATAAAGAGATATGATAAAAAAAATGAAAAAGTATAATGGTCTAGTTTATTTTCCTTCAAAACTAGATGAGTCTATAAAGGTAAAACCTACTGGTAAAAATTATAAATCATTGAAAAAAATAAATATCATGTTGAATAAGATAGTAGTTCTCCTATGAAAAGTTACAATGAGTTTTGTATGTTATCCCAAAGGATGAAAAATATAGTTTGGAAAAAGAACAATTTTATTTAAATAAAACAAGAGTATCAATGAAAAAATTTATATGAATTATTCTTTAGATATTATTTTTGTGAATGAAACAAAGATTCTAATATCATACATGACTCTTCGATGTTGAAATGAAAAAACAATAAGGGTAGATATAATAAAAAAAAATTTAAAATAGACTACATGGATAATAAAAAAAATATGCTAGATTCAAACACATGGATTATAAGTGGTATAGGTATTTCATCATAAAATTCTTATGATAATGTATGTAATGATAAACATATTATTAGATTATATTCATGGATTACTACATTAAACAAATGTTTCATGGAAAATGTAATTATTGAATCACTAATTAATCATACTTTTAATGAAAAATTTATTGATAGTAATGTGTTTAAAATGATAAATCATCTAATTTGGAAACAAATTTATTCTTACAAAATAATACAAAACCCAGTTTTGAAGAGGATACTATAATTGCAAAATAATTGAAATATTCGATTTAAAAAAATAGAAAAAAATTATATCATTGAAGTAAAACATTCTAAAGAATACTCAATAATTACTACTTAGCTGTTGTGATACAGGAAAATTATAGTGAATTAGAAAAATATAATTCATAGAATACAAATATTACATATGAATACAAGGAATCTAATTTGGATAAAAATGGTTTTTATAAATATATAGAGAAACATAATTCATGTAAAACTTAGGATAATATTATTACTATAAAAGTAACTTCCAAAATATCTAGTTTGAAAAATATTTAATAAAATTACATATAATAAGGGAAAAAATTACAATATCATTAAAAATTTCTATATATTATATATTCGTAATGGGGTTTAAAAAAATCTATTTTTAATAATAACTACTTATTTCCATTCAGTACATCATTTTTTACAAAAATTCAATGTAGTGTACATAGTGAAAATAAATTATATATAAATAATGTTTATTCATTAGCTTTTATTAATGATTAAATTTTATAAGAATTACTATTTTCTATTCTAAAAAAAGATTAAAAAAATTACAATAAAATTATATTACTTTATATTAATACCACACTCAAGCATGTTTTCGTTCTGAGAATCTAATATTTCTGTTTTTAGGAGAATAAGAAATGTAGCGAAAACAACATATGGTATAAGGAGAGTTGTTATTAATGAAAATTTGACTAGTTACATGGATTTATTTAAGTAGTTTATAAAAATTAATTGTCTTATTGTAACCATTAAGGAAAATTGTCATGGAGTTATCATCAAAATAGTTAATATTATTCATTATGGGAAATATAATTTTTTGAATTTTCTTTCTAATTTTAGGTCTCATTAAAATACTTATTTATAGTGACCTGATATTAACATAGATAGATATAAAATCATTTTTTATTAATATTAAATATATTAAAAAAAATAAATTCACGAGTATCCTAACAATTTAGTTCATTTGGAAACATAGAACATAATCTTCTAATCTGGTGAATTATCTTTATTGTTTCCCATAAATATCAATCAATTTAGTATTCCTCAAAGACATACCCAATGTAAAACCATTCTTAATATCATGGGTAATAGAAACATAAGAAAGGGTGAGATGAGATGCTTAGTAAGGGTAAGAAAAATGAGATATATAATCATAACATGGATATAATTAAATGGGAACATGAACGTAACATTTGAAAACCATATCCTTTAAATAAAAGATTATAATCCTAAGTCATGGAATTAATATATGTATCTCCCCATACATGAATCATATGATAATATAAGAACAAGATATATAATAGAATAAAATTTACATAATGAATATATTTGTGGCATATAAATCATTTTATATCTTTGTGAACACATATAAATACAAAAAGTTTCTCTTATTAAGGTAAGGGATAAAAATTAGGTGAAACTAACTGACTTGTATCAAAGGTACAACTCGTTGGTTTTTTTATTAAAATCCTATTTTTCTCTTAGCAAATCGGACATATCTCTTATGTGATGTTTTTAGATCATATGGGGCCTATTCAGAGGCAAGATATTTGAGAATAGGAAAAACATAGTGATCCACATATCTAGATCATGTTTAGAACTAAAATTGTTACTCATCCTTGTAGAAAACTGGTTACTCACAAGAGGCCACACAATTTTTCTAAAAGGTTTTAGTCATATTCATAGACCTACATGAAATTTTAGATGTTGGTGGAAATTTATTTTTTCACATGTTTCACTTAGTTAGGAAAAATGTGCACGTATCCCATATTAGAGAGGTTGAAAGACAATGGGTGGAACTCAGTTGGTGAATAGTTTTTCCAATGATTTGGACAAACTATGTGACCTAGATTGTTTGATCGAGTTTGAAAATTTTCCTTAATTAACATAAAACAACACCCCTATTTTATTTTCTGATTTTTAGCATGAAACACATATTTATCCTACTGAAGTCTCTCAATCCTCCTATTATTGGTTATTTTTTAACCCATACTTACACTATCAAATTTAATCTCAATTAGAATAATTAGATGAACATAGGTGTTCTCTATAATCCTATTTCTTATTTTCTTTATTCATATTACAATATCATATTCTATTTTTGTTCATTGTAATTTGCACTATTTTTAGGTATTTTGTCTATTTTGATGGTTTATTCTATTAACTTTAAATTATTAGGCCTCTTTTAGATGACTAAACATCCATGGACCTGAGCTAGGTTGTTTTAAATTTTCCCTAAATGATTATTTGATTATATATCCAACACTTTTTTGTGGAATTTCAGTCTTTTCCAAGAATCACCTTAACATGTGTTTTTATTTTCTATATAAATATGTGCATTTTTTATACTCTCATGGACCCTTTCTAAATGATTAATGGTTATTAACATAATTTATTTTCTCCCTTATGGGTGTTCTATTTAAATTCCATTCTTGGTATAAATAATATTAGACCCGACCACCCCAAAGTGGATTGAGATGACTGAAAAATGGATATTTATTTTTTATTAAAATAAAAGGATTATTTTAATTGATTGGATGTGGGTAGAAAGGCCTCACAACATGTTTTATAATTATAAATAATAATTATATAAATTTTTATGAATGTGATTGATTTTTATAAATGAATTAGATTTCTTTATTTATAAATTTTGTTATAATTATTTTTACGATAAGGATATTGGATATTGAAAATTGATACAAGGCTTGTTGAGCATGATGTTTCATACTCCCATTCATCAGGTTTGGATCATGATGTATCACATAATTATTCATTAATTTTGTTGTTGATAATGTTTTCACATGATCCACTAAATATTTTGTTGGGAATGATGACTCACACCACCATCTCTAGTGATAGAAAATAAATCTTGCAGTCATTATGAGATTATGGGATTTTACTCATGCTTGAGGATATAGATCGTTATAATTTTTATGGACTCCTAAGTAACACCATAGGTTTAGCTAGAACCTAGTATTCACGAATAATTCTACATATTTCTTCACATACATAGCACATATACAAGTATAAAATATATAAATATATAGATTATTACATTTTAATATATGGTATTTCGATCAGACATATTATAGAAAATACTGGACAAGCTACATTCCTCTACTCGGTCTAATTAAATGAGATACGACTTTTATTTATATATTTAGTATTTTTTTTCATTCCTTATATATTACCATATCATTTCTATATACACTTCTTGAAATATTTATAGACAAAAATTTTGGTGGCCTACTGAGTTTTAATTACAATAAAATCATGCCGCCCTTGGTACCTGATTAGTCATTATTTCAACAATTATGGATAAGATCATGCTCCCTGCTACAGATACGTAATATGATTTACTTATTGCTATGATAATGGGAGATGTTTGTTGAGAATACGATCACGATTCTAGTGGAACCGTCTTTTAGAAATTTTCTTGTATAACATGTTGTATTTTCTATCCCATGATTTCACATTTTTTATATATCATCATTCCATTACATCATCATGTATATAAATCATACATTAGGGTGTTTATTATTATTTTAGTTTCATGGTTTTTTATGCATATGGTATTGATAATTTTATTTTTTTCCACCATGCCAATTTTTATATTATGTCTCAACTATTATTTTTATATTAATCTAATTTTTTGGAACAATGATGTAAGGGTATTTTCTACCAACCATACCACCATGGAACCATGCTACTAGTGGAAAACCTCTTTTGTATGTATAAACATGCTTGTGTTCTTATGACCATCGGATCAGGGAACTAGTTATATATATTCCATGATTTAACATTACAAAGTGATATCAAAGGAAATATTTTAACATTGTATGTAATTAGTCGGTTAGACCAGAGACTAGGATGTAATAGAATTTGGTAATAAATTAGTTCATAGGAGTTTCTAACCCATGTACATGGGGATCACAAATTACCTAGGCTAGGTTTTTGCTATTCTGATTTATCCCCATTTAGTGCTCATTTCATTTGTCCATTGGGTGGTGCACATGTTGTATGATATAATTTATATTGATATTTTTATTTTTACTGACATATAATTTTTTATCATTCTAAGGAATGGTAATAACATATAACTCATTATTATAGGAACATTATGACTAATATTCTATGCATTTTCAATGTCACATATACTTTCTACAATCATTTTATGGATGCATGTAGTTAGTTCCATCATTCTTATATATTGAAATGCGCTAAACCATCTTATATTGAAAATATAATGGGATTTATTAATGTGACTACCTCAATATAAATGATGTTTACCTACATAAATATGTGATGAAACTATTTTTCTACAATTAGATCATCTATGGGTTTTGGACCTATTACATCTGAACTTTGATATATGAGTATATTTATATAAAGTAACATGAAAATAGATGAATTAAAATATTTTAAAAGTGTAATGGTTACAAATAAATGGGATTATAGTTGAATATTTTGGGGTAATCTTTTCTATACCTTGTAATTAACAATCCATATACTATAACTACATTTGATTGATACTATACTTAGGATTAATCCCAACTTCAGCAGTGGGATGTTGTGAGTGACTCTTGCATTACTATGGTATATTATGATTTTTACCTACTGTTAGGACCAATAGAGGCCTATATACCCTGAGAGGGGGGTTAATCAGGGTATGGATATTCTTTTCAAAATTCTTCTTGTCCCAATGGATCTTGACCACTTTATTACAAGGGTCACTTTGTTTTCTCTTGTGTGTTAATGTTGATCACTTCTTTTTTATCTTTATCTGATTGTTATTCTTTAGATGGAAGCATCCAGACAGACACAAAGATTTTTACTGGGTTCACCCTCACTGGGCTCCGTCCAAGGAGCATACAACGACAATGTGTCTCTCTACCAATTTCAATAAGGCTCACTGCAAATAATGTTCGGGATAGATCACTTCTATGCCAAGGCTCACTGCCTTTACAACGTTTAGGGTCAACTCACTACTTTCCCATGGGTCACTCCCTGTTTCTTTCTCTCTAACTCACTGCCGGTGGAGAGGATAATCTACTTTCTCTTTTCTCACAGCACTAGGAAGGGATCCACTCACAGTTTATAGACCTGTAGGTCTCTTCACTTGCATGAATAAATGCATCCTCAACTTTTGATAGATGTTTTTTTTGAATTCCATCTTTCTTCCATAGATGAATACCACTTTTCCTCTAAACACTAGGCAACTAGCTTTGTAAACACCTTCGCAAATCACCCTACTTCGCGAGGATCCCAATTTCGCAAAGCTCAAACAAGCCTTCGCGAAGATCCTACCTTTTCGCAAAGAACTCTCAGGATGAAATACCGCGAAGCACTACCACGAATCTCATGTCGTTGAAGAGAAACTTCCCTGGCGAAGCTCACTGAGCCAACACGGAGTGCTCAAATTTCACAGAGCTACAATAGCCGCCGCGAAGCTCTTATTTCGCGAAGCACACAGGTTAGGAAAACTACCTTCACGAACCGAGAGAAAATGATTTTCTCTGAATGTTCTCTCTACTTCTTTCGAGGGGGTCAGCCTCTATTTATAGGCGATTCCACCAAACCTCAAACTTTCCCTTCGAATTCAATGCCACGTCATCGCCCATCGAGAAGCTCCGATGTTTCCGATGGAATTCTGTCCAAATCGTGAAGCAGCATGACAATTTTCGGAAAACAGAGCTCGTCGTAATCGCGGAGTATCACCATCAACATTATTTCGCGCCTTCTCCGCGAAGCTCCCTCACAAAGCCATTCACTGCCGTGATGCGCTTCAACTCTGCCGTTCGCGAAGATTTGACGTAATCGCGAAGCATCACCGCCTCCATTTTTCTGATCATCGCAAAATCCAATCCATGTATCCTCTCTTTGCGAAATTCATGCCTTGTCCATATTAAAATATGATCTTCAAGGATATCCTATTTTCGCGATGCTCACCAAACATCCAAATTTTGGACACCAAAAATTTGGCAATAACTGAGAAATGGTGCTACCTTGTACTGCTCTTTTGTACCGCCTCCAAATCCTCCTATCCTTTGTCATCGTTCTTTGTCAACAATGATTGTCAAAAAATTCTATAGAACTCAACAATTCTCCATGGAAACATTCTTTGTTAACAAACACAATCAACCCAAAAATACTGCAATGTTACCTTGAGGGATTTTTTCCCAACACCAACCATATACACCTGAATTTTTGTTCAGGAAAAGAGAGGTTAAATTTAATATAGGAAGTCTACATATCTATCATATTATCTATATAGTATTCATTAAACTATTTATTTCTAAACTAAGTAATTCTTATGGAATTCTAGAATAATTCCACCACAATATCCTTGAGTCATATTGCATGAAGGTGGTAAAAAGATGCATCAGATGTTGTGGTCCATGATCCACTAATGATACCTACTTAAGTTCCACCTATATCCCCACAAAAAACTACTCGTATGATCATCGACACCCAGATTCGAGAGGGTTTTTTCTATATGATGTCATCTATTAAGGTTGTTTATCGACCAACCCTGAATATGGCCGATCTGACTCACAGGATTTAATAGAAGCATCGCCCCACCATTTTGATAGATAGTAGACAAGATGATACTAATTAATTGCTATAGTATATTCAATTATTCTATGAGAATATAGAGACATCTTTAGAGTGGATGGTCAAGCTCACAACCTTTATGATATACGATTCTTCTTGAAAATGGGAGGATTTCATTTCCTTGGGAGGCAAATGTTGATATATGATATTAGAGGACTTCTTGATATCCTATAATGATTACTTCATTCCACAAAAATTTAGGTATGACAGACCTATAGAATTTATAAATGTAAATCAAGGATCCATGTGTATCATGGAATATTATTATTATTTTAGATAGATAATATTGGGCATACTGTCTTTTTATGGCGATGATATCATGAATGTAATGAAATTTATGGATGGGATTGAATATTATATATGATCATCGGACAATGTCTTTAATCTAAAAACTATTTATTATATATTCATCCAATACCTCATTACTACATAGAATCATAGGGAATACCTCTGGGGGATCTAGGGTGGTTCCACAAAAAAACTGAATAGGGTTTAATCTAATGGGAGAAAGAATACTTTCAAGGATTCTCTTAGGAGAAGTCATATTCAGACATCTCATAATGGAAGCCTCATTATATATCACTAGTGTTGGAATCCAAGACAAATAAAACTGTAATGTATGCGGGATCTAGTGGAGTGTATAGTTTATATAAGGATGGGTCATATCTAAATTATCTACAAATATTTTTCCATTAGAGCCTAGTGAGTGTGGATCTATACCTACCCCCCCAGTCCACAGAAGGTCTGATAGTATCTCACTAAGTAGTATCTAGAATAATACTATCCACTAAAGTTGAAATAGTGGCCGAGGATGAAGTAAACTTACTCAGGATTTGCAGCACTGGTAGTGCAAGCCCACTCATCGTAGTTAGGTTGTGAATTAGGGAAATGGTATGTTCCAGTAACATGCAGTGCTTCCAATATTGACAGAGCATAGTTCCAAACCGTTTATTGATGAAGGTATAATTATATTAGCCTCTACTTTAGTGTCTTTTGTTGAGAAACATGCATCACACTCCTTTATTTGGAAGAAATTATAGAGAGAGTAGGCCTTTAGAAAGTGTTTTTATGTGGAATCATGACACTCAATACCTCCTTGGTTATTCAGTCAAATAGTGTTTTACATTTATTGGATTACCCATTTAGATAGGAATAAATATGTTAATTTAGAATATTTTTGTCATAAACATGATCAATATTGATTTAATCATCATAGTGGACTATATAGTTCCACACCATGTCCATATATATTGCTACTATAATTTTGTTATGCTTACACCGCCAACAGGTAGTAGAAATGTCAACAAAAGGGAATGTATTTTCCATGTGTATTTAAGTAGACTTGATAATTTGGGGATGAGTGGAGTGATAACTATAATTTATAGTCTCTTCTTGGATTCTAATGGGTTATGACCCACTATTTTACCACTGATAGTCTATTTCATTCTAGGAGGTCTTCCTGGAAGGCATTTTTGGGACACATATATTGATAGAGGTAGAATTACCCATTTTTCTAGTGCTAGGACCAGAAATAGTATCCATTCCATCTAATATTATGGAAACTACATAGCTTATATAGATCATAAAATAGATGGATGACCTGGATGATAAATTTTTTATACAAACCTAGTACTTCTCCAAGAGGTTCACAGACGATTTATTCCAAGAAGTCAAATAGAAACATTAGGATCTGTGTGTATTACAGTTGGATAAACCAACTTATGGTTAAGAACCAGTATCGAATAACATTAATAGCCACGAAATTTGGTTATCATTTTGAATATTGAGTGTTTTTTATGATTGATTTGAGTTTGGATACGAGAAGGTGCCTGTAAGATCTTTTTAAATAACACATATAACATTCTCAAATAGGTATGGTCTTCGTGAGTAACTAGTAATGAAATTATGTCTAAAAATATCACCAGCTATTTTCATTCCCCAATTGAATTGGATATCCCACCCATATCTGGATTCATTCATGGTGATCTTCATTGATAAAATATTAATTTATTACCAATCTAGACATGACCATTCCCACTATCGTGAGATCATTGTGAATACACTGAGAGTGTATTGGATATATGCTAAGAATATAAAATTTAACTTTTGGATCATCCAATTCCACTTCATAGTTTATTTCATCTCATAATTAGAAGTATTAGTTGGCCTAATGAAGGTCACTGTTATAGTTTCAAGGGAATTGCGCAACAATTTAATTGATATATGGTGTTTCTTTGGGAAACATGGGTATTGCATACACATCATATAGAACGTGTCATATTGGGTAGTTCCCAATATAGGCTTCATTGAGAATGGTGTGACAATATTATGGTTAGAATCAAGTTGAGTATAATTCAATGTGTTTAAGGGAATATTGACTCCAACATCAATAAAAATTCATCCAGATCCAGTTAGGAGATATGTAATATTTTTTGAGGCATCTTGTATAGGTATGGGAGTTGTTCTAATGTAGGATGAGAAAGTCATAGCATAAGAGTTCCATCCGTTGAGAATATAATTGAAGATGTAGATGATTCATGACATTGATCTGCTTATAAATATTCATGATTTATAATGTTGGTTACATTATTAACATTGGGGTAATTTTATGGTTTTCACTTACCAAAAGTGCCTCAAGTATATCTTTACGTAACAATATTGGAATCATAGACATCAATAATGGTTTTTGAACCTAAAATAATTCGATTTAAATACCACATATATGCATTGGAAAGGAGATGTAGTAGATTATTATTTGATCTATAATTCTCATACATAGGAAGTTCATGGGGCTAGTGGCGAGGGGATGCTCATTTCCATGTTTTCCAAAATTCTCATTGAGGTTAAACAGGGGCATTAGAAGAAGATCATCTTAGATATAGTAGTGACATATACCATTATAGAATATGAGAAAATTAGGCATATATAAAATCCTAAGGGCATAGTAATAAGAGAGAGTGTTTGAGAAGATGATTCATCCTTAGGTTAGACCATGGATGAGGATGAGAACTTATGCACTCATGGGTTTGTCTGGGTCACAACAGTCATCATAGATTATATATTAAAAACTATAATTACTTTTACAAGTGGTAGAACCTATTTTAAACCATTTGTATAGATACATACATAACCAGTATTGGTGACTAAGTGGGAAATAGGATGTAACATCTTGTTACCTTGATTGGGTATGTTTTTTCCTCTATCTTTTTCCCTTTTTTGAATGCATTTAATGTTGTTTTCATGATTTTTTTAATGTTGTAGAAGTATTACATTCTATGTAACCATTCTATATGCCATGTAATGGTTACTAGGTGTAGTTCACGAGCTAAGAGATCATGCTATGAAGGTTTATATTTCATGACTATGGATTAAATGATGTGACTTGATAAATGGTTTGTTTTATATGGATGTGATGGATTTTTTGTATACTTATCTATTCTGTACATTATCACTAGACCCAGGGTAACATGTTGTGTCTTGGACCATTCCCAATTTTAAAACAAAAATTTTCAATTTTTTACTTAGACCTTTATTTCTAGACTCATCTAATCTTGAACAAAGACTCTTTCAAGGTGTTTTTCATTGATACCTTCCCTCATAGATCGATCCATTTGAAATATGATATTTTTTGCGGTTATGATGCATCATTCCAAGGGAATAACGATTCCAATGTTTTGTTTCATGTGATCATAGTACCACACTAAATCCAAGGTACCATATCCATTTATCACTGTTGAATTTCCTTGTTGTCTTATTCTAGATCCATTGTGAGATCTTATTCTGGAGGTTCTTCCTTGGTTAGTAGTGGTGTGACGTATGTCCGTTATTTAAGTACATGGGTCTTCATATGTCGTCCGACCCCATTTATTCAATGGTGCATAGACCATTGTTTGTCTTTTAGTGTAGGGAATAGAAATGATCTATAGTAAGGATGTGAGGTTTGTGCCAGCTGGTTGGGTAGCTGGTGGTGAGATGGTTAAAGTTTCTCCACACCATTTTATGGAGTATCCTTTGGTTGGAGTCCACTTCATTTGGTCTTTTCATTCAGTGTTTTATATTTCGTTTTAGTTTTTTCTCAATACACTATGTTTCTTGTAGTTATGTCATATATATATTTTTTAGTCATTCACTGTTTCATTCTTGTATTATATATGTATTCCATGTGGTGGTTCTCGTTGATAGAACCCTTTACCTTTGTTTTTTTGATCAATCCTGAGGTGCTTGTCAGAACTCCCTTCGGGTATGTCATAGAATGGTTCAGGAGCCAGGTTTGAGGGAAACTGAGGTAGCTTCATCATAATTTGGTATCAGAGGAGGTATTTCCCTAAGAATCATTTTATTTGGATTTCTGTTAGACTGGAGATAAAATTTTTGAGAAAAGAGAGGTATGTTGAAATAAGTGCCTATAAATTCCTATTTGTAACGAGACTCAGGTTTCCATGGTATTTTGGGATGTATCTATCTAGTACTAGTATTTTTTTTAATGAAATCTATTTTTTCATACAGTTTTTATAGTTAGGACTAAAAGATATTCTGTTGTCTTATCATTGTAATGTTTTAGTGTGTTGCAGTATGCCCCCAAGATTTCTTCCATGAGTTCCTCATGAGGGTGCAGCTGATGCACGTCAATAGAACCCATTTATAGATCTGGACGACATTGATATGATCATATGGTAGGTCATTAGCATTAATCAGGATTTACCATGGGTTTAGAATGCAATTGATGAGGTATAACCTGGAGCTGGATGAGATAGAGATCGATCGCAGGAGTCCTTGTGTGAGAATCTTCAATCCATTAACAGAACTACTGAACATCAAAAGAAGAAGTATTTTCTACAATAGATCAATCAAATCTTTGACTTCCTGGATAATCATGAAAATATCCGGATGAAGTGTTCAGAGTTTACACTAAAGGGTTCCATCAAGAATTTGTGGGATTCTATAGTCCAAGAATATTGACATATATGATTTGATTGGAATGGATTCAAAACCCTGTTATTGTAGAAATGTTTCCTAGAGTACATATTGTTTGAAAAGGATCTAGATTTCCTGTCATTGTAGTATATAGAGAATTTGGTGTTGGAATACAAAAATTGGTTTTCTGATCTTGTCTGCTTTTCTCCGGATGTGGTGAAGAATGACATGCGGAAGGAATTTAAGTACCTGTAGGGTCTGTGACTAGATATTAGATCACCACTATTTATGCTGAATCATTCTACCTATACAGAGATAGTGAACAATGATTCGATGGAAGATATTGATTTTTCATGCAATGTTAGATTTTCCACCTCTTATATTTCATCTGGTGATAGCTTATGTGGAGAGCTTGGAATGGAGAGGAAGTGGTAGGACCATCACAGAGGTGGGGGAGGAGGGTCTCAGTAGTAAGCCTCTTCTACACTGTTTCCATTGAATATGGTAGTGTTCGGTTTAATTTATATCAGTTAGACAAGTGAGGAAATACTATATGTTATTTTCCCATTCCTTAAAATATGTGAAATATCTATGGGTGTGTTGGCCATCTTTACCATTTCTATCAGGCTATAAATACACCCTGATATGTTTAGGGTTTGTCAACTCCAAGGGCTTCTATAGTTCAGTCAAAAGCAACCAAGACTATAGGGATCTATCCATAGGTCACAAGAGCGAAGGATTTTCACAGAGTAGATGATTATCTAGTGAAAGTCGATGCATGCATGAAAATAGTGAGAGGAACTATCCTTACTCTATCTTTAGTAGAAATATATTTATTTAATACTAGTGCCACCCACTCATTTATATCATCACGTTTTATTGATGTGCATAAAAATCCTATGGATCATATGTCCTTTAAAATGGATTTAAAAACACCTCATGGTATGAGGTAAGAGAAATAATTTCAATTTTCTACCTGTTCATTAATAATATCCAATAAAGAGTTACTCTCTGATTTTCTCTTTCATGATTTAGATCTATATAAAGTCATCATTGGTATGGATTGTCTTCTCTCTCAACGAGATGAATTTTTTTTTTCATTGGCATGTTTCTTTTCATACATATAATGTCTACTCACATGTGTTTCATGGAGAGTTGGACCTAGGGCCTTGTCGTATATGAACTTGCTATCCATATATTAGAAGTTTGTTGGTTTATTTATCATTTGAGTCTGATCATGTTTCTTCTTTGATGATTTTCCTATTTTTGTTTGATATTTTCCTGACGTTTTCTTAGATAATTTCCCTAGCCTTAATTTAGAGAGAGAAGTAGAGTTTACAATCGATCTGGTTCCAGGAACATAGCAGATATCGATACCTCTTTATCATATGGCACTAATGGAGCTGATAGAGCTCATGATTTAGTTGAAAAAACCTATTAAAAAATGTTTCTTTGAATCTAGTGATTCTCCTTGGTTATCCCTAATTATCTTTTACAATAAAGTAGATGGTTCACTATTTAATTGTGTGGACAATTGAAAGTTGAACCGGGTAACGGTTTAGAAAAAATATAATTTTCCTTGTGTCGTATATTTTTTTAATCAGTTGAATGTGGAAAAATAGATCTCGAAGATGTATCTTCAGTCAGGTTATCATCATATTAGTGTTCAAGAGTCTTATATATTAATAATAGCCATTTGGAATATTTATGTCTAATATAATATATTTGGATTCCTTTTTGTCTGAATAATTCACTGTCAGTTTTTATGGCATTGATGAATTGAATATTCCATCATTATCTGGAAACTTTTGTGATAGTGTTCAATTATCAAATTTTAGTTTACTCAATGTCAGAGTGTGAGCATGAGCACCATCAGATTTTTTTTATAGAAATGATAATAAATCGTCATCTATATATAAATCCTTAAAATTATTATTTCGGGATTCAGAAATTTATATTCGTGGGACTGATATTTTCAATGCATGGCTTATCAGTTGATATGGAGAAATTAATGGTTGTTTTTTCAGGGAAGGAACCATGGAATGTTTCAAAAATTTGAAGCTTCTCTAGGAATCCTTGATACTACTGGTATCTTTTCAATGATTTCTCTTTTTGGAGTCAACCTTAACGAATATTACAATGAATGTGGTAAAATTAAGATGGGATGCAATGTTTTAACCTTTTTTAAATGAATTGAAATGACTTCTGACATGGAAATATATTTTAATCTTACATTAGCTCGGTAAAGGGATTGTGGAAATTTATGATGCATCTATTGATGATTTAGGATGTGTGTGTATATAGGATAACCATGTTGTAGCATGTAGATCTCATCATATCATACCACATGATATTAACTATACAAATCATGATTTTGATCTTGCAACATTCATGAATACAGTTACATGTTGGTGGTAGTATATATTTTTAGGGAAGTTCATGTTCTTATCTGGTCATAAGAGGGTGAGAAATATATTTTCTCATAAATACATGAATCTATGGTAATGATTTTTTTTAGAATATCGTCATACAATTGACTTTGATATTTACTATATCTTTTGAAAATGGAGTGATTTCGTAGATTCTCCAAATTGGTGTGTACTATCATATGTTCTTTTGTAATCAAAGGAGGTGTGTAAAATTATATGGATATTCACTATGTTTCAAAAGGATGCTTAGGAGGATGTTTCTTGTACATTTCTGACTAGTGTTCCGTTATCATTATCTCTCATAGAGTCTATTTTGTAGAGTTAGTAGTTAGATGATGAGTTTAGTAAAGATAGAGAATGCCTCTATGATGGGGAGACCATTCCAGAATAGTCCCTTTCTTTAAGGTGGCGTACTTCACTTTGTGAATCAATTTATCATCCCAAAACCTGTGAGGAGTGTAGTCATGTATGATTTTCACATCTCTTTGTGGTCCATACATCAAGGCACTATGAAGATACATTATTAAATGAGAAGAAGATTCTAGTGGTTAGGTATGAAGTGCGACTTTGCATAGTTTTTGTATCACTATTACACCTACAAATAGATAAAGGAGGAGAAGTTGAAACCCTATGGTTTGCATCAACCTCTTGCAATGTTGGTTTAAAAATGTGGAAATGTTTATATGGATTTATTTGTTCAATTTCCATGGAATCCCTGAGGGATGAATGCTATTTTGGTGGTTGTGGATCATTTGAACAAGTATTATCATTTCATTAGGATTAAAGACACCATTATGGTTTAAGATCTAGGTATGTTGTTTGTGAAATATATCATGAGTTTACATGGGGGTAATTCTACTATGGTTTTAGATTGGGATCCAAGGTTTACCTCATAGTTCTATAGGATTCTTTAAGAGGCAATGGAAACTCAGATCAAATTGACCACAAATTACCATCCACAGACAGACGGTCAGATATAGCATGTTATTCAGAACCTGGAGGATATGCTCCATGGATATGTCTTGGATTTCAATAGATTATGGGATATCCATCTAGAGTTGGTTGTGTTTTTTGATAAAAGTAGTTATCAATTTCCAATTATAATGGAACCCTTGGGGGCATTGTATGGTCATCCAAACAGATCACTACCTTTTTGGGTAGAGGATGATGAAGTATCTTTAGTTGGTCCAAGGTCGGTTTAGGAAACATCCTTGATGATTTAGGAAATGCGACGATGTTTAGTTACATCCTATAGTTGGAAGAAAATAAATGCATATTAGCATAATCATCATTTGGAGGTTTCCTTGTGTGAGTGGTCATCTTGAATGTTTATCCATGTTTTGGACACTATCGACTTAAAAAACAAGGATATATTGATTTGAGATATATTGGACCATTTGAGATAACTGAACTGCTCATAAATATTTCTTATCAGCTAGCATTTCTGATTTAGCTGACAAGCATTCATGATGTATTTCACATATCTCTAATAATGAAATATCGTTTTGACACCACTCAAATTTCATGTTGTGAAGAAATTGAGTCAGATCTAGAATATTATGTTTTATTGGAACTAGTAGAGATCATTAAATCCCAACTAAAATTCTTGAAGGGGAAGTCGCTTCTCTGTGTTAGAGTCCAATAGAAACAAGAACTAGTTTCTCATTAGACATAAAGCACGAATCATTGATGAGGGAGAAGTTTCCCCATCACTTTCTAGAGATTATATCATCCACATTACAACCTAGGGATAAGAAGTATTTATAGTGGGGAGTTTGTAACATCCCATTTCCTTGATCGATTATGCTTTCTATCTCTCCATGTTCCCTTTTGGTACTATGCCATTAAAATTTGTTTTCTGGAGTTTCTATAGGATTTAGAATATTTACACATAGTGTAATGGTTGCTGGGTGCATTTCATGAAAGGTCTGATCACGATGTGAAGGGTTACATGCCGTGACTAAGGGATATACAATGTGACTTTAAAAAAGTTCTTTTTTTAGTAGAGTCAATGGGTTTTTTCAATGTACATATCCCATATGGATGTTACAACCTGACCAAGAGTTACATCTCTGGACTAGTCCCAAACCTAGTTTTAAAAAATGTGTTTTTTTATTTTTCTGATTAATTTATTTCCAAAATCCTACACTCTCAAGCAAAAACTCTTCCTTGGTGTTTTTAGAGGTTCCTTTCATCCTAGATTGATATGTTCAGCGTCCGATCTTTGTTGCGGTTGTAGTGCGGCTCTCTAAGGGTATAAATATCTTCCTTCTTCATTTCAAGTGGTCACATTAGAACCCTATCTTTGTGGTGCTAGATCCATCAATCTATGTTATATGTTCTTTATTATCTTCTTCTAGAACCATTGCAATATCTTGTTCTGGTGGTCATTACTTGGTGTGTTATGGTGCAACGAAAATATATCCTTATGGTACATGGATTCTCATATAGATTAAAATACATTAGAATCTAAATTTAATCAATACAAAGATTTATGGGTTTCATTCTAGGGTCTCTCATGGTGTAGTTGTTTTTGTTGTTGGTGGATTCTGTTGCGGGCGTGTGCGACCTGAGTTTTGCGGTGGTTGGTACTATCTCTAGCCCCTATTGATATGCTTTATTTCTTTTGTTCTATAAATTTATTTATAAATGGAATTATCATGATCCTTTTTTGTGTCCTTAAATGTTTTCTTGATGATAGATGGTTTTTACACGGTTGTTGTTAAATGGAAATAAAATGGGTATTTCAAAGCGTTGAGTTTATTTGTGAAAAAGAGAACATGGGTTACCTTGGGTACATAGGTGGATTGTTTATCTTGGAGTAATTTTCTATTTTTAGGAATATCAGGGAAGTTTGGTTTTGGTATTTCTTCTATTTACTACACCCATTATTCTAGGGGAATGATATTTACATTCCAGGGGGTTTACTCATGGGTTATTCCTCTATTTACGAGTTCTGTGTTCTAGGATCATATTTTGTACACTTTAGTATGTTTGTACGAGTTGTATATGTCTATGAACTATAGTATTCATTAGTTCTGTGATACGTGGGATTTTATTTTTTACTTCATGGATTTATTAGTTAGCCTTGATATTAATGTTTATGCTTGTGTAAAATGGTATGATATAATATACATTGAAATTAATATAAGTGATATTTTTAGAAAAATTTAAAATGGATATTTCTACCATTTTTGGTATAAAACATCTTTACTACATATCATTCAATGTTTTACTTCAAAATAATCATATAGGATTCTTTATATAGGTACTTTTTATGGATCGCCTAGGTGGGGTCCTACATAGCCTGTTATCACACATCAGGGGAACCTTTTTTGTAGTCTGTAGACCTTTTTTCCTTCTAGTGTAGGGAATGGAAAGTATTATTAGTGAGGCTGAGTGGTTCATGTTAGCTGGTTGGGTAGCTAGTGGGGATATTGTGGGAGTTTTTTTACACCATTCCTTATAGTATTTGTTGGTTGTAGTCCTTTCTAGTTGGACTTATCTTTTTTAGTTGTAGCTTCTATTATAGTTGTTCTTGTTCCAATATGTTTTTGTAGTTATGGAATAAATATATATTTTAGTCTACTACTATATATATCATTATATATATGTGTATTCCATTTTCTCGTTCTGGTTGGAAAAGAAATAATTCCCTAGGTTGTGTTGTTCGATGCTCAGTTTATTTTCACTGGACTATTGGATTGGGAACGCCCTTTGTCAATGTGATATAAGGGTTGGTTTCTAGGTTTGAGGGAAACCTGAGTCGGTTCATTACATAGTAAATATCCAACTTTATCACACGGTGTTACTCCTGTCAAAAAGTAATGGAAGAGGATCAGCACCTGGGAGGACTTTTACAGTCATTGTCCATTATTGAGTAGAAGTGGGGAGATGTATCTAAAGACATTGTGACTATTTTTCCTATATTTT
This sequence comes from Viscum album, assembly GCA_963277665.1. Classification (NCBI taxonomy): domain Eukaryota; kingdom Viridiplantae; phylum Streptophyta; class Magnoliopsida; order Santalales; family Viscaceae; genus Viscum; species Viscum album. The sequence continues at coordinate 1,253,821,564 of OY728142.1, read as the reverse complement.
TTCATGGAAATGACACATATTGGGGACTCATTTATTGGATTAAAATGGATACACACTTATTAAATGTTAGAGAGGCCTTCTCAGTAGACTATTTAAGAGTGATATACGCCTAGGAGGTCCAATGTATTCATGGATTTCCATGATATATAATTTATGAACATGATTCATATGTCATGTCTATGTTATTTTAAGGGATATTGAAGGCCTTGGGTAGATATGTTATTTTGAGAGTGACCTATTTCCCTCAAAAGGATTTATAAAAAGTGTTTATAATTTATTTGTTAGATGAAATTCTTTATACCTGTGTCCATGAAAATGGGAGTTCTTTAGAGAAAAATATAAGCCTAGTTAATTTATTTTACAATAATAGAATTCAGGATACCATCCAAATGGATGATAATGAATCCATATATGGTAGGACAAACCAATCACCTCTATGAAGGCTAGATGATGTGGAGGTAGCTTTTCTTTGACCGTATCTCATCATAGATGATTAATTATAGGTTTAGATAACATGTAAGCACATGTTTTTTAGGTTGAACATGTTGATTTGTAAGGGAATATTGAGGTCATGGATTGGGTTTTCATTCATGTTTCACCTAGGACAGGCCATTAATGAATTCAGAGGTAGTGTATGCATTTGGATGGATTCCTAGGGCCCTTTGTATTTTTGAATAAAATAGGGCCAATGGATTACCAGATAGAACTTTGTCAAAGATACCAGTATATGTATAGTTTATTTCATGCATCCCAACTCTACGTCTTCTATCCAATGTCATCGCATTTTTTATGACCTTAAGAGGTTGGGTTAGATATTGAATCTTCTTTTGTGGAGTATCCAGTGTGTCTAGTGAATAGGATCATGTAGACACTTTGAGGTTGGTATGTACCATTAGTACAGGTGGTATGGAATCACAAATGAGTAATGGAAATTTATTGGGTGAATGAAATTGATTTATGATCATAGCGACTAGAAATTTTCTCAATCAATATTTTCATATACATAGAAGGGGAAATTAGCAATTAGTTTCTTTAAGGAGTTGAGGTTTTAATAAACTGGATTTTCTATAACATATTGATAATTTTTTTTAGATTTTAATATTATTTGTTCTCTTGTTAAACATGATCTATGGACTAAGTAATCCCATTAGAGTGTATAGTGTATTTTTGGAGATCTTATATTTGAGAATTAGAGGAATATAGTCGATTTCAAATTTATCGCACCATTATTATTAACTATAAAACTCAACTTTTCATGGAACATATTGATCATGAGAGAATGCATGGTTTTTCTAAAACTATGTGACCTACGTTGTATTTCCATGTTATACTTCAATGTTTTTGGATATATTAATTTTTCATAGATTGTGCATAGTTAAGAAAAAACACGCACTTAGTTTGTACAAGTTATTTTCCAAGACAATGGGTGGTTAATGATTGGAACATGGTTATCCCAAAAGGGTGGACATACCATGAGGAATAGTATTTGGTTGATAATTTGCCTTTATTCCTCTACAAAACATAAAACTTAACGGCTATTTTCTTTCCATTTTATAGCATACAACACCTCTTTCTCCTCCCAATAGCTATCTGTCCTCCTCTTCTAGGTTCATTTAAATCTCCTTTATTTGTACAATGATTTCATCACCATTGGAAGAATTTCATTAGAATTAATAAGATCATAATTCTTTTTTATCTTATTGGTACATATTTTTATATACTGTTTTATTTGGGAGAAATCTCATTTTTCATATTTTTAGAGAATTTTCCTATTATGGTGATTTATTCTGTTCTTCTTATAATAAAATGTTGACGATAAAGGGGTGGTTAAGAAAATGCCTATGGTAGGTAGTGTAGTTGTATTCCATAAAATTTTATTTGATTATACAACTGTCTCTGTGGTGTGTCATGTCCTAAACTTTCAGCTACCATTTTAAATTGTGGTTTTCCGATCTATGTAAATAGAATAATGTTTTTATAATCTCATGGACTCTTACTATTTGAATAAATGTTGAAAAACACATTAATTTCCATCCATTTTGGTATGCTATATTAATTTACTCCTTTTAATAAATTATTATTGACCCGCCCACCCCTTAAGTGGATATTTATTAATCTAAAATGGATCATCCATTATAAATTTAATTAAATGTATTCATTTAATGGATTGGAAGTGAGGGATAAGGACAATATAGATTCATATTAATTATATATGTGTGTTGTATAAATTGTGATTCCCATGATTCATTGGGATTTATTAATTGGAATTATTTATATATAATGAATATTTATTATTATTAGTATTATTTTGATATTGGTTGTTGAACAATGGATAAAGGACCTGTTGATAATTATATTTATCGCACCATTACATCACGTGTTTGGAAATATGTCTCACAACATTATACTTTTACTTGGGAAATGGTTATGATGTTTCATGTTCCCCTATATTGAGTGTTGGGAATATCAACACCACCCATATCAAATGATGAGAAATAATTATTGCATTCTTCATGATATTTGGTACTCATACCCTTGCATGAGGTTATATGAAGTTAGAGTAGTTATAGATGACTTAGTTCTACCCTTGGTTTAGCTAGAACCTAGAATCCATATATATTCCAACTTATTTTCCCACATACATAGGGAATATATTTTTATAGTATGTATTACTATTTATATTACTTATATATATATATATATATGGTATTCAGTGTAGACATATTCCCTCTTATGCTGATGTAGGTACAGTTTTTCAATGATCCAAATGGAATGTGTGTTACTGGTATTTATTTAATCATCATTGTTTATCATTCCCATCACATCCACACAGTCATTACAATTTACATTTAATTGATTATTTCTTGATGCTTTTGGTGTTGTCCTAGTGAATTTATACCATTACCCAATCGGCCCACCTTTAGTACCCAAGTAGAAATCATGTATGCAAGTATGGATAATGGTAATATCCCTGATATAAATAATTGATTTTTATGCATTTCTTGGACCATGGTATCATAGGAATGAATATATTATTATGATTCAATTAGATAATACTTTTTAAAAAAAATAGATTTTTATAGAATGGGGAATATGTCTATGCCATGTTTCCCATTTTTTTAAATCATCATGCTATGAATTCATCATGTATATAACTAGAATATTAGGAATTGGATTATTTTTTCAGTTTCATGGTAGATAATGCTAACTATAATGACCATTTTATTTGTTTCTGCTGTTACATCTATAAAATTATTATTTTATTTTTTCTTTTTTTATCTTATCCATTGTTCCAATATGATATGAGGGTATAGTCTCCCCATCGTAACACCATATACCCTCGATACTAGATAGAATCCTTTCGAATTTGAGGATGCACACTTGGGAAAATGAGACATACCATCTTCAGGCCCAATTTATGTTTATCCCAAGCCCAAACATTACATATGGCCCTCGTATAAAAATATGGACATGCAAACTGGTATATTTATCAAATTGTGGAAATTAAATACAGTTCCATGCATAATATTGTAAACATTTAATCTGGTTCTTGCTTAACATTGTGAACATGTAATCATGTTCACTCATAAAATAGGAACATGTGATCATGTTTACACATAAAACTATGAGATGTAATAATTTTCAGGCATAACATTCTGAACATGTAATCAGGTTCATGTATAACATTGTGAGCATTAAATCAGGTTCATGTATAACACATTTACTCATTTGTTACCCATCGTTACCTAATGCATTTGATGTAAATATAGGTTCCACTCATCACATAATGAAAACCATATTTATGTGTGGAAAAATATCATAAACAGTCATCATATGTCATAGCATGGAAATTTAAATAAGTATCCTAAACATACTATTATATAATTCCACGTGTAGAAAAGACTTGTTTTATAATCATTCCATGAATTTATAATTTATGAATATAAGTGGGTTCCATAATCATTTTATTACGATAAATCCGATGAAAGAAAAATGTGTTCATAAACATCATAAACTAAATACATAATGTATTTAGATAAAGAATATGATTTCTTTATTGCGACGATATCCATAAAAAGAATAAGTTATATCAAAAGATTCCATATGAGATGGAAAGTAATTTTGAAATGTCACTGAGAACATTTTTTTATGGAAAACTACATTTCATTGAAAATAACATTCATATAACATTCTCAAAAATCATTTCATTGAAAATAACCTAAGAAACGTATAGTGAATTTTTCTATAATTTATTTAAATCATTTAATGAAGAAAATTTTCTTTCATCGTTGATAATTCATTTAAAAACATTAAAAAAATTTAAAATATTCTTTGTTGATAATTATCATAAAATATCATTTAAAAAATTTTGAAAACATTTTTATATTACATTGTTTTGAAATAATATGTATTCCAATCCAAAGAGGGAAATAAAGTCAAATATTCCTAAAAATGGTTTCTTTATTGTAATAAATTATAAATACTGTAAAAATGATATGATTAGTTGATGATATCATTAATTTAATTTGGATATGAAAATTCATGAGAAATATTAAGATATATATCATGATATTTTATCATTTTTGACTTAATGATAAACTCTCTGGAGAAATGAAGATAATATAATATAAATCCTTATGGATTTGGTAACATTGAATCATAATACCCATATAAGAATAAAAAAAAATAGAGCATAACATATCATAAGGATAGATAATTTAATGATTCTATATTTAAAATCCTATGTACATAATCTTCATGAAGGAACATTAGTGTGTAACAGAACATATGTCTCAAAGATAGAAAATTGATAAAAAAATTAAATACTGATTTGGTATATTTTGAACCACAAACCTAATGAAATGAAGTTACACTAATTGATTTGTAAAAAAAATTAAATTTTTCTTAATAATCATATAATACCTTCATGTATAGTATATACAAGACATAAAATAAATATATGGTGAACATTTGAACTATCTCACAGGAATATAGAGGTAGGAGGGAAATCCCTCAACTTAAGTCTTAACAACTTTCGTACATGTTAAAACCCCATGTATAATGAGTATATTTTTTATACCAATATAAGTGAACCCTATTAATATATATCCCCTTATTTTCTTATGTGTTATTTAATATTTATTAACAACCCCCCCCCCCCAGTAAAGTCATGTTTCATACAATAAATGATTTTCTTTTTGTATAAGTTTCACTTATTATTTATCATCACCATACATTTATGATGATTAAATAACATAAAGAATTAAAACCATAATATAAATAACAAATATAGTCATTAAATATTTATTTAGAGTAATCCATGATATTTAGTGTTACTAAATGTTATACAACATTCATTGATATGGTAGGTTGTACGTACGCATGAACGTTGTTTCCATTTTATTATCAATTTGAAAAAAATAAATTAAATGAAAAATATAAATTAGAATTATAGTAGATAACTTATGACATATATATCAAATATATTTATTAAACCCCACATTTATATAATCAAAATAAAGTTTTAATGAATCACATCACCTTGCAAGGTGATAGTCGACCATACTCACGAATGACATTATCATATTCCCAAAAAATGGAAAGAATTATTTTGTGTATAAAATAATAATTATGTAATTATAATAATAAAATCATAATTACCATATATATATAATATATAAATAGTATATCTATCATTTTTCATAACCGTGGGATGTGGTAATGAAAAAAATGAAGGACAGCTGATTGTGAGGTTGTAGTAATCCATACACAAGAACGATGATTTAGTAACCCATTTGATAGAATTATATATGGTTTTAGGTAATACAAATAATATAAACACTTCTAATTATATTAAATATACTATTTAAGTTATATAATAATGATAATAAATTTATTAATGAGGCTATAGTAAACAATAAAAACAAAAAGTTTGTTTTTAAACCCTAAAACTTATTTGGGTGTCCTATTTTGGTTTGAAAAAAGGACTTCCTTTTTTGTATTTCTACAAAAATTAAGTATTATATGATGATTGGAGGGAGGTTGAGAAGTTATTTTCTTAGGGGTTAGTCGATAAAAATGGATTGGTTGGTGTGAATAATTGTTGGAGGGGGTTCTCATTTATAGTTGAGGCAAAGAATAATTTTTGTAAATACTCATAAGTATTTACTATTTTGAGTTATCCAAAAACTCATGTTTTTGAAAGACTAAATAAAAGATAAATGAAGGGTATATTTCTTTGAGTAACATCTCCAACACAAAAAAATAAATTCATTTTAATAATTTTATTCTTTAACTTTAATACTTCTATATTTGTACCATTTTAGTTTTCATTAAGGTAACTACCTTTCTAACCCATGTAATTTTTTCAATATGACTAAAATAAAGTTTTAAATTTTAGAAAATTTAGTATCATTTATTCTAAAATTTGATATATTTTTTAAAAAATAAACAATCACATATGTCTTTTAAATTAAATTTAATAGATAGACAAGTAACTCGCAAAAACACATCTTTAACCCTAATATTGCTAACAATGTTTTTACTTTATAGGTATCAACATTTTAATTTTAAAAGATAAAATTTCCATTAAATTTAATTTTATTAAAATTAATTAAAATTTATTAGTCAATTTATAGAATATAGTGTTTTTGTGTATTTTAAATCTACTATTGAAATATCATTTATTATATAGGAACATTAATGTAAATTTCAACATTACTTATATAATTTGAATAAAAACTATAAAAAAATAATTTAATATTAAAATATTAAGTTAAAATATTTAAGAAGTAATTTATTAGTAAAAAGTTAATAGAGGATAAAAATTCATTCAATTTACTACACTTTAATCTTTTTCATATCCTTTATTTTGGATATTTATTAATTAAATAATTCCTCTATTTTCATATCTGAAACCATTAAAGTAAATATTTAATCTGTAAAAAAATAATATAAAATTTCATGAAAAAAATTTAAAAATAATATTTATAATATAACAAAAGGTATTTTACCTATCCCAATTTTTTATAAATATTAAAAGAAATTAATGTTCCTTTTTTCTTTTCCATTACATAACATTATGATATAGGTCAATTTCTGAGAATTGTATCCCAATAAAAAATATATAATAAGGTAATAAAGGATTATATATTTCTATAAAATGGGTTTTTTAGATAATGTTTTTAGGTAATTTACCACCATAATATTCTATCTTTAACAACTATGTAAACTAGGTTTTACCATAATCCGAGTAATTAATTTCAACAATTTTCATTAATCACATTCGTAAAAACTTATGTTGGTATTATGTTAAATTATATTTTATTTTGATTCCAATTTTGGAATCCATTTTGTCCAACTCAATTCATATAATTTAACTAATTGAAAAATATTTAATCCCACAAACAAGATAAGAAAGTGGGTTTGTAATGCGAAAAAATTGGTTGTCTATAATGTTTTTATATCCACTTCAAAATAAAATCAATAAAAATGACTTAAACATTATTATCTGATATAAAATTTTCTAATTTTACCTTAAAACAAATTCAAAATATATCTTTACATTATAATTCATATAAATGAAAAAGTATTTTTGAATAAGAAATCAATATTTTTCACTATTCATCAAAACATGAAACATTTCTGAAAAATTACAAAATAACATCGTATAATATTTTTTTTATTCCCTTTTAAAATATTGAGTCTATTTTTTCCAATGATCATTCTAAAAGTGGTAAATTTTAATTTTAAATTAGGATTTCAAAGCATAATTAACCCATCATTAAGAAAATATTATGTTTTTTAAAAAACCTTTCATTTTGATTTATAATGATTCTTATTTTATTTTTAATCAATTGATAACTAAAAAAATATTTAAATTATAATTTTTTATAATTTTTTAAATCATATTAATTCTCTCTACCACAACATCTAGAAGATAACTATCATATTATGTAATTATTTAAATCATAAATAATTGTTCAGTAAAACACGGTTTGTGTGTGAAAAATGAAAAACACAGTGTTTCATGTACAACATGATAAATTTTTTTTGATACAATTCATGATTATAATTCTTTTTAGTATGAATAATAACTAAATTGTTTTAGTTTTTAATTCAAGTCAATAAATAAATTTAATTTATTTGAAAAAAATTCATAAAAAATTTTGGGTGTTACACTCTAGCCCTTTAAAATTAATTTCACCCTGAAAATTATTCTTAGTAATATAAGTTTTTTGAAATGTAATAGAATTTCATAAAAAACCACATAATCAATAGAAATATTAATAATTTCTTTAAAAATTGAAATTAAGTAACAAAACGGTTACCCTAAGTAATGCAAAACAAGTTTCCCACATAGTAGAACAAAGGTGGGAAGTTTAGATTTTACAAGGAAGAAAAGTATAAATAATTATATGTAAGAATAGAGATCATTGAAAACAAGATATTTGGTGATAAAAATAATGTTAATGATCATAAAAAAATAATGATATGATGATTTAAGGGACCATTTGATTTATCTTAAATGATGTTAGTAGGATAACCTTTTTTATTCAATATCTTTCTCTTAAATTTGAAAAAATTACACAAGAAAATATACTTACTTGTTTTCATTTTATTTGATATGAAAAATACCACCCTTCTGTTGTAACTCAGTAAATTTACTATTTATCTCTAACTCTGATAAATGATGTTGAATTTTTTATGCTGGAATCACAAACAGATCAAAAGATCAATATATAGAATAATAACTCATTTAATATATAATTCATTATCATCAATGAAAAATTATTATCACAGGTTATCTAATATCATTATATATTTATATACTTAAGTAATACATGAAACTATAATACAAAATTAAATTTCAAACATACACTATTTCTTAAATGGTTTCCCTTATGACACATCAGAAATATCAAAATCCAAAACAGTAGATTGAAGGATAATACATTTAGCAAAATACGATTATCATTGATCCCCCATATATCATAATGTACCACATGATTTTTAAATATAGAAAATGTGAATGACTTCATAATATATTCTATTGAATCCTGGTAATAACCTAAATTATGATAAATACATATTCAAAACATGCAGTCTTCATTATTCCATACACAGAACATAGATTATTAGAAATATTCCATAATTTAAAGAATGTCAGAAAAAACATCCATGATTAAAATAAATCACTTTTTAAACAAGTCATTAATCAATTCGAAGGAAATTTGTACTATCCAATTTACATTATCCCAATTAATCATCAATTCCTCCCAACATTATAATCTCATCATTAGGAATATAATATGTTATATCATTACATTAACCATGTGTTTTCCATTAATATCAAAGTTCCATTAATTACATTTCTAATCCATTAGTTCCATTCAACATGTCCTTAAAAATCCATGATGAAAAACTTTTAGGGTGAAATACTTATATATTTCATGATAAATATAACAAAAAAATTTAATTTCAATACATAAATTCATTATTCACTCTAATTCCATAAAAAATAATTAACTTTCAATCATCATATTATTCTACATGACTTCTTTTATTTCAAAGTCAAATTTTATCTCTTGATCAATTGAAACATCTCCCTTAATCATACCACATAGTTTATTTTCTTCACAAATATTCCCCCAAGGATTTTTTTATATTTCCTATAAATTACATAAATAAATCATTCATCCATTTATAGTACATTTAGGGGTCCAAAACTCTTACACATTTCATTAATTGAACTCTTAATTTATCTAGTGAATTTAGTTTCTCTTAGTCTTGATTTTCCAAATTCAATAAGTATTGTTGTTCCTATAATACATCCAACTGGTTGTTTCCTACCACATTCTAGACATGTTGTAAACAGATTCTTCTTTCATCAACTGTACCCATTTCCAAATAACTGAGTTAACCCTTTACTTCATTTCATTATTGAGTCTAAGAGTTGGTTATGATACAAGTTTTTAATCATGTTCTATGAAAATTGATTCGGTGTAATCATAATAACCATTACACTAGTTATCATCCCATTTGAATTCTTTTCATCAAATCATCTATCTTATTCAGTTTTAACCTAGATTCTTCTAGTTCCCATCATCAATATAAACCAATCAAAATAAAGTGTGAGAAATAAAACTCATTGTAAAAAGGAAAATCATCATGAAAAATAACATATAGGATGTGTGAATAATCACACCTTCCAAAATCATTGACACATTAGGTTCATCCTCCGTCATTTATAGTCATCGTGTATCTCAATCAATCAGGATTGTTTATAAAGTGTTTGTGAATTTAAAAAGTATATCCCCCAAGTGTGTCAAACCATGTTTACCAAAATATCCTTTGTCATTGACCAGTTCCCAATGGATTCTACCTCAATATGGTTTATCAGGGTTTTATCCCCTAGGAACATCAAAGCCAAAGCAACATTCAATTATATTATCCCATCATTGATGTATTTAATGGATGTTGCTCTCTCTATCATTTTCCAAAATTCCAGGACATTTTCACATACTTTCAAATATCCTTATTATTATCCTTACAGAAAACCCTACATATATCTTTATAAATATACCTATGGATATCACTAATTTTTTATCATCATAGTTTCCAAAAGATAAAAAAAATCCTCTGATACAATATATAGAAACCTAGGATTAACATACATGAATATTTCACAATTTTTATGAATATTTAATATATTACAAAAGAACATATCCAAGGAATATAATTTTTCACTTCCTTTGGAAACATAGAATATAATAAAATAATATGATGAATTTTCTTCAATGTTTCGACAAATAAAATCTAACTTATAACTCCTTATAAAAATACCGTACATAAAACCATTCTTCACAACATAGAAAAATGAAATATAAGAATGGATGAACATACTTTCTATTTAAGGGAAATGATAGAAGATATATGAGAATAAATGGTTATAAATGCATGATAAATTATGAATAACATTTGATAACCATACCCTACACATCAATGATCATACTACTGTGTAATGGAATAATGATTGGTAGTTCATATGTCATTAATCATCTGATAATTAATGAACATGATCCATGAGAGAATAACGTCGGATTAAGATTTAAATTTATTTTATCCACATATTCTTATAAAATTTTTAACATGTATAAAAAGATAAAAGCTAACTTATTATGTTATGGACATAAAATAAGGCCATATCATAATACAATAGACATATAACCAAGACTACACATAACATTATATAAATGAAAGGAAGGTCCAAACATAATAATGTTACCATGAAATCTGGTTCACGAATAACTTTTTGGAGATGTAATAAGGTTCATGTATGAAAATTTTAACATATAATAAGGTTGACACTTAAAATCATTAGAATATTATATGGTTCACAAATAACCTTGTGAACAAGTAATCATGTTCACGTAAAACAATTGGAATACGTAACAATATTCACTCATGACATATTAACTCCTAATGTATATATACATACCCAATTCATTGTAGAGAGATATATATGTCTCATCTATCACATAATTAGAACAATTTTTATGTGTTCCATGATATCATAAACAATAATCATTTGAAAACTAGTGATATAAAATGAGTATTATAAACATTTCAATATATCATAAACTGTAGAGGAGAGATAGGTTTAATAATCGTTTCATCATAGAATAACCCATGAAAATAGGTGAGTTTTATAAACATTTTACATTGTTATATCTCACATAATGGAAAAGGGATTCCTAAACATAATTAAATCAAAATATAAACCATTCAAGGAATGAATATATTGGTATCCTTTTACAATATCCCCAATAATGAATAAATTATGTCAAAGGATGAGATCATGGATGGTGAATAATTGTTAAACGTCAAATTTATAATTAATTATGCACAATAACCATTATTTTAAAATAACATTCATAAAACACTATCAAAATCCTATTATTTTAAAATATCATAGTAAACATATAAATAATAATTTCATTATGAACATTTCCTTTCCACATTGAGAATTTTTGTAATTTTAAAAAATTTTGAATTATATTACTATTAAAATGAGATTAATATATAATTTAATAAAAAATTATAAAACATTTTTAGAATAAATTTATTTGAAGGGAAATATATTTTTGACCGAATAAGGAAATAAAGTAGCATTTTAATATAAAAATTTAATTAATTATATAAAGTACCAAATAGTTGAAAAATTGTAAAATTACATGAATGGATAATTAATTACTGAAAGAGAATAAAATTAGTGAAAATCATTAGGGGTAGCTCATTAGATTTAAACAATTGAGATTAACTATAATGAATCCTGATAAATGATGATATTTTTTCTTAAATCATTTCAGCATTAGTAACATTGAATCATAATACCCATTATGTAATAAAATAAAATTCAATGTAAATATCTTGAATATAGATAAAATAATTAAATTAAATATTATTTGGGTTCTATATACACCTCTTGAATTAATATAGGTGAGTAATTTAATATACGTATCAGGAAAATTGAGAAAACAAACCTATGCCAATTTGGTATGTTTTGAACCGTAAACCCCATGAATGAGAGATAATAAAATTGATATGCTAGTATAAATAAATTTAAATATAAGAATCATTTAATACAAAAATGGGTAGTATACAGAAAACATAAATAAAATATGTGGTGATCATGGAATGTGTCACGTAGAAAAATAATGGTGAGATGGAAATCACTTACCTTTTGTCTTGACATCCTTTGTATACATTCAAACTGCATGTATAATAAAAATAAGTTTATTATAAATATTTAAAAACTCATATTAATATATATAATATATTATATTACATTCTTATGACTTTATATATCCCATTTGTTAACAATCCCATGTTTATGTTATGCTTTGGGTGATGATTGTGTTGTTTTTCGTATAAGTTTTGAATTGTTATTTATTGTACGCTTAATTTTATCTTCTTTTTATAATTTATAGATTTTAAAACATGATATAAATATCTTATATATTCATTATTTATGTATTTATAGTCACACATAATATTTTGTGATGGAAATTAAATACACGGTTCATGGAGATGGTAGGCCGTACGTACACATTAATGTTGTTTCAGTATTCTCATCATAATGGAAGAAATAATGTAAATCATGTATATTAATATTATCATTTTGATATCTAAATTATGTAATACATATACCATGTTATTATTAAACCCATCCTTATTACATTCTGCGTAATGTGTGAACGAATCACATTGCTTCGTGAGTCGGTAGATCGTCGTACACACGAACGATGTTATCGTCATTAATGAGCAACTTGTGGGCCGAGGTAGGGCGGGCCATGCCCATGAGGATTTGAGCCCACATGGGGTTTTTTTGAAAAATACTGCATATAATGTGAAAAAAATTAAAACCCTCCCTTTTCCAAATAAACCCGATGGTTTTCAGTGGGTTTCCCACATTTTAAGAAATATATACTATTTATTATCATTTAAATAATGTATTTTTTGTGGTTTTCAATGGTGGTTGTTTAGTGAAATGTGGATTAAAAATACCTAGCTTTTTAAGGTATTTGATGGAAAAATACTTATGGTTTAATGGTGGAATGCAGTGTCACGACCCGTCCTCGGGGCCCGTTTCGTGACTACCTCAAGCCCGCCTTCCATAGGCCAGGGGCTAGAGACTTGCACCAAAGGCGTAAATCCCTATGCTGGGAAGGCAATGACATTAAGAAATTTAAAAAACACAACTGAGTATTAAACTAAAGTAAGAACTATGTAATAATTTAAACCAAAGTAAGTGCTGAAAGGAAAAGGGGCTGGAAATACAAGCCCAACAGTAAGTATAGTACAACTGAAAAGATAGTACAACTGTAGGAAAGTAAAACAGCAATTAATGAGTCATCCTCCGGGAACCCCACCTGAAGAGTGGGTAAAGATGGCCTCCTCTACACCTCAGTTCCGTCTGTTTGCTCCGTGTTTGTCTCACCATGTGGTCCACCTCTGGGTACCGTCCAGCTCTACAAGTCTCTACCTCGATCATATATATCCATCGTCTACATCCAACACAACATAGTGTGGGAAAAGCACATATAGGGATGAGTATACGATACTCAGTAGGGACCCTGAGAACTAGAAGGTCTCCTAGAATCCATGATGGATAAACCATAAAAGAAAAATACAACCACAAAGTATCAACGGACCCTACTTAGGTATATTACCATACATATACCTAAGTTATCAATCTTAGTTCGGATCCCACTCTTGAGCCCAATAATAACTCATTCCACACAGGAAAGAAGTCAATCACATCGATTATAATGATTGAAAGTCAAGACTCATCTCACACAGGTATACATCTTTCGTATAGCGATAGTGATGATCAGATGTAGTCACTGATTCATCTATGCTGCCAGACACACACATGATACAAGACCAGCTAAGCTGTCAGACCCATATAGGATACAGGACCAGCCACTCTGTCGGACCCACACATGATACATGTACAGAGGTGAAACTACCAGACCCACACAGGATTCAAGAATAGTAGCCATCTCCATCGAATCCACAGAGGATTCCAGTACGATATTCGTCGTTGTCAAACCCAAGAAGGATTCCAGTACAGTAGTCGATGTAGTCGCATTAAGCTCTAGGGTTCCCGCACACAGCACGCTCGATTCCAGGAGGTCCTGCTCCTCGAGAAAATGGTTTTGATACATCAAATGTCACGAAGACCAAAATTTATGTATCTCAAAGTTTCGTCTCGTCAATAGGAACCAAATGCAAGAGACGACGCGTCAAACGGGCGCTCGGTCTGAGAGTTATTGGTTTTTCGGTTCGAGGGGCCCAGTTGGAATTATGCTCATTCAAGACCTATCCATTTTCCAAAGTTCTCCAAAACTAACATAGTGTATTGAAAAAGGACCAACTCATCATATGGGTCCCAGTTCTGCAGACGGTGCGTCGATCGGATGCACGGTCTAAAAGTTATTCACATTTAAGTGAAATAGGTCTGGTCCTTCATGCCCGGTGGGCTGGCAGGTCGGTCCGTCCTGGCTCGGTGGGTCCGAACCGGCTAAGGGGTCAGACTGGCCCCAATGGGGCCAGCCTGACGCTGATGGTGTGGCCCGACCTGGCTGGGGGCGGCCCGGCCCGCGGCTCAGCCAGCTGGACAAGCGGACCGGGGGGCGAAGCCCCACCCTCCAGTCCGGCCGGCAGAAGCCGGCCGGTCTTCTTCAGCATGAGCGACATGCACGGGCGGGCTAATGTTTCCCTAGCACGACTCCAGTAGGGTTCCGCGAGGATCTTTCCCGCATGACCGGCTGCCGATCGACTAGTTTTTCCACCGAGCACCCCGCGTCTCTTCTGTAGCGTGGCGCCAAGAGGGCGCCGCTCGGTTTTCCCAGCCCTGTCGGCGGCCTACTAGCATGTTCGTCCACCGAGCGGCATGTAGAAGCGGGCCGTGTCTCCTTGTCATGTCCATTCTGCGGTCGCCACTTCTAGTGGTCATTACATCCAGTCACCATCACCTCCATTCGCCACCAAAAAAATCATGAACCAACGGAGGGTCATCGACCCATGTTCGTTCCCCTCGTGCCCTCACCGTTAGCCCAAAAAAAGGGGAAAAGAAAAAGCATTGAATACATCAAGAACACGGTATAATTTAATTTCCTTAACAATTATACAAGCCCCCTACTTTGATTCTGATACTTTATTGTCCATATCAGATGAAGAGGATTTGAATATGACTTCGATTCATTGATGTCAGGACCTGTCTGAGGATGAAGCGTAGTCGACTTTCCTCACATGTGGAGTCTTCTTCCTTGACAAGGAGGAAGAAGAATAAAGAAGAAGACAGTCACAGGCCTTGAGTTCTTCATTGGATAGGGTAAGTGTTCTTCATGGAATGAAGGCCCTCTCCTAATTCTCTAAAAGTTCAACCACCAAAATATTTTCCAAGGCCAATATTATAATAAGAATTCCCAATTTTATTAGAATTACCATACAATTCAAATTTATTCGAATGAATTAAATTTTTAATTAAATGTGGCATGTAATAATTCCTAGGTGTTGGAATTAAATAAGATAAGGTGAAGAGTTTAAAATTCAAAAGTAAAAAGGTGGAGTGTTTTAAGAGTTAATGAGCGGGTTTCAAGGGGTTAAAGGGGTTAAAGGGGTAGTTGATGGGTTAGGGGCTCGTGTGGGATCCACCACACATTATCCTCTCATGGGAGAATATGTGGGTGTGGTCCCCACCTATAACCCCCCATGAATAAAATAACGACCACTTAAAAAATTTAATAAAATTGTGTATAATCACAAAAAAAAATTATTTTAATTTGTTACGAATCCCCAAAATATAACTTCTACTCTCGACCAAACGCAACTGCGGTAAAGGTACCCTCAAGAAAATACTGGTGTTGGAGGTCATCGGTGTTCTTGAATTTCAATTCCAATCACAGGTTCAAATGAATGAGAAAAATACACATACACTTACATTACATACCCGAACAAAATTTAAAAAATTGATCCCAGGCACACCGGGCCTTGGAATCAGGCACCGTCAAAAACTGAAGACTCGTAAAATTCCAAAGAATTTATGAAAAAAATTTCCTTGAAATTTTTGGGTCTTTAGATATAGCAATGAAGATATGGTGTAAAATAATTACAATGAAGAGATGTTGAGAGACCAGTGATGGGTGACAAATGAAAATGTTGGTCATGTTGTGATGAGAAAAACTTGACATGTGAATGAATGATGACTTTTCAAACTACAACCAGTTTCAAAGGATGTTATTAAGGTTCTCATGAGGTAGTTTTATATTTTCATATTATAAAATAAAATTTAATAATAAAAAAATTAAATCAATCCAAAAATATTGTTTTTATAATAACTCTTTTAGTATTGAAACAATGTGCATGGGAGAGGAGTTTCATTTTTCGAGAGGAGGGATGTCACATCCTCTGAATACGGTGATTACTTATATCATAAATATTATAATATCATATTAAAATAGTAAATATAAACCTTTTTCAAAATCACATGTGAATGAATGATGAATTGTCATGATAGTTTCCCTGTGAAATCACATGTCATAGTTTAATCATAATTTTTTATTAAAAAAACTAAAATATTAAATAATTATTTATTGTAAAAATGTTTTTTTTAAATTAGTCATGCAGGTAAGCCCGCACCCGCTCGGCCTCAGCCTACATTGGACCGAACTCTCACAAGATCAACCCACATTGGCCCGCACTATAAATGATCAAAAAAATTTGCCCCACCCTACCCCGTATCCACCCCATAACCATGAATCCCGCGGGATGCAGGCCCTTTTTCCATCACCTGTTATTTTATTCCCACAAAAATGGATATTATGATGTTTTGTGAGATATAATAACTCTAAAAGCATAATAATATATTAAATATCATACATATATTATATAAATATTTTTCCATCATTATTCTCAACCATGAGATGCGGTAATGGAAAAATGAATGATATGAGATCGCAAAGATGTTGTCCACCATATACACAAACAATGATTTTATAACCCATTTTATGGAATTGTGTTTCCATATTGGTCATAAACATAAAATAAAAACATATAAGTATAGATTATATAATGATTTTATTATATAATCAATATATAAATAAATTTATGGGGTTTGAGGAAGAAATAGTACAAAATTCCCACTGATGAACACTACCTATTCTTTTAGAATCTTCTTTTGGTTTGTAGAAAATGAAATCATTAGTTGGATTTATTCCCAATACAAGCTTTTAATAATTTATTCAAGGAGTTTAAATGTTATTTTTGAAGGTTTTGGTCAATAAAAATGGCTTTCTAGGTGTAAAGAAGGGTGGAGAGTGTGTTCCCTTATAAATTAGAGGAAAAGTGACATTTTTTAAATTATCAAAAGTATTAACTTTTGGGAGGTCACCCAGACCTCATGTCGATAATTAACTGTATAATATAGGGGTTATATTATTCGGTTTAGAAAAATCTCAATCACACAAAAATATTTTCATTTTTATATTTTTGTACCTTCACTTATATGTTTCCCAATTTTGAAAATTTTTGTTTTTATTAAGGTAAATAATTTTAAAACATATGTAATTTTTTCTATTATAATGATATTAAAGTGAGAATTATTAGTTAATTTATAAAAACAAATAATAAATTTTGATATCTAATTTATAAAATAAAAAAATCTCTAATATGTTGGAAATTAATTTTACACATGTGTGTGTAACTCACAACATTGATTTTACCCTAACAGTGCTAACAATGTATTTATTATTTAGGGAAGAATATGATCATCATAAAAGATTAATTTTCCAATGAATAGATAATATTTTATATTTGTTAAAATGTAACACTCACTTCAAAAACTTAAGGATTTTTATTAATTTCAAATCATTGAATAAAATATCATTTATTTCAAAAAATATTAATGTTAATTTTAAAATGGTAAATTAAATTTGAATATTAAAATATAAATCCTTATAATATATATAAATAAATTAAGTTAAAACTTGTGTAATATGTAATATTATTTTAAACAATTATTTATTTTTATAATTCATTTAATTTAATTCAGTATTAATTTTTCTAGTATCATTTATTGTAGTTAATTTTTAACTAAAAAATTACATTATTGGTGTTTCTTATTAATATAAAAATGTAGTTTAATATCTAAAAAATTATAATGAATTTCCATAATAAAACAAACTCATTCATATTTAAAAATATTATTTATTACTAAACATGGGATATTTTTCCCATATCCCAATGCTTTAGAAAATATTATAGGGTGAAAGGTTACTTTTTTTATTTTTATTAGATGAATATATTATACTGGAAAATTTAATGGAAATGTTGCCTATTAACCCATAAATATCTAGAATAATATATTAAGTATATAATTATATAAAACCAATTGGATTTAGACATGTTGGTTGGTTATTTTATAGTATTTATTATATATTTATCCACTCTGTAAGCTCATTTTACCTAAATCAATGTAATTAATTTTAATTATTTAAACTAATAACAATGACCATAAATTATATTTTCATTATTATACTTAATATGTTACATTTATTTAAAATATGTGATCCATTTTTACAAATTCAATTCATATATGGGAAAGAATTGTATTTAAAAACAATCCTACAGACATGGTGAGAAATTAGTTTTTTAAATAGAAAGAGATAAAAGGATTGCAATGGTTTTAAATCCAATTCAATATGAAATTTATTCCAATGGAAAAAAATTAAATTAATTGACATAAAATCTCTCTAAATCGACATTAAAACAATTTCAAAAAATATTTTTTCATTATAAATTATTTAATTGAAAGGTAGTTTCTATTTAAAATTCAATGTTTTCACTATTCTTAAAAAAATGATACTACTTAGAGAAAAAAAAATTAACTAAAATATTATTTTGATATTCTGATTGGAAAATGATTTTTTTCAAAAAATTTCTAAATGTTTGAAAATTTAATTTAATATTATATCTGCCATTAATGATTAAACATTCATTTAGAAAAGATGTTATTTTTTAAAAAACATTACATTTGTTAAATGAATAATAATTTATTTGTAAAAAATATATAACAAATAAATATATGATAACTATATATTTTCATATGTTAGTTAATCATATTTATTCCATCCATTCCAACAGATAGATGATAACTACCATATTAAATAATAATATTAATAGCATGTTGTTGTTAGGGTAAACTCAGTATTGTGTGTAACACAAACCAAACATATTGTTTGTTGTACTAAAACCAAAAAATTAGTGTTTCATATTCCTCAATATTAACATTTTTTATATAATTAAATCTTAACATGGTGTAGCATGTAAAACAATCCATGATTTGTTTTATTTAATAAATAAATTAATAAAAACTCAGGGTGTTACATTATTAGTATAATTCAAATATGTGATGAATGATATCATTTTAACATCCATAATTATTAATTCATTGATAATTGTTCAAAATAATAATTAATTATTTATACTAATTAGTATGATAATGTTTATATAATTAACTAAGAAGACTATAGGATCTATGATATATCCTTCTGAAATGAAATGGAAGATCAATCATGGATATGGAATAGAAGATTAAGAAGATTTAATTTTAGAACATTAGATAAAATATATATAAAAGGGATAGATAAATGCCTTCTAGAACATAATATTGCCATATCAATTTTTTTTCTTCCCTTTTTTGAAATAAACATGAGTCATGTTTTCAATCATGTTGAGAATCCTCAACTGCTGATTATTTTCAATTAGTGCACATTTGAATGTTTGATACTAAAAAAACTATTAGTATAAATGGGAAATACAATATTTGTGTTTCATTTGATTATTACACAAGATAAATATTGTTATATTTTCAAACAATCAATTTTGATGCCTTTTTCTATTTTAAAACATTTGTGGATAAAGATAAATATGAGAAAATAATATCTTTGATAACTATACATTATAATCAAGGAGGATTATTCATAAATTGTAATTTTGATACATTATATATTAAAAAAAGGAATAACACATACATCTTTATAACCTCGAACTCCATAGAATGTTTTTTAGAAAAAAGGATAATTGAATTATTATAGAGATTATAATAACCATGATGAGTGAATAATGAATTTCAAAACATTTTTGGGATAAAGGATTTAGTACTACCTATAAAACTATATAGAGGGTCTTAATATGAACTTTTATTAAATGAAATATTATGAGTAATGTACTAGAATAAATCCAAAACATTCTTAATTAATTTCTTTCGGATACAACGTATTTGTTTTGAATATGAAATAAAACATAAATAAGTTTCTTCAAAATACAATGAAGTAAATTTTTTATGTTATTCTACAACTACTAAGGTATATAGAGTTTTAAATAAAAGCACTAGTACTATTAAATAATTAGTACTTGGTAAATTTTATAAAATTGATGATTTTATTTTCAAAAATACTCAACCCACATCATATGACTATATTTCAAAAACAATTGTTCCCCCACAGTTGGAATTAACTTTTTTTAGAGACAATATTAATAATTTATTTTTGATGTTCTTATTCAATAATAATTTGGACACTTTTTTGAGGAACAGATTTTGGTAATCCTAATAAATTAGTTGATTATTAGGATTCAACCTAGTGATAATATCATTACTTATGTAGATCAAATTACAATAATTTTATGTTATTTAAAAATGATGTTGAACATTATTTATTTATATCCAAGTTTTTTCCTAATATATATGATTATTATTTTTGTGATGAATATTGGATAAAATAAATGAATGATGATCTAAATGATATCTAAAAGAATTTAGTGTGGATTATTGTTCACCGACCTAAAGATACGTACATAATTGGATGAAAATGTTCTTCCGAATAATTGGGAAAAATTTTAAAAATAGTAATAAATATATCTTGAATTACTGACAAAGGATAAAATCAACAAAAGGGAAAAAACTATGGAGAAAATTATTCTCAGATAGTAATATTTGAATTTATTTGTATACTTTTATAATAAATTGTATTTATTCATTTCATACTATTTCAATGGTTAAAAAATTTGAATTTATAAATGGATATTTATAAGAGGATGTATAAGTAGAAAAACCCTGAGTTTGAAAATAAAAAATACATAGAACATGATTTTAAATATAACATGTCACCTCACAGACTTCAACAACCCCCCATAGCCAAGGTTGATAGGTCAGTTGGTTTTTGTTACAAAATAACATTGTTAAGGGAGAAGTGTATCCAACACATTTTATAAAAGAGTATTCTTCAAATAACTTCGTTATTTATGTTTATATCAATTGCATTATTTTAGGTTCAACTCAAAAATCCTTAATAGTTTCATTACAAGATCTTATGAAATGAAATTAGAAATGACCATGATGGGGGAATGATATATTTTCAATGTTTTCAAATTTCAAAACACTAGAATGAAATTTTATATTTCAACATAATTTTATGAAATATATTGAAAGGAATTTTTGATATGGCAATACTAAAAGAATTATTACTATAATAAGAACATAAAAAAATTTAAATATTTTTTAATCTATGAATCAAGATGACCAAAATATCTTTAAAAAAATGATTGGTATTTCACAACAAGTAACAACTACATTTAAGGATTAATATTTTTAAGTATTCTTATGTGTAAGATACCAAGATAATACAAAAGTGATCCCTATTAATGTTTTCAAAATAATTTTTTACTATCATTATAGAAATATGGATTTAGGTTTCTTTTACTATTCTATAATTAATTTTAACAATTTTTTGGATTTTTGATTTTTGGGGATGTAAAACAGATATAAAATTTACTTATATAAATTTTTATTTATAAAGATGAGATTTATAGTCTTGTTCTTGTATGAAAAAATTAATAGTAGCACATTCTTCCACAGAAGCTGAATATGTGACATTTGATAGATGTTGTCCTCAAGAGTTGTGGATGTAATACACTCTTAATAACTATGGAATGATATTTCATAAAACTCTAATTTAGTGATATAATAATAGACCCATTTCACTATGTACAAATCTATAACATCACACATGTAAATATCCCATAGATATTAGACACCATATTATGCAGGGTCAAACTCAAATATGATATATTATTTTACAATTCATTGGAACGCAAGGAAAAAATGATGATAATTTTACTAAACCCCTTAGAACTAATTGATTTTAATATATCAAACATAAGATATGAATTTTCAATTAAATGTGGTCATTCATATATACTTGTTTTTAAAATATTATATTATTAATAAACTGATTTTTAGAGGGAGATTACATATGTTGTTTTTCTGGAAAAGTATAATTTCAAAAAATCCATATTTTTTTCTAATTTTTTAAAAATTTATTCAAAACAATAGTTTTTAATAATTACCAAAACATTAGTTTTCTGAACTCACAAAAAAAGTATTCTCAGTATATTTTTGAAATTTTGTAAAATAGTTTTTTATAACGTTTTAGTTTTTTTAAGGATTTTAAATTTCTCAATGTTTTTATCTATTTTTATCAAAATATAAGTGAACATTTTACTGGGATGAAATTTTGTAAGAATGTTACATTTTTTCTCGGATATGGTAAAAACTATTTTTCATTTTTTACTGATTAATTTTATAGTTTATTTTCTACAAAGTAACGTTTTTATAAATATTTCTTACAAAATTTTCTTAATAATTTAATCTTATCATAAAATTTTCTTAAAAACATATTATGAGTCCCTAAATATATTTTAAATATTTTCATGATAAATACATATAGATTAAATCATAATTTGGGTTGATACAAATCCATAAGATTATAGAAAGTTGAATCATCCCCCAAAAAATATAAATACAGGATTGGGTCAGCACATCCAACATTGGTTTCTTTGAATATTGAAAAATAAATGATCTCATAATCATAGTAAGTCTAATAATTTCCCATCCATTTAATATGAATTTTACTCATCTATTTAAAACAACTCGATAAATCCAATATCTAAAAGATATATTCTCTAAAAAAATTTCAAACTGAGATGTTTTTAAGAAGATTTTTTACATTAAGAATTGATATGAAAAACTGATAATTTTTTTAAGGAGAGTTTAAAGTATAAGGTTTGGAAAATTGTTTTTGTCGATAAGGAATATTTTGATCTTTAATACTCTATTATTGTAATGTAATTTTGTGTTGTGGGTGTTGGGATACTGAATACAGAAGAAGGGTGATATAGATACCCTAAAATCGTTGGAAATATTTTTATTTTATTTATTAATGAAAATGAGAATAGTAAATTTTGTGATGTATGTATTTTTATATATTGAATAAATCACAAAAAGAAAAATAAATTTGATATTTCTATATTTAATATGTTTTATCAACAAGATATTTGTAAATTTCATGTTCTTAATTAATATTAATAATTAATCCATGGTAATGAAAAATATTGTCATTGATAACTAAGGAAACTATCTCACAATTAAAATTAGTTTATAATATGATGATTATAATTTTTTTATTCAAATATATATATATGTGTTCAATGAAAAGTTTCATTAGTTATAGGGAAAATAAACAAAACTATATAACTTGTTTCTTAACCCCTTTATTAAAGAAGAATATAAAATTCATTTTAGGTGAAGAATTTTAGGTGTTGAAAAAATGAAGGTAGAAAATAAGCCTGGAGATCAAGATTTTGGAATTGATAAGGTAAAGTCATGTTCATTGATGTGATGAATAATATAATAGAAAATAATAGATGAATATTGATGTGGAAAATATAATTTAGATTCTGATGTAATGTCTTAACTTATCTCATTGAGTATCATTCTACTATTATATAGGAAAGCAAATCATTTTATTAATTTCTGTGATATCTATGATCCCAACAATTATTTAATTCCACCATAATTTCTTTCAGCTACATATTCCATGAAAATACAAAATTGTTGGAAATTATATTGTTCCAATTGTAGTTTTAAAAAGAAAATAAAAAATTGTTAAATTTTGTAATTTTTTTTATGAAAATGGTTTATGGGTAAAAATTGTGAAAAGTAATCGAATAGAATATTTAAAATGTGATAAAAATGGAATAAAATTTAGAATAAGAATTGAAAGAATTATATAGAGAAACATATTTTAATCAATCAGAATAATAACATGAATAATAATGTTCTATGAAATCATCTTTATTTAGTACTCAATCCGAAATGGATGTTGATTTAGTTGTTGTAGAAATTTTTTTTATAAATTGGAATTTAATGTCATTAATCTTAGAACAAATAATCATAAAATGTTGAGTCATATATAA
This sequence comes from Viscum album, assembly GCA_963277665.1. Classification (NCBI taxonomy): domain Eukaryota; kingdom Viridiplantae; phylum Streptophyta; class Magnoliopsida; order Santalales; family Viscaceae; genus Viscum; species Viscum album. The sequence goes on along the minus strand of OY728142.1, from coordinate 1,253,796,682 downwards.
GAATTGATGTGATGGAACATTCGGAAGTAGAAAAACATAAAGATAATTAAAATTATAAGGTAACATCTTTACCCTTAAGGATAAATATTTCTGATGATTCTTTAGATTCTATATACTCATAGACTATAAATTCCAATAAGTGAATGGGATCCATATTTAATCATTTAAATAAATCATTGAAGAAACTTATATATTCCATTCTATTTCCTTACAATATAAAAACCCTGTAAAAACAATTTCATAAGAGGTTTAATGTTTTACAAAAATCATAAGAAATAAATTAGTTAGCTTATACAGTTGTTTACAATGAGGAATAATTCAATGAATCATTGTTTACTCCAATGATTAATGGAAAAGGGTTATAATGATTATTATATGGTTGAAAAACTCAGAGAGTTAATTGAGTGTTCCGAATGAACTAACAGTAGTTCTTAAGAATACATTATAGTAGAATCACATCTTCAATAAAAAATCATCTTCTAAATTTGATGAGAAATTTTATTTAGTTGAGAATTTATATTTATTATCACAGTCTCGGGATGAATAAATTTATGAACAGAAGAACAATAACTTGTCACAAGTTGAATAAGATATAATTTTTAAGGAAGATGAATATAGAAATAACTTTTCACTAATAGAATTAGTTGATAGACTAAAAGAAATTTTTTTTGGATTGATGTTTTTGAAGGAAGTAATGAAACAATAGAGTTAATGGATTGAAAATTGGAGAATAATGACGAATTTATTAGCAAGATGAAATTAATCCTGAATATTTTTCAACATAAAAGAAAACATTTTAAACTATAAATACTTTATGTTGTAATATTTAAAATAATATTTTAAAAAGTTTTTTTTTAAATTTTATTCCATATATATTTCATTGAATGATTCCAAATTATGGTTGGATGAATTTTTTATATATATTAAATTTTAGATGATTTTTTATCATTTATAAATTGCTTAATGACATTTTTATCAATAACATTTCACCAATATTATACCATTTATACTCCTTTCCAAATAACACAATGGGGGAAGTATTTAAATATATAATTGTTGGATAAGTATTTAAAGAAATTATTTAATCAAGGTTACGTTTTTTAAATAGAATATATGTTATTGAAGGAGATATTGAAAAATAAATTATCATTTATTATTCAATGAAAACATTTTTCTAACAAAATGTAGCCATAAAAAATTGATTATAAGAAAGGAAAATAAAAAATTATTTTTAAATTAAATGGGATTTAACATTTAAAAAAATTATTATCTATATATTTTAATTTTTTCATTAATTATATAAAAAAGGCAGATATTAATGAGTCTAAATATTACTAGCTAAACGTTGTATCCTTAGGTTTGAAAATCACATCAAAGTCTTAAAAATTTGTTTTACTAACTAGATGTTTCCAATGTTTATTATAATATTTTTCAAAAACATTTATTCTACTAAATATAAAGATATTTCTAACTTGATCATATAAATATTAATATTAGTATAATTAATCAGACTGATGAAATTATAGTCTATCAAACTTACTAAATTCTAATCCATCGAACTCCCCTAGTTTAATACGTTTGAATAACTAATTTTCAGACCATCTGAATGAAAAAATCTAAAATATCGATATGGATAATTTTAGTATTTCAATACGATTGTGTTTAGTCCATCATAATGACATGTTTTGATTCCATCAGAATAATAATGTTTATAATCAATGTTTGAATTATTTCATTTGGTTATAAAATATTTTAAATTACCTTATAATGGTGCTTCTAGAACAAAATTGGATGGAGATGTATTTGTTGAGATGTTATGATAATATCATTTGAGGCTACAGAAACCTACTCCAAGAATAAAGGAAATATGAAAGTTAATGCATTTCTTATAAGGATAGGTGCATTGTAGGAGTTGAAGATAAATCTTTTGTACAAAAAATAGATTTTACAATTTCTCTTTTGAAACAACTCATTAATTTTTATGTGAATTATTTCAGAGTGTTTTTATTATAAGGAATCCATGTGAGGTTTTTAAATTTTTTTAAAAAAATTTAAATTATATTATGTGTGTAATCTGAGTGTAAAATCAGGGGATTATAGGGACAATAAGATAATTGATCTCAATATACTCAATCGGGGGCTTCAAAGGAAGGGATTACAAAGTTGATTTTGATCTTTTACATCAAGGGCCTTTTTTATGATATAATATATACCACTTAGTTATTTTGAAAACCATGGATATATAATGTTAGGATTTTTTGACTTCATTGACTCTTATGTTTAATAAGTATAAATCATTTGTATTATTCATTAGTTATTTATTTTTACTTTTACATTGGTCTTTACATTTACATGTTACTACATGTCATATTTTTACACTTCAATTTTTAAAGATATTTACTTTAGTAAACATTTGTATAATTAAATATTAATGACATTTATTTAGTTCATTACAAGTTACTCTGAGTCAGAAACAATCTAATGCCATTACAGGTTACTCGGATCATCACATACCTTCCAAGCCAAAAAATTTATATGAATGTTGATTAGGGTTTTATTAGTTTAAATAAAAACTCCCCACTCCCACTCTTGTATCCATTATAGCTCTTACGATGTAACATTAACTACTTATTATGCCTCTATTGGAAAATTCATCCCTTTGTGGGTCAAATAAAATAAATTGGGGGTAGTGAGGTCTGATATGAATAGAAAATTAGTTGGGTTATATATTAACTATGAGATCAGGGATATTTTTGTTTTTCAGGAGCATATTGGATCAATATTGGTTGTCATTATAATGAATTTCATAATGTGTCAATATCTACTTGATTAGGTGAACGACATAAATTTTTACACAGCTTTTATAGTGAGTCTATTTATGTTATCCCCAAAAATTAACTAAAATTAAAGTTAGTGGTCAATGTTACTTATAGTTCATCAAAATATCATTTTTATTTCACTAATATCATTTGCGACTTTTATCCCGTTCTCCGTGGATAGTTTATTCATACATGCAAAAAAGTAAAATTTTATTACCAAGCATTGGATTTTCCTTGTAAAAAGTTATTGGTGGGTATGTTATCTAATTAACTAGGATCTATTTTGGATGTTTGAAAAAACATTTCTCTTTTTGATTCCTTATCTCTATAAAATGATTTATTTTTATTACTAAGGGAAAAATACCCAACATAATGGAAAAAGTAAACTAAAACAATTTGTATGAAGGATGTTCAAATAAGGGATACACATTTAAATGATGAATTAGTGTGGAAAGTAGTATAATTTCCTCCATCATCAATAGATAATTCTTTCAATATAGTAAAATATAATCATCCATGGGGACACAATAAATGATTTAGAAACAGTAGTACTCCACATTGATCAATAAATATAAATAATTGGTAGAATACTTTAAGATATTGGCTACAAGAAAATATTGTTGTTTGGATTTATATAATCTGAATGAGTCACCATATATGATGATTTAATGATATTTTATTTCCTTTATTATGTGGGTTTACCATAAATTATAGTTAAAATTACAATGATATACAATAGTGTAAATCCATGGGTTACTCCTTGATGAGATCACTCAATTAGTAATTTTTCATTAATGTGTCGGTTAATATAATTTTTAGAATTTTTAAAAAAATGAAAGAATTGAACGAATATTTTGGGGTTTTAAAATTTACCAAATAGAAAAATTAAAATAGAAAATAATTAAAATATATTTAAAATTATTAGATATGAATATTTGATGTATAAAAGTGTATCCAATAAGAAGTGGTCATCATAATTATTTAATAATTTATATTTAATTATTGTTCAATGGTTTGATTATAATTGATTTCGCAAATCCTTAGACAATGTTTAAAGTGTGATTATTATGTGTTCTTATGATCCACACAATTTCAACTATATACTCAATTAATCAATGAAAAATGAGTAAAAATAGAAATTTTCAATGTATCATCACTCTAAAATTAAAAACAAAATCTCTTAGTCATTTCTCATTTGGATCACTTGAACATTCAAAATGTCAACATATTTATAAAAATTGTGATTAATATTGATGTAGTAATGGGAAAACGTAAGGTTGTGAATAATTAAAGTGATGATGAGAATCTATTTTCACTCCCTTAAAATCATCCATTATCTCACTCTACTAAAAAAAACAGATAATTATTATATAATAAGTTCTCATATAGTGACTCCCTCCCCCTTAGATTATCATAATGTTTTGGTATCTATATTAAATGAAATAATAAGAAAACATTGGTGAATAAGATAGTTAATAACAATAAAATATAAAATAATCCATGTAGAAGATGAAAAAGATAATATATAACTAAGAAATCCAAAATATATAAATAGAAACAAAAAAAATAGTGAATGAATAAATCCCACATGGTGGGGGATATTGGTTTGTAACTTGTAGATCAAATGAAATTTTTTGTGGGTATATAAGAGACTGATTTGAATTTGATCTACTGAAAATTGATATATTATGTGATGATTTATTGGTTCACCTTTGTATAGAACTAAATATAATGGATAAAGGTATTATACAAGGTGGAATTAACTGGATGTTTTAATAGTGTTGAATGTAGGTATGATGTAATATTTATTTTATATATTCTTTGTAATTAGATTACTATATTTTCACTGTATTTACATGAAATATTGATTATTGTGATTTTGTTGCTACTACATCATATATATATATTCATATGAATTTAATTTATGTGAAACATATTTTTAGATTTTTTATTTCAATTTAATGTAGTTGTTTATTTGATATCTTATTTTTTTCACAAATGTGTCTTCTAATTTGGGTTTGGATCTACATCATTGATTAATTTGTTCTAAAAAATCATTGTTTTAACACCCCATGGATTAAAAAATAAATTTAATATAAAATGAATGTAATACTGATCCCCTAAGAAAAAAACACCTTTTCCTAGGATATAGTTATAACATTTCCACTAAACATTATTTTTCCTCTACTCTGATTAAAATTTCGATAAACAGACACACACAGTTGTGATCAACAATATATTGTGTTTCTGATATTATAAAATTAAATTTCGAGTGAATAGTAACATATATTTATTAATAGTAACTTAGCTTTATTAATAGTAATGTAACCTTATGAATAGAAACCTCACCCATGTATGTATAAATAATATTTTTGAACCATATGAAAGTGAGTGAATATTTAAAAAATTAATAATTAAGCGTTGGTATTTTTGTGAGTAATAAATCATTAATTAAAATCATAAATTAATAAATTAACCAATATAATTTTCATAATATGTATTCCTAAATAAATAATTGGTTGTCTAATGATTTTAGTTTAATTGTATGAGATATTAGTTAATTTTTGAAAGTTTTATAAAATAAAATTTAAATTTAAAATCAGTATTTTTCAAGTACTTAATGGTTTTAGAAAAAAATTAAATTTCTATTATTTATAACATTATTTTTATTAAATATATTTTATTTTCTAATTATATACATTGAAAAATGGTTTTGTTGAATTTTTCGGATTTTCTAAAATATTGGATTTTTTTGAATAGTGAAATTAAATATTATATGAAAAATAAAAAATAAGTGAATTTTTGAATCATGCTTGAGCTAGGGATATTATAAAAGGACTTTTTTGGAACACACATGAAATTATTACTATTTTTAGCCACAATAACAATGTCTATTAATATTCTCGATCCAAAATAATAAAATAATGATAAAAATAATGGGAAATAACTACTCTCCTCCACTATAAAAGCTTCCCATTACTCCCACTTTTCTCACTCCTATAATAATTGGATATCCTTAATATTCTACCAAAATAATCCTCCCCAGTCCCTCCCCACATCCATGATTCCTTTGTATTGAAAAAAGGTGAAAACACGTTTATTTATTGAGGTTCTCAAGGAGGATATTTCAAGTGGTATATCCTCTTCACTTCTCCTTTCATTTTATTTCTATTTATTTTCCTTCATTAGTCTCTTTGTTAGCACTTCTATCCAAATGATTATGATAACTCCAAATATAAACTATATACTTGAATTATATCATGGTAATGTCATATCCATCATGAATCTCTCAACACTCTATAATTAATTTTCCAAATGAACTCATCATATGGGAGAGGTTGATTTAGAACCTTCATGAACAACGAACCTTAATATTTTAATTTCTTATTCATGTTGTGTCATGAAACCCTTTTATGGTTTAACCAAACTTAAACACATGTCATATAACCATTTAAAATTTCTAGAAACATTTTAAATACATAACATTAATACATACAACTAAACTAATTCACAATATTTAAAATATGACTAAAATATTCAAAATGATTTTCATTAATGTTTCACCTAATAACTAATCCTCATAGAATATAATAAAATGAATTATATGAAAATTAAATCTAATATATGTTCATTACTCTCATTTAAATCCAATTCAGGATATTTATATCCATTCCACATGAACCCCATTAATTATAAACAAGTGAACCGGTTATGAAAATCAAGGAATTAAACACTTTGGAACGACCGAATTTAGTCATATAACATTTCAATGAGGTCATAAATGAATGTAAAAAACTATAATGAATAAAATAATTGTATATTAAAGTTATTAATTAATTAATTAATGGGTTTAATTTTATTATCTGGGATGCAAAGGCCATGTGAAGAACACATTCAGATATAGGGTAATGGTTTTCTACCCGAACATCCATTTTCATTCAGGTTACTCTTATTCTATAAATTTCTAAATGAATATATTATGTATTCATATATAGTCCTTATAAATTCATTGTGAATTTTTTCTATATGTGTACTAACATGAATCTTTCATTCTTTTATATGGAGTTACATGTTTTAAATTGTTCTTTCCAAAAATTTATCGTAATACAAGCCTTACACTAGGGAATGCATAATATTCATACATAATTTCAAGGGAACTCTATAATCTTTTAGTAGAAAAAATTATTTTATTTAAACAAGTTATATTATTTTGAAGAATCTACCATAAGTCACTTATGGTTTTATATAAAAAATTCCAAAACAACACTTCTTTCCAATGTAAAAGAGTATTTATATTAAGAATTACTCAATGGTTTTTATAATAGTAATTTCATATATTTCAACACTCTTGTAAATTATTATGTTCAATTGGGATTAATAATTGAATATAACATATATTATATTTTATTAAGGTTTTATGATTCTTTTTATTGTGGATGTTCTATCTTGATTCCATTCACTATATTACTCTGAATAGGTAGTGGTCATATTTAATGATTGGGTGAAAGTTATTTACATTTCATATGATTGGTTAATAATAAAGTATATTTTGTTTATGAATTTTTCAATTCATATGAGAAATTAATTAGGCTTATTATGCGATGTTTTTGGCCCATTATATCACCTCGATTCATTGGTACCAATCATTAAGCAAACTAGTTTGGGTTTTTCCCGTTTATGTATGGTCTTGGCATGATGCGTTGACAAAATGAATATGATGTCCCTAATTATGCATTCCATCATTATGAAAGTAGATATATAATTCCAATGTGATTATCCAAATATTATAATATCCATGGATATATTTTATGGTATTTTTTTATTCCTTCAATATTAGGATAATGTTTATTTCAAAGGTGTTTATTTGTAGTTAATTAGAATTTCTAGTGTTTAGGTTTATAATTCATTCACTGTATTATTTCATTTTTCTTATCATCTGAGATCACCCCTTCCACATTTTGTTTCATTAGGTTGTGAAGAAGAATATTATTAATTAATTTTAACGATAATCTTGGATATTATGTGTGATTCAATAGAAGTTGATATGTTGTATTTCCTTTCGAATTATAATGTTGAACTTATGTATTCTCCTTGTTTCAAAAGCTACTAAATAATTCATTCCATCTATATAAGAAATCATTTTTTAATGTAAAATATAATAAAATAAGGCATCGGCTCTAGGAAATATGTTTCAGGTCCTTATAGTTGGTATAAGAGGAATTTTAGTAGTAAACATGGAAATGGATTTAGAAAATATATATTAGGGAATAAAACCGTATGATAGACATTGAGGATAAACATACAAGAACATCCTCGAATTTTGGAAAGGAATAATATTTTTGGATCTCACTAGAAAATACATCCTGGTCAAGATACAAAAGTGTATGTGGTTTGGGAATAGATGTAACTAAGAGTGACACCATATATAACGTTATTTGGGATTAACTAGAGGTAACCAGATCATGACAATAGGCCTTAATCTGCACCTAGTTTGACACTCCTAGTGGATATACATAGGATACTTAATATATTCATTACAAGAAATTATAATGGATATAAAAGTAAAACTTTCCTCAAATAAAATATATTGATGATTATGGGAATAACAATTTATAGAATTATAATGTATGTTAAGTATTATTATATTTTAGATTATGAAATATGATTCATAACCTAATATAGTTTATGAGATCATATAGAAATGGATTGTATTTGAATGAATGGAAACTTCATGAATGCATGTGTACCATGTAAGGATTTTCCTCATGTGTAAGATAATGATGTTGGTTCTATTGTTGTGAATGGTACTAAACAACATATAACTATACTAGGATAGTTGAATTAGGTTATGAACAATAACATTACCCTTATATTGGACCCTGAACCAAAACATGAAGGGGAAACGATAGACTGATTTGTGTGACAACAACCTCCATCATTTAATTGGAATAAAAACCCATCTATACCAGAGAAGTGCCCATGTTCCTAGAGAAGATATTTCTCACATAGGGATGCAATGAAAGGTATATGGTTTTCATGTAAGATTATTGTTTATTGGGAGAGTATAATTAGGGGAGGTTATTAATTCACAAAACAAGGGAGGAGGAAGAGATTGAAAATATTGAATGGGGAGATTTTAAAGAAATATTCACAGAAATATATAGTCCTCATGAATAGTGAGAGGATATGGAAAAGCAATTTTTGAATCTGAGTAAAAATATTATGATAATGTTTCTAAGTATAAAGGTAAACATTCAAGGTTACTAATACATGACACAAACATCATATGGAATACAAAGAGAATAATTGATCAATTTTTAATGGTTTAAAACCATTCATTTCAAGGGAACTAGTTTCCCACACATTCTCATCATACGAAGATATAGTCTCACATTCAATCAAGAGAGAGAATGAATTCTCTATGTATTATAACATTAAAGGAATGAAAGAGTACAAGTGGTTGGTAAGGGTAATAATAGATAAAGGGAAGAATAAATATGTGAATTTTACGACATGTGATACTTTTGGAAAGAAACACACAATATCCTTCTTAAAAGGAAGAAGAGTTTGTCGAAAATGTGTAGAAATAGCCAATAAATCTCATGATTGTAATGGAAAGAAAAAACATTCCATGTTAAATAATACAGTTATAATGAGATAAGAAATTATGAAAATTATTTTCGTATGAATCAAAGGAAAATTCCCCCAAGAAGGCCAAGTGAACAAGTGCATGATTATGCTATCACAACTGCTGAAGATGATGTGTCTAATGATGTGGTGGAAAATACTATAATTGTTTCCTCAGACATGGAGAAAACTTCATTTGATTTTGGATAATTACATTTATTTATATCTTCACAGTTTTATTTAATAATTAAATATTTCAAATTTATCTTATCAAGGGAGTAGTCTAGGAAAACTCCAAAGGTATGTCTCATTGAAACAATAATGTGTCAGGTTGCTTCCATTATGGAATATAAATATTCTTTAGTTGATAATTTTGTATTCATGCCTATGGTAATCTTGGAAATAATAATTGTCGTGGATTGGATTTTAAAATATGATGTGAACATATATATCAATAATAAGGAAATTATGATCTGTGGGAAATGTATAGAATCAATTATATTTAGAACAGAAACATAACAATCTGATTCCTATCTAGATCCACCATATTAGCTCTAATGTGTGATATTATTTAGGAGGATGAAAAGTGGATATCTATGAGTGAAGAATGAAATATTAAAATTATGGATGTAACTGTTTTGAAAGAATAAATTGATGTATTTATAGAGGATCTAATTGTCCATGCTGAAAAGTAGGAAAATGATTATTCTATTGATTTAATTCCAAGTGCAAGGCCTATCTCAATGACTCCTTATAGAATGGTCACTGTGGAATTAGTATAACAGATGAAACAACTAGGGGAATTGAGTGATAAAGGATTTACTCACAATATTATTTTCTCCATGGGGATCCCATGTTTTCTTTTTAAATAAGAAATATGGATCCATGAGGTTATGCATTGAATATAGATAAATCAATGATATTACAATAAATAATAAGTATCCCTTACCTCAGATTAATGATTTATTTGATCAAATTCATGGAGCCCAATATTTTTCTATGATTACCCTTAGATATGTATATCATTTTTTATGTGAATTAGGAAGATATTCCAAAGACACCATTTCATTCCATGTATGAGAATTATGAGTGTACAATAATGCCTTTTGGAATAAAAAATTCACTATCTATATTCATGGATCAAATGAATAGAGTATTCTAGTATATATTGATGAAATTGAAGTTATATTTACTTATGATATCCTTGTATACTTCAAAACCTATGATGATAATGAGAATTACATGGGCATTATTCTAAATACTCATAGAAGAAATGAACTATATGGGACGTTTAACAGATGTGAATTTTCGCTACAACTAGTTTCTTTTCTTGACCATATTTCCCCTAATAATGGAATCTTAGTTGATCTTGAGAGGACATATTCATTCCTAGAATTTATTACTGTTATGAACATAACATTGTTATGTTTTATTATTAGTTTTGTTGGTTATTATCAGTGTTTCATTCATAACATCACTCATTTATCCAACTTGCTGACCAAGATTACTCAAAAGGGGGTTTAGTATGTATGGAAAACGAAAGTAAAGAATATTTTGTGAATTTTGGAGTAGATTATTGAAGATTCTGATCTGGAATCTACCATAATTGTTTTTGGATTTATGATATATAGTGATGAATCAATGAAAGGATGTGATTGTGTCCTTATATAGAATGATTAAGTTATTTCATATTCATCAAGGTAGTAAAATGTTTTTGAATAGAACAATAAAACTTATTATATTGAGTTAGAATCTATAACATTTTCATAGAATACATGGATACACTATCTTTATGGATAAAGGTTTGAGATATATATGAATCATAAGAGTTGAAAATATATTTTCACATAGAAAGAACTCAACATGATGAAAAGATGATGGATTGAGATACAGAAAGATTATGATTGTTCCATAAAACACTACCTATGAATGGAAAATATGTTAGATGATGCACTGTGTGGAAAAGATCATGTAATTTTAAACAAAATGAGGCTTGAAAGGGATATTATATTCATGGATATGGTAAAGATAGATACAGGAATTATCAAAGAATGTGAAACATAATTACTTTTTCAATTGGTTGCCCAACAATTTTATTGGAATGAATTAAAACTTCCTTGTCTGATTATGATAATCTTAAAAAGAAAATTAAAGGTTTAAATGATGGGATGTTGACTGTCATCATGTGTAAAATGGAGTTTTGGAATTTCTGAAGATATTATGTGTTACCTCTATTCTGGTGTAGAAATGGGAGTTATTGGATGATGACCACATCTCAAATATATATATACACCTTGGTAGCACTAAAATGTATAAATATTTGATGGAGGATTTCTGGTGGGATAACATGAAGTGGGATTTTGTTGATTACGTATCAAGATGTTTACTCTATCAAAAATTCTAGGTTGATCAACAACATCCTAGAGGGGTCATGTAACCTATAGCTTTTCCTGCATTTAAATTAGATGACAACACCATTTATTTTTTAACTAGATGACGGAAATATCCATGAAATAATTATTCAATATGGGTAACTGTGGTTTGACTTAATAAAGCTACTCATTTCCTCACAATAAAGGCAGACTTTACACTATGACACTTTACAAGACTCTATATCAGAATATTTTTGAGACTTCATGGAGCACCTATCACAATTGTGTCTAATCGTGATCCTCAATTCGCATCAAAATTCTATAAATGTCTTCAATTTTATTTGGATATTGATCATATATTAAGTACTACTTATCATACTCAAACTGACAGGAAATCCAAATGGATGATCCAAACATTAGAATACATTTTGATATCGTAGACACTTTATTTTCATGTTATATGGGATCATTATTTAGCTTCTTTGGATTTCTACAACAATAATAGTTCCATTCAAGTATTCAAATTCCACCATATGAAGCATCGTATGTAATGTGATGTCGAACACCAATGCATAGGGAAACAATTGTATAATGGAAGCTTGTGGGACTACAAATAATGGAGGAAACAACATTGAATGTAAAGGGTATTCAAACCCATATCAAAGAAGCATAAATTTGGAAAAAGACATTTTCTTAAAATCGAATATAGGATTTGTAATTTATAGTGTGAGATCATATTTTCTAAAATTTATCTCCACTAAAGGGTGTTGTAAGATTTGGGAGGAAAGGTAAACTTATCCCCATGTAAATTGGTCCTTTGGAAATTAAGGAGAGAATTGAAGTTTTGGAATATCATTTGGAAACGCCACATAGACGTTCAAAGATACACAATGTGTTCCATGTTTCATTATTGTAAAATTACATGTTAGACCTAATGCATGTCCTCAAATCTAATGGAATAGAATTGGAACCCGACTAATCTTATTGTGAAGTGCCTATACAAATTCTGGACACTAAAGAACATGTTATGAGGAATCCGATGACTCAGATAGTAAATTTACATGGGTAAAATCATAAAATTGAATAGGTGGGATGGGAGGCTGGGGATATATTGATTAAGAACTACCAAAATCTTATTATGAGGTAACATTTTGGTAATTTTGAGGAAAAATTTTTTGTAAGGGGAAAAAATGTAAAACCCCGAGGTTTTAAAAATAAATTTAATATAGAATGTATGAAACAATTCTCCCTTGGGAAATAAACACTTTTTTATGTAAAATCATTATAATATGGATTATAAACATAATTTTTCCACTTATGTGATTTGAGTTTTGAAAAAATGACATACACAGTTTCAACTATTATAATATATCGAGTCTGATAGGATCAACATATATTTTTTTTGTGAATATTAGCTTATTCATATAAATAGTAACATATCATTTTAAATATTAATGTACCCTTATGATTTGAAACCTCACCTAGGTGTGTAAAACTAAAATCTAGGCCCCATATAAATAGTAGTGAATATTTTAAAAATTAGCAATTAAGTGTTGGTATTTTTTAGAGTATGAAATATTTAATTAATATTTTAAATTAATAAAATTCATTTTCAGAAAACGTATTCAAAAATAAATATTTTATTGTCCTATGAATTTAAGATATTTTTAAGATAATTTACTTATTTCATGAAAGTATTATATAATCAGTTAAAAATTTAAAATCTATATTTCTTATTTAAAAGATGATTTTATTTAAAAATTTAATTTATCTTATTAGGTCTTTTTTCTAAAATAGTTGAAAATTTTGTAAATAGTGAAATTCTATAATTTTCAAAATATTATAAATAAGTAAATTTATGCATCATGCTTGAGTCATGGATGATTTAAATTTCCCTTAGTTCGAACTCACAAAAAATTATTACATTTTGTACGCATAATAATCAGTACTATTAATTGTCTTGAGCCAATTTTATAATATAAGTATTAAAATAATGGGAAATTTCTTTTCTCCCCCACTATAAAATCAACCGATCACTTCTCCTTATTATCACTTTTCTAAGCCTTGAGTATCCTAAATATTTAACTGAAATACTCTTCCCTAGTCCCCCCACACAAGTCTAGTATCCCTTGATATTTTTAAAATACCAAAACCACTTCCATTATAGATGTTCTCAAGGAGGATATTTCAAGAGGTAAATCCTCTTCCCCTTTTTTAAATTTCATTTCTACTTATTATATATTCATAGTCCCTCACTAACCTTATATATCCAAAAGATCATGATAACTTTATTATCATATATATACTGTAATTATATATTTTTAATGTAAAATCCATTGTCAATCTCCTTAATCTCTTTTATTTTAAAAATGAAATCATCGCCTGGAGAGGTGCCCATTTACAACATTCATGGATGATGAATATTCATTATTAAATTTATCCTTCAGTTCTGGTCATAAAACCATTTTTATGGTTGAAACAAACTATAATATATGTATTATGACCTATTTGATGTTCTATAACTAGTATATATATATGAAATATTAATATATACAACAAAACCAGTTTGCAATATTCAAAATATTACCAAAATAATCAAAATATTTGTCTTTAATGTTACACCAAACAAGTAAAACTCATACCATATATCCAAATGAATTATATGAATTTTTATTCTTATTAATGTTTACTATTATTATATAAATACAATTATATAAGATTATATCCATTCCACATGAACTGTATTAAGTATAAATAAGCGAACTGATTATGAGAATGAAGGAAACAAACACTCTAGAACGAAGAAATTCAAGCTTATAATTTATCAATAAGTTCATAATTGATTTTAATAAAACTATAATGAATCAAATACATGTTGGAAAGTTTCTTAACTAATTAATTAATTGGTTTAATTTTATTATATAGGAAGTAATAGTCAATTGTAGAACATGTTCAAAGATAAGTTTAGTGTATTCTACCTAAATAACCATTTTTATACTGGTTATACTTATTCCTTACTTTCCACAATAAAATTATTAATTATTCTTATTTACTCATCATAATTTTTTTGTGATTGTTTAATATATTTTTACCAATCTGAATACTTCTTTATTTTATGTGTAATTACATATATCAAAAGGATCTTTCAAAAATTATTCCCATAATACAAATCTAATTAAAGGGAATTTATTGAATTCTTACATATTTTATAGGGAACTATATAAGATATCTGAAAACCCCATTATTTTAATGAAATAAATCATTTTATTAAAATAAATATACCATATTTCACATCTTGTTCAATAAAAAAAATTCTAAAATAACACTTCTTTTCAATGTGAAGGAGTGTTTATGTTAAGGATTAATTGATGATTTTATATGAGTATTTTCACCAATTTCAACAATGTTTTTGATTCTTATGGTCAATTGGGATTAATATTTTTTGATATTATCTACCATATTTAATTTAATTGTTTATTATTATTGTGATTTTTGATGTTCTATGTTGATACCATTCACCATATTACACTGAATGGTTTGTGGTCGTATTTAATTATGAGGGGAAATTTATTTTCATTTTATATTGTAGTTTCAATATGATTTTTTTACACTTTTACCAATTTATATGAGGAATTAATTGGACTTATTATATGATGGGTGGGGGCCAATATATCCCCTCAATGCATTGGTAGGTCTACTGAGGAAAACTAGTTTGGATATTTACCTGTTTATGTATAGTATTGGCATGAGGCCTTGACAGAATGATTTTAATTTCAAGAATTATGAATTAACTCCATATGAAACTAGAGATATGTAGTAGATTTTATTATTAGACTAGTAGAATATACATCAATATCTTTTATTTAATTATTTAATCAGTTTTTGTTCCGATCATATTATGATTATGTTTATTTATAAAGGCATTCATATTTTGTTATTCATCATTCCTAGTGTTTATGTTTATAAATTATTCCACAATATTACTTACCCTTAATCAGCATCTCAACTCACCCCCATTATGTTTTTTACATTGGTTTATAAGATGTATATTATTAATGAATTTCAAGGATAATCTTAGACAATATGTGTGATTCAAAATATGTTGATATGTTGTATTTACTTTCAAGTTGTAATGGTGAATTTATGTTTGTATCTTGTTTTCCAAATCTAATAAACTATTCAATTGTTCAGGATACTACTTCCATGTTGTTATGATAGTGAAATAAAATAAGGCACCAGCTCTAGGCAACTATGTTCGGGTCCTTACAATTTTGCACCATTTTGTGCTACCCATGGTGTGTTTTGTTTTACTCTCATTACTCCTAGATCTGTGATTTATTCACATAGTTCAATATTTTCTATCACATGCCCATTTGAGTTGGTGCATGATTTATTATATGAATTATCAGTCTCATATATGTTTTCCATTAATATAATATTCTATTTTAGATCCTAACTAGCTTGTCACATAATGTTATCTTCATTAGATACATGAAATGTTTTCTTCATAATTTGAATGACATGCTTACATTTGATTTGTTGTTTATACAAGAAAGTGGGTGGAAAATTCATGTTCTTCATTTCAAAAATTTTAGAGGTCTGTATGAAATTAACACAACTAGGTTATAACATTTATCCATAAAAATATATTATACCACTACCTATATAGAGAGTAATATCTTAGTGCAGATCGAAGATGACTTTAGAGTTTCACTATGACTTATTTTCCCTGAGGTTCAACTTGGGAAAACAGGATTATATTAATATGTTGTAACTGGTTTTTAGTAATTTAATCATTGATAAAAAAAGAACATTGATTCATTTTTTTCATTTGGATTTTTGTATCATATATGATTCTCTAGGTTCATTGTGTGACTTTATTCATGAATGGTTAGTGTAAACTCCGTGTGAATAAGTTTATCAATACCACATGGTTTAGCAGGACCAACTACTATAGTTTGTTTCCCTAGACTATTTCCTTATATTGAGTAATCATATTTAACTTCATTCATTTAGTAATAAATATTTTTGGAGTGGTATTATCTCCATGCACATAGATTGAGGTGATCCAATGCATGTAAAATATGGTGGTCTTCCATTAAAAATTTTTATTCTATAAACCAACTCATTAGGTATTTTCATTTATTTTTATCTCACTATTTACAAAATAAAAATAAATAATTTGAATATATTTATTAGAACCAAATTATAAATACATGGATCATGGTCGTTCTTGTGTAAATCTACCACAACACAACCAAAAACAATTTGTATCAAAGCCTCTAACTCATATCTGATGGGTTCAAAGAAATTTTTAATATTAAAATTCAATGGATAAAATTATTTTAATCACTAAAAAACAAATATAGACACACATTATGGTCCAAAGGAACTTAATGATTCTGTATATGGTCTCAAAATAATTAACTATAATAATCGCTGATGGAAAATATTTGGTCACATATGTTAATGTCTATGTTTTGGTACACAGAAATTTACTTAGACATATTTTGTTAAACTTGGGTTATATTATTCCTAATGAGGTTATTAATTAATCATATTATTATGAAATCTATTCTATATGATAATCCTTATATATGAAACATCCTTTTAGAAAATGACTGTATAAGAAAATAAGATTATATTCCATTAAAATATATCTTGGAAGTATAGTCATGGACCATATATATTATTTTAATATAATAAGTTTTGAATTATCAATGATATATTTCAAAATTTGTGACAGGTACTGTGTTTTTTTTAATATCAGTCGATGAATAAAAATCTGTTATGTAATGTAGGGATTCTGTTGTCCTAAAAATTTTAAATCAACTATATTATCTATGAAAATGAAAAGAAAGTATATTTTAAAACTATGGATGATGGATTAATTGTTAATTTCATTAATGTGTATAGGGTTAAGTGGAGATATATTATTCTATCTAGGAATATTAGATAGATGTATAATAGTAGGATGATAAATTGTTTTCAACCTAAACAACCCTGACCTATTAAAACAATTATCATTATAGGAAGATCTATTCTAATGAAAATAATAATAAGAACGATTATCTATTATTATAAAAATATTCCAATATATTTTTTGTTCTTATTGTGTATGCCCATGATATATTTTTATTTTGGATTCATGTCTTTGGATTCTCCTTTGAGATTTTTCCTGAGTATGATTACTTCAATGAATTAAGATAGAGATAGGGGTGATGTTTATTTGGGGAATAACATGAGTTGTTTCATCGACGGAATATGTTACATCATGTTATAACATCATTATGGGATGTTTATGAACATATAATAGGTTATATGGGTTTCATAAAATAAAATGATCTCAATTTCCCCCTCAATTGTTTACCAGAAGGGTTACACCTTTTGGTAAAACTTTGGTTTTCATAGAATCTCACATGAAACCCTCACCATTATAAAGGGTGAGCTATTGAATGGGTTGTATATTTTGGATGTTAAATCATTACTAAATCAAAATAATGGATCCCATATCCAATCATCTTATAACATTGTCCTCTAAAAAAGGCGACTTGGGAATGTGAGTGGAAAGGTTAGAAATGAACATAAAAATTAGTGGTTTTTACCCAATATAATTCCTAGAAATCATCCAGTTTGTGATGTTTATGGTTATATTAATTCTAAGTGTCTAACATTAAATAAGTATTTTAATTAAATAAACCCCTCTTATATAGATTTATTATAATTTATGGGGTCCGACTTTGATGAATTCCTATAGTGGAGTCTATTAAATTTGAAAACATATTGAAGAATACTCTTGTAATGTATTAATTTTCATATTAAAACCTAGTTTTCATAAAATTTATCCTTTTAAGTACTATAAATCCACTGAAGTGAACTAGTCATATCATAATTTCAAGACTCTTATATTATATAATGATTTAGAGTATCTTTCAAATTAATTTGTATAATTTTGTAACAGTGACGATTTTGATAGACAATATACTATTCTAGAAACACTTGAATATAATTTAATGGACGAGAGAATGAGAAGGACTATCCTTGAGATAATAATATTCATTTTCTCACTCTTAGTTTTTCCCAAGTCCTTTTGGGTAGAAGCTGTCATTATTATATTATAATTTATTAATCATTTACCCTCTACATATATTTACTTTTAAAACTCATAAAGATGTTTATATTGGGGAAAAAACATGTCCTTCACAACATATAGTGTTTATATCTATAGGATATTCTTATACAAAGAATTATAGGTCAAAACCTAGGGTGAACTTATTCATATTTTTGGGTTATCTAGAGGGTGTTATGTGTTATATATTGGTGATAAATTATCTTTTTTAGTAGAAGGAAATTATTAGTCAATATTTTTTTCATCAGTCTATCTTATGTAATAATAATTCTATTGAGGATGATAATACTCAAACCACTCATCATTTAGGTGTTTAATATCCCATAGAGCCTTCAGAACACCCTAAGGGTGTGTCTATCAATAAGGATTCTCCCACTTACGCTCATAGTGGGACTAATTTAGATTATAAATTAAGGGATGATAGATGTGGTAATATTATATATTTCTTTTTGACTCATGATATAGTGAGGATTAATATTAAATTCCATTCATAGTACAATCATATTGATGTGTCTTCTAATGTCAATAATTTTCATATTCCATAACTAGTTGACCTAAATTGATAGGGGGGTGAACCAGTGTTAGATGTTTTTTTCAAATTAATTTGTAATAATCCTATGAGATAGATTAAGGATGTGATCTACCCAGTGAAAAATATCTCTCACCTTGAGTAAAATTTTAAAATAATTTAGTTAACAAAAAATACTGGATTTTACAATATTTATCCTCAATAGGAGTTTCCACTACTTACTAGGTTAATATCATGATCTAATACCGATATTTAGTTATAAAATTATAGTTATTAAAAGTTGGTGATAATTTTCTTCTTTAATAACTACATGGATATCAATGTATTAAAATTATGTTTAGTTTTCATCCTTCAATTTGATACTAAAATAATGAGACTATAGGTGTTCTTTAAACTAGTTCCCACATTCTTCAGGATTACAACCATTATCTTGTTTTTCAATAATATAATCAATGTTCCCCTAAATACTTTATCATCAATGATAATGACATATTCTGAAAGGTCTTTGGTTTCTATGAAAATATCAAATAAAAAATTGCACATCAATATTTTTTCTCGGATATTAAAAATAATACCATCTTATAAGATATAATTCACATGTGGGATGAAAATATTCCACCATAGTTGTCATGACAAATTTTATTAGAAACCAAATGTACATTCATTAACCATTTAGAAATGATAATTGTCATACATATCAATTTTATTCCATTTTTATTGCATTAGTACTATAGTTAATCAATAATTTTGGGTATCAACTTGTCCTATTAATCTCAAAATCAATATTTTCATATTACTTTTCTAACTTTTATATTTTTATATTAGTTGTTGAATAGTATTTCTATATTCTGAATATATAAATCCCCTTTATTTTCATCTTCATAAAATATCCCTAAAAATAACAGTAAAAAACATGAAGAATAATTTAAAACAATTTATTTTAAAATACTATGAATATTACACATTATTATTATATTTTAATATCATTCATTTTCCGATTTATATTGGATTGGGTCAGTAATTTGGCATGCAATTGATGATTTTTAATGATTTATGTTCATTTAATCATTAACTATTTTTTTTCTAAATTATTATTCTGACATCCATCTTCTCAAAATTTAATAATATCTTATTGTATAAGAAGGGGATAGATGATCTTAACATAATCTTAAAATCATCCATATAGGATTTAAATGAATCTTACAGCATATAAATATTACTGAGAAAGAGATTCACCTTCATCTTTTTTATCCATAAAAGTCAAAATATCATTATTAATGACTATTTTAAAATCCCTATATTTTTTAGTCATACTTATGATACAATAAGTAATCATTATGATATTGAAATTTCTTTTCAATATTTAACTTCGTGATTTTAAATTTCTCTTATAAAGTATGTATCTTATGAAATTTCGTTTAATTTTCCAAATTTATGTCATAGATTCAGATCAACTCTTTAAGGTCATAGGATAACATTATAAATAATTTCTCTATTAGAAGCACTAATTAGTTTTTTCATTTTAAATATGAATTTTTTATTATAATTTGGTTTCATTCCAATTTTCAACAATGAAATGGCTGGTGAAAAAATCCATGTTATGGAGTTGATCACCACTAAATGGTTTACCATGACTGAACGCCCCATATAACTTCCTAAATTTATGTATTTATTTCATGAAATTTCATTTTGGTAAATTCTTTTACTAATAAATATAGTTAGGGTGGTGTTATATTTATTCATATTGGTTTAATAGGAACTAAATCATGTAATAAATACTATTCATTTTATTATGATTTTTTATTCTAAAATCTCTCTCATCTAGTTTTATTATTCAGTTTCATATCACTATATTCCTAAAAAGAATTAATCAATTAATTAACATGAAATAATAAATAACTTGATCTTTTAAATTCATATGGGTAAAAATGTTCATTTCTCAAAATAAAGGGGATTCCATGGAGAAATTTGAATTGGAATATGCATTTTTCCTTGGTCTACTAATCTAGTGTGACACACATTGGGAGATAATGGTTTCATTGTGTTAATGTTGTGTAAGAGATCTTGATATAGAAAATGGTAATGTATTCTGGAAGTGTGTTGAACATGTGGTTGCTAAAAAATAAAACCCAAACAAATAATATGTAGACCAACAATTTAATTCAATATATAAAACATTCCATTGTCTAAAAAATATTTTTTCAATTAAATTCAAAATAAAACATATTTATTTTCTAAAATGAATTATTAATTAAATTCAAATATTAAATAATAATTTACAAATTCTATATTTATAATACAATGATATTTTTATGAAAAAAATCATTTGACTATAAAATTCACTAGAACAGACAAATAAGTTTTAACTATAAAAAAGAAATATTTAATGATTTAAATATACAATAATAGATAAAATAAATATGAAATAAAAATTTATTTAGTGATTCATGATTTCACTACAATTTCACCATCCAATGTAGATTATAAAATAATCATATATAAAACACAAAATATAATTATAATTTCATATTAATATTGCACTACAAAAAATATAATATACCTCAAATCACATTTCATTAGTCAAATAAATAGTTTCAACTCAATCACAAATTTTTTTTTTAACATTATATAATTCAATTGATTTTTTTGTAAAATATAATTATTTTAGATAATGATTAAGATAATCATTAGGATATTTAAAAATAAGTTTTTGACCCAAAAAATATAAAAATATTAATAAAAAAATTAGACTAAATACAATCATTTATAATTACTCTCTCCTAAAACGTGAATATATATTGTTAATAAAAAATAGTTAGATGGTATATAATTGGTTTCAAAATTAAAAAGTGATTGGCTTAGTAATTTAAAATTGTATACAATGAATTCATACACAAGGATAATCAAATAGGCCGAGCATAAAAAAATTATTTCATATCTAACTAATAAACATACGACCCTCAACCAATATTTCATGAAAAAACAATGAGTAGGAATGAACATTTCAACTATTTGATAAATTTATAAAGTACTCCTATCAATATAAATACATAAATTAAAGATAAAAAAATATATTAAAGCATTTCAAAATAGATTTTTAAATATCTATACCGATTTTATTGTGAAAAAAATATGAACTGAAATAAATAATATAAATAATAAATTTCAAACAAAAAACCGAAGGATGATAATTTTAGTTAGGATATTTCTTCAAAAAATACATAGTTATTTTTAAATTTATTTATTTAAAAAATATGATTTCTCATATCCACAAGAAATTTATCCTTTTATATCCATTTAAAACCACATCATGACTACATTACATTAAATGCATGTCATTATTTATTGAAGATATTTAATCTTATAATTGAGTTTATATGCATCTATTGAAAATTCATGTGTCATCACAATATTTAAAAATCATATCATCTCTATAACATGAAACAATGAATATCTTATAATTTATGAAACTATAAATAGTTCTCATAAGGGATTAATATTTATGGTTAAGCATTAAAAAAAGGGCTATAAAGGGGAGTTTTGTTTCAAAAAATATAATGTAAGATAACTCATGCAATTAAAAGTAGAATATTCCAATCGATAACACTTATAAATGATTACCTACACTCATTCATATTTATTTTTGGGTGATAATTCATGAAAAAAAAAACGATAATGAATTATCCAATCCTTATTCTCGACATCATTTTTTTAAATGTACACATTTCTAATATATATATTAAATTTTTTATATATTTTTTATGTGGAATTAATTGATTAAGAATATTAAAAATGAATATCAATTGATTTCCTTATTTTTTAAATGTGTTCATGGTTATTAATAATCGAAATATGAATAGTTAAATACCATTATATATTTTACAATTGTTATATTTTTATATGTATCGATTTTTAATATACATTTTTAAAAGGATACGATGTTAAAAATAAAATAAAATGATTAAAATACCTATTCAAATTTTTAGTTAATTATTTTCCCTAAAATGATAACAAACACCCCTAATTTACCAATATTGAAATTATTTCTAAATATATTCATGAATACACATTCTCCACACTATAATATAAAATTATCATGCCAAATATTCATATTTATTATAATGTGGCATAAACATATAATTCCATTTAGAGTATTTTAATGGCATAACAATGGTTGTTTTATACCGTGGCGTTTAGGGATAAATGTGGGCTAAAAACCAATTACATAATAATTCTAAAAGTGTAACAAAAACTATATTATTCTAGAAAATAATAATTACAATTTCTAGTTCATAAAAAATATCGTAGTTCTCTCATGAAACTGATTCAATTAGAAATAATATTTACAAAATAATTTTGAAAAACTATACGTGTGGATAAGAAATATTATGTAAATTACCATTTTGTTTTAATATCAATTATAGATTAATATATTTTTAATTTATTGAAAATAAAAAAAATAAAAAAACATATCAATAGTCAAATAATCATACTATTTTTAATATAATGATAATTATCCTCACTAAATAATTAGTGTTGAAATACATATTTTTTTATTTGGTATTCAAAAGGAATGTATTAAAAATCATAAAAAATATGAAACAAAATATTTGAAAATCACTAAAAATAAAGTATAATATTGATATATTTTTTATAAAAACACACTAATATTAAAGGAATGATATAGGATGGTAGATTTTAGTTCCTCCCTTCCAATGTTATTAATATTTTATAAATACTTATTGATACTAATTATTTTTCATAAAATGTTTAAATATATTCAAAAGGGAAAAAATCAAAATTATAAAAGAAGTTATCCTTTCTTATGTTATCTAAATATGAATTTAATATCCATGATCTATGACTACTCACCATTATTCATATTAATGGTGATACTTGAACTCAGTTGTTCCTCCCCATATTCCAAATTTCGGTGACTTTAAATGAGGTCCAAAGGTGTTAACATTGGGAGAATAAACACTCTTATTAGAGTAAGAAATAATTACTGTGCACATAATCAATAAAAATAATCATGATACAATATATTATATATAGAATCATATAGTCATACCTAACAATTCGATACCCACTAGGCTGATCACATATGACTGATAAATAAAATATAATAAACCAAATCCTCTTCAACTATACTAGAGCCTCATTGAATCATAATATCTACACCAACTAATATTCACTAGCCCAATAATGTAGCACATGTCCACTTCCATATATGAACCTGTGAACATGAGGTCTACTTAGTTCCATAATATCAGGGATACCTAAGATGGTTGTTAGTAAAAATTATCTTGGAACTATCAATATGGTCCTTAATATAACCAATATATTTGTTCATGAAGATGAGTTATTCAAAGAATAAATAAAAATATATATTAACGTAAATATATATTCATCATCGGTCCTTGGATTATAAGGTTCTCTATGGTATAGAACATAATTATTTTTTATGGTTTTGGATTTCATTGAACTTGTTACATCATCACAGGAGGGGATACAAGTCCTACTACAAGATCTCATATATTTTTTGGGTGTAAGAATTGGATCCTGGGAACCACCTCAAGATTCTCATATAGTAACATGTGAAACTATCAAATTCTAGGAAACATCTTTTGAATTTACTATAGTATCTAGAAAAATATCTAAATCCAGTGTAATATCTTATGAAATATATATATCAATAGGTGTTCCCTCAAAATCCAAGGAATATGAGGAATCTTATATATATTTATGTGTAATTTTTGGATCCTATAAAAAACTGTTGGAATAATATATTTAATTTTCTAAAATTATTATATCCTAAAAACCTATCCATCATGTATTACATAATGTATAAATCCCATATAATATGGATTATACTAGGAATCTCATATATCAGGTTTGGGGCTGGCTTCCACCTGATAATATCTCACTCACACAGACACACCAATATATATCATTGGTTTGTTCATCATTCTTAACCCATAAAACATAACCAAGGACATCCACTTAGATGAATGGTCAATCCACATCACTACAACCATATAATGTTCACACTATTTGTATAAGTTTCTATGGTGACACCCAAGATCAACAATATTTCCTATACCATAATAACTCTCTCAAGGGAATAATAACATAGGGGAAACCAAAAAGGGTCCCATATCCCATACCAAAATTCACACACCTTACACGTAATAATATATCTCATTATTTTCCTGAAGGACAATGTCGTCAATCAAAGACAATAACATCCCTACACCTTATCATAATTGTATTATTCCCTCACTAGCATCAAAAGAAATTCCAAACTTTTATTACTCATGTGAGACAGACTGACACCAATCATAATTTCCCAGACACTCTAGGTCAATCCTCTATCACCCAACATTTACATAAAACCAAACTTAGGAATCACTATATAGATACT
The DNA here is from genome assembly GCA_963277665.1 of Viscum album. Lineage (NCBI taxonomy): Eukaryota > Viridiplantae > Streptophyta > Magnoliopsida > Santalales > Viscaceae > Viscum > Viscum album. Next base: position 1,253,770,782 of record OY728142.1, on the reverse strand, counting down.
CACATATTAATGTGGTAAGGAAAATTCATCACTCTGTCATAAATAATATCAATGTCTATAAGGCACCCTAAGGCCCAAAATGTCTCTCTCATAGGCCATAAATACTTATTCATCACTCATCCTACTAAATAGTAATACATAATATTTCAAGGTCCCTTATTTCGATCCATTTAAATTAATTAATAACCTTCAAGGTACATAATGATCTGAAATAACATAATTTGAAACAATCCACATACATTAGTGGATGATGTATCTATTTGTTTTGGGTAAATTAATAACTACAAGAATTTTTTCAATCCACTAGAATTAAGAACAATTAAATTATTTAAAATATAATCATTGATTTTTGGTGATGCCACATATCACATGCTATAAGAAAATTTAATTTACATTTGGGGGTGTTCAAGGGACCCATTAAATTATATAAATTTTATTCTATTTAAGAAAAACCCGGATCCACCCTCAAAATAATAACCAAGTGAAATGTTTAATCAATAATACACATGATACCCAATATTAATCCATAATATATAAATTCAGAATAATAAAAAATTAGATCAATTATTTAGTTTGATGTCAATATACGAAATTTCCAAAAATCACATCATGAAAAAATATTCATCCAAACCTCAAGTTACATGGTGTGGTCCACTCCCCACATTCACTTGAAGTTATTCCACAAAATATCCACAATAAGTACACTATATTTGAAGACATGATACATCCATTATATTAAAATAACAGAAAATAATAATTGGGTAATGTACTTTAAATGGAATGGAAGGAAACTAAGATAATTCATCCCCATAATATGTCATATATCCCTTCAACGAAGAATTCACACCATAAGGGAATGATTACTAAATGATCTAGTGGAATTATCTCATCAATGCCAGATTGAGAAAAAAAATTAGTGGAAATGATGATATAATAATAATCGTGGAGGAGAGGAAATAAATACCTACAATAATCCACAAAAGGATTTGGAAAAAAAATATCATTGATGGGGGTTAATGAAAATGAAGGTAGATGATCTCCCTAGTCTGACATGTGAAAGGGATAGGGAGTTGTGATAGGCCCAAAATCCCATGGGTTAAAAATGGTATTTCGCCCCATTTTTAATGAATTATGGGTAGTTACATGATTTTTTCTACATGTTTTCATAAATCATGCTTCAACTATGAAACCAACACTATACAAGGATACTCATCTTTTATGGTTTGTTGGAAACATTTTCTAGGTTGTGTTCTATCTATTAAAATCTATCTATAACAAAATTTTGATGGGTTTCATGGGATCACATTATTTGGGTAGAAATCATCAACCAATCCCCATGAATAATAAAACTCACATGTCTAACTCATATGCAGATCACTTATCATTTAGTAACTATGAGAGAGTGTAAACTATTTTTCCAAAATTCAAAAAACCAACTCAAATCACCTAATATTCATAAGATTAATTGATAGAACTCTTAGGCTTTGATAAATATAAAAAACATGTCCATGAGATAATCTAAATCATATAATTCCAATTTTATTCCTAATTATTAAAAAACAAATAATCTTATGTTAAAAAAATCAAACTCCTATAAATTCCACAACTCGTATCAAAAAATCCCTTTATAGATGCCTTAACATCGAACTTGTAATACCTGATATGCCTATATTATCCTTTAATAATAAATATAGACCTATCTCAGTTGTCAAATAAGATATTAAACAATATGTCCTCTCTATGAACATCAAATGAGACTCCCTTGTAAAACCCAAAACATGAGGGAAGGTATTCATCAAAAACTCGAGTGACTTACTCATCATCCCTACCAATACAAGGATTATTCTCAATGATAATAATCTATCCTGAGACACTAAGATATATTCAATATATTCATCTCCAAGATCATGATGATTTCCAAAATATATATTTGGTTTTAAAGGATAATCCCGAGCTACAATGATGACACCATTGGAATCAAAAAATAAATCACACTACCAGTAGTCCAAAAATATAATTTGTGTGTTCTCAATATCCCTACATCTAGTTACACATAAAATACTAAGTCATTCCTCCTTTGTTAGATCAATATCAGAAAATCCCAGTCTTACCTGATGATGTGTTATATAATATACCAATATTGATTCATTAAGCCCTAAATACATCCAAAAATCATCTAAAACTCCGCACAGAATTGTAAACCAAAAAATGGATGTAAATCCATTGGCAGGTCCTCAACTAACTACTCGGACTCCATTCTATCTCATTGAGCATCTAAAGGACTCCAATAATACTCACACTCAGATAACATCCAATTAACCTAATTCTCAATGAAAAATAACAAATTCCATATAATATCACATATTAATACACAATAATTTATTTTTCACTGATCAATGAAAAGTAGATTCTCATATACATCATAATCATGCTTCCATCTTGATCATCCTTTGGTTTGTTCATTGCATCCATGATCCCATAAATAATATAGTCATATTTACATAGTCCTCGCTCCATGCATTATCGCATTTAATGATTAGATATGGACTCCCCTCTCATACATGAATTTTTTCACAAAACGTTAATTGATACCCATTCTAGTTACACTACTGTCACCATCCTAGAAGACCACAAAATTTACATTAGTAATGAGGGTCACAAACATCAACAGTCTATATCATACTCCCCAATAATTGGATTCTAATATACTACTCTTCAATAATAACATTTATAGGTTCATAATCACATGAATACTACATGTTACAATTCACACTCATGACATACTAACAACCTGTGTCATAGAACAATGTCGAATCCTCTGTGCCAACAAAGTATAATCAATTTATAATTTCACCCATCAATATAAATGGTCCTCTAATTTTCATCAAATCTCAGAGAATCCAAGATCACATTAATTCCATAAAATCCATTAGTACTGGTCTTATATAGTGCCACTCCCCAATTCACATCTAAATGTAATCAAATTTAACCAGTTGTCCCTACCGTGATCTCACCCAAACCTGAATGATGTGCACACCCATATCACCATATGAGTGAACTAGACTCACATTCCTATGGTTAGAAAATAAATGAACAATGGATTGAATTCATTTACCACTGAAAATTCCCCATTATATTTCAATATCATCAATCGAGAAACATTATTTATTCTCATTTCTTTCAAAACTGAGGCAATTCACTCATGTGATGTTCAAAAACACAATCACCTTCCAAGAACGTTTTATTAAAAAAATAGAACTTTTTTCCTATATAGTATTCATCCAATGTATTAAAATATCAAAACACAACATATAACCACATCATCATTTTCACTATAAATCGCTTGGGTCTTGCATCTAACTAATCCTACAATAAAAAGAAACCCTCAGTACAATATCACATCAACTTCATTTTATCTTGAAAACTCTCAGAATAACCATTTTTATACAATGTATATAGTAAAAACTATGATTCACTAATATCACAACCTAAATAATATATTAATTTCCCTATCAATAAGGAACTCACATGTCTAGGATAACCCCTTTATAAGGTTAAAATCATATATCATAGCTCATCAAAACCATAGTATATGGCTCATTGATATCCTGAGCTACACCACAATGGTTGTGGGATCTCCCAACTTGTCCATAGACTATACGTCACATAATTCATAGCTCATATGGAAACAACTCAAATCTCATCTAATGTATCATAGGGAAACTCATGGGAAAAAACACCAACTCAAGGGTTATCCAATATATATATATATATATATATATATATATATATATATTAGCGTAAACATTCCATGTCATCAGCCCAATATAGTTTAATAATCCTCACCATGAATCTACATATGAGAATACAACCTAAAATACCATGGTCACATCCATATATATTTAAAAAAAGTCAACCCATGATTATCCTTGATGAGTACAACATACTTATATTACTTGGTAATATAGAATCTCACCACGAACTTATATAGAAAATCATTGTATTATATTTTTTAACACATCTTGTAACCAAATTTATTTCTATCAGAACCATTTCTAAGGAAGAAATTACCCCAGGGTCACTATACATTTCATACACTAAAGGATTGTATAATCATCATCAAGGATAATACATCAATAAGATCAATATGGCCTATCATTAGAAAAATATATCATGGTTCATTTATAATAATTAAACTTATATGTTATTCATGGAAACATCAAATAAGGTTTTATTAACAATTTAATAAAATGAAATGTCTTCATCCATGATTCCATTAAAACTAATTTTTACATATGTTATGTGAGTCCTATATGACAAGAATAGTGTTTTTAAATCATCTTATACACAATGGATCAAGATCCAAAACAATAAATAATTTTCTCAAAATACACATATACTATTTTAATAAATATCTTAGTCCTGTCTATGAAAACCAATAACCATAATATTTTATCCCTAGAAACCAATATTTCCCACTAGAAATGATTTTCAAAATGCACTAGTCGTAGGTATGTCATAAATCCAAAACATTCTTATATCACCAACATACCATTCCCAAATATATTAATACAATATAAAAATTCTTTTACACCACATTGTAACATCATCGTCTAATAACCACTAACCAATTCCTAGATCAGAGGTGTTATATGACCTTTTGTGTGAATCCTTGTGTGCTAGAGGATAATGAATATAAGTGAGGGATTAATGTTTTACATTGTGTTCACTATACCATCAAATAACATTAATTAACAATGTATACAATAACTGATAACATACATAACTATAATACGAGTATATATAATAAAAAAAATTCAATAAAATTGAAATACAGATGTATACAGCCATAAATCAGAACATGACACCCACTAAGATGGCCATATATACAAGATAAATAAATGATTAAAATAATTGTGGCTCTAATACCATCACTAAGCTTCATGAAATCCCAATTACCACACCCATCAAGCAACTCTATCTCGATCATGCAAAACAATATCTTTACCCACCCTTAACTTGTGAACGTGAGATCTATTCAAGAACCATGTTAATTTAATTCCTATTTATTTCGTGAGTAGAACTCAATAGACCACCGCCAATGAAGTCTATAATATATATGATGTAATAGTATATGAACATGTGTTTGGATCATAATAAATAAAAAATAGAGACATGTAAATAAATAAACATCATTGATCCCTGAGAACAATGGTTTTTCCCAAGATCGATTATACCTAATTTGTCCAGTGTTAGGGGTCTTTGAGAAAATTTCATAATCATTGAGAGAAGACATGTATTACCCAATGATATCATTAATATATTTTATTTTTAAAAATTAAATCCTAAGAACCACTCTATACATTGTTATAATACCAAGTACAACAACCAGATCATAAGAAACACCCCTTGGGGAATATATAGTATCAGACATAATGGTCAGATCCAATATAACATCCTTGGGATATCATATATCATCATTTGTATCCACAAGTTCCGAGGAGTCTTGTGTTTGTCATATAATATTCGTAAAAATCTCATGATCCTAGGAAAAAACGTTTTCTTCTCATATTTATGAAATTAAAATCATCAGATCATACTAACTTACAAACATCAATTGTAATCAAGTATAAAAAATATATAGTTTAGTGTATCCTACACATCTCATATATATTTTTAGGGCCTAGTATCCACTTGATAATATATCATATATATATAATCATAATTTTTTCTACCATCCAACAAAAACCATTATGTAAAAATATGGTTTGAATCTATGCTGCTTGATATATGCCCATCATTACAACCATATCAATATCACTCCATTGATTTTGAGTTTTATAGTGAAATCCAAGATCACTGATACCTGAGATAAAACAATAACATTCTTTATGGTTAACATAAATTTATAGATCCCAGAAGGTTCCTATATAAAAATAACAATCTAGACCCCATAAATGATATCCTCTATCATATTCATTTTTAGTGGGACTATCCCACCCCTTAAAAATTAGAAGAACATACAACCATATTGTTATCTTTTGATGGCTTTCCTATCCCCGTATGAAAATCCACCCTATAATTACTCTGGATAAATTTCTTAACTCTCATATCACATCAAAAAGCACCCTCTGTTGGTCCACTCATATCCATCACATACCAAAATACTAAAATGCTCATACATACGTTTATACCCACATACCAGTTGGAAAGGACACTCTCCCAATCCTCTATTAAACTAAACCAATAGAAATAAACTAGGCATAGATCCCAAATAAATCACCAATAGGACAACCGTCAAAATTATTCACTCATACTGACTAGATCGAACAAATGATACAATCCATATCAACTATTAATTTTTAATTAAATTAATTTATAAACCTCATGGGGTTCTATTATCTTATAATACATATTTTGAGACACCACCATGACCATTAGTGGCTAATGCATAAAGTAATTTACAGGCTTCATAGTGGACCTAGACACATTGTTCTAACCACATGAATTAAAAAAAATTAATTTTATGTTCAATAAGTCATATTTTGAAAGACCACATAACACATGTGTTATAATAAAAATAATTTAAATCATTTTGATGTTAATGGGACCACCAACAAATATTAATCCATTTACTTTTAAAATAAAATAGACTAATCTAGCACAAGATCGTTCATGTCCAACAACCCATCGTAAATCTACACAAGTCCTTAATTCTAACTACAGTATAAAGACAATTAATTAAAAAATTTATAATCAATAAATATATTTAAAATAAATTGGAATAATTACTTAAAATCTCATCACTCATCGTATTCTCACCAATACCTCCTGGAACATAGTGCAATCGATATTTAAAATACACCCAATACAAATCCATAGAAAATACTTTACTTATAACCCAATTCAACAATGATTTTACCTAGACGTAGGGAATACACCTAAATAAATTCATGGGCTGATGTACCTTCGACATAAAAATGAGAAACAATATGATAACAGCTTCTCAAGATGTAATCTATAAATTTCAAGAAAATGCAAAATCATATCAGGATGACTCCACCATGCATCATTTTAACTACCTCAATATACATAACATAAAACAAGAAAAATTATCCCAAAGTAAGTGGTAGTAATAACACAACATACAGTGGAACAAAACCCTATAATATTTTATAAAAATCCCACACAACTATCCTCAAATAAATTGGGTTTAAAGGAGGAGGGTGGGAGGGGAGGAAACCCATTCAATGAATGATAGAGAGAATTATGTGGATGAAATAAAAAAATTAGTTGGTGTATATGGTATTTTTTTATATTTAATCATGTATGGGTAGCCTCTAGGTCTAAAATAACTTTAACTAACCAAGTAGCACCCATTTTCTATTTTTATAAATCGATCAATGTTTAGCCGCTAAGTTTTTCAATCCATGCACTAACTGTGCAAATCCCACTAAAACCAAAAGTGAAGGATTTTCATTATATAGGTATATTTGTTCTGAAACCATGGAATATAAACCAAGTGAAACCATCTAAAAGAGTTTACATACATTTTTTTCCTTAATAATGTGTTAAATGTGAGGTAAGGTAAATCTATTTTAAAAATTCTTAACATCAACCCGTTGATTTTGATATTCACCAGATGCTCAAAACACCTCCCATGACTTTATACATATCAATAATCATCTATTTATGATTCTATAAGTCTTTTAATTCTTATGAAAATACTACATATTGAAATGAATAATGTTCTGATGTAAAAAATTCAATCTCTATAAAGTTCACAACTTGTAAAAATATAAGTCTTTAAAGTAGAAAATTTTAGGAATGTGTATTTTAAAATTGGTAGGACTTAAATCATATTCATAATGATTTATATGTTTTTCACTAGTTTTCTACAGTAAAATTGAAAACACTATATTTATATATAATCAAAGAATTTAAAATAAAGGGAAGGAAAAAATCGGGTTTCCAATAAAAAAGAGATAAAATTATATTGCCTTCAATTTGGTGGTAGCAATAGTCAACCATTGTTTGATAGTGGGTGAGATATCCTTACTAGGATCTACCAAAGCATGCATTAAAATAGTTTCCACAAGTGACAAAAAAAATAATTGATAACCCCATAAATGATTACAAACACCTCATACCAAAAATAATAAGGAAACAATATTTAAATATTTATTAAAAGGGAAAAATGGAGTCTTCCATTTAGTTGAGGTATCATTATCAGTTAAATGTTCATGTTGTTTTCAGACAAGTTGTGTCTCCTCTACCAAAACTAGGGTATTTCACATTCAAACTCCATATTTACCATGATGGAGTTTTTTACTTCTTCTTCATCGCACTAAATGGATTAGAAAGGATCAGTTGGGTCTAAATTATGGCCAATATGATAGTTAGAAAGATATTCACGAGATAAAAAATCATATAAATTTTAATTCAATGTAATATATACTCCCATAAAAAATGGTTGGTTGTGTACATAATTTAAATTCTCACTGTTAACTCATCCATAACAATTTAGTTCTCATTGTATTTGGCCAAGGATAAGAGTAGAAAAATTATTGTTATCCCCTACTCTAAGAGGAATTAAGGAATTTCATTTTTTTATGATGATTCTGTATTAAAATCTCACTTATTATTCTCTATAAACTACCAAAGAGTCATCATTATCTGGGTCAACCCATTATTAGAACTAAAAAAGATATATGATAAAGGGTTTAGTAATTTTAGTGGTAAAAAATCACTATGAAATATTGCTTTTATAATCTCTAAAAATTGTCTTGATAAATATACACCATTATATTCTGTTTTTTAGCACTGATAAAACTACACCCTTTATCATTGATTTTAGGGTTGGTAAAGGGTACTTTTTCATTGCTTTTCATTAGGCAAATAATGTATTTCTTTTAACAGAAGTACAATAATTGTTTTTTGTGATGATGAAGGGTATATTTTTTAAACAATTAATTCTTCATAAAAATAATATATTATTATGTAAATATATTTTTATTCATATTAATATAATAAATATTATAAAATATAATTTTTCTAAGACTAAATATACATTTACCCAAATTATATATGATATATTAGTGATACATGGATTATAAAATTATTAAATGAATAATAATAAAAAATTAATTTCCAATTTTTATTGATTAATAGAAATTTAATAACAATTTAAAGGTAGAGAATATTTTAAAAAATAATCAATCTAAACGTAGTTAAAAATGCGAGTTTAACATATAAAGACCATGACTTTGGATCTAGGCGTTAGTTTGAGCTCTAGCTCATATAAAATAGAATCTCTCAAAAATATCTATGCTCGAGAGTCCATGGGGAACCAGATAATTGATCCTTATCAAAAAGTCCAAGATTATCCCTAAAACTAATGTTTTTGTTGGGGTGACCCATTTTATAACATTTAATGGAATTTAACCCTCATTTAATAAAGTATAATTATCTTCTTTTGATAGAGACAAAATTTATTTTCCAGGATAGATCTCACATGGATATTAAGATGTTAAAATTTTATCATTTCTAATTTTATAATATTATTTAGAATTATATATATAAAAATATATACATATTTTGTATACATTCACACATTAATATATAATTTTATAAATATATACGTAAGAATATTTACCTATAAAATATCATTACAATAATGTAATCCTTATCCAAATAAAAAATAATATTTATTTTATTTAAAATAAAAATGTATAGTGATTTAGATATAGATACGAAGAATGTATATGTAATTTTTATTTATATATAAATATATTTGTGTGTGTATTGAAAATTATATATATATTCTCCATATATTATAATACATGTATATAAATATAAATATTTAATATATGTAATTAAAATAATCAGTATAATTATGTTTATAAGTGCACACATATATATTAATATTTATATGTAAGTATGTATCTATTTATAAATTCACACATACATTGACACTCATAAAGCATATTTTATTTATCTATTCAAATATAAATATACACAAATATGGAAAATTTTAATCAAATATATTTAAATATATATATATAATTCATTACATGAAGAAAAAACAATATATGGGAGTGTAAAAGGTGTGAGCATATGCGAGAGGGGGGTCTCAGGTTTGAAACCCATCAGAGATAGGGGATCATGGTTGGTGAATAAGTCACCTACAACTGTTAATAAAGGGACTTGGGTACAGTTAAAGGGGATGGGAGGCAATATGAGTTTCATTAAATGTGGGTACAGTGTTGATACATGTATGGTGGTCCACCATCTGATTCGAAGAAACAAATTCATTCTAGAAGTTTCTTTTTTTGACTTTTATTAGCACTATCTCATAATGGACCAAAGGGACCCCTGTTTTAATGGTGATTTGTTTATAATAGCTTTTGTAATTATTCTAAAAGTGATTTCTAATGTGGATAAAAGGAATATTTTTTATATGTTAATATTTTTAGATAACTATAGTGATATGAGAAAACTATATTATGGAATTTAATTGAAAAATACAAAAAATACATAAGATAAAGAAATAAAATCAAATAAATAGAAATTTAAATGAATTTCAGATGAAGAAAATTTAAGCCACATTAGAAATTAGTGGAATTTATAAATTTGAATTAATGTATATTTTTTTCTTATTTAACTATAATGTTTTATTTCATTTCACTAATCATCATTCATAGTTTATGGTGTGTGTATTCAAGATCCTTATACATTGCATTAAAAATTATAATTTAAAAACCTTTATTGGAAGATGATTACCTTAATCGATCATTCATCCAAAACTTTTCATCACAATGAATGTTAGTGCTTAGTTAAAAAACGAAGATATAAGCTTAAATGGGGTACACATGTCTTTGTATGATGCATAATTAATAATGTATTGTTATTATTTGTTACCTTTTTTATTAGACAGACTTGGTAGGCCTAGGTTCAGTGATGTAGAGGTTGCATGTGGTTCTTGATTTGGATATAATTTCCTAATATACTATAAGTATCTAAATTTTTCCTTCATAGAGGGATTTAGTTGAGTTCTAGATGTGATGATATCTCAAGGAATACTTGTTGCATATTGAAATAACTTTGAATGGTTTTGCACAACAACAATAATAGAAGGATTTGAAAACCATAATGTAATAAAGAATGTTGGTTCCTAAAGATGGGAGGAATAACCATATTTTGTGTACTTAGGGAACTATAATGGTTTGGCTCTATAAAAAAGTGAAAAAATTTGGTACTCGAGCACACCTTTGTGTGTTTCTATTGTAACATCCAAAGTTTTTTAAATAAAACATTGCGTTCGATAGAATAAATTATACACCACATTTATCTCAAATAAAAAACTTAATATTATTATTTAATATGGTATCTATTATAGTTTAATTTAGGAATAATATTAACTAAATTATGAAAATATGGTTTACACATATTTATATAATGATTCATTGGTTACCAAATTATTTAGAAATAAAATTAAAAACCAATTGAATATAAATGTTGTGTTTTTTATGAGAATTTATATAAATGAGGATAATGTTGTTTATATAATAATAAAATATCACCCTTTGTTTTTTATTAATTAAATATAAATAAAATATAATGTTTGAAATTCATCTTTTATATTTTCTATACCTGATATAAGAACAAATTCAATTTTACAGATAAATGAGTATTTTTCTAAAAATATAGTTTATCAGCTTTTCATTGACCAGCTATATTAATATATAGTTTTGACACTATTATATGTTATATTTCAAAAAAATATTATTCTTTTTAATCAACTGACAAAAATTTTCTTTGGAATAATTTTAGCTATTTTTCGGAAAAATTTCATATTTTAATGAATATTTAAAAATACAACACATTAATTCGAAAATGTTTTTTCATATAATTTATTTATATTATTAGATTATCCTTTTGATTGGTTTTAATTTTTAATTAGATTATGTTTTTTTATTTTAATCTGATGTATGTCATTATAATTAATATAACATTGAATTTTGATATAATGTTCTTTTACTTTTGAACGTTTTACATTAAAAACTAGTTTCCTAATTCCTTTAGTGGGATTAGTTTTTAATTAATTTCATAAATTTATTTGATCTCAATTTTTAAAATGGATTCCATATTTGGAATCATAAATTATAAATTATGTAAATAGGTTACTTTTATTTTTTTACATTATGAATATTTACATTAGTAATAAATTTTACTAGCATAGTTAATTGGAAATAAAATAGTTAAACGTACATGTTATATGATAAAAATGTAATTTTACCCTAAAAAATGTCATAATTTAATTGGATGATTCTATTCTGACCAATATCATCATTGGGTTTTTGTTAGGACAACATGGATCCACAATAATTACCTAAATCAATTTAAAATATTATATTCAATTAAAATTACTTTTTGTTACACTTTTTTTATTAACTAGTAAAATGTTCTTAATATGGAAAGTAAATGGTATGTCTTGAACTATAAATAGTAAATAAATATATATAAAATAATTACCTACATCATGGTAATTTATTTTTAATTTTCAAAAAAAAATAAGAAAACTAAATTGAAACCCAATGATGATACCGTAATTGCTTCATTAATGAAAGAATCAAATAAATGATATTAATAATATTATAATAAATATAATTTGATAAAATTGATGTAATATAAGAAATTATTTCAATATATTTACATGTATGTAATGTTTTATAATATCTTGATAGAATATATATTGATGTTATGATATTTTCTTCAAAGTCAAGAAATGGATTGTGTCAAAATTGACACTAATGGTATCTTAAAATATAAAAATTTTCAATAAATGTTAAGAAATTTATAAAAATATTATATTCAGACAAAAAGTTGTTATAAGTTTAAAAATTCCCTAATTAATAATTTTTTTCATGTCAATGTAATTATATTGATCCTCAAATTTTAAATTACTAAAAAATAGTAAGAGTTAAATTTTTAAATCAAACTGATAAAGAATAATAAAATTATAAAACATATCTAATATCCAATGGATGATTATATTTATACCTACACTAATCCTATCTTCTAAAAGTATATATTTGACCCATTTGGAATAGAAATTTAATTTTTATTAATTTAATACCTTTGGTAATTCTTAGAGTTCCCATCACCTCTCCTATAAAAGTGTATACATTAATCTATATTCCTTACACATCAAAAATAATTTGGTTCAAACAATATCTTCCCAAAACATTTCTATAGTACCTACCATATTCTAGAGGCATTATATTATTATTAACACCATCTTTAGATGTTTTATGGTGTTAATCAACGGTGATCGTCTGATGTAATGTAACATTTCAAATTAAGCGTTTGTATTTTATTTCGTCTACATCATCCTTAAATATTAATAATATATCATTAAATAAAAACTAAACTATCCTAAAAATATTTATATGTTATTATGTTAATATCACCCCCTAAATATATATAAAATTACACCCAATGCAATATTAATTAATTATTTGTGTGTATGTTTGAATTATCACCTCCACGAATCGATAAAATTCATTTTACATAACCATATCTAAATACAATATATAATGATAGAATTAATGAAAATATGTGATATTAATGACAAATAAATAATTATAATAGAGAAATATATAAATTAAATTTTTTATTTCCATGCACATAAAAACGATAACTTCATTATTGTGTACGTATGAACGATCGCCTCCACAAAGAGATTTTCTTTTTTTATCACCACATCATGTGGATAATTTATATATGCATATTTAAATTATTAATATGATATTAATGAAATTATTATAATTTTTTAAATATAAAATTAATCTTACCTTATTTCCAAAATGATCATTGAAAAATAAAAATGTTACTCATGCATACGTATGACTTACCATCTATATGATCGTAACGTTGTTATTTTATCATATACATATATAATGAATAGAGTTAAAATAATAAATAATATATAAAAATTATTAATATTTCATAAATATTATTATATATATGATGGACTCATGACCATTTTGACTATTGAGGATGTATCAATGTCATTTTGAAATAAAGTCCCAAATATAGACAAAATGTATGACATGAACAAAAATAATTAAGTAAAACATTTAACATGGTAATAATTGATATAAAATAAATAATAAAATTTTTAAATACTAAAAATATATTTAATAATTTTCCTAATGTTATTATTCAAGGATATAAGGAACATAAGTGACGAGTCAAACATGAGGTATGAGATTTCATCACAAACTACTTTCATTGCATTATTTCTTAATGATATGCACCATTATTATTTTATAAAGTGTATATATAGCCCCATTAACAATTAATATCCATATTATATATATAATCATATTAGTTAATGTTTTATTAAATGTTCAGGTGTCTTATTTTTTAAATTTTAAATGTGGTATGGGATTCTTTGAATGATTAACGATTTATTTGAAAAATACTTTTCCCCATGTCAATATTATTGATAACATTTTACATATTTTTATTTGGATATTAAAATATTTTAGATGAATTTTTGTCTATATATATTAATACATAAAAATTTTAAAAAATTAACTTTTTTAGCATGTTTTATATGGATGTTTTGACAAGCGAAAAAAGGATTGTTTTTTTGTAAACATATAAAGTGAAAACAACTTATCTGTCATCGAACCATTATTTTATATTTGAATTCCTTTTCAAGACTTAGTGTTTTAAAATTTAAGATAAATATTTTATTCATTTATTTAGTATCTTGGTATTGAAAATGGTTTTGAAAATGGATTGATTATTTCAATATATTGAAATTATTTCTTGTGATTTCAAATGACATTTTATGAGTGAAATGTTGATGATTTAAATATTTTATGTGTTATTATAATGTAATGTAACTTGAGAAATATATCAAATGGGGGCATGATACCGCTTATATGAAGGTTTTATCCCCATTATAGCTCATGGATGATCCCAATATAGCTTATATGAAGAGTTGAGTCCCATTTTAGCTCATAGGTGATCCTGATACAACTTATACAAAGGGTTGAGAATTATAGCTCATAGATGAGCACGATATAGCTTATACGAAGGGGAATACCCATTATATATATTCAATTGATTATGTATGGATGTTTTTCATATGTATATTCCTTATGTAGGCATGATATTTATAGAATTTGACCACATAATTATTCCATTTATGTATGATTATGTCCAGAGATACCTCTACGTATTATATGTACCAGTAATGCGTATTATAGTAATCTTATGATTACAAAACTAAAACAATTTTTTTAAAGAAAGTATTCAATACTTCTTAAAGACTAAAATTATTAATTTATGATAAATTTTTCATATTTTATATGTTTTTACAAGACTAACAATTTCCCTTTTTTGTGTTACCCTTAATGATAGTTTTATGTACATCCCATGTTTTAATGTTTTTTTCATAGTATTTAAAGCAGAATATAGTCAAGGATAAGAACAACCGAAATTTATGATGATTAAACATAAAAAACCATTTTTTATTTTTTTAGAAGTTTTTGTTTTATTAATGAAATGGTTATTATTGTAAGTTTCCACTTTGTATGTTCTGGTTTTGTAAGGTATGAGTTATGGCCAAATTATCTAAAACACAAATCAAAAAAGATACTCAATTGTGAATTCAATTTCAAAAATACTATAATATGTTATGTTTAATTATGAGGCCTTACATATTTTATCAACGGATGGTTTAGATGAATTTATAGGATATGATAGTGTTAATTGAATGCCCTTAGAGTATGTTACATGAACGTTAGTATTATGATTATGTAGCATTTTATTATTACCATATTAATTTATCTCAACTATATCTGTTTAGAATTTTTTTTTGAAATGGAAATAGGAAAGAATTAATGGAAGTCATCTAGAGGAAGACAATATTCAAAATCAACAACAAGTGGTTATCATAATCTGAACTGAACAGTTTATTGTATGACAGATCAGTTGACACAAGATATAAATGGTGGTGTAAACCATTCATGAAATCATCCAGATCAGCCAGATATAAATATATCAATAGTGTAACATTTTAGGAGGAAAAATACACCAACATTCAATGGATCATTAGATATAGTGGATGCTGAAGGATGGATCAATTCTCCGGAGGAGATATTTAATGTCATGGGATGTTCAAAATGAAAAATTTTGAATCCTTCCATATATATTTTTTATTTTGTATCTGATTGATGGTGATCATTGATTAAGAATATTAGAGAGAAAAATTATATTTCTTCCATGTAATGGGAAATAAATAATTATATTTTCCCTGATAAATATTTTACTTTTTTTAAATAAGATGGCTAAAAATTCTTTTAATTAATAAAAATGATGATAATTTAGTATTAAAGAATAAGATAACATCCCATGATTTTCTAGTAATTTTCTAGATTTAATTTGATACATAGAAAATAGAGTTAATAAATTTTACTTATTAATGAAACCAATTCTATAAATATCCTTGGACTCTGGAGAATTAAAATGTTATTAAAAAGTTAGTTATTGTTTTGAGAATTTTGAAATAGAGTTTATCGATAGTAATGCACCACAAGATAAAAATAGTAAGAAACTGTCAGGGTGTTGGGAAACAGAAAAGATACCAACTATGAATTCTAGAGGTAATCCTAAAACATGTTACTTGTGTTGGAAAAAAATTATGAAATGTTTGTCCGGATCTCGAAAATGTTACTAGTGTGTTATGTCTAGTCAAATGATTTATAACTACATGGAAAAGGTTCCTAAATGGTCCATATATGAGATAATAGATATCTAGTTTATTGTAATGATACTTATCTACAAGGAGTTGAGATATTATGAAAACATGTTTCTTATATTAGTTACACAGTGAATACATTACTATGATCGGAAACATAAATTTTTGGGAAAATCATTTGCGGTTACTGTAGTTTATATTGAGACATCTTGTCAAGTGATAGAATATCCTGAGAGAGATGTATTTTTTTTAAGGATAACCTCAATTTCAGGGTTTTGGAAACACATTCTGAGGTTTAAAATGGGGTGATAATAAGATATTAAGGACATTTTAGGGATATGTTATAACGACCAATACTTTACATAAATTGTTATTACTTCAGAGTTGAAGCATACTTGTTACAACATATAACAAAACCATGAAAGGAACCTATAGGTATTGTGTCCTTAGAAACTAGGAATCATAAACAACTGGTTCATAAAATTAACTACATTGTCTCCCGTTTATTTCATAATACCGAGAGTCCATTTTTGGAATATCCTACTTAATATCCTTCAAACTGACATGGGGAAAATAATACATAAAAAATGGTGAGCTCAAATGATCAGTAAGGGTAAAAGAAAGAAATATCAGTCGTATCATATTCATAAGAACATAACATTTTGAAAATATTAACGTGCAAAAGAGGTCATAATATGATGTAATGGGATAAATAATAGTAATATAAAGTAATCCCAATTAATTATAACTTAAAAAATGAAACATTGTGGCATAAACACATAATCATAAAAAATCATTTAATATTAGTCAAGGATCATTTTCAAGACCATCATAGAGGACAAAGTCCGTTACTGAACCGAGTTCACTCCTCATGCCAGTTATGTATCACTGAACTGGTTTAACATGTCGTTCCAGCCATGTCTATCTCATGAGATATAAATCTTTACCCAATGCATTGGAGGGAGATATAGGTCCCACCCATCTCATAATGAAACCATTCTTATGTGTTCCACAAAATCATAAATCATACAACATAGAATAACCCATGTAATAAAAATGGCATTCTAAAACATCGTGACATCATAAAACAATTTATATAAGATAAAGGACTTCATAAAAATAATTCCATCACAACATAATCAAATCAATGTAATAATATGGATATAAACAGAACCCTATATTATCTTAGATGGAAAATAATTTTGATAAAATACTTGAACTCCATTCTTGAAGAAAATATCCTTTCTATTTCAAAAAAAAAATTGTTTCCATTCTTAACATGTCATACAATTTTAAACTAAAATAAGTTGATTAAAAATAAACTTGAAAACGTATAAAAGATGATTCTTGGAAATAATGTTCTAATAATCCATTCATGTCGTATAAGATAAAAAACATTCTTCTCTTACTTTGGTTGGAAAAGTCAAAAAGTACCTCATACGAAAAATGACAAAATATTCCTTTTATATCTTTTACTAAAAACATACCAAAGGGTATAATTGGATTTATACAATTGTATGTGGATAGAAATAATATTAAATATTGAGGAAACATGGATGTGGATGATAAAATACACCCTAGAAAATTCCAAAGTATAAACAATCTCGGATAAAAATGAGATTGTGAGATTTTCCCTTACCATAGGTCGGATATGCTTCGTATGAATCTGAACCTCCTTTAATATGGTTTAATTGACTTATTATAGAATCATATTCATTGTTACGATATCATATATAGTCATATTTGTACCTTCTTAGTATTAATATTCATTGCTACTTGTTATTCGGGTGTTTATTGCATTATGTTCTTATGTGTGTTTTGTCATATAAATTCTTATTCCTCTTTATTGGATATAGATAAATCATTTAAAGAGTGGTATTAGTGTAATATATATCATATTAATTAATTTAATTCATTTAAATAATCATTATTCAGTGAAGATCATGTAGAACGAGTCGCATCACATCGTGGAGACGGTAGGTCGTACGTACGCACGAGCGATGATATCATTCCCATGATCGTGGAATTGTATTTAAGTGTTTTTATAATATTTCAGAATCAATACCAATTTAAAATAATCATATATAGTTATTTATTTACACCATTATACCCATCCAAGTATGGTGGTGGTGGAAAACATATTACACCACGGCGTGGAGAGGGTATTCCGTACGTACTCACGCGCAATGATTTTTTTACCGTAGGATGGATAAGAGGTGAAATGGGGTTGTTTCATATTTATAATAACATATAAGTATATGAGGGATACTTATGTTATTACCTCATAATGAAATAACTAAAGAAGAGGGAGTAGAAGAAGAATGGAACTTGAAGAAAACGGTAGAAGGTATTACCTCTTCTTTGAAGTGCCTCCTTTAAACATTCTCTTAGTGTACTAGAGTTGGTCATTTGAGAAGACTATTACATCTAGTAGGTTTCTAAGGAAGTGGGGATGTAAAAAGGGCAGGGTTTGGCCAATCTTTTAGGCTCAAAGTGGTGTGAGGAGGAGAGGGAGGAGGTTCCCTTTTATAAAGGAGGAGAGGGGCACCATTGGAAAGTGTGAAAATATTATTTTATTATAAATATATATTCGGTTTAAAAAGGTCCAAAAATAATTAAATATGAAGATAAGATGACTCATGGTAGAAATAAAATCATCTATTCAGAATTGGACATGTTTTGGAAAATATTTTAATCATTATAATCATATTTATTTAAATTATTTATTAATGATGTAAATACTGCATCATTATTGTGTCATAAAAAAATTTAGTTAATTTGATGTCTAAAAACTATAAAAAAATACCAACATGTAGGAAATATTTTTAGGTTTTCAATTAATATTTATAGATGAAATGATAATTTATATATCCCCTTATAAAAAATTAATTACTAAAGGAGTTTTTGTTAATACCAAGTTTGTCATTACATTAAATCAATTAATCTAATGGGTCATTTCCATTCATAAGAGTCTCCATGGGGTCAAAAAATAGACCCAAGGATGCCCATGGTCGGCCATTACTCATCCAATAAGGTTTGGACAAGTGTAAAGGTAATTTTGAATTATTATAATTTTCTTTTAACCTTGAATTACCCTATTGACTTCTAACCGTGGTAAATTAAAGTAAAAAGTTACTATTCAAAAAAATTATTTTTATCTAATTGAACCAAATTTTAATCCTTGATATTAAATGTGTATCTTGTATTTTCGAAATTCAACTCACAGAAGTGGTAAAATTATGTTTTATAAATGATTGAAAAAACTCCTAGGAGGTGGGTAAAAGACGGTGAAAAGTTCAATATAATTTTTTATAAATCTAAAATTATTATAAAATGATTCCAATGAATTTAATTTAACTTATATAAGAATTATGTATCTATTTTGACCTAAAATAAATTCAAATAAAATAAATTATTATTTAAATAACAATTCTATTTTAACAAAAAACTCAGTGTTTTCGCTATTCATTAAAAATTGAAGTTTTTTAGAAAAATACCAAAAATTCAGCCTAAGCTATATTTGATATTCTGAATTAAAAAATCATGTCTATTTTTCCAAATTCAATACATATAAGTGGCATTAATTAATTTTAAAAGTAATTCTCGTTATCAAAACAAATAGCATGTTTTCAAGAAACAATAACTATCAAAAGATCATCACTTGTTTATGTCCAATTTCAAAGTGAAATTAATTCCAATTACCAACATTGGATTAAATGGTAAATATATATTATAATTACACTTTAAAACCACTTAAAAAGATAATCTAGCCATATAAATTATTGCGATGAAAAAATTAGTTTTTAATTAAAATATTGCATGTTTTTACTATTCATCAAAATATGAATGTTACCGGAATAATATGAAAAATTTATCCAAAGTAATTTTTTATATCCTGATTCCAAAGAAAAATCTTATTTTGTCAAATTGAACTTATAAACATGTCAAAAACTAGATTTAAAATGTGTGCGCCATCAAAAGGCGGTAAAACTAAATTTTTTTAATAATACTTATTTTATCCGAAAAAACTGATTTTGTATTCATAACTCATTCTAGAAAATGAGTGAGATGAATTATAATGTTATAAAATTTAAAATTCAGTTAAAACTATTCATAATGTCTAGTTTATTATATTATAATTATTTATCATTATTTAGTGAAACTCGGTATTACGTACTACACACGCTATCGATGAAGGTCACAATTGTGTGTAACGCAAGCCAAGCTAGTGTTATGTGCAGTTAAAGATTCCTTTACGTATAACATAATACATAATAAAATATACTTCTCATAAAATATCAGGGTGTTACATTCTACGCCCCTTAAAATGAATTTCACCCTGGAAATTCGTCACTTCGTAACAAACAGATGAGGATACCTCGCCCTCATCATATCCTCAAACTCCCATGTAGCTTCTTCAAATTGGTAGTTCCTCCATAAATCATTCACCATGCGAGTGGTCTTGTTCCGTAGAACTTTTTTGCTATGATCCAGAATCTCTATCGGCTGTTCTTCATAAGAAAGCTCTTGCTCCAGCGGTACAACAACTTCTGAGCTTAGTATAAGTGAATGATCGGGTATGTCCATTTTTCTCAAGAGAGATACGTGGAACACATCATGAACTTGAGAGAGATTCGGTGGATGTTCCAATCGATATGCTACCTTCCCAACATGATCTAGTATTTCGAAAGCACCGTTATACCTAGGGCTCAGCTTTCCCTTCTCCCCAAATCTCATTACTCTCTTCCAAGGAGATATTCGTAAGAACACATTATCACCCACTTTAAACTCTAGGTCTTTTTCTCAGTTGTCAGAATAACATTTTTGTTGACTTTGAGATGCTCTTATGTGTTGTTGAATAGATCATAGTTTTTCTACCATATCATCAACAAGATCATGTCCTAATAGCTTTCTTTCCCTAACGTCATCCCAGTAAGTTGGTGTTCTGCATTTCTTTCCGTAGAGAGCTTCATAAGGAGCCATCTGAATACTACAGTGAAATCTATTATTATAGGAAAATTCCTCCAATGGTAGGTGTGGATCCCAACCACCTTTGAAATACATAGAGAAAGCTCTTAAAATGCCTTCTAGAGTTTGAATTGTCCTCTCAGACTGACCGTCTATTTGAGGATGATAAGAAGTACTGAAACTCAACTCTGTATCTAGAGTATGCTGAATACTTCGCCAGAATTTCTTGGTAAACCTCAGATCACGATTAGATATAATGGAAATTGGTTCTCCATGAAATAATACCACTTCCTTTACATATATCCTGGAAAGCTGATCCAGATTGAAATCTTCCATAATAGAAATGAAGTGTGTCGACTTCGTAGGATGATCAATTATAACCCAGATAGATTTATTGCTTTTGGATGTTTTAGGAAGTCCAGTGACAAATTCCATTGTGATGTTTTCCATTTCCATTCTGGTATAGGTGATTGTTGTAACATCCCTTTATACTTCTGTCTCTCTGCTTTAACTTGCTGAAAATCCAAGCATCGAGAGACATATCCAACCACATCTCTTTTCATTCCATCCCACTATAAGTACTCTTTCAAGTCCCTATATATCTTCGTGATTCCTGGATGAATAGATAATGAAGAACTATGAGCCTCATCCAGCAACTCGTTCATTAATTCTGGGATTTGCGGAACAGAAACCCGATTCATGAAGCTTATTATCCCATCACAATCAAGGCTCAATTCAGGAACATTTCCCACCTTCTTTTGTAACTCTACATCTTCTTTTTGTGCCTCTTTAATATTTACATGTATAGATGGATGAACATTCATTTGAGAAAGACAAGATCTTTCCCCATCCATAATAATTCCAAGATCCATCCTTTGTAAATCCATAAATAATTGATCTTTTGTGATCCTCATCATGGATAAGCTATCATGGTCTTGTAGACTTAATGCGCCTGCCACCTTGTTTGTTTTCCCAGGGTGATAATGAATTGAGCAGTCGTAATCCTTAATCAGCTCCAACCATCTTCTTTTGTTCATATTCAGCTCCTTTTGTGTGAAAATATACTTTAAAATTTTGTGATCAGTATAAATATCACAGATTTCACCATAAATATAATGCCTCCATATCTTTAATGTAATGATTATCGCAGCTAACTCCAAATAATTAGTTGGGTTATTTTTCTCATGGATTTTCAACTGTCGTGAGGCAAAAGCTATCACCATATTGTTTTGCATGATAACACACCACAATCCCTTCTTGGATGCATCACTGTAGATCAAAAACCCTTCTCCACTACAAGGAAGTGTGATCATAGGTGCACTAGATAACCTTCTTTTAAAGTCCTTGAAATTCTCTTCACACACCTCCATCCATCCGAACATAACTCCTTCTCGAGTCAACCTTGTGAGTGTATTAGATAATTGTGAAAAATCTTTTACAAAACGTCAATAATATACAGCCAAACCAAGAAAAAATTGGATCTCAGTTATTGTTGTTGTTCTCGACCATCTTTTGATAACCTCTATTTTTGCTGGATCCACAGATATCCCCTCTTTTGAGAATATGTGACCCAAAAATAACTTTCCGAATCCAAAATTCACACTTGGTAAATTTGGTATAATGATTCTCCTTTCTCAGGGACTTCAATACAATTCTCAAGTGATCTTCATGTTCTTCCTTGATCATTGAATAGTTAAGAATATCTTCAATAAATACTACCACAAACTGATCATGATAATCTCTAAAGACTCTATTCACTAGATCCATGAATATATCAGGGGAATTAGTAAGACCAAATGGAATCACTATAAATTCATAGTGTCCATTCCTTGAACATAAATTCGTCTTTGGTATACCCTCCCTTTTGACCCTTAATTGATGATACCCTGAACGAAGATCAATCTTGGAAAAGTATTGAGCTCAATGTAATTGGTCAAATAAGTCTTCAATGTGTAAGAGTGGATATTTTTTCTTGATCGTGATCTTGTTATGTTCTCAATAATCAATGCAGGTCATAATTGATCCATCTTTATTCTTAACAAACAGAACAGGTGCTCCCCAAGGTGACACACTAGGGCGTATGAATCCTTTATCAAGATTCTCTTAGAGTTGCATCTCCAATTCCTGAAACTCAATTGGGTCCATTCTATAAGGTGTCTTTGAAATAGGCAAAGCACCCGGTACGGGATCTATTGAAAACTCATCTTCACGATATGGTGGAGGTCCTGACAATTCCTCCATAAAGACATCATCAAACTCCCGTACAATGGGAATATTCTTAGTCATGAGTTTATCGCCAAACATTTGAGATAAATAACCTTTATTTATTTGAATCAAGACCTATAAGATGGAAGAAATTTCCTCTGAAAGGTTATATTCATCCTTGCATCGATAGACGATCATAGATTGATCTGGAATATTAAATGTGATTTCCCTTCTTTGGCAATTAATATGAGCTCCGTATAACGAAATCCAATCCATGCCAAGAATCACATCAAATTCCACTATAGGAAGGATCACAATATTTTCTTGATTCACTTTCCCACAAAATTCAATTGGAGAAGAATTATTTTCTTCTGATGCGACCATTGTGCCATTAGAAGTTGTCACAGCTAACTCAACATCTAATTGTTGAGGTAAAATGGCGATACCCTTAGAAAATTCTTCAGAAATAAAAGAGTGGGTGGATCCAGAATCGAATAAAACATTTTCTAGATTATAGTGGATGGTAAGTGTACCTTTAACCACTTCTTTATCATACTCTACATCGCCGATAGTAATTTCATGTGACTCTCCGTTTTCATTTGCCTTAAGAGTTTTTTGATGTTGTTCAACATCATCAACAACCCTTGGATTTGGGCATTGATTGACATAATGCCCCGACTCCTGGCACTTGAAACATTGAAGTGTAGGAACTGCATTCTGTGTATCATTATCATTGTTCGCATCATTAGACATATTCTTTCCATTATTTCGACATTCAACTGCCCGATGACCTTCTTTTCCACACTTAAAACATTTTCTTGTCCCTTTAAGTCAATTCCCTCCATGATTCTTTCCACAATTTTAGCATAAAGGAAAACTCATCTTCGTTTCAGAGTGGTCTTTATATTTTCCTTTGAATTCCATTTTCCTCTTCTTATCAAACCCATATGACTGATGGGTTACTCAAATCTCCATCTCAACCTTGAGATCACATCGATAAATTTCCTCATAGCTATTTAAGTCCCTTATGAATAATTCCCTTCGAAGACATGGTTTTAATCCACTAAAGAATCGATCGATTTTACTCTCAGGTTGGATAATAATCCCAGAAGCATACCTTTCATGACTTGTAAAATTTTCATCATAGATACCAACAGATTCATTATCCTTTTTCATTAGTTCAAGAAACTCCTTCTCCATCTTTGTTCGAAGAATATGAGGGAATTACTTATTGAAAAATAACTACTTTATCTTGTCCCATTCCATGGACTCAATTTCATCTCTTTGACTCGTATTCTTGATAAGATTGGACCATTGATCAATATCACCTTCCAAAAGATACACTTCTAAGATGACATTGTCATGTTCGGAACATTTTAGAACTGAAAATATATTTTCAGTGGTACCATTTCATTGTTCAGCTACTAATGGATCATAAGACCTACTGAATAAAGATGGACGCTGCCTCATGAAGGATTCAAAAGAATGTTGCTCATTCATTTTCTCCTTTGGAAGTCCTGCATGGTTCATAGCTTGAGAAAGTTGTGTGACCATGGCTACAATATTTTTCATTCCAGCTCCCATAAAATTTGGTTGCTCAGGGGGACAATCATTGCATTGCCCATCGCATTTAGCATTAACACGGTTCCTTCAGGTTCCATCCATTGACTAAAACCAAGAAGCATAGTGTGAGAAACTCTAATCATAATAGGAAAACAACATAATCAAGTATAAAATTTCATACTTAAGGTCTTATCATAGATTTTTTATGGCCATTTCTAAACCACTAAGATTGTGTTATATTCTTAGAATTATCCTTAGGGTTCTTAGTAAGACTTTCACATCTTAGTTTCCAAAGATTGACTATAACTTTCCTCGGATACCAACTATAATGGCCCGTACATTATATAAATTGTTATTACTTCAGAGTTGAAGCATAATTATTACAACATATAACAAAACCATGAAAGTACCGTATTTGTATAGTGTCTTTAGAAAGTGGTAAACATAAACAACTGGTTCATAAAATCAACTATGTTGTCTCCGGTTTATTTCATCATATCTAGAGTCCCTTTTTGTCATATCCTACTTAATATCCTTCTTCCTGACATGGGGAAAATAAAACATACAAAATGGTGAGATCAAAGGATCAGCAAGGGTAAACAAATGAAATATCAGTCATATCATATTCATAAGAACATAACATTTTGAAAATTGTAACCTGCAAAAGAGGTTATAATATCATGTAATGGGATAAATCATATTAATGAAAAGTAATCCCAAATAATTTTAAAATAAAACATGAAACCATGTGGCATACCCACACAATCATAGAAAATCATTTCATATTATTCAAGGCTAATTACCAAGACCATCATAGAGGACAAAGTCCATTACTGAACCGAGTTCACTCCTCGTTCCAGTCCTGTATCACTGAACAAGTTTAACGTGTCATTCTAGCCATGTCTATCTGATGAGATATAAATCTTTAACCAATGAATTGGAGGTAGATATAGGTCCCACCCATATCATAATGAAACAATTCTTATGTGTGCCACAAAATCAAAAATCATACATCATAGCATAACCCATGTAATAAAAATGGGATTCATAAATATCGTGACAACATAAAAAAATTCATAAAAGATAAAAGACTTCATAAAAATAATTCCATCACAACATATTCAAATAAATATAATAATAGGGATATAAACAGAACCCTATATTATCTTATATGGAAAATAATTTTGATAAAACACTTGAACTCCATTCTTGAGGAAAATATCCTTTCTACTTCCAAAACATTTTTTTTCCTTTCTTAACATGTCGTAAAATTTTAAACTAAAAGAAGTTGATTAAATATAATCTTGAAAACATGTAAAGGAATATTCTTGGAAATAATGTTCTAAAAATCCATTCAAGTCGTTTAAGTTAAAAAAACATTCCTCTCATACATTGGCCAGAAAAGTCAAAAATTACCTCATACGAAAAATGAAAAAACATTCCTTTCATATCTTTTAATAAAAACATACCGAAGGGTAGAATTGGATTTAAAAAATTGTAGGAGGATAGAAATAATATTAAATGTTGAGGAAACATGGATGTTGATGATAAAATACACCCCAGTAAATACCAAAGTATAAATAATCTCGCATAAAAATGAGATTGTGTGATTTTCCCATACCATAGGTCTGATATGCTTCCTATTAATCCGAACCTCCTGTAATATTGTTTAATTGACTTAAAACAGAATCATATTTATTGTAATTATATCATATATGGTCATATTTGTATCTTTTTAGTAGTAATATTTCATTGCTACTTGTTATTCGGGTGTTTATTGCTTTATGTTCTTCTGCGTGTTTTGTCGAATATATTTGTATTCCACTTTACAGGATATAGATAAATCATTTACAGAATGGTATTAGTGTAATATATATAATATTAATTCATTCAATTCATTTATATATTCATTATTCAATGAATATCATATAGAACGAGTCGCATCACATCGTGGAGACGGTAGGCCGAACATACGCACGAGCGATGATATCATTCCCATGATCGTGGAATTGTATTGAAGTGCATGTATAATATTTCAGAATTAATACCACTTTACAAAATTCATATATAGTTATTTATTTACACCATTATACCCATAAAAGTAAGGTGGTGGTAGAAAACATATTACACCATGATGTGGAGACGGTATTCCGTATGTACGCACGCGCGGTGATTTTGTTTATCATAGGATGGATAAGAGGAGAATTATGGTTGTTTCATATTTATTATAACATATCAGTATATGAGAGATACTGATGTTATTACCTCATAATGAAACATCTAAATAAGATGGAGTAGAAGAAGAATGGAACATGAATGAAATGGTAGAAGGTAATACCCCTTCTTCGAAGTTCCTCCATTAAACTTTTTCTTAGGGAACTAGAGATGGTCATTTGAGAAGACCAGTACCTCTAGTAGGTTTCTAAGGAAGTGGGGAAGTTAAATGGGAAGTGGTTGGCCAATCATGAACGCTCAATGTGGTGTGAGGAGGAGAGGGAGGAGGTTCTATTTTATAAGGGAGGAGAGGGGCACCTTTTGAAAGTGTGAAAATATTATTTTATTATAAACATATCTTCGGTTTAAAAAGGTCCCAAAATCATTAAAGATGAAGATAATATGACTCATGGTCGAAATAAAATCATCCAATCAGAATTGGACATGTTTTGGAAAATATTTTAATCATTATATTCTTATTTATTTAAATCATTTTTTAATGAGGTAACTACTGCATCAAAATTGTTTCATAAATAATTTAATTTATTTGATGTATAAAAATTATAAAAAAAATACAAAAACGTAGGAAATATTTTTAGATTTCCAATGAATATTTATAGTATAAAATATAATTTATATATATACTTATAAAAAATTAATTAATAAATAATTTTTTGTTAATGGCAATTTTGTCTTTACATTAAATTAATTAATCAAATGTGTCATTATCATTCATAAGTGGCTCCCTGGGATCCCAAAATCGACCCAAGGATGTCGATGGTTGGCCATTGCTCATAAAATAAGGTTTGGACAATTTTTAAGGTAATTTTGAATTATTATAATTTTCTTTTACTCTTGAATTACCCTATTTACTTTTAACTATGGTAAATAAAAGTATAAATATCTATTCATAAAAAATTATTTTTATCTAATTGAACAAAATTTTACTCCTTGATATTAACCTTGTCTCTCTAATTTTTTAAATACAACTCATAGAAGCAGTAAAATTATGTTTTAGGAACAATTGCAAACGCTCCGAGGAGGTGGGTAAAAGACGGTGAAAAGTTCAATACATTTTTTTATAAATCTAAAATTATTATAAAATTATTCCAATGAAGTTCATTGTACTTATATAAGTATTATGTATCTATTTTTACCTAAAATAAATTTAAATCAAATAAATTATTATTTCAATAAAATGTTGATTTTAACCAAAAACTCATTGTTTTGGCTATTCATCAAAGATTGATGTTTTTTAGAAAAATACTAAAAATTCATCCTACTCTATATTTTATATTCGGAATTCAAAAATGATGTCTATTTTTCCAAATTCAAAACATAGAAGTGGAATTAATTAATTTTAAAAGTAATTCTCGTTATCAAAACAAATAGCATGATTTTAAGATATAATAACTATCAAAAGATCATCACTTGTTAATGTCCAATTTCAAAGTGAAATTGATTCCAATGATAAACAATGGATTAAATGATAAAATTATATTCTAATTACCCCTTAAAACCAATTAAAAAGATAATCTATGCATATAAATTATTATGATGAAAAAAGTTGTTTTTTAATTAATATATAGCGTATTTTTATTATTCATCAAAATATGAATGTTACCAGAATAATATGAAAATTCTATCCAAAGTAAATTATATTTCATGATTAAAAAGTAGAATTTTATTTTTTCAAATTGATCTTATAAACATATCAAAAACTAGATTTAAAATGTGTGTGCCATCAAAAGACAGTAAAACTGGATTTTTTTAAAAATACTTCTTTTAATCGAAAAGCTGATTTTGTTTTCATACCTCATTCTAGATAATGTGTAAGATGAATTATAATGTTTTAAAATTTAAAATTAAGTTAATACTATTCATAATGGATTGTTTATAATATTATAATAATATATTTTTGTTTACTGAAACTCAGTATTGCGTACTACACACGCTATCAAGGACGGTCGCGATTGCGTGAAACAGAAGCCAAGCTAGTGTTGTGTGCGGTGAAATATTACTTTGCGTATAACATAATACATAAAAAATATACTTCTCATAAAATATCAGGGTGTTACTTATGTTTTCTTTTTTTCAATTAATGTATGTGTTTTTATGTTGAGGAACACCATTACTGATGGATTTGAGTTTTAAGGTATTGAAAACCATTTAGGTTTGTGTGATATTTGATGATTAAGGTTAATATATAGAATATATATTAAAATTATATAATTTTATGAGTATTCACATATTATTTTATAAATATATATTTACTAAGTATATTACCTTATGTTATAGATAGTAAATAATTAGATAAATTATAAGAAAATCGCATTGAATAAAAAAAATATCTCATTTATTTTCATAATAATAAAACAATTACATTTTTACTAATCATATATTTTCAGGTTTGGTATTTTTACCTCTATCCTAACCATGTTATCTTTTTGTCTCCATCATAACATGATTATTTTTTATTCCAAGTCCATGCTTTCCTACATAGAACCCTAGTATGCATTTTCTTTGCTGAAAATCCTAATAATTTTTCTATATTTTAGTGAATAAGTCTTATTAATCCTTTTTCTAATGAGATAATTCAACAATGGTATTTTTGACAAGTCAAAAAAATATGTTTTTATTCCGAATAAAATTTGTGAGGGAAAAATTTATTATAGGGGAATGTAACATCTCGAGTTTTTAAAAGAAAACACTATGTTTAATAGTATGCTTGATACAACGCATTTATATTAAATGAACAAATTAATATCAATATTTAATTTGGTAGCTGTTAGAATGGGGGGAATGAAGAGGATTAACAGAATTATGAAAATATAATTCACATGTGTCTAATGACCTGACCCATTTTCCCTAAGCCAGTGCATTTTTTATTACATTGTAATGACTACAATAATATCATACCCTAAAGGAATGAATAATTTAGAATTATTTTTAATCAAGATGCAAACATAAGTTCAACTTTACAACATTAAAAAATTAATTTTAGATAATATATATGACTCTTATATTATCCATACAAGTAATTTATAATATTCACTTTTAAAAACTATGGAATATAAAACATAAGAATGGGTGAGCTCAAATATTCAATAAGGGTAAGTAATTGAACAAAAGATATCATACATATAAATAATAGGCTTTGTGAACAACTAAAAACATATCCCCTTAAAAATATACTTGATCATAATATGGATGGAATGGAAATTGATTATATATGGCCATGTAAATGATTATAAGAGAAAATAATATAACCATTGATATTTTATGAGTCGAATTATCACATGGTTTATTAATTCCTATGAAAATAATGATTGAATGAATAATGTCCGAAATCTGAAACATATTGTTAAAGTCTCAGCCAAGACATCTAAAAATACTAGAGTAATGACACAACAAAAACCCAATTCTGTTTTGTCTCATGAGACCTTCCAATGAATCACGTGGCTATAGTGGGCCTCAACATATTTTTTCTAAGTCCAATGCATTCCTTGTATAAAAGGGGCTAAACATAAACAAAATGAGCATATGATATTACTTTCTCCAATCTGTACAATGAAAACCTAACCATTTTGAGTAGTATGGTGAATGGTATCAAGATAGAATGTCCATAATAAAACTAATAATAAACCATTTAATACAATATTTTAGATGATAAACATAGAATATTAACTTCAAAAATAAAAATTCTTTAATGGAGGTGAGGAAATAGAAAAAAATACTATATAAATTCATCCACAAATTTTATAAGGAAATGTACTTTTAGTTTGAAAAGAAGAGTTGTTTTGGAAGAAAATTTGAATAAAACTAGAAATTAAGTATTTTATATTAATACTTTATTGAATGATTGGTTTTATAAATTTAATTTTATCTTAAAACATATTATTGAGTGAATATTAAAATGGGTAAGAATTTTAGAAGTTCCCTTAAAACGATCGTGTTTATCAGGAATAATGTTTGAAAGATCCTTCTATAACATATAACTCCTCATAATAGAAATAAGGATTCTATTTAGTACAAAAATATCGAACAAAAATAAAATTATGTCTATTAAATAATAATAAATAATAATTTCATTGGGTTATGTAGATAATAAGTGTAGTCTATATGAAAATGGAGGTTCAGGTATGAAATCTTTACCTTATGTCCAAATAAGTTATGTGCATGACCTTAATATCCTTGATAATAAAATTAAATCCATTAATTAGTTAATTTATAACATTATCTACATTTATTTTATTTATTATAATTTTATTATTATCATTTATATCAATTTAAAGAGTTATAAGATACAATTATATTGCATGAGAGCGTTCGATTCCTTTATTTTCAAGATTGGTTTACTTTTAATTTAGTATAATTTTTCATGTGGAATTGGTAAAACACTACAGAATTTATTTTATATGATAGAAATGAACTAATTAAAGATTATATGGTGATATAATTTATTTTTATATATTTTATGAGGTTTATTTATTGGATATAACATTAGTTATAATAATTTAGATTATTTTGGGAATATATCAATTGTTTCGAAATTTCTATGTTGTATGAATTTGGGATTTGTATTTATAATGGTTAAAATACATTGATAAGTTATAATAAATATATTATAGTCTATTAAAACTATAAAAATGTTTTCTCTAACAGTCTTTTTGAAAAAATTGAATAAAAAAACCACATCATCGACGAAGGTTGTAAATTGGCACCACCCAACAGATGAGTTCATTTATAAAATAAAATAGATAGTGAAAAGATATTGATGATTGTTCTTCCATTAACAAAATAATTTTCCAAAATATAAATTATATTGTATTTATCATTATTATTTGGATGGAGGATTTTATTATATAACAATAAACAAAGGAAGGTAAATGAAATTAAAAGAAAAAAGAAGAGGATTTTACCACTTGAGTACTCATCCATGAGAACCTTCTTAAAGGAAGGGGTTTTTGTATTTTCGAATGACCACAATCTTCTAGATGTGTGGACAGACTAGGGAGGCATGTTCAGGATGATCAAGGAGAATATTAATGTCTTAGATGATTGAAAAACTAGGAAGTGGGTGGTGGCTTTTATAGTGCTATAGATGAGAGATTTCGGTATATGTTAGTAATTATATTATAATTTTTCTCAAGACAAGAAATTATATTGATTACACTAACAAAAAATAGTAATAAGTGAATTTGAATTCAAACCAATGGCCATTTACATCATTCATGACTCAATAATTATATAGAAATTCATTTATTTAGAAAATTTCGTAAATTATCAAATATCACTATTCACTAAAAAATCAAGTATTTTTTAATACTCCCAAAAATCCACCATTATAAGTTTTTGATGTGTAAATTTCCAAAATGAGCACCATTTTATGAAAATAATATTTTAAAAAAGATAAATTTAATTTTTTAAAAAAGAATCATTATTTACATGAAAAATAGATATGTTATATTTAAAACTGATTTTATAGTACTTTCAAAAATTAACTGAGGTCTCATAAAATTATCCTAAAATTATAGAAAAAAAATATATTTATTTAGGAATAAATTTTATGAAAATGAATTTTATTTTATATAAAATTATTATTTTAAAATTTTAATTAAATATTTATTACACATAAAAATATCAACACTTATTAATTAATAAAATATTTACTCTCATTTATGTGTTGCCTAATTTTATTTATAAAAACATGGGTGAGTTTCCTATTTAGAAGGGTATATTACAATTTATATGATTATATAACTATTCATTAGGATAAGTTATTATACACCAAAAAATATAAGTTGATACTATTAGACTCCAAATATATTATTGATCGTATTTGTGTTTGTTAATTCATTAAAATACAACTCATAGAAGTTGAAAAATTATGTTTAGCATCTAAGTTATAACTTTATCAGAAAAAAATATTCTTTAGGGGCTTGAGGTTTTATTTATTCTATATTAAATTTATTTGTAAATCCTTAGAGTGTTATATTCTTCCCCTTACAAGAATTTCCTCTTTGAAATTACAAGAATTTTACCTCATCAAAAGATCTAGGTAGTTCTTTATCAAAAGCCCCTCAAGATCCCACATCACCTCTTCAATTTTAGGATTTTTCCATAGTTCCGTTACCGACCATTCATCTAATTCCTCAACACCTTTTTCTTACTGTCAAAAATCTGGATAAGATCTTTATAGTAAGATAAGTCAGGTTCCAATTCTATACCTACTAATGTGAGGTCATGCATTGGGTTTAAAATTTACATTCACAATAATAAGACAATTAGAACATTTTTTATGTTAGATAGGTTTTGTGTCATTTGAAAACAATAATCCCTAGCTCTAATTATCGCCAGAATTTCAAAAGCACCAATGTAAATGGGGCTTAGTTTACCTTTCTTCCCAAATCATATAACACCCTTCCATGGAGATGCTTTTAATAATACATGATCTCACATTTCAAATTCCCTATCCTAAATTTTATTATCACTATATCTACTTTTGATTCTTTTATCACCTCAGATATAGGATCGAATAGTCTTTACCATCAATTTTGTTTCCACCATAAACATTGGTCCCACAAGCTTCATTTCAACAACTTCATCCCAAAATGTTGGTATACGACTTCTATATCCATATAATGATTCATATGGTGCCATTTTAATACATAAATAGAAACTATTATTGTATGAAAAATCAAAAGAAGTTATATAATGGTCTAACATACCTTGAAAATCAAGTCATTATGAACTCTACATTTTTTCTAATGTTTGGACCATCCATTCAAAGTAGCTATCAATTTGAGGGTGAAAGATATACTCAATCGAAGCCTCGAATCTAATGTTTTTTAGAATGTTCATGAATTTTAATGTGAATTTTGGATCATGATCAGACATAATATAGTGATTTTATCCATGATTTTTCACAATTGTTTGATATAGTGTCGTGCAAGGCACTTTAGTAAAAAATCCTCCCTTATAGCGAGGAAATGTGAAATTTTTTTAAGATGATCCAAAATTACACATATTGAATAATTCGTTCTAAGTGTTTTTGGTAATATAGTGGGGAAATATATGGTGATTTAATCCCATTTCTATTTATTAATAGATAGAGGATGCATTACCCCACAAGGATATTGTTGTTCAGCCTTCACTTTTTAAGAGACTAAACATCTTGATACATAATCAGATATTCCCCACATCATGTTGTCCCACAAGAATTGTTTCTTAAAATATCTATACATTTTAGTGGTAATAGGCTGTATAGAGAAATTAGAGCTATGGGAATTACTTAATAACTCTATTTTCATATCGGGTATATAGGGAACACATAGCCTCTTCCCAAATTGGATAAATCCTTCTTTACACACGAAGTCAACAAATTTATGATCATTCAAACCATAAATTTTCTTTTGAATATTCTCATAATTGTATGAAAAGTTTTAGTTCTTTTCAATAAAGATGTTTGGGAATCCAATTTATAAAGTAATGTTGATTAAAATTCATTGATAATTCCAGTATACATCTTTACTAGATCCATGAATACAAGATCCCTAACAATCCTCATTATTTTAAAATTCCTTTATTCTTCTTGTAGAATCCATAAGATTCCATATTTTCCTATACTATGTAGTATTGTCTGAGATAATAATAATTTTTTGAGTAGATAATGCCATCACCATTTCCTAATGTTTAGTTCTTTATATGATAAGATATAATTTAAACTATTCTGATTAGTATATATCTCATAGATTTCCCTATTGAGATAATGTATCCAAATCTTTAATGAAATGATAACTACTTCTAACTCAAGATCAGGAGTTTTATTGTTTTGTTCATTAATTCATAACTAACGTGATGCATAGGTAATAACTTTATCATTTTGTATAGGGTCACAACTATGTCATTTCATTGATAAATCATTGTAGATCATAAATCCACCATTTTCTGGATGGTAGAGTCAGGATCATAGAATTCGATAATCTCTTCTTCAATTCATCAAAACATTATATACATTCCTTTTTCTATAGGATGCTAACCCCTTTATGAGTATGATTGGCCAACGGGTTGTCTAAATGGGTGAAGATACAAACAAAATTCTGATAATAGCCTTCTAAACCAATAACATTATGTACCTCAGTTATGTTTGTTGGAGTAGGACACTCTCGGATACTCATTGTGTTCATAAGATAATCTAAAATTACATTATTAGAGACAATATATCCATGAAAATAAACAACCTCAAGCCAAAATTCAAACTAGCTAAACATCCCATATAACTCATTTCTCATAAGTGTTTTTTTTAATAATACGCAAATGATTCTCATGATCTTCATAGCTTCTAGACTATATTGGGATGTCATTAATAAATACCACAACAATGTCATCATGATATTCCTTGAAAACCATATTCATTCGATCCATGGAAACAAATGGTGCATTAGTCGGTCCAAAAGGAATTATTGTAAACTCATAATACCTATACCTGGTTCGAAATGTTGTCTTTGAAATATATTCCTTCTTCAAATGCAACTAATGATATAAAAATTGAAGGTCAATCTAAGAAAAATATTTGGATCCATCACATTTCTCAAATAAAATACCAATATAATGATGGGGATATTTATTCTATATTGTAATAGAATTTATTTCACTATAGTCAATGAACAACCTCATGGATCTATCATTCATCTTGAAAAAGAGAATAAGGGCTCTCCATAGAGAAACAATAGTGTGGATAAATCATTTATCACTCAATTCCTATAGTTTTTTCTTTATTTACACTAATTCCACTGTGGATATTCTATAATGAGTCTTTGATACAGTCCTGGCACTAGGAAATAAGTGAATAGAAAAATCAATTTCACACTCCTGAGGATTTCCAGGTAAATCCTTTATAAATACATCAATGTATTCATTCAAAATATGTACATCCTCAATTTGAATTTTTCTTTCCTAACTCATTGATGTGGAGTTCTCATCCTACCCTAATAAATTCTCTTAGTAGAGATAGTGGGGTTTAATCTCTATGAGAATCATATGGGGATATTTCACACTAACAAAAATGGATTCTACACCTTCCTCACAAATCCTAATTTCATTCTTATTGCAACATATTTTCACATCACAATTTGAAATCTAATCCAAACCAAGGATTATATAGAAATATACCATAGATATGATGATACAATCAGAAAATAAAGCATATTTATATGCCATAATTGGTACTTCTTGACACATATTTTTTATAATGTGTATTCTCTTAGAAGTGTTGAACAAAAACTCCATTATTATAGAGAATTAAAAATATCTAATTTCTAAATAAAACTATAAATATTTAATAGGAAATTATTATCTAAAATCAAATAATCATTGGCCATGTTTGAGGAAACGATTATAGTACTTGCCACCACATCGTTATGATCATCAACTTCTGTAGTTATGATCATATAATCTTGGAATTTCTCTCATGTCATTCTATGGGAAATGTTTCCTTCAGACTCAAGACTATCATTTGAACAATTTCCCATCTCATCAGAATTTTATAATTTAAATTTTATATCTTATTTATTTCCCTTACAATCTCAAGATTTATTGCCTCTCTTTCCACATTGGTAATATACACTTTTTACTTTTAAGCAATCTGCATGGTGTTTCATCCCATTGGTATCACTTCTTGGGAATGTCACCTTTTTATTATTCCCTTTTCCATTATTGAGTTTTCAGCACTCTTCTTCTCTTTGTTTCCCTAAATGTCATAAGACATAGTGAATTATTACTCATCTTTGGTTGCAAATGAGACTATATAATTGTATAATGATAATGTTTTGGAAACCATATTTCTTTAGAAGAATGGTTTTATACCATCAAAAAATCGATCAATATTGATTTTAACATTGTGTATGAAATTTTTTACATTCCTGGATTACATAATAATGTTAGCTTCAAAATTTGAAACATTATCATCCTCTTTCTTCTGAAAATTTAGAAATTTCCTTTCCATATCCGATCATTGTTTATATGGAAGGTATTTTTATTAGCATATTTTCTTAAAATACAAACTTTCCATATTTTTTTATCTCTTCATCCTCCTTTGTGTTTTGAATTAGTGATAACCATTTATTAGAATCTTCTAATAAATGAAAAAAAATTACATGAAAACCTTCTACCTTTCTTAAATTCCCAAAGTGTGAAAACTCTTCACTTAAAAACTTATCCAATACTCTACTTTGGATGGATTTATAGTCCTATTAAATAATTGAGGCTATTTTTACATAAATAATTCTAGAGTTTCACCACAACATTGTGGTTTAGGGTTATTTATATGGGTACTGTTATTGATTATTACCTGAGTTAGATGTCCTGGTATAGTTATAATTTACTCAACATTGTACACAGCTCCAAAACCAATATCATTATCTTGAATATGGGGTAAATACATACATGGGATATGGGAGTTCATGCGGTTTCCATTCCTTCCAGTAAGCATAATTTCTATGTGATGTCATACACTAGATTAATTTATGAATCATATTTCACAATCGCAAATAGTATAATTATTAACATAAATTTAAATCTTATACATAACAAATCCCATAATCATTAACATAGTTTATTTGAGGAAAAATTTACTTTTAATCCTTCATAATGGCATGTACATTAGATGAGAATTATCTTAATAATAACCCCAATGAGTTTCAAACTAGGTGGGTAGTAAGTCATGTTATTGTTTACCCGGTTACCCTAGGTCAAACCTGAAACACCTTATTAGTGTTGTTGCTCCAACCTAAATTTGTTCTAGAACCATGTCCAATTGCAGTATGCAGTCAAGGAAGTGTTTTCATAGAATATCCACATTAATATAACTTACCAAAATTCTCATAATTTCTTGAATGTTTATCCTCAATGTTTATCAAATGGTTTTTTCTGTAATCTATATTTCATAAATCTAATTTCCATGTTTTATAGAAAACATTCTCTGATATGAACTGTAAAGACATAATCATAGTTACCTAGATCCGGTGACATATTTTATTACATTACCATGACTAAAATAAAGTTATATACCTATATAATTAATAGTTTAGTATAATTGGTAAACAATATACAAACGTAAGTTCAGCATTTGAACGTGAAATGAAATACAGAATAACTAGTCCATATGACTCATATATTACCCTATATGTCATTCATAATATTCATCATCAAAACCTAGTTAATGTAAAACAAAAAAAGGTGAGCTTATATTCTCAGTAATGATAAGTAATATAGTGGATTTTATCAAAAAAATAAACACTAGACATGATTATTAACTAAAAACACATGCCTTTATAAATATACTTGAGCATAACAACATAAAAATGATAGCCGATTAAATATGTCCATATAAATGATCATAAAATAATTAAACATAACCACTGATATTCAATTAGTTGAATGATCACATGTTTTATCAGTTAATAATACCATATTGAGGTAATTAATAATGTTATACATCAAGAAATATATTGTATTTTCCACGACCAAGATGTTAGAAAATACTAGGGTAAAGCCTTGGACAAACCCAATTTCATTTTCTTTAATGAGACATACCGATGCATCGAGGGGATATATAAGTCCTTACATATACATTTCTATGTCCAATTCATTACTAATATGAATGGGTATAAACATAAACAATGATAACTTATGAAATAACTCCCCCAATCGATACAAATAAATAATAACAATTATGATTAATATGGTCAATGGTATCAAGATAGGACATCCACATTCAAAATAATAATATTAAATTTAATATTATATATTAGATGATAGAAATAGGAAATTAAATTCAATAATAAATCAAATTCAATAGTGGTTTTAAAATATTAATGAAATACTCAATATATTTATTATGGTATTTTTGAGAGAGAAAAATGTTTTCCTTTGAAATGAACAAGTTCTTTTAGAAAATTCATTGAAATATAACCAACAAATATTTAATTTTGTTTTTACATGGTCAAATGAGTTGTTTGAAAAACATATCTTTTTCCTAAAATAAATTATAGAGTGAACTTGAAAATCGTGAAAAAATTTAGAATTTCCCTTGAAACACCCTTGTTTATCGAGAAGAATATTTGAAAGATACTTCTAAAACATGTGAATCCCTATGAAAGATAAAAAAAATATTATATTTCGCACAAATATACAGAACATTAAAATGTTATTTTTAAAGAATACATAATAATAAATTATAATTTTATTGGGGTATTTATAGAATAAGAGTAACCTGAATAAAAATAGAGGTTTGGGTTGGAAATTCTTTCCTTATTTCTGAATGAGTTCTGCACATGAACCCTAACATACAAGATAATAAAATTAAATCCATTATTTAGTTAATTGAAAACCATATACACATTTATTTGATTTATTATAATTTTATTATTCTAATTTAAGGAATTTTGATGAGTTATTAGATGAAAATATTTTTCTCAAGGGCAATCGATTCCTTTGATTTAAATACTGGTATTCAGGTATATGAGTATGAATAAACCTGTGGAATTTGTATAATTATCTATAATTGAATATATGTGATACCAATTTACATAAATAAGATTACATTTTGATATAATTGAGTTTTTTATATTGTTTGAGAATGATTTATTGGATATACAAATATTGATAATCATTTAGAATATTTTGGGGCTATATCGATTATTAAGAAGTTATTTTGTTGTATGAATTAGTAATTTCTATATGTACTGGTTACAGAACATTAAATAAGATAAAATACATATATTATATTCATATTAAACTATAAAAATGTATTTCTTGACCAGCCTTGAAGAATAAATTCAATAATGAAACTTCATCATCCGTGAAGGTTGTAAATTGGAACCTCCCAGATGGTGATTTTGTCTATTAAATAAAAAAGATATTGTAAGGGGATTTATGGTGGTTCTTCCATTAACATGGTATAATTCCATAATATAAATGATACTAGAGATATCATGATCATTTTGATAGATAATTTTAGGAGATAACAATAATATAAGAACCTTAAATGAAATTAAAAGGAAAAAAGGAAGAGGAATTTAACTCTTGAGTACTCCTCCTTAAGAACCTCCTTAAGGGAATGGGTTTCAATATTTTGGAAATACCAAGACATCCTGAATGTGGGGAGAGACTTGGGATGGTTATTTTGTTAGAATTTTAAGAATCATCATCTCATAGATGAGTTAATAGAATAATATGTGAGGGGTAGATTTTATAGTGGAGGAGAGGAATTATTTTTGAATATCTTTTTGATTATTTTATAATTTTGCTCCAGAAAGGAAATAGTATTGATTCTGATGACCAAAAATATTAATAAGTCCATTTTAATTGTAAAAAACTCTATTTAATTCATCCATTACGCAATCATGATATATAAATTCATTTATTTATCATATTTTTTAAAATTATTTAATTTCACTATTCAATTAAAATTCATGTATTTGAAAAAAATCCAAAAAAATCACCCTAACAATTTTTTGATATTTATATTTTTAAAATGAAATTTAATGTATAAATTTTATTTTTTTAAAATGGGGATATTATTATATAAAATACAATCGTTATTTTTTTTAAACATATTTTAAATTTTAAATTTAATTTATAGTACTGTAAAAAATTAATTAAGGTCTCATAATATTATTCTAAAATCATTAAAAAAAATATTTATTGATAACATGTTTTGTGAAAATGAATTATATTTTAAATTAATTTATTAATTTAATGTTATAATTAACTATTTATTACTCACAATAATACACATAGTTATTAATTTTTAAAATATACTCTCATTAATGTGGCTCTTATGTTTTATTTATACATACATGGGTGGGGATTATATTCATAAGGGTACATTAATATTCAAAATGGTATGTTATAATTCATAATGATAAGTAAATATTCACCAAAATTGTTTTTCGACCCTATTGGACTCTAAATAACTTACCAATCTCAGCCATATATATCAGTTTTTTGAAATTCAAATTAGAGAAGCAACAAAATTATGTTCAGTGTATATGTTTTAACTATCTCCTTTAAAAAACTGGTTATTTCTCACAGTCTCATTGTTGCATGTATTATATGTATAATTTATTATTAATTCTTTTTGGTGTTAGAACACATTTAAATAATAATTTATTGGTTACCAAATTAATTATAAATGGAAATAAAATCAAATGAATATAAATGTTCTATTTTTTTTATGAAAATTGATTTAAATGTGAATACTTGTGTCAATAAAATAATAAAAACAAAAATTTTCAATTATATTAATGAAATATAAGTTAAATATAATATTTTAAACTCTTCATATATGTTTTATATATATTATACAAGAACAAAATCAATATTAAAAATTAAAACTGTATTTTTCAAAAAATGCAGTTTTTTCATCCTTTAGATGGAGACCTATTTTAAAGAAATTTTTTACACATTTATAGGTTATATTTGAAAAAAATATACTTCTTTTTTGTAATAGGGATATGAAAATTTAATTTTATATTTTTTGTATTTTTATGAAAAATTTTATATATTAATGAATAGTAAAAAATTCATTTAATTCACAACTTCTTTTTCATAAAATTTATTTATATTTTTTTATTATATTTTTAATTTTTTAGGTATAATATGATTATTATTTTTCATTTAATCCAATATAGGTCATTATAATCAATTTCATATAGAAATTTTATATAAAAACTATGTTAACTGTTGAATGTTTTACTTTAAAAACCTTTTATACTATTCCATCAATGGGATTAATTTATAACAAATTTACGAAAAATAGGTTTTTTGAATTTTGAAAAATTTATTCCATATTTACAATCATAATATCCAACTTATTTAAATTGGTCCCTTTTATTTGAGAAATTATACATAGTATCTTTAGAAATAAATTTATTACCACAATTAAGTGTAAATCGGGTAATTAAAGGTAATAATTATATTATAATGATATAAAATTACCCTAAAATATGTATTAATTTAATTTTATTATTTAATTATGACCACACACATCCTTAGGTCTAGTTTTCAACATCCTAGAGCCATATGGATGATTTCAAAGCATTTATAATATTGTATACACTAAAAACTCAAATTTTTACACTTTTTATTTTATCAGGCAATTTTTTTAGTAAGGTGAAATACAAGTAATAACATGTATTAAAAATAACATTTATAAAGATAAAATAATTTCTGAAATCATAGTAATTTATTTTTAATTTTTAGGATAAAACTAATTAAATTAAATGTCGACACCATGATGATGCATTAATTGCTTCATTAATGAAAGAATCAAATAAATGATATTAAAAATTTTATAATAAATAAAATTTTATATAATTAATGTAATCAAAAAAATTTATGAATTTATTCGACAATTTATTGATTTTTTAAAATAGTTGGTTCAATTATCATGATTTCTGGATATTTTATATAAAGTCATGAAATGAATAGTGTCAAAATTGAGACTAATGGTATTCTTAAATATA
The DNA here is from genome assembly GCA_963277665.1 of Viscum album. NCBI lineage: Eukaryota > Viridiplantae > Streptophyta > Magnoliopsida > Santalales > Viscaceae > Viscum > Viscum album. The sequence goes on along the minus strand of OY728142.1, from coordinate 1,253,727,525 downwards.
AAAGATTTTATTAAATGATATAAAATTTATAGAAATGTAATATTCATCCATAAAGATTATATAAGTCTAAAAATATCATTAATTACACTTTAATTGGTAGTTTGGAATGTTATTTAATTATATTGACCCTCAAAGTGTAAATTACTAATTAATACTGTAAGAGTTAAAAGTTGTTAAAATAAAATGATACGGATTAAAATAATATTCAAATATGTCTATTTTTAATTGGATGATTATATTTAGTCCCAAATTCATCCTATATTCTAACTAAATCAATTTTCCCCTTTTTAAATAGAAAATAAATTTTTATTTTTTTGTACTTTTAAAAAATTTATGAGTTCCCCTCCCTAATCCTTAAAAAGGAAACCCATTCATATCTATTAAATTCACGTAATAAAATATTTCTTAGACCAATATATACCCAAAAAATATATAATAATATATACAAACATTATATAGGCTTTAGTTTTGGTATAACACCCTACATATAGGTGATAATGTGTTAATCAAAGGTGATCGTCTGAAAGAAGGTAACACTTTTAATTAAGTGTTTTTAGTTTTTTCATTTTCATATTCCTTCATACATCCTTTTAACATTATTAAAAAATAACTCCAATATCCTCAATAAAATGATGCATTATTATATTAATAACATCAGCTAAATCCTTATGTGATTTCATCAATGGGAAACGAATTAGTCATGTGTGTGTACGTGTGAATTATCACCACCACGAACTAAAAATATTCGTTTTATATAACTGTATCTTAGGAAAATCTATAAAGATGAAATTAATATTCATATGTGATATTAAAATCGTATTTATCAATATAATATAATTATATATCTATTTTGTTCTTATTTTCCATGAACATAAAAATGATAACATCGTTAATGCATATAGGGGAACTATCACCGACACGAAGAGATGTGATTCATTTTAAATAACCACTTCACATAGATAATATAAAGGATTATTTAAATTATTATTTTTATATTATTAAATTATTATCATTATATAAGGTTAAAATAATACTTATCTTATTTCCAATTTGATCATTGAAATATGGAAACGGTACTCATGTGTGTGTGTGTGTGGCTTACCATCTCCATGATTGTAACATTATTCATTTTTCATATCCATATTTACTAGATGGATTTAAAAGTATAATTTTTCTCTTAACATGATTACTATATCATTAATTTTATTATGGGTATTATGGCCTCAGGACAATTTTTGAATATTCACGTCATTCCAATGTCATTTTGAACTTAAGTGTTAAATACCAATAAAACATCTGATTTCAGCAGAAATAATTATGTAAAAAATATAACAAGGAAATAGGTGATATAAAATGAATACTAAACACGTACAAGAATCTTAATAATGTAAATAATTATCCTATGTTTATTATTCAGGATGATAAATAACATACGTGATGAATCAGACTCGAGGTGGGGGATTTTGTCTCAAACTCATTTCCTTCAGGAATTTTCTTAATGATATGCATCTTTATTCTTTTATAAAGTGTATATACATCCAATTTGACAATTATTATCCATATTTCGTATATACTCATGTTATTTACTATTTTATTAAATATCCATCTGGCTTATTATTTTAATGTTTAATGTTATATGAGACACTTTAAATGATTAAATATTTACATAGAAAATATTTTTCACCATGTCATTATTATTGATATTATTTTACACTTATATTATTTAGATATTGAAGGATTTTAGAATTATTTTTTATCAATTTTTTTAATTTGATTAAATTTGTTTCAAAAAGAATATTTTTTTGTTTTGTATACATTTGTTAAAAATGACATAATCAATGTTTTTTAAATATCTATGGATACAACGACTTCTCTGTTATTATAAGAGTCATTTTATATTTCACTTCCTCAATAATCCTTATTGTGGTTAAAAGGAAAATAAATCCCTTATTCATAGATTTTTAAAGTATTTGTATATAGAATATTGTTTTGAATTTTTTTTGATTATTTCAATATCCTGAAATGATTTCATATGATTGCAAATGAAATTTTATGATTAAAATGTTAATGATTGAAATTTTTATGTGTTATCATTATGTAATGGTTATTCAGTATTATTTTAAATGTGTGATACATATAAAGATTATACGAATGGTTTATTTCCATTATAAACCATGGTTGATCCCAACATAGCTTATAAAAATGGGGTTTCCCCATTATAGCTCAAGGGTGGGATAGATTTAGCTATTAGTAAGGGTGATCTCCATTATTGATCTTCAATTCATTGGGTATAGACATTTTTTTTCTAGCTATTCCATTTTTAAGAGTATTATGTATGGAACTCTATCGCATGGTTATTCAATTTAAGTACGATCATGTCCAAAGGTACCTTTATGTGAAATATTATCTTTTTATGGATTTTGTGGCAGTATTATGATTACAAAAAAGTGTAAGAAATGTTTTTAATGGAGTGTATTTACTACTTCTTAAATATAATATTTTTAATATATTATAAAGTATCAATTTTCACATGGTTTCACCTGAATAATAGTTTTTTATTTAACCCTTAGTATGTTTTTTTGTGCTCGTCCCATGTTTTTATATATTTTTTCACATGATTTAAGAGATAATATAGTCAAGGATGGGATCAAGGAGAAGTTATAATGAATAAAAATGAAAATAAACCATGTTTCATTTTTTTTATGTTTTTGATTAATGAATGAAATGCATACTATTGTATGTTTTCACTCTATATTTCATTGGTTTTTTATGTATGATTTATAGAATGATTCCCTAAATATCAAAACTAAAATGATCCCCCAATGTAAATTCTAGTCCAAAAACACAATAATAATTTCTATTTAAGGTCGGGGCCTTACATCTATAACAAATAATAATTTTCATACATAGTTAGTACATGTAAAATAGTATAATGTTAATTAAATAACATATAAAAATGGTCCTAGAATCATATTCATTTATTGTATTTATAAAATGAGAAATATAGACATGTGATTCATAATGCAACTACATCGTCTCGTACTTATTCTATCATCATTAGAACCCATTATTACACAACATTCTTAATATATTTAATTATATATTGGGGAAAATCATAAGAAAATGGTGAGATAAGATGCACAATAAGGGTAATCAAGGGAGAAAAAAATCATTAGGTAATAAAAAAATTTAAATAAATTTTGAAAAAATATCATTCACATCAAAGTCCAAGATTCTATTCCATAGAGAAAATCATAGATGTTCATAAAGGATCAAAGATCATTTTTCCTTAGAGCATAAAATAAGGAACATAATTGGGGGATGCACCTATGTATAAAAAATTATTTCATATTAGACATGGATCTCTTCTAATACCATCATAGAGGAAAAAGTTCCTTACTGAATTAATTTTACTCTCTATTCCATCCCTGTATTGCTGAAATAAGTTTACATTTCATTCCAGTAATATCTATCTCATGAGATACAAATATATATCTGATGTATTAGAGGGAGATAAATTTACAATCCAAAACCTACTTAACCATATATATGTTTTCCACAAAACTATAAATAATTCATCATATCAGAACAAATGGAATGAAATGAGTTTCCTAATAAAAACTCAATCATAAAAAAACCCATTTAAATGAAATTAGTTTAAAAAATATCATTTGATAATTATTATAAGAAAACCATGGGAATATTAGTGATAATATCATTTAAAAATTTCCCTATTAAAGCATATGTAACATAAAATAATATTGATGTAGATGGAAAATAATTTTGAGATATCACTTGAAAATAATTCTGGAGGAAAATATTCTAAATGCATTAAAAATGATTTATTTTCATAAAATGAATCCCAATTTAAAAATAAAAGATCTTTTGTGAAAATAGTATTTTAATAATTTAAGGTAATAATTAATTTATTAAGCCATTAAGAAAGAGAGAACATCTATTAATTCTATATAATTTAAAAAATTATTTTTTATTATCTTGTCATAAAACACCAAAAAAATTTCTTTTCAAATACATTACTAAAAAATCACTCATGGGTAAAAATGAATTTATATTTATTATAAGAATATAAAAAGTATTTTGGGAAATTTTTTTTAAGAAACTTGGAAATGAATATAAATATTTCCCTATAAATACAAATGTATAAACAATCTCAGGTAATAACAAGATTGTGAAATTATCCCATGGAAAGGATTTGATTTCCTTCATACATATATGAATGTCATAAATAATTGTGTATTTAATGATAAAAATTTATTCAAGAACTATATTCATGTTCATGATATCATATATTACCATCTTATATCATCTTATCACCCATTTTTTAAAAATGTTTCTTTGTTATCATTCTTTCTTCTTTTAACTTCTTCATTTACCTAAGCATTTTTTGTTGTATAACTCTCATTTATTCTAAAGTTGATATAGTTATTTAATCTACATAATTATATTAAGGAAACATATAAAATATTTATTAAGTATATACATTTATATATCATTCATTAATGGTGATCAGGTAGAATGAATTATATCGCAGCGTAGAGATGGTAGGTCGTATATAAAAATGATTAACAATATCATTACCTAATTAGTTTTATGGTAAATAAGTTGATGGTATAATTTATTTATAATCAATATAATTATATTATTATAATATATATATCTAGTATTTCGATCATTGAACCCATCCATGTAATTTTTTGTTGAAAAATAGATTACAACACATCGTGGAGATGGTGGGTCATATGCATGAATGTGTGGTGATTTCCTTTTTCATATGTTGTATAAAGGGTAGAATATTTTTCGTAAATAATAATAATAAAATGTAAAAAATTATAGTTCCTTTTAATTATTAGTTTATAATGGAAACAACATGTGTATATGACGTTTAAGATGAAATAATCTTAAATGAGTTGGTAAAGATGATAACCTCTTCGTTGGAAATCGTTTTTTAGATTTCCCTTTAGGGACACTATGATTGTTTTCTATTAAATAATAACACCAATAGAATGTGTCTAGGATTGTTACAAGACAAATTTGGAGGGTTTTATAATGATTTCAGTCACAATGTTTTGTGAATAAGTGAGGAAGGGTGTTCCCTTTTATATTAGAGGTGAAGTGAAATTTTGGAATTTCAAAATATATTATGTTTTTATAAATTCAATCCCAATAAAAATAACTCAAAAAGAGAATTTATTTGTTTCTATTTGGAGAAAAATTGTTTATATCATCACTATATTGAATATATAAAAATTTTATTATTTATTTAAATCATATCATGTTGATTGACCCTTAGTTAACCTATTTTAATTTTACCTTTGGTAACATCTTTTTCAATATTAAATGGTTGTAATTTTATATTTCAATTATTTCAATTTTAAAATAAATTGAAATTTAAAACAATTTGGACTATATTATAAATATTATATATTTTTAAGGATGTTTCATGATTTTAAATATTTTAATAAAATGTTATTTTGATAAAATGTCATTATTGTCCATTTGGACACAATTCATCATTTTGACTTTCAAAAATATCATGATAACAAGTTAACATTGAACCAAATATTTTATTATATCCCGAATAGTTCAAGATATTATATAAATTTTTTTGATCAAATTAACTATATAAAATTATTTTTATTTAAATATTATTAATAAAATTTATTTGATATTTCCATTAAGAAATTAATTACTATTCTAGCATTACGTAATAAGTTAATATACTTATTTCATTACAAAAAAAATAAAAATAAAATAAAATGATGAATATAAATATACTACATTTTATAATAATATTTATAGTCGAATATATATTTTTGGTATCCCTAAATTAAAAATTATATATGATTTAAAACATGAATTTAATATCATTAAATTCTTATTAAATAATATATTATGAATATCATCATCCCATCTAAGGGAAAAAAGTCTACAAATTTTTATCTGGAAAATATTTTTATAAAATTAAAATTATAAATTTATATTAATTCATAACATATATTTTTTCATATGTGGAAGCATATGGGATACTTAAGACAGATAAAGTGACATTTTGTGACATTCTTTGATTTAAATATTATATATGTCATTTTCAGCAAAAAGTGTCAATTAAACAACTGAATTTCTTCCCATATAAATTAAGGGTTTAATTATCATAATTTAATTATTTTTTCCCATATGATTGGGTCATTTTATAATTGTATTATTGACCTAAATTATCCATCATACTCTTTACTCTAGAAAAAATTATTTTAATGGTTACAATTCATATTGTAAAAAATTAAAATGCACCTATTCATAAAATTTAGATATTATGAATCCAAATTTAGCATCAATTATTCAATATAGAAACCTTATAATTTCTAGAATTTATTTTAAAATAAAACTTATAATACACTATGAAAACTATTTTTAAGAAAAATACAATTTTAAAATCTATATATCTTCAATAATATATTAATTTATAAAATCCTTTTCAAAATACATTATTTGATCTTGTAGAGGATTTAAAAGAAAATATAGTTCCCAATAAAAATCATTAATTTTAATATTCCATTAAAATGAATTTTTTAAAGAAAAGCAGATAATTTTGATATTCTGAATTCAAAAATGAAATAATTTTAGTGAAATAATTTTTCCAAGAATAAATATTGAGTTAAAAAAAGATAAAATCATATTTTAAGAAAATTCAATTTTGAAGAATAAATTAATTTTACTAATAATGTTTTGATCATTTTATATGTACTTAATAGTAAATACATATTGAGTTCTAGTTTCATATTTATTTCATAATTTAGTTACTCATTTTTATTCCCTCTAAATTAATGGCTAATTTAAAATAATAGTGTCTCATGTATCATTAAAACATATGGTTGTGTTCCATAAAATATATTGATGAATTACAATAATATAATGGGAAATAATTCCTAAAAATATATGAATGTGTAATGACTCAGAATATCACAAACTTTTTTTATAATTATTTTGTAAAATTCTCCGAACTGGTCTAGAGACAGAGTCTGAATCGGAGGCCAAGTGTTCCTGGCATAGTTCGTTGAAAATTGATGTGTTTCAGCATCATGTACATGATATTTTCTTAAAAAAGTGGAATAACTATTAAATGTATTACTGTATCAAAAATATAATGGAACTGTTGTGTTCAGAGCAGTAGTTTTACAACAGTCAAGCCCTAACATCGGCTAACGTGGGCCAAATGTGAAATATTATTTCTTTAAAAAACTATAAATAAAATAATTATATAAAAATTATTTTATTTTAAAATCATAATAACTGATTAATGAAGAGTCATATTGGAAATCTAATACCCCCATTGAGTTCATAATGTTCCATTTTCACTAGGTGCGACTTAACTATAGTTAGCATGGGACTTCTGTGGAGAAACTTGAAATGGACGTAATCATTGTTAAATAATATAAAGATAAATTACTTTGTGGATACATCAATGATTTCCTTTGAAATAATCATTTTGAATAAATATATGTTTTATCTTTATATCCCGGTGAATTCTGGAGAATTTCTAGGGAGTTCTTGGTGGATTCTCTTTTGGTGAATGATGATTGAATCGTTGATCAATGATCATCGCACAACGAAATCAATGGATCTTTTCAACAATCACTGAACAACTATGTTATTCATCTGTGTCTGAAACCAATGAGGTAGAACGTTATTTTCTATGTTATTTATTTCCCCATTCTTAGAATAAATGATGAACGTGTATCAACCAATGAAAAGGTTAACCTTTATTTCAATCATTCTTACGGGGTGTTCTTGATTAGCATAGATTTAACAGGAGATGAATCTATTTGATTATTTGTTCTTTGTTTATCCTACCAACAATAACTAATTTAGGCCAATATGAATAATGGAAAATATATTTTCTTCATGAATTCATTTTATTTTATTGTCTCCTCTCAATCTCTCTTGTTCTTTTTATGTTCTGCGTGTTCTTGGCATTCCTCACTTTTTATGATTAGATGATTATTGTGTCTCTGTTTCTTGGTGCAGCCGCCCGATATCAATATTTTGGTCCCACACTAAAACAACAGAGGTGCGACGATAAAGTAACAACACAACTATTCTAGGAAAATGGTGCATGGTGGCGCAAAGTATCGATGACTGGAGGGGGAAGCTCCAGCTGGTTTATGTGAGGTGTTCGGTGAATGAAAAGCGCATAAGGGGGCCATGTCATGGCTGATGGTGTTGGTGAGTGCAGGTCCCAGTAGGAGGCCATGACGAAGAGCTGAGACACAAATCAATGTTGCATTAGAGGAACCCATAGTGATGAGGCCACAAGGCAAGTGGTGCACGAGGCCAACTGTGTGTTACATGTAATGTGATAGTGGAAGCATGAGAGTCATGCATTCTAGGGAGACTGTGTGTGGCACAAAAAACCGACCCGCAGAGTGGGTCGTACCAAGTGGGAGGTGAGCTACTCTAGTGGACCTGTGGGACGAGCCGAGTGGGCCAGGCTTGTTTCAGTTGGATTTGACTGGGTGGGGTCAGTTCTAGTCAGCTGGACCGGGCTGGGTCATATGGCAGGTTGGGTTGGACCTAGACTTGACCCAAGTAATGATTTTTTAGTAAAATAGTCGTAACTTTCAAATGGAAGGTTTATTTAAAGAGATACTTGTGGTGAAAGGATCCTTACCATGGTGATTTCCTTTTGATTTGGATTAGTGGGTATTTATCTTGGAACATTATATTTTGAGAGATTCCCATTATTTGTTTCTTAATTATTTATTATGGAAATAAGTCCACATCACTGGATAGTAGTCCCCTCTACAAGTCAATTACCAGATAGAGTTATGGAATACCTCTATGGGAATGGAGTTGTCCTATCACCCGTGATGGAGTATTTTGGGAATTAACATGACCTTAGAGCTGAGAGAGTTATTCCTCCATCTATTAGGTAATATCGATAGAGTTTTTGGTATTCATTGATAAGGATACCCTACATTACGAGCCTTATCAGTGGGGTTTTAGGTATTATCTATGAAGGATCCATTTTATTGTGGGATATTATAGACTGGGTTGTCAGTATTGTCTAGGTGGAATTCCCTCTGAGTATACCTGGATCATTAACCAGTGTGTTCTCTTTGGGAAGAGCCTGAACTAGTAGGACCTATTTACAAGAGTCTCTGATGACTTCACAGCTCAAGGAGTTAGTTATCCCAGAACGGGCATGCCTCAAGCTGAATCCAATGGCTACTGATTGGTTTTGACTTACCTATTTTCATTGTGGACGGTTATGAGTATATCTATATATCCTTGGTATATGTGTTACAGAAGTATACCTTTGTAGATCTGGAATTACTTATTGTTTTTTTTATTATTCATAGTTTTCTTTGTTATATTACTTTAAGGATTATGGGTGTCCTGGTTAGTATTGTTTTACTCACCTCTACATGGTCCTCAACATCACATGTCCTATATTGTGAATATGATTGACACTTTGACGGAGACCTAGGTAGATCATGATGAGGTGGTTATTAGAGAGGATAGACTAATGTGGTGTGCTTCTACGAATTCATAAATCTATCTTACACCTATACTTTTGGTATGTTTTTATGCGGATGAGTTTCGGGAACATGATTATTTACTTTTTCTATATACTTTTTTGAGAGCCTTCATTATGGACCTGTTTACATTCATGTTTCCTATTATTGTACATTGTGGATGATTTTATAGTTTATTCATGCATTTTCTACTTAGTGTTTTTACAATTCAGAATTTTGGACTGGGATTTGTGTGCGTGTGTACATGAACATTGTAAAATTCCTCTAATTTGTGGGATATGCCGACTTGGTGGTAATCAACAACCCATGGCCTATTGGTTATAGGCTTGGGGATGTCATGGAATGGGCCCCTCTTGGATGATTTGTGATAGAATGATATTAGAGGATGTCAGTTCTACTTAAGGACAGAGAGACTATGATGTTGGTTAGGTGAAATAATGATAAAGGTTTTGAGTTCATCTTTCTCTCCAGGGACTCCAGTTTTGGTGTGGCATCTGATGTATCCCAACACCATGACTCTGGACACCTAATATTTGACTCCATACATAAAAATATAGGTTGAAGGTAATTAAGGGTACATGCATCATCTGTGAATGGTTTTTTTCTCATTTCAATCTTAGTCAAATCACTAGATATACACGATTAACTATGATACACCTTGCTTTTTTATAGGATGTATGTGCATAGAAAGTCTGCTAGGATTATATTGCGTGATCCTGAGGATGATCCTTCTAGTGACAAGATGTCAGTACATAGATTTTTAATTGGAGTTATAATCTCCAGTTGGTGCATCAGCCACACCACCACCTATAGTGCATCTCTTGATACCTACATTACAAGAGGGTGAGGAGCGCTGGTTCAGTGTGATCTACATGTTTCAGTAGTAGCAACCCCTTAGTTTCTAAGGTGATACAATGCATAGGTGGATGAGGTCTGGATTTAAGTGGTGATCCATGTTTTCTATCTAGTCATGACACCATCAAATCATATGGAGGTCCTATTATCAATCCTTTTATACAGCTTTTTATTTTGATGGTCGGGTTTAATTACCGAATCTTATGATGAGGGGACTCTTACATGAGAAGAGTTTGAAAACTATTTCAGATAGAATTTCTCACCTTATGGGATCAGGGAAACGTGCATCCTGTAGCCTCTATATCTTCATAATGGTTACATGTTTTTATCTGAGAATTCATCGATGCATACCATGTAACGCCCCGACCCTTGTTACCTAGAGTAGGTTCATTATTACATAACATTGGCATGATGACAAGGAAGTCATTTCTCGAAAGACCGATCATTTTAGTATTATTGGAAACAAGATTCATACATATGATCAACTTTAAAGCTTGAAGAGAAATACAACACAATTATATTTCATTAGTAACATCCAGGCCTCTTTGATTATGCCTGTAGGCCACTCATAACTAACATCTTCCGAACCTGGGAAAATAAAACATAAGAAAGGGGTGATCTCAAACGCTCGGTAAGGGTAATTAATACAGCAGAAAATGACATAAATATTAATCATGGTGAATAATTGAAACCACATTCCTTTACAAATAATAAACATGAATACTTTTATGGAAAAAATATGAGATGAGTAAATAATGCCATAATAAAACATAATAATGGGTATTCTACTATTCGAATGACCACGTGAGCCATCAATATTATTTCCATAATGAGGGAATTTATAATGCCATACATTCTGAACCATTTTTTCAAGGCCTCGAACAAGACATATAAAAATGATTAAGGCCTCGGCCAAAACCATAAATCAAATTGGGAAAGGTCCTCTGCCAATTCCACGTCTATTTGTCTCATTAGACCTAGTGATGCATCGAGGAGCTCTAGAGGGCTCCACCCTTCACATACAAAGTCCAATACATTCCTAATATGAAAAGGTTTAAACATATTATAAACATTCATATTAAAAATAGAATATGAATGTTCAACACATTAACCATAAATCATTAATGGTATAAAAATAGAACATACACAGTCAAACGTATCTCAAAACATTCAATAAAATATGGATGTTTTGTATCATAATAAATCATCTCCAAATAAACTTAAAATCCATCAAAGGATGTTGACATATATGAAATAAAAACTACTTTTAGAGAAATATATATCTTTCTATTTTAAAATCATTTAAGAGTCATATAATTGTAAAATAAAACATTTACTTTGAAAATATTCTTATAATCTTGTATGGGAGGTTTCAACGAAAGAATGATTTGGAAAACGACAGAAAGATATATTTCTCTAAAAAGTGTTTTGATTTCATCTATGTCAACATCCTTTTATGGATTTTTAAAAGTAAAAAAGGGTATAAATGACTTTAACCCATAGTCTGTAAAATAGTAAGGTTGGTTTGAAATACATTTTTATGAAACATGGATGTGGATGATAAAGAGGTCCTCGCAGATAATTACGTATAAACAACCTCGGATATTGAAGAGATTGTGAAATAAACCCTTACCTTGTACTTTTACTTGGTTGAGGGTAGGTTAAACACCTGTATAATGGTGAAATAATTTATATTGAATTATAAAAGAATCATATACATTAATATGCTATCATATATGATCTTTTAACATTTCTTTGTTAATAATATCTTAGTATTGTCCTCGTTTCGGGTGTTAACTTACTAAATTTATTTTATATTTTTTGTTACATAAGTCATGTATGTTATGGGTAGGTTGTATCTTATTCATATCCAGAATGATATAAAGTCCTTAAAAATTATTTTTAAACATCAAATAATATTTAGACTTGAATGGATACGATGGGGAATGAATCTCATCGCGTTCGTGGAGACGGTAGTCCGTATGTACGCATGAGTGACAATATCATTCTTCTGATATTAAGAAAATATATAATTGGATGGTATATCATATATTCAGAATCATCATCATGTTATATTTATTATTTACATGAATTACACATCATTATTATACCCATCCAAATAATAATGTTTTGAATAACAATTACACCACGACGTGAAGACGGTAGGTCGTATGTACGCACGTATGGTGACATGTCACTGAAAGGATGGATATAATACTAAATATGGTTGTACCATATATATAATAACATCACATTATATATAAGATACTTATGGTATTATTTTATAATGGAAACACAAATGAAAGAAGAAGTTAATGAAGAAATGAACATTAAAAAGGGTGGTAAAAACATTACCTCTTCATCTGGTTCTTCCATTTGATTTGATCAAAAGGGATCCATAGGTTTTCTTTCTGACTAAAATAAGGCCTCTATGAATAATGTAGGATTGTTGAGATGGTATTTTTTTTGAGTTTTGCCGATCCAAAAGGCTTTTAAGGTATGAATAATTGGTTATAAGTGGTATCCTTTTAGAAGGGGGAGGTGGGGCTCTTTAGGAAAAACATAAAGTATTAATTTATAATAAATTCATATTCAATTTCTAATGCCTAAAAAGTTGATTATTCAAAGTATAAAGTGGGTATGGGTCTAAACCCTTTCATCTAATAGATTTTAGATAGGATAGGGTCACTAAATTAACCTTATCAATTATATTTAACTCTTAGTTAAATAGTTTGACATTTATCATGTATCTTTGTATTTTTATATTATATGGTTAATAAACATACCATATACATACAAGATAACCCCAATTGGTTGCTTAATGATACACCTATCAATATATAAGTCTCTTGGCCACACCATTGATTTTTGGGAATTGAATATCAATTAATAATATAATATTTGTTTTAAAAACTCTATCATGTCAATTTTGACACTATCTCGTATTTGATTTTTGTGAAAATAATAACAGCATTATTACTTAGAAAAAACATAATTATTTCAATAATAACATTTCATATTAACCTATAAAATTAGTGTATTTCATAAAAATCCTAAAATTACATTTATTAGGGTATTTATATTATCAATTATTTTAATATTTCATTAATTATGTAATTATTTCATCACCATTGTGTCATAAATAAATTAAATTATTTAATGTCTAAAAATTATAAATAAAATTCCATTATGTAGGAACATATTTTATCTTTCTAATGAATATTTATAATCGAATTTATCTTGTGTATAACCTTATATTAAAAATGTTTTATTTAATAATTGTTGATTTTAACTCTTTTAACTCTTCCTAGAATTAAATAATAATAAATGTCATAATCTAATTAAAGTTGAAGTAAATGATAATTTTTAATACTAAGGTTGTTTCTGATCGAGAAACAATTGTCCAATAGAATTTTGACATGTATTAGGGTAATATTAATATCATTTTACCCTTAATTACCCTATTTACTTTTAACTGTGGTAAATAAAAGTAATATGTTACTATTGACCAAAAATTATTTTAATCTTATTGAAAAATATTTTACTCCTTGATATTAACCATGTCTCTCATATTTTCGAAATTCCACTCACAAAAGCAGAAAAATTAACTTTAATGTGAATTTCCAAATTCACCTAGGAGGTGGGTAAAAGACGGTGAAAAGTTCAATAAAATTTTTATATATCTAAAATTATTCTAAACTAACTCCAATGAATTAAATTGAACTTATATATGTATTATGTATCTATTTTGACCTTAATTAAATTTAAATAAAATAAAAAATTATTTAAAAAAAATTCAGTTTTAAACTATAACTGAGTGTTTTTTCACTATTCATCAAAAATTGATGTTTTTTGAAAAATACCAAAAATTTACCCCAAGATAATTTTGATATCCCAAATTAAATAATGATGTCTATTTTACCAAATTAAAAACATAGAAATTTCATTTAAAATTAATTCCCACTGTCAAAACAAAAAGCGTGTTTTTAAAAAACAATAACTATCAAAAGATTGACACTTATATTTGTTCGTTTTAACTGTGAAATTACGTCAAATGTTCAAAATTGGATTATATGGTAAAAATATACTCTAAATTTAATTTAAAACCACTCAAATTCATAATTTATCACTATTAATTATTTCGATTAAAAAAGTTGTTTTTAATTAAAATTTAGTAATTTTGACTATTCATCCAAATATGAAAGTTTTTAGAAAAATACCAAAAATTCACCATAAGATAATTTAGATATTCCAAATAAAAACGAAGTCCATTTTGAAAGATAAAATGTGTAAAATTTCAAAAAGTGGGAATTACTATTCATAACGGCTAGTTTGATTGGTTGTGGTGTGTGTTAGAACTCGAAGTTGCGTACAACACACGCAAAAGTATTTTTCAAAGAGAAGCATATCGTGGAAGAATGGAGTGTTAAATTCTCCACTCCTTCGATAAATTTCATTCTCACATTTTATTATCGGTATTGGAAACCTGGGGTTGACATTTCAAAATATCTTAGTTGGAATCCCACATCGAAAAATGGATTAATGAGGCCTCAATTTAAAATAAAGAGTGGTAAGTATGAAGGTTACCGAAAATAACACAAACTATGGTTCCATGTAGGAAAATATGGATATGGATGAGAAATATATCCATCAATATTTGATGGAGGGTGGTAGAGAACATAGCTATGATAAGGCCAATATTCCTAAAGCCATAAATTTGTGATGGTCTAAGGTATCATCTAGGACACTATTTTTGTTCTAGGTTCCTTTTCTTAATGTTGAGGAATTTATTTATGAGATTAGATAAGATCATAAGGAGATATGCATACATTATAATTAGAGTTTTATCCATTAAAAAATTTCCACCACAAACTCATCTTTCACCCTAAAACATAATACAACTCAAAAATACTCTATTTATCCTAATCGTATAGGGTTCTGAATATAATAAAATTATAATTCACATATAAGACCCTTTAAAAAAAGAAACTACATTATACCATCCAGGAACTTCACATAGTCCAGTGGTAGGTGATAAGTCCCAATTTTACTATGGTTGTGGGTTCGATTCCCGTAGCTTTGTCTGACACGACGGGTCATCACATGGTCTGCGTGTTGTCCCTTTATAAAAATCCAAAAATAACCTTTCAAACTCAATCCATTCCAACCTTTAGACTTATCCAAAATAATTCTATCCAAACTCACAGTACAAAATTTATAAGTATGTTAAAAACAATAGATGTCCTTTTTACCATGTAATAACATGTGAACACCTTCATCATGTATTATTTTAAAACATGGTAACATCATTAATTACCATAAAACCTTATTGATTACATTCATGCTCCTTTATTCTTTATAGAATACTGGATATACCCATTCTATCCAAAAATGTTGTAAACTCCAACAATGACAAATCATTAATTAGTTTCAAGGTAGTTAAGAATATCCAATATAATTTATTCAAATCAACCATCTCTTATTCCAAAATCACTACCACATTATCGAGACCATTTTAAGGATTACCATTCCTTCAACCACGTAATTTCCAAAAAATTTATCTCATTGTAGATTCACTTTTCTAAGTACCATAAAATCTCTTATCCTCAATGAAATGGTACTGTAGTACAATCCTTATTTATCTCCATAATTCATTTAACCAGTATATTGTTGATACAACACTCAAATGAAATAATCCTATAATAACAACATAAGAACCCTAGTCATTCTTCTTTATCTGAGGTAGTATTATAACTTGATTATTATGCAATATCATCATTTGGGGCTCACTCTGACAATTTTTACATTGGTTCGCGTAGTTTCCCAACTTTTTACAGATGAAGCATTGAACATTTGAAACCTTACTATGACCCTTTCAGTCACATACTTGGTGTCCTTTTTTCTCCACACTTATGACAAACTCACATTCCCTTCAGGCAAGTTCCAGGGTGTTTCTTCCCACAATTATCACATATGGTAAAATTATAGGAAGACCTCTAGGATTAATGGAGGATAGTTGAGAGGATATTTAGGCAGAGGTTGGATGACCCAAAAGGCTATGATGGTATGAAGAATTGGCTAGAAGTGGTGTCCATTTATAAGGGGGAGGAGGGGCTCTTTTGAAAAAACATAAAGTATTAATTTATAATAACCTCATATTAGGTTTCTAATATATCCAAAGTGGATTATTAAAATTATAATGTGGGGATGGGTCGAAATCCATTAAAACAATAGATCTTAGAAAGGATTGGATCACTAAATTAATCTTATCATTTATATTTAACTCTTAGTTAAATAGTTTGAGATTTACCTTGTCCCTTTGTATTTCTATATTATATGGTAACTAAACATACCATATACATCCATGAGAAACCCAATTGGTTAATTAATGATACCCCTATCATTAAATAAGTCTCTTGGCCGAAACATAGATTTTTTGGAATTGAATATCAATTAATAATATAATATTTTTTTAAAAAATTATTTTATGTCAGTTTTGACACTATTTGGTATTTGATTTTTTTGAATATCTAAACAGCATTATTACTTCTAAAAAACATAATTAAATAAATACTAAAATGTCATATTAACCTATAAAATAAGTTTAATTCCTAAAAAAGTCTCAAATTACATTTATTTGGGTATTTATATTATCAATTATTTTGATATTTCATTAATTAGGTAATTACTGCATCACCATTGTGTCATAAATAAATTAAATTATTTAATGTAAAAAAATTATAAATAAAATAAAATTATGTAGAAAATATTTTTAGATTTCTAATGAATATTTATAATTGAATTTATCCTATGTGTAACTCTATATTAAAAATGTTTTAGTTAATAATCATTAAATTTAACTCATTTAACTCTTCTTTGAATTAAGTAATAATAAATGCCCTAATCTAATTCAATTTGACCTAAATGTTAATATTTTATTCCTAAGATAGTTTTTGGTCGAGATACACAAGTCCAATTTAATTAGGACATTTTTTAGGGTAATATTGATATCATTTTTACCCTTAAATACCCTATTTACTTTTAACCGTGGTAAATAAAAGTAAAAAGTTACTATTCACCAAAAATTTTATTTTTCTTATTGAACCACATTTTACATCTTCATATTCACCGTTTCTCTCATATTTTCGAAATTCCACTCACAAAAGTGAAAAAATTACGTTTTATTTAAATTTCCAAATTCTCATAGGAGGAGGGTAAAAGACGGTGAAAAGTTCAATAAAATTTTTATATATCTAATATTATTCTAAACTAACTACAATGAATTGAAGTGAACTAATATATGTATTATTTATCTATTTTGAACATACTTTAATTTAAATAAACTAAATAATTATTTAAATAAAAAATTGTTTTTAAACTATAACTCAGTGTTTTTTCAATATTCATCAAAAATTGAATGTTTTCAGAAAAATACCAAAAATATACCCTAAGATAATTTTAATCTTACGAATTCAATAATGAAGTCTATTTTACCAAATTCAAAACATAGAAGTTTCATTTAAAATTAATTCTCGTTCTCAAAACAAAATGCGTGTTTTTAAGAAATAATAACTATCAAAAGATTGACACTTGTCTGTGTCCGGTTTAAATGTAAAATTGTGTCCAATGACCAACATTGGATTAATTGATAAAAATATATTCTAAATATAATTTAAAACTACTCAAATTCATAATTTATCACTATTAATTATTTCGATTAAAAAAGTTGTTTCTAATTAAAATTTATTAATTTTCACTATTCATCAAAATATAAAAGTTTTCAGAAAAGTACCAAAAATTCACCCTAAGATAATTTCAATATTCCAAATCAAAAATGAGGTACATTTTTAAAGATAAAATGTATAAAATTTCAAAAAGTTGGTTTTACTATTCATAATGGCTCGTTTGATCAGTTGTGGTGTGTGTTAGAACTCGAAGTTGCGTATAACAGACACAACTGTATTATTCAAAGAGAAGAATATCGTGAAATCTTGGGGTGTTAAATTCTCCAATCCTTAAATAAATTGTATCCCCAAAATTTATTCTCAGTATTGGAAACCTGGGGTTGACATTTCAAAATATCATAGTTGAAATCCCACATCGAAAAATGGATCAATGATGCCTCTATTAAAAAATATAGTGGTAAGTATGAAGGTTACAAAAAATAACAGAAACTAGGGTTCCATGTAAGAAAATATGGATTTGGAAGAGAAATCTAACCATCAATATCTGATGGAGAGTGGTATAGAACATGGCTATGAAAAGGCCAACATTCCCAAATCCAAAAAGTTGTGATAGTCTAAGGTACCATCTAGGACAACATTTTTGTTCTAAGTTCTTTTTCTTAATGTTGAGGAATTTATTTATGAGATTGGATAATATCATAATGAGATATACTTACATTATAATAAGAGTTTTATCCATTAATAAATTTCTACAACAAACACATCTTTCTCCCCAAAACGTAATACAACTCAAAAATACTTTTTTTATCCTAATCATATAGGGTTCAAAATATAATTAATTTATAATTCACATATCAGACCCTTTAAAAAAGAAACTACATTATACCATCCAGGAACTTCCTGAAGTCTAGTGGTACTGCATAAATCCCAATTGCACTATGGTTATGGGTTCGATTCCCGTAGCTTTGTCTGATGCGACGGGTTGTCACACGGTCTACATGTTGTCCTTTTATAAAAATCCAAAAATAACCTTTCAAACTTAATCAATTCCAACCTTTAGACTTATCCAAAATAATTATATCCAAACTCATAGTCCAAAATTTATATGGGAGTTAAACAAAATGGAGTTCCTTTTTTCCATGTAATAACATGTGAACACCTTCATCATGTATTATTTTAAAACATGGTAAAATCCTGAATTACCATAAAACCTTATTGATTACATTCATGCTCCCTTGTTGTTTATAGAATACTAGATATACATGTTCTATCCAAAAATGTTGTAAACTCCAACAATGACAAATCATTAATCAGTTTTAAGGTAGTTAAGAATATCCAATATAATTTATTCAAATCAACCATCTCTTATTCAAAAATCACTAACACATTATCAGGACCATTTTAAGGATTAGCTTTCCTTCAACCATGTAATTTCGAAAAATATTAACTCGTTGTAGATTCATTTTTCTTAGTACCATAAAATCTCAAATCATCAATAAAATAGTACTGCAGTACAATCCTTATTTATCTCTATAATTCATATAACCAGTATATTGTTGATACAACACTCAAATGAAATAATCCTATAATAACAACATAAGAACACTAGTCATTCTTCTTCATCTAAGGTAGTATCATAACTTGATTATTATCCAATATCATCATTTTTGGATTACTCTGATGATTAGGACATTGGTTTGCGTAGTGTCCCAACTTTTTACAGAGGAAGAATTGATCATTTGAAACATTTTTCTGACCCTTGCACTCACGTACTAGGTGTCCTTTTTCTCCACACTAATAACAAACTTCGATTCCATTCAGGAATGTTCCAGGGCTTTTTTTCCCACTATTATCACATATGGGAAAATTTTTATTTTCCCTCTTCCCTTTATCCATCTTTATCTCTTCCATCCTTTTCTTCTCTTGCTTCCCTTTAAAGCCATAGGGCTCACAGAATTCTTCATTTATCTTATTATCACATGATACTATTTCTTCATATGATGATAAAACATGAGAGAGTATTTCCCTTCTAAATATTGTCTTAATACCATGGAAGATATGATCCTTCTTACCCTTTGGATCATATTTATTTTTGAAGCTCACATTCCTTCCACTGGGCACCATTTCTATACATTGACATACACTAGGTTCGTTTATGAATGGAAATGAATAATTCCAAACTTGTAAAATACGTAACGTAAATTGAATAGTTTATGGTTATAACCCATAATCATAAAAAATGTTTTCATTGAAGAATTATATACTCATAAACCCTTCATAATGGATTGTAATGAAACATAGAATTATCCTAAGCATATCTCCCGGGAGTGTCGTAACCAAAAGTGCAGCAAGGCCCGTTGTCGTGCACCATTTCCCATTTGAGTCTAGCTCAAAGCGGTGTTTTCGGGTTTTACCCCTAGGTACATATGTGCTAGATCCACCTCTACCTGCTCGTATCCAGACATGGATGTATTTCATAGAAAACTCACAAAATCTTGACAATAAAAAAATTCTAGAAAGTTCTTCTATACTAATCCTCAATGTCTTTCTTAGGGCTATGTGTTCTAATCATAGTTAATCTAAATGTCGTTCCCAAGGGTTGTACTAAACTATCTCTAATACCAACTGTAACGCCTCGACCCTAGTTACCCAGAGTCAGTGCATTTATACATAACATTGTCATGATAACAAAGAAATCATGTCTTTAAAGACTGATCAGTTTAGTATTATTGGAAAAAAGATTCATACATATGTTCAACTTTACAGCTTGAAGATAAATACAACACAAATATATTTCATTAGAAACATCCAAGTCTCCTAGATTATGCCTGCAGGTCACTCATAACTAACTTCTTCATATCCTGATAAAATGAAGAATAAGAATGGGGTGAGCCCGAACACTCAGTAAGGGTAAGTAATACATCAGAAAATGACATAAATAATAGAATGGTGAATAATTGACACCACATTCCTTTACCAATAATAAACATGAATACTATTATGGAAAGAATATAAGTTGTGTAAATAATTCCATAATAAATAAAATCATGGGTATTCTACTAGTCTAATTACCATATGAACCAAAAATATAATTTCCATGATGAGGGAATGTATAATGCCGAAAATTCTGAAACATGTTGTCAAGTCCTCAGCCATGACGTCAAAAAATGATTAAGGCCTCGGCCAGAACCATAAATCAAATTGGGAAAGGGCGACAACCAATTCAACATCTACTTTTCTCACAAGACCTACTAATGCATCTAGGAGCTATAGCGGGCTCCAACCATCACTTACTAAGTCCAATACATTCATCATATGAAAATGTTTAAACATATCATAAACATTCATATTAAAACTAGAATTCGAAATGTCAATACTTTAACCATAAATCATGAATGGTATAAAAATATCACATCCACTGTCAAACATATCACAAAACCTTCAATACAATATGGATGTTTTTTATCATAATAAATCCACTCCAAATAAACTAAAAATCCATCAATGGATGTTGACATAGATGAAATCAAAACTCTTTTTAGAGAAATATCTCTTTATATTTTTAAATCATTTAAGAGTCACATAATTATAAAATAAAACATTTAATTTGAAAATATTCTTATAATCTTGTAAGGGACGCTTCTAATAGTTTATAATGGTAGAAAATAACCGCACCCGCCGTATAAGTTAAAAAAATCATTCTTACCTTAATTTTTTTTTTAAAAGGTTAATAAGTACCTTGTTTGGAAAAAGGACATAAAGATTCCTTTATAAACTTCTAATAAAAAGTCAAACAAGGGTATAAATTACTGTAACCCATAGTCTATAAAATGATAAGAATGATTTGAAATACATTTTTAAGAAACATGGATGTGGATGATAAAGAGGTCCCAGTAGATAATTATGTATAAACAACCATAGATAATGAAGAGATTGTGAAATAAACACTGACCTTATACTTTTCCTTGGATGAGGGTAGTTTAATATCATTTATAATGGTGAAATAATTTTTATTAAATTATACAAGAATAATATACAATAATATGATATCACATATGATCTTTTAACATTTCTTTGTTTATAATATCTTACTATTATCGTCGTTTCAGGTGTCAACTTACTCATTTTATTTTATATGTTTTGTTACATAAGTCGTGTTTTTTATGGATAGTTTGTATCTTATTCATATCCATAATGATATCAAGTCCTTAAAAATTATTTTTATTCATCAAATGATTGTTCTACTTGAATGTATACGATGGGGAATGAATCTCATCGCGTTCGTGGAGACGGTTGTCCGTACGTACGCACGAGCGACAATATCATTATTTTTATATTAAAATAATATATAATTGGATAGAATATCATATATACAGAATCATTATCAGGTTATATTTATTATTTACATGAATTACACATCATTATTATACCCATCCAAATAATAATGTATTGAATAACAATTACACCACGACGTTGAGACGATAGGCCGTACGTACGCATGTATGGTGACATGTCATTCAAAGCATGGATAGAATACTGAATATGGTTGTACCGTATTTATAATAAAATAAAAGTATATAAAAGATACTGGAGTTATTATTTTATAATGGAAACAACAATGAATGATGAAGTTGAAGAAGAAAGGAACTTGAAAAAGGGTGGTGAAAACATTACCACTTCTTCGGGTTCTTCCTTTTGATTTGTCAAAAGGGATCTATAGGATGGATTTCTAACTAAATGAAGACCTCCAGGATTAAGGGAGGATAGTATATAGGGTATTTGGGAAGAGGTTGGCCGAACCAAAAGGTTTTGAAGGTATGGAGAATTGGTTAGAAGTTGAGTCCTTTTATAAGGGGGGGGGGAGGGGATCTTTAGAAAAAACATAAAGTATTAATTTATAATAATTTTTTATTCGGTTTTAATAACTCAAAAGTGTATTATTCAAAGTATAAGGTGGGGATGGTCAAAATACTTTCATCCAATAAATATTAGAGAGTTTTTGGTCCATAATTAACCTTATCATTTATATTAAACTCTTAGTTAAATAGTTTGACATTTACGATGTCACTTTGTATTTTTATATTATATAGTTAATAAACATATAATATGCTTCCAAGAGAACCCCAAGTGGTTCATTAATGATACACCTATCATTATATATGTATCATGGCCGAACAATAGATTTTTAGGAATTTAATATCAATTAATAATATAATATTTGTTTTAAAAACTATTTTATGTAAATTTTGACACTATTTGGTATTTAAATTTTTTGAATATCATAACAGCATGATTACTTCTAAAAAACATAATTAAATAAATACAAACATGTCATACTAACCTATAAAATTAGTGTAATTCATAAAAAGTCTCAAATTACATTTATTTGGGTATTTATATTATCAATTATTTTAATATTTCATTAATTAGTTAATTACTTCATCACCAATGTGTCATAAATAAATTAAATTATTTAATGTCTAAAAATTATAAATAAAATACAATTGTGTAGGAAAAATATTTATATTTGTAATTAATATTTATAATATAATTTATCATATCTATAAACCTATATTAAAAATGTTTTATTTATTAAACATTGATTTTAACTCTTTTAACTCTTCTTTGATTTAAATAATAATAAATTTCTTAATCTAATAAAAGTGGACCTAAATGATAATTTTCTTCCTATGGTTGTTTTTGGTTGAGATACACTTGTACAATAGAATTAAGACATGTGTTATGGTAATATTAATATCATTTTTACACTTAATTACCCTATTTAATTTTAACCTTGGTAAATAAAAGTAAGAAGTTACTATTAACCAAAAATTATTTCTATCTTATTGAACCACATTTTACATCTTTATATTCACTGTGTCACTCGGAATTTCAAAATTTCACTCATAGAAGTGGTAAAATTAAGATTTATGTGAATTTTTAAATTCTCCTAGGAGGTGGGTAAAAGACGGTGAAATGTTGAATAAAATTTTTATATATCTAAAATTATTCTAAACTAACTCCAATTAAGTAAATTGAACTTATATATGTATTATATAACTATTTTGACCTTCATTAAATTTAAATAAAATAATTAATTATTTAAAAAAATTTCGGTTTTAAACTATAACTCGGTGTTTTTTCACTATTGATCAAAAATTGAATGTTTTTAGAAAAAACCAAAAAATTACCCTAAGCTAATTTTGATATTCTGAATTAAATAATGAAGTATATTTTACCAAATTCAAAACATAAAAGTTTCATTTAAAATTAATTTCTGCTGTCAAAACAAAAACCCGTGTTTTTAAGAAACAATAACTATCAAAAGATTGACATTTGTTTATGTCCTGTTTAAATTTGAAATTATGTCCAATGAAAAACATTGGATTAAATGGTAAAATTATATTTTAAATATAATTTAAAACCACTCAAATTCATAATTTTTCACTACTAATTATTTCGATTAAAAAAGTTGTTTTTAATTAAAATTTAGTAATTTTCACTATTCATCAAAATATGAAAGTTGTCAGAAAAGTACCAAAAAATCACCCTAAGATAATTTTGTTATTCCAAATCAAAAACGAAGTCCATTTTGAATGATAAAATGTATAAAATTTCAAAAGGTGGGTATTACTATTCATAACAGCTAGTTTGATTGGATGTGGTGTGTGTTAGAACGTGAAGTTGCGTACAACACACACTATTGTCTTATTCAAAGAGAAGAATATCATGGAAGCTTGGGGAGTTACACACCAAAAATTCTTGGTACTCAGTTTATATGATACACAATAGTTACTTCTGGTCTCAGACCATAGAGAGAGGTATGTGTTGGGACATATGAGACAATTTTTATCCTTTGGGTGTTCCTACCTATGCCGGGTTTATAGAGAGATCTCTGGCGATTGGGTGTTCTATATCTAGATTGATAGAGCCTTTAGCAGTCATCAATAAGCTTGAAGGCATATATACCTTGTCACTATGTAGTTGAAAACACTCATCATGATCTAAGATAGTAAGATGATTATATAGGTGACCTAAAGCCATCTTTATATGGCCATGTATAGTCTATGTTACTCATATCATGGTTGGGGACATCTGGCATGGGATTGCATGACATGTCTTACAGTTGATTAAGAGATGGTCGAGGGACCACAGAGGCGGAGACAACGATTGGAGTAGGTAGATACGAAGGGTACTGGACATTGAAGAAAATCATGGAGTGTTCTACATATTGGTTTATGATTCTATATATTATAAAAACCACCACAAAGTGATCCACAATAGGCATAGTGAGATAGTGGAAAGGGATGATTCCATATTTCAATGATAGAGACTTATAACCCTGAGGCTCCAAGGATGATACATGGTATGATCTATGTATTTTTCACCTTAGATATAATATTAATAGGCATATTTATTCGTCATTTTTTTCTTTCCATGAATCTTTTCTGAGACTCGATAATTCTGGTGGAACCGTTGACTCGAACCTTGCATTTATAGACTCTTGTTGGAGGGGATTTGATTATCAAACATGGGTGGAAATAGTGTGACCTTTCCCTTGGTGGTGAGAGTTTTGGTTGGAATTTCATAGTAGTGGTATCAAGGCCTTACAAAATCATTGTCAGTATGGATTGGTTATCTATATTCAATGCTCATATTCACTAATTTAGGCACAGACTGTGGTGTGTCTGTAGCGATGGGCCAAGATTCAATTTTTTGGAGAAATGTGAATGCATGCTGCATTGGATGGAATTAATCGTGTTAGGGTGAAGTTGATTCCCCTCAAATTGAATAGCCTCACCCTCAGTGGAGTGGATGATAGTACTCCCCAATTTCTTGTGGTGGTGGCGGAGTATGAATAAGTATTTCCCAAGGATGTCCTCATATTACCTCCAGAAAGGAAGGTATACTTCTACATTGATCAATGCCCTTATATGGAACAGATACATAATCCTACATATCAGATGGCTCCCATAGATCTTTGTCAGTTGAGGGTACAATTTGAGGACTTATAGAGGAAGATCTTCATGAGACATATTGTTTCTCCCTAGGAATCCCTAGTTTTATTTTCCAATATGGCATATTTGAGCTTGAGGTTATGTGTGGACTTCCGGTGCCTGGATCAGGTGATCGTGAAGTATAATTATCCACTACCAAGGATCTACGACCCATTCGATCAGTAGAAGGGAGCGAGGTGGTTCTAAAAGATTGACATCAAATATGGATATCAACAACATTGTGTACGGAATGAGGATGTCCTAAAGATAAACTTTAGATTTAATTATTACCACTATGAGTACATGGGGATTCTTTTTTGGTACGATGAATTCCCCAGTAGGGTTCATGGGACTCATGAATCAGATCATCTAGAATTTCGTAGACTAGTTCATGGTGGTCTTCAATGATTATATCATAGTAGACTCTATGTCTGAGGAGGAGAACGTGATACACTTGAGGCTCCTTCTAGACACACTCTAATAGCACCAGCATTATGGGAATCTATTGAAGTGTCAGTTCAAGATTTATGTGGTCGACATTCTAGGACACGTCATTATAGAGGCTAGAGTTGTAGTGGATCTGGTGAATATTAAAGCAGTTATTTCTTGGGATCCACCCAAGAGTGTTATTTAGGTGGAGAGTTTTCTAGGTTTGTTTTGTTACTATTGTAGGTTTTTACTCATTATTTTTTAGAGTAGAAACACCATTGATATCATTGACAAGAATGGGGAAGCACTTATTATAGAAAAAGATGTTCTAATATCCATTTCAGGAGTTGAGTTAGAGGTTGATGAGCTCTCCCATTATATGATTTCCATAAATGGTGTTAGGTACATAGTGTTTTTCGATGCATTAGAGATAAATCATGGTTGTGTCCTGATAAAGGAGAAAGAAATTATTTCATATGGTTCGCGCTAGTTGAGACAACATGAACATAACTACATGTCCCATGATCTTGAGCTATGAGGCAGTAGTATTCATAATGAATAAGTGGAGACACTGCCTAATGGGTGAGTGGTTTATCAAATAATCTAACCACAAGAGTCTCAAGTATATATTCCCTCAAAAGGAACCAAACATGAGATAGAGGTGATGAATAGAGTTTCTATAGTATAATGAATTTAAGATTTCCAATACTCCTATGAAAGGGAATGTGGTTTTATATTCTCTTAGAATGATATCTTGTTCATAGGTACTGAATGAGGAATCTCAAAAGTTAACCTCAGTTCAGTTATCATTTGTGGATTTAGATGGAGTATTTTACCTCCAGTCAATGTTTTTTAGCCCAATATTCTTACATCAGGCTATGGTGGCACAAATTTGAGATATCTAATATCAGACATTAGGTGATAAGATTTCCATAGGAAATTCCCATGATTTGTATTCCAATGGTGGGGAGCATATCATTATTTTTAGAGTGTGCATTGTTGTACCATTGGCATTGTGGGAGGAGGTTCTGAGGTAGTTCCACACATCCCCATTGGTAGTATATCTGTGAATGAAAAAAATGTACCATAACCTCTACCATTAGTTTTGGTGGATAGGGATGAATAAAGTAGTGGTAGAATTCTTCTCTCGGTGCCTCAAATACCAAAAAGTGAATGATGAGCACCATGTTACAGTGGGCTTAACCCATCCTCTTGATGTTCCACAGTGGATGTGGGATGAGGTATCTCTGAGCATTGTTATGTGTTTAACACACACATCCAGGGGACATGATAACATCTAGGTGATTATTGACCAACTATCCAAGTAATCCAACTTCCATCCTAAACAGGAGTAGAGTTTGATATAAAGAATGGGAAAAATCTATTTACAAGATATAGTTCATTTTCACGGAGTACCATCAACAATAATTTCAGATCTAGATGATCACCTTACATCCCGGTTGTGGAAGATATTGCAAGATGCATATGGGACTCAGCTGAATTTGAGTGTATCATTTCACCCACACACAGATGAACAGACTGAGTGGACCATTCAGAGTATA
This sequence comes from Viscum album, assembly GCA_963277665.1. Taxonomy (NCBI): domain Eukaryota; kingdom Viridiplantae; phylum Streptophyta; class Magnoliopsida; order Santalales; family Viscaceae; genus Viscum; species Viscum album. Next base: position 1,253,699,443 of record OY728142.1, on the reverse strand, counting down.
AATGGCATGACAGAGGCTTGATATAGAAATTTTTTGCCAAATATTGGAGGATTATGTGTAGGTGATCGGTTCAATGAGTGTGTATGTAGTAGAGGAACACAAATCTCCAGGATAGTACGTAGGAGCAGGAGGCTCAGATTCATCCTCAGTACCATTATCTATTTGGGTAGCCCTTAGTTTGTAATCTAGTGATGTAAATCCCTATGGTGGGGAGAATTGAATAACTTGTATTTTCCTTTAATTATTTTTTGAAATTATTTTGGAAAATTCAAATAATAGGCCTAAGATTATGTCTGATTCTATGTCCATCTGTTCTGAAAATTATTCATTCCAAAATGTTTTATTTTAATAGCATGTACTCATTATTTTCTTGAAAAGGTAGAATAACACATAAATGGGTGCCAAATCTTGAAATCTAAAGTATCTGGTGTGTTTAGAGATGTAGCTTTACTTTAGTTAATCCATAACATTGGAAAATGTGGGCCAACAATGAAATATATATATTGGAAATTACCATAAATTAAATAATTAAATAAAAATTATTTTATTTTAATATATTAATAAATCTTGAATGGAGTATCAAGTTCAAAATCACAGACCACCATTTAGTTTTTATGTGGTGTTTCCCTATGAATGACTTCACGTTAGTCAGCACAGGTCCACTGTAGAAAAACCTGAGATTTCATAATATTCATTAAATGATTTAAAGAAAAATTATTATTTTGATGAAAAGATGATTTACTTTAAATGAATCCTAATAAAAAATAGATGGGTTAGCCTCATTACCATGGTAATGATAGAGAATCTATAGGAGGAGATAGGACAATTTACTATTGGTGAATGACGAACAGAGTGAGGGTCTATGATTAGCGTGTGATGATATCTTAGGATCATACCAATGATCAGGGTGAAACTGGGTTCTTCATCAGCATTTGAACCCAACATGGTAGGGAATTATGTTTTAAGATATCTATTTCCCTATTATTAGAACTAATGATAAATGCCGATAAACCAAGGAACAGGTTGACCTGTCGTTCAATAACTCTAACAAGATGGACTTGATTTGAGGGGATTTATTGAGATATAAATATATTTGATTATTCATTCTTCATTCTTACTTCTAATAATAAATAATCAAGACTAACATAAAGAATGTCCATGATCTGTTCTTTCGGTATTTAGGTGCAATTATTTTGTTCCTCTATCTCTCCCTTTCTTCATTTATTATTCATGTTCGTGTTATTCTTAATTTTTTTTGAGTGGATGGCTGTTGAGCCTTTTATTTTTGTAACAAAAACCCAATACTGAACATCCAACACCATAATGATTCCACAATGGTGTGAAAGTGAAGGTGTGATGTGATTTGGTTGGGAAAATGGTGCACGATGGTGGCAGTGGGAGGTGGCGGCTCTGACCAGATCATTTGAGGATGTTCTGGTCCACTAAGGATGGTGAACTAGAAGGGTGATGTCACTAGAGGGAATTATAGATAATGATAAAGTATAAAAATGGGGCCTCATCATGGCTGATGGGGCCGACGAGTGTCAGTCGTAGTAGGAGGCCCGAACAACGAGCTTGGGCACGGCTCGTTGCCACGATTGAGGAACCCGTGGATACAAGGTTGTGAGGAAAGTGTAGTGGATGGTTGTCCACATGGAATGTGTCATGGTATCATGGTTGTATGATAGCCATGAAGTTGGTGTGAACTATGTGTAGCATAGAAATCCGACCCACAACGCAGGCCTTACTAGGGGAGTCTGGCCGCTCCAGGGGCCCTGTGGGTAGGACCAAGTGTGAAAGCCTTGTGGGATGGGCCGGTCTAAGCTAGATCAGTCTAGTCCAAGTTGTTTTAGCTAGACCAGGTAAGGTGACCCATGGGTCTAGCTGAGTTTGTCAGGTCGGGTCATACCCAGACCAGACCAAAGTCAGACTTTTTCTCTATAATTTTCATAAATTTCAAATTCAAGGTCCATTTGATGAGCCATATATAGCATAGGGACCATTAAAAAATTGGTGGTCCTTTAAAGATGGATTAGTGAGTCTTTATCATAGAGTTGTGTTGGTATATAGTTTCCATTGAATCTTTCCTCGAGGGTTTAGTACAATATTACGTCTACACCACTTAATAATATCCCCCTATAGATTCCAAGTCCTAGATAGAGTTATGTTATCCTTCTTTGGAAATGGAGCAGTCCTCTTCCACCCCTGATTGGGATTTGTGGGAATTGATGTGATCTTTAAGTGCACTGTGTTATTCCTCCATCTAGTTCATCATATCAATATAGTTCTTGGTTTCTCTGAGAATGATTCTATATGTTATGAGTTTCATTAGTATAGTTTTTAGTATTATCTAAGAGGGATCCACTATGTTGTAGGGTTATACAGACGGGGTTGTTAATATTCTATAGTAAGGATCCCCTCTTTGTAAACTATGATCTTTGACTTGGGTAGTCTCATTGGGCATGCCCCAAATTAGAGGGACCTCTTTGCAAGTGTCTCTGATAAAATAATGTCTTGAGGAGTGATTTCTCCTAGAATGAGCGTACCTTGAGTAGGAATCTGTGGAAGATTATTGGGTTTGTCTTACCTCTTTACTTTTGGGTTGGTTATGAGTATATCTGGATATCCTTGGTATATTGTTATAAACATATAGCTTTGTAGATATAACATTAATACATTTATTTCATGTGTTATACAATGTATATATCTTTGTGGTATTCCTTTGATAATTTGATGTGTCTTACTAAGTATTTTTTACTAAACCATACACATGATACATCATCATGGGTCTTGTCTTTTGAAAATGATTGAATCATTGATGGAGTCCTAGGTGGACCATGATCATGTGGTACATAGAGTAAAAATGGATTTGGTGTGAATATATAACTTCAGAAAGCTATCATACACCTTCAATTTAGGTTGGGTTTTCTACAGACGCGTTTCAGGAACATGTTTTTTTCACGTTTACATACTTTTTATTTTTGTGGGATTGTATTATGGCCTTGTTTACATTACAGTATACGATTTTAATACACTTTGTTTGGTATCTTAGTGTATTCGCTAATTATCTACTTAGTGTTTTTACATTTCATCGTTTTTATGTGGAATTGTGTTCATTTGTTCATGTACTAATGAAAATTATTTATATTTGTTGGTATGCATAATCTGTTCTTGTCACCAGCCCCTAACCTGTTGGGGCAGGCTTGGGGTAGTCACTACATGGGCCCCTTTGAGATATGTTTGGAAAATTGATACGTTTTACCCCCTTTAAAATTAATTTCACCGTTACAATATACCTCTTGGATACAAACATTAGGGTATAACTCTACCTCATCACATACTCATGTTTACACATAGGTTTCTCAAAATTGTTGTTCCTTATTAATACATTAACCAAGAAGGTTTTCATTTTTTGAACATTAACTCCATGATCTAGAATATATATAATTTGATCTTCATGATAATGACCATAATCTTGTGGTAAAACATATGAAATCAGTATAGGTGAAGGATTAGTTATTTACTTTCATAGGAGAGACACGTGGACCACATCATTAACTTGACAATGATTCAGTGGAAGCGTCAATCTATAAGCTACCTTCCCAACAAGATCAAGAATTTAAAAATGATTGATATACGTAGGGATTATCATGAAATCCTTTCCAAATATCATTACTTTATTTTGGGTAGATATTCATATAAATACCTTTTCAACCACATAAATATTTAGGTATTTTTGTGGATTGTCAGCATAACCTTTTTTTCGAATAAAACACTCTTTTATGTGATGTTGATTATATCTAACATTATATTCCATATCCTAAAAATGATCAGGTCTCAATAGATTTCATTCACCAACTTCACTTCAACATATTGGTGTTCTTCAATTCTAATCATATAGGAATTTATAAGGAACCATGATAATTCCATAGTGAAATATATTGTTGTAGGAATGTGCAACCAATGGTTGGTTTTGACCCCAACCAACATAGAATTCAATAGAGAAATATATCAAAATGCCTTCTAGAGTTTTAATTTTCTTCTCATATAGACCATCTATATAAGGATGATTAGGAGTGCTAAATGTTAACACTGTATTCAGAGCCTTCTTAAGAATTCTATAGAACCTAGAGGTAATCTTGGAACCTCGATCATATATATTGGAAAGTGTTACTCCATGACATATGATCACATTCATAATATATAATATGGAAGGATGATAATAATAGAATTATTCTATGGTATAAATGAAGACTCTCGACTACATAAGGTGATTAACTATAACCCATATAGCATTATGACCTTTAGTTGAGTCGGGATTTTTAATAATAACAAAAATATTGTGATGTTTTTCCACTTCCATTTTGGTATGGGTAATGGTTGTAAAAACTCCTTATAATTTTATCACTTAACAATAACATTATGGAAAACCATGCACCAAGAATATTATTAAATAATATCTCACATCATTTCATGCCATTAGAAATACACTTTCATATCCCTGGGAATATTTGTGCTTCTAGGATGAATAGAGGATCATGAACTAGGAGCCTAATCCTATAGCTCCTTAAATTATGGTATTGGAGGAATACAAATAGTATTTCTAAAAATTGTTATTCCATCCCAGTAAAAATTTAAATCATTAATATTTCTCACCTTTTATTTATCTCAATATATTCCTCCTGCTTCTCCTTAATCTATAGCTGTTTTGATGGTTGAAAAAAAATTTGAAAATTAGAATTTATCCCCTTATTTAAAAATTTCTTGATCCATCATTTGTAGATCAATAAATATTGGATCTATTATGATCCTCATTATATATAGTGTTATATTGGTACTTTTGACTCGAAGCATATGTCAATTTTTTCTCTTTCCTAGATTGGTACTATATTTAAGAGTCATAATCTTTAAACATATCCATCTACACACATTGGTCCATATTATGCCCATTTTGATTAAAAAGGAATTAAAATTATATAATCAGTATATATTCCACACCATTCCCCATAAATATAAAACCTCAATATCATTAATGAAAAAAACACCATAGCTATATCAAAATCCTTATTTGATTCATTTTTCTCAGGTATTTTCAAATTTTATGAGGGATAATCTATAACCATGTAATTGTTTAGGAGAACACATCCCATCCCCTTCTATGATGCATCATTATAGATTAAAAACAATTATACATTATTGGGTTTTGTGTGAATATGTGAATTGACTAACTATATTTTAAACCCCTTAAATTCTATTCAAATTCATCCATCCATGTGAAGATAACTCTTTTCAGAGTCCACATGGTGATTGTATTAGATAATAATGAGAAATATTTCACAAAATGTTGATAATATCTGTCTGATCCAAGAAAATTTCAGATCTCACTTATCGTTTTTGGTCTAGGGCAACATTCAATAAATCATATCTTTCATAGAACCATAGATATCCATTCTCATGAGATTATGTGACCCAAAACAGAAACATTTTGAGTCCAAAATAAACACATGGTATGTTTTTCATAAATCATTAGCATGGTCTTCCAAAAAATACTCATGTTATCTTCATATTCTACCATAATAATTGAATATTCAAGAATATTTTTAATAAAGGAAACCACATAATGATAAATATTGTTTATAAGAAATCTATTCATTAAATCCACAAAGATAGTGGTGGAATTATTAAGGCAAAATGCGTCATTATATACTTATGGGGTCCATTCCTTGTACGTAATTTCATCTCGGTTTTATAATCCTTATTTAACCTTAATTGATGAAATCCATAGTGAAGTTAAAACTGAATATGTATTGAACCCCATGTAGTTGTTAAAATAAGTCATCAATACATGGGATATGATATATTTTATTAATAGTTACATGGTTAGGTTCCTGATAATAAATGAAGAGTCTCATTTATACATCATTCTTCTTAACAAATAGATTAGGTAACCTTAAGGTGATTCACTTGGGTATATTAATCTATTTTCAATATTCACTAGGAGTTTCTTATTCAGTTTCTACAACTCAATTCATGGAATTCTATGAAGTTTTTTTAAAAAAAGTCATCGCACTATGTATGAGTCATATTGAAAAATCAGCACCACGATTCGGTAGAAATGATATATTTTTTTAAAAATACAAAAAAATATTGAATATAGGTGAATCATAAATTGTGATTTTCTCCATAAAAATCTGAGATAAATATCAATTATTTATAGGAATTGAAACTCGTAATATGGAAAGAATTACCAATTTAATTTTTTATTCATCCTTACATCAATAAGTGACCATATATTCATATAGAATATGAAATATTAATTCTCTTTCTCTTAAATTGATATGAGATCCATATATAGAATTCAAATTCATTCCTTGATTTACATCAAATTCAACTAAACTATGGATCAAAATATATTAAGGAACCACATTCCCACAAACATAAACAAGAGAAAATTATAATCTTGTGATGTGACTATTGTTCCATTATGAGTTTTCACCCCCAAATCAACATCAAATTATTTCTGTTATATGATTATAATGTTAGGTAATTCATTATAAATTAAATAGTGGGTGGATCCAGAACAAAAATAAAATATCACCTACTTTAGAGTGTATGGTAGGAGTACCTCCAGGGATGCATTTTCGTACTCCACATCTCTAGTATAGATTTCATGAGATTCTAAATTTTCATTATCCTTAAGAGGTTGATAATTTTGATCACCATCAATAACCTTTAGATTTTGGAATTTTTTTAATAATTTCCTCTTTCCATTCAAATAAAACATTAATCTGTGTGTGGTTCATTCGGTGCATAATTTTCTCTATTCTCATAATTAGATATCTTTTTACCATCACATAGTATTTCAATTTCATGACAACAATCTTTCCAATACTTAAAAGTTTATTATTCCCTTTAAGGAAGTTTCTTCAATGTTTTAATACACACTTTGAGAATAAATGAAATATTATATTCTTTTCAGTATGGTTTTTAAATCTTTTCCTTGACTTCCATTCTTATATTTGTATCAAATCTATAGGATTGATGTGTGACTAAAATATCCATATCATTCATGTTACCAAATCTGACTATTAACATATAAATACTAAATTCACTTATGGATATTTCCCATTATAGGTATATATTAAAGACACTGAATAATCAATCAACCTTTTCCATAGGTTGGATGATAATTATAGAATAGTACCGTACAGTCCTTATAAAATTTGTTTCAAAGGTACCATAAGATTCATCAGCCTTTTGGTTCAGATTGAGGATCAAATTCTCCATCTTCATTCATATAATATAAAGAATGAACTTATTAAAAAATAATTTCTTCAACGAATCCTATTCATTATAGTTAGTGTCACCTACTTACCTTATATTGTTGATTACATTCCACCATTAATCGGCTTCAACATCCAAACAGTAGACTCTCTAGATGGATTTATCATGTTCTGAAAATGGGATAGATGGAAATACCATTCTAGTGTTACTAATTCATTGTTCATCAACAAGGGTATTAGAAGACAGACTAAAATATGCTGAATACTTCCTCATGATAAACTCAACAGAATGTTGTTCCCTTATTTTCTCATTTTAGTGTACTACATGATTCATAGTAAGAGAAAGTTTTGTAAGAAAATAAAAAAAATATTTTCATTATATATTTAATACCATATGGTTTCTTAGGATGTATATCATTTCATTACCTATAACATTGAATATTAATATGGTTTCTCTAGGTTATACACATTGACAATAACCAAAAATCACAGTGTGATAAACACTAAACATATTTTGGAAAAACTACAAATCAATGAAAATGACTTATAAAATTTCATCTTAAAATATTTTATGTTTTATCCAAGGTTATTTATGATCATCACCGAAAATATGGGATTATATCCTACACTTATAGTTATCATTATAGAACATAATAAGGTTTTATCATCCTATTTTCCAAAGGTTAACTAAACATAGCTCTAATACCAACTATAATGGCCAATACATTTCATAAATAGAAATAAAATCTAAATCGAAAGAATATTCATTACCTAACATATGAAAAAACCTTAAATATATAGGTTTTGTGTATTTCAATACTGGTAATGAGAAAAAACTAATTCATAATAAATCTACCTCGTCTCTCACTTTCTCTTTCATCACTAAAACCCTTTTTTGAAACATCTTATTTAATATCTTGCTTCAAATCCTAGGAAAAATAAAATATAGATAATTTTAAGTTATATGAACATCAAGTCTAATCCAGGGAGATAACATAATCATAAGTTCATATGAAAATGAATATAACATTTTAAAATTATATCTTTCATATCAAAGATCATGATATTTTTTAACCGAATAAATCATTGAATTTCATAACGAATAAAATATCATGTTACATGAGATCACAACATAAGTAATATAATTGTGGCATACACATAATCATAGTAATTTTATTTCATTAGTTAAAAATATGTAATATGAATATCATGATAGATGAAGTCCCTTACTGATCTGAGTTCACACCTCATTTTAGCCCTATATTACATAACCAATTATACATCCCATTTTATTCTTATCTATATAATATGATAAAAATAATTAAACTAAAAATTGTAGGGACATATGGGTCCCACCCATCGCATAATGAAAACCATATATATATGTACCACTAGAACATAAAACATTCGTCATATTGGAACTAGTTGAATGAAATGAGTTTCATAAACATCATTCAATCATAAGAAAACCCCTGGGAAAGAACTTGGATTAATAAATATATTTCCATCATAAACATAAACCAACCTTATAAATAATTGGGATAGTATACTTGAACAATATCACCATTAAATCATATTTATAATCACCGAATTATATTTTAGATAGAAAATAATTTTGAGAGATCACTTTAAAATAATTCATCAGTAAAATATCCTTTCTTCTTTGAAAGCGTATTTATTTTTCAAGGAAGATTCAAGGACTTAGGGGTTCCTGAAAGATAGAAAATAAGTTCATTTCATTTAAGTTAAAAACATTCCTCTCATAATTTTCCTATAATAATAACAATTACCTCATTAGTAAAATATATATTTCATTAAAACTATTTAGAAAATTTTCACACGAGGGTAAAAATTTATTTTCACAGTTATTGAAAAATAGTGGAAATATATTTGAAATTTTTTCAAGAATCATGGAGATGGAAGATAATTGTGACCGAGTAAATACTAATGTATAAAGACTACCAGATAATAATGAGTTTGGGAAATTAACCCTTAACATAGATCATAGTTCCTTCCTACATATCTGGATGTATTGTATAATGGCTTAAGGAATGTTATTAATTTATAGAAAATGTAAATTCATGTTTATGATATCATATTTTATCACATTATATAATCTTAACACCCATTTGCTAAAAATATTTCATTGTTACAATTTTATTTGATGTTAACTAGTTCAGTATACTTTGCATGTTTCATCATATAAGTCCCATTTCTTTTTTATATGATATATTAATGTCATATATTTATTTATATTAAGGTAATATATATCATATTTCTTTGTTACAATTTTATTTTATGTCTCCATGAATAAAATAAGTAGTACATCAGCATTATGCAATAATTTAATATACACATGTCTTTTCTAAAAACTAAAACTATAATAACTTGAGGGAGATAAATATTTTATATTGTGTAAAAATATTTATAGTTGAATATGTATTTTTTTACACTATATTAGATATAATATGTTATTTAAAACATGACTATGACGTCTTTTAATATTTATAAAATAAAATATCATAAATATCATAATCAAATGTGAGTTTCCCAAGAAATAAAAAAGAAATTTATATCATAAACATATGTTTATTAATTTAGAAATATACATTTATATTCATTCATAACATATATTTCTCTCCATGTGGACACATAAGCTGTAATCATGAAAAATAATGAAACATTTGTTAAACTTTATTTGATTTAAATATTATATAAATAACTCTCAAGAAGCAAGTCCATTAAAAAATAAATATATAACATTATGTGTTATGTGTCAAATTATTCTGATCCATAAAAATTAATCCATGTCTTATGGTCATTTGATAATTTTATTATTAACCAAGATTACATAATTTACCCTTTACAATGAAAATTAAATTTATCTATGATATTATTCATAAAGGAGAAAAATAAAATGGACCCATTAAATAAATCTGGAAGTTATTAATCCTAATTTAGAATCCATTTTCTAAAATTCAAAACACATAATTTTTAGAATTTAATTTAAACTAGAACCTGTAAAATTCCACAAAAAATATTTTTTCAGTGAAATTCCATTTTAAAATAGAAAATCTTTATATAATAATTTTTTACATAAAATTAAATTAAAATATAATAATTGGATTATTATATATAATAATAAACTAATTAATATTTAAAACTAATTTAAAATATATTTTTAATCTTTAAAGAATTTAAAAAATAAAAATATTTTCAATAAAAATCATTATTTTCACTTTTCCATAAAAATGAATGTTTTCTGAAACAATTATAATTTTAAGATAATATTGAAATGTTGAATTAAAAAATGATATCAAATTTATGAAATCCTTTTTATAACTCTTAACATTCACTCTTAAAAAGAAGATAAACTCATTTTTGAATATAACATATTTTTGAAGAATAAAGTTATTTACCTAAACATTCTGTGATCATTTTATAAAAACATGCAAATACATTAATATTTAGTTGGAATTTTTGATTTTTTGTATATATCAGCTATTTATATTTATTCCCACTAAATTAATAGAATGGTTATACTAATAATGTCTCACATTTTTTTTGAACTCGTAGTTGTGTGCATAGAAAGCTATTGAAGAATTAAAATTATTTAAATAATGATTTCAAAATAACAAATTGGTGTTATAGTTGAGATATAGAAGAGATTAAATGGTCTGATTCATGTCTACTTTAGTGGTTACTACTCTCTTCTACCATGTAATTTGTTGATGTGGAAGGAAGAAGGGTTGGTACAATTGGATGCTCAGTAATGAATATGTTTAAAAGACTTCCATTGATAATGTCCAAGTAAAATGCGATGGGGTTCATCCCACATAGTGGGGATTTTTCATATATGAAGACAATATCATTTTAATCATTGAAAAATGAATCTTGGTTCTTATTTTCATTACGTGATGTGATGTTAACCGTTTTTAGATTTTGAATATGAGGTGGATTATCTTGGTATTATTTGGGGAATATATAAGACAATAAAATGAGGATGTGTAGTGACACTTCAAAACATATGAGAGCAGATAAGACACATAAAAGATGAGACTGGCTAAAGAATAATACACAAAAATAATATTGGTATTATGAAAAAGTGGCATTCATTGATGCATCAGGGAACAAAAAGAGACCTTTGAATCAAGCGTTTGTAGTAGTTGGCCAACAACTATTTTTAGTGTGTGGAAATTAAAAATCAATTGACAATTGGGTTATGTAATGAGGTATTGTAATGATTATGTGTTTTTTATTCTTATATTCTAAGGGTGATATATTGTCATAAGGTTATTGTTAGATATGTGGAAGAGCCATATCAAGGTGTGTTTTTTCACATAGTTTATTTCACTTTCATAGTAATTCATTTTTCTAGATTTTACTTTGATTAAGTGTAATCTTTATTCATTATTTTAATTTTTTGGTAGTGCCTTGTTGTTAGGTCCAATATGGGAATATATACCCTAAGAGGGGGAGGGGGTGAATCAGGGTATGGATATTCTATTTCAACATTATTTCTGTCCCAATGGATATTGAGTTATTTAATATAATGGTCACTTTTTTTCACTTGTGTGTTTATTATGATCACTTAATTTCTTCTTTATCTGATAATGATGCTTTAAATGAAATTCAGGGAAGTAAGCAGGTAGACAAATGGATTTTTTACTTGGGTCACCTTCACTGGGCTACGTCCAAGGAGCATATTTTCTTCCTTCCCCACTAAATATTGAACTTTTTATTACAAGGTTCATTTTGTTTGCACTTGTGTGTTTATGATGAATCTTGACCTCTTTATTACAAGGTCCAATATGGGCCTATATACCCTGAGTTGGGGGGGTGAGTCATGGTATGGATATTCTTTTTCAATGTTCTTCCTTCCCCACTGAATCTTGACCTCTTTATTACAAGGTTCACTTTGTTTGCACTTGTGTGTTTATGATGATCACTTATTTTCTTCTTTATCTGATGATGATGATTTAAATGAAATGCAGGGAAGTATGTTGGCCAACACAGAGATTTTTACTTGGTTCACCCTCACTGGGATACATCCAAGGAGTATACGCTGACAAGTTTCCGGTCGTACCAAATTCCACTATTGTTCACTATATGTGGATACAATGGTTCGGGAACAGGCACTTTGTCCCAGGTTCACTACCTTTTACAAGGTTTAGGGTAAGCTCACTGCTTTTACAAGAGTCACTCCCTATTTCTATCTATCTGGATCACTGCCGGTGAAGAGGATCAAATTCTTCCTCTTTTTTTCTCACTGATCTGGAATGGATCGACTCACAGTTTATGGACTTGTAGATCATATCATTTTCATGAAAGAATGCATCTTCCTCTGTATGTAGATGCTCTGTTGAAGTCCAACTTTCACCCATAGATCAATCTCACTTTGCACCGAAAGTATCGGGCAAACTTCCATCTTCCACACAGCCAGAAAACATTGTCAGGGAATCAACCCTACTTGGTACGCAAGTCTAAGCCGGTGCACAAGTATCGGCCCGCAGGTCACAACTGGCACGTAGGTCCACCTCAACCACCTTGGTTGACATAACCTTCTATGACTCCAAACATGCACGACTCACATCCTTTTATGCCCAAACCAATATTGGAGCGCAACAACCAACCGGCGCACAACTTTAAGCACTGGCGCACAGGTCCACCTGCGCGACCACACACCACTTGCATGCCTTACACACCTACGTGACGACAACTCTGATTTTTCAAAGTGTTGAACTCCATTGAAAATGAGAAAGGGTGGTCCAGTATTTATAGTCATTTTGAACACCTTGTTCGATAGCGCGCAAGTCTCCCATCGACGTGCAAGTTTCGGTGTGTAGGTCTCTTCACCTGCATGTCACTTGCGTGACCCACTTCCAAACTTGTGTGAACCTCTTTCCTTTTCCAAATTTTGATGTTCTGATCTTGAAAAACAACAGGGCCACAAGTTCAAAAGCTTCCAAGGCATCGGCACGGAAGTCACCTACGTGAAAAAACCAATACATGCACGAACCTTATCCCTTTTTCATATTTTGATGATCTGATATTGAAAAACATATGGCGTACAAGTCCCTTTTCCAAAAACCACTTTTCGTCATTAGTCGATTTTCAAGCCCAAAAATTTTGGAAACACTGGATAACGGCACCACCTTGTATCTATTCTTTTTGTACCGCCTCCAGATCATCCATTCCTTTGTCGATATTCTTGAATCAAACATTGATCGTTGACCACAGCTCTTGAACTCGACATTCCACCATGAAATCCCCTTTTTCAAAAAATTTGCATGCTATTGTTTTGCTTTTCCAATAATCACCACATAGATGTCCACTTTGTCAACAAACAAAATCACCTCAAAAATGATTCAATGATACCTTGAGGGATTGATTCCCAACACATGTGTTTTTCTAATCCCTTGAATAGAATTATTTTTTCATCTTATAATTTTCATATCAATTTATTTCATTTTTTATTTGAATTTTCACTTTTTTTATATTGGAGATTCTCAAAAAAAATTAAATCTTAGTTGCTAATACAAAAACAAACTACTTCCTCCCCTACAATTAATATAAATGGAGCATATCCTTATTAAATACATAGTAGATATGGGGGATTAATTCAATGGTTTTTATTCCCGCATAGATAGTTTCAATTGTAAAAATGATTTTATTCTATTAAAATTAATACATAAGAATATTTTGGTCAATGATAATACATTAATTTCATTGATGAAAAAAACATAAAATTCTTAAATGATGAGAAATAATATTTGGTAAAATTTAATTGAGTTAGAGACAAGGATGATTTAAAGGTATTTGGTTGATAATAATATATGGGAAGTGATGACTCTCACAGATTAATAGATGATATGGGTGAATAATGAAAGCATGTCTAAATCAAAATCCCTCAAAAATCATTTATATGTAAAATAATTATTGTGTCATTTGGAAATTATAGTGAATGGTGGTTTATGTAACCTGCGTGAAGAGTTCCAAAAACATATAATAGAGATTTATTCTACTGTAATGAATAATAATGATAGAGGCAATGTTGTCCGTTTTTAAATAGAAGAATAAGACACACCATTAATTGTCATGGGTTTACTACCAGATTTATAATATAATTCAATCATTAAAGTATTTATAGTGAAATGAAATTTGAATTTTAATGATTTTATTTCATTGTCATTGATTAATGAGAAATCTTTAAGGAAAATTTATGGTGATACATTAAGTAATAGTGGTACTGTGGATTTTATAGATGAACATTGTAAGCATAGAGCTCAGTCGAATACAACTAGAAAGGTCATGTTTTTTTCGTGGTCGGTTATGTATTAAGAATATTCATATATATGAGAAATATTTAGTTATAAAATTTGGTGCATGATTCAAATTATTAGGGTATTTATGTATGTCTTATACAAGGATAACGTGATTTAATTTTATTTAGTATTGATTTCTGCTTGTCAGATATTTTAATTGAATCTGTGGTTGATTTAGTAGCATCATACAATAATAAATCAATGATGAAATTATTTTAATCTTATGATGAATATGAAATAATTATATTGAATATGAGAAACATATATTATAAATGTATGTTTGTTGTTGGTTACATTTTTATCAATAAAAAATAATGTTCTGCACGGATGTTGATGGATGTGAGACATACATCACTTGAACACCATAATTTGTTATCTTCTCACCCTATTGGTAATGAAGGATGTATGAGTCTTTTAGGAAATGGAAAATTGAAAATATATAGAGGATTCATAGTATATTTTTGAGGCATAACAAATAAAATTATTTGTAGGAATGACGTAATGGTGTGCAGTGATGTGATAAATGTAGCTGAGAATTGAAATTCATCAGATTTATAGCACATGAGACCATCATCAATAAGTCAAATACCATAAGCTGGGATGAATAAGGTTTGTAAGCTAAATCAAGAGTGGTGAGTTGTTACAAGTGTTGCACCGAATTGTTTTTTTTTCCTTATAGTGTTCTACTAGTTGTGAAAGAACTAAAATCAATGATTTAGGTGACATGCATAGAGTTTTAGACTGATTAGAAGATGAAAAGATAAAAAGAATGTTATTTTTTATAGGTACTCTAGATAATATGTGATCATAGTTGTACGGGAGCTAGATATTCTTTATTATGAAATTGGTAGTATATATATATGTCTGATAAAGACTTCATCATTTGGATTTATTTTGAATGTGGGGGGGGGGTTGGTTAAATGATATAGATGGAAAAGATGCATTTTTTGTTTTCTATAAATGATGAATATTTATGAAATATCAACTTTCTTATAATCCCACTAATGTTGTTGGAATTTATCACCACTATTGATGTATTAAATGGGGATATTGTTGTGGTTTATACCACATTGTGGGAATTTTTCAAATTTTATGATAATAATATTTTAATATTTGAAAAGGGAAGCCCAATTTTAGGATTATTCACATGATGAGATTATAAGATTTATTCATTTTGAGAACCTTATGGATTATCTTTGTTTTACAATAGTCACATACATTCCTCTGAATGTGGTATATGAAATTACACTTTAGAATATATGAGAGAATATACGTGAGAATGTGGCAGAGAATCTTTATAGAAGAATATGCAAAATGAAAATTAGGATTGAGAATTTCTGGTGCACAATGATGAAAAATTAAAAACAATTGGATTGTTACTCAATAATTTTCCATATTTGGGAAGCAATGCCTTTTAGGTTTTGGGTAGTATAAATCATTACAAATAGGTTTTTGCAATGAGGTGTTATGACAATGGAGTGTTTTCAGTTTTTCCTCTAAAGAAGGACATCTTGTTATGAGATGATTATAAGAGAGGCAATAGAGACATGTCAAGGAGTGATTTTTCACACAGGTATTATATTCCATTTATATAATTAATTTTTGATTATTTTTCGTGGATTCATTGTACTATGTGATCAATAGTGGATTTTATCATTGATTACATTTTTTTATCCCTTCTTATTTTATGGTTTTTTCACTTTAAAACATGTGTCTCAATTTATTTCATTCTATTTTGTTTTTTACTTTTATTTATGTTAGTGATTCAAAGAAATGTAATTGAGTTGTTATTCCCAAAAAAGTCGCATGATCCCCAAAATAAATTTTAGTTGGATTGGATTTATTTTATGAAGGTATACATGATATGAGATGAAAAACCATGATGTGGGCTTCTCAAATGGGTTCGACCAATGGTGGTTAGAACTCTTGGAATAATATAAACATGTGATTGTATTGGGGAATATAGATATTATAGTGGGTTAGATATTTTAAAAAAAATATCACTGGAGAGGAAAAACATTCAATCTTTGATGATCTATTCCCCAATCGTGTCCCTAATCTCATGTGGATTATTGAAGAAAAATACGTTGAATGGCTACCTCTTTCGATTCAATGATTACATGACTGTAGGTTTTCATTGGTTTCCTTTGTAGGAAAGATTATATGTCTAATAATCTAAGATCATCCACATACTCCACAGATATATTTTATTATGATGATTGTAAACTTTTGAGTGCTAGTATTGAGCTCCAATGATTCATTTAACGTCATGACGATCACCTCAATCTTGTTCATTCGATACCTGAAGACATTATTGGATTGATTTTTTGTATAGATACTTTCTCACTATATAGTGTCGTAGTATAGAGAAGCTCTCAATATTTTCTTATGAGTAATCTTTGTGGAAATAATCTCTTCCCGGCTTCTATAATAGATGTTGTAAATACCAGAATATGTTTCCCCAACCCCCTTATATTTTACATCCACAAAGCAAGCAATAAGGAAATGATGAACTAATTTCATCATAACCATAATATATATTTTATCACTTACTTATAATATATAATAATTATATTACATTATATACCCAAGTCATTGACTTGAATCATAATTCCTACAAACAGTAAACAAACCATTAATATTAAAATAATATTAATTCATTTAATATTATACCACATATTCACCTAAATAATTTAATATAATTTTAAAAAATATATGTAACTAAATTATTCTATATAAAAGATATAAACAATTAAATTTTTTTGGTGATTTTTAAAACATTGACACATCTAAGACCTCGTTGTGTGACCAAACTTTTCGTATATACATATTGACTAGAATAGATCATATTATTAGTTAAGCTATTGTGTATACACAACTCATGAATTATCTTGATAGTAGTGAATAAAAAATCGTAGCTCAAGAGTGTAGTCTATGAACCCCTCAAGACCCCAAAATAAACAAGGAATATAAATTTCTATCAAACCCATATTACAAACACTCACACTATAATATTATCCCTTTTTTATAATAATATATAATAATTCTGGATTTGAAACTTGAGTCATTATCCATTTTTTCATTATTATTTGTTGATCTAAATAGATGTAATTACTATCAACTACCATGGAAATGTATTTATAAAGGTACTATAATCTTGATCAACTAGTACCGATATATATATTACAAAACTCACCAGTAATAACATCAGTCTTTAACATTCAACTAATTTCATACATCTAATGACACACCAAACACTAGCTATGTCATCAATACCTCAAGGACATGGTTGTTTCCTTGAGAAAAAAGTACATGTTTAAATGGAATAAATTAATTATTCTAATTTAGTAGACCATTGCACACGTTCATAGATATGATCAAAAAACTAATGAAAACACATGTGGTGTTACTATTGGTGGGTCTATAATCATGGTCTCATGTACTATATATCACAATGTTTTAACATCTAGTGAAGAAGAATCAATTCTTATATGACCCCAACATTTGATATTTTCCTATCATCTGTTCCCTTTCAGTATGATGTGTCTCGAACATATGAAAAAACACTATAATAACTATCATGATATCTCTAGGATCATATTATAGCAATAGAACCACTATAACCGTTTGATATATGATGTAATAAAATTAAATTTCCAAAAATATAGTGGATTTGGAAGTATCAACACTATTATAGTAAGATAAAAACATCTATATATAAACTATGTACATATATTTTTAATTAGTGTATATAAAATATTTGGGTCTAGGAATACTACATTCAACACTACCACATTCTCAAAATTCAAATGATAAAAAGTATCAATATGCAATATCTCACATGAAACTTATTCTTCTATTGAAATATTTATTTAGTCAGGGGTTCTTCCATGTTATCCTATGTGGTTACTATTCATACAATGACTTCACATCAATGAGTAAAATACATCTATAGATGAAATTATACATTATATTATTTTTCCATTATTATGACATGGATTCCATGTCTAGCCCCATTGATACAATTTTAACATAATAAGAATTAACAGGGTTTGCACTACTAGGACCAAAACCTATGCCTATAAAAACTCTATATACTTTGATCGCCTCATTAGCTACATCAGAAGCCGATATATACATAATATCTACTATAGAGTATATGGCCACAAGTTTCATTGAGCATATCCAGCTCATTACACCACCATTTAAGAAAAAGGCATATCTTGACTGATATTTCAAATAATCATGATATTTATGGAAACTAGAATCGATGTATCATCCTACTACAAGTTATTCACATCCATTATATATACATGACATATCATTTGTATTCCTTAAGTACATTATGATAGTTTTTGCAGCTACCCTGTTTAGCTCTCCAAGACTAGCCTGAAATATTCCCACCATTCTTAAAGTAATAGAAACATCAAACCTAGTACATAAGATGACATATATGATATATACCACAGATGAGACATTATGTATTATAATAAATCATTCAATATCCTTTTCTTTTTACAGAAAAATTTTATTTGAGTGATAGATATCATGTGACATTATAATAAACCATATATTGGATTGTTTCATATTTTACCTTTTAATTTCCTTTTCAATAGATGTACTATGAGTTATCCCAAGTATCCACTTAGATATATCTCAATAGATATTATTACCTATAATGTAAGATTCATCACCTAAGTCATTCCTTGGGAAGCATTCATTTATCCTTGTATTAACATACTTTATGACTTTCACTTCATTTCCCATAATTAGAATTTCATCAAAATATAGTACTACAAAAACTACTACATTCCCAATATCCTTCTTATATAAATAAGGCTTTCATGGGTTTATAAAAAAACTAAATTACCTTGTGGAATCACCAAAGAGATAATTCAATGATCTTGATCCCTAATTCCACCAATAAATGGATCTATGTAGGTTTTATACTTTATTGGAACTCTATGAAATAACAAACCCTACAGGTTGTGTCATATATAAATCTATAAGCAATATCGCCTTTAGAAAAGGCACTTTTATTTCAATTTCCCAAAAATAATAATCATGTATAGTTGCTATTGAATTTTATATTAGATATATTTCAACATTGGTACTGGTGGGAAGGTTTCATCACAGTTTAAGCCCTGAAATTTCTTAAAACCTTCACAACCAATCGTTCATTATAAGTATCGACCTTAACTTCTTTGACCATATTTTCCAGAAATAACTAGTTTCACCCAATAGGGATTGAATCGGCAGGAGGTTCTACCAAAATCGCAAAATAAATTTGATGCATATACCTCATATGAGAATGCATAACATCATCCCATTTAGCAGCATCCATGCTTTATACTTCTTCCTTATATGATAGAGGTTGTAATAACCTATTGTTTATTAGAAAAAATTGTTTCAAAATTAAATGTTTTTTATTTAATATAATAAACAAATAAAATAGAGAGAAATAAATAATTAATTGTTTTAATTACTATAACATTATTCCTCAATTAAACCAATTAAAATTATGATCATTATAACTGAAAAAAATATAAAATAAAAATGAAAATATTGGAAAAGATGGATCACCCCAGTCTACTAATATCATATTCCCCACTAAAGACATTATAGAAAAGAAAGAAATTAAATAAACTAAGAAAAAATTTATATAAACTTGAGAATAATTGTTTTTTACATTTATTTAAATAATATATTAATATAAATCGGAGATAATGTTACTGTTAGAATAGTAATGTGACTTTTGGGAATAGTTACCTGACCATTAAAAATAGTAATTTTCTGTCAAAATAATAATTTTTAATTAAAATAACATTTTTCTTAAATAATTTTTGGAAAATATAAATTTGTTAATGATAAAAAATATATATCATTTTTTATGAGGTCAGAGAAAATATACACACGTTTAATAAACTATATTTAAAAAAATTGAAAAAATAATTTTGTTTATATTAAAACTATTACCTATTTTAGAAATTTATTTTTTAATAATTAATATAAATATATAAATAAAAATTTTTAAATTATATAATGTTTATTTAAAATGTTATTTTATAAAGTACTTTATTTTTTGGTTGAATAGAAAAAATATAGTTTCCCACATAACCGATGTAACTCAAATTAAATAATTCATGTTGTAATAAAGAAATAATAATTTCAATAATTATAGGTTCTCCCATGTTATATTTAATTTTACTAATGGTTCAGTAAATAAATAAACTCAATATTCAAAATTAAAAAGGACTTTGCGAAACAAAATTCAAAAGTGATTCTTTAAAATAACAATTTCTCTTTCTTTTCAATTTACTTGTTATTAAACTAATGAATTAGAGTTATAAATTTGTTATATAGTATTAAACACATTATATTATCTTAATTTATGATATATAGTTTTATAAATTCACTACTAAATGTTTTTCCATTAATATATTATTTTATTTTATTTTTTATTCTAATAATACCTCTCTCCTCAATTATATATAACTTATCTCCATTACCTTAGAAAATACCTTCTATAATACGTTTAAAGGGATAATATCTTTCAAAATTATCCATATTAATCCTATTAAAAACATAGGGACCTCTTAGAGCCTTCCAACTCTAATCACCAAAGCGTTATATTGTCAAACAAGGGATTCCATGCCAAGGAAAGAGTAAGCCTCTGTTAACTCTTCCCACTTTTCTACTTCTCCTTCATCTGTTTTACCATTTCCATTCAACAAAATAGAATATAAATTTATTATGATTAAATTTACATTTATATTAATTATGTTATCCTCTATTAAGTTTCATATATTTTAAATATATAAATTTTTATCTTTTTTTTCCAACTCTTCCATCAACATCTCGAAAAAGATCAGTTTACCACCAACAGGGACATTTCCAAGAAAATTATTATAACCACCATCATGGATGGATAGTATAAATAATAAATAATATATAAATATGTAATTATGAGTTAAATATTAATTTTTAATCCATTATTCCAATGTATAATCTACATTTAATAAAATAGAGAAATCAATGAAAAAGGGGGATTTTTTAAGTAAAACATGATATCAAAACACTATAATTTTATCAACCAAAAGAAAAGATATATAATACAATTAAAATATATAATAAATAGTATTATTAGTGACTATAATTAACTTTTATATCATATTTTTCAAAAATATAAGGTTATTATTTAGGAGGTGGAAATGTGATGAAATTAAGAGGGAATTAAGGTAAGCGGATTCTCAAACCCAACTCCATTTACACAGATTTATTTCTATTTCACACTAAATTAAGAAAGAATATTCATTTAATGTTCCTTAAATTTTATTTTATAATTATTGAATTTTATTTTCAATGATGTATTTGTTTTATAAAAATGTTTTTGGAAAATACAAGCATTTTCCCAAAAAACTTGTTTTTAAAAAAAAATACATCTTTTACTTATCCTAGGATTGTATCTTTTTCATTAAAAATTAATGATTCTTATACAAATTATGATATTAAATTATAATTTTGGGAACCCCAGATATTGGTCATTATTATATGATTTATGAAATTAAACAAATTACATTCCATGGGAAATTTTATTACTAATATTGATGTACATTCAATGTGGTATACATTATTATGTAGATGTTATAATGTAACAAACGAACCTAGAAATATATAGTGATCCAATGAATTTAGTAATGTGAATTATCTCTTGAGATAATTTCTAATATTAATGATACTGACGAACACTTTATTGAAAATGATTATGTTATGATTTTTCAAAAATGTTATTAGTGAACCTGATGCTAGCATTGTTCACAGTTTTGTGTGGTATTTGACCACTATAACATGGTGTTAATTTTTATGTGTTTCCACATTACATGCTTTTATATAATTCTCACTATAATGGTTATGGTGATGATTCTATGCTTATTTTATGATGAAGATGATTATACTACATCATTTAATACTTATTCATGTCAATATTTACCCTATTAGTAGAATTTTTTCTTACCATTTTAATTGATTTATATCATCAGGTGAGTACTTTTACTAAGGGGAAAATGAGAGAGACTAAGAATATTGAGAATAATTAATTAAATAATGTATATTTTTTATTATGTAAAATTTATGTATAATTCAATATTTCCCAATAAACATAATTATTTGATCTAATATTTTCAAATATATTATATCTCATATCATTAAAATGGTGTAATTGTCATGTACGAAAAGTTAGTGTTTCTATAGTTGGAATTAGGGCATAGGTTAGTTAATTATGGAATTAATATTAGAGAAAATTAGAGAAAAACATCAAGATGAGAATAATTATATGTAAACATCCAATAATATTTTTTTAAAAAAATTATTAACATAAGGATCCAATAAGATATTCAGTAAATGTTAAATTTGTAAAATAAGAAATTATTAATTCCATATTTGTTGATATCTATTTTTTTGAAAAGGATTAGAATAAATTAAAAGAAATGGGGAAAATATGCATTATATTAAATTATTCCTAGTGATTTTTAATATATTTCTATCCATTCCTATATATCATAAATTTTTCCTAGAACTATTGAATCGATGCACTAATACCTTTAAAGAGAGATATCCCCAAAAATACCAAGTTTTAAAATCACTGCACCCATGTTTCAGAAACATCACATGTTTTATTATGTGGGAATATTCTTTTAAAAAATATCATTATTAGTTTAAGGTACAAAAATTCCAAGTATTTTTTTTAATTATATGGGATTATTTTGAGACAAGATTCTTTGACGGTACCTGATTCCAAGGCTTGGTGAGACCAGAATATAATTTTGAACATTTTTTAGTTAGTTTAAATAAAAATGTGAGTGGGTTTTCTTATATTTTAAATTAGTTCTTGGATAGAAAACCTGAGGGAACTGTTGAAATTAAAATGATGAGATTCTACTATAAAAGAAAAAACTTTGACCAGCAATGGACGACTAGAAAATATACTTTTTTGACTTTTCAAAAGTAAAATTAAATAACATAAAATGTTATTTTATTTGTTTATCACCACCGTTGAGCAGTGGAACATCAGTACTATGGTGGCAACGAGCAATGAAGAGTCACATTAAATGAATCCCATTTATGAGACTCTTAAATGTACATCATAATGACTCATTAATTGATGTTTAACAGATACAAATCTTCATTAATAAAACCATGTAACGATGTGATGATGCAGTATAATAGAAATTCTGTGAAACTTTTCTCTTATAATGAGATAATGGGTTAGAGAATAAAAGATTGAATTTCTATGATAGACGGAAAGGAAATTATTTACAACGAATAATTACAAAAAATCACTAGCAACAACTACACACCTCGAACAATGGGACCGAAGAATGATGAACAAATTCTCCTTCCACCCTTAAAAGGATCATTATCAACGGGGGAGACAAATAAAGAATGGAGAAGACAATCATGTGAGGTTGTTCTTACCATGCCAACTAATTTATCAAAGGTAGGGGTTACATTTTGTTTTTTGAGTCCCCCAATTCTTCTTTCTAAAACAACTAATGCAGATCAACCCATGAAAATGATGATCTATGAATCCTTTGTTCATGTGGGAGGGATCTTCTTCTTGGGGTCTTTAATCATGGTAAAGTTGGAAAGAATCATAATCCATTCCAACTTGTTTTAAAGAAAATATAACGCAGAGAGTGCGGGATGACACACATAAGGCCTGAGCTCCTCGACATTTTGTTTTTTTTCTAATTTTTTCAAAGATGATCCTCCATGTTGATGGTGAAGCTTTTTTGAGGTCATATTAGGGAAAATAAAAACCCATATAGGCTGGAGGCGCAGACGGTCTAAAGAACAAACCATGAAAGTGGACCTAGTGGATCGTGGAAAACCCTGCAAGAATGCCGACAATAGTAGAGGGTGGAGTCAGTGGTCATGGGTAGGTGGCGGTGCACCGCAACGACATGTAGAGGGGGTGTCTTGGCCAGCTCAGGCCACAGTATAGAAGTTGGTGTCATTGACACTCAGGCTGAAAGCTGGTGGAGGAGGGATGTGGCCCATGCCTGTGGGCTGTATTGAGATGGAACGTTGTCCAGTGAGGACCATGATGGGGATGAAGGGAAACCAACTCATGCGGGATACCTGTAGCCAAACTGGATACCCAACAGGAATCCATCTTAAAGAAGACCGGAACTCCATGCGGGGCGGGCCGTGGGTGCTAACCGAGCCGTAGTACAGCACAAGTTTGAGTAAATGTGGGCCAATTTTGCAGATCAGGATAATAGGATAAATCTAAACCGTTGAGCGGCCCTGGCTGGGAAATAAAACTGGCTTGCTAGTGCGGGTAGGGCTGGATAAATCCGGGTTGTTGGGCGACCCTCTCGGCTGGACACATGTCTGAACTGGGCTAGGTGTAGCAAGGAATAATGGGCCTGGCCTAGTGGCCAGGTGGGCCTAGACCCAAACTGGGTTAAATCAGTTGGGTCCAACAAGGACAGGTCATGCAGGACCCCCAGGCCATGTTGGTTGGGTCAGTCCGACCAGGTCAGACTGGGACCGAACAGAACCGGTCCATGGGTACTAAGACACCATTATCATTGAAACCGGGCATCTGTTTGAAGATACGTGTGTGGCGTTAGAAGCCTCATGATGAGTTGATTCATTTATATTTATCATAGTAGGCATTCATTTAATTTTAAATAGTACGAATGGGTTGAGGAGTGGATTCTCTCATAATCTAGAGTGCTCCGTGCAGGAATCCTTCAGCTGGCAGAGACACGAAGAATGCTGAAGAGTGTGCCCATGTGACCCTGTAGTCTTATAAGACTAGGGAACCTAGGTGTATCACCTACATGTTACCATGTGTGGATCCTCTATAAGCATCCCTGTGTGGACAAGCTATTAGGGTGTCTGTGTGAATCAGCTACAAGAAACCCTATGCGGATCTTCTACAAGCATCCCTTCGTTGACCAACTATGATGGCCTAAGTGGGTAGTGACTCCGTGTGACCCAAAAGACCCACGAAACTTATCATAAATGAGTACCTACGTAGTCCAATGTTTTCATTTTTTTGACTCATATACTAGCTTTATGTATTTTAGATTATATCTATGTGAGATGTCATGATTCGTGATCATGCTACGTGTTTTCCTTTTGGATTGCTTTTTGGTCTTTCCATGGTTTTTTGGGGGTCCCTACTGAGTATTTTGTTACTTTCCCCTGCACGGGCTTCGCCCAAATGTGTTGTGTCTCGTGAAGTTGACTGCCACCATGACAAAGGACTTAGTGGCCTAGGACCTAGTGGTGCCCTACGAGATCACCTAGGTGGAGCATAAATCTACCTATTCTAGTATCTAATCTACACATACCCATAAAGTTGGGGTTTTAGGGTACAAATTTCAGATATGATTTGTACTTTACTATATTTATTTGAATTTTTTGAGTTTTTATGTTGGCCCATTTAACCTACAGGTTGTATATTTACTCAGTGGTTGTTTAGTGGCATGCATGTTAACCATTCATGTTTTTGGAAGGTAGTTGTGTGTGTGCATACTGGTACTCAGGAAAATTCCTCCCACTTGTAGGATGACACCTTCAGCACTAGTCTCTTATCCCTAGCCTTTAGGAGGTTTACTTGAGGGAGTCACATCACATGCCCTGACAGACAAGTTGTGACAAAGTGGTATCAGAGGTAGTTGATTCTACCTCAAAGACCCAGAGTCTGTTGTTTTGTTTTTGGGAAATTTATTTAAATGTTTCATGTTTGACATTCATATTTGGGGAGTCAACTATTTGTGAGACAAACAACATATCAATAAGCGAGGACCTTGGATTAAACTTTCTATCTATATGCATAAAAAACTCAAGTTTCATGCATTATATTGGAATTGAGTGTTCCCTCATATTCTTCTTGAATTAGAGTCATCTCACCCGGTATAATCTAATAACCATGTTACATTGTTATCTATTTTAGGATTCCTCCATGTAGACATCCAACTAGGATTCCAATATGTGACTATGAAGTCAACTAGCTTAGAGTTGAGGCATCAGACCAGGGATCAATGCTCTAGATGGTCCTTTCGGGTGGTGTCACAATGTTACCACCTCCCTTTGATCAGCAGTTACTACTGGCGCTAAAAATGGATGACACACACAGACTTAGTTACTTTCAAGAGTTTTAGAGAAAAATACCTCTCTGGTTCATGGGAGATATATATCCTCAAGCTACTGAGAACTGGCTAGAGGTGGTGACGTGGGACTTCCACTTGATGTGTATTTCACATGAAAATATGAAGATATTATCTACGAACCTTCTTCAGGGCTTTACAGGGAGATGGTAGAGCCTCATGATTTTGACTCATGTTGAGGATAACCAATCCAGTGATGACATTGAGCAACATTTCTTGGACGGGTTCTTCATCATGCCATTTTGATTAGTGCGTATAGAGGATATGATTTACCTTCATTTGGAAAATGTATTAGTGGTTTAGTACTCTATACGGATTAATGACCTATCATGCTACTCTGCATATATGGAATGGGACCCCTTCTTTAATGGTCTAGACCACTGAGTAGGGACTCTGACGGGAGATCATGGAGTTGATGCTTTCCCTCAACATCCCCACTTAGGTTGGAGTTCTAGAGTGAGCTCTACTAGTAGAGATATTCCTCATAGAGCAAGCACCAATGTTGGGAGAAACCACCGGGTGGCATGTGGTTAATTCACCTATGGTAGGTAGATAGTAGATGACACAATGATCCATGTGGGTCAAACCATTAGGAGGTGACCCCCATACACATGATCAGTGGTGTGAGCCCCCCAAGGCTACGGGGGTCACCAGAGATCCATGGTGTGCTACTCAATCGGTGGGCAGAGACACATGGCTCATGACAGACAAAACCGCTACATAGATGATCATTGGATGGTCGAAGGACCGTTGAGTTAGAGACATCATTTATCGCGTTGAGATCTAAATGGTGACAAATTTGGAATATGAGAAGGTCGAGTAGCAGGTGGTGGGTGATAGATTATGGTGCTACCACCACCACCCAAGAGGACCACCACAACCTCAGGGTGTAGGTGGAAGGGGGAGAGCTCAACTTCAGGCCGTGGAGGCATATGACCATGATACATTCGAAATGATTAGTGGTATGATCTATGTCCTCTCAACATTAGTTGTACATATTGTAGACATAGATGGTAGTCAATAATTCCTTTCCATGGACCTCATTCGTGGCTCGAATATTATGTTGGTATCATTGGTTCAATCATTATGATAGAGAATCCTATGAAAGGGGATTCTATGATTACACACTGGTGCTGCATTGTGAGCTTACTTCTGGAGGATAGAGCTTTGGTAGGGAACTACTAGTAGCTGTGTCAAGGTCTTATGATTTTATCTTGGTCATGGACTGGTTATCCACAGTTCATGCTCAGATCAACTATCATTGGCGTAGAGTTTATTGTGACAATGAGAATGGGACAAGGTTTTCAATTACTAGTGAAAAGGGAACTTTTGCAGCATGTGACAAGCCTTCTTGGAGGAGGGTGAAACCGATCACTCACTAGTGGGATAGCCTCACCCTCATTGTATTGGATAAGAGGGGTCCTCACTTTCCTGTAGTGTTTAATGAGTATGAAGACATATTTCCTAAGGACGTTTTAGGGACCTCTCCGCCCATGGGAGTTGACATCAGTGTCGACCTATACCATGGGACTACACCAAAATCCACAACTTAATTAAAAACACAATATTAGTTTTTCTAAATAGTAGTGTGTCCAATGAAATGATCAATCCCAACAGGATCACCAACCATATTAGTTTCCATTCCTTCATTAATTCTCCCCAAACCACTCACTAATTTATTTTATAAATTCGACCTCCTATGCCTAAACACTATAAAAAAATTCTGCATTTTCTTGTAAGTATAACAGAAATCAGACCATGACTCAAATAGAACATGTTTTTTATAACAAAATTGATCTCCTATGACAAACATGATCAACTCTGTAGGCACCTTTTAAACATCAACTTCAATACATATTTTCTACGAAATTGTTTGAAAAATATTTTCTATTCGTTATATCACAGCACAGATAGAGACCCCCAAGATTTCTCAATATTTGAAGGATCACATAATTTTGAAATGGAAGAGGTATTTCAGGGAATCCAAACCAAATAAAAATTTTCGTTGAGTCATCTTTCATATGGAATTCATAAGACCACTTGAAGGGGAAGAATTTGGAACCATTACAGATGCGAGGAGCACTAGACCAGGCCAAAATATTGTCTTCCTAAGATGAAAACCTAACCATGATGTTTTTTTAATCGAGATGTCCCACCATATCCCATTCATATAAAACATACGATCCAAAAATTCGATGGTTAAAAGTTCCCACCGGTGGATTTCAGGGCTTTAACTGAGAAATTCATGTCAAATCCACCAAGTAAGATGTGGCTAAGATCTATGGGGAAGATAATGAATGTTATAGGAATATTTCAAAAAAATCAAGGACATTAGGGAAAATTGAAATCTTGGGGAAGGGAGGAAGTGGGTATTGGTTAGAGAATGGGGATAAAAAATAGTGTCTTTCATATGCAAGGGATGGCGTAGGTCCCTCTCCAGGCGAAGGGGGAGGGACTAGCACGATGCTCATCATCGCCTTCTCCTCAACCAACCCACATTTATAAGAGAATAATATATATTGATATTTTAAAATCTTCAATACATCAAAAAACAATTTGAATTAGAAATCCAACAAATTTTCAATTTACATTCCATCATAGAACCCTCATCTCTTATCGACTATGACATTATTTATTTCCATCCTCTACTACTCTTATATGAGTACACTATTATCATTTAAAAAATTATGCATCACATGGTTTCATAATTGGTTTTTGTGTATGTATCCCAATCTCACTAATTAATACTATAAAAACATAACATTATTTACTAATGATAAGAATATAACTAAAAAATAACCACATTCTAAATTATAAAAAGGATCCTATTTCGAAGAACTTTTTTAGTGCTGTGAAAGTCCCCCTAAGACATTATATAATTTTAAAACATTAAAAAATCATAAAGAAATATTTTTTGATTTTGGATTAATGATATATTATAGTACTATGTGTGTATTGACTCGTAATATTTAAATTATTAAAAAAATATATCTCTCAGAGTGAAATTATCTTAATAATTCAATTATTCACTGAATATTACAAACATTAATGAATGTTTCATTTGTTTCCCAAATAAAATTTCTTATCTAGTTATATATCCCCAAATATGTAGTTCCATATATGAATGTTTAACCAAAAAAAATATAAATAGAATCATTTATTAAAAAAATTAAATATATATTCCATATAGCCAAATGTAATCAAAGGAATGAATTGATAAAAATTATATAAAATCTCACATTATGGTAAAATATGTTTAAAAACACTTTAATATGTTATCATTTTTTATGAACATTGAGATGGTTTTTTCGAGATATACCATAAAACATAATGGAAGTAATGTTATCTATTATATGATTAAACCAAGGTATTAAATATAAATCCTAAGATCTAAGAGTAGAAAATTTATATATTTAAAGAGTGAATCAAATTTAAATGTTTACAATAATTTTTTTTAAATGTATAAGAGAGATTAGAAGTAAATAGAGTGTATTAAAAGTTTTTTAACTTTTATTTAGACTCTTACAACTATATATTATTTTAAAAAGTTTGTAAAACAGAAAATAAACAGGCAGACTCAGCTCTAGTGGATTTTATTGGGTTATGATAGTGGAATGGAAAAATAATTAATTTTTTTCGTATTCTAGATATAATGTAAACCATGTTTACAAATAATTTTTGGTTGAATACTAGGTTTATTCCTCATGGATGAAAAAAATAATTGGATTCATTTAAATAATGAGGCTTTGAGGTTATTATTCATGGTTCTATTACTATAAACCCACACAATCCATCACTTAATATTCTCTAAACATTTATTTGTTGAAAAAATAAAATAATAAATAGATTATTTGAATAACATAAAAAACTAGGATGTTAGAAATCCCACATCCATGAGTTTTTATTCATAGAAAATAAAAGTAATCATCCCAATAAAGAAATAATGGAATATTATATCTCATCATGGCATCACATTCTAATGCTTCATATTTTTTCCACGTTTCTATGAAATTGGAATAAAAGGAATATGTTCTCATCCAAAATCCTTCGTCTATATATCTATAATATTAATATGACTATAAAAATTGATTCATAATTTTATTATTTAATATATTAAATTCTCATGTCTATATTGGGAATTGATTCATATTTTTTTTACTTGTAAATCATGACACATTTTATGGATTGTTTTTAATCATTGTAGAAAATCTAAAAAACATACTAATTTTTTAATTCCTAATTTGATCACAAATGTTCCCACGTATCAATGTATTAATATTGATTTCGTTAAAAAAACATTTGTATCTCAATTAATATGACTCTTCCAAGAAAACATGACCTATTTATTTGAATCAAAATATATTCCACAATAAATAATTATATGATTTCTAATGAAATTATATTTTTCATAGTTATTTCAAAATGTGTTTATTGCATTCCCTTTTTTTCCAACATTAATATTATTGATAAAAGGATAATTTATCTGTTATCTATTTATTATAAGGATATCCTATATTAACAATGATAAATATTTTCATATGGTTAAATTATAATAGTGGTCTTCTATATGTTATTATAATATAACATGGAACATAAAATTGATTTTACTAGAATCATCAAAAATTATTAATATAAGCTCCCATATTATCTTTTAACAAATTTATAAGTTGTCGTGTTTCACATTAATCAAGTGAGGGTATTACATGATTGATATTAATTGAGTTCTAATGAATTTTTCATTCCATCCTATAATTAAGATCTGAAAAATTGATCTAAATAAAAAAATTGGGATTTAGAATGCAACACATTTTAACAATCTTATACACATAAATCTGTCTCAATTTTCCTTAAAATGTATCACCATAATTGATAGAAATATAATTTAGAACCTATAAATACTAATTAAATCTAATTTAAATCTTTGTCATGTTATATTTATGGAAATACAACCCTAAAATATACCGAAGCACCCTACCATTTCCATGTTTAAAAGGGTATGGGTTCATGTAATTTCCCAAAGCATTGGTACTCTAATTTTACTTATTTTCAAAAAATAATTTTTTAAATGAATATATATAAATATTTAATTATGATCTATCATTAAAAATTTTATTTTATAACTAATTTATTATTATATATCTCATATGAACCCTCGTACTATAGAGAATAAACTATATAACAAAATATTTTAGAAAAGAAAATGGAATAACTACTCATTTTTGAACATATAAATTAAAGATTGAGGATCTATCATATCATTACAATAAATCCCTACCATTTTAATGTAAATCATGTGATTGTGTATTGTTAATCTATGAATTGATATTCCCATAATTGATATACAAAAGTGTAAGTGAGGATCTACCTAATTAATATGTTTTAATTATTTCTTTTTTACATATGAATAAATTTATTATTTACTATAACTATAATATTCTTTTAGGACATTGAGTCATGAATTTCATAAAATTCAGTATCATAGTATAAATTATTTCAAAATAAACAATATATTTATTGTGTATAAATTGCACAAAATTGACTTAATTTACCCACCATGTCAAAAAATTTATATCTTAAGATAATGAAATGTATTTTGGTTTTTTATTGTCTCAATGGAATATATATTTATAATTTAATAAGTAATTACTCCAATATTATAGATCATGTTAATATACAACAATTATATTTCTTGAATGGGATAAATACATATATAAAGTCTCAACTAGAAAGACCCATATTACACAATGTGAATACCTATATAGGGATATATTGAAACCTAACTTAATATGATTTAAATTATATAATTACCCCCTCCCCAATCTAGTTGAATAAGAACTAAAATAGATTTCAACCTTCCATTAATTTCAAAAAATATTCTTAAAATCAATTATTCATGTCAAAATTTTCCCCTGTCTATTTCAAGGTTGTCATCATATATCATAATTGAGAGAAGTATCATATCATATATTTATCAGTCCCACCTATTCTAAGAAAGTTAAATATTTTATAATTTTTTGGGAGGTTTTCCAAATCCACACAAACTAAATCATATTGGAATCCACCACCACATAATTTTTTGAAATAGAATTCCCCATAAATAATAAGTATTATATAAAAAATGTATATTTATAAAAAAATTATAAATGAGAAATTGGAATGTAGTGTAAAATATGATATCTATATGTCCTCATAGGTCATTATAAGAACAACAGGGAAGTAATATCAACTATAAAGACCATAAAAATTGAACAAAAACACACACATATATAAAATAATCAATTAATTAAGGATAAGAAAATTATTAGATATTTTTTTGAGAAATTATCATTATTAATATATGATGTTTTTATACCAATATAGTAATGTTTCTTTAGGTAATATCCAATTTATTATCATTAATTTCATGGTTTCAATATTATAAATTTATCATTAAAATTTATCTTTCCCCTAGCTAGTCAACAAAATCATTAATTATTAGAAAAGTATATATGTTTTGAAGAGATGATTAATATTTCCATTATAGACATTTAAATATAGGATATTATTAGCTTCATTAATAATAAATCAGAGTATATATAGGGAAATTATCCTTTAATGAAACGAGCTTATCATTTGATCAACCAATAGTCTATTCAGTATCATTAAAATTATTAAAACCATTTAATAATAATATATTTTTTTTCTATTTATATTTACTAAATAATTCAATTAATAACATTAGAGCAATATTTTATATAATATCATGAAATAACTATGGAATATATAAAAAATATAATCACTCATAGATGGAATAAAATTGATTTCTTTAGTTGTATTGATCCTAATGTTTTAGAATCTGGATAAAAATAAATGAAAGATAATACTTTTATAATATGAAAAATGACTCTAATTGTAATCTTATTCCCCTTGTAATATATATATATATATTTGTTTGTGTGTGTGTGTGTTTATAAAATTAAATAAAAGTGAACAGAAAACATCATCCAATTTATCTAAATATTTAAATTAAATTAACATTCATCCCAAACCGTAATGTGATATTGAATCCCAAAATTATAATATATTAATAGCTATGAAAATCATTTAAATACATAAAACTTTTTATTTATTTTTAACAATAATTATGTATATTATTAGTTTATCTTGAATGTTCAATTAATATATTTGATGATCATATTTTAATGTTTGTGAATAACCAATATCAAATTAACAGTGTATAAATTTTCATGTGATTGAAAAATTAACTTTCACGGGTGAAGGTCCCTTATCAATTACAGTTAAAAAATATTTTTTATATATAATAATATATCCTTTATTATAATGTTGATCATTGTTTTATATTGGAATTTCCTATTAAGAACCCTTGATCAGATATTTTTTGATCCAACCAAAATTGATTATATTGAGAAGGTACAACTTTTTTTGATCTCATGTATTAAATTTATAGACCATGGATCTATTTCAATGATCTAACACATTCTTCTTGGGAATTTAATTAATAATACCAATGTAGATCTCTAAAATTAATAAAAAATTATTTTTTTATTCTATTTTATAATTAGAATTTATTTTTCCATGTAATATATATTTGAATAAAACAATCCATTTATCCAATCTGATAAAAACATGAAATATTATATAATTTACCTCTTCCTAAAAAATAATATTTATTCTATATATAACCTCTTAATGTATTATTCAGGAATTATATGGTATGTATATAATCTTAAATCCAATTATTTCATGTTTTTTACATCATTAGTATCACAACATTATTAACAACATCATCAAATAATGATAATCTAAATAACCATCAAAAAAATGATTAGTGTGATGCCACATATTAAATAATCAATTATTTTATTACATATTGGATATGGTGTTATAAGAAAAATTTAAAAAAAAATAGTGAAAAGAGATGATTTTTTAATAAAAAAAATTATTCCTAATTTACAGACTTTTGTTTTAACATGTCATGAAATTTAAATAGATTTAGAATTTTTTTTCTTGAGTACGTTTGTTTTATTAACTGAGATTAATATTATAATTTATATGAATTTAACAACTGAATGAGATGTATTTATATGTTGATAAAATTCTAAGAGGGGTTTTGGGTGCCCATATTAATGTTAGTGTTGTTTAGGTGTAAACCAATTTTCATATTTAGGCTATATCCATCAATCTCATTAAGACCCCTTAGGTCATGCTATGATAGGATGATGTAGGGGTTCTATGTATTATTAAATGAGGCACTATGATGTGTGAGGAGATAAATGACGTTAGAGTCCAAGGACACTCCAAATAAAGATTATTTTCATTCAAACCCATAGGTATTTACCCATTTTTATTATTTGATAAGGGTTGATCCCACTACTAGGGCCAGCTATCCCATTGCCCAAAGCGGTTAACCATTAATGGAGATAGACTGTTTAGTTGATCCCTTCCTAAAAATGGTCATGTAGGAAAACCGTGAGGTTCATTGTATAAAAAATATAATTCCTTATTTTGTAGGTATTATTGACCCATTATTTCAGCGTTGATTGCCTTTCATTTTTGGATGAACAATCAAGTAGGGATATGTCAATTCAGATGTGTTTCCCATTACATGTCACTAATTAATTATTAATTTATAGGCTATTTTTGTAGGTATTTCTATAAAATATAGGTACTTTTTATATATATATTATTCATTCTAGTTTAATTATAAATCCTCATGATTTTTGAGCATCTGAGG
This sequence comes from Viscum album, assembly GCA_963277665.1. Taxonomy (NCBI): domain Eukaryota; kingdom Viridiplantae; phylum Streptophyta; class Magnoliopsida; order Santalales; family Viscaceae; genus Viscum; species Viscum album. Next base: position 1,253,663,916 of record OY728142.1, on the reverse strand, counting down.
TATTGTTTTTGTGCACCGATTCCAACTGATCATGATTATTAGGTTTAAATAATGTGTTGTTGTAAAGAGCCGTAAAATTCAAGGAAATTTGTTTTCTTAATTTTATTTGAAATTTTACAAGAACGCGGTTTCTGACGGCACATGATTCCGAGGCCCGGTGTGCCCGGAATCATTTTCCGAAGATTAGCTCGGGTACTTTTAGTGAACGAATGAGTGGGTTTTTCTAAATTTTGAACCGATTCTCAGAATCGAATTCTGAGGGCACCGATGGAATCGTAGTGCCGGTATTTTCTTTGAAACACCTTTTCCAGAGTTGTGTTTGCTCAGGTGTGGTTTTTTAATTTTTTGGGTTAAGTTAAGAAATAAAATAAAAGTGGTGCGACAATTTTATTTTATTTCACTTAACGCGGCTTAAGATAAGTTAAGCGGATAAGGTGGGACCCACAAGATCCTACCCACATGGTAGGATATTTTTGAGGTGGGGCCCACATGAACCCCAGCATTTCATTCCTTCTAAGTAACGCACTCGTACCCCCTTTTTAAATAAAGTCAACCATGCGTTTATTTTGGTTAAGAAATGCCTCATTAAATTGGGCAGTTAAATAGTTACAATTAATTCATTGAATTAATTGTTTGTTTCTTATCTTTTGAATTTCATTCTTATGTTACGATAATAAAATTAGGGAAGGACTTATTTTATTATATCGGGTTTTGTGTTGTGATAAGACCTTGGGAGAAAAAGAGAGGATTCTTCGTTCTTCGACTAAGAACGCGAAGAACGCATCGCCGCCGAAAAAGAACGCTGACCTCCAATGGCGAGCGACGGCAAGAGACGCCTTCCTCCAAGATCACCTAACTCCAACGACTTTCCTTCCGCGGTGATCCTCTTCTTCCATGACGATCCTCTTTTTCCACGACGATCCTCTTCTTCTGCGACGAACGCTCGTCCGATGACAACGTTGAGGTAGGGGTTTTTGTTCATTTTAATCTATGTGATTTTACCCGCGGTTTGTTTAAATATTTTTCGGATGTCTTTCAAAACCGATAACACGGTGGGTGCGGACCAACGAACACGTCCTAACCCACCGTCACTTCATTCTTGGTGTGCGGAACGGCGGGTGACGATGAAGCAGGTCGCACGGGCGTTGTGAGGTCCTCATAGTGGAGAACCAATCCCGGGAGGGCCGTTGGCGAAGACGGCAGGCGAATCCGACTGCCAGAGCTCGTCATGTGGTCCGCGGACCAACCCGCCGGCACGACGGCATTGGCGGCAGGAGGCGACGGCCGGCACCGGCCGGCCGCAAGGATACGGCGGCGCCCGGCGCGCCGCCGGGGAGTGCGGCCGCGGCTGAAGCCGAAGTGGGAGGCCACCAGTCCCGTGACCACCCGGGACCGGAGAAGGCAGGACGCGGCAACCGGCCGCGTCCGTTGGCAAGAGGCGGCCCCCACGCGGGGTCGCGGTTCATTCAAGGCGGCGGCGCCCCCCTTGCGTACCCGCTCGTCCGTTATGGCCAAGCCGCCTAGCGACTGGGCCAGGCCAGGCCAGCCAGGCCGCGCCACACCCAAGCAGGCGAGACCCGGACACGGGTCGGGTCGACACGATTCGGGCTGACCCAGGGGGTCTCGGGTCGGGTCGGTCCGGGCCCGAAACACCCACTTCCAGACCCTTTTCGGTCTGTTGCCCATAACATGATCTACGGACCTCCGATTGACGTACTTTCAGTTTCATAGAGATCCTTGGATCGAGAAGGACGGTTCGGTATATTATACTAAAGGTTTCTGAGTACTTTGGGTTCGGTCGGGTAGGTTCGTACTCGAAACCAACCAGGCCCTCAGAGATGAAACGCTCATAACATGAGTTCTGGATGTCCGTTTGACGTGTCGTCAACCATGTTGGATTCCTCCTAGTGAGACAGGCCTTTTGTCTTACTCCGCTCTAGGTTTGGACGCAGCTGGAGTATGGTCAGGTTGGGTTTGACTTAAAACCCAACCGGGCCCCTGGAACTAAAAAGCCAATAACTCTCAGACTGGGCGTCCGATTGACGCACTGTCTGTGACGTTGAGTTCCTGTTGACGATACGGAACTTTTGGATACATCAAATCCGGACTTTGTGTCAGTTGATGTATCATCCCCTCGGCTCGTGGAGCGGATCCTCTCGAACGAGCTTGCTGTGTGAGGGAACCCTAGAGCTGGCTGCGACTACGACGCCGACGACGACTGTACATATATCCCCAATGGATTCGATGACAATGATTGCATCACTCAGCGATCCTACATGGATCAGTGCTATCGATCCTGTGTGTGTCAGATCCTATGTGGTTCAGCGCTCAGCAGTCCTATGTGGGCCAGCGCCTACAGATCCTGTGTGGGTCTGATCCTGTGTGGGTCATTACGGGGGTTAATTACCTATCGATCCTGTGGGGGTAAGATCCTTTGTGGGTCATTGTGGGGGTAAGTACCTATCGATCCATTGTGGGTCCGACGGTTTAGATGAATCAGTGGCTATATCTGATCATCTCTATCGTCACATGAAGAAGTATACCTGTGTGAGCCGAATCATGTTTTTCTTTCCTATGTGGATTGTGTTGTGCTATCCTGTGTGGATTACATTTTTCTTTCTTGTGGGGTCTGGGTTGTACTTGAGCTCGGATGTTGGATCCGAACTGGAATTGGTGACTTAGGTATATGTATGGGCATATACCTAAGCAGTGTCGGACGTTACTTCGTGATTGTATCTTTCCTTTTTGGATTATCCTTTGTGGATTATGGGAGACCTTCGGGGGTCTCGGGGTCCCTAATGAGTAGCTTATACTCAACCCTGCATGGTCTATGCCTGCACTCCATTGTGTTGGTTGCAGACGATGGACATCGCTAATCATGGTAGAGGCACGAGGAGTAGGTCGGTACCCGGAGGTGGACCACTGGGTGGGACGTACTCAAAGCAGACGGCTGGACCCGAGGAGCTACGGAGGCTATTTGTACTCACCCTACAGGTGGGAATTCTAGTGGATGGCTCGAGGCTGCGGCTTTACTTTCAGTTACTATTTTCGCTTTCCAGTTTTACTTTACTTTCAGTTTGGGTTTTTATACTAGCCCACTTAGTTTTCCGCACATAATTTTGTATCAGTTTTCACTTAGTGTTTACTTCTACTGCATTCTTGCTCTGTGGTGTTTGTTTACTTTACAAAGGAAATGCCTTCCCTTTTTTCAGGAATTATGCCTTGCTGCTAGTCTCCAGCCCCTGGCCTATGGAAGGCGGGCTTGGGGTAGTCACAGCACGGGCCCCGAGGATGGGCCGTGACAAATTGGTATCAGAGGAGTCCGGTTCTACTGTAGAACTTGGGAATCTGATCTTTCTTCCATGTGAAGAAATAGTGTTAAGGGTATTGATTGTGGTTATAAGTCCAGGGAGTCCAGTGTTGGTGTGGTGGCCGACTTATCCGTACACCATGACCCTGACTTTTGATTTCTGACTTAATACACGAAAATATTGATTGCATGTGTGTTTCAAGTTTTCTTTGTGATTAATTTATGTCAGCTCACCAGGCATACTGTTCTGACCGTGGAACACCCGTTTCATTTTAGGATGTCCCCCCGATGGCTTCCAGCTAGGGTTTCGAGAGTTGTGCATGACGACATCCCACAGAGTGACGAGGCCTCGGTACAGGGCCCTTTGACAGCAGAGGCACTGGCAGTACCTCTACCCGCCGAGCCACCAATGCTACCAGCCCCAACCACGGATTATGCACGTCGCCTTAGTGCACTGCACGAGTTTCATCCCCAGCGACTGCCAAGGTTCCGCGGGGAGACGAACCCCCAGGTAGCCGAGGATTGGCTGGAGGTTGTGGTATGAGTTTTCAAGTTATTGAGGACACCAACAGACCTCATGGTGATCCTCGCAGCGACCCTACTGCATGCGGAAACAGGAAGATGGTGGAGCTTGATTCTCCAGGTCCATGATGAGGCATCTCTCCTCTGGATGGACTTTGAGATCCTCTTCCACTCGGAGTTCGTCCCAGCCTCCCTCCATGTGGTGCGCATCTAGGAGCTTCTTCAATTGCGGTAGGGCAGCTTGACGGTCGCCCAGTACTTGCTGAGATTTACCGATCTCTCGTGCTACTCAACAAACATGGTATGAGACCAATTCTTCCGGGCCCGGACCTTAGAGTAGGGTTTGAGGCAGGAGATCAGGGAATCACTGATCTCTCTCAGCATCCCGACTCAGGAAGGGTACTAGAGCAAGCTCTTTTGATCGAGAGCTTCCTTGCCGAGCCTTCATCAGCAGCGAGACCTACCGCAGGGCGACACGTAGCAGAGTCCTCTGCAGTAGGCAGTCGACGTATGACTCATGGGTCTAGGAAGACCAGACCCTCAAGCAGACGACCTTAGGACACTGGCTCAGTAGTGTGGGGCACACAGCACGGAGCCAGTCTTTCGTGAGGCAGATAGTGTTACGCATGCGGCGGGCAGAGCCACATGGCTCATGACTGCCCGACCCGCCATGCCTAGGAGAAACAGATGATTGATGGTCCACACACGCAGAAGAAGAGGGTCGACCGGGGTGGTCCACAGGGAGCAGGCGGACGAGACAGAGGAGCTGGCCGAGCAGTAGGTGGTGGGCGACGGTTTGAGGCTCTACTACCACCACCACGAGGAGGTCCACCCCGACCACAGGGAGCTGGCGGGCAGAGACAGGAACAGCTCCAGGCAGCGGAGGCCTACGACCACGGTGCGCCCGAGATGATTCTAGGTACTATATATGTCTATTCCACCCTTACTGCAGTTCTTATAGACACAGGAGAGATTTATTTTTTCATAGTTGATGCCCTTGTTCGGAGCTCAGAGATTTCGACAGAGTCGTTTGCTCGATCCTTACAGCAAGAGACTCCTACGGGAGCAGACTCGACGATTACAAACCGGTGCCGGCAGTGTGAGATTACTCTAGGAGGCGAGAACTTCGACTAGGATCTTCTTGTAGCAGCGTCAAAGCCTTACGATGTCACCTTGGGCATGGATTTGTTATCCACAGTCCATGCTCAGATTGACTGTATTAGGCGCAAGGTGCGATGTGTACGCACCGACGGGAGCAGGTTCACCTTCACCGGCGAGAAGGGAGCCTTCATAGTACAGGATGGACTCTCGTAGAGGAGAGGATAGCCCATCACTCATCAGTTGTCTAGCCTCATCCTAGGAGAAGTTGACGTGTGGAGTCCTGGTTTTCCTGCAGTGGTGGATCAGTATGAGGACGTTTTCCCCGACGACTTTCCAGGACTACCTCCTCGCAGAGAGGTAGACTTTTTTAGTGCTTTATACCCCGGGATAGCCCCCGCTGAGCTTCGAGAGCTACGGGTATAGTTGGAGGACTTTCAAGGCAAGGGATTCATCCGACCTAGTGTTTCACCCTGGGCATCCACGATTTTGTTCGCCAAGAAGGCAGACGAGAGCTTGCGACATTGTGTCGACTATCGTCGCATGAACCAGGTGACAATGAGGAACAAATATCCACTACCGAGGATTGATGACCTCTTCGATCAGCTCAAGGGAGCACGGTGGTTCTCAAAGATAGACCTCAGGTCAGGCTATCATCAGCTCAGAGTTCGGGACGAGGACGTGCAGAAGACGGCCTTCAGATGTCAGTATGACCACTATGAGTTCATGGTCATGCCCTACGGTGTAACCAATGCTCCCGTAGTGTTCATGGTCCTAATTAACAGGATCCTTTATCCATACCTCGATCGATTTGTCATGGTCTTAATCGACGAAATTTTGATATACTCGACGACTGAGGAGGACACGCCTACCACTTGTGGTTTGTACTTGACACACTCCGAGAGCACCAGCTTTATGGAAATCTCTCAATGTATCAGTTCTGGATACGTGAGGTCCACTTCTTGGGACACGTCATCTCCGATGCGGGAGTTGCAGTGGATCCTGCGAAGATCGAGGCAGTGCTAGCTTGGGAGCCACCCAGGAGAGTGACTGAGGTGCAGAGTTTCTTGGGTCTAGCTGGACACTACCGGAGAATTGTGCCATACTTCTCCGGAGTTGTGGCACCACTCTCATCATTGATGAAGAATGGGAAACCCTTTGTGTGGTTAGAAAGATGTCAACAGAGCTTCCAGGAGCTGAGACAGATATTGACCAGTGCACCTATCTTGAGGTTCCCAGAGGAGGGAGTAGGGTACATAGTCTACTACGATGCATCAGGAACCGGACTTGGATGTGTTCTGATGCAAGAGTCGGCAGTGATTGCCTATGGATGACATCATTTGACCCCACATGAGAAGAACTACGCTTCCCATGACCTGGAGTTAGCAGTAGTGGTGTTCGCTCTGATGACATGGCGACACTATCTGATGGGCGAGCGCTTTACAGTCTTTTATAACCATCAGAGTCTCATGTACTATCAGGCATGGTATAGCCCTTGGAGGTCCTGGTGTGGAAGTGGGATGAGATATCTATGGACTTCGTGACTGGACTTCCACGCACTTCCATAGGCCACGACTTTATTTGGGTGATTGTGGACTAACTCACAAAGTCGGATCACCTCTTACCCATCAGAGAGCAGGGCTCCATGCAGAGCGTGGGACGTCTCTAAATTCAGAAGATTGTATGGATTCGTGGTGTGCCATTATCTATTGTCTCCGATCGAGATGCTCGCTTTACATCCCGGCTTTGGAAGGGGTTGTAGGAGGCGTTCAGGATGAAACTACGTCTGAGCACCGCCTTTCACCCTCAGACGAATCGTCAGACTGAGAGGACCTTACAGACTCTCGAGGACATGCTCCGCGCATGTGTTCCTCAACTTTGGTCGCAGCTGGGAGGACCACCTACCCTTGGTGGAGTTCGCATACAACAACAACTATCACTCCACCATCGGGATGGAACCATACGAGGTGTTGTATAACCGAACTTAAAGAACATCGTTGTGCTGGACAGACCCTGGGGAGTCAGCACTAGTGGGACTGGAGTTAGTCCAGGCCACGATAGAGAAGGTCTAGGTCATCCAGGAGCGGATGAGGATATCTCAGAGCCGATAGAAGTCTTATATTGATAGGAGGTGGAGGCCACTAGAGTTCGAGGATGGCGACCACGTCTTCTTGCGGGTCTCACCTTGACGTGGATTGCAGAGATTTGGTCGAGGTGGAAAGTTATCTCCTCGCTTCATCGGACTATTCCATGTCCTCAGCAGGATTGGCGAGGTGTCTTATCGCCTGGCTCTACCACCACAGTTACACTGGGTGCACGACTTCTTCCACGTATCTCAGCTGAGGAGATACGTGCATGAACCGATGCATATCATTGACCATGGGGAGCTGGACGTTGATGATGGGGAAACTTTTGCGGAGGTCCCGGTGGAGATTGAGGATCGACAGGAGCGTGTCCTAAGTGGATGGTCGATTCCTCTAGTTCGCATCAGATGGAAGCATTGGAACCTCTAGGAGAGCACCTGGGAGCGGGAGGCTCAGAGGCGTGATAAGTACCCACATTTGTTTCCCTAGTTTTTTGAAGTATCTTTACGGGGACTTAATTCCCTGATGTGGGAGTGATGTAAAGACCCATAAAATTAAAGGAAATTTCATTCATAATTTTATTTGCAATTTTTAAAGAATGTAGTTTCTGACAGCACCTGATTCTGAGGTCTGGTGTGCCCGGAATCATTTTCCGAAGTTTAGCTCAGGTACATTTAGTGAACGAACGAGCTAGTTTTTCTAACTTTTGAACCGATGCTTGGAATCAAATTCCGAGGGCACCGATGAAATCGCTGCTCTGGTATTTGCTTATAAACACCTTTTCTGGAGTTGCGTTTTCTCAGGTTTGGTTTCTAAATTTTTGGGGTTAAGATAAGAAATAAAATAAAAGTGGTGTGACAATTTTATTTTATTTCAATTAAAACGGCTTAAGCTAAGTTAAGCAGATAAGGTGGGACCTACAATATCCTACCCATTTGTAGGATATTTGTGAGGTGGGGCACGCACGGGCCCCAACGTTTCTTTCCTTCTAAGTAACGCACATGCACCCCCCTTTTTAATTAATGTCAACCATGCTTTTATTTTGGTTAAGAAATGCCTCATTAAATTGGGCAGTTAAATCGTTACAATTAATTCATTGAATTAATTGTTCGTTTCTTATCTTTTGAATTTCATTCTTATGTTACGATAATGAAATAAGGGATGGAATTATTTTATTATGTTGGGTTTTGTGTTGTGTTAATACCTTGGGAGGAAAAGAGAGGATTCTTCGTTCGCGAAGAACGCACCGCCGCCGATGAAGAATGCCGACCTCCGATGGGGGACGACGGCAAGAGACGCCTTCCTCAGAGATCACCTAACGCCAACGACGATCCTTCCGCGGCAATCCTATTCTTCCGCGGCGATCCTCTTCTTCCGTGATGATCCTCTTCTTCCGCGACAGTTAATTCCGTGACGAACGCTCATCTGAAAACAACATTGAGGTAAGGGTTTTTATTCATTTTAATCTACATGATTATACCCGCAGTTTGTTTAAATATTTGTCTGAGGACTTTTAAAACCGCTAACACAGTGGGTGCGGACCAGCGAAGAAGTCTGAACCCACCGCCCCTTCGTTCTTGGTGTGTGGAACGGCGGGCGTTGATGAAGTAGTCCGCACGGGCGTTTTGAGGTCCTCGCAGTGGAGAACCTCTCCCGGGAGGGCCATTGGTGAAGATGGTAGGCGAATCCAACCACTGGAACTCGTCCGGTGGTCCGCGGAGCAACCCGCCGGTGCGCCTCACCGGCACGGCGGCGCCGGTGGCAGGAGGCAGTGGCCGACACCGGCCAGACACCCGTAGACGGCGGCGCCCGTCGCACTGCCGGGGAGAGCCATCGCGGGTGAAGCCACGTGGCAGGCTGGTAGTCCCGCGACCATGTGGTACCAGAGAAGGAGGGACGAGGCTACCGACCGCGTCAATTGGGAAGAGGCGGCCCCCACGCGGGGACGCGATTCATTCAAGGGGGTCGCACCCCCCTTGCGCACCCGCTCGGCCGTTATGGCCGAGCCGCCTGGCGACTGGGCCGCGCCCAAGCGGGCCAGACCCGGACCCAGGTCGGGTCGACCCGGTTTGGGCCGACCCAGGGGTTCTCGGGCCGGGTCGGTCCAGGCCCAAAACCCCCACTTCCGGACCCTTTTCAGTTTGATTCTCATAACATGAGATATGTGCCTCTGATCGACTTACCGTCAGTTGCGTAGCGATCCTTGGATCAAGAAAGTCGTTTCGGTATATTATTCACATGGTTTCGGAGTACATTTGGATCGGCAGGGTTGGTTCGTGTACGAAAACAACTGGTCCCTCGGAGAAAAAATGCTCATAACATGAGTTCCGGACATCCGTTTGACGTGTCGTCGACCTTGTTGGACTTCTCTTAGTGAGACAGACCTTTTGTATTACTCCTCTAGAGGTTTGGTCGTAGGTGGAGTACGGTTGTGTTTGTTTTGACTTAAAAACCAACCGGGCCCCTGAAACGAAAAAGCCAATAACTCTCAGATCGGGCGTCCGATTGACGCTCCATCTGTGACGTTGAGTTCCTGTTGATGATACAAAACACATGGATACGTCAACTCCAGAATTTGTGTCAGTTGATGTATCAGACCCTCGGCTCATGGAGCGGATCCTCCCGAACGAGATTGCTGTGTACGGGAACCCTAGAGCTGGCTGCGCCTACGATGCCAACGACGACTGTACATAGATCCCTAGTGGATTCGATGACGATGACTGCATCACTCAGTGATCCTACGTGGATCAGTGCTATTGATCCTGTGTGGGTCAGATCTTATGTGGGTCAGCACTCAGCAATCCTGTGTGGGCCAGCGCCTACAGATCCTGCATGGTTCTGATTCTGTGTGGGTCATTGCGGGGGTTAGTTACCTATCGATCTTGTGTGGGTCAGATCATTTGTGCGTCATTACGGGGGTAAGTATCTATCGATCCATTGTGGGTCCGACGTTTTAGATGAATCAGTGGATATATGTGATCATCTCTATCGTCACACGAAGAAGTATACCTGTGTGAGCTAAATCATGTTTTTCTTTCCTATGTGGATTGTGTTGTGCTATCCTGTGTGGATTACGTTTTGTTTTCCTGTGTGGACTGGGTTGTACTTGAGCTTGGATGTTGGAGTCAAACTGGAATTGATGACATAGGTATATGTATGGGCATATACCTAATCCGTGTCACATGTTACTTCATGATTGTATCTTTACTTTTTGGATTATCCTTTGTGGATTCTGGGAGACCTTCGTGGGTCTCGGGGTCCCTACTGAGTAGCTTATACTCACCCCTTCACGGGATATGCCCGCACTCCGTTGTGTTGGTTGCAGACGACAGACAACGCTGATCGTGGTAGAGGCACGAGGAGCAGGTCGGTACCCGGAGGTGGACCACTGGGCGGGACATACTCAGAGCGGACGGCTGGACCTGAGGAGCTGCGGAGGCTATATGAACTCACCCTTCAGGTTGGACATCCACTGGACGGCTCGAGGCTGCGGCTTTACTTTCAGTTTCTGTTTTCCCTTTCCAGTTGTACTTGACTTTCAGTTTGGGTTTGTATACTGGCCCACTTACTTTTCCACACTTTCTTTTGTATCAGTTTTCACTTAGTGTTTACTTCTACTACTTTCTTGCTCTGTGGTGTTTTTTTACTTTACAAAGGCAATGCCTTCCATTTTTAACGGGAATTACGCCTTGGTGCTAGTCACCAGCCCTTGGACTATGGAAGGCTGGCTTGGGGTAGTCACGGCATGGGCCCCGAGGACGGGTCGTGACAGTTGTTTTCTCAAAATTATTAGAAGAAAAATAATGGGTAAAAATAGATATTTCTTTACCATTTGGTTTGATATATTTCATTAAATTAATTTAATAGAAATTTGGTCAAATTTTATATAATAATAAATATATCAAGGTATGTAAAACGTAGATTTTTCGTATTTATGATCATTTGTGTATTAGTAATGGACTAAACCATATTATCTATGGTTGTTATATCATTATGAATCTAAGTGATTTATTATAAAATTATACCTAATTGAGTTAAATATAATATCAAATATAAATTATAATATTTAATTATTTTGATTTTTTTACTGTGAGAGAGGATATAGAGTGCTAGTATGATATTAGATGAGGCATGAACAGGAATTTGAATGTATGGATATGTATTCTTGAAAATAGATTAATATTTATAATTTAGGTGGTTTCAGATCATCTCCCTAATATTAGGAATTATTACTATACATTTGATATTCAGTCCCACCACATTGTTGTGTTCAACCATTAAATTATAGTGGGTTGTTTTATTAAATTTTCATGAAATTGACAATGTGATTATGGATATGATAGAGAAATAAACAATAGATTAATGACATGGATACTAACGATTGAGGAAATCATTATGAATGTATTCTATGAGAGACATGTGCCCATAGGGGGTATAAATTATATGAAATTAATTAGAAAATTGGGCTAATTGAGGGAGTGTTTGTGAGACCATGGTATGGTGTATATGCTTTAGTTATCTTATATTAAATGAAATTTCAAATTGACTTTATTAGGGATGGGTAGGGTTTCAACAAAATTATGATGGGTTGATAGTTCATCATAGATCTATGAAGAGAAGATTATATTATATAGGGGTTTTAGAGATATTTGATTAGGATTGATATAGTTAATAATTGTGGTAATGGGTGATTCCATCGTGAATCTCACAAATGATAGGGAATACCCTTGTCAGGGTGGATTAGATCATTGTTGAGTTAGAAGGGTTGGATTATTCCTCCTGAAATAATTACAGAGAGATAATAGGTTTACTCATGTTGATGGATTAAGGGATATCATATATGAAATTTTTGATCGACCGAACAAGGGTTGAGAAAAATTTATGGTGAATTGGAACTAAATTTCTAACTGAAATGGTGTGAGTTATCATTAAATATTCCCAAGTTGGAATGGTCGAATTGTGATAAAAAAATGAGAAGAGCATTTTGACAGCTTTTTTTGTGGATACTGTTAAGAATGGTCTTGCATCATGATATAACATTGTATGTGTTGGATAGAGATTTGTTTTAATAAGAAGATAATAGTTTAGTCTTCAATGTACATAGTGGATTACCCTAGGGAAATGTTGTGGATGGTGATGGATTCAGAGTGACGAGATTTTTTAGTTCTGATGGTCTTGATGGGAGATAACATATGAGTATAGATGGATAATAAGACATGATTTGAGTAATGAGAATGATCTCAATTTAATATTCAAGGGTATGTGGTTGAGATGACCACTTATGAGAAGTGTGATGGGATCATATTTGTGTTCATCATTTGTGTGGATGATGTTTTTACTGAATATAACAAGGGGAACTAATTCCAAAATATGAAATATGTATGCAGTTAGGGTGTGGGAATTTTCCCTCACCCCATCCCCACATGTATCATAATTATGTGAATTTTGTTTCAAAATGGGGATAAGGTACACCTCTATGATTAGAGATTACATGGATTATGTTTTTCTACAAGGATCATATACACCCTCAATATTTTATGTGACATGATATTTGCCTCTTGGTGGGTGTAGGGTATACCCATAAGTTATATAACAATTCTAAATATGTTTATATATAGGTATAAAGTATTATCATTTTTTTGATATTTGATACGATTCTATGTATAGAAAATTTATTAGCTTGATTTTTCTATTGATATGATATGTTTCTTTGGGAGAGTAATAGGTTCTCCCCTATGTATCGAAATGGGTAGAAATATGTATCTTGGTGGGAATCGTCGTTCCCCTATGTATCAAAATGATCAAAGATAATATTCATGGTGTCTAGAGAGTATGAATATGAGTCGTTGGATAATTTTTACCATGATTATAGGATTATAGAAAGAGTATGCCTTTTCATTTCCCGATGATAAGTGACATATATTTATTATGTTGGGAGAGATTATATACTCGGGTTCTTGATGATTATGTGACACACATAGATACACTATTTTACAATTATATGTTGGAATGTTGTATCCCTAGTGTCACCTTAGATCCTACATAACAATTGTGATTATTTTATTATAAATATGTAGTTTAGTTATATTATTGACCATATCGTATGCCCACAAACTGTGTTATAGATTTTATTAGGGACATTTTTTCTGTTAAAATTTTGAGTTTTATTTATATCTTGATAACTTACCTCTATTAATTTGGAACCCAAGAAGACCTTATGTTCATTTTTTTATAAAGGGCATAGACCTAGTTTTTCTTTATCAGATTGGAGAATATCAATAGTGATATAGATGATGGTATTTGATAAGGCTTGGTGTTGGTAACATATTATCCTATAATTTTATATATTTTACAAATTTTTTATACATGATTGGCCAGATGGACGATCTATTGATATCTATGACTATATACTTACGAATTAAATCTGATATTGTATGATTCATTTTATTGTGAGATTTTTTAACTATAATAATTTTATATAGACATTTCTTTTTTAAATTTCTCTCTTTTACTTTGATATTAGGGTATATTCCCTTCTTTGTAATACCATATACCTTATGTTATTGTTAGATGTCTCTAGAATATGTGGAGGCATTCTTGAGTTCATGTGACACCAAAAATCAAACAATTTTCAGTGTTCATAAACCAACTAAGCATTACAAGTAATTATTAGATAGATAATTATACCCATTTATCTTTTTTGAGAGAGTCTGAATAGACTTTTTTATTTAATATATATTTAAAACTAGCATAGGAGATGTTATTGTGTAATTTTTGTATTTTTCACATTTACCACTGTGTACTATCTATCCCCTCAATATCATAAGTTTAATATTTGATGATCATATTTTAAGAAGTTTATATGAATTTAAAATATTACCTTATCTGATTTAACCAATAATATACTTTTTGTGGATTAGGGAATAATTAGAAAAAAAGAGTATTGTGTAATTGATGCTCCACATCCGTAACAAACACATGTAGATATACCGTAGTTACCTCCCTCCTAAGAAAATATATATTTTCTATGAATTCACATTAAAGGATTGGGATAATGTGAGTAGCACCAAAATGATTATTCTCCATTATAGCCTTCCTATGATGGGAGGGATCTCATATTATTGTAATTTAATAATGACCAGTGAGACCCTGTAAATGTCAAATAATTGTAATAAATATACATGTATGTAATATGAAATAACAAAATATGATAATTGATGTTTTTGTATAATTTGTTTTATTTGGGAGTACTTTTGGAGAGGTATACAATTTCTAATATACTCTTGGAAATCATTCATACAGGAAATCCACTTTCTAGGGTTACCATACCTGGTTTTCAAATCGTTCATATAAACTACATATAGAATTTTGTTTGAACTACTTAATAATAAAAAGGAATTATTCATTGAAATTGTCTACAACAATTAAAAATAATTCAAGGAATGGGTGGTAACATTAATCTTTAATACGTGTGAAAAAAACTAACATACATATATTAAAATATCATTTATTTCATCATGATTTACTCATATATATTCATGTAAAATGTTAATCGAAAAAAATTTCATTACAATTTTAAAACTAATGGGTTCCAAATTTTACATATGAATAAAGATATAATACAAATAAATATTATTTATCTTAGTATTTAAATAAATTTTAATGTTTACTATACCTTAATAATTTAGCTATATTTATTTACACCTATATCCCCTGTTTCCATAAATTTATCTCCACACTGACCTTATGTATTTTTGGTGACCTAAAATTATGATTTTCTACCCGAAAATTAAGGGAATAAAATGGAATAAAAATACCTTAATCTCGAAATTCTATATAATAGAAATAATTTTTATTGTTTTAAAATATCTAGGAATGACTCTTACCTCTCTCATATCTTCCATATGGAATGAGTTTTTAATCAAACCTAAATTGTATTAAAATGAAATATATTAATCAAACCATATTAGTTTATATATTTTTAGAAATAATGGACCTATTTTACCTTAATATACAATCCTCTCCTCTGATGAAAAATGTTTAATATTACATAACATGAAAAAAAGTAATGAAATGTAAAATATATTCCATACATATCTCAAGATAAAAGTTTTATTCCAAAATAAACATATAAAAAAGTAAAAAAATACAATGCAGGACTAAATTTCCAATGGAATATACTAAAAATATGGTAACCAAATATAGTGGAAAAGATATCAGCCATGTCCTATGATTTTATCAAAAAATTAACATCCACCTTTTTGAGAAATTAATTATTAGGATTCATGTTATCACAACCTGATTCAATCAAAACCCCACATAAGTAAGTGAATACACTCTATGTGACCAAGGAATACTAAGAGCACTAGGCTATAAGATATAAAACCCGAAATATATTATATATATGAAAAAATACATGATTTACCATTTATAAATGCAAAAAATACTATTTTTGGTAAATGATATTTTGTTAAAAAAGAACTCCCAATCAAATGAATTTTTTTAAAAAATAAACAATTTGAATTCCAAAAACAATATCAAATTTAAGACAAA
The DNA here is from genome assembly GCA_963277665.1 of Viscum album. Classification (NCBI taxonomy): domain Eukaryota; kingdom Viridiplantae; phylum Streptophyta; class Magnoliopsida; order Santalales; family Viscaceae; genus Viscum; species Viscum album. The sequence continues at coordinate 1,253,648,349 of OY728142.1, read as the reverse complement.
TATAGCTTTGAAAAAAACATACAAATTCTATAAATTAATTAAAAAACAAGTAACCTATATTCCTATATGGAATATGAAAAATCCCCAAGCACAAAACTCATTCATCAAACCCCAATCAAAATACTAATTCTATACAATAATATCATCATTTATACATGGAAACATTTATATAAGTGTTGGGGTAAATATAAAAAACTATATAGTATACTGTCCCAAAAAGGATAAAAACTAAGGCTATAATCTACATTAATAATAATGAAATAGAGGAAATAAGGAAAGAATTATTTAATCTCATTACACTCGAGTCCAAACGAAATGGTAAAATAATAAATTCATCAACATAATATATAATACAACAACTAGTGATTTATATTATGATAATATTTTATTATAAAATAAGAAAGAGATAATTTCATCCTGGAAATTATGTGTGATTATAATTAATTTTAGTTCCTCCGTTCATTCTATTTTAAATAAAACAAAGTATTTCCCGTGTTAAATGACACATATAACTAGTATTAAACATTTCATAAAAATAAAAGATGACCTTGGAAATCATTCTCTAATTATCCAGTTCTATGTATTTCCCAAAATTCCTATCATCAAATATCCAACCCAAGATCATAATGAAACCAAATATAGGGTCCACACATTAACTACATCTATAATTACATCACATTCAATTTGGTGTGAGAACCAACTCCATATCTAATCCAAATAATTGGGTGGGTAACATGAGGGTCAATTATGATGGAAATTTAGTACCCATGTGTGTATTTAATTTTCACATACTCATGAGAAGACAGTTTCAGAAGGATGGTTAGCTAGAGATTGGTATTCTGATTGGTGATGTATAGAAAAATATAATATGTAATAGATCTCACAATTTCCCTAGTTTTTATTCAATAAAAATGGATCAATAGTTCAACTGAATATGCATTAGACCATGTAAAAAATTCCAAAGGGATAACCAATCATTCTGATTGACTTATACACTTGATTATAAAAATATCTTGTAAAATAGGTCTTATGAATACCCAAATTTTAATCATCTACAATCATACATCTATAAAAAGTCATCCAAACCTAAATCCAAAATCTAAATAATGATTCAAAACCCTTTATTAAATGTTTACATTATTATAATTCTATTTTATTTATAATTATAATATTATTATTTTCTGTTATCTATTTTTTTCAATCCGTGAATTATAAGGGTTTATCTACTCCTCATTTTGAAGAAGTCACCAGTACTGTCAACATGTAATCTATACCTACCCATTTCAGATCTATCCTCAAAAATATTATCTTTCATGGATTTCAACCACCATAAACGAATATAGGTTGGTTTTTTGTCCACCTCCTTTATAAAACTTCAACAAAACACTATCCACCTTTGATCACTTATTTATTATCACCATGTCCTCCAGAGGTCCCATGAACCAATTGTTTGGACCATCAACCCCATCATCCATTATTTAACCTTCCGATCACCTAGTAATAATTAACCTCAATTTATAATCTTTTATTAATAGACCCTTTTATATCAAGCATCATTATAACTGAAATCATCTATCATCTCAAATTTATATTTCTTGGTCTCCCCAGGAATCCTAGTTTTTCACCTAACTATATTCAATCTTTGATAAATTATCGTGATGTGTTAGACATCAATGAAATGGTAAATAATTTTTTATTTTTTAATGTGGTTATTACATTGAGTTTTTTACAAAGTCCTTCTTGATTATTTTCCACAAAAATCATCACATCTATTATGTAATCATTACCTAAAACCAACATTGTTGAAACATGTATAAAATATTTTTTTCTTTATCTCTATTACACTATCAACGTCCAAAAAATATGAATACCATGTTATATATTAGAACAATATTTTTTGAATTGGTTGTGAATTAAAAAAAATCCATAAATATTTCATAATGGATAAAATGTACAATTGATCAGTTACTAGAAGGATAATACATGATTCATCATAGGTGAAACATTTCAATTTTTATATCAACACGCAATTCAAAAACATTTTATACCATTTAATTAAAATATGTAATTAATTTAAAAAATATAACTTATAAATGAGTTTCATTTCATTATTGTATTAAATATAATAGAATGGAGTGAGGCATTTGGAAATTCCTACCATTGGGGACTAACAGATTTCTTTTTTAATCAACAAAACATCATTTACATGAACTGTGTCTATAACACTTAAATATGAAAAATACATGTATTGACAATTGAAAATTTAAAATGGGTACTAACTAATATTGAATGAAAAAATCATATTATATAAACCACATCTTGATAATAATAAAATCCAATGGAATTTAACATTGAGTTACAGTTTGCGAGAAAATTAAATAAACACATTGTACAAATTTTTTCTAATAAATAATTTAATTTATTCATTTTAATAAAATTTATATTAATTAAATATATAATGAAACTAAATAATCTCTCATAATAAGGATGAATATCAATTATATAATTAATTTAATGTCAAGAAAAAAAGTTTAGGATCATCTTCAATGGGAAATAATTGTTTTTCACCAAAACAAAACAACATGTGTTATCATTTAATGAAACAAATTATTTAAATTATTTTACTAAATTTAAAAGAAATAAAAACTTATGCATGAAAAAATTTCACCAATGAGTAAACAATGGATTCTAAACATAATGAAAACATCAAAAACATTACATGGAATTTTACAAAAAAAATATTTATTTTACGCCATCAAGTGAGGGAATTTAATAAATTCCCATGTAATTTTCCAAAACATAATTAAACTAAAATTTATAGAACCATTATTTATATACACCTTGAAAATAATTAATCTTTAAAAGATTTTACTTATTACTTTCAATCTTAATACCTATGTTATATTATCTCTTGTATGGTCTAATATACAATCTTACCAAGGAGAATTACCCTCAAAAGAAAAAATCCTATAAATCTATGTGAGAATCCCCTTAAAAGATACATAATCAAAAACATCAATCTATAATTCACAATTATAATAAAAAATTATAAATTATTGAAAAAAAATTATAGGTAACTTCTATTACCCGTTCACAAATAGTAATTCTGAAATTACACTATTATATATAGAACGATATATAGATCAAGTTGAAAAGACATCATCTATAATATTATAATACCATATGTTTTAAACTACACCTCCATAACTCATAAAAACCTATTAAAAGCATACATAAGTCATATTACATTTGTTTTATATTCCCATGTTCTCTAATTTCACTATACTCAAACACATTCCAATGTCATAACTATTTCAATTAACATGAAAGAAATACATTTTTTATTTCCTAATTAAATATAAGTGTAATGATACATCACATTTAAACATGATCATTAATAAAACTTTATATAGCCACACAATCACTATAAAATGTTACAAAAAAACGAAATTTTACAACACAAAAACATTTGATCACCCATATATACATATGAGTAAATTTACAGGAAACTGTAATTCTATAATATTGACATAAAAATTTAATATTACATTTATTTATGTCAAAATAATCACTATATATAATTAAACATTTTTATGGTGTACAGAAATAACTTTATAATAAAAAAAATGAATGTGGACCAATATGGAAATAGATATTGTACTTCAGTTTACCTAAAAGGAATGGCTATAGAATATGTCATTTTCATATAATGATGATTAAAAAATAATCATTGATTATATCAATGATTATTTTATTTATAAATTTTCACATCTAATCCTTAATATTTTCATTTCATAGCTTATCAGTCATGTCAATATTAAATAATCAATATTAATTTATAAAATTACCGGTTCAAACTTTTTCAACCAACACCTTTGCCATCATAACTCCTTATAGACTCATCATAAATCCATAGAATACTTCAAAGAAAAATAATCATAACTTCATGTCATTAAATTTTTTATATATCACAAAAAAATCATTCATCCACAAGATATACTCGACGAAAAAAATTAATACTAATTACATTTTATTTTCATTATACTAACCAAATAAACACACCACTCTTTCTAACACATATAGTTATTCCCAATCAACCATAATAATATTTTATATTCCCTAAAAACTACCTTGAAGTAGAAAATAATATATGACATTATATCACTAACAACTATTATAACATCATCAATCGATAATCTAAAAAAATATATTTCACTCCACATTGTTATTCCAATAGATATGGTTATTGATGAACATATAAAACCAACAAATGGAATTTTTATTCACCATCACCCCACTAAGAGACATTTAATCACCATAAGAATGTATTCAACTATGGTTACATACAATAAAAATTAAAAATAGAAAATTTTGTGCTCAGTAAAATAACCATAAATAAATATACATATTTCTGTATAAAAAACATAACTGAATAAGATATTTCAACCTTAACTAAAATTAATCATCATTGTGGTTAATATGTAATTATGAAACTAGTTAATATTTCCCATTAAAACTAATATATTATGACATATAGTAATAGTAATTGGATATAAAGTCATTATTATTTTGATCATCTCATAACATGATATTGATAGGATAAACCTATAATTTTAAAAATCAAAATGAGTTAACCTTCACATGATGTCAGTTTAAATTTCAATCAAACTACCATATGAATTTTTATTATTTCACTGAATTTTTAATCATATATATAAAAATTTGTATACAAATCAGTATCATATTATCAGATAAATAGCATTCATTTATATTATCCATGTGGAATGGTAATGTCATTCCATAAACCATCAATAAAATCACGTTTTATCATATATCAATCAACCATAATAGAAATCATGAATCAAATAATCTTATCCAAAAAACAGAAACATACACAAATGAGACCTCAATTATTCCACAATGTGTCACTAATGAAATCCAATAAACCCTAAACTAAGAGGTATACACCATACCTATCAAATAATAAGTCAAAAAGGATTTAAAATAATTGAAAATATATTTTCTAAAAATAAAAACACTACTCTGATTCCAAATAAAAATGAACATTTTTCTCAAGGTAAGAATAAAACTCTTATATGAATAACTACGATCATTTATCACCATCATACATAACATTAAATTAAGAATCTATATAATTTTTTTGTAACAAATATATATGTAATAACTATAAAATTTTACATTTTATTATCATTCAAACAAGACCCCCCCCCCATCTAGAATCAGGCTCATCACACACTAGTATAATTCAAGAAAAAATTCACATGGAATTTATCATCAACATTAATTTAATCATTTATTATTATGGCCACATATTTAGACCATTTTTTGGGATGTCATGAAGTGAATACTACTCACACTCAGATCACTAGAAAATGTATTTAGTGTCCTCCTAATCGATAGTTATTGGAACTCTAAGAGGAATTCTTCCAATCAATGTTATAAAATAAATATGCATAACTGCTTCCCTTTTGATATGATATCAATTTTAAAAAATATATATTAATCATGATATGTAGGTGATAACTCATTTTTTCGGGATTTATTCATAACTATAATGATTTAATATTATCTATATTTATTATAGAGGAATCTCATATATCTATATAATAATATGGTGAATATTGACCTACCTAAACACTTTTGTTTATGGATTGATGAAAAATATAACAATTACTTCCTCGGTCCAACATATGTAAACTATATTCACCTACATATCATGTACAGTCATGATGGAAAAGAAATAGATGTGGGATGCATGATCATAAAAAAAATGAGTATCATACAAGAAGAATACTCATCCCAAAGACATTATTAAATAATGACCACGATCTATGCATATGAACACATTATCCACCCACATTTGTATCTAGATTCCCCACCTCAATGACTATCCTATGTTTAGATTTACTTATTTTTAACTGACCTCTCAAAATCATCATGTTTTTTTACTCTAAAATACTACCATCATTTCAAAAAAAATTCTTAGATACCACTCTACCATGACTTACTTCCAATGAAATGTCACACTTGTTGTGAGGAAACTAAATGTTAGCCCCGATTCCTCATTTGTTATGTCATGAGATAGACATTATCACTGAAGGGTATAAATATATTAAATATTAGGAATTAACCAAAAAAGAACACATCATATGAAATTATATATAATGAAAAACACAAAAACATGAATAGTATTGAATCTACAATATGATGATATCATAATATAATAGGATCTTTAGGGTAAAATTACATCAAACACACACACAAAGTCCAAAATGGAAATTCATAGCCCCCCAAGGGATAGCCCACCCTACTACCCATTTTTATTACATAATATATTAGACCTGAAGGACTAGTGGGCATGTAGCCCATTACATGGAACATATGAACATGTTTTTTGGTCCAAGGCCCATTCTATAAATAGTAATTCTATAATACCAAATGCTATAGTATCCAAATAGTACCGAAAATACAATAATGTTTACCACTACTACTGTTATAGTGCATGCCGCCACTATAGTGTGGTTGTTGCTACTATTCCTCCACTACTACAACACATACGCCCAATGGGGTTTGAACCCCCATTTTTTCAGGTAGGATTAAGGGATTTTTACCACTAAACCAACCCCAAACTATAGGTGTGTTGATGGATAATGAGGTATTGGGGTGGCCTCCCCACCTTCATACCTCGCATCCCCAGATGGGCTGATGGTGGCCGTCCCTTGGGCTTAGGCCAGTTCCCAACGCAGTAGAGGGGCTTAGAAGATGTTTCTTAGCCAATAGTGTGTGTTTCCTTGCAAGAACATAGGCCCAAATCCAGGGGGTCAGGACACCACCTCAGTTATCCAACTCACCCATGCTTCATATAAATATGATGATATCATAGAAAATTTATAATATATGAATGTAATATTAAATAATCAAATGTTAGACAACTACAACTATGGTATAAACCATTAAATCCCAATAAGGCTGACAAGTTCTCGTGACTATCCAATTGACATAGTTATCTATTCATTTCAACTACCCACTCATATATGTCAACTAATATATGTGAATATCTATCTAGTGTTCCATATATTATTCCAGAAAGACATTTTTATAATCATCTACCAACTAATAGCAATGACAAGGTCAGGACACTCATGTATGAAATCTTAAAACAACCTCATCGTAGGAAACAATATTGGGAGAATACATGTATCTAAAAAAATATTAGTATAGTCCATCGAAAATAAAGGAAAATATTATCATCACATTTTTTAAGGTTAATGACAAAAAACCAGATTAATTGCATCACTAAAACATCTACATATTCATTACTATAAAAAATTCATCATAATAAAAACAACAATCATTATAATCAAAATTAAAATGCTCATTCAATCATCATAAAGAATCTAATTATTTCATCTCAAAGACTTCCTTGATATATAATAATTCTATTTGTATTAAATTTATAATTCATTTCATCATCATCAAACTAAGGAACATATATTGTAGAGCATGACATGTTATTTTTTAAGATTATTCACTAATCAGATAAACACAATCATGTAGAATAATCATTTCAAAAATTTCATTTTCATCACGTCTTAAATTATAGGATACATTTCATATTTATCATTTAATTTTAGCTCACAAATTTTATTGGTAATAATAAGTGGTAATAAAATATAGAAATGTATTCTAAAATCTATTTATTATATCACATACATGATTCCCATGTAATCATGATTATACTTTTTATACTTCTTCATCCCACCAAAATCCACCCATTTGCCAAAGTTATAGAAACCACCATTTGATCCCCGACACATTATTTTTCATCTAAAATAAAAAATTCATATATTAGTCATCTTTTTAACTTATAATTAAAATACAGATGGAACCTTTGCAATATTATCATATAAATTTGCTTGGATAAGGCCAAATATTTTTAGGTTATGTTCTAATTTTCCAAACAAGAGGAATCATTATTAAAATTCCCAAAAACACACCTAAAATGATCCCAAATGTTTTAGGAACCATCACTAACATGATCCACATTAAATGGTTATTAAATTTGACTATTTATTTTTTCAATTTAGTCAAAATCCCAAATATCCTAATATATATAGTATTATGTGTAATTTTATTTAACTTTTAACATTATTATAATTTTTATATTTCTATTCTAATTTAATATTTTATCTATTATCACTCTTATTTATACTATAGGGTTTTCTCCACTACACATTATAATGAAGTTGATGTATCCCTCTCCCTACGAGAGACACTTCAACTGAGTAGATCTACATTACAATTCCCTATCATTATTGTCTCACCAAATACTTATTTATATATATTTAAGAGATTATATTGAACTTCCAATTACTTATCTTTCATTGGAACTCACCCCCATTTGTTCTTTATAGCATCCCCTAGAGGTTCTGTTGGACAGTCATCAGACATCATCTCAATCATCACTAACATTCTCGATCCTCCCCTACCACCAAAACCACAAATAAATAATTCACTACACCTACACCACTTACACTGTTCTCTCCTTTTGATCAATCCGTTTTATACAGAAAACCATAATTTTATTAACATTTCTCTCATGTGTTCACACTGATAACTACAATAAACCTCACTTAATCCTCGGTTATCACCACTAATATATTTTCATTACATATAAATAAAAATAGATACCTCTATAAACCATACCATGTTTGATCAATATAACCCTCAAATTAAAAAAAATTAATTCCTTTTCTATGTTAATATTGGGATGTGCTGACTTAGTAATGGGTGAAAATGAATCAACATGATTCAACATTTGTGATAATTAATGAATGAAATATACATGGATGGTTGATAGACTATTAAAAATAGGATATCTTTATATTTTTTTATAACATTAATGAATAAGGAATTATTTTTTGTACTATTTCATAAATTTATGAATATAACTATAAGAAAAATATAAATCCAATATTTTATCATTGGTGATATGTGGGAATGAAAAATAATTAACAAATTAATACATATAACGCTACCTTCAGGGGACCACTATCTCATTCCTAAAATACTGTAGACCACCACACCTTGAATGTTTTTCGTAATTGGAAAAAGGGATTGAAATGCATATTTCGAATGAAACCTCCAAAAATGAACTCAGGATAAGTGAAAATCCCAACCCTATATTCCATGAATCAACGATCTTATGGAATTTTATTTAGAGATATGGTTTGAATGAAATACAAATAAATATTTCACATTTAATTTAATAATGTAAATCATTCATCAAAAAAATTTAATAAAATTTATATAATTTCATAATCCTCTAAAACTCACCAAATAATAACAGCATTGAAAAATATTATTTATAGGCTAAATGAAAAGGGCATAAAATATATTTAGGGATATACTACATGGTTAATAATTGTTCTTATCTCATTGTAAAAAAACATGAAATTCCACATCAACTAATTATTTATTTAAAATATTATAGGCATAGTAATAACAAGATTTTTGGATTAATTATAGAAATTAACCTAGATGAAAATACAGATTTTAAACTCAATAGATTAAACAAAAAATAGTGGGGGGTTTTATGCGGTTTATAAACATTTCACCCATATGGATTATATTTTCAAAATTTAATTCAAAATATTAGAAACTCCATGATTAATATTTTGATACCCTTAAACATATGATCACTCATGCAACATTTATTTAGTTGTAATAGATTTTAATGTTAATAAAATAATATAAAATATCATGTACATATACACCTGTGGTATGTGAAATGGGGATGAATATTATTCAATATATTATTACTAAGAGACTCAAAAAATGTCTTAAGTGCATTTTAAAATAATATTTCCTATGATGAAGTAGAAAATTATTCTCATGTTAAATTTTCCCATTATAGATACTAATATTTTATCATATAAATCAATAAATATTATTAATAGAATTAAAAGATCATTTAGTTTGAAAACCACACATAAAATAACCACATAAACAATTAACAAATGAATTAATATACCAGTAGTATGTTATTTTTTTATGATTCATATTTTATGTTATAAAAATACAACATGACTCCAAATTCCTATATAGAGTGAAATGTTAAATTTAGAAATCCTATCACAAGATTCCACATAGATTTGTCAGGTTAAAAACCTCATAATTCCTACATCAAGATTGTAAATCGTATCCCCACTTTCAAACATAGTCATCACCCTTGGGATATATTTATACATATATATAATGAATCTATATTTTTATGGTATGTTTGGAAAATAATATAGTGTTAACAAAATATATCATATGTTTATCTCTTAGTCAAATGAATTATATATATTATAAACAAATATTTATTTATGAAACAAACATAGATTATTTTTAATCCAAACAACAACTAATTTGTGAATCCATGTGTATGAATTTCACAAAATATTTGAATAGTTTATTTTATATAAAACTATACTATATAAAATGAATTGGAATTATTTTAGATAAATCCCAAAATTATTCGAAGGTTAAAATCATTATTACCCATTAAATAAAATTTCTTTTAATTGATAAAGTTATTTTAATAAAAGAAAAATTTTCAAATGAATAAAGTTTTTTTTAAAAATTTTTTATGAAATATATCATAAATGATAAAGAGAAGTATATATTAACTCCAAATGTGATTCTCACATTCCTTATCATTCTCGATCTATGATAATATAAATTTATAAAAATAAAATATTGAACAAATCTAATATTTTGGTATTATGGTTCATTGAGAAAATAAATGAGAGATTCCAAAAAAATATAATATAATATAACTCTATTATATATTATCTGGACATGGATCACTCAAAAATTATTATTGAAAAAGGGATAAAATTATTTGGGAAACCAAAATAACCAATAATAAAACTCCCTTGGTTGTGATGTAAAGATTTTGGGATTTAAAAAATAAATTAACATAAATTTTAAAATGGTTCAAGGATTTTACTCAGGATTTGTAAAACATGAAATTCGATCAAGAATAAAAATATATTTTGAAAATTATAATTTGAGATGGGTTCCACATGATTACCTGTAATTGATAGGGTTTAATAAGTGAATTAAGTTCCTCTTAAATATTTTACATTTTACAACCATTTACCCCAATTATGATGCATTATTTGATCACTATAAATATGCACCAAGAACATTCTAACATTAAAAGACATTAGTCAAAGTAGATTTTTATATGATTAAATAAACAATATAAGAAATGACATATTTGGTATGTTCCTATAAATATTTTGACCAACCATTGTACTATAATTACCATTTATTTTACCAATGAGAATGAATTGAGCATAAACCAATGATATATAATGTTTCTACTTAATTTTTTAATGCGATACAAAATAAAAAAGAAACAAAATAGTTGTTTTAACAACTAATAAGTCCACAAAAATCATATACCTATATCCACATATTGAGGTAATTTTTATAAATTTTCATTTTATTCATTTTCCTTATCATCCTCCTCGATATCAGCTACTTTCACATTATAATTTTCTCAACACTTCTTCCATTTTCCAAATTTCAATTCCAATAATATTTTAAGTCTGTCATTTAGCTTCAACAATTACCTCTAATTTCATACCAATTGTATCTATAAACTAATTTTATTCCCCCTTGAATATGATTGTTGAAAATAAGTGATTGAAATTGAATGTACATTCAAAAATCTAGTATGACACATAATCATTACTAAAATTATATATTTTTCAATATTCTAGGCATGACACATAGGATTTCAGTTCCCCAACACATATTTTTTTTACCCGCATGAAAACCACCACTTCTACTATGACATGATAATATTATTTTCAGTGAAATCATTCCACTTTTCAATTTAAATGATGAATACAAATATCATATTCTAATAATAGTAAAACGACTCTTTAAAATTTACTCTTGTTTAGCTTTATCTATAATCCTATAAAAGACAATATTGAATCAGACATCTTCCTTTCCCAAACAATATATATTCTGAACATATGTTTTTTCTTCATTAATCAGAGTTTACTATTTTAGAAAAATTATTTTAAAATGATTACCTCTATCATCTAAAAATATCCTAAAACACATTATACTAGAAATAATAACCCAGGTGTATTGCAGCGTGAGGTGCACATTTGTGGCATGAATCGCAAAACCTCCAATTAATATAATGGTGCACTAATTTCTCATAGTCTATTCATTAGAGTATGATTTAATTTTCTTGAAGAAAATTTGAAAAAATAATCATATTTAAACATTAATCATGGTATGATCACCTATATAGTGATGTGATTTACTTTTTTGACATAATTATTTACATTTAAAAGTCATTCATTTATTATTAAATATTATATATTTATTCTTAAAAAACACGCAATGAGTTATGACCTATTATATTGTAGAGTAGTTTATTCAAAGGAACTATAAATTTTACAAAATTAGATATTTATATATATATATAAACTACTGAAAATCTTTTCCAATAAATCATACCCCTTGGTATGAATCTCAATTAAAACCAGAAAATTGTAATAATGATGTTTGATGATGATTAAGGGGATGAAAAAATAAAACCAATGAATAATATCCACTTGACCATGTATCAAATAAATATTTCCTTTCATGAACATCAAAATTTGAGGGGATATATCTTTATATTTGGAAATAAAAATCATAATTAATAGTCACTTTGTCATAACAATGTCTACAATTTTTGTTATCCATTAAATTAAAATCACTTTTTATGGTATGTTTACTTAACCATTAATCATCATTCCATAATCACAAGCCTACATGAATGAAATCAATATAGGAAAACATAATATTGAATAATAATATTATGGTAAAAAGTAAAATGACATACATCAACTTCTTTAGGGACTTTGATACAAATTGGGATCAAATTCTCAAAACATATTTTATTCAAAGTACTATAACTATTATATATATATAATATTTTCCTACATACATGCTCAATATACATGTTAAAGACATTTAATAAAATCACCAAATTATTCACACATTGTAAATTCCTAACCTTCCCCTTTTAAAAACTCCCCCAAAATATGTTCCCCATCTAAAAAGATGAAATTGTCTTTAAATTAATATTTTTATACTTCCCATCAAACAATAAAGTAATGAAAACACAAAAATAGGGGATGAAATCACCATTCCATTTCCTTGAATGGATTTAGGTTGATCACCCATAATAAACCACATTTTCTAATATGAATTTGTTGGATGTGACTCGGTATGAACAATGGATTTTTATTTTATGGTTAGAAAAAAGTATCACATTAACATTAATTTCACCTCTATATCTTTAATAATGTTTTTTATATTGATTTTCTTAAATAGAAAATATTTAATTAAATATTTATGAATTGATGAAACATTTTTTATCACATCCTAGATGTAATAGAAACCTCACATAAAAAGTAAGATTTCCAAATTTGGTATTTATCCACATTAGCTAGATTTTCACTTGTGTTATTGAAATCTCATCCACCTCAATAGTTCTCAAGGGTATCCGACATGTTTGAAATACATTACATGAAACACACCCCTCTTATATAATGGAAACTATAACATATTTTGATCTTATATATTCAACATTTCTAGCCCAATAAACATATATATATATGATTTGATTGACCTATCCTTTTTTAATATTTATAACCATAGATCTCTATTCCTATTATGTATGTGATAATTTTATTAATATTCATAATATGTGTCTCTTTAATATATTTATCAAATATAGCACAAAAGTTTTCAATCTATACAAGAATTGTTCATAATGAAATCTCGTGGAAAAATTCCTAATGAGCTTTCTGAAATCTATTAAATAAAATTTCCATCTTCACCACTGAACAAGTTGATTTCCACTAAAATAGAGTTATATAAATCATTGAATTCTCTTTTTTAAAATCATATAAACTATCCTGTCATAATTCTCTTGAGTAAAAAATATAATCTATCTCTTATGAAATTTACATACCCTTGAAGAAATTCATCTCTCTAATCACTGAAATTTTAAATAACATTTTTCATATCTAATGTAACATATTTACAGTTTTTCATTAAATTTTAGAAAATATAATATTACTTACATAGACAATAATAATAAATTATAACACATCCTCATATTAGTTCTAGATGTTTTTTCCCATTTATACCTTATTTAATACTAGTTTCATTAATAATGGATATTAATTTGAGTATCATGTACATGGCGATTTCAGTAAAGAATACTGTGTATTTTTCAAAACAAAAATATATCAATTATATTAGGAAAACAAGAACCCATCAGGTGACCCAATATTCCATTTTAATTGAAATAATTTATTAGAGAATTATAATTGACATATTTTTAGAAGATATTGGGTTTCTATTATGTTACAATATTGGGAAAACCTAAATCCTCACAACTAGTGTGGATGTATCATTTAAATCAACTCATTAAACCTATGTATTGATTTTTAAAAAGACATTACTTCTTTCTAATCAACAATACTTTCCCATTCAACATATTATGGGACACCAAATTGATTATGAAGGAATTATTTTTTATCTAAAATATATACCAAATCAGAAGATTCATCCTACCTAATCTAATAAAACTCATTGACTTTAAAAACCTTCCACTCCTGATTCTCAAAAGATTCATTCGGTTGAATATGAAAAAATAATTATGTGGGTGTTATTTTCCTTATTGTTATGCTACTTTTAATTTTCTATATTTGATATAAAATTACATTATAGATCTACACCTATGTTCACAGCCTTATATAATTCATGAATGTGGTCCTTCATAATTGTATTTGGTTGAATCATTATATTTTACATTCACTATATGGGAATTACCATAATTTTCATAATCTCAATCCTACTTATCATTAAAATAACTTCCATATTCATCAATTATAGAAATTAATTTTGTATTTTTTGGATCATTTATTGAATATTCGTTCACCTTCACATCAACATTAACCACAAGATTCTATGTTTTATTATTTTATCAAGGATATCATCTTGAGTTCATGTAATTAAAATGGATGATAAATTCAAATACACTTTACTCAAATGACCCTATATTTTTACCATTCACCATGATAAAAAATGAATTTATAATGCCATAATGTGTTTTATAATCAAAGTATTATTGAAATACATGTAGTATGGTTATATATAAATATTGGGTTATAAAAAAAAATATTCTTAGATTTCATATATTGTACTAATTTCATGCCTCTAGGAAAATTGAGAAAAATAATTTTCCACCAACATGTGGTGAGGCATTTCAACTATACTCAAATTCAACCTTTTAGTAATACCATATTATTGTGCAGTATATATTGTTCTATTTTAGTAATGAAAACTATGATTTCCCAACGTAATATTTAAATTTTAAACCTATGAATTGAACATCATTATTCCACTATAAAATCATAATATAGAAACAATTCTTTTCTTATTCATGTTTTTTAAAATTATTAACCATAGAAAGTCATCAAATTTATGTTTCATTAATATAACCCTTTTAGTATGAGAATTTTCATCAATAAATGAATTTGATACATATCTAGATTATTTGATTTATCCCCCACATGGCCAAAAAAAAGAATTAATGGGATATAATAGATGAGATGTTTGAACCACCAATTTATAAAGTGAGTAATTGATAGTATTTCCTAATTGGAATATTGTGAACATACAATTACAATCTCTATTATGAATAGTTACATCATAGTAAATATTTCTTAGGGTAACATTGCTCTAATTTTATCAACAAATTATTATAATTCCTATATAAAAAATTTAAATAATATATTTAATCTTACGTAGCATGAATTTTAAGCATCACCAACTTGAAACAAGTTTCATCAGGTTAATTTTTATCCCATACATATATGTCCATGTAACACCCCATGTCATCATAACATGGACTCTAATTAATTATTTTATTAAATTTTTATGGAATTTTAAATTCATATTTTTATGTATTAATTTATATATTTTTTTATTCTGTGAATGATTAGAGGAACAAGATTTAGGATTCATCGTAT
This sequence comes from Viscum album, assembly GCA_963277665.1. Taxonomy (NCBI): domain Eukaryota; kingdom Viridiplantae; phylum Streptophyta; class Magnoliopsida; order Santalales; family Viscaceae; genus Viscum; species Viscum album. The sequence goes on along the minus strand of OY728142.1, from coordinate 1,253,632,219 downwards.
AGGAACCTCTAAATTAATCATATCTTAATGTATCATCATGTTGGGTTTACCCTTAGTAGTGACAATACAAATATTTATTTCATAAAGATAATTAGTACATGGATTCACCATGGTTAGCCGGACCCTCAATTAAAAAATTTATATGACCCTCTTCTTGGTATGATTCATTTGGAATGGTTGGTTCTTGGGTAGAAAATTTAATCTAGATCCTAGAGAAGAACTTTGTTTTGAATGTTATTCCATCCACTTGAAACAAATTGGATTCCACAGGATTTTCTGAAAATTATAATAAAATCATTATAATTTCCAAAGTGTCAGTATTTTTTGAGTTTTATAGATGTTCCGTACTCAAAAAAGGGTCATGGACCCTTATCACCCACACTTATTCAGAAAATACAATATTTATAATAGATGTTATCTCCCTCCAATTACTTCTAATTTTTAATCCACTCCAACCACATTTCTTGTGGATTCCCAAAATGTCATGCATATATTAGTCTTAATTACACATACCCATCATTTAACTTTTGGTTTCCTTCTCTACTGTTAACTTTAGCTGAAGTGATGTAGAAATTTTAGTTCTATGGTGACTTATTCTTGGTGTTATCATATGTTTGGGATCAGTTGAGTCCCCTTAATGAATTTTTGAGTTATCATAATTGTAGTTGATGACTTTCGTAATTTTTTCCATTGAATAAAAAGGGGGTTTTCCTATATTTTCTTTTAATTAATTATTTATTGAATTCTTGATGATTTAACACTCTTTAATTGATATTTTTAATCCATATATGAGGTGATAAATTGTTTCTGAATGTATTTCATGTTGGTTTTAAACATGGAATTTTTTTTAAATAATATTTGATATTTTTATTGAAATTAAATATGTCATATATTTATTTAAAGATTTTATTTAGAAAAATATCAAATCTGAGGGAATTTTACCCTATTTTGGTGAAAAAATAAGATGAGATATGTGTTCTTTTAAAAGTATGAGGGTTTCACTTGGAAATTTAATCATTTTTTAAGTGGATAAATGATTTGAAATTATTGAGATATGAATTTTATAATGTTTTTGTATTATTCTAAAATAATATGACAATATTTGGGTTGTAACTTTATTTGGGATGATTATTTTAAGATTTATATATTTTTTGATATAAATTTTGTTGAATAATAAGATATTACTTGTAAATCAATTTGAGTGAGTCATTCTGGATGATTCTTTTAAATGAATTCTATGATATTATTTTTATATGATAGTTTGATGTTTGGTTAAAAATAAAAATGGTGTATGTGTGAGTGTGAAACCCTATTGAGACCCTATGTTTTATTTGGACCTCATTAGGTTTATTTCATATTGATTAATGTATACAATACTTATGAAACCGTTGTGATGGGAAAATTTATTATGAGGTTGTGGTATGTGATGATTCATTTATTTTCTTTTTATATAGTATCATATGACTTCATACTTCCATTTTTTGTTTGTCATTGTAGTGAAAATTGTCCAATCACATGTCTTGATGAGAGCAAGACATGATGTTTAATTTTTTGATACCTAGGGACGTTTTCTCAACTATGCGCAATTATTCATTCTAAGAGGGTTGTAGGTCAATAATATTACACATTTTTTTATCCCTTGGTAGAATATAAGCTCCTAGGATAGTTATTTTCAATTAGTTTAATGATACTAGTTAGAGAAAAATAGGTTTAGTATTGCTTTTATAGGTTCCTTATCACCATTTTGGAAAATTGTTCATTAGTTAAATATGGTTTGATATGATTATTTGATTTAATTTATAGGATGGATTATAGAATTTCAGTGTTCATTAATTTTCTATATCCCATATTGTTGAGCGGATTAGTGTACCATTATATAGTTTATCCTCTATGGATAGTTTTTCTTATTGAAGGTACCATTTTTTCTTACCCTTATTTAAGTGTGGGTTTTATTAAATTTATTATTGGTTTCTAGTTATTTTTGAATGTGGGTGGGAAATTAAAATTACATTAATTCAAATAGAACTCTATTATATGATCTGAAAGAGGAAATATGTGGTTTTACCTAATTTTATGGATTCTAGTTGGTGTTAATCTCTAATTGATTTAAAATGATTATGAAAATGGTTTCAAGACTCCACTTATTTATTTTTTAAGAAGTGGGAAATTCATTATAAAAAGGGATTGAGGACCAAGAAATGTAATTAAAAATTGAATATTTTCTATTATGAGAAATTAAATATTGTTTGAAATGAGTTTACTTGATTTGGATTTTTCATACTCATTGATTAAAGACCATTTTTAAACTATGTTTTTAAACTAGTGTGAAATGGGTTTTATTTTTTAATGAATGAAGAATAATCTAGGGTTAATACCTATTGGTCTTAGTTTATCACACACCCTAGATATAACACTTTTTTTATACTCCACTTGTTGTATACTTGTTTGGATCCTCATCTTTGGAAGCACATGAGTTACAATGATCATTCTTTCAAATATTTTTCTTGATAAGTGGAGTGTGAATTCTAGTCACATAGATATTTTGGGAAGTATTTTTATTTTAACATTACATTTTTGGAGGTGAATGTATTCAATTTATCTATAGTCATTATGATTGTAATTAGTTAATTATTATATGTTAATGCTACCTAGGGGATTTAATGAATGGTACCTTATTTATTATCCAATCTATAAACATTACCTTTCTAATATGTTTGATAATATAATATAAATGTTTTAATATTTTTATTTTAGTTTATTCATTGCTAAAATCATTCCCATTGAATATTTTATGATCCATTGGTACTCGCTTCCAGCCAGCGAAACATAATAATGAGCATGAGGTTTCTATCATACAAGTTATGGAATGTGATGAATATATTACTAAGGTTGGTTCATGAATAAAAAATAGTGAGAGTCTTAAAAAAATATTAATATTTTGGAATAAAGAATAATTTACATTATGTCGCATTTTTGGAATGCTGATTAATTTATCCTTACATGGAAAAATTAATATATTATTCTTCGAAATCAACTTATTTTCATCAAGGTATTTTCATAAAAATCTATTGTATTCATAGAAACATATTTTGGAAACATTACTTATATTTTCATTCCTTTTTAGATATATTTCAAGAACATTAATTTTCATATAATTTTTTACTATCATATACTATCAAATTTATATAGATGTTGCTTTTCAGATATATTAATTCTAACTTCAACATCCCAAACCTTCACATTTCTTTTATCTTTATTATTTTACGAAAGTTATGTAGATAAATTCATATTCAATTTTGAATGATTTATTGTGGTAGAATATTCAGTGAATTAAAATACATTATCATGTCCTCTACAATCTTTGTAAAATTACTGCATCTTTATATTTACCATGATTAAAAATTTTATTGTATTTTAACTTATTATATTTCTTACCATAATTCTTATCAATCATATTATCCCATATCCTCTTGGATCATATAAATATTGATTGTTGAACCAACATATCATTTTCATATTCTAAAATATTCTATAATATCAATAGTAGACTGAGAATTTATACATTCTATTGAATAATTATAATTATCATGATGTAAAATCCTTTTGTTATTTAAAATTGTGAATATCAACCATGGATCTTATCTATGAACCAAAAATAATTTTAGACCCCAAAAATATTATTTTTTTCCGATAATTATTTCATGAACTTAATGAATCACTGTTTGGAAAATATTTATCAAAAAATCATGAGTTCTATAAATTTGAAGATTTATAATAATTTTTTTACACTAAACATTACCTTATCCAACTATATATTTTCATTAACCATTTCGAAAATCTTTACCTTTTATTATTACCTATCTTCATTCATATAATTATGAATGTAATATTTGAACTTTATTAATTCCTTTTATAGTTCCATTATTTTTTCAATAGTTTCAATCAATTTATTATTTTTATCATCCTTACACCATGGTATCATTCATATTTTTTATTTATCTAGTAACATATTAATTTTTAAGATCCATTTATTAACTTTTCATTATTTTTAAATCATTATGTGTCATTCCATGATCTCCCACTTTATTATGAACATCATTCTATTATCTTCTTCACACACTTTATTGTTTATCTCATCACTAGTAATTTCTTAGCTGCTAAATCTTTAAATAAGAATATTTTCACTAAAATGATTATATGTCTCAAATTCCTCATTGTTACTTTTCAACAAGATTGTTAAAACAATACTACTATCGATATGTTTCTTAACCTGCTATTCCTATCATTATATGAAATACAAAATACAATTAAAACTATACTATTTTAATATGAATAATATATACATAGGATTACATTGGTATATAAACCAGTAATAACTACATTATTAATAAGATACATCATGTTTTTATATAATTCAAATTTTTTCATTTATTCACAATAAATGAGTACACATTTTTAAATAAATCTATTTTATTATACAAAAATATTTTTTTTAAAGTAGGTTTTATAAAAAAAAATTACTTGGACGTTATAAATAACTCATAAATTTTCTTAATTTTTTTTAGGAAATTAATATCTTTTATGTAATGATATTTTAAATATAATTTCAGGGTGATGTTTTCATATTTTTCTCAAAAAATAATTCATTAAATAGTTAAAAAATACAACATTTTTAAAACTGTAATTTATTTTTATTAAATAATAAAATATAAATGTCCTGTTAGGTTTTGTTTTTGATCATAAATTATAATATACATAATTTAATAATTAAATTTCTAATTAATTACATAGGTTTCATTATTATTCCTAATTATGGTATGAGTTCATTTTTAGGCTTAAAAACACATTTTTCTATAAAAAAAATTTATACGCGAACTAATTTTTTTCATAACAAATAAAATTAATAATTACAAAATATTATTATTAAAGAAATATAAATATAATATATTGAATAAAATTTTTTAACATTGATTTTATTTTTTATGGGAAAATAAATGGTGTAAAATTTTGATTTTTCTTAAAATGCATTTTTTCTAAAAATATGTTTTCATAACATTATACACACTTCTTTAAAATTAAATAATTAATATTTTGGAAATTGATTATGGTAAAAAATATTCTACATTTTAAATAATAATAATTAATATAATTCAATTTTCCCAACATAATGTTTTATTATAATGAAATGTAATATAATAAAACATGTAATAATGGATTTTGTGAAAACACATTCACTTGGGAGGGGGGATAAATAAAAGATGCAGTTAGGAATTCAAAATAAACATGTATAACTCCTATTTTTAACATTATTTCAAAATATTTTATAATAATTGGTAATTTTTCAACTTTTTAATAAATTCAGCATTATATTATTTAAATATTTTATGTAATTCAATCTACCCCCATCACATATAAAAGGGAAATTCTTCTCATATATAATTTCATTAATTTAATAATTATATCTTATCAAATGACTAATAAAAATATTTTTTATATTTTTTTCACTTCATCCTATATCTTTAGGTCAACCCTTAAGTCTATACTAAGAAGGCATAATGTGTAATCTAGAGACGGTCTCTTAAAGAGGCGTTATAAATATCAATAAAACTATTTTAGTTTTATTTGTTATTAAATATTATATAAGACCATTTTTATCCACAATAACATTACTAGTAAATTCAAATAAATATAGTAAGCTTTTTTATGATTATTTTACAATCATTTCACACCTATTTATAACAAATGGGATATAAAATTATCACTCATGAGTACATGTGGACTGTTGCCTCTTTAAAAAAATATGATTCATTTTACATCACTAATATTAATGGTTAGTTGTTATTACCTATTGAATAATTATATTAAATATTAATTTCATATTTCTGATTCTATGATTATAAAATATTATCTACCTATATACAATATCATCTGCTGGAAAATGATAATTTCATTCGTACGTGTGTCTGGACCACTACCTCCATGTAGTGATGTGTTCCATTTATAATTTCATATTTATATAGATGGTGATATAGTCTGATTGATTGAATTTATATTTTTTTATAATATTTAATTTATTATGTATAGTTTAACTATTATTTTAATTTCTTTTCTTTCGTCCCTCAAAAAATTGAATTCTCTCTCATATGTACATATGGACTAGAATTACTACGATGTATTTAATGCATTTTTCATATCTACTCTATATTAATGGATTTAAATTTGTATATAGTCATTAAATATGAAAGTTATTACATTATTTAAATTTTATATATTATTGAACCATGATCAATGTGAAAGGACCATAAATGATGAATAGAAACAAAGCTGAAAATTAAAATATTTAACAAATATATTTAAAGATAATAATAAATAATTATTATTAAATAGTTATTGAAATGTTATAAGGTCATAATATACGATATTTAAGTTATATATACAGATATTTTAGATATTTTTAGTAAATATTAATTTATTGTACATAATGATAGATAACCTACATATGATGTTAGACATAAGGTTTCAGTTCTTCATCTCATCACTATTTCACTGATATATTTTTGATGTTTTGAATATATTTATGTTTATGAAGTGTATACACTAATAAATTGACATATTAGGACATGGATAATTAAAAATTCCACGTATATAAATATATTTTTCCCATTATTTCATCCAAATAGTTCTGATTTTAATATTACCAAAGTGGTGAGGGTTTTTTAACACAACATTTATTCTTTTAAAAAAATGATTGATTATAAACATATCTTATTTTATGAGGAGTATATAATTCCACATTAACATGTTTATTCATTAATTTAATTTTCATCATGGTATTTATTGTTTGTTTTTATGTTATATATGTCATTGTAATTAAAACTCAAAAGATACCAAAATGGTAAGAGTTTTATACTACAATCATACTTTTTATCAGTATTGATATGTTTAAATTTATAATGATGAAATTATTAAATATAACAATGAAAAATATACTTTACATTATTATCCTCAATATATTTCTAGATATAATATTTTTTCATTTCAATTTCCTATCTTAATGAACTTATGCGACCAAATTAATTTTGTTAAAAAAATTAATATTATTAAAATCATGGATTGGGAATATTTTTTCCAACACTATATTTTGTTGAAAATATGTTCAATAATTTTTTACCAATCCATATTGATATTAAAAATTCAATTTTATCCATTTTTAATATTATAGAAGAAAAATTAAAAAGTAATTTTTTTATTTTATTTTATGATTAAATTAATTTTTAAATATTACCAATAATAGGAGAGGAATGTTTTTAAATTTACACTAAACGAACATATTTACCCATTATCATGACCAGCCTTTTATTTGAACATTCCCTTTATAATTTCATATTTATTTTCAAAGACAACGTTTTCTTTAATATTTTGAAAATTATTATATTTTAAATATTTAATTTCAAAATTAAAAGGGTATTTTCCTCAATAATTTTTCATCAATAATTTAATGAAAATTTTTATCTATAATCAAATCAACTGATTTTTCTTATTAATATCTTATAATAAGATCAAAATTTACCATCATTATTATTTCTTTAAATGTATTAGGATTTTTTTGAAGAAATATTGATGAACCCCATTTATTCTAGGGGTTATGTGATGATTAACTGATAAATTTTATTGTGGTATTATATCATATATGTGAATAGATTTTCTTTATGTCTCGGGTAGGTCTATTATATCCCTCTAATATATATGGTATGTATTACTATTATATAATCTCAATGGGTATATGTAAGGTTATCCCAAGCCCAAATGATGGTACATAGGTGGTTAGTGTAATCCAAATAAGGTTAAACATGAGTTTATCCCAATATTGAAATTGGGTACACACATGGATAGTCTTTGACCAATAAGGGTATATGAGACGTAATAAAAATCCCCAATAAAGTACCCCATTTGTTATCCCAGACCATAAATATGATGAATGTTGTAATGGGTATCCTTGACAAACTCGTACTATTATTATGGTTATGCCCCACATTATGACATCTTTTATGACATGATCATAGTCTAATGATATTAACTCATGGATCATTTCCTATGAATATGTTATGATATATATCCAATGAACTACCTATGTTTATGGCATTATCCTTTTTATGATTTATAAATTAATGTATATGATTTTTTAATGTTTAGGATTTGTTCTCATACCCCTATTCATATGAAAATTTTATATATAATCATTGATTTTTCATCTCCCTTTATTAAAATTACTATTCATTTAAGCACATCGTTAGTTATAATTGTTTTCCCTTGAATATGATGACTGTTTTTATGTATATAATGCATATAAATATTTCTTGTTTTGATAAATTTTGTTTGAGATGATGTAGATATTTTATGTAATAGTTTTTTATGTATCCTAGTTTCTTAATACACTAAACCATTGTGTTTTTGGAATGGATGAGAGTGAGGAATAATAAATATTCATTAAATAAGAACTAATACTTATGTTTCGAAAAATTGGGACATATCTGGTGATATTATATAAATATTAAGCTATTTTTTTATAAATATGAAGAGATAACTTTAATGATAACCCAGAGGATATGCCTAAGTATAATAAAAATACCTATGTTATAATAAATTATGGGATGTGTGGTTTTTATAAAATAAATCAATCTCTTGATACTATAAAACAAATACAGCTATGGTATAAATTAAGCTTGAATTATCAACACTGAATGTTTGGATTGAGTATTAATTCCACCATCACAGGTGCACAATGAGTGGTCTTGATATATCACATGTTTCTAAACACTCATGGAAGAAATTATTTTATTCATTCACCTTTTTTTATAATCCATTATGAAGGATTTGAATATATATTTTCCCTGGATGACCATGGTTAAACCTAAAGTGTCCGGAAATTAGAAGAATATGGGATGATTTATGAATCCTATGAATTATTTATCAGGATTATATAATTAATAATATGATTAATGTTTGTCAAACTATGTTCTTTTTTTTATTTAAGTGTTTGAACAGTAAATAATTTTATTTATATTGATTATGATAGACAATAAAATGGGTTTTCACATGAGAAACCAAATGAAATGGGATATAGAATTAAAAATATAAATATTATGACTTAATAAAATATAAATATATGATATATTAGAAGAATTTAAATGAATTTATGAATTTTTTTTTAAAAATAGTGATTCATGAAGCTCATGGATGAAATAAGACTCAGGTTCTCATATTTTTAAAATGTGGAAAGATACTGCCAAGGTAATAAATTAATGTAAAGTAAAATGTTTTATGTGTGGAAAACAATGGAATAAAGTGGTAAATTAAAAATAAAAACAAATCAAAATTTTGGTTAATTTTTTGGATGGATATAATGATATTTATTAGGTATCTTATAAGGATATGTTTTTTCAAATAAGAATTTATGGAAATTATGAAAATTGTTGTCCTAAGGAAAAATCTAGGGAATATGATAAAAAAGGATATATGAGTAAATGTTTTAGAATTGATGATGAAGATACTATGAATGGCATATAAAAGTTATGAATTATTTTAAAAATATATTTTTGTTAAAATTGACAATCATTAATAAATTATAGTTGATGAATTATAAGAAATGATTTATATTTCTTATTGTACTAGTGTTGTATTAATGAATTAAATGATGAATCATGGTTATTATTTTTCTTAAAGGGGAATTATTGTAGTGTTTATGAATTGAGATTCTATAAATATTATATAGAAGTGTTTTACTAATGATATTATTGTTATAGGAATCATGAAACATATATGGATTATTCTGATATAGTTTTTCATTAAGGATTATCAATCATATATCCAAAGGTATTAGTTATGTAGAAAATTGATTTAGTGGTAAGTAGATATTTTTAACAAACATGACCATGTTATAAATATTCTATACTATGTTCCTCATATTGAGATAATAATAATTTATTGGGTTAAAGAGATTTTTGATATTGATAAATTCAATTGGATTGTAATTGTGACCATCATATAAATTGGTGATTTTCAGAAACTGTGATTTATGATATGGTTTTTTGGATTTAATAAATATATTGGATATTTTATTTTTTTAGTTGAGGAAAAATAATATAGTTTATTCGTTTAAATTTTATCGTTTTTCATTGAGGTTTTATAGTGATTCAAGATACTTTCATGTTTTTTGATCATATATAATCAAAGTTTTCATTTTTTAGTATGGGAAATTTAAAGATACATTATGTTTATTTTTTATTAATGATAAGTTGATTTTAAAAAATTAGGTGGAGTATTTTTTCAAATTTTTGGTCTTATAATATTAGTTTGGAATTCATTATGTTTTTTACAAGCTATATATTTTTAAAAATAATTATGTAGATCAATGAGTGGTAGTTTTGAAATGTCAGAGATTAATATATGAAAATAATATTTATACATGTTTGTTTTATTACAATGTACTATCCATTTTCTGTTTCAATAACTAAATATGAAATATATAAATATATTATCATTCATTTTCAGATATTATTATCCATAGGTAGTTTATTCTAGTTAATTAGAAATAAAAAATTCAAATTTTTCATTCATCATTGTAATATAGAATAAAAAATGTGGAAAATAAATAACACACAACCAAAAGAAGAAAATAGATTTATTGAATTAAATATATAATGTATTTATATTTTCCCATATTCCATAGTAAAATAATTTCTAAAATAGTTGAAAAAAGGTTTTCGAAATGATAATATATTTCCTTTTACTCTTATTTATGAAGAATTTATTATTATTTTCAAGCTTAATTTGTTTAGGTTTATGTGATAATTAATTTTTCCATGAACCTATTCTTTATCAATATTTATTATTATTTGGAAATTATCCGTCTTCTATATGTCCATATTTTAACTCCCCATAAATCTTCAACTTATCTAGTAATGAGATTATTTTTTATTTTAGGTAGAAATTGTGTTTCCAATAATCTTTTCTCGAAGTAACTACTATTTTCCCTTTTTAAAATGTGTGTTTCTAACAATGGTATTTTCAAATATCAAACCCTTCATTATATAGATAAAATTATAACGATAGACTTTATTTATGGGTGCCAAAGCTCCTCATAAACTTTTCAAAAGAATACTATTTTTGGTTGTGACCAATACGACACGAATAATCTATAAATTAGGTAGCTGATAAGAATTTCAATGTATTTTAAGGGAATTAATTATCCCCAAATGGTGGATACTAGAACCTGAGCAACAAACCACAATTAGAGGGAATGATTTTTTCAATAAAAGAGAAAGGACAGATGATATATATATGTGATAGAGATACAGAGTGGACAATAAAAAATATTATATGATAGACACAAAAAACCCTATGAAATTAAACTAAAAAAGATAGAAAAAATCCTTGTGATTGGTCTAACTACAAATGGATAGAAAACCAAACAGCTACTCCAATATCTCCATTGGATAATGTGGTAAACCTTTCATTATCTCACCAAATTCTACCAAAAACATAGAAAATTGAAAACCATTCCACCTAATTATGGTTCTATTACATTCAGTAAATCGAAATATAAAACAAGGTATACACACCGCTAAAACAGTATACAGGGTGTGAGCTAACATGATTAGCAGGGTCTCTCCATGGAATTCTAAATAAATTTTCTAAACAAAAATACCAGAATTATCAGTCTCAAATAAAACAACATTGGATAAAAGTTTAATAATTTTTATATCAAAATCATGGAAAACAAATTTAGTTTATTATTTTTCCCAAATTCTAGGTGAAATAGGTAAATCTGTATCTAATAATTTCATATACATGAATCATATAAGCAGTGTTTTTTAAAAACAAATCATGCATCACATATCATATCAAATCATTGGAATTACAACAAATCTATAAAATAAAATGTAGAAGCATATGTAATATCATGCCATGGATCACAAAATGTCAGTATAGATGGGACACTCTAACATAACATAGAAAATTTCATACACATAATCCCAAATGGAATATGAATTTTGTCGAAAGAGCATAGCAACACCCCATCAAGAAAACTCCCAACAGGTCTAATAAATACGTGGAACATGTAACCTAGTGATAATAGGAAATTCCCATGATCAAAACCCACTAAAGTGGATGATACCAATTAACATACCTTCCACCTATGTACCCAAGGAATCCAATGTAATATTTTTCAAAACCATTCCATCAAATCCTTTTCCAGAAACCATGCTTTGAAAACTATTTGAAAAAAAATTCAAAATGCATTAAAAAATATTTTCTATATACCAAAATGAGGGTGAAACAATATTTTATAAAAATCCAGTTCCGTAGACCCAAAGAAAATGTAAATCATTTCATTTAACATTATCAAATATATAAAAATGGGAGTAATGTAATTCACCATCATAGTCTATAGAAGGAATGACCTTCCTCAAAACATGTTTCACACATGTGCAAAAATGGATCTCCCTCATAAAAAATGTAACAATGAAAAATATGTACCTATAGTTAATCCTCACATTTAATAAATGATTAAAATTTATAATTGGACAATGGAGAGTGGAAACAACACATACCTCGCGAATAAAGACCCAATCGCACCACAACCAATAATGGAAATGCCCCTTTGAACAAGATCTCACAATAGATCTAGAGATAATCAAGAAGCAAGATGGCAAAGGATCAAAGAATATTATAACACAAAGAAATAAGGATTCCATGATCAAAGAAATTAATAATCTGAATGGAATACCAAACAAAAGAGACACAATACAACCACAATGGGGATCAATTTTCAAATGATTATATTTGGATACTAAAAAGGAACTCAATATCATTGAATAAGGGTTATAATACTATATAAATGAGGGAAGTATAAGATTAAATGAAAAAAAGGATACATAACTCTAAAAGATGAACTCACTAGAGAAGGTCTCTAGGTCACGATGATGGAGGGATATAGAAGAATAAATGAAAAATAAAATGACAAAACACCCTAAAAGTAAACCTTCTAAAAATTTCAAAATATATAACCTATTTACAAATCAAGAAAACCATTATAATTAAATTCATGGAAAAAACAGTAATATTTTTATTGAAACAATATCTTTTAATGTTACACAGCGTGTAATACTTTCATGTAGTGTAAACAATTCAAATGTTGTGTTTGGAAACAATGTCCATGTACTGTAAAAAAATTACATTCCCTGCAATATCCCAAAAAATAGAAAAAAACCTATATTCTTATAAAATCCCTGAACGAACTAAGGCATTCTCCAATGTTGGGAAGAACCCAGCAAATCCATTAGAACATTTATACTCAAACACCATTAATTAAAACAAACATACAACCCATTACATTAAGCCATTTTGATTAGAAAATGTTCTCTATCCTTAAGATTTCCCAAACACAACTTTTTAATTAAGAAAACAATAAAAGGGATGATAATTGAAAAAAATCATTTAACTTGATGTTAAATTTATTTCTTCTTTGAAAAGCAACAACATGATTTAAGAGAAATTTAATATATAATAAACATAATAATAAGTTATTATGACCATTATAACAGTGATTTTAAATTAACAGCTATGATTATTAATTAACATATTATATAAAATATGCATAACTATAGTAAATAAATGAAATTAATGGACTGATTTAAAATAAATTAATACAATATTTTCAATAATGTTATCTAATATTTTAAAAAATTTATTTCTTCCAAAATGTGTGTTATTTCATTTATTGTGCATACATTACAATTAATTTATACCATTTTTATAAAAAAAATTATTTCTGAATATCATTTTCCATTTTAGCTGGAAAAAATCATCTTACCATGATGTTTTGAGACATTTCTAAAATGATTTCTTTATTAGTGAATAGTGAGAAATAAAGGGTTTTTAAAATATTTCTTTTATTTTAATTAAATCAATTAACATTAAAGTCCAATTATGAAATTAATTTTATAAAACATGATAATATTTTAATTATAGATAATCTAATTAATTACATATTAATTAAAATTACACTTTATTTTAGTTTCCATAAATTTTAGGAATTTTTTTTTCAATGAGTTGATTTTATGATTGTGCTGAATTTTTATCTTAAATAAATTATTATCTATTCAGTAATGGTTTTGAGGATTTTTATCGATTATATATTAAATTAAAAATTGTAACATTCATTTTATTTCTTTGAACATTTTTAAAACTTAATTAAATTTGATTTACTCTTAAAAATACATTTTTTAATGGGCTATAATTTCATTTTTCATGATTATTTATATTAAAACTCACAAGATTTTATAAATTTATTCTAGTAATAAACATTTTATATTTTGAATCATTAAAATTAATAAACAAAATGGGTACCACTTCATTTTTTATTATGAATTGTAATAATTGTATAATTTTTAGTCGTGTTTAAGGCATAAAACATAATTATCGGGGGTTAAACAAAGAGATACGTTTCTGAATGCCAGAGAAAAATGTCACAACCTGTCCCCCGGTGACAATGATGTGAATACCCCAATCCACCCTTTTATAGGCTAGGGGTTGGCGACTAGCACCAAAAAGTGTATTCCCTAAAACCAAAAGGCATTTCCTTTATATCCTATTAACACATGCAACCAAGAACACATCAAGATATGAACACGAGTGAACTAAATAGTAAATAGATTGATTACAATAATCAAAAAGGTGATATAATAGAAGCACAACTAGAAAGTAGAAGAAAGTTAAATGTACAGGTAAACTGAAACAACTCATGTGAACACCCTCCAATGATCTTACCTGAAGGGTAAGTACAACTTTCGAACTATCATCTCTATGGTACACAATGTCTAAGGTCCAACTCCGAGCTACCTCCAGACCTGGTACCCTCTCCACAACCAGTGTTGTTTTTCATCTACACTGAACACAACAAGGTGAAGTCATAGCCCGTGTAGGGGTGAGTATAACGATACTTAGTAGGGACCCCGAGACCCTTAAGGTCTCACCAAAATCCACAATGGATAATCCAAAAAACCTAAAAATAACTGACAACCCAACTTATGTATATGCCCTTACCAATACCTAATTTATCATGTAAACCCATCTCAATCATGAGGAAACACAAAGCCCAACTCATTAGCCCAAAAATCAACTGTTCCATAATGTATAGAATACGATGATGTTAAGTACCACAAAGGTACACCACATAGAAAAATACCACAAAGGTATCACTATGAAGGTAAGTAACACAAAGGTACGCCAGACAGAATAATTCAACCAAGGTATCAACACGAATATAAGGACTCATCTCATACTAGGTATAAGTTAAGTACATATTTACATATGATTAGTCGAAGGCTATATCATATTATTCTATTAAGTAGCACTAATTCTGACCCACACATGATTGATGTGTTACTGGCCCTCGCTGACCCACACTGGATCTGACCCACACAAAAATGATAGGCACTGACCTACACAGGAATGTTGAGCGCTGACCCACATAGGATCAGTATATGATGACCCAAATAGGATCACAGAGTGCTGACCCACACAATATCTGACCCACACAAGATCAGTATACACTGACCCACATAGGATGAATGCTCTTTCTTCAGGTACAGCCAGCCACAAGGTTCCCACGCTAAGCTCATTTGATTATAGGAGGTTCAGTTCCCCAAGGCACATATCGATAATCCAAAATCAACAAAGTCTCACAAATAAGTATTCCAGAGGTCTGTCATGTCAAAAGGTACCCAACACAAATGACGATCCGTTAATCGGACGTCCGGTCTATATGTTTTTAGCGTTTCTACTCTAAGGGCCTGGTTGGATTTGGGGTTTGATCCAACCCTTCCATACTCCATATTCATAAAAAACACAAGTGGTGTATACCAAAAGAACAATCATAATACAACGTTTCTATTGTCCTAGATGGTTCATCAAACAGATTCCCATAGCTCAAGATATGACCAAAAGAGTGAAAAGGGACGACGTTTGTCTGGGTCCAGTCCGACCCAGTTGGACCGACCTGGCCAGACCCAGCCTGGGCTGACCCGATCTGGTTTGGGTACACCCGGCCTGACCTAGGGTCCGTCCCTAAGTCAATCCCAACCCGCAGAATCTGACTCAGCCCACTGGGTCTAGCCCGGCCTGGCCGAATGCGAGGGGGAGTCGCAAGTCACCCACCCACATTCACTGAATGGTTGAAGCAATTTAGATGCCAGGCAGAATGCAGGACCCATCGCGTGTCTTTCTTGGTTCAACTTGGCCGACCGAAATGGTTGGCCCCTTTCTCCTCTCTTTGGTGTGTCATGCACCACCCCTCCACCCCAGGCCAAACACTGGCAACCTTCCCTTCGATGTTGCGACACAAAGGAGCGGTCCTTTCTCTCCGGGAGGCGATGATGCGCGCCACCACCACCATCATGTAGTGGGCCTCCGTCGGCCACCTCCATGACATTTTCGTAGACGATGGGATGTGGTCCTTCCCAGGCGGCATGGTTTCACCGCGGCCATCTTGACGGCTAGCAGTGGTGTCAGATACTATTCCCAAGCCCCACCGGTGTAGGTTTCCAGCCTCCTCCATCGCGAAGAACACCCTAAGAACCACACGAATTTTTGGGTTGAGGTTAGTCTATTTTCATTTGGCACGTACCCTCCATTTTAGAGTGGTAGCAAGTGGATCATGGGAGGTGATTCAACGTGATAGATAAATTAATGATGATCAATCGAAAACACCCGCCCCCATCAATGGTTTGTTGATATCATTGAGGAGGAAAGGACATACATCAGTTCATTATAGTTGAAGACATTACTCATTGGAGAGAATGTTCTTCATTGGAGAGAATGTTCTTTATTGGAGGATGATTTTCTCAATGACATCTCTCCAGGCCACAATTTTTCTAATGATTTCTTCCCAGAAAAATGAGGATCCATTCCCAATAAAATACATATATCAGTTTTAATTTTATGCAAATATAGAGTTTGAATAATTAATTAATTAATTGATGTGGCATGATTAAATTGGAGGGAGTCAAATTTTTGCCTCCCATTAAAGTGGGGTAAGGGTCGGGTGGTCCACACCATTTAATTCAAATTGGGAGTTTTTATTTTGTGTGGTCCCCATCCCGATAACCCCAAAAAATGTTAAAAGAAAAATAAAAATGTTAAATATTTTTATTTTTCTATTCCTCCATGAAAAAGTGGAAAACCAACTTCTACCATCGACCTATTGTGGTCGTGGTGAAGGTCTCCTTCAGTGAATATTGGTGCTAGGATTTCAGGAGTGCACTCAGATTTCAATTCTGATCAGCAGTTCAAAAGTTAAAAAAACCTGCACAAACGTTTACTGAATATACCTCAAAAAAGATTTGATATTCATTCCGGGCACACCAGGCCTTAGAATCACGTGAAAATTGTTTTTTAGGAATCATAATATTCCACATAATTCAAATTAATTCCATGGAAAATTCAGGTCACTGTATTCTCCACACCTCAGGGCTTTACGTCCCCGTAAGCCACAACTGAAACTAATAGAACAAGTGGGAGTGTTGTGAACATAACTGGGCCTCCTACTCCCATGTTATCTTCTAGAGGTTCCTGTTCTACTAGAAAACGTGAACCATAGGTGTCGACCACCCACAAAGGACATGATCCTTTTGATCCTCAATCTCACTGGAACCTCCATAAACGTCTCCCATTGTCGATGTATAGCTCGTCATTGTCGATGACATGAGATGGGTCATACACGTATCTCCTCAACTGGGATATACGGAAGACTTCGTTCTCCCTGTGCAACTTTGGTGGAAGAGCTAAGTGGTAATCCACCTTGCCAACTCTACTATGGACCTAAAAGGGTCTGATGAACCTCATAGATAACTTGCTACCCCAGCCAAACCTCTGCAAACCTCATCAGGGTGATACCCTTAGGAATATATGGTCACCAACATCGAAATCCAGAGGTCTCTATCTCTTATTGGCATAATACATATACCTGCTCTATGTGGTCTTCATCTCCTCCTGGATGATATGCGCCTTCTCCGTGTTAGCCTGTACCATCTCTGATCCCATGAGTGCTGACTCCCCAGGGTCAGTCCAACACAAAGGAAATATGCAAGGTTGGATTCACAGAGCCTCAAAATGTGTCATCCCAATGGTGGGGTGATAGAGGTTGTTGTATGCAAATTCCACTAAAGGAAAGTGTTCCTCCCAGCTGTGACCGATGTCAAGGATGCAAGCACGCAACATATCCTTAAGGGTATGAATGGTCCACTTAGTCTAGCCATCTATTTATGGATGGGAGGCGGTGCTAAAATGAAGATGCATCCTGAAATCCTCCTACAACCCCCTCAAAAGCCATGAAGTAAAACATGTATCACGATCGAAGACAATTGTCAAGGGTACTCCATTTTGCACCACAATCTATTGCACATATATGCGTTCAAATCTCTCTACTGAACCCTGCTCTCTGATCTGTAGGAAGTGGGATGACATCGTGAGTTGGTCGATGATCACCCAGATAGAATCATTACCCCTAGATGTACGTAGATGTCCTGTCACGAAGTCCATGGATATCTTGTCCCACTTCCACTCTAGGACCTCTAAAAGGTGAACTAAGCCTACTGGTACCTGATGTTCCGCCATTACTTGCTGGAAAGTGAGGCACTGAAAGAAAAACTCTGCTACTACTTTCTTCATTCTCGACCATCAGTGCTATCGTCGTAGATCCTAGTACATCTTTGCCACTCCTGGATGAACCTCTATAGGGGATATGTGAACTACCTCAACACATCCCCCTGAAATGATATTGGTACCATGGTACGTCCTCTAAAGAGAATGATGTGATCCCAAACTTCAAAAATCCATCTGGTACCTGTCCTGTTGATATTTGAGCACGTCGATCCTCACAGTCAGTTTACCCACACCACGCTTCCTTGGATCACTAAAGGAGTGGGGGAGGGACTATAAGATACTGATGAAAACTTTCTCCCTCTCAATACATAATGGATATATACAATGCGTCCATCTACTCTATCGCCTCACCTGGTTGTTGTATACCAAACCTCCTCCGGAGTGCATGTGATACAATATTCCCATTCCCATGAGTATAGAGTATCTAGAAGTCATAGACTTAGAGGAACTCAAGACAACGTCATTGTCTAAGGTTTAGGTCGATCTGAGAGAAGATATACCTGAGACTCTTCTGGTCTGATTAGACTGTAAAACGTTCGCCCATCAAGTAATGCCACCACATCTTCAAGGTAAAGACCAACGATACTAACTATAGTTCATGGGTTGCGTATTTCTGATCATGTTGTCTTAGCTGTTGAAAACCATATGTTTTCACTGCTCGATCCTGCATCAGGAAACGTATTAGCCCGGTATATGATGCATCCTAGTAGACTACGTACCCTACACCCTCTTGTAGAAGCCTCAAGATGGGGGAACTTGTCAGCCACTTCCTTAGCTCCTAAAAACTCTGCTGACATCTCTCTGATCAGAAGAAGGGTTTCCCCATCTCCATCAATGTTGATAAAGGTGCTGCAAATCTAGAGAAATCTGTAAACATTATCTGGTAGTATCTGGTCAAACCCAAGAAACTTTGTACCTCTGTCACACTCTTGTGTGGTTCCCAAGAAAGTACTACCTCAATATTCGATGGATACACCTCAAATACTGCCTCCATGATGACATGTCCCATAATGTGATCCTCTCGGATCTAGTACTGTCACATCGAGAGCTTACCATAAAGCTGGTGCTCTCAGAGTGTTTCCAGAACAATCATCAAATGATAAGAATGCTCCTCCTCAGTAGAAAAGTTAATTAGAATGTTGTCGATGAATACTACTACAAATCAATCATGGTATGGCTGAAATATCTATTTAATGAGTCACAATAACACTTTTGTGGCGTTGGTCACACTATATAGCTTAACCAAGAACTCGTAGTGGTCATACCGACATCTGAAAGCCATATTCTGCACTTCCACGTCTTGTAATCTGAGCTGGTGATACCCTGATCTGAAGTATATCATTGAGAGAAACTGTTCTCCCTTTAGCTGATAAGAAAGGTCATCAATCCTCAGGAGTTGGTACTTGTTTTTTCCGGTCACCTGGTTTAGGGTCCGATAGTCAACAAAATGTCTCAAGCTCCAATCCACCTTATTGGAGATCAAAATTGAGGCTTCCCAAGGAGAAACACTAGGCTAGATGAAACTTTTACCAATAAAGTCCTCCAGTTGTACTCACCGATCATAAATCTCCATAGGATCCATCCCATACGCTGGTGTAGATATCAGTGCCTTCTCAAGGTAAAAATCAATGTAAAATTCCACCTTTCTATGAAGAGGTAAACCAAAAACATAATTAGGGAAGACATCCATGTACATGTCCACCACTACAGTATATCGTAAACTCTCCACATCAACCACTCTAAGGTTAAGGCTATCCATTTGATGAGTGATCGGCTGCACTCTCCTACGGGTAAGTCCATCATATACTACAGAGTCTCCCTTCTTGCTGGTGAAGGTAAACCAAGTCCCATCCATGTAGACACCCCACACTTTGCACCTAATAAATTCAATATGTGCATGTAATGTAGATAACCATTCCAAACCCAAGATGACGTTGTATAACCTCGTCACCACTACTAGGATATCCCAGTCGAAGCCCTCACCTCTTAGAGTAAGCTCACACTGCCAACACCAGCACGTAATCGTATAATACTCTCTCGTATGAGTATCTAGTTTTATGGATAGAGCCAATGGCTCTGTCGGAATCTTTGAGCACCAAATGAGGGTAGTGGAAATAAAATAATGACTGGCACATATGTCTATAAGTACTACTGTTTAGGTAGAGTAGACATAGATCATACATCGTATCATCTCCCAAGGGCCATGGCTGTAGGTATCAACGTCCTGGAGCCAATCTCTCCCCTGCCTACCAACTTCATATGGTTGGGGTGGACCCCCTGGTGGTGGTGGCGGTAACATCTCAAATCGTCACCCACCGCCAGCTGCACGACAAGAACCTCTTCCACGTCTACCTACACATTGCGGACCTCCTTGGCCGAACCTATGTCTCTACCTATGTGGTCCCTCGTCTGTCTGATGATCATCCGTATGGAGGGCCTGGTAGTCATGAGCCATGTGACTATTCTCGTCGCATGTGTAACATTGCATGTTCCTCGCATGGCTGGCTCTATCTCCGGTACCCCTCACAACCAACCCTGAATCATATGGTTATCCAAATGTAGGTTTGGTCCTCTTGGACCTCTCTAACATCTGTTTACTGCCAGCTACAGGAGACACCACTACATGAAGAAAGATTTTCGGTCTCTCTTCTGGTGCCTGCTCTGTAAGAAAAATCTCTACTAAGAGGGGTCGCTCTAACACCCCCTCCTACGTCGGGATTTTGAGACAAATCATCGAAGACATAATATCTTTCCTGAGCCCTTGCTCAAAGTTCTGGGCCCTGAAGAATGGGTCCCACACCATATCGGTGGAGTGGTGTGAATGGTCAGTGAATCTCACTGATTACTGAGACACAGTCATGCTGCACTGCTACTGATGAAGAAGATCATATATGCGTAGTGCGCGAAGAGTCGATGGGACAAACTCTACCTGAAATAGGCTCTCATAGTCTACCCTCAGAAGTGTCACATCATTGTGATCCTAGAGAATCAAGCTCCACCACTTTCCTTCTGCTTCTTGTAAAAGAATGGTGGAAAGGATCACCATGAGATCATCTGGTGTCCCTACTAGTCAGATGACTTTCACCACAACCTCCATCCAATCCTCAGCTGCCTATGGGTCTGCATCTCCCCTAAACATGGGTGGCCTCTGGAACTCGAACTCATCCAAAGAGCTCATGTGGCCGACACTCTCTACTGCTGGGGCTGGTGGCATCGGTGGCCCAATGGGTAATGGTACCGCTACTGCCTCCGCTAGTGCCTCTACTGGAAGAGGGCCCTACACCAAGGCTTTGTCGCTCGGTAGGCTATCAGTGTGTACTATACCCGAAACCCTAGACGGATATCCGCGTGGAGTCATCTTGAAATGAGAAAAATTCACCATGATCAATATGATAATCTTGGTGAGCTTACTCAAAGGGATCACAAAGAAAACACTTGAAAACACAACGCAATCAGAGTTTCCTTGCACTGAGTAAAAAATCAGAAGTCAGGGACCTAGTGTATGGATACGTCGGCCACCACACCAACACTAGATTCCCTAAACTGATAACAATACTCACTAAACTTAACACTATTGACTTTAAAAATATATAAGTCCAATGTTAAATGGTATAACCGACTCCTTTGATACCAATTTGTCACGACCCATCCACTGGGGCCCATGCCATGACTTCCCCAAGCTCTCTTTCCATAGGCCAGGGGCTGGTGACTAGTAATAAAAGGCATATTCCCTAAAACCGGGAAGGCATTGTGTTTATATCCTATAAAAACATGCAACCATGCACATATCAAGATACGAACACGAGTAAACTGAATAGTAAAAATAGTGAGTATAGAATGTAAAAGGGGCTAGAATACAATCAAACATGGATGTACAATAAACCAAAAAGTTCAAGTAAACTGAAAAGGGTCCTATGAACACCCTCCATGGATCCTACATGAAGTGTGGCTACATCTCTTGAATGGTCTTCTCTGTAGTACACCTCATCTAAGGTACACCTCCGAGCTACCTCCAGTGCTGGTACCCTCTTCCTCAGTCAGTGTTGTCCATATTCTACACGAAACACAATAAGGGGCGGGCGGAGCCCGTGCATGGGTGATTATAATGATACTCAGTATGGACATAAATACCCTCAAGTTCTCACCAAAATCCACAAGGGATAAACCACAAATCATGAAAACAACTGATAAACCTACAAATGTTTATGCCTAGACATATACCAATGTTATCAAGTAAAATCATCTAAATCATGAGGAAACACAAAGCCCAACTCATTAGCCCAATCCTCAACTATTACACAAATTAAGGAATATCAGAAAGGTAAGTACCACAAAGGTATGCCACATAGAATAATACTACAATGGTATCACCACTATGGTAAGTACCCCAAAGGCATGCCATATAGAAGAATACCTCAAATGTGTCACCATGAATGTATGGACTCAGATCATATCAACTATAAATTAATTACATAAGTAAAAATGATTAATTCAAGGCTAGATCATCTTATTGTGTTATGTTGCACTACTTTTGACCCACACATGATCGTTAGATAACTAACCCCTGCTGATCCATAGAGAATCTGACCCACACAGGATCGATATGCACTGACCCACACAGGATGGTTGAGCACTGACCCACATAGGATCTGACCCACACAAGATTCATATGCACTGACCCACACATGATCGCTGAGTGCTAACCCACACAAGATCTAACCCACACAAGATCAGTATGCACTGACCCACATAGGATCAATGATCTTTTATCACGTACATCCAGCCACAGTTTTCCTGAAAAAATATCATTTCAACCTGGGAAGTTCCACTCCTCAAGACACATTTCAATACTCGAATAGCCACGAAGTCTAATGAAGAATTATTCCAAATGTCCTTCATGTTGAAATGGACCCAACACAATTTATAGTGCGTCAATCAGATGCCCGTTCTATATGTTATTAGCATTTCTGCTCCGAGGGCCCAGTTGGATTCGGGGTTCGATCCATCCTGGCCATACCCTATAATTATCCAAATATCAAGTGCACCATTCCCAAAGAACCGTCTCTATGGAAGGTTTATATTTCCATAGATGGTTCATCAAACGAACGCCCGTAGAACAAGATAATTCTAATAGAGCGAAAACAATTGAAGTTGGTCTAGGTCTGGTCTGACGCGGCCTGACCCAGCCTGGGCCGACCCGATCCAGTTCAGGTCGACCTGACCAGACCTGAGGTCTGGCCCTGGGTCAGACCTGGCCCACAAAATCCGACCTAGCCCACATGGTCTGTCCCAGCCCATACTGGGCGTCCCGGCCTAGAGTCTCGACCTGGCTGCATGCGTGGGGGAGTCACACGCCCCCCACCATCATTCTCTAAACGGCTAAATCTGTTTGGTATCCAGGAAGCATGTTGGACCCACTGAGGTTCCCACTCTGAATAACTCAATTGGTGGAAATGGATGGACCCTTTCTCCTTGCAGTGGGGCATCGTGCATCTCCACTCCGTGACCGACCGAGCGTTGGTCGCCTTCCCTTCATTGTAGTGGCACAATGTCGCAGCCCTTGCTCGTCGAGTGGTGCGGACGCACGCGACCACCTCCGTCAGGCGGATGGCCTTCGTGGGCCACCTCCATTTCTCCACTGCGGCTGACGGTACATGATCCTTCTACAGCAGCGCGGTTTCACTACCTCCATCTTCGCGGCTGGTCGTGGTGCCGACCATCTTTCTCGAGCCCCACTAGTTTCGGTTGTCGTCCTCCCCCTTTGCGAATAACACACCATGCACCACAAATATTTTTGCAGTGAGTTCAGGCCGTGTTCGTTTGGCTCATACCCTCTGCATTAGAGTGGTAGTAAGTGTGTCAAGTGAGGTGATTCAATGTGAGTGAAAATTTAATGATGATCAATCTAAAACACACCCCTACGTCGAAGGTTTTTTGACGTCTATGAGGAGGGAAGGAAAGACACCGATTCATTGTCATTGAAGTCATTCTTCATTGGAGAGTGTGTTATTCGTTCGAGAGCGCATTCTTCATTGGAGGATGAGTTTCTCCAAGTTCTTTCTCCAAGCCTCCATTTCACCAACAATTTATCCCCAATAATATGAGGATCCAATCCAAATAATGTATATTTATCAATTTTAATTTTTTGGCACATATGGAGTTGGCATAATTAATTAATTAATTTATGTGGAATAATTAAATTGGGGGAGTCCAAGAGTTACCTCCCATGAAAAGGGTTCATGGTTCGGGTGGCCCCACCATTGAATTCAATTTGGGAGTTTATAGTTCGGGTGGTCCCCACCTCAAAAAACCCAAAGAAGGTTACAAGAAAAATAAAAAATTAAAATAGATTTATTTTTCTATTCCTCAACTAAAAAGTGGAAATCTAACTTCTACCCCCAACCTACATTGGTCCAGGTTAAGGTCTCTTTAATCAAAGACCAGTGCTGCGAGTTCAAAGGAGCCCTCAAATTTCAATTCCGAGCTCTAATTCAAAAGTTACAATAACCCAGTCACAAGTTTACTGAACGTACCAAAAAAAAGTTCAGAAATTCATTTCGGGCACAATGGGCCTCGGAATCACACACTATAAATTTTCACAGACACATAATATTCCATAAAATTAAAAACAATTACATGGAAATTTCAGGTCTTTACCAAATATTTATAATTCTTCTTGTATTGAGAAAATTTAACACATATAAAAATTAATTGACCATTTTTTCACTTTGTCATGAAGATGAAAAAATATTATTGATGTCCATTAGGTATTTCCATGTGTATCCCACCCCTATGTTATAAAACAAAACCTCTTATCTACCATTAATTAAATAATTTACGACTCATAAATCCAAAAATTTCTAATCAAAAAATAGAAATGATTCTTTCCATTTATCCTAGATCTACTTATATTCCCATAAGGCTATCCTAATAATGGTTAATGTGTAATCCCATAGAGATATATAACATACGATGTCTAAATCTGAACTGAGCACTTTTAATTATTTTCTTACTCCTTATATAAATATATTGGACCCATAATGACATAATTAATCTAGTCGAATAAATATAACTATTTTTAATTTTGATTATGTAATAACCAATTCCAACCACTTTTTGATCAAATGAGAAACAAAAATACCACTCATGCATACTGGTGGACTACGACCTTGACATGGAGACATTATTCATTTTCCATAACTATATTTTATAGTGTTTTATGGTGATATATTTAATACTTATATATGAGATTTATGAAATATGTTTTATTTTTAAATCAGAAAATATTAAGTACCTTCGTATTATCCCATCTTTGTAAAAATAAAACATCACTCGTCTGTATGTGTGGCCTCCAATCAGCATGAAGCTAGATGATTCATTTTCCATTTATTATGTACATTGTTTGTAATAAGAACATATATAGTGAAAATTTATGATATCTAAAATTTAATAATCATTATTTTAATGTTAATTAGTGTTATCTATCTAATTTACCTTCAATCTAAAACTGTAAACATCACTCAGGCGTATGTATAGACTACCATCTCTATGGTGTGATGTAATTCATTATTCAACAAGACATTATTTAAATGGTCATAAAAGATTTCTTATTGGTTAAATATGATATTTTTGACATTATTATTGTTAGGTAGATTATTTAACTATGATCAATGTAAAAGACCCATCACTTATGAACTGAAACAGACATGAAAAATAAAAATATAACACATAGAATCTATTATTATAACAATGAATTATTAATAAAGAGGTATTTAAATGTTAAAAGTGGTTAATTTAGGATATTATTAAAATATATTTTGTTTTGGTATATATGTTTCATAAATATTAATTTTTTATAAATGATTTTATAGAGCATATAAATCATGTTGGACATAGGTTAAGGGTTCAAAATCTGAATCGTTTTTCTTTAAGATATATTTCATGGTATGGCCCTTTTTATGTATATAATGTGTTTATACTAATAATGAGACATTTTATATCTTATATCATTAATAATTCATGGTATTTAAAATTTAAATATAAATTTTTTCATCCAAGGGGTTTTGATATGAATGTTACCAAAGTGTTAAGGGTTTACCATCTTAAATTGTCATATTCTGGAAATATGTAATATTGTACACCTATGTTATTTTATGATTTTTTTTTAAATAAACATTGAATTTTTTTATAATTAATAGCATTATATTAAATTTTTTTAATGTTTTATTTTATTTCATATATTTCACAGGAATTATGACTGAAAATATACCCAAGTTGTAATGGTTTTACGTTATAATCTAACTTGTTGTTCTGAGATTGTTTATAATTAAATTCCCAATAATGAAATTATATTACACATTACCCCAAAATATTATTTCATTTATTCTCTTCTTCAAATTTCTATAAATATCATGTTTACATTCACCTTCTTCTTTTTAAGTACTCAAGATACTGAATGGATTTTTTTAAGGAAAATTGAATTTATTTAACACCAATATTGTGAATAATTTTCTTATACATACATATTTAATGGAATATTATTTGAAGGATATTTCTATAATTCCATAATTATTTTATAAATTCATTTTCACCCTTTTTTATTTAGTATAAAAAATTTAAAAGGAATTTTCTAGTTATTTTCTTTAATGATGCACTTTTTTAATTTTTTTAAAAAAATGACATGATTTCTTTTTTTAACATACACTACCTGAATTGATTTTCACTATACTAAGAAATATATTTTCATTGAAGTTTTCATTATTTATTTTCATGGTTATTTTATAGAAAAAATGTATTCCTTCTTATTTTGGAATTATAAATATTTAAAATATGTTGGTTCAAAATGAAAAGTGTATTTTCCTCAACAAATATTAATATGATATTTGAAAAGAATTTTTATATACGATAACATAAATTGATGTTTAACATAATTTAGTGATGATTTGATCAAATTTTAACATCTTTATTCTTTCTCTGGACTATTAATGATTATTATAATGAAATATTAATGAATTATGTATTCTTCTCCATGGGTTAATATCTCATTAAATAAGAAATGATATCATTATATTATACAATATATATATGTATGAATTTTTATTATGAGATGTGTGGGTAAACCGTTTAACTATAATTAATTGAGAAAATATTAATGTTTTATAATCATAAATATTACAATTGAAATAACAATTCTCAACCCACACTCCTAAATCTAGTGATAAAAACATCATATTTAAATTCAAATATTTGATACATATAAATATTGCCTTATTTTATCCCTTAAAACATATTTCATCAAACTAAAATATTTTATCATTTATACCCAATGAAATTTTAGGTTTACAGTTTTAGATATATATAAAATATTCTTACCTAACTACATGGATAGATAAACAACAAGTTTATAAATATCAACATCATCTCCCTCAATGTTCATCAGATATAGTAACCTTATTTTGTATAAAATTCTTAATATAATTATTTATGACATATGACAAATGAAAATATAACAAGAGTTATCTCAAAGACTTATTGATTGTAAATAAAAACATTAACAATTTAATGTCATCAATGAGATTAATATATGTATAAGGGTATTATGAAATAATCAAATTGCACAAGTATAACAAAATTTAAGTCATACACATGAATACAATGACCATAAAACACATAATATGTAATAAATATTAAAAAAAAGATTCATATGAATAAAAAATTATGTTCCATTTTATGTCAATTTTGACTAATGGAATCCACAAAAACTACAAACAAGAATAAAGAAAAGGTGATAGTATCTTGGAAAAATATTATCATAAATGGTGTAAAAAATAATGTGTGCCTAATTAAATACATAAGAGAACTATAAATTTTTAACGTCCTCATTATTAATTTTAAAAAACAATTAATTACCAAATTCATTAAATTGGTATATTGGGATTATACACTATATTTGTTATATCAGGATCACCTATTCTCATAATTTATATCTGGCTCACATATTTATTTAGACATTACCAGGCTCACCCATTGGTATATGTTATATAAAAATCACCCATTATAATTAATTATTTCTGTATTCCATTCCCAAATAATATATTTATAATTATTCACTTTTCGATATGACATCTTTCAAGAAAAAACCTATTACATTATATTTTTTTCCTATGGATAATAATTGCTTTTTCGTGGAAACCTTTTTTAAAAAATCATAAAAAAAGATATATTGTAATAATATGGATTGAATTATAACATCAAATTTATATTTACTTATTTGAATCATTAAATGAGGCTGATATATAAGAAAGAAAAGCATTAAATTAATATTTAATACATTTCTTTGAAAGAAATATTAAATACCCTCCTTTTTTATGTTAAAAACCCACGAATTCAAAAGATATTTTTATAAAAATATTTAATAATAAAAATAAAATAAAAATATATTGGATTATTTAAATTAAAATATTTTCATCAATTATGTAATATTCATTCATATTTTATACATTAAAATAAGACATTACATTCGTAGATTTGTAAAAAGTCAAAAATGACTGGTTTGGAAAACATTTATAAATATTAATTTTTAAAACCATTATAAGTAAATCGAATGAAAATTTTATATTATGTTATCAAATAATTTTATTATAATGAATAACATTATTGAGAGGATTTTAGACAACACATATATAGAAGGGAAAGACTATGGATCTAAAGAAGTTATAAGTTGAGAATAACTTATAAATAACATTGTTGATGTTTATTTAAATAATAAGGGAGGAAATGGTAAATAAAAATGTTTAAATAATTCATAAATATATTCAGTTAAATAATATTTAATTCAATGAAATAATATAATATTTTTTCCTTCAAAGTAATCATTAACATAAACTATCTATAAATTAAATGAGATCGTAATATGAAGCCTTAACTAATTTCGTAGATCTTAAATCATAAATCATCGAAATAAAGAGTATGATATGTATCTATAAATCCCATTAAGGAAATTAATACTTTTTTTGAAATTCATTCATGGTTTTTTATGTAAATAATTAAATTGTATCTTAGTGCATGACATGAAACAAGTCTATTGAAAATGAGATTGAGAAAAAAGAAAAACCCTTCCAAAGATTATGACTTCTGTAGTGGTAGAAAATCCATCAAGAAATTGAGTGAAAATATTTATATCCACAAAAATTGAGGGAAAAAATATAATAAATATATTTATATATTAATTCACACATATTCATCACAAAAAAAGTCACTTAAGGAGAGATATAATCCAATGAAATTAAATTGGTTTATAAAACTGTTACCACATGGTAACATCAATATAAACTCCCATTATATAAATTAATTTGAATTGACACTTCAAATACCATAATTTATGAATTATTATTAATAAAACATGTATAAATTTCATTATGTACACAATATAAATGAAATTAGGGGAAAAAAATTTAAATATGCCTCAATGAATTGAAATTGAGATGAAATCCCTTACCTCGAGTCATGTATTTTCATAAACTCTTTTATAGTAAAATTATATAGGTTATTATATTAATTAATAACCTATAATAGTTATAATAAATAATCCACAAGAATTGTTTTTCATTAATTTTAGTTTCCTATTTAATTAGTTAATTGTTCATGTCCTCATCTAGTATTCTGAGGATGTTCAAATGATTTTTTTTCAAAACGACCTTAGTAAGTTGATCATGATCAATGTATGGACTTTTCCATAATATATATAATAATAATAATGGAATAATTATATTTTTTATAAATTAATTATTATTTTTAAACAATCCATGAATTATGGTTATGAATAATAAATTATATTACAACAATATACATGGTAAGATGCATGTACACATGAGAATAATTTAAAATTTCCAAGGAACATAATATAAATAATGTAAGTATAATTTTAAATTCACATAATTATTATCATATAATAAATAACATATATATCCTTAAATAGTTTTATATATATACCACCAATGATATGAGGTTATGAGAAATGAATCATATCGCTTTCTAGAGGTGACAATCCACATGTATGCAGAAATGATGGTATCATTTTTCAAAAGATGTAAGTTAAAGAAAAATTGAGATAAATTATCTTTAAAAATTCGTAATTATTCCATTCATGTCATATATATACATTAAATTCATAATTATATACATCTATGAGAGGCAGGGATCGAAAACCAAACACATATCTTTGTAGAGGTGGTAGTTTACATGTACACAGAAACAATGTTTTCATTCTCCGTATGAAGGAAATTAATATGAAAAAGTATTATAACATAGAAATAATAAAATATACATATAGATAATATACTAATGTTATTATATCATCATGTTTTAACAATATTTTGAGATGGTTAAGAAGAAATTAAATGAAAATTCATTTGAATAATTATACACCTCTTTATGAAAACCACATCTATTTTACAAATTTTTCCCTCTAAGGTTGATATTATCACTAAATAATAAATTTATAATGTTTTAAAGGATTTTAGTTATTTATTTTTTCTTATATTTAATGAAACAAATTTTTCTTGATGTATGAATAATAGAGGAGAGTAGGTTTCTAATTATTTGTGATTAGAGAGACACTCTTAAAATAACTTACTGTATGGAATAAATATATAATAATTTTAATGTAAAAATTAAAACACATTAATATTATTTAAGTATATGATGAGAATAAGTAGAAATAATAACATACAGTAAAATTTATGCATGACTATCTTATGTTTTTCCCTTATATCTATGTTTTAACACCCATCATCCCTATTGATAATTGTTGTATTATCACTATTTTTTATCATCAGAGTTCAATAAAGATAAAATAAAAGACAAAGTGACCCATAAATGTTCCATAATTTATATTACCTACTGTATCCAATTATCCTCGATTAATATCATATTTTTGTAAATTTAAATCATTTAATAAAGCAATATTTATTATAAAATTTCATTAATAACATTTGGTGAACTATTCATTTAATTAGACACTGAATATAAGCTGAAAAAATGAAAAATTATTATAAACCTTAAAAAATCGATAATATACAATACTTATATATAATAATATAGTGACATTATAACTCAGCAACAAAATATTAAATTTTTTGTTTTTTAGGTTATTTTACTTAATTTTTCTAATATTTGTAGAGGAAGTGTGTTGACGTCATGTGCATATTAAAATAAAACATTTAATCACGAAAATTTAAAATTAATTACAATAACAAATAATATTTTAGACCATTAAAACAAATATTTAAAACCAAATAAAACTTTTTTATAGACTTGAAAAAATATTATTAATATTAAAGGCCAGATAGTGACATTTTTTACTATATAATTTACAGATATTATGATGGCCAAAATGAAAAAAATGAAAATAATGGTCACATTTACAGATTTTTTATAATTATGAATGGATTATACTCAACTTATTAAATTATATAAATATTTTTATTGAATTATAATACATATCATATTATTTTGACCATTAATAATGCATTTAACCTTTACTATGGTAACAAAAATTTAATATCATCACCATTAATACTAGCCAAAAATAAGGGATAAATTTTTACGAAATCTGATCATCTTGATTCTAGATATTTAATCCATTTTTAATATTCAATTCATATAAGTAGAATAATTAAATTTTAAATTGAACCCCCAAAAGGCAATGGAATGTTGTTTTTTAGAGAATAATTTTTTAAGTTTAAAAAGTGTTCTCATAACAAATCAAATATTAAAATTCAATATATATTCCATTATTAAATTAACATTAATTATAATGTAGTTGTTAAAATTTTAATTTAATATGCTGTAAAATTTTAATTTATCAGCAATTGTAATGAAAATGAAAATTTCAATAAATAATCTATATTTTCTTTCTAATTCATTCAAATTTCTTAAATTTATGAAAAATTGATAAAAAATTATACTATGATAATTTTTACATGATAACTAAACAAATTAGATCATTTATATCAAATTACACTTCTAATATTTCATAAAATTAATTATGACATTTCAACATAAAATTTTATTAAATGAATTTTTTATGGTAACATATTTTTGAATGATAAGATGACTTTATAGAATTAATGAGTGACTATTTCATAGGAATTAATCCACACATATGTATTGAGAAATATTTTAATATATATATATATTCAGCTAACATTTTTGACACATACGAATTTAAGGGCTAATATATAATTTTAGCATTTGAATATTAGTAATTCATGGTTGTTTTAATCTCATTGTTACATATTGTATACGGTATAAAAAGATGGTTCTTTATTCTAGATATATAACATAGAAGGTTATACCAAGACAAAAATATGGTACAATGGTGGTTATTGAAAAAACCAATAAGTGTATATGAGATGTTATCCTAATCCCACAATAGAGTACTTAGGTGGTTATCCCATGCCCAAAAAGGGTAAATGGGTTCTTATCCCAAGCCTGAAGTCAGTTTATTTTTATTTATCCCAATAATTAATTATGATGAACTCTTTTATGTATAGCCTTGATAAAAGATATATTTCATTAAGATTCTACCACAATTTATTTATCCCTTTTATGATAGGGTCATATACAAATTTTATTCTCTCATTGCTCAAGATCATTAATCCGTTTCTTATTATTTGTCATGTAAAATATCATCTTTTTTTCCATGACCCTTGATTATGATTTATAAATTACTATGTATGATATTTTACTGTTTATCCTATTTTTTTATTCCATTATGCTCATGACATGCTTACATATTATCATTGATTTTCATCTCCCTTGTTTATCCATACTAAGAATATGTTCCACCCAATTAATATGTTTTATTTTACCTACGATGTAATGAATAGTTATAAATTTATAATTATATATAAGGGTTTGTTATTTGATTAGCTTAGTTTGAGATTGTGTATTTATTTTATATACCACTTGTTTAGTTATCGAATCGTCCAAAAAATAAAAAATGTACGATTCTGGTGGGGATCATAATTTTATGTAATGAGTATTTATATAATATGAAGTAATTTTTATGTATATAATGTTTGGGTCTTCTAAATCCTAATTATTATTTCTATCATCTTTTTTATAATATTATAATTAACCTAAATGATTATAATCAATATATTTAAAAACATAAACTTATGTTAATCATTGAATGTTCATTATAATGTATCAAAAAACCACATAATCAAAAAACTTCATTTTTTTCACTAATACTTTCATTTTCCACTTCATTAAATTTAATAAAGGAATAGAATGAGATATTTTATTTTCCATTCAATATTCTTGAGGCCATTTTTTTATTTTTTACTTGTTAAAATTGATTATTAAGTCTATATAAACGTTGTAAATATGCGGTGAAGAAGATCATAATAAATAAAATATGGTTTTCCCAACCTAGTTCATGATAATAAGGATGTATTTCACAAGAGATATATTAATATATATGATGATTTGTGAATATTTTATAATGATTAAATAAATAAATTGCAGCTTTTAGTTGGTTTGATAAGATTTGATATTTCAATGAATTTTTTTTGATCTTCTTCTATTATAAATTTATAATGATCCACTAACTCGTGGAAAGGTGGTTAGATTATGTTCCTTTTATGTTTTGAAAATTTTTTATAGTGTTTGAGTTTCTAAAAAAAATATAATTGTCTGATGGATATATAATTTTTGAAAATTTAATTAATATATGATGATATTTTTTTTAATAGTTTATATGAGAATTGTTTTTATGTAGATTTTAATAGGATGAGTTTTATATAGGATGATTATAGACAAATCGTTTATTTCTATATGGAAGTTAAAATCAATTTTTTATGTTTTATCTGAATTATTTTTCATTGTTGAAAAATATTACATAGTGAAATATTATATGATATTTTTTGAGGAATCAATTTTGTTATGAAGTGGAATTATAGTTGAAATAGACTAGGTAGTATTAGTATGTTTCATTAATCATTGAAATTAATTTAATGTTTATTAGATTTTATATTTAATTTTTTGAGTAGCAATGAAATCATTATGGAATAATGATATAATTTTTGTTTATTATAAGTAAATGGAAATGGAAAAAAACATAAGATCCTTGGGAAACTACAAGATATTCATCAAACTAGATTTTCAACTAACGGAATTATGATCTTGATGTTTCATAAGGGGAATATCTTATTTCATAACAGTTAGAGTAAATTTTTTAGATTCATATTATAATTCATTATTTCTAACTATCATTAAGAAAGACCATAAATATATATTCACATATGTTACATATAATTTTTTGAGATCATAATAAAATTAAGAAGGTCCATTTCACATTAAAATGTGGTTAGAGACAAAAAATACAAAAACTATTGAGGATTATATGAGTAAAATTAATAATATAGATTATTTATAAATTATATAGAGAAATTGTTTAATGATAGTTATTAATGAGGAATGTATGTGTAAAATTATATTTTTTAAGGATCATATTTCACTAAATTGGTAGTCTTTCCGAAATTATCACTGAATGTTTAGAATATAATGTTCCAAAATAATGAGTTTAAAGGAGATATAAATTAGGCGATTCTTTTATATTATTTAGTGTTTCAAATATCATGATTATTCTTATTATCATGATTCATTATACTAATTGCAATGATGAATAATGAAGTTTAATATCTTTTTCATCATGATAGAATAATCCAATACCTAAATGAGATATTTCAGGCTTCAATTATACATGCTTCCATACAAATATGAAATGAATTTAAAGGATAAATTTTTTTTATGTTGAGTTTCAATATTTGTTAATATTTTATTAAGAATAATACCCTTAGTTTCAAATATGTTTTAACAGATATTTTTCTAGAATTTAAATGATAACTATTAAGGGAATTTAATTTTGAATGTTTTGGAAGGATTTCAATATTAAAATATAGAAATATATACTCAAATGATTATTAATAGAAGTACTGAATAATATGAACGTTTAAAAGGTTTATATCAATAGAAAACATCATTGTGTTTAAAGGGAAGAGAAGTCCTTATTATTCTTTCATTTTAAAGACATTGTGTATCAATGAGGGGGAGGGGAAACCCAATTTTTGTGCATCACATTCTCTATATTAAAGAATTGAAGAAAAAGAACACTATTTTTAAATATTGATCACACACATTAAATAAGTAGTTGATAAATAATAATATGAAATTTTCTTATATTCTATTGACCATCATTAAAAATTTATTATAATTCTATGGATATCATTTTACAAAATCTAAATATTGTAATGTATGAAGAATAAATGGGATGTTTTTCATTTTTTCATTTGTGATATATCCAAATGATTTTTTGGTTTATTTATACATTATAGATTATAATAAATATGGGAACTTGATTTTATATATTAATTTTAATATAGGGATGATGATTTCACTAAAAATATACATCAAGGTGGTAAAAGATAATTCATACATTTGAATATGTCTAATGTAAGTGATTTAATTATACCTCGCTAATTCGTTGAAAATGGGTCTGAAGATATACATGGCTCAATATATTTCATGATAATATAATAATAGTTTTGTGTATATGGGATAAAAAACCCAAAATATTGAGTTCATAGTCATTCAATGTATAGGATAATCTCATTAATGAATCATGTTGTTCATTTTTTATTTCATGATTTAGGTATATTCATGAAACCAAAGGTATGGTAAGAGTGATATATATATTAAACAATTAGTTTTATAGCTAAGAGTGAATGAAGTATTAATATGAATATTACTCACTACACTAATTCACAACCCATAATATGGATCAAATAATTAGTGGTACAAATAAATGGTATCATAGAATCATGATCCACCTCTGATTGAATTTTAAATATTTAAATGACTTGTTGTTTTTTTATGAATTATATTCTAATGTAAAATGAAATTTATTCTTTGATAAGGTGATTCTATAAATGATAATACTTTAATATCTTCCAAGGATCTAGGTTATTTTTTGGTTTCCCTCTAATTTGTTTTTCATTTTGGATTTGTTTTCCTTTACCGGTCTCTTAGGTTCTTGATTTATTATCCATATTATCATCTTGAGGGTTTTCTCAGTTGTGTCTGTTCATTTTGTGGTGTTTTTTGTTTGAAATTCCTAACTCTCTAATCATATTCCCTTTTTCTCTTCCCCATCATGCTCATCCCCATCTCGGTCTAGTGTGACGATTCCGATTGCAACATTTAATGGTGAAGGTAGAGAATTTTTCTAGGGATTTTGATATTCATTGGGTTTCTTCTTATACCTTGAGACTCCCTTTTTAATCATGTAGTTTCACCCTATTTCTCGGTGTTGAATTGTATTTAATTTTTTTTTGTATTGTAGTTAACGCCAAATTTTTTTTGTAGATATGTGATTGGCATTTAGCGAATAGTTCAGAGACGGCTGACGATGTCGATGAAATGGATGAAGCATTATTTCTCCCTAATTTCTGATGGTTCACTTTTGTGTTATCTCATGATTTTCATGTTGGTTTCATTGGGTTTTTTTCTAGAGGGTGGCTCTCAATGTACAGTTCAGTGGTTATGGTGGTGGAAACATATCTCTATTGAGGCCTTTGTCTACTCTATACTCTGTTATGGCTATTGGTTTAAAAAATAGTCTCATATTCATATTTTCACGGTGGTTATCAAGGAGTTATGGAATTAGTTTTTTGAGAAGGAAATGGAATTTCAGGAGGCATTTCTCTATAGTGGATTCATTTCTATCCATGGACCATCTGAGGGATTTATCATTGTGATGTATTATGGAGAAAATTCCACTTTATGGGTTTGATAGTTTTTATTGATCATTTTGTTATTCTATGATGGTAGTGGTTCTATAGCCCATGATAATGGTCATCGATGTGGGTACTAAATTTTAGTGGTGTTCAAATTTTTTATTCTTTTGATGATGATGATGGTGATATAATGATGATGATGGATGGATTCCAAGTGTCATTCCTCACTAGAGATCTAGGATGATGAGGTGTTTTATTTGTGTTCTGGTATTTGACATGTGTCAGTATGTGGCCTGTGGCGGTGAATATAGGTCTCGTTTGAATGATGAAATTTGAAATTTGAATTTTTATTCTAGTTTTCATGGTTGTATGTATAGAAGTGTATGGTTTTGTTAGTTCCCCCATAAAAAACAGGATCTTGAAAATAATTTAATAATATATTGAGGATTATATCATTCTACTATAAATAATAATAATTTTTAATTTCAAATTTTTACAATCATGACGAATTTATACTTGGCATGGAAGATGAAAATCTACTTGAAAAATCTATAAGTTCAATTATAGACAACATTTAAATTTCTGATGATTAATTGAGTTCATGTGATGATGTATTTATTTTAATTTATTTCAAAACACATCATATAAAGGAACCAATAAAAACTATGTATGATCATTCATAAAAATAATTTAAGGAAAATATATATGTGATATTTTTAGAAATACCACAAATGATGTTCTTGAATAAATTTCTGTCTCTATAAATACCCCCTTCAAATACATTCATTATAAGATAACCCTTCTTGATTAATATTATGAGAAGAGGTATAAATAATAAGCACAATGTACAAAAATTAATAATAGTTTACACCATGAAATGAAATTCAAAGAGTACTAGAATAATTAACAATTATAAAAAACACTCAAAATATTGAAATTATTGTATTAATGAACTCCACAATAATAATTATTACATCTAGTAGATTTAGTATAATATCAAATCACTAGATAAAAAAAAGTTTTCTTGCATTTATGTTCCCAATTACCAATTGGTAATAAAATAAAATATGGTAAGGGTCTATATGATTCATTACAATAATGGATAAATGTTCATGTCGATGATATTGCGATGATAAAGAAGCAGTGTGAAGAAAAAATAATGTTAGTAAAGGATAAGAAACATGTATTTAATATTAAATGTTCTGATCATCAATTTTAATTTTATAATCTAAAAGAAACTCAACCTATTTCCTCACAAGAATCTGTAAGAAGACTTATTGTGGTCTAATATTGTTATCAAGAGTATACCTATAAAACTTATAAATATTTTAGGGAAAGAAAACATTAGGATTATTTAATAATAAATCAACAAAAATATTTAAATCATAAGATACATCCACAATAGAAAATTATTAATATTATAATTCATTTTTTAAAAATGGAAATTTTTTATATAAATATATAAAATCTTAATTATAAAAATGCCAAGAAACCAACCATTGTATATTAAGTGGATTGATGAAAGGGTAGGTGAAACTATTCCCAAAATTCATTCCAAATTTTATGTGTTTCTATTAAAGAACACTCAATAAAATCAATCCAACCCATAATTCAAAGAAGAAAAATATTTTTTACATAGAGGTGGTTTTATAATAGATTTGGGAATTACTAACATTATTTTTTTAATAATATTTTTAGCTATAGAATTAAAATAAATCCTATATCATATGTAATTAAGAGTGAAGTGAATAAATGTACTTAGAGGAGAGAAAAAATAAATTTTCCAGAACTATGTTTGGATGATTTTTGTAATTATATAGAATGAGAAATAAATGTGGTTATTTTTATGATTTATTAGTAGCATGTTAAAATTAAGAGGGTAATAAAAACTTTTGAGAACATAAGACAATGAAATTAAAATCCTGGGAGAAGTAAAGATAAGATATCTTTTGGTTATGTAAAAATGAAATCTTTTAATAATAACACACATAATAAGTCCAATAAGGATGCTCAACCAAACAGTAAAAT
This sequence comes from Viscum album, assembly GCA_963277665.1. NCBI lineage: Eukaryota > Viridiplantae > Streptophyta > Magnoliopsida > Santalales > Viscaceae > Viscum > Viscum album. Next base: position 1,253,592,662 of record OY728142.1, on the reverse strand, counting down.
TAATTATATTAAATAGGAAGTGTAAAAAATATAATCTTTATCCAAAATATAATAATTTTGTTTTTTATGGAATAAATATTACGATTAAAATAATTATTTCATGGTAGAACAAGTAGGATTAAATTAGTGGGAGAAATTCCTTATAAAATTCTTGTAAATTCATATAAACATATTCATGATTATAAATAATATATGATTACATTCCTAGATCAATTGGTTGAATCAAAATACATGGATGAAAAATAAATTAAATCATTTTCTAAAAGAAAATTCATTACTCAACAAGAAGAAATAGAATTCTATGACAGGTTTCAAAAAGATAATAACTCAATATCTCAGTTGGAATTATGTTGAATTTGATAGAATTATGTATATATCATTATTAATTGATTAACCATGATGAGAGATCAAGGATAAATGTTTTAAAACATAAAAAAATCACCAAGAAAAACAAATTATATCATGGTTATTATGAAAAAGTTGATTCTAAAAAATAAAAACTTATTGAATGATTTAAAAACCTAATGTTTCCAAGTAATTTCACTAAAATTAGTACTAGATAATATATCATTAAATATATTTTCAATGATGGGTTGTAAATGGAATGAGTATTTTTGTAGACAAAAAAATTTCAACCATAGAACTTCTATTAATGTGAAATAGAGTTCCACTGTATTCCCAAATTTGTTGTTCTTTAATATTTTTGTGGGGAATTACATATTATTTACATATTTATTCGAATTACGAAAGATAAAATTTTTTATGAGAATTGGATGGTATATTTGAGATTTCACTATCTTGGAATGAAATAATTTTGTACCCCATGAAATATATTTGAATACAAATATTAAACCTGAAAAATATAATCAAACATTCAATACTACAAAAAAGGATTAATTTACAAATCATTGATGTAATAAAATAGTTAAATTCATGAATTATAGATAATGAATCTGATTATCCTTCATGATTAAATGTTTGGAGACTATTCATGAAGATTTTTTTATCCTACAAGAATTTTAATCTTATACAAATCTAGAACATAGAGGATGTTCATAAGAATATTCAATTGAAAAACGTATTTTGATTTCATATTATCACATACATGTTTTAATGATATAATTCTTGTTTTAGAGGAATTATTTTTATTTTATCAATGACCTAAAAATTAATGGTTTAGATAGTTTTAGGACTGAATAATGAATTTAAACTTCCAAATAATTTAAATGCTTTTAATATTTGTGATAAAAATGATTTTAGGATAAATATATTTTATAATTGGTTATGTGTAAAAGTTTCTTTGAACAAACTCTAAAAAAATATCAATTATTATGTTATTTAAAATATTTAATTTAAAATTTTATTATCATTATTATACCCTCTTTTTTTACACTGTGCATGGATCATATTAATTTATTTCCAAATAATTGATTGAAAATATCTCCAAATGTATAGATACTATTAATTTTTAAGTAAATATTTTTTATTATAATCAATTGTAAGAGTGAATAAGATAAAAAAATTAGAAGAAATATTAGCATGATATTCTTAGGTAGATATTGATAAAAATTACAAAGGGCAAGATTATAGAACCCACTTTGTTTTCCTGTTTTTTCTGTGTTTATTGTTAATGAGCATAAATTCTATATACATGATGTAAATATGTGGTGAGGAATAATATCATATAATATAGATATATTTACCAATAATTTTGATGATAATATAGTTAGATTTTTCTGGACACCTACTATTTTGTGTAAGAAATTATGAAAATTATACGATGATTAAAGAAATTCCCTGAAGCATTGAGGGGAAGTGAGATGTTGTCATATATCTATGAAAAATATAGTGAGATGATACAATTGGAAATTCTTGAATATATATTAAATAATGTATAATATCATATATTAGCTTTATTCTATTGTTAGAAATGTTTATAGGATTATTGAGCGGCTTAAAACATTTATATTTCATTACGGATACTATATTAGAAATTCAGGTCAAAGATTGAGGATGCTTCCAAATAATTGTTATTAATGAGAACCTTTTTAATAATTTTTTAATATATAGAGTTCCATGGAGCCTATAAATTGTGGAATCAATTATCACTGTGAAAAATCAGGAAAACCATATGAGAACATTCATCTACTATGTTTTAATATAAACACAAACATTGAATGAATAAAAATAATTAAATGATGTTTGATAAAATAAACATGTTTTCAATTAGTGTAATATACATTGAGATTTTATAAGGATTATTAATATACTTCAATATTATTTGGAATGAATATTGTGTTGATTGGTGCTTAATTTTCATTATTTTTAACATTGAAGAATGCATGAATGAAATCTTAGTGAATTTATATAGGTTCTGTATAAATAGTAAAGGAATGAAAAGGTAAGAGTCATTTGACTCCTCCATAATAGTTATTAATATATAAATGTGGAAAGTGGAATAAGACCCATTGTTTTTAAATAAGTTAATATCCTATTATCAAGGATCAAATGAGCATATAATGATTTATATTCATTTTGACAAGTGAAAAATAAAATTCTAAACTAGTACCAAGATTAACTAGTAAATGTATTTTATATACATCAAGGGTCATCGCATATTTTATATGGGTAATATACACATATTATGAGTTCTCATACATAAAATAATATAAATTGTCAAGAACATTAATTTAAAATTACTCTTACTTACTATCATGTTTTTTATCTTGAAAAAATAATAACGTCAAAAGATTATTATGGAATGTAAGAGTAAATTTATATTTTTTAGGGTCATAAATTTTTTATATTACGATCCTTACAAAATTTAAGTAAGAATATTTAGAATTGATGCTTTAGGAATGTATTTGAATAAATTTTAAATTTAAATTTGTATGTTATATTCATTAGTGTTTCAAGAAATATGGATAATACTATTGTCATGGTAAAATCTACTAATTTTAGTGGTTTTAATTGAAGTTCAATTTTATGCCCCATGAAAATGGAATCCATGTTGTGATGATTGTATATACGACAACCCAAAATGGTTCCATTAATTTGTGTATGGAATTAAATGAAAATTTATTTTGTTGAGGAGAATCATGATATGTTTTAATATTGTTTAGAGAATAATGTCTCCAGTTTCTGTGTTTTTTATAATGATTTAGTTAATTGTGATTTAACTAATAATTAAATATGAATTTAATTATTGAAAAACAATGAAGGATATATATATTCAAATATTTAATGACATTCACAATTGATTTTTAATATAAGAATGTAACAATAGGAAATTATGAGAGAGTCTAGACACATATTTTTTTAGAGGAATCCATTTGTTAATGATTGAAAAATCACACGATACAACATCAATTTACATACCTGTTGTATCAAAGAGAGGGAGAGATAACCTATTGATCATATCTAACATTATATATATTGAAAAATTGAAAAGGATGAACACTTCCATAAACGAATGATCACACATATTGATAAAGATGAAAAATAATAATAGTGAGAGATCAGTATGTCATCTATATGTCATAATTCTCGATGAAGTTTAAGTTTATGCATCCTAGATTATAATGACATAATATTATAATACATTAAAAATAAAGGGAGTTTTCTTTGATTATTTCGTTAATGAGATAACTCAATGATTCTAGTGTTTGTGGTAGCATTATAAATTTCTTATAATTTAGGAGGATAATCAGATCTATTATTTTTAAGAGAGACATAATGATTTTACTATTTATTTAATTATAATTTTAAAAGAAATATAATGTATTTGAAAAAAATTTATGTTATTTTTTTCATTGTAACATATTTCTTGAAACATTTTTCATCCAATAATAAACATCGGATCATTCAATTTCAAGATGATAAGGAAATTGTTATGAGTACGTATGATAAAAACATAATAGGGATTTGTTCATTCACATTGTCAAACAAACTCATTATCAAATTCATGTGCTCCTAGGGTTTTATTTATAATTTTCTGTTCTTTTATACATGTACTGATAATTTTATACAGTGATATCCAATTATCCAATAGGTGGAAAGGATATAGGGGGGAATTGTTTAATGGAAAATAATTTTCCATATTTTTCACCATCCTCTCAATATAGAGAAAATATTTATTAAACCAAAAAATTATATTATTCACTAAAAAATTTTATTCTTTTATATCAACATATTTTGTAAAATTATTTTATTTGATATCATTCAATTATATTTCCATATCACCCATTTTCTTCTGCTTAATAAAATCCACATTACACATTTAACATGTAATAGAAATTTTATATATTTAATACAATTGAATTATACCCACATAACATAATTTGAGTTCCAAAACTATATGTAGTATCTTTTAAAAAACCAGATCACCCAAAAATGTCAAACCAAAACCTCTAATTGTGATAATAGATTAAATAAAATGAGTAAATATGTAAAGACCCGTAAAATTCAAGGTAAATTTTTTCTTAATTTTCTTTGGAATTTTACAAAAACGTGGTTTCTGACGGCACCAGATTCCGATGCCCGGTGTGCCCGAGATCAATTTCCGAAGTTTGGCTCGGGTATGTTCAGTGAACGAACGATCGGGTTTCCCTATCTTTTGAACCGGTGCTTGGAATAGAAATCTGATGGCACCGATGAACTCGCAATGATGGTAATCGCATAAGGGAACCTTTACCGTAGTTGCGTTTGTGCGGGAGAAGAAGTTAATTACTGGGGTTTAATTAAAAAAGTAAATAACATTGTTAAATCAATTTTATTTCTTTTTCAAGTGGTTAATTTCTCCCATGGGAAGTTGGTGGTGGAGTCCACATCCACCCAACTTCCCATGTGTGGATAATTAAAAGGTTGGGGCCCACACGAACCCCCCCCCCACCTTTTCAATTTTACCTAACTCCATAACCCCTCTTAACACCTCACATTCCTAACTCCCCATTAACTCCACTCTAATTAATATGAAAACATGTTGTAATTAATTTGGTGAGTTACTTGTAAGTTTTTGGAAATTCAAACAATTGAATATCAAATGCTTTGTTGTGTTAATAAAATAAGTTTAGAACTTATTTTATTAGGGGTTGGTGTTGGGTTGTTTGAGAGATTTTTGGAGAAAAAGATAAGGAACACCTTCTTCCTCGGTGAAGAACGCGAAGAGCATCATTCTTCAACGAAGAAATTCTCCGCCGAAGAACTCGGTTCTTCCGCGACGCCGTATCTGCAACGCGACGTTATTATTCGGTGTCGTCTCTTCCGCTACGATTTTCCGTGACGGAATCACCGTCAACATCTTCGAATCCTCACTTCGCGACGTTGACATTCTTTCCCCATGACGCCCGACCTCCGCGATGCTCATCTTCTGTGGGTCGTTGACGAACATTGTTCCTGAACCGAGGTAAGGGTTTTATATAAATTATTTTCGTTCATGATTCTAGTTTGTCGATCTTTGTGGTTTTAGACTAATTTTTATCGAATAACGCGAGGGGGTCGGTCCGCCCAAACATGGCCGACCCTCCTCCTTTTTCATGAATGATTTCATTGTGGTTGGTTCGAGGAATTTTGGTGTCGTCGCACCACGCGGTTTCATACAGAAGATATGTGCGGCGCCGTCGCGCCGCGCCATGGAATGAAATTCAAGGACGCGACGCCGTCGCGCCGCGTCGAAGAAAACCGAAGACGCCGCGGCCAGAACGGGGCCGTGGTGGAGGGGCACGGTGTCGTCGCACTGCGCCGGACGACAAGAGTCACGGCCGGTTCCGGGCCGCGGCGGAGCAAGGTGACCGGCGGCCAACCGGGGCGCCGGTGTCGAAGCCGGAAGGGGACCGGCCTTTGCCGGTCCCGTTGAGAAGGATCCGGCCGGCCAGGTCGGGCCAGCAGGAAAGGGGAGGGTCCGGGGGAAATAAAATCGCTCGGCCGGTTCAAATGGCCCCCATTAATTTGGGGGGGCCGCGGTTACATAGGGGGGCAGGCTTCTCCCCCCCCCCTCCCGTGCCGAACAGCTCGGCCAAAGCTGAGCCAGACAGCGCAGTGGGCGCGCAGTCCCCAGCCGGACCAGCACCCGGCCGGTCGGCCAGGACGAGCCACGTGGGGCCAGGCCGGGCCGGGCCGCGCCCAGCCGGGCCGACCCTGGTCGGGGCGGGTTGACCCGGTTCGGTCCAACCGGGGGGTCCCGGGCCGGGTCGGTCCGGGCCCGAAACCCCCGTTATCGGACTGTTTGGGTTCAAATGCCCATAACCCGGGCTATGGACCTCCAAACGACGCGCCTTCAGCGGCGATACGATCATTGGATCGAGACGGTCGTTTCGGTTTAATTCACTCAAGGTTTCAGAATACTTTTAGTTCGGCCGGGTTGGTTCGTACACGAAACCAACCGGGCCCGCGGAGCGGAAACGCTCATATCTTGAGCTACGGACGTCCGATTGACGTGCCGTCGACTTTTTTGAGTTCCTCTTAGTGAGACGGATATTTTGGAATAATCTGCCCGAGGTATGGATGCAGGTGAAGTACGTTCAGGTTGGTTTTGCCTTAAAAACCAACCGGGCCCCTGGGACGAAAAAGCCAACAACACTCAGACCGGGCATCCGATTGACGCGTCGTCTGTTGATTTGAGTTCCTGTAGACGATACGGAACTTTTTGATACATCAACTCTGGACTATGTGACAGTTTATGTATCAGCCTCTTGGCTCGTGGAGTGGACCCTCCCGAACGAGCATGCTGTGTACGGGAACCCTAGTGCTGGCTGTGACTTCTACTGTGACTGCGATGACGATTGTGCAGAGATCTTCAGTGGATTCAACGATGATGACTACAACACTCAGCGATCCTATGTGGATCTGTGCTACCGATCCTGTGTGGGTCCGATCCTGTGTGGTTCAGCCCTCAGCGGTTCTGTGTGAGCCAGCGCCTACAGATCCTGTGTGGGTCTGATCCTGTGTGGGTCTTTGCGGAGGTTAGTACCTATCGATCCTTTGTGGGTCTGACGACTTAGATGGATAATTGATCATCTCTATCGTCTTTCGAAGAAGTATACCTGTGTGAGCTGAAACCTGTTTGCTTTCCTGTGTGGATTGTGTTGTGCTATCCTGTGTAGATTACGTTTAGCTTTCCTATGTGGAATACATATACTTTCCTGTGTGGACTGAGTTGTACTAGGGCTCCGAGGTTGTAGCGTATTGGAATTGATGACTTAGGTATATGTATGAGCATATACCTAAGCAGTGTCGGTTGTTACTTCGTGTTTGTATCTTTCCTTTGTGGTTTATCCTTTTTGGATTTTGGGAGACCATCGAAGGTCTCGCGGTCTCTACTGAGTAGCTTATACTCACCCCTGCACAGGCTATGCACACACTACGTTGTGTTGGTTGCAGACGACAGACAACATTGATCGTGGTTGAGGCTTGCAGAGCAGGACGGTACCTGGAGGTGGACCACTGGGCGGACGTGCTCAGAGCGGACGACGGGACCCGAGGAGCAGTGGAGATATATGTACCCACCCATCAGGTGGGATTTCCAGTGGACAGCTCGGTGTAGCGGCTTTTACTTTTCAGTTGTTGTTTTCCCTTTCGAGTTGTACTTTACTTTCAGTTTGGGTTTGTATACTGGCATATTTACTTTTCCGCACTTACAGTTGTACTCTATTTTTACTTAGTGTTTACTTTTCTGCTTTCTTACTTTGTGGTGCTTGTTTACTTTACAAAGGCAATGACTTCCCTTTTTACAGGGATTAATGCCTTGGTGCTAGTCGTCAGCCCCTAGCCTATGGAAGGCGGGCTTGGGTAGTCATGGCACGAGCCCCGAGGACGGGTCGTGACAAATTGGTATCAAAAGAGTTCGGTTCTACCGCGAACTTTGATCTTTTATATGTGAAGCAATAGTGTTCAGTGTATTGAGTGTTGTTATCAGTCCAGGGAGTCCAGTGTTGGTGCGGCGGCCGACGTATCCGTACACCAGGACCTTGACTTCTGATTTCCAACTTAATGCACGAAAACATTGATTGCGTGTGTGTTTCAAGTTTTCATTGTGATTACATTGTATCAGCTCACCAGGTATACTGTTCAGACCATGGGGAACCTGTTTCATTTTCAAGATGGCCCTACAACGGCAGCCAGCTAGGGTTCCGAGAGTCGAGCGTGACAACAGCCCACCGAGCGACGAGGCCTCAGTGCAGGGCCCTTTTTCAGTAGTGGCACCAGCGGTAGCTCTACCCGTTGAGCCCCTGATACTTCCAGCACCAGCCGCTGATGATGCACGTCGCCTCAGTACACTGCATGAGTTTCAGCGCCAGCGACCACCTAGGTTTCGTGGGGAGACGGACCCCCAGGCAGCCGAGGACTGGCTTGAGGCAGTTGTACGGGTTTTCAGGCTAGTGAGGACACCAGCAGACCTCATGGTGATCCTTGATGCGAGCCTACTACACGCAGCAGCGGGACGATGGTGGAGTTTTATGTTCCAGGTGCACGATGAGGCATATCTACTTTGGACGGACTTTGAGAGCCTCTTCCGCTCGGAGTTCGTCCCAGCCACCCTCCGTGCGGTGCATATTCAGGAGCTTTTTCAGCTGCGGCAGGGCAGCATGACGGTCGCTCAGTACTCGGCGAGATTTACTGATCTCTCGCCATACTCGACCGACATGGTACATGACCCATTCTTCCGGGCCCGGACCTTCAAGCAGGGATTGAGACACGAGATCTGGGCATCACTGATCTCCCTCAGCATACCGTCTCATACGAGAGTACTAGAGCGGGCCCTTTTGATCGAGAGTTTTTTTGCTGAGTCTACACCAGCGCCGAGACCCACCGCATGGCAGCATGTGGTAGGGTCTTCTGCAGTAGGCAGTCGACGGATGACTCAGGGGTCCAGGAAGACCAGACCCTCAGGCAGACGACCTCAGGAAACTGGCTCAGCAGTGCGGGGCACAGAACGTGGAGTCAGTCTTTCAAGTGGCAGACAGTGCTACACATGTGGCGGGCAGGGCCACATGGCTCGTGACGGCCCAACCCGCCGTGCCGAGGAGCAGCAGACGGTTGAGGGACCACTGAGGCAGAGGTAGAGGGTCGAACGTGGCGGTCTGCAGGGAGGAGGCGGACAAGGCAGAGGAGCTGGACGAGCAGCAGGTGGTGGGCGACGCTTTGAGGCTCTCACACCACCACCACCAGGAGGTCCTCCCCGACCACAGGGAGCTGGCGGGTAGAAACAGGTATAGCTCCAGGCAGTAGAGGCCTACGACCACGGCGCGCCCGAGATGATTCGAGGTACTATCTATGTCTATTCCACCTTTGCTGAAGAACTTATAGACACATGAGCGAGTCACTCTTTCATAGCCGCTGCCCTTGTTCGGAGCTCGGAGATTCCGACAGAGCCATTGGCTTGATCCTTACGGCTAGAGACTCCTACAAAAGCAGACTCGACGATTACGAACTGGTGCCGGCAGTGTGAGCTTACTCTAGGAGGCGAGATTTTCGGCTGGGATCTTCTTGTAGCGGCGTTGAGGCCTTACGACGTCATCTTGGGCATGGATTGGTTATCCACGGTCTATTTACATATTGAATATTTTAGGCGCAAGGTGCAATGTGTACACACCGACGGGAGCAGGTTCACCTTCACCGGCGAGAAGGGAGCCTTTGCAGCACAGGATGGACTTCCGCGGAGGAGAGGACAGCCCATCACTCATCAGTTGGCTGGACTCATCCTAGGAGCAGTTGACGTGTAGAGTCCTGGTTTTCAGGCAGTGGTGGATCAGTTTGCGGACGTTTTTCCCGACGACGTTCCAGGGTTACCTCCTCCCATAGAGGTAGACTTTTATATTGACCTATACCCTAGGATAGCCCCTATATCGACTCCAGCATAATGGATGGCCCCTGTAGAGCTTCGAGAGCTACGGTTACAGTTGTAGGACTTGCAGGACAAGGGGTTCATCCGACCCAGTGTTTCACCCTGGGCTTCCCCGATTTTGTTCGCCAAGAAGTCAGATGGGAGCGTGCGACTTTGTGTTGACTATCGTCGCCTGAACCAGGTGACAGTGAGGAACAAGTATCCACTACCGAGGATTGATGACCTCTTTGATCAGCTCAAGGGATCACGGTGGTTCTCGAAGATAGACCTCAGGTCAGGCTATCACCAGCTCAGAGATCGAGACGAGGACGTGCAATTCTCCAGCAGTGTTCATGGCCCTCATGAACATGATCTTTCAGCCATACCTCGATCAATTTGTCGCCGTCTTCATCGACGACATTTTGATTTACTCGAAGACTGAGGAGGAGCACGCCTACCACTTAAGGGTTGTACTAGACACACTCTGAGAGCACCAGCTTTATGGTAAGCTCTCGAAGTGCCAGTTCTGGATATGTGAGGTCCACTTCTTGGGACACGTCATCTATGAGGCGGGAGTTGCAGTGGATCCTGCGAAGATTGAGGCAGTGTTAGCTTGGGAGCCACCTAGGAGCGTGACAGAGGTGAAAAGTTTCTTGGGACTAGCTGGATACTACCAGATATTTGTGCCAGACTTCTCCAGAGTTGCGGCACCACTCTCAGCTTTGACGAAGAAGGGGAAACCCTTCGTGTGGTCAAACAGATGTCAGCAGAGCCTCCAGGAGCTGAGGCAGAGATTGACCAGCGCACCTATCTTGAGTTTGCCTGAGGAGGGAGTAGGGTACGTAGTCTACTGCGATGCATTAGGGACCGGACTCAGGTGTGTTATGATGCAGGAGTGGGAAGTGATCACCTATGGATCACGACAGTTGAGGCCTCATGAGCAGAACTATGCTACCCATAACCTGGAGTTAGCAGCAGTGGTCTTCGCTCTGAAGACATGGTGACACTACCTGATGGGAGAGTGCTTTACAGTCTTTTCTGACCATCAGAGTCTCAGGTACATCTTCTCTCAGAAGTACATGAACCTGAGACAGCGGTGATGGCTTGAGTTCCTCTAGGACTATGACTTTGAGATAGTCTATACTCCTGGGAAGGGGAACGTAGTAGCTGATGCCCTCAGCAGGAGGACGGGAATAGAGCTACTTGAGGAGGCGACAGAGCAGCTAGCCACTTTGCATATATCCTTCGTAGATAGAGATGGAGAAGCCTTCCTTCAGTCTCTTACAGTCACTCCTACACTACTACAGCAGGTAAGAGAGGCACAGCGTGGGGATGCTGACTGTGAGACAAGGCGTGCACAGATATCCTTAGGACAGACACCTGATGGTTTCTCCTTTGGAGCAGAGCACGACATCCTTTTCAGAGGACGTACCTTGGTACCAGTTGCTTTACGGGAGGAGGTGCTGAGAGAGTTCCACACTTCTCCTTTGGTGGTACATCCTGGAGTGGCGAAGATGTACCAGGATCTCAAACGACAGAACTGGTGGCCGGGTATGAAGAAGGTTGTGGAAGAGTTCGTTTCTCGATACCTCACCTGCTAGTAGGTAAAGGTAGAGCATCAGGTACCAGAAGCCTTGGTACAACCCTTGGAGGTTCCGGAGTGGAAGTGGGACCGGATATCTATGGACTTCGTGACTGGACTTCCACACACTTCCAGAGGTCACGACTCCATCTGGGTGATTGTCGAACGACTCACCAAGTCGGCTCACTTCTTACCCATCAGAGAGAAGGGCTCAATGGAGAGCTTGGGACGTCTTTACGTTCAGGATATTGTTCGGCTTCACGGTGTGCCATCATCTATCGTCTCCAATCGAGATGCTCGCTTTACTTCTCGGCTTTGGAAGGGGTTGCAGGAGGTGTTCGGGACGCAGCTATGTTTGAGCACCGCCTTTCACCCTCAGACGGATGGTCAGACAGAGAGGACCATTCAGACACTCGAGGACATGCTCCGCGCATGTGTCCTCGACTTTGGTCGTAGATGGGAGGACCACCTACCCTTGGTGGAGTTTGCGTACAACAACACCTACCACTCCACCATTGGGATGGAACCGTACGAGGCGTTGTACGGACGACCTTGCAGATCACCGCTGTGCTGGACAGACCCTGGGGAGTCAGCACTTGTGGGACCAGAGATGGTCCAGGCCACGACAGAGAAGGTCCAGGTCATCCAGTAGCGGATGAGGACAGCTCAGAGCCGGCAGAAGTCATACGCTGACAGGAGGCGGAGGCCACTAGAGTTCGAGAATGTCGACCAAGTATTTTTGCGTGTCTCATATCGATGTGGATTACGGAGATTTGGATGAGGCGGCAAGTTATCTCCGCGCTTCATCGGAACCTTCCAGGTCCTCAACAGGATTGGCAAGGTGGCTTATCACCTGGCTCTACCACCTCAGTTGTACTGGGTGCACGATGTCTTCCAAGTATCTCAGCTGATGAGATACGTGCACGGCTCGACGCACATCATTGACCATGGGATGCTTGACATTGATGATGGGGTGACTTTTTTGGAGGTCCCGGTGGAGATCGAGGATCGACAGTAGCGGGTCCTACGTGGACGATCGATTCCTCTAGTGCGCATCAGATGGCAGCACGGGGACCTCTAGGAGAGCACTTGGGAGAGGGAGGCTCAGATGCGTGCTCAGTACCCTCATTTGTTTCCCTAGTTTTGATGTAACTCTACGGGGACGTAAATCCCTGAGGTGAGAGTAATGTAAAGACCCGTAAAATTCAAGGGAAATTTTTTCTTAATTTTCTTTGGAATTTTACAAGAACGTGGTTTCTGAAGGCACCTGATTCCGAGGCCCGGTGTGCCCGGAATCAATTTCTGAATTTTGGCTCGGGTACGTTCAATGAACGAACGAGCGGGTTTTCCTATCTTTTGAACCAGTGATCGGAATTGAAATATGATGGCACCGATGAACTCGCAATTCCGGTAATCTCTTAAGGGAACCTTTACCGTAGTTGCGTTTGTACGGGAGAAGAAGTTAATTTATGGGGTTTAATTAAAAAATTAAATAAAATTGTTAAATAAATTTTATTTCTTTTTCAAGTGGTTAGTTTCTCCCATGGGAATTTGGTGGTGGATCCCACATCCACCCAACTTCCCATGTGTGGATAATTAAAAGGGTGGGGCCCACATGACCCCCCCACCTTTTCAATTTTCCCTAACTCCCTAACCCCTCTTAACCCCTCACATTCCTAACTCCCCTTTAACTCCACTCTAATTAATTTGACAACTTGTTGTAATTAATTTGGTGAGTTACTTGTATGTTTTTGGAAATTAAAACAATTGAATTTCAAATGCTTTGTTGAGTTAATAAATTAAGTTTAGAACTTATTTTATTAGGGTTTGGTGTTGGGTTGTTTGAGAGATTTTTGGAGAAAAAACTAAGGAACACCTTCTTCCTCGGCGAAGAACGTGAAGAACATAGTTCTTCAATGAAGAACTTCTCTGCCGAAGAACTCGGTTCGTCCGCAATTCCGTATCCGCAACGCGACGTTCTTCTTCTGTGTCGTCTCTTCCGCGATGGTTTTCTGCAACGGAATCGCCGTCAACGACTTCGAATCCTCGCTTCGCGACGTCGACGTTCATTCCCCATGACGTCCGACCTCCGCGATGCTCGTCTTCCGCGGGTCGTTGACGAACACCATTCCTGAACCGAGGTAGGTGTTTTATTTATATTAATTCCGTTCATGATTCTAGTTTGTCGATCTTCGTGGTTTTCGACTACTTTTCATCGAATAACGCGAGGGGGCCGGTCTGCACAAACACGGTCGACCCACCTCCTTTTTCATGAATGATTTCTTTGTGGTTGGTTCGAGGAAGCGTGGTGTCATCGCACCACGCGGTTTCATGAGGAAGATATGCACGGAGCCGTCGCGACATGACGTGGAAAGAAATTCAAGGACGCGACGCCGTCGCGCCGCGTCGAAGAAAACCGAAGACGCCACGGCCAGAGCGGGGCCGCGGAGGAGGGGCGCATTGCCATCGCACCGCACCAGACAACAAGAGACGCGGCTGGTTCCGGGCCGCGGCGGAGAAAGGTGACCGGCGGCCAACCGGGCCGCCGGTGTGGGAGCCGGAAGGGGACCGGCCTTTGCCGGTCCCATTGAGAAGGAGCCGGCCGGCCAGGTCGGGCCGGCCGGAAAGGGGAGGGGCTTGGGGAAATAAAATCCCCCGGTCGGTTCAAATGGCCCTAATTAATTTGGGGGGGCCACGGTTACACAGGGGAGCAGCCCCCCCCCCCCTTTGCTGAGCCAGACAGCGCGCTGGGCGCGCTGTCCCCAGCCGGACCGGCACCCAAAACACCCGTTATCGGACTGTTTGGGTTCAAATTCCCATAACCCGGGCTATGGACCTCCAAACGATGCACCGTCAGCAGAGATGTGATCCTTGGATGGATACGGTCGTTTCGGTTTTTTGCACTCAAGGTTTCCGAATACTTTGAGTTCGGCTGGGTCGGTTCGTACACGAAACCAACCGGGCCCTCAGAGCGGAAATGCTCATATCTTGAGCTACGAACGTCCGATTGACGTGTCGTCGACATTGTCGAGTTCCTCATAGTGAGAAGGATATTTTGGAATACTCTGCCTGAGGTTTGGACATAGGTGGAGTACGTTCGGGTTGTTTTTGTCTTAAAAACTAACCGTGCCCTTGGGACGAAAAAGCCAATAACTCTCAGATCGGGCATCCGATTAACGCACTGTCTGTTGTGTTGAGTTCCTGTTGATGATACAGAACTTTTGGATACATCAACATTGGACTATGTGACAGTTGATGTATCAACCTCTCGGCTCGTGGAGCGGACCCTCCCGAATGAGCTTGCTGTGTGCGGGAACCCTAGTGCTGGATGCGACTGCTACTGTGACTGCGACGAAGATTGTGCAGAGATCCTCAGTGGATTCAACGATGACGACTACGTCACTCAGCAATCCTATGTTTATCAGTGCTACCGATCCTGTGTGGGTCCGATCCTTTGTGGGTCAGCGCTCAGAGGTTCTGTGTGAGCCAGCTCCTATAGATCCTGTGTGGGTCCGATCCTGTGTGGGTCTTTGCGGTGGTTAGTACCTATCAATCCTTTGTGGGTCCGACAACTTAGATGGATCAGTGATCATCTCTATCGTCTTTCGAAAAAGTATACCTGTGTGAGCTGAAACCTATTTGATTTCCTATGTGGATTGTGTCATGCTATCCTATGTGGATTACATTTTTCTTTCCTGTGTGGAATACGTACACTTTCATGTGTGGATTGAGTTGTACATGGGCTCGGAGGTTGGAGCGTATTGGAATTGATGACTTAGGTATATGTATGAGCATATACCTAAGTAGTGTCGATTGTTACTTCGTGTTTGTATCTTTACTTTATGGTTTATCCTTTGTGGATTTTGGGAGACCTTCGGGGGTCTCGGGGTCTCTACTGAGTAGCTTATACTCACCCCTGGACGGGCTATGCCCGCACTACATTGTGTTGGTTGCAGACGATGGACAGTGTTGATCGTGGTTGAGGCTTGCAGAGCAGGACGATACCTGGAGGTGGACCACTGGGCGGACGTGCTCGGAGCGGACGGCGGGACCCGAGGAGCAGTGGAGCTATCTGTAACCACCCTTCAGGTGGGATTTCCAGTGGACAGCTTGGTGTAGAGGCTTTTACTTTTCAGTTTCTGTTTTCCCTTTCGAGTTGTACTTTACTTTCAGTTTGGGTTTTTATACTGGCCCATTTACTTTTCTGCACTTACAGGTGTACTCTGTTTTTACTTAGTGTTTACTTTTCCGCTTACTTACTATGTGGTGCTTGTTTACATTATAGAGTCAATGCCTTCCCTTTTTACCGGGATTTACGCCTTGGTGCTAGTCACCATCCCCTGGCCTATGGAAGGCGGGCTTGGGGTAGTCACAACACAGGCCCCGAGGACAGGTCGTGATATAATACATATATCATTGAGAAAAACCGTTCTCCCTTTAGCTGATCAGAAAGGTCATCAATCCTCGGGAGTGGGTGCTTGTTTTTTCAGGCCACCTAGATTAGGGACCGATAGTCAAAAAAATGACTCAAGCTTCAATCCACTTTATTGACGATAAAAAATGAGGCTTCCCAAGGAGAAAAACCAGACTAGATGAAAATTTTCCCAAATAAGTCCTCCAGTTGTACTCACAGATCAAAAATCTCCACATGATCCATCCCATACGCTGGTGTAGATATCAGTGCCTTCTCGAGGTAAAAATCAAAGTAAAATTCCACCTTTCTATGAAGAGGTAAACCTAAAACATAATTAGGGAAGACATCCATGTACATGTCCACCACTACAGGATAGCTTGAACTCTCTACATCAACCACTCTGAGGGTAAGACTAGCCATTTGATGACTGATCGGCTCCACTATCCTATGGGTAAGTCCATCATATGCTGAAGAGTCTCCCTTCTTGTCGGTGAAGGTAAACCTAGTACCATCCGTGTAGACATCCCACACTTTGCACCTAATAAATTCAATATGAGCATGTACTATAGATAACCATTTAATACCCAAGATGACTTTGAATAGCCTCGTCACCACTACTAGGATATTCCAGTCGAAGCCCTCACCTCTTAGAGTAAGCTCACACTACCAACACCAGAGCGTAATCATCTAATACACTCCCGTATGAGTCTCTAGTTTTAAGGATATAGCCAATGGCTCTGTCAGATTCTCTGACCTCCAAATGAGGGTAGTGGAAATAAAATAATGACGGGCACCTATGTCTATAAGTACTATTGCTTAGGTATAGTAGACACAGATCATAAGTCGTATCATCTCCCGAGGGCCGTGGTCGAAGTCTAAACTTCTTGGAGCTAAGCTTGCCCATGTATACCATCTTCATATGGTTGGGGTGGACCCCCTGGTGGTGGTGGAAGTAACATCTCAAATCGTCACCCACCGCCAGCTGCACGACAAGCACCTCTGCCACGTCTGCCTGCACATTTCGGACCTCCTTGGCTGAACCTATGTCTCTACCTATGTGGTCCCTCGTCCATCTGATTATCATCCGTATGGCGGGCCTGGTAGCCATGAGCCATGTGACCATGCCCGTCGCATGTGTAACATTTCATGTTCCTCGCATGACTGGCTCTGTCTCCTATACCCCGCACAACCAACCCTGAATCATATGGTTATCCACATGTAGGTTTTGTCCTCTTGGACCTCTCTATCATTTGTTTACTTCCAGCTACAGGAGACACCACTACATGAAGACAGATGGTGGGTCTCTCTGCTGGTGCTTACTCTGTAAGAAAAATCCCAAGTAAGAGGGGTCGCTCTAACACCCCCTCCTGCTTCGGGATTCTGAGACAAATCATCAAAGACATAATATCTTGTCTAAGACCTTGATCAATGGTCTAGGCCCTGAAGAATGGGTCCCACACCATATCGTTGGAGTGGTGTGAATGGTTAGTGAACCTCTTTGAGTACTGAGACACAGTCATGCTACACTGCTGCTGATGAAGAAGATCATATATGCGTACTGCGCGAAGAGTCAATGGGACAAACTCTGCCCTAAATAGTCTCTCAAAGTCTACCCATAGAAGTGCCACCTCATTATGAACCTGGAGAATCAAGCTCCACCACCTGCCTGCTGGTGCTTGTAAAAGACTGGTGGAAAGGATCACCATGAGATCATCTGGTGTCCCTACTAGTCAGATGACTTTCACCACGACCTCCATCCAATCCTCAGCTGCCTACTGGTCCGCATCTCCCCTAAACATGGGTGGCCTCTGGCACTCGAACTCATCCAAAGCGCTCATGTGTCATGCACTCTCTGCTGCTGGGGCTGGTGGCATCGGTGGCCCAATGGGTAATGGTACCACTACTACCTCCGCTGGTGCCTCTACTGGAAGAGGGCCCTACACCGAGGATTTGTCGCTCGGTAGGCTATCAGTGTGTACTATACCCGAAACCCTAGATGGCTATCCGCGTGGAGTCATCTTGAAATGAAAAACATGTGCCATGATCAATATGTTAAACATGGTGAGCTGACTCAAAGATATCACAAAGAAAACACTTGAAAACACAATGCAATTAGTGTTTCCTTGCACTGAGTCAAAAATCAGATGTCAGGGACCTAGTGTATGGATACGTCGGCCACCACCCAAACACTAGATTCCCTAAACTGATAACAATACTCACTACACTTAACACTATTTCCTTTAAACATATATAAGTCCAGTGTTAAATGGTATAACTGACTCCTTTGATACAAATTTTTCATGACCATCCCCTGGGGCTCGTGCCATGACTACCCCAAGCTCTCCTTCAATAGGTCAGGGGCTGGTGACTAGCAATGAAAGACGTATTCCCTAAAACCCGGAAGGCATTGTTTTTATATCCTATAAACACATGCAACCATGCACATAGCAAGATACGAACATGTGTAATATGAATAGTAAATAGAGTGAGTATAGTAAGTAAAAGGGACTAGAATACAATCAAACATGGAAGTACAATAAACTAAAAAGATAAAGTAAACTGAAAAAGAACCTATGAACACCCTCCATGGATCCTACACGAAGTGTGGCTACATCTCTCGAATGGTCGTCTCTGTAGTACACCTCATCTAAGGTACACCTCCGAGCTACCTCCAGTCCTGGTACCCGCTTCCTCAGTCAGTGTTTTCCATATTCTACATGAAACACAATAAGGGGCAGGCGGAGCCTGTGCAAGGGTGATTATAACAATTCTCAGTATGGACCCTGAGACCCTCATGGTCTCACCAAAATCCACAAAGGGTAAACCACAAATCATGAAAACAACTGATAAACCTACAAATGTTAATGCCCATACATATACCAATGTTATCAAGTAAAATCATCTCAATCATGAGAAAACACAAGGCCCAATTCCATAGCCCAATCCTCAACTGTTCCACAAATGAAGGAATATTAGAATGGTATGTACCAAAAAGGTATGCCACATAGAAGAATACTACAATGGTATCACCACTATAGTAAGTACCCCAACGGCATGCCACATAGAAGAATACCTCAAATGTGTCACCATGAAAGTAAGGACTCAGATCATATCAGGTATAACTTAATTACATAATTACAAATGATTAATCGAAGGCTAGATCATCTTATTGTGTTATGTTGCACTGCTTTTGACCCACATAGGATCGTTAGGTAACTAACCCCTGCTGATCCATACTGGATCTGACCCACACGGGATCGATATGCGCTGACCCACACAAGATGGTTGAGCTCTAACCCACATAGGATCTGGCCCACACAAGATTCATATGCGTTGACCCACACAAGATCGCTGAGTGATGACCCACACAAGATCTAACCCACACAAGATTAGTATGCACTGACCCACATAGGATCAATGATCTTTCATCACGTACATCCAGCCACAGTTTTCCTGCACAAATCTCATTTTAACCTGGGAGGTTCCACTACTCAAGCCACATTTCAATACTCGGACAACCACAAAGTCTGATGAAGAATTATTCCAAATGTCCTTCATGTCAAAAGGGACCCAAGACAATTGACAGTGCGTCAATCGGATGCCCATTCTGTATGTTTTTAGCATTTCTACTCCGAGGGCCCAGTTGGATTTGGGGTTCGATCCAACCTGGCCATACCCTATCATTATCCAAATATCAAGTGCACTATTCCAAAAGAACTGTCTCTATGAAAGGTTTCTATTTCCATATATGGTTCATCAAACGAACGACCGTAGCACAAGATAATACTGAAAGAGAGAAAACGATCGATGTTGGTCTAGGTCTGGTCTGACACGACCTAACCCAGCCTGGGCCAACCCGATCTGGTTCAGGTCGGCCTGACTAGACCCGAGGTCTGGACATGGGTCAGACCTGGCCCACAGAATCCGACCCTGCCCACTTGGTCTGTCCCAGCCCGCACTGGGCGTCCTGGCCTAGAGTCTCGACCTGGCCGCATGCGTGGGGGAGTCACGCGGCCCTCAGCCTCATTCAACAAATGGTTAAATCTATTTGGTATCCAGGAAGCATGTAGGACCCACTGAGGGTCCCGCTCTGAATAGATCGACTAGAGGAAATGGATGGACCCTTTCTCCTTACAGTAGGGCATAATGTGTCGCCCCTCCAAGACCGACCGAACGTTGGTCGCCTTCCCTTCATTGTAGTGGTACAAAGTCACAGCCCTCGCTCGTCGAGTGGTGCGGACGCACACGGCCACCTCTGTCAGGCAGATGGCCTTCACGGGCCACCTCCCTTGCTCCACCACAGCTAACGGGCCATGATCCTTCTACGATGGCACGGTTGCACTAACTCCATCTTCAAAGTTGTCCATGGCGTCAACCATCTTTCTCGAGCCCCACTAGTTTCGGTTTTCGTCCTCCTCCATTGTGAATAACACACAAACAACCAAAAATATTTTTGCGTTGTGTTCAGGTCGTGTTCGTTTGGCTCGTACCCTATGCATTAGAGTGGTAGTAATTGTCTCAAGTGAGGTTATTCAATGTGGGTGAAAAATTAACGATGATCAATCTAAAACACACCCCCACGTCGAAGGTTTTTTGACGTCTATGAGGAAAGAAGGAAAGACACCGGATCATTGTCATTGATGTCACTCTTTATTGGAGAGTCTGTTATTCAGTCGAGAGCACATTCTTCATTGGAGGATGAGTTTCTCCAAGTTCTCTCTCTAAGCCTCCCATTCACCAAAAATTTATCCCCAATAATATGAGGATCCAATCCAAATGATGTATGTTTATCAATTTTAATTTTTATTGGAACATATGGAGTTGGAAAAATTTATTAATTAATTGATGTGGTATAATTAATGTGGAGGGAGTCCAAGAGTTACCTCCCATTAGAAGGGGGTTCAAGGTTCGGGTGGTCCCCACCTCCAAAAACCCAAAGAAGTTTACAAGAAAAATAAAAAATGTAAATATATTTATTTTTCTATTCCTCAACTAAACAGTGGAAAACTAACTTCTAACCTCAACCTACATTGGTCCAGGTTAAGGTCTCTTTAATCAAATACCAGTGTTGCGAGTTCAACGGAGCCCTCAGATTTCAATTCCAAGCTCTAATTCAAAAGTTACAAAAAACCAGTCACATTTTTACTGAACGTACCAAAAAAAAGTTCAGAAATTCATTCTGGGCACAATGGGCCTCGGAATCACACGCTATAAATTTTCACGGACATATAATATTCCATAAAATTAAAAACAACTACATGGAAATTTTAGGTCTTTACCAAAAATTTATAATTCTTCTTGTATTGAGATAATTTAACACATATAAAAATTAATTGACCATTTTTTCACTTTATCATGAAGTTGAAAAATATTATTGATGTAAATTAAGTGTTTCCATGTGTATCCCACCCCCAGTTATAAAACAAAACCTCTTATCTACAATTATTTAAACAATTTAAGACTCATAAATCAAACAATTTCTAATAAAAAAATAGTAATGATTCATTCCATTTATCCTAGATCAACTTCTATTCCCATAATGCTATCCTAATAAAGTATAATGTGTAATCCCATAGAGATCTATAAAATACGATGTCTAAATCTGAACTGAGCACTTTTAATTTTTTTTCTTACAACTTATATAAATATATTGGACCCATAATGACATAATTAATCTAGTCAAATAAATATAACTATTTTTAATTTTGATTATGTAATAACCAATTCCCTCCTTTTTTTGATCAAATGAGAAACAAAAATACCACTCATGCATACTGGTGGACTACGACCATGACATGGAGATATGATTCATTTTCCATAACTATATTTTATAGTGTTTTATGGTGATAGATTTAATAATTATATATGAGATTTATGAAATATGTATTATTTTTAAATCAGAAAATATTAACTACCTTCATATTATCCCATCTTTTGTAAAAATAAAACATCACTCGTCTGTATGTGTGGCCTTCAATCAGCCTAATGCTAGATGATTCATTTTCCATTTATTATGTACATTGGTTGTAATAAGAACATATACAGTGAAAATTTATGATATCTAAAATTTAATAATCATTATTTTAATGTTAATTAGTATTATCTATCTAATTTCCCGTCAATCTAAAACTGTAAACATCACTCAGGCGTATGTACAGACTACCATCTCTATGGTGTGATGTAATTCATTATTCAACACGACATTATTTAAATGGTCATAAATGATTTCTTATTAGTTAAATATGATATTTTTGACATTATTATTGTTAGGTAGATTATTTAACTATGATCAATGTAAAATACCCAACACTTATGAACTGATACAGACATGAAAAATAAAAATAGAACACCTAGAATCTATGATTATAACAATGAATTATTAATAAAGAGGTATTTAAATGTTAAAAGTGGATAATTTAGGATATTATTAAAATGTATTTTGTTTGGGTATATATGTTTAATAAATATTAATTTTTTATAAATGATTTTATAGAGAATATAAATCAGGTTGGACATAGGGTAAGGGTTCAAAATCTAAATAGTGTTTCTTTAAGATATATTTCAAGGTATGGCCCTTTTATGTATATAATGTGTTTATACTAATTCTGAGACATTATATATCTTATATCATTAATAATTCATGGTATTTAAAATTTAAATTTAAATTTTATCATCCAAGGGGTTTTGATATGAATGTTACCAGAGTGTTAGGGGTTTACCATATTAAATTGTCATATTTTGGAAATATGTAATATTGTACACCTATATTATTTTATGATGTTTTTTAAATCCACATTGATGTGTTTTATAATTAATATCATTATATTCACTGTTTTTAATGTTTTGTTTTATTTCATATATTTCATAGGAATTATGAGGTAAAATATACCCAAGTATTAATTGTTTTATGTTATAATCTAACTTGTTGTCCTGAGATTGTTTATGATTAAATTACCAATAATGAAATTATATTACACATTCCCCAAAAATATTATTTCATTTATTCTAATCTTCAAATTTCTATAAATATCATGTTTACATTCATCTTCTTCTTTTTAAGTACTCAAGATTTTGAAAGAACGTTTTTAAGGAAAATTGAATTTATTTAACAACTATATTGTGAATAATTTTCATACACATACATATTTAATGAAATATTATTTCATGGATATTTATATAATTACATAATTATTTTATAAATTCATTTTCACCCTTTTTTATTTAGTATAAAAATTTAAAAAGTAATTTTCTAGTTGTTTTCTTTAATGATGTTCATTTTTATTTTTAACAAAAAAATATGACATGATTTCTTGATTTAACATACACTGCCTGAATGAATTTTCACTATACTAAGAAATATATTTTCATTAAAGTTTTCATTTTATATTTTCATGGTTATTTTATAGAAAAAACGTTTTCCATCCTATTTTGGAATTATTAATATTTGAAATATGTTGGTTCAAAATGAAAAGTGTATTTTCCTCAAAAAATATTAATATGATATTTTAAAATAATTTTCATATATGATAACATAAATTGATGTTTAACATAATTTAGTGAGGATTCGATCAAATTTTAATATCTTTATTCTTCCTCTAGACTATTAATGATTATTATAATGAAATATTAATGAATTATGTTTTCTTCTCCACGGGTTAATCTCTCATCAAATGAGAAATGATTTCATTATCTTATACAATATATATATGTATGAAGTTTTATTATGAGATGTGTGGGTACACCGTTTAACTATAATTAATTGAGAAAATATTAATGTTTTATAATCATAAAGATTACACGTGAAATAACAACTCTCAACCCACACTCCTAAATCTAGTGATAAAAATATCATATTTAAATTCAAATATTTGATATATATAAACATTACCATATTTTACCCCTTAAAACATATTTCATCAAACTAAAATGTTTTATCATTTATACCCAATGAAATTTTAGGTTTATAGTTTTAGATACATATAAAATATTATTACCTAAATACATGGATAGATAAACCACAAGTTTATAAATATCAACATCATCTCCCTCAATGTTCATCAGATATAGTAACCTTATTTTATATAACATTCTTAATACAATTATTTTTGACTTATGAAAAATGAAAATATAACAAGGGTTATCTCAAAAACTTATTGATTGTAAATATAAACATTAACAATTGAATGTCATAAATGAGATTAATATATATATAAGGGTATAATGAAATAATCAAATTGCCCAAGTATAACATAATTTAACTCATACACATGAATACAATGATCATAAAACAAAAAATATGTAATAAATATTAAAAAAAGATTCATATGAATAAATAATTATGTTCCATTTTATGTCAATTTTGACTAATGGAATCCGCAAAAACTGCTAAAAAGAATAAATAAAAGGTGATAGTATCTTGGAAAAATATTATCATAAATGGTGTAAAAAATAATTTGTTCCTAGTTAAATACAAAAGAAAACTATAAATTTTTAACTTACTCATTATTTTTTTTTAAAAAGAATTAATTACCAAATTCATTAAATTAGAATATTGGGATTATCCACTATATATGTTATATCAGGATCACCTATTCTGATAATTTATATTTGGCTCACATATTTATTTAGACATTACCAGGCTCACCCATTGGTATATGTTATATCACACTCACCCATTATAATTAATTATTTATCTATTCCATTCCCAAATAATATATTTATAATTATTCACTTTTCGACATAACATCTTTAAAGAAAAAACATATTACATTATATCTTTTTTCCCATGGAAAATAATTTCTTTTTCATGGAATCCTTTTTAAAAAAATCATAATAACAGATATATAGTAATAATATGTATGTAATTATAACATCCAATTTATATTTATGTATTAGAATCGTTAAATGAGACTGATATATAAGAAAGAAAAACATTAAATGAATATTTAAAACATTTCTTTGAAAGAAATATGAAATACCCTCCTTTTTTATGTTTAAAACCCACGAATTCAAAAGATATTTTTATAAAAATATTCAATAAAAATAATAAAATAAAAATTTACTGGATTATTTAAATTAAAATATTTTCATCAATTATGTAATATTCATTTACATTTTATACATTAAAATAAAACATTATATTCGTACATTTGTAAAAAGTCAAAAATGACTGGTTTGGAAAACATTTATAAATATTAATTTTTAAACCCATTATAAGTAAATCGAAAGAAAATTTAATATTATGTTATCAAATAATTTTATTATAAAGAATAAAATTATTGAGAGAATTTTAGACAACACCTATATGGAAGGTAAAGAATATGGATCTAAAAAAGTTATAAGTTGAGAATAACTTATAAATAACATTGTTGATGTTTATTTAAATAATAAGGGTTGAAATGGTAAATAAAAATGTTAAAATAATTCATAAATATATTCAGTTAAATAATATTTATTTCAATGAAATAATATAATATTATTTCCTTAAAATTAAACATTAACATAAACTATCTATAAATGAAATGAGATTGTAATATGAAGCCTTAACCGATTTCCTAACTCTTAAATCATAAATCATTGAAATAAAGAGTATGATATGTACCTATAAATCCCATTAAGGAAATTAATACTTTTTTTGAAATTAATTCATGGTTTTTTATGTAAATCATTAAATTGTATCTTAGTGCATGACATGAATCAAGTCTCTTGAAAATGAGATTGAGACAAAGGATACCCTTCTAAATATTATGACTTCTGTAGTGGTAGAAAATCGATCATGAAATTGAGTGAAAATATTTATATCCACAAACATTGAGGGAAAATATATAATAAATATATTTATATATTAATTCACACATATTCATCACAAAAAAAAGTCACTTCAGAAGAGATATAATCCAATGAAATTAAATTGGTTTATAAAACTATTACCAAATGGTAACATCAATATAAAATCCCATTATATAAATTAATTTGAATTGACACTTCAAATACCATAATTTATGAAATACTCATAACAAAACATGTATAATTTTCATTTTATACACCATATAAATTAAATTAGGTGAAAAACATTTAAATATGCCTCAATGAATGGAAATTGAGATGAAATACCTTACCTCGAGTCATGTATTTTCATAAACTCTTTTATAGTAAAATTATATAGGCTATTATACTAATTAATAAACTATAATAGTTATAATAAATAATCCACATGATTTTTTTTTCATTAATTTTAGATTCCTATTTAATTAGTTAATTGGTCATGTCCTTGTCTAGTATTCTTGATGATGTTCAAATGTTTTTTTTTTCAAAACGACCTTAGTATGTTGATCATGGTCAATGTATGGACTTTTCCATAATATACAGAATAATAATAATTGAATAATTATAATTTTTATAAATTAATTATTATTTTCAAACAATCCATGAATTATGGTTATGAATAATAAATTATATTACAACTATATACAGGGTAAGATACATGTACACATGAGAATCATTTAAAATTTCCAAGGAACATAATATAAATAATGTAAGTATAATTAAAAATTCACATAATTATTATCATATAATAAATATCATATATATCCTTAAATAGTTTTATATATATACCACCAATGATATGAGGTGATGAAAAATGAATCATATCGCTTTCTAGAGGTGACAATCCACACGTATACAGAAATGATGGTATCATTTTTCAAAAGATGTAAGTGTAAGAAAAATTGAGAAAAATTATCTTTAAAAATTGGTAATTATTCCATTCATTTAATATATATACATTAAATTCAAAATTATATACATCTATGAGAGGCATGGATCAAAAACCAAACACATATCTTTGTAGAGGTGGTAGTTTACATGTACATAGAAACAATGTTTTCATTATCCATTTGAAGGAAATTATGATGAAAAAGGATTGTAACATAGTAATAATAAAATATACATATAGATGTTATACTGATTTTATTATATCATCATTTTTAAATAATATTTTGAGATGGTTAAGAAGATATTAAAGAAAAATTCTTGGTGAAGAATTATACACCTATTTATGAAAACCACATCTATTTTACAAATTTTTCCCTATAAGGTTGATATTATCACTAAATAATAAATTTATAATGTTTTAAAGGATTTTAGTTATTTATTTTTTCTTAGATTGGATGAAACAAATTTTTCATGATGTATGAATAATAGAGGAGAGTAGGTTTCTAATTATTTGTGATTAGAGAGACACTCTTAGAATAACTTACTGTATGGAATAAATATATAATAATTTTAATGTAAAAATTAAAAAACATTAATATTATTTATGTATAGGATGAGAATAAGTAGAAATAATAACATCCAGTAAAATTTATGAATGACTATCTTATGTTTTTCCCTTATATATAAGTTTTAACACCCGTCAACCCTATTGATAATTATTGTATTATCACTATTTTTAATCATCAGAGTTCAATAAAGATAAAATAAAAGACAAAGTGACCCATAAATGTTCCATAATTTATATTACCTACCGTATCCAATTATCCTAGATTAATATCATATTTTTGTAAATTTAAATCATTTAATAAAACAATATTTATTATAAAATTTCATTAATAACATTTTTTGAACTATTCATTTAATTAGACAGTGAATATAAGCTAAAAAAATGAAAAATTATTATAAACCTTAAAAAATCGATAATATACTATACTTATATATAATAATATAGTGACACTATAACTAAGAAAAAAAATATTACATTTTATTTTTTTCAGGTTATATTACTAAATTTTTCTATTTTTTGTAGAGGAAGTGTGTTGACGTCATGTGAATATTAAAATAAAATATTTAATCACTAAAATTTATAATTAATTACAATAAAAAAAAATATTATAGACCATTCAAACAAATATTTAAAACCAAATATAACTTTTTTATAGACTTAAAAAAATATTATTAATATTAAAGGCCAGACAGTGACATTTTTTACTGTATAATTTACAGATATTATGATAGTACAAATGAAAAAAATGGAAATAATGGTCACATTTACAAATTTTTTATAATTATGAATGGATTATACTCAACTAATGAAATTATGTAAATATTCTTAATGAATTTTAATACATATCATATTATTTTGACCATTATTAATGCATTTATCCTTTATTATGGTAACAAAAATTTAATATCATCGCCATTAATACTAGCCAAAAATAAGGGATAAATTTTTACAAAATCTGATCATCTTGATTCTAGATATTTAATCCATTTTTAATATTCAATTCATATAAGTAGAATAATCAAATTTTAAATTGAACCACCAAAAGGCAATGGAATGTGGTTTTTTAGAGAATAAATTTTTATGTTTAAAATGTGTTCTCATAAAAAATCAATGATTAAAATTCAATATATATTACATAATTAAATTATGATTAATTATAATGTAGTTATTAAATTTTTAAATTAATATGCTGTAAAATTTTAATTTATCAGCAATTGTAATGAAAATGAAAATTTCAATAAATAATATATATTTTCTTTCTAATTCAATGAAATTTATTAAATTTATGAAAAATTGAAAAAAAATTCTACTATGTTAATTTTTACACGATAAATAAACAAATTAGATCATTTATATCAAATAACTCTTCTGATATTTCATAAAATTAATTATGAAATTTTAACAAAAAATGTTATTAAATGAATTTTTTATGGTAACATATTTTTGAATGATAAAAAGACATTATAGAAATAATGAGTGACTATTTCATAATAATTAATCCACACATGTTTATTCAGAAATATTTTAATATATATATATTCGGCTAACATTTTTCAAACATACGAATTTAATGGCTAACATATAATTTTAGCATTTGAATATTAAGAATTCATGGTTATTTTTATCTCATTGTTACATGTTGTATATGGTATCAAAAGATGGTTCTTTATTCTAGATATATTACATAGAAGGTTATACCAAGACGAAAATAGGTTACAATGGTGGTTATTAAAAAACAAATAAGTGTATATTAGATGTTATCCTAATCCCACAATAGAGTACTTAGGTGGTTAACCCATGCCCAAAAGGGTAAATGGGTTCTTATCCCAAGCCTAAAGACAGTTTATTTTTATTTATCCCAATAATTAATTAGGATGAATGTTTTTATGTGTAGTCTTGATAGAAGATAAATGTCATTAAGATTCTGCCACAATTTATTTATCCTTTTTATGATAGGATCATATACAAATGTTATTCTCTCATTGCTGAAGATCATTAATCCGTTTCTTATTATTTGTCATGTAAAATATCATTTTTTTTCATGACCCTTGATTATGATTTATAAATTACTATGTACGATATTTTACTATTTATCTCATTTTTTATTCCATTATGCTCATGACATGCTTACATATTTTCATTGTTTTTCATCTCCCTTGTTTATCCATACTAAGCATATGTTCCCACTAATTAATATGGTTTATTTTACCTACGATGTAATGAAATGTTTTAAATTTATAATTATATATAAGGTTTTGTTATTTGAGTATCATTGTTGGAGATTATGTATATATTTTATATACCACTTGTTTAGTTATCAAATCATCCAAAAAATAAAAAAATTATGATTCTGCTGGGAATCATAATGTTATGTAATGAGTATTTATATAATATTAAGTTATTTTTATGTATATAATGTTTAGGTCTTCTCAATCATAATTATTGTTTCTATCATCTTTTTCATAATATTATAATGAACATAAATGATTATAATCAATATATTAAAAACATAAACTTATGTTAATCATTGAATGTTCATTATAATGTATCAAAAAACCACATAATCAAAAAACTTCATTGTTTTTTTCACTAATACTTTCATTTTCCACTTCATTAAATTCAAAAAAGGAATGGAATGAGATATTTTATTTTCCATTCAATATTATTGAAGCAATTTTTTTATTTTTTACTTGTTACAATTGATTATTAAGTCTATATAAACGTTTTAAATATGCGGTGAACAAGAACATCTTAAATAAAATATGGTTTGCCCAACCTAGTTCAGGATAATAAGGATATATTTCACAAGAGATATATTATTATATATGATGAGTTGTGAATATTTTACAATGATTAAATAAATAAATTTCAGCTTTTATTTGGATTGATAAGATTTGATATTTCAATGAATTTTTTTATCTGCTTCTATTATAAATTTATAATGATCCACTAACTCGTGGAAAGGTTCTTAGATTATGTTCCATTTATGTTTTGAAATTTTTTTATAGTGTTTTAGTTTCTACAAAAAATATAAATGTCTGATGGATATATAATTTTGAAAAATATATTTAATATATGATGATATTTTTTATTAATAGTTTATATGAGAATTTTTTTATGTAGATTTTAATAGGATGAGTATCATAGAGGTTGATTATAGACAAATCGTTTATTTATATAGGGAAGTTAAAATCAATTTTTAAGGTTTTATCTGAATTATTTTTCATTGATGAAACATATTACATAGTGAAATATTATATGATATTTTTTTAGGAATCAATTTTTTTATGAAGTGGAATTATAATTGAAATAGACTGGGTGGTATTAGTATGTTTCATTAATCATTGAAATTAATGTAATGTTTCTTAGATTTTATATTAAATTTTTTGAGTAGCGATGAATTAATTATGGAATAATGATATAATTTTTGTTGATTATAAGTAAATGGAAATGGGAAAAAACATAACATCCTTGGGAAACTACAATATATTCATCAAACTAGATATTCAACTAACGTAATTATGATCATGATGTTTCATAAGGGGAATATCTTATTTCATAACAGTTAGAGTAAATTTTTTTAGATTCATATTATAATTCATTATTTCTACCTATAATTAAAAAAGACCATAAATATATATTCATATAGGTTGCATATAATGTTTTAACCTCATAATAGAATTAAGAAGGTCCATTTCACATTATAATGTGGTTAGCGACTAAAAATACGTAAAATATTGAGGATTGTATGAGTAAAATTAACCATATAGATTATTTATAAATTATATAGATAAATTGTTTAATGGTAGTTATTAATGAGGAATGTATGTGTAGAATTATATTTTTTAAGGATCATATTTCACTAAATTGGTAGTCTTTCTGAAATTATTACTGAATATTTAGAATATAATGTTCAAAAATAATGAGTTTAAAGGAGATATAAATTAGATGATTATTTTATATTATTTAGTGTTTCAAATATCATGATTATTCTTATTATCATGATTCATTATACTAATTTCAATGATGAATAATAATGTTTAATATATTTTTCATCATTATAGAAAAATCTAATACCTAAATGAGATATTTCATGCTTCAATTATACATGTTACCATACAAATATGAAATGAATTTGAAGGATAAATTTTTTTTTATGTTGAGTTTCAATATTTTTCAATATTTTATTGAGAATAATACCCTTAGTTTCAAATATGTTTTAATGGACCTTTGGTTAGAATTTAAATGATAATTATTAAGGGAATTTAATTTTCAATTTTTTAGAAGGATTTCAATATTAAAATATGGAAATATATACTCAAATGATTATTAATAGAATTACTTAATAATATGAAAGTTTAACAGATTTATATAAATAGAAAATATCATTGTGTTTAAAGGGAAGAGAAGTCACTATTATTCATTCATTTTATAGACATTTTGTATCAATGAGGGGGAGGGGAAAACCAATATTTGTGCATCACATTATCTATATTAAAGAATTGAAGAAAAAGAACAATATTTTTAAATATTGATCACACACATTAAATGAGTTGTAGATAAATAATAATATGAAATTTTCTTATATTTTATTGATCATCATTACAAATTAATTATAATTCTATGGATATCATTTTACAAAATCTAAATATTGTAATGAATGAAGAAGAAATGGGATGTTTTTCATTTTTTCATTTGTGATATATCCAAATGATTTCTTGGTTTATTTATACATTATAGATTATAATAAAAATGGGAACTTGATTTTATATATTAATTTTAAGAGAGAGATGACGATTTCACTAAAAATATACATCAAGGTGGTAAAAGATAATTCATACATTTGAATATGTCTAATGTAAGTTATTTAATTATACCTCGCTAATTCGTTGAAATCAAAACATTACTCAATCTATTTCATGATAATATAATAATAGTTTTGTGTATATGGGATAAAGAACCCAAAACATTGAGTTCATAGTCATTCAATGTATAGGATAATCTCATTAATGAATCATGTTGTTCCTTATTTATTTCATTATTTAGGTATATTCATGAAACCAAAGGTATGGTAAGAGTGAGATATATATTAAACAATTAGTTTTATAGCTAATAATGAAAGAAATATTAATGTGAATATTACTCACTACACTAATTCACAACCCATAATATGGATCACCTATTTAGTGATACAAATAAATGGTATCAGGGCATCATGTTCCACCTCTGATTGAATTTTAAATGTTTAAAAGACTTTTTGTTTTTTATGAATTATTTTCCAATGTAAAATTAAATTTATTCTTTGATAAGGTGATTCGATAAATGATAATACTTTAATATCTTCCAGGGATCTTGGTTATTTTTTGGTTTCCCTATGAAACTTTTTTCATTTTGGATTTCTTCTCCTTTACCGGTCTCTTTGGTTCTTCATTTTTATCCATATTATCATCTTGAGGGTTTTATCAGTTGTGTTTGTTCATTTTGTTGTGTTTGTTGTTTAAAATTCATAACTCTCTAATCATATTCCCTTTTCCTCTTCCCCATCATGTTCAACCCCATCTCGGTCTTGTGCGATAGTTCCGATTCCAACTTATAATGGTGAAGGTAAAAAAATTTCTAGGGATTTTGTTATTCATTGGGTTTCATCTTATACCTTGAGACTCCCTTATTAATCATGTAGTTTCCACCAATTTCTTGGTGTTCAATTGTATTTATTTTTATTTTTTGTATTGTAGGTAACAACAAATTTTTTTTTGTAGATATGTGATTGGCATTTAGTGAATAATTAATAGACGGCTGGCGATGTCGATGAAATGGATGATGCATTATTGCTCCCTAATTTCTGATGGTTCACTTTAGTGTTCTCTCATGATATTGATGTTGTCTTCATTAGTTTTTTTTTCTAGGGGTGGCTCTGAATGTACGGATCAGTGGTTATGGTGGTGGAAACATATATCTATTGAGGCCTTTGTCTACTCTATACTCTTTTATGGATATTAGTTTAAATAAATATTATCATATTCATATTTTCACAGTGGTAATCAAGGAGTTATGGAATTAGGTTTTTGAGAAGGCAATGGAATTTAAGGAGGCGTTTCTCTATAGTGGATTCATTTCTATCCGTGGACCATCTGAGGGATTGATTATTGTGATAGATTATGGAGAAGATTCCACATTATGGGTTTGATAGTTTTTTTTGAACATTTTGTTATTCAATGATTGTAGTGGTTCTATATCCCATGATAATGGTCATCGATGTGGGTACAAAATTTTAGTGGTGTTCAAATTTTTTATTCTTTTGATGATGATGATGGTGATATAATGATGATGATGATGGATTCCAATTGTCATTCCTCACTAGCGTTCTAGGTTGATGAGGTGTTTTATTTGTGTTCTGGTATTTGAGATGTGTCCGTATGTGGCATGTGGCAGTGAAGATAGGTCTAGTTTAAATGATGAAATTTTAATTTTGAATTTTGATTCAAGTTTTCATGGTTGTATGTATAGAAGTGTATGGTTTTGTTAGTTCCCCCATAACAAAAAACAGGATCTTCAAAATAATTTAATAATATATTGACAATTATATCTTTCTACTATAAATAATAATAAGTTTTAATTTCAAATTTTTACAATCATGATGAATTTAGACTTGGCATGGAAGATGAAAATATACTTGAAAAATCAATAAGTGAAATTATAAACAACATTTAAATTTATGGAGATTAATTGAGTTCATGTGATGATGTATTAATTTGAATTTATTTCAAAACACATCATATAAAAGAACCAATAACAATTGTGTATGATCATTCCTCAAAATAATTTAATGAAAATATATATGTGATATTTTTAGAAATACCAAAAATGATGTTCTTGAATAAATTTTTTTCTCTGTAAATACCCCATTCAAATACATTCATTATAAGATAACACTTCTTGATTAATATTACGAGAAGAGGTATAAATAATAAGAACAATGTACAACAATTTATAATATTCCTCACCATGAAATGAAATTCAAAGAGTACTAGAATAATTAACAATTATAAAAAACACTCAAAATATTGAAATTATTGTAATGATGAACTCCACAATAATGATTATTACATATAATGGATTTAGTAGAAGATCAAATCACAAGATAAAAGAAATATTTTTTGCATTTATGTTCCTAATTACCAATTGGTATTAAAATAAAATATTTCAAGGGTCTATATGATTCACTACAATAATCGATAAATGTTCATGTCGATGATATTGAGATGATAAAGAAGCAATGTGAAGAAAAAATATAGTTAGTAAAGGTTGAGAAACATGTGTATAATATTAAATGTCATGATCATGAATTTTCATTTTATAATCTAAAAGAAAGTCAACTTATTTCCTCACAAGTATCTGTAAGAAGACTTATTGTGGTCTAATATTGTTATCAAGAGTATTCCTATAAAACTTAACAATATTTAGTGGAAAGAAAACATTATGATTATTTAATAATAAATCAACAAAAATAATTAAATCATAAGTTACATCCACAATAGAAAATTATTAATATTATAATTTATTTTTTAAATATGGAAAGTTTGTAAATAAATATATAAAATCTGAATTATAAAAATTGCGAGAAACCAACAACTGAATATTAAGTGGATTGAAGAAAGGGTAGGTGAAACTATTCCAAAAATTCTTTCCAAATTTTATGTGTTTCTATTAATGAACACTCAATAAAATCAATCAATCCCATAATTCAAAGAAGAAAAATATTTGTTACATAGAGGTGGTTTTATAATAGATTTTGGAATTACTATCATTATTTTTTTAATAATATTTTTAGTTATAGAATTAAAATAAATCCTATATCATATGTAATTAAGAGTGAAGTGAATAAATGTACTTAGAGGAGAGAAAAAATAAATTTACCAGAACTATGTTTGGAAGATTTTTGTAATTCTATATAATGATAAATAAATGTGGTTATTGTTATGATTTATTAATATAATGTTAAAATTAAGAGGGCACTAAAAACTTTTGAGAATAGAGGACAATGAA
This sequence comes from Viscum album, assembly GCA_963277665.1. Taxonomy (NCBI): domain Eukaryota; kingdom Viridiplantae; phylum Streptophyta; class Magnoliopsida; order Santalales; family Viscaceae; genus Viscum; species Viscum album. The sequence continues at coordinate 1,253,557,519 of OY728142.1, read as the reverse complement.
ATTAAAATCTGGGAGAAGTAAAGTTAAGATATCATTTGGTTATGTAAAAATAAAATCTATTAATAATAACACCCATAATAAGTCCAATAATAATTCTCAACCAAACTATAAAATTAATTATATTAAAGAGTAAGTGGACACAATATAATCTTTATCCAAAAAAGAAATAATTTCGTTTTTTATGGAAGAAATATTATGATAAAAATAATTATTTCAAGGTAGAACAAGTAAGATTAAATTAATGGGAGAAATTATTTATAAAATTCTTGTAAATTCATAGAAACATATTCATGATTATAAATAATATATGATTACATTCCATGAACAATTGGATGAATCAAAATACATGGATGAAAAATAAATTAAATCATTTTCTAAAAGAAAATTCATTACTCAACACAAAGAAATAGAATTCTATGACAGGTTTCAAAAATATAAAAACTCAATATGTCAGTTGGAATTATGTTGAATTTGATAGAATGATGTATATATCCTTATTAATTGATTAAAAATTATGACAGATCAAGGATAAATGTTTTAAAACATAAAAAAATCACCAAGGAAAACAAATTATATCATGGTTATTATGGAAAAGTTGATTCTAAAAAATAATAACTTATTGAATGATTTAAAAACCTAATGTTTTCAAATAATTTCACTAAAATTAGTAATAGATAATATATCATTAAATATATTTTCAATGATGGGTTGTATATGAAATGTGTATTTTGGTAGATAAGAAAATTTCATCCATAGAACTTCTATTAATGTGAAATGGAGTTCCATTGTATTCCCAAATCCATTATTCTTTAATATTTTAGTGGGTAATTATAGATTATTTACATATTAATTAGAATTAATAAAGATAAATTATTTTTATGAGAATAGGATGGTATTTTAGAGATTTCACTATCTTGGAATGAAATAATTTTTTACACCATGAAATGTATTTGAATACAAATATTAAACCTGAAAAATATAATCAAGCATTCAATACTAAAAAAAAGATTAATTTACAAATCATTGATGTAATAAAATATTTAAATTCATGAATTATAGATAAGTAATCTTATTATCCTTCATGATTAAATGTTTGGAGAGTATTCATGAAGAGTTTTATATGCTACAAGAATTTTTATCTTATACAAATCTAGAACTTATAGGATGTTCAAAAGAATATTCAATTGAAAAACGTATTTTGATTTTGTATTATCACATACATGTTTTAATGATATAATTCTTGTTTTAGAAGGATTATTTTTATTTTATCAAGGACCTAAAAATTAATGGTTTAGATAGTTTTAGGACTGAATAATGAATTTAAACTTCCAAATAGTTTAAATGCTTTTAATATTTTTGATAAAAACGATTTTAGGATAAATATATTTTTCAATTGGTTCTGTGTAAAAGTTTCTTTGAAAAAACTCTAAAAAAATATCAATCATTATGTTATTTAAAATATTAAATTTAAAAATTTATTATCATTATTATACCCTCTTTTTTTTACACTATTCATGGATCATATTAATTTATTTCCAAATAATTGATTGCAAATTTCTTCAAATGTATAGATACTATTAACTGTTAAGTAATTTTTTTTATTATAAACAAGGGGAAGAGTGAATAAGATAAAAAAATTAGAAGAAATATTAGCATGATATTCTTAGGTAGATATTGATTAAAATTACAAAGGGAAACATTATAGAACACACTTTGTTTTCTTGTTTTTTTTGTTTATTGTTAATGAGCAAAAAGTCAATATACATGATGTAAATATGTGGTGAGGAATAATATCATATAATATAGATATATTTACCAATAATTTTGATGATAATATTGTTATATTTTTCTGGATACCTACTATTTTGTGTAAGAAATTATGAAAATTATATGATGATTAATGATATTCCCTGAAACATTGAGGGGAAGTGAGATGTGGCCATATATATATGAAAAATATAGTGAGAAGATACAAATGGAAATTATTGAATATATATTAAATCATATATAATATCATATATTAGGTTTATTCTATTGTTAGAAATGATTATAGGATTTTTGAGTTGCTAAAAACATTTATTTTTCATTATGGATACTATATTTGAAATTTAGGTCAAAGAATGAGGATGCTTCCAACTAATTTTTATTAATAAGAACCTTTTAATAATTTTTTAATATGTAGAGTTCCATGGAGCCTATAAATTGATGAATCAATTATTACAGTGAAAAATCAGGAAAACCATACGAGAACTTTCATCTACTGTGTTTTTAATATAAACAAAAAAATTGAATGAATAAATATAATTAAATGATGTTTGATAAATTAAACATGTGTTCAAGTAGTGTAATATCCATTGAGATTTTATAAGGATTATTATTATACTTCAAAATTATTTGGCATGAATTCTATGTTGATTGGTGCTTAATTTTCATTATTTATAACATTGAAGAATTCATGAATGAAATCTTTGTGAATTTGTATTGGTTCTATATAAATGGAAAAGGAATGAAAAGGTAAGAGTCATTTGAATCCTCTGTAATAGTTATTAATGTATAAATGTGGAATGTGGAATAAGACCCATTGTGTTTTAATAGGATCATATCCTATTAACAAGGGTCAAATGAGCATATAATGATTTGTCTTCATTTTGACAAGTGAAAAATAAAATTCTAAACTAGTATCATGATTAACTAGTAAAAGTATTTTATATACATCAAGGGTAATCACATATTTTATATGGGTAATATACCCATATTATGAGTTCTCATACATAAAATAATATAAATTGTCAAGAACATGCATTTAAAATTACTCTTACTTACTATCTAGTTTGTTATGTTGAAAAAATAATATCATCAAAATATTATTATGGAATGTAAGAGTAAATTTATATTTTATAGGGTCATAAATTTTGTATATTATGATCCTTCCAAAATTTAAGTAAGAATATTTAGAATTGATTCTTCAGGAATGTATTTGAATAAGGTTTAAATTTAAATTTGTATGTTATATTTTTTAGTGTTTCAAGCAATATGGATAATACTATTGTCATGGTACAATATACTAGTTTTAGTGGTTTAAATTGAAGTTCAATTTTATTCCCCATTAAAATGGAATCCATGTAGTGATGGGATTTTATATATGACAACCCAAAATGTTTCCATGAATTTTTGTATGAAATTAAATGAAAATTTAATTTGTTGAGGAGAATCATGATATTTTTTAATATTGTTTAGAGAATAATGTCTCCAGTTTCTGTGTTTTTTAAAATGATTTATTTAATTGTAATTAATCTAATAATTTAAGATGAATTTAATTATTGAAAAACAATGGAGGATATATATATTCAAATATTTAATGACATTCACAATTGATTTTTGATATAAGAATGTAATAATAGTAAATTATGAGAGAGTCTAGACACATATTTTTTAAGAGAAATCCATTTGTTAATGATTGAAAAATCAAACGATACAAGATCAATTTACATACCTAGTGTATCAAAGAGAGGGAGAGATAACCTATTGATCATATTTAACATTATATATATTGAAAAATTGAAAAGGATGAACACTTCCATAAATGAATGATCTCACATATTGATAAAGAAGAAAATGAATAATAGTGAGAGATCAGTATGTCATATATATATCATAATTCTAGATGAAGATTATGTTTTTTCATCCAAGATTATAATGAAATAATATTATAATACATTAAAATGAAACAGAGTTTTCTTTGATTATTTCATTAATAAGATATCTCAATCATTGTAGTGTTTGAGGTAGCATTATAAATTTATTATAATTTAGGAGAATAACCAGATCTATTATTTTTAAGAGAGACATAAAGCTTTTACTATTTATTTAATTATAATTTTAAAAGAAATATAATGTATTTGAAAATAATTTATGATATTTTTTTCATTGTAACATATTGGTTGAAACATTATTATTCCAATAATAAACACTAGATCATTCAATTTCAAGATGATAAGGAAATGGTTGTGAGTACATATGACAAAAACATAATAGGGATGTGTTCATTCACGTTGTAAGACAAAATAATTATCAAATACCAGTGTTCCTAGTGTTTAATTTATAATTTTTTGTTCTTTTATACATGTACTGATAATTTTATACAGTGATATCCAATTATACAATATGTTGAAAGGATATAGGGGGGAATTGTTTAAGGGAAAATAATTTTCCATATTTTTCACCATCCTCTCAGTGTGGAGAAAATATTTATTAAACCAAAAAATTATATTATTCATTAAAAAAATGTTATTCTTTTATATCAACATATTTTGTAAAATTATTTTATTTGATATCATTCAATTATATTTCCATATCACCCATTTTCTTCTTCTTAATAAAAACCTCATTACACATTTAACATGTAATAGAAATTTTATATATTTAATAAAATTGAATTATACCCACATAACATAAATTGAGTTCCAAAACTATATGTGGTATCTTTTAAAAAACCATATCACCCAATAGCATCAAACCAAAACCTATAATTGTGATAATAGATTAAATAAAATGAGTGAATACATCATTCACTATATCATTCACATTCATATTATTATCATCATATTTTATAATCTAAACCAACGAAATACATTTATTTACATTCAAATTTCCTTCATATATATTTTTGAATATATATTTCTTTGTGTTAATCCATTTATCAATTACAAATCCCTTTTTTATAAATATTTGACCAAATAGAACTCTAAGAATGACCATAATTTTCCAATTTCCTCCAATCATCTTCTTATGTTATATATCCTTAAAAAAATTAATCCCTTCATATGTAGCCTCAAAAACAAAAATTCTTATTAACATTAGATATAGAGTCATTCGACCCTCCCATGTATATTATTTCACTCAATGAAAGTGAGAATAATTTTCTTGGTCATTGAATTAATGTAGTCTATATCCAAAAATATATTTCCTAACATGAATCATCAAACATGGAGGAGATATTCTTATACTAATCTCAGAATAGTTTAGAAACATTGATTAAAACCTACTTTCCTTGAGGAAACATGAGATGTGTCCCGAATAATTAGAGATAATTCACTAGGTGAGGTATGAAACTATGTGTTAAATTCCATAAAAAATTATCCTCTAAATATCATATGATTCTTATTGATATGTTTCACAACTTGAAATGAAAATACATTAATATTTTATTTATTTATTATTACCTATATATTTATCTTTCTTTTTATGTAATTTTATCCAAAATTTAGTGTTTTTGGGCATGGTGTGCAAGTCTTTTAGTTATGGAATTTGGTTTTTCAAATTACATGACAACCTATATACATTTATAAGTTTAATGACATGGTTGATGGATGGTTTTATAAAAAATGTGGCTTTTATATTAGTGGTTTTCTAGGATATCTATAGATATAACATGGTCGATACCCAATTTGTGCACATGCAGCCTTACCATGTGTGGTTTCTTTGATGGATAAAATTATGTTAATCATCATCCCTCCATTAATAAATAAAAATCCCTAAATTGGGAGTTATATTTAAAACTCTGATTTTCAATATCACTCTCTTGTTCAGCTCACCCATGAGGGACACCATTTTTTTCCTCCTCCTCATCTGACTCCATTATTTGTCATTTTCCTTCTAATCTGTGGTGTGATCATCCCATGTGATCATTTTTTCATCTCCATCAATTTCTTCTCCATCCTACATATTTTTTTCAATATTATGTGACATCATCTGATCCCTAGGGTGTTTTTATGATTTTATTTTTTTTCTGTCCATTGGACCTTTGTGTAATTTTCATCTTTTTGGGTTTCTCAAACTCTATTGAGATAGACATGGACAATTCACGTCAAGGGAAGTAAATTCCTTCTCGATTATTGATATGTTATCCAATTTCCTGTCATTTAATATGAAAATATTATTTATCGATTGTTTTTTGGGAATTTTAAATACATAATTAGCAAAATATATCTTTTCAATGGTTGTGATGATTGGAATATATTTTTCCCTTATTATAAAAATTTTTACTATGAATCAACCACAATTTTGAACTACTAAAGAATGTTTTCAATCTAGTTTTAATTATCATGACCCTTGTGTGGTTATCTTTCCTTATAGCTGGTTTTAAATGTGTGTGTTTGAAAATAATAAACAAGGTTTCGCCATTCTGATAGTTTTTCACTTATACATAGTGACAATTTTGGTTTCCTAAGTGTTCATAATTGTTTCTCATTCAATTATTTCTCTTAAATGTCTCTCATACACACATAATATATTTATATTTATATTTTTATCATCTTTATTGAAATACCCCCATTTTATGTGAATTTTTCCATAAATACCTGGGGTATTAATATATAAATATTAATGTTCATATATGTGGAAATGGGATGCATTATTTTGGGAACATGAAAATATTTTCTTTATGAATGATTATTCAAATGATAAATGTTTTTTTTATAAAAATAAACCTCGGTTGGATGTTTTATGTATTCCAATTAAAATGGAAAACCCCCATTTTGTTTGGACCCTAGGATTTAAAATTATCATGGGTGTTTAAAGGGGTAATATATGTTATGTATTCTCGGAAAGGGTTTATTTTTATTTTTTATGTATAATGGAAAGGTAAAATTGGATTATCTTAAAAGGGAGTTCTGGGTGAGAAAGTGAATTATTTGTTTTATTGAAAAATGAATGATATGTATGTATATGATATTTTGATAAAACTCACCTCAATTTTTATGTCATTAGAAGCATAACATTTATATGAAAGAGATCTAGGTACACATGTTGTAGATGTTTAGTATTAATATCTAAGAAGAGGCCTTTAGAGGGATTTTTATGTATAGAAGATGTACCATTGTTAAAACAGTGAGTAGGGAACTTAGTTTTATTGTAGAGTGATTGTTGGAATCTAATGATATAGTGTATTTATTATGAGAATGTTTATATAGATTTTTTAAATCGTCTCAACTAGATTACATGTTCCTATAATACTGGTTTTACATGAGTTATACTTTCCTCTATTACGTCGAACATTTATAATGTAATTTTCACTTTTATTTTTTCTTACTAAAACTTTTACATTATCAGAAGATTATTTTTATAAATAGTATATTGTAAATCCTTTCATTTTATGAAATATTTATAGAAATATAATATAAATTTTTTTATTGATATATTTTTCTTATACTTGTATTGAATAAATATTAAAAACTTATTTTTCATATATATATATATATTATTAAAGAATAAAGAATGTTTTTTACATTAAAAGGGGAATAATAAGGTGTGTTTTTGACTTTTGTAATCCCTTTTGGGCATTTCAGTTCTCAGTCATATTTTATCAATTTTATTTTCATGTTTTATTTTACCAATTACAATCATTAGTAAATAGTGGATTTATTGGATTGAAGGTTATAATCATTGTGACAATGAGGTTTTTTGGTAGTTTAGTTTTATTTTATATTTTTCATGTATTTTACAATTAGTCTATTTACCACTTTCTATGTTATTTTGGTAAATATAGTTGTATGTGACCGACAAAATGTCATAATGTGGAAATATTTCTATATTCACCAGGTTGTTTTTTGTGCTCATGTTATTTATTAATTTCATTATTTTTTCTCTGTTTATTGTTTACTATATTTATCTTAATGATGTGGATGTAGAATGTATGTATGATACTTATAGAAATTTTATTAATATTATAATACTTTTTAAAATTATTTATCTACAGAAGCCATACCCAAGTAGGTATTCACGGATTCCAAGGAGCATGTTCTCGCATATGTTGATTTATAATGCCCATCAGGCCTTGTCATCTAGTAGTTCATGAATCTAGTGATTGAAAAACTCAGGTTTTTTCAAAAATGAAATTCGAATCGAAGAAGGTTTTCTCTTGTAATTTGGGATTTTTTGGTAGCTTATAGTTTGGATTAATGGAATTCAAGAGTTCATTGGTTGCTAGGTCCTTGATCACTACCTATTTAAAAGGATGCTGGAGTTAACATGATTGTGTAGGATGCTTGTATCTTCAATCCAAACATTGCCTTATAAATTTTTTAATTCCTCATTTAGGAAAATAAGAGACATAGTTTGAGTTTTTATAGTTTTTTATAGGGTGAAATATTACTGAGTGTGGTCTATAATCCCATGTATAGAAAATGAATCTGTATATTCTAACCTCTAATGATATTCACAAGGTTGGTGCACAGTCTGCTAAACCATGGGGACAAACCATGCATAACATTAATCTCTTTGAATTTCATAAAATTGTATTAAGTTACTATTGGGTTACTTATATTCATAATTATTTTTTATCTAAATTTATATAGTGATGTTTCCCATTAGTTTTTAAAAATGATGTTTTGTTTATCATTGTTGGATTTACAAAATAAAAACTTTTTGAAATTTAAAAAAAATGAAATAGAAATAGTTTTGTATATTTAAATGTTTTTGGGATTGTGGAATGAAGAGTGAATTGTAAATTATATTTTGATGTTTTATTTTAATGAAATAATCTGATTTTTAATTTTTTGAATAATTTGAAGTAAAATTTTAATAAAAATATGACCCCTGATATTTCTAATTTATGCTCGCATATATGTATATGTATGTGGTTTGTGAATTGCATTACATTTTTTTCCATGTCTATATATGTAGTTTTGCGTGTATATAAATGTTTTTCATCAAAAAATACCATTTCATAGTATCTAATTTCATTAGTTTTATATTAATATATATAATGGTTCTAAAAAATATATTTTTAAAACTTTTATGTGTATGTAATAATTTGATGTTACCTTCATGTTTTTTTAAATGTAATTTGTTGTTTTTTATTCTGGGATAGTTGTTGAAGTAATTTTTTTATCATGGGTTATCAATTTATGATATAGATATGAAATTAGGGGGTTTTATGAGTTTATGTTTTAGTTTCATGTGTTTTTGGAGTACACACCCACTAAGATATAAGGTAGACAAAAGTGGATCTTTGGGTGGAACTTATACCAAATTATTTTTGCTTGATCATTTATTATCCTAGTTATATAGTTCGTCTATTTTGTACAGAGATCCTAGTGTTCCTTAGTCAATAGCTCAGTATTTGGAGTTCATCAAAATGTTTCAAGTGTCAAATATGAATCATTTCTTTGATCTAGAAGAGATAGTTAAATTTTAAGATTTTTTCAACATGTTTAGTATATTTTTAATCCACATCAGTTCCAAGTGATTCTTAATCGTAGGTTTCCTATATTTATATTGGATCTTGTTAGGACTTATGAGTTTGATCAATATTGGGAAAATAGTTTCTGAACATAGTCTTAAAATGTTTGAGACTACACCATAGAAGGAACTCCTAATGAATATATTCATCTATCATTTATATCACCTTTTATGAAATTTTTATTACTAATTAATGAGGAAATTAGTTATCTTTATCCTTCCGAAACATGATCATATATTTAAGGTTATCACATAATGTGGGTAACATGATGTATGCTCATGGATATCCCAAATATACCACGATGTGTTTATGTGATTATTTAAACAATTTATCTTCATATTGTTCCTTGTTTGTGTTTGTGTTTAGAGGAATGTGTATGTTTTTCCTTTTCTTATTTCTTTGTATAGTTTTTTGTTATTTCTGATATTCTATGAATTCAATTGGATTCTTGATTGGATTTTTTATGATGATTTTTATGATATATTCAGGGATTTCAACGTTTTGTGTTTTGAAGGAAATGATCGTGTTGGTACTTTTTCATTGGATTTTTGGAGACTTATTTTGAGTTATAGTTGATCCATTATTATGTATTGATCAAAAAAATATTATGTAAATTTTTGTTTTATTAATAGTCATGGTTTGGAGAATTATCACACCCCCACCCAACACTAATCTAATATTTTCTTGAGTCCTTATATATATATCTTTTCTATATGGTCGGTTTTCCCTAAAATTTAGTTTTTTGGGATTTTAGTGCATGACACATGGTTAAGGGATATGTTTTTTAAACCATATGGAACATGTGTGATAGAGTCTACATTTTTTAAAATCCAAACAAGTAGTTGGTGCATGGTTTTCCAAACCCTATGTTCTTCCCATGAGTTGTGTTGATGGATCCCAATAGAGGGAACACTATTGGAGCACAATTTAGAGAACCATGGATCCAAACCAGGATTAGTGTCTATGTGGGATTTTTAATCTATCATACTACCATTAATTAATTAAAAACATTAAAAGGGGGAGTTGTTTGAATCCCCCTATTCCTCTCCTTCTATTGTTGGTCTTTTTACCTCAAATTCTTATTGCGATCAACATAAGTGAGTATTTATTATTATTTATCACTTTATTTATCCTCATTATTATCTTACTCACAATGTAACGAGGCTAGATGATCTATATGATATTTTTAGGGATAATTATTTTGGCTTTACTTTTATCATATGGTTTTTTTCATCTTTTTGGGTTCCTCAAACTAGATTGAAAATGATTTTTCCCTCTCACATTAAATACATTGAAATCCTCTTCGATTTGAGTTTGGATACCATTTTTTGAAAAAATAATGTAAAATGTAACGCCCTTACCCAATTTACCTATAGTCGGTGCATTATTACATAACATTGGCATGATCATAAAAGATCAAATCTCGAAAGACTGATTAGTTTAGTAGCCTTGGAATTACTAGATACATTCATAAAGATTACATTACATCATAAAATGAGAACTAAAACAACATAGTCTCCATATTACACACTCATAACCCCTCATACTATCCTTGTAGGTCATTTATAAAATACTTCTTCACGTCCTGGGAAAAATAAAACATAGAAAGGGGTGAGCTCAGATGCCCAGTAAGGATAACAATATAGCAGAAAATTTCATAAATAAGTATAAACATTTAAGGCAATGTATAACTAAAACAAAAGCCTTTTATACTTGAACTTTAGTATAATATGGCAGAAATAAAATGAGTTAATTCCATTTACTTATTCACTTGGATATTATAATAATTGAATAATCACATGAAATATCAATAAGTAATTTCATAATGAAAGAATGCATAATGCCAGACTATCATAACCACGTGGCCAAGGCCTTATGCCAAGACTATAAATAAAAAATTTTCAAGGCCTCGTGCCAAGACACTAGTTTGTCTCATGAGTCCTACTGATGCATCGAGGAGCTATAGAGGTCTCCACCCGTCACTTACTACGTTCAATGCATTCCTCATATGAAGAGGTTTAAACATAACATAAACATTTGTATTAAAACTAGCATATGAAATGTAAATACTTTCTCTATAAACCATGAATAGTATAAAAATAACACATCCATAGTCAAACATATCACAAAACATTCAATATAATATGGAAGTTTTGTATCATAATAAATCAACTTCAAATACGCCTAAAATCCATCAAAGGATGTTGACAGAGATGAAATCAAAACTTATTTGAGAGAAATATCTCTTTTTTTGAAAACATTTAAAAGTATCATAATTTTAAATGAAAACATTTACTTTGAAAATAATCTTATAATCTTGTAAGTGAATCTTTGGAGATTTTATAAAGGCAAAAATAGCAGTTCCCTCTATATTAGTTAAAAAGACATTATTACCTTAATTTTGTCGAAAAGGTTAAAAATGATCTTGTTTGGAAAACGACCGAAAGATTCCTTTCAAAACATTTTATAAAATTCAAACAAGGGTATAAATGGCTTTAACCCAAGTCTAGTAAATTGTAAAAATATTTTGGAATACATTTTTAAGAAACATGGATGTGGGTGATAAAGAGGTCCCAGAAGATAATCACGTATAAACAACCTCAGATAATGAAGAGATAGTGAAATAAACCCTTACCTTGTACTTATCCTTGTTTGATGGTAGGTTAACCTCTTGTATAATGGTGAAATAATCGTTATTAAATTATAAAATAATAATTTAAATTAATATTATATCAAATATGATCTTTTAACATTTTTTTTCTAATAATATCTTTGTATTATCGTTGTTTCGTGTTTTAACTTACTCATTTTCATTTATATGTTTTTTTACATAAAAAAAGTTTTTTATAGAAAATTTATATCTTATTCATATCCAGAATGATATCAAGTCCTTAAAAATTACTTTTAATCATTAAATTATAATTAGTCTTGAATGGATATGATGGGGAATCAATCTCATCGTGTTTGTGGAGACGGTAGTCCGTACGTACGCATGAGCGATAATATCATTATTTTGATATTAAAATAAAATATAATTGGATGTTATATCATATATAAAGAATAATTATCATGGTATATTTATTATTTACATGAATTACACATCATTATTATACCAATCCAAATAATAATATATTGAATAACAATTACACCACAACATGGAGACGGTAAGCCGTATGTATGAACATATGGGACATGTCATTAAAAGGATGGATAGAGTAATGAATATGGTGGTACCATATTTATAATAACATCAGAGTATATATTATATTATAAATTTATTGTTTTAGAATGTAAATAACAAATAAAGAAGAATTTGTAGAAGAAATGAACTGGAAAGAGGGTGGTGGAAACATTACCTCTTCTTCGGGTTCTTCCTTTTTATTTGATCAAAAGGGCACCTTAAGTTGGCTTTCTGATAAAACTAAGGCATCTAGTTTGAAGTGAGGGAAGTTGGGAGAGTATTTGGGAAGGGTTTGTCTGAGACAAAAGGCTTTTAATGTGTGAATTATTGAGAAGGGGGAGTCATATTTTATAAGAGAGGTGAGGGGAACCTTTGGAAAAGCTAGAAATATTTTTTTATAATAAATTTATATTCTATTTCTAATTGCTAAAAGTGGATTATTTATAGGTTAATGTGGGTATGGGTCTAAATACTTTCAACAAATATATTTTAGACCGGTTTGGGTCACTATATTAACCTTACCATTTATATTTAACTCTTAGTTAAATAGTTTGACATTTACCATGTCTCTTTTTATTTTTATATTATATTGTTACTAAACATACTATATACCGCCAATAGACACAAAAGTGGTCCATAAATGATTCATATATCACTATATAAGTCTCTTTGACAAACCATTTATTTTTAAGAATTTAATATCAATTAATAATATAATAAATTGTTTAAAAACTCTTTTATGTCAATTTTGACACTATTTGGTATTTGATTTTTTTGAAAATCATAACAGAATGATTACCTAGAAATAACATAATTAAATCAATACTAACATGTCATATTAACCTATAAAATTATTTTAATTCAAAAAATGTCTCAAATTACATTTCTTTGGATATTTATAATATCGATTATTTTAATATTTCATTAATTAGGTAATTACTGCATCATCATGGTGTCATAAATAAATTAAATTATTTAATGTCTAAAAATTATAAATAAAATATCCTTATTTAGGAAATATTTTTATATTTCTAATGAATATTTACAATGGAATTTATCTTATTTATAACTCTATATTATAAATCTTTTAGTAATTAAACATTGATTTTAACTCTTTTAACTCTTCTTTGAATTAAATAATAATAAATGTCCAAATCTAATCCAAGTGGACTTAAATGATAACATTTTATTCATAAGGTTGTTTTTGGTCTAGATACACTTGTCCAATAGAATTAGGACATGTGTTAGGGTAATATTAATATCGTTTTTACATTTATTTACGCTATTTACTTTTAACTGTGGTAAATCAAAGTAAAAATTTACTATTCAAAAAAAATTATTTTTATCTTATTGAACCATATTTTACTCCTTGATATTAATCTTCTCACATATATTTTCGAAATTCCACTCACCGAAGTGGTAAAATTGCATTTTATGTGAATTTTCAAATTCTCTTAGGAGGTGGGTAAAAGATGGTAAAAATTTCAATAAAATTTTTATATTTCTAAAACTATTCTAAACTAACTCCAATGAATTACATTGAACCTATATAGATATTATGTATCTATTTTTACCATAATTAAATTTAAATAAAATAAATAACTATTTAAAAAAAATCCATTTTAAACTATAACTCAGTATTGTTTTCAGTTTTCATCAAAAATTGAATGCTTTTAGAAAAATACCAAAAATTCACCCTAAGATAATTTCGATATTTCGAATCCAAAAATGAAGTCCATTTTTAAAGATAAAATTTATAAAATTTGAATAAGTGGGTATTACTATTCATAATGGCTAGTTTGATTGGTAGTGGTGTGTGTTAGAACTCGAAGTTGCATACAACACACGCTACTATATTATTAAAAGGAAAGTGTACCATAGAAGATTGGGGTGTTACATGATAATTTGAAATCTTTATGGGTTTTCCGTGTTTTTATTATATTATAATCTAAATATATAATAGTTATTTCCTAGTATTTTTGGAATGGGTTTCTTCTTTTTTATTAATAATTTTCCTAATTATTCATCATGGTTTTGCATTACTAAACCATGATTTTATGAATTTAGATTTTTAATGAACCATGGTAGATATTTATTCATTAAAATTTGTTTTAAATGTGTGTGTCCCAAAATTATTAACATGTTTTATCCTTTCATCCAAATTTCATTAAAGACAAAGAAGCATGTTTAGTGTATAATTTTCTTCTAAATGGGTTCACATTATAGTATTTTTCATAAATATAGATTATATTCGTATCCATATATATGTGTATATATAACATTCCATACATTTTGAATATATATATTACATCAAAATAGATAAATATTCTTTACAAGACATATTTATCCACAAAACAATCATATAGGTCTTGTATTTTTGAAAACGAGGTAACATATTTTTTTTAATAATAGTTACACATCATCTACCACTTAGATATTCACAAATATCTCATTTTTTATACATATCATCCATAAAACCTTTCTTCATAGCTAGTAAAATGAAACACAATACAGGGAGTGATTTTATGCTTTGTGATGGTAAGAATGGGAGATATCAATTATCATGTAAGAATATCATGAAAAAAAAGTATGATGACTTGCGATAAACATTTGAAAACCATGCCATGAATAGAATAGATCAAAATTTTGAGTCATGGCTTAAATATTGGACGTTAAATATACTTGAATTATAAAGGAAAAAATAAAATGATCCACGAGAGAAAAATATATTAATAATAAATGGAATTTTTTCATTTATATAAGAATCGAAAATAATTTCCTTAGTAGTCGATGATATTTTCTAAGACAATCACATTAGAATTTTTTCAATTCTCAAACCATCATAATAGTCAAAAATTACTCCCAATATTATCATAGTGGAATTTTTTTACTAAACTAGGATCGATCCCCATTAATTTCATACTTATCTCATAAGATACCAATCATTACCTAATGAATTGGAGACAGGTATATGTCCCACATATTACATAATGAAAATCATCTATATGTTCACCACGATATCATAGAACTTATATCATATAAGTTTGCATGAAAAGAAATTGTCTTCATAAATATTTCATCAAAGTATATCTCATGGAAAAGGAATGGTTTTCATAAACATCATTCCATAATTTTCATAAAACACCCAAAAAATGAATTATTATGGTATCCTTAGATCACATAACTAGTAAATCATAAGCAAAATCAACGGTTTTTGTCCGTGATGGATTGGAATGTCATACAAACATCTTTAAATACATTATTGTGTAAAAAAACCTCTCCATTTTGAGAAACACTTTAGAATATAAAAAATTATAATATATTATAGGAAAAATATATTTTTATATAACCGTTGAATTTTGTAAATTAATCCTCAAAATTTTTTGTGTACATGATGATGGGAAACTATATTCATGTCGTATAATTTAAAAAAAACAATCTTCAGATTTTTAAAAAATAAAATGAACCTTGTTTAGAAAATGATAAGAATATTCCTTTTAATAAATGTAGAAAAAACAAAAATATGTGTAAAAAAGAATTTTAAAATAATTTTTAATAGAAAAAAATTATTTAAAAATAATTTTTATATCACATGAATATTAAATAAAAACTTCTGACTAAAAAGAGAAATAATGTCAATTTTCATTACAACATATTTTTATTCTCTTTAGTACATAAAGTGAGGGAAAATTAACGGAAAGAATATATAGTCCTCAAATAAACCGAAGATAATAAAATTAATTAGTATCATGAGAGGTAGACTCTAATTTTCAATGATGATAGCAAAAATAGAAATAATCTTGACAAATAGTGAGATTGTAACATAACACCCCATACATTAGGTATGAATTCCTTTATATATTTTCAATAATCAAATATAATAAATACAGTTTTATTATAAATATTCTTCCATAACCATACACACATACATAAAACCATATATGACTTACTATTAACCATTTATAAACCTTTTATTAACAATTATTTATTAAAAACAGGATTTTGATTGATAATTGATTGATTTTTTATAAGTTTTGGTTTGGTGGTTTCAGTCCTTGTACATTTATCATTGTTCTAGACTAAACATAAATTTAATAATTTTATAAATATTATATATATTCAATATATATTTATATATCAATCCATTTATTTTTTGTGATAAATAATGAATTATAGTGTTATTGGAGACAAAAAGCCATACGTACGCATGAACAATGATTTTATTTTTCCACAGATATAAATATAGAAAGGTAAATATTAATTAAACATTATAGGATAATTATTATATCATATATATCATATATATTCATCAAATTAAACTTCATTACCATCCATGTGAATGATTAATGACAAATGAATCACATTGCTTCATGGAGGAGGTCTTCCACACATACACATGAGTGACATTATTATTTCATAAAAGACATCATGGAAATAAAGTAGACATGATATTATAATTCAAAAAGTATAATTATTTCATAAATATTATATAAAAATATTAATCCCAATTTAATGTCTATCAATTAATTATTGTGATGGAAAAATTGATTGTATCACTACTTGGTGATAGTAAGTCGTTCTTACGCATAAACAATAACATCACATCCCATTTGATGGGGAAAAGAGTGCATAATTGTGTTTTGATAATAATACAAAAATTTAAATATATTTTGGATATCATATATATTATTTTATAAATAATATTACATATATAGAGGATGTAAAAAAATTCAAAAGAATGTTATCGGTTAATGTGATTAAATATTTTAAAAAATTACTCCTTTAGATCACCTCAAAAATACTAGAGTGTTGGTATTAAGGGAATAAAATACCCACTATAAGGTGGGAATCAAAGCTTAAAAGTCAAATTGGAAGATTTTGGTTGATCTAGAAACCTGAATGTGGTGTGAAAAAAAGAAAGGTGTGGAACCCTTTCATAATTCAGGGGTGTGGCACACATAGAATTTCAATAAATATAAAATTAATATAAACTAATGTTAATGAATAAATTTCTAAAAATTAAAAATAATAGAATATATGATGAAGATTATTTTAATTCCTCTTATCTAATAATATTTGGACAAGTTCGGATCACATTTTTAACCATTTCAATTTGTTATAACCTCTCTTAACCATTTTGAAAATTTCCTTAATATCAATGTGTTCTATGTTTTAAGGGTTAATAATGTCAATAAAATAATCAAATCAATACATAACGAGCCAACTCCTGATATTGGAAAAGGGTTCTTAATTGATGTATCTCCGAAGGAGGCTCAATTGTCCCTTCTAATACTCAACCTAATTTGGTTAAAGAGGTTACTCTAGTTGAGGGCATCCATATACAAACTCCAGAATTGGTGACCCAAAATACTTTCCAGGTTTATGTCTCCAATCATAGTGATGTGCAACAACATGTTGATTGTTAGCAAGAAATCCAAAAGCATTTTTAGGTATCTGAATTACCTGAGAAATGGGGAACTATTTCTGAAGATGAAAAGGAGAATGTGAGTACCCCGATTGTGGTTTCGGGCAGTGGTGGTCACGTCTCTTACAAGGATGAAATCTTTAGTGGCAATCCAAATACTACTAATAGTGAGGGTATACCCTCTAAGAGGAGACCACGTAAGGATTACTCTAATGATCCTAGAACCATGTATACCAGAACGTCGTCTAAGGTGTCAAGGAAAGTGGATACATATATCTTGAAAATATTCAATCGGGATAAGTCTCAATTTGAGTGGGAGACTACTGGTGATTCTGATTATGGAAATGATATGTCATGTTATGATCTCTATACATGTTCTTGGTGGTTGAGGGAATTTTAGTTGTTTGACCCCATCTGCCACTCTATTGTACTTTTCCTTTATTTCAAGAATTGGTCAGATGCTTTGCTTCTGGCTGGACTTGCATGGTATATCACTTTTTATATTTTTAAAATCATTTCTTATATTATTTTCATAAATGGTGAAATACAACACCAATGTTTCCTAAGAAATTAAGGATGTCATATAATTACTAACAATTAAAAATAAAATCATATAATCAAAATAATTTCATTACGTTCAATATAGACACATACATTCATTCTTAACTAGATTGTTTCATATATAGGCCCATAAGAGATATTAAAAAATGTGACATTATGTAATTTTTTTTTATTCAAATATTTTATAAGTATTTTTCATGGAGAATTACATAAAAATAATAATTTTCATGAATAACAAAAGAAATGGTAAAATAAAAATCATAAAAAATAATTAGTATGAATACATTATGGCCTCACACCATATTTTTAACATATATTAACTAGATTAACACTTTAATGTGTGGGTAAATTTTTTTACAGTTTCCATTACTAATAACCAATTATAAAATTGTATTGTTTAAAAAAATTCCACCTCTTGATTATATATATTTAATTAATTTTATCTAATAGAATAATTATATTTTGTAGAAATTTATATTAATATTTGTGTGTAAAATACATAAAAAATTTCATTTTAGACAAATACATTTTTTAGCATCAAATGGATTTATTATTTACCTATTCATAATAATAAATATTTGATAAATTATAAAAAAAATAATTTCAATATTAAATTTATAAATTTCATGAAAATAATTCTCTAATATTGATCAATTATATATATTTTGATAATAATATACAAAACTGATGAAAAGTGTTTTTTAAAGAATTTCACTTTTATTATCAAATGATTTTTTATTTTAACTTATAATTAATCGATAACTAATGAATTAATTTTATATATGTGTTAATAATAAATATTAATTATTTCTTTAGTCATATTAAAACCCACCAATCAAATATCTATGTGATAATGATACTTTAATAGTCTATTGTGATTCGTTGAAACTCATTATTTCTTGTATTTATGCTACCGATGAACATAAAATTATTTCAAAAATAAAATTTTCTTAAAATCTAGAGGTGTTACATTATACCCCATTAAAATAAGTTCACCATAAAAATTATGTTACTTTGATGTAAACAAATAATACAACTTTTCCTCATAATATCATTAGGTTCCCACATTGCTTCCGGAAATTAGTTATTTTTCCACAAAACATTGAACATGTGAGTGATATTAGTTCATATAACATTCTATATATGATCTATAATCTCCAAAAAATATTTCTCATAAGAATGAACATTATCAGTTGTATAAAAAATGATTTTAGAATATGTGAAGTATCAGGTATGAATTTTTTAGGAGAGAATCATGGGACACATCATGAATTTTTGAGAGATTCAGTGGGAGCTCCAATCGATAAGCTGTCATCCTAATGCAACCTATAATTTAAATGGACTAATATACCTAGGGATTTAAATTCACTTATTTCTAATCCTCATCAACCTCTTCTAAAGATATATTCATAGTAATACCGTGACACCAACATTAATGTAATATTTTTTTATGATTGAAATCATAATTATTAGGTTTACATTGAGATACTATTTTGTGTTGTTGAATTAGTTGAACCCACTCTTCCATTTCCCGATATTGATCAAGTCCCAATATACATATTTCATTGACTTCATTCTAGAAACTGGATTTATATACTACCGATCATATATTGATTCATAATGATCCAACTAAATGTTAATGTTTAAGATATTGTTATAATATAATTTCAACAAATGAATGTGTTGAACACAACCACAATTCATTACCATTGAGAATGATACTAATATAAATTCTATAGTTTGAATGGTCCTCTCAAATTGACCATCTATCTAAAAATGTTATGTTTTTCTGAAACATATCTTTATATGAAATTCATTTGAATAATTTTCCAAAATATTATGGTAACCCTCATATCCTGTTCAGATAAATTTTATATTTTTATACCATGAAATCATACCACCTAATTAATTTATAAATGATAATCATTATAATTATTGAAATCTTATTTAATGAAAATGTGGTTTTTTTAAATTATTAGGTGATCATGTATAACACATATTGATTTATACTTTTTATATGTGTTATTTAGTCTAAATGCAAAAAACATGGTGATTTTTTCATTTCCATTTAGGTAATGGTAATGGTTGTAATATATCGTCAAAATTCTATTAATTAGCCTTAATTTGTGACAATTGAAAACACCATTAAACCTAATTTGAAATATATTTCTAAATTTAATCCCACTAGAATTTCTATATGAAATCCATATACATATTCATACTTCCACGATGAATATAGAGTTATGAACAATGAGATTAAACTATTTATTACTACTTAAAATAGGGCACCTAATGGTAATATACAATATTCAAATACCATATTATTCCATAAAAATTGAGGGTGAACATAAGAACATTTGACACCATCTTTATCGTCTCAACATCATTTTTAAGTGCCACTTCAATTTTCACATGGATAGGTGGTAGGTACCTCATTTATGAATTATATTATTTCTCCCTGTCAATCAATATTTTATTATACAACATTTTCATGTACAAAATATTGGATCTCTGTGATCCCCATCATAGATAAGAAAGTATGATACTATAAACACAGAGCATCTACTGCCTCGATCACATTCCCATGGGGGTAATTTATTTAATATTCATAATCATTAATCGTATCATATTATCATCTTTGGATAATTATCATCTGTTAATATGTGAAAATTCAATTTTATGTTTTTATCAATAAATATATCACAACATTACCCATAAAGATAATGAATTTATATCATTAATTAAAAAATTAGTGCATGTAAATTAAAATCACGAGTTAGGTAATTTTTCTCATGGACCATCAGTTTCCATGAGGGTTAATATATAACCATATAATTTTTTAGTAAGATTCATCCAATCCCCTTTAGTGATGCATCAAGATAAATTACAACCTATATTTATTGTAGGGTAGTGTAATAAAACATTCACTAACTGGACTTCTCTTCAGTTACATAAAAATATTCAACACCTTCATTCATCCAATGGAACATCACTCCCATCCAATTTTACTCGATGAGTGGATTCCATGGCAGTGGAAATATAAATCAATGAACTAATAATATCTTACCGAACTATGAAAACATCACATTTCCATCATAGTTTTTAGGTGTGGCCAATTATCAATATCTTTTTTCCTTTGAAGTGTATTCTTATATACCCTTACTGGATATTATATAACATACGAATGAAAAGGTCAGAAAAAATCCCCCACATGATAAATTTTTCATAAATAATCACATTATATAGGGTGATCAGCATAATCCTCAAGTGATCTTCATGCATATCATTTATAAAAACCAAAAAGAACTTATCAAGGTATTCTATAAAGAAGTTATTCATTAAATCCAAAAACAGAAAAAGTGAATTATTAAGAGAAAATGGAATAACTATAAATTATTAATATTCACACCTTGTTTAAAATTCTACCGAAGGTGTATCTTTCTTGTTGACCCTCATTTTATGATATCCAAAATAAATATCAATCATGTAAATGAAATTATATACATGAAGTTTATCAAAAATATCGTCAATATAGGGTAGAGTATTATTATTCTCAATAGTTATCTTGTTATGTTCTATATAATCAATGAAGATTCACATTTATCCATCATTGTTTTTTACAAACAGAATTGTAGCACTCAATGGTAACACACATGGATGAATGAATCCAAGGTTAATATTCTCTAAGAATCACTCCCTTAATTATTATATCTCAATCGGGGATATTCTGTATGGTTTCTTGGAAATTGATGAATCACTGGGTGTATTTTCTATTTAAATCATAAATTTACATTAAGTAGAATACCATTAAATTATTCCAAAATGATTTTAAAAAAATGCTAACATAATAACCATGTATTCTATGATGAATTTCCTTCCAACCAACATAGATAAAACCATATTTTGAGTAGAAATCGTGACACATAAGATGGCTATAATTTCTATTAGAAGTTCATTTATTCATTACACTGGTAGATTAACATAGTTAGATTCAAAAAATCAAACATAAAGTCACATACACAACAATTAATGTGTTATTTATGTAACTATTGATAATACATGAAAAAAATTACGAAGAATTTAGCTATTGGATAAATGAGGACATTTTTAAGAAACACATTCCCAACAAATTCAACTGGATAATAATATCATACTTTTTATGTGATTATCACACAATTAAGGGATTTTTTTCAAAATGAACATCTATCTTTTGAGGTATTATGTGATTTACTGATGACCATCTCATCCATACATGAATAATTTAACAATTACCTTATATTATTTTTCCAATTTTCCATCTAGATTTTGATAATAAATGAATGTTAATCTTCTTTTATCCATGGTTTTTAAAATATCCATTAAATTCATTTTTTCATATCTTATGAGCCCCATGAGAATGATGGGTATCATCATTCTTAGTATACACCTTTACTATATGTCGAATGATTTATTCATATATAATAATGTTGATTATGGATAGATACTTTTAATTTTATGGTATTATGCTCATAAAGAATCAATAAACCTCAATATTTGGATGTTTGAAAATACTGGAATCAAACATCACATTTCATAAAAAATATTCCTCATAGGTACCAATGGATTAATAATCCTCCTACATCAATTAATGAAAATAAATCTACATTTTCAAATGAATATTACAATGGAAAATACTTCTTTAGACAAAATCTATTAAACTCATCCTACTCTATTGATTCAATTTCATCATGATACTTCATGTTGTTGATAATATCTCGGCATTGATTTAATTCTCTATACTAATGATAATAAACTAGAATAACATTATCATGTTTCAAACCCTAAAGAGTGGAATATATATTTCTAGTGGTACTTATCCATTTCTTAGTGACTATTGGATTGATATACATGCTTAAATAATGTTAAAATGGCCTCCTTAGGGACTCAACATAATATTATTACAACATTTTCCAATTTTGAATCTTGAAATGGTTTATATCTTTATAATGTTTTGTGAGAATTGT
The DNA here is from genome assembly GCA_963277665.1 of Viscum album. NCBI lineage: Eukaryota > Viridiplantae > Streptophyta > Magnoliopsida > Santalales > Viscaceae > Viscum > Viscum album. The sequence continues at coordinate 1,253,534,108 of OY728142.1, read as the reverse complement.
AAATATTTTTTTCATTAAATCTCATTTTACATTCATTTTATCAAAATGAAAATCAATTCATTGTCCATCACATTTTAAAATAACATGATTCATTAGGTTTCCATATAATGACTAAATCCAAAATCATATTGTGCTTAATAATAATCATAGTTGGAAAGTACATAATTAACAAAAATCATTTATAATATATCTAAATTGTAAAACCTCCTACTATAAACATTATGTTTAACCTATTACATTCCATATCATTACAAAAGCATTATATTTTATACAATAAATAAATTAATACCTAGGGATCACTTTAAAGTTTTATAGTCCTAATTTCTAAATTTTATCATAACATTTCTCTGATACCATTTATCAACACCCAAACATTTCACACATATATATATCTTATAAATAGGTGAATATTGTTTACATAACATGATGATACATTCCATAATCATATAGTTCAAGTATATTTGGAGGCTTTGAGGAATAAAAAATTAGTTCCTAATAGTTTTACATAATCTCCCACTTGGATCATCAAATTATCACCCTTCTCATACATATCATAGGTAAACATTCTTTTCATAACCTGAGAATATATACATAAGAAAGAGTGATCTATGATTCACAGTAAAGGTAAACAAGGGAGATATGAATGATAATATAAGAATAACATGAGAAAAATGTTATTAAAAGAGATAAACCTTTTAAAACTATACAATTCCTGTCATAGATCAAAATTATGTGTCATGGTCTAAATAATGGATCTTTATAGGAAATTAATATAAATTTAAGAAATTGTAATTAGCCATGAGGGATATATATAGGAATTTGAAATGGAATTTTGGAACATAAATAATGAAATAAAATCATTTCCTTGGTATTCAACTACATTTTCTATTAGTATCATTGTGGAATGGTTTTACTCCCCAAACCATCATATTATTCATGGTGTAAAACCAAAACAATCATATTGGAAACAATCCCTTAAAGAACTAGTTTCAATCCCAAATATAGTATTTTTTATATCATGAAATATCAATATTTACCAAATAAATTTTAATTAAATATTGGTCCCACTAATCACAAAATAAAAATAATATAAATATATGTTCCACAATATCATAAAATAATCATCATATTACAATCCATAAAAATAACTTTATTTTATGAACATTTCATCATTGCATAACATGTAGTAAAGGAACATTTTTCATAAAAATAGTTACATCATATTTATACACCATGAAGAGAAAAAATAAATATGGTATCCTTTAACATATTCATAGTAAATCATATAGAAAATAAATAGTCTTTATTAACAGTGAATGAAAATATCACAAAAAAATCATTAAAGTCATTATTGTGTAAAATACCCCGTCCATTTTGAAGAAACTTCTTAAAATATAAATATTTACCATGTATAATTGAAAAAAATTCTATTTAAATAAACATGTAAATATTTAAATCATTAATCAAAACATTGGGTGGTTATGATTTATGGAAATTATTTTCATTATATATAAGATAAATGAAAATAATCTTTTCAAATTATTGGTAAAATTTAAAAAATAACTATTTTAGCAAATGTCAAGAAGATTATTTTTAATCCATTTTCCAAAAATGTATAATGATGGTAAAAATTACAATAAAAATTAATTTTATAATAGTAAACACAACATTTAAATTTTTATTAGAAAACATGGATATGAAACAAATATACTTTTTCGACTGAAGAGATGAATAATGTTGATTTTACATAGAAACATGTTTTTAGTAACATGAGTAAATAAAGTGATGAAAAATGAAAGATAAAAAATATATTTTCAATAAATAAACTTTGGAAAATAAATTTTATGTGTATATTTATAGTAGGGTCATAATATTCCATCATCATAACATAATCTCAAACTATCTTAATAAACAAAGAGATATTAGCATAAAACTTATTTCCTTTAGTATGAATTTCATAATATGTTATGAAAAATAAAATATAATAAATATAATTTAATTTACATCTTATTTGATAAATATAAAAATATATATCAAAACCATATACGATTTACTTTTACCCCTTTACCACCCTTTTGTTAATAATTATTTATTAAAATCTCTATTTGTGGTGATAATTACGTCATCCTGTGTGTGTAAGTTTTGGTTTTATAGTTTTGGTCCTTGTAATTTTATAATAGATACATCCCCTAGGTTATTTAAATATGGGTTTAATTATAATATAAATTAATTATATATATATAAATATATTAATATCCATCCATAAAATTCAAGGATATAAAAATAAATTAAACTGTTCTTGGAGATGGTGATATAGAAGTACACTTGAATGTTGATTTCATATTTTGAATGGTGAAACAAAATAAAGGTAAATATTAGTTCAAAATTGTACAGTCATTATTATATCATATAAGTCATTTATATTCATCAAATTCATTTTCATTACCATCCAATTAATATTAAAATTAAAATCAAGTCACGTTACATCGTAGAGGTATTAGTCCACACGTACCCATGAGCGACATTATTAATACCAAAAGGATTGTATATTAAAATGTATTATAGGATATTATCATTATAGAAATATATTTATTTCATAAATATAATATATAATTATTATATACATTATAATATCCATCTATAAATCATGGTGGATAAAAATTATCTATATCACTGTGTGGGAATGTCAAGTCATACGAATGCACAAACGATACTTTCACTTTCCAATTGATTTGAATGAAAGTGTATAATGGTGATTTGATAATCATAATTTAATTTAATTACATTTATAATACTATATTTATTCTATTATTAATGATAAAATATATTAATATGTTGGAAAATAAAATTAATAAAGGAAGTGATCGGTTAAGGTGATTACCTCTTCTTTTAAAGACTCTTTTATAGTTCCCCAAAAGAAATATAGGGTTGGTATTTGGGGTATAACATTACCTCTATAATGTTCATATGTAAGAGGAGAACCAGAATACACATATATAATCTAATATGGAAGTTTTAATGTGGGGTGACTAAGTGATAGTAGGGTTCCCATTTTTAGTTTACCGAAGGGGAAATCATTGAATTGATTAAAATATTAAATTATTATAAGTTAATTTTGTTGTGTAAATGGATAGAATTTGATAATATTATAATATATGATTCATATTTTTAGAAATTATCTCATTAAATAAAATTCATGATAGTTTATATCAAATATTGAACTTTATCATTTAGATTTAACCCTCAATAACCCTTTTGAGAATTGGAGTAATATAAAAGCTTGCATCCCATTAAGGGTTAACAATTTTACTGTAAGATTAAAAACTAGCAATAAAGGGATCATTGATTATTTATGAAACCATATCAATTTAATTTTTCCTAATCTATCAGTTTTATGAATTTTATATCTTGAAAAAATATTTTCTTTTTAAATATAATTAATTTCATTTTTAACACTATTAATTTTTTAATAGTTTAATTAAATAAAGATGAAGTGAAAATTAGATTATAACTATTTTAAAACACCCTGATATTATATATATATATATATATATATAATTCATTGGAAATATTAGCTACATTAAATTGTATCAATATTTATAATTTTAAATTAATTTTTTATTTAATAGGAATTTAATGCATATATGCAACAAAAGAAATTAAGGAAATTATTTAATTAAATAAAATGGAAAATGAAATTATTTCTTGAAAATATCTCAATTAATCTCAAAATACATAATTTTATTGATTTATATCCTTTTTTATTTATGTGAACACATAAGTGATATATAAAACAAAGAGAATGGCATTTCGTGACTTTTTTTATTTAAATATTATATTGGTCACTTTCAGGAAATAGTGTACATTAAACCATTAAATATTAAGCCCGATATGATAAGGTCTAAATTAAATTTATTTATTAATAATTTATATTAAATGTATATAGAATTATCATTTATTTTTAACTACGATTTACTAGATTTACACTTCACTGAGGTGATAAATTTTACCACATTAACTATTCATGTTAACCAAAATTAAAAGGGGCTGATTTTTGAAATTTGAACAACCTGATTATAAATATTTAATTCATTTTATATAATTAAATGACTTTAAATTATAGAAACTAATATTTAATTAACTTCAAAAAATGAGATTAAATCATTCATATAGAAAAATACATTTTTAGTATAATGTGTATTGATTATTGTTTTATTCATATTAAAAAAATATTATATGATTGTTAAAAAATTTGATTAAATATATAGTAAATAAATTATATTAAAATTGTTCACAAATATTTATCTATTTAATTTATTGGGATAAAATTCATTTTAAAAATAAAATAATATTTTTTATAGAAACATATCCTTTATTTTTAAAAGAATTGTTGGTTTTCATTTATAAATAATTAAAGAATAATGGAATGATTCTATAATTTTTTAAACCATAAATTTTTATAATTTAGTTAGTCTAATTCATACATTCTAATATAATTTATAGGTAATAATAAAATGTTAATATTTTGTAGTAGTTATTCTATACTCTTAGTTGTGTGAAACACAAGTGGTATAAGAACAAAATAAAATTGGATAAAATATTTCATAATATCTCGGGGTGATACAATATGTATAGGTATCAAATTTGTATATATTTCATCATGATGGTGGGAATATTTACAAAGATAAATAGGGTGTATATATATATTAAGGTTCATATCTTTGTAATTAGAAAAATGGTCTTGAAACATGAAATGATTTGGCTTGTTACGGCATCTAAAATAATAAATGATTATATTAAAACAATGAACCTGAATTGGAATATTGAGTTATTTATTTAAGAATGAAAACCCCATCTTCTGGTAGTCCCCTTGGTTATAAAATTGGTATGGCTGTTGAATGGGGGAATGTATGTGAGGCTCAGTTTGTATGGGGGTATGTGTATATTTTTTATATCATGGAATGGAAAACGGGGCTACCCTTAAAAGTGAGTTCAAGGTTGAGAATGTGAATGGTTATTTTAGTGAAAAATTAATGATATGTCTGTATGTGATAGATCGATAAAATTCACCTCTATTTTTATATTGTGGGAAACTTTGGTTGTTAGGAGGGAGATCTTGGTACACATGTTTCACTATTTTAGTATTACACACTGACTAGTGGCCTTGAGATATAATTGTCATAATAATCTGATATTACCCTTAGTTGAACCATTGAGGGTGATACCGAGTGTTGAGGATGAGTGATTATTGGTATCTGGTGCTGAAGTATATTTACTATGAGAATGTTTATTTCTATATAATAGACTATCCCAACTATCTTCGATATTCACATGATAATAACTATACATGTATTGTACTATCCTAAATTACGTGGAACATTTATAAATTATTTTCTGTTTCTTTTCAATCCTACAAAAACATTTACCTTATCTCGTTAATGATTTTATAAATGGATTGATGGAAACTATTCCAATATTTTAAATTGTCTTAAATATAACATGTGAAATGATTTTCCAAAAGTGTCAGTATAATATTTGTTTTAAAAGAAAGGGAAAAAATAATTTTCACAAATTTTTTTCAAACTATAAAGAAATTGTTATATATTTAATGGTAATGTATCTTATGTGGTTTACATTTTAATATTCCTGCTAGGAATCTTGGGGATTATTTCTACATTATCATTTTTAATTACATGTTTCTCCTTATATATTCCTACTCATCAGGTGTTGTAGTTCTCTTGGTATTATGGTGACTTACCTAGTCACATGGTGGTATGCTTGTAGTTTAGAATTATGTTAGTTCCATTTTTCACATTTTACACTTAGGACATTTCTATCAATAAATATATGATTTGAAACTATTGTTGTTAGTGGATGAAAAGAACACATTGCACAAGTATCTTTTTCTTATAGGAGAAGAAGATCGTGTGGTGAGAGAGGTTTTTTGTGCTCATACTTTTAACTACATTCATACTTTAGTTGTCTAATTTATGTTTCCTATATTTATATTTATGGTGTAGACATATGTCGTACGGATGGTTCATGGTGAAATTTTAATAAATTACTACTTCTCAATTACATAATTATTTACTAGGAAAAACGGTTACCAAGTTGTGATATGTCGATTCCCAAAAACTTCTGTTAGCCTGTGTGGATCATGATATCCACTCGGGTCATATCCTAGACTAATTTAGGCGTTCAATGGAGGTAGTACATAGGTTGGTTCTTGAAAATTTGTATCATAAGCTCACATTAGAGACACAAAAACACACTAAATACAATATTTGTAAAAAACATAATAATTATATTAAATTTATAAAGAGTTCGCAACATAAAAAGGGATGCTACATCCTTAGCCTGCTCTAGAAAAACCCATGATCATGAAATTCATAAGAACCATATTTTTTATTAAAAGTAATTAATTATTATAAATTAACCCATGAAACATAATTTTCTCTTCAATTCTACAATGTTAACTCTTAAAAAATATATGGGATCTGAATTTTAACATGTCTATATTCTTCATGAATCATAGACCCCCCATCATATTTTTTCATATAACTCTCTTCTTCTTCCTCTTCTTCCCAATATTCCTCAACTTATTCTATATTTTTAACATACATAGTAAAATATTATCCATTCTTCGTTATTATAAAAAAACCAATATTCCATAATTATTTTAGGTGATAACTTTAACACCAACCATTCTCCATCCTTTTCTAGTTTTCATATCTATCCATGCCTTTTACCCATCATTATATTTGATTAATGGGATTGAAGAAATTTGTTTGATTCGACCATGCCAAATCAAGTGATGTAATTAAACCTTATTTAAATTCATTATTTTCTAACTTCATGATTTAATTTTTACCATTAAATCATAACATACATGTTTTTCTCGATCCTCATAAAACTACGTATCCAATTAAAACATTAGAAAATTCACTATTATGTGAACATCATATTCTCTAATTCCATATAAGAAATAAATTTTCATTTAATGACCCAGAATTTACATGTAATTTTTCTTAAATATATAGTAATTTTAAGGGTCATCAAAAATTTACGGCGTGTGATTTTGAGGCCCGGAATGACCGGAATGAATTTATGAACATTTTTTCTGGTACGTTCAGTAAACATATGAGTGAGTTTCTCTATCTTTTGAACTAGTGCTCAAAATGGAAATCTGAGGCCATCATTCAACTCGCAACGCCAATATTCGCTTAAGGATACTTTCACCTTGCTGGCATATGGATGGGGGAGAAAGTTAGTTTTTGGGTTTCTCATGGAAATAATAAAATAAAATAAACATCATTTTATTTTATTTTGTACTAACCACCCACCGTGTGGATATTCAAGGGTGGGGTCTGCCGGAACTAAACCTCTTCTTCTTGATTTATTCTGGTGGGGACCACCCGACCCCTTATTAATGGGAGGATAAGAGAACCTCTCAACCCCCCCCCCCCCCCACATAAATGTGGGGGAGCCTCTTCAACACCTGCAAAATTTTTAATTGTGCCGACGCACCTTATTAATTGTTCCAACATAGTTAATTGGCTTTCCCCCTTTTTAAATTATGTAACAATTTCGTTGGAATTTATGAATGTTCTTAATTAATGAACTCTCATAAATTCCATGATCGTTACCTAACTTCCACGCCTCTCTTATATATAGGAATCATGGGAGGAGGATTTTTTATGACACCACCAAGCGATGAATCACTGGTAAAATGAAGCGACAAACAACTCTTGGAGGATTACTCTCTCAATGAAGAATGTTTCCTCCGCAAAGAACACCAGCAAGGAATGTCTTCATCTTCTTCCTCGGAAACACCTTGCGGAGGCAACTGATGTGGGACATCTTCGATGACCGACCTTCCCTCCTCATCGTCGTCAATGAACAATATGAGGTAGGGTTTTTTCTGAATGATTTTCTATAACCATGTTCTTTGATTATAGAACAAGGAATGCAGATCAACTTTATAATTAATTTATCCACATATGATTCCTTTTGCGGGTTTTGGCATTAATCATTGCGGGAGGATTTTGATGTTCTTCTTTCATGTGAACCGCATGCAATCGCTCTAATGCGGAGAGTGCGAGCCAAACTAACATCGATCGTCCACTCCGTAACCCTTGTGATGATTTGCAGAGTTCTTCGATACACAAGAAAGTGACAAAGGTGATAAAGGCGATGAAGGAAAAAACACTGCCACCCACGAACTCCACAACCCGCACCACCCTCGCGGAATCCCGCACCACCACCGGACTAACCGTCCCCACACCACCTTCGTGTCGCCTTGGATGAACCACCCCCATGGTCTCCGCCCTTTCAGTCTAGCTGCCCGATGCCAGGGCGAGCCGCCCCTGGCCGCGCAATCTTCCGGCCAAACTGGCCTCAGCCTCCCTGTAGTGACACCCCGGTTGCGCCACCCGCCAGTTGTGCCGCACCACAGTCATGCCACACCCCGGCTGAATCGGCCCCCAGCCGCCCGACCGAGCCACCCTAGCCGCACCATCCGTCGGCCCCGACCACCCCGTTTATCGACCGAACCGGCCTCTGTTGCACCACCCTGCCCTCCTGCACATGCTGCGCCCTCTTGTCCCTTCGGGCCGAACCGGGCCCCCACCTTGGACCAAGCTACCCTCGTGCCGTCCCGCAGTCGGTCCACGCCTACTCGGGACTCTACTGTCCCTTACAGCCTGCTGGGTTGGGCCCAACAGGCCGGGCCTAATCCTATGGGTTGGCCCACCCAATGGGCTGGGAAAGACCCAATGGGTCAGGCCGGGTTAACCCAAACCGGGTTGGCCTAGACTGGGTCGGCCTAGGTCGGTCCGACTGGGTCGTTCCGAACCCAGGCCCACTACAACCCTTTACATGCATTGGGCCATATCATTGGCACAGAACATCCCTTTGATGAACCTTTAGCGACACTGGTAACCTTTGAGCATTATGGTCCCTTTGAGTATACCACACTATAGTTTGGGGTATAATTGAGATACGGTAAGGATGGATCGTGCAAAAATCCAACCGGGACCCCATGATTAATAGGTTAATCACTAAAAGACCAGGCATCTGATTGATGCACCGTCTATTGCGTTGAGACCCCTATGACATCGAGGGACATTGAGATACTTCTTTGTGGGACTTCATGACAGTTGGATTATCGACTAGTAGCTCGTGGAGTGGATCCTCCCGAATACGGGTTAGCATAGTACGGAGACCTAGTAGCTGGTTGAGACCAGAAGGCTGATGATCGCTTGACTCGTAGTGACTCTACTAGCCCATTGGGTAGTGCCTTGGTGTAGCAGCAGACCCAATGGTGGAGGAGCACACTTGGTGACGTGGCAGACCCATGTTACTCAATAGGAGGAGTACCTCAACAAGCTTCGAGGGGGAGAGCGCTTGGGGACGCAGCATACCCATGGTGGGGAGAACCTCTGTGTGATGCAACAGACCCACAGTACTCAATAGGAGGAGTACCTTAGAAATCCAAGGATAGTGGAAAGTGCGCTTAGGTTCGTGGTAGACCCACTGTTCTCGATCGAGTAGAATTTATCCTGCAGTCGAGGATTAAATAATGTTAATAAAAATCCTAGTTGAGATGATTTAGTTTTTTCTGTGATTCCCTCATGATTGAGATGGATTTCATAATAACATAGTTATAAGTATGATCATATACCTATGTAGGGTAATCTATTTATTTCATAAATTGTGGTTTATCCTTGTTGTATTTTTTGAGACCAAGAGGGTATCAACGTCCCAACTATGTATCAATATACTCACCCTTGCACAAGATATGCCCACACTTCATTGTGTTTGATGTAGACAACAGACATCACTGACGGAGGCTGAGAGTACCAGGACTGGATGGTACCTGGAGGTGTACCATATGGAATGTCAGTAACCAGAGGATACAGATAGACGTGGAGTGCTGAGGATGAAATCTATACCTACCATTTAGGTAGGAACCACAGAGGATGATCTGGTAGCTGTATTATCTCTTTATTCAGTTGTATTTCATTTTAGTTGTACTTGTACCTTCACTGTTGATCTTGTATTCTAGCCCTTCTAAATTCACCACTCTTTTGTAATATAATTTAAATGGTGTTTCGTCCAGATGTGTGTTTTCTTGTGTGTGTGTTTACAGGTTATAAATGCAATGCCTTCCCTGTTTTATGGAATTACGCCTTTGGTGCTAGTCACCAGCCCTTGGACTATTGATGGCGGGCTTGGGGTAGTCACGGCTTGGGCCCCGGGGGACAGGTCATGATAAATTAGAATTAGAGGAGTTGGTTCTACCACAGAACATAAGACTGTAATATTTTCGGTTAATCTATAGTGTTAGGTGTATTGAGTGTGGTTTCCATTTCAGGGAGTCTAGTGTTGGTGAGGCAGCCGACGTATCCATACACCAGGACCCTGACTTCTGATTTTCAACTCAGTGCACAGAAACACTGGTTGTGTGTGTGTTTTTAAAATTTTTCTTTTAAGTCATCTAATCCAGCTCTGCTCACTAGGTATAACATTTTAACCATAGATAACCTCTTTCTTTTCAGGAAGCCTCCACATAGACATCCAGATATTGTTCTGAGAGTTGTACGCCCTGATAGCCCACCGAGTGATGAGGCCTTAGTACAAGGACCTTTACCAGTGGAGGCACAAGCAGTACCACTCCCCGTTGGGCCAATGATTCCACCAGCCCCAACAACAGACGGTGCAAGCTTCTTGAGCACGTTGCATGAGTTCCTGCACCCCAGGCCACCCATGTTTAGGGGAGAGATGGACCCACAAGCGGATGAGAATTTTCTGAAGGCTGTAGTGAGAGTCTTTCGACTGGTAGGGACACCAACATATCTCACGGTGATTCTTCCTGCCATCCTTCTATAAGAACCAGTTGGAAGATGGTGGAGCTTGATTCTCCAGTTCCATGAAGAGATGATGCTTCTCTCGGAAGACTTCAAGAGCCTTTTTGGGGCAGAGTTTATTCTAGCAACTCTTTCCACGGTGCGCATTCAGGGGAAACCACATATATAGCAGGGCAGCATGATTGTAGCTCAGTACTCAACAAGTTTCATAGACCTCTCATGCTACTCCTCCAATATGATGCAGGACCCATTCTTCTAGGCATGTACCTTCGATTAGGGACTCCAGGAGAAGATTGGGGCTTCAGTGATCTCACTCAACATCCCGACGCAGGTGGGGGATTAAGAGAGAGCCCTCCTAGTGGAGAGTTTCCTTGCTAAGCAGTCTCTATAATTGAGATCCACCACCAGTTGACATTTAAAGGAGTCTTCTATAGCTGGAAGCAAACAGATGTTGTAGAGGTCTAAGAGGACCAGACCTACAGGTGGACGACTGCATGATTCAGATTCGGTTGTGCGGGGAACCCGAGGTAGAGACAGACATGCCAAGAGTGGGCAGTGTTACTCATGTAGTATGCATGGTCACATGGATTGAGACTATCCAACCAGTCGTTCGGATTATCAGTAGACGGTTGAAGGACTACCCAGGCAGAGACATAGATTCGATTGAGGCGGTCTGTAGGGAGCAGGTGGACGTGGCAGAGAATCTAGTCGTGCAGCTGGTCGTGGATGACGTTTTCTTATATTATTACCACCACAACCAATAGTTCCAAAATGATTTCATGGAGCAATTGGATAGGGGAGAGCTCAGCTCCAGGCTATAGAGGCATATGATCATGGTGCTTCGAAGATGATCTGAGGTATGATATGCATCTACTCCACCTTAGTTGTAGTACTTATAGACACAGGATCCAGTCACTCATTTATTACCACTACCCTCATTTGGAGCATAGATATTTAAATATAGTCATTGGATCAATCCTTACAGCTATAGATTCTTACGGGACCAGATTAGACGTTTACGCATTGGTGCCGACAGTTTGATATAACTCTAGGAGGTGAGAGCTTCGGCTGGGATCTCCTAGTAGCGGTGTTGAGGCCTTACGACGCCATCTTGGGTATGGACTGCTTATCTACAATCCATGATCAAATTGACTATATTAGGCGAAAAGTGATGTGTGTCTGCATGGATGGGACCAGGTTTACCTTCACCAGCGAGAAGGGAACCTATGTAGCGCAGGATAGACTTACCCAGAAGAGGGTATAGCCGATTACTCATCAATTGGATAGCTTTACCCTCAGAGCTATTGATCTGGAGAGTCTAAGTTATCATGTAGTGCTGTACCATTACATGGTTGTTTTCCCTGATGATAACCCAGCTCTACCTTCTCACAGAGAGGTGGACATTTATATAGACTTATACCCCGGGACGACATCGGTATCTACACGAGCCTATCGAATGCCTCCCGTGGAGCTTTGAGAGCAGCTGATACAACTATAGGACTTTTAGGTTAAGGGGTTCATCTGGCCCAGTGTTTCACCTTGGGCACCCCGATTCGATTCTCTATCAAGGCAGATGGGATCTTGAGGCTTTGTGTCGATTATCGGCCCCTGAACCAGGTGACCGTGAAGAAGAAGTACACACTCACAATGACTAACGACCTCTTTGATCGGCTTAAGGGGGCATAGTGGTTGTAAAAGTTAGTCCTCAGTTCAGGATATCACCATCTCATAGTTTTATACGAGGATGTACAGAAGATGGATTTTAGATACCGGTACGACCACTACGAGTTCCTTGTTATTGCTATCGGCATAACCAATGCTCCAACAGTATTCATGGGACTCATGAATAGGGTATATCAGCCTTACCTTGACCGCTTTGTAATAGTCTTTATCAAATACATTATGATCTAGTTGACTACTGAGGACGAGCATGCCTACCATTTCCTAGTAGTACTGGACACACTCTGAGAGCACTAGATTTATGGTAAGCTCTCAAATTTTCAGTTCTGGATCCGAGAGGTTCACTTTCTGGGACATGTCATATCAGAGGCATGAGTTGTATTGTATCTAGTGAAGATTGAGGCGGTATATTCTTGGGAACCACCCAGGAGTGTGACGGAAGTATAGAGTTTCCTGGGTTTGGATGGATACTACCGGAGGTTTGTACTAGATTTCTCCAGAGTTACAGAACCAATATCAGCCTTGATAAAGAAGGGGAAAGCCTTTCTGTGGATAGATTGATTCCATCAGAGCTTTCAAGAGATGAGGGAGAGGCTGACTAGTGCCCCCATCTTGAGGATCCTATAGAAAGGCGTATGGTACATAGTCTACTGCGACACATCAGGGACTACAATAGGATTTGTCCTCATGCAAGAGTGATCAGTGATTGCATATGATTCTCAATAGTTGAGACAACATGAGAATAGCTATGATACCCATGTCCTAGAGTTAGTAGTAGTGGTCTTCTCATTGATGATATGGTGGCACTATTTGATGGGTGAGCGTTTTATCATGTACTCTGATCACAGGAGTCTTAGGTAAATCTTATCTCAGAAGGACTTGAACCTGAGATATCGAAGTTAACTTGAGTTCCTACAGGGCTATGACTTCAAGATAGTATATACTCTTGGGAAGGGAACTTTTTTGTTGATGCACTCAGCAGTAGATCGGGTATACATCTACTAGGCGAGGTGATAGAGCATCAGGATTCTTTACAGATATCCTTTGTGGATAGAGATGGAGCAGCCTTCCTTCAGTCTCATACAGTCACTTCCCCACTTCATCAGTGAGTCAGGGAGGCGTAACATGGGGATACTGACTATGAGACATGAAATGATCAGATATCCATAGGGTAGGCACCTGATGTATTTTTTGATGGTGGAGAGCATGACATCCTCTTTAGAGGACGCACCATTGTACCAGTGTCACTTCAGAATGAAGTGTTTAAGGAGTTCCACACATCCCCTCTAGCGGTACATCCAAGAGTGGCAAATATTTACCAAGACCTTTGATGATAGCACTGGTGTTCGGGAATAAAGAAATTAGTTTCAGAGTATCTCTCTCGATGCCTCACTTTTCAACAAGTGAAGGGAGAGCATTGGGTAGCGGCAGGCTTGGGAAAACCATAAGAGGTCTCAAAGTGGAAGTGGGATGGGATATCCATAGACTTCGTGATGGGTCGTCCACATAAATCCAAGGGACATGACTTGGTTTGGCTTATCATTGACTGAATCACCAAGTCATCCCACTTCCTACCAATCAGAGAGAAGGGTTCAGTAGAGAGCTTGGGATGCCTCTATGTTCATGAGATTGTGCGGCTACATAGAGTACCTTCAAAGATTGTCTCCGATCATGAAAAACGTTTTACTTCCCAGCTATTGAAGGGGATGTAAGAGGCTCTCAGGACAAAACTTAATTTGATCACCACCTTCCATCCTTAAACGGATAGTCAGACTAAGTGGACCATTCAGACCCTCAAGGACATGTTTTGTGCTTGTGTCCTCAAATTCGGTCACAACTGGGAGGATCAATTACCATTGGTGGATTTTGCATACATCAACAACTATCACTCCACCATTGGGATGGAACCTTTTGAGGCATTGTATTAGAGACCTTTCATATCCCCATTGTGATGTACAAACCCATGGGAGTCACCACTCATGGGACTAGAGATGGTACGGGCTACCACGGAGAAGGTGCAGATCATCCAGGAGGAGATGAAGTCAACACAAAGTAGGCATAAGTTGTATGCGGATAGGAGAAGAAGACCTCTAGAGTTTGAGGATAGCGACCACGTCTTTCTACAGGTCTCATCTCAACGTGGTTTATGGAGATTTGTTCAAGATAGCACGTTATCTTCATGGTTCATCAGACCTTTTCAGGTCCCCAGTAGAGTTGGCGATGTGGAATACTGCTTAGCTCTTCCACCACAGTTACACCAGTTGCATGACATCTTCCACGTATCCTAGCTGAGGAGATATTTGCATGACCCTTCTCACATCATCGACCATGGTGAGCTGGACATCGACAGTGGGATGAATTGTATAGAGGTTCCAGTATAGATAGAAGATATATAGAAGTGGGTCCTTCATGGATGAATGATAACATTGGTACATGTTCACTTGCAGCACGTGAACCTCCAAGAATTCACATGGGAGCGGGAGGCTCAGATGCGTGCTCAGTACCACCACTTGTTCCAATAGATTGAGTTGTGTCTTAAGGGGACGTAAAGACAGAGGTTATGAGAATATAAAGACCCATAATTTCCATGTATTTTTTTAATTATATGTGAATTTTACGAGTCCACAAAAATTTACGGTGCGTGATTCCAAGGATCGGAGTGCCTAGAATGGATTTCGAAACATTATTTTGGGTACGTTCAGTAAATGTATGAGGTTGTTATTCAAATTTATTAATTGGTTCTTGGAATTGAAATCCAAGGGCACCGTTGAACTTACATAGCTTGTGTTCAATTAAGGATAATTTCAACTCAACATTATATGGATGAGAGCGAAAGTTGGTTTTTTGGTTTTTTCATGGAAATAATAAAAGAAAATAAAATTCATTGTATTTTAATTTGTTGTAACCACCCACCATGTAGATGTTCAGGGGTGGGGTCTGCTGGGACTAAACCTCCTCATCTTGATTTATTATGATGGGGACCACCCAACCCCCTATTAATTGGAGGTGAGGAAAACCTCTCAACCCCCCCTCATAAATGTGGGTGGTGCCACTTCAACACCTCCAAAATTTTTAATTGTCCCAATGCACCTTATTAATTTTTCCAAATTAGTTTATTGGATTTCCCCCTTTTTAAATTACGTAACAGCGTTGTTGAAATTTAAGAAGGTTCCTAGTAAATGAACAGTCATAAATTCTAGGATTGTTACCTACCTTCGCCCCCTCTCCTATATATAGGGAGCTTGGGAGGAGGATTTGGGACGACGTCCCCAAGCGATAAAGTGATGATAAAGTGACGCGACACCCATCTCTGGGAGGATTACGCTCTCTATGAAGAACACTTCCTCCATGAGGAACACCGGTGTGGAACTTCTTCGCCTTCTTCCTGGGAAGCACCATGCAGAAGCAAATGACATGGGATGTCTTCAATGACCGACCGTCCCTCCTAATCATCATTAATGAACAATACAAGTTAGGGATTTTTTTGTGAATGATTTTTTATATCCATGTTCCTCACTTATAGAACAAGGAATGTGGATCAACTTCCTAACTACTTGATCTGCATATGGTTGCTTTTGTTGGTTTTGGTATTAATCATTGTGGGAGGATTTTGATTTTCTTCATTCTTGTGAACCACTTGAAACAGATCTAATGCGGAGATTTCGGGCCAAATTAACATGGCCCATCACCTTCGTATCCCTCGTGTTGATTTGCCGAGTTCTTCAAAATGGGGGAAGGCAACGAAGGTGAAGATGGTGACGAAGGAAATGTCACCACCAACCGTAGACATTGCAACCTATACCACCCATGCGGCCTCCCACGCTTCCATCGACCTAAGGATCCCCGAACCCCCACTCAGGGTTCCCCGACCAAAATGGTATCGCCCCCTCATAGTACCCTGATCGAACCTCCCCCGTGGTCTCTGCCCTTCCGGTCGGGCCACCCCGGGCTGGGTTGTACCACCCTCGCTACAAAAACTTGATATTTTATGAGAATTATTCATTTTAATTTCATTGATGCCTTTTTTTGTATGCTACACCAAGTTTATCTTGCGCTATACGCAACACCGTATTAACTTGCAGTATACACTACACTATTCTTGGATTGTGTTACACTCAATTTCATGTTCGTTTGATAGTATTCATTATTTGAAACATTGAGTGTATATATATATATTCAATATATAAATGAAATATGGTTGTATTCTGTTATATGAGACAGCAAAGGAGTCATTCACAACACGCAACCCTGACTTGGCTTGCATTACACGCAATCGTGACCTTCCTCGATAGCCTCGGTTGTACGCAGTACAAGGTTTCACTAAACAATGATATATGGTTATAATATTATTATGAACTAGCCATTATAAATAGTATCAACTAAATTTTTAATTTTAAAAAATTATTATTCATCTTCCACATTTTCTAGAACATGGTATGAGAGCAAAATAATTTTTTCGTGTAAAATAAGTATTTTTAAAAAATTGCATTTTTTCCACTGTTTGATGGTGCACACACATTAAATCTAGTTTTTGATGGGTTTGTAAGTTTAATTTTAAAAAATAAAATTTTTCTTTGGAATAAGGATATAAAAATTTATTTTGGATAAATTTTTCATATTATTCTGATAACTTTCATATTTTAATGAATAGTCAAAACACGCTATATTTCAATTAAAACAACTTTTTTCCTCACAATAATTCATATGGTTCGATTATATTTTTAATTGGTTTTAAATTGTAATTAGAATATATATTTACCATTTAATCCAATGTTTGTCATTGGAATTAATTTCACTTTGAAATTGGACATAAACAAGTGTCGATCTTTTGATAGTTATTATTTCTGTAATTAGAATATATATTTACCATTTAATCCAATGTTGGTCATTGTAATTAATTTCACTTTGAAAATGGACATAAACAAGTGTCGATCTTTTGATAGTTATTATTTCTTAAAAACACGGTATTTGTTTTGATAACAGGAATTAATATTTAAATTAATTAATGCCTCATATATGTTTTGAATATGGAAAAATATATATCATTTTTGAATTCACAATATCATATATATCTTAGACTGAATATTTTTTATGTTTCTGAAAAAAATTCAATTTTTTGATGAATAGTGAAACCACTTAGTGGTGGTTAAAAAAACTGACTCCTTCATTTAAATGAAATTTTACCACTTATGTGAAATGAATTTCAAAAATCCGACATACATGGTTGTTATCAAGATGTAAAATGTGGTTCAATAAGATGAAAATAATTTTTAGTGAATAGTAACTTTTGACTTTTATTTACCATAGTTAAAGATAAATAGGGAAATTCAAGGTTAAAAGAATATTATAATAATTAAAAATTACCTTAACACTTGTCCTAACCTTATTGTATGAGTAGTGGCCGACCATGAGCATCCATGGGTCGATATTGAGGACCCCCATTAAGCCACTTGGTAGTGATAATGACAATTTGGATTAATTAATTTAATGTAAAGACAGAATTGACATTAACAAAAATCTTTTAGTAATTAATTTTTATAAGGTGTTATATAAATTATATTTTTGACTACAAATATTCAATGGAAATATAAAAAGGATTCCTACATGATGGTATTTTTTTATAATTTTTAGACATCAAATAAATTAAATTATACCTGACACAATTATAATGCAGTATTTACCTCATTTATAAATGATTTAAATAAATATGATTATAATGATTAAAATATTATCCAAAACATGTCCAATTCTGATTGGATGATATTATTTCGACCATAAGTCATCTTTACTTCATCTTTAAGTAATTTTGGATCTTTTTAAACTGAATATAAGTTTTCAATAAAATAATATTTTCACACTTTCCAAAGGTGCCCTCTCCACCATTATAAAAGGGAACCTCCTCCCTCTCCACTTTACACAACATTGAGCCTTCAATCTCATCAAACCCATGCAAATTTCCCTTTTCAACATCCCTGGAAACATTATATAGGTTTTGGCCTCTTCAAAAGGCCAACACTAGTGCCTTAAGAGGAAGCCTACTAATGGTGTGTCGAAGAAGAGGTAATATCTTCTACTGATTCTTTCAGGTTTCTTTCTTCTTCAACTTATTCTTCATTAGTTATTTCAATGTAAAGTAATACAACCAATATCAATAATATACTGATATGATATTATAAATATAAATCAACCCCATTTCATTTTCTATCCATCCTACAGAATAGGAAATCATCGCGCATGCGTACGTATGGAATATCGTCTCCACGCCGTGGTGTAATCTGTTTTTCGACCACCACCTTTCTTGGATGGGTATCATGGTGTAAATAATTACAATGTAAAGTTATTATAACATAATAATTATTTTGATATATTATATCATCCACTCCAATTCAATTCAATAATTATGGGATTGATATTATTGTGCGTGCGTACGTACGGATTACCGTCTCCACGACACGATGAGATTCATTCTCCATGTTAACCACTCAATAATGATTATAAAGTATATATAATGAATAATAATTAAAAATATGACATTATAAATCTACTGTATTTATGTATATATATATATATACATATTTCATCTACTTACTTCTATTCAAGTCAATAAGTAAAGGAAAATAGAATTCATGCGTACGGCCTGCCGTCTCCATGAACGGTCTATTTCATTTCATTTCTCAATCTATTATATATAAATATATACTGAATATATATGATATATTAATAATTATTTATATTCTGGAATTAATTAAATCATGATATAAGTAAAAATAATATCATGAACAACAAGTCGAAACACGGACAATAAATGAAACGATTTTACCCAAAACGCTACTTTAACCTGAATGTACCAAATAAAGGGTAATATAAAGTCATAAGTGAACCATATATGATATCATAACAATTAATATGATTCTTTAATAATTCAATGACATTATTTAAAGTATTATAAAGGAGGATCAGATACATACGAAACATATCAGACATAAGGTAAGGGATAATTTTCCAATCTTCTTTTTATCTGAGATTGTTTATTCGTAAGTATTTACTGGGGTTATATTTATCATACATGTCCATATTTACTAAAAAAGTTTCCATGTATGTTTAAATTCCTTTTACCTTTTTTTTTACTTTAACTACATGGTATGTAATGAAATCTTTCTTTTGTTTACCATATGAGGTACTTTTTGTTTTTTCCGACAAATGTACGAGGAGAATGTTTTTTTACCTTATACGGCATGAACTGCTTTTTTATGGTTTCCTAAAGCCTTATATTCATAATGATTCCTCCACAATATTTCATTATTATTTTCATAAAAATCATTTTCTTTTAAAATTTCATGGAATTTTTTGAAAAGAAAATGATTTTGAAAAAGAAAAGATATTTTACTCAAAAATTCATTTCAAGTGTTTTATCAAAACTATTTTCCATCTAAGATGAAATTATTTGGTATGATTTATGTTTCAAGTATAATGTATCTATTATTTACATGGTTTTATACTTCTTGTGATGAAATGATATCCAGTTTTTATATGGATTACGTTATGATGGCAGGATGTTTATGAAACCCATTTTATTCTTTGGGTTATAATGAATGATGTATGATTGTTTTGTGGCACAAGTAAGAATGATTTCAATATGAGATGTGTGGGACCTATATCTCCCTCCAATTCATTGGGTAAAGTTTTATATCTCATGATATAGACATGTTTGTAATGGTATGTTAATCTAGTACAGTGTTACAAGATTGGAACAAGGAGTGAACTCGATACAGAAAGGGGCTTTGTCCACTAAGATGGTATGGGCAGAAATTCCTTGGATACTATGGATATCATATCATGTGCTTAATGGTTTTCCACAATTACATGTTTTATTCCCATGTTAGTTTTCATTATTTATGTTCCATTATGATAAATTCTTTGCGTACATACAAGATTTATGTCTTTGCTCAAGATTTTGATGTTTAGATTTTATGTTCAAGTTTTTGCATTGAAATTTTTATGGATTGTTCTCTATCATTACCCTTACTGGGAATTTGATCTCACCATTTTTATGTTTTCTTTTCTCCAGGATATAAAGAAAGGTTTTAGTTAAGAAAACAAAAATGGAATATCTTTATTGGTGATGTTTATGATCTTTCACTTAGATTATAAGATTATATTCAATGTTTCCCAAGACACTAAACTATTGCAGTCCTTTGGTGTTTCTTTTTGTTATGTATTAAGTATTACTCAAAAGTAATGTAATTTCTATGTACGCCACGCTTTGGGTCTCTACAGTTGGTATTAGAGGAAAGGTTTAGTCAACCTTTGTAAACTAGGATGCAAGAACTTTAGTGAGATCCTTAGAGATATTTCTAAGGTATGTCTATGGATGTCCTTATTATTTAATATAACTATAGGTTATAGTCCTAGATTTATGTTGATGATAATTAATAACCTAGGGTTAACCTAAGGTGTCATGGATTAATGAATGTGTGATATGTTAGGCATCCCAAAAGTAACTTTTTATGATTATGTGGTTCCTCGTTATTTTAACTGTTTGTTACACCATGGTTTTTGGTTTTAGTAAATGGAGGGAAACAGAATTAATTGGGTCAACATTGAATCCAATGGAAAAATTGGTGACTATGAGCAAAGAAATTGCAGAATTCTTAGAAAGAAAGATTTTGTGATTTTATCGAATCAGTCATCATGATATATGATTCACAAGGTGAAATTTAGTGGTATTCCCAATTCATCAAATAAGAAAAAGAAAGACTTGTATGCATGTTCGCATGTTGAGGAGCATAGAGTAAGGAATATTGGGATTTATATAGAAGGGAAGAATGACCTTGATGAATACATAAAAATGAGGGGAATATGTTATCTTTGTGGAGAGAAGGGTCATAGAGTGAAAAACTGTTATGGAGTTCAATGTCTTATCTATGGAGAACATGGGCATTACCCAACTCAATGCCCTGACCTAAGAGGTTACATCTAAATCAAGGAAGGACTTATTACATGACAATCATTGAAGAGGATTATTTTAAGTGTTTATGTATTGATATTCAGTAATAATGTTGTTGAGGTACTTTTATGGTATATTGGAATACGTATATGTTGATCCATTGTGGTTTTCCATAAGAATATGGACTTGGTTGTAAAGACTCTAAAATTTCATGGAATTTTTTTTAAAATACTTCTGAATTTTACGAGTCTGTGGCTTCTGACAGCACTTGATTCCGAGGCCCGGTGTGCCCGGAATCAATTATCGAAATTTAGCTCGGGTACGTTCAGTGAACGGACAAACGGGTTTTTCTAACTTTTGAACCGGTGCTCGGAATTAAAATATGATGGAACCAATGAACTCACAGTGCTATTAATTGATTAAGGGGACACTTACCGTAGTTTCATTCACAAAATGAGAGAAGTTAATTTTTTGGGGGTTTGTATAAGAAATAAATAAAAATTATCGGAACAATTTTTATTAATAAAGGTGGTTACTCCCTACCATGGGTAGTTAAGGGTGGGGCCTGCAGCCACTTAATTACTCAAGTGAGGAGGATAGAGAGGAGGGGACCACATGAGCCCCACCATTTAATAACCTCTTACCCCATTTATTCCCCTACTGATTCCTTGACCATTCCTCCATTAATATGCCTTGTTTTATTTTCTTGGGTAACTCCTCGTATTGAATAATGAGGAACATTCCTTTTCCCATTTTTTTAATTTAAACAGCGAATGCATTTAATTATGGGGAACATTCTCCGTCCCTTATTTTGTCAACACATTTTAATTAGTGTGGTGAATTAATTACAGGATCATTTCTTAGCGTGTGAAATTAAATAATAGGAGGGACCTATTATTTAATTTTGGGAGAGAATCGTTGGTGAAGGAAAGAACGTTGGAGATCTCTTGAGCTTTGGAAGAAGAAAAACTGTCTCCAACAAAGAACGACTAAGAACACAGGTTCCTTGGAGATCGACGAAGCGCCACCAATCCACTTCCCCGTGACAAGAGAGGAGAAGGCGCTTCCTCCTCTGCATTTTTGATCGACGCCTACTAACCCCATTTCCAAGATTCCATCTACCGCTTGTCGTATACCACGATGTCATCTACCGCGACATCGATGAAATCCTTCTTTGTTGAGGTAGGGTTTTTTATATAAATTTCATCATGTGATTTCTATACCCTCGGCATGTCGTGTTTTATTGAGGGTGTTTTCATAAAACCACTAACACAGTGGGTGCAGAATAATGAACAAGTTCGAACTCACCGATCTTTTCTTCCTGATGCATGGAATCCATTGAGATTAAGAAATGGGACTGTTTTGGCCATTAGAGTTTGTCGCAGTAATTTATGGGTTTTGAGACGACCGCAAGCACAGACGGGAGCGAGAACGGACCACTAGAATGACTCCGGTGTCCCGCAGAAACAACCGGCGGCACGGGTCACCGGCGCGACGGCGCCAGTGGCCGGAGGTGGCGAAGCCCTGGCGCACCGCAAAAAAGATCCACCCCGGCTGAATCCGCGAAGGCGGGAGGCTAGATCCCTCGGCCACATGGGATCCGGGGGAGACACGGCGCCAAGCGCCGCGTCCGTGGAGCAAAGGGGGGACTGTGTCCCCCCTGCTCGACGGCTGGGTGAGCCAGTGCACCCCTCCGACCGGACCAGGGCGGGTCACGCGGACTGGGCCGAACCGTGACCAGAAGGGTCGGACCACACCCTCCCGGGTCGGGTCGACCCGGTTTAGGCCGACCTCGGGGGGTTGGGCCGGGTCGGACCGGGCCCAGACCCCCCACGTCGGACCACTTTCAGTATTTTGCCCATAACGTGTGATGAAGACCTCCGATAGATGCACATTCAGTTGAGTATGAATCCTTGGATCAAGATGGTCATTTCAATGTATTACACATGAGGTTTTGGGAAAGTTTGGCTATGGCCAGGTTGGTTCGAACATGAAACCAACGGGGCCCTTGGAGCAGAAACATTTATATCTCAAGGACCAGACATCTGATTGACGTGTTGTCAACTACGTTGGGATAATTTTGTTGAGATGGTCATTTTTGATTACTCCTCCTAATGTTTGGATGCAGCTGGACTATGGCTAGGTTGTTTTTAGCTTAAAAACCAACCAGGCCCCTGGAACGGAAAAACCAATAACTCTCAGACCGGGCATCCGATTGACGCACGTTCGGTCGCGTTGTGTTTATTTTGATGAGTCATGACATTGAGATACATCAAATCTAGACTTCATTACAGTTGATGTATCTACCCCTTTGACTCATGGAGCAGAACCTGTTGTGATCAAGCATGCTGTGTGCGGAAACCCAAGAGATGGATGCGACTGTGATGACGACGACGACTGTACCTGGATCTTTCATGGGTTCAGTAATGAGGACGACTGTACTTGGATCCTACGTGGGTTCGGCAGAGAGGACGACTCTACATGGATCCTCCGTGGGTTTGGTAGGGAGGACGACTATACCTGGATCTTCCATAGCTTCAATAGTGAGGTTGACTATACGTGGATCCTCGGTGGGTTCTGTAGTGAGGATGAATTTACGTGGATCCTTTGTGGGTTCGGCTGTGAGGAAGACTGTACTTGGAACCTTTGTGGGTTCAGTAGTAAGGATGATTGTACTTGGATCCTCGGTGGGTTCGGCAGCGATGACGACTGTACTGGGATCCTATGTGGGTTTGGTAGCGATGATTACTGTTCTTGTATCTTACGTGTGTCCGTCAGTATGACATTTGTACTTGTATCTTGAGTGGGTCCAGCTGAGAAGTTGGTCTTGTATCCTATGTGGGTCTGATAGCTTAGATGAATCAGTGGCTTGTTTTGATTACCTCTATAACCTTACGAAGTGTATACTTGTATGAGCTGAGTCTTGATTCTCAATCATTATCATTGATGTTGTAGAGTTGCTTTCCTGTGTGGATTGGGTTGTGTTTTCTTTTATGGACTGAGATGTGCTTTCCTACGTGGACTAGGTTGTTCTTCGGCTCGGGAGATGGAGTCGAATGGTAATAGATGATTTAGGTATATGTATGGGCATATACCTAAGTAGTGTTTTTGATTCTTCGTGATTGTACCTCTTATTTGTGGTTTATCCATCGTGGATTCTGAGAGACCTTTGGGGGGTCACGTGGTCCCTACTGTTTATCGTATACACACCCCTGCATGGGCTATGCCTGCACTACGTTGTGTTCGATGCAGACGACGGACATCACTGATCGAGGTGGAGGCTTGTGGAGCTGGATGGTATCCGGAGGTGGACCACTTGGCGGTACGTACACAGAGCAGATGGTCTGACCTAAGGAGCTGAGGGGACCATCTGTACCCACCCTTCAGGTGGGATTTCTAGAGGATGACTTGGGGATGCTATTTTACTTACTTCTGTTGTACTTTCCTATTAGTTGTACTGTACTTTCAGTTGGGTTTGGTTTCTGGCCCACTAACTTTTTCAGCATTTACCTTGTACTCAGTTTTACTTAGTTATTACTTCACTTGCGTACTCTTGGTGTTTGTTTACTCTTTAAAGGTGATTTTTTTCACTTATTTGGAATTTACGGCCTTTGGTTCTAGTCGACAGCCCCTGGCCTATGGAAGGTGGGATTAGGGTAGTCATGGAATGAGCCCCGAGGATGGGTCGTGAAAAATTGGTATCAGAGGAGTCGATTCTACCACAGAACTCAGGACTCTGATAATTCCTTCTCTGTGGAGAAATAGTTTTACGTGTGTCGAGTGTGGTTTTTAGTTCAGGGAGTCCGGGGTTGGTGTGGCAGCCGATGTATCCATACACTAAGACCCTGACTTCGGATTTCTGACTCAGTGCAAAAAAAACTATTTGCGTGCGTGTTTATTTTCAATAGTTTTCTTTGTGATCACTTTGTGTCAGCTCACCAGGTATAATGTATTGACGGTGGCGCACCTGTTTCATTTCACAATGGCCCCACGATGGTATCCAGCTAGGGTTCTGAGCATTGTGTGAGATGGCAGCCCACCGAGCGATGAGGCCTCGGTGCAGGGCCCCATTACAGCAGAGGCACCTGTGGTACCTCTCCCCACCGAGCCACCGATGCTACCAGCCCCAGCGATAGAGAGGGAAGGCCACCTGAGCGCGTTGCAAGAGTTTTAGCTTCAGAGGCTGCCCAAGTTCCATGGAGAGACGGACCCTCAGGCATCCGAGGATTGGCTGGAGGCTATCGTTCAAGATTTCATATTAGTAGGGACACCAGCTGACCTCATTGTGATCCTTGCGGCGAGCCTCCTGCACTCAGCAGCAGGTATATGGTGGATCCTGATACTCTAGGTGAATGATGAGGCATCTCTTCTTTATACGGACTTTGAGATCCTCTTCCGCTCAGAGTTCTTTCCAGCCACCCTCTGTGCAGTGCACATTTATGAATTACTATAGCCGTGGTAGGGCATCATGACAGTAGCCCAGTACTCTGCACGATTTACTGACCTCTCACGCTATTCCACGGACATGGTATGGGACCCATTCTCCCAGTCCTGGACCTTCAAGTAGTGACACAAACATGAGATCATGGCCTTGATGATCTCCCTCAACATCCTGACGCAAGCAGGGGTGCTAGAAAGAGCCCATCTAGTGGAGAGTTTTCACGCTGAGTAGTCACCAGCAGTGAGGCCTTCCCCAGGACGTCACGTAGCAAAGACTTTTACAACTGGTAGTAGACAGCAGACGCAGGGGTCCAAGCGGACCCGACCATCAGGTGGGTGACCTCAGGATACAGGTTCGGTTGTGTGGGGTACATGACACAGAGCCAGCCATACAAGGAGTAGGTAGTGCTATGCATGTGTCATGCATGGTCACATGGCTCGAGACTGCCCGACCCGGCCTGTAGATGAGCAGCAGGTGGTAGAGGGAAGTCCCAGGTAGAGGTTCGACCGTGGTAGTCCTCCAGGATCATGCAGACATGGAAGAGGGGTTGGCCAAGTAGTAGAAGGTGGAAAACATTTCGAGGCCCTACCACCACCACCACCAGGAAGACCACATCGATCGAAGGGAATGGCTGGACAAGGGAGAGCTCAACATCATGCAGGTGAGGCCTACGATCATAGAGCTCTAGGAGCAGACGGGCAGGATAGGGACTAGCTCTAGGAATGGAAAATTTCATTCATGATGCTTCTAACTTTGTTAATGTCGTTGATTTTGGATGCTTTGTGTCTTGTACATGAGCTTCAGTAATAAAAGACACTTGTTTTTTGTGATTTGTACCTTCCTTTCCTTCTGTATTGTTGATACTAAGAGGTTCTGGATTAAAACTATTGACTTGATCCTCACTT
Source organism: Viscum album (assembly GCA_963277665.1). Classification (NCBI taxonomy): domain Eukaryota; kingdom Viridiplantae; phylum Streptophyta; class Magnoliopsida; order Santalales; family Viscaceae; genus Viscum; species Viscum album. Next base: position 1,253,507,267 of record OY728142.1, on the reverse strand, counting down.
TCGAGTAACCTACAGGAGGAGACCCAGTGACAACACACTACTGCCGACAGTGTAACTCGAGCATTGGAGGCGAGAGTAACGGTTGAATCTCTTAGTAGTAGCGTCGAGGACTTACGACGTCGTCCATGGCATGAAATAGTATCGTTCATGTCAGGATTGATTATATTAGGAAAATAACATGTTTCATCCAGGCGATAAGACCAGATTTCTCTTTTCAGTAGAGGAGAAATCTCAGCCGCTCTTTGGTGGAACGTAGAAAAAGAAGGTTGGAGATGAGTTCTTACAATTTGCTAGTTTCGCCCATTTTTCATTGAGCAAATGGTTTTCGGTTCTCTCCAACTCATTAGTATCAGGTTTATCTTCTATCAGAAGGACCTGAACCAGAGACAACGATGATGGATTTTCTTCCTCTAGGACTATAACATCGAGATAGTTTATACTACTGGAGATGGGGAACGTTGTATCATATACACATAGTAAGAGATCAGACTTTCAGCTATTAGGAGTGGAGAGACAGCATCTGGACGTGTTTTAGATATCCATTGTGGATATTCATAGAGTCAGCACCTGTAGAACCAGAGATGGTTCAAACTACGACGAAGAAGGTGCAGATCATCCAGGAGCGGATGAAGACTACCTAGAGAAGGTAGAAATTCTATGATGATAGGATACGGAGACCACTGATGTTCGAGGATGGTGACCACGTCTTTCCTACGGGTCTCACCTCGACAAGGATTACATAGATTTGGCTGGGGCGGCATGTTATCTCCGCTCTTCATCGGACCATTCTATGTTCTCAGCAGGGTATGAGAGGTGGCTTACCACCTGGCCCTTCCACCTCAGTTGCACCGGGTGCAAGACGTCTTCCACGTATTACAGCTAAGGAGATACGTGCACGACCCGATGCATATCATCAACTACGGGGAGATGAACATCAATGACAAGGAGACTTTTTCAGAGGCCCCGGTGGATATCGAGGATCGACTAGAGCGATTCCTACATGGATGGTCGATACCTCTAGTTCTCTTTCGTTGGAAGCATAGGATCTTCCAGGAGATCTCATGGGAGCGGGAGTCTCAAACGCATGCTCAGTACCCTCATTTGTTTCCCATGTTTATGTTGTAGCTTTATGGAAATGTAAATACTTGAGGTGGGAGTAATGTAAAGACCCTGAAATTTCAAAAAAAATTATCTTTAAAATACATTTGAATTTTACGAGTATGTGGCTTCTAACGGCGCTTGATTCCGAGGCCCGGTGTGCCTGGAATCAATTTTTGAAGTTTAGCTCGGGTACGTTCAGTGAACGAACGAGCGGGTTTTTCTAACTTTTGAACTGGTGCTCGGAATTAAAATCCAAGGGCACCGATGAACTCGCATCACTAGTAATTACTTAAGGGGACCCTTACCATAGTTGCGTTCATAAAAGAGGAGATGTTAATTTTTTGGGGGGGGGGGGGTTTGTTTAAGATATAAATAAAAATTGTTAGAACAATTTTTATTACTAAATGGGGTTACTCCCTCCCATGGGTAGTTATGGGTGGAGCCCAAAACCACTTAATTACCGAAGTAAGGAGGATAGAGAGGAGGGGCCCACATGAGCCCCACCATTTAATTTCCTCTTACCCCATTTCTTCCCCTACTATATCCATGACCTTCCCTCCATTAATATCCCTTGTTTAATTTTTTTTGGGTAACTCCTCATATTGATTAATGAGGAACCTTCCTTTTCCACTTTTTAAATTTAAACTTCAACACATTTAATTATGGGGAACCATCTCCCTCCATTCTTTTGTCAACACATTTTAATTAGTGTGGTGAATTAATTATGGGAGAGTTTCTTTGTGTGTGAAATTAAATAATAGGAGGAACCTATTATTTAATTTTGGGAGAGCATTGTTGGTGAAGGAAAGAACGTGAGAGAGCTCTTGAGCATTGGGCAAAGAACACCGGCCTCTGACGAAGAATGATGATGAATGACGGTTCTTCGGAGATTGACGACGCGCCACCAATCCTCTTCCCCGCGAAAAAAGAGGAGATGTCGCTTCCTCCTCTATGTTTTCCGTCGACGCCTACAAACCCCTTTTTCCGCGATGTCGTCAACAGTGGCGTCGTTTACCATGACGCCATCTACCACGATGCTGACTAATGACTTCTTTGTTGAGATAGGGGTATTGGAATATATATATTCATGTGATTTCTATGCACTCAACATGTTGTGTTTTATTGATGGTGTTTTCATAAAACCACTAACGTGGTGGGTGCGGACTAACGAACAAGTCCGAACCCTCCTTTTTTTTCCTGATGCGCGGAATCAATGGCGACAACGAAACGGGACCGTTTTGGCGACTAGAGGCCGTAATAGTAAAGTACGGGTTCTGATACGACGACAGGCGCAGACGAGAGCAAGAACGGACCACCAGAATGACTCTGGTGGCCCCCGGAAACAACCGGCAGCGCGGGTCGTCGGCGTGGCTGAAGCCGCAGCGGCGGAAGGCTAGATCCTATGGCCACGCGGGATCTGGGGGAGACGCAGTGCCAATTGCCGCATCTGCGGAACAAAGGGGGGACCGTGTTCCCCCTGCTCGGTCGCAGGCTGAGCCAGTGCACCCCCACCCCCTCCCCGGCCAGGCCTGGGTGGGTCACGCGGACCGGGCCGGGCCACGCCTAGCCCGGCCGAAACTGGACCTGGGTCTGGTCGTCCCGGTTAGGGCCGACCCATGGTGGTTGGGCCGGGTCTGACCAGGCCTAGACCCCCCACTTCGGACCACTTTCGGTCATTTGCCCATAAATTATGCTACATACATCCGATCGACGCACCGTCAGTTGTGTATGAATTCTTGGATCGATTCAGCCGTTTTTTATATTAAACTTCAGATTTATGCAATGTTTGGGTACAAGAGAATTGGTTCAAACTCGAAACCAACCGGGCCCTTGGAGCGGAAACACTTATATTTCAAGGACTGGACATCCGATCGATGTGTCGTCAATTGTGTTGGGATCCTTTTGTTGAGTGGTTCCTTTTGGCTTACTCCACCGGAGGTTTGGATGCAGCTGGAGTATGTTTGGGTTGGTTGTAGCTTAAAAACAAACCGGTCCCCTGGAATGGAAAAAAAAATAACTATTAGACCGGGCGTCCGATTGACGCACCGTCTGTCGCGTTGGGTTTCTTTTGATGAGACAGAACATTGTGATACATCAACTCTGGACTTCGTGACATTTGATGTATCGAACCATTGACTCGTGGAGCGGACCCTGTTGGGATTGAGTGTGCTGCGTGTGGAAACCCTAGAGCTGGTTGTGACTGTTACGACGATGACGACTGTACCCGGATCCTCCGTGGGATCGGTAGCGAGGACGACTGTATGCGGATCATCCGTGGGTTCGACATGGAGAAAAACTGTACGTGGATCCCCCATGGGTTTGGCAGCGAGGAAGAATATACCTAGATCCTCCGTCGATTCGGCAGCAAGGATGACTGTACGGGGATCCTCCGTGGGTTCGGCAGCGAGGACGACTGTATGTGGATCCTCCATGGGTTCCGCAGTGAGAAAGATTGTACTTGGATCCTCCGTGGGTTCGGCAGCGAGGATGACTGTACTTGGATCCTCTATCGGTTAATCATCGATGACGACTGTACTGGGATCCTCCATGGGTTCGGAAGCGATGATTACTATACTTGTATCCTACATGGGTTCGGCAGTATGACCTCTGTAATTGTATCCTGAGTGGGTCCGACAGAGAAGATGGTCTTGTATCGTATGTGGGTCTGACAAATTAGACGAATCAGTGGATTATAATGATTACCTCTATCACCTTACGTAGTGTATACCTGTGTGTGTTGAGTCTTGATTATCAATCATTATCATTGATGTGGTTGACTTGATTTCTTGTGTGGATTGGGTTGTGTTTTCCTGTGTAGACTGGGTTGTGATTTCCTATGTGGACTAGGTTGTGCTTGGGATCAGGAGCTGGATCCAAACGGTAATATATGACTTAGGTATATGTATAGGCATATACCGAAGTTGTGTTGTTGATACTTTGTGATTGTACCTTTTATTTGTGGTTTATCCATCATGGATTTTAAGAGGCCTTCGGGGGTCTCGGGTTCCCTACTGAGTATTGTATACTCAACCTTGAGCGTGTTATGCCCACACTACATTGTGTTGGATGTAGAAGACGGACAACACTGATCGAGGTGGAGGATTGTGCAGCTGGACGGTACCCGGAGGTGGACCACATGGTGGGATATTAACGGAGCGGACTATTTGACCTGAGGAGCTGAGGGGACCATCTGTACCCACCCTTAAGGTGGGATTTCTAGAGGACGACTCGGTGATACTGTTTTACATACTGTTGTTGTACTTTCCTATCAGTTGTACTGTAATTTCCATTGGGTATGTATACTGGCCCACATACATTATCAGAACATACCTTGTACTCAATTTTACATAGTGTTTAATTCACATGGGTACTTTGTGGTGTTTGTTTACTCTTTAAAGGCAATGCCATTCCTTCTTTGTAATTTACGCCATTGGTGCTAGTTGTCCGCCCCTGGCCTATGGAAGGAGGGCTTGGGGTAGTCACGACATGGGCCCCGAGGACGGGTCGTGACAAATTGGTAACAATGGATTCGGTTCTACAACAGAACTCAAGACTCTGATAATTCCTTCCCTGTAGAGAAATTGTGTTAAGAGTATTGAGTGTGTTTTTTAGTAAAAGTATTCCATTGTTGGTGTGGCTACCGGCGTATCCATACACTAGGACCATGACTTCTGATTTCTGACTCAGTGCACAAAAACACTATTTGCATTTGTGTTTATTTTCTAAATTTTTCTCAGTGATTACTTTGTGTCTTCTCACCAGGTATACTGTATTAACCATGGCGCACCTGTTTCTTTTCAGGATGGCCCCATGACTGCAGCCATCTAGTGTTCTGAGCTCTGTGCGAGATGGAAGCCCACCGAGCAACAAGGCCTCGGTGTAGGGACCCATTACAGTGGAGGCACTGGCGGTACCTCTACCCACAGAGCCACCGATGCTACCAGCCCCAGTGGCGGAGAGTGCACGCCGCCTGAGTGCATTGCACAAGTTTCAGCATTAGAGGCCACCCAGGTTCCATGGAGAGAAAAACCCTCATGTAGCTGAGGATTGGATGGAGGCTATCCTTCGAGTTTTCATATTAGTAGGGACACAAGCTGACCTCATGGTGATCCTTGCGGCGAGTATCCGACACACAGCAGCAGGTAGATGGTGGAGCCTGATAATCCAGGCGCAGGAGGAGGCATCTCTTCTTTGGATGGACTTCGAGAGCCTCTTCCGCTCGGAGTTCGTTCCAGCCACCCTCGGTGCAGTGCGCATTCAGGAGTCACTGTAGCTGCGACAGGGAATCCTGATAGTAGCCCAGTACTCGGCGAGATTTACCGACCTCTCATGCTATTCCATGGACATGGTACGGGACCCATTCTTTCGGGCCTAGGCCTTCGAGAAGGTACTCGGACAAGAGATCAGGGATTCAATGATCTCCCTCAACATCTAAAAGCAAGCATGGGTGCTAGAAAGAGACCTTATAGTGGAGTGTTTTCTCGCTGAGCAGTCACCAGCAGTGAGACCTTCCGCAGGACGTCACGTAGTGGAGTCTTGTACACCTGGTAGTAGACAACAGACGCAGGGGTCCATGCAGACCAGGCCGTCTAGTGGGGAACCTCAGGATACAGGTTTGGTTGTGCGGGGCACACGACACAAAGCTAGCCATACGGGGAACAGGCAGTGCTATGAATGCGGCAAGCAGGGTCACATATCTTGAGACTGCCCGAACCGCCCTACAGATGACCACTAGGTAGTAGAGGGACCTCCTAGGTTGAGGTTTGACCGTGGTGGTCCGCCAGGAGCAGGCGGACATGGTAGAGGGACTGGCGAAGCAGTAGACTGTGGGTGACATTTTGAGGCCCTACCAACACCAGCAATAGGAGTACCACTTTGACTACAGGGAATGGCTGGACAAGCGAGAGCTCAACATCAGGGAGTTGAGGCCTACGACCATAGAGCTCCTGGAGCATACGAGCAGGAGAGGGACTAGCTCTAGGAACGGAGAATTTTTTTCATGATGCTTCTTGCTTTGTTAATGTCGTAGTTTTTGGATTCGTCGTGTCTTGTACTTGAGCTGAAGTAATAAAAGACACTTGTTCTTTGTTCCGTTTACCTTCCTGTCCACTTGTATGGTTGATACTAATAGGTTACAGTTTAAAACTGTTGACATGACCCTCACATTCAAGAAACCTACAAGAGGGGACCCATTGACCACACACCACTGCCGACAGTGTGACTCGACCCTTGGAGGTGAGAGTAACAGTTGAATATCTTGGTAGTAGCGTCGAGGCCTTACGACGTCGTCCATGGCATGAAATAGTACTGTTCATGTAAGGACTGACTATGTTAGGCAAAGAACGTGGTTCATCCAGGGGATGAGACCATATTTCTCTTTTTGTAAGAGGTGAAATCTCAGCATCTCTTTGGTGGAACGTAGACGAAGAAGGGTGGAGATGAGTTCTTACAATTGGCTAGTTTCACCCATTATTCGTTGAGTGAACAGTTTGCGGTTCTCTCCAACTCATTAGTCTCAGGTGTATCTTCTATTAGAAAGACCTGAATCAGAGATAGTGATGAAGGATTTTTTCCCTCCAGGACTATAATGTCGAGATAGTTTATACTCCTGGAGAGGGGGAACATTGTAGAAGATACCCTTCATAGGAGATCGAACTTTCAGATGTTAGGAGGGGCGAGACCGCAGCTGGACGCGTTTAAAGATATCCTTTGTGGATAGTGTTGGAGTCCGCACGTGTAGCACCAGAGACAGTTCAGACTATGGAGAAGAATGTGCAGATCATCCAGAAGCGGATGAAGACTACATAAAGAAGGCAGAAATCGTATGATGATAGGATATATAGAACACTGAAGTTCGAGGATGGAGACCACGTCTTTCCTACGAGACTCACCTCGATGCGGTTTATAGAGATTTGGTCAGGGCGTCACGTTATCTCCGCGCTTCATCAGACCATTTCAGGTCCTCAGCAGGGTAGGTGAGGTGGCTTACCGCCTGGCCCTTCCACCTCAGTTGCACCGGGTGCACGACATCTTCCACGTATTTCACCTAAGGAGACACGTGCACGACCCGGCGAATATCATAGACTATGGGGAAGTGGACATCGATGATGGGGTGACTTTTGAAGAGGTTCAAGTTTTGATCTAGGATCAATAGGAGTGGGTCCTATGTTGACAATCGATACCTTTGGTGCGCATTCAATGGCATCACGAGAACCTCCAAGAGAGCACATGGGAGCGGGAGGCTCAGATGCATTCTCAGTACCCTCCTTTGTTTTCCTAGTTTATGTTGTAGCTTTAAGGGGATGTAAACCCTTGAGGTGGGAGTAATGTAAAGACCCTGACATTTGAAGGAAATTCTTTTAAAATACTTTGAAATTTTATGAGCCTGTGGCTTCTGACAACACTTGATTCCGAGACCCGGTGTCGAAGTTTAGCTCGGGTACATCCAGTGAATGAACGAGCAGGGTTTTCTAACTTTTGAACCAGTGCTTGGAATTAAAATCTGAGGGCCCTGATGAAATTACAACTCTAGTAATTTCTTAAGGGGACACTTATCGTAGTTGTGTTCGCAAAGGAGGAGAAGTTAATTTTTTGGGGGGTTTGTTTAAGAAATAAATAAAAAATGTCGGAATGATTTTTATTTCTAAAGGGGGTTACTCCCTCCCATGGGTAGTTTAGGGTGGGGACCACATCCACTTAATGACACAAGTGAGGAGGATAGAGAGGAGGGGCCCACACGAGCCCCACCATTTAATTTCCTCATACCCCATTTATTCCCCTATTTTTTCCTTGCCCTTTCCTCCATTAATATCCCTTGTTTAAATTTTTTGGGTAACTCCTAGTATTAATTAATGATGGACCTTTCTTTATCCCTTTTTTAATTTAAACATCCAACAAATTTAATTATGTGGAAGCTTCTCCCTCCCTTCTTTTTTAACACATTTTAATTAGTGTGATGAATTAATTACAGGAGAGTTTCTTTGCGTGTGAAATTAAATAATAGGAGGAACCTATTATTTAATTTTGGGAGAGCATCATTGGCGAAGGAAAGAACGTGGGAGAGCTCTTGAGCATTGGACGAAGAACACCGGCCTCTGACGAAGAACAATAATGAACGCTGGTTCCTCAGAGATCGACGACACGCCACCAATCCTCTTCCCCACGACAAGAGAAGAGACGTTGCTTCCTCCTAGGTGTTTTTTGTCGACACCTACAAACCCCTTTTTTCCATGACGCCTTCTATTACGACGCCGTCTACTGCGACATTGATGAATGCCTTATTTTTTGAGATAGGGGTTTTGGTATAAATACCTTCATGTAATTTATATACCCTCAGCATGTCGTGTTTTATTGATGGTGTTTTCCTAAAACAACTAACGCGGTGGGTGTGGATTAACGAACAAGTCCTAACCCACCGATGTTTTTTTCCTGATGCACATAATCCACGAAAATGATGAAACGGAACTGTTTTGATTATTAGAGTTTTTTGTAGTAAAGTACGTGTTCCGAGACGACGATAGGCGCGGATGGGAGCAAGAACTGACCACCGGAACGACTCTGGTGGCTAGGGGAAACCAACGGCGGCGCGAGTCATCAGTACGGTTGTGCCGGGGGCCGGAGGTGGTAGTGGGAGGCCGGATCCCGTGGCCTCATGGGATCTGGGTGAGACGATACGCCAAGAGTCGCGTCCGCGGAACAAGGCGAGGACCGCGTCCCCCCTGCTCGGCCGCTGGGTGAGCCAGGGCACCCCTCGGCCGCGCAGGGGCGGTTTGAGCGGGTCGGGCTGGACCGCGCCCATCCGGGTCAGGCCGCGCCCTACCGGGCCAGACCTGGACTTGGGTCCGGTCGACCCGGTTCTGGCCGACCCAGGGGGGTTGGGCCGGTTCGGACCGGGCCCATACCCCCCACCTCAGATCACTTTCGGTCTTTTGCCCATAACGTGTGCTACATACCTCTGATCAATGCACCGTCAGTTACGTATGAATCCTTGGATCGAGAAGGTTGTTTTGGTATATTAAATTTGCGGTTTCGGTAATGTTTCTGTATGACCAAGTTTGTTCGAAATCAAAACCAACCAGACCCTTGGAGCGGAAACGCTTATATCTCAAAAACTAGACATTTGATTGGCGTGGTGTTAATTGTGTTGGGATCCTCTTCATGAGAAGGACCTTCTGGATTACTCCACTTGAGGTTTGGACACAGCTGGAGTATGGTCAGGTTGGATTTAGCTTAAAACCCAACCGGGTACCTGGAACGGAAAAGCCAATAAACTCTCAGATCGGGCATCCGATTGATGCACCGTCTGTCGCGTTGGGTTTCTTTTTACGAGACAGAACATTTTGATACATCATATTTAGATTTCGTGACAGTTTATGTATCAACCCCCTTGACTTGTGGAGCGGACCCTGCCAGGATCGAGTGTGCTGTGTTCGGAAACCCTAGAGCTGACTGCTACTATGACGACGATGAAGACTGTACCTAGATCCTCCGTGGGTTCGGTAGATAGGACGACTGTACCTGGATCCTCTGTGGGTATGGCAGGGAGGACGAATATACGTGGATCATCCATGGGTTCAGAAGTGAGCACTACAATACCTGGATCCTCCCTAGATTCGGCAATGAGGACGACTGTATGTGGATCCTCTGTGGGATCGGAAACGAGGACGACTATACGGGGATCCTCCATGGGATCGGCAGTGATGATGACTGTACTTGGATCCTCCATGGGTTCGGCATCTAGGAAGACTGTACATGGATCCTCTGTGGATTCGGCAGTGATGATTGTAGGATCGAAATAATGATGTAGATGCTCAATATACAAGAGGGGGGGGGGGGGTGAATTGTATACTTTAAAAATTCCTTTGGAACTTTTAAAGTTAGTTATGAATAACTATGTTTTCCTTAAGATAAGGAAAGGGATATGTTTAACAAAGTTAAACTAAGCAAATTCACAACACCTCTAACTCCAAATGCAAACTTGGAAAGAGATTTCGAACGTAGGTTCCGGAAATATGGTTCCAGAAATTGAAACTTAAAAAAAGATTACAATATGAGATTCTACCTTAAAGCGTATAGAATATAAATCAAACAGAGTACAAATAAGGAAGTATAAGAAAGTTATACTTTCCATATAATACAAAATGCAGCGGAATATAAACAAGTAGTTAAACTACAAGTAACAAAATATAAGTCTTTTAACCCAAAGAGAAGGGTATCCAACAACCTTGGATAAAGGGTCCCTTGATTTATACTTTCAAGAAAGTCTATCTTACCCACACCAGGGTAAGCCCTCGATACGAATATCGGAGTCTCTGTCTTGCTATCCCCGCAAGCCCTCAACTTCAAGGTCGTTGGCAACCTCTGTCTTCCTCAGCAATGAAGCCCTCGAACTTCAAGGTAGTCGACACCTCTGTCTTCCTATCCCCGGAAGCCCTCGAATGTAATCACCAACATTCGGAGTCGCACGAAGCTTTGAGAGTTAATAAGAGCCTCTCTCTCTAGAAATCACTTCAACAACATGTATTCACAAAACCAAGTTGTTCATTTGTCATTAGTATTCTCGAGCTCTTTCAAATGAGCTCATATTTATAGGTAAGGTTGGCTCCTTCTCCAATGGTCATATTTTCCATAAAGATCGGAGGGACCTGTACACGTGTCACTTAGACAACGGTTAGTTTATAACAAAATAGATGACATCGTTTTATAACAAAAAAAGTGTAACAGAATGTACGAAATCGTTTTAATTCTAACTCAAAAGTTCGGAATGAAAGCTTCGGAGTGAAGATTCGGAGTGTAATGAAAACAATAAAGAGTATAAAAATTATAGAAGTGTAAGCAGAATAAAAGTTCGGAGTCTAACCAAAACATTTTTCGGAGTCTGAATTAATTCAGAGTGTATAAAACAAAGACAATAAGATTCTGTTTAATAGGTGAATTTGGAATGAGAATTCGGAATGGGAATTCGTCATCAGAATTCGTAATGAGAATTCATCTTCAGGATTCATAATGATAATTCGTTACCAGAATTCGTAATGAGAATTAGTCATCAGAATTCATAATGAGAATTCTTCATCAGAATTCGTAATGATAATTCGTTATCAGAATTTGTAATGATAATTCATCATCAGAATTCGTAAGGAGAATTCCTCATCAGAATTCATAATGAGAATTCTTCATTGGAATTCGTAATGATAATTCTTCATTGGAATTCGTAATGAGAATTCTTCTTCAGAATTCGTAATGAGAATTCATCATCAGAATTCGTAATGAGAATTAATCATTAGAATTCGTATTGAGAATTCGTTATCGAACATCATAAGAATTCATATCCTGAATCTGGAATAGAACTTAGTCATAATTCTTATTCGGAATTCGGAATGAAACTTCCATATAGTTCTTATCCATAATCTGAATCCTAAAACAGAATGCTTCATATCAAAGTTTCAATGATTCCGAGAAAATAGAAATGAATCTGAATCTCATACTTAAGAAAAATATGGATGAAAATAAGATAAGGATAATTTTTCTTATAAAAGTGATTTTGCTTATAAAAACAATTTTCCTTAACAAAGCAATTTTCCTTATATAAGCAATTTTCCTTAAGAAAGCAATTTTCCTTATAAAAGCAATTTTCATTAAGAAATCAATTTTCCTAAAGGTAAGGTGTTTGTGATTTTCAAAATAAGAAGGAATGGAAAAGTCATATGGAAATCCTTATTGACTCAACAATCTCCCCCTTTTTGTAAAGCACAAATATCCTTACGAAAAAGAAATTCTAAGAAGAAAGAAAAACATTAAGGCTTATCTCCCTTGGCTTTAAGGAAATTGATGAATAAGACTAACTCCCCCTTAGGCTTTGAAACACTAAGGATCATATTCTAGATTTACGGAGTGACATTTCATTACGAAAAATAAAGTCTTCTTTGATGAAAAACACCCCCTTAGATAAACTTTCCTCTTTTTCTTAAGGATCTTTTCATTCTACCCTTTAGATAAACTTTCTTCTTTTTCTTAAGGTTCTTTTCCTTCTCCCCCTTTGTGATTTTCCAAAAGAAATCGAGGGAATGGAAAAAAAATAACAAAGTACCTGAAACATTAGTAGAAAAAGGAACGACAAGCACAAATTTCAATAAGTTGGAAATCTCGGCAACAAAGAAAATTAGATACAACAAAAAGATCGGATTTAGTTATTTCGGATCTTTTTTCCTTCGACATGAGCCCCATAAGAATAGTCTTGATCTTCTTCAGGTCTTTATGATCTTCTTCAGCTTGCTTCTCTATGACCACTATTCTTGCACTTTGAGCTTCAATTCATTCTTCCTGGGCTTGAAGTTTTTCTTCCTGAGCTTTGATCTTTTCTTCCTGAGCCTTTATCTTCTCTTCAAACTCAATCCAATGATCTCTTTCAAATTTCCAGTTATGAGAAACAGAATTTTACTTCCCATTCAGATCTCTAACTTGATGAATCCGGAAGTTTTTTTCATCCGTCAGCTTCTCTTCAAAGGATGATGTTAGGTCATTTATCTTCTTGTCCTCAGTCTCAAAGGCATCCTTGACATTGTCTTGAAACTCATCAAATAACCTCATCTCTTCAACAGTCTTCTTCGACCAGTTTGTCATCTTCTTGCAAGATTTTCTATGAGATTCGTATCCAACAAAAAAGGTTTTGAACTGAGCCTCAATCTCAACGCACTTGTCCATAACCATAGACACGGAGTCTGTTTTCTGATTCAAAACATGTTGGAGCATCTGGCATCTTGAATCAATACTTGAGAAGGTCGGAATGGTTCCCACCAACTTCTTCAAAGACTGAACAACAAAGTCATGCCCCACCGAAGATAACTCCGAATCTGAAATTTTGCTTGGAGAATTTTCTTCATAAATAAGGTCAAGCATTCTTTTTTAAGAACTACCAAATTCCTTCCTCTTCTTCACTTCTGAGCTCGAAGTATTAGCAACAATTTTGTTTCCCTTGTCTTTTTCCAGAATTGAATCCTGTTCTGGAGTTCTCTTCTCACTATCAGAAACGTGAACAACATTATCCTCCTCATCAGCAACTTCCTGAACACGAACCCCTACGTTTTACTTCTGAGAAACATCAAGTAAAAGATGTTCTTCTTCTCCATGATAAGTAAATTCTTCTTCTCCTTTCTCTTCTTCCATTGCTGGAGTAACTAGCTTCGAAGATTTAGCTTCTGATGTTCGGAGTGATAAGTGTTCCGAAGGTGTCCCCTTGTAATCATCTACTTGTTTCAGCACATCTCTGGTTTCACCACTTCCATCAGCACCATCTTCTTCTTGTTCCACTTGCTCAACTTGCTCTACATCCTCAGTATTCTTAGCAACAGCTTCTTCCGGAGCAACGAAATTTCTTCCTGGAGTCTCAGGTAGAGAATCCAATGAGAAAGATCTCGGAATAAAAATAGTTGCTGAAACCATCTCATTGAATTTCCACAATGTCTGAGCTACCTCAGCCTCAGACATCTTCTTCTTGAGCTTCTTTTACATTACTTGTTTTTCAAACTCATCAGTAGTTCTTTAATTCATGGCCTTAGCCTCTACAGGGTCCAATCCGAACTGTGGATCCCCTTCTTTTCTTTTCTCTTTATCTACTCTCCACTTCGCAAAAACTTCATCAGGATAGGCATTATTTTTCTTTGGTTTTGGAGGTGCGGAATGGACATCCTTAGACTTAGGATTATCTACTTCTACTTACACTTCTTTCAGCTTTCTCTTCCTTACTGGTTTAGAGGATTCCAGATCAGCAACTTTCGGAACTCCTTCTCCTTGAGCAGGTAGATCAATAAACTGTCCAGACTCCTTGTCAAAAGCTACATCCATTCTCTTAAGAGTATCATCGCTCACCAGCATAATCTTGAAAACTCTTGGCTTAGATTTTCAAGCTTCCTTGATTGACTCAAGGCACCGAACTATCAACTTCGAGAGGATTGCTGGATACATAATAATCTGAGCTCTCAAATTTCCTTTCTTCAAATTATCAAGAGTGATAAGAATGTGCTTCATCAAGTTAAACTTACTCAGATTTATCAGAAAATCTAGGATATAAATCTCACTCTTCTTCAATCTATCTTTTTCACCTTTCCTCGGTAGGATAAGACCTTATACCCATAGCTCTAGAATCCGGAAATTTGTAGATAAACTAGAAATCTTCGGAGCCTTGTCATCAGCCAGTCTGAGAGTTTCTAAAGCTTTTTCCTTGTCGAAGATACGTTTAGAATCCGGAAAACCATGAGAAACAAACTCAGCTTCACCTTCATTCTTTAGCCCTACCAAGCTGGCTGCCTTGGCATATGAAAGTTTATTAGTCTTTCCATAAGACTTAAAAGACAATTTATCCTTTCCATCTTCCTAATGAAAAGAAACTGTCTCATAGAATTCAACAAGTAAGTCTGAATACACTTCATCTTGGTTCCCAGGATTTGACACCGTAACATCTTCCTAACCATTATGCTTGATATTCTTAGAAATAAGATAATCATACTTGTTGAAGAAATTCGGATGAACCAGCCTCTCTCTATAAACTAACCACCTCATGATTGGCTTATATGAGGACATATATTGAGAATCTACTTCTAGAGAAATTCGTATTTGAAAACCTTTGAGAAGATCGGAACGGAGACAACTGATGTTCGGAACAGCCTTAAAACAGAGAGGCAGAGATTCGGGACACGAGAGCTTGAGAACCGATGTGGGTTGAGTATTCGGGTCCCCTTTATATAGGCAATGAGATGACGATTCAACTTCCTCGGTTGATCTAACGGTTGTGATAAGATGAGATCAGATCTGACGGTTGAAAACTTGAATCTGATCTTTTTGAGGTTTTTTATTAAAACACTATAATTCGAAATCAAAATATAAGAAAATTCCAGCAAGTAAAATATGACTACGAAAACATGGGTAAGGAGATCATACCTTTCGGATTGGCTTAGGAGGATTATTTGTATTTTGTAACATTCTTAAAAAAACTTTTACAATGAATAAATAAATTCAGTACGAAAAACTCAGTATGAAAAATAAACTCAATACGGAAAACTCAGTACATAAATTTTATAAAAAAATAAAAAAAACTTATTATGAATGATTCGGGACGAAAATCCCATTATGAAAATATCAGTACGAAATTTTCCATTCCGGAAATTTTCAATACGAACACTTCCATTCCAAAATTATTTTGTACAGAAATGTCCATTCTGGAAAATTTTAGTTCTGGGAATTCCATTCCATAATTGTTGTTCCGAAAAGTTTGAAAACAAATTTTGAAAAACTTTGTTAATCTTACAATCATATGTACTCCCCCTATGAAAAGGAGTTTATTGTTGTAAGGAGATTTTTTTCAATCAGAAAGTTAATTTAGGAGGATTACCTTACGGTTATCATTCCTAACTTCTGTTTAATGTATTCAAATCTATCAGAAGGAAAAGATTTTGTGAAAATATCAGCAAGTTGATCTTGCGTTCCGATAAACTGAAGAATAATATCTCCTTTAAGTGTGTGATCCCTAAGAAAGTGATGCCTAATATCTATGTGTTTTGCACGGGAGTGATGCGTAGGGTTCTTACTAAGGGCAATGGCACTTGTGTTATCACACAAAATTTGAGTTTTGGTAAAACTCAAGCCATAGTCTGTGAGTGTGTGTTGCATCCACAACACTTGAGCACAACAACATCCAGCTGCTACATATTCAGATTCAGCAGTGGAAAGTGCTACAGAATGTTGCTTCTTGCAGGACCAAGAAACTAATGAATCTCCTAAGAAGTGACAAGTTCCGGATGTAATTTTTCTATCCATTCTACATCCACCAAAGATAGAATCAGAAAATCTTTTAAGAACAAAATCATTTCTAGAAGTATAAAATAATCCTAGATCCATGGTTCCCTTAAGGTAGCGAAAAATTCTTTTTACTGCCTTTAGGTGAGATTCCGTAGGATTGGATTGATATCTTGAACATAAGCATACTGAAAACATTATGTCTGTTCGACTAGTTGTTAAGTATAGTAGGCATCCTATCATACCTCTAAAAGATGTTTGATCTACTGGTTTCCCAGCTTCATCAAGATCTAAAGAGTTTGAGGTACCAATGGGAGTACTTATACTCTTAGTGTTGTCATAACCATACTTTTTAAGAAGATCTTTAATATACTTATGTTGAGATATGTAGGTTACTTCTGGTTTTTGAGAAATTTTAAATCCAAAGAAAAAAAGTTAACTCACCCATCATACTCATTTCAAACTCAGATTTCATTAGACTTGCAAAAGAGTCAGTCAAAGATTGCTGAGTTGAACCAAATATAATGTCATCAACATAAATTTGAACAATAAAAACATTTTTTCTATCTTTCTTTATAAAAAGGGTTGGATCTGCATTTACTTTAACATAGTTATTTTGAAACAAAAAACCAGTGAGTATATCATACCATGCTCGTGGGGCTTGTTTAAGGCCATACAGAGATTTGGTAAGTCTAAAAACATGATCCGGATGTTTTGTATCTTCAAAGCCAGGAGGTTGTTCAACAAAAATGTCCTCTTGAACATAGACGTTAAGAAAAGCACATTTCACATCCATTTGAAAATGTTTGAAATTAATGAATTCTGCAAAAGCAAGTAGAATACGGATAGATTCAAGTCTAGCTACTGGAGCATAGGTTTCATCAAAGTCTATTCCCTCTTGCTGATTATATCCTTTAGCAACATGTCTAGCTTTATTTCTTACTATGACTCACTTTTCATCACATTTATTTCTGAAAACCCATTTTACTCCAAAAACATATGTTTCCTTAGGTCTTTAAACCAAGGTCCATACTTTATTCCTTTTGAATTCATTTAGTTCATCTTGCATTGCTTTGATCCAATCATCATCACCTAAAGCTTCATCAGTGCTTTTAGGTTCTAATTGGGAAAGTAATGCTAGATTTTCTACATCATTTCATATGGAACTTCTAGTCCTTACAGGTTGATTTACATCGCCAATAATACTATCACTGGGATGATTCTTAAGAAACACCTGATTTGGGTTTTGTAAAACCTGTTCATCAACATAGGGTAGAAAGTATTCTGGGGTAAATGTTTCAGAAGTATCTTCTAGAACATCATCATTATCAGAAGTTTTTTCTATCAAAGGTTGAAAATAATTTTTTGAAAACACATTTGAAGATATAGGCTGGGATGGTTTAAAAACAAAAGGATCTGACTCATCAAATTTTACATGTATTGTTTCTTAAACAGTACAAGTGTTTTCATTAAAAACTCTATAAGCCTTAGATGTTGTTTGAATAACCTAAGAAAATTCCTTCATCAGATTTTGGTGCGAATTTATGTAAGTTATCTTTAGTATTCAAAATGAATACTTTGCAACCAAAAACCTTGAAGTAGGATAGTCTAGGTTTTCTACCATTCCATAACTCATAAAGAGTTTTATTAAGAAAAGGTCTAATCAAAACTCGATTTATAGTATAGCAAGCAGTACATATAGCTTCAGCCCAAAAATGTCTAGCAATAGAATATTCACTCAACATGGTTCTAGTTATTTCTTGAAGAATTCTATTTCTTCTTTCAACTACACCATTCTGTTGAGGAGTTCTAGGTGCTGAAAAATTGTGAGTAATACCTTTCTTACTACAAAAAGTTTCAAAATCTGAATTGTGAAATTCTCCTCCATGATCACTATGAATAGTTTTCAATGGAAGGTTTTTCTCATTTTTAACTTCTGCTCTAAAACTTTTGAAATAAGAAAAAGCTTCAAATTTATTTGCTAGAAAATAAACCCGAGTAAATCTAGTGTAATCATCAACTAGAACAAACACATAGTATTTTCCTCCAATACTTCCTGTTTGTGTTGGACCAAAAAGATCCATGTGCACTAACTGTAATGCATTGGTTGTTGAGACTTCACCGATCGATTTAAAACTATATTTATGTTTCTTTCCATATTGACAAGGATCACAAACTTTAGAAGAATCAAATCTAAGCTCCGGTAGATCCTTAACTAGTTTCTTCATAGAGAGTTTACATAGGTTCCTAAGGTTACAGGGACCTAGTCTTCTATACCATAACCAGGAGTGATCTTCCATTTCACTTAGTCAAGGTAAATCTTGGCTTCTAAGATCTTCTAAGTTTAAGGTGTAAACATTCTCTTGCCTGCTGGCTGAGAGAATAAATTCTTCCTTCGAATTGTGAACTAAACACTTATAATTCCTAAAATTCACAAGGTAACCTTAATCACATAACTGACTTATGATAATGAGGTTGTGCTTAAGAACTTTAACAAAAAGAACATTTGAAATCAAGGTTTTACTGAGAAGAACAATATTACCAATACCAACAATCTCTCCCTTAGCATTATCTCCGAAAGTTACCTTTCCTCCTTTCGTTTTGATAATCTTTTCAAAATAGCTTTTGTTACCAATCATGTGTCGGGAACATCCACTACCCATGTACCATGTATTGTTGCTGGTACACTCTTTGTTTTCCTGAAATCAATAATAAAATTAGTTTTTCGGAATCCAAACTTGTTTGGATCCGAGATTTCCAGACAATAAAATTTTAGGAACCCACATCTTTTTAGAAAAGTAAGCATTGTGAAATCCTATACATTGGGTTTTGTTTAAGGAACAATTCATTGCCCAGTGACCACCACATTGACACTTGGTACAAAATGGGGCACTTTGAGTAACAAAATAATTGTTATTGAAAATAGGTTTTGCATGGGTATAACCAAATCCGGATTTATTTCTTAAAGGTCGTATTTGGGAATACATCTTATCGAAATATTCCCTACCATGGGTAAAGTTTGATAAATACTTCTTTAAGGAAAAAATTTCAGACTTGAGTTTTATAACCAAGTTTTTATCCTCAAAATCATTAGTTTTTGAACTAGAGTTAGGCTCGAAACCATTTTTCTTAAAAATTATTTTTTCTAATTCTTTAAAAATTTTGTTCTTCTCAGAACTTACTTCCTCAAGATTTTTTGAAATACTTTCAAAATCAGCATTTTTCTTATTATGATATTTAGAAAGATCTGATATCTCTTTTGTAAGAATAGAATTCCTAGAGTTTTCCTAATCAAGATTCTTATTTATTTTGGAATTCTCAATCTCAAGAAGTTCACCAAACCTGAAGAATTCTTCATAAGTAGGTAAAGTATTTTCCACATCAGAAGATTATTCTTCATCAGAAGAGTTATAATACTTACTATCATTAGAATTTAAATACACATTGGTCAATGATTCAGCATTTCGTACCTTAGCCATAAAACAATGATTATCAATAGGTAATCTGGCTATAAGACAAATATTTTTATGTCCTGAAGATTCATAATCAGAAGATTCATCTGAAGAGTCACCACCACTGGCACTCTAGGTATCATTGGCTTTCAAAACATTCTTAGCTTTAGCTTTGTAATACCTCTTTCTTTTCCTGTCTGAATGTCTTTCTTTTATTTATTTATTTTTGAGCTTAGGGAAATCAGGTCTAATATGTCCATCTCTTTTGCATTCATAACAAGTAACTTCTCCATCTTTCTTATCTTTCTTGTCCTTTTTCATATACTTGGATTGGAAATTTCTCTGGTCAGCTATCTTGTTCTTCCTTCGAGCAAGATTTTCTAGTTCATTTTCTGAGACTTCACTCTCACTAGATTCAGACTGGAAAATAACTTTCTTAGACTTGGATCTGCTTACACTCTCAGGAGTCTTAGCTTTAATCTGATTTGAAGTTGTAGTAAAAGCAACAATACCATTTCCATTGTTCTTATTGATGTTGTTTGCATCTCTCTTCATTCTGGTTTCATGTTGTATATGAGTTCCAAAAAACTCATCAAGAGATATCTGAGTGACCTTCCTGTTCTCATCTATAGCTGTTCTCTTGGATTCCCACTCATTGTGCATAATATCAATTATCTTGTCCACAAGAGCTTCATCATCTAATCCTTTTTCTCCCATAGATTGTAGACTGTTGACTATACTCATGAATCTCTGTTGAACATTACAGATAGGTTCACCATAAGGAAAATTGAAACCATGATATTCAGCTCTAAGAATAGCTCTTCTAGTCTCAATCACATTAGATGTCCTTAAGTGTGTAACCTCTATCTTCTTCCAGATACAGTTAGGTGCTTCACAAGAAGAAATTTGGCTATATATATTTCTAGTCATTGAACATAGTAGAGTATTGCGTACCTTATAGTTGAGTTGATATTCTTGCTTTTCCTGGTTAGTAAAAGTTTTGACTTCCTTGTCATGAATTTTATAATCTACAGCAAGCATAACAAAATTATCTACCCCAGTATTGATAACAAAAATATTCATACGATCTCTCCAGTATTCATAATCAGTACCATCAAAGATTGGTGGTCTTGTAGGATTTAGGTTATCAATCGAACCAACATTAATTCCTGCCATATTTAAAATAACCTTTGACACACAAACTTGTTAGTAGCAAAGATTCATAATAACAATGTTCGGAATGAAAAAGTTTGGAATAGTAAAGTTCGGAATGGAAAAGTGAGCAAGAAAAACATATTCGTAAGTATAAGTATTTTAGATACCTGCTCTGATACCAATTGTAGGATTGGTATAGAGTATGAGGTTTCCAACCTTTAATACCAATTGTAGGATCGAAATAATGATGTAGATGCTCAATATACAAGAGGGGGGTGAATTGTATACTTTAAAATTCCTTTGGAACTTTTAATGTTAGTTATGAATAACTATGTTTTCCTTAAGAGAAGGAAAGGGATAAGTTTAACAAAGTTAAACTAAGCAAATTTACAACACCTCTAACTCCAAATGAAAACTTGGAAAGAGATTCCAAACGTAGGTTCCGGAAATATGGTTCCGGAAATTGAAACTTAACAAAAGATTACAATATGAGATTCTACCTTAAAGCGTATAGAATCTAAATGAAATAGAGTACAAATAAGGAAGTATAAGAAAGTTATAATTTCCTTATAATACAAAATGCAGCGGAATATAAACAAGTAGTTAAACTACAAGTAACAAGATATAAGTCTTTTAACCCAAAGAGAAGGGTATCCAACAACCTTGGATAAAGGGTCCCTTGATTTATACTTTCAAGCAAGTCTGTCTTACCCACACCAGGGTAAGCCCTCGATACGAAGATCAGAGTCTCTGTCTTGCTATCCCCGCAAGCCCTCAACTTCAAGGTAGTTGGCAACCTCTGTCTTCCTCAGCAAGGAAGACCTCGAACTTCAAGGTAGTCGGCACCTCTGTCTTCCTATCCCCGGAAGCCCTCGAATGTAATCAACAACATTCGGAGTCGCACGAATCTTTGAGAGTTAATAAGAGCCTCTCTCTCTAGAAACCACTTCAACAACATGTATGCACAAAACCAAGTTGTTCATCTGTCATTAGTAGTCTCGAGCTCTTTCAAATAAGCTCCTATTTATAGGTAAGGTTGGCTCCTTCTCCAACGGTCATATTTTTCTTAAAGATCGGAGGGACCTGTACACTTGTCACTTAGACAACAGTTAGTTTATAACAAAATAGACGACATCATTTTATAACAAAACAAGTGTAACAGAATGTACGACATCGTTTTAATTCTAACTCAAAAGTTTGAAATGAAAGCTTCGGAGTGAAGATTTGGAGTGTAATGAAAATAATAAAGAGTAGACAAATTATAGAAGTGTAAGCAGAATAAAAGTTCGGAGTCTGAATTAATTCAGAGTGTATAAAACTAAATAATTAGATTCTGTTTAATAGGTGAATTCGTAATGAGAATTCGGAATGGGAATTCGTCATCAGAATTCATAATGAGAAATCATCATCAGGATTCGTAATGATAATTTGTTATCAGAATTCGTAATGAGAATTCGTCATCAGAATTCGTAATGAGAATTATTCATCAGAATTCGTAATGATAATTCGTTATCAGAATTCGTAATGAGAATTAATTATCAAAATTCGTAATGAGAATTCTTCATCAGAATTCGTAATGAGAATTCTTCATTGGAATTCGTAATGAGAATTCTTCATTGGAATTCGTAATGAAAATTCTTCTTCAGAATTCGTAATGAGAATTCGTCATCAGAATTCGTAATGAGAATTAATCATTAGAATTCGTATTGAGAATTCGTTATCGAACTTCATAAGAATTCGTATCCTGAATTTGGAATAGAACTTAGTCAGAATTCATATTCGAAATTTGTAATGAAACTTACTTATAGTTCTTATCCAGAATCTGAATCCTAAAACAGAATGCTTCATATCAAGGTTTCAACGATTCCGAGAAAATAGAAATGAATCAGAATCTCATACTTAAGAAAAATATGGATCAAAATAAGATAAGGATAATTTTTCTTATGAAAGCTTTTTTGCTTATAAAAGCAATTTTCCTTAAGAAAGCAATTTTCCTTATAAAAGCAATTTTCCTTAAGAATGCAATTTTACTTATAAATGAAATTTTTATTAAGAAAGTAATTTTCCTAAAGGTATGGTGTTTTTGATTTTCAAAATAAGAAGGAATGAAAAAGTCATATGGAAAACCTTATTGACTCAACAATGATTATTGTCCTTGTATCCTACGTGGGTCTGGCAGTATGACCTCTGTAATTGTATCTTGAGTGGGTCCAGTAGAGAATCTATTCTTGTATCCTATGTGGGTCTGACTGCTTAGATGAATCAGTGGATTATTTTGATTACCTCTATCACTTTACGGAGTGTATACCTATGTGGGATGAGTCTTGATACTCAATATTTATCATTGATGTGGTTAACTTGCTTTCCTATGAGGATTGGGTTGTGTTTTTCTGTGTGGACTGGGTTGTGCTTTCCTACGTGGACTAGGTTGTGCTTGGGCTCGGGAGCTGGAGCCAAATGGTAACTGATGACTTAGGTATATGTATGGGATATACCAAAGTAGTGTTGTTGATACATCATGATTGTACCTTTCTTTTGTGGTTTATCCTTCGTGGATTATGAGAGACCTTCGTAGGGTCCCGGGGTCCCTACTGAGTATCATATACTCACCCTCGTATGGGCTATGCCCGCACTACGTTGTGTTGGATGCAGGCGATGAACAACACTGATCTAGGTGGTGGCTTGTGGAGCTGGATGGTACCCGGAGGTGGACCACATGGCGGGACGTACACGGAGCGGATGGTCGGACCCGAGGAGCTGAGGGGACCATCTATACCCACCCTTTATGTGAGATTTCTGGAGGATGACTCAGTGCTGCTGTTTTACTTATGGCTGTTGTACTTTCCTATCAGTTGTACTATACTTTCAGTTGGGTTTGTATACTGGCCCACTTACCTTTTCAGCACTTACCTTGTACTCAGTTTTACTTAGTGTTTACTTCACTTGCGTAATATGTGGTGTTTGTTTACTCTTTAAAGGAAATTCCTTCCCTTTTATGGAATTTATGCCTTTGGTGCTAGTCGCCAGCCCCTAGCCTATGGAAGGAAGGCTTGGGGTATTCACGGCATGGGCCCCGAAGACGGGTCATGACATCGGTAACCATGAAAAGTGATTGAAATATTTTTATAAAGAAGATGATATGTACATAATGAAGGGAAAAGAGAAAATAATATATTTGATAGTATTCATGAGATCATGACTAATATAAGGACAAAGTGATATCATGGTTTGAGTATAAAGAATTTTTTGGATTATTGATTGTGGAAAGATACAACTTTTGACATCATTCATGTTTTCAACTGATGTTCTATGGTAATTCATGTTTCAAGAGAATACATGATAAAGGTATTCACATATTTGGAATGTGACCAACAAGATATATCATAAGATATATGGGGGATAAATGAGGATATTCGCATGCTCGGTAGATGACATTTCTAGTAATTGTTTTCGTTATAATATGAGCTTGGAAAGAAGTCTTTTAGATAAGCCTAAATATTGGAATGGATTATGTTGGACATAAGTTAGTATTTTTTAAGGATAGAACTTTTTCGATATTATTCATGGGATTTCATAATAATTTATTTGTAGAAAAAGGACAACCTGTAGGGAAGACGACAACCCATAGCATCGGACAAGGCTGTGGTAATTGAACCCACAACCAAAGTATGACCTGAATTTATTGCCTACCATTGTCCAACAAGAAGTCCTTGGTTATTAGAAACTAGTTTTATAATATTAAGGGGAATGATAGTTGAAGTATAAGTCCATTTTTTGAATCATATACGATTAACCTCACCATAGATGGACTTATGTATATTTGATAACACTTCACGGAAGACAAATTCAACTTCATTTCTTTAAGAGATGATGTGGAAATTGTTCAAGGCACACGAAATAGTGAGATTGTTCCAAAATAAAGTATGTATTTGTTTTAATTATTCTTAAAATTTAGGGGAATGATCTTGAAAACCAAAAATTTTGTCCTAATTTTCAAATATCCGATGAATTAGATGGTACCTTAAATCATCACAAATTTATGGCTTTTTGATTGATAGATTTTTCATATCCATTTTCTCTACCACTCTCCATCAGAACATGATTGTTAGATTTCACTTCCATATCCATATTTTCACCTATGTTTTCCTATTTTGAAACCCAGTTCTATGTTACTTTGGGTGACCGTCATGATTCTTACTTCTCTTTTTAAAATGATATTTTAGTAATCCTATTTACGATCTAGGTTTCTATGAAAGAAACATTCAAGTAGTAAACCATTTATAACCCTGATGAATTTCGAGGGTGAAATTCATTTTAAGGGGGGTAGTATGTAACAACATGAGATTTTATGATAATTATTATTTTTAATTTCATTGATGTCTTGAGTTGTAAGCTACACCACGATTATCTTGTGTTATACACAACACTGTATTAGTGTGTAGTATACGCAACACTATTCTTGGATTTTGTTACACACAATTTCATGTTTGTTTGATAGTAGTCATTATACGCAACATTGAGTGTATATATATATATATTCATTGTATAAATGAAATATGGTTGGATTCGGTTATACCAAAAAATGAAGGAGTCTTGCGAAACACGCAACCCTGACTTGGCTTTCATTACACGCAATCACGACCTTCCTCGATAGCGTGTGTAATACGTAGTACCAGGTTTCACTAATCAATGATATATGCTTATAATATTATTATGAACTATACTTTATGAATAGTATCAACTACATTTTTAATTTTATAACATTATTATTCATCTTGCACAATTTCTAGAACATGGTATGAGAACAAAATAAATTTTTCGGGTAAAATTAGTATTTTTAAAAAATTGCACTTTTCCAGCCTTTTGATGGCACACCCACTTTAAATCTAGTTTTTAACAGGTTTATAATTTCAATTTGACCAAATAAAATTCTTCTTTGGAATCAGGATATTAATACTTACTTTGGATAAAATTTTCATATTATTCTGATAACTTTCATATTTTAATGAATATTAAAAACACGCTATATTTTAAATAAAAAAAACATTTTTCATCGAAATAATTTATATGGTTAGATTATATTTTTAATTAGTTTTAATGATTAATTAGAATATATTTTTACCATTTAATCCAATGTTGGTCACTGGAATTAATTTCACATTGAAATTGGACATAAACAAGTGTCGATATTTTGATAGTTATTGTTTCATAAAAACACGCTATTCGTTTAGATAACGAGAATTAATTTTAAAAATAATTAATGCCACTTCTATGTTTTTAATTTGAAAAAATATAAATCAATTTTTAATTCATAATATCAAATATATCTTAGGATAATGTTTTGGTATTTTTATGAAAAACTTCAATATTTGATGAAGAGTGAAACCACTTAGTGGTGCTTAAAAAACTGACTCTTTCATTTAAATGAAATTTTACCAATTTTGTGAATTTAATTTAAAAAATCTGACATACATGGTTGTTACCAAGAAGTAAAATTTTGTTCAATAAAATGAAAATAATTTTTGGTGAATAGTAACTTTTGAAGTTTATTTACCGTAGTTAAAGGTTAATAAGGTAATTTAAGGTTAAAAGAACATTATAATAATTCAAAATTACCTTAACACCTGTCCTAACCTTATTGGATGAGTATTGGCCGACCATGGACATCCTTGGGTCGATTTGGGGACCCCATTGAGCAACTTTTTAGTGATAATGTCAATTTTTATTAATTAATTTAATGTAATGAAAAAATTGACATTAACAAAAATATTTTAGTAATTAATTTTTATAAGGGGTTATATAAATTATCGTTTCAACTATAAATATTAATTGGAAATATAAATAGATTTCCTACATGATGGTATTTTTTTATAATTTTTAAACATCAAATAAATTAAATTATTTTTGACACAATAATGATGCATTATTTACCTCATTAATAAATGATTTAAATAAATATGATTATAATGATTAAAATATTATCTAAAACATGTCCAATTTTGATTGGATGATTTTAGTTATTCCATGAGTCATCATATATTCATCTCTAATGACTTTTGGACCTTTTGAAACCAAGGATAAATTTATAATAAAAAAATATTTTCACACTTTCAAAAGGTGCCCTCTCCTCCCTTATAAAAGAGAACATACTCCCTCCCCTCTTTACACAACTTTGAGCCTTCAAGATCATAAAAACCATTCCAATTTCCCTTATCAACATCCCTAGAAACATTATAGAGGTTATGGTCCTCTCAAAATACCAACTCTAGTGCCTTAAGAGGAAGCTTACAAGAGGTGCGTCGAAGAAGTGGTAATCTCTTCTACCGATTTTTCATGTTTATTTATTCTTAAAAATCCTCTTCTTTAGTTTTTTCATTTTAAATAAATACAATAAGTATCAATAATATACTGATATGATATTATAAATATGAAACAACCCCATTTCACCTTCTATCAATCCTACGGAAAATGAAATCACCACGTGTGCGTACGTGTAGAATATCGTCTCCACGTCGTGGTTTAATCTGCTTTTCGACAACCACCTTACATGGATGGGTATAATGGTGTAAATAATAACTATTAATAGTTATTATAACATAATAATGATTCTGAGATATTATATTATCCACAGGAATTCAATTTAATAATTATGTGAACAATATCATCGCTTGTGCGTACGTACAGATTTTCATCTCCACAATGCGATGAGATTCATTATCCATGTTAACCACTCAAGAATGATTATAAAGAATATATAATGAATAATAATGAAATATATGACATTATAAAGCTTCTGGATTTATTTATACTTATTTATTTAATCTACTTACTTCCATTCAAGTCAATAAGGAAATGAAAACATCGCTCATGCATACGTACTGCCTACCGTCTCCAAGAACGGTGTATTTCATTTCATTTATCTATATATTATATATATATATATATACTTAATATATTTGATATATTAATAATTATTTATATTATGTATGTAATTAAATCATGATATAAGTAAAAATAATATCATGAATCACAATTCCAAACATGAACGATAAATGAAACGATTTTACCCAAAACGCTACATTAACATGAATTTACAAAAGAACGTGTAATATAATGTAATAATTGAACCATATATGATATCATAACAATGATTATGATTCTATAATAATTCAATGACATTATTTAAATTGTTATACCGGATGTTCAGATACATACGAAGCATATCAGACATAAGGTAAGGGATAACTTTTCCAATCTCATTTTTATCCGAGATTGTTTATTCGTAAGTATTTACTGGGGGTATATTTATCATCTATGTACCTATTTTATAAAAATGGTTTCATTTATGTCTAAAGTCCTTTTTACCCATTTTTTACATTCACTACATGGTATGTAAGGAAATCTTTATTTTGTTTACCAGATGGGGTACCTTTTTTACTTTTTTGACAAAAGTACGAGGAGAAAGTTTTTTAACTTATACGGCGTGAACGGATTTTTTTACGGTTTCATAAAGCCTTATTTTCATGAAGATTCCTCCACAAGATTTCATAATTATTTTCAAAAAAATTCTTTTCTTTTAAAATTGCATGGTATTTTGTGAAAAGATAATGATTTTGATAAAGAAAGGATATTTTCCTCAAGAATTCATTTCAAGTGTTTTATCAAAACTAATTTCAATCTAAGATGACATTATTTGGTATTATTTATGTTTCATGTATAATGAATCTATTATTTACATGGTTTTATTCTTCTTGTGATTAAATGATATCCATTTTTATATGGATAATGTTAAGATGGGATGATGTTTATGAATCCCTTTTTTTATTTGGGTTATGATGAATGATGTATGATTGTTTTGTGTCACATGTAAGAATGATTTCAATATGAGATGGGTGGGACCTATATATCCCTACAATGCATTGGGTAAAGATTTATATCTCATGATATAGGCATGGATGGAATGGTAAGTTAATCCAGTTCAGTGTTACAGGACACAAATGATGAGTGAACTCGATTCAGAAAGGGACTTTGTCCACTACGATGGTCTGGGAAGCAATGCCTTGGATACTATGGAAATAATATCATGTGCTTAATGGTTTTATACAATTACATGTTTTCTTCCCATGAAATTTTATCACGATTGATGTTCCATTATGATATATTCTTTACGTACTTCCATGATTTATGTCTTTGCTCAGGATTATGATGTTTTGATTTTATGTTCATGTTATTGCATTCAAATGTTTATGGATTGTTCTCTGTGTTTACAATTACTGGGCATTTGAGCTCACCCTTTTTTGTTTTCTTTTCCCCAGGATATAATGAATGGTTTTAGGTATGAAAACAGAAGGGGATGATCTTTATGGGTGATGTTGAAGATCTTTCACAAAGATTAGAAGATTATGTTCCATGTTTCCAAAGACACTGAACTATTAAGGTCCTTTGGTGTCTATTTTTGTTATATACTAAGTATTCTGAAAAAGTAATGTAATTTCTATGTACATAAATCTTTGGGTCTCTACACTGGACACCTTTTCTACCAGCCGAACTATCCCCGACCCCACCCCCCTCGGCCTTTCGGCTGAGCCGCCTTGGTCACGCCACCCGCCTACCACGCCGCCCCACTGCTGGACCGGCCCCTGGCCTCTCGGCCAAGCCACCCTGGCCACACCATACGTTGTCCTCGACCCTCCGTCTGCCGGTGGAACCAGCCTCGGCTACTCTACCCCGGACTCCCGGCCGAGGCACCCTAAGTTGTGCCCTTATGGACCTCTAAACTGAACCGGCCCCGTGCCCCGGGTCAATCCGCCCTCGGGCCGTCCCATGGCCGGTTCGTGCCCACTCGGCCCTCTGCGGCTCCTCGCGGCTTGCGGGGCCTAGCCTAGCATGCCACGCTGAACCCAACTAGTTGGCCCTCAAAATAGGCCAGGCCCGACCGAATGGGTCAGGCAAGGTCTTCCCAAACCGGTTCGTCCAAGTCTAGGTCAGGCTGGGTCAAACTGACTGGATCAGACCAGACCTGATCCCACTACAACCCTTTACCCTCTTTGGGACATATCTTTGGCATCGGACATCCGTTTGAAAAACTGTCAGTGGCGCTGGTAATCACGGAGAATGAAGGTCCCTCTGAGTATACCCCACTGGAGTTTGGGGTATAATTTAGATACGGTCCGGTTGGATCGTGAACGAATCCAACCGGGCCCCTGGGACTAAAAGGATAATAACTCATAGACAAGGGATCCGATTGACGTGTCATCTATTGCGTTGACACCCCTATGACGTGGTGGAACATTGAGAGACATTTTCATGGGAATTCACGATAGTTGAAGTATCGACCAGTAGATCGTGAAGTAGATCCTTCAGTAGATGAGTGAGTGTAGTGTGGAGACCTAGTAGCTAAATGAGACCTTACGACTGTTAACCGTTGACATGGAGTGACTCTACTAGCCCAAGGGGGAGAGCCTTGGTGTAGTGGCAGACCCATGGTGGAGGAGCGTGCTTGGTGACGCGGCAGACCCATGGTACTCGATAAGAGGAGTATGCCAGCAGGCTAAAAGGGGGGCACACTTGGTGACGTGGGAGACCCATAGTGGGGAGCACCTCTATGTGACGCATCAGACCCACAATACTCGATAGGATGAGTACCTCAGCAGTCTATGGTTAGTGGGAAGGGTGCTTGGTGTTGCGGCAGACCCACTATACTTGATTCAGCAAGAGATATCCAGTAACCAAGGTTTTGATAATGTTAATAAAAATCCTAGTTGAGCTGAGTCAGTTCTTTTTATATTTCCATCATGATTGATATGGATTACTTAATAACATTGGTATATGTATGGGAATATACCTATGTTGGGTTAACTATTTATTTAATACTTGGTGGTTTGTACTTGTTGGATATTATGTGACCAGGAGGGTATCGGGGTCCCTACTGTGTATCGTTATACTCAACCCAACATGGGCTATGCCCGCACATCGTTGTGTTGGATGCAGATGACAGACACCGCTAACAGAGGCTGAGAGTACCAGGAAATGATGGTACCTGAAGGTGGACCATACGGCGTGCCGGTACCCGAAGGAGACAGACGGACGTGGAGTGCTGAAGAGGCTATCTGTACCTACCCTCTGGGTAGGAACCTTAGAGGTTGATCCAGTAACTGTCTTTTCTCTTTCATTAGTTGTATTGAATTTCAGTTTTACTTGTACCTTTACTTTTGGGCTTGAATTCTGGCCCCTTTTTACAGTCATCACTCTTTTTTATAAAATTTACTTGGTGTTTCATCCGGTTGTGTGCTTTCATGTTTTTGTGTGTTTACAGGTTATAAAGAAAATTCCTTCCCAATTTTAGGTAATTATGCCTCTCGTGCTAGTCATCATCCCCTAGCCTATGGAAGGCAGGCTTGGGGTACTCACGGCATGGACCCTGGGGGACGGTTCGTGACATTTCACAACCTAATTAATATTATGATATTATCAATAAATTAAACTTATATAACATTAGTCATACTCCAATTTATGATCATTCATGAAATTATCTCTTCCTTTACAATCTATTAAATATTTATCATTCAGTTTTTTCATCCAAACATTGAGTTTACACTAACACAGAAATTAATTTGGAATGATTTTCTCTTTCATGATGTCTCACCATTATACTAATTCTATTTTAACTCCTCATTTATGTATATTATAATGTTATATTAACCTATAATGCATAACTCATTATTACATATATTCTTGAAGAGAAAAAAATTCTCCCTAACTCATCATTGAAATATGATCTATTTTATGTAGATCCTGGATTAATCACATATGGAATATGAGAGGGGGGTGATTAGATATAGCCACATGTTACCATGATTTTCAGATTATTATTTATTTTCTATTATACTCTTTACTCTACTGTAGTATAAAATAATTTTTTATTAGATGATCAATGAAACCACACATTACCCTGTACTAAAAAAATCATTAGAAGTAATATTTTAAAATGTTTAACATAGATATGAGAGAAAAATAATTGTTTTGATTGAATCTTGTAAAGTACGGACAATTTATAATCCTAATTTAATTTTGGTTAATAAATGTAAATTCATAAATAATCAATAATTGATGGGTTAGTATGATCTAAACTGTGAATGGTAGGAAGAATAAACATCCAAAAGGTATTGTTTTTTGTACCAGATACCCCAACCATTAAATGGAGTTATTTAGACATGTACAACCTCTTATTAAATGATCATATATGAACTAATGGATATGTATTTAACTACCAAATAGTGATAAAAATTATATATGTAGGCTAGCATTTTTCTCTAATAAAACTTACAGTAATTATTGAAACATAGTGGTTCTTCAAGTGACAATATATAATAAATATATAAGAACCACAACACTTCTATCTTATCAAAACAATAATAGTATTCTCTTTCAACGCATAGTTTCACTCATATATTTTTTAAACTACTTATCCTTCAATGTTCTAAAAAATATATATAGTACTTACATCTCCATTGATTTATTCTTCTATATAATTTATTCTATTTTAGTGTTCATCAGTGTTAATGGTTCTTTATTATTTTATTATTTAATTTTTTACTCACATAATATTCAATAAAATAACATTAATAAATTTTTACCTTCTTTTAAAACTTTTAATTACCTATTTTCTTCAATAACTTAGTTTCTTTTTTATTTCTTCCTCTAAAGTGGTTGTATTTTTTCTTGAAATGGTTGAAGGAACTCTATTCATCCCTTCACATTAAAAACATATGATATATATTAATTATATCATATTCAAGTCCTATTTTATGATATTTCAACCTATAATTATTATAGAATATATAACATAGTTAAATTTCCTTTTTATTTAGAGTCTCATATTTATATTCTATGCACATGAATATTATACATTTATTTTTTACAAATATTATAAATGTCTAAATTCATGAAATATCTCTGAATAAATTTTAGGATCTTCAGTAATTTTAATTTCTATATATTTAATATCAATGATAAAAACTCCCATTTAGACAATCAATATTTCCCCTCAATGATTAATAAAAACATATCATTAATTTATGACTCTATAAAATTATCCAAATAAATTTTCAATATATGAATGAGGTCACATGATTTATTTTAGCCATTATTATTTTTCATTTTATTCAGAGATATTAATGTCTTTTTTCTTATAGAATAATTATTGAATCAGTTTTATATATTTCATATGAAATCCCCACATAAGAAACATCACAATTTAATATCATTGGCCTTTGGTATTTACATTAACAACTCATCTCCAACTCCATGTGATGTAATGAATACATTATTTAATTTTTATAGACAATGCATATAAATAAAATTCAGATGGTTGGTATTCAAGTCAAATAAATATGTCATGAAATAAATTAAAATCATCTAATGTATTTCTGAAAATTCATATTAATACATGTTATATAATACTTTTATATGGTCACTAAGGCATACATGACATCTCACTTATAGTTCCGTATCCACTAAATGAAGGATCATTGCAACAGAATTATCATTTGTTCTTATTACACTAAAACACATTTATACCTATAAAAACAATATTAGAATTTTTGTACATCTTCATATAACTATTAAAGAAGAATATTGGTCATCCATTCTTGAGGTGTGATCCAACATGGTGAAATCCATTCTTCACTATTGTTTGAAAGTGAATCCCCATGATTACATTATTTATATTATTTATATTTTTAATTAAATTTAAATGGATGCATTATTATCTCTTCTTTTGTCCCATATCAGTTTCCATAACTTTCAATTGTTTATTTATAACAAACTGTGCTTTATCAGTAGATTGATGAAATATAAAAAGATCTGGTGCTATCCATAATTCTTTCGTGTGACTCACATGGAGGAGACAAATAATCCTTGAACCTTTCACACCCATGAACACCCTTAAATGATCTTTGAACACAATAGGTTTCTCTAAGATGCTTCTAAATTTTGATCTAAACTAGAAACCTCTGTTGACCACGATGCTTTGATGGTTGACATGGAATTTATATGGATATTTTCTATAAATTCAATAGAATTACATAGTCAGTTAATAATAACAAAATTAAATTTATTGTAAGAATATGATAATATAAAAACCTCAAATTCTCCGTCATTAACATTGATGTGTCATTATCAATAAATTTTTTTTATGAAAAATAAACTTTTGGTTTGGGAGTTAATTTTTTACTCAATATTCTTAAGATCTTTAACTCACATCCCTTCCCTTCTATTTTTTATAACCATGTTAACATCATCAATATAATTACCTAGTAATATCTTATATGGATAACACACTATTTATTATAAATATTCATTACATTTTAAAAAAACATTCGTGATGGCAGTAATTTTTTACTGAATTTGTTAACATTGAATTATAATATTCTATCTTCTGAAGGATCTTAAAGATTTCCAAAAAATATCTTCCCATTTAGTAACCCAAACATAAATTCCTAATCATAACATGGTGAAAAAAACTAAAAGACTGGTATTCTCAGATGCCCAGTAATGGTAAATGAAGGAAATATGTAAGCATGACACTGGCATAATGGTATGAGAATATGATAATAACATTTTGAAAACATACCCAGCATATAAAAGATCACAATAATGAGTTGTGGGATTACAATTGGAAGTTTTTAAGACATGAATAATAAGTGAATCAATGAAAATTCTCAAAAAGGAATCACATTGGAATAAGTAATAGAAATTTTTTCACATAAATAAGAATAAAAAATATTATAACAAGGCTATCCACAAAGACGTTCATAACATTTTATTCTTGGGATAAAAACTAGTGTACCTGAATTGGTCTTGGGAATAAAGCCCACATACCCTCATTTTCGATCTTGGGCTAAAAACCCATATAATCTCAACTTTGGGCTTCGACAGACCATTAGTGTACCCTCATCATTTGGCTTGGTATAATCACTCATTTAGCCTCATATTTGGGGTTGGTCTAATCACTCGTGTTCCTTTATATTTGGTATTTGGCCAATCACATTTGTACCCCCAAGGGCATATAGAACATTTATCATTAACAAATTCATTAGAGATAGATATAGATCCCACCCATCACAAAATGCAACCCATATTTATGTATTCCACAAGATCGTAATCATTCATCATATCATGAAATAATTATTAAAATTCGTATCATAATAATTTCAATATATCATAAACTACAGAGAATATATGTGTTTAGTACTAATTTCATAATAGCATGTCCTTCCAAAAGAATGGAGTATTATACAAATTTAAAAATTCTATATACATTTATTTATAAAAGGGTTTAAAAAATTTCATGCCATAATAACATAAACCGTTCATAAAAATAATATGAATGTCATAAAAAGACCATTTCCCTGATAAAAAATAATTTATATCAAATAATTTCATCCTATATGGGGTATGATTTTGGATGATCACTTTGAACGTTTTTTAAGGAAAATTACATTGGTTTTATAACCAATTCCATTAAAAATTTTCTATATTATTTTTATTTAAAAAAATTATAAAATTATAAAAAACATTGACAACTAATTTAAATCACATCATGAGGAAAATATACTTTAATATTTGAAACATTATTCCAAAACATTAAAACATTTTAAACATTTTTTTGAAAATAACCATATAAAAATTTAAGGGAATATTTAAAAACATATAAAACACAATTTAATCATAAAAATTTCCCATTATTAATTTTATTGAAAATAAATTTAATATAAATATGATTTAAAAATATTAAAGAAAACACTTTATTTCTAAAATATTTTTTATAATATATAAATAATTCATAAATGAATTGAGAGGCCATGATAGTAGAGGAATTAATATTTGAATTATGTATAAAAACAAAAATTTCTTTCACATTATCTATAGAATTCCAAATAGACTAGATCAGACAACAACAAGAATGTTGCCATTAAAAATGTGTTGTAAAAAGATAAAAATGGGTAAAAATGTATTTTAAAAATAAACTAATAATATTATAAAACATTGTGAGACATTTTTAGAATACATTATTCTGAAAAAAAAATAATATATTTCCAACCCAAGAGAAAAATAAATTTGTATTTCATTGTACACATTTTATTAATTGTCAAAAGTACCATATAGTAGAAAAAAGGTAACACAACATTAAAAGATAATAAATAACTATACTAGGAGAAAATTAATCGAAATTTTTGTGACATATATCATAATATTTTATCATTTTAGGCATAATAATAAACAATATCGTTAAACAATGATGTTGTAACATAAAATCATTAACAATTTGGTAAACTCGCATCATAACATTAATGGAATAAAAAATTAAAATAGAACATAAAATAACATTAGGAAATATAATTTCACGATATTAAATGTAATTGTTTTTTATATACAACTAATGAAATAATATAGGATCATATGTTAATATACATATCAAAGAAAGAAAATTGAGACAAAATTCGTTTATTGGTTTGGTAAAATTTCAACCACAAACCCAATTAAAGAGAGACCCTGAAATGGATAAGTAAATACCAATTAATTTTATGATAAATATCATAAATATATAAAATGTTATTATAAACACCACATAGAATAATTTGGTGGTGAATATAACATGTTTTTTACAAAAGTAAAAAAGTGAGCTGAAAATCCATTACTGTTGGAGTAACTGTTGAATCAAATTACCTATAAAAATTACATCTGTAAAAATAATAAATATCAATAAATTAGTTATATTCATGATATATTTTGTAATAGGGGAATATATACGCCACATAAAATGATACGAGTGTTTAATGTGTTGAATGTTTCCCATAAATAAAAGTGAGACTATAAGTCTAAAAGCCTTAATTCTTGAATGTCATCGTACTCATTCAAAAAACATATATAACACATATAATTTTTTTATAAGTATATTAAATTACCATATTAATTTATATAATACCAAATATAATTTTATTAAGACCATTTATTACCCATTTATTATAATTTTTAATTCAATGTTTCCTTTCGGGTAAAAACCAATTTCTCTTTCATATATGATTATTTATGTTTTTGGTTATCATAAATTAATGATGAAATACTTATATCTAGAATGATAACCATGATATAAATATAATATATTTTCATTAAATAAGAAACTATAAAAATAAATAAAATAATTAAATATGAAATGAAATACATCATTCATGAAGACGGTAGGTTGTACGTATAGATGAACAATGTTTCATGTTTCTTTTCATATTAAAAGAAATATAATTATAATATATATATTATCATTTCAGAATCATATTTATTTAATATATATCCCATATTTTTAATAAACAGAACATTAATTCGTTACATTTATAGTGTGACTGAATCACATCGATTCACGAGATGGAAGTTTGTTGTACACACGAACGGAGTTATTGTATTCCCACAATGTGGAAATAATGAAGGTTTGTGAGATATATGAATTAAAGAATAATAATATCTTAAATATCATATACGTAATTTATTTTATGTATTTACATCCTTATTACAATCATTTAATGTAAGAAATGGAAAAGAGATTGACATAAATTCATTGGGTTGTAGTCCTTTGTACACAAAAATGATGATTTCATAAACCATTTGATATAAATGTGTGTTTTTGTATCATAATCAAAAATAAAAAATTTTATTTTATTTAATATAATATGTTTATTATGTAATCACGAAATAATATTTTTTTTGGTCTTTTTGGAATGAATAAAACAAAAACATGCATGGATTAACGTTTCCTTTTCTTTAAATATCATCTTTATATTTGTACCAAAATTCTTCCTTGGTTGGATTAAATATAAAAGAATGTATTATATATTGAGAGGACAAAATTCTAGATGTTATTTGTTTCGTTATTTTTAAAACCAATTTGATATTATGGAGTGAAGAGATTGGGAGTGGGGTGGCCATTTATATGGGAGGTGAGTGAGACTCTAGTAATTTTTTAAAATAAATAATTACACTAACATTTTCAATGAAAAGTTACTCGAATAATGCAAAAACATAAATCATAGAATTTATAATAATTAAATAAGTTTATATAATTTTTATGGACATTTTATATTTAATATGTTCCCTTATGTTAATTATATTTTCATTCGGAATTTTATTATTCTCTTAATCGCACAGATTAATAAAAACGTGTTTCGCTAATCAATTTGGTAAAAAAATTCGTTTTACATCTATGAAATTATAAAATATTCTAATTAAAAATGTTTAATCCATTTTTTCAGATTCATTTCAGATAATGTGAATAATTTTTTTTATAATTAATCACATATACGTGTTGATAAATTAGGGGTTTAAAGGGAAAATTATAAATAGATTACAATGTTTTTATATCCAATTTCAAAATAAAAATCATTATAATTAAATAAAATTGATTAATTTATGTCTAATTTAACTAATTTTACTTCATAAATTATTTAAAATATAATTTAATTGTATGAATAATTCAATCCAAAAGATACTTTTTAATTAAAATTTAGTTTTTTTACAATTCATCAAAAATGAAATCTCTTTAGAAAAATCACAAAAAATTCACCCAAATAAATGGTTAATGATGATTTATAGAAAACAAATATTTTTTATAAAATACAATTTATAGAAGTTTCAAAAATTATTTTTAATATTAGATCACTATTAAAAAGATGAAAACATTTCTTTTATAAAATTCATATTTTTGGAGTAAAATTGGATTTATTATTATATAATATCCGTCAAAAACATAATATGAATGTTAAATAGTTTAATGAATATATAATATTTATATTTAATAAAAACCATTCATAAAAACTAGTTTCGTTAATTTATTTACATAAAACATGTTATTTCATAGGAAAATTGTTTTTTAGATAAGTAGTTTATTTATTTTTCAATAGTTCATACATTCATTTGTAATTAATTTGTTAACAAAAAAATAATTTTATAAACATGAATGAATAATATTTTCAAAATTTAGGTAATCCTTTTCTTATAATTCATTTCAAAATATTGAATAGAAATATCATATTAAATAATAATATTATTATTATATTTTAATTTTGTAAAACATATACATACGTTTAATTCAAGCTATCGAAGGAAATTCTTATTCTGTTGAACACAAGCCAAAACTAGTGTTTTGTATACCAAAATCTAAACTCACTATTTTTTTTAGTGTAAGATTAGATTGGTGTTTCTAATAAATAAATATTAACTTATTTTGGTAGGAAATACAATTCATCAATGAATTTTAATTTATTCTATAAAAAGTAATAAAAAACATAAGTAGTTACATTCTAACCACAAGAAAAATAATTTCAACATAAATTTTCTTATAGGATTAAAATTTTATTACTTGAATATTCATCTCAAGGAAACCAACATCATAAAAATTTATACTAAAACATAAATTAATAAAGAATGTTTGGAAACATAAGTGTTACCCAAGGTAACTCAAAACTAGGTTTCCACATATGAGAACATAGGTGGGAAATATTTGAGAAAAAACCTAGGTTGGAAGTGATAACATGGAAATAGAAGATAAAAATAAACCCAAATAATAATAGAGAGTTATAGAAAAGATGGATTGGAGATGGGTAAGGATCACATGACCCTAAAATAATGAGTCTTAAAAAAGGTCATAAATATCGTTGAGAATATTGATAATAGGAGAACAATATTTTTTATTTCCCCTTTCCTAAATTTGAATAATTTTCTCAAAAAATATATACCTAATAAATTTCATTCGATTTTATAAGATCATTCTCACCCTATATTTTTTCCTTTATCTATTTCCACATCTTCGCTTAAGCCAATAAATGAAGGTGAATTTTTTATACCTAAATCCCAAATGGATCGTAAGATCCATAAATTGAATTATATGTCATTTTGTCAATCATGTGTTATCAATAAAATAAAAATCATTTCATATGTTATCCAATATAAATACATATACATTTCGTGACCTAATAAATTATTTTATATATTATTTACCTATGTTTAACATAACCTATTTCCTAAATGGTTAACATTATAACTCTTTAAAAATTAAAATTGTATAAGTAAGGATTGTATTCTTCCCAAAATCGCATGAAAAGTTACCCCCCGTATATTATAAAGTTGTACTTGAATATCAAATAAAAAAATTTACAACCTTTATCTTGTATTCAATGAAATTATGGTAATAACATGAATTATCATAAAACCATATTGAAATAATTCAAGTTACAAAATTTCTTAAATAGGATTTTATCTTATAAAAAACTAGAAGAATGGGTTCATCTTTGTACTAGTAGATTATGTGATTTCATATTTACATATCTCTATGTAGATAGTCACATGAAATTTCACTAATGGATGAACAATAATATATTCATAGGGATCATTCATAATAAATCAAACATGAAATTCCCTACTAAGGAGATATTGATAAGTAATTACTAATTATCTGAGTTCACTTTATCGATTATGATAGCATAAGATTTTTCACTTTCCATTGTCATTAGTGTTTTTTTTGTGGATTATCATAAATATTAGTACATGGATTTTGGAAATTGTTAGAATAATTCACATACACCTTTTAAAAGAAATTCATAAGAGTTCAAGTCTTCTTTTGTGGGAATTTTTAATTATTCACTTCACTCACTAACATTATCACATCAAATCGATATTAATCAACTCGATGAACTTCATTTACACACATTTAAAATTTAATTTTATCTTTAATAAAATCCCCTCTAGGTTTCTTCCTACACATTGAGCATAATGGATAACTTATGTTCATCACAACTTGGTTCTTTTATTTTCCTAGGAATTCAATTTTAAATTGTTTTCAAAAGCATTTGGCTGAAACATAACATCCTCTATTTCCACTTTGATAGAACATTGAAATATATATTCATAGAATCCTAAGTACCTTATGAAAAATAACTTTGATGATTTTTTATGAATATTAAAAGTTAGTATGTATTACTTTAGGATGAATGATAATACCTGAAATGTACCTCAAAAGTCTTGTAAATATTTTTTCATAGGCATAGAAATATTCATCATCCTTGTACTGAAGCTCTATAAATCTATTCTATATCTTCATACTATAAATATAAATAAAATATTTTTTAGAAAACAAGTTTTTTATGTTTTCCCAATTCATAGAGCCAATTTTATCATTTCATGTAATATTTTTGATAAGATTAATTCATTGATCCACCACGCCTTCTAGATGGTAGACAACTAAATTAAAATTTCCATGATATGAACACTAGATATTGGAAAATATATTTTAATTTTTTTATGATCCATTCCTCAAAAACAATTGGATTAATGAGACTACTAAAAGAAGGTGTGTGATGCCTCATTAAGGACTCAACAAAACATTTGTCTCTCATTTTTCCATTTGAATGTTCACCATTATTCATTTCATGAGTAGTTTGTGTGATTATAACAATGTGGTTTTTTTTAATTCTCCCATAAAATTCGATTGCACATAAAGAATGTCATTGCGTTTTCTATTTCATTCCTCAATAAAAGAGTTCATTCGGGTTGAATCCATTGACTAAAAAAACCTAGTGTGGGGAAGACTAATCATATTGGGGAACCACATAATCATGGAAAAAACATATATTAGATGTCAAAATCATGACACATTATTCTTTAATCAATGAAATATTAAATTTAACATAGATTACTCATAGTATTCATATTTTTCGTTCATTATAGTGGTTCATATAATGTTCATGAATTTACAATGTATAGCGCCCATGCAATGTCAAACTAGGTGTTTTGTAAGGACCCTTTTCAAGAACTAATTCTCGATTGAGTCCATCTCAATATAGTGTTTCGGGTTATTACAACTAGTTAAATATACTTCAATGCCACATGAATGTGTAGTATATATAGAGGGATGTGTTTCTTTGAAACTATACACTCTATCGTTTATGAGAATTATATTACATATTCCCATACATTAACTCGTATTTAGATATGTCCATATATATATCCATATACACATCCTTATAAATATACCTAGGGATTACACTGATGTTTTTTATTATGGTTTATAAATGTTGATTAATAATTTTTATGGTCCAACTATAGTGACCTAGTATTATCATACATAGATATTAGATATTTTTTTATGATTATTCCTTACATTAAAAAACAAGTGCATTAGGGCAATATTATTTTAGGGAATTGGGAAGCATGGATATGTTATCTTATGACTAGTTAAATGTTATTAATGTTTCAAACAAATATAACCCCATATAGTATTACTACCTATGTCCATTCTTCATTACCTGTGGAAATGAAACATAATAAAGGTTGATATCAGATGTTCATTATGGGTAAATAAAAAGTTATATATGTATAACATGAATATATTGGTACGATTACATGATAATAACATTTACAATTGATACAGTGCATATCAACATTCATAATCAGTTGTCATGATATTAACATTGGTAGTTTAGAAGACAAGAATTATTAGGGAATCAATTATAATGTTCCATGAGTTCATAAAATAGGTATAAGGCATGGTATTTGTGGAATACACATAAGAATAGAAAATATTATTATAAATAAAACACCGTGATTTTTAAAAAATATAATTATCTTTCTAACCATCTATGTACCTACTTAGGTATTGATCTTCCCACCTATGTACCCTCATTTTCAGGCTTGGGATAACCATCGGTATAAACTCATCTGTTGTCTTAGGAAAATGACATAAGTACCTTCAACATTATGATTGGTATAATCACTCATGTACCATTATCTATGGTCCTTAGGAAATCATCCATATACCATCATATTCGGTATGGGATTAATAACCTATATAGCCTATGATTTCGAATAACATTTACCATTACCCAATGGATTATAGGAATATATAAGTCCCACTCAAAAAATAATGAAACCATATTTCTGTGTTCTATAAGATCATCATCTTTCATATTTCATAACCCAATAAAATAAATGGGTATCATAAACATTTTTTCATATCATAACATATAGGGAATTAAATTTTTTCATAATAATTTCATCATAACATGTCATGTAAAAGGAAATGGTTTTCATTAGCATTTTATCATGATATATCCCATGGAATAGAAATTTGTTTAAAAGATATCTTTCCCTCAACACATAATCCATTCAAATAAAGAATATGAATGGTATCCTTTGATTATATACCCAGTAAATAATGAATTATATCAAATAATTTCTTCTTAGATAAGAAATGATATTCAAATGATAACATCGAACATTTCTAAAGGAAAATAACCTTTCTTTAGATATCACTATAATAAAACAATTTTAAAATATTTATCATTGAATGTAACATTAAAAACCTGTAAAGAATGATTGAAAAATTAATTTTAAACATTTATTGATAAAAATATACATTTCCCTTTTAGAAAAAATTTTAAAACAAAAAAAATTTGAAATATTTCTTCATTGAACATAAATCTTCATAACTTTTTAATGTATCTTTTAAAATCATTGAAAAAAATTTAATAAAATAAATTTTGAAATTACATTTCTTTAAAACCAATTTATAATAATTAATATTCCAAAATATTGATTTTTTTGAAATTATTATTAAAATCATATAAATGAATATTTAACTAATGGAGTATTCATTAGGTAAATAAATTCTA
The DNA here is from genome assembly GCA_963277665.1 of Viscum album. Classification (NCBI taxonomy): domain Eukaryota; kingdom Viridiplantae; phylum Streptophyta; class Magnoliopsida; order Santalales; family Viscaceae; genus Viscum; species Viscum album. The sequence continues at coordinate 1,253,464,057 of OY728142.1, read as the reverse complement.
TACATGATGATATGTAAAAACCAGGAGTCCATTAACAATCTTGTTAGACGTAAAAATAGTCTTGAAAAGAAAATGAAAGGGATATAAATTTTTAAAATATTTTGTAAAACATTAAAATATGGGTAATATTTTCTTTTGAAGAAATACTTATTAATATTATAAAATATTTTAAAACACTTTTAAAAAAGAGGATTTTGATAGAAAATATAAATTTTGCTGAAGGGAGAAATAAGCTTGGATTTTCATAATTTTTGTCAATTATCATAATCGACAAAGAGGGGGAAATGGTAATATTACATGAATATATTTTGATTTACTGTGTGTGGAAAAAAATAAAAATAATTATTGAGAGATATATCATAATATATTATCATTTTAAGCATAATCTCAAATAATCCCGATAATAAATAATATTGTAACAAAAAATTGTTACCACTTTGGGAAGATTTAATAACAATACCCCCAAATTAATAACATGAAATGGAAATTAAAAAAATAATTATTTTAGATAAATTCATGTTATTACATGTAAAATGATTTACTTATAATACTCATGAATGAATATAGATTCATACCATGACATGTTCTAAAATGAAGTAAAATTGAGAAATAAAATCCTTCACTAATTTAGAAACATAGGAATTATACAAATGAAAGAGATATACTAAAATTTTTATGTAATTAAATATTAATTTTAGGACCATAATTATAAAATAAATTTATTGTATTTATAGAAACAATATATAATAAACTAGTGGTGAATATAGCTTTTGTTACACAAAAGTAAATAGTGAGACGGAAGTCCCTTACCAGTGGAGTAACTTTTGAAATATAATATATGTTAAAAAAACATCATTTAAATAATTAATTACCATTAAATGAGTTATATTAATGATATTTTAGCTTATAGGGAAATTAGAACACTCCCAAAATTAAATGAGTGGTGAATTGTAATAAGTCTCTTAGAAATAAAAGTGAGACTAGAAATCCCCTCAACTCAAGTACTAAACCCCATCATACTCAATCAAAAATAATGTCAAATAAATATAGTTATGTTATAAATATTTTTCAACATTATTTTAATATATATTATAACATATGTGATTTTATGATGAGAATTTATTATCGGTTTATTAACAATTCTATGTTTTAGTTTCCTCTCATTTAAACAATGGTTTGTGTTTTGTATAGGTTTTTATTTTTTTTTATTTTTTTTCATTAATATAATACTTATTTAATAAAATCATGAATGTTAAACATGAAATAAATATAATATATATTCACTATACATGTAATAATAATAATAATATATAGAAGATATAAATAAGAAATTAATTACACCTTTCATTGAGATGGTAGGTCTTATATACGAATGAACATTGTTTCCATTTTCTTATCATATAAAAATAATAAATTTAAATGATATATATTATCAATAATTAATCATATTTATGAAATATTTATAAAAAAATTAAATCTTTTATAAATAAATTCTATTTATATCATGAATGAATCAAATAACTTTATTAAGAGGTAGCCTGCCGTACATACGATGGATGTTATCAAATTTCCCAAAAATGGAAAACGTTAAGGTATATGTGATATAAAAACAAAATAATAATAATAAATTAATATAATATAATATATAACATATATAAATGGTATGTTTATCCTTATTTTCCACCATGAATGTTGTTAGTGGATAAATTAACTATATGGGTTCATGAGGCTTTATTCTTTTGTACAGGTGAACAATGATTTCCTAACCCATCTTATGGAAGTGTGTTAGTTTAAAGGCAATAAACATAATCAAAAAACAAAAAAATATTTATTATTATTAGGATATTATATAACCATGGTATAAAAATAGTTTAATGGATTTAAGGATTAAATAGAACAAAAATGTTTCCTGACGAACATTACCTCTTCTTCGTGTATATCATTTTAGTTTGTTGTAAAGGCCTTCATTGGTTTGATTTAATCCCAGATAAATCATTATTGTTTGATATAAAGGGTTTTTAGAAAAAACTTTTTTTATTTTCCTAACTAATTGGTTTTGAATGTTTGATGATATGGGGAGAGGGAGTGCCCATTTATAAGGGATGTGAGTGAAAATGTTGTAATTTTTGATAAGGGAGAATTCCACCTACGAATTCTCCATATCAGGTGGAATCAATAATGTACCAATAATGATAATATAAGTTATAGAGTCTAAAAAGTTCTATATAATGGGTGTTGGGAATGTTTTTAAGTCATTTTTCATAATATATTTATTTACTAGTTCTTTCGTAAACTCGTTTTTCTCTTAATTATCATGATTAATTTTAACAACATTCACTAATAATTTTTAATGAAAATTAAGATGATGTTATTAATAATAATAAATTATGATTATTCAAAATATTTAATACATTTTTATAAGTCTAATTTCGATAATTGGGAAGAAGTAATTGATAATTAATCTCATAGACCTATCGAGATAAAGAGTTTTTAAAGAAATTTTTTTCAAAAGTTTACAATGTTTTTATATAGAAATTCAAAATGAAATTTATTATAATGATTTAAATTTGATTAGTAGTTGTATAATTAAACTAATTATTATTTAAAATAAATGTATAATATTGTTTAACTATATAAATAATAATATAAAAAATCTAGTTTTCAATTAAATTTTAGTATATTTCAGTATTCATAAAAAAACTCAACCTTTCATAAAAATACAAAAAATGAATCATAAGATAATTTTTATGTTTTAATTTCACATTTTAATTTTTTTTAAAATATAATTTATAATAGTATCAAGACTTAGTATTTATATATTTTCAAAATTAAAAGGGAGAAAATTTACCATTTTAAAAAATAATTCTTCATGTTCTTAAAATTATATTCACTATAATCTCATTATTATACAACAAATAATATGAATGTAAAATAGATGATTTAATAAATAACATATAAATTTAATTATAATCATTCATATGTTTTTATGTTAAATTATTCATATAAAACATGTTTGTGCATCAAAAATTTGTTTTCCATGAAATGAATTTCTTAATTTTTAAATAGTTCGTATTTTCATTATTAATTAATTGTTTACCGAATAAATAGTTTTATAATCATTCCTAAACCAATTTATAAAAATTCATTCATTATTTTTCATACCCATCACTCAAATGGATATGATATTAAAACTTTATTAAACAATAATATTAGTAGTATATTGTATTTCAATAAAACAAAGTCTTTCCAGTAATGAAAGATTCTGAAGATAGTATGTATAGTGTGTATAAAATAGAAATTTAATTGTTCTTAGAACTATATGTTAAAATAAGTGTTTTTATGGTGGAATTTTATATTTTTATTTGAAATAAAGAAGGCCTGTCATGATGTAGAAAGAAATAAAATCCAACAATTAATTTAATTTATTCATATAAAAACAAATATTCATAAAAAATTGGGTTATTAGAATAATTCATACTTGTGTAATCTTCCTTGTTAATAATAAATTAATCTGTTAAATCTGGTATGTTAAATATCACACTTTTTCTTTTTCATAATACCGTATAATACCAATAAATCTATATTTTTTCATGAAATCCTTATCATCTACCCCAAATTGATAATAAATACAAAGGTTTTTATAGGGCTAAAAATATATTTCTCGTCAAACAAATTGATATTCCACTTTTAATTTTCCATTTATCATGATTAAATTTATATAAGGATTTGATCCAAATCATTAGATTTATTTGATCCTCTACAAAATAACTCTATATCTATATGGGAAAGGCACTATTGAAATCAATAATGGGTAACCATGGTGTTCAAATATATTTATAAATAAATTCTAATGTGATATTAGTATTAATTATTTTTAAGTGATTTTAAATTATATTTATAAAAAATATTTATATATACATTGATTTCAATAAAAATATCAAATAATTAAAGTGCATATCACTTTATGAGCCCTTTTATTTTTCATTCTGATCAAAGAGAAATATGACATTTTTAGTATAAATCATATAACCAATGAAGATCATGAAAGTGTGATGTCAATAACATATAATAAAGGGGTTTTATCAAATTATCATTAGGGTAAAAAATCATAATCATTTCATCAAAGAGTTAGATCAATAAAATTTAGAAAATCATAAGAAATAGAAACATATTTTTTTTACAGGATCATAGAAAAATAATATTTCTATATAACTCATGATAGAAGATAATGTAATAACTAATAAGAATCATGGAATTAAATAGTGAGATAATATAAATGATCCTTTGATTGTAATCTAATTAATATTAAAAAAATATGTAATTTTGTGGAAACATTTAATAATATTAAACTATAGAAAAAACATAATAACATGGAACATTATCTTCAATGGTCACTAAATCACACAAATGATTGGAGAGAATAATTAATTACACACATGTATATATATATCATGATATATAATGTTTTTACTAATTAATTATTATGTTTTGTGCGAAATCAATAATCAATAATCAATACATATGTCTGGAAATAAAATTTAATAAATCATCACATCATAAAGAACCTATGAAAATAGATTGAGTTTTGTACCATCATTGAAATGATATCACATAAAATATCTTAGATTAGCTTATTCCAAAAATATTATTTACCCCAAATATTATTTCATATAAATATATAGGTTGATTTATAAAAATTAAAATTCAAAGGAGGTATGTTTTATTCTGATGTAGAGGAAAAATAAAAAAAACCATAAAACATTTGTTTAAAATCATTTACATAATATTTTAAAAAATGATGTTACGTACAACATTCAAAGTCATTATTAAAATCTTATAGTCAATTTTTTCAAAAATTTAAATTTAAAAGATATTAAATAATGGATTTGGGAAAATTTCATAAACATTATCTATAGGAAATGTGACATGATAGCTAAAATATTTGATACAGTAAGGAATCATTTCTCAATGATTTTAAAAAATTTCATTTTTAAAAACCACAATTTAATTATTAATAAATATTCAATTTCAAAATAAGTATTGATAAAGTTATATATAAACAGAAATAAATCATATATTTAATTCAAATTAATAATTAACAACATTGACGACATGACTTAATATAGACCGAGGAGAAATTGAGATTATTTGGAGCGAATCAGAAATATACTTAAATTAATATATTTTTATAAAAATGAAATAAATAAATTTAATTAAAAAAAATTAAGGAAGAATTTTTTTATAATATACACATATAACATAATAAAACTACTTTTTATAACAATATCCCCATGGTATTAATCGTGACTCATGAAAATAAATTAAATCAATGAAAACCCTTAGCTTTTACATTTGAATTATTTGAATGAAATTTATCCTCAAATATAATATAAATAAATATTTTGATAACCTCTATAATAATACTATTCATATAATTTTATTTTATTTATTATACAGTAATTAGATATTTATAATTTAATTTTTCATCAGATGTTAAGGATTTGAATGATTTTTAGATTAATTAATGTATTGTTGTTGATCCTCATTATTTAATAGCCAGTTCGTCATTAATATAATATTTTAGGTAATTAATTATATGTTCCCTAATGATTTAGGAATTCATATTTCCAAAAAATGTGAGTTTTATTTATAATTTGTGAGGATTAAATTATTTATCAGCTAATTTTGGAATTTATTCGATGACAAAAATATAGTTTTATAATTAAATAATTAAATATAAAACAGACCCTACTGGAAAAAACATTCCAAATAATAATTTATTTATCAATTAATATTATTACTATAACCATCCATATTGGTTGAGGATGAAAAATGTACTCCATCGCTCCATAGAGGTGTCATTCCACAAACACACATGAACATCATTTTAACTTTATCCAGAATGAGAGAAATGTTTCAAATGATTAATCTATTTAGAATCATTAACATGTTCTAAAAACATATTAATTGATTAAATACCTAATTTATAAATATACATGCAGTAAAATTATAAAAAATTTAATATATCACCTAGTGGTTGTATTATTCCATATGTATGCACAATAGAATTTCATATTTTTTTAAGAATGGAAAACTGTAGTTAATGGGATTTTAGTTAATATAATAAAATTTATATATTAAAATAATACTTATGTAATTAAACTATAATTTGAAAAAATATATTAAAGAATACATATATAGAATAAAAATGTTATGAAGTGATTAACAGTAACATTAAGAGTTCGAACCTCCTCTTAGAGAACCTATTGGAAGTGAAAGATTTAAGGAAATTCAATAAATAACGGGACTACTAATCATGGTAGAGAGATATATGTGTATTTATAATGGAAATGGTTTTATAATGAAAATAAATTTTATGTTTCCCAAAAGGGGTGTTGGAAGGGCCCTTTTTATATGTGAACGGAATGAAATTTTATTATATATATATAAGGAAGACATGTTTTTGATGGAAAATTGAATCCAAATTTTATAATAATTGATACGATATGTTTTTTTGGAAGATAAAAACCTCAACCACTCATTTTAATACATTATTTATCATATTATATGTATTTAAAATTTAGTGAAAATCGTTTTTATAATGTTACCCATACAGTGGAAAATACTTTTTTAACCATAGTAAAAAAATTTGATAAAAAATTAAAATTCACACATTAAGTAAATTGTAACTTCTGATCTTTATTTTGGAAACAATTTTATAATATAAAATATATATAGAGTGAGAAAATAATTTTAATTTTAACATAAATTAGTTATTAAAACCTATTTCGGAATTGGAGTATTTTTAAGGCTAATTTTTTTTTTGAAAAAATGATCCAATTTGGTGATCTATTTGATATTAATTGGTTTTATATTAATAAATAATTACAATGAACCATTAAATGAAATTTGAAACATATTTTTTTCATTATAAAATAGAACTGAAGAAACTATGTAAACATATTTTTTCATTAAAATAAATATTATTTATGGTTAACAATGTAGATAATGGGTTTTATAAATTCATAATTGTATTCTATAAATGAACCATTTTAATCGTTGAATAATTTTTAGCTAATTAATATTTTATAAGTGGGGGATACATATATAACTTATTATAATAAATGCAGTGGTATTTTTAAAAAATGGTATTTTTTTATATAACAAAAATTAAATAAGTAATCATAATAAAATATTGATATAATAAACCCAAATAGTAAATAAAATTTTTTAAAATTAAATTTAAAAAATTTATGAATATTCTATTTAATTAGACGTTTATGATATAATGAAAACATTTTATTCATATAGAAAATACTTTTAAAATTTTATCTATTTATATTATTATTTAATAATTATTAAATTAGTGTTAATGTAGTATTTATATAATATATTTATTTTCATAAAATATAGCACATAAATATATAATTATATAATGATTTCATTATTAACATTAAGGTGATATTTTTAATTATTTAGAGATCAAATAAATTTTATCCAAGCCTTAGTATTAAGAATTATCTTATATATATACAAATATATATCTCAGTAAAAAATTTCCTCTAATTTTACCAAATATTTCAGTTTCTATTTGATAATAGTTATATTTATAATGATGAAAATTTCCACATATTGTTTTAGGTTTAATGTTTCATGTCTATTAAGCTATTTAATTAAATTATTTTAAGGTATAGTATTTAACAAAATAATGGTTAGTTATATGAAATAATTATGGAATACATGATATCTAAATTAACACCCAAAACAAAAACCAGAGTTATCCCTTCCTTAGGTCATAAGCTTAAATTTTGAGGAGTTATATAATTAGATTTTTAGACAATATATACCTGCAAATATCATTGTAAATTATTATTTATCTATAACATTTGTTTCTATATATTTTTTGAGTCTAGTTTTAAATAATAATAATGTTTATATTTAATAAAATATATATTTATAAAAATCAATTAGTACATATTAATAACTAATTATAAAATTTTACTTAAAATTTATGCTATAAAAAAAGTCTCTTTATGAGTAATACAGACTGACAATAAAATAAATGTTTATGAAAATAATAAATTACAAATAATAAAATAGGTTTCTAATTTTATTCATTTTATACAGATTTTTTTATGTTCATTTTTATTTTAATAGAAATATGAGTTACCATTATAGATATTATTTAGCATGGTAAAGTGTAATTTTCCAATAGGATTTTTTAAAAAACATCTTGTAGTTTTTTTTCTATATAAATAAAATTTATCTATCATAGATAATAAATATAATGGTATTTTTAATCATATAATTAATTAATTAAGTGTAATATAATTTTTTGTTTATACATTATAAGTATAAAAATAATAAAAGTATAAAATTTTTCTATAAAACAATATTTCATATACTATATTTTTAACTAAATATTTAATTTTACAATATTAATAATTTAAAAAATATTAAATAGATTCCACATTATTAATAATTACTTATAAATATCCTAAAAGGGGTCATTTTCTTTATTCTTTTTTAAAAAATACCATCATAAATTGTCAATCAAGCCTAAAAAGGGTAAAAATGGGTAACCTAATGTGGCTTGAATTTTGTTATGTTTACACAACACATAGACCATCTAGAAGACCATTTATAGGTTAGAATATCATAACTTCTTATACCTCTATATTTTTCTCACATAAATCCATTAACATTCCTAAAATTTCATTCTTACTCATAACAATTCATACATTTCCTTTAAAAGTTGTGATTTTCAACAGTAATATATGCTCACGTACTCTCTATTCGATAAAAAATATCCTAAAATATTTTATCATTAACTACACATGTTATAAATATTGGATTTATATTAATATTTCATAGGTTACTGGTCATATAATGTTATTCCACAATTTCCATTAGGATTTCTAAGGGAATGTTTTTGGTCAAACGTTGGTACGAATCACTCCCTAACACTTCTAATCTATATCATTCTCATCAAAAATCATATTAATAGTTATAATATAAATAAATAATTTTTTCTTATATTAAAATGTTTTTATATTAATAAAATAACCATTATAAACCCCTATACCTTCCGTAGAAAAATGGGAATGGCATTCTTGTTAAGAGGTGTTCACCACATCCATGTACAACCTATTTTTATTTTCACAACTTCCATACATGGTGAGTTATAAATTTTTATTTAAGAAATATATATTATATTTAGAACATGATTAAGTTTCTATGTATATAATCTATATTTTTCCACCCTAACATTTTCTGAAATTTGAAAATGTCATTTTGTGTATGTGAAATCTATAGCCTCCATGAAATGTCGTATTTAACTTTTCATCATTAGCCTATATGGGTAGTCTTAATAATATAATATAAGGATAAATACGATTTTTTTATAGTATTAGGGTTATTTAAATATGTATGATGTAATTATACTAACAAACCCTTCTATTGGAGATTTAAAATATCAAATGTGTTACCTACAAACTACCACCTCCTTATATGACGAGTGTTTTTTATCATCACCACCATCATGGATACTCATAAAAATAATTATATATTAAAATATAGTTATAATATATTTATTATAACTTTTTAAATATTTTATAAGGATGACACATAAATTGTTGATAATTATATTTTAATCCATTGATATCGGTTAATTACTCCAAACAATATCACAACAAATTTCATCTTCACGAACCATAACAAATATACTCACAAATAGAAATTTTAATTTTATAAATAAAAATTAAAAATATATTTTTTTACTTTAATTTTTCTAGGTGTGACATAATTTTTTTTCAAATAATGTGGATTTACATTGACATTAAAAAAACATGTATGAAGTAATCACGTGTACTAACATCTGATGATGAAATAAAGTACAAATAGATACTGAATGTATAATTAATAATTATAATTAAATATCAAAAAATTAAATATATATTAATAGTATTTTTAAATCATATATTTATAAGGTCATGTGTATTATATACCAGTTTAATGATCATTCATGCATTTCAATAGATAAAGTATGGTTTTATTGTAACAATATTTTCACTTTGACACATATATAATATTCAAATTTTGTTTTTTTGTGCCTTTATTGAACTATAGATATGTTTTACCATTACTTACATGAAATTAAAAGGGATTTATAAATTTATCACATGTTAACATTTTCATGTTTTCTTGATTGTAGTGTTACTAATGCTGTAATTGTTTTTGTAACCCAATTTTCATTTATTGAGATGAAATCATTCTTCTTGAAAATTATAATTATTATTTAGGAATATTCAACCTTTTGATTGAATTTTATTATACATTAAATTTATTTTATTTAAATTTAAAATAATATCTAATATACTACTTTTTAATGATTGTTACATCAAATATTCATTCTCATGGATTTCATTATCAATGAAATGAAATGTTATTGAGAATAATAGTAATACTATTTATTTGATTTTATCCTCCACATTATTATTTTTTATTTCTATTTTTTAATATAATATTATAGGATATATCACCCATTTACATGGTGATATTTTCCCATTTGGGGTGTTATTAGATTTGTTAGGATAACTTACTGGAGTGGGAGTTGATATCTCAATAAGATGAGGATGGTGTAACATAGAGGTGTAAATTGCACTGTAGAAGATACCCTTGTTTTATTTTAGATGCATTGTAGTGTAAATTATTTTGATAATAGGGATTTTATGATATTTAAAATCTATCATAACTATGGTATGATGGTTTGTTGTGTTTTTTTTTAGTATCAAAGATGGATCTTGTAGTGTGTAGCTGTTTTTATAGTGTAAAATCTAGAGGGGTCATGTTTTCCTTTTCTATAATTTTTTAGAGGTAGTTGTGACATAGGAGAAAGTAGGGGAATAATGTCATAGGGAATATTTTTCAATATCATGTTCAGTATGGGGTGTCTATGGGATGGTTCATTGGTATCATTATAAGCTTACCACAGGTAAATAAAATCATCTCACATACTACACATTGGAGATTTCTACAGGGCATCCTTTGTTGAACCATAGAATTAATTGGGGACATAATTATTACGATATAGAAATTGGTAGTTTATTGTGGAATTTTAATTTATCAATTGTTTATAAACTCATTAATCCCTTTAAAACTCACCATTCCATTTATTGTTTTCTTGACTCATAGGAATCATAAGTGAATATTTTGGAGTGTTTTAACCCTATATTTATATATTTACTCCACATCCTAAAGATATTGGTTCTTACCAATAAAATTTGTGTACTATTTCAATACACAATTGTATCCTCATCTTACCTAGTTTGAAGAAGGTACGAGTTATGATAATTATTGGGTTGGACGATGTTTTGGGTACACCTTGATGGTGAAACTTTTTTCATAAGTTTCTCATATATTATTTGTGGCGCCTTGACTTATTTCATCCTGATAATGATCTTATTACTATATATATATATATTATGAACCTAAAAATTTTATTTATGTTAATGAATTCTTATTATCTCTTTTGTTAGGTGTTTATTTGATATTATTATGACATGATATTCTTTTGGCGGGACAGTAATGACTGACCTAAAGAAGGAAATAAACCAGTTTAAATATAATTGTAGGGGTAGGATAGTTTCATAGGTAATTACCAGTTTCTTAATATCTCCATAGATACACCTTGACATGAGTTGGAATTATAATAACATTATGATATTTTGGATACTATGAATTATGAACCCTATTTATGATAGATTTTTTAAATCCACCTTTTATTAATTGACAAAAACTACTATATGACTAACAAACCGATTTTGTGTAAATCTAGAAATTTTGTTAAAGTACTCATATAAGAGATGAATAAATAATATAAAAGACCTATTTTAAAATTCTTTAATGAATTGATAGAGGATTAGATCTACATTGTATATTCATTAGTTCACTTTTTGTAATATAATTTTGTGTGAGATATTATGGGGGTTATAAAGTGATTTTGTTGACAAGATCATATGGGTATTATGTTAATGTAGTAGTGTTATAGTTTTTGTCGAATGTAATATGTATATGGATGATTTATAGTGGTTGGAAGATAATATTTATGTGCTATTTATTAGTTTTTCTGATTAAAATAATGTGAAGTATGGCAGTTTTGGTGTTATATGGTTAGTTTTGGGAATGTATTGTAGTTTCTAGGAAGATAGGTGATGACTATGGTATTGATGAAATAAGTATATAATTCTTTTTATTAAAATTATATTGGTTCGATATTAATTTTATTCTTATTAATTAATAAATATTATGATAAAAATCTATCTAGAATAAAATTGGTAATGGTTGATTTTGACACAGGGTGTTACCAATAGTGGGATTATAAATAAATATATAATCGGTTATTTAAATTAATTTCTCCTTGTTTCTAACTAATTTTTTTAAATTGGTTGAACCTATAAATAAATATTGTAAACTAAGTCTATTTTCATGGTTTCTATTTGGTTATTTTATTTTAGGGGTGGGAGTAGTTGGTGGTGGATGTCATAAGGTGATGTGGTAGAGATAATGGTTATGATAGAGTCATTAGATTTTAACTCTCAGGTTAATTATTATATGATATATTATTTCCTTGTATTTAAATTTTACATATATATTCATACAATCCATATTTAGTTCAATGAACTGATCCCAAAATGTTTTTTTTTGTGTTTCTTAACAACATCTAGGAATGTGATGGAGGATATGTGAAATTACCTCCACCTCCAAACACTCCCATTGAAAATTTACATAGTAGAGGAAACTAGTTGGTGGAAAGTACCATCAAATGATAAAAAAATTATTGGGGGTTCATGATGACGAGAGGATGTTATATGTGGTTGTGTCATGAATTATTTTAGAATCGACCAAATTTGATGTCCTTCGTGACCATGATACCCTTCATCACGAGTTTTATGGTTTTTGTTAGGGATGATTCTGTATAGATTATAATGCGGTTGTGGAAAGGGACATGTAGATACTGACTGATATATTCATATGGTGAAGTGGATTTTAGGGTTACAACTAATCCCACATCATAAATAGATTTATATGTGTTTGTTAGTAAATATATAATTAATGGGAGAACAAGATTTTTTATCTCAGGGAATGCGAGTTGAAATATAGTGGGGGATGTTGTTTCACAAATCCATGAATTAAATTCTATTGAAACTATTGTTGATACATTTTAGGTGTTAATTGGAGAGTGATCCATAGTGAGGATATGATTGTTAGTTAACCAAATATTTTTAATCTTAGTTATATTTTTTATTCATTATTTTATTAGTATTATTTTCTCAAATTTTTGTGAGAAAACCTATAAATAATCCAAATGAGTATACATGTTATGATCATCCAACATAGACATACACTATTTTTTTTAGAATTATAATATTGTTTCATATATCAGTTTAGAAATTACTATATTTCGGGTTTGAGTTGGTGATGTGTCACTTACTTAGAATTTCCATTTTGGTATCCCTTTTGGAGGATTTTTTACCAAAAGATATGAACTATGGATTTTATTATTATGTTATTCTGGTTGTTTTGAATTGGATGGAATTTTGTGTTGTTGTTTATGTTATCTCTATGTCCATTTCAATAAATTTATGTCAATGTCTCTATTTTTGGGTTTTATATCCTTGGTTATAGTCATCAACTAGAGGCTTAATGGTGGTAGTCTTTGGGGACCACTCACTATCAATTTTTGAAGACCAAGAGGGGTACCAGTGAAGTGGGTGATAAAATGGAGTGCAATAAAATATTTTTAATGAGATATATGATTGTTCTTGTGGATAAGAACCCATGATTATTGTATGGGTTTGTTGTTAAATAGTTATATTTGATTATAACTCATGATGTATGAATGGTAATGTAGCTAGAACACTAGATTATAGGGGACCATATTATCTAATGTAAAGAACTTAATGTAAAATCCCAAGTAAGTATTAATAATAGATATTTTTATCTATGCGTATTAATGAATAAGATAGTGTTTTAGAGGCTTAAAATGAGAATAAATCCAATCTTAAGCATGGAATACACTAATATTATTTTACTGCCTTTTGATGGAAAAACATTTTAAATATAACTTTTGACAATTATATAAGATCTATTTGTCAAAATAAACGTATTATTCATTATTGGGACATTGAAATTTACTTAGGGTAAATTTTTGGTATTTTTCTGACAATGTTCATTTTTTAATGAATAGTGAAAAATACTGCATTTTACATCAAAACTGCTTTTTCATCTAATTTAATTATATGGTCATATAATCTTTTTAATTGGTCTTAAAGTTTAACTTGAATATATGTTTACCATTTAATCCAATGGTGGTCATTAGGATTAATTTCACTTTGGAATTTGCAATAAAATAATGCCAAACTTTTCATAGATATTGTTTCAAAAAATCACGCTATTTCTTTTGACAATGAAAATTATTTTTAAATAAATTATCGAAATTTATGTGTTTGGAATTTGGTAAAATAGATTACATATTTGTAATTATAAGGTCCAAATTATGTAATCAAGACTCTTTTGCTTTTGGACATTATGAATAGTAACGACGGTAATTATCTTTAATTATATTGACTAATGAGTAATCGGGTAGTTAAAGATAACAAAATAATATCATTATAATAAAAAAATGACACCAAAATGTGTCCTAATTATACTGGTTGTCTAATGGCCGACCATTTTATTCCTTGTGCAAAACTTGGGGACCCCATGGAATCACTTTTGTGGAATGTGACTCGTTATCTTTTTTTTAAAGAAAGTAAATATAACAAGAATGTATCACCTGATTAAAACATTTTTAATTTTTTCTAAATAGATGATATTTTAGACTATAAATATTCATTGGAAAGATAAAAATATTTACTACATCATTGTATTTTTTTCGTAATTTTTAGAGATTAAATAAATTAAATTATTTATGACATCATGATGATGCAGCGATTACCTCATTAATAAAGGATTTAAATAAAAAGAAAAGATAATGTAAAATATATGACCTACACATGTCCAAAACATATTGGATTCGTGGATTTCAAACTCTTGTCACCTTACCCTTGCATTATATCAATTTGGGACGTTTTGATTCCGAAAAGCATTTTAAAATAACGTATCATTTCTTTACTTTCCAAGAGTGCCCCTCCTCTCCTCTTATAAAAGGCCCCCACCTCTACCTCCTTACCCACACTCCCAAAGCATTTTTTTCCGCCAACCCCTACACATTTTGTCTCTCCAAATCCCTCTCTAACTCTTAGAATCCTCACTTTGGGCAGAAGTCTTCCCATGGAAGCCTTTGAGCTCAATCCAATGGGACTTACCCGATTTTAAGGTAATGTCTTCACTTGTGTTCTTTTGTTTTATTTTGTTTCTCCATCCCCCTAAACTCTTTTTATTCATTTGTTTTGTAACAAATCCAGTATCTTCCATATACTAGGATGTTGTTATAAGAAGGATTCTATCTACACATACACACACCTCCATCTAATGGTTAATGAACATACTGTTTCCGTGGATGGAAAATTGCTACCTCCCGAAACGATGATTGTTCAACATTCTTTTAACACATTAAAAGGTGGTCATTAAGATGACACTATATTTATATATGATATATAATATGTTTATGTTTTTCTTAAGCTTCTGTATTTTTTATTTTGGGCTTACCTTTATGGTTTCCATTATGGGTAAACGTGGTATCTTCATTTAAGGAAGTGCGGACTATCGCCCCCTCGAAGTGGTTTGATTCGTTAATACCATATGTGGGACTTATAATGGATGGAGTTATGATATTATATATGATTTTACACTGGAATTATAATATACCTTTATATCATTATGATTCCATTTCATAAAATACAAAATAGAAATGGAAGTAGTGTTCGTGCGTATGTACGGCTTACCGTCTCCATGAACGGTGCATTTAATTTCATACCTCTAAATGATCTGTAATATTATAAATGCATGCATGTACTGTATATATATGATATATGTTATATCTACATCATGAATACAATTCTGGATATAATGTATACATGAAAAACTTTTAATTATAAAAGGGTTTATTTTTTACTCAAGTACCAATGATCGTTAAAACGACCGTTATTAACTTAAATAATTACATATTGTTCATGAAATGGAAATAAGTGATATAAAAGTAATAGTGAACTTGAAAAAGGTTCTTAAACCAGTATAAATTAACTCAAGTTTATTATTCAGGAGATTAAAGAACGACCGAGTCATGTCAGACCCGAGTTATGGGACTTCGTCTCAATCTCCTTTCATTGAGGCATCTTTTGTTTTATACACAAACTTCTTTTATACGGTGTATAAACCCCTTTGAATTTTACTTTTATTCAAAAGGAATCTTTTTTATACGAAGTGTTTACTAAATGACAAAAGTGAATGTTTTTGTCGTATGTATGCGGCGACAACGACTTCTCTGCCGCCGTGACCATTATTTGAGTTTCGGCTTCCTCTACATGCCATACCTTCTTTTTAAAAGAAAAATAAATACCATGTTTTTATTTTCTTTTATTTTGGTTTTGAAAATGGTTTTCATAATGTTTTTATATCAATGTGTTGTATTGATATCTTGTGAGTGAAAGGAGGAAATGTTATGTTTCATTTATGCATGTTTTATGTGATACGATTATGTTGTGGTTTTTGGTCATTATTATGAAGACGAGTGGTTCCGTGGTAAACTAAGGGTGGGTGAGCCCGATATAGCTCTTCAATGCATTGGGTAATGTGAAGGAGTGAAACTTTACTGTTTCTACGAAGAGATTTAGGGAATATACTGTGATGGGTATACCAAACGTAACCTAGAGGGTTACTCCCTACGTAAGAATGTTATGAATTCCAAAAGTTACCTTTATGTATTATGATTTCTTTGATTTATTCATGATTTGAAGAGTTATGTTAATGTGATTATGTTTTATGGGTAAAGTATGATTTCATTCTTTTGTATATATGTACTCATGTTTCCTTTCCATATTTTTATATCCCTTACTGAGCTTTTTATGCTCATCCCATGTTTTTTTGAAATTTATTACACAGGTCAAGGTAAAGGTACATGATATGATGATAGTGTCAAGGAAGTTTCAAGAAAGAATCCATGTTTTATTTTAAATATGTTTCCGTTGATGGGAAAAATGAATATTATCTTTATGTAAACACTTTGTTTAAATGTGGAATGTAATGCATGTTTTATGATCTAAGTCTATAAAAATCTAAACCTGAAAAGATCCTCAATGTGTAATCTTGTAATAACTCACAATTAAGTAAGGTTTAAGGCTGGGGCCTTATAGTTGGTATCAGCGATCGGTTTAGATAAAATTAGGAGTAAGAATTATATTAAATGGTTATCCAAAAATATATTTTTTTTGAAATGATATAGCATTTGAAGATTACCATGTTTCTTCATCTAAGAAATGTTTGTTCATAATGGTTTTCCGCAGAGGAAATAGGGAAGTAGTGCTAGGAAGGCATACATACAGAAATAACCTTCCGAATCAGCATCCTGAGATGGTCGGAATTGGAACTGAACAGTTTGTTGCAGTAATGGCGCAGTTGACTCAAGAGATAAATGGTGGTGGTATCCATGCACAAGATCAGCCAGATCAACCACAGAGGAACATGTCAGTGGTGGAACATTTTATGAGCCGACATCCCCCATCATTTAGAGGATCATCTGACCCTGTGCTAACTGAAGGGTGGATTAAATCACTGGAGAAGATTTTTGATGTTATGGGGTGTTCAGACAATCAAAAGGTTAGTCTTGCTATTTACCATTTGGAGGGTGAAGCAGATCAGTGGTGGTCGATGGTTAAAAATATCAGGGACACTGACGAGAATGATGCTCTCGACTAGGATTAATTCAAAGGTATGTTTCTTGAGATGTATATTCCTAAGGCTGTTCGACTTAGGATGGAAAAAAAATTCTTGGAATTGAGGCAAGAGGAAGACTCAATGGCTGCCTATGAAGAGTGGTTCACTCGATTGGAAAGGTATGCTCTAAATTTTATCCGAGACCTTGATAGTAAAATCAACCGTATTTACTCAGGATTAAAACCAAAATATCAAAGGGTATTATCTTCTCGTGAGTTTAAAAGTTATGAAAAGCTTGTTCGATGTGCTGAGAAGGTGGAAATGGAGTTTTCCGATGATCAAGTATTCTATAACATCCAACAGAAGAAGAGACCGAGGTGGCGGGAGAAAGGAAAGAATTAGTCAAAAAAGTCTGATGGTAAGAAAAATAAGTTTCCAGTTTGTGATATATGTGGTAAAAGGCATGCTGGGGAATGTCTTATGAATTCTGGAAAGTCCTACTGATGTTGTAATATGGGACACAAGGCTCGTGATTGCACTGAAAAAGATCAAGGTGATGGTAAGTCCAAATTTGATTTATAGTTAGTGAAATGTTTTAAGTGCAATGAGATGGGTCACTATGAAAATGAGTGTCCGACAAAGATCTTGAGTGATGGGAAGCAGTTAGACTACAATTAGAAAGGGGTGGTGAAATCCTTTAAAACTACTTCAGCAGATGTCGGGCCATCAAATGAAGTTGTATCAGGTACTTTGTTTGTTTTTTTAGATTATGCCAGTGTGTTTTTTGATTCAGGGTCTACACATTCTTTCATCTCTGAAACCTTTTCTAGTAAAATGGGAATACCATATCAATAAATGACTCCAGAACTTGTGGTAAAAACACCTGGGGGAAATGTTGAGGCAAAAAGAATTTATAAGAATCTTCCTATCCTTATCTGTGGAAAGAACCTACTTTCAAACCTTATTGTTCTACCTCTAGTAGAGTTTGATGTTATCCTGGGTATGGATTGACTCTCTATTTACCATGCTAAGATTGACTGTAGCACTAAAGAAGTTTCTTTTCAGAAAGACTTTCAGTTTGTGTACAAGAATGAACCCTTACTGTTGATACCTTATCAAGAGGCCGAGAAACGTGTAAATGATGGAAATTAATGTTACCTTGCACATATTGTTGAAAATAAGGGAACCGTTCAGATTAATGATGTGCCAGTGGTAAATGAGTATCCTGATGTTTTTCCTGATGAGTTTCTTAGAATAATACCAGATCAGGAAGTTGAATTTACTATTGACTTAGTTCCTGATGCTAAGCCAATTTCAAAACCCCTTATCGAATGGCTCAAATTGAACTTTTAGAGTTGAAGGAGAAATTGCAAGATTTATTAGAGAAAGGTTTCATTCGACCTAGCACATCACCTAGGGTGATCCTGTTTTATTTGTTAAAAAGAAATATGGTTCTTTGAGACTTTGAATTGATTATAGAGCCTTTAATATCATCACAGTTAAGAACAAATATCATTTGCCTCATATCAATGATTTTTTTTATCAGCTCCTGGGAGCTCAGTTTTTTTTCAAAGATTGACCTGAGATCGGGGTACCATCAGCTGAAGGTAAAGGAAAAAGATGTTCCGAAGACTGTGTTCCGTACAAGATATGGCCATTATGAATTTGTATTAATGCCTTTTTGGCTAACCAATGCACCTGCTGTATTCATGGACATAATGAATAGAATTTTCCATGAGTTCTTGGATAAGATTGTGGTGGTTTTCATTGATGATATTTTGGTGTTTTCTAAAAGTAAATAGGAGCATGAAAGACGTTTAAGGGTTATTTTGAAAACCTTAAAAGAAAATAAATTTTATGGGAAATTCATCAAGTGTGAGTTTTGGTTGCAACAAATTTATTTCCTTGGTCACATTGTTTCTAAAGATGGGATAACTGTTGATCCTGCAAAAAACAAAGGTTGTTGAAGAATGGCCAAGACCCAAAAATGTAACTAAGATTCGTAGCATCCTTGTTTTGGCGGGCTATTACCGAATGTTTGTTAGAAATATTTCACAGTTATCTAGTCTAATGACTAAGCTAACTTGGAAGGGTGTTAAGTTTATCTGGATAATAGAATGTGAT
This sequence comes from Viscum album, assembly GCA_963277665.1. NCBI lineage: Eukaryota > Viridiplantae > Streptophyta > Magnoliopsida > Santalales > Viscaceae > Viscum > Viscum album. The sequence goes on along the minus strand of OY728142.1, from coordinate 1,253,444,059 downwards.
GATTGTTTTCAGGAATTGAAAAGAAGATTGGTGAATCCTCCAGTTTTGGCACTACTTTCCAGGAATGGGGAGTTTTTTATCTACAGTGATGATTCATTGAAAGGACATGGTTGTGTCCTAATGCATAATGATCAGGTAATTTCTTATGCTTCACGATAGTTGAAAACTCATGAGGTAAATTACCCTACACATGATTTGGAATTAGCTTCTCTTGTTTTTGCTTTAAAAATTTGGAGGCATCATTTGTATGGAGTAAAGTGTGAAATATATACCGATCACAAAAGTTTAAAGTATATATTCACTCAGAAATAATTGAACAGGAGACAAAGGAGATGGCTATAATTAATCAAGGATTATTATTGAACAATTCATTACCATCTTGGAAAAGAAAATAAAGTGGCGGATGCTTTGAGTCGAAAAAGAAATTCTTCATTAGCAATGTTGCGTTTGGAACGTGATCCTTTGGTTAAGGATTTGATGAAAATTGGCATAGAAGTTGTTGGTGCAGGATGTTCTTATATTTTGTTTCAGGTATCAGTGAAATCTTCTCTATCAGACAGAATCAAGAAAGCACAGAAGCAACACAGTGAGTTGCAGAAAAAGGTAGAGCTCCTTCAGAAAGGTAAGTTGCCTGAAATCAACATTGATAATGATTGCGTTTTGAGATTTGGGAAGAGATTGTGTGTGCCTTGTGATTCACAGTTGAAGGGAGAGTTCTTATGTGAAGCTCATAGATCTCCATTTTCTGTTCATCCTGGCAGTACTAAGAAGTACAGAGATCTGTGGAAGTATTACTGGTGCGATGGACTGAATAGAGATATTGCTGATTTTACTATGAAGTGTTTGACATGTCAACAGGTTAAAGCAGAGTGGCAGTTATCGAAAGGTATGCTTCAGCCATTACCAGTTCCAGAGTGGAAATGGGAGAATATATCCATGGACTTCGTTGTGGGATTGCCGAAGACCCCTCGAGGTAATAATGCAATCTGGGTTATTGTTGATCGCTTGACTAAATCTGCTCATTTCCTTGCTATACAAGATACTTTTTCCCAAGATCAACTTTCCCGTTTGTATCATAAAGGGATTGTCAGGTTACATGGAGTTCCCCTCTCCATTGTATCTGACCATGATCCCAGGTTCACTTCTAGCTTTTGAAAAGGCCTTCAGAAGTCGTTGGGTATTGAATTAAATTTTAGTATAGATTTTCATCCTCAATCAGATGGGCAGTCAGAATGAACAATTCAGATATTGGAGGATATGCTACGTTCTTGCTCTATGGATTATCAGGGAAGTTGGGACCAACATCTTTCTTTGGTTGAATTTTCATATAATAACAGTTTTCATTCCAGTATACAGATGGCACCATTTGAGGCGTTATATGGGTAGTGGTGTCGAAATCCAGATTTTTGGTATGAAGATGGTGAAAGAAAGTTTATGGGACCAGAATTGGTATAAGAGTGGGCAGAAAAAGTTCAGCTAATACAAAAACACATGATAACAGCTCAGAGCAGGCAGAAGAGTTATGCAGACAAAATGAGGAAGGATCAATATTTTGAGGTAGGTGATCATGTTTTTCTCAAAGTCTCACCATGGAAAAGTGTGAACCGATTTGGTAAGAAAGGAATGATGAGTCCAAGGTTCATTAGACCATATGAAATTCTAGAGAGTGTTGGATCAGTTTCTTACCGAGTGGCTTTACCTTTGAGTTTATCTCAGGTACACAATGTTTTTCATGTTTCGATGTTTAAAAAGTACATGCCAGATCCATCTCATGTTTTGAGTCCAGAGGTAGTTCAGCTGGAAGAGAACCTATATTATGAGGAACAACCGGTCCAGATTCTAGACCACAGGGAGCAAGTGATACAGAATAAGGTTATTCATCATGTAAAGGGTTTTTGTAAAAACCACATGATTGAAGAGGTAACATGGGAATCTGAAAATGCAATGAGGGCTTAATACCCCCACTTACTTGATAAGTAAATAAATTTCGGGGACACAATTTTCTAAAGGGGGAAAGGATGTAACATCCCAAGTATGTAATGAATATTATATATTTTTATCTATGCCTATTAATGAATAAGATAGTGTTTTAGAGGCTTAAAATGAGAATAAATCCAATCTTATGCATGGAATACATTAATACTGTTTAACTGCCTTTTGATGGAAAAACATTTTAAATCGATCTTTTGACAATTTAATAGGATTTATTTGTCAAAATAATCTTATTCTTAATTATTGGGACATTGAAATTTACTTTGGGAAAATTTTTGATATTTTTCTGACAATGTTCATTTTTTAATGAATAGTGAAAAATACTACATTTTACATCAAAATTGCTTTTTCATCTAATTTAATTATTTGGTCATGCTATCTTTTTAATTGGTCTTAATGTTTAATTTGAATATATTTTTACCATTTAATCCAATGTTGGTCATTAGGATTAATTTCACTTTGGAATTGGGAATTAACTATTGCCAAACATTTCATAGATATTGTTTCAAAGAAACCCTCTATTTGTGTTGACAACGGGAATTATTTTTAAATCAATTATTGCAATTTATGTGATTGGAATTTGGTAAAATGGATTACATATTTGGAATCAGAAGGTCCAAATTATGTAATCAAGAATCTTTTTCTTTTGAACATTATGAATAGTAACGACGATAATTATCTTTAATTATCTTGGTTAATGAGTAATCGGGTAGTTAAGGATAATAAAATAATATCATAATAATAAAAAAATGACACCAACATGTGTCCTAATTCTACTTGTTGTCTCATGGACGACCATGGGATTCCTTGTTCCAAACTTAAGGACCCCATGGAATCACTTTTGTGGAAAGTGACTTGTTATCTTTTTATTTTTTCTAAAGAAAGTAAATATAACAAGAATGTATCACCTGATTAAAACATTTTTAATTTTGTCTACATAGATGATATTTTATACTATAAATACTTATTGGAAATCTAAATAGATTTCCTACATCATAGTATTTTTTTCGTAATTTTTAGACATTGAATAAATTAAATTATTTATGACATCATGATGATGCAGCGATTACCTCATTAATAAAGGATTTAAATAAAATGAAAAGATAATGTAAAATCTATGACATACACATGTCCAAAACCTATTGGATGGGTGGATTTTGAACTCTTATCACCTTACCCTCGAATTATATCAATGTGGGACCTTTTTAATCCAAATATAATTTTAAAATAAAGTAACATTTCTTTACATTCCAAGAGTGCCCCTCCTCTCCTCTTATAAAAGGCCCCCACCTCTACCTCCATACCCACACTCCCAAAGCCTTTGGATCAGCCAAAACCTACACATTTTGTCTCTCCACATCCCTCTCTAAATCTTAGAAGCCTCACTTTGGGCAGAAGGCTTCCCAATGAAGCCTTTGAGATCAAACCAATGGGAGTTACCCGATTTTAAGGTAATTTCTTCACTTGTGTTCTTTTGTTTTATTTTGCTTCTCCAACCCCCTAAACTCTTTTAATTAATTTCTTTTGTAACAACACTATAATATTCCATATACTAGGATGTTGTTATAAAATTTATTTGAGCTACACTTACACACACCTACATCTAATGGTTATAGAACATACTGTTTCCGTGGATGGCGAATTTCTACCTCCGGAAACGATGATTGTTCAACATTCTTTTAACACCATCAAAGGGGGACATTAAGATGACACTATATTTATATATGATATATAATATGTCTATGTTTTCTTTAAGCTTCTGTAATTATTATTTTGGGGACCTTTGTTGTTTCCATTATGGGTAAACGCGATATCGTCATTTAAGGAAGTGCGGACTACCGCCCCCTTAAAGTGATTTGATTCGTTAATACCATATGTGGGACATATAAAGGATGGAGTTATGATATTATATATGATATTACACTGGAATTATAATATACCTTTATATCATTATGATTCCATTTCATAAAATACAATATAGAAATGGAAGCAGCGTTCATGCGTACGTACGGCTTACCGTCTCCATGAACGGTGCATTTCATTTACTACCTCTAAATGTAATGTAATATTATAAATGCATGCATTTACTGGATATATATGATATATATGATATCTACATCATGAATACCATTCTGGATATAATATATACATGAACAACTTTTAATTATAATGGGTTTATTTTTGACTCAAGTACCAATGATCGTGAAAACGACCGTTATTAACATAAATAATTACATAGTGTTCATGACATGGAAATAAGTGATATAAAAGTAATAATGAACATTAAAAGGTTCTTAAACAAGTAGAAATTAACTCAAGTTTATTATTCAGGAGATTAAAGAATGACCGAGTCAAGTTGGACCCGAGGTATGGGTCTTCATCTCAATCTCCTTTCATTGAGGCATATTTTGTTTTATACATAACCTTCTTTTATACAGTGTATAAACCCCTTTGACATTTAATTTTATTCAAAAGGAATATTTTTTATACGAAGCGTTTACTAAACGACAAAAGGGAATGTTTTTGTCATACGAATGCGGCGACAACGACTTCTCCTCCGCCGTGACCATTATTTGAGTTTCATCTTCCTCTACAAACTATACCTTCTTTTTAAAAGAAAAATAAATACCATGTTTTACTTTTCTTTTATTTTGGTATTGAAAATGGTTTTCATACTGTTTTTATATCAATTTGTTGTATTGATATATTGTGAGTGAAAGGTGGAAATGTTATGTTTCCTTCATGCATGTTTTATGTGATACGATTATGTTGTGGTTCTTGGGCATTATTATGAAGATGGGTGGTTCCGTGATAAACTAAGGGCGGGTGAGCCCTATATAGCTCTCCAATTAATTGGGTAATGCGAAGGAGTGAAACGTTACAATTTTTCTAAAGTGATTTAGGGAATATACTGTGATGGTCATTCCAAAAGTAACCAAAAGGGTTACTCTCTACGTAAGAATGTTATGAATGCCTCAAGTTACCTTTACGTCTTATGACTTCTATGATTTATTCATGATTTGAAGAGGTATGTTAAAGTGATTATGTTTTATGGGTAAAGTATGATTTCATTCTTATGTATATATGTACTCATGTTTCCTTTCCATATTTTTATATCCCTTACTGAGATTTTTATGCTCATCCCATGTTTTTTTGAAATGTTTTTCACAGGTCAAGGGAAAGGTACATGATATGATGATAGTGTCAAGGAAGTGTCAAGAAAGAATCCATGTTTTATTTTAAATATGTTTCCGTTGATGGGAAAAATGAATAATATCTTTATGTAACCACTTTGTTTAAATTTGGAATGTAATGCAAGTTTTATGATCTAATTCTCTAAAACTCTAAACCTGAAAAGATCCTCAATGTGCAATATTGTAATAACTCAAGATTAAGTAAGGTTTAAGTCTGGGTCCTTATACATAATATTTCTAAAAAAGATATATAAATTGAAACTACTTTTGGTAAATATTTCTAGGATGTGTACATGAGACACACATGTTTACATTTTTTATTTAATGAGGGTGATATTTGGAATTAAAATGAACATCAATAAATGAATAAAATGAATTTTTATTATACATGGTTTATGTATTTTATTGTTGTTTATCTTCATAAATCTCTCTTGGTCAGTTCCAACAACATTTTATTGGACGATAGGTATATAAGCCTAATCAATTTGATCATAAAATTATTGATCCCATTCACGAGGATGAGTTGTAGTAGAATATTTTATGTTATTTTTAGTGTTACATTCTGCCAAAGTATGAGGGAAATGTATCTGATTTATAGATGGAGCGCTAGTAAATGGAGCATGATATCACCTTAAATATAATTTTATTATAAGCTATGTATGGGGTTTCATTATTAATATCTTAAAATCATGTAAGATTACATCTTTGGTCCACCATACATCATATGGAGTGGGACGTGGCTCTTGTTTCCCAAAAAAGGTATTGTCTTGAGTTCTTGTCGTCAATGATAAAGGTAAGAAAATTTAGTTTCAAATATCTGTTCATAAAAGGAGGATGATAATATTAGATCCAAATAATCGGATCTATTACATTCTATTCGTCACTCCATACCATTTTCATGTCATGGATCCTATACTGTAGAATGTTAAGGAGGCCTTGAATCCATCGATTAGATGTGAAGTCACCCCATTTTCAGATCTTACCTAATTATAGGTGTTTTATGAGGTGGAATTGATCTATAATATAATTATTATGTTGTATTTTCTTAAATTTGTGTCCAAAAGATATTATTTATTGGTAAATCATTAGATTCTGGATCATGGGAGTTAGGGTAGTTAATGTTCCAATAGACTTGGATCCAACCCTAGATGTTTGGTTTATGCACTTATTAGGATGGAAGTTCATGAGAACCCATTAAGGGACCCCTTTTGTGTTATATACCTACAATGGTAATTTTCAACATCATTACCAATTACCAAAAACATTGGGAGATCAATATGGAATGTACCCTTTTCATCCATTGTTATAGTAGATTTCTCCCAATGTCATATCAAGAGTAGGAACAACCATAATTTGTTCATACACTACGTAAATAGGATTAGTCTCAAATGAGATAAGATAAAGATGGAATAGGTTAGCCACATAACATAATTTTTCATCAGGGAACCATTATCGAGCATTATTACACAATGATATTTTAAAATAATAACATTCTATTCAAAAGACTATACGACCTGCAACATCGATCATAAAAAACTATGAAATATTTTTTTTCGAAAAAGGTAATTTTAACCAAGAGAATAAATTAGAGTGTATGAATAGGATTAACCAAATTATGAAATTTATTTAATTTTACTAATCAATATATATTAATTTATAAATTCTATTGAACAACACACTCAAATTTATGCATTGTAATTTTATTTATCAAAAAACATGACTTCTCTTAAAAAAAATTTACTTTCATTGAGAAAATAATATTAATAATTTATTTTCAATTTTTTTATTTTTTATTATAAAATAGAAATAATTTTGAAATAATAATATTGATATTAACTTAGGGTGAATTTTTAGGATTTTTTAGAAAATTATCATTTTTAGTGAATAGTAAAAATACCCATTTTTATAAAATTTTCATTCCTTTTTAATAAATTAAGTCCTATCATAGTTTCAATTTTATTTAAAATTGAAATATGTATTATTTTACTATATTAAATTTAATATATTTCATTTTATTCATCAATATATAGTATTTTATTCTAATATTACTTGAAATACTAAAAGAAAATTATTCTAAAAGTTGTTTTAGAGTGTATAATGTTTCGCCAACTTAGTTAATTTAAAAACAATTAATGATAATTGTTTAAAATTATATATATATAATATATTTTTAAATATTAATTATAGATTTTTTAATTATTATTAAATTTCATATTGTTATTATAATATCCTCATATACGTGAAGCATGCATTTCTTGAAACTTATTTTTTACACGCCTATGTGTTTAATCTTAAATTAAACACTTCTATTTATAATATTTGATATTTTAAAAATAGATTCCATAATTAGAATTTTTATATATAATATTATATAATGTTTTAAATTTAGTTTTTTTCAATAATGAACAATGAAAACCGCACAAATTAATTAACATTGTTAAGGTAAAACAAATTTACTAGGGGTTTAACTAAAAATATAATAATTAAAATTGATCCAAGATTTGTATAATTAATATTTATTTGTAATATATAGTATTTATCTACTATATGGTTCTAGAATTCTTCAATTTTTTGGGTATGTGTCTTGTAAAAAATGTGTTTTCAATTCATTCATTTCTTAAAATTCCAAACTTCTTCTCTTTCCCACTTACAAAACGGATTCCCTCTCATCTACATTCCAAAATTTGGAAACAAATTATATCATCCAATAAAAACTCAAATAAATTTCTTAATTCCCTCCTCTCCTCCTAGAATCAATTTTTATAAATATAAATCTAATCTAGGAAGTATTTATGTATAATTCTAAAGAGGTTGTTGGAAGAAGAGTTAACATTATTAATTGAGCATCTTATTTTATTTCTTCTTACATAACCATTAAATAATATTTAAAAATAATAATATCAAAAAATTAATATATTATATATAATTATATTTTTTTATGTTCATGAACTAAAACCATATCAATTTCCTTCAAATGGGGAATGAAAATGTTGATCATGTGAACATTGAACTACTACATAGCAAACCAATGTAATTCATTTTCTATAAATTTTTATCATGATATGATATAAATGTATATATTTAATGGCAAGATATTATATTTATGTTATAATTATTCAACTGTAATTATAATATTAAATAATTCTATTTTACTTTCAATTCCATATGGAATACAATAACATCACTTCTCTGTTAAGGTGACCACCTCCTCGCAAAATGATTTGATTTGTTTCTCACTTATGCATTACATGATATTTGATAATGAATATTTTTATATTTTATTTTTGATAATAAGGAAATATTAATCATTCCATAAAATAAATATACAGTATGGTCCTTGACCCACACATCACTGTTTGGTGCCCTGCGCTAGTTGGTCAAATAGCCTCACACACATCCACCATAAAGATAGATTATTTCTCCATGTAGTGAGGTCTTATTGTGCTTTTATGGGGATAAAATTTTATAATTATTAGAGTGTAACATAGAATAATAAAAATAATAGACAATATTAGAATCATTATAACAATTATATAGCCAAAAAATCATTTATAAGACTAAATATATATAAAAATGACAATAGAAATATCACATACAAATGATTATGATATATGACTCAAAAATCATCCAAAATATGTATAAAATGTTTCGACAAATACATGTATAAAAATACTAAAAATTACAAATATTACTATCTCTAGATAGCATCATGAGCCTCAGCTCCGTATGGGGAGCCCCTACACATAATCATTGCACAAATTCACGAATCGAACTATGTGTACTTCCCTTAGTCACTACGCAGATCTAAATAGTTTATCTGGGAAGCAAAATATTACTTTAGTATTAGGTGAGATACAATATCGATAGGTAACCACCAAATAGAATATATCAAATCATTTCTGTGTAGAACATGATAAAACTAATTTCAATATATATCATGTGTAAATAGAAATTAAATTTTAAGCATCCATGGACTACAAAATAAAACAAGTAATATCATATAACCCAACATGGATCCATGAAATACATGGTTCCATATCATATAACAAGTTCGGTAAAAATAAATAGGATTCAAAAACCATTTCCATACTATATAAACAATATACCACGTAACCCACTACCATGACTTCTAACATGTGAATCAAATAATCACAACCTTTCTTAATAACTAAAAGTATCAAATCAAATATAGTCACATAGTATAACCAAGCATATCAAATTTACCACTATCATTACATATAATCAAAAGTTTTAAACCATTAAGGTTTGAATCCAAGGTAATATAAACCAATGTATCCTCATCGAGTCCCCATAGAATCTCAATAGAATTTCTATAATGGCACTAGTGGATTCAAAATACCATGTTGACAAAGCATGTCCAATACAAGTCCAGCAATCAAGATCCAAGAGATATAAATTCAATTTTAATCCAATGGAATCATGATCCAAAGTGAATAAATATACAATGTATCCTCTACCTCCAAATAAGATCCATTGGGGAAACATTCATAACATCTAAATTGAATCATAAATCACGGTCATCCAACCAAGGAATCTTGTACCCTTTCAATTCAAATTGTATCAATTATTCAATTTCTATGTATTAATGTTACATAAGTACCCCTTCTCGAATATAAATTCACATTCCAATATATTTAATGACTTAACCTCACTCATATGAAAACCCATTTAAATAATTAATCAAATTATAAATATGTAAAAGATGCAACATAAAACACATAAAAACAATTTAATTCACTTCATATCATTATGGAATTCCCCAAACAATGAAAGAACAACACTCACCCCTTGTGTCATATAAAAAAATTATCAAAATCATTACATGGAAAACCCCATTGGTGACATTGTGATGGGAAAAAACTCCATTAAGTATCAAGGAACTAGTGGCAATACTAAATGGGTTTAACAAAATTGTATTTAACTATTCTATTAGTTTTAGGGCCACATCAGAAATTTCAGTGGGTGGAAAAATGGAAACAAGATCTACAATGTACTAAACAATTTGGGAAAATTATAGACCGCCTTTTATAGTTCCTTAGTATAGTTTTTGTGTGGTATCAGCTTATGATTTGACTCAATTCAGAAAATAAAATTAATAATATACAAGGAACCTAGATATATGGCATATTTTATTGAATATAAATAAGTTCTTCAATCCAATGATAAATTAATAACAACACAATATTATTTAAGTAATCCTTAGTTCAGATTTAAAGAGACTAAAACATCTCGATTCCAATATCAGATAGTAAAACAGGATCAAATTCTATATATGGATTCAATGTGGATCCCTCAAACCTCATGACTAAAAGAAATGAAAAAATGAAAATAGAATTTATGTTATCAGGTTAATTAAAGTTTATTTGGTAATTTCTATTAACATTTCAAGGCTACATGGTGGTTTAAACTCTATGCAAAATGTTCACCCTCAACTATGCTATGTGGGAACTTGTATGGTCAGTGGACACCATTTTACTAACCATGAAATAAATAAAAAAACACCTCTATAAAAACAACATGTTCCCCGACATGGGGGTGCTCCTCTATATGCATGTTTTGAAAAATTGAATTGGATATTCTGGCCCTCTATCAAAGACTCAGTTATTTAGTCAGATCAAGGGGCCTTCCATACATGGTTTCGGCTAACCCTGAAACCTTCCTATTATATCCAAAAATATGTGGCATAGGCTCAAAATAAGCCCCAGAAACCCTCTATACCCCCCATGAATTCAATTTTTATTCACATTAGATCATAAATATTATATAAAACTAAAATAGAAAATATTCTATTTCCTATAGTAACCTAGTATCTTACACTCCTCCCCCTTAATGAAATTTTTCATTGAATTTCTCTCTCAAGGGTTGTCAAAAATTATCAGAGAATAAAGCTGGACACAAAAAATATACATCAGCCTCCCACTCCCAATTCGCATCTTACAAATCACTATGCAACCAATGCACACATATTAGAGGAATATACCATCCTTAGAGAATATTTAGTCTCCTATCAAGGATTCTAATATGATACTACTCAAAGGACTCATCTACACTTAATCAATATCCTCACGATGAAAAGAATGAGATGGGTCTGAAATAAAATGGAATAGATGAGATACATGGAATATATCATGAATGGATCAGTACCACTGATTTATCGACAATCAATAGGATTCCTACTTGACTCCCTCTAGAATATTGAATGGCTTGAAATATCATGGTGAAAGATTACCCAATCTCTTAATCCTCATATGTCCTTGCATCAGTAAAATGTTTAATAAATCCGATCCATAACTGTGAACTCAAGAGTTCATATTTAGTGAACAACATATCATTTATGGAGAAAATTTTATGTATCCATATGATTTCTAATCATGTGAACATACCCAAAAGTCTCTTTCAGGAGATGATTTCCACGAAAAGTAGCTTCACATACCTCTAACCCGAATAGGGGTGATCAACATAGCCTACTATAAAAGCATGAAAAAGGTTTTATCTATATAGTCACATAATAACTATAATTGTAAGTGAAAAAATAGGGTAATATGACACTACTAGTATCACCCACAATCAATGATTCATAATCATATCATGTCCTCAAGTACATGTGTAATGACCCGCCAATTCTCATTGGCTTGAGGGTACCACGAGTCATCAATAGGCCTTAACCGACATCCCTAAGGCGCCAGAGGATGGAAATAAATTTCGAAGGGTTTCAAAACAAGTGGGGGAAATTCTAACCTTTTAGAACATACCGCAGAACCAACAACCATAACCAAACTAATCAACTAAATGATTCATGATAAATGCTAAGTCAACTCTACCATTTATTTTACCATGAACCAACCAAGAGTACCACAGCGGAAACCGACACTAAATCAGAGTAAACAGAGGAAAGAAAAACTAAAAGACTAAAAGACGACAACCCAACTCCATGCTTTACAAGCTCCATGCTCCAGCATCACGAACCAGCCATGTATCACGAAGTAGTGCTATGAACATATGACACTTTACCATTCCAACATCTCGGTATATGGAATCTGCAAAATCATCAACGTGACAATGTAGGGGTTGAGTAATGGAACTTAGTAGGTTTTCTATGATGACTTCACAACCAATTACTCTAGGATAAAACATGTTATCACATTTATATAAAACAATTTATATAAAACAATTCACAATATAATAAGTTCCAGGTCAAAACCATTTTCCAACAAAACGCATAATTCTCATGAAAAGAAACCAAGAAAAGATTCCAATCAAATTCCCATTTCCATTTTGGCACATTCATTACATTTCACAAATCCACACAACCAACCATGCCTACAACATGGACCTCCCTATACTTGTAAGCGGTGAGTTATCCTTCCAATAAGCTGTCACTTAGTGGACTATATTGATAGGGGTACTTCACGCCGTTATTTGTCCCAAAATTTTTATGGGGGTACTTCTTACCCTTATCCATCAAAATGCATGTGATGAAACACCACAACCCATGAAAATACATTCCAAAACCAAGTGTGTTCAAAACCATTCTATAAAAAATCAATGCTTTTATTGAAAACCATTTCTATCAAGCAGAAAAACCATCACCAGTTTAAAATCACCATTTTAAATTCACTTCAAGAGAACATTTTCCAAAAACACACAATTTCCATCACTAGTTACTTAAAATGGGTTTCAGCCATTCATTTATAGCAGATAAACAAACCATTTTAATCATGGAAAACAATTCTAAACTAAGACATGATGTTATAAGAAAGAAGAATCATGAATGAATCCACCTACCTCAACAAATTAGGGGAAACCAACCAATGGATGAAGAACGCCAACAAAACAGAGTCAACTACTCCCTGAAACCTCCTTAGATTCCTTCACCTAGTACCAAAAAAACCAATAAACAACTTAAAAGTCATAAAATACCTTATATCTACCCACCTAGGGAGTATATATAAGGATCCATCAAGAGGGAAGAAGGATATCTAAGATAAATAAAGTAAATGAGACTTACCTCAATCAGCTGACCTCTCAATGCCAAGGCAAGCCTCCAGATTGCTTCCAAATATCCTGGTAAGTGTAATCCCACCTTCACCGGAGATAAATCTTGAGTTAGGGCCATCTAGGAGAAAAAATGTGTGGTTTTAATGATAAAATAGATCATATCCTTAAAAATTGGATCTAAGTTGACCCCACGCATGGTTAGTTTGCACTGCTAGGAAAATCGTACACTAACAGTGCGGTAGTCACAGCTTGGAAGGGTCACTCCACACGGCCACATCGCATGGTTTTACCAAACCATGTGCAAACTGTGCGGTCTCCTTTATCCAAAGTGACCAACAACTGCATGGATTCTGCACGGTTTGGGCAAACTGTGTGAAGCCCGTGCGTCACCAATTTTTTCCCTCTATCACTTTAAAAGTCTCCAAACTTTCCCAACCATTTCTCATATGCTTCAGGTACTTAAAAATCATAAAACAAGGGATACATACCATAATCTAGGTGTACTACATTCTCTCCACCATTGGCCTTTCCGTCTGTAGATAGTAGAAATCCATCGCTTGACTAAAAGAGTTCAGGTCACTACTCTTTCATTTCTTTCTCACGTTCACAAGTCTCAGCCTGATTCTGACCATGCTTCCACAAATCCCACTCTAGACCGATGATTTTTCCACACAAGACTTTATCCTTCCTATCCACAATACACACCATAATATATATCAATGAGGAATCCAGCTCTAGGTCAACGTGATCCCATTTGATCACATGGTCAGGATCGGGCTAATACTTTATCAATTGAGATACATGGAACACATTATGCACAACACTGAACTGTGGTGGTAATGTCAACCGATACGCCACCTTGACATCCCGTTCTAGTATCTCAAAAGGGCCTATAAAACAATGAGATAATTTTTCCTACTTCCCAAAATGACGATGTCCAAGCCTTGGAGAGATTCTCAAAAGGACATGATCACTCACCGCAAATGACAATGGTCTTCAACGATGATCTACATAGGATTTCTAACAACTCTGTGTCGTCTCCATCCTCTTTTTTATCAACTAAATCTTCTCCATTGTTTCTTGGACAAGGCTTAGCCTAACTTGTGATGTTTAACCTGTTTCCACCAATCATAGTGGAGAACAACAATGACACCCATACAATGCTTCAAATATAGCCATGTGTATCAAGGCCTGATAATTTTTGTTATATGAGAACTCCAATAAAGGAACGTTCTCTTCCCAAGAGCCACCAAAATCAAATACCCAAGCCCACAACATGTCTTACAACATCTGTATCATCCTATAGGATTGTCCATCCATCTAAAGATGATACATCGTACTCATATTCAACTAAGTTCCTAGGGATTTCTATAAGGATCACCAGAAACGAGATGTGAACCTCAGATATCTGTCTGACATGATTGAAACTGGTATTCCATGTCTCGTTACCACTTTTCAGAAATAAATTTTGGAAATATCCACCACCATATTAGATTCACGAATAGGGATGAAATGGGCTGACTTGGTAAGCCGATCCACTATCAGCCAGATGGCATCGTGCTTCAGAACCATTCTTGGGTGACCTGTAATGATATCCATAGCTATCTACTACTATTTCCACACTGTATTTGGTAGATACTGTAGCATACTCATTGGCCGCTGATGTTCTTCTTTAACTTGCTGACATGTCAATCACCTTGAAACAATCTCAGCTACCTTCTGTTTCATGCCACTCCACCAATATTGTGCCTTTATCGACATATACATCTTATGTATGAATGGATGAACAGCCCATCTGAGATGTTGGTAAGCATGAAGGAGTTTTTCCTGAGTAGTTAAAGGTACAATAATCCGATCATGAAACTCCAAAACGGAACTCCCATCCAGCTTCCATCCCTCAATGGTCTCCCTACCATTGAGTTTTGAACACTTTGCAACACAGTCTACATTGGATGATTGTGCCTCCTTTAATATGTCCACCAAATAAAGAATAAGCACAACTAGAAAGAAAACCACAACATCATCTCGGTCTTCACTTTCCATACGCATGTCGGCTAGGACCGACATCAACTGCCACTCATCTGATGATTCTTGCGCCAACTGAGCATATGGATTTCGGATTAATGCATTGGCCACTGAATTTCCCTGAACCGATGTATATATCAAGTCAATGTCGAACATTTGAAGATACTTCATCCATCTCTTCTACCTCAGATTGAAATCTAATTGTGAGAAAATATTCATCAAACTCTTATGATCCGTAAACATAGTGAATTTCTCACCAAAGAGATAATGATGTCGAGTCTTCAAGGCGTGGAAAACTGTAGCTAACTACAAATCATGTTTTGGGTAGTTCTTTTCATGAACTCTCATCCATTTGAATCCATATGCAAAAACATGGTCTACTTCCATGAGAACACATCCCAAACCAGATCCTGAAGCATCACAATACACCACGTACCCCTGTCCTAATTCCGGAAAAATCAAGATGGTTACGGATGTAAGGAGAACTTTCAACTCTTAAAAATATCTCTAACATTCCTCAGTCCATTGAAATACGTTTTTCTTCTTTGTCAATGTTTTTGTAGGTGAATCTAGTCATGAGAAGTCATCCCAAAGCATCGGTAATAACCAGATAGACCATGAAAATGTTATATTTCAAAGACATTCTTTGGTGGTTTCCAAGAAATAACATCTTTTATTTTTTTCTTGATCCACTAAAACACCTTTATCAAAAATAAAATGGCCCAGAAATCATACCTATTGTATCCAAAAATCTCACTTTGATGATTTGTCATACAACTGACGGTCTCTCAAGATTTTAAACATTATCGCCAAGTGTTGCTTTTGCTCAGCCCTTGTTCTTGAATACACCAATATGTCATCCACAAACACCACAAAAAAATAATCCAGATTTCACAGAAATATCTGATTCATCAATGCAATAAATAATGCTGGTGCATTCGTAACATTTAAAGGCATGACTACATATTCATAATGGTCATATCTGCTTCTGAAGGTTGTCTTCAGAATATCCTCCTTCCGAACTCGCAACTAGTTATATCCAGAATGCAAGTCAATATTATAGAACAACAGAGCTTCCCACAATTGATCAAACAGGTCATCAATTCATGGAAGTGGATATCTATTCATTATCTTAACTTGTTTAAGTTTATGATAATCCACACATAGCCTCAAAGTTTCGTCTTATTTCTTTACAATCAAAACTGGTGTTTCCCACATAGACACGCATGGCTGAATAAAAACATTGTTTTCTAGTTCTTCCAAATGTACTATAAATTCCTTTAACTTCATTGGTTCCATCCTATAATATGAAAGTGAGATAAGACTGGTCCCTGGAAAGAGATCAATTGTAAACTGCACTTCTCTTATAGGTGGTAACCATTAAAAGTTTTCTAGAAAAACAACAAGAAATTGATCTGTGAATACTGGTAAATAGTTATTCGAGATCTCGTCCATCGATTCAATGTTTAACACATCCAACTAGAAAAAAACGTTGCCACTACTGGTGCCAACAAGCCTGTTGCACCTGCCTTCACCACTGATTCTTCTCTAAAGATATGCTTGAGGCCATCCTCAGTTGTGAAACTGTCTGTTCTGCTATAACAGTCGATGTCAGCCCTGATCTCTGTCAACCAATCCATACCCTAGATTATATCATAGACATCCATCTCTAGCACAGAGAAATCCCATTTCAGCTCAGCTCCATCAACTGTTATAGAACATACTCTACCCACAAAGGCTCTACATTTTCTTTCACAGAGAGGAGTTTTATGTTTTATCATAGAAGGTGTCATTTCATGTTTTAAGTTCATCAAATCAGCAATACATGAATCGTGTAATGAATTTGATGCACCAATATCGAACTACACTTTCATGAGGGTAGAATTCAAAAGAATTGTACCTCTCACCATAGACTATCCAGACTGGTCATCCACAATCACTTGTTCTGCTCCAGACAATTGTTTGTTTATGCACTTTGCTCATTATTACCTTGTCGAGATTGCCCTGCCTGAGAAGTCATGGTATTCCTGTAATCACAATAGCTAGCTCTGTTCTGCTTGCGAGACTGAGTTTTTTGTCCTTGGCCTGTCGAAGCATAAGATGCTAGCGACACCTGAGAAGTGTCATGAACACCCGACCATGGAGCACTAAGAAAATATCACTGAAGATTCCCCATCTTTTTGCAATTGTGGAATTCTATCAGTGGTGTTGTTCATTCTCATTTCATGTGTTCAATCGAGACACATTTAAAAAACCTGACATTCATCATGGTTCATGGAGGAAGATTCATCGATCAAGCCGTATGATTCTGATTCGCACTCCCGCCTTGGAAGTATGTGTCCCTCTTCCGCTCGTTCCTAGCATTATAGTTACCATCCATTCCTTTGGGTATCATCAAAATTCCTCCTCCAATAACTCCAGTGATGTCTCATTCAGCTATTGTTGCTCTGTTTACCATCTCCATATAATCGATAATAGAGAGCACATCTATCTTCGAGCGAATCTCCTGTCGCAACCCTGATTCAAATATGTGTTCCTTCAGAGATGCAATTGCAGCAACGTTCAGTGCAAATCACACTAAATTCATGAATTTATCTGCATACTCTGTGACAAAGAGATTCTCCTACTTCAGGATGAAAAAAGTCTATCATATTCTGGATCTTGAATGTGTGGGGATAGAATTGTTTATTAAACAATTCCTCAAATTCCTCCTAGCCCAGACCTTGATTCTCCTTATCCTACACCACTAGATCCCACCATTATCGTGAAATATCCTCCAGCATATAAATCACCAACTTATACATTTCTTTTTTCTAGAGTGCTGATGAAATCAAAGATACGAGTCAACCTACATAGCCACAGCTCTGCCATTTATGGTTCAGAATCACCCCAAAAGATGGGTGGATTCTGCTTCTGGAACTAGACGGAATGGTCTACATGCCATGACTCATCCCTCTGATTCCATGTTTCCAAAACCTGAAATACTTGAAATATACTTTGGAATAGCTACTGGATCACTTGTGGTTCATGTGAGACCACATTCTCTATAGCCTCTTCCATTTGATTTCTACGACGCCTAATGGATTCCATTTTCTATACAAACAATGCACTCCATTAGTCTCACTTCCTAGCAATTGAAGTCTTAACATTTCAATTTGTATCACATCACTATCACCACATTGATTTATAACCATCAATCGTTTCAACGTTTACCCATATCTAAAAAAATCTTTTCATTCATTTGAATATCAATCTATTTTCAAAATACATTAACTATTATATTTTTAAAATCTTTCATTTGAAATTAAGTTTAAAATTTTTAGAAATCACGCTTTTTCATCAAACCATAATCCATTTCTCAAAATGATATATGCACTCTTAGTGGGAAGTCATTCTTCTAATGTATTTCATGCTCATTTCATTGGCTAAACCCATGACAATGAGATGTGT
This sequence comes from Viscum album, assembly GCA_963277665.1. Taxonomy (NCBI): domain Eukaryota; kingdom Viridiplantae; phylum Streptophyta; class Magnoliopsida; order Santalales; family Viscaceae; genus Viscum; species Viscum album. The sequence continues at coordinate 1,253,425,379 of OY728142.1, read as the reverse complement.
TATCTTATAAGTGTCTCAAAAACACTTATGTACCCAACTCCCTGGTAACTTAATGTTCAGCATAAAAAGGTTAGATATGTATTTTTAAGATCTACATTTCAAGTTCCTACAATCATACTCCTTCCAAAGATGACCACCCAAGCAATAGACACATAAGAATTAAATTCCAAAACCAACAAAAATTGATGAATACTTGTTCCAAAAATAACAGAACAATCTGATTGCATATACCCCAAGGACCAAACAAACTGATACCGTTTGTAATGACCCGCCAATTCTTATTGTCTTGAGAGTACCACAAGTCATTACTAGGCCTTAAGCGACATCCCAAAGGCGCCAAAGGCTGAAAATAATTTCCGAAGGGTTTCAAAAAAATTAGGGGATGATATACCTTTTAGAACATATCACAGAACCAACAATGAAAACTCAACTAAGCATGTAAATGATGCCTGATAAAATCTAAGACAACTCAAACATTTATTTTATCACGAACCAACCATGTTTACCACAACAGAAAGCAACACTAAATCATAGTAAACAACAGAAAGACAAACTAAAAGACTACAAGAAGTCAACACAACTCCATGCTCCTCAATCTCTAAGCTCCAACATCATAAACCAGCCATGTATCCCAAAGTAGTTCTATAAACATGTGACACTTTACCATTTCCAAAATCCCGGTATATGACATCGGAAAAAGCACCAATGTGCCAAAGCATGGGGTGAGTAATGAAACTCAGTAGGTTTTCCCCGATGAATTTACAACCCATGCCTCTAGAATAAAACATGTTATCAAATTTATATAACATAATTTATATAAAACAATTACCAAATAGTTCACAATATAACATGTTCCATGTCAAAACAATTTTCTAAAAAAACCCATCTTTCTCAAGAATAGTAACAAAGCAAAGTTTGCAATCCAATTCTCATTTCCATTTTGTCACATTCATTCCATTTAAAAAATCCACACAACCAACCATGCAAGCAACTTGTACCTCCCTATACTCATGAGTGGTGAGTAATCCTTCCACTAAGACGTCACTTAGTGGACTACTTTGATGGGGGTTCTTCAGGCCCTTATTTGTCCCAACCATTTCATGAGGGTAATTCATTCCCTTATCCATCCCAACCTTTTTATGGGGGTAGTTATCACCTTTATCCATCCCAATGCATATGAACACACACCACAACCCATGAAAATCCATTCCAAAACCAAGTGTGTTCAAAACCATTCAATACAGAATCAATCCTTCTATTGAAAACCATTTCATTCAAGAAGAAAAACCACAACATGTTTAAAATCATCATTTTAAATTCACTTCAACAAAAACATTCCAAAAACACAAAATTTCCATCACCCATTACTTAAAAAGGGTTTTCAACTATTCTTTCACAGTAGACAATCAAACCATTTCAATCATGGAAAAAAATTTGAATCTAAGCCTTCAAGTTATAAGAAATAGGAATCGAGAGTAAAGCCACCTACCTCAAAAATTAGGTGAAACCAACCAATAGACAATGAACGCCAAAAAAACTGAGTCAACTGATCCTAAAAACCTCCTTAGATTCCTTAACATAGTACCAAAAAAACCAGAACCTGACTTAAAAGTCATCCACTACCTTAGATTCACCCACCCAGGTCGTAGATCTAAGGATCCATCAAGAGGTAAGAGGGAGATCTAAGAAAACAAAAGGAAACAAGACTTACCTCGTTCAACCAGCCTCTCAACGCCAAGGCAAGCCTCCAGATCACGTCCAAAATGCCTGGTAAGTGTTATCCCACCTTAACCAGAGAGAAATCCTGATTTAGGGCCATATATGAACAAAAATGACTGGGTTTAATGATAAAATGGATTAGATCCCTAAAATAGGATATAAGATAACCTAGTGCATGGTTAGTTCACACGGCTAGGCAAATCTTGTGCTAACCATGCGGTAGTCACTTCTTGGTAGGGGATCTCCGCACGGCCTCCTCACACGGTTTTCCGAAACAGTGTACAGACTGTGTGGTCTCCTCTATCCAAAGTGACCACAACCTATAAGACTTCCGTACGGTTTAGGCAAACCATGAGAAGCACGTGCATCACTACTTTTTCCCCTTTAACACATTAAAAGTCTCCAAACATTCCCAACCATTTCTCATATTCTTCATGTACTTAAAAATCATAAAACAAGGGTTACATACACGAAACTGGGGGTACTACAACTTGTATCATACACTCTGACTGCCCATTAGTCTAAGTGTTGTATGTTGTCCACATAACAACATGTTTACACATCATATGTAAACTATTCCAAAAATGGGATGTAAATTGGGATTATATATCTAAAATGATATAATGTGGGACCCCATGGTGTTGTAAAATCTCAAATATATACAGGATTCCATGATCATCTACATTGATGGTCTCCCAGATCAGCATGAAATTAGAATAGTTCACGAGACTGTCCAAAACAACCGAAATAACATCACTACCTTGAGGTGACCTTGAATATCTGGTCATGAAATACATCATGAAAGCATTCTATTACAACCTTTTATAGATTATTTTTATAAAAGAATTTTTTGTTGATGAGGTTTGACCTTAATCTGCTGATACAAAAAATACTGCATAACAAAACCATCGACCACTCACTTCATACTCGACCACTAGTAAACATGACTTATATTGAATTACATCGCAGGGATTCCAATATGGACTTCCACAACTGATGAATGAAACTCCCACATCAGTTACTCACATATTTTTACTATAATCCTAATGAAAATTTGATATTTAAGATATTATCACCACCTATGGTCCAACCAGGTGGTGGGTCTCCACCTTCCAAACTCACTTATACAACTAAGACAACTAAATTTGATAATTGTATCATCCACAGTCTATCCATAAGTGTAGATGAAACAAATAAGGATTAAACATAAGGCTTCCCCTTACTATCTTTCACCTCCAAGTTCATCATAAATTTCAAAATCCATAAGCTACTACTCGCTACAAGATTGATGAACTATAGGTATCTGAGTCCCCCTAATCAATGCTTTGACAACTACATTTCCATTTCTAGGCGTATAGTCAAGGTAAATGTCAATATAAAATAGGTAATCAACCCACCATCACTTATTTAGATAAATACAATGTTGTGTATGTTTATAAATGAGGATTATGTGGTCAACGTACACCACAAAACACACTTTCTGTAAGTAATGCCTCCATCAACGCAAATCTTGAGCAACCATAGCTTTCTCGAGATCGTGTGTTGGATAGTTCCTCCCATATTTCCTTAACTACAGACATCCTTACATCAATAATAAATTCTTCTCTATAAGAACTGATGCTAGATTTATACCAGATGCATCAAAATACACAATATATCATCATCCATGTTCCGTGAATATATGGACTACCATAAAATTCAATATCCCTTTCAACATCTAAAATGTTTTCTCATAGGTACATTTCAATAAACAATTCACACACCTCTTAGTCAATATAAATATTGATGATGGTGAGTGTGATAATTCATGTATAGATCCCCAATAATAACTATCTATCCCAGATAACTATTTATGTAAAATTTGTTCTTAGGTTTCCCCAAGAAACTATATGTACCACCTTTTTAGTGTCAATGGGTACACCTCAATATGAGATAATCTTACCCAAGAAGTGAAAAATATCCAATGATAATTATAACTTTGTGTGCTTAGCATGTATATGATTCCATCTCAGTGAATCCAAAATGATTCGTTATGAAAAATGTGAGAATACAATAAGATATATTCCATGGAAACCACCCGGAATGAATCCAAATAATGATAGAAAATTCAGTTATTTAGCACCATGAAAACTTCTACTATGACAACCCTACATTCTATTACATCGTAAACATGCTTTATTACATATAACTTCACTTGATACAACAATGAAGATCGAGAGGATTAGTGTCTTTGGGGCTTAGGATGATTACATAAAAACATTAAAATTGAAATAAAACATCTTTATTGAAAACTTCCTTTACATGACCACTACATTCCTTCGTACTTAGCATTGCATGGGATAACCTGAGGACATGCATAAGAAAAGGGTGAGCTATAAAGCCCAGTAAGGGAGTACAAAATGAATAACATGAGGAGTTAAATACATGTTAGGAAATAGGAATATCAATAGAGCATAAGAGTAACATGAACATAAAGGCATGATAAAGCATGATAATCATAACATGGAAATGTGGCAACAACACTTAACATTGAATTAGCATGAGCCAAGGCTCATTGCACGTGGAGCATGAGTAAACCCTCATTGGACTTGAAGCACGAGTAAACCCTCGTTGCACTTGAATTAGCATGAGTCAGCACTCATTGCACATGACGTATCATGATACTATACTTTACCCAATGCATTGGAGCGCTATAAGGGCGCACCCTTCTTAAACATTTCATTTCATACATAAGTGTTCCACATGGATCATAAAACATGGATTCATAACACATAATCATTTATTCCACGATAATGGAATGTGGAATTCATACATGAAATTTTATAATCAATAAGTAAATGTGCATATAGGTGAATACCCTTGATGGAGAAATGGACATGGTATTCACTACACAATAATATTGGCTTAGAAAATCGGTGTGATTTCGACAGCGTAACGGCGTGACATAAGAATTCATAAAAATGGTTGATGAGAGAGAAAGGGGTTCCTTATCATATTTACATGTAATGGAAAAAAAGGAGGTCATATAGATACATGTCCCAACAATTGAAAAGGAATTTAGATTCATGATACAAAAGTATTGCTTGAATATAAAAGTGGAGAAAAAATTTCTTTTCGGAATTTCGGCATTTTAACGGGTGTACATGGGGTCCATTTAATGAGAGAGAAAGGGATCTCCCATAATTCAAAAAATACTAGGGAAGTATGGGGGAGGTGAGAAACCATACCCCAACATTTATAATTGAAATTAAAAGGGCAATACAACTGAAAGAAAATTGACAAAAATGAGAAAGGAAGAAAAAACCCTTACTTGGAAGTGTGCTTCCTAAGGCTAGAGAGAGGCTTGTTAGAGGCTTCTTGGGAGCTTGGGGAACCTTGAGAGGATTCTAGAGAGAGTAGGGAAGAGGTTGGACGATCTCCAATGGCTTTGAGTGAGGAGGAAGTGGGAGCTTAGTGGGTTTATATAGGAAAGGTGAGGGAATTCTTTATTATTTAGGTTTGGGACCCCTTATATTAAAATAATCCAAACCACAAACCATCCCATGTTATTTGCCCATGTTTTTTGGAAAAGGAAAGAGTAAAACAATATTTTACAAGGCCAAGGTCCGAAATTATTAAAAAATTAGGGTTGCTTATGTGGAGTTGAGTCACACTCCCATGGAAATTAATTTAAAAAGGCAAAGTGTTGAATAAGTATTGAGGGCTCCATTAATGCTTTGAAAAGTAAGTCAAACAAACCCAAAACCTCATTATTTTATTGATAAAACACATATTGGCCGAACATAAGGATTATGGTATTTTATTACAACACCATTGGGTCATTATGATGTCATAAAACACATTATATATTTAAATGGTATTTTATTTTTACCCAAAAATTTGACTGTCTCAGAAAATTATGAAAAATTCACCGTTGGATAATTTCGACGTCCTGATTCCAAAAATAATAGTTTTTTATCTAAATAATTTTATAAATATGTGAAATTTTACTTTTAAAATAGAAACCGACATTTATAAAAAATTCACAGGTTTTGACAGAAATGGCTTTCAAACCTTAATAAAAAATTTAATTGCATTCCTAAAATTATAAGATCATTTATATTTAATAAACATTAATTTAATATTAATAATAATATTTTATTAAAATATTCTTTAATTAAAAAAACCTTTAATTTAATGAAATATAATTCTTAGTTAAATAATAACTAAAAACACCATTTGTACTTTAAAATCTAATTATAATGTATCAAAAATGACTAGAAATTATATTCATTATTATATAAAAAAATAATGTACATGGACATTGTGCTAATTATTTTTTACATAAACCCTTAAAATAACCGCATAAGACCTAAGGGTAAGGTGTGCGATGGTGACAGACTCTTGGGGCGGCTCGGATAACATCGCTCGAGTGGTAATCTCTATCAACTTCCACTTTTCCCGTAGAAGGTCCCGTTCAAGCTTGACATAATGAAGATCAGCTTGGGCTTGGTGATGGGCGAAGCCCAAAGATGCCACCTCTTTTCCGAGATCCAACAAATGGGCTTCGTAAGGGTCAATTCTACTGGATGAGGCCATCACTTCCTTTGTCTGAGTAGAAATGGGTTCGTTAAAGCCTTATATTTATACTACTCAGATGATCACTGTTCAACGGATATAAAAGTAACAGTCACAAATCTTAACGTAAAACTAATGAAGTTGACATCTTATAAAAACATTTTTCATAAAGAAACATTTAACTAGATCAAGAGGGATTTTCCATTAATGAAACTTTGGGTTGTTAGAATATTCCCCCCTTAAGAAATTTCTCCATCGAAATTTTCCTTTTCCCATACTAAAACAAATGTGGGTAACTCAGCTTCATCATATCCTCCGACTCCCAAGTTGCTTCTTCAAACTTGTGGTTTCTCCACAACACCTTGATGAGGGGCATTGTCTTATTTCGTAGAACTTTTTCTCTACGATCTATGATCTTCACTGGTTTCTCCTTATAAGAAAGATCATCTTCCAATTGTACCACCTCGGAAGAGAGAACATCTGAAGGGTCTGGTATGTATTTCCTTAAGAGGGATACATGAAAGACATCATGCACCTTGGCCATAGTTTGTGGAAGTTCTAGTCGATAGGCCACATCCCCAACACGATCAAGAATCTCGAAGGGGATGATGTACCTTGGACTTAACTTCCCTTTCTTTCTAAACCTCATGACATTCTTCCACGGAGATATGCGTAAAAACACCATGTCTCCGACTTTAAACTCAAGGTATCGTCGATGATTATCTGCATAACTCTTCTATTGACTTTGGGAAGCCTTGATATGCTGCTGAATGGTTTTCACCTTTTCCACCATTTCTTCGACCATTTCTGGTCCAAGCAGCTTACGTTCACCGACCTCATCCCAACATGCCGGTGTTCTACACCTTTTCCCATACAGGGCTTCATATGGTGCCATTTGGATGCTCAAGTGGAAACTATTATTATAAGTGATCTCAACCAGAGGAAGATGATGATCCCATCCTCCTTTAAAGTCCATTGAGCATGCTCTCAACATATCCTCAAGTGTTTGGATAGTCCGCTCGGATTGGCCATCAGTTTGAGGATGATAGGCCGTACTGAAGTTCAGTTTAGTATTCAGAGCTTGTTGAAGACTCTTCCAAAACATAGAGGTGAATCTTGGATCTCGGTCAGAAACAATAGATAGTGGTACTCCATGGAACCATACCACATCCCTGATATATATATGTGCTAGTTGACCCAAATAGAAATCCTCTCGAATATCAATGAAGTGTGCAGTCTTTGTAAGACGATCCACAACAACCCAGATTGCATTGTTGCCTTTGGATGTCCTTGGAAGTCCAGTGACAAAGTCCATAGTGATGTTCACCCATTTCCATTCTGGTATGGGCAATGGTTGCATCATCCCCTTAGACTTATGCCTCTCTGCCTTCACTTGCTGGCACACCAGGCACTTTGTTGTATATTCAGCGATCACCTACTTCATATTATCCCACCAAAAGTTTTCTCGGAGATCTCGATACATCTTTGTGCTCCCTGGGTGAATAAAGAAATTTGAACTATGTGCATCATCCAAAAGTTCCTTCTTCATCTCCGAACTTGATGAAACACATAGTCTTTTCCCAAACCACACAATTCCTTCTTCATTAACATTAAACTCTGAGGATTTTCCCTTTTTGATAGCTTCCACTTTTTCTGGGATTCCCGCATCAACCTTTTGAGCATCCTTTAGCCTTTCCAAAAGAGATGGTTGAGCAATCATTTGTGAAAGGATTGATGATGTTCCCTTATTTATGATTCCCACATCCATCTTCATTAAGTGTAATAAGATTGGATCTTTCTCAATTCTCATCATTGATATAATCGCTGGATCCTTTCTACTTAGGGCATCTGCCACCTTTTTCGCTTTCCCAGTGTGGTAATGTATTGAACATTCATAATCCTTGATGAGCTCTATCCATATTCTCTAGCGCATATTATGCTCTTTTTGTGTGAATATATATTTAAGACTCTTGTGGTCAGTATATATCTCACATTTCTCTCCATAGAGATAATGCTGCCAGATTTTCAAGGCAAAGATCACTGCCACCAACTCCAAATCATGTGTTGGATAGTTTCTCTCATGGATTTTCAACTGCCTTGAGGCATAGGATATCACTTTATCATTCTGCGTCAGCACACATCCTAATCCCTTATTCGAAGAATCACTGAATACCACAAAAAGCTCCCCACTTGTGGGTAAAGTGAGCACGGGTGCAGTGATAAGCCTCCTTTTAAACTCCTTGAAGCTTTCTTCGAATTCATCACTCAAAGCAAACTTTACTCCTTTTCGAGTTAGCTTGGTAAGAGGGTTGGAAAATCGTGAGAAATTTCTCACAATTCATCGATAATATCCAGCTAACCCCAAGAAGCTACGGATATCAGTTACCGATGTTGGCCTCGGCCATCCCTCAACTGCATCTATTTTGGAGGGGTCCATAGATATCCCATTACTTGTGATGATATGGCCCATGAATGAGACCTACTTCAACCAGAAATCACAATTTCTGTACATGGCATAGAGCTTCTCCTTGCACAAAGTCTCCAATACAGTTCTTAAATTCTCCTCATGGTCCTCTTTTGTTTTGGAGTATATTAGAATATCATATATAAAGACTACCACAAATTTGTCTTGGTAATCTCTAAAGACTCTATTCATCAAGTCCATGAATATTTCTGGAGCATTGGTGAGTCCGAGAGGCATTACTATGAATTCATAGTGCCCGTACCTTGTACGAAAAGCAGTATTGGGGATATCTTCCTTATTCACCCTTACTTGATAATATCCCGACCGCAAGTCCACCTTGGAGAAGTATTGTGCTCCACGCAGCTGATCAAACAAGTCATCGATTCTTGGGAGAGGAGACTTGTTCTTTATCGTTATTTTGTTAAGTTCACAATAATTGATTCAAAGCCGCATTGACCCATCCTTCTTATTGACGAAGAGGACTGGTGCACCCCATTGTGATGCAATTGGACGTATAAACCCTTTATCTGGATTCTCCTGTAGTTGTTTCTTCAGCTCTTCAAGCTCAACAACAACCATTCTATATGGAGTTTTGGATACTGGTAGTGCCCCAGGTATAATTTCAATTGAGAACTCAACATCTCTTCTTGGAGGAAGACCATGAAGTTCCTCAGGAAATACTTCAGCGAATTCCATCACAATAGGCATTTCTTCAAGGGTGGTTTCTTCCTTGGACTCAATCATCTGAGCCAGATATGCATTCTCATAAGGTAGTAATATCCATGGTTGAGATGATGGAGCTAAAGGAGATTCATCTTCCTCCTGACACTTGTAAAGAATAGGGGGTCGATGCTCCATATAGAGTGTGATTTCCCTCTCCTGACAATTTATGTTGGATCTATATAAGGAAATCCAATCCATGCCAAGAATTGCTTCAAATTCCACCAAAGGGAGTATGATGAGGTTCGACGGGAAATTCAATCCACATATTATAACAGGGGAGGACTTATACTCATGGGATGCAATGATTGCCCCATTTTCCGTACTCACCGACATCTTTTCTACCATTATTTGTGGTGGTGCAGGGATTCTTCTACTAAACTTTTGAGATATAAAAGAATGCGTAGAACCTGAATCAAAAAGTACGTTCGCTATTCTTGAATGAATAACTAGCGTACTTGTCACCACTTTGTTGTCGGGGTTCACTTCGGTAGAAGTGATGGAAAAAGTTATTCCTTGATGTCTTGGAGGTTGCTGGTTGCCTCCGATAACCCTTGGATTAGGGAAATGATTTGCAAAATGACCCGGTTCTTTGCATTTGTAGCATTGAACAACGCGTTGAGGTTCGAACAGAGCGTTTCTCTCCTCTGTCGCAACCGCGGGTCCTTCTTGATGACAGTTAACTGCTAGGTTCCCTTCTCTTCCACACCTGAAGCACTTTCTTATCCCCCTATGGAAATTTCCAGGGTGCTTCTTTCCACACATTTGGTAAGTGGGGTGCTAGAACTTCTGAGCACCGTTGGATTTATCCATCGGACCACCAGCATTGAAGTCCACGTTATGCTTCGTGTCCCCATGATACCCCTGTGATTCTGTAATCTCAATTTCAACCTTGAGGGCACATCAGACAATTTCCTCATAGATGTCGAAGTCACGGATCGCTAATGCTTTCCGCAAGCTAGGCTTAATCCCACCAAAGAAGCGGTCAACCTTGCATTTGGGGGTAACGACAAAGTCGGAAGCGTATCATGCAAGCCTTGTGCCGTTTTCCTCATACGCTCCCACAGATTCTTCATCTTTCTGCTTGAGGGAAAGGAAGTCCCCTTCCATCTTAAGACGGATGGTGCGCAGAAAATATTTATCGAAAAACATCTTCCGTAATTCCTTCCATTCCAAAGCCTCGATCTCCTCCTCAGGCTTCGTATTTTTGATCAATGTCCACCATTGATCAGCTTCACCCTCCATACGATAATCCACTGGGAGAACCTTATCTTGTTCAGAACATTGAAGGATAGAGAAGATCTTTTCAATGGAGTTTTTCCATTGCTCAGCGATCGTGGGATCAGATGATCCACTAAAAGTAGGAGGCCTTTGTATCATGAAGCTCTCGATAGTGACTTGTTCTTTCTTAGGGGGGTGGGGGTTGAACGTTCCTCTTGACCCGTGTTTGAATTCAAAACATGAGTTAGCTGATATAGAAGCGTGACAATGTTCGCGATTCCCGCTCCCATTGGATTGGGCATCTCTTTAGTACAATCATCACCCTGATCTTCACAACGGTTGTTAGCCCGAGTTCTCCTATTAACAGCCATTGGATGGAATAAAAGGAAAGTTAGGGGTAACACATAAAGGGTAATCCAAAGACAAAAGTTGATGACTTATAAATAAATTTTAATCTCTTTAACTCATGAGTCTGTAGGATTCAATCCAGTCTTTTCATGATCTTCCTTCTAACATATATTCTTAGGAGCATTTTCCCTTAATAAGGGTTCATACTAAGATTGTGAATTTATCAAAACATATCCCCTGGGAGTGTCATAACCAAGAGTACATCAGGGCCCATTGTCGTGCACCAGTTCTCGTTTGAGTCTAGATCAAAGCGGTGTTTTCGGGTTTTACCCCTAAGATACATCTGTGCCAGAGCCACCTCTACCTGCTCGTATCCAGACAGGAATGTATTTGTTTGATAAACCACATACATATTATTTACCAAAACATAGGGATGTTTTTATTATACTTAGTCTTGTATCTAAGGCTTTACTAGGGTTTCCTAATCCCAAAAATAACTAAACCTTTTCTTTGATACCAACTATGACAACCCTGCTTTCTATTACAACATAAACATGCTTTATTACATATAAATTCACTTGATACAACAATGAAGATAGAAAGGTTTAGTGTCTTCGGGGCTTAGGATCATTACATAAAAACATTAAACTTTAAATACAACATCATTATTGAAAACTTACTTTACATGACCACTACATTCCTTCGTACTTATCATTGCATGGGATAACCTGAGGACATGCATAAGAAAAGGGTGAGCTATAAAGCTCAGTAAGGGAGTACACAATGAATAACATGAGGAGTTCAATACATGTTAGGCAATAGTAATATCAATAGAGCATAAAAGTAACATGAACATAAGGCATGATAAATCATGATAATCATAACATGGAAATATGGAAACAACACTTAACATTGAATTAGCATGAGCCAAGGCTCATTGCACGTGGAGCATGAGTAAACCCTCATTGCACTTGAAGCATGAGTAAACCCTCGTTGAACATGAATTAGCATGAGTCAACACTCATTTCACAAGACGTATCATGATACTATACTTTACCCAATGCATTGGAGCGCTATAAGGTCACACCCTTCTTAAACATTTCATTTCATGCATAAGTGTGCCACATGGATCATAAAACATGGATTCATAAAACATTATCATTTATTCCAAGATAAAGGAATATGGAATTAATACATAAAACTTTATAATCAATAAGTAAATGTGGATAAAGGTGAATACCCTTGATGGAGAAATGGTCATGGTATTCACTACACACTGATATTGGCTTAGAAAATCGGTGTGATTTCGGCAGCGTAACGGCGTGACATAAGAATTAATAAAAATGGTTGATGAGAGATAAAGGGGTTCCTCATCATATTTACATGTAATGGACAGTAAGGAGGTTATATAGATACATGTCCCAAAAATTGAAAAGGATGTTAGATTCATGATACAAAAGTATTGCTTGAATATAAAAGAGGAGAAAAAAGTTCCTTTCGGAATTTCAGCATAGTAACGGGTGTACATGGGAGGCATTTAATGAGAGAGAAAGGGGTCTCCCATCATTCAAAAAATAATAGGGCAGTATGGTGGAGGTTAAAAACCATACCCCAACATTCATAATTGAAATTAAAAGGGCAATACAACTTAAAGAAAATTGACAAAAATGAGAAGGGAAGAAAAAACCCTTACTTGGAAGTGTGCTTCCAATGGCTAGAGAGAGGCTTGTGAGAGGCTTCTTGGGAGCTTGGGGCACCTTGAGACGATTCTAGAGAGAGTAGGGAAGAGGTTGGAAGAACTCCAAGGGCTTTCAGTGAGGAGGAAGTGGGAGCTTGGTTGGGGTTATATAGGAAAGGTGAGGGAATTCTTCATTATTTAGGTTTGGGACCCCTTATATTAAAATAATCCAAACCACAAACCATACCATGGTTTTTTCCCATGGTTTCTGGAAAAGGAAATAGGAAAAAAATATTTTACAAGGCCAAGGTCCGAACATATTAAAAAAATTAGGGTTTCTTCTGAGGAGGTGGGTCACACTCCCATGGAAATTAATTTAAAAATGCAAAGTGTTGAATAAGTCTTGAGGGCTCCATTAATGCTTTGAAAAGTAAGTCAAACAAACCCAAAACCTAATTATTTTTATGATAAAACACATATTGGCAGAACATAAGGATTATGGTATTTTATTACATCACCATTGGGTCATTATGATGTCATAAAACACATTATATATTTAAATGGTATTTAATTTTTAACCAAAAATTTGACTGTCTCAGAAAATTATGAAAAAATCACTTTTGGATAATTTCGACATCCTGATTCCAAAAATAATATTTATTTTATCTAAATAAATTTCTAAATATGTGAATTTTCACTTTTAAAATAAAAAACCTACATTTATAAAAAATTCACGGGTTTTGACAGAAATGGCTTTCAAACCTTAATAAAAATTTTAATTGCATTCATAAAATTATAATATCATTTATATTTAATAAAAATTAATTTAATATTAATAATAATATTTTATTAAAATATTATTTAATTTAAAAATCCTTTAATTTAATAAAATATAATTCTTAATTAAAGAATAACTAAAAACACCATTTGTACTTTATAAACTAATTACAATGTATCAAAAATGACTAGAAATTATATTCATTATTATATACAAAAATAATGTACATGAACATGGTGCTACTTACTTGTTACATAACTCCTTAAAATAGCCGCATAAGACCTAAGGGTAAGGTGTGAGATGATGATAGACTCTTGGGGTGGCTCGGATAACATCGCTCATGTGGTAATCTCTATCAACTTCTACTTTTCCCGTTGACAGTCCCGTTCAAGCTTGACATAATTAAGCTTAGCTTGGGCTTGGTCAAGGGCGAAGCCCAAAGATGCCGCCTCTTTTCCGAGCTTCGAAAAATGGGCTTCGTAAGGGGCAATTCTACTGGATGAGGCCATCGCTTCCTTTGTCTGAGTAGAAATGGGTTTGTTATAGACTTATATTTATACTACTCAGATGATCACTGTTCAACGACTATAAAAGTAACGGTCACAAATCTTTACGTAAAACTAAAGAAGTTGACATCTTATAAAAACATTTTTCATAATGAAAAATTTAACTAGATCAAGAGGGATTTTCCATTAATGAATCTTTGGGTCGTTACATCTACTATGTTCAAGATACCGAACGACATAACTAGACACTAATATATTCCATGCATGGTACACAAGATGTATGAGGTATGTATGTAGGTCGAACAAAGACAAGATGATATCCATATCTCAAATTAATTTAAAAAAACATAGGAACTAATTTATTCTATTCAAACATTTCATCAATACATGGAAATGGAAACATGTTATTAACCATAAAATGGTTCAATTTCTAGTAATAAGCACATAAAATAAGGGTACCATCCTTCTTTTTTACAAAAAGGATTAGCGAACCCCAAAGAGAATTACAGGGTGAAATAAACTATTTTGCCTCCAAATAATTAGCTACTAATTGGGATTTAGAAACTCAATTGTTGTCATCCAATAAGGTTAAATGTATATTAGTGATTCTCCAAGAACTATCTCAATGAAGAACTCAAAATATCTCTTATGAGTTAAAGTAAGAACGTTTTTTTGGAAAACATCACAGAAATGATCAACCAAGGGAGGAAATTTCTAAATACGTGCTCCCTAACCATCGTGATACAAACTAAAAATATAGTCTATCATCCCTCACATCCCATGATGTTGTGTTCCATCTCCAATTTCCTAAACAACACATTAACCCTATTTATTATAAACTGATCCCTATGGAGATGTGAAAGTCATCATATGTTGATAGAAATAAATGAATGATTGATAATCTAACAGAAAGTCCATTACATTTATAACATCAAACCCTTTAATTTAGGGGGAAAATATTAAAGGTTAAGTGACTCCTACTGATATTAAAGGAACACTCACAACACTGATATACATCCTCCGTTCTGATCAGTAATAGAGTGTCAAGCATCATAACACCATTAAAAAACTGAATGAAAAGACCATGGATCTCCAGTATCAATACAGATATAAAACTATGTGATTCATTTGTATCAAACATAGAAGATACTAGAATAAAGGCCACTAAGATCATACAACTAACAGTCGATGGTATGGAGCCATGCCTCTCAGGGGTTGTATTTATATATTAGATCTGGCCTAAACCATTACTTATGAACAAAGCATGTTATATACGGTAGGCACCATTTTTTTCCTTGGTACAACTACTGATGGTGTGTCTTACCCATGACCATCACATTAGCCTAAATGACTAGTACTACACTAAATTATATCATGATATGGTGCTGAGAAAAAAGATTCTAAACCAGGTCTTGGAGATCACCTCTTTGCACTCTTGGATGGAGGTATGGTCCTACAGAAACATTTCATATTGCCCATCCTAAAACAAGATTGGTAATAAACTAGGGCATGATCTCACTGATTCTTTATTTGGACCCATCTACCACATTGAAGCACGAAAAAAACACTTCACACACTATAAAATTGTCTTGTACTCATCTCATAGGTATCCATAAAATTGTTCTTCTTTCATGAATACATTTAACCACTAGGTCGAGATACTTCACTACCCTACTTTATTCCCGCCATATTCTTTCTTGCTCATCTCTATAATTGGAACATGATTGAGAATCTCAGTAATAGTTTTCAAATTGAACATGTTGAACTAATATCGAATAGAATTTTAGATAACCTACTCGAATAGTCTCCCCCTCTATGCCTCATCACCATGTTATATGAGTACAAAATGATAATGATTTGTAAAGTGTTATGAAAATAATTAATTTTCATTATGTCATGCTTTAGATGAATGATCTAACTATCCCACTATAGTATAGGAATCCTGTGGAAACGTGATTCATAGAATCTAGTTTAGAAATCCCACAAAACTATATCCATTAGTGTATCATCTTATTTCAGGACATCCAACCGGTGCCTTTCTAATACCAGAATCATGTAATTCATAAGATTTACTTTACACTCATGAGGTGTCTTCAAATTCTTGATGATAAAAAACATAGTCTCTATCTATAGCTCATTTGTTTGTGGACAACTTTCCCCTAAAAAAGTGGGAGTATGTTGCAGCTGTAATACATGCACTAGGTCATCCCATGTCATGGCAAGCTATGATGCACCCAAAAATGTCTACATAATGTGGAAAAACCAATCACATAATTGTGCCCCAGCTTCTATGTCTTGTAAATATACTACTGTGATAGAAAACACTAAAAGAGGATCCATTGGTAGCTCTTGACCACAACCTATGGTGCATGGTCATCTCCACCCACCTTGCATAAGACTAGAGTTTTCCATGGTGTAATGCCAATACAAATCTAAACACTCGCCTCAGAATAGAATAATATCAATGTTTATAACTCATATTCATTGTAAAATTAAAAAAATTCTTATATAATATTGCCCCACAAAGATTTATCAAAATGTTAAGACTGGTGTAAAAATAAGTAGTCACACAAGTCTTTAGATACAAGGCCTCTTTTACAATGAAAAGTTGGTCTACATCGAGTTAACTGTTGAGCATTTCAATTTTCCATTTAAATTTATTAGTAATTTCATATTAAAATATAAATGGTTGAAAAAATGGAAAGTCATCCCTATTTCATAAGGTATAATACTCCTCATGATCTGAAATATAGAATCCAAAAAAATCCACCCCATAACCCATTCTAGTCCTTGCTTCCAATGGTCCATGACTCAATGTTCCATGAATGGCCACGCAGGGAGTCTTCTAAAGCATAAAAAGAAACAAAAGTTTAGGTTATCAAAAGATCTCTATGTAGAAACCTTATTATCAATTATCTACATAGAATTTATATCACAATAATATGTGTATCCATAAAATCACATATATCAAAGTCATGTAGTCTGGAAATACACCCTATATGGAATGGAATAATTAATGGAATTTGATTTCTAGTAGGCACCTAAAATTATGAATGGGATGTAATACCCTCATATCATCAGGTATACAAAAATAGTACCAACAATTATATAAATAATAATAAAACAATTTAATTGAATCAACAATAGGTGGAATAAAATCACATATAATTGTCAAAAACCAGAAAACAACTATTTCATTCAAGGAAATTATGCTATTTTATATGATTGGTTTAGAAACTCCTATGAATATCTCATTAAAAAAATTATTATAATTTCTTATCCCAATATATTTTATAAAAATCATAAACTAGAGAAGTAATAACCCCAGCTATAACACCACTTCGTATTGTCCTGGACTTAGATTCCACTGTACGGTTCCCTGATCCTTGTTGGTCACATGGCCTCAAGTGCATCTCCCCCAACACTAGAGGTTTTCATCTAGAGACAAGGTTCTAAGGTGTGTCCATAGGGATACTATTTCTTCATTATGAGAGTGTAACATAGTGTATAAACAATAACATAAAAATTAAGATGTATTATATAAATAACATAGTATAAAAAACATCCAAAACACATAATGTATATAAACAATTCCATAAGGAATCAAATATAAAAATTATGATGACACATATCTCCAATAATAGTACAAAATAGTTATTTAAGAGTCCGTAAAATACATGTTCCCAAGTACCAAAATTACTAAAAACAACCTATCGTCATATAGCATCAACATCCTCAACTCAATCTCATGCTTCCATGCTCTTTATCAGGGCACCAAGTCAATAATAGAACTTCGAGTGCTTTCCCTAGTCCCTACCTATACTCATATAGTCTGTATAGATTCCCAATAGTTGATCGAACATGCTGTGATAATCCATCCCTGTAGGTAACCACATAATGGTCTATAAAAAATCATTTAATTTTAATACAATATAAATAATAGTGCAATATATAACACAGTTAAGAAGTAATAAAATGTAAATCACCCATGGTGAACAAACTTCAACATGTGATACTATATTATCGAACAAGGTTCCTGACAAAACATGGGTCATGATCCTACAAAAAGGAGGGTACAAAATACAAGGAAGTAAACACCACAACCTAGTTGTATACACTATATATGAAATCACCCACATCCACTTTGTATAATCTATGTATAAAACAATCATGGTCATTCCCATTGATAATAAATTTTATCACAACCACGGATACACAGTACAACCAATTATATCACATTTACCATGGTCCTTCTGTATTATCAAAAGTGTTAAACGAAGCAAGGATGGATCTAATGTATATAAGACAATAATATTCATCGTTGACTCCTAGGAAAATTTCAATGTAATCATTATAACAACACTTGTGGAGTATAAGGTTGAATCCAATAGATCATGTCCAATTCATGTCAACAACCTAGATCCAATGGTTGGAAATTAACCTGGCATCCTATGAAATCAATATCCAAGTAGCATACATGTCGAAGGATTCTTCTACAACTAAAAAAGATAAATGGGAAAAACATCCACATAATGTAAATGGAATCAAGCCTTATGGTATACCAAACAAGGCATTCACTACCATTTAAATTCAAATATTTTCCATTCATAAAATTACAAGCATTCTTGTTTCACAAGTACACATAATTTTATCTAAATTCACTTTCTAATGAAATAAATTTGATTACCCACTCATATATCTAAATTAAATAATAAATTATTCAAATGATCAATAGATAAGGTATAAAATATCCATCTCCTGACAATGAATTCTATTCAAATCATTTCATTTTGCGATTTCTCCCTCTAGGATGTCAGAAAACTCAGCCCATGGGTATTATAAAAATGGGAATTGTTAAGGAAAATATTTGACATGCCCCATGGGTTTTTGCGATATGGGGAAATAAACTTCAACTAGTCTTAAGGAACTAGTGGTGATATAGACACCCAAATTATTCTTACATAACTTTAAATTCATTTTAATGATAAAAAATATAAGTGCATTACATGAGAAATATTCAATATCATAGTGTCATGTAAAAAATAGGATGATACCTAAAATTTACATATTAAAACATAAGAAATATTTAATTCCTTATTCTATTTATTTTTAATGACCATCAAAATATTCTTAGTAAAAGTAATCATCTAAGGATATACATCCCAAAATGGGTGAGCTACATTACCAGTAAGAGGATAGATAAGGGCATGAATCAATATAACATTGCTGAGCATAATAATCATCATCAAGACATAATAATATGATCATCATAATAATACACTGAAGAAGCATTGTATAATAGTGTGGAATGAAACAGCTCATAAAAATGAAACATCAGGTCTTTATGGTCAAATACCAAACATATTTTTGAATTGAGACATAATTATGTTCAAGCATAACATATGTGCATAATAATATTATCATCATTGTGAAAAAATATATCATCGTTTTCACACATTGTATATATCATCTCATGATATACATCACATTACCTAATGTATTAGAAAACTATATAATTTTATGTGCACCCATCATATCATAACATTTTCATTCTCATTCATGAAAGATAGAACGTTTATGAATCAAAGTCACGAAGTAACCCATTTACAATAATTTGATTCATAAGGAATTAATAAATCATGAATAAAATTTTTCTTCCTAAATGAAAAGGGAAAATATATATGGTATACAATTCAAAAATCATGAGAGAAAAAGAAACAACTCAAGAATAGTACAAATGTGTTTTGGAAAGAATTTTTCTCCTGGAAACTATAGGAATTTTTTCAAAAATATGATTGGAAACATGTATATCCTAAAATTAAACATATGAATAAGGGAATATTATTTATTTAAATTTTATACAAAATGACATCTATCATGAATGTGTAATAACTCAATGAAATATTATTGGGTTCAATAATCCCCATACATTTTTTCGGAAAAATTTCATTACATTAATATCATATATAATCAAATTAGATTCATTTATTAATCAATAATGAAATTATTATACTTTTACTTGGATTATTATAATTTTATTATGTTCTTTTATTCCCATTTTGATTATTTATAGAGTTAAATTCCATTATTCTATGATTTTTGGGTTTCTTGGTTTTCACAATCGATTCGCTTGTATAAAATTTTAGATGTTCATGTAAAATTATAATAATTCTCTATAATTGAAATTATATATTTCATAGTGATTATCCAAATGGTAAAATGGTCTTATATATCATTTTTATATGTTATTATGATTAATATTTAGTTAAAAAATCAATGAAAATGATTTAATTTGTTTTTTCAATTTTTCTACCGTCACAAACATAAATAATTTTATTTAATATAATTATTATACATTTAATGAAAAATTATAAAACATTAATATGTAAATTAAAATAATATATAACCATAATAATTTGTTTATTACCATCCATGATGTTCGTTATCAATAATGAAAACTCATCATCTACGATGGTGGTGAATCAAAAGATTACGAATGGTATTTTCATTATTAAAATAAAAGGGAGAGGAGAAGAGGTTTGGAGATGGATAAAACATAAAAACAATAAAATTATAGTATACATATGTTAATTTGGTTATCATGAATCCCTGTAGAGGCTAGGTAATGATAGGATAAGAAAATAATATAAATTAAATGAGAGGGATTGAGGTCATTGCCTCTTGAAATTATTCTCTTTGAGAGCCTCCTTAATGCACTTGAGATTGTCATTTTGTTCTCATCGGAAGCTATCAATCATGGGGAAGAGGCCCTGAGAGAGAATTGGGTTCAATTTATGTAGTATACAAGGTTTGGAATGTGTGAGGAGAAAAGGTGGTGAGGGGTGGTATTATTAGGGGATGAGAGGGGTGTTTATTATTATTATATTCATTAGTTTATTATTTTGTGTCAATGAAAAAAACACTGTTGATTACCATGGATTAATATAGTAAAGAGAGAATGAGAGATAGATATAAAAAAAATTAAATAATACATACAAAAAAATAAAAAAATTAATATCATTATCTTATATTGAAAATTATCTTATTTCACTATTGAAATAAAAATCAACTACTTTAAAAAAATAAAAAAAGTATTTTAAACATTTTTTGATTAGTGGATTCCAAAAATAGTTTGAACTTTATGAATATAATTTTATGAATATAATTTTATAAATATATGTGATTTCTTAATCCATTTGTACCACCTATTTACTCAATACATGTTAGGGGTTAGGTATGAATATCTTCAAGAGTGATACTTGGAACACATACTAAAATTATGCCAAATTTTGAGGAAGTCTAAGCCAATAGGCCACTTTTCCTATGGAATCAATGATATAAAAGGGGATAATGTACATTGGGATGAGATTACTTTCCTTTTAAACCCACATTACTCTCTTCTATGGAGGTATTTAATGGAAACAATTGTCTCCAATATCAAACTCCATGATCCTTCTAATGATTTTAGCTTTTTTTGCTGAGTCTGAGCAGAATTGATATTTTATTGGATGGCATGAACATTATCCTTCATTTAACATACAATATCACATATATGTATTTTTTATAATTCATCCCAACTGGTTGGAGTTCTACATCACTTCCAATATAGTTTTTTATATAGAGCCATTTGAATACTCGTGTGGAAGTTATTGTTGTATGAGAAGTTATCTAAAGAGAGATCTTTATCCCATCATCCTTTTAATTAATTTTTTGGTATCATAGCATATCCTTGATAATATTAATAGTTCCTTTAGACAGTAAATAAGTCTTTAGGTGATAGGCAATGGAGATATTGATTTTACTTCCCAATTCTTATTACAAGCTTCTTTAATATATTGATTTCAACCATGGATGATGATCAGAAATATTAGAAAGTGGAACACCAAGAAACCTCACCATGTATATCTCAAATATCATTAAATGATTCTCACGTGAGAAATATTCTTGAATATTTTTAATGTGTGCAGTCTTGGGGAGTCGATCCACCACAACTCATATTGAATTATTTCCGGGATGTCTTTGAGATACAGTGACAATTTCTATAGTCACATTCTCCCATTTCCACATGGGTATATTAAATTTTTTCATCATCCCATTTGAAGTTTTTTTTTATAATTTAACATGTTTAAAAATAAATTTCCTTGATATATACTTCACAATTTACTTCTTCTTGTTTTCCCACCATATATGTTCTCGAATATCACAATACATCTTGGTACTTCCAGGATGAATGGGGATTGATGAGCTATGTGAATTATTCAATAGAACCTTCTTTATATCAGGTGATGAAGGCACTCGCAACCATTTTCCAAATATAATCACACCATCATCATAGATATGGATGTATTTTAGATTCCATTTACTTATTTCACATCATATTTAGACTCCATAGCATCCTTTTATGCCTCCTAGATCTTATCTTAGATATTTTATTTTTTTAAAAAAATTATTAAAAGAATATTTTATTCCAATCCATTATAAATTTTAAATACATACTTTTCCTATCAATGAATAATGGGCCATTTTCAATCTACATCACAGAGAGAGTAGCTGGTTCATTTATGCCAATAGAATCAAAAAATGTATTCTTCAATGTCAAATGGTAGTGAATAGACCATTAATATCCATTTATTACCTGTAATCATCTTCTTTTAATCTTGTTTATTTCTTTATTTGTGAATATATACTTTATAATATTTTTATCAGTATATATGTCACACTTATCACTATCTAGAATGTTTGAAAAAAAAATTAGAGAGAAGGTCATAACAGCTAACTCAAGATCATTTTTGGGGTAATTATACTCATGAGTATTCATCTATCATGAGGCTTAGGCTATCACTTTATAATTATGAATGAGTACAGAACCCAAGCCTTTATTTCAAGAATAATATTATATCAAAAAAGTTTCCCAAAATTTTTTTTAATGTGATTACAACTATAATGGCCTATATATTCTTTAGCTCCAGGAAGTATCCGACACATTCTTTTGTCAAGATATTGTATATTTCATTACTTGTTAACATAGTTATAGGGCTACTTATTCAAGAAATATTTATCAAAAAACATTGGTAGTACGCTAATAATTCAATAAAAATATGGATTTATGTTAAACTAGTTGGCTAGGAAATTTCATAATTCCCTTTGTTTTTGAAGGTTCCATAGAAATTCCCTCACTTGTGATCATGTGTCCAATGAATGGGACTTTATACATATAAAAAACATACTTTCTGAATATGGTGTACAATTTTTCCTTCATTAATATCTCCATAAAAATACTTATATATGTTCGTGATCCTCCATTATTTTTTGAGTAGATGATAATATCATCGATGAAACTACATCAAAATTTTCAAGTTAGTGTCTAAAGACACTATTCATCAATTCAATGAAGATTTCATGGGTATTACTTAGTCTAAAGGGAATATCTAGAAAATAATTTTACCAGTAGATTGTATGGAAGAAAGTATTTTCAATACCTTCCATATTAAATTTCATATGATGATATCTAGAATGACGATAAACCTTTTAGAAGTATTAACCTCTTAGTAGTTCATTAACTAAGTCATCAATCCTTATAATAAGATACTCATTCTAACACCACTACCACTATTGACTAGAGACATTGCATTACTAAGTATAGTGGAATGGTTAGAAGAATTAAATCCCAAAGGAATGATTAGTTTAGTAGTCTTGAAGAAAATATATACATATATGTTACTCAAATTACATAGGAAAGGTAACAGAAAATAACACATAATAATGACTAAAAACTGCTTCCATAGAAACTCAATAAGTGATCTCCTCTTCATAACCTATTGGAGGTAAACAAATTAAGGTTGTGTGCTAAAATT
The DNA here is from genome assembly GCA_963277665.1 of Viscum album. Taxonomy (NCBI): domain Eukaryota; kingdom Viridiplantae; phylum Streptophyta; class Magnoliopsida; order Santalales; family Viscaceae; genus Viscum; species Viscum album. The sequence goes on along the minus strand of OY728142.1, from coordinate 1,253,401,534 downwards.
CTCCGTAAGGGTTAAAAATTGATGAAGCATGAAATGATAATAAAAGAATCACAAAAAACATGTCATAGTCTATAGGGTATGGTGAAGAAATGAAAATCTCATGTCATTAATAAACTGAGAATGAAACAACATCCATAGATTTTATCATAGTAAAAACATCAGGGATAGTAATAAATGAAAATAAATAAGGAGAATGCATTTTAATTGAGTGTCATTTATTTGGAACATAATTCCATAATACCATAAAAATATTTTAGTTCTATGGGTAGAAACTCGCCTAATTTTTGGAAACATACTCGAAGGGTCTGTCGCCAAACAGATTGTCTCATGAGACCTGTCGATGCATCAAGGGGCTATAGTAGGCCCCGCCCGTCACTAAAAGTCTAAATAATTCTTTATAAATAGATTCAATAATATATAAATATGAATGTACATTATCATTATAGAATAGAGGATACAGATTCATCAACACTTCCATAGTTAAAACAACATTCAAAATAAATATGGTATGTAAAATGGTATACAGCTTAGACGTTAATCATATCAATAATTTGAGAATATGGATATTTATTTTAATTATAATTTTAAATGAATTGTGTTCTCAAATGGGAATTATTTACACCACATAAGAAGTTATAATTGTAGAATACAATGAATGTGACAATAAAATAGAAAATTGAGACAATATCCCTTACGACAATGTAATCAGTCCAGTAATAAGACCAAACCATATTAACCATCAAATTAATCATTAAATACAATAAATATAAATAGAGTGATAATATTATATGAAAATTTTAAATACACATACACCACATTAAATAAATAAGTGGTGAAAATTAGAAATCTCACAGAAATGAAGGTGTGATGAGAAAATACATTACAAACCTTTCAGCATGGTAACAGGTATTCTTGTGAGGGTTAAATGGGAGGTAAAATGGTTTACCATTGTTTTTATATCATAATGTCAGTATGGGGGTGGTGAGAAAACATACCCCATCATTAGGAATTAAAAATAAAAGGGGAAAACATAGGGTAAATTCTTCAACAAAAGTGAGAGAGAGGATCCTTTACCTTATGTTTTATGGTTTTATTGATTATTCTTGACAACCTGATTAATCAAATTTAGCTTCATTAATTATTATTCCCAAAACCTCATAAACATTTATATGATATTTTATTACCTTATTAGGTTCATTAATGGCCTTTTTAAAGGGTTTAATAGATTTAATTATATTGTTTTGGAAGCATTTTGTTCCTTGGGTTTCAAGATCCGTTTACTTGAATTGATGAATGGAAGTTCGTTTTAAATGTGGTTAAACAACCAGAATTGTTAATATATATTATTATTGGAATTAAATATATATAAATTATCTTATAATTATTCTGGTTATGTTACATGAGGATGACTCCTTCGATGAGATAATGATAAATGCTTGGATTTGGCTTTGTGATTTTGGGCACAATGAAATTGTTTTGTATTATTATTCCGTATTATGAGCGTGTAAGGATTAAAAAACACTAAAAAAGATAAAATACATATATTATGATCTTCTTCAACCATCAAAAATGTTTCTTGACCAGTATTGGATATGGTAGTGCATACTGAAAACCTATCTTCCTTGAGTGTGATAAATGACACATCTAGGATGATGTTTTCAATTATAGTATAAAAGGAAAGGAAAAAAAGAGAGATTATGATGAAATATTCCATTAGAATAATGAAAACCCTATACATGTATAGTATTAGAATTATCATCAAATTTGGATTTGGTTAGGTGAGAAGAGAAACAAAATAATGGAACTTGTAAAAGGAATTGAAAGAAAAAGGAAGAAAAGTTCATCTATTGAGTACTCCTCTTTGAGAAACATCTTAAGGCCTTTGTGATTGGAATTTTGGAGAGAACAGAAGGTCGTGGAAGTGGGGGAGGAGGCTAGGGAGCTATTTCAGTTGAATTTAGGAAGTGATTGTATCTTGAGTGGTGTGGGAGGAAGAGGGGGTGAGGGGTGGTTTATATAGTGGAGGGGAGACTGGATTTCTATATATTATATTCATTAATTTCTTATTTCTCCACAAGACAAGGAATAGTTATTCTTTCATGACCAAAAATAGTAATAGTATCAGGTGAATCCGACTCAATTGTGCTTAATTCACCAGAACATCATTCAAGTCTCTATAGTTATTTTTTTAGCTTATTTTCTAAATTATGGTATTTCTCTATTCATAAAAAATTCATGTATTTAAGATAAATTCAACAAATTCACCCTAACCATTTTTTGATGTGTAGATTACAAAAATGAAGACCATTTTTCAAAAAAATCTAAATATGATCAGTTCATTATTTAAATAAAATTAATATTTAATCAAAATATATAAACACTTAAAATATTCATCTCCATTTTTAAAGAGCCTAAATTTATTTATTCATTCATGGGTTTGGATACCATTCATAAGAGTCATAGTAATATTCATATTGGTAAGTTACTATTCATAATGGTAGGATAATATTCATAAGGGTAGGTTATTATTCATTGAAAAATTATGTTAATTCTATCAGACTATAAATATCATCCTGGATACAAGTGTGTATGTCATATTTTAAACACTCAAAAGGATGAAGAGGAAAATTTACGTTCAATGGCGAGGCTATGACAATCACCTAAATAACTATGGGATGTTTCAATGAAACTCAGTGATTTATGAAATATAGAATATGAATAGAATGTATTTAAGAGAAACATAACACAAAATGTTTGGGTTGATACATTATTCCCTCCATTCATCATTGAAATTTTTAATTTATAAAGCCCACCTAGAAGATGTGTGTGGTTCTTATTCATAACATCCCAATGTTCCCGTGTTGCTTCCTCCATATTCTGGTTTTTTCAATGTACCTTTACTAGAAAAGTCATCTGATTTCTCAATACCCTCTCCCTTGTGTCAATGATCCCGATAGGATCTTCATGGTATGAAGAATCTGGTTCAAGTTCTATTTCTTCGTAGGTGAGTACATACATTGGGTATGTCATGTATTCATTCAACAATGACACATGGAACACATAATGTACTTTGGAGAGACTTGAGGTCATTGCTAAATGGTATTCTACATCTTCTATTTTTTCTATAATTTCAAACGGTCTAATGTACCTGGGCCTTAGATTCCCTTTTCTACCAAACCATAAGACACCCTTCCATTGAGATACTTCCAGAAAGGCATGATCTCCCACTTGGAATTCAAAATCCTTTCACCAGTTGTTAGCATAACTATTCTACCTACTTTGGCCTGCTTTAATATGGGCTTGTACTACCTAAACCTTTTTCGTGGTCTCTTCAATAAGTTAGGGTCATATAAGTTTCCTCTCACCAACTTCATCCCAACAAGTTCGAGTTTGATATCTCTTTCCATAAAATGATTCATATGATGCCATTTGAATAAAAGAATGGAAACATTTATTTTAGGAAAATTATACCAATAGAATTTATTGATCCCATATACCTTGGAATTTGAGAGATCATGATATCTACATGTCTTCTAGAGTTTAAATAGTCCTTCATATTGTCCATCGGTTTGGGGGTGATAAGATGTACTCACACGAAGTTAAGTATTCAATGACTTCGGGAGACTTTTCTATACTTTTGATGTTAAACAGAGATATTTATTAGACACAATCGATAGAAGTGAACCCTAAAGTCTTAAATCATCATTAATATAAATTCTTTCTAGGTACTCATGTGGTAAATACTCTCTTATAAGACGGAAATGTGATTATTTTGTGAGATGATCAACAATTACCCATATTGGATATTTTCTTCTAGGTGTACTTGGTAGTCCAGTAGAAAAAACCATCATAATGTTATCCCACTTCCACATAGGAATAGGTATAGGTTACATCATTAATTTTGGGTGTTGTCTCTCATCCTTCATTTGTTGACAAACAAGACACCTTGGCACGTGGTTAGTAATTTCCCATATCATATTATCCCACAAAAAACATTCCTTCAAATCTCTATACATATTTGTGCTACCCATGTGTATAGAGAAATTGGATCTATGAGAATCTCCATATAGTTCCCATTTTAACTCAGGTACTGATGGAACACATAACCTCTTCCAAAATTTCAGAAATCATTCTTTATAAATGAAGTCTTCCAATCTAGCATCCCTGACTATGTTAATTTTCATGTGCAGATTTTCATCATCACATTTAGATCATTTATCTTCTCTAATAATGATTTTTTATAAATCATTTGAAAGGGAAATTATTTTTTTCCTTCCTTCAAAATTCCCATATCCATATTTAGTACATCCATGAATTTAAGATCTCTTTCAATCCTTATTTGGGTCAGGAGTCCATGATCTTTCCTACTTAATTCATATTCCACCTTATATCCCTTTCCTGGGTTGTAGTGTATTGAAAAATCACAATCTTTGCTAATGTTGAGTTCCTTTTGGGTGAAAATGTATTTCAAACTCTTGAGAACCATATAAATCTTACATATTTCTTATTAGAGCTAATGTCTCCATATTTTCAGAGTAAATATTTTGTCTGCTAACTCAGGATCATGAGTTGGATAATTTTGTACATGAGTCTTAAACTATCTCGATGCATAAGAAATAAAATTCTCATTTTGAGTATATACACAACCCAATCCATTCATTGATGCATCATTTTATATCACAAATCCCTCATTTTCAGATGGAATAGACATAATTGGAGCATTTACAAGTCTTATTTTCAATTCATCAAAGAATTATGTACATTATTTCATCCATACAAACATAATCCCTTTATGTGTGAGCTTGGTTTGGGGGTTAGATAGTTGGGTGAAATTGTTAATGAAATGTTGATATTAACCTGCTAAGCCAATAAATCATTGTACCTCAGTTATGCTTGTTGTTGTGGGTCATTCATGGATTGCGTTGGTCTTTGATGGATCAACTAATATTCCATCCTTAGATACAATATGTCAATGAAAGGAAACCGATTGAATCCATAATTTTCACTTGCTAAACATCCAATATAATTCATTTCTTTTAAGAGTTTTCAGAATAATCCACAAGTGATTCACATGGTCTTCATACCTTTTTTATTATACTAGGATATCATCAATGAATACCACAACAATGTTATCAAGGTATTCCTTGAAAACTCTATTCATCAAATCCATGAAAAATAGTGTGAAATAGTCAGTCCAAAAGGCATAATTGTATACTCATAATGACCACACCTGGTTTGAAATGATATCTTAAGAATATATTTCTTCCTCACACGTAGCTGATAATATCTGTATCAAAGGTCAATCTTAGAAAAGTATTGAGCTCCAGAAATTTGATCAAATTAATCATCAATATGAGGTATATGATACTTATTCTTTATTATAAGATCAATGATTTCTCTATAATCTGTGTATAGCTTCATGGATCCATCATTCTTCTTGATAAAGAGAAAAGGGGCACCCCATGGAGAAAAACAGGGTCGAATAAATCATTTTTTACGTGATTCCTCTTATTGTTTCTTTAGATCCACTAAATCCAAAGTGTCCATTATCTAGGGAGTCTTTGATATACCTTTTACACCAGGAATTAAATAAATAGAGAACTCAGCATCCCACTTGGGAGGATGTTCAGGTAAATCCTCTGGAAATAAATCAATATATTATTGCACTATATGCATATCTTATATTTGATTATTTCATTCCTCACCCATAGATATTGGTTTATCATTATCTACATGTATTACATTCAACAGTGATACTAAGTTTGGATCTAAATAAGAATCAAGTGGTGAGGTTTCTTCTCTAAAGATAAGGGATTCTACACCATTTTCAAAAATTTTAACTTCCTTTTTCTTACAATAGATCTTGGCATCCTATTTTGATATCCAATTCATACCGAGAATTATATCAAAGTCAATCATTGGTATAATGATAATGTTAAAATCTAAATAATGTTTATGTGTCACGAGGGGGACTAGTTGAAATTCCATTGTAACAATGATGCATCACAGATTAGTTTTTTCTGATAACTCCTTTATTAAATCAAATTGGACATGTCTAATTTTCATTGAAAACAGGGAAGATTTAAATTTACGAGATGATCCAGAGTCAAATAATGTTTTGGTGAATTTTGAGGATACAATTAAAGTACCTACTATAACATCATTAGGAACATCAACTACCGCAGTTGTAATCAGATAAGCTCTCCCTTTCACTCTTGGCCTTTTCTAAGGAATGTTTCATTGGCACTTAGGATAGTCATTTGAATAGTGTTCATCTATCTATAGTTGTAGCATTGAACATCATTTAATTGTTTCTTCCCCTTTCATTCATTAGATCGATTACCCTTTCTCCACACTGGTAGTAGACTCATAGGCCTTTCAAGAATTTCCCATGATGATTCTTCCAATAGTTCTCACATTATGGGAATTTCATTATTATGTTACTCTTCTTTGGTGCATCAATATTTACATGGTTACTAAATTACCACATATTATCATGGTTTCCCTTGATAAAATTATATGTAGAAAATTTCTTCTCTATTTTGATGTCACTTGATCAAATTTAATAATTAGAAGAAAATTCTTGAGAAGCCAGTTCCATTCAAACAGTTTTCTTAATACCATAAATGAAATGATCAATCTTGTCTTTGATTCTCGAATGTAATCTATGGCCTTCCTGGATAGTCATGTGAGGGTATATTCATACTATACAATGCTGTCTTCTTCCCTTTTCATTAAGCTATGGAATTTTTTCTTAATTTCAGTTCATTGCTCATGAAGGAAATATTTTTCAAAGGATATTTCTTTGAAATTCCTTAATTTAATATCTTCTATTTCATCTTCCTTATTGGTATTCTGAATCAATGACCACCATTGATCAGCATCTCCCTTGAGAAAATATACTTGCAACACTACCTTTTTATTTTCATTGCATCTTAAAGCCGTGAATATCTTTTCAAGTAACTTGATTCACTTTTCAGCCACCATCGGGTTAGTAGTCCCACTAAAATATGGGGTCTTCTTCCATATGAAATGATCTAACAAATGTGTTTCATGGTTATTTGTCGTGACCTATGTAAGTTTTCCCAATATGTTCATAATTAATCTGCTCCGACATTGACTATGTTGACTTTCTCAGTTGGTAAATTCCAACATTTTCCATGAGTATTGATTCCCTTTCTTCCATTAGGTTCCATTTCTATATAAAGGAATACATTATACTAGTTTATTAATCAATAATAGAAAATCACATAACATAGATTGAAATTCTATGGATAATAAATCTTAGAAAAATTATTTCTGTAAAGAATAATTTACATTAAAATACTTTATAAAGGGTTGTAATGAAAATTTGAATTATCCTAAAAATATCCCCTAGGTGTGTAAATACCAAGAGTGCAGAAAATCCCATTTTCATGTACGAGGATACACTGGGTCATGCCTAAAAATCCTTGACAGAGTTTTCACTCCTAGGTACATCTGTGTCAGAGCCACCTCTACCTGTTTGTATCTAGAAATAGATGTATTTTCTAGAATGATCTACATAATTATTCCTTACCAAAATACCACGATGCTCTTGAATTATTTTCCTCAAATAATACCTTAAGGATTTTTTCCCTAATATATATTTTCTGATATAGTCTTCAAGGATCCTACTAAACTTCCTTTGATACCAACTGTAGCACCCCGACCCCTCTAGATCGGAGATAGTGAATTTTTAAGTACATTGACATGGTTTGAAGAAATGAAAGCACAAAGGAACAATTATTTTAGTAGTCTTAAAGATACATGACACATATATGTTACACAAATTACATTGGAAGGGTTACAATATACAACACATAATAAAAACTAAAAACTACTGCCACAGAAAATCAATAAGTCATCACCTCTTCATAACCTATTGGTGGTAAAAAAATGAAAGGGGTTAGATCAAACAATCAGTATTGGTTAAAAATATAAGAAACATGAATCTATATTATCTAAATCATAAACAACATGGCATAAACAATATGGCATGGTGAATAAATAATAGACTCATGACATTATTAATCTGAGAATAAAAATGCTGACATAGATTTTGTTATTGTGAAAACCTCATGGATAGTAATATATGATAGTGAATATAAGGAATGCATATTAATTGTATGTCATGTATCTAGAAGATGGTACCATAATACTATTAAAACAATTTAGTTTTATGGGTTGAAACACATCAAATTTTTGGAAACTGACTCGGAGGGGTTTTCACCAAACTGATTGTCTCAGGAGACCTATTGTTACATCGAGGGGCTATAGTGGGCCCCTACCATCAGTACATGTAAAAAATATTCTTTATACATAGATTCAAATAAATATAAATATGCATTTACATTATCCATAAAGAATAGAGGATACAAATTCATCATCACTTCCATAGTTAAAACAACATTTAAATAAATACCATATGTAAAATGTTATATGGCATAGAAAATAATCATATCAATGATATGAGAATATGGATATTTAAGAGAATTATAATTTCAAATTAAATATTATCTCAAATGGGATTTAGGTACCCCACATAATAATTATTAGGTACAAAATACATTGTATGTCACTACGAAATAGAAAATTGAGACAAAGTCCCTTACACAATGTTATCAATTGAATCATACAACCAAAACATAATAAAAATATAATTATTCATTTAAAACAATAAATATATATAAAATAATGATATTATATGAAAAATGTTAGTATACATACACCAAATTCAAGAAATATTTGAAAAACCTTACAAATCTCACTGAAATGAAAGTGAGATGAGAAAACCTCTTAGAAACATTTTGGCAAGTTAACTAGTGTTATTATGAGGGCTTAATGAGAGGTAAAGGGGTATCCATTATATATGTATCATAAGGGATGTATGGTGGAGTTGTGAAAGCATACCCCATCATTAGGAATTTAAAATAAAAGGGGCACAACATAAGGGAAATTTTTTGAACAAAAGTGAGAGATAGGATCCCTTATCTTAGGCTCGAAGGTGTTCATGATTGTTATTAAAGACCAGAATAATAAAATTTCGCTTCATTAATTAATATTTCCAGAAGCTCATAAAATTTTAATTGATATGGTATAACCTTATCAGGACCATAAATGTCCTTTTTAATGGGTTTAGGATATTCAATTTTATTGTTTTGGAAGCATTTTCTTCCTTTGTTTTCATGACCCATTTACTTGAATTCAAGAAGGTAATATCATTTGAAATGTGGTTAAAAATCCATAATGGATAATATATAATATTAGTTACACTAAATAGATATAAAATATATTATAATGATCCTCATTATATACCATTAAGAGTACTCATTCGATGAGTTAATGATAAATTCTTGGATTTGGCTTGGTGTTTTGTCAGTAATGAACTTGTTATGTATTATTATTCCATATTATGAGTGTGTATGGATTATAGAACATTAAACAAGATAAAATACATATATTACTATCTAGTTAAATCATTGAAAAGGTCCCATGACTATTCTTGAATATATTAATGCAAATTGAAATCCTGACTTCTTTCAGTGTGATAAATTAACACATCTCGGACGGTATTTTCATTTAGAGTATAAAAGGAAAGGAAAACAGAGTGGTCAGGATGAAATATTCCATTAGCATAATTAAAATATAGTACATGTATGGTTTTGGAATTTAGATGTCTTATTGATGAAGTTAGGTGAGTGGAGAGAACAAAATAATGGAACATGTAAAAGGAAATGATAGAAAAAGGAAGAGAGGTTCACCTCTTGAGTACTCTTTGAAAAACTCACTATGGCCTTTGTTTTTTGCCTTTTGGAGAGACCAGAAAGTCTTGGATGTGGGGGAGGCGGTTAGAGATCTATTTGGGTAGAATTTAGGCATGGATTGATGATTGAGTGGTGTGGGAGGAAGAGGGGGTGAGGGGTGGTTTATATAGTGGAGGGTAGAGGGGATTACCCTATATTATATTCATTAATTAATTATTTCACCATGATATAAGGTATAGTAAGTATTACATGTCCAAGGATTGTAATTTTATCATGTTATTTCAAATTAATTGGGCTTACATCCGCAGGATATCATACATGACTCTATAATTAGTGTATTTGGATTATTTTTTAAATTAGTGTATTTAAATATTCATTAAAAATTTAAGTATTTCAGAAAAATACCAAAAAATCACCCTAACGATTTTTCAACATCTAGAATCGAAAAATGATGTCCATTTGTCAAAAATAATTTTCTACATATGATTACTTAAATATTTAATTAAAATCATTATTTAATCGAAAAATTTAAACACTTAAAATATTAATCATCAATTTTTAAGGTGACTAAATTTATTTATAAATTCATGGGTATGGATACCATTCATAAGGGTCGTATTACTATTTATAAGGGTAATTTACTATTCCTAAGGGTAGGTAAATATTCATAATGGTAGATTACTATTAAACAAAAAATTAGGTTAATTCAATCAGACTCTAAATATCATCTTGAACACAACTGTGTATGTTACATTTTAAATATTCAAAAGACACAAGTGGAAAATTTATGATCAATGGATAAGCTATGAATATATTCTAAATAACCAATTGTTTTTTATAGAAACTCAGTGATTAATAAAATATTCGATATGACTAGAATATATTTAAAAGAAAATATATCATAAAATTATTGGGGGATACACTAGTTCTTTATGGAAATCGTGTTATGTTCTTGAGAATCAATACATAGCTAAATTGATATATCCCGTTTTATTAAAAACAGCACTGAGAAACCCCAAAGTGATGCACCAGGGAAAAGAAACTGTTATTTCAAACCCACTTGGTGGTAATTCCTTAATTGCTCCAGTTTTATTGAGGGCATATTATAGGGTAATATTTTGATAGGAGTATCTTTGGGTATAATGTATATTGAGAACTCTACCTCATTGTCAAAGAGATGTTTGGGAAACCATTATGGAAATAAAAAATTTTATTAACTCAAAATGAGAATTTTCTCTAGGAAGATACCTTCCTTTGACTCAACCATTTTAATGAGGTGTGATTGTTCATTAGGAATAAACACCTACACAGTTGATGGATTTTACAAAGGAGATTCATGGTCTTCATTTCATTTATAGTAGAGCATGGGATGTTTTGGAGTCTGAAAATATATTTCACTATCTCTATTATTGTTGTGTTCTCTATATAATGAGATATCATACATTCCTATTATAGTATAATTATTTTCCAAGGAAATAATTATGAGATTAAATTAAAGAATATCACCACATACACAAATAAGAAAAGAGTAAAACACTTGGTTTGTAATGATCACACCACTTGGTGTTTTAATCGATATGTATACATCAAGGATTCATTGGTTCAATTAAATTGTTCTAGAAAACATGAATGATATAAAGAAATTCATAGAACTGGAATAAAATAATATTTTTTTATAATTTAGTGATTATTAATCTTATACTGTACGAAATAATTTACCTGACCTACTTCAGTAGTATAGATGGGATAATATTTTCCTTCATCCTTTGTCTTTTTTGACTGTTGATGTTGATTACTCATGAGGACTCGATCATTAGTTTACATGATTTCATAATTATCTTTTTCCCAAAATATAAATAATTATACCATGAGTGTTTCTCTCCTTTAATCCAGTACATTTACTAGCTTCTTCATGTCTCTTCGACATTCAAAAGAATGCAGGCCTTCTGTCCCGCACTTTTATCATTTATATTCCCATTTTTTGATGTTACCATGATTCTTCTTATAAAAAATTTAACATTTTGTGGTTGATCATTCTTTCTACACATTTCTTAAGAACCTCCTTCTTGAAACTATATAATTTTTTTGTTTCTCCATATCCATGATACAATACTCCATACTTTATATCCATGATGAGGTCAGATCAAAAATCATATTCCTAAATCCCAATGAATCAGATGGATAGAGCCTTTTAGTGGTCTTTGTTTGAACCACCCTAGAGAATATCTATTTTGATATCATTATTGACAACAAAACCCAAGGTATACCTTGAATGACTTGTGAAATTTTCTTCTTAAGTTGGGAAATATTACCCTTCCTATTTCATTATCACTATAAATTTTCTCTCGTTATTTATATGAATAGTTCAATGTAAATAATAATTAATAATTATATTCTTCATTCTATACCACCCAATATCATGAATTTCATACTTTGATATGGTATTCATAATCAACTCACTCCATTGATCAGACTCTCTATAAAAATGATATTAACATAGCTCCACCATATCCTTCTCATAATATGGAAGTAAATAAATTATATTATGCATTGAGTTGACCTGTTGTTCCATGATGAGTGGATTTGAATATAAAATTAATTTTGGTTGTCATTTTTATATAAAATATTCGAAATCTAGTTTCTCCCACCATGGTGAAGAAGACGTTTCACATTATTTTTGTTATTTTCCATAGCAAATATAGTTTGGTATGAATAACCATGAAATTTTGAACTCCACCTCCCAAGGCATTGGGTATATCATTCAGGAAATCCCTACATTATGACTCACATGGGTATTTGGCATGATTTTCCCATGTTACCTATTATTTTTTAAAATATAAAGCTTTTTAACAAAAAATTAGTCAAAAATTCATAAATAAATAATTCATTACATTCTGCAATTAACTCTAGTGGTGTGTCTCGTTAGATCCCTATGTTTAACATTGTTCAAAAATAAATATTTTTGGAAGCATTGATATAATAATTCTCATGAATTGGGTTCTCATAAATATTCTCTAATCTAAATTGCCAAATTTACTAAACCATTATCTGATACCAACTATATAGTCGTTACATTGTCATTAATAGTGATTACATATTTTTAATGATGAACAATTTAATATAGTTACAAAACTAAGATCCAAAAATTTAGGGTGTTGGGTAAATTATTACCATAAATAATTTTTACATCTTAATACATAAACATTATTTTATTTATTATTCTCAATTTTCTTTGGGGACTTCTAAATCTTTTATGTATAAGTAATCACCAGATCATATATATCAAAGAAAGGGGTGAGCTAAAAGCACAATAATCATATAAATAAGAAAAAATAAATAATATACCACGGGAGACCATAATAATTTCCATTGTAAATTAATCATAATATTATAATACTAGTCATGATAGGAATAATTATTTAAATTCATGGAATATGGGAATGCATAAAAATTAAACATGATGTCTTAGTTGTGCATTCATCATTATCATGCATAAAAGATGTTCATAATCATAAAATAATCATTATGAACTAATATAGAAACATTTTCACACATAATAAACATTATATCATGAGATACAACATGTTACCCAATGCAGTGGAATGAAAAATAATTTTGGCCGCACCTGTCACATTATAACATTTAACAAATTATTCATGCCACATAGAACATATATCCATAAAATTCATGATTTATCACATTTAAATGAATTGGATTTAGGATTATTTAATAAATAATGAATAAAATTGGGTTTTTTAATTGAATTTGGAAATCTTATTTGGTATAATATTCATAATTCTTGATCGAAAAAGAAACAACTAAAGGGGAGTCAAAATTTGTATTATAAATAACTGTACTTTTAGAAAATAATAATATATGTCAAAAAATTGTATTGGAAAAAATTATATAGATAAAATTGAAATTATAGGGAAATAAAATTATATTTTAGGATTATTAGAATAATATCCACATTGAAATTTTTCCCGAAGGATGAATTAACGAAAGAAAATGTTGTTGGTCTGAGAATCATTTACATTATGTCCAAATGATTTATTCATCTTAATATCATGTAATATCAAATTAGATTAATTAATTAATAATTAAATAACCTTATATAAATGTATTTTAATTTTTATATCTTATTTCTGTTTGTAAATGGCCATTTTTATGAGTTATAGAGTTCAATTCGTGCATTCCGAGAGTGGTACTCTTAATGGTTTTAAAGAATAGTACTCTTGTAATAAGTATTTATATATTTTTTGAATGATACTAATTCTATATAATGGAATAATATGTCATTAATTAACCTATAAAATATTTAATGGTCTTATATATCATATGTTTATATGGTATAAGTATGATTCAATAGATAAAAAAATAATTAAAATAATTTAATTTATTTTGGCGGTTTTCACGACCATCAAAAAATTATAACATTTTTTTATATCATGTTTATATATTGGATACATATTATAATTTAACATATAATATTTATACTAATAGTATTTAAAAATAATAATGGTTTTATGATGACCCTAGATGTTGGTTATCGAATATGAAATCTCATCGTCCACGAAGGCGGTGAATTGACAAATTATAGAATATGTTTTATTTTATAAAATTATTGTGAGAGTATTAGATGTTTAATGATATATATTAAATTAACAGAATACAGTTAAATTATTTATAATATACTATAGTTATGATTTCTCATTTTATTGGGTAGGTAATGATAGGTTAATAAAACAAAATAAATCAATAAGGAGGGAATGAAGAGTTAACCACCTATATTTATTCTCTAGGAGAAGCACCTTAAGGAACTAGGGTTCTGACATTTTTTGAAACCTGAAGATCTTATAATGGGGGGAATATTCTTGGGGAGGGGATTGGGTAAGATTATAAAAGCTAAAATTCTTGGAATGTGTGAGGAGAAGAGGTTGTGAGCAGTGGTATTTATTGGGGATGAGAGAAGTGTTTTTTGAATATCATATTCATTAGATTAATTTTTTTGTCTCATGACTACCAGAAGTGTTTATTACCATGAATAAATATAGTAAATACAAAATTATAGACCAATATAATCGTAATTAATTCATCCATACATTAAAAATGAATAAAAAACCCCATGCATTTAGATTATATATTAAATTATCGTATTTAATTATTCACATAAAATTCAATTGTTTTATAAAAATACCAAACATGGACCTAAAATGTTTTCACCATGAATAATTAAAAAATACACTCTATTTTATTAAAAAATAACTCAATTTTATAAATTTAATTTTTACTCACATTCAACATTTATTTGAAAAATACTGATTTTAGTCTTCTAGTAGATTTTATTACAATGAAAAATTAATTAAGGTGTCAAAAAATTATATTATAATTACAAAAAACTTAACATTATTTTATTAACATATTTTATAATAATTATTGTTATATTAAATCATTATATTATTTATAAAATCATAAATAAAATTTTATGTTTTATAAAAATTGAAACATTTAATATATCATTTGGATAAATTTATTTACTTATATCTTGATATTAATATGTCTTATCTTCACTTATATGTTACAGAAATTTTATTTATAATTACCTTGGTGAGGTTACTATTCTATTGTCCATATTTCTGTTCCTAATGGACATGTTACTATTTCAATGGTCAGGTTACTATTCCTTATGTATAAGTTCATTGTTTCATTCTTCATTTATGAGAATAATATTATTATTCTGTTTTATGTCCTATTTATGTGTTTTATACCATAACTATCAGAATGAAAATTCATTTTATAAAATCTTGGGTCATTACATGGCATCCCTAATGTGTTTCTATACGTTTAATTTTATTATTCATTAAATTTTTGGGGCCATGAATGAACGCCCAACATGTGATATAATTAAAACCTTACCTATAAAGAAACAAAACACTCCTCAAAATTTTATACCACCTACCATATATATGAATTAGAGTTCTCATATAGTATTATCTTTTTATTCGACTCAGATCAGAAGAAAAATTTAGAACTGGTGATGAATCTGTAAATAGAGACTATTGTCTTACAGCTAAAAAACATTTTCAGTATAAAGATAAACAAAAATGGAACAAATAGAGATAATTACACATTATACTAGATGAAATGATGTCAAAGATGCAGGATTCCAAGATCGGATGGAGAAATGGTCTCAAAGTCAATATTTGTAATCAATGTGGAGTTCTCAAACCTCACAAATACTAATGGATAAAAATCAAACGGAAATTTTTCTTTTATGATTAACAAAGTGAAATTTGTCAATTTTACCAATATTTATTGGGGTACATAGTTTGGTCGCATGATTCTTCAAACCATTCACCAACTGTGCACCATCTGTTTTGATAAGGGTAAAACCACATATCTGCTATACGTGGTCTGACTAACCATCAGGAAATTGTTCAACACACATTTTCTAAATACTAAATTTCCTCCCACATAGGTGCATGCCTTCATTAAAACGGGTAACAAAAACACCAAGGATCCTCTTTCCTCTATATATGTGTCACATTTTAAATTAGTCTGAATGGCCTACCCCCAATGGGTTCTACTAACCATGAGTCATGTTTTTCCCCCAAAAAAGATAGGTTCTAAGCTACGATCAATCCATGAACACCTCTAATACGCCCATGAAATCTTAGTGTATTCATGTTAGGTCACAAAAAAAATATAATTTGAATGAAAAATAACAATACCTCATTCAAAATCTAGGGATCATACATATATCAAATATTTTTTTTACCTTAACCTCTATTTAATAAATGATAATGTCATCCGGGTTTATGAAGGACTACTGCCACATGAAGTGATGTGATTCACATTTATTACTGCATCACATTGATGAAATATTTTTTATTATTTTAATGAAATAATATGATATTTTGTATACAACTATAATTATTGAAATAAAAAACAACACTTTCATTCTTTCCGCCATGATCCTTGAAATTTTGAAACGTTACTCATGCATACTTGTGCATTACCAATAACTGGATTTTAACACAATTACTCTTCATAAATCATATTTACTATTTAATTTAATAGGATAATTTATTTATAAAAATAATAATTATATCACGTATATTTTTATTTAAATGATTATTTAATTTTATTTGACTTTAGTGAACTTGCCAATGTGATTTTGGACTTATGAGTCAAACATCACCAAAATATCATAATTGTACCTAAAGGATTTATTAATTGACTTTTTAAGAATAATAAATAAATAATGTAATAATAAACGAGAGAAAAATTTATTAATAAATAAAATAATTTTCATATCTTTATTATTAAATAATATATGGAACACGGATTAAAATTTGTGCTCAAGGTAAGGGTCTAAGGTTAAACATTTTCCATTCAGACTCATGTTCTTTTATGAACCTAATTTATACTAAATAGGGTATTTAATACCCATTTACACACTATATCATGAATAATTCATTCTCTATGAAATTTTATGTTAAAATTCATCATCTTAATTGATTGTATGGTATGATTCAAATGTTACCAAAGCGATATGATTTTTTGTTACAATCTAATTTTATTCAGAATTGTTTATGATTTAATTTCCAATATAGTAAATTAATTGATAAGTGTATAATTAAACCCTTTTATTTTTATCTTCTACAGTTCTTCATTATATTCATATGCAATTTTACTAGTTTTTATCTCTTCAGTATATAAAATCATTTGAGAAATTTATTTTAAATAATGTTGACTTTATTTCTCTCTTCTATAGAAAATATATTCTTTTTATTGCAAATAGTCTATTTTAAAGTGTTTTCAAAAATGATTTAACACCCATTATTTAATATTTAATGTAATTTAATAGACATTTAACTTTTATAAAAAATATTAAAAGGATTATTCTTCTCATTTTCAGAATGAGGTATTTCTTTGACAATTTTAAAAATTGTAAAAGGATTTTATGTATTATAAATAATATAAGGTTTTACCTTCCATTACGAAATATTTTTTATTTAAATATTAATTTATATTTTTAAAACATTATGTTTAATGAATTTTTTTCTAAATATTCTTAAATGTCCATGTTTTCGAAAATCTATTTTCAGAGTGGAATGGTAATTTTTCTCAAGAATGCTAAATTCTTTTAATATGTATTTTAATCAATGAAAACAACCTTTGAGGTTATAGATTTAATATAAATTATATATATATATATCTCTCTCATATATATTCCTAGATTAGTCTCACTTTTTGGGGTAATACATTACTTATGTTTATCAATTAAATGAATTTATTTTTAAATTCCTTTGGATTATGACATAAGACAAGATTATGAAACACAATTTATTTCCATGGGTAATTATAATTTTTTTATGATTGATTTCATTTATTTTTAACACATATATCTTCTATATGTTATTATGGGTGAACATAAATATCACATAAATTAATTTTTTAATGTTTTTAGTCAAATGATACTTAATTTATGGGATTACGGAGTAAACCTAAACTAATATGGAAATTTTTTCCACCATGTGATAATTTATTAGAATTTTTCCATGAATCATATTGATGTAAGGTTTTTTATTTCTCCAAAATTTCCAATGTCATAATGATTATATGATACAATGTTTTTCATGTTATGATACCATATGATTACTCATGTGCCTCATTTTTTCTAATATTATTTAACACCCTTGACTCATGTGTTTTGTAACCTTTTCACATTTATTTCTTTACTAGGATTTCTAGTTCACCCCTTTGTTTATGATTTCCAATTTAAAGAATTACGAACCTAATATTTAATAGAAAATATTTCTTAAGACTATTTGGTTCTAATCAATGAATTGTTATGTTAAAAATCATATAATGATATATTTCAATTATTTTGTTTTTATAGTTGTATCGTAAAAATGGTTTATATATCCATTGTAAACTACGATGAGAAAATCATAGTGAGAACTATTTTGGAAGGTATTGGAATAAGACCATGTATATAAAAATATCCTAGATCTTGGGGAACTATAGAGAGAGTGGTTTTTGCGGAATTGCATCCATGTGTGTTAAATAAATGTCGATCTAGTTCTAGGATAAACATAACTAGGTGTATGAATTTGGGAAAAAAATTGTTAGGGTTGACTCAATGGTTTCCTAGTACATGATAAATGGACTTAAGGAACACCTAGTTTGACACTCCTTATGGATTTTTTTTTGAAATTCACAAACTCTTTACCAACCATTATGAATGGTTTGAATGACTTGTTAGGTTAGAAAAACTAATATGAATCATTACCATGGATAAATTTTTTTACAACCTAGAGGACCATAATTTAGGGAATACCTATCATTAATAAGATATTTTACATATGTTTATCAGTTTGAGTTTTATATTCAAGAATTATAAAAATGTTTATTTTAATAATTTTGATAAATTATATGAAATTATTGAATGAATGAGGATTTCCAATGTGATGGAAAATTTATTGATTTACCTAATGAGATAACGAACCTAATGGTAAAGAATACTAGAAATATTATGATCTTGGAAAACGAGATATCTCAAATTATAGTAAAAAATGTAACATAGTGTAATTTCAGAAAACATAAAAAAAGAAAAGGATTATCTCACATGGTTTTTCAGGTGTTAAACATGATAAAAAATAAACATTAAACCTCCTAAATGTCAAAGACATGGGATGAAAAATGTAAAATAATATTTTTAGTAGTGGGTAAGATGTTTTCTATGTGAACATAAGTGCATATGTCAATGAATTAGAATGCTATTTGATTGATTATTTGTTGAGAATAGGGGAATTATTTGAGTAGATTATTAAACTCTTTGATAACCCCTAAACCATAGAAATAACTATTTTATACCAATCATTAAGGTGAATTATTTACTCATAGGGACCCTTGAATTATTATACAGATACATTTTTATGAATGGAATTTTAGTTAAAAATCATGAAATGTAGAAGGATGATCATACAATATCTTTTATTTATGGATTTCAAAGAATATATTGAATGGAAATCATGAACTATAATAGTTATTTAATGTTAATGTAATATTTTTTTGAATATAATATGTTATATATAAAATCAGGGTGGTTAAAATTTTATTTGAGGATTCATGTTATTCTGAATATGTTCATCATATTTTATGTATTTTTATAATAATTATATAATATAGTTTCAGAAAAAAAGAAAAATCCCATGTTTGGTGAGAACTCTTCCTATATGATATGGTCATAGGGCTTGAACCCATAACCGAATAGAGATAAGGGAGGAATACCTACCAAATTACTATGTAATTTACTAGTTATTTTGTAATTTATATTACTTGGAATATTTTATGAATAAATATTAAGTTGAACAAAATATTATAGGTTGTTACCAATATTTTGGGAAGTGATATATTTTTTGATTTATTAATGAAAATTAAGTTTAATATAAATGATTATTGGGGAAGAATTCCATTTTTGAGATGTATGATGAATGGTTTTATGAGAAGACACTTATGTAATGGATTATGTAGACCATGGTGAGTTACTATTGTAGTATTAATGATTAACATATTATATTGAAAAAAATTATAATATTTTGACATAGTAATGATAAATATAATATAATTTTATTATTTTAAGGAATTTGTGATCCCTAATAATTTCATTTTCATGTTTTTGAAATGAAAAATATATCATTAGTTCCAATCATTTTGTGAAAAAAATGTATATGGTAGAAATTATTAGTGGATAAAATTATATTTGTCATGGAAGTATATTTACTTATATTCTTAGAATAGATTTCATACGAAATCCTCAACTCTAGTTAGAAGTTCTTGAAAAAAAATTCATCATATTACCTTCATATTTTATGAAATAATGGTCTTTTAATTCGTCGCAGTTTTATGGTTATATGGTTGTTCACTTTCTCATGATCATTCACATTAATATAATCAATTACCTCTATCACTATCCATGATTATTTATACGTTTCTTCCATTTCGATATATTCACATACCAATAATTTTATTCAAAGTGGAATCCTAATTATATTATTACCTTTATATTCCCCTTATCGCTTTTTAAGATGATGTGTTATTAACCATTTTTACGATTTGAGATTTCTTCAATGAATATTTAAAATTTTAGTCCCAAAATTAATGATCATATGTATTAATTTATAGTATTAACTTTATATATGGGTGTATAATTTAATGAAATTATATTTATAAGTAATATCATTATCTTCAAAATTGTATATGATTCAAAACACTACGCCTAAACAAACCATGAAATATTATTATTTTACATAGACTATTGTATCAAAGATGTCAAATTAAAAGTTATAAAGAATTATTAACTAATTTATTAGTTTTATAAATAGTCCATGTTAAATTTAAATCTATATATATATTCTTATTAACAAATTATTCATTTTAAATAATAATATATTATTTATATAAAATATATTTTTAGGAAAAAATTTATATTTATTAATTTCAATGAGAAATTAATATAATTTTTTTTAAATTATAAAAAAAAAATTTCCAATAAAGGAATGGATTTATGAAATCATTGTATTCATATTACTCTTGGTTAAAACATTTTTATTTTTTATAAAATATTAATTTTTATGTGAATAATTTGAAATGCATATTTTTTTAAATATTTCATTTTATAACAAAATAATTAAGTCCCATTGTTCCTTTCGTTTATTTTAAAATTTATATATGTATTATTCAATCATATGAAACAAAATTAATAACATTTAAATCATCTTTATGCTGGGTTTTATTATATAATCTCTCTTGGAATTAAAAACTTGTTTTTCTAGAAAACATTAAAATGAACATAATGTTTCTCAATTTTAATTAATTAAAATGATACATAATGAGTATTGATATAAATTAAATTTTTAATTAATATATATTTTTGAATTTTAATTCATTAATGTATTCTTTTATGTCATATAGTTATTGTATGATCATCTTATTCTTTAAAAATGTGTTTCTTGAAATAACTTTTTTTTTCAGCAAGTTTGTGTGTTCATTTTTAAATTGAATTATTCGAATTATGATATTTTAATTAAGTAAAATTGGTCCCATATATAAAATATCATAATTTATATTATCTAATAAGGTAAGTTAAATTTTTTACTATACTTAATAGTAAAAATAATAACAAATAATTACTGCAGTTAAGGTAATAATGGTATTAGTAGGGGTAAAACAAACAATGTAAGTCCTAAAAATGATTCAAAGACAATTTATTTCATATTTATATGTACTGGTTAGACCTTCTATATTTTATGTATATATAATGTTTTACTTTATAAGGTTTTTATTATAATGAACATGGGTTTAATTCATTATTTTCTAAAATTAAAAATGTGTCCTCTCCCTGAAATTATAATAGGACACCCACTCTCCTCTCCCTTAAAAACATAATAAACTAAATGAATATAACAATAAATAACCAAATAACATCCATAAATACCTATAATATTTTTATATTCGTTTTTTGTATCATAATAATAATATATTAAAGCTTTAATTTAATTCTCAATGTGGTGGTCTGGAGAAGAGGTAGTGTTCTTAAACGAGCATTTTATTTTTATTATTACCCAAAATTATGAAAATAAAACAAAAAATTTATGATATAATAACCTAAATTACTTTTATGTACTCATATGGTTTTATATTAAGGTAATGACATAAAACCACCTCATCCTCCTTCATATGGAAGACTTAATCGTTGACCATGTGTACGACAGAATATTACATCCGAAACTAAAATAATTTGTTTTTTATAACTGCATATTGTAGATATATATAAATATTTATATAATGATTATATATTATATTTATTATGTTAGTATTGTTCTATAATTATAATTTCTTATAAAACATCTTGCATTCCATTCCCTTGTAAATACTATAATGTCTCTCATGTGTATGACATACTACCACCATACCGAACAATGTGATTATTTTTCATACTTACACTATGAATGGAACATCAGGACGATTAATTTAACATTTATATATGATATTAATAAAATTTCAATTATTATAGAATTTAAATATTTTATATAATTTTATAAAATTATCGTCCATCAAATAAATGACACCGTTGTTCGTGTTTAATGATGACTACCACCCCAAGAAGCGATGTTATTCATTTTTATTACTGCATCATATGGATCGTATATGTATGTGTATTAAAAGTTATAATATCCTATTTATTATGAAAGGATAATTTAAATGATTAAATTACACTAAAATTCATTTCATCATGTTTTTTATAAAATACAAACATTTCTCATTCATATGTTTGGCTTTCTATTTCCTTGATTTTCATACTGTTAATTTTTTAAAACCATATACCATGATTGGTTTTAAATGTAAAATTTAGGTATAAAAATAATAACAATATCATGATTGGTTTTTTATAAATTATAAATTAATAAAACATTTGAAATTTATTAACATACTATATTGATTTTTGATATTTGATCCAAACATCATCGAAAACAAATGACATGAACCTAGATAATTATGTAATTGAACATATCATGATAATAATTAATTAATTAATTAAACATAATAATTCTTTGATTTTATATTCCCTTAGCTAGAAAATATTACATTTTACCTATGATTACCTTCTAATGAAAAGGTTTAATATGAATATTCTTGTAATTTTCTAAATGATGAATTTGTTGACCTTTTACCAAAGTATCCAAGAAATATTATTTTATGTTATATATAAATTATTAAAATAACAGACATCATAAAATTTATTTTCTGTTACGATTCCTTCTTAATTTTATAATTTTTTTTTCAATGATTATTTTATAAAATTCTAGAATATTATTGTTTTTCAAAACTTATTTTCAAAGTCGAAAGGTTTTTTCTAGAAGAATATTTTTAATATTTTTAACAGTGGTTTCATAAAGGAAAGGAACCTTGGATGTTATTTAATTATTTTAAATTATTTATATATGTCTCTAGCATATATACCTAGAATATCATCACATATTTTTATGTGGTAATAAATGACTTATGTTCATCTATCAAATTCCTTTATAATGAAATTTCCTTTGATTATGATATGTGGAAAAATTACGTAACCCATTTTCTTTCAATGGGTATTTCTCACCACATTCATTATTATTCATATCCTTATATAGAAAACATATATCATTAATCTATTTTGATGGATGTTCCCAGATAACTCTAATGTATTGGGTAATTTTTTTAGTCTCATAAAACATCATGTATGGGATTAGAGTGTAAAACAAATCCATTATGGAACTTTTTACACAATTTGATATTCTTTAGGATGTTATACCTGAATCTTGTTTATGTAAATTTTATTGTTTCTTCTATGATTCCTATGTTAATATAATAATATGATACAATCTTCATTATTTTATTCTTATATGTGATTACATATATGATTCTTTTTTATATTTTGTTATATATTTGAATCCCATGTTATACATGATTTTCATGTTTAATTTTTACGGGCACATTTATATATTCCACTTTTACTATGAATTCCTCTTGTTTTCCAATGTATTTTAGGAGCTCATTATAGAGAATAAAATACATTGTTTTATTTTTAGTCTCCCATTTATGTATAATGAAAATATTATACAAAATAAATTATTCCTCAAAATTATTTTTTCTTAGTGGATTATTATGTTATAAATATTTTAAACGAATATATAATATTTGTGTGTTACTATAACCAAGTTCTAGGAGGCTAGACACGAAGAGTCATATGATTTTTATGCATATAGATGCATTCCAAAAAGGTTATAACCCTGAAGGGAAAAGTGGTTTTTTGATTTTATTATTTTATAATCTATATTATTTTATTATTGTTTTTATTTAAGATTAATTCCTACAGATTTTATACAATTTTACATATACACCTATAAAATGGCATCCATTTCCTTGATTTCCAATATTCCATTTGCATGATTCTTGATTTCCATTGGAGGGGAGTTTATTTTTCCAATGTAATGGTCAAACAAGTTGTGTTAATTGGTTCTTTGAGTCAACTAATGGGAATCATTCATGTATATTATCTTTAATCCATGTTAAAGAACTTTTAATTTAACGATTAGGTTATGGAGGATTCTAGAGTTATATATGAGTTTTTACATATTTTTATAGATTTGTTTGTGACACTAACCTCGTGATGCGATGCCAAGTTTTGTATATAGTTATCCTAGATAATGGGTTAAATTATATAGATAATTATAAAAAAATAATTCATAATGTTTTTGGATTAGTGGGTTTATATCAATCATTTGTTATAGAAGGGCTTTATCTAGCCTAGTATATATCATTGTAGTTCTCTAATGTTATTCTAAAAAAAGGCAGATTCTATTATGATGTTTTTTGTTGTATATAAATAGATAAAAGTAATAAAAATAAATAACTATTACCCTCTTCCAGTGATATATGATATATTTGACTAACTAAATGGTCCCAATTGGTTTTTGAGGATTTATTTTTTATCTATATAATAAGAGAAATGTTTTAAGAAATCTTAAGACCTAAGGACTTCTATTCATTATAGGTATGGGACATTTATGTTAATATTCATGTAATTTGGTGTCACATAATGTCTAGTTATGTCCATATGGATAATTAAAACCATTTTTATTAGTTCATTGAAAAATAATTTAGTTATATTCATCAATGAAATCATCATACACTAATATTTTAGAGTAGATAATGTTAAGCACTATAGAGACATTGTTCTAGTTATTCATCCATAATAGCTCTATAAAAAAAAATAAGTAAATGTTTTGTAATAGATAGGTGTGAATTCAGATACACAAGGTGTCTCATCGAGTTGTATTCATGGATCAAATGAAAACTGATGTGTTTTATTCTAGGAAAACCCCAATGACTATGTAAATTGTTTACAAATTCCTTTGTTTTGAAGATATTATCAATGTTTTTGTCTAATATATATGTAATTAAAACCTAATTAATGATCATAAAACTAAGTAAAATTCCTTAAACCCGATATATCAATATAAAAATGTTCTCAAATACCTTTATGAGATACTATCCAGTGCTTTAATTCTTCAGTTTCCTATAGAGGGAGTTTCATTAAATGGATTTTAGGAAGCTTACTATTAGATTTTGGGATGTCTCATGACGTATTATAGAATAATAATATCTTATTTTTTAAAAACGTCGCATCCCCAAAATTTATATATTTATCCCATTACCTTTAGTTGTTTGTTATAGTAAGTTCCATAATTTTATGTTGACATTACCTCATGAATAACGAAAATTTCCATCATCATGGAACATAAATGTCTGATGTTTGCTTTCAATCCGCGTGATATTAATCTATAGTAGAAGTGGTTGTTGGGTTTTCTCCAAAAAATGATTTTGAGACCTCATACACTACAAGGAATGATAATGAGTATGTTAATGTGATAGAAATAATTTTGTGTGGGGATGTTTTTTGTGAGTTTAGTTATGTTTAGTGGATGATGGATGAGTTATTAGCCTTGAATCATACAGTAGAGTAGATAAATTGAAGAGGATTTATATTCAAGATGATACTGGGGTCATAATTGGTCTAGAGTATGGATGAACCTCTCCAAGGATAATCAAAGGAGGATGTGATATAAGACTTTGTTAGTCAGGATGATGTTCATGAGGGGTGGTTAGAGGATGTATAACTATAGATGTTGTTTCATGTAATGAAGTATGTTCTGTTGGCCATGTGAGAGGGGGTTCTTAGTGAGTTTCATATATTTCCAAGAATGGTGAATATATGTGCAGCAAAGATGTATAATTATTTAAGGGGTAGGATTTCATGACGTAGAATGTAGTAGTAAGTGGTGGTGTTCATATCGTGATTTCTAGTATATCGGTAGGTGAATCAATATCATAGTATCCATGGAGGGTTTTTCAGTATACAAATGTCTAAAAAAGGAAATAGGAGGGATTATAATTGGATTGAATCACCGAGTAATCTCAATCCCAGGGAAGATATGATTCCGTTTGGTTGATAATGGAAAAAAATGAAAGAGTGGCCCCATTTAATAGAGATCCAGGAATCATGTTTCATAAATGTTCTGGAACGGTTGTATATGGATAAGGTGGTAAGGCTATATGGGGAATAGTGGACCATCATCTTTGATCAGGATCGATGATTCACATTGGGGGTATTGAGAGGATTAAAACTATTTTTTGGATCTTAGTTACACATTTGAACAATACATCACCCCCAAATGAATATTCAGATTTAGTATGCCATCTTGATACCAGTCGATATATTGAGACCATGAATCATGGATTATTAAAGAACATGGATTATCAATATACACTATTTTGAGTGTTCCTACAAAAATAACCTTATATAATACATCTTAGAGAGTCTATTTTAGGTATAGTATGGGTAGTCATATAAATTTATGTTTTTCAACATCAATTATGGGATTAAATAGTCATTGTTCCTAGTATGGTGTATATTAGAATGGAAAAAATATAAATAGTTCATAATGGGATTATGGTTTAACATGATAGATAGAAACCTTATAATGATCACAGTTAAAGAAACCAGGAGTTTGAGGTCAGATAACATGTGGTTTTGAGTGTTTCTTATCACTAGTTCCATTATCGGTTTGGTCGTGGGAGTAGTAAGTCTCCTTGGGATTTATGAACATTCAATGTATTATAGAACATTTGTGAGGTGTCGTATCATTGGTCACTTGCACCACAGCTAGAATAAATCCACAACATCTTAAATGTGTCCAAAATTTTAATTAATGGTATGGACTATCCCAAATTATATAATGAACTCATTTAAATTGAATTAAATAAGAATGATATTTTGAGATATGTTTAATAGTTTATTATTATTGTTGGTAATGTTCCCTACATAAAATATGAATTTGGAAGTGAAGAAAATTTTGGAGATTCTATGAAATGTTAGTCATTATTTAGAAATATTAATATCATATTTGTTTAATAAATTATATATTTCTTGATAACTAGTTAATTATAAATATATAAAATATATTAAAGTACCCATATATGATATAATGAAATGTTGAGAAATCACACTTTGAAAAATAATTATGGAAATTGTATGGGGTGAAATATTATTTAGATATTGGTTAAATTGAATTTTTTTAATTATCTTTTGTGTGATATATTTTATGGGTTTGACCAGTGATGATGGTGATAGAATTGAATGTGAAATTATCTAAGTTAGTGGAATTGTAGATGGTTCGTAATAGGATATATTGAGGGTTGATATGTTGTGGATGTTTGGTGAGTATAGTTTTTTATGGAGGATCTATTATGATAAAAATGGAATGTGGTGTTTCATTTTTTTATATGGATGAGAAATTATGTTTTGGAAGGTTTTTAAGAGTCCTGGTAGCTTTGTGTTGAATTTGAAATTGATTAAATATTAATAGAATGAGTTAGAGTCAAATAAGTGTTGAAAATAATTCAATGTGTTTCAATTTATTAATGAATTAATTGATAAAAAATTAATTATAATAAAATGGGAAATGGATTAATAAAACAGGAGGCATGATTGAGAATTATTTTTTGTTAAATATGTAATTGTTATTCAAATCTGTGGGGTTTGATTTATAACATGAAAATATAAAATTTTATTGAATATGAAAATAATGAAAAGAATAGTGGGATGTGTTTGAAGTTGTATTGTGTGGTGAGATACACTTAGGGATGAATATATCTGGTGGAAAATGTAACAAGATTATGTGGTAGTGATGTGGGATATTCTAGAGATGTTATATGTGAGTATTTAGTTTGAGTATAGTGTGATATATAAAATCTATTTAATTTTAGGTTAATTTATATGTAACCAAGCTATATCAGGTAAAAAATACCAACAAAAATATTTTAGGGCCTTATGGTTGTGTTTTCCAAAATTTACATGATGGTGAGGGAGAAAATGGATAATTAGTGAATCTTTTCCACTCTACCCTTATCAGTATTAAATATTGATGTTACTTAGTTGGTGGTGATTATTGGCTGATAATACCACAATTGGTGGTGATTCAGAATGATAAAATTATATGATATGTGGTGGGGGTCATGCAAGGTAGGATGAAGAAATTAGGATGAATTCTTCTAGGTCCATAATACCTCACTGTATTGGTAATGAGGTTTCACTTGGATATATATTTTTTATGAATGATGATGTTGTAGTGATATGTGATATGTGGGTATTTACAAATGATAACATTAGATTTTGGTGTAATGAACCCTTTTATTCTTTGTTAAATTAGAACTGTATTTCATAGATTACTCCAACCAAAACTCTGAATCTAAAAAAATATATTCCACTATAAGGTATCTATGGAATTGGAAGTTATAAACAGTGATAATGTAATTTTTATATATATATATGTAATATGAACAGAGAAAAATAGGGTTCAATTTAAATATCTACTCAACTAATGAAGCTAAGAAACTAACAAATCATTTATTTAATATTTAAATGTTCTCATGTATAATATATTTTGATATGAATAAACTATTAAAACTAGATTAAATATTAACTTTTAGATAAAAATTTTCTAATATATGAAAATTTGTTCTCCTAAAATAACAACAATTTCACTATATTTTGTGTTTTACATTCATAATAATATTATGAAATTATATTAAATGAATTTGGAAAAAAATTACATTTATTTTTTTATTTATATTTATCTAATATATGATATTTTTGGATTATTCAAAAAATATTATTTTTTATGTGAATAGTGACATGTTCATTTTTTACAAAAAATTTGAATTTTAGGAAATTATTAGTGTACAAGTAGGAATAAAACATTTAGAGAACATTTTTATCATTAAACATATTTATTTCAAAAATTAAATTATAATTTATCTTTTTATGTATAATTTTATAAACTCATGTTTAATTTTTTATATGTTGTGTTATGTACTTTAACATATTTATTTTTAATACATTATATATTCAATATTTTATAATTATTTGATATCATTTTTAAAAATTCAATAAAAAATTAGGTTTAAAATATGAAGTCATTTATCCCAAATTATATAATAATTACCATTTAAATTTTGGGCTAAATGGTTAAATTACCTAAGGAAAAATTACTAGTTATCTTGGTGGAAACGAAAATGGAATAAATGATTAACCAAAGAGGTCTATGGAAAAAATGTTACAAACAAGTTTCAATTTTGTTTTGAGGTTTTAATGTATATTATCACTTATCTTATATATTATTTCTCAATTTTGGATATATTTTCTAGGATAATGACTTCCCATTTTTGAGAAGTTTTGAGTATTTATAAAAATTCATCACTTTTCCCATTATAAAAGGGGCACTCATATCCCCATTTATCATAAAACCAAAATCCATTATGGTTGGATACAAATATTCCCAACCATCTTATAAACACTCCTATAATCCTTAATAAGGTTATGGTCTTCTCAAAACACCATCCTTTAGAGGTTTAACACCATTCCTTGAGGAGATAACCCAAGTAGCAAGGTACAGATTTCATACAATTTTTTCATTTATTATTTTTCCTTACAAACAATTTTTATTTCCATAAATTTATTACACAAGATTAAAATGATAATATCAGTATCAATATTATAATGGTATGTTATTATAATAATGGTACAAGCATTTACCCCATTTCCCACATCCCTTAAGAAAAAAAGATGATTTGTTTGTGTGTTGATTATAACCTCCACAAATAAATAAGATTAATTTTTCAATACAACTATAATGGATGGTTTAGGATTATATGTTTTGAGTATATATGAAATATATAACTATTTTATATAATTAGAATGATCATTTTTTAAAAATTGAAATTGTGAATATTTTTATACGTTAATCCATCAAAATCCTTCAATAACCCGAAACTAGTTCATCTAACTTTTAGTCTTCTAGAAACAAAACAATAACCCTAATTTAATTGAATTATTACATTTTCATTCTTTATAAAATATAATCTATTTTTCTTATAATGGTTTATAATAGATGTCATTTTGGGGGAAAATTATTATCTACACCACCTTTTCAAATTTCTACCAAAACAGTCAAGATTATTTACACCTAATGTCGAAAAAATGATTATACTAATCTAATAGGTGAAAATAATTGATCATAATAAAGATTACAAATGGAAATTTATACGAATATGGTTCTAAAATAGGTAGTATATACATTTAGCTATATTTAATTGGAGTTTAAAAAAATCTACAAAAATCAATGGAAAAGTTAAGGGATGTGGTAACTACAACACCCTTATTCCTGTCATACAATTTATCAATGAACAAAATTTTTCAAAGACATTTTATTTTTAAATACTTTCTTTCACTATTTCTATGAAAAATGTTTTTTATTAAAAAAAATATTTTTCCAAGAATTTTTCCATTTATGGTTTCTTAATAAAAAACTATACATTCATAAAAGAGACATGTATATATGAATTTTACAATTATGAATACAAAATGTTTTCAAAAATAACTTTTCATGATTTAGATTTCTTTATCTTGATATTGACAATATATAAGGGAGTTATATTTCTTTTTTCACAATATATTTAACTCTATTTTGTGATTATTTTGGGTTATCATATTTTTATTAATAAATTATCTAACTCATAATGTTATCTTGTTCCATAAAAATGTATTATGAAACCCATTTTTTCTATTGGTTATTTGTAAAATATTATTGGATTCCAATTAGTTGTTTTATGAAACCCGTGTTTTATTTCATTGGGATAATTATGAAATGTTAATTATTTCCATTTAAAAGTTTAATAAAACCCATATTATTTAGAGGTTAATTATAATTTGAATATTTAATAGTTTTTAATTGTCACATCTATGTTTGAAGAAATTATCAATGGGGCCTTATATCAAAAACTAGTGTATTTTATAATAGCATATATATCATTATATTGGTATTTGTGAGTACATTTTAGTTTCTCTTATTCATGAGAATTGATGTAGTAAATCACGAATTTTATGTTTCTCTATATCGATTTTAATTCAATAGATAAAGGATAATTTTAATAATGTTTTTATTCTATCATCAATCAATGTTTATGTTAAATTAATCCAAGAACGTTTATAGATATGTGTTTATATGTTGATATATTATGTATTCTATGTCATATTCCATGTAATTTGTGGCACACATAATTTTTATGATTATAATTTTTTATTTTTCTTAATCTTTTTATATTTATAATTATAATGAACTCACCCTTGATGAAAATTTTATTAAACCATTATTGTTCATTTGACCTCCCCCTATATTATATTTTTTTTAAAATATTATGAGGACATGTTTTACAAATGGTATCTCTAGAAGATGTTCTATTATGGTTCTATTAAGTGAAATAAATGTGAGTGTTCTAAAATAATTTTATTAATTACATAGACTCAAAAGAAATTGAACCTATCATTCCATAGGATATTACTATTTCTAAAATATAATGTTTTAAATCATATAAAGGATATAAAATAAATTCATGTTTAACTAGAATCACTATAATTTTTATTTGAGAAAAGGGTTTATAATTTTTGGATAGTAGGGATGTTATTTTAATAATTTAGATTATAAAACACTAGTGGTACACCCTAGAGATGATTCTATATTTAAAATGATATCATAAAATTTTACTAAATTGTATATTGGGTCGTTTTTATGTCAAATGAAACTCTATCTGGATACAGTAATGTGGATGCAGGATCTAGTACAATTGTACTTTGGGGTCATAACATCATTGAAGGCATGTAGGGTATTAACTCAACTGTGACCTAATAAATGATAAATATTACTAAATGAGCATCTAGATTGAAACTCCAATCAGATATTATATGGTTGGTCTCATACTCATTATGAACCATTTTAATGGATTAATATAATTGTTACTTTTATGGATAATGTTTAGATATATGATGAAACTAAACCAATAGTTTAAACATGAATATTATCGGTTTAACTAATGGAATTATATACTATATTGATAATGTAAATAAAGAATATATTTTATGGTTTAATTACTTTTAATGTTTTTTTCCCTTTTATGAAATATTTTCATAACTCAAGTTTTCCATTTTTTTGTTTTTTGTAATTAATGGAACTATAAGACATATAGATAACAATGGGTGTGAGGGATAAATTGATTCTTATCCCAAAAAAAACCTTATAAAATTATAAATGGATTAAAAGACCTCAAAAATTTACAATTCATCTATCTCTATATATGAATAATAACATGAACCATGTTGATCTCTTGAATTCTACATGGAGGAAGAAACATTTTATTGAGTCTTTCATGGATAAACATCCACAATCTTCCAGTGTAACAGTAGAGGCCCGTTGACATCGCAGACACCCCACCTTTGACATGGACGTCAGGTCCTAGCCAGCCAGGTACAATAAGTTTCCCCACAAACACATGGTCCCCACCCAGGGGCCCACCTACTTGCCCGAATGGGTCATATGACTAATTAATGCCCCCACAGTACAACACATTTTAATTCCAATTTTTTTCCTCACTCACAGACACCTTGGAAACAAACTATAAGTTCACCCATCCTAATAATTACTACAACCCAAGAATTTATAACTATTGAGTTCTACTCAAGAAGGCTCCTAAATAAGAAGGTTCACCTTATTGACATGATTCATATCATTTAGACCTTTATCATTCAATGGTTTTACAACCCCCCCCCCCCATAGAGAACAACTTCTTCGTTGTGGGCCCTAAATCTCAAACCAGGCAGTGCGCTGTAATTAAGGTTGTGTATAACCTCTCATACCAAATGTAACAACCAGGTCCTTGTGATAGCACAGACACCCCACATTTAACCAAGACGTCAGGTCCTAGCCCACCAGGTACCACCAGTTTCCCCACAGACACGTGATCCCCACCCTGGGGCACACCCACTTGCCCGAACGGGTCATCTGACTAATGATAGTCTCTTCAGGACAACACATGACCTCTCTTATGTGTTCTTTCCTCACTCACACACATCCTGGGAAACATCCCCAAAGGTCACCCATCTTAATCACTACTCCATCCCTAGCATTCTTAAATATGGCGTTCTAATAAAGAAGGATACTTAAAAGAAAGGTGTACCTTAATGACAAGATTCATATCATTTAGTCATTTAACACTTTATCATTATGGGGTGTTACATCCAGTGGCTCTTCTAATACAATTATTTCTGAGAAATGGATAAATGTGTTTGGAATTATAAATTATATTCTCTAATTATTCTAACATGATGTGGTTATTCTAGTAATTTCCAATTGGTAATGAGAGTCTAATAAATGGTATAACATTTTATAGAATATAAAAAAAGAATAATTATAATCAATCGAATACGAAGTGTTTAATAAATTCTTCTTTAATAATTATTTTTCATGAAATATTTATATGAATATGGAGATAGAATTATTTGAGTAGAAAAAATGTTGGATGAATCCACTGATTCATACAAAAAACATCCTAAGGATTTCAAGATATAATTAAAAATTTATTCTAATATATAATGTAAAATTAATCATCTCTTTTGTGGGAAATAAACTATCCATTATATATATTTGTTTACATGATTCTTTGGTTGTTATGAATAATGTAATAGATGTGCACTATGGTTGGAGATGGAATCTAGGGTCTCTCACTGAACTAGAAAGGGAAAAAGAAAGGTGATATATAGTGGGAACCTTCATGATAAGTCACATGGGAAAATAAATATCAAACAATTACAGGTTAAATGTTCTATAGGAAGTTATGTTATCTATACATACTCATTATTATAAATTTTAAAGGACTATATTGGATTCTGGTTCATCACATTCTCTCGTATCGCTATTATTTTCTATGAATGTGAAATTACCACCTCATGTGATCGATATCAAACTATTTATGAAAAAACATTGTGGATTAATGATCATGTATATGGTATATAAATATTCTATGATTATGATTTGGGGGAGGATACTTCTTGATGAACTTATTATTATAACCATGGATGAATTTGATATGATTTTGGGTATGGATTGTTTATCCATAAATAGATCCCATATCAGTTTTTAGTATAAGCAGACCACATTTCATATTCCTGATCATTTTATTGTCATGTATCAATGTAAGGATTATCTCCCCTTGGAAGATTATTCTATAACATGTGTGATGATACCAAACAATAAGGGACATGATTCTCAAATAACTAGGGAGAATGATTATATTGATGAAATATTCATTATAAGATAATATTATGATATATTTCTTAATGGACTTCCTAGACTTCCACTAGTGTGAGAGTTTGAGTCTTCTTTGTTAAGAATATATGTAAATAAACATAACATTCCATTGACTGTTATGTGGCTAAAAATATAAAAATGAAGAAAAACAGTCATTACCACAAAGCGATTACCATTTCGATCAACTCGATGGATATCAGTACTTCTCATTGATTTACCCTTAATTAAGATAAAATAAATTAAGGGTAAAAATTTAAAATATATCAATTACATGTTTACAAATGAGGTATGAACACTATGATTTTCATTTTAATTCCATATAGATTTAATAGTTCACCCAAAATCATCATGGATATAGTAAGTAGTATTTTTAGAGTATATTTATTACATTGTTGATGTAATTATTGATGAAATTCATATATACAAAAAGTGAAAAGATGGTCATAAAGATCGGTTATGGATTACGATGTTGAAAAGAAGAAATGAAATATTGTATGAAAAAAATTTCAAATTTGAATTATGGCTATAAATGTTTTAATTATTTGGTCATTTATTCAAAAACAATTGAACATCAATAGTATGGTAGCCTAACACCTGCAATTCCAAGTCAGGTATGAAAATCAAAATCATTACATATCTTTCTTTGACACTGATAAATATTTCTCATTGTTCCATCTAATCCTTACTACATAAAAGGAAAAAAATTGATCACTTAAATGTTTTAGGAAATTTTAGGTTTAGATTTTTTTGAAAATTATGAAAAACTTCTACATAATTAATACCCATTTATTTAAAAGATAATTTCTCCATATTAATCTATCATTCCATATTTCACATTAATTCATCATCACCAACATTATGTAACTCTTATTGAAATAATTCATTCGATATAATTTCGTCATATACAGGGGGAAAAAGAATAAGATTAAGGGTGAGTTCTAATTATCAATAAGGGAAAACATAAACATTAGTAACTGAAAGTCATAAATGTTCATAAGGAGTGTACAAGGGTATGAAGACCTAATCGAACCACATCAAAAAATTATAAATAACTCATACCCATCAATACCTAGAACCTAAAATATTAAAACATGGTAAAGAAAATAGTCTTTGGAATCAATAATATGGAGGCAAGGGATATCAATCATTATTATAAGAATATTATAGTCCCATTATGTCCATCATAATATTGCTTTGGTATCCTGGAATCTTTTTCTTCAAAACTCGTGTTAGACCCCTATAGAAAATAACTACATTGAAATTAAATTATATGGTGAACCACTTATGTTACTCCATAATTATTTCATATCTAGAAAAAGTACATTTCCCAATTCATCAGAATGCTATATGGGTGCTCCAATATTATAAGTTATAACAGTCTCACCCTACACTATCTCATCATCCTCTTAATATAAGTTTTAATGGGATCACCAAGTGTTATATGAGCCTCCCCAACTTAGTAGATGTAATGGGATCAGTTGGCGCTATTTGGGAATCCCCATTATAAAAGCTAAACATGGACCACCAAACATTATCTGGGTTTCTCCATCATATAATGTGTAATAGGGTCACACAATTATATTTAGGAAGACCAATAACAAATGATATAATGGGGATAACAATTTCATATAATTTCTATCAACCACAACATGAATAATGTCTAAATAGATTTTATCATAAGACTCATAGAAAAAATCATTATTCTAACATTACCTAATAATCCCATGGAAAAGAAATGGGTTTCATTTCAATACCATTGAAAAATTGATAACCTATGGTAAAGAAACTAGATCTATAACAATATCGTTGAAAAAATATTCATCTATAGTGTAATAATTAGGATGATATCATTAAAATATATCATTAATAAATCTT
The DNA here is from genome assembly GCA_963277665.1 of Viscum album. Lineage (NCBI taxonomy): Eukaryota > Viridiplantae > Streptophyta > Magnoliopsida > Santalales > Viscaceae > Viscum > Viscum album. The sequence continues at coordinate 1,253,364,564 of OY728142.1, read as the reverse complement.
AAGTAATGAAAAGGTTTTTTGATATTTATGAATGGTGTTACCATGAAAATTAATTAAAATGAAATTTTAAAAAAAAATCTATTTGAAGTCACTAAGAAATAAAAATTCATAAATTATTTTAAAAAATATTTTTCTTTGAATATAACCAGTGAAATATTATAGTGATTTTTATAAAAAAATCATTAAAAAAATTATTGAAGAATATATCTCATGTATCTTGAAAAAGAATGTATCATTTTGAAAATAATTTTTGTTGAATATAACCTTGAAAAAATATATAAAACGATTTAGAAATCATTTTATGAATGCTAAAAAATTGGAAACCATCTTCTCAAAGATCTGTTTGTCAAAGGAAACAAAATTCTAATCGAAGAGGAAAATAATTTATTGTATAGTTAAAAACATTTTATCATCAATTTAATGTTCCAAATATTGGAAAATTAGTACAGTTACTTTTATATAAAATTAATAACTATAGTAAATGAAAATTCATGATTTTATATTGATAGTAATCAAAAGAACTTATCATTAGAAGCATAATCACAAACAATCCCGATAAATGACGAGAATATAACGAAATACTCTTACCACTTTTGTAAAATTGAATCATAATCCCTATAAAATAAGAACTTTATATGAAAAATATAATATCATGAAAATAATGGTATTAATGATATAAAATTTCAATGGATCAATATATACAACTCATAAATAAAGATATGTGTAATATAACATACATCTCAGAGAAAGAAAATAGATAAAAAATTTTGTTTCCAGTAGAATAACATTGAAACTATAAAAAAAAATTAAATAGATATCCTTAGATGGATATTTAAATCTCTATAAAATTAATGAAATTAATAAAAAAATATGTTCATTTTATTTATATACACCACAAAAAAAAGAAGTGAATATGGAATACATCTCAAAGATACAAAAGTGACACGGAAAACCCTTAATATGTTTGACATGAAACCTGCGTCATTATCTTCCTAAATAAAAAATTGTGTTAATTATTTAATTTTATGATATTATTTTACATTTTTTATTATTACATTTATTTTACATGTTAAATATTTATATATAATTAATTAGTTTACTATGTTTACATCAGATGTTTCGATCATATTCAACTTGTGTGTTAAAAATAAAATAAGTGGGTAGACTATGAGAAAATCATTAATAATCTAAACTTATAAAAAATAATAATAATGAAATAATTCTATTATTTTTCATCAGTAATAATATTTAATACCATAATAAAATGTAGTTATGGAAAATTAACTAATGTTACGATCATGGAGATTGTAGGTCAAATGTATGCATGAGTAACATTTCCATTATTCAAAAATCATTATGGAAAGACGGTATGAAAAAAATTTTCTTTCATGATTGATCATAATATCCCAAATTCCATATAATTTATCTATATGTACTTATATAAATATATAATTAGATGTGGTGTTGAAAAAATTAATCACAATAATTCAAAGAGATGGTAGTTCACACTTCTTTGAACGACATTATCATAATTTTGTTGAGTGAAATAGTACAAGAAAAATGAAATATTATATTTAAATAATGATAAATATATCATTAATATCATACATATTTAATGTATATAAAAAATATTTATTATATATATCCTTATTACTATCCAAATAACATGTTACTGAAAACGGAATCACATATCTTTCTGAGGTCGTAGTTCGACATAGACATGGATAACATTGTCGTATACTTTATGGAATAGAATATAAAAGGGTAAATATTATATAATTTATACATATGTATAAATATGTTATAAATTTAATATGTAAACTTTATAACCATCATGATACCCAACTATGATATCTGATAATGGAAAAAATAAACGACATTGGTTCATGAGGTGGTAGTTCTACGTACACTCAAATGATGATTTCATAACTCATTTAATGGAAGTTTGTGCAGTTGGTGGTAATGAAATTAACATGAATAAATCTTAGTATATTTGAGATAATTATTTTATTATGTCAACATGTAATTATAATAATTGAAGGTGTCGAGAAATAAATAATACAAAAATGCTCATCGAATAATGTTACCTATACATTGGGTATCACGTTTTTTTTTCACAAAATGGCATATTGGAAAGGTTTATGACCAAATTTAGAATTATAGGATGAGATTAGGGAATTATATAGGTGAATTTTGCAGATATTTTCTAATCCAATAGGTTTTTATGTTGTAAATAGAGGGGTATAGCGGTGGACTTTTATAAGTGGGGTGAGTGGCACTCTTGTAAACGAACTATTTTTCAAGTAACCAGACCCCAATAATCTTCCATTTTATAAAATATAAGTTATAATTTAGAAATATGTCCATATAATTTGTTTTTTAAAAATTTCTACAACATTTAATTCCTTTTATATAAATGTTAATCCTTCAGTAAACTCGTTTTGACTGTAACTACATTAATTACTTTTAAATGTTTTCAAAATAAATTATGATAAAAAATAAAGTTTACCTTATAAGAAATTATAAATTTAAATAATTAATAATATTTAATTTATTTTCATAAATTAAATTAATATATTTTATTAATTATAATTTTATATTAATCATGCAGACGCGGCGAGACAATGGGATTATAAAAATTGTTTTTTTAGAAAAAATATGATTCTTTACTAACATTATGATACCTAATAATAATTCCATGAAACTAAGTTAATATTTTATGATATATAATCTAATTTTTTTTAAATAATCATAATTATTATTTATTTTAGTTATTTAAAATAGAGAGAAATTATACATTTACAAATTGTGTTCAGAAAAATCATTTCTTTAAACTCAAAAACAACCTTATAATAAAATAAAATATAATTACTATTAAAATGTAATTAATATTTTTTAATATAAATAAATAAAACTTATGTTGAATTAAATGTCAATGGTGAATTAAAATTACATAATTAATTGAAAATAAATTATAGTTTTATAAAAATCTATAGTTTCAACTATTCACTGAAAAATCAAAATTTTCATAAATATTCCAAAATTTTACACGAACTATATTTTGATATTCCACATACATTATTGAATATATTTTTATAAAATAAATTTTATAAACTTTACAAAAAAATATTATAATAATTTTTTCATGGAATGAAATAAAATTTTCATTTTTGAATAAATCATATTTTAAAAAATTAAAATCACTTTAGTAAAATTCGATTTATTAATTACTAATACATTATAAGTAATTTATATTGAGTAATAAATTTACATATACATCATAAACTATTTCATATTATTCATACCTTCCGATTGAATGGCTGGGTTTTAATTGTTATGTATATCATGGGTTGTTTAAGTTCGGTATTGTCGTTGAATATTCCATTGAACATTGAAATATTGGGAATGCATTAATGAATGATAAATTGAGTACTATGTGTAAGAATAGATAAACTCTTTGACATTTTTTCCATTAATATAATGAATATGATTTCTTTCATTTCTAAATAATTTAGTTCTAATCCCCCTATAGAAATTTTAACCTCACTATTTGAACTCTATCTCAGTATTCAAAGGTCAGAAGTATTAAAAAAATTTTTTATAATCCAACATCATAAAAAATGGTTAATAAATCATTATATTAATTATATATAAAGGTAAATATAATTTCTATATGGATTAACAATTACCTTTTTTTCAAAATACGATAATATAGATAGGAATATTAGAAAAGTCTAATTAATTATAGTGAGTGATTGCAGTCATTGATCACAAGAAATTGGATGGTCAATGAAAAAGTTATGGGTCTTGTGACCATAAATATGTTAAGATAAAAAATACCATTGGTTTATCCAAAATTAATGTCCTAGGATATAATTTCTTTTCATGATCCTTTTCATAGATTTGAGGAATTTCTTTTCATGATCATTTTCAGGATTAATTTTTGTTCCTAAAGCACTAAAATAAATAATTAAAAGACCATATATTTCCCAAATCATAAAAAATATGTTTATTATATAATTAAAAATATTCCAAAAAATGGTTAGCACATAGCAACATAATTCTCAAAATGAGTAAACCTCAATAGGATACATTATTCTCTAAAATATAGTAGTAATATTCAATGTTTAATATAAAAATACAAAAATAACCTCAAATGTTGTCTCATCCCATTCATTATCCCAAAATAAAAATATTATGATATATCATTTTTTGATATATCATTAATCACTAAGTCATGAGATCAAATTTTTATTTTATTATTATCTTTATGATAAAACATTTGTTCCAATAATTTCTTTAGTATTCATGATCATATAATCCATAAAGGTTATAAAAACGTTAAAACATATTCCCACAAAATGTGAAATGATATCTTATGTTTAAAAAAATCATTACACATGTGTCAACCCAATAAGTCATCTCGTAATGTTTAATAAACCACTTTAAGAACTCATAACCTAAAATCTAAAAGGGCTGCCTAAGGCATTTAATATATGATAAACCGTAATATTATAAATTTATGATGGTATCCATATCTCCTATGACAACAACACCTAAAAACATCATAATCTATAATGTTAAAAAAACATATACTCTGATACCAACTATAGTATCTGAGAACCCAAACTCTTGTATCTAGTGATGAAATCATATTATTATCATTTTCAGCATTGATTTGAAAAATATGGAGCATTTTTCATCAAAACCATACAATATAAAAAGGAAAAATAATACCACTTACATTATCGCGTACCAATTAAGATTAGGGTTTTAGTGATTTATGAAAAAATCATACATACATAATAAAAATTTCATAAAATGATCATTTCCCATACATTATCAAGATTTTATTATTTAATATTAAGTCATATTCATCATCCACATGAAACCATTCTACATATAATCATTAAACATATTATTTTTATATCCTGGGAAGAAGGGATAATAAGTTTGGTTTTCTCAAATTCTCAGTGGGGTTAAATTTAATAATTTACAATTATATGTTTTAAACGTGTGTAAGAAATGTAAAAGGGTATGGTGACATAATTAGAGTGCATGGGATAATCATAAAATAAATCAAATCTATATATCTCTAGATCATCAAATATGAAAACACGAAAAATGGTAGAGTTATTAGAATCAATAATCATGGGCCGCGTGATATCAATCTTCATCATAAAGACATTATAAACCCATAAAAACCATCACTAAAACATGATGTTATCTTTGTACAATTTTATTCATAAACCATGTTATCCTGATGTTAGCAATAACTAATTCTAATTTAAATTTCTAGGAGAAACCCTAACGTGACTCCCACATTACCTCTTAAGACATGATACACTAACTAATTCTTTAGAACATTATCTGGATGCACCAATCGTATAATATATAACAAGATCACCCAACACTATCTGGGACACCAAATTGTATAAGTTGCAATGGGATCACCTGGAGAAATCTGGGGCCCCATAATATATGTTTTCATGGGATCACCTGATATCACACCTGACATTTAAATTAATCATTATTTTATTATTTTATGGCTCTGTGTTCTCACCCCAAGGTTCGGTTTGGGTTTCTATTTAATATTTTTTACATTTAACAATTTCAGTGGGTTTTAGACCTATGTGTGGTCACCACACAGGGGGCGGTTGTCGCGTGGTCAGCTCAGAAGCCCACACAAATGTCTAATGATTACGATAAATAATATTTTAGTAAATAAAGTGAGATAATTGTTTAAATTTTAATAATAATAATTTTATTATGTAATTAATAATAATATTATTAATAAGGTATTATTAGTGTTATTATTTTTTTATTAATTTTATTGTTATTTTTTTATTACTTTTATGGTTACTATTATTATTATTGTTGTTGTTGTTGTTTTTATTTTTACTATAATAATTTTTGTGTTATTATTATTATTATTATTATTATCATTGGTTGTATTATTATTATTATAAGTCATGTTGCGCAAAAATCCCTTAATGTAACATTGCAGCATTTTTTGGGTTGATTTTGTTTGTTGACGAAGTAGTTTTCCATGTAAAATTGTCAAGTTCCATAGAAGTTGATGACAATCCATGTTGATGAAAAATGATGATAAAAGAACAGACAATATGGAGGCAGTACAAAAGAGTAGTACAAGGTGGCACCGTTTTCTAGTGTTTGCCAAATTTTTGGTGTCCAAAATTTGGATTTTGGTGAGCATCGTGAAAATTGGATATCCATGAAAATCTCATCAAAATATGGAAATGGAACGAATTTTGCGAAGATAGACTTCATGGATTTAATTTCATGATGATCAGAAAAGTGATGAATATGATTCTTCGCGATTACGTAAAAGATTCATGAACGGCTGAGTTGAAGCGCATCACGGCGGTGAAGGGCTTTGCGAGGGAGCATTGCGGTGAAGGCATTAATGGATTGATGGGGATGCTCCGCGATTATGTCAAGCTCCACGATAGGAAAATTTCCGTGGTGATTCGCGATTTTGAGAGAATTTTTGTGGGAACATCAGAGCTTCACAATTTGAGATGATGTGGGGTTACCATCGTGTGGAAAGATCGAGGGTCGGTGGAGTCGCCTATAAATAGGCCTTGACCACTTCAAGAGAAGTAGAAGAGAGGAGAGACTTTTCAAAGAAAATATTTTTCAATCGTTTTGCGAAGGTAGTTCGCGTATCAAGTGTGCTTTGTGAAAGATGATCTTCTTGGCGGCTATTCTAGCTCCGTGAAAGTTTTGAGCTTTGCATTGGCTCAGTGAGCATTGTGAGGGAAGTGGCTCTACGACGACTTGAGATTTTCGAGAGTGCTTCGGGATAGTGCTTCTCAAAAAGGTAGGAGCTTCATGATGACTTGTTTGAGCTTCGCGAAATTAGGAGCCTCACGAAGTAGGGTGCTTTGTGAAGGTGTTCCCAAAGGTATTGCCCAGGGTTTAAAAGGCAAAAGGGTATTTATCAGTTGATGAAATTTGGACTTTAATAGAGAATTTATCAATAGTTTAGGATGCGTGTATTCATGCAAATGAATATACCTATAGGTCTATAAACTAAGAGAGGATCCCTTCCAAGAGCAGTGAGCAAAAGAAGAGGAAGAAGAAAATATTTACTACCGGCAATGAGCCAGTGAAAGAGAAACATGGTGTGACCCTTGGGAATGTAGTGTGCTGACCCTAAACATTGTAAAGGTAGTGATCCTAGGAATATAAGTGATCATTCCCGAACCATGTAAATAGAAATGTTCTTTTTTTGGATTTTCTATATCGGCACATCATCGGTGTATGCTCCTTGGATATAGCCCAGTGAGGGTGAACCAAGTAAAAATAGATGTGTCATGTGCATGATTTTGTTATTGTTTTTACATTTCTGCAGGGAAGAGAGAGAAGAGAGTCTTTCTTAACAGCAATACAAGATCAATAGGGGCATTTGTTTCAATATGTCATACCCTGATTCACCCCCCCTCAGGGAATCTAACCTAGTGGACCTAACATGTCAAAATAAAAAAAGAAAGGGGACCCTAAGGAAAAAATCTCATTTCCCCCTTCCCCTCTCCTACTGTATGAGCCGACATGTCCCTCCAGGCATTTCCTCCTCCAACCAGGACCCCACCTCCATCCCTTCACCTTCTCTTCGCAGTGCACATCACTCCCAACTCACATGCCTTCGGCAGGTTCGAGCTCACCCCCAGCCACCTCCAGCTCCTCCATGCTCACCCCCACCCCCTCTGACCCCTCTGTGATCTATCCATTTACCTTCCAACCCCATAGAGTCCCAGCCGCCCTCATCTCATGCTCCGAGGCATCCCCCATCGCCCCTGGCTGCTAACCGCCACCCAACGTTTCTTGTTTTACCCTCCACACACTCTACCTCTCCCCTTTCTTCTATCCCTTGCCAGTTTCAGCCTCTCCCTCAACCACTACTCCTTGTGTCATCCCTCTGGCATCAGTGTGACCCCAATAACAGTTACCCCCATTTGACCAAATCCCCCATATTCCCCTTCTCATTTATTTTACACACCATCCCCACCATTGACCTGTACCATGCTAGAAATATAAAGCTACACCCCCTGCTCTCCACGCTCCTGCCAGCCCAACTTCCTCTACCTCTCTGGAAGACAATGGCCTCCTTTGGTAATCTCAAACCCCATTTATTGTGCCTCCACCTCCTCCCTAGCGATCTGATTCTTCCCTCCTGGTGTGTATCCCATTTGAATTAAATTTTTCTATCAGATTAGCCAAACCCTAGTGTTGAGGTATATAATTTTAATATTTTTTCTAGTTGTTTTAGGTGTTCAATTAGTTCGTGGTCACTTTTCTTTTTTTGGATGAAGTAGTGTTGCGTTCGCACACCTTTGAGGTGGGCGGTTTCCAAATTTTTCCTTTCCTGCATAATTCAAGGCACTTTTATGTTTCAAAATTAATATTTTACGTCATTCTCACCAATACGATAATTATAGTTAACTCAATGTAATGTTATTTGTATTAGTTAAAATTTATAAAATAAGTTTTTTGATTAATTATCATATTTATTTTAGGTATTTTTGTGAAAATAGTGACATGAAAAATTATTTTGCTTATCAAATTAAATTAGCATGTTATATAATTAAAGTCTTTAGTGTGAACTTATTTTTATGAAAATTTAACCTATGTTATTTTTATTTCTGATTATATTTTCGTACAACATAATGTGTTTTTTGAAAAAAAATTGAGCTATATATTTTTGTTTAATAAAGAGTGAAAATAGTTCATTTGGTTTTGAATGTAGTGCGAGTTATATTTTGAAAGGTGAGAAAGTAGATTTTGATGTTTTCGGATATGCATTGAATGTTTATATATAATTTTTGTGTGAAGTTGGTAGAATAATGAGGTAATACATTACTGTGTTCTTTTGAAAAAGTATTCATAAATTATTTAATTATTTATTAAATGATGTTTTAAATATGAATCATGGGTTCAAGATGTTTCAGTGCGCATTTGGGTTTGGTTTTCAAATGATCTCTTCGGATTTTAGTGTGTCATTGGATCTTGGCACATCCATGACTGCACTAGGTGCACACATAAAAGTTCCCTCAAATGAATTTGGTACTCGTAAAGTGGTATTTCTATATATACCACCGTTTTATAAATGGATTTTTAGTTTTCAAATAAATTTGTCCCACTTCAATGCTTCATATGAAGTGTTTTAAATAAGTTTTCAAAAGTTTTGATTCATTGTTTTTGAAAATCTTGGTTTTTAAAAGTGTTCCTAAAGGTTGGTATATTTGTATTTCAAATATAAAAGTGTTGTTTATTTAATATTTTAATGGTGTTATTGGACATGTTGAATCAAAGGTCTATTTGGCACTTTTAAACCAAGGAAAATGTATGTACTAACCTTTAAAGGTGACTATGTTTTATGGAAATCTAATGCCCAGTTGAAAACGTTGAGCACATTATGAAATGGTTTAAATGTTAAATGGTATGGAAGCCTTGTTTTCACAATTGTTTGATATGATATTTATGTATATAAATATGGGGAACCTTTATAGGATGGATATCACTTAGGGGTTATCATATAATTGTGTCTGTGTTTGGGGTAGGCGATTGTAGTGAGATGAGTCATGCACGAGAGGGACTCCTTCTTAAATAGTATTATTATAACAAATGAGGGTTCCTATGTGCCTGTTAGATGATTGAGTGACAGTTGCTGACTAGCCCTGATTAGATGGGTTGGTACCCCGTGTATTTTTTGTTAGTCTATGCGAGCTTTGACACTGGATTAGTCTGTTTAGGGCGGCTAGTTAGTTATAGAATTATGAGATTCACCATATGCCAACAGATGGATCCGAAACTGATTACGTTCAATGGTATTATAGAGATTTTTAGGATCATCCTTGGTTACTTTCTTATTTTCATTTCTTGTTTACATTTCATTGTACTAGTTTATTTCCATCTTGAACTTTATACTTGTTTTAATTATTCCCAGGATTGAGATATTTTGATTTGTGTGGGTTATGAATAAAAAAAGATTTCGGAATTGGTATGTAGTGTGTGTTGAATTTTTAAATAATAAAACCTGTTTCATGTTTTAAAATCTGAAAGCCCTAAATATAATTGAAACTTGTATTAGAGGATTGTTTTGTGAAAGAATATGTTGGATTCTATGGACTATCTTGGCAAACCTACTTGTAATTTTTAATTTTCAGACCTATTTTATTGTTTCTGTTTTAGGTTCCCGTTTTTCAGGTTTCCTTGGATAAGTTTCTCATTAATGGATCAAGGTTTTTATTTGGTTTAGAGGTGACCTATAATGTCACGTGGATTATTGTTTACCTATTTTGTTTATTTATTTTATATTTCTAGAGTTTAGTTTTTTTGTATTCTTGTTTATATATTCATCTTTTATGGGAAACATCATTCCCAAAGGATAAAGTTTGATTCCCACCACTATTTTCCAGCCTGTGGGGATCGGGAACACCCCATTGTCCGTGTCGCAAACCAGCTCAGGGTACAGGTTTAGGTTCAACCCAGGTTGGTTCATGAAAAATGGTATCATAGGAGGTTCTTGTTATTTGGGGTATCGGGTAGATAAATATTTGTACTATCAGGACTTGAGAGTTAAGTATAGAAAGTATTTCATAAACCCTCGCTCCTTCCAAACCTTGACTAGCCAGGGGTAGCCTAGGAATTGAGTCCTTGTTTCATTCTGATTTTTTTAGATTGAGGATTGAAAAAGGAGGGAATCTGATGTTACATCATGATTTCACATGGAGTAGTGACTTATGTGGCGTCTGAGTACAAAATTCATGATTCTCCAAGCAGTTTATTCTTACAAAGGGAATGACCCACTACCATGTCGGGAGGTTAAGCATGACTACAAGTCCCTATATCTTGTAATTTTATGTATGTTAAGGGTATTCTTGGTTTTATTTTGAGTAAGTGAACATCTAAAAATGAAAAATGTATTCTATGATGATAATTATTTCTTATAGATTGCATAAAATTTGTGACATAGGTTTTAAAACTGAAAGATATTGGTCTAAAAATCTGTTATTTTCTTAGAAGTTACTAGAGAAATGGTTTGGGTGCAGCCACGAGTAATCTTTATGAACATTTTAACATGTGAGGAAATGCATGAGATGTGTGTGTTGGTCCATATGGATGAACGCCGATGAAGAAATATGTAATAGTTCATGGGATTACTAGGGTGTGTTCTTTGAATAAAATGATCGACTATGTTTTTCTAAATTGATTTTTTAAGGGAAAATAATTTTTGGAAATTGAGTTTGGTTTGAATAGTGGGATTGGTATTTGGGATGTTGCCTTCATAGAAGGTGGGTTTGAAATATAAAATACAAATAGGATTTAAGAAAAATAATTTTTTTTTGTTTGTATTTGTCTAGTTTTTGAGCAAGTCATTTTTTCACATGAAGATACTTTTAATTATACATAGATTTTATATTGTTTTCATCTTTGTAATTAATATGTTGTTCAAAAAATTACACCTAGAAAGGTCTCTAACGTTTCTGATAAGCAATTCCGAAATTTTGGTCATTCTCGAACATGGAATATTTATTAGGGTTATTGGGGTCCTTTAGAAACAACAGATTGGATTAAAGAGTTTAAACATGTCTTTAGGGTTTAGGGAACTCCTAAATATATCAGAGTGTGTGCTGTTTTGGGTCTCTTTGAATGTAAATCTCTAGACAAAAGGGATTTTTTTCCCACCATCAATGAAAGTTGGTATTATAGGGGTATCTTTAAATATGTCCTCTTCTGATAGTTTATACTTGAAGAGGTAATGATGACGAAAATGGATGATCTTAGGTGTATTCAACAAGGCTAGTGGACAGTGAAAGTATATATTGACCACTTCATGAAACATGTGTCCTTTCTTCCATAGGTCGTGTCCCATTATTTGAGGAAGAATTTTCTCTTCATAAGGGGACATTATCTAGATATCGAGGATTGATTCATCCCTTATTGGGACCATCATTTTGAGAAGTTGGTGGATGAGGAGTTCATGGCTGAGTTAGCCCCCTGAGCACAGATGGTTGGAAATCTAGCATGTCCAGTTGCACATAAAAGTTCCCCACCTGGAAATCAGGGTGTACTAGAGGGACCTGTTTCTAATGTGTCCTCTGTAATGGTCCTGGATTCCTGTTTGCTGGACCGTTCCCTGGTGTTCCACCAGTGTGGCTAGTTTGGGAATGTGAATCTGCCATGTTGCATCCCTCTGAATATGTGTCATCGTTGTGGTTGTCTGGGTCACATTGAGATGTTTTGTAGAATGCGTTGCTAGAAGAATATGTTGTGACTAGGAAATTCCAGTGCCTGACTGTGAGTTAGGAGATTCTTCATCCACTAGAGCCCCATCCATAGGTCTTTCGGTGAAGCTGCTGCGTAGTCAGGACTTGTCGGTGGTGTAACGCCTTGGTCAGGGTATTGGGTTCCATGTTTGAAGTGGAACATTTAAAATATTTTATTTCATAATTTTATACTATTTATATTTTAACGTGTTTTAAGTTCATTTTTTTCATTAATTTATGATGGACTAGTTCTATTATAATGCAAGAAGTCATGTTGGTGTGGATGTGGTTTCCTAAATCACGTGTTTTTCTTAAAAGTGTGCTCAACCCTTATCTGGTTAGGTCTTTGTTAGGTTTCATTCATTGGATATTTAATATCGTACAAAAGAGTCATTGATTGTTGTTATGCATGGGTTCACTACATGGGGTAAGTTCTTCATAGAGGGTTTTATCAAGTTTTGGGGGGTTCTGTTCTGGGTCGATAGTTCCAAGATTCAGCGAATGTTATGTTCGCTCGTGTTATAAAAGTTAACATGGGTTGGTTGTGAGTTCATGAATCGCCCCTCCCCCCCCCCTCCCGGGGTGGTTTGTTTGGGTATCATGTTTTTACTCAAGTTGAGTTCTTTTGATGGGGAGAACCCTGTCATGTTCTCTTGTTCTCTTGTTTTGTGGTTTCTTTTGGGTTCATTTGGGAATAAATTCGTATATTGTCTATTAATCAGTTGGTGGTATTTTGGGGGTAGAAAGTGTATTTAGTGGGGAGAATTGTCACACATGACTTTTAAATTAATTTTTATATTATTATTTATTGGCTCCAGGTTCTTGCAGACAGATTTGGTTTGGGTCACTGTTTAAAAGTTTTGACGTTTAACAATTTTATTGGGATTTGGACCCGTGCACGGTCTCTGCATATAGGGTGGTAGCTACGTTGTCAGCCCGGGTGCCCATGAAAATGTCTAATGTTTAAAATAAATAATTTATTATGTAAATAAAGTGAGTTTAATGTTTAAATTGTAAAAAAAATAATGTTATAATGTAATTAATAATATTATCACTAATAAGGTATTATTATTGTTATTGTTTTTATTTTTATTATTATTATTATTATTATTATTATTGTTATATCTTTTATGGTTATTATTAATATTATTTTTTGTTGTTTGTATTTTTATTGTAATCATTTTGGTGTTATTATTATTATTATCTTTGTTATTATTATTATTATTATATGTTAAAATGAAAAAAATAGGGGAACCCTAAGCGAAAATCATATCTCCCCCTTCTTCTTGTCTGCTACGCGAGCCTCAGGTCTTTCTGTGCTCGGCCTCCACCAACTACGACCCCACCTCCATCTCTTATCCTTCTCACCATGGTGCCTGGCGCTCTCCACTCGCATGCCTCCTATAGGTCCGCACTCACCCCCAACCTCATCATGTCCTCAGCGCTCTCCCCCAACCCCCTCTATCCCCTCCACGGTTTGGTCCCCCCACCTCTAGCCCCCTTTGGTTCCTTGCTGCCCACGCCTCACTCTCCCTTCTCCCCTAGATCTTGACCACTAACTTGCCTTCATGTTTTACCCCTATGCTCACCCATCCACGCCCCTTTCTTTCCTCCCTCGCCAGTGTTGGCCTTTCCCTCTCCCACTCCACCTCGCGCCATCGTTCAAGATAAAGTGTGATCCCCCTTCTCTGTTTCCCTTGTGTGACCGGAACCCCCATATTCACCTTATCATTCTTGTTGCACACCATCCCACCTCATAGTCTACCATTAGCATGCTGGAAAACCAAAGCCGCACCCCTCAATCTCCGTGCTCTAGCCAACCCAACTTCCTCTGCTTCTTCAGCCGGCAGCGGCCTCCAACGGCAAACACAAACCACCTTTTCAGTTCATTTTCCTTTTTTCTGGCATGTGGATTACACCGTCTTAATGTGTCGCCTCTTTGAATTCATGTTTTACTTTAGTTTAGCTAAGCACTAGTTTTGCAGTAGTTAATTATCATTTTTACCATTATTTTAGGTGTGTGGTTAGTTTGTGGGGTGATGTTCTTCCTTCCACTAAAGCGACATTGCATTTTCATGCCTTTGAGGCCGGTAGTTTCTAAATTTTTCATTCGTTCATAATTCACGACACTTGAATGTTTCAAAATTATTATTTTTTATCTTTCACACATGTAGGATTATTTCAGTTAACTCATTTTAGTGTTTCATTGAATATGTTAAAATTGTTAAAAATAGTTTTTGGATGAATTATATGATTTTAGAAGGTAGTTTTATGAAAAGAAGGAATGGATAAATTATTTTTCATATATAATTTACATAGCTGGTTCTTTAATTAAATTGGTTTTTGTGAAGGTAGTTTTTATGAAAATTTAACATGTGTTAGTTTTATTTTTTATAGTATGTTTGTGTGGCATGAATTGTGTTTTGTTGAAAACCTATTTTGATCTATATGTTTGTTTTCAAAAAGTGTGAAAATAGTTTGTTTGGTTGTGCAAGTGGTTCGAGTTATGTTTTGAATGGTGTGAATTAGTTTTTGATGTGTTTACGTATGCATTAGATGTTTATATATAATTTTTCTATGATTTTGGTAGATTCATGATGCAAGACTTTGTTTTGATATTTTGAAAAGGGGTTGTTAAATTAGTAAATGATTTATTAAATGAATTTTAAAATAAAAATCATGGGTTCACGGGGTTTTAGTGGGCATTTGTTATTGGTTTTCTAATGTTCTCTTTGTATTTTAGTGTGTCATAGGATGTCGACACATCCATGAGTTCACTAGGTGCACACATGGATGTTCCCTCAAATATATATGTTAATAGTAAAATGGTATTTCTCTATAAACCTTAGTTTACTAAAAGAAATTTTAGTTTTCAAATAAATTTCACTACCTTGAGTGTTTTCTAATAAGGGTTTAGATTATTTTTATAATGTTTTTCTTCATGCTTTCTGAAAAATCATGGTTTTTAATTTTGTTCCTCAAGGATGGCATGTTTGGATTGAAAATGTAAAAGTGGTGTTTGTTTAATATTTTGATGATGTTTTTGGGCATGTACACACAGAGGGATGTTTGGACCTTATCACGCAGGTGTAATGTTTGTACTATACATTAAAGGATATTGTGTTTTCACAAAAGTGTATGCCTATTTGGAAACATTGAGATTTTTATAAAATGGTTTAAATGTTAAATGGTATGGAGGTATGATTGGACCCTTCATGTGACTTAAGTTGTATGTATATAAATATGGAGTACCTTTATAGGAGGGATTCCCCTTAAGTGTTATTGTATATTTGTGTCTGTGTTTGGGGTAGGAAAGTGCGGTGAGATGAGTCACATGCGCGAGGGCCTCCAACTTACGTAGTAGTATTATAATAACCATGGTTTTCTAGGCATCTTTTAGATAATCGAGTTATGGTTTCTGACCAAACTCAATTAGATAGTTTGTTACCTCTGGATTTTTTGTTAGTTTAAGCGGTCTTTGCCACTAGATAATTTATTTTAGGGAGGAAAGTGTGTTATAGACATAGGAGCCTCCCCCTAAATTGGTAGGTATTTCCAAAACAGAGTATGTCCAGGGGTATTCAAGGGATTTTTATGATCACCCATTGTTACAAAATCATTTTCAATTAATTTTTACTTTCCGTTGTACTAGTTTATTTATAGCTTGCATTGTAGACCAATTTTACATTTTCCATGTTTTGGAATATTATTTTTTGGGTTGGTTATACAGTGACAAATGATTTTGGAAATGGTATGTAGTGTGTGCTAGACTTTTAAATGTGAACAACTTGATAAATATTTTAAACTATGATAACCCTAATTTTATATATGTATTTGAAACTTCTGTTTGTGGCTTGTTTTAGAAAAAAGATGTTGGATTTTGTGGATTATCTTGGCAACCCTACTAAGCATTTCTAATACTCACACCAATTTTATCATTTCAGTTGTAGGTTTCTTTGGTTAGGTTTTCTTGGCCGAGTTGCTCTTTATTAGAGCGTGGATGGTCATTGGTTGGGTGGTGACATACAAGGTCATGCGGATGTATATAGAATTGGACTATTTATTTATTTTTCACTAATATTGTTTAGTTTAATTTTTCTTAATATTATGGTTTATTTATTTATCTTTTATTAGATAAATCCTTCCCACCAGTAAAAGTTTGATGAACGCTACTAGTTGTCAGCCTGTGGAGATCTAGAACGCCCCTCGGGCCATGCCGCGGATTGGATCGGGTAACTAGTTGGGGGTTAACTTGGGTTGGTTCATGAAAAAATTGTATCATTGGAGTTACTTATTATTTTGGGTGTCTGGTAGATGGACATCCATCTTGTCAGTACTCAAGAGGAAGGTACTAGAAGAACGTCATAAACCCTCTCTCATTCTGAACCTTGAGTCACCAGGGGTAGTCCATGAATTGAGTCATGATTTCATTCTGGTTAGTTTTAGATTGAGGGATGACAATGGAGACAAGCTGATGTTACTATGTGATTTCACAAGTCGTATTTATCCATGTGGAGTCTGAGTACACAATTTAAGTTCTTCTTAGTTGTTGATTCTTACTTGTGGCATCGCCCACTACATTGTCTCTAGGTTATGTGTGAATACTAGTCACTCACTGTCGTTGTTTGATTCATGTTAAGTTTCATCATGGTTCTATTTGGTTTAGGTGCACTTCTAAAAATGAAAAAGGGATTATAAAATTAGAATTATTTCTTTTAAATGGATTAAAATTCAGAAAATGGGTTTTAAAATTTATTGATATTTCTCTAAAAATATTGTGTTTTTTGAAATTAGTAGATAAATTGTATGGGTGCACCCTTGGGTACTCTTTATGAACGTTTTCACATATGAGAGAATTCATGAGAAGTTTGTGTTTCTATGTATGGATGAAAGCTGATAAAGGCATCTACAATAGTTCATGGGATTACAAGGGTGTGTGCTTAGAATTAAAGGCATGACCTTGTTTTTCTGAAGTTATTTTTTAAGGGAAAATTATTTCTAGAAATTGAGTTTGGTTTGATAAGTGGGTTTGGTATTTGGGAAGTTTCCTTGAAAAAAGGTGATTTTGAAATATAAAATGACAAATGTATTTTAAAATAAGAATTTGGGGGGGGGGGTTTGTATTTTTTTGGTTTTTTGAACCTATAATTTTTTATCATGATGATACTTTTAATTATACCTTGACATGATATCCGTTTTAGCTTCTTAAATTTTATATTGATTAGAAAATTCTTCCGAGAAAGGTCCCTGGGGTTTTGGATAAGTAATTCCATGTTTTTGGGTTTTCTTGGACAATTCTTATCCTTTCTGGTGATCGGGGTCCGTTAGTGGTAGAGGAGTGGATGGAAGAGGTCAAATGCATATTTATGTTATTGGGAACTCCTAGAGCTGTCAGAGTGTGTGATGTTATGGGTCTTTTTGAGTCTCTATCCATTGTTAAATGGGAGTTGTTCACCCCACCATCAATAATAGATGGCCTAAAGGGGGGTGACTTTAAATTATTCATTATCCAATGGTTTATACATGAAGTGGTGTAGAATATGAAAAGGTAAGATCTTATTTGTATTCAACAAGTCCAATGGACGATGAAAGATTATGTTGACCATTTCAAGAAACATGTGTCCTTTTTTCTAGAGGTATCATTGTATGATATGATGAAGAATTATATCTTTTTTGGGGTTATTCATCTAGAGATAAAAGAGTGAGTCTTATCTTCTTGGGACAATCATTTTTATATGATGGTGGATGAGTTATTATAAGATGAGTTGGTCCCTAGAGTGTAGAAGGTTGGAAATATAGAGTGTCCCGTGTTTTATAAATGATCCCCATATGGAATGTAGGGTGTTTCAGAGAGACATGTTTCTAAAGAGTCGTATACAGTGGTTCATGCTTCCAGTTCATCAGACTGTTCAGTGATGTGCCACCTGTGTGGCCAGAATGGGAAAATGAAGCCATCATGTTGCATCCCTTATGTGACGTGTCCTCTTTGTGGTTTTTCGGTCATATGTAGTAGTTTTTTAGGATGTGTCATCAGAAGAAGACATTGTGACCGGGAAATACTAGGGCCTGAAAGTGAGGATGGGGATGATTCATCAATTAGTTCTCCAACCATAGGTCTTGGGGTGAAGCTCGCACATAATAATGAGTTTTCGGGGGTGTGATGCCTTGGTCCGGGTTATGTGTTCCATGTTGGTAGTGGAACATTTAAAATCCTTTTGTACATATTTTTCTGATGTTCAGGTTTTGACATATTGTAACATCATTTTTTAGTCTTGAAGTTATGATGGAATCATTCTATTAAAACCCAAGAATTTTTTATGTGGATGTGATTTTCTAAATCCTGCTTTTTTCTTAAAACGATGTTTGTCCCTTTTCTGGGTTGATCATGGCTTAGTTGTGTTCCTATATATATGTTAGTACCTATGGAAGACTAGATGGTAGTCATTATTCTATGGTTCACTACTTGGGGTATGTTCTTCTCAGAGATCTTTTGCTAGTGTTGGGAGTTTTTTGTCTAGGTCAAGAGTTCTAGGATTCAGCAAAGGTTGTGTTCGCTCATTCAATAAAAGTTATTTTGGATCGGTTTGGAGTTCCCACACTGCCCCCCTACCGGGGTGGTATTTTTGGGTGTTAAATTTCCACTCTAGTTGAGTTATTGTGGTGGAGAGAACCATGTTGTGTTCTCTCATTCCCTAGTGTGGTGGTTTCTTTCAGTTTCAATTGGAAATGGATTTTTTTTCCTATTTTTCGGTAGGGTTACATTTTGGCGGAAAAAGTGTATTTGGTGGGTAGAATTGTCACACCCGACTTTTAAATTAATTTTTATTTTATTATTTATTAGATTTGGAATCCAGTGATAAGGTTCGGGTTAGGACCTGATTTAATATTTTATCTGTTTAACAATTTTAGTGGGTTTCGGACGCCTTTGCGGTTGCCGTATAGTGGGTGGTAGTAGCATGGTCAACCCAGGTACCCGTGAAAATGAATAATGTTTAAAAAATATAAAATTTAATGTAAATAACTTGAGTTAAATAATTTAATTATACTAATATTAATGAATTTATATAATTAATTTTATTATTAATAATAAGGTATTATTAATGTTATTTTTATTTTTATTTTTTTGTTTTTTTGTTTTATTATAATAAATTTTATGGTTATTCTTATTATTATTATTATTATTAATGTCTTCAGTTTTATTATTATTATTATTATTATATGATAGAATGAAAATAAATAATGGAACCGTAAGCCAAAATCAGGTCACCCCCTTCCCTATGCATGTTGTGTGATCCACCAGGTCCCTCCGAACTCACACTCTAATAACCAGGACCCTGCCTCCGGCTCTTCTCCTTCTCCTTGTGGTGTGTGGCCCTCTCGAATCGCATGCCCCCTACAGGTCTTCACTATCCCATCGCCACCTTCATCTCCTCTGCCCTTGCCCCCATCCACCTCTTCCCACATCGTTATCTGTCCCTCTACCTCTCACCCCCATTGGGGCCCCACCACCCTCGCTTTACTCTCCCCATCCTTTCCCTTCAACCCTAGCTCTCAAACACCACACTACATTCCTATTTTCCCCCCCATAGACCCTGCCTCACCCCTTGATTCCCTCCCTCGCCAGTGTAGGCCTCTCCCTCTCCCACTCCTCCTTGCACTGCCCTTCATCATATAGCATGATCCCCATACTCTGTTATCCTTGTGTGACTAGATCATCCCCTCTTACCCTTCTCATGTGTGTTTCACACTATCCCCCCCCCTCATTGACATTTAGCATGCCGGAAAACGGAAGTTCACCCCCCATACAAATATAAAAGTGGTGTTTGTTTAATTGTTTGATAGAGTTTTTGGATATGTCGACTAAAAGAGACATTAGGAACTTTTAACCCAAAGGTAATTTTTGTACTAATATTTAAAGTATATTGTGTTTTGGAAAAATTTTATGCCACGTTGGGACATTGAGTGTTTTATGAAATGGTTTAAATGTTAAATGGTATGGTTGCCTGGTTGGCACCATCGTGTGATATGAAATGTATGAATACAAATTTAGGGAACCTTTATATTAAGTATATCCCTTAGGGGTTATCCTATATTGGTGTCATTTTTTTGTAAAGGAAAGTGTGGTGAGATGAGTCATGCGCATGAGGGACTCCTACCTACACTGTATTATTATATCCACCATGTGTTATGTGGATTATTTTAGATTATCGAGTGATTGTTTTTTTTAAACTCGATTAAGTGGTTTGGTACCCCTCGATTTGTTGTTAGTCTAGGAAGGAGATTCCACTAGATTGGTCAGTTTATGGCGGCTAGTTGATCATAGAGAAAAGAGTTTAATCAAATGTTGGTTACGGGTTCTGAAACCGATTATTTCTGGGGGTCTTCAAGGGGTGTTTAAGATCAACCATAGTTACATAATTTTTTTCTTTTATTTTTTACATTCCATTGTAATAGTTTATTTCCAACTTGAACATTATACCTATTTTACGTTTTCCCTTCTTTGGTATATTTTTTCTGGTTGGTTATAAAATTAAAAATGATTTTTAAAATGGTATGTATTGTTTGTTGGATTTTTAAATGAGAAATAATGTATCTTGTTTTAAAATGTAAAAACCCTACTTTTATATTTTTATTTAAAACTTGTGATTATTGATTAGTTTGAGAAAGATGACATTGGATTCTGTGACTTATCGTGGAAACCCTACTGGTCAATTTTAATGTTGACAACTATTTTATCATTTTAGTTGTAGGTTTCCTTTTCTCAGATTTTCTTGGATGAGTTTTTCATTATTTATGATAGGTGGGTCTTTTTATGGGAGGTGTCCTAGAAGGCCGCATATAAGTATGTTTTGTTATTTTGTTTATTTATATTCCATTGTAAGAGTTTAGTTTTATTTTTTAATTATTATTTTATTATTTATCTTTTATAGACCAGATCACTCCCAATGGTAAAATTTGGATGTCGGGCACTAGTTTCTAGCTTCTGGGGATTGAGAATGCCCCTCGATCCATGCTGCAATGCGACTCGAGTGACTGGTTCTGGGTCGACCCAGGTTTGTTCGTGACACCTAATGCTATCTAGGATGCTCTATCATATAAGTTATAATGGGCTCACATGGTGCTATAAGGGCCACCCCATTGTATAAGATATAATAGGAAGACATGTAGCTATCTGGGATTCCCCCATCATATAAGTTGTAATAGGATCACCCATTTGATATAATGTCAAAGAAAAACAACATGAATAATGTATATAGATAATTCATTATAATACTCACTAAAATTATCATTATTATTTTAAACATGATTAACCCATGGAAAATAAAATTGTTTCATTTGAATCTATTTAAAAGAAGATTAAACCATGGAAAATAAATGTGTTCTATAACAATCTATTTTAATAAATATTAATCCATCCAAATAAATTATGTGGATGGTATCAGTACAAAATTCCCACAATGGTGCATAAGTAACTACTAAGTATGTTGATTTTGATGAATGGAAATTTCACAAAAAGATGATTAAAAATATTATGAAAACAATATCATTCATTTGGAAACAAATTTATAAAAAAATACAAATTCATAATATTTTGTAAAATTCTTCTCTTTTCAAAATAACCTCAGAATTGTATAAATAATGTTTAAAATTTAATTTAAAACATTTCCCGAGGAAACAATCCATATATTTTTGAAAAAAAAATTAAATAATATTCATTGAATATCACCCAACAAATTTTAATGTTATATTATAAAAATAAATCTTTGAATGATGAAACCACATTTTAATTATTTTTTAAAAAACATTGTGTTTGGAATAAAATATATTTCTTACTAAAGAGGGAAATATAATGAGATTTTCATAAAACACATTTTTATAAACAAATGATATTAACAATTTTAAGTACTGAATAGTGGAAAATGGAAATTTAATATTTTAATATAATGAATAAATAATGAAAAATAAAAACCATGAGTTTTAATTTATTATTATCATAATATCTCATTCATTGAAGCATAAACATAAACAAATCCCAATAAAAGGTGGGATTGTAACAAAAGACTCTTACCACTTTTATAAAACTGAAAAGTAATCCAAATGAAATAATTAAATTTCTTGAAATATATAATATCATTAAAATAATTAAATTCATTATATAAAAAATAAAATTGGAATCATATAAACCTAAAAAAATGTAGGTGTATAACATAATATATATCTCAAAGAAATTAAACTTAGACAAAAATGACTTACTGCTTTGGAAATCTTGAGATCATAAACCACATGAAATAGAGTTTCTAACATTGATATTCAGATCCCATATTTCTAATTATATTAACCATAAAACACATTCATTTTCATTCAATATATCAGACAACAAAAATAAGAGGTGAATACTGCATATATCACAGAGTGATGAATTTGAGAAGGGAAAACCCTTACCTTAACATTGTCTGGTCATGTGTTTCATTATCATTTGGATTAATAATATTATTTTAATTATTTTATTTCTTGAGAAAAATTTACCCTTTATTATTACTTCTACTTCACTTATTATGTTGTTATATACAATTACATAATTTATTAATAGTATGTCGGGTGTTTTGACAATGTTCAACTTCTATGTCAAAAACTTCTTAGGTGGGTTGACTATGGTCAATGATGTAATTATTTCAACATATCCAAAATAATAAAAATTCTATAATTATTATATTTTTTAATTATGAAACCCATCTCGAAATATTGTTATAAAAATTTAACTAACTTTAGGATTTTGGAGATGTTAGGTTGTACATACTCATTAGTAATGTTTCCATACAATAATAATCATTATGGAAAGAAGGTATGTATAATTTAACATTATAAAATGATCATTACATAATAAATTAAATATAATTTATTTACATATACTTATATATATCATTATTTTTATTTGGTGACTGAAAAAAGGAATCACATCGCTTCAAGGGGGCGATAATTCTCACGTCCATGAATGACGTTATCAACTTTTTTGGTTAGTGAATGGGTGAAAATAAAATGATATATTATATTTATAAACATATAAATTGGTATTTTATATCATAAATATATCATTCATATCAAATGTATTTATAAAATATACCATTATTACCATCCACATAACAAATTATTGAAAAACAAATCACATCGCTTCGCGAGTTGGTAGTCAGACATACTCACAAGAGATGCTATTGTAACCCTTATATAATGGAATGTAAAAGGATATATATTATATAATTTCTTAATTTATATAATAATTATTTAAATATAATATATTAAATTTTAATCAATCATCATACCCAACCGTGATATGTTGTATGAGAAAAATGATGGGCATCAGTTCGTGAAGCGATAATCTTTTATACACATGAATGCTGATTTTGTATAGGTTTTAATAGAATTTTATGTGGATTAAGGTGATAAAAATAACATAAAAAATCTTTTCATATTTGATATACTTATTTTATTATACCATAATTTTATAAGAATTATTTAAGGGGTGGGGAATGAAATGAAACAAAAAGTCTTATTAAAGAGCGTTACCACTTCTCAAGGTATCGTTCATTGGTTTTCAACAAATGTAATATTTTATTGGATTTCTCCAAAATTATGGATTTTAGGAAGATATTATGTACTTTTATATGTTATTTGGGTATTTATTTATTTAACCAATTGGTTTCTATGGTTTTACGATAGGGGTAGTGTGGGTGGCCATTTATAAGTCGTGTGAGTGGAACACTTGTATTTGTTCTGAAATAATGAATAACACCCACATTTTTTCATGACACCAAACTCACATAATAAATAATTTTAGATAATAATTGTTATATGGTATAAATATAGTCATAAAATGGGTTTTTTCAAGTTTTTATGCCATTTTCCCATAGGAATAATGTTTAGTCACTCGGTAAACTTGTTTTTACTGTATTCTCTCACTAATCATTATGGAAAAATATAATAATATTTATTATACTATTTGAATAATATTTATTATAAATAATACATCCACTTTCCCTATTTAAATTCATAAATATGGAAAATATTTATTTATAAATTTTTTAACATATGATGCAAGATAGTATGTTTTTTCGAAAATATTGGTTAAAAAATAGTGATTCTATATTAAATTTAAGACTAGTAATAAAATTTTATGGAACATAGATTAAGAATTATTGATATATAATATATTTATTTAATTTAAAACCTTCCCATTTTGTAAATAAATAAAAAATTATAAATATTATGCATTTTAATACATTTTTAAGAAAAAATCATTTTTTAATCCCCAAAACAACCTTATACTAAGATAAAACATATGATTTATTAAAATTTAATTAATTGAAATATATTCATTTAATAAATACATATCATACTTTATAATGTAATGGGGAATTTAATTTATTTAATTTATTTAATTAAAATTATATTTTAACAAAAATCAATATTTTCCATAATTCACTCAAAAATTAATATATTCAGAAAAAAAGAAAATTTTCACCGCATGTAAATTTTAATTTTCTAATTAAAAAAATTGATTTTAATTTTATAATATTTTTAAAAAATATTATAATTTCATTTTCATTAAATGTAATAAAAAAATAATTTTTTTATGAAAACATATTTTTGAGGAAGCAAACAACTAAAATTAAAATTGATTGATTATTTAATAAAAAATTATATACAATTTATATTGAGTGTGGAATATATATATGTGTGTGTGTGTGTGTATTTCATAATGTTGTTAATAATATTCATACCTAAATTTTTAACTGCTAGGTTTTAACAGTTATATATATGATAAACAATTTAAGCTTAGTGTCGAGTGTTGAATATGCTACCAAACATATAAATATTGGGGTTGTTTGAAACATAAGATAAACTAACTACTAAGTTCAAGGAAGGAAAAATTCAATGTTTCGTGTCTTTTACATGATCAAACAAAATTTTATTCTTTTTATAATATTGGGGTGTGACATTTTAACAAATAAAAATATAAGATATTGATGAATAATCTATACCAAAATAGTAACCAAGATCTGTAGTTTTAGTAGAAAAAATGGATGCATTGGATTTTTTTGATAAATTTGTCATTAATATAAAATCAACTAACCTAGTTAACATATAATTTATTGATATTACTTTTGTTTTAGGAATGTATTGAATTTTTAATGGTACTAAAAAATATATTTTCAATATTACCTATATGTACATTACCCTATATTTGGGAAGGGTTTGTAATATAAAATGATTCTCTAAATATTGTCTTTTGATTTTTCCTTATAGATAAAAAATTAATTTATTATGACTCATGAAAATTAAAAAAAACATGAGCAATTTTTCTTTGACACATTATTTGGATCCATAAACAATGATATATAAATTATAATTTTAACTTCATTATCTCTATGGTGAGAAGTGTGATGTTTATATTGACCATAAGAGTTTTAGATATATTTTTAAATAGAAGGAGTTGAATATTAACCAAAAGAAAATTGTTGGAAAATCAAAGGCAATGACTGCTCAATATATTACCACCATGGGATGGAAATCAAGGTGGATGATGTTTTAAGAAGGAAATATCATGATAAATTTTATATGATGCATGTTTAAAAATAACCCATATCCAAGGATTTGAAAAGAAAGAATATTTATTTCATAAGGGAAGGTGATAAATATATCCCTAATCTTGTGAATTCTCATCCATTCATTCATTTAAAGTTCAATAAATCCTATAATGATGATGCATGGATAATGAAAATTGTATAGAATATTCTATGGTTCAAATTTGATAATGATTGATTTCAAATTTTTGGATCCTCAATATTTTTCCTACAGAAACTCGATTATAATAGAGAGATTCTATATGATGATATTATGTCTTAATTGTCTATTAATCCATGAATAATGATGATGTATAATGATATAAATAAAAACTTATAGTGGGAAAATATGATGGGATAAATTACAGAGAACATATCACAATGTGTTGTATGATATTAAGTTAAGGATGAATAAAACATGAAAAATTGATGTTAAAAGTTTAACATACCTATATAGAAATAGGAAAATATCACCACAGATTTCATCCTAGGACTCCCCAAAACGTATAAAGTAAATAAGTCTATTCGGGATTCTGACAATCTCTTAATAAATTCTGAATATTTTATTTCATCAAACAATACTTCCCCCTTATCCAAATCTCCCAAATATACATAAATTAAGTTGTATGGATTCATAACACACCACTATATATTGTAGTTTTTCATGATATGAGTTTAACATCAAACTTATGGACATGTATTCAAAAATTGTTAGAGAGAGAGTTGGGTTTTAGAAGTACTTATTATCCCAATATGGATGGTTAGTTGAAGGGTGGAATTCAACACTAGAGGATATAATGATATATTGTTAGATGGATTTATATGGATGTTGGGATATTCACCCTGAGTAGGGTTCTCAAATTAAATTAATTAATATTATTTAGTTCAAAATATACAAAATGAGGCTATGTATGGGAAGAGATTCTTAACACCAACATGATGGGATGAAGTTCGAGAGAGGATGTATACATGTTCTAACCATCTACAAGAAATTGTTGAGAAGGATCAATCCATTCTGTGATATTTGAAGTTGGAACAAATTTGATATATGTTTTATATGAAAAGAATATATGAGATCTAGATTATTCTCTTTAGAAATGAGTGTTATGATTTCTGATAAGGGAAATAGATCCATAGACACATCTGTCCCTTTGACATATTTTATTGTTTCGAGGTAGTAGCCTATTAGGTACCACTCTTTGTATATATCTCTCAGTTGAATTATTTTTTCTATGTATTGGTTTTATGAAAGTACATACAAGATCGATCAAATGTACCGATCCAGTCATTTGTAAAAATGGAACACGAACATTCATACAAAAAAAAACTTATGGAAATGACACATTGAAGAGACATGGTTTTGGGAATTAAGACCAACTACAAATTCCATGTTATGTGGATATATTATATGATTGATGAGTTTATGTAGGAACCTATGGATGTGATGATATAAAATTAAACTCACTTGTTTCCTTCCATGTAACAAAATTTCATGGAAGAAATTATTTTTATTGTAGATATAATATAATTACTTAAGGTTTCCTCCTTAAATAAAAATTTTGGTCAATATCATTCTCCACACAAAACACTAAATCCAAAGAATGATAGACCATTTTATGGTTGTAATTTAATTGCGAAATAAAAACAGTGATAACAAAATAATGAATTAGATATATATTAGAAGAGAATAAGAAAATGGAGTTCATGTTAACTATCAACTCAACTATTTCAAATAATAAAAATAGTAAATAATTTCTATAAATTTACCAATTCAATTATTTAATATATTTTTATAATAATAATTTATTAAAAAAAGAATAATTATTAGATTATCGGAAATTAAATACTTATTATAGAAAATATTTTGTTTGTATAAATTTATTTTCACAATATTTTATATTTTCAATTAATTTTTTTGATTTTTTATTATTTGATTATAAAAAAAATAATTAATTTTTGTATTTATCATGTAAATATTAGACTTTTAAAGAAATATTTTATTTTTTATAAAGTTTTTTTAATAGTGAAAAACAATGTTTTTTTCAAATAACATGAGTTTTTTGAAATTATTACTATATAAGATTGAATTGTAATCTTATGAACGATTTTTATATGAAAAAATATATATTTTATAACTAAATTTATAAAATTATATAATTTTATATTTAATTAATAAAAAATATTTGAAATTTTAGAATTTAGGTTATATTTTTCAAACATTTGTTTTTTATACATAATATTATAAGTATTATTAATTATTTTTTAAAATATAAAAATTAATAAAAAGTTGATTTCAAATTTTGAATCAGTAAGTCCAAATTATATAATTAGTGCCTTTTTATTTTTTGTTATTTTGGAAAAATACCAACGTAAATAAACTAGTTACTATGGTGAAAACTGAAATTGAATAAATTAGCAACCTCATATGTAAAGGGACAAATATATTCAACACATTCTTTAATAATGTTTTTGAGGTTCATAAAAACCTTATATATTATACTACATATAATTTTTAGTTTATGATTCATTTTAGTTTACATTTACATTAAATTATTTAAATATTTAATTATTGACAAATATTTCATTCCATTTTTCTTATAGATCAGGTACTCCTCTCTATAATTACCCTCCCAAAAAACCATTAATTTTGACAAAAAAAAATCTATAAGAATCCATTATAACCAATAAATTAAACCTTAATGAGTTTTAGTTATTTTGGAAATTTAATACCTTTATGTTTTAACACCCATCACATAGCAGATAACCCAATTAGCGAGGTATAAATTTCTTACAATTTCTTCCACTTTTTTTGTTATTATATGAATTTATCAACATTAAAATTTATTTTTAAAATATATAAATTGTAACATTATTATAATTATTATACTATTATGTTATTATAAGTATTAATCCATCATTAAAACCATTCCACACTTAGTTTATAAAATTCAAAAACATGAGTTGTTCGTGTCTGTGGACTACAACCTCAATGAGTTAACATGTTTTTTCTACTAATGTCACAGATTATTTAATTTATATTTTATGCGTATATATACTATATAAAATTTATATATATCATTTTTATGGATCATTATGGAAATAAAAACAATTATCACTATAATATAATTCATCTGTATTTTTATATAACCCAAAACTAGTTAATGACTATTTTTTCTACATATAAATGACTAGAAATCTAATGTAATGGAATTAGAACATTATAAGGAGTACTAAAAAATAAAATACCATACCTTTAATAGTTTGGAAATGATTAACTTCATGATAAATAGGATGGAAGACAACACTTTTAGGAACATAGTTCAAAAGAGTCAAGATTATAATCAACCAGGGATGGAAAAAATATACAGTTGCCTGCTATATGAAGATGATTGTTACTAATGACAAGTATAAGTGGACCTTTATATGAATACATTTATTAAATAGTGAATTAAGATATTTTTCATTGTAATACACGTGGTAAAATTTCTCTCATTGAAAATAATGGTAATTATAGGGGACATTGTTGTAACACCTTGATATTTTGTAAAATATATATCTACATATAAATTTAATTTCTTTGATATCGATGCTACACATAATACTTATTTTTAATAAAAACATGAATTAATATTAAAATATTTTTATTTTATAATATAGTTATCCTCTAGCTATTGTAATGGTGGGTATAACTATGATTATCAAAATTATGATAATATATGGTGTACACCTATATATAAAATGAAATCTTTTTTAAACAATTATTTTAATATTAAAATTATAAAATGATTCAAAATTAAGGAATTTTTTTTGAAAAAATATTTTATGTATCAAAATGTGATTCATCTTAATAAATTAAATATATTTTTTGGTGAATTATATTAATTAAATTTATATATTAAATAATAATTATTTTCTTAACATCATCTTAAGTCTTTCATATGAATGAGATATGGATAAATCAAATTTTAAGATTATATATTTCTACAAATCAAATTTTCTACCTTTTGCATGGAAATATTAAAATTAATTTTTTCCATTTTTATAAAATCAATTTTTGAAAAAATATCTTCATTTTCTAAATCATAATTTAAAATTATTGTTATGTATGTTTTATATATTTTTCTAGAAACGTAAATTTTCCATGAATAGTAAAATTTCAGGTTATTTTTAAAAAATATAATTTCTATAAATGTATTTAGAATCACAAAAAATCATTTGATATGGATTTAAAAGTAAAAATAGTGAAATTATAAATTTATTAATATAATTAATTTATTTTTAATCAATTCCATACTGAATTGAGATATTAAAATTTTATTTAATTCGGATAATGTTTTATTTGAAAACCACATTTTCATTGTGCATGCAGGTTTATTTTTAAATTATGATCTGTTAATTCTAAAAATTTTATTTGGAATAATGGATAGTGTATTTTAATTCATCATAATATATAGATTATAATTTTTTAACATAAATTTTTACCATTATTAATAGTAAAATAACTGAAAATATAATTTCCATAGTTAATGTAAAAATTTGTTTACAGGGTTATTAAACTACAATTATAAGTTGTCAAATGACCTATAAAATTTTACCTAACCAATTGGATGGAAATATTTCAGTTTTATCTCCTAAATTAAAGATAAGTTTCCAATTTTTATCCTTTTTCATGAATAAAATATGGTTATTCTGTTTTCCGTTAGAAAAATTATACCACTCAACTCACTTATAATTTGAATCGCCCTCTACCCTCACATTTAATCCTTAAAAGAAAATTGTATCATAAAATGAATTCACAAATATATTCCTTAATTACCTTTTCTAATTCAATAGATCTTATTTTTTATGATTAACTCATAATAATTTTTTAGGCATAATCCAAAAGTGGCCTCTAAAGAAGAGGTAAAATTCCAAAACATGTTTTTTGTTTTATTTTTTCATCCAATAAATTTAAAAATATTAAACTACACTGATATAATACATCATTTACCTACCATATATTGATATTTTATTATGGTAATTAAATAATATATATCTATATCTAGTTTAATAAAAAGGGAAATGAATCTATCGTTCATTTCTTCAGAGAACTACTACCTTGTGAACCGGTGTTATTCATTTTACAACACCACCACTCATGAAAGGACATGATTATGTATTTATTATTTATATATGATATTTATAACATTATTAAAACTCTATTATTTTAATACAACATCTACTATCATACCTCATAACCTATTGGTAAATTATAATGTCGCCCGTGTGTTTGTTGGACTACCACCTCACGAACCGATTTGATGCGTTTTTCATTTATGTTTCACATGGTTATTGAAAAGGATATATTAAATTAATATATATTATTTTTGTGACATAATTTTACTTATTTAATTATTATATCACATATA
Source organism: Viscum album (assembly GCA_963277665.1). Classification (NCBI taxonomy): domain Eukaryota; kingdom Viridiplantae; phylum Streptophyta; class Magnoliopsida; order Santalales; family Viscaceae; genus Viscum; species Viscum album. The sequence continues at coordinate 1,253,333,244 of OY728142.1, read as the reverse complement.
ACATATTACTGGCCATTCTTTTGGGGATACAATAAGTCTGTTCGTGTGTATAGCGGACTAACATCTCCAGAAACAATATAATTCGTTGTTCACTAACACAATGCTTGTAAGGTAGTAAGGGTAATGTTAATGAATATATGTCATATAAATTACAAATATATTATTATTAAAATCTAGAATACTATTCACCTTCCTTTTGGTTCATCCACCGAGAAAATGGAAACAATGTTCATTCATATGTACGACCTTCCGTCTCTATGAATAGTGTATTCCATTTTCTAATCTAACATATATATATTTTGAAATATGTATATAGAAATTATATAATAATTATATAATCTTTCACATTATTTAATTAATTTAATAATCATAATAATTTAAGGAAGAAAAAAAAGACAAAATCAATATGAAAAACCATGAAGCAATTATACAAAACATAATTTTAACAATGAATTGTTAATAAATGGGAAAAAAATGTTCATAATTAAATTATATATTTTATGACTTGTTTATATATAATTATGGTCTTATAATATGTTTATAATTAAATTTTATTTTTTTAATAGGAGAATCAAATTTATACAAAGGATGTCGAGACTTAAGGTATGTGATTTATGTATCACTGTAATCTTTTCTATGAAACATACGCTATTCACCAATAATTTCCATTATGTGGTCTGTATAATTTATATAAATGTATTTTATGATTATTTTATTTAAATATAAGATGATTTACATGTCTGTTTTAGTATCTCAATGTATAACAACGCTAACATTTTTTTTATGTTTCTCTTAAATACATTCGAGTCAAAGTATATATTTCATAAAACACTAAGTTTAATTGAAACAAAACTTGGTTATTTAAAGGATAGTAATATCCTAGACATTGAAATTAAATTTTCCACTTGTGTGTTTTGAATTTTGATAATATGACATACAGGGTTTTGTTTAGGATGATATTTAGAGTTTGAACGAATTAACTTAATTTTTGATGAATAGTAACATACCCTTACGAATAGTAACCTACCATATGAATAGTAACATACTTTTATGAATATTAATATTACTCTTATTAATGGTATCCTAACCCTTGAATGTATAAATAAATTTAGGAACCTTATAAATGAAGATGAATAATTTAAGTGTTTATATTTTTTTATTATGTAATGATTTTAATTTAATATTAAAATAATCATATATAGAAAACTAATTTTTAAAAATGCACTTCATTTTTGGATTCTACACATAAAAATATGGTTATGGTGAATTTTTTGGATTTTTTCAGAAATACTTGAATTTTGTATGATTAGAAAAATGTGATAATTTACGATAAATACTAAATAAGGGATTTATTGAGTCTTTGATGATGATATACTAATGTAATACCAATTTGATCGAAGTAACATGCATTTAGTACGGTTCATGGTAATTAAATACTTACTATTCCTTATCTTCTGATGAAATAACAAACTAACGGTTAAAAAACTATGAAAACCCTCCTATCCTCCACTATAACTCCCCCCTATCTCCCTCTTATCATCATTCATCTCAGGCCTTGTGCATTTCCAATATTCTCCCCAAATCTATCCCCAAGATCCTCCCCTACGTCCAAAATCTCCTAGTCTCTTCAAAAGACAAAAACCACTCCCCTGAGAGGTTCTCAGAGGAGGAAGCATTAAGAAGTAAATTCCACTTTCAAATTCATTCTTTTCATTTAAGTTCTTCTATTTTTTTTCATTCCTCACCTCCCTTCACCCAAATCGTATGATAAATCTATTAACATACATGTAATATAATGGTTTTATTCTAATGTTATATTTATTTATCTTCTCTCCTTTCCCCAGCTTTTATTCGAATTAAATGATAGCACCGTTTGAGATGTGCCAATTTCTCACATTCAAGGACAACAATTTATCAATTTATATTATTACCATTAATTCTGGTCATGAAACCATTTTTTTTATGGTTGAACCAGATTTTTATATATTTAATATATCTTGTTTTTGGTTTTTTAATCGTTTTATACAAATGGTCTTAAGTTATAAGTCAAAAAATGTTCTTTGTAAACAAGCCCACCGAATAACAAAAATAGTTGTCACTTTGGTTTTATATAATAATTAAACTTAAATATATGTAACCAAATTAAATTAATAACCAATTAATTTCCGGGATTTCACTAATAGAATATAACTTCAACTTTGTACGACCAATTTCTTCTTATATTTTTATGCAAACATGAATATAAGTGAACCGGTCATTAAAACCAAGTTAACAAACGGGATCGAACAATGAAATTGAACCTCATAACCAATCAAAACTGTTATAAAAGAACATTAAATGATTATAATGAACCAATAAAATATATAATAGGTTCTGGAATTATTCATTACAAAACCAAATTTGTTTTTTCAAGTCTATAGTAATAAGTGGATAACACCAACAGATTTAAGGTAAGGAATCCTCTCTCTCACTTTGGTTCAAGAATATCCCCAATGTTGTGCCCTTTTATTTTTAATACCTAATGATGGTATTTGTTTTCAAAACTAACCTATACTGACCTTATGATATATAGATTATTGGATACTCCTTTACCTCTTCTTAAGGCCTCACAAGAACACTAGCTAACATGCCAAAATGTTTGTAAGGGGTTTTATTATCAACATCCAATTCTGTGGGATCTCCATTGTTCAACTCTTATTTTATATATGTGGTATAGGTGTACTTCCATTTGATATAAAATATCATAATTCTTTATATATTAATTGTATTCTTTGATTCTTTTGGGGGTTATTAACTTTTGGTCATATGAATCAATTTATTACAACATGGTAACGTGCTTTGTCTAAATTTTCACTTCATTGTGACTTGATTTGTATTGTGCACATACTATTTCTTATGTGGTGTACCTACTACCCATTTGAGATCACTTTTCAATTGAAATTATTTTCCATTTATATTTCCATATTCTAATATCATGGATATGATTATTGTTTAAGTCGTATACCATTTTACAAACGGTATTTATTTTGAATGTATTTTTAACTATGTAAAAATTGATGAATATGTATCCTCTATTTTATAGGGATAATGTAAAGTTATATCTATCATATGTTGAATATATGTTTAAATAATGATTTGGACAGGCAGTGGTGGGTGGTTCCCGCTACATCCCCTCAATGCATCGATAGTTCTACTAGGAAAAATCAGTTAGCGAAAATCCTTCGAGTTTGTTTCCCAAAATCAAACGGGTTTTTACACATAGAACTAAACCATTTTATGGTATTATGGTATCATGTTCCATATACATGAATTCAAATCAATAAAAATTTTATTTATTCATTATCAGTTATAACTATTCATGAGGTTCTAACTATGACAAAATCTATGGATGCAGTATCGGTCTCAGTTTATTAATGGCACGATTCATTAATTCATTCACCATGCCATATTGAATATGTAAAATTGTTTATGATTCAGTTATTATTGATTCATGAATCATATATTTTTTACCCATACTGAGCATTTAATATCACCCCTTTTATTTTTTACCTTCAACAGTTGATGAAGAGGAGATAATTTATTGAATTCTTGTGGATGTAGTTTTTAGTTTTTGTTATGTACTGAATTTTGAAACCTTTTCCAATGTAATTTGAGATACATTTATGTACCCATTTTCTTCAAGACAACTAAATTGACCATTCCTTCATGATTTTCAATCCTTCTAACCATACTAATATAACAAGTAAGGCACCATCTTTGGTTTAGAGGGGTTAGGGTGTTACATAGTGTATCAATTGAAGATTAGTAGAAAACATGGAAACTAGAGTTGGAAATTAATAGTAGGGAACAAAGCCAAAACGTAGTATTTTAGAATAAAATAACAATAATGTCATGTTATTTTGGTAAGTAATAGATTATGTGAATTCTTCTAGAAAATACAACTTCCTCTTGATAAGAGCAGGTATAGGTGGCTATGGCAGAGATGTACCTAGGAGTGAAAGCTCTGACAAGGAGTTTCGGGCTTGACCCGAGGTATCCTAGTACATGAAAACATGCCTTGATTCAATCTTTCTTACAACACTCGTTGGGGATATTCTTAGGATAATTAATATTTAATTTACAAGCCTATATGAAGGATTTCATGGTAAATTATTTCTCAATGAAACCATTTTTCTAATTATGGGATTAACCATGCATAAGATCTCAATTTGTGATAAGTATTTATTTCTGTTAAGATTATTTATTATGATTTATACCCAAATATTTTGTGTTCCATTATTTTGATATGTTTTCTAACAAAATAATGAGAATCAATACTCGTAGGTAAGGTAAGGATCTCCCCACTGAGCAAGTCAACACAGTCAATGTTGGAGTAGATCAGATTATTACCATATTGGGACAACATACTCTGGGTTTAACAAATAACCATTCCACACCTATTTTGGATCGTTTCATGCAGCAGAAGCCCCCATCTTTTAACCGAACTAATAATCTAGTAGTTGTTGAGAAATGGATCAAGTCCCTTGAAAAGATATTCTGGCATTAAGATGTAATGAAAATGATAATGTAGTACTAACACTATATTGTCTCAAAGAAGATGTTGATCAATGGTGGTACTTGATTCACAATACCCCAGAGGAATAATAAATAAAAGATATATAATGGAAAAATTTTAAGAAAATATTATTCGAAAAATATTTCCCTTGTGGGAAATGAACTAAAATGAAGAGGAAATTCATTGGCCTAAAGAAAAGGGAAGCAGATAGTGTTGCAAAGTATGATAATACCATCACAAGGCTATCCAGGTATGCCGTAGATTTCAAACATGACTTGGTAAACAAGATTAATCATATCCTTGAAAGTAATTAGACATGTCTTCGAAGGGAACTAGCTTCTCAATGATTTTCATCGTATGATGAAATTGTATCAAGTGACATCAAAACCGAGAAGCAATTTGCTAGATCAAAATTTTTATTAGGAAATGAAGATAAAAATTGGTAATATGATAACCAAGGGAAAGGGGAAGATCCAAAAAATAACAAGGGAATGAATAAATTCACATTATGTGAGAATTTTGGAAATAATAATCTTCTAAAATGAATGAAATGCATGGTAGAATGTTATACGTGTGGAGAAAAGGGGAATCTATCTAATGAATGAAAGGGGAAGAAACTATTTGATGATATTGAATGTTACAATTGTAGAGAGATGGGAAACTATGAAAATGAGTACCCTAAGTGCCAATGAAACATTCCTTAGAAATGGCGATGAAATAAAGGGAGTGTCAATGCGATTAAAACTATGGAATTTGAACTTTAAAATGAAGTGGTGGCAGGTACATTAATTTTTCTACAAACATAGCCAAAACATTATTTGATTCTGGAGCATCACATTCATTTATATCATCCCATCTTGCCATGAAAATTATACATGTCCAATTTGATTAAATAAAGGAGTTATCTATAAAAACTCTTAGGGGATGCATCATTGCAGCAAAGGAATATCCACTAGTTACCCTCGTGTCACATAAATGTGATTTAGATGGAAACATTATCATCATACCAATGACTGAATTTGATAAAATTATCAGTATGAATTGTCTGTCAAACTACAATGAAATTATTTTTTGCATGAAAAAAGAAGTTACAATTTTTGAAAATATTGTAGAATCCATTATCTTTATAGTAGAATCCTCACCACCGGATTTTCATATAGATCCGTCCCCAGTATCTATGCTAAATGAAATACTTATAAAGGAAGAAAATCCAAAATCTATGCACAAGGAAATAAATCTTCAGATTGATGATGTGCATATAGTGCAAGAATACATTGATGCATTTCTAGAGGATTTACCTGTACATCCTCCAGATCCAGAAATTGATATTTTCATTGACTTAATTCTTGGTTCAAGGCCTATATCAACGACCCATTATAGAATTTCCACTATTGAATTAGTAGATCCATTGAAAAAGTAAGAGGATTTGAGTGAAAAAGGATTTATTCGACCTAGTGTTTCCTAATGGGGAGCCCCTGTCCTCTTTGTTAATAAGAATGATCGATCCATGAGGATAAGCATTGATTACAGGGAAATACAAGATATTATAAGAAAGATTAAGTATCATATTCCCTGTATTGATGATTAATATGATCATCTTCATGGTGCTCAATAATTTTTCAAGACTGATCATCGATCTGGATATCATTAACTGTGTGTGAGGAAGAATGATATTCCGAAGACAACATTTTGAACGAGGTACATGCATTACAAGTTTACAGTGATGCCTTTTGGATTGAAGAATGCACCATCTATTTTCATGGATTTAATGAATAGTGTTTTCAAGGAATATCTTGATAAATGTTTTTTGGTATTAATCTATGATATCCATGTATACTCAGAAATATATGAATACCATGAGGATCACATAAGAATTTTTCTGAAAACTCTTAAAAGAATTGAATTATATGGGATGTTTAGAAAGTGAGAATTCTAGATTCAATCAATTTCTTTTCAAGGCTATATTGTCTCTATGGACAGAATCTGTATTAATCATGCCAAGACAAAGGAAATACAAGATTTTCCAACACCAAAAAACATAACCGAGGTACATAGTTTTATTGTCTTATAAGGTTACTATCGTCGTTTCATTCAAAAAATTTCTCGACATGCTAACCCGCTAACCAAGCTCACACGTAAAGGAGTTACGCTTTTGTGGAAAAAAGAATCTGCATAATGCTTCAATGAATTGAAAGGAATATTGGTCAATGGTCTAATTTTTAATCTACTATCTAGAAGTGATGGATTTGTAATATACATCGATGCATCAATAAATTGTCTGGGTTGCGTCCATATGCAAAATGGTAAAGTTATTACTTTGGTATCACGGTTGTTGAAGACTCGTGAGAAAAATTATCCAACAAATGATCTTGAGTTTGAGGCTGTTATATTTTCTCTTAATATATTGTGACATTATCATTATGGTAAAAAATGTGAGATATACATAGATCATAAGAGTTTGAAATACATTTTCACACAAAATGAACTCTACCTGAGGCAAAGGAGATTTCTCGAGTAACTCAAAGATTATGATTTTTCAATACACTACCACCCAGAAAAAGAAAATAAGGATTCCATTTCATTAATCAAGATATATCATGGACTTCAAACTCAAATGTGGATTAAGAGAGATCCTATATTCATTGATCTAATAAAGATGGACATGGGAATTATTAAAGAAGGGGAAACATCTTTCCTCGTTAAAATGATTTCTAAACAATATTTACTAGAGAAGATAAAAATATCTAAGTCTAATGATGAAAATATACACAACAAAATTATTATTGTTAAGGATGGGTGATTAGAATACTTCATGTATGAGGAAGGATTTATAATGTTTGGGAAGAGGATATGTGTTCCATCAATACTTGATCTAAAAAGGTAACTATTATATGATGCTCATATCTCAAATTTCTATATACACCTAGGTAGCACAATGATGTATAGAGATATGAATGAATTTTTGTGGTGGGATAATATGAAGTGGAAAATTCCTGACTACATGTTAAGGTGTCAAATTTTTCAAATAGTGAAGAGAGAGAGACAACATACTAGAGTTGTGATGCAACCTCTACCTATTCCTGTGTGAAAGTTGGATAACATTACAGTGGATATTTTCTTCATACTATTGAGGAAACCTAGAAGGAATTATACAATTTATGTAATTCTTGATCATATCAAAAAATAAACACATTTACTTCCTATAAGAGGGGATTTACCACTTGACCACCTAGTAAGACCTTATATTAATGATGTTATAAGATATCATGGTCTACCTCTATCGATTTTATCCAATCGAGATCACTGGATTACATCAAAATTCTGGGAAAGTCTCTAGAAGGCTTTGAATACTGAGATTTGTATGAGTACTAATTATCACACCCAAACTGACGAACAGTCTGAAAGGACTATTCATACTCTGGAAGACATGCTGAGATCATGCTCTATTGACTTCCAAAATATGTGGGATCAATAATTTTCTTCAGATAAATTTTACTACAATAGTAGTTTCAATTTTAGTATTCTAATGGCTCCATAAGAAGAATTATATTGAAAGAGATGTCGAACTCCAACTTGTTGGAACGAAGATGGTGAGAGTAAATTTATAGGCCTAGAAAATATTGAAAAGGCCATGGAAAAGGTGAAGAAAATACATTCATTTATTAACGTTGTCCAATTTAGGCAGAAGATTTATGCTGACAACAGGAGAAATGATTTGGAATTCCTTGTGTGAGATCATGTCCTTCTGAAATTATCTTCAGGGAAGGGTGTTTTAAGATTTGGTATTAAAGGGAAACTGAGACCCAAGTGCATTGGACCATTTGACATTCTGGAAAGAATCAGATTTTTAGCTAACCGTTTAGCATTTCCTTCAATTATCTTCAATGTTAATGATGTGTTCTACATGTAATTGTTAAAGAAATACAACCACACCCAACACATTTATTTGCCTATTAAGAAATAGAACCGAATCCTGATTTGTCATGTTGTGAAGATCCTATCGGGATCTTTGAGACAAGAGAAACGTTATTGAGAAAAAAGATGACTCTTCAAGTAAAGGTTCTTTGGATAATCGAAAATATAGGGGAAGCAACATGGGAACCTGAGGATGTTCTGAATAATAACCACCAGCATATTTTTGGTGGGATTCATTCGTAAAATTTCAAGGACAATGATCTAGAATGAGGGAATAATATAACACCCCAAAAATTTTATGGTATGTTTCTCTTAAATACATTCGAGTTATAGCCTATATTTTATAAAACCACGAGTTTTGTTAAAACAACACTTGGTTATTTAAAATGTAGTCATATCATGGCCATTGAAATTAAATTTTCTACTTCTGTGTTTTGTATTTTTAAAATCTGATATACATGTTAGAGTTTAGGATGATATTTAGAGTCTGGTAGAATTAAATTAATATTTGTGAATTGTAACATACCCTTGTTAATATTAACCTACCCTTATGAATAGTAACATACCTTATAAATATTAATATGACTCTTATGAATGGTATCCACATCCATGAATGTATAAATAAATTTAGGCACCATAAATTGAAGATGAATAATTTATGTGTTTATATTTTTTCGATTAAATAATGTTTTTAATTAAATATTAAAATAATAATATTTAGAAATTGTTTTTTAAAAATGGTCATCATTTTTGTATTTTACACATCGAAAAATGGTTATAGTGAATTGTTGGTATTTTTCTGAAATACATGAATTTTTTAGGAGTAGTAAAATGCGATAATTTATTATAAATGCTAAATAAGGGATTTATTGAGTAATTGATTATGATATGTGGACGTAAGCATAATTGGTTCGAATTCACATGCATTTAGAACTATCATCAGACTTGAAATACTTACTATTCATTGTCATGTGATGAAATAATGAAATAATGATTAAATAATTATGAGAACCCTCCTATCCTCTACTATAACCCCCCTCACTCCATCTTCTCATCACTCCTCTGAAGCCTAGTGTGTTGTAAATAATCTACCCAAATCTCTCTCCAAGATTTTCTCCCATGTATAAAATCTCATAGACTCTTAAAAATACAAAAAACATTCCCCTTAAGAAGTTCAAAAAAGGAGGAAGTCTCAAGAGGTAAATTCCTCTTTCCAATTTCTTCTTTTCTTTTCAGTTATTGTATTTTTGATTCTTTCCCCACCTCTCTTAACCTAAATAGCAAGACAACTCTAGTTAAATACACGTACTAGAATAGTTTTATTCTAATGTTATATTTCCTTATTTTCTCAACTTTCCCCTCCTTTTATTTGAACGAAATGAAAGCACTGTTTGAGATGTGCAAATTTCAAACATTCAAGGACAATAGTTTATGAATTTATATTATTATAATAAAGTCTGGTCATCAAACCATTTGTGTTATTGTTGAACTAGATTATTATATATGTAATTTATCTTATTTTTATTTCTATAATTGTTTTGTACAAATTGTATTATGTTATAATGCAAAACATTTTCTATGTAATCAAACCCACCGATTAACAAAAACATTTGTCAGTATGGTTTTATATAATAATTCAGATTCACACTAAGTAAACAAATTAAATTTAAAACCATGTAATCTCCTAGATTGAACTAATGGAATATAAATTCAATTTTCGATATTCCACATTCATCTTATATTTTTATCCAAACATTAATATAAGCGAACCAATCATTAAAACCAAGTAACCAAATGAGCTCGAACACTGAAATTGTACCTCATAACCAATCAAAACGGTTATAAAAGAACATAAAATGATTATAATAAACTAATTAAATATATAATAGGTTCTAAAATTATTAATTTGAAACCTAATTATTTTATTCATGTCTTTAATAACAAGTGGATAACACCAATAGATTTAAGGTAACATGTCCTCTCTTTCAATTTTTTTTGAAGAATATCTCCTATGTTGAGCTCTTTTATTTTTAATAACTAATGATGGGGTATGTTTTAGTACCTACCCCATACTTCCCTTATGATATAAAAGTTATGGGATAACCCTTTACCTCTCATTAATCCCTCGCAAGAAGACTCGTTACCATGCGAAAATTATTGTAAGGGGTTTTCACATCTCACTTTCAATTATGCGGGATCTCTATTATTCGCCACTTATTTTGTATATGTGGTATATCTGTACTACCATTTGATATATATTATCATGATTCGTTTTATATTCATGGAATATTGTGATTATTTTTCTGGGCATTAACTTTTTATCATATGACTCGATTGATTACAATGTGGTAACGAGATTTGTCTCATTTTTCACTTCGTTTTGACTTACATAGTATTGTGCACCTACTGTTTATTATGTGGTGTACCTACTACCTATTTGAGATAATTTTTAAATTAAAGTTATAT